>CM061259.1:39075833-41942500 GCA_030848825.1 Tadarida brasiliensis | reverse complement strand
ATTGATTCAGGTCACAGTTGCAATTTCATCCTGAGTCAGCTCCCAATCTCTTGTACTCCTGGTGATGTCATGATATGAAACCAGACAATGGAATTAAATGATATTAAGTTTCTAGGCAAGTGGAATTCTCCTGAGGAATAAAGATGCCTCCCTGAAACAAAACTGCTCAGAGCTGCAGAACTGTATAGGGTGGCTCATCGCTGCATTCAGGGGACAAATAATAAAGTCTGAGTTAATGCAGATAACACTTGAATGTCTATAGAATCATGTACAATTCAAATATAAAAGTAGCTTCCCAATGAGTAGGTGTTCACCTGTGAGTAGGTCTATTCCAGACCCGTTTATACTCCTCCAAGATTTGCTCAGCCTCACCTACCCTCTAGTTCTTGGCTGCCTGATCCACAAAGAACCCCAGCTGCTTCCTCTCACCTCATCTCCTAACACTGCCATCTGTCTCAGTCCCCGAGTGAGCACCGGACTTTGGCAAGGTCTCTGTAACGTCTGCCGTGGTGGTAGCCACAACAGGTCCAGTGCCCAGGAGTGACCTGATGTCCATAGAGAAGCTTTGGCTCCCCCATGTCTGGCGTTAGGGGAGCAGCAGACTGGGGCATAGGACCTGTTTCCCCAGTGGCGGCTGGGAGGAGCTGGATAACAAACATACCCTGGAAGTGCAGGGTGCTTTTAATACCCCACTGGATGAAATTTGACCAAGGAGAGACAGGAGACAGGACGGAACCAACAAATAAGTGACTCTCTCACTCCCCCTAATGGGCTGTTCCAGGTGCCAGGACTCCTTATGGCCTTTCTGGAGACTTCCGGTGTGACTAAGCAAGTGGCAGTGTGATTTTGTGAAGTTGTAGCCAGCTTGGTAACATACCACCTTGTGTTTTGTCTCTTCCTTCTGAACCTCACTTCCCTTTTCTCCTAATCGTGATAGTCCTGGGATTGTATTGCTAGTAATGTGTTGGCACATAAGATTTGCTTCAGACTATTTTCTCCAGAACCTGGGGCAAGGCAGCATCTGAGATCTTTTGTGTACATTTAAATGGATATTTTATATTTAAGCACTGTGTTTAGCATCCAAATGTGAATGAAATACCAGCATGTGCATACACGACCGAACTTGAACGTATGTGGAACTGTGGAATGTGTGTATTAACATCCTGAACAAATGTGGGGAACAGTTAAATTGGTATTGAGGGCTGTGGGGTCAATGCATGTTAAAATTGGTGTATTAGTTGTCTATTGCTGCATTATAAATCACCCCAAAATATAGCAGCTGGAAACAGCAAACATTTATTATCTGACAGTTTCTAAGTGGGTCAGGAATCTGAGAACAGCTTAGCCAGCAATTCTGGCTCCAGGTCCCTTACTGCAGTCAAGTTGTCAGTTAAAGCTCAAGGTTCAACTGAGGGGGGTGGGGACCTGCTTTTATTCTATTGGTGTGGCTGTTGGCAGGCCTCAGGTCCACACCATGTGGGCCTCTCCACAGGGCTGCCTTGCCATGTGGCAGCTGGCTGCTTCTGGAGGGAGCAAGAGAGAGCCCCAAAAGGAAGCCTTAGTTTTTTTTTTTTTTTATAAATGAATCTTGGAAGTGACATAACATTATTTCCGCCATATTCTAGTCATTAGAAGTGAGTTGTCAAATCCAGTCCACACTCAAGGGGAGGGGATTATACAAAAGTGTGAAAACCAGAGAGGGAAATGATTGGAGGTTATTTTAGAGGCTACCAACTACAGTGGGGAACTGTTCCTGTTGTAATTTGTACCAACTGCCTCTGCTTCATCTTGGAGAAATTCCCTCATGTCTTGTCCCAGGACCCCCTTGGATTCATTCTGGAAATTATTCTGACTGAGCTGAATAGTTTCTGCTGTTTTTGTTTCCAGTTGTGTGAGATCTGAAAATCCCAATTCTCCTAACTGTGCTGGTTGATGGTATTTTGGTCAAGGGTGGGAGCAAAGGTGGACGGACTCTTTTGGAATGCCACGAGGACACGTCACCCTTGGGCATCATGAGAGTGAAACTACGGGCCCGAGAAATGAGTCCTGAACTTTCTAGATTGCATGACCAATCTCCAATTTCGTTTTTGGGTTTAGGAGTCAGAGAATTTAATGCAGCATCTTTTACTGAGACCTGCTGCCTCAGCCTTGCCCTGGGTGCCATGAGGGATGCACAGACGAATTAACACAGAGTCTCTGTCCTCATGGAATTTATTTACGTATATGAGCCTAGAGCTCAGAGAGGGAGGTCAAGGCTACTACAAGCATACATTTGGGAACCCTCAAGCTATAGGAATGTTATAGGGCTGACCGTAGATGGAGCCCAAAGGACTGAAGACACGGCCCTGGGCACTCCAATACGTAGTGCTTGGGAAGAGGTGAAGTAGTCAGCAAAGAAGATAGGGAAGTCTCATCTTATTTATCTCTAAGCCACATTTGACCCACCTGGGTCAGGGGTTGACTTGGTTAGTTTCTGATTATGAGAGACTGCCTCTGGGTCCTCCTACAGCCAACCCGAAGACCCCAGAACCCATTAGAAATAAGTACAACCCCAGGGAGCTCTCAGCAGCAGTTCTTTTTAATAGACTATTTTTTATAGCAGTTTTAGGTTCACAGCAAAATTGAATGGAAGATGTAGAGATTTCCTATAGATCCCTTGCCCCACACATGCATAGCCTCCCTCATGATCGACATTCCCCATCAGAGCGGTACATTTGTGACAAATGGATGGACCTACATTGACACATCACTACCACCCAGAGTCCATTGAGTTACATTAGGGTTATTTAGGGTTCCCTTTTGGCGCTGTATTTTCTATGGGTTTGAAAAGTGTATAATGACATGCATGTATTCATCATCTTAGTGCTTCACTGCTCTAAAAATCCTCTATTCAGCTCCAGTTTTAAAAGTTTCTTTTTAAGAACAAAGTGGAGGGAGTTGGGGAAGTAAAGGGGCACCACTCTGCTTGTAGCTCCAAGGATAAACCCAGATGTGGTCCCCAGTCTCACCAAGAACACTGTGCGTGGCCTCTGTCTTCAGGAGTGGAGTTTCCAGTGGCCACTGTCTGCCCCTAGACTCCAGGCCCGGTAGCCATGGCTTCACTCCTGATCACTGTAACCCTTTGTTTTCCTGCTCTTTTTATAGCATGTGAGAATGTTTATCTGGTTTTCAAGTCAAGCTATCTATGTTAAATGTTTTCTAAAATGCATGTTACTTATCCGTACTATGTGTGGGAGAAGAGAGGCCCACCAAAATTTGAACTTACTATGTTCTCTTGACTGCAAGTTTTTGTAAAGTCTTTTTTGGAGACAGATTTGCTTTCTTTTGGGTATGAATGATGCCAAAATCTCAGATCTCAAGAATCGAGCCTGATGACAGGCAGGCACAAGAAGACTGAATTTTATACCAAAGGGAGGAGATTCTTATGGGTGAAAAAACTATTGATTCTTGATTGTGAAATAAAAAAAATTATATCTTGTTTTGCATCAAGTTTCAATGAAATAATATATGTGGAACTGCCTTATAAACTGTAAAGAGCCCTGTGAATTATAGTTGTTACTAAAGAAGGGTCATCATCAGGGAGGCGGCTCTTTCTATGGATTTGGTTTGCAGAAACCTAGTGTACTCACTTTAATTTATCCAGGCAAAGAGCAGTAAGCAGCACCCTGGGTTTAAAAAATGCACATTCGCTCCTCATTCACCCTTCCCTCAGGCTCTAGTGCTGTAACCAGATATGTACCTGAGGCCATGCCAAAATAAGGGAAAACATCTGGCCAGTTTCATCAGTCCAATAAAAGCATCCTTTCAAACCAGTCCAAAGATTTGGAGCACAGATCTCTAGGTAAATGACTGGCTGAATTTTCTGTTTCAACTGATAAGTTGTTTTGAGGTTGGGTAGACACTACTTAAGAGATCAAGGGTCAAGCAGCAAATGGAGAGTCTAATTGGGCTTAAAACTTGGAGTCCTTGCACTGAGCCAGGCTGAGCTCCCCACCGGTTCCTGAGGCTGTAGGGTGGAAATCAGGGAGTCAGAGAGATAAACACCAGGAGGAATTCATCCAGTGTCATTTTTCTGGGCACTAGTCAGGGAGCTCCTTTCTGTCCATCCTTGTCCTCTGACTCTTCCCAGCCTCATTTAAAATGTCATGAGTGACAGATCACTTCCTAAGGGATGCCCCTTCCTTAATGTACCCGTTCTCTGAGGAACTGTTCTTTCCTGCTCTTCTCCCTGGAAGCTTCCATTTGGGTCAAGGCCACCCTGGGGGCTCTCAGCTTATTGAGACCAGCCTCTTCTCTTTCCCAGAATCACTTTATGGACTGAAAGCAAAGACAGGCTCAGAGGCCCCACACAGCACAGGAAGGAAACCCAGGAAATAGAAGCCACAATGATTAGGAAAACTAAGAAAGGGAGGGGGAAAATTAAAAGACCTCTCCATAGCACATTATCTCAACAAGCTAATACATGCAAAATGCTTAGATCAGTACCTGGCACATGGTAAACACTTAATAGAGATTAGGTGTTATGATTATTGTTGTCATCATTATTATCAGAATTTCTCATGGCAGTTTATTCCTTCTCACTTTGTAATAGTGACCTCTAAAATCGAATGAGATAAGGGATGTAAAACTCCTAGCATCGGGCTTGATGCAAAGTTGGTGCTCAACCAAAGTTTCCTTCTGTATACATCTCTTCTTCTGGGCTTCTCTGTATCTCCCACAGTGCCTGTGTCAGTTGATGCTGGCTTCAATCTCTTGACTGAATAAAGAAACTTCATTGCATTTGACATACCAGCAGACAGGCTGTTCAGAAATGGTTTTCTGTTAAGAGCATTTTTTTCCTACGAAGGGAACCATGGCCACTTGTATCACTGCAGGGAAAGGGAGCATGGGGCTGGATGTCTGCAAAGACATGACTTCTATTTCCTCCTCACTGGGAAATCCAAGGTGGATGTAGTCTTCCTGGATTTCTCAGTGTGCGTTGGTAGCTGCTCCCTACGTTACTGCTCCAGGCACCAACCTCCGCCCTTAATTGGTTGCCCCTGAGAATTTCGCCCTGATTTTTACTCAGAGACCTCAATGGCTTCTAGCCAACCAAGATTTTGACAATACTTTCACAAAGCTGTCTTTTCAGATGTGCTTCCTCCCTCTTCAGGGCCTGAGTTATAAAAGACCCTGAAGTTCATGCAGCTGAATCGACGTATCCGGTCAAACAAAGAATGGAGAAACACAGCCGCAATCAGAACCCAGGGCCCGGACTCTCAATCCAGTGCTCTTCCCATTTTACCTAATCTAGCTCCGCACTTCCTTTCAAAGTATGTAACCCATGTGAGGTTTCATTTCCTTTTGTTCTTAGTGGGCTGTCTATTAAAAAATGACAGATTAAATTTATTTCTAATAAACTATGAGCATGAATAACATCTCCAAAGATGTGTGCACTTTTCAAGGCCACCACAATGTTATATATATTTTTTATCTGCACCAGAGGACATTTTTGCATTTATCTTTAGACAGAGCGGGAGGGAGAGAGGGAGGAAGAGAGAGAAAGAAACATCGATGTAAGAGAGACACATCGAGTGATTGCCACCCACATGACCCCAACCAGGGCCAGGGACAAACTGTAACCGAGGTATGTGCCCTTAGCGGAAACTGAACCAGGTCTCTCTGGACCGCGGGCCAACGCTCTAACCGCTGAGCCAAACCGGCCAGGGCCACCACAATGTTATATCTCAGGTGCTACCACAGGGTGGGTGGGGAGTGTCTTTGGAGGAGAAACATTCTGCTTGAGGGGCTGAGAAGGACCTGTGGGACAGCTGGGAAGCTGGACAGGAATTGGTGGTGGGTGGATGGAATCCAGAACTGAAAGCCCAGCTCATTTGACTGCAAGTTATGAAGCAAGTGTGTGTCGAAGTGTTTGCCTCATCATAGTTTATGTTGAATAATCCTCTCCCCTCTGCTGATCTGCAGTGGTTTGATTTGTTTGTTGAAAAAACATGTCCCAGAACTGACCTGCTTGAACATTTTTTTGGATCATTCCTGGGGTCCAGCTCCGGATGGTAGAAAGGCCTAGTACATAGTGCATTAAGGCAGATAGAGCATGAAGAGCTTTGGAATCAGACAGCCCTGGGTTCCCATTCTGGCTCTCCTGACCTACCAGCTAGATTATCTTAGTGGGAATAATGCTACTTATCTTGCAAGGTTGTTGTGGGATTAAATGTAATGTGTACTAGGTGTTCCATAAATGGCATGGATATTGTTAACTATGTAATCATATGCATGCTACTTAACCTTTCTGAGTTCCAGCTTCTCCTCTATAAATTAGGAATAATTTTAACTTTAATGTAGTCAAATTTGTCAGTCTTTTGAAAAAGAAGTTGTTTTGTACGCTGAGGTCATGAAGATTCAAGCTTCCTATAACTTTTATATTGATGTGCACCTTTGTTGCCTCAAAAGTTCTTCATAGACATTAGTATCACATTGCAACCCAGAGTTTTGTTTGAACGACTATGGAGTATTCCATTGCTATCCTGGGACCTAATGTGCCTTCTGTCTTATGTCCTATGGGAACCATGCCATGGAACTTTACATCATCTCTGTGAAATAGGTGCTAGAATTATACAATTTTATAGATGAGGAAGCAGCTTCACAGTGTTTTATTTATTTTGCTTGTGGCAGAAATGTCAGCTGATCATGTTAATCCCATTCTGCTTTGCCCCCTTTAACTACAAAGAGTGGGAAAGCGAAATACTCATTTTTCCAGCCTCCTTTGCAGCTAGAAGGTCATCTGACAGTATTGGCCAATGAGACCTAAATGGGAATCTCTGGATGCTTTAGGGAAAACTCTTGCTTTCTTAATAAAATGGACAGATGTTACTGAAGGGACATCCCTCTCCCTTCTGTGTTTCTTAGATGTGGATGTGATACATGGAGCAAGAGCAGCTATCCTGAGACCATTAGATTACAAAAATCAATAAGCTAAGAATGGCAGAATGGGATGCTAGAAAGACGTGGAATTCCTGGTGGCATCACTGAGGTCTAAACCAGTACCAAAAACCACCTACCTCCAGGTGCCTAACTCTAAAATGAAAAGCGATATGGACATCATGGGGGTGGGGAGGGGAGTGTGAGAGTCCTCCTTAAGTCAAGAAAAGGTCACAGAACTTTTTGTCTCTGTTGCAGGGCAGAGTGAAAGGGTGGCTGAGAGCACAGTTAGGACGTTTGTTTTCTTTTTTTTTCTACTTTCAATATTTTGTATTGGTTTAAGGTGTATAGCATAGTGATTAGACAATTATATACTTTACAAAATGTTCCCCCAAATATTTCCAGTAACCACCTGGCACCATACGTAGTTATTGCAATATTCCCTATGGATGTTTGCTTTCTTTACGTTCTGAGATTTTTTAAAACAAAATTTCAGGACAGGTTCCACAGCGGGATCTGCTATGAGCTGTCCGCCAGTGTGGTGCTGATATTTCACATTTTGCTGACTGAGAAAACTGGGAGCTGTCCCTGCAACTGTCACAGCATGGCAGCAGCAAGAAGACTAGGTAGATGTGTGCGTGCGTGTGTGTGTGTGTGTGTGTGTGTTTTTGTGTGTGTGTGTGTGTGTGATTCTCTCTATCATTCCGGTGAGAGTCATTCCTGACAACTGGGAGAGCTCACTGGCCATAGCATTTCCAAATGTTCTTTACTATGAAGAGAGAACAGGATCTGGTGGGGATGGAGGGCTAGGGGACCCAAAGTCAACTTTAAGGAAGCCTGATTTATTTCCCAGCCCTTTTGGTTCAATGTGGGATATAATAAGGGGTCTATGAAGACTAATTACCTGGTTTGGTTCTGATTTTCAGGTAGGCAAGCAATAAAACCTTGAAACATCTGGAAAAAAAAAAAAGTCCCACAAGGGGCCTTCTGGGACACACACTCCTGAGAGCATGTCTGAATGTCAGGGACAGCCTTCAGGCTTTGATTTTTCTTTTGAGGAACCCAAGGATTAGACCTTTTTTGTTTGTTTATTGTTGACAGTATTACAGACATTCCCCATTTTCCTATCCGTTAGCCCCCCTCTACCCACCCCCTGCCCCACTCCAGGCCTTCTACACACTATTGTCTGTGTCCATGGGTTATGCTCATCTTTTTTGTCCTGTCTTGTCACAACCTTGTCAAAAAGATGTACATACTTTTGATTGCTTGCCTCCCATCCCTCAGTAAATGCACAATCCTAAGCATTTTTTGCTGATAGTAACTACAGAGAAACTGACATGAATAAAAACAAAACAGAAAACAAACATAGGTCAGTTGCTAAGTTACATGAAGTCTTAAAAGCGTTTGAGAAATAGCTGGTACTGATCTTGCTTGAAATCTAAATGGATCTTTTTTTAAAAAACTCTACTTAACCCCTTTTTGACCCTTTCATCTGTCCATCTTTTGGATTTTTTTTTTTTCATACCTTGAATTCCCTTTTGATTCACTGGACTGGTGCTTCTGTATCTCCCAACCTCCTTCGCATTCAGCTGTGGGCTGTAGGAAGGGGGTGTTCTATTTTATGGAAAGTGTGAGGTGCTGAGGAGGATGTGAGGACCCTAGATAACTATTGGGAAGTGAAATATACTTGGTCCTTATTTCTTCATCCTGGGCTGTTTCTTGGCGTCCCCTACCATGGTTATAGCTGGATGCATAGTTTTATCTGAGAGTTCATGACTTGTACTTGGTAATTTAAAGAGATAGTCTTAAATAGCCACGTTTCTTGATTTAACTCTGATTGCCTTTTCCTACATCCCTTTCCAAATTACCAAACTTTCCCCATGTTTTAATTTCCCATTCAAGTTCCATCTTTTCTGTGAAGGCATTCCAAGAACTCCAGCACAGAAGGATATCTCTCTTTGGCACTTAGAGCCGAGATATGCAAGACCACTCAATTAACACTAAATTCTTCTATATTACATTGCTCCCCACCAAAATGTCTCTTTCACTGGTTAAGAACTCACAGATCTCTCTCAAGTAATTGCATTAGCAGTATTTGGAAATATTCTGGATACCAGCACTAGAAATCCCGATATGAATGAAGAAGAATTTAATCAAGATTTAAGCACGATCTCCAGATTTTTTGGCGGTCACTCTCTTCTGTCTACCTCCGATATAGTGGTTACTAATCCATCTGTTCTCTCCTTACTGGTCTTCCACCTGTTTCACTTGACCCCTGGGTCTTAAATTCTCTTTTAGTCAACAAGATATGTGTTCTTTTATCTAACTACATTCCCACTTTCCCCCAAGGCAGGACTCTTTCCTTTTGAGGGTGGGTTTCTGAATCACTGGACTCTCTTTACAGAGTTTGGTTCTCTGGCAAACAGACACATTGTATTCTACGAGATATCTGTGGGATGATCTTCCAGTCACAGTGTGTTTGGGAACTTTAGCTTTGTAGAACTCCAGATTTAACAAAAGCTTCATTAGTGCGTGATTATCCATGCTACAAAGGATTCCTTTAAATAGTAAATTTCCACAATGGGCTTAAAATAGGTTTAATTTAACCCCAGTCCAATTTGTATACCCTGTTCAATAATGCTATTATTGTTAAAGATAAGGTACACTTGTGGTTATTTATAGACTAATTGCTTGTTGTCCTTTTAACCACCTCCCTACTTTGTACCTAGTAGATCACATTCTTTCTTTCAAAATTTTCAAGATTCACTCTTTTATAGGAAGGCTATGTTCTGAAAAGGAGTGCCTCAGGGTAACCCCATCATCTCTATTGCCCATGATCAAAGAGAGGACATTATCTCCACCAAAGACCACACCAAGATAAACAGACTCTTCCATCTCTCTTTTCAGATCTCTGTCTCTTTCTTTCTCCTTCAGAACACCCAATCAATAATTGTAAAATTCACAATAGATTTTATTCTGGGTCTCTAGGTCTTCACTACCAAGGTAGTGCTCACCAACATGGTCTTTGAGATAACAGAGAGAGAAAGACTATGGTTGCATTGTCTGTACTCTCATCAAAACTAGACAAATGGATCTTTCCTCTTTTGTGTTGAAACTGTATCTGAAATTCCACAATAAACAGCCCTGCATATTCCAGTGCACGTGATATGGCATGTGGGTCTCATGTTATGGTTAAGTCTGTAGGATTCTGGCTAATCTTATGGAAAATGAAGGAGAAATTGAGGAGAAAACTCAGCTTGTCTACATGAATGTTGCTTGAGTATTTTACTTATCAATTGGATGTTTTGAAGGACGGTCTATACATGGATCTATCTATAGGTGGTTGTTAAAGAGCTGTCTAAAGGGATGATTTAACGAATTGTTGCCATAGCCTCCTAACAGGTCTTCATAAAGTCTCAGCTCTCTCTCATGAAAATTTCTCCTCTTTGACTGTGTATCTTAAACTTTAATGTGCATATGAATAATTTCAGGAGCTTGTTAAAAGGCAGATTCTGATATAGTATGTTTGGGATGGGTCTGAGATTTTTATAAATTTTTAAAAATTCTCACATGAGGATATTTTTCCATTTATTTTCAGACAGAGTGGGAGGGAGAGATAGAGGGAGAGTGAGAGAAATATCAATGTGAGAGAGATACATTGACTGGTTGCCTCATACACGATACTGACCAGGGGGATTGAACTGCAACCAAGGTATGTGCCTTGACCAGAATCGAACCCATGATTCTTTAGTCCTTGGGCCAATGCTCTAAACTCTGAGCCAAACTAGCCAGGGTCGTCTGAGATTTTAAAATTTTTAACAAGTGATGCTGGTCTATGGACTGCACTTTGAGTAGTAAGATTCTATAAACTGCATGAGATATGAATCTGATCATGTCACTTTCCTACTCAAAATCCCTCATCACTCCCAAGGTTAAATCCAAAATTTTTAGACAGCCTACACAGGTCTTATAATCAGCTCCCCCACTACCTTTCCAACTTCATCTGCCATTTGTGTTTTTCCTAGAACTGGTCATGCTCTTCCTCACCTTTGCACAGGTTATAGACCCCACTGACATAGCTGACTTCCACCCACCCTTCTGGATTCAGCACATGGTTACCTTCTCCATGAATCCTTACCTGTCATCTTGAGGCTTCTGTGCTTCCTCCTTGTGCTTCCCAAGTACCTGCTATGTACCTTGATTACATAGTGCACAGCTGGAAAGTTTTGTCTACATTTCTTTCTCTCCATTAGACTGTCAGTTCCTCTGAGGACTTTGGTCATATTCTCTTAATCTCAGACTCTCCAGCCACTAGTACTTATTAAATGCTAGTGCCCGATGCATTTAATAAGTACTTGAGTGAATGTAGAAATGAGTTCATAGTTTTGTCTTTTTGCTCCCTACACAGTACTTGCTCAGCCAAGGTTAGCCTTCATCTGATTGTTGTCTGCTAAGCCCTCGTTTGTGAAAATCCATGTTCAACCTTCTATCTGGGGAGATGAGTCTGATGCCTAGGAGTCAAGTCTAATTCCATGGCCTGAACATTTGCAGCAGTTAATTCATTGCTGTTGTTTGGAAAATGTTAATTAATCAACACGATTTGTCTGGTGCTCAAGGGAAAAAGTCAAACCATTTTAAAAGCAGCATTTTCCTTTTCAGGTAACTAAGTTCTGTTAACTAATGCAGTGAGTCCCAACCCAAGCTGTCCATTAGAACCACGTGGAGAATCTTTAAAAAAATACCCATGCCTGGGCTCAACCCCCAGGAATTCTGATTTAATTGGACTGGAGCTAATGTTTGGCATTAATTTTTTTTAAAAAAATATGTTTTTATTGATTTTTTAGAGAGAGAGAAAGGGAGAGAGACAGATAGAAACATTGATGTAAGAGAGAAACATCAGTCAGCTGCCTTTTGCACACCCCCTACCAGGGATCAAGCCCACAACCCAGGCATGTGCCCTGACCAGGAATCAAACCGGGACCTCTCAGTCCATGGGATGATGCTCAGTCCACTGAACCACACTGGCTGGGCAGGCATTAATATTAAAAAACAAAACAAAACTAATACTGAAAATCACTGTACCAAGATACATCACAGACAACAGTCATAACTCTTTCCTGATAAAGAGTTGCCACTTATCTAATGATGGATTATCCAACCATTATTCCTCCTTGGAAACTCTTGACTTAAATTTCTTCTTGACACAATTAGCAGAGGTGATAAAGTTCTTATTTCAACTATTCACTAGCTATCATTTATAATTATTCTTCTATGTAGTCTCTAATTTTACTAAGAGGCTTTTTGAATTAAAAGCCTTGCTTATTGGGCTTCTGGTCAAGATGATGGCAAAGGTAAACACAGTACTCGCATCCTCCCACAACCACATCAATATTACAACTAAACTACAGAACAGCCATCATTCAGATTCCCCTGAAATCTAGCTGAATGGAAGTCTTACAACTAAGGGTATAAAGAAGAAGCCATATCAAGACTGGTCCACATCAAGACTGGTAGGAGGGGCAGGGATATGGAACAGGCTGGTCCCACTGAGCAGATAACACTTGGGAGGGATACCTTGGCTGCAGAGGTCCCCCCTGAGGAGTGAGGGGTCCCAGCCCCACACCAGGCCCCCCTTCAGTGTGGGAAAGAGAAGTCCCCATAACTTCTGGCTGTAAAAACTGGTGGGGATAGTGGTTGAGTGAAATGAAGGGCTTCTGGAATCCCAGGCAGTTTTTCCTAAAGGGTCCATGCACAGAGTTACTCGGACTCACTCCCTCTGAGCCCCAGCACTGGGGAAGCAGCTCAAAAGACACCAGGGACATATAGGGAGGAATTAAGTGTCTGATATCAGAGTGAAAGCTAAGGGGGCAGCTTTCTCCCAGACAGAAGTGTTTTTAGAGGCCATTGTTCCTTTTCTTGGCCCCACAAAGCCAAGAAGTGGGCACTATATCTGAGTCTCCATCAACCTGGCTCACACTGTCTGCCCCACCATAGTGATTCCCTGAGGCCCTGACTCAACAATTTGCAGGCCTACCCAAGCTGTTTCCAGTGGCTTTTCCATATGACTGGCCTGTCTTGGCTCATACTTCAGGCTTTACTAAAATCTCTCATTCAAGCAACATCTGGCCTCAGCCTGTCATGTACCTCTCACAAGGTCTGGCATTAGCATCAGCCAGCCTTAGTTCACAGCCTCTCCTGGGCACCTCCAAGCCCAGCACAAGTAGCAGCCATCTGTAGATAGCTTTGTAGCTCATGTTGAGCAGCTCCAGGCAGAACACAGGCAGTGGCTAACCTTGGCCTGCACCTCCTGGAAAGCCCTAGAGCCAGCACACCTAGTGGATAGCTTCAGACTATGTTGAAGCACCACCCAACCACTTCCACAAGTGACACACTCAAGTGGTGAACTCAGTGGGCACCAGAACCCCACTGAAGTAAGTCCTGTTCTATGGGGTGGGGTCATGCACAGTTGATTTTCCACGGTGGTTGCAGCCAGTCCTTGCAGCTGATGGGCGTTGGGGTAAATCCCTTCCACTGACATGCCAACAGCAATCAAGGCTCAACTACAACAGGAGGGTGTACACAGTGCACACCAGGGAAGGGGAATATGCACCTAGAGTGCACAGCTTGGGTGAAGGGGGAGTCTGTGCCACTGGACCCTACAGGACACCTACTACATTAGGTCACTCTACCAAGCCTGGGAGACATAAGCGCTCTACTGAATACATAGAAACAAACACAGGGAGTCTGCCAAAATGAGGAGACAAAGAAACATGTCCCAAATGAAGAAACAGAACAAAACTCCAGAAGAAGAACTAAAAAATGGAGACAAGTTCATAACACTGGTTATAAAGGTGCTTAGTGAACTTAGGGGAAGACTAGGTGAACTTAGAGAGAACTTGAACAGCATAAAAAAGGACATGAAAACCATAAAAAAGAACCAGTTGAAATTAGGGATACAGTAACTGAAATGAAGAATTTACAGTGAATCAACAATAGAGTAGATGAAGCCAAGAATCAAATCACCAATTTGGAATATAAGGAAGTAAAAAATACCTGAATCGAACAGAAAAAAAGAAAAAAACAATCCAGAAAATCAGAATAGTGTAAGGAGCCTCTGGGATAATTTGAAGCATACCAGCATTTGAATCATGGGGGTTCTAGAAGGAGGAGAGAGCAAGAAATTGAAAACCTATTTGAAAAAATAATGACAGAAAACTTTAACTTGTTAAAGGAAAGAGACATACAACTCCAGGAAGCACAGAGAGTCCCAAACAAGATGAACCCAAAGGGGCCCTCACCAAGACACATCATCATCAAAATGCAAAAGTTTAAAGACAAGGATTTTTTGGAAAAAATCCTCACCTGAGGATATTTTTCTATTTATCTTCAGATAGGGAGAGAGAGAGAGAAACATTGACATGAGAGGGTCACATTGATTGGTTGCCTCCCACATGACCCTGACCAGGTCCAGGATGAACTGCAACCGAGGTATGTGCCCTTGACTGGAATCGAACCCGCGACTCATTGGTCCACAGGCCGAAGCTCTAACCACTGAGAAAACAGGCCAGGGCCAAAGAAAGAATCTTAAAAGCAGCAAGAGAAAAGCAATTAGTTACCTATAAGGGAGCTCCCATAAGACTGGCAGCTGATTTTTCAATAGAAATTTTGCAGGACAGAAGGGATTGGCAAGAAATATTCAAAGTGCCCTGGCTGGTGTGGCTCAGTTGGTTGAACATTGTCCCATGCACCTAAAGGTCACTGGTTCGATTCCTAGTCAGGGCACGTGATCTCCACTTGGGGTGCATGTGGGAAGCCAACTGATCAATGTTTCTCTGTCACATTGATGTTTCTCTCTCTCTCTCTCACTCTCCCTTCCTCTCTCTCTAAAAGAAATCAATGAAAAATATTCAAAGGGATGACTAGCAAGAACCTACAACCAAGATTACTCTACCTAGCAAAACTGTCATTTAGAATCAAAGGGCATACAAAAATCTTCCCAAACAAAAAGCTAAAGGAGTTATCACTACCAAAACAGTGTTACATGAAATGTTAAAGGGAAAAAGAAGAAAAAAAGAAATATATAAAAAATATAAACAATAAAATGGCGAAAATTCGTATTTATCAATAGTTGAATCTAAAAAACAAAATAAATGAACAGGCAGAAACATACTCAAGATAAAGAGAACATTTTGATGGTTGCCAGATGGGAGGGGCGTTGGGCAGATAGGTGAAAAAGTTGAAGGGATTAAGTACAAATAGGTAGTAATAGAATAGTCATGGGGATGTAAAGTACAGCATAGAGAATACAGTCAATAATATTCTAATAACTATGTATGGTGTCAGATGGGTATGACATTTATTGGGTTGATCACTTAGTAAGTTATATAATGTCTAATCAGTGGTGTACTCTTGAAACAAATATATCGTATATCAACTATAATTAAAAAAATAAAAAATGATTAAAAAAAAGAAAAATTCCTAATTTAAAATAAAAGGCAACAACATGGAGGGTGCTTGCATTAAAAAAAGAAAGAAATGCTTATCTTTTTTAGAACAGAGAATTTATCCTAAAATATAAGCTATACATTTTATTTAATACTCAAGATTATCTTGATGGCTATAGTCATCAAATAGCCATTTGACTTAAATAGGCATGAATTGGTACCTTTACTAAGTCTGTTTTGAAGTTATAGTTCTTGTTCAATTATTGTAAGAAAATAATCAGGGCAGGAATTCTATTATGATGACACAGGGGATGCAGTATTTCAATGTCAATCTCGATTTTTCAAATGAGCCTGTGGATTAAAAGATACTATCTTTAAGGTACACATTTTTTCCTCCTTTCCATTAAAACCCATTAATTAAGAAATGAGAAGTGAGGATATAATTGTGCTGGACAGACCAATAAATCATTTAGACAAAAGTCTTAGTCACATTAGGATGACTTTCGACTTAACGTTTAGCTGTCTTTGCCTTATTGATCAGAAATCCTGGTATTTCTGGGCATTTTTGTCATGAAAGCAGGGTATTTATGTACAGTCATCAGATTTTTCACTGTAGGTGAGGGGCTTGTCAGCGATGAATGAAGTGATCTGTAACAAAGACAAGAAAACATATGAAGAAAGAAAATACATCAACTCGAACAGGTGCAGCAGCAGCAGTTACCATGGTCTGGCTGGCTGAGCACGTGTTGGTGGTAGACACTAGAAGAGATGTATAAAGGGTCACTTCCAGGGTTTTAAGAAGCCAGTCAATTATGCTGAATTCCCAGAAGTGCTTATGTTCTACTTTAAAAAGGAACATTTGTTCATTGAGAGAGAAAAGAAACTCCTAGGTAGCTTGTGCTTATCTAGGAAGGAAATAGTTATAATTGGCCAGAGTTTTATTTTATACAACTTGTGTTAAAAGACTGGAGATAAATATAAAATAAAGCTTGCTTTGTTTTCTTTCATTATCAAACAAAAACAAAAAAGAAAACCTTGCTTATCAACTCCAGTTAGGTTTGAATCAGAGAGAAGGACAATCAGCTTCGGGTTGCTTTACGTAAATCCCAGAGGTTCTCACCGCTTGTCTCCAGAATGGATACAGCTACGGAGGGAAGAGTCCAGATGAGGGCAGGGGTACAGCTTCTTAGCTTTCCCTGGGTCGTTTTGGATGGAATAATTTCTTTGAAGCACTGTGCAGTCTCAGAGCCCTCAGGTATGATTTCTGAATTAGCTATAATTTTGAAATCAAGCTGCTAATGATATTCCTCCCTTGGTACAGATAATTGACAATAGTGCTTAAGGAATGTTACCACGGAATCTAAAGAATCAAGATGCTTTCACAGTTGGCTTGTTTTCCCTTCAGAGGGGATTTTTTTTTTTTTTTAAATCCTCACCAGAGGATATTTTTTCCATTTATCTTTAGATAGAGTGGGAGGGAGGGAGAGAGAGAGAAACATCGACATGAGAGAGACACATCGATAGGTTGTTTCCCGCAGGACCCTGACCAGGGCCAGGGGCCGAACTGCAACCGAGGTAAATGCCCTTGACTGGAATCGAACCCACGACTCTTTGGTCTGAGGGCTGATGCGCCAATTGCTGAGCCAAACAGGCCAGAGCCAAGGGGATGGGTTTTGTAAGGGGCCGGTCTGGTAAGGTCTCTCTCACCCCTGTTCTCTCCTCGCTTGGCAAGTATAGGCCGACAGTGTCCTGGGAGCCACAGTTCCATAAAGTGGGACTTGAAGGAGACCCATAAACAGTGACCAATAGCACGATCGCACATTTCGTTAGGCTGTGATGCTTCCCAGCATCAAACCCATTGGTACAAGGGCTCAGTGTGAGGGACAGGGTGTAGGCTGGTAAACTTTTTGTCAACATTGGCAGTTTAAAGTCACTCACAGTGCCTAGTCTGGTGCAAAGGAAGGTTAGCTTTTTGGCTCATACTTGTTCCTAGTAGATTTCCCACCTCTAACTTATAAAAGTATCTCCCAAATAAGATCAAGGGTTTTAAAGTGGTTTTGATCCAAAATGGTAATGCCTTGATAATCCTAGGAAAAAAAGTTGAGAATTTTTTTTTCTAGTAAGTGTATAGGAAAGCTTTAAAGGCAACCCACTAGTTAGTAAGTGGCAGAAACAAGAGTCAGCTTCTGTTTGTGTGATTATAAAACATTTGCTCTTAACTCACCTGATGTATCTTAAATGATCCCAGGAATATAGGAAAATGAGGTGGGGGAGGCAATTTTTAGAAATGCAGATTTCTGGGCTCTACTCTTAGGAGATTCTGATTCAGTGGGTTAGGTGTGGCCCCCAGGAGTCTGCAGCCTCCCAGTCACACGATGAATTGTTGAATTGCCTGGCACAACAACCCAGCTTTCTTGGCGAGTCTTCCTCTCATGTGGCTGTCATTGGGACACCCAAAAGTGTTTCGAAGCCCAGCGTTTCCTTAGCAACATTAGCCCTCTCATCAAGAATAGTTCTTTTGTAGCACAAAAACTCATTTCACTTTAGTCTCTTATGAGTCAAGTAGCCTCACCTGTTTATTGAAGTGGGCCCCATATTTCCTAGTATTAATGCATGAATCACATACAGTGAAAACTTTTGGGATGTAGCAAGAAGTTCTTCAATACCCTCTATCGCTGTAAATTGTACCCTTCTAAGTTTTCGCAAGTGTGGCCCTTCTGTGAGCCTTAACTGTTAATTCTGCACCAATTTATAAAGATGTTGGTTCACATTCTCAGGTAATGTGGCATTCGTCCTTCCACTGAGTTCTAGAGTGTGACTTAAGGAAGAATCTTAGACTCTGATCAAAGGAAGGAAACACTGAGTTTCTTTTCTAACCTCACATCTGCCATGTGCCTGATGAATAAGAATGGCTGTACCTGTCTGTTCCATTAGGGGGCGCTCACCATTTCCAGAGACTGTAGGTGCCATCGGTTGACAGCTCTAGTTACTCCTTAACATTTTAAAAAGAACTGTGCAATGTATCATGCACATAAACAATGTGTTGTGTACAGTTAAGGAATACTAGAGTGAACACAAGTGTTTATCTCTCACCAAGTTAGAACATGGTCAGACCTTTGAGGCTTGGTATATGCACCTCTCTCATTACATTCCCAGCATTCTTTCCTCCCACAGGTGTCTACCTTTGGTAGTTTGGGTGTTCATCATTCCTTGATTTTCTTTATATGTTACCACTTGCAGATGAATCAAGCTGTTTCATATGTTATTGTAGAGTCTCAAGGCAGAGGTTACTAGCATGGACTCAAGAGCCAAACTTCCTGGATTCTCATCTCACTTGTCACATATCAACTGAGCAATACTGGAAAAGTAACTTATCTTCTCTCTGCTTTGTTTTCCTCATCTGTGAAATGGGAGGAATCATAGTTCCTGCCTTACAGAGTTGTTGTGACAAGTAAATGTGTTTATGTTGCAAGCCTTTATAACAGAACCTGATACATAATAAACATTATAGCAATGCTATTATTTACATTGAGCTAATGTCTAATCTTTCTGTAGATCAGTGCTTCTCAGATATCTGTGGTGAAGGGTTTTAAAAAAAATTTCCAGTTTACTGTGGACTGATTATTTTTTAAAATATAATACATCGAATAACTAGAAAAGTGAGATTAAAAAAAGACATACAGCCCTGGCTGGTTTGGCTCAGCGGTTAGAGCGTCGGCCTGCGATCCAGAGAGACCCGGGTTCGGTTCCCGCTAAGGGCATGTACTTCGGTTGCAGTTTGTCCCCGGCCCTGGTTGGTTGTGCGGGTGGCAGCCACTCGATGTGGCCCTTTCACATCGATATTTCTCTCTCTCTCTCTCTTCCTCTCTCTCCCTCCTACTCTATCTGAACAAAAAAGTGAAAAATTGTCCTCGGGTGAGGATTAAAAAAAAAAAAAAAAAAGACATACAAAATTCAAACTCCATTGTTACAGTAAACAGAAATAAATTACTATGTCAAATTGCTATAAGTGTTCTTAAATGATTACTTCAATTTCTGTACTTACTTGTCACGAACCAGTAACAGATAGCTTGTGGACAGCCACCAAGCCACCAGCTCACAGACACACTCTGAGTTGCCCTGCTCTAGATTTAGGCATGCTGGGTTTTGCCTAGTCCTGCAAGCGCCCCTTCCTTTGGCAGAAAGTAAGGTTTGGCTGTCTTTTGTTTGGTGGCCCTAAGGAAGTTTTTTCTTAACAGCTGCTTTTCACCTGCTAGAGACAGAAATGATTTAAAAATAAACAAACATACTTAATAAGTGCTGATTATCACCAGAGACTAGTTTTCCTTTCTCCTTTCTTTCTTCCTCCCTCCCTCCCTCCCTCCCTCCCTTCCTTCCTTCCTTCCTTTCTTCCTTCCTTTAAACTTATCTTTATTGTTGAATGTATTCCAGATGTCCTTCCTTTCCCCCCTATTGACCTCCTCCTCGCCGCTCCTGCCCCCCTCCTGCCTTTCCCCACACTGTTGTCTGTGTCCACTGGTTATGCATATATGCATATAAGTTCTTTGGTTTATCTCCTTCCGCTCCCCCACACCCCTTCCCTTTGATATTCATCAGTCTAACAACCAATTTGTACTTCTTAATCCCTTCACCTCTTTCACCCATGCCCCCAACCCCCCTTCCATCTGGCAACCATCAAAAAGTTCTCTGTATCTATGAGTCTGTTTCTGTTCTGCTGGTTCATTTGGTTTGTAGATTCCATTATTGATAGATATGTACTTATTGCCATTTTATTGTTCATATTTTTGATCTTCTTCTTCAAGAAGACCCTTTAACATTTCATATAATACTGGTTTGGTGGTGATGAACTCCTTTAGCTTTTTCTTGTCTGGGAAACTCTTGATATATCCATCGATTCTAAATGATAGCTTTGCAGGATAGAGTAATGTTGGTTGTAGGTCCTTGCTTTTCATCACTTTGAATATTTCTTGCCACTCCCTTCTGGCCTGCAAAGTTTCTTTTGAGAAATCAGCTGCCAGTCTTATGGGAGCTCCCTTGTAGGTAACTAACTGCTTTTCTCTTGCTGCTTTTAAGATTCTCTCTTTGTCTTGAACCTTTTGCATTTTGATGATGATATGTCTTGGTGTGGGCCTCTTTGGGTTCATCTTGTTTGGGATTGTCTGTGCTTCCTGGACTTGTATGTCTGTTTTCACCAAGTTAAGAAATTTCCTGTCATTATTTGTTCAAATAGGTTTTCAATTTCTTGCTCTCTCTCTTCTTCTGGCACCCCCATGATGCGAATGTTGGTATGCTAGAAGTTGTCCCAGAGGCTCCTTACACTGTCCTCATTTTTTTGGATTCTTTTTTCTTTTTGTTGTTCTGATTAGGTGTTTTTTTGCTTTTGTATATTCCAAATCAATAGCTTGCTTCTTGGCTTCACTTACTCTGTTATTGATTCCCTGTAAATTATTCTTTATTTCAGTTAGTGCCTCCTTCATTTCTGACTGTGCATCTTTCATTTCTGACTGGCCCTGTTTTATGCTCTTGAGGTCCTCACTAAGTTGCATGAGCATCCTTATAACCAGTGTTTTGAACTCTACATCTGTTTGATTGCTTATCTCTGTTTCATTTAGTTCTTTTCCTGGAGTTTTGTTCTGTTCTTTCATTTGGGAAATGTTTCTTTGTCTCCTCATTTTGGCTGCCTCCTTGTGTTTGTTTCTATGTATTAGGTAGAGTTGCTATGTCTCCTAGGCTTGGTAGAGTGGCCTATTTCAGTAGGTGTCCTGTAGGGTCCAGTGGCACAGCCTCCCTAATCACCCCAGCTATGCCCTCAAGGTGCATCCCTTGTGTGGACTGTGCACCCTTCTGTTGTAACTGAGTCTTGATTACTGTTGGCATGTCAATGGGAGGGGTTTACTCAGACTGATCAGTTGCAAGGACTGGCTGTGTCCACTGACCACTGACCTCTGACTCCCTTGGAGGATCAGCTGTGCAGGAGCCCACCACACAGAGCAAGACTTACTTCAGCAAGGCTCTGGTACTCACTGAGTCCACTCTTTGAAGGTGTCACTTGCGGAGGTTGTTGGGTGGTGGTGCTTTGCCATGGTCTGAAGCTGTCCACTGGGTGTGCTGGCTCTGGGGTCTCCCTGGAGGTGAGGCCAAGATCAGTCACTGCCTGTGTTCTACCTGGGGCCACCAGGCATAAGCTACAGAGCAATCTGCAGATGCCTGCTTCTTGTGCTGGGCTTAGAGGTGCCCAGGAAAAGCCAAGTTGTGAACCAATGCTGGCTGCTTCTAGTGCCAGGCCTGGGGCCACTTAGTGAGAGGTATGGGGCTTGCTTAGGCCAGATGCTGCTTGTTTGAGAGAATTTAGGAAAATCTGAAGCAGGAGCCCAGACAGGCCAATCCTATGGTAAAGCCACTGGAAACAGCTTGGGTGGGCCTGAAAGTTGGGTGGGGCAGGGCCTCAGGGAATCACCAGGGCGGGGCAAACAGTATGAGCCAGGTTGCTAGAGTCCCAGATATGGTGGCTGTCTGCCTGCCCCATGGGAAAAGGGCTCACCAAAGGAACAATGGCCTCCACCAGCTTGTCTGTCTGGGAGAAAGCTGCCTCTCCAGCTCTTGCCCCGATGCCAAATAACTCAGTTTTCTCCCATACATCTCTGGTGCCTTTCAAGCTGCCTCTGCCACACTGGAGCCTGGAGGGAGGGAGTCTGAGTAAGTGCATGTGCGGGCCCTTTAAGAGGAGCTGTCTAGGACTCCGGAAACCTCAGCCTCAGTTCCTGCTGGTTTTACAGCCAGAAGTTATGGGACTTCTCTTCCTGGTACTGGAACCGTGAGCTGGGAGCCTGATGTGAGACAGAGACCCCTCACTCCTCAGGGAGGATCTTCACAGCCAAGGGTATCCCTCCTGGCTTTTTATCCTCCACATGTGGGTGTGGGACCAGCCCGTCTGCGCCTCTACCCGTACCAGTCTCCATGTGACTTCTTCTTTAATTTCGTAGTTGTAGGACTTCCATTCAGCTCGATTTCAGGCAGTTCTAAAGGATGGTTTTCTGTAGTTTAGTTGTAGTTTTGATGTGGTTGTGGGAGGAGGTGAGTACCACATTTACCTACGCTGCCATCTTGATCGAAGTCTTCTTTTCTTCTTTAAGTCAAGAAATCATTTCTGGTATAAAGAATCTTCCTTATAAAGACAAGCAGCTATAGGAGAAAGGCAGATTTGCATTTTGATTTTTCTGACTCAGGAATAAGACAAGCACCAACGTCTAATTTTCTGAGTCTTGAATTCGATTGCAAGATCTTTGAAGCTTTCAATCTTCTGCTCCCCCTTCCCAGCAGCACCTTGAGTCCTGTGCATATAGTGGGTATTCACAAGACAGCCGAGAGACCTGTAGATGTTATGAGGTGGAACCATATGAGCTTGCCAACATTCTACCATTTTTAACGATCAAAAGGTAGTCTCATACGGTCTAATCTGTTGGTGTGCCTAGGTTTGACCCATTTCACCTGGGGCCTCTCCCCACAGATCTGTTGAGTAATCCTTTCCTGGGAATGAAATCTTCCCATTTCTAGGAGTTCCCGGAAGTCTCAGGTCCTGGGTGGGGAAGAATGGCCTGGTGATCTCATCTTGCCTCTGTGTCCTAGCTTTTCATAGCTGCTACCAGAACCCAAGTCCAGGGAGGGGCCTTTCCTCCACCCAAGGCGTGTGTCAAGGAAGAGTCTGTTATACCAGTTGGAATGGATACATCCTGGCTGATGTGGAAACCGTAAAGAAAAAATGATTCATGACATTTGTTAGAGATGGCAAGGGAGACTATTCATGGGGCCACTACAATGGAGTTTTGCAGTAGAAGAAAGAGATTGGGCTCAACTCCGAATACAACAAGGAAATGTGGGGATTTACAGACAAGGCGCAGAATGGGAATCAGTGGGTAGAAAATTACTAAGAGGAGACAGCAGGAATAGCTGGGTTCTTGTTACATGGACTCAATAGGATTCTTGTTGAAGGCAAGCCAGGGGGACCCCGTATCACCTTGGAGATGGAGGGGGATGAAGAAATTGATCAGATATTGAGGCTGATCCTATACTGAAGGTGGAGATTCACTCTAAACTGACTTAGCAGAGTTCTTGCTAAAACTGGACTCTATAGGACAGAGATGAAAGCCTGAAGTGGGGCCTAGTCGAGCAGAGGGCTCAGAGGAGCCTGACTACAGTTCGGTCAAGGAAAAAAATCTTTGTCAGGACATAACTGTGTTGATCAAAGTCGGAACTGTGTTCTTTTTCAAGCTTCTTTGTGAATTTGCAGCCTGGGTCATTCTATACAACATTTCCTACAGTGACCCAAGCATATCTACACTTGATTAAAATCAGGATTTAAATCAGAGAGTAGTTCAGAGTTTCTTCTGAGCTAGAAAATCTACTTATTTATTTATTTAAAAAAATTTTTTTTCCCCCTTTATTGATTTTAGAGAGAGAGGAAATGAGAGGGAGAGAGATAGAAACATCAATGAGAGAGAACATCGATTGGCCGCCTCCTGCATGCCCTCCACTGGGGATCGGGCCCACAACCTGGGCATGTGTCCTGACCAGGAATTGAACTGGCAACCTCTTGGTGCATGGGTTGACGTTCAACCACTGAGCCACACTGGCCGGACAAATCTATTTATTTTTAAACTCTTTTTTTTTTTAGGTTGCAATTTTATTTTATTGAATTTACTGGGGTGACATTGGTTAATAAAATTATATAGGTTTCAGGTATATAATTCTATAATTCATCATCTGTATATTGTATTGTGTGTTCACCACTCCCAGTCAAGTCTCCTTTCATCACCATTTATCCCCCCTTCACCCTCTTCTAGCTCTCCCTGTTTTTAAGCTATTAATGTTCAAACAAGACTAGGGGTCAGAGGCTCTGTCCAGCTGATGTGAAAATAACTGTTTTTAATTCTAACAACTGATTAGTTCTGTGGGGAAAAGAGTAAGAAAGGCTGTTAGAATTTTAGTCAAAAACAGTCAACCTATTGACCGTGGATTAACGTGTGTTTTCTGGAAAGCCCCAAGAGATGAATTTTTTATTGAAAGAAGGAACGTGTCAGTTTCTGCCTGCTGAAATCTGCCTTACAAAATTCAGGCCTGCCACTGGCCCTCAAAACAGAGGGACAAGCTGCCAGGGACTGTCACAGGTTACTGGTCTTGTGTTCAGAGAGGCGGGCTTGAGCCAGCAGGAGCACGGCCACTCCGCGGTAACCTCAGCCTCTCTCCCTCACTTGCCTTCACACACTTGCTCAGGCGTGTACGCAGCCACATTCGTAGGGACGCACACATGTGGACACAAACACAGAGGTCACCCACAAACCTACATCCCACACCCACACTGTATGTACTACCACACAGCCCACTGCTGGTAGGGAGTACAAACAGAAAGATGGTTAAACTCCATCTCAGCTTAATTATCTCAGCAATATCTCAGATGGGGTTAGGATCAGGGAAACAAATGCAAAGAATAGTGGAATTCAGAAAAGTGGTCAGAGGGGCAAATTAGGAGGCAGAGCAAGAAGCAGGCTGAAGACTGAGATGAGGAAATTACTCAGGGGAGTGTCCGTGAGAACAACTCAGTGGTGTTTTGGTCTGGGTAGTAGAAGGTGGGGTCTAAAGTAGCTGTGTGACTTTGGGGCAGTCACCTTGCCTCTCTGGGTCTCAGTTTCTCCATCTGTAGAAGGTGAGCATTGGAGTAACGTGGTAGATCTCAAACGTCAGCTTCAGTCAGAATCACCTAGAAGGCTTATTACAGCAGATTGCTGGGCAGCACCCCAGAGTTTCTGACTCAGTCTGTGTGGGGTGGGGCTCCATAATTTGCATTTCTAATAAGGTTCCAGGTGATGCTACTGCTGCTGGTCTGGGAACCATACTTTGAGAAGTACAGGTGTTGAGGAACTCTCTGGTCCTTATTAGGACTGAAGTTCTGTGACTTGGGCACACTTCGGGACTAAATATAACTTAAAGTTCCTGCAGTTCTCAACAGAGGGTGATTTTGCCTTGCAGGAGCATTTGGCAATGTCTGGACACCTTTTCGATAGTCTCGAATCAGGGTGTGTTGCTACTGGCATCTTGTACGTAGGGGCCAGTGGTGCTGTCGAGGGACAGCCCCTCGACAAGAATTATCTGCTTAAAAACATCACTGTAGTTGAGGTTGAGAAACCCTGCTCGAAGTGATTCAGCTAGATTTGAATTTGTATGAGAAGGGTGGAGAGATTGATGTTGACTTCATTCCCTGAAAGAAAAGGTCCACAACAGCTACCTGACCTTCTGTGAGCTCAAATTTGCTCCTTGATCTGGGAATCTCTCACTCAAGCCTGAGTAGGACAACTGTGACTCTTAGGAAGCTTGCAGATCTCAGATCCCAGGGAAGCTGCCCAACCAAGCACAAGGGCTGGCTCCCAGCAGGGCACATTCCCAAAGCAGCGTCCACCCAGGAGCCCACAGGCCCTGCACTGGATGAGGACAGCACTAGGGGTTGATTGCACTGTGTTTCCTTCCTCTCCTTCCAATCCATGGGCTAGCAAATGAGAGTGGCCCTTGTGGGTTCTGATTAGGAGCTTCATATATCAAGTCTCTAAATTTGCAGAATGTTGTAAGCCAGAAAGACTCTGTGTGTGCAAGTGTGTGTGTGTGTGTGTGTGTGTGTGTGTGTGTGTGTGTGCATGTGCCTGTGTGGTGAGAACCACATATTCAAACCATTCCCTATTTCTGCACCTCATCCTGCCAATTACAATCTGCTTGGTGGTGTGAAACTGACAGCCGGCGGCAGTGATGGAGACAGGAGAACGATGAACAAGGGCTTGTGCATTCTCAGCTTTAGAGAGAATGTTCAGTGGGGCGGACAGGCATGTAACTGGCAGGTTTAGGAATCAGTAAAAACCAAGAACTGCAAGTCCTAATTTATTGTCTGTTTCAATACAAGGCTAGACACAGGCTATTTAATATAATGCATTGTTTACAAGTGGAGGAGAGTGGAAGTTATCGATGCATTACAAATGCAGGCAAATGCATCTCATAAGCCAAGGGGTAGGTAATAACAATTGCAGAAGACTAAATTTGACTTTAATCCCCTGAAGAATGGCATGCACACAGCTTAAAATGATGAAAGCTGGAGGGGGTGGAGGATAGGGAAAGTGGGGAGGGAGAGAAGGAGACTAGAGGAGACTGAGGGAGACAGAGCAGGGAGAGGGAGAGAGAAAGAGAGGAGCTGGTTTTCTCCTGGGATTATGTATTTCTTGATTATAAAATAGAGTGGAAATGGAAAGAGAATGTATATTTTTTAAACCTCGTTTCGATAAACAGCATCACGCTTGGCAGCGTGTTTTCTGTAGCAGCTCTGGCGTCATGGTCAAGCAGCTTGGAGCAATTTTAAGGCCTGCCAATCCCTTAGCTAATCCCAAAGGCAGAGACAGAAGACAGGCCCTGGTTTGATTAGTGCACGCAGGCTATCTGAGTCCTCCTCCCGGGGTCGTCAGAGCCCTGGCCACAGTGCTGGGTGTAAACAAGCTGCTTGATCTTTGTGGTTAAGATTCCCCCCTGTCCACACAATGCTTTGGACGTGGTAGGTGTTCCATGAACGCTGGCCGAGTGGTGCAGAACACGGGGTGATGCAGAAGCCCGTGAAGCCATGACGGACTGGACTCCATCGTTAGTCTCAGCAGCTCAAGTTGCTTTAGAGCAAGCAAACTGAGTCCCCTCCCCGCCCGTGCTGCACTCTCCTCTGGACTATTGTTGACAACGGTGTCTAAATTTTGAGTGAACAATCACGTGACAGGGCACCTCTTACCCCTGAGGCAGCCCACTTCTTCAAGCACTGGGATTAAATAGCAGTCGACATTTATTGGGTGCTTACTAGGTGGCAGTCACTGTGCCAAAATCTCCCTGTGATGGATCTCTCTTTATGCTTCTATCCAACTAAGGAGGTATTAAGCATCATTTCCTTTTAAAGATGTGGGAACTGAGGCACAGTTTCCACAGCTGGTGACTGGTGGAGGAGGCTTACTCTGTAGGGCACACTTGTCACTGTGGAGGGTGTTCTTCCTGTGTGGACTTGAATTTTGCCTTCATGCCCACCCGGTGGCCTCAGTACTGTCATCAGTCCCGGGGGCGGCCCTGCCCAGTGTTGGATTTGCATTATCAACACGGTTCACATTTGCCTGGTTTATGGATGTGTTTGCAGTGTACCATCTGCCTTCTCTGGTGATCCAGTGGCAAACAGAGGGGGAAAGAAGACTGGCACCGGAAGAGTTTTCTGTGACAGCTTTCCAACTGTGACAGCCACAGGCAGGCAGCCTGGGTCATGGAGCACAGAGTCCCCGGCCATAACGGCAAGAAGCGGTTATTTGTGGATCACTCGGAGATAAACAAATGAACTTTCTCTGGAGAACAGTGGTCTCAGTGACCCCATCTGTGTGCTCAAGCTGGTTGAATCCTGAGGGGAGCCAGTAATTCCACCTCTCGAGGCTAACCCCAAGAGGGTAGGCCCTCAGTAAACATTTGTTGAGTATCAGACCTGACAGCATTG
The DNA here is from genome assembly GCA_030848825.1 of Tadarida brasiliensis. Taxonomy (NCBI): domain Eukaryota; kingdom Metazoa; phylum Chordata; class Mammalia; order Chiroptera; family Molossidae; genus Tadarida; species Tadarida brasiliensis. The sequence goes on along the minus strand of CM061259.1, from coordinate 41,914,594 downwards.
CGGCTGATGGTACTGCTGGCAGCCCTTGTCCTCAGAAGGGCTGAGCCTGGAGAGAGAAAACAGTTTTTATTTGGGAGAATGATCTTGACCATTTGTCTCTGACTTTGGGGTCAGGAGACCACACAGACTGGCGTCCTATTCCCTTGCAACTGCCTCATATTTTTGTGCTTCATGTTTTATGGGTGTCAGCCCTTGAGTCACACCGGGGTCTTCGCTTGCTCTTGGTATGGGAACTGGTGGACAAGTCACTCCCTTTCTCTGAGATACGTAAGTCGTAAGTCGTCCCAGGCGCCTCAAAGAGAGAAGCTAACAAAATATATAACATGTCCCAAAACATTTTGATTATTTCCTTCTCTTTCTGAGAGCTAATGGCACCTTAATTTTTGCAAACAAGCTCGAAAAATCAGAGGTATTGTCCTCTCTCCTGAGTCTCACATGCAATCAATTGCCCATTCTGGTGACTTTATCTGGGAAATGTCTCCGAGGCCAATTCAGGACTGCATTATCTGGCATTTGAACAATTGCAGGCATCTCCTAACGGTTTTTCTGCCCCCAGCTCTCAATCAGCTTTGCTCCTGCCCACTGGCAGGGAGAGCTTCCTAGTGTAGCTTTTCTCCCTGCAGGTTTTCACACCATGCCCCAAGGAGCCCTAGGGTCTCCCGGAGATGTTGTAAGGCTTTTTCAGCAAGTCCAGAGGGGTCTCTGGTCACCCTCATTGCAATCCAGCCAGTTCCAATTAAAAATTTTTTTGAGAGCTGAAAACTAAAAAGACTTATAAAGCCATAGAGGATTAGCTCTGATTTTTATCTGTTGTGGGACTTTCACGTGAGATTTCACTTAGAGAAATCTCTTGCCAATCTTTTTGAAAACTCTTGTCTAAAACACAGACCTTGCTGAAGAAACTATGAGATGGAGTCTGCATCTAGGTTTAGAAGTTCTCCAGGGAGGGTTTGAGGAACTGTTGATTCAAGGCACCTCTTTGGTTCCCAAAGGCTAGTTGAACCTGGGGATGCTTGGGTTTCGTACAAACCAGGGTGAGGGGAGTGAGGAAAATGGAAGGTAAGGTTGGTTGAGTTGATTCAAATGACTGGAAAGGCAACAGGGGGAATGATTTGAGCTGAAGCTGAACAATAACAGAGGAATCCCTTAGATGCCCCTACCACAAACCAATGAAAGGCGATTTTTTCTTCTCTTGCTGTTGGTAGGGAGATGTATTTTGGAAGTCTAGAGGGGGAAGTGATGTCTAGTGAGTTCTTGTCTCATTTGTGTTTTACGAGCAAAACCAAAGATGACAACAGCCCAGTTCAAAGTAGAACACAAGAAACGAGGTGTTTTTTTCTCCAAATGTCTTTCTGGTCTCTGGTACAAAGCACTGAGGTTACCCAAAGCTGGAGTCAGGGGTGCACTGCCCTGGAAAAGTTGTGACCTTTGTTCAGGAATCTTTACTGATTCTTGTTGTCAGGCACATGACCAACACGTGTCCGGGATGGATATCTGGAATAAATGAGTCAGTGAATGTAAAAGGAAATCTAACATTTACCAAATGCATCCTTTCTCCAGGGATTCAAAGCAGGTCGGTCTGATGGCAATGCTTGTGTTCTTGCTGCCATAGCATGCCATTGAAGTCATTTAGAAATTAATTACTATGCAATATGAGGTATTATTGTTATTCTCTTAGTGTTTGAGAGAGCATGAAACTACAGGTCTCAGAGAGGAATGACACTATATATATATATATATATATATATATATATATATATATATTTTTTTTTTTTTTAAATCCTCATCTGAGGATATTTTTCCATTGATTTTCAGATAGAGAGGAAGGGAGGGAGGGAGAAAGAAAGAAAAATTGATGTGAGAGAGACACATTGATTGGGTGCCTCCCGCATGACCCCAACAGGGGCTAGGGATCGAACCTGCAACCCAGGTATGTGCCCTTGACCAGGAATTGAACCCGTGACCCTTTGGTCCATGGGCCAACACTCTAACCACTGAGCCAGACTGGCCAGGATGACAATATATTTTTTAAATGATTTGACTACGCCCTTGCCTAAATTGGTTCAGAATAAGGGACATGGAGCTGATAAAACAGGAGGAAGATAACAAGAACCAAGTAATAAAAGGGAGTCAGGAAGTGTAGGTGATCTCTAATTTATGATGGTTAGACTTAGGATTTTTCAAAATTATAATGACACGAAAGCAATATACGTACAGTAGAAACCGTACTTCAAAATTTGGATTTTGATCTTTTTCTGGGCTCCCAATATGCATTATGATCAATACTCTCTCGTGATGCTGGGCAGCAGCAGTGAGCCACAGTTCCTAGTCTAGCACGTGATCACGAGGGTGAGCAACCCGTACTCTACAGTGTAGTGTGTTGCCAGTGTTTTTTGGATATTGTGTTCTGAGCACCTTTAAGGTAGGCTAGGCTAAGATATGATATTCAGTAGGTTAGGTGTATTTTATTTTATTTTTGTTAATCCTCACCCAAGTATACTTTTCCCATTGATTTTCTGATAGAGTGGGAGGGAGGGAAGGAGGGAAAGAGAGAGACAGAAACATCGGTGTGAGAGAGACACATTGACTGGTTGCCTCCCACATGACCGCAACCAGGGTTGGGGATTGAAACTGCAACTGAGGTACGTGCCCTTGACCAGGAATTGAACACATGACTTTTTGGTCTTCGGGCCAACACTCTAACCACTGAGCCAAACCGGCCAGGGTAGGTTAGGTGTATTAACTGCATTTTCTACCTATGATATTTTCAACTTACGATGGGTTTATCAGGACATAACCCCATTGTAAGTTGAGGAGCATTTGCACTTATAAATTAGAAAATGTAGGTTAGATAGCTGTTTGTCCTAACTCCTAAGAGCCAACTTTGAATATCTCTTTCAAATGTCATGTTCAGTGATATCACGTTGGAAGTAGCAATGGTGGGAATATTTACACCACAGAAATTGGCAAATGCTTCAGACTATGGATTTTCCCCCCCCAGGAGAGCTGGTTGTTAAATATTTACCAGCAGCACCACTGGGCTAAGGACTCTCCTACAGCTAACATGATGTGTTTCTGGTATCAGGATCTGCTCTCCATGGAGTGCTGCTTCTCAGCTCCCTGCGTTTGGGGGAGTGGTTTCCATTGTGATTGCTAGTGGCAGTGGTGTTGGCATCACCCAGGTGGGTGAGTGGCTAAGATATGAAGCATTGTCTCAGAGACCCTTTGTTTTCAGGGAACAAAACCCTCTGAAGCTGGCTTAAGCAAAAGGAGAAAGTCATCAAAAGGATACATGTGTCTCTCAAAGAACCCAAGGACACCTGGGTCTCACAAAGGGCTGGAACCAGCAATTGGAAGGCTTTCTGTCAGGAGGAAGGCTCTCTCTCTCTCTCTCTCTCTCTCTCTCTCTCTCTCTCACTCTTTTTCTCTCTCTCTCTGTCCCCCTTCCTTCTTCCCTCCTTCTTCCTCTCTCCTATTTCCATTCTCCTTCTCTCTGGGTGTCTGCTTCATTTTCTCTCTGCAGACCACATTTCTTAGGTCTACTTCCATATGGACCCAATATCATTTACTTAGTCTTGACCATGTTCCAGTTTAAGTTCTCAAAGGAGGCGAGCTAGAATTTCTGAAACAATGACTGGTTCTTAAAAGAGAGAATCTGATTGGCACAGTTTGGATCAGGTGGTTATCCTTGGTCCAGCTGGCTGTGGTTGAGGGGATGAGGTCACTTGCCATTTCTTATCAACAGGAAGAAGATTGGGGGAAGATTCTCTAACAAAGGGGCAAAGCAAGGCAGGAAGATAAATTGACTGCATATCTGTTCTGAGGGGTAAGGATGCCAAATCTGGACAAGATACTCCGTATTTGTTAGATTTCCCTTTGACTGTGCATAGTCATCCCCTCTGACAATAATGAATTATATTTAAAAATTAACTCTGTTCTTAATATGTAATGTTCATATTTCAGATAATTCATTCCAAATGAAAGAAAAGAGAAGAGTGAGGAATGGGTAGGACAAAAAGAACCATAGCAGTGAGAAAAATTATCAAGCAATCCTCTGGACTGGGTCCTGTCTCTTGAAAGTGAGCATGTCATTTTTCCAAGATAGGTAAGTCTATATCATATTTAAATCTTGAATGTTAAAGCCAGATGCAGCATTTTTTGATGAAGAAATTCTTATTGTATTTGTGTTATTTCCCCAATTTTCCACAGTAATAAAATGGGAATTAGTGTATGGAGAAAGTGTTGGGGTAAACTTCTTTTGGCTCTTTACCTGTGACTATGATCAGAACACCTTTTACTGGGGAACGGCAAGGGGAGTGTGATGGAGCTGAGTAATGATATTGGTGTGTGATATATGCTAGTTTGCTAGTGTGTTTGGGATGCAGACATCATGATCACTGCTGTGATTTATTGAGCATCTACTATGTACCAGGCACTGCTTCAAATGTCCATATATAATTTCTAATCCTTGCTACAGCCTTGCAGTATAGATGACTATATTATCATCTTTATTTTGCAGATAGACAGCTGGGGTGCTGGAGAGAGCCAGAGCTACATAGTTGGTACATGGCTGGGCCGGGACTCAGACCCATCCATCTCTCTGGCTTCAAAGCCCACCTTTCCCCACCCCCTTTTGTGACATCCTCCTCCTTCCAGGAATAGAGTCAGAGGTGGAAAAAGAAATCAAATGCAGAGTCATCTGCAAAGTTACTGAAAAAAATAAAAAGATCAGGGCTTATTTTCATTTTAAGGGCTTATTTTCATCAGCGTTTCATTTAGGATTTATTTTCATTTCAGCTTCTATGTGGTGATGTATGTATACCTTATTTGAAGTTGATGTCAACAGTTATCATAAAACAGGCAACGTGAAGCCTGTAGAGATCCCTTTTTAGACATGAAGAAGTAGCCCTAGCCGGTTTGGTGCAGCGGTTAGAGCGTAGATCTGCAGTCCAGAGAGACCTGGGTTCGGTTCCAGCTAAGGGCACGTACCTCTGTTACAGTTTGTCCCCCTGGTTGGGTCAGGGCCATGCAGAAGGCAGCCACTCGATGTGTCCCTTTCACGTCGATGTTTCTCTCTCTCTCTCTCTTCCTCTCTCTCCCTCCCACTCTATCTGAACAAAAAATGGAAAAATGTCCTTGGGTGAGGATAAAAAAAAAAAGAAGAAATATATGTACAGATATATTTTATTTCTTTGGGTAATTGGCCTCTGATGTAAAACATTTTCTCACTCTTACTCAGTGAGGTGAGCAGAAAATCCTCAAACTGGAGAGCAGCAGACAGGGTGAGGGGGACCCTGTGAAGACTGAGGTTGAGAGGCAGACAGTAAGCAGCACTGCTTCCCGGGCATTGGCTTCAAACCAGAGAGTAGTATTCCTGTGTGACTCGTCAAGGAGAACTATTTGCCATACATTTTTCTTTTTAGCATGTCTGCTATCCTTGAGAGTAAAACAACAAGACATACCTTTTTTTAGAAAAGAAACAAAACTGCCCTGGCCGGTTTGGCTAAGTCGTTGGAGCGTCGGCCCGCGGACCAATGAGTCGCGGGTTCGATTCTGGTCAAGGGCATGTACCTCGGTTGCGATTCGTCACTGGCCCTGGTTGGGGTTGTGCAGGAGGGGGCCAATCGATGTGTCCCTTTCACGTGGATGTTTCTCTCTCTCTCTCTCTTTCTCTCCCTCCCACTCTATCTGAACAAAAATGGAAAAATGTCCTCGGGTGAGGATAAAAAAAAATAATAATAATAAAAAGAAACACAAAACAAAACTGAAAAGCCCTTTAGGAAGGTTATCCAGAAAGCCAAGAAAAAGCATCGGTGATTTATTGCTCTGAACTTTGAACTCTTTGTAGTTGGATACCACTACTTTCCTATATTCTTGATGCTTAGATGGTCTGTATATATTGTTAATATCATGTTGTAACTAATTCAGGTCATTTGGAAATAATTTCAACCCCAGAGCCAGATATTTGGGGGAGTATTAAAAATTCTCACTTGGGTCCAGCCCGTGTGGCTCAGTGAATTGAGTATCATTCCATGGACTGACAGGTCTCAGTTTGATTCCCGGTCAGGGCACATGATCAGGTTGTGGGCTCAATCCCCAGTAGGGGGCGTGCAGGAGGCAGCTGATCAATGTGCCTCTCTCACATCGATGTTTCTCTCTCTCTCTCCCTTCTGTCTCTCTAAAAATATCAATAAAAACAAATTTAAAAAAATTCTCATTTTGAAATGAATTTTTATATCATATTTTTAAAAATAGTGGTAAACTATACATAACATAAAACCCACCATTTTAACAATTTTAAGGGTACAGTTGAGTGTCATTAAACACATTCACATTATTGCGCCACCATCACCACCATTTATCTCCAGAACTTTTTCATCTTCTCAAACTGAAACTCTGTCCCCATTAAACATGCAGTCCCCATTTCCCCTTCCTCCCGAGCTCCTGACAACCATTATCTTACTTTCTTTCCCTATACATTTAATTCTAGGTACCTCATATAAGAACCATATAGGTTTTGTCCTTTTGCGATGGGCTTGTTTCACTTAGCATAGTGTCTTCAAGGCTCATCCATGTTGTAGCATGTCAGAATTTCTTTCCTTTTTAAGTCCAAATAATATTCTATTGTATGGATATACCACAGTTGTTTATCCATTCATCCACTGATGGGTACTGGCTTGCTTCCACCTGAAAGTGGCTTTAAAAATAATGTTTCTAGCTGAGAGCCAGTATTGATTGTTGACTCATAGAGACAAACTCTTTTAAATTTGCTTTATGGGACCATTGATATACTTTGATAAAAATGCCATTTTCTAGACACAGAGTTCAAACATCTCATAGAGTATTGTAGTCGGGTTGCTCAGATCTACATCTAAAGCAAGCCAGGGACAAAATACTCTGGCAGCGTAGATTCTGTCATTTAAATACATTTGATCACCAAAGAGATAGTCTACCTATGGCAACTTACCCTCAACCAATCCTTAGAAAGCAAAAGGTGCATTAAGAAAAAATATGATTAATTGTCTAGGATCATTTATCCTTGAAACTTTTATGGTCTTAATTTGGTCTTTGATGCAATCATGATATTTTACCAGAATCAGAACGCAAGGCGAACCCACTTGGGTCTGGGCAAATTCGGCGTGTTTGTAGGAACTCACAGAGGCTGTGGGATGGTTTAAAATCCAAGCCAGGGCTGCACGCAGGGAAGGAGCGTGTGCCTGAAGACACGAGCCAGAGATGTTTTAGCAGAGGTGGGGAAGGGAACTGTTTCTATTTGGATTCACAAGGTATTATTCCTGTTCAAAGGAGCACGCTTATAAACTCCCTATCTTCCTCTAGGATTTGGGGGGAGCACACAGGTTTCGAGCAGAGGTATTCAGAGGGAGACAGAAAGCCACAGTCCCGTAGGAGAAAAAGCCAGTCCTGAGGTGATAAGCAACTGGCAAATAGGCATTCAACAGAGAGCATTGCAAGAAAGGCAAGCGTTCTTCTGTAACTACCATAGATGAAGGCTCTTTTAAAAACCTGAGGCCAAGAGACAGCTATTTTCTGAAATTAGCAATAATGACACTGATATCAGGAAGTAACCATTCCAGCACAGAATGGTATGGAACAAGGACAGCCTGGGACGCCAAGGAGCGGCAGGACCTGGATTCTGTGAGAAGGAAATAGATCCCCACAGGACCAGACAAAGGCAATTCCCTGTCACATCTGACCAAGGCTGTTCACCAGGTCCCCAAAGAGGGGAGATTGGACCTTAACATCAGAACCCTGCTGCATGTTTCTTCTTCCTGTTGTCCATATAATTATGTTCAAGTTAACTGTATCTTAAACTGTATGTAGTTCTCATTGCACAGGGCAGATTCTGTGATTTCCAACCAATCTTTTTGTTGTCTTCATGATGCCCTGAGTTAGAGAGTCTCTTCAGGTCTTCTCGTAGACTGATTTGTGCACCAGCTGGAGCCTTCTGACTTCTGCAGGTGAGGTTCTGGTCCTGAGCATCATCCTTACGGAAGATGATCTCAGCCTGGCGTATTCCTGTCCGCGTGTGCTGCACATTACTCGGCTATTGTTTACGGAAACGATAATTTAACCTCATTTTACTGCCTCTGTAGATTTCTATGTCCTGATATCCTTTTTTCAGCTCTTTTTTTTTTTAAATTTTTATTTTTTATCCTCACCCGAGGACACTTTTGCATTTATCTTCAGATAGAGCAGGAGAGAGGGAGGGAGGAAGAGAGAAAGAGAAACATCGATGTGAGAGAGACACATTAAGTGGTTGCAACCCACACAATCCCAGCTGGGTCCGGGGACAAACTGCAACTGAGGTACATGCCCTTTGCGGGAACCGAACCCAGGTCTCTCCGGTCTGCGGGCCGACGCTCTAACCCCTGAGCCAAACCGGCCAAGGCTTCAGCTCTTTCTTGATGCTCCTGAAGAACTCAGGAGATGCAATGCAGGAATGGGGCGACATACACCATACTAAGAACTGAGTTCCCCAAATGGCTTCGTTCTTGAGTATTAAACAAGAGAAGACTAGCTAGGCTGGTAATCACTAGACTGACGCTGGGAACTGGGGAGAGGCCATTTGCAATGATAATGCAGCAACCCAAACATGAGGCAGAGAACATCTACAGTTGGCTGCAGGTCAGCAGCTGCCTCTTGAAACTTATTAGAGCAATTAGTCTTTTGAGTTGTCTAAATCTCTCCCAATGCCTGTTTACACACCGTTGTGCAGAGCGGTTGCTCAGCTAAGGTAACACGTCCCTTTGGCAGGGCTGCTCTGTGCTGACAGAGGTTCCCCTGTGCTCACTGCCCTTAGAAGCCAGAATGCCTGCTGGCTTCCATGTGTGAAGACACTTCATATTAATTTTCTCCCAAAATTATTTTTTTGGGGGGAAGGGTTGGGAAAGGGGAAGATGGCTAAGGGTAGGCTCATGAGCTAATTGTCTTTTATTTTTAGTTGATTGCTCAAGGACCTGGCTTCTGGGATGCAATATGGTTTTCTCATCAAGCTCTGAGTCATCACTGGTTTTCTGGATCACCTCAGATGGAACATTTTCCTTAGCCTCTGTTTTGGCATCTGTGAATTGGAAAATTCCAGGTCATTTCTCTGCATACTTCACAGGGATATAGAACAACCAATAAGGCTATGTTCTATACAACAAAGCAAGTAGCTCTGGGAAAAGAGTCTAGATTCAATTCTTCTATGATGTTCTTATAGATGTGAAAGGCAACCTGAGAACATTGACTGTTGGGCCCCCTCAGTTACATAGGATAGAACTACAGCCCAGAGAGTATATGACTTGACCAAGGTCATAGTGTGGCTTCATGGTAGAGCTGACTCCAGGACTGAAAGCCTCTGATTCTCAAATTTTGTCTCTCTGCCCCCATTATCCTTTGCTCTTTCCCCATTGCCTTTGTTTAATGTACCTTGTCAATTCTGAAATCCCAGACCTTTAGGCTTCTGTGCACACCACTCAAAAATGATTCTATGTTGATCTGACTGTAATTAAAGTTGCTTTTCCTTAACAATGTGGTAAGATGGACATTTTAGCAGCTTAAGTCCTTTATTTTATTTTATTTTTTATTTCCCAACAGATTATTTTCTTTATTCAGATAAAACCTGTGCTCTATTTTGAATGCTGGGAGAATGTAGACTTTTTTTTTTCTCATTTAGATTTTGAGGCAATTAGAGCCACAAATTAATTTCTCACATTAAGAGAAATGTTTTGTCTTCTGATCTGCACCTGCTCAACCCCATTTCCAGTGATTTGTAGGTTGTAGTGCTAAAGAGGAAGAGGAAATACTTAGGCAGGGTCACAGGGAATCACTAATGGCTAATCAATACTGTGGAGTATTTCAAAACTCTAAAGAGACATGGCATAGTGTTGTGGAAACAGTGGGACCACTTAGTTGTGGTTTCATTTATGTGGGGTTACCGGAAAGATCCAGAATTGACTATTAAGCATCAAACATCTCCACCTGCTTTTAGTTACTTCAAACTCAACCACAGATTCATGTGTCCCCCTCACCTCTCTGCCCCTATCCCTATACTTGCTTCTTCTCTTGTATTTTCAGTCTCTGTTAAGGGTGTCAACTTCCACAGCGACCCGAGCCAGTGCTGTCCTTGGTGCCGCTTTCTTTCTTAATTCTGTTTCATGGACAAGGCTTGGCTTCTTACCAAGCGCCCATTCCTTCCCTCTCCCATTGCTCACAGAACCCAGATTCCCTTTGGGGAATTATGCCCCCACTTTGTATTTGCTATGTGGTTTGGGTAGAGTTTACCCTGTTCCTCGCCCAACCGTGGGCCTTGATTAGTTAGTCAGCATAATTCCATCTCTCCTGCCTTAGAGATTGGCTCAGAGGGTCAAGCTAATCCTGCTGCCCCCCAACCCCAGCCCAGAGGTTGATTCAGTTTGGTCCAAATAGAGTAAATGAGGGAACTGAAGGAAGGAAAATCTCTTTTTTGTTTCGAATGAGGTGATATGCAAATATGAGGTCTAGAGAAGCTGAGCCTACTTTGCTCTGATAAAGAAAGCCAGTGTGAGGACACAGCCCATTCACTCAGGAGAGCAGAACCAAGCAAACGATAAAGAAACAGAGTCAGAGCCTAGGGTCTCTCACCGAAGCACGTCGGAAGCCCACTCTACTGCTGGATTTTTTCATTACATGAGTGAATCATTTTCCTTCATTGTTTATGCCAGTTTGTGTTGAGTGTTCTGGCAATCAGAAGTATCCTTAGCATATTAATACACTGCCCTCCAGTCATTCATTCATTGCATCCTATTAATTTTGCTTCTTTAATATATCTCAGATCCAACCTCCCTCTACTCTCCGTAGTGTCACTAGATAATTCACTAGACAGCCACTGTCTTAGTTATTGGGCTCCGACTTAATTTTTGAACTGACATTTTTACTATTGAGAAACTTTCTAATAATGTAGAAGCCCAATAAATCAGAGACTAGAAAGCAGACTGATGATTCCCAAAGCTCTCAAATATGTGGAAGGTCTTAAGATAAATAAGGTCCTTCACGAGTTTCTTCTAGTTTTCCAGCCTCACCCTCTGTACACCTTCTGTACCCCTTGTCCACATGCCTCAAGCTGCAACCACACCATGTTTCTTGAAGTTCCTTGAGTGCCATACTCCTTTATAAACTTGTGTTTTCAATTTTAAAGAATATTTTCTTATTGAGGTAAAAAACACATAATAGAATCGGCCATCCCAACCACTTTTAAGTATACAGTAGCGTTAAGTATATTCACACTGTTATGAAATGGACCTCCAGAACTTTTTCATCCAGAGTAAATTCACTCAGGGTAAATCTGAAACTCTATACCCTTTAAACAACAAGTCCCTTTACCCGCCTTTCCCATCCCCTGTAACCACCATTCTACTTTCTGTTCCTATGAATTTGACCACTTTCAATACCTCATATAAGTGGGATTACACAGTGTTTTGCTTTTTGTGACTGGCTTATTTCATTTAGCATAATGTCTTCAAAGATCATGTATCTTGTAGTATGTGGTAGAATTATCTTTTTTTAATCCTCACTCAAGGACATTTTTATTGATTTTAGAGAGAGAAGCAGGGGGAAGAGAGAGAGAAACATTGATGTGTGAGAGAGAAACATCTATCAGTTGCCTCTTATATGCAGCCTGATTGGGAATCGAACCCACAACCTTTTTGGTGTATGGGGCAATGCTCAACCAACTGAGCCATCAGCTTGGCTTATCTTCTTTTTTTAAGGCTTAATAACATCCCATTGTGTATATACACCACATTTTGTGTATCTGTTTATCTATTGATGCACATTTGGGTTGCTTCTACTTCTTGGCTATTGTCAATAATGCTGCTATAAAAATGCGTGTGCAAATATCTCTTCAAGATCCTGCTTTCAGTGTTTTGGGTATATGCACAGAAGTGGTATTGCTGGATCATATGGGATTGGCTGTATTTAAACAGACTGCATAAAGCCTGGCGGGAGCAGCCTCTGTGCTGACCTCTGCCTGTAGCCTGAGATTCGCAGCTTGCCTGAGCTTAACATAAATAGTGTTACCCTGTTTATTTATTGTCTGGCCCATGGTGAGGTAGCTGCTGTTTTCCTCAAGTTGGAGACCTGTGGGAGTGCTGTGAACTGATGACCAGCCCAGGGAGCAGGCTGGGGGAAAGTGAAGGGCCACAGTCACAAATAAAACCTGCGGCCTCGGGGATGGCAGATGGAGCTAGACTGCATGGCACGGAATCACAGGATTCTGGGGCAGGGCGCAATCTTAGAGATCACACAATGTGTTGTTTAATGGATAAGCACCCTTACATATAAGGCCCAGAGAGGTCAAGTGACTTGCCCAAAGTCATTAGGATGAGCAGAGCCCCATTGACAGTGCAGGTGTCATAGCTGACAGGCTAGTGTTCTGTTCATGGTACCGCAGGTCGGGCATCTGGGCAGACAAGATGACGCACAGAGGTCAAACTAAGGAAAGACTGCCATCCTCAAGGGCTGAGAGTCCATGGGTGGGTCAGGAGAGAAGCTGTGAACCAAGAAATTATTGAGATGGGGCAGAGAATGGGGCATGGCATCGCTCGGTGGCCCTTCGGTCCAGTGATAGATCTTATTATCCAGTGGCTTAGTAACTCAATTTTATTACTATGTGCTAAAGTCTACTCATGATGAATAAGGCTGATTTCCTTCTTTCCTCTGTCTTTCCCTTCTTTCCACCTCTTTTTCCTTCCTCCCTCCCTCCCTCCCTCCCTCCCTCCCTCCCTCCCTCCCTCCCTCCCTTCCTTCCTTCCTTCCTTCCTTCCTTCCTTCCTTCCTTCCTTCCTTCCTTCCTTCCTTCCTTTCTTCCTTCCATTTTCTCTCCCTCCCTGACCAGCTCCTTCTTTCCCAGCTTGTTTCTTTTCTGAGCACCATCCTTGTGTTGGATGTTGTGTACTGCCTATCCAGACGTGAAAAAGATTAGTCTCTGTTCTCTGGGAATACACACAATGGAGAAGAGATGGGGAGGGGCTTGGGTCCTGTTGGGGGATTAATCTTTGATTTGAGGGTTTCTTTACACGGAAATAAAAATCAAAAAGAACGTCTAAGACAACTCTGGAAAGAAAACAAGATGCTCTTAAAAGCAGTCCTCACAATTCAGAGTGAGAATCGTTTACATATGATTCCTACACGTTTGTATTTCCCCCTCTTCTCTGATACCTCCTTGAATTTATTTATTCATATTTGTCCTTCATTGAACCTTCATCTGCATTCCCGCATTTTAAAAAAATCCTCACCCAAGGATATTTTTCCATTGCTTTTTAGATAGAGTGGAAGGAAGGGAGAGAGAAAGAGAGAGAGAAACATCGATGTGAAAGAGACACATTGATTGGTTGCCTCCCACACAACCCCCACTGGGGCCAGGGATCAAACCTGCAACCCAGGTACGTGCCATTGACCGGGAATCGAACCCACAACCCTTCAGTCTGCAGGCCGACGCTCTAACCTCTGAGCCAAGCTGGCCAGGGCCATTCCCACGTTTTTATAAACAACAAGCAAGCCAAAGGACCACACACACAGATACATATTTATGGAGTGGCATTCCTCCACAAACATTCATGGGTACACATTATACAAATATCAGTTCATGTAGGGCCATGTATACACAGATATAAGCAGAACTATATAAATATACACATAAGTGCAAATATGACAAAAGCTGTATTATTAATTGCTTAACCGTGTCTTGGTTGAGGAAACACAGTTCATTGTTTTGTTAAATAATGGCAATGACAAAACAACAACAAAAATACTTGAAATGTGGCCAGATTTCAAGTGATTTATAACTTGGATTGCTTTGACTCTTATAGCAGAGCTCATTCAGAGAAAACACTTTGGAAAAATATGGAATTCCACCAAAAGAAGTGTGCACAGTTTCATCGGGGGCCCTCAGAACTTTGTGCAGGGCTCCACTAGAAACCCTTTCTTTGTTGTCACCACTAGCTTATTGATTTGTTTCTTCCACTAACTGTGAGTTTCTTAGGACACCCAAGGTCGTGGTCATCTTGGTGTTCCCTGCCTCCAGCACAGTGCCTGCTTCATAGCAAAGGCTCAACATTTATTTGTTGAAACTAATCAACCTGAGCAATATTTTGAGTGATCAAGAAAATGTGATATATATATATATATATATATATATATATATATATATACACACACACACACACCACACACACACACATACACACACACACACACACACGTATAATATTTATATAGTGGAATACTACTCAGTCATAAAAAGGAAGGAAAGCCTGTCATTTGCAACAACATGGATATAACTTGAGAGCATTATACTAAGTGAAATACATCAGCCAAAGGCAAATACTGTATGATCTCACTTATATGTGAAATCTATAAAACCCAGATTCATAGAAGCAGAGACCTGGTTTGTGTTTGTCAAAGGTGAAGGTGATCCAAAGGTACAAACTTCTAGTAATAAGATAAATAAGTAAATAAGTTCTGGTGCTGTAATGTACAGCATGGTGACTATTGTTAACCATAGGGCTGTTCTCGAAACTTGTATGACAGTGATCATTTCGCAATATAAGCATATAGCAAATCCCTACGTTATATACCTAAAATGAATGCGATGTTATATGTCAATTATATTTCAATAAAACTGGAAAAATTAGTTAACTAAGAAAATTAATTGCTCTAAAACGAGTAGAAAGGAGGAGCGCACAAAGGTAACCCTCTTGATTTTGGTGCTGTCCCCTTTCTCTTGTGTGGAAGCTCGTGTGGCTGGAACCCCTCAGCCTGTATTTCAGCCACCTCCTCTCTGCAGTACCTATTATGACTGAGTGTGGAAAGCCAAGAACAACAGTCCCCAGACTCCCTTGCGGTTGCATTTCTGGAGGTGATTTGCATGATACCAGTCAGCAGCACTAGAGGGAAACTCGCAGTTGGAGCTGAAAGGGGCAGGAGATGGCACTGCAGCAGATGGGGTGGGCTTTGGATTCCTCGGTGTACTGGTAGCTTCCTGATCTGACCGGGAATTTTCTGATTGAGGCAGGTTTCTGTTCAAATCCGCGAGACAGAGTCACGTTCTTTCTGACTTACCCTCACCAGTACACTGTGGCAGCGACAGGTGATATTTGTGTTTAAATTTTAGGGAAGCTGGTGGAGAGTTCACATGAGATGATGAGCCTTCTCATCACTATACCCATGTGAAATAGTTATGGGGTACAAAGACTGCCCATCTACTCAATGATACAGTCTGATGTGTCATTTGAGATGCAGAGATGAAAAAGATCAGCTAGCTTGCAGTGTAGGAGAAAATCGGCTAGGAGCCTGTTTGGCTCCAAATCTTTTGCAACAGAAAGTAGAAGTCAGCTGACACACTGGGAGCCCAGAGGGCAGGCCCTGTAGGAGGGTGCTATGGCCTGAATGCTTGTGTCCTCTCCTAATTCACATGTTGAGGCCCTAATTCCCAATATGGTGGTGTATGGAGATGGGGCCTTTGGGAGCTAATTGGATTTGGATGAGGTCATGAATGGAGCCCCTTGTGGTGGGATCGGCGCTCTTTGCCATGTGAGGGTGCAGTGAGAAGACCGATATCTGTCTACAAGGCAGGAAGCAGGCTCTCACCAGACACCGGATCTGCTGGCACCTTGATCGTGTGCTTCCCAGCCCGCAGAGATGTGAGAAATAGATGTTCGCTGCTTATTAAGCCACTCAATCTATGGTATTTTTGTTATAGGAGCCCAAGCTGGCTGCCACGGAGGGGTAGCTGGTGCAGCAGTGAGCAAACAGACAACGTTCTTGCCCTCGTGGGGCTTACCTTCAAATAGGGGGATGTAGACAGAAATGACAATTAAATATATAACATGTCAGGTCAGTTCATTGACAGGTTCATGTATGTTTGCCTCCAATTTTCAGGGAGTTTTAAGAACGTGTGGGCACATAGTCTACAATTTTGTGTCCACCCCTCTCTCCCAATAATGCCCAGCAGCAAACTTAAGGTAAGTCATTGATAAATGCTTGCTGACTTAATCCTTAAGGTTAGCTGGAGTTGCCTGGCGAGACAGAGGGTTGTAAAAATTGGGTCTCGCTTACATAATTCCAAATGCTATGGACAATTTGCCTCTCACTGGGTTGGAAGTAATATCTCTAAGTTCCCTTCTAGCACTAAGATCTATGATTTTTTTCTTGTTAACTACCATAATTGTTTAAAAAAATCAAATGGTACAAATATAGGCTGAACACGTATTACATTTATTTCATCATGACTTGGGTAAGAAACAGTATAAAAAGAAAAGAGAAGAAATTTTATTAAAATCGTTATAAGCATGATCCCAAAGGTACTGCTCTAATATATGCTATTATCCTACACTCTCCCCTTTAAAATGGATTTTCCCCTATAAACCTGCATATCTTTTGCTTTATGGCCATTTGCCTTTTATATCTATATATCATTAAAACTTTATTGCTTTAATACAAAATTGCATGCTCCTTCTGATTACAACCAAGCAAAAATTATGTGTGTACACGGTCAAAAGCCAGAAAAGAAAAAAACAACAAAAGGAAGTCAGTTCTTGGGTGAGGACAGTGAAACTAAGGGTAGTTTTTTTTCTTCTTTTCCTTTAGATGTTCCTTTAATGCCATCTCACATTTATACAAGACTATAATTTGCTGTTGATTAGGTATTAAAAAAAATTTCTGTGACTGAAAAGCATTTAAAACCCAGCAGAGTGACCCGGAGAGTGCTGACCTGTGCCAGGGTGCTGCCAGCCTCGGTGACACGGACTGAGGGTGTCCTTGCACTGCTCTGCACCCTAGAGGATCAGAAAGGATTTGCTGTCACGGGTGTTCTGGCCTCTCTGGTCCAGGATCTTAGCTTCAGAACTGGCCTCAGTCAGGAAAGCATTGGACAGGTCTCTGGGGAGGCCCAGTGGTTAGATTTTGCCAACAAAGGCCCCTTTGCATCCCTGTTTATGCCCTTTATTTGTCTCAGCAGACTTGATGTTATCATTTTGCTATTATTTCCCTTCCCCCACCCCCACCGCAACCCCAAAGATTTAACACAGAGTCTGGAGAGAAACTCCGATTCCAGCCCTGCCACGAACTCTTAGCATGTCCTCTGAGCAAACTAATCTCTGAGATGTAAACATGGGGATATTAGACTAGGTGGTCTCCAAGACCCTTTGTTCTTGGTAATCTGTGACTCCACCATTCAAAGAATTGATAAAAAGACAGTCTTGCATTTTGGTCATCAGGCAGAGCTTTGGGGATCAATCCAAGAATATGCCTGTTGTGGGTACCAGAGAGGCCCCAAACTCAGAAACTCAGTTTTGGCGTCCAATGCAGCCTCTTCAAGTCAACAGTACCTCTTTACTTAAAGGACAGCATTGCTAGATAAACTTAGACGTGATCAATTCTACTATTCATTCATATAACTAGGAACTTCCAACTTTTTATGCAAATATACAACACAAGGTATCCAACAATGCAGGTTTATTAAACACAAACACAAAGACAAGGACCTTCACTGGCAGTGGGGAGGGGGCAGAGGGAGAGAAACAGTTGGTGCCTATTGAGCATTTTTTAAAAAAAATCCTCACCCAAGGTTATTTTCTTCCATTTATTTTCAAATAGAGTGGGAGAGAGGGAGAGAAGGAGGGAGGGGGAGAGAGAGAGAAATATTGACATGAGAGGGAATATCAACTGCCTCCTACACGACCCCCACCAGGGCTGGGGATGAACCACAACCAAGGTACGTGCCCTTGACTGGAATTGAACCCAAGACTCTTTGGTCCACGGGCCAATGCTCTAACCGCTGAGCCAAATCGGCTAGGGCTATTACGCATTTTTAAGGACAAATTCCAAAACCCATCTCAAAAGCAGACTTTATTGGCTATGCTATGATTTGAATGTGTCCACCCCCTCCCAGTCATATGCTGAAATCCTAACCCCCAGGGTGATGCCGTTAAAGGTGGGGCCTTTGCGAAGTGATTAGGTTGTGAGCATAGAGTCCACACGAATGAAATTAATGCATGCATATAAAAGGCCCCAGAGGGCTTCCTTGCCCCTTCCAACATATGAGTTTATACTGAAAAAGTCTGAGAAAGCTGGTCCTCACCAGACACTGAATCTGCCAGCACCTTGATTTTTAACTTCCCAGCCTCCAGAACTGTAAGAAATAAATTTCTGTTGTTTATAAGCCACTCAGTTTATGGTATTCTGTTATAGCAGCCTGAATGCACCAAGATAGCTTACATAATTAAAAATCCATTTCCACACTCAGCTTGCCTGAGGGACTGTAACCATATCATCAGATCTAGATTGTTCTCTGTGTCTCTGCCTCCCAGTCCTGGGTCCTCTGTGCAGGCAGCCCTCCTCTTAAGGTGACTTAGTAGCTCCAAGCATTTGTCAGCCTCACTCATTCTCATTCCCTAGGGCAACCACTTTCTTCAACCATTCCTGGTTTTTTGTTTGTTTGTTTTTTTGGTTAGTCACTTTTATAGTCTCTAAAACAAATGATAATACAATAATATAAATAGGCTTATATCACTGCTTCTGGATTTATCAATATCAATTTCTTTCATGATAGTGGAAGATCTTATCATTCCTATCCTGTATGGCCCAGCAGAATTATTTATTTTTGTTTTTTCTTCCTTGGGTGACTTATGCCTCTATAAACAACATACTTACCCTTCATTTCCTTAAAAAAACACACATGATGTTATTTTCATTGTTGACACTATTACAGATGTCCCCATATTTCCCCCTTTGCCCAATCTACCCAGCCCCCATCCCTCCTTCCCTCTGGCCATCACCATACTGTTGTCTGTGCCTATGGGTCATGCATATATATTCTTTGGCTAATCCCTTTACCTTCTTTCATCCAGTCTCCCTCTCTCCTCCCCACTGACAGCTGTCAGTCTGTTCCATGTATCCATGCCTCTGTTTCTACTTTGTTCATCAGTTTATTTTTTTCATTAGATTCCACATATAAGTGAGATCATATGGTACTTGTCTTTCTCTGACTGGCTTATTTCACTTAGCATAATACTCTCCAGGTCCCTCCATGCTCAGCCACTGTATCTTGACTCTTAATTTCATCAGATGAGGACATCTCTGCTGTCATCCTTCCTTCCACTGCTCCCCAACTTCCTTTCACTTCAAAGTTGATAGCAGCTGTATTGTATTCTGTAACCATTGTGGATTTTTCCAAGACTTCTCTAGTTGTTGATTCTATAAACGTTCATGTGACTGTGCATTATTAAGTAAAATAGGTGTTACTTGAACACAAGCACTGCAATTGGCACTCGTTGGTCTGATGACACAGACAGCTACTAAGTGACTAACAGGTGGGGGAGTGTCTACAGAGTGGAGATGCTGGACAAAGGCTTGAGTCCTGTCTCCCCTTATTCGGGGGGAGGGGCTCACCTTCTGCAGTTTCAGTTACTGGCGGTCAACCTAGGTCCGAAAATATTAAATGGAAAATTCCAGAAATCAACATTTCATGCTTTTTAAATAGTGCGCCATTTTGAAGGGCATGATGCAATCTCTGGAGTCTCGCTCCATCCCGTGAGAACGTGACTCATTCCTTCGAACAGCATCTCCAGGCTGTGTGTGCTCTGGCTTGCTAGTCACTTAGGAGCCATCTTGGTTACCAGGTCAACTGTTGAGGAATCACAGTGCTTGGGTTCAAGCAACACTCATTTTACTTAATAATGTCTCATTCATCTCACTTCATCTTATCACGTTGGCATTTTATCATCTCATGTGATAACAAGAAGAATGATGAGGTCAGTACAATAACACATTTTGAGCCCTGGCCAGTTTGCCTCAGTGGTTAGAGCGTTGGCCCTTGGACCAAAGAGTTGTGGGTTCGATTCCGGTCAAGGGCATGTACCTCGGTGGCAACCAATCGATTGTCGATGTTTCTCTCTCTCTTTCTTCCTCCCACTCTCTTTGAAGATAAATGGAAAAACATCCTCAAGTGAGGATTAAAAAAATTTTTTTTTGAGAAAAGAGAAAGACCATAGTCACATAACTTTTATTATAATATGTTGTTATAATTGTTCTATTTTATTATTAGTTAGTGTTGTTAATCCCTTACTTTGTCTAATTTATAAATTAAACCTTATCATAAGTATGTACAGATAGGAAAAAACATGGTATAAATAGGGTTTGGTACTATCTGCAGTTTCAGGCATTCACTGGGGGTCTTAGAACATGTCCCCCACGGATAAGGGGGACTACTCTATTGCCCTTGTAAAACCTCAGCAATTGAATCAATTGAATTCTAAGAGCTCTTTCTCATTCCCTCATGGCTTATTTATTCATAGAATATAGTTTTTGGTTTTACAGACTTTGTTCTGCTTGTGTTTTTGGTTCTCTTCTGTGCCCTGAACTATCTGTAGCTTTTTTTTTGGGGGGGGGGGCGGGGGTTCTGCTTGATATTTAGTTTACATTTGCAAATATTTGTTTACATTTAATATCAAGGCAATAGAGACTGAGTAGGAAGTTCTGTGTATAGGACTGGGGTTGGTGACTGTCATTTTTGAATGGCACAGGTGGAGAGCAGCCTAGTATGCTGGGGAACCTCCACATGGAATTAAATGGAGGATTCTACTCTGTGGTCATACTGCTTCGTAGGTACTCTATTTTCTCCCCAGATAGCATTTAAAGTGGAGAAAACAAAAAAATTAAGAACAATTTAATTTTGGCCAGAGAGGAGTGCCTGGCTGTGGAGTTCTGCTCAGAGTGGAAGGGAGGAGTTGGGGGTTGAAGGATCACATATCCACTAGTCAGGACTTCAATTGCTCCTGGAGTTCTCAGCACTTCTCAGACCTGTGCCTGTGTCACCTGTCCTCTCAGAGTCCAGAGTTTATCAGGTCCTGCAGATCCGTTCGTTTATGTTCTAGGCTGACATTTCCTTAGTTCCCCTTCATTAGTTACCATTATTCCATCTGCTTTATGTCTTCCAGCAATTTCCTTCCTTCCTTCCTTCCTTCCTTCCTTCCTTCCTTCCTTCCTTCCTTCCTTCCTTCCTTCCTTCCTTCCTTCCTTCCTTCCTTCCTCCCTCCCTCCCTCCCTCCCTCCCTCCCTCCCTCCCTCCCTCCCTCCCTCCTTCCTTCCTTCCTTCCTTCCTTCCTTCCTTCCTTCCTTCCTTCCTTCCTTCCTTCCTTCCTTCTCCTCCTTCTTTATTTCTCTCTTCCTTTCTTTTTTAAATTTATCTTTATTGTTGAAAGTATTGCAGATGTCCCTCTTCCAGCAATTTATTAAGAGTCTTCTATTGCTCTGGCCAGTTTGGCTCAGCGGTTGGAGCATCAGCCAGTGGACCAAAGAATCGCGGGTTTGATTTTGGCCAAGGGCACATGCCTCGGTTTCGGTTTGTCCCTGGGCTTGGTCGGGGTTGTGCTGGAGGCAACCAATCGATGTGTCTCTCTCACATCAATGTTTCTCTCTCTCTCTCTCTTCCTCCCACTCTCTCTGAAGATAAGTGGAAACATTCTCAGGTGAGGATAAAAAAGGAAAGTCTTTTATCATTGGCTCTTTTCTTGGTTCTTGTGGGTTTATATCTTTTAAATTATTTTACCATCTTTTTCATGCGATTTTGGGAGGTGAGGAGATATCCATGTGTGCTTGGCACCTCACCCTAAAATATATAACTTTGTGCTGTTAATTTTGTGTAGAGAAGATGACTGTCTGGATTTTCCATTGAGATTACTTTCGAATCCTCCAGTACTGAAAGGAAACTTGGACTTAAAAAAATTTTTTTTAATTGATTTTTAGAGAGAGAGGAAAGGAGAGGGAGAGATAGAAACATCGACAAGAGAGAACATCAACTGGTTGCCTCCTGCACAGCCCCCACTGGGGACTTGGCCCACAACCTGGGCATGTGCCCTGACCAGGAATCGAACCAGTGACCTCTTTGTGCATGGGTCGACAGTCAACCACTGAGCCACACCGACCGGTCTTTAAAAAATTTTTTTTCTTTATTATTGATTTGTAGAGAGAGAAGGAGATAGAGATAGAAACATTGACCATGCCCTGGCCGGTTTGGCTCAGCAGTTAGAGCGTCAGCCTGCGGACCAATGAGTCACGGGTTTGATTCCAGCCAAGGGCACGGTACCTCGGTTGCAGTTCATCCCTGGCCCTGGTTGGGTCATGCAGGAGGCAACCAGTCAATGTAGCTCTATGTCTCTCTGTCTCTCTCTCTCTCCCTCCCTCCCACTCTATCTGATGATAAGTAGAAAAGTATCCTCGGATGAGGAATTAAAAAAAAAAAAAGAAATATTCACGAGAGAGAGAAAGAAAACTTGGACTTTAATAAACAAATCTCTCCCACCTCCTACTTTCTATATCAGTCATGGTTCAATCAGAGAAGTGTGACCACTAGGTCTTAATTTATTTATTAAAGGAATTTGACCTTACACAATTGTGAAAGGTGATTAAAAACTATGGCTATTGTCTTTGTGCGTGATCTTGGGATTTGAATTCTGCAAGGTGGCGGGTGGGGGGATGACAGGAAAGATAAATGTAAAGCAGGGAAGAGTCAGGACAAGAGGGAACCCAAGCGTGAGTTGGAGCCCATGAGGATGGTCTAAAACCTGTGTCTCTTCTTTGTTGCCTTTGACCTTGATGATGGAGATGTCCTGCAGGGGAAGTTGGTGTCCTTCATCATAGAGGTAAACACATATCTAGTTTGGGACACAGAAAAGCTGAATGAAGATCTGAGGGAAGACAGGAAAGCTTCAGGACTGACAGCTGTCTCATGCCAACAAGATGAGCCCGGTAAGTGGCAGTGTACAAGAGCTGCCTGGTAGCTTGCCCCAACCTGCTGAGCATAAGAACAGTATGGCCGCTGCTTTACTGCTCCCTAAGTCAGGGACCTGCCAAAACTGAGAACTTACATGGAAAGGGATTTTAGGAACCAGTTCAGTCTCATCAACTTGACACATTGCAAAACCACCACACTTTCAGATTTAAAAAATTAGGCTCAAAGTGATATGAATTATCCAAAGCTCAATAATATTTTTATTGGCAGAATTTGGACTGGAAACCAGGTCTATTGACTATCAATTCAAATACTTTTAAAAAAGTTTCCCCCTGCCCTGGCCGGTTTGGCTCAGCGGTTAGAGTGCTGGCCCTCGTACCTCGGTTGCAGTTTTTCCCCGGCCCGGGTTGGGGTCGTGTGGGTGGCAACCACTCGATATGTCTCTCTCACATCGATGTTTCTCTCTCTCTCTCTCTTCCCCCCTTTCTCCCTCCCGCTCTATCTGAAGATAAATGCAAAAATGTCCTCAGGTGAGGATAAAAAGTTTTCCCCTTATTATGCATATAACACATTCTTATTAAAGAAAATTTGAATAACATAAGAAAATTGAGGTAAGATAAAAGATTACCCAAAGTTCCATTGTTTAATCTCAATCATTGTTACTATTTTAGTGTATTCTTTTCATTCTTTTTTCTATGCATATCTACCTACATTTCCATAATTACACTACACATACATACATATATATTTTCTTATGCATTAAAATCTTTATCAGCATCATAAATATTTAACTATATGTCCATAACTAGACATTAAGGTTATTTCTATTTTTCTTCCTACTTCAAATAATGCTACAAATAATGATGAGCATACTTGTGCATATATTTTTATTCCTATTCTTCTCTTCTTCTTCTTTTTTTTTTTTTTTTTAGAGAGAGAGAGGAAGGGAGAGAGAGATGGAAACATTGATGTGAGAGAGAAACATTGATCAGCTACCTCCTGCATGCCCCCTATTGGGGATCGAGCCTGAAACCTGGGCATGTGCTCTGACTAGGAATCAAACCAGTGACCTCTTGGTCCATGGGTCAACACTCAACCACTGAACCACACTGGCTGGGCCCATTTTATCCTTATTATAGAATCTTAAAATTGGAAGAAAATGCTCCAAAATTGTTTTCATCAAAAATTATACCAATTTACCAGAAGGGTGTGAGATTATCTTTCTTCCTAAACCTTTGACAGCATTAGATGTCATCTTTAAAATATCTTTGTTATCAAATTTTATCACATCATTGTTTTATTTTGTATTGCTTTGATTACTTGAGGGGGTTAACATTTTACCTGAGTTTATCATTTGAATTTAATTTTGGTGAATTGTTTATCTACTTGTCAGTTGAGGGTCTTAATTTTTTTTTTTGGTATTGTCTTTTACTGTATTAAATATATTAACTCATCATTTTTTACAGATATATATTTTTTTTCTGAGCAACTTGGTGCTTTGAGTCATAACCATGCCAGAACAATGGACCTCTATAAGAACAGAAGTGGGGACATGTGGAGGGTGGGGGCAGGCTGACATTTAGAAGTGTTCTGGTCAAGAGTTCTGATTGATGTTGTTGGTTGAGGATGCTGGTGTGAAGCCCAGCTGAGTTATTAGGTTTAACCATAAACCCTGAGCAGATTAGCAAGGCCAGGTGGGCACCAAGGCTGGTGAAAGGCACACGCCCTGGTGCATCCTTAGAACTGGGAAAAGTGTCTGGTGAAGTGGATGTGATGGCAACAGTTGGAGAAAGTGACTTTGACATATTAGAGTTTATAGGCAAGGACTGTCCTCAGACTTTGGGGAAAACTTATTTGAAAAAGTTCAGATGACAGATGGATGCAATTACATTCCCTAGAATGAAGGAAGCTGCTCAAAAACAAAATTATGACAAATGCGCGTTAGAGGATCCTAAAAAATTAAACTTGGAGGGAGCAGCCAACATGTTTTGCTTTTCAATGTAGTGGGAAATGTGTTTGGATATGGATTTTATTCTTGAATGACCAATGGATTTTCTATATATTGAATGGGAATTTATATTCTTGCCTACATAGCTCGTATATATCATGTATCTCATATATATTGTAAATATATATTAGGACATAAAACATCAATGATTAAGGTGGGGGTGTTCCCTTCCCCTACCTGAAGAAGGCTTTATTTATTTTGGAGGGGTCTGGGGAGGAGAGAACTTCTGACCAGATTTGCAGTAAGAGAGAATTAGGATAATAAAGGAAGCTTTACTAAATGTTGCTGTAGACTATGTAAATTCCCTTTGCTCTTCTAAGAGACAAAGGTAAATGATGGTATCTCCTCTTGTTTTCCATTGTCTAATGAGCTGTACCTTTTGGTAAAGAGCTCCAAGATGGAACCCCTTGTGTTTCTGTTTATAAAGGTTATGTCTTCTGCAAAACACTTTTTGAACTTATTTTTTAAAAAAGAGACAAAAGCAAATACCAAAAGTTTTCATTATATATGTTAAATATGATTAGAAAGGAAAACTGTTCTGTTTTATCTTGAGATAAGAAGCATGGATATTAATCTGAATTTTGCCTTCAACCTTGGAAAGTTAAATAGAAAACTTAAATATAATGTATAGCTTTGTACCCTCAAAGGCCTTTGTGTGTTGGTTTATTTGTACCTCATTTCATTCCATAAAAAAGATCCATGTTTGAGTTCTCTTGTCTTTGCCCTGCTGCTTCCTTTGCTGGGGATAATTCCCCTCCTTTTTTCTATCTGGTGAACTCCTACTCATACTCCAAGAGCCAACTCAATGATCACCTGCTCTATGAAACCTTCCCCAGCTCACCCAGGCAGAATAAACTCCATTCCTCTTAATGTATGGCTACCACATTGGATTGTTACTAGTTTCTACTAGATTATAAACTCTTTAAGGTCTCATTGAGCATCTATTCCAGAGTCTGCCAAGTATACATGAGTCACGATGCATGAAGCACAGAAAATCCTTTATGGTGAATGGACTTTCCGTTTTTCTCTTTGTGTTGTTATGTGGAGGGACTTAGAGTAACACATCTGGCCACTCCTCCCTCTGCTCCCTCACTTACGCCTCCCCAGGGGAGGAGAAATGACTCCTCCAATTAGCTTGGGCTCCTTGGTTAGCCTGTCACAGGCAGGCATGCAATCGGCCTTGACTGGGTGGAGATGTTTAATTCCGGGGTGAAGTATGAAGAAGGTTACTGTGGCCCTGCATCCGAACCAGCTGTTATCAGTAATACGTCTGATGACGAGTTGATCGTCTGGCTGACTCCCCGTGTCTCTCACTCAATCGGTTTCTGACTCAGGAATGGAAGAGATACATTATCTATTGCTCCCCTGCTAAACTCCCAACATCTGACATTTGTACAGTGCTTTTCAGTTTACAAAGCACTTCCACATCCATTATTTCAAGGGCTGTAAACAAGGTAAGAAAGTGCTGTGGGAGTATTGGGAGCAACCGATTAATGTTAGTTGGGGGAAGCCACAGAGCCCCTCATACGGAGCTACATGTTTGTGGGTGTTCAGCACAGGTGTTGGGCTGAAAGGTCTCTGAATTCTGCCCCTTCTCAGCCCTTATAAAAGAAGGGAACCAGCAATTGGCCCATTTCCAGAATTTGCCTCATTTAGCTTGCTTTTCTAATGTACCGCCCACCACGCTCATCTTCCTCTGATTTCTGATGTCTATTGGCTATACATCGGTATTTCCAGTTCTTACCTCAGGAAGCATTGACTTTGTCAACCTTTTTTGGACATGCTGCTGTGACATGACTTGGTGTCCTCTCTGGCTCAGGACTGACAATCACTCTCTAGGATTATGCTGTGTGACTATTACTCCTTTCCCCAATCTTGCCGCCATAGAATCAGCTGGAAGACAGCTTTGAGCTCTAACAGTCTAACATCATTGGACTTCATCACTTTAGAAGCAACTGGGTCTCTTTTCTCAGTCACAGCAAAGGCTTCATGACATCAGAGACATTGTCGTACCTGAGGCACACACCAGGTAACTTTGTAATCACCATCAGTTTTCCTAGGATGTGGGTCCATCAATAGACAGACACTGCATTGATGTGGATGTGCTAAAAGGCATTTTGGAACAAACAGCTTCTACAAAAGTGCCAAATTCTAATTGACATTGTTTTATAAACTGTTAGAATATAAATTGAATTTCAAGGCAAAGGGAAAAAATTAGAATTGGAAGTAAAGAAAGTGGATTTACAAGCAGAAATTAAATGAGTCAATCTAATTTCAAAGCCTGGCCTGAACCAAGGGTAAAATAACAAACAGGGTTTATAAAAAAAAAAAAAAAAAAAGGTGGGGTGTGGAATCTAATATTTATAAGGGGTTCAACATCTAAGGGATGATAAATTGCACTTGAGAAGAAACGCTGCATTAGATAAATTTTATCTTGACACTGAACCCTTCAACATGCCCGTAGAGCTTGTCTTGTGCATCTGTTGTAGCCCACATACCAGTCTGTCCCTGATAGTAACCGAAGGGTTATTTTGCTGAGAAAAATCTGTTTGACTTAGAAGCAAGAAGAAAGGAGAGGGGGAGCTCAGAGATTGGAATCTAAATGAGTAATAGAAAAATTTCAAATACTGCCATGGCAGGGAAAAGAGGAGCAAGTCTGTGATAATTGACACCTCTTCTTACATTCAATTTCATTCTATATGCTCTCCAAACACATTCTTAGCCTGGTTTAACATCATTTGGGTCTGTTTGGAATTACAACAGAGAATGCAGCAAAGGAAATCGAATCGGTGAAGTGCATTGTTGGGTGAAATAACCTGGAGATGGGACATTGGGTGGTCCTGTTTTACTGTGGGCCCTGAGCCCCTGGAGTCCTTCTCTGATAACAGGTGCTGCTGGGGTGGGAAGGATGAGGAGGGAAGGGCAGGACCCCAAGTTGGGAGTGTACGGGTTTGGGTGGGTAGGGAGTCAGGGATTAAGTGCAATCACATGGGGTGTGTATGTGTATTTGTGTTTGTGTGTGTGCCTGTGTGCATGTGTAAAGTGAAAATTGAAATCTAACGGGTGGGGTGAGCAGTTGTGTTCAGGTGAGAGTCTGGGCAGTAGTTTCTGCAGCAGCATCTCCTTTCGTTGCTTCATGATTTAGCTTCTTTAGTTGGTGATTTACCTCATTCATCAGAGTTTCAGAAGGGACATGGGTAAGGCAATGCATTTCATTACAAGTAATCCAAACTGTGCTTTTAGAATGATCCAGGAAAAGGGTGGGCGTATTTTTACTTTATATATAAATAATATCATTGTGATATAGTCACATACCTTATAAATATTTACTAATGCATGTTTGATTTGACACTATAAATATTCAATAGATCAGGATTCAAATTCAGTTTCCACCACTTACCTTAGGAACTGTGAGATTTTGATCCTGGTTTCATCATTTGAAAAATGGGGATAAAATCCACCTTGAAGACTTGTTTTGAGGATGTCAACTGGATGGCACCAATTCAATGCCAACAGAAACCCCCAATGTGGGGTGCAGTGAAAAAGGAAACTTTATTTAGTGCAAAACAGCTCAACTGTGACACAGCAGTGAAAACTACACGGATGTGAGGCAGCCCTGGGGCCAGGCGGCCCTAGATCCAGGACCCTCTCCACCTACACAGCTCTGTTCTGCTCCTCGATGGTCTGTTCTGCTCCTTGCTGATATGCTTTGTGTTGTGTTGGTCTGCTCTGCTGGGCTTTGGTCTGTCTGGGCTAGTCTGCTCCATTCTGCTCCAGGGAGACATCTTTAGTGTTTCAGCTCAGCCAGAGAAACACAGACTTCAGGGAAAGTGCACTCCCAGAGCCAGAGGGGAGCTGGCTTATACAGACAGAAGTCCCCACCTGGTCTCTGATTGGTCCATCATCATGCATATGAGGACTCCAAATCCTCATAGTTTGATTGGTCCAGAAGGCACTGTTCTGATTGGCCAGAATAGAGCTGCTCTGGTTGGTCAGAACTGTGCAACTCCAGTTGAATGGGGAAAGCCTCAGTCCTATTGGTTGAAATAGGATTCCAGGAACTCCTTTATAAGAGTTAGCTCAGATGGTAGAAACACAGTGCAGGCAGGTAGTTCAGTGCAGGCTTCTTTGTGGAGTGCAGTATGCGTGAGATGTGCCTGTGTAGAAATGGCTAAATTCTGTTTTTAAAAATTTGAACTCAATTAGCTACCAGGAGTTCTTGTTGTTTTTTTCATCCTCACCCGAGGACATTTTTGCATTTATCTTCTGATAGAGCAGGAGGGAGAGAAGGGGGAAGAGAGAGAGAGAAACATCAATGTGAGAGAGACACATCAACTGGTTGCCACCCACACGACCCCAACCGGGTCAGGGACAAACCGCAACCGAAATACATGCCCTTATCAAGAACCAAACCTTGGTCTCTCTGGTCCGCAGGCTGACGGTCTAACCGCTGAGCCATACTGGCCAGGGCCAGGAGCCCTTCTTAGTAATTATCTTCTTTCTTGGGGTTTATAGGGATTAAATGAGAAAATTTATAAATGGACTAGAACACATTAGGTGCCCATTAAATTCCTTTTTTCCTACATTCTGGTTAAATTAAATTTGATTTTTTAAAAAGAGAAAAGTGTTATACTAGATTTTTAGTTCAAAAGTAATTTCTTTTTAGACCTCACATATTTATTTAAGGCACTATTTCCCAAATTTAAAAAATATACATGACTAAAAATACTATATAAGTTTTTGGAAATAACTAAAAATTTGAAGAAGAGTTGTATGGCTAGGAATAATACAAAGAAAACTTGATTATGTTTTATATGGACTTACGTACAGTTAACAGTTACTTCAGTGGCTTTTTCATTCCATCTTTCTGTAGATAGATATAAAGTTTTTTCTGAACCATTTGAGAGTGAGTGGCATGTATCCCAGACCCTACCTTTTAATATTTCAATGTGTAGATCCTAAGAATAAGGATATTCTCTTATCTTACCACAATACAGTAGTCAAGCTTAGCAAATTTAACATTGATAGAACACTTCAATCTACCATCCTAACCCCAATTTTTATCAGTCAACTCAATAATGTCCTTTATAAAGCATTTCTTTTCCTGTCAGTATGAAATCCAGTATAAGTTTGGTTATGTAT
The DNA here is from genome assembly GCA_030848825.1 of Tadarida brasiliensis. Lineage (NCBI taxonomy): Eukaryota > Metazoa > Chordata > Mammalia > Chiroptera > Molossidae > Tadarida > Tadarida brasiliensis. Next base: position 41,884,673 of record CM061259.1, on the reverse strand, counting down.
TTAGTTGCCATGTCGCCTTTAATCTGAATGACAAAACATATCTTACCATTTATTTAGTTATTGATAAATGATATACTTACACATGGCTGGCTAATGTATTTATAATTCAATTAATAGGACAGTAGAATAACTACTATTTATGCAGACATTTCAATGTCTTCTAACTTCCCATAGCAACAATTCTAAACACATCTACCGGCTTTTCAGTCCTCTATAATAAACCCTCACTCTAATTATCTATGCACTGCTCCCCGGTGGGGGCAGCAACTTGTAGCTGGAAAACATAAGCTTGGGGCAGGCAGCTCAGGGTGTGAATTGTAGCTTTACTGCTTGTTGACTGCATGACCTGTAGCAAGTTCCTTAATTTCTCCTAACTCCTTCCAAAAAAAAAAAAAAAAAGTAGCCTCTCAGTAAATAACTGTGAAACCAATAAATACATCTACTTAATAGACTTGCCAGGAGGTTTAAATGCAATGATTTTCTTAAATAAACCCATAGACGTTCTTGGCACATAGCAGGTTCTCTAGAAATGTTTAACTCCTTTGCTTTCCTTCTTGTGGGAGTTAAGTCATTGCCACACTTATTCTTGCCTCCTCAACTTTGCTCACGTAAGCCCCACCTCTGCTTTGTCCTTCCCTTTGTCACCACCTACCCAAAGCCCGTGTCTTTGTTAAGATTCAGTTCTAGTTCTTTATATCCTTCGTGAAGCCCTCATGAATCTCAGTACTCTCTCCACCTTCTAAATTGCTACGCTATTTTGAACTCATCAGAGATTTAGTAAATACCAAATGAATGAAATCTTAGAACACCAAAATGTAGGGGGGCCCAATAAAGCCATAAATGCAGAGAACCTCTCACAGTTCCTGATCAGTGTTATGTGCTGGGTGCTTTCTCTACACAATTACACGATTAGATTAATCCTCCAACAACTGCCATAAGTAGGTCTTCACAGTCCCATTTTACAGATGAGAAACCTTTGGCACAGGTCACAGAGCTAGGAAATGGCAGTTCTGGATTTTGAATCCAGGGTTGTTTCCATACTTCCTTTATATTGATGGCCATCTAAACTGATTAAAAAAATATTGATTTTGACTCATGGGTGACAAGTACACATTAGGTTTTAGAGAAACTAAATGGTAGCAGAGATCGGTACATCTAACTTCTTTAAAAAAATTTTTTTTCTTTATTGATCATTTTTAGAGAGGAGGAAGGGAGAGGGAGGGAGAGATAGAAACATTGATGTGAGAGAACATCAATTGGCCGCCTCCTGCATGCCCCACACTGGGGATCAGGCCCACAACCTGGGCATGTGCCCTGACCGGGAATCAAACCGGTGACCTCTTGGTGCATGGGTCACACTCAACCACTGAGCCTCACCAGCCGTGCTACATCTAACTTCTTGCTCATTGTAAATTAAATTTTGTCCCTCTGAGTCAAGGTAGTATCCATGAGCCTGTGGTTGACTCAGTGTGACTCAAAATGACAGTTCTGTGTGCTTCTGAGGGAGAACTGGTCGACTAATAGGTAATTCAAAAACCTTTTACACACAAAGAGCTCAATAATTTTCTATTTTAAAGTGTCACTTGAGTTATCAGTTAATGACTGGCAATGGCTGCTCAACAAATAGGCATTTATGATGAATGCTTCAATGTGAGAAGTTGGACAAAATGACCTCTTGGGGCCTTCCTCATGGATTTAATCAATCTAATCACACCTTTAGACTGAGTTGGAGCCCAGAGTGGAGCACTTATCTCCTGTTTTGAATTGTTACAGCACTGCCTTTGGAGGAACACATTTTATCTCCCCACTGATAAGTTCTGCCGGGGCAGAGACTCTACTTTTTATAGCACTGGGTGCAAAGTTGAGCACATAGTAGGTACTTAGTAAGCACTAATTGATCGATTTTGTAACACCGATGTTATAATATAGGGACACTTAAAGCTGGGGCAGAAAACTAAATAATGATCTTTAAGAGCCATTACATAGTGGATTGAGTGGTCTCCTCAGGGATGCCCCACGGATAACACTTACTGCTTTAGAGATCTAGAAGCCATTTTGTTGTTGTTAAGAATGGACTTAAGTAAATGAATAGGTCTCTTTTCTCAACTCGGATTCTATTTGGTCTCAACCCTGACAATGTATGATACAGAAATGTGCCTGTCTTTGTCACTAATAAAGGGAGTTTCTTTGGTTAGAAACACTAATAAGTTATAGCAGGTTTTAGAGATGCATAATCCAGCATCAAAATTTTAAATAATTGGAACTATGGGAGACATCTTCATAAAGAAGGAAGCGTGAAACGGGATCATGGAATCTTTATTCTATTATACCTAATGAAATAACAGCAATCTTAAAAGCAAACACAAAATAAAATATCAAAAATTAAAAAAAAAATTCTAGCAGCATTTAAACCAGAAAAAATGTGTTACCCAATACCGCAAACATCAAAACATTTCAGCTAAGGGAGGAGATTCTGGCACATTACCTTGATCCTATACACATCTTCCCAAAGGTGGTGCTATAAATAAAAATATGCCCAGATCTGGAGACAATATAACTGAAGGGAATGTCTTTATATTTTCCATTACTGGGATCAAGGAAATAGAGAGAGGAGCTGAGCAAGTAGGGTTAACTCTGTTAGAAGTGAAGCCTCAATGGATCTTCACACTGGAGCTGGGACACAGTTGAGGGTTCATCCCAAATTCGGCAGAAGGAGGAATATATTCAAGGTTTCCTAGAAAAGACTGTACTCAGAACCAGCTGAGCCCTGCCTATCCACCACACCTCTCACCCTCAGGTTAGAACAACGTAGGAAAGATCACAAAATACAGAGTCCTCAGAGTGTGACTGGTAGGGGAAAGCAGAAATATGTACAGGTTGAGATACTTGGGAAGGGAGTCAAGAAAAATGCAATCTAGAGAAAGTAGAAGGTTTGGAGAGGTCCATGTTAAGCATGAGAAAGATAAAAAGAAATGGCACGGACACTGTGCAAATAATACCAAAAAGAAGAATGTCGCACAAAATACACAGTTGAAGAAAATATAACCCACAAAACTGAAAGAACAGAAACAAATTTGTCAAGAATGCTTTATATTACAGAAGAATTTACAAACATGACTTCAGTAAAAGAAGAGCTTAAAGGAAGATGAAAAACAACAGAAGGACATGAAAAGAGAAGTTACAGGGACTGAGGAAACAGACTGATAAGTAAAACAGAATCATGACCAAACAAACAAACAAACAAACAAATAAAACCAATAAAATAGAATCACCAAAAGCTGATATAAAGGAAAGTTCTGAGGTAACCACAGTGCACGCAGAAGAAAAAACCAGAAGTTGAGGTGTTAGGGAGAAGATAATAGATAAGAAGAAAAAGACTCTCCCAGTAAGCATAACCAATGACTTCAACAAATTCAACAAATGGAACAGAAAAAATATTTAAAGTTATAACACAAGAAAAACTTAAATGTATTAGTTAGTTTTAACTATTGTTTTTGTTGTTAATCCTCACCTGAGAATATTTTTCCATTAATTTTTAAATAGAGTGGGAGGGAGAGATAGGGACAGGGACAGGGACGGGGGTGGGGAGAGAGAGAGATGTGAGATGTAGTTCCTCCCCGTATGTCTCTGGTGCCTTTCAAGGTTCTGCCCCAGCTCTGGAACTCAGGGAGAGTGAGTCTGAGTAAGTCTGTTTGCAGGACCTTGAAGAGGGACTGCCCAGCCCTGGCTGGTTTTGCTCAGTGATTAGAGTGTTGGCTCTCAGACCAAAGGGTCTCAGGTGCGATTCCTGGTCAAGGGCACACACCTGGGTTGCAGGTTTGATCCCCGGCCCTGGTCAGCATTGTGCAACCAGTTGATGTGTCTTTCCTACATCGATATTTCTCTCTCTCTCTCCCTCCCTTCCACTCTATCTAAAGATCAATGGAAAAATGTCCTTGGGTGAGGATTAACAAAAAAAAAAGGAACTGCCCAGGACTCCAGAAGCCCTCAGTCTCACTCAGCCTCAATCCCTGCTGGTGTTCATAGCCAGAAGTTATGGAGACTTCTCTTCCTGGCACTGGAACCCTGGGCTGGCAGTCCTGGTGTAGAACTGGAACCTCTCGCTCCTCAGGGGGCACCTCTGCAGCCAAGATATCCCTCCCAGTTTTTACCCACCACCTGTGGGTGTGGGACCAGCCTGTTCCAAGTCTCTGCCCCTCCTACCAGTCTCAGCTGGCTTCTTCTTTAATTTTCTAGTTGTAGGATTTCCATTCAGCCAGATTTCAGTGGGTTCTGACTGATGGTGGTTCTGTAGTTTAGCTGTAGTTTTGATATGGTTGTGGGAGGAAGTGAGTACTGTGTTTACCTAAGCTGCCATCTTGAATGGACCACATTTTAGTCTTTACATCATCAAGAATTAAATCTGTATGTAGCATGTGAGATAGATATTCAATTATATTTTTTCCATATTCACAGCCAATTCTCCTAGAACCATTATTGAAAAGCCCATTATTTTTGTAGTTGATCTGCAATATCATCTCTATCATATTTCAAATATCAATATATGATATTGATATGATAAATCAATTGTTATCAGGGAGTAGGATGGCTACTGTCCTGTGAGGGTGTGATTGAGCAAAAACTCTCAGTGCCCTCCAAATCCTGAGTCTCTCCACACAATTCCAGTCCAGTCCACCCTCCCTCTGCCAGAGCCCAAGACCTGTCATTTACTCCATCCTTTACAGTGATGCTACAGGACAGAGAGGAATGGATAAAAACATTGGTGAGCAACTCAATAAAGCGTATGAAGCCTTCCAACAGGCATGCATGGATGGAGATTCTGTAGTAAAAGAACCACAGCAAAAGACTGAAAACTATGAGCAGAGAATACGTGAGCAACAGGGACAGCTGTCACTTCAACAAACTATTATTGACAAGCTAAAATCACAGTTACTTCTGGTGAATTCCAGTCGAGATAACAATTATGACTGTGTTCCCCTGCCTGAAGACATTGAAGCAAGGACGAATAATCTGACTCTTTTTTTAATTTTTTTTATTAATTTATTTTTGTTACAGATGTTTCTCCTTTTTTCCCCCTTGACACCCTCCTCCCCATCCCCCCACCCCGTCCCCAGCTTTGTTGTCCATGTCCATCAGTTATGCATACATGCGTATAAGTTCTGTGGTTTATCTCTTCCCTCCCCCCCCACCCCCTCTTCTGAGGGTTGTCAGTCTGTACCCTACTTCCACATCTCCGGGTCTACCCTGTTCCTCAGACTGTTATGTTAATTATATTCCACAAATAAGTGAGATCATGTGATATTTGTCTTTCTCTGCTTGGCTTGTTTCGCTTAGGATAATACTCTCCAGGTCCCTCCATGTCGTCTCAAAGGATAAGAGATCTTTCTTTCTTACAGCTGCATAGTACTCCATTGTGTATATGTGCCACAGCTTTTTTATCCATTCATCTACTGATGGACACTTGGGCTGTTTCCAGATCTTAGCTATTGTAAATAGTGCTGCTATGAACATGGGAGTACATGTATTCTTTCTGATTGGTGTTTCAGGTTTCTTAGGGTATATTCCTAGAAGTGGGATCATTGGGTCAAATGGCAATTCAATTTTTAATTTTTTGAGGTAACACCATAGTGTTTTCCACAGTGGCTGCACCAGTCTGCATTCCCACCAGCAGTGTACTAGAGTCCCCTTTTCTCCACACCCTCGCCAACACTTGTTGTTTGTTGATTTGTTGATGGCGACCATTCTGACAGGTGTGAAGTGATACCTCATTGTTGTTTTAATTTGCATCTCTCTGATGATTAGTGATGTTGAGCATTTCTTCATATGTCTCTTAGCCATTTGTATGTCCTTTTTGGAGAGGTGTCTATTTAGTTCCTCTGCCCATTTTTTAATTGGGTTCTTTGTCTTCCTTTTGTTGAGTTGTATGAGCACTCTATATATTTTGGAGATTAACCCCTTATCTGATGTATCATTGGCAGTTATGCTCTCCCATACAGTGGGTTCCCTTTCCATTTTGATGCTTGTTTTTTTTGCTGTGCAGAAGCTTTTGTGTTTGATGTAGTCCCATGTGTTCATTTTATCCTTTGTTTCTGTTGCCTTAGGTGATGTATCAGTGAAGATTCTGCTGTGTATGATGTCCGAAATTTTGTTGCCTATATTTTCTTCTAGGATTTTTATGGATTCACGAGTCACATTTAAGTCTTTTATCCATTTTGAGTTTATTCTTATGTATGGTGTAAGTTGATGGTCTAGTTTCATTTTTTTGCATGTAGCTGTCCAATTTTCCCAGCACCATTTATTAAAGAGGCTGTCTTTGCTCCATTGTATGCTCTTTCTAAATTCAGTGTCAAGTTTCCACCTATGGACAGTGACTCTACTTTCTTACTTAGCACTCCAGAAAGACCCAGCGTCCTTGGTCCTGCCGCATCTGAGGCTGTGTGCCAGGATAAATTCAATATGGAAATCAGAGATGACCTGGGAAACTTTGTTAAAACAGAAGAAACTTCATTTGAAATTCAGGGAATTGATCCCATAAGTTCAGCTATACAAAACCTTAAAACAACTGACAATACAAGATCCTCAAACCTTGTAAACACTTGTATGGGGACAACTCTGGATAGAGCTCCATGTTTGCCACCTGGAGACCATAATGCATTATATGTAAATACATTTCCACATCAGGACCTATCTGATGCACCCTTTCCTTCCCTTGATTCCTCAGGAAAAGCTATCTGAGGACACAGCAGACCGTTTGGAAGCCCTTTCCTAATCAAGACAGTGACTTATCATCGGTACTAAGTGGCACAGGCTCAGAACTGCTTGTACCTCGAGTATGTGAATTCTGTCAAGCAGTTTTCCCACCATCCATTACATCCAGAGGGGATTTCCTCCGGCATCTTAATTCGCACTTTAATGAGTAGACTTAAGATGCATTTGAGCCCTGGCCGGTTTGGCTCAGCGGTTAGAGCGTCGGCCTGCGGTCCAGAGAGACCCGGGTTCGGTTCCCGCTAAGGGCATGTACCTCGGTTGCAGTTTGTCCCTGGCCCTGGTTGGTTGTGTGGGTGGCAGCCACTCGATGTGTCCCTTTCACATCGATGTTTCTCTCTCTCTCTCTTCCTCTCTCTCCCTCCCACTCTATCTGAACAGAAAATGAAAAAATGTCCTCAGGTGAGGATAAAAAAAAAAAAAAAAAAAAGATGCATTTGAAAACAGACATATCAATTCTATGTGATGATTTGGGGGTTTTTGTAATACTATAAATACTTGATTGCAAACTTAGTTCAAGATCATTTATTGAAAAATCACAGCTATTTGAATGTTTTTAAACTTACATTGTAACTTTCTTTTATTATCTTTTAAAAGCTCGAACTGCAGTTGATTGTATTCATGTTTACCGTGTTTATTGCCATAATTCAGAATTATTGTATGTGACTTACTTTGGAATTGTATGACCATAATTTATGTCTGCTTCAACTGTCTAAGCTCATTGCTTAGAATTCTAGTTAGATCTATAAAATTTGGTGATGTCAAATGTTTGTAGGTTTTTAAATTTTTTTCATTAAAATTTTTAAATTAAAAAGAAAAGCTTTGTTATCAGACTCTTTTTTCTGTTACTGTTAATCCTCACCCAAGGATATATATATATATATATATTATCATATATATATAATATATATATCCCATTGACTTTAGATAGAGTGAAAGGGAGGGAGGAAGTGAGGGAAGAAGGGGGGGGGGAGAGAGAGAGAGAGAGAGAAACATTGATGTGACAAAGAAACATCGATTGATTGTCTCCTGAAGGACTCTGACCAGGGCCAGGGATCAAACCTGTAACCCAGGTATGTGCCCTTGACTGGAATTGAACCCACAACTCTTCAGTCCGCAGGCCAATGCTCTAACTACTGAGCCAAACTGACCAGGGTAATTATCAGACTCTAAATTTCATTTAAAAATTGTCTACACTCATGTCACTATCATGCTATTTGGATTACTATAGTTTTTTAAAAATTATAGTTTATGTTCAATATTATTATTATTATTTTTTCTTAAAATCCTCGTACAAGGATATTTTCCATTGATTTTTAGATAGAGTGGAAGGGAGGGAAGGAGAGAGACAGAGAGAGAGAGAGAGACAGATGTGAGAGCGAGACGTAGATTGGTTGCCTCCTGAACGACCCTGATCAGTGCGGGGGATCAACCCTGCAACACGGGTATGTGCCCTTGACTGGGAATCAAAACCCATGACTCTTTAGTCTGCAGGCCAACACTCTAACCACTGAGCCAAACCAGCCTGGGCTCAATATTATTTTGTATTAGGTTCAAGTATACAGCATAGTGGTTAGACAATCACATACTTTACAAAGTGTTCCCCTTGATATTTTCTGTACCCACCTGGCACCATACATAGTTATTACAATATTATTGACTATATTCCATATGCTTTACTTTACATCCCTATGACTATTTTGTAACTACCAATTTGTATTTCTTAATTCTTTTACCTTTTTCACCCAGTCCCCCAATCCCTCTACTCTCTGGCAACTATCATTCTGTTCTCTGTGTCTTTGAGTGTGTTTCTGTTTTGTTTGTTCATTTATGTTGTTCTTTAGATTCCACATATAAGGAATATCACACGTTATTTGTCTTTCTCTGATTGACTTATTTCACTTAGCATAATACCCTCTATCTCCATCCAAGCTGTTACAAATAGTAAGATTTCATTCTTTTTATGGCTGAGTAATATTCCATTGAATATTTGTACCACAGCTTTGTTATCCACTCATCTATTGATGGACACTTGAGTTGCTTCCATATCTTGACTATTGTAAATAATGCTGCAATGAACATAGGAGTGCATATATTCTTTTGAATTAGTGTTTCGGGTTTCTTCGGATATATATCCAAAAGTGGAATCACGGGGTCATAAGGCAGTTCCAATTTAAAAATTTTGAGGGATCTCCATGCTGTTTTCCACAGTGGCTGCACTGATCTGCATTCCTACCAATAGTGCATGAAGGTTCACTTTCCTCTACATCCTCACCTCACTTGTTGTTTGTTGATTTATTGACGATAGCCATTCTGACAGGTGTGAGGTGGCTGTAGCTTTGTCATTGATGACAATATTGTTAGGACCAGCCCTGTACCTTACTCACCGTCAGGTGTCTTGGTTACTTTTGAGACTTGCTCTTCTGTATCAATTTTGGAATCAGGTTGACAAATATATCACAAAGCCCTGTTGGGATTTTGATTGAAATATACATGTCAATGTGGGAGAGAACTGACAGCTTTTCAATACTGAGTCTTCCTAAGCATAAATGTGGTATGTCTCTATATTTAGTTAGTATATTCTTATTAAATTTTTCTTTATAAAACTTTTGCATAGCTTTTGATATTTTCACAGATGCATTTTTGTTACTGTAAATTATATTTTTCTTTTAAAAATTAAAAAAAATCCTCACCTGGGGGTATTTTTCAATTTATCTTCAGACAGAGTGGGAGGGAGAGAGAGGAAGAAAGAGGGAGAGAGAGAGAAACATTGATGTGAAAGAGACACATTGATTGGTTGCCTTCTGCACGACCCCAAGCAGGACTGGGGACAAACCGCAACCGAGGTACGTGCCCTTGGCCGAAATCGAACCCGTGACTCATTGGTCCAAGGGCCGATGCTCTAACCCAGCGGTTCTCAACCTGTGGGTTGTGACCCCGTTGGGGGTCAAACGACCCTTTCACAGGGGTTGCCTAAGATATAACAGTAACAAAATTACAGTTATGAAGTAGCAACGAAAATAATTTTATGGTTGGGGGTCACCACAACATGAGGAACTGTATTAAAGGGTCGCGGCATTAGGAAGGTTGAGAACCCGAGCCAAACTGGCCAGGGCAATGATATTTTTCTTAAACCATCTTCTCTGTCGCTGATTTATGAAAAAATACAATTGATTTTGACATTACTCTTATATTCTACTACTCTTATTAATTCTAATAATTTATTTGAATAATCTGTACCTCAGGGATTTTCTACATAGATAATCATATCGTGGAATAAAGAGAACTTTGTTTTTTCTAATCCATTGTTTATCCATTTTACTGTAGTGATTAGAACTCCACAGTACAATCTTTAATAAAGCAAGGAAAGCAGGCATCTTTAACTTGTTTCTAATAAAATTAGGAAAAGAAAATTTCTAATATTTCACCATTAGAGGTGATGTTTGCTGAAGTACTTTGGTATAGATACCTTTTTATCTGGAAAAGGTAATTCCCTTTTATTCCTGTTTTTCTAAAAAAATTGATTTTTATTCATTCATTCAACAAATATTTATTGAGTACTTTGGTAGTGCACTGGTCTAACCAGTAGGGATACACCCCAAAACAAAACACACAAATCGTTCTTCCCTCATGAAGCGTGAAGTATAGTGAAAGATAACACAACACATAAAACAAATAAATAAATAAATATTCCCACTGGGGAATTTGGCCCACAAGCTGGGCATGTGCCCTGACCGGGAATCGAATCAGCGACCTGTTGGTGCATGGGTCGATGCTCAACCACTGAGCCACACTGGCTGGGCACAATGCAGTTTTATACAAGGTGATGAGGGCAGGCTTCACTGAGCAGGTGATGCTTGAGCAAATACTTGAAAGGGGTAAGAAAGCAAGCTATGCGAGTATTTGTAGGGAAGGCATTCCAGGCAGAGGGAACAGCAGGTGTAAAGACGGAGGTCAGAGAGGCTGCCTGGCTTGTATAAGACACAGCAAGAAGACCGGCATGCCTGAAGGTGAGTGAGCAAGGGAGAGTGTAGCAGGAGATGGATTCCTAAGATGATAAGCAGCTGGATGAAGGTGTTACATTTTATTCAATTCTTTTCCTGCACCTATGAGATAATTATGATTATTCTCCTTTAACTTCTTCATGTAAAGGATTATATTTTTATATTTGTCTATGTTAAATGTCTTTACATTCCTGTGATAAGCCAAATTTAGTCCATCTATGTGACCTTATTTTATAAACTAAATATGGTTTGGTAATATTTTCTTCAGGATGTTTGCATCTATATTCATGAGTGATCTTGGCCTGTAATTTTATTTTTGATGTGCCAAAGTCATACTAGCCCTCATGGACTAGGTTTAAAAGTGTTCCCTCGCCCTGGCCGGTTTGGCTCAGGGGTAGAGCGCCGGCCTGCGGTCCAGAGAGTCCCAGGTTTGGTTCCCACTAAGGGCACGTACCTCGGTTGTGGTTTGTCCCCAGCCCCGCTTGGGGTTGTGCGGGAGGCAGCCACTCGATGTGTCCCTTTCACGTCGACGTTTCTCTCTCTCTTTCACTTCCTCTCTCTCCCTCCCACTCTATCTGGACAAAAATGGAAAGGTGTCCTTGGGTGAGGATAAAAAAAAAAAAATTGTTCCCTCATTTTCAACAGAAATTATTAGTTTAGATTTACCCTTGGGTTTATCCATTTCCTTGCTTTCCTTTCCTTCTTGCACCTCAGACCTTCCTTCTAGGGTTATTTTCTTTCTCCCTAAAATACATATTTTAGGAGTCCTTTTACTATAGGACTGCTGCTTTAAAGTATCGTGCTTATTTATTTGAAAATGTCTTTATTTCACTTCCATTCTTGAAAGATAATTTTGCTGGGTATATAGTTCGGCAGTTATTTTTCTCTCAGCAATTTTCTCTCAGATACTATTGAAAGTCTCAATAATATCAAACTTTGAATATGATGTGATTCCAATTTTGTAAGTGTATAAATGTAAAAACAGACTGGGAGTAAACACAAGAATAATTGTGAACGTACCACCCAATACAACAGAAGTTATCTGTCCCTTCCTGATTCCATTACTTTACCTCCCCACACAGAAGGTATAACTCTCTTAAATCTAGTGTTTACTATTCCTTTGCTTTTTTTCCCTTCTTTAAAAAATTTTTTTTTCTTTACTAATTTTAGAGAGAGAGGAAGGAAGAGGAAGAGAGAGATAGAAACATCGATGAAAGAGAACATTGATTGGCTGCCTCCTGCATGCCCCACACTGGGGATTTGGCCCACAACCTGGGAATCGAACTGGCGACCTCTTGATGCATGGATCGATGCTCAACCACTGAGCTACACTGGCCAGGCCCATTCCCTTGCTTTTAAAAACAGATATAGAACTAAGGTCAAACAACTGTGAGGATGATGGTGACAGAACATAACGTAAGTATTATATATACTTCCAATTAAAAGAACAATATAAATAACAAAGATAAGGTGAGAGGAAATATGAGAATGCTATTTTCCTTCTCTTTCACCACAGACAGTATTGCTGTTGTCAAAAATGAAAACATGTACAGATCTTCAAGACTCCAACCTCTTTTTTCCTTATAATTTTACAAAATATCTCTAGTGAAAAATAGCAATCTAGATTTCAGTAATTCCTTTAGTTTTATGTTATTTCTATTCCTTCTGTAAAATTAAAGTAAAACTAAATGTGATACTTTTGAATAAAAATGGAAGTTATGTTATGATTCTATTTTTATTTTATTAAAAAAAATTTTTTTTCCCAATCCTTACCTGAGGACATTCCCCCCCCCCCCCATTTATCTTCAGATAGAGTGGGAGGAAGGGAGAGAGAGAGAAACATTGACATGAGAGGGACACATTGACTGGTTGCCTCCTGCAAGACCCCAATCAGGGCCGGGGACGAACTGCAACCGAGGTACGTGCCCTTGACCTGAATTGAACCTGAGACGCATTGGTCTGAGGGCCGATGCTCTAATCACTGAGCAAAATCGGCTAGGGCTATGATTTTATTTTTAGAAAAATATTTCTTCTATCTAGTTTCTTTATATATGCATGGAGAGCTACCTGGAATAATGTGCACTTTGATATTAATAATGGTTTATTTCATCTGTTGACATTGGGCTAAATTTAACTTTATTTTTGTGTATTCAAAATTACTTGAATTTCTTGTTATGTGTAGGTATTATTAACAAACTGATAAATTTTTTGAATGCAGAGTCAGCAACTTCACAGTACATTACAAGTTGAGACCATCTGATCCCCCTCATCTACTCCTGTATTCATGGCCTTAACTATCAGCCTCACCTCTTTTATGAGAGTAGTCAGTGTGGGCACAACCAACACTAGCTGTAGAATTTATCCTGAGTTCTGCCCACAGTGCTGCTCCAGACTGGATGTTCGTGTCCCCCATTCCCAGTTCATATGTTGAAATTCTAACCCCCAGTGTGGTGGAGGAGGAGGGGACTTTGGGAAGTAATTAGGTCATGAGAATGGAGCCCTCATGAAATGGAATTCATGCCCTTATAAAAAAGACTACAGAGAAATCTCTCTCCCATTTACCATGTAGGGACGGCTGTCTACGAACCAGGAAGTGAGCTCTAACCAGACTCCAAATTTCCCAGCTTCCAACACTGTGAGAAATAAATGTTTGTTGTTTATAAGTCACCCAATCTGTGGTATTTTTGTAAAAGCAGCCTGAATAGACTGAGACAGGTGTCCAGTCAGCCCCGAGGGGTCCTTCTGACAGCCATTTTCTTTTTTTTGCTTTTTAAGTGTCTAAGTTACTTTATTTATTGTTTAACATTAAGATTTACTCTACATGGTAGACTTTTGAATCACTTTTGTTTTCATCTTTGTACGTCTCCTTTTTAAAAATTTATCTTTATTGTTGAAAGTATTACAGATGTCCCTCCTTCCCCCCCCCACAATGACCCCCTCCTCCCCCCTCCTACCCCGCTCCTGACTTTCCCACAATATTGTCTGTGTGCACTGGTTATACATATATGCATAGAAGTTCTTTGGTTGATCTCTTCCCACCCCTCCACCCCCTTCCCTCTGAGGTTCATCAGTCTAACAACCAATTTGTACTTTTTAATCCCTTCACCTTTTTGCTCATCCCTTAACACCCCTCCCATCTGGCAACCAACAAAAAGTTCTCTGTATCTATGAGTCTGTTTCTGTTCTGCTTGTTCATTTGGTTTGTAGATTCCATTGTTGGTGGATATGTATTTATTGCCATTTTATTGTTCATATTTTTTATCTTCTTCTTCAAGAAGACCCTTCAACATTTCACGTAATACTGGTTTGGTGGTGATGAACTCCTTTAGCGCTTTTTCTTTTCTGGGAAACTCTTTATATGTCCATTGGTTCTAAAGGATAGCTTTGTAGGATAGAGTAATCTTGGTTGTAGATCCTTGCTTTTCATCACTTTGAATATTTCTTGCCACTCCCTTCTGGTCTGTAAAGTTTCTTTTGAGAAATCAGCTGCCAGTCTTATGGGAGCTCCCTTGTAGGTAACTAACTGCTTTTCTCTTGCTTTTAAGATTCTCTCTTTGTCTTTAAACTTTTGCATTTTAATGATGATGTATCTTGGTGTGGACCTCTTTGGGTTCATCTTGTTTGGGATTCTGTGCTTCCTGGGCTTGTAAGTCTGTTTCCTTCACCAAGTTAGGGAAGTTTTCTGTCATTATTTTTTCAAATAGGTTTTCAATTTCTTGCTCTCTCTGTTCTCCTTCTGGCACCCCCATGATGCAAATGTTGGTATGCTAGAAGTTGTCCCAGAGGCTCTTTACACTATCTACATATTTTTGGATTCTTTTTTCTGTTTGCTGTTCCAATTGGGTGTTTTTTTGCTTCCTTATATTCCAAATAAATTATTTCACTGTAAATTATTCTTTATTTCAGTCAGTGCATCCTTTATTTCTGACTGGTCCTTTTTTATGCTCTTGAGGTCCTCACTAAGTTCCTTGAGCATCCTTATAACCAGTGTTTTGAACTCTGCATCTGTTAGATTGCTTTTCTCTGTTTCATTTACTTATTTTTCTGGAGTTTTGTTCTGCCCTTTCATTGGGGACATCTTTCTTTGTTCCCTCATTTTGGCTGCCTCCCTATATTTGTTTCTATTTATTAGGTAGAGCTGCTATGTTTCCTAAGCTTGAAAGTGTGGACTATTATAGTAGGTGTCCTGTAGGGTCTGGTGGCACAGCCTCCCTGATCACCCCAGCTGGCCCTCAAGGTGTATCCCTCATGTGGACTGTACATCTTTCTGTTGTAATTGAGTCTTGATTGCTGTTGGCATGTCAATGGGAGGGATTTACTCAGGCTGATCAGCTGCAAGGACTGGCTGTGCCCACTGACCACTGGCCTCTGACTACCTTGGAGGATCAGCTGTGCAGAGGCCCACCACACAGAGCAAGAGTTACTTCAGCAGGGCTCTGGTATCCACTGAGTCCACTCCTTGAAGGTGTCGCTTGTGGAGGTGGTTGGGTGGTGGTGCTTCGATGTGTTCTGAAGCTGTCCACTGGGTGTGCTGGCTCTGGGGCAAGGTCAGCCACTGCCTGTGTTCTACCTGGGGCCACCAGGCATAAGCTACAAAGTAATCTGCAGATGGCTGCTTCTTATGCTGGGCATGGAGGTGCCCAGGCAAAGCCAAGTTGTGAACCAATGCTGGCTGCTTCTAGTGCCAGGCCTGGGGCCACTTAGCGAGAGGTATGGGGCTTGCTGAGGCCAGATGTTGCTTGTTTGAGGAAAATCTGAGGCAGGAGCCCAGACAGGCCAATCCTATGGTAAAGCCACTGGAGACAACTTGTGAGGGCCTGACAGTTCGGTGGGGCCTCAGGGAATCACCAGGGCGGGGCAAACAGTGTGAACCAGGTTACTGGAGTCCCAGATATGGCACCCTTCTGCCAGCTCCCTGGGGGAAGGGCTCACCAAAGGAACAACGGCTCCACCAACATGTCTGTCTGGGAGAAAGTTGCCTCTCCAGCTCGCGCCTCATGCCAAACAACTCAGTTATCCCTGTATGTCTCTGGTGCATTTCAAGCTGCCTCCCTCACGTCCAGAGGGAGCAAGGCTGAGTAATTCCGTGCACGGGCCCTTTAAGAGGAACTGCATGGCGCTCCAGCAGCCTCAGCCTCCCTCAGCCTCAGTTCCCTCTGGTTTTCACAGCCAGAGTTATGGGGATTTCTCTTCCTGGCACTGGAACCCTGAGCTGGGGGCCTGATGTGGGACGGGGACCCCTCACTCCTCAGGGGGGACCTTCACAGCCGAGGTGTCCCTCCTGATTTTTTATCTGTCAAATGTGGGTGTGGGACCAGCCCATCAGCCTCCACCCCTCCTACCAGTCTTGATGTGGCTTCTTTAATTTTGTAGTTGTAGGACTTCCATTCAGATCGATTTCAGGTGGTTCTGAAGGATGGCTGTTCTGTAGTTTAGTTGTAACTTTGATGTGGTTGTGGGAGGAGGCTGGCACCCTTTCGTCTTGGCCGGAAGTCCCACAGCCATTTTGTTAATGTTGGTGTTTTACATTGTTTCTGTGAAGGGTGGTTGTTTTAACTTGCCATCACTGTTCTTCCACATACATTTTATAACTTTGATTACTGTGTTTTTTAAATTAAAATTTAAAAAAATTACAGTTACATTCAATATTATTTTGTGTTAGTTTCAGATGTACAGCATAGTAGTTAGACAGTCATGTATGTATACAGTGCTTTAGAAAGTGTTCTCCCTGCTTTTTCCAGTACTCAACTGGCACCATACATAATTATTACAATGTTATCGACTATATTGCCTATGCTGTACTTTACATCCTCATGACTATTTTGTAACTACTGATCTGTATTTCTCAGTCCCTTTACCTTTTTCATCCCATGCTCCCCCATCTCCCCTTCCCTCTGGCAAACATCAGTCTGTGCTCTGTATATTTTATTGATTATTTTAGAGAGAGAGGAAAGGAAAGAGAGAAATAGAAACATCCATCTGCTGCTGCCTGCATACCCCCTACTGGGGGTCAAGCCTGAAACCGGGCTTGTGCCCTGACCGAGAATCTAACCAGGACCTCTCAGTCCATGGGACGATGCTCAGTCCACTGAGTGACACTAGCCGGGAGGTTTCTGTTTTATTTGTTCGTTGATATTGTTCTTTAGATTCCTTTTTAAAATAAAATCTTAGAAGTCAGGTTAAAGTGTATGACATTTAAAAAAAATTAATTAATTTATTTATTTTATTCCTCACCCAAGGATATTTTAAAATTTATCATCAGATAGAGTGGGAGGGAGGGAGAGAGAGAGACAGAGAGAAACATTGATGTGATAGAGCCACATCGACTGGTTGCCTCCGTGTCACACAACCCAACCAGGGCCGGGGACGAACTGCAACCAAGGTATGTGCCCTTGACCAGAATCGAACCCGAGACTCATTGGTCTGCAGGCCGACACTCTAACCACTGAGCCAAACCAGCTGGGGTGTATGACATTTTTTTATTAGACTATCTTTACAAAAAAGTATTGAATGACTGTTTTTAATGCTCATGATTTTATATAGCCAAATTGATTTTCTTCTTCTTTTTAAATTTTTTATCCTCACGTGAGGACATTTTTGCATTTATCTTCAGATAGAGTGGGTGGGAGAGAGGGAGGAAGAGAGAGAGAGAAACATTGATGTGAGAGAGACACATCAGCTGGCTGCCACCCACACGACCCCAACCTGCAACTGAGGTACGTGCCCTTAGCAGGAATCGAATCCAGGACTCTCTGGTCCACGGCCCAATACTCTAACTGCTAAGCCAAACCGGGCAGGACACCAAATTGATTTTCAAAAAAGCTATACTAATCGATACTTTCACTAGAAGTATGTATAAAAGTATCTTTTGAATAACTGTCTTGCTAGCACTAATAATTTATTGTTTGACATTTGTGCCCATTTGATAAGCAAAAATGATATTTAATAGCTCTTTTAATTAGCATTTTAATTATCTGTGAAGTTGAATGTTTTTCAATTGAGGATTGAATTTTTAATAATCAGTGGAATTTTATTATTGGGCAGGCAACATGATCATATTTATTTTTTAGAACTGTAATTCAGGTGAATGGCGGGAGGAGCCAGATGTCAGGACCAGCGGAGAGGAGACTTCGGTGGCGGAGCTGCTGATGAGTGATGAGGGCCTGAACCGGGCGGGCAGATCCGCCAGGGTTCTATCTCCACCTGAGATGTCCTTTCCAGCTTCCTGATTCCCTGTTATGTTTTCCACTTTGAAAAATCAGCATAGCAATAATACATTGACCCAATTAATGTCAGGATGTTCCTAATCTATTTAAATTTGGGGGGAAATTTTATAATTATCCTGAGAGAAGCATTTCTACACTTCCCATCTAAAGAATCAACCATTTGGAATGCAATGTGGCTGCATGAGGATGAATTTTGTTTCGCTGTGAGTCTTACACAGGAAAAGTAGAAATGGGTTCTATGGATCCAAACAGGCTGAAGAAATACACTGATTTGTTCCTGGCTTTTGCCAGTATTGGTTAGTTTTTTTGGCTGTTACCTTAAAGTCCTCATATGTTACATTTTAAAAACAGAGAAATGAAACATACATAGTCAGGTTTTAGCGGAAGCAAACGCTGATAAAAACTACCGGCCCTCTGTAATTCGGAGCTGAATTGTAATTCTTTGTTCCCTGTAGACTTCAGATAAAAGGATTCATGTGGGATGGTAGATAGGGCAATTTTAATTTGGATCAACTAGACTTAGTACTGGATTTTACACCAGCCATGCTGTGAGGCAGGTTCTTTGTTTTCAGCAATTATCAAACTAAGCCTAATTAAACTTGCTTTGCTTTGATGTACTATAATGTTTTCCATAATTTTATATTCTGAACCATTTTCATAAGTCTTTGTTTGAACTCAAGGATAGACTCTGGATTCATTTTATATCTGTCATACCATGATTTAGTATGTATCTAATCAAATGTTAAGATGCTTACTTCTGGTTGTTATAATTCAACATTCTTCTTGTGTTTTTGTAATGTGGACCCATGACATTGTTTTAAAATACAATATGCCCATATAAAAAATACAAAAGATATATGTGGAAGGAAATTACAAAGACTTTCAATCTTATACATAATTTACATTTAAATATACATATTAAACTATAGAACACACTCTTCTGGTTTGTAAAATTCAGTGATTTCCCTTTTTGTTGAATTGTTCCTTGAAGGGACCTTTTTTTTTTTTTTTTTTCCTTAAAGCTCACTTGGTCCAATTGACTCTGTGTATATTTCTTTTGTGTAGATGCGTTAAAGGTACTTGTCTGTTTTTGTATTCACAAGTTGTTAATTTCCCACTTAATGGAGCATCCATTAGATCTCGCTTGCTTTATGGGTGCTAGCATAGAAGATGTAAGTGTTTTTTAAAGAGCATATTTCTTCACCATGGAATAGAAATAATTTAAAAACACATTTACTTTATTCGGCTGGTACCCTACCAGGAGTTCTTGTTAGCCACATGCCCTTTGCTGCATTTAAAAATGGACTTAACTGTTTCTATTATTTTAGCATCATTTCCTGTGGCTTTTAGCCTATCAGTTGGAATGGGCGAAGGATACAGAACAAGATCTATTATGCTGCATGGATTCTTCCTTTAGCCCATTTGCGAAGGGGACTTTGCTATGAAGACCCTTTCAAGTATTTTTGAACAAAGTAATGCCTCTCTTTTTGATATTGGTCATGAAGAAGTATTATTCTTATCTGTGTCTATGAAAATTAGGAGCTGAATTATTGTCAATATTAGAAAAACTTTGTATTACTGGACACACTTAGACCATATTTTTAAAAAATTGGAGTTAAGCCCGGATGGTGTGGCTCAGTGATTGAGCATTGACCCATGTACCAAGCGGTCGCCGGTCAGGGCACATGCCCAGGCTGTGGGCCCAATCCCTAGCGATGGGCATGTAGGAAGCAGCCAATCCATGTTCTCTCTCATCAATGTTTCTATCTCTCTCTCCTTCTCCTTTCCTCTCTCTCTAAAATCAATAAAGAAAAAAAAATTTTAAAAATGGGGTTGAAGTATAATACACATAGAGAAAAGCGCACATATTGTAACTGCACAGCCCAATGAATTTTTACAAACTGAACACATCTGTTTAACCAATACTCAGACCTGGAAAGAAAATATTGCCAGCACCCCAGAACATCCCCCATGCTCCTAATCAGTCATGGCTCCCCCCAACCCACCCCCAGAGTAACCACTTTCCTGACTTCTAACAACATAGCTTAGTTCTGCCTGCTTTTGTGCATTATATACATTAATTGTACAGTATGCACCCTTCAAAGTCTGGCTTCTTTCACTCAACATTATGTGTGTGAGATTCATCTGTGTTGTTGAGTGTAGTTGTAGATGTTCATTCTTTGTTATTTTGTAGTTTTCTATTGTATGACCATATAACAATTGTCCAGTTTATGGCTGAAGGGCAGTTTTATGTGGAGGTGGTAGTGCATGGGATGAGAAGGCGCTGAAGGAGGGGTCAAGTGACTTTACATTTAATATCCTACACCAGTATTCTTTTTTTTTTTATCCTCACTCGAGGGCATTTTTGCATTTATCTTCAGATAGAATGGGAGGGAGAGAGAGAGAAACATTGATGCGAGAGAGACACATCAAGTGGTTGCCACCCACACGATCCCAACTGGGGCCGGGGACAAACCGCAACCGAGCTACGGCCTTAGTGGGAACCGAACCCAGGACTCTCCGAT
Organism: Tadarida brasiliensis; assembly: GCA_030848825.1. Taxonomy (NCBI): domain Eukaryota; kingdom Metazoa; phylum Chordata; class Mammalia; order Chiroptera; family Molossidae; genus Tadarida; species Tadarida brasiliensis. The sequence goes on along the minus strand of CM061259.1, from coordinate 41,864,153 downwards.
CCATGGGCAGACTAACCGCTGAGTCAAACCGGCCAGGGCACCAGTACTGTTATTAGCAGGAATTGTAAGCAAGCCAAATAGACTTGGTTCTACTGTTCAGTCTAGATAGTAAATACCTTGTAGACAGGGACTAGTTTTGCTTATTTTCCTCTTTCCCACTAACTCAGGGTCTCCTACAAAGGCACTCAAGTGAATGCTGATAGGATTCAAAATAGCTTGCCCAAATGGAGAAACAATAAAATGCAATTAAGAGGATGTAAAACTTGAGACATGAGAAAAATAACGCAGGACCTACCAAAACAAGAGATGGCTAAAGAAATAGAGAATGGGGAAGAAGATATAACATAAAACAAACTTTCTTGCTCTCATGTGAATGAGCCTAATGAAATAGAGTTTTTAGGGCACTACTAAATCCTCTGATAAAAGTACAAAACCCCCCAAAACCCAGTGCTTTGGTTTGCTATTTTCTTCTTTGCTGCACAGTAACTTCCCTTGGTGTCCCATCTTTGATCATTTTAAATGTATTTTGTTCTATTTGCATGATTTTTTTTTCTCCCCAAAGCAGCAACTAAACTGAATAAACCAATACTCATATACAATTAACATTTATCACAGCCATGAAAATGTTTGGTATTTCAGCCGATTTTGCTTTCTGGTTTGTTATTTTCTTTCAGGCTTCACTGTGGATTCTACACATTCTAGTTGTTGTTGTTTGTAGAACACATTATAACTCCTATTATTTAAAAATTTTTTTGACTTGATTAAAGTTGCTTCACAATCTCATATCCAGAAGCCTGGTGGGTGGGCCTGCCATAGGCAATTTTTTTTTGGTCTTACCTTGTTACACATATTTCATTTTTTTATTGTGCTTCCATACACAATAACATAAGGTTTACCATCTTAATCATTTCTAAGTGTACAGATCAGTGGCATTAAGTACATTCACATTGTTGTGCAACCACCACCATCCATCTGCAGAACCTTTTCATCATTTCAGACTGAAACTTTGTACCCATTAAATAACAACTCCGCATTCTCTCCTTCCCTCACCCCCGGCAACCATTCTACTTTCTGTCTCTCCAAATGTGACTATTCTGGGGACTTCATATAAGTGGATTTACATGATATTTATCCTTTTGTGTCTGGTGTAATATCTTCAAGGTTCATTCATCTTTGTTATAGCATGTGTCAGCAGAGACCAATTTTTTAAAAATATTTTTTAAATTGATTTTTTAGAGAGAGAGGAAGGGAGAGAGAAATAGAAACGTTGATGTGAGAGAGAAACATCAATCGTCTGCCTCCTGCATGCCCCTCACTGGGGACTGAGTAAGAAACTGGAGCATGTGCCCTGACCAGGAATCAAACTGGGACCTCTCAGTCCATGGGATGATGCTCAGGCCACTGAGCCACACCAGCTGGGCAGCAGAGACCAATTTTTAAAGGGCCTTAATATACTTCTGTAAGGAACTCTTCGTAAAGGAAGGGACGCATAATGGCTGGGCCTTTGAACAATATCTTTGTATTCAGAGCAGTGGGATGCTTCTGAGTACAGTTGGAACCAGCTCTTGAGAGTGGTCCTCTAGCTCAGCTCCTTTGGACTCTTGAGTCCCATGGAGAGAAGGGGTTGAAGTAAAAACACAGGGAAATGCCTTCATTGTAAGTTCTGTGGCATAGGAAGTTCCATAACATTGTAGGACCAATGGCGGGAGGTGGGGCTGGCATTTTATGAGCCCCAGGAGACAGTACATGTGGTATTGACATTCACGCTCTCTTGGTGAGCCCCAGAGGGTAGGGGAAGTAGGAAGACATTAACTTCATGTGGGTTTGTAAGTAGTGAGGGCTGGGTTAGGAGATATCCCTACTGGATCAGAAAAGCATGAAAAATGGTAGATAACTCATTGGTATTGGGAGAATTTGCTCATTATCATATAAGAGAAATCTGGAAATTCCTAGAAATGACTGAGGAGGTTTTGAGAGGCATTGGAAGTTTTATAATGGAGGGTGAAAGGAAGGCAAAAATAATATCACTGTGAAAGTGATCGCTGATTATTCCCAGGCTGATTTATCTCGAGAAAACAGGTGTCACCATAGCAATGTGTGACTCAAGAAACTGAAAGAACAAAATCATGCATAATGAATGACTGTGACCCTTGGTATACAGGGATCGCCTCTCTTTTACTGACAAAAGACTTTAATCAGTAAGTGGCTGACCATCTCCATCACATGTGCCAGGTCTAGAAATGCTAGAAGAGTCCATTCGAACTTCTTTGCATGGCCAAAAAGAGATATACTGCTTCCCTCAAAAATTTGAAATCAGACTAGCAGCACTTTGAATCAATATAAGAAGTCTATGATAATCTCGAAAGGCTTCTAGGATGAGATTGCAAAATACTTGGGGACACTTGAGCAAGATTTTGGTGTCATTTCTCAAAAAGACTTGATGCCCATCAAGGATTATGCTGAACCGTGTCTACCATGTTTAACCTTTATGAATAGTCTTTTGGCTAGAAAGTCTGTTTCAGAGCACATAGCATAATCTCTACCCTCTGACTTCATTAGAACTATTACCAGATATGCCGTACATAGTGTCAGCAAGATAATGGGGAAGATAGTGTGATTGTTTCCTACAAGGCAATATATAGTAGTCCTGTTAAAATCATCAATATGTTATCCCTCTCCATTAAATCGTCAGGCCCAATCAGCCTGAAGAGCAAAGTGACCTATGGAGGTGACACATTATATGACTAAGTATTCAGTAGTAGATGACTCAAGCCATACATATTTGTATTACTGTAGACAAGCATATAGATCTAAGTCCTAAGCAAATATTCCACCATTGCATATGTAACCCATGCATGAAAGGGTAAAGTTGTTAAATCCCATGGGGCAGCAGGTGGCTGCTTTTAACTCTAGCTGCAGTCAGGGAAGGGGGTGGGGTGGTGGGTGAGTTTCATAGTGGGAGACAGGGCATAGTCATAGGGAAAATGTTGCATGATGGGAAAGTCTTTCAGGCTGCACTTGGAATTAGAGGCCATTATACTATCTGAGGATGCTCAGAGGCTGTGCAGAGTGAGGGCCAGTAATAGAGTCCTTCGCCGTTGGAAGGGAATTACCTCCATAGCATTTCCTACATCTCTTGGTTTTGTGAAAGGCAAAGGGGGACAGAAATCACTAGAGCAATAAAAGTGCTCTTAATGTTTTTGAGGCACAAAGCAGGTAGAGTGAATTTTGAGCAGTTTCAGACAGCAACTGGGAGCACTTTGAGACCAGAAAGCAAATGGACCAATGTAGGACCTGCAGGAAAAACAGGCAGCAAGGTATCTCTGTTTACCCAGCTGCCCAAACCAGACCCAGACATGTCATCCTTGATACCTTCAATTTCTCCCTTCGCTTCTTCCCTCTCTCCCTCTCCTCCTCCCTCTCTCCCTCTCTTCCTTCCTTCCTTCTTCTTTCCACCTTCCCATTATGTATATATATTTATTATAATGTGGTAGAAAACACATAACATGAGATCTACCCTCTTAACAAAATTTTAAGTGTACAATGTTTATAGCAGATCGCTAGAACTTTTTCATCTTGCATGTCTGAAACTCTACACCCACTGAACATCAATTTCCTACTTCCCCCTCCCCACAGCCCCTGGCAACTACCATCTACTTTCTGTTTTCTGGTTGCTCTTTCTTGTCCTTTGGGCTCCATTTCGTCCCAAGGGGCCTATCTTTGTCTTTAGGGCCATTGTGTCTGCTTGTTCTCTTCTCACTAAACACACTCTTCCCGGGGTGACCTCATCATAGCATCATTTCTTACAGCAAAACATGATTTTGAAATAACTCAAGGGTTCAACAGTACAGGATTGGATAAATGTGGGTTATTTTTTAACTGGATCACTATGCATCATTTGCTGAAAATGGCACTGTACGAGTACATCTATTGACAGAGAGAGATGTTCATGGTATTGCTTAGTTAATAAACCATGTTATAATAGTGCATGTATAATGTGATCCCATTTGTGTAAAAAACAAATATACAATGACACTTGAATGCATGTTCACCAAAAATATTAACAGTTTTTATCTCTGGGTGGTGGGATCGTGTATGATTTAAGTATTATTTTTGCTTGTGAGCAATTTCTAGTTTTTCTACAAGGAACATATATTTCTAGTGTAATGAAAAAGAAATATGTGTTGTATGAAAAAATTTCTCTCAGGATATGAATCCCAGGCAGCCAGTTGACTGCGTAAAACTCTGCAATAAATTTTTAACCAATCATTTCAGACGCAGAGTCAGCTCTGCTCAGGGAGGGAAGCCATGCTCAGTTACTTACCAGTCCTTCTCAAAGAGAGATTTTTCTTATTTTAATAAAAGCCAACTTCTTTTTTTCTGGACATGTGTGCTACAAAGCAGTAATAAACAGGTAAGTAATGATCAGGCCTTGGATATGGAATTTATTTTATTTATTTATTTATTTATTTATTTATTTATTTATTTATTTATTTATTTATTATTTGCAACTGTTGTAAGGGCCAGCTTCACTGCAAAGTGTGATCATGCATTCAACTCATGGAAATGCAGAATACACCAAAGCACTCACAGTGTTGCTCTGCCCCTGGGCATATGTAACAGGTACCAGAACTTAACATTTACATGAGTGTTTTTGAAGCTATATGTTCAATGATGTTATATTTTTGGAAGTCTTTTTTGATCAGTAATAATGGCTATCACTTGGTAAGCACTAACTCTATGTGACTGCTCTATATGCATTATCTCATTTTAACCACTTTGTGAAATAGGTGATGATCTGATTTTACAGAAAAGGAGACAGGCTTGGAGAAGTCAAGCCACTTACTTAAGGTCAGCTAGTACATGGGAAAGCAAATTTCAGACCCTTTCTGCCAGTCTCCACATCCAGTGTGGGAACTTGTCCATGCTGTCTCCAGGTCTACCCTGAAAAATCTATCCTGTATCTTCATAGCTAACTATGTTTTTGACCTAAAGCATTCGTTTAATCACCTGCTTTATTTTCCACATTTTGTTCAGAAAGACTTCAGAGTTGAAGTTTGCTACCAGAGGTAACACTTAAAAGAATGTCCCACAGATTAGGAAGACCCAAGTCTTCCAAGAACTGTTTCCCAAAGTGAGACAAACATATCATCAGAATTGCTTTCTAATCTTCCCATTGATGGCTGTGAAAAACATCACTTGTTGGAACAAGTAGATCCCAGTCTTCTCGTGAAAAACAATGGGTTTTTTTTAAAAAAAAAATCTATCACTTTGAGTTATGGGGGTCAAGACGGTGGGGTAGGTAAATATAGCACTTGCCTCCTCCCACAACCACATCAAAATTACAACTAAACTACAAAATAGCCATCATTCAGAACCACCTGAAATCTGGCTGAATGGAAGTCCTACAACCAGGGAATTAAAGAAGAAGCCACATTGAGACTGGTAGGAGGGGCAGAGGGGCGGAACGGGAAGGGCTGGTCCCACACCCACGTGTGGTGGTTTTTAATCAGGTGGGATATCTTGGCTGTGGAGGTCCACCCTGAGGAGTGAGGAGTCCCAGCCCTGCACCTGACCCTTCAGCCCAGGGTTCCAGTGTTGGGAAGAGAAGTCCCTGTATCTTCGGGCTGTAAAAACCAGCAGGGATTGTGGCTGAGTGACATGGAGGCTTCTGGAGTCTCAGGCAGTTCCTCTTAAAAGGCCTGAACATGAGTTTACGAGGACTCACTCCCTCTGAACTCCAGTGTTGGGGCAGCAGCTTGAAATGAACCAAGGGCGTAACTAACTTCTCTGGCATCAGGGCAAGAGCTGGGGGTGGGTGGGCAGATTTCTCCCAGAAAATAGTGCTGTCAGAGGCCATTGTTCCTTCGCTGAGCCCTCCCTGCCACAGAGCCTACAGGCAGACACCATATCTGAGTCTTCATCAACTTGGCTCACATTTTTCGCCTGCCCTTGTGATTCCCTGTCCCACCCAACTTGCAGGCTCATCCAAGCTATTTTCAGTGGCTTTTCCATATGAATGGCCTGCCATGGCTCATGCTTCAGATTTCCTAAAATCTCAAACAATCAGCAGCTGACCTCAGTATGCCCCATACCTCTCAATAAGCAGCCCCAGGCTTGTCATTAGCAGCTGCCCACCTTGGTTCACAGCTTGGTCTCTCCTGGGCACCTCTAAGCCCAACACAAATAGCAGCCATCTTCAGATCACTCTGTAGCTCATGCCAGGCAGCCCCAGGCAGGGCACAGGCAGTGGCTGACTTTGTACCTCCTGGGAGGTCCAGAACCAGTGCACCCAGTGGTCAACTTCAGACCACCCTAGATTACAACCCTGTCACCTCCATGAGCAACACACTGAAGTGGTGGACTTGGTGAGCACCAAAGCCCCAAATGAAGAAAGTCCTGCTCCATAAGGTTGGTTCCTACACAGCAGTTCTTTGGCTGTCGTCACAGCTGGCCCTCATAGCTGATTGGCCCGGAGGTCAATCCCTCCCAGTGATGCCAATAACAATTAAGGTTCAACTACAACAGGACAGTGCACACAGCCCTCACAAGGGTGCACCTGAAGTGCCCAGCTCAAGTGACTGGGGAGGCTGAGCCACTGGGACCTACAGAAAACCTACTACAAAAGCCACTCTACCAAGTCTGGGAGACATAGCAGCTTTACCTAATACATAGAAACAAACACAGAGAAGCAGCCAAAATGCAGACACAAAGAAACATGTCACATTTGAAAGAACAGGAGAAATCTCCAATAAAAGAACTAAATGAAATGGAAGCAAGCAAACTATCATATACAGAATTCAAAACAATGGTTTATAAGGATGCTCAAGGAACTTAGTGAGAACTTCAAGGAACTTAGTGAGAACATCAACAACATAAAAAAGGACCAGTCAGACATAAAGGATACTCTAACTGAAATAAAGAGTAACTCATAGGGAATCAACAGTAGAGTAGAGGACACCAGGAACCAAATAAAAGATTTGGAATATGAGGAAACAAAAAACACCTAATCAGAACAGCAAAAAGAAAAAAATAATTTAAAAAAATATGAACATAGTGTAAAAATACTCTGGGAAAACTTTGTGTACCAACATTTGCATCATGGGGGTGCTGGAAGGAGAAGAGAGAGAGCAAGAAATTGAAAACCTATTTGAAAAAAATAATGACAGAAGCTTCCCTTACCTGGTGAAAGAAATAGACATACAAGTCCAGGAAGCACAGAGAGTCCCAAAGAAGATGAACCCCAAGAGGCCCACACCAAGATACATCATAAGTAAAATGCAAAAGGTTAAAGACAAAGAAGGAATCTTAAAAGCAGCAAGAGAAAAGCAGTTAGTTACCTACAAGGGAGCTCCCATAAGACTTTCAGCTGATTTCTCAAAAGAGACTTTGCAAGCTAGAAGGGAGTGGCAAGAAATATTCAAAGGGATGAAAAGCAAAGACCTACAACCAAGATTACTCTACCCAGCAAAGCTATTATTTGGAATTGAAGGTCAGATAAAGAGCTTCCCAGACAAGAAAGAGCTAAAAGAATTCACCACCACCAAACCAATATTACGTGAAATGTTAAAGGGTCTTCTTTAAGAAGAAGAAGAAAAGATTAAAAAGATGAACAATAAAATGGCAATAAATACATATCTATCAATAATTGAATCTAAAAATCAAAATAAACAAGCAGAATAGAAACAGACTCATAGATACAGAGAACATTTTGACAGTGGCCAGATGGGAGGGGGTTTGGGGGATGGATGAAAAAGGTGAAGGGATTTAGAAGTACAAGTTAGTAGTTATAGTGTAGTCATGGGGGTGTAAAGTACAGCATAGGGAATATAGTCAATAATATTCTAATAACTATGTGTGGTGTCAAATGGGTATGAGATTTTTCAGGATGATCACTTAATAAGTTTTATAATGTCTAATCACTGGGATATACACCTGACACTGATATAATGTTGTGTGTCAACTGTAATTGAAAAATGATTTAAAAAACATTCTATCTCTTTGAGAGTCTGTACGGAGTTCTTTAAAAATCCACCACTTTGAGTCAGAGACATTGGGGCTCTGTCCCTTAGCAGCTGTGTGATCGTAGGCTTGTCACTTAACCTTTTCAATTCTCAATTTCACCATCTTAGAAATGGGTCATATACCAACTTCATTAAGTTCTTTTGAGGATTAATGATTAGGCACTCAGTCTAGGTTTCGTGGTCTATAAAGTCCTTCTTCACAGAGTATGAGTTCTGAGAGTTCCTCATATTTCAAAGCAGTTTTGATCTTTATAAGGCTGATTAACATACAGAGATAGTATCTTTTAATGCAAGTTTTATACATGAAATGAGGTGCCAAGTTAACAGCCCAGGAAAACAGAAGGCTTATATTTTTTTCCACATAATAAACTGAAGAAATGAGTCAGGTCAACTTTCCAGCCGCTCTTTGAGTGTAATGTGCCTATAAAACACACAACGTACATGCAAAATCTTTGAGACGCCATGTTGCTCTGACTGAGGAAATAAATGCTAAGGATTATCCAGACATTTTCTTAAACCTGTAGCTAAACTCTAAAATAGCCAGGTCTGTTCAGTTCAGCACTTGCACAGGAATCCTATTATGTGCCAGGGACTGGGTATTGAGGGTTCAGAAATAAAATAAGACCACCCTCCCAACAAGGTCCTCAGTGTTGGGGGACTAGAGAAGCACAAGCAGATCACTTTAATAGTCTCTGGCTGAGCCAGGGTGGAAGTTTTCCCAGGGTGTTTGGGAACCCAGAGGAAAAATGTTCAGCTGATTCCTACTTGGAAGAGTGGGGCTGACAAACATTGATTGACCTTATCAACAGCTATACAACCCCTCAATGAAGCTCCCAAGTGGGCTTTAAGAATATAACACAGACTCAGGATAGGGTGTAAAAAATTCCTAATTTCTCCAGAAAGTTAGCCTCATTTCCCACCTCCCATCTGTGTGTCAAGAAAGTTGTTTGGCCATTACAGGGCTGGGGCACAGTTCTGGGGATGTTATGAGTAGAATAACTGCTTCACTTCTCCTGGCCCAGCACCTGCTATGAGACAGACGCTGAAGGGGAAAAGTGAGCAAGGCATTGCCTGCCTTCCAGAAGCTTACAGTATAGTGGAGTGGATTAGTTCTCTAGGGCTGCCATGACAAATTACCATAAGCTGGATGGTTTAAAGTAATAGAAATTTTTCTCTCTCACAGTTCTGGAGGCTAGAAGTCCAAAGTCAAGGTCTCCATAGAGACATGCTCCCTCTGAGACTCTGGGTAGAATTCTTCTTGCCCCTTCTTAGCTTCTAGTGGTGGCCAGCAATCTTTGGCATTCCTTGGTGTACAGCTGCATAGCTCCAATCTGCCTTTATTATTCTTCCCTTGTCTTCACATCGTCTTCCTATGGGGACACTAGTCATATTGGATCAAGGGCCCACCCTATTCCAATATGACCTCATCTTAACTAATTATATCTACAATAACTCTATTTCCAAAGAAGGTCACAATCTGATGTACTGGGGGTCAGGACCTCAACATATCTTTTTGGGGAATGTAGTTCAACCCATAATAAGGAGGTAAGGCAAATGCACAAGCATGGGGCCATGTCAGCAGTCCTCTGAGCCCTCCCTTCCATTTCTGTCTTTGAGTCATATTGATTGTTAACAAATAAATGGCCAGATATTTCTCTAGCAAAATGGGTTTATTTGGAAACAACAAAGAATTGCAAAATCAGACATGTGGTCTAACAGGAACCACACTAAATGCCAGAGAAACAAAGGACAGGAAGCTCTTTTATGGACTTGGGAGGAGATGTTGTAAATGAAGAGTCCATTGGCGGAAACTAAAAGTTCAAAGTATAGTGACTTTTCATTGGCTGAGTTATGGCAGCCTTCCACTGACTGGGCTATTACTGGGCAAGGCGGAATCTTTTCTTCCTCCTGCAGAGGTAGCAAACTAGTGTCATTTCCTGTCAGAAATGCAAGGTACATCTCTTCCTGGTGGGGTCATTAATGTATGTTGAGTGACATGGGTGAGAGTTCCCTCTTCTACCCTCCCAACTCCGTTTCAAATGAGGTGGCTATCACCCTGGCTGGTTTGGCTCAGTGGTTAGAGCATTGGCCTTGGACCAAAGGGTTGAGGTTTCAATTCCAGTCTAGGGTATGTAACTGGGTTTCAGGTTCGATCTCCAGCCCTGGTTGGGGCAGGTTTGGGAGGCGACCAATCAATGTGTCTCTCTCAAATCAATGCTTTCTCTCTCTCTCTCTCTCTCCCCCTCCCTCCCTTTCTTCCACTCTCTCTCTAAAAATTAAAAAATAAATAGCCCGGTTGGTGTGGCTCAGTGGTTGAGAGTCGACCCATGCACCAGGAGGTCACCGGTTTGGTTCCCGGTCAGGGCACATGTCCAGGTTGTGGGCCAAGTTCCCAGTGTGGGGCATGCAGGAGGCAGCCAGTGGATGTTCTCTCTCATCGATGCTCTGTCTCTCTTTCCCTCTCCCTTCCTCTCTCTCTAAAATCAATAAAGAAAAATAAATAAATGAGATGGCTATCGTCAATAAATCCACAAACAACAAATGTTGATGAGGATGTGGACAAAAGGGAACCCTCATGCACTGTTGGTGGAAATGCAGATTAGTGCAGCCACTATAAAAAACAGTATGGCCCTGGATAGTTTGGCTCAGCAGTTAGAATGTCAGCTTGTGGACTCATACTTGGGTTGCAGGTTCAATCCCCAGCCCTGGTCAGGGTCAACCCTGGTTGGGGTCGTGCAGGAGGCAACCAGTGAATGTGAGAGCACGTCAGTGTTTCTCTCTTCCTTGCTCCCTTCCACTGTCTCTAAAAATCAATGGAAAAATATCCTCGAGTGAGGATTAACAACAACAACAACAAAAGAAGTATGGAGGTTCCTCAAAAAATTAGGAATGGAAGTGCCTTATGACGCAGCCATTCCACTTCTGAGCATATGTCTGAAGAAACCCAAAACAATAATTCAAAAGAACATATACACCCCTATGTTCATTTCAGCATTATTTACAATAATCAAGATTTGGAAGCAACCCAAGTGTCCATCAATAGACAAATGGATAAAGAAGACGTGGTACATACGCACAATGGAATATTATTTGGCCATAAAAAAGAACGAAATCTTACTGTTTGTGACAGCTTGGATGGACATAGAGGGTATTGTGCTAAGTGAAATAAGTCAGACAGAGAAAGACAAATATGTATAATTTCACTTTTATATGAATCTAATGAGGAAAACAAACAAACAAAATAGAAACAGACTCACAGTTGCAGAGAACAGACTGGTGATTGCCAGAGGAGAGGGGAGTTGGGGACTGGGTGAAAAAGGAGAAGGAATTGAGGAGTATGGATTGGGAGTTACAAAACAGTCACAGGGATGTAAAGTACAGCATAGGGAATGTAGTCAATAATATTGTAATAGTTATGTATGGTACCAGGTTGGCACTGGAAATATTGGGGGCCACTTTGTAAAGTATATATATGATTGTCTAACCACTGTGCTGCACACCTAAAACTAATACAAAACAATACTGAATGTAACTGTAATTGAAAAATTTAAAAATAAAATAAAAAAATAGAAATTGAAAAAAAATGCTTCCATTTATTAATTTTCATAGCCCCTTCTCCAGCCTCTGTGTGCACATAGGTACTTTGCCTACATTTGTAGAGTTCCCTGCTTGGGAGTTCATTTATTATCTGTTCTAGACATTTGAAAGTAAAACCTTTTGACTCAGTGTGCATCCTCTTAAAGTAATTTAAAGAATCCACAAGCAGGCAGGAGCATCCTTTATTTTAACTCAAGAGATTTGCCATTATTTCTAAAATCACACTTGGATGATTGAAAAAACCTGAATTTCCACCTGACTTAAACCTACTGGATTCGGTGAGGCAGGATGGTCTCCATCCTTGCCTGCTCCTCTGTATAGAGGCTATGAGTTGCTGTAGCTTTGGTGGTCTGGAGCCCAGACACCTTCTAGTGGGGGGAGCAAGTGCTACGGCTATAGGATCTGGTGCCATCTTGCTTGGGCTTAGGCTGGCTGGGGAGCCCTCTCCCTCTAAAGCCCCCCTAATTCAAGTCCCTGCTGTCTGTGTGAAACAGCAGACCCTCGCCATCTCTAGATTCTGATTCAGAGTCTTTCTGGAGATGCTCTCTCCCACCTCATGCTACAGAAGGTGGATAAGAGTGCTCTCAGTTTTTGGGAAGGCCACCACCCACACAGCTGACTGGTCCCAAGTTTCTGCTGTTCCAAGGCCCATACCATTCAGGATACCATGAACAGGAAGCACGGAGCAGGTACTTATGGAATTTCAGGTAAGGGAAGGGCAAGGGAGGTGCAGAAAGACCATCAGATTCTAGGAACCAGGAGACCACACCATGTGGGAGCCAAATCCTGTACCTTCTATGAGAAAAATTTTCAGCATTGATGCTGACTGAAGTTGTGATAAAGTAAGGAGATCACAATTTTATTTTATTTTATTTTTTTGTTTAATTTACAAAATATATTTTTTTATTAATTTATTTTTGTTACAGATGTTTCTCCTTTTTTCCCCATTGACACCCTCCTCCCCATCCCCACCCACCCTGTCTCCAGCTTTGTTGTCCATGTCCATTGGTTATGCATACATGCATATAAGTTCTGTGGTTTATCTCTCCCCCTCCCTTCTGAGGGTTGTCAGTTTGTACCCTACTTCCACGTCTCTGGGTCTACCCTGTTCCTCAGACTGTTATGTTAATTATATTCCACAAATAAGTGAGATCATGTGATATTTGTCTTTCTTGTTTCAAGGAGATCACCATTTTAAAAATGTGACTGGATTTGACTGGAAAAATAATCCTACTCATAGCCATTTATGTGATTATCATTCCAGTTACAACAGAACACCCATATAGCACAATATTTATGTATGATATGTTTTGGGTTAAAATGACTTATACTTTACATATACTTATCTGTTGCTATTCAATTTTTTCCCTAGGTTCATTGAAATATAATTTCCATATAATTACATTCTCCCAAGATATAGAGCATTTTTATCATCCCAAAATGTTTCCCCCTTCCCCTTTGCAGTCAAGCCCCCTTTTCAATCTCTGGCCAAAGGCAACCACGATCTGATTTCTGTAGCAATAGTTTACCTTTTTCAGAACTTCATATAATTAGTATCGTACAATATTTAATCTGTGTCTCAGCTTATTTAGTTGGAAGTTTTTGAGACTCGTCCATGTTGTATGATTTAATATTTGGCTCCTTTTTATTGCTAATTAGTTGACCATTTTATGGATGGTATCACAATGTATTTAATCCATTTCTCAGTTGATAAATATTTGGGTTGTTTCCAGTTGGGGATTACCATGTGTAGCGTAGATATATACATGCAAGTACATTCATTGTGTGGGTATGTTTTCATTTCCGTTGGGTAAATACAGGGCTGACTTCACAGGTGTGCAATGTGTGCAAATGCACTGGGCCCTGCACTCAGGCCCCGTGCGTGGTGTAATGTTCTGTTCTGCTGTCCTGAGCAGCTGAACCATTTTGCATCCCCACCACCAATGTGAGTGCTCTGGTCGCTGTGCATCTCCTTCAGTTTCTGCTGCTTTCTACCACAGCTATTTCTTAAAGCTTTAAAACTAGAGGAGGGATTAGTATGTTGTGAAGGTCTCAATGCTTGTTCATGAACACCACCCCCCACCTCTACTCCTACCCCCACCGTATCTCCTTTGCACTTTGTCTTCCATGAGACATATTTAATAAGAGGCTAAATAAACCAGTGAGGTAGAAATAGAATCACAGAATCATACAGTTGTGGTCCTCTCTTTGTTCTCAAGCCGAAGTTGTCATGTTATCTAATACCCACAGTTGTACATTGGGAATCTAGGCATTGGAATGTTTTCCAAGCAAACAGACTGAGGGAATCAACCTATTTTTTATCAGTGACCAACAGCAACTCTGAAGAAGCTATTTGAGTTCTCCTATGAGAATAATGTGTGTTTGCCATACGGCTGGTTGTCTTTTTTTTTTTTTTATCCTCACCCGAGGACATTTTTGCATGTATCTTCAGATAGAGAGGGAGGGAGAGAGGGAGGAAGAGAGAGAGAGAAACATCGATGTGAGAGAGACACATCAAGTGGTTGCCACCCACACGACCCCAACCGGGGCTGGGGACAAACTGCAACTGAGGTATGTGCCCTTAGCGGGAACCGAACCCGGGACTCTCTGGTCCGTGTGCTGACGCTCTAACCGCTGAGCCAAACCGGCCAGGGCAGGCTGGGTGTCTTTTAATTGAATAAATAGAGAGTTAAGAAGAAAGCCTCCTTTCGGATGTTATGTACAACATAGAGAATATAGCCAATACTTTTGTAATAACTATGTATGGAGTCAGGTGAGTACCAGAATTATCAGGGGAAACACTTTGTAAAGTATATACATGTCTAACCACTATGTGGTACACCTGAAACTAACATAAAATAATATTGAATGTCAATTGTTAATTGAAAAAGAAAAAAAAGTTTTAAATAAAAAAAATAGCCTTTTTCAAGTGCAACTTCTCCAACAATGTAGCCGGCGTCAAACTATGTTTACTACATTTTTTGTGACAGAATCATATTCATTAGAATAAAAACTTCCTGAACTCCAGATACTTCACATATAAAGCTCCACCTTTATTGAAAAGTCGGCTCCCCTGCTCTGAAGGAAATGAGAGTGATCTGACAGGCCGTGCTCTTCAAAAAACCACACTTGCTGCAGTCACAGTGTGATTTTGTAATTATTTCCATAAAGCAACCAAAATATAACTTATAAGATGAATGGTTTCTTCATAACAAAAAATGACTACTTTCCCTCTATTTTCTGTGATTTCTTAAAATAGCATAATAGAAATATTTCAGTTCCTACGTGTCCTGATAAATATGACACTCTGGCTTGCACTTTATAAGTGCAGTAAGATATTATAAAATAATAATGAATGAACTGAAGAAATAGGTAGATAGATGCACTTAAAGAAAATGTTAAAATTCACTGAGGAGGAAAAAAAAAAGACAAATAAATGCCGAGATGCAGAATAAAAAACAAAAAAGACAAGTAAATGCAGACACCTATTCCTTTCATGGATAGAAAGATTAAAGATGTCTCTGTTCTCCAGTTTATAACATAGGTAAAAAAAAAAAAATTCTAACATGTACCCCCATGTTCATAGCATCACTATTTACAATGGCTAAGATCTGGAAACAGCCCAAGTGTCCATCAGTGGATGAATGGATAAAAAAGCTGTGGTACATATACACAATGGAGTACTATGCAGCTGTAAGAAAGAAAGATCTCTTATCCTTTGAGATGACATGGAGGGACCTGGAGAGTATTATCATAAGCGAAACAAGCCAAGCAGAGAAAGACAAATATCACATGATCTCACTTATTTGTGGAATATAATAAACATAACAGTCTGAGGAACAGGGTAGACCCAGAGATGTGGAAGTAGGGTACAGACTGACAACCCTCAGAAGAGGAGGTGGCGGGGAGGGAAGAGATAAACCACAGAACTTATACGCATGTATGCATAACTGATGGACATGGACAACAAAGCTGGGGACGGGGTGGGGGGATGGGGAGGAGGGTGTCAATGGGGAAAAAAGGAGAACCATCTGTAACAAAAATAAATTAATAAAAAAAATAAATAAATACACACACAAAAAATGCAATATGAAAATTAGCCAATATTTACTCCCAATTCAATATGATGGTATCATATGACTTGTATTACCAGAAATAAATAGTAAAAGGAGCCAGTAAATTAAAAAAAAAAATTCTAGCCAAAGCCCTGAAGGATATTTTGGGGAGATTGAAAGACTCTTAAAAAATCTATCAACAAAAATAAATAGGAAGAAGAACCAAAATAATTTTGAAAAATAACATTAACAAAGGAATACTTACCTCATTAGAAGTCAAAACATTTTAGAGAAAGTGCTTGGTCTCATTGAGAAATCTCTATTTTTTGTTTATCTGATTACCCAGGGTTTGTTAAAGATAACAATGAATGTTTGAGCAGAAGTGTAGTGAAATAAATATATATGTTTTACTTTGAACATTTCAATAGGGAAAACAACCTATTCTGGTTGGGCTGAGGTTTTTTTTCCACAAGGATCAAATTCATTCCAATTATATCCTTTTGTGGACATCATGGTTTTCTTTAGGATATCCCCATTGATTGCCTGAAAGTGACATGGAGCTTTTAATATTAATAAAGAGGGCTCAGCATGTTCCCTAAATTAGTGCACTCCTTATAATGCTAGAATGTTCTGATTGGCTCCAAGAGCAGATAGATACTGAGAGCATTTAAATGACAGAAAAATAAGTGTATTATTGATGCTTAGATTAAAAACATAGAAGCATGGAACAGACTGAGGAACCTCAGAGGGAAGGGGGGTGGGCAGGAAGAGATTAACCAAAGAACTTATATGCATATATGCATAACCCATGGACACAGACAATAGTGTGGTGAAGGCCTGGGGGGAGGGGGGCAGGACCGGGGTGGAGGGGGTCAGTGGGGGACAATAGAGGGGACATCTGTAATACTTTCAACATTAAAGATAAATTTTAAAAAAGACAAACTTTTTGAACGACTGGAACTACGTCCATAAGCATCCTTCCTAATTTCTGGCTTCTCATTTTCATATTAACTGGAATGAATTTCTTCTAACATATAATAGGATGGAAGATGAGAGGGAAAAAATTGACTTATTGATGGAAGAAGAAACAATTCCTCTCCCTAAAGAATTAGGTAGCTTTTTAATTTAAAGTTTCAATAGATGAATAATGTTACTATTTCCCCAGAGTGAACTTGATTGGAATTTCCATCCAGTCTGAGAGACAGCTGGGAAAAGACAGGTGCGGTTTTCATAGCTACATACAGGCAGGCTCTGTCATCCCTCCTCACTTTCCATCGTATAGTGCTGGTTGGGTCCAGGGTTCATCGCTCCAATCAAGACTGAAGATGAGGAGTGACAGCTTGCCCTGGATAGGAATGACTCAGCACTATGACTTCAGCTATAGGACATTAATGCAGCTAGACACACATTTGGTGGAAACACTTATTTTTAGAACTACCCATAACATCTTCATGAAACCATATCTCTACCTTCTCCTGGGTCTCCCACCCCACTCTACCCCAACCTCATTTCCTAGCACTGATCAGAAAATGCTAGGCTTTTTCCTAGGCAGCCTGCCACGTTAACTGTATATTCTCAGATATATAAGAATACATATTTATTCTTATGATATTTATTCAACATATCTCTTTCGAGTGTGGGTATTGTAACATCTTGGTGAGGAATAATCTAGTCCTTTCCCATAGCATTGATGCTGATCAGTTGCAAATTGATATCTCCAGCCCTGATATCTCATTGTGTTTCAGACCTGTACATTCTGCTCCTATGGAACACTGGTCTATAAACCAGAAATCTGGGAATCATCCTAAACTCCTCTATACATCTAATCTCTTATATCCAGATCACAGAGGCCTGTTGATTCTATCTGCTAAATATTTCTCCAATCCATCCTCACATCTCCATCTTTATTGCCACTAACTTCATCTGGAAACCCTCATAAGGTCTCGCCTGGAATATACCAACAGCCATCTAACTGGTCTTCTCATTCTTACTGTGTGTTCTTTCAACCCAATATCAATTTGCTTCCAGGATGATCTCCCTAAAATGCAAATGATTATATCACTGCCCTATTTAGAGTCCTTCAGTGGCCCCATTATCATTATCATTAGGCCAAAAGGCCCATCTGAATACGCCATGTGCCACCCTTGGGAGTGGGCACTTGTTGGCTTCCCAGCTGCAGCTTTCACCACTCCCTTTCTGCAATGTCCTTTCTGGTCATACTGAATTACCTGCAGGTCCCCAAATATGCCTTGCATTGGCATGCTTTGCACTGTTGCACGTGTCCCCATCAAAGGGAATGGCCTTCCTTGACCCTGTATCTATCCGGTGAATTCTCATCCACTCTTTGACGTTGAGCTCATACCTTCTCAGCCTGTCAGGAACATTCTCTGACCCAAGGCAGAACGTGCTCCAATAACACCTTGTTCTTCAGGGGTAATGAGACAGCCAGAGGGGACAGAACCTGGCAAGCAGGCTCTGACTCTCTTTGCTGTCCTACCTCCTCCAAAAGCTGGGGGTGGAGGTGGTTTGGCTAAGTTAAATGCTTATCTACTGACCCTGGGGTCCCTGGGTTCCCTGTTGAGATCTAACTTGGGGATAGTTTTGAGGGTTATGCATTACACAAAAATATGAGTATTTTTGGCTTTTGCAGAAGGTAGAATGCAAAGTTACCCAGTACACTTACAACTCCATTATTTTGTTAATCATTATTTTGAGCTGATTCCAAAACAGTTTTTGGATTTTATTTTGTGGTATTTTGCATATTCTGGGAGGGAATAGCACTTATTCCCTGGTGTTCAGTGTGGGATAAAGGAGCCCCAGTCTGGGTTTTCCCCATTTCCACCTCAGCGTGTCTGTGATAACACTTACTCTGCTGTATTTGTTCACATACTGCTTTGCCTGTGTTCCCTGAGAACGTGAGCCTCTTGCATTGGTTTTTATAGCTTAGGCACACTGTCGGGTACATAGTTGGTGCTCAGTAAAGCTTGTTTTAGTGTATAATTATTATAAAATAATATAGCTTCTCTTACTCCATCACCTTTACTATGTTGCTCTCGATATCAAAGTGGCTCTGAGGATAGAGTCAGGTTAGAGTTATGAAGATGTCCTTTGGATTTTCAACATCTACACAATACTTAGGTTATCACTTCATTCTAACACATCCTGTAAGAGACACAGGAAGAAAATGACAGTCCTTGTTTGTGCTGAGGCCTGGGGGATAATTCTGTTGGGCCATTCGTTGATGTAGTTACAATTGAGAGCCACCAGATGGCTTAAGGAAATGAATTTATTTCCAATGGAGATTTCAGCTTAGAAATCTGGGACCAGAAAAAAGCATGATTAGAGGGAGATCAAAAGGCTCTCTGTAGTGAACCCCAAATAACCAACAGAAACCCACTTACCAGTATTTCAGGAATGGGTTTGTAGAGGTTTTGTAACCGTCAACATGAAAAACTAAACTGTGTATCATCCCTCCAGTGTCTACGGGCTTTAATAATTACAGAATAATTAATGAAATTCAATTCAATTCCACAAATATTTATTGAGTGCCTAAGTCCCAATTAAACCTTATGAGAGGATTATTGAAGCATATGCCCACGAAGCACAGCTTGCTACACATGGAAACTGCATGGTAGATCGGAAGTGAAGACGGATGTCTTTTTTCTTTGTGTGTACTAGTGCTGGTTACTGTTTCAAGGAGCAATGCTGGTGGAAATATAACTGTGACCTAGAAAATTTTTGCATATTATTTGCAGGCAGAATAGGTAGATGACAAATCAAAACAAAGCAAAAATCTGTAATATTTATAAATCAAAGTGTATGTTATGTGGTCTTTGTATAAGAAAACCATAGTTGAAATGGTTAGAGTAAAACATTTTAATGAGGTAATTTAAAAATAAATCTATATATAAAAAGATCTGAGAGGATATACACAATTGGTCGAATATATATATAAGGGGACTTTTTATTTTATATTCTAGATGCTCTGTACTATGTGAAGTTTTTAAAACAAGCACATGTTTATTTATAATTTTGCAATGTCAAGAATGAAATCTAAACCTAGTTAAAGACAATCACACTTGTTTATTTGAAAAATATGTTATGGGGGTAGGCACTAGGAAGTATAGCTCAAACACAGAGTCATAAATTTGAATTTCTAATTTCTATTTATACTAACATAAAGATAGTAAACTTTTTAAACCTTTCTAGACTATTAAAAATTATGTCAGCACTGTGGTAAACAGTATGGATGGAGGTTGCTCAAAAAATTAAAAATGGAATTACCTTGCCCAGCCAGTGTGGCTCAGTGGATTGACCACTGTCCCATGGACTGAGAGGTCCCGATTAGATTCCTTGTCAGGGCACATGCCCAGGTTGTGGGCTCGATCCCCAGTAGGAGACATGCAGGAGGCAGCTGATCGATGTTTCCCTCTCACATTGATATTTCTCTTTCCCTTCCTCTCTCTCTCTAAAAAAAAAAAAGCAATTAAAAATATTTTTAAAAAAGGTAAAAAAAAAAAAAGGAACTACCTTATGACCCAGTGGGTATAGATCCAAAGAAACCCAAAACATTAATTCAAAAGAATGTATGCACCCCTATGTTCATTGCAGCATTATTTGCAATAGCCAAGCTATGGACGCAACCCCAATGCCCATCAACAGATGAGTGGGTAAAAAAGTGGTGGTACATATATATACAATGGAATATTACTTGGCCATATAAAAGAATGAAGTCTTACCATTTGGGGCAGCATGGATGGACCTAGATGGTATTATGTAAGTGAAATAAGTCAGTCAGGGAAAGACAAATACCATATGATTTCACTTTTATGTGGAATCTAACGAACAAAATAAATGAACAAACAAAATAGAAACAAATTCACAGTTACCAGAGGGGAGAGGAGTTGGGAGACTGGGTGAAAAACGTGAAGGGATTAAGAAATCCAAATTGGTCGTTACAAAATAGTCATGGGATGTAAATTACAGCCTAAGGAATATAGTCAATAATATTGTAATAACTATGTATGGTGCCAGGTGGGTACTGGAAATATCAGGGGGAACACTGTAAAGTATGATTGTCTAACCACTATACTGTACACCTGAAACTAATACAAACTAACACTGAAAATGTAAACAGTAATTTGAAAACATCAAAAAAATTATGTCAGTCTGCAATGCCTGCTTTTAAATATATATTATAGAAATATATTAAAATATAATTTTAAAATGCCTGTTTTAAAAAGTACATATTAAAAGGCCCTTCAGAAATATTCAATATCCGATCGTTTTAAAACTTTTGAACAAAAGTTGAAGTAGGTATAAAGGAATTCAGCAAAGATTTCTAAGTGCATAACACATCTTATAATTATTGGTTAGCAATTTTAAAATATTAATTTGCTAATGAGAATTTAATAAAAGAAACCCAAAAATAGGGAACTAGCCCATTTTCAAACATAACCTAAAATTGGACAATTAACTTTTAAAACCACTAATGTCTTCTGAAGATGCAGAGGGAACATTTTCTTTCTTTGATAAAGCAGACATTTTATCTTTCTATGCAGGCTACCTATGAATAAACCAAGGGAGATAAAACTCTAATTTAATGAGGTAACCCAGTATTTGAGATTAAAAGAAAAAAGTTGAACTGGTTATTAAGATAGTTTACTTACTTTTTCTTTTTACCCTGCAATTCATCTTTGCACTAATCATTTTTTTTGTTAAACTGTTTACTTTCTAATTACAAAAGCGATACATGTACAGGCCAGGAAATTTTAAAATAGAAAAGTGCAAAGGAAAAAGTAAAAATGAACCACAGTTTCATTACAGAGAGAAAACCACCAATGACACTTGGGTTTTCCTTTCTTTTTTTTAAAAATCCTCACCGGAGGGTATTTTTCCATTTATCTTCAGATAGAGTGGGAGGTGGGTGGGGAGAGAGAGAGAGAGAGAGAGAGAGAGAGAGAGAGAGAGAGAGAGAGAGAGAGAAACATCGATGTGAGAGGGACACATCAATTGGTTTTCTCCTGCACGACCCTGCCAGGGACCGAACGGCAATACAGATAAGTGTCCTAGACCGGAATCAAACCTGCGATTCTTTGGTCTGCGGACCGACACTCTAACCGCTGAGCCAAACCGGCCAGGGCAAGGGTTATTTTCTTTCATTATTTTTCCTATGACTCTAAATATGACATATATATAACTGAATGTTGAGGGGAATTTTACCTGTTTTCCTGGAGTTGACAAAAAGGACCCAAAGCTTAGGGCAGAGAGCCATCAAGTACCCCCTGGTCAAAAGAGATCTAAAAATAGTTAGGGTCTAATTGCTCACTGAGAGTATATTAAGGGGTGACCAAACCTCTCCAGTGTATGTAAGCAAAAGGCTGATGGATGAGGAGAGGGAGATGTATGAGTCCAGAATGATCTGCTCCATGGGGAGGACTCACTATCTCTCCCTTCAAAACTAAAGGGACTAGTGGCCCTTTTCCCCTGGGGAAATGTTGCTAACACCCTGTCCTTATAGATCTGTTCTGTGCTTTTGTTAGCAGGGAAAAGACAAATGGAGAGGTCAGGCAGGGCTGAATTTCCAGTTCTTACTAACTAAAAATGTCATGTATTATCTGACTTTTTGGGGAGTATGTTTTTCTTCCTTAGTTTTTTTTTAAAAAGTAACCCTGGTTGCCCAGCTGGTGTGGCTCAGTGGTTGAGCATCAACCCATGCACCAAGGGGTCACCGGTTTGATTCCCAGTCAGGATACATGCCCAGGTTGTGGGCCCGATCTCCAGTGGGGGGGCATGCAGGAGGTGGCCGATCGATGTTCTCTCTCTCCCTCTCCTTTCCTCTCTCTCTAAAATCAATAAAGAAAAACTTTTTTTTTTTTTAAGTAATCTGGCACATAGATGATTTTATGGAAGAAAATTAATTGACCAAATAACTTCGCACTGAGGTTTCTAAGTTTATAGAAAGATATAAGTATGTATCTTTTTAGACTCATTTTATCAGTAATGTGTACAGTTTAATATTATGATGGAGCTTAGAGATCAAATGGTGACACAATTTTATAAATTCTTCTAGAGAGATACCTGTTCTTACCCTTCTCTTTGCTGAGCACCCCGATCCTAGATTCTTTCCCAGACATGTAGATGTTTCTAAGATTCCATCCCCAGGTTCATCCAATGGTGGGAAGAGGGAAGAAAGAGGACATTTGGCTTTTTCTCTCATCCCATAAAGTCATGTCTTTCACTTTTTCTAGTCTACCTGGGAGAGGTGGCTCAGAACAATGTATGGTTAGGAAAGGTGAGAGAGAGAGAACAAGCCTGTGGGGAAAAGAGCAAAAACTACTTGTTAAGGGCTGATTTCTGTGAGATAGGGATGGTACCAGCTGTTGATGCACTGCTTATTCTGTGCTGGGGCTATCACACACACTACCCAGTGAGCTCCACACTTGCATTTTGAGGGTCAGTAGAATTACACCAAATATTGTGGGAGCCAGCATAGGTTGTCCATTTTCGATTTTGCCAAATAAGGGCCTCAGAGGAACAACTACTATCTGTCATCACCATATATGAGAAGGAAGGACATTTTGGCACCAGGACAATCAGAAGTGTATTATTTTATTTATTTATTTTTTCTTTACTGTTGAAAGTATTACAGATGTCCCCTCTTTTTTCCCCCATTGACCTCCTCCTACCCGCTTCCTCCCTCCTCTTGCCTTCCCTACACTATTGTCTGTGTCCATTGGTTATACCTACATGCATTTAAGTTCTTTGGTTTCACTCTCCCCCCACACCCCATTCCCCTTCTCTCTGAGGTTTGTCAGTCTGTTCCCTACTTCCATGTCTCTGGATCTATTTTGATTGTCAGATTAACTAAAAAATGTTGGTCCAATCTACTAGCTTGATTTCTTTTCTTTTTTTTTTTAAAAAAATGTTTTTTTCTTTATTTATTTTAGAGAGAGAGGGAGGGAGAGGGAGAGAAAGATAGAAACATCAATGAGAGAGAACATCGATTGGCTGCCTCCTGCATGCCCCCACTGGGGATCGGGCCCACAACCTGGGCATGTATCCTGACCGGGAATCGAACTGGCGACCTCTTGGTGCGTGGGTCGACGCTCAACCACTAAGCCACACCGGCTGGGCCTAGCTTGATTTCTTTATTCATCAGCGGGTCACTGTCCTAGTATATGCCCCAAGAAGTAAAATACTAGCTCCCAAATCTTCAGATTCTCCCCCAGTTCATAAGGATGTTTCTAAGATTCCATCACCAAGTTCATCCCAGAGTGGGAAAATGAGATAAGGATATTTGATCTTCTCTCTCATCTCTTAAGTCATGTCCTTTACCCTGTCTAGTCTTAGGTTCATTTTAAGGCCAGTCCTCTACTTTGGTTCTATGTACATCAAGAATATTGACCTGTAATTTTTTGTGCGTGGTGTCCTTGTCTAGTATCAGGGTAATGCTGACCTTGTAAAATGTGTTTGGAAGCGTTCCTTCCTCTTCAGTTTTTTGAAAGAGTTTGAGGATAGGTATGAAATCTTTGACTATTTGGAAGACTTCACCAGTGAAGCCATCTGGTCCTAGAATTTTGTTTTTGGGAAATTTTTGATTACTGAGCCAATCTCCTTACTAGTAATTGGTCTCTTCAGGTTTTCTGTTTCTTCATTATCCGGTCTTGGAAGAGTGTATGTTCTAAGAATGTATCCATTTCTTCTAGGTTGTCCAGTTTGTTGGCATACAATTGTTTGCAGTATTCTCTTATGATCCTTTGTATTTTTGTATCAGTTATAATGTCTCCCCTTTATTTCTGATTTTAGTTTTTGAGTCCTCCCACGTTTTTTCTTGGTTAGTCTAGCTAAAGGTTTGTCTATTTTGTTTATCTTTTCAAAGAACCAGCTTTTGTTCATTGATCTTTTCTTATTGTCTCTTTGGCCTCTATTTTATTTCTGCTCTGATCTTTATTATTTCCTTCCTTCCATTAACTTCGGACTCCATTAAAAAAAATATTTTTTTCTCATTTTGCAGTAGACCTGTGAAGTGCAATAGATCTTGCATCCTGCAATGTTGTGAAACCAACATGTCAGTTCTAGTAGCTTTTCTGTAGACTCCATAGCATTAACCTAAACTATGTGGCTTTGGTTTAACTGGCAGGCAGCAGACAGCAAGGACACAGATATTAAAGGCTGAGAAGCTGGAGATCCTTTTTATGTTGCCACAAAACATTTGATAAAATTGTCAATTTAATTCCTTGGAAGGCAGAACACATGGTCTTTGAATCTGTAGCTGTAGGGAAATGATCAGAAAGATGGTTGTCTGACCAATGAGAGAGTATTAGCCGCTTCCTGCCTCCCTTAGCAAAGTCCTTTGAGAAAGATGAAGTCAGGTAAAAGCTAGCCATTTTGTTAACAGTGATGGAAGAAAATAAAGCTCTGCTAAGATTGAAGTTCTCTGCCTGCAGTCTACAATACAAATTGACTGAGAGTGGTTATTTAGGGCCTTCTAGTTTTGATAAAGCCAAAAGCTATTATACTCCCAATAGCAGAAGATAAAACTGTGACCCAAAGCCCTTCTCAAGGGCTATTAGCAAAGTGTTGTCTGCCAGATGACATGCAGTGAAGATCATATTAAGGGGATTGCCTTCCCAACCAAACCTGCTGTTTTTTTTTTTTTTTCTGGCTGCAAGGGCACTGCCATTAAGTTAATAGATACAAGATAAATGGGACAAACATAGGGCCTAGTAAATAAAAATGAAGAGCAGTGAGACATAAGAAATATGACTAGTTGAGATCTTTAGCTGTGATTATTTGTACAAGGAATTGTAAAAGGAATAGACCAGAAATCAATTCAGTATCTTTTAAAATTGAATTGACAAAGAAATTTATAAGCCTGCAAATGCTTATGTCTATTTGACTCTGAAGTAACCCACAGTCTCTCAAAACTTTACCAGTGAGAAACTGGGCACAAAAAGATGTACAGCCTCCCAGGAGGGCATGCTCTTCAATATACCCTTCTGATGGAATCATAGAGGATCATGGGTAAGAACCTCCCAGTGGGTAAAACCAGTACCTTCAGATGCAACCAACAAGGGAGTTCCTTCTAGAGAGCGGAACTAGGGTTTAAGAATTTACTCCGCCACCTGGGCATTCTTTGAAGGTTCCCCTCTGTGACATTTGGTTAGACTGTGGACCAGGGACTACTCCCCCACCCCATTCTTTTTGCAAATTAGTTTTCATAGTCCTACTTCACCGTTGTACATCAGGTGTGTGGGAAAGGGGAACAGGCCCCTCATCTTTTAGTTTATAGGTCACTGGATCATGCAGTTACACCCAGACTTATAAGGACTACGCATCATCTTCAGATCATGCACTTTGAACTGCTTGGAACTTTGGCTTTTCTCCTTTTGGAATACGGTGTGTTCTATATGTCAAAAGAAGGGCATATTTGGATATTTGCGTTGCCAGAATGGACTGTGACAGAGATGTCCAGCAAAGCATATTCTCACTTTCTTCCTTCATTACTACAACTGCCAAGTATTAGCTGGGCTTGTGGTTGCCCAGCTAGAGAACTTCGTCTCTCACCTTCCCAATGGTTAGATCAGGTCACATCTCTAATCAGATTAATAGAATGAGTAGAAATGACACATGCTACCTCTGGGATGCACTCTTAGGAGTACTGAGATGTACACCCCCTTCCGTTCTGCTTTTTGCTGATCTAAGATGCGAGGTGGTGGCAGGTCCTGGCATGGAGGTCATGTATGACGGCAGCAGTGCTGCCCTACCAGTCCTGGACCACCTACCTCTGGACCCGTATATGAGAGAAAAAACTCAACTAGCTTGTTTCAGATACAGTACTGTTGTTAAGCAACCTAATCTGCATCTCATCCAAAACCTAGGCTTTATTTTGGGATAGGGTAGTAAGTGTTCTTGTTTCCAAGGGGCAAGGTAAAAACTTGAACAAATGGAAAAGAAACTTCTGCTAATCACAGTTAGGGTTTTGGCCCAATTAAACCAAATATGTAACCACTGAATACTTAATGTGAGCCAATCCGGTATGAGACATTATGGAAGAAAAGACATGGTCATGCTCAGCGCTGAACTACCTATTTCTAGATTGTTACATAAGAGAGAAATAAACTTCTATTTTGTTTAAACTGCTGTATTTTGGGTCTTTGTTATACCAAAGATGATACTTAGAGTACATCCAAGAACATACATTGTTAGAATTTGTTGGAGAACTAGAGCATAATCACAAAAATGAAAAATCAAAGCAGTGTACATCCAATGGGGACAGAAGAAGGCCCTCTCAGTGTGAAGCTCAGAAGGGATTAGGAAATTCTAAAGAAAAGGAAGTACTAGGGGTGAAAATGGTATAATTGAAGGCAGAAATATTTAATCCTCTCCTCAATAAACGGAACTCAATGTAACTATTCTTACAACTATTCTGGTAAATGAAAAAACTATTCTGATTTATGAAAAAAAGCTTTGAAATAAATTAAGATATTCTGCTTTAAAAATGTTTATTTTTTTTAATAATAAAAGTAATAGCCATCTGAACACTTGAGAACACTGGAACACTGTAGAACATTTTATTTATTTATTAAAAATTTTTTTTGCTTTATTGATTTTTAGAGAGAGAGAGGAAAGGAGAGGGAGAGAGAGGTAGAAACATCGATGAGAGAGAACATGCATTGGCCGCCTCCTGCATGCCCCCTGACTGGGGATTTGGCCCACAACTTGGGCATGTGCCCTGACCGGGAATCAAACTGGCGACCTCTTGGTGCATGGGTCGACACTCAACCACTGAGCCACACTGGCAGGCCACACTGTAGAACAGTTTAAAACAGAGGTTTAAAGGAAGTGAAAATCAGTAGACCATTACCTTGAACAACAACAAAACTGCAAACATCAGTTTAATTTTTTCTAGTCTTCAGTGGGTGTGCAAGTGGAGGCAGTATTTTATATGCATTTTTATACATATGACATAACACATATGTACATACTTGAGCTCTGTTGTGCTTTTTCACTTAACATTATATAGGTACTTCTTGACATGAAAAATTCTTGTTTTTAGTTGCAGAGTGTTTCTAACATGTTTAATTTCATCTAACCAACCACTAAACCAGACAAAGCAAATCAGTATGTATCAAAAAGCAGTAATCAAGAACCCACAGAATACTTCCTTTGATAGAGGAATGATCTTATTTTTTCAAATGCTTAGCAATAGCCTGGCATTCACAAGCTTAGAAGGGACACCTTAGACTGTTTTCTGGAAAGGCCTGTAGGACCTACTTTGTATAATCTCACAGTAAAAAACAAATCCAAAGTAAAAACTGAGGCAAACTGCCCAGAGGAAATGTAAATTACAAAATAACATTTTAATCTAAATTTAATGTTACATGTTTGGCCATATTCTACAATATAGTAGAACTAATCATCCTGGTCCACCTTATATTACAGTCCAGATCACCCTAAAACAAAGAGACAAATAAACCCATGGGGTGGGGGAGGGGGTTGGGTCAAAGCCCTCTCATCTCTCTGGGTGCTAATCTGAAGTTCCTTCCTTTATCTGAAATTATCTACCCATTTTGGCAGAGAGTTTGTGTAAAACCCAACAATTCACACCGGGAACACCCAAGACTCCCATCTGGCCCCACCCACCTTATTTTGGGGGTTTTAGATGTGTCACAGGACCGAATGTTATCTCGCACGATTTGAGAAACAAGAACAATCCAACAGCACCATCACATTCACCTGTGTTAGTGGTGGTATCAGTGCCTTGCTCCTCTATTTGCCCCCTGTAAAATGGGTTTATTAGTGCATTATTTATACATATGTATGTGTGTGCGCACACATATTTTTATCATTATATTGCATTATCTCCCCCTTTCGGAGCTTTTCGAAAATTGTGCTTAGTTTTCATTTTGGAGAAATACAGTACTCATCTTTTCGGTAATTACTCATAATAGCTGCAATGGAACTAGACATACATTCTAGTTGTCTGTAAGGTAGGTCGTTTTGTATCTTATTGGGCATACCAAACACCTGCTAAAGAGGTTGTGAAATGGGACCGAAATTAAAAATCAAAGGCTAAGCATTTTTTTTTTTGGCCCCTGGCGCTTCACGTACTTCGTGGCGCAATTCATACACTTGTTCTCAGTTTGGGAACTGTTCTGAAGCCGAGCCAGAAAAACTCGTAGGTGTCTCCCGGGCCCAGGCACCCCTCAGGACAGGACACGCCCTGTCACCGCCCGCGGCCTGCGCTTAGGTAACCTCGATTCCGGCGCAGCGGCTCAGTGCACCGCGCTCCCACCGCCGGCGCCCGCAGTCCAGTGCTCCCGCTCCCGCAGCTGCGGCTGGCTCTCGGCCGCGCCCGCCCGCCCATGCTCTCGGCCACCAGGAGGGCTCGTCAGCTCTTCCACAGCCTTTTTCCGGTCCCAAGAATGGGCGACTCCGGTTCTAAGATCGTCAGCCCCCAGGAGGCCTTGCCGGGCCGGAAGGAGCGGATCGCCGTGGCTGGTAAGAACGCGGGCACGCTCAGAGGGCGCGGTAGCCGCCGCTGCGCATGCGTGTCAGTGCCCGGCGGCGGCCCCTCCTCCGCCCACCGGGAAAAAGCCGTGGACTGGCCTCCGAGGGAGGTTAGGCTGGGGTCTGCGCAGGCGCGGAGAGGCGCTGGTAAGGGAGGAGGCGAGAGGGTCGCTCCTGTTTCTTTGTTCAGTCCCTTACTCAAAAAAACACAAAAATGCTCTAACGGAATCTGGCATGCGGGTATAATACCTAGAGTGCAAATTCCCCAGCGGCTCCAAACTCTGGGCAGTGAAAGCGCGGACCCGATTTCTGCCTTTTCCCTGGGGTGTGCGCGTCCGCAGGCCCGGGTTCTCTGCATCCTTTCCTTTCTCCTTTGCACCGGCTGCTGGGATGCCGGCTCCATGCAGCGGTGGTGCGGTGTTGTGTTGTCACTGGAAGCAATGTAATGATACAGAACGATGGAAACCGCGGTTTTGAAATTGTGTCAGTCCAGTGTTCTGGTTGCAGGCATTATCCTCAGGCTTCCGTTATCTTCCAGGACTGCCCGGTGTCCCCCGTTTGGTAGGAGCTGCCCCTGGCCCTGTGCTCCCGGCCTGCACGTGTGTATTTATCCTGCAGGGGTGTCTGTTCTGGAGCGGGGCTTCCTAAACTTTAAAAAAAGTTTCCAATCTCATACCAATGCTTTTGGAAAATACAATATAAGTGAAATGAAAAGTGAGATGCTAAATTTATTGAGTTTAGAGAGAGAGGAAGGTAGAGGGAGAGAGAGATGGAAACATTGATCAGAGAGAACATGACGTGCTTGGATGCCAAGTAATGTTATACTATCTACAATTTTCAAAAGCTTAACTCTCCATTTCTGACGTAGACCCGTTGCAGTTTGCAAACAGCACAGGTCCACCGAACCCAGGACCATAATTTAAGTAGGATTACCGTGGTGCAGTGTTCCTCAAAGCGTGGCCCTGTCAATTTGTGTTTTAAGCCTTACAGGTGATTGTAATGCACTCAGTAGTTTATAAACCACTGTCTTAGAGCTATATAGGAGGTTTAAGCGATGATTCATCTTTTACAAATGGCTCAATGCCAAGATAGATCCTGCATTTGAAATTTCCCAGAAATTATTCTATTTTTCTTTTCCTTAAAGAATTGTTGAATATTTATAGGAGGAGGTCATAGTGAGGGTCTGCATATCATGTGCAGTACTCAGTATGAGACTGTAAAAGATAGGTTTTGGGATTTGAGGCAGCTTGGAAAGTGATTGCATGACCTGCTTTTTATTTACGTGCATTTGCAGTTCTATTTTCTGTGTCCTCCATCACTTCACCTCCAACTCATCACCAGCCCTAAACGTTTATTTTATTTTTAACTCAAATTCAGAGAGTGAGTTTTGGGGGGAAAATAAAAAAGAATCAGATTATTATTTTTTATTTCTAAACTATATTTAATTCAATAATCTAACTTCACTCATCTTAAAAATAAGTTTTCTTTACAAATTTGCAAACTAGGATTCATGAATGGATATTTAAAGGCAATATACTTTCTTTCTTTTTTTTTTTTTTTTCCTTTTTTGATTTGAGAGAGAGAGGAAGGGAGAAGGAGAGAGAGAGAGAAACATCCATGAGAGAGAACATCAATTGGCTGCTGCCTGCATGCCCCCCACTGGGATTTGGCCCACAACCTGGGCATGTGCCCTGACCAGGAATGGAACTGGCGACCTCTTGGTGCATGGGTCAATGCTCAACCACTGAGCCACACAGGCTGGGCAAGGCAATGCTTTCTTAATGCTGAACTTCCCCAGCTTGTATTGAATTTCCTTTTTACAAACTACAGTGCCTTTGATATGCCCTCTCAGACAAATAAACAACCCAAAAACTCTTGATCAGATTTCCAAACTGGTTCAAGATCAAGACTGACCAAAATTTAGTTCTGTTTTTTCTTAATCAGTCTTCCCAATCAATTTCCCAATATATAAATGACACTTTTGGTAAAAGATTGACCAACACGACAGAAAACTACCAAAGATTTCTTTTTCATATCTACATAATAACTCTGTAAAACCTCAGGACCTGGTTCTATTCCAGGCTCTTCTTTCTTCTCATATAGCCCTGTGTACATCTCTCTGTATCTGGACCTGTAAACTTTTTTTTTTTTTTTTTTTGATCTAGGGCCAAACCTGCAATGCATATGTCCTTATTGCTCAGCTGTTGTAACTGCCCTCCCCTCAATATAATAGTTACATTTTAGATTGTGGCCTATCCAGTCTCTACTCCTGGTACTTACTCCTGCCTTGACCGGTTGGGGAAAGTTCTAATTGGCTTCAGAAATGGGCAGTGTTACCTATTTGGCTGGTTTTGGTGATTGTAAGCTTGAAGCTTATGGACTTATTATTGTTTTGAAAGTTAAATTAATCTTAGTTCCAGCCTCCAATCTGTTTAACAACTATTCACTTCTCTCTATTACCTTTGTTATTTGCACCCTGTCTCTGAAAACATCTGTGACAAAAGCATCATCTTTGGATTTTAGAGAACAACGTGTGTCTATTTCATGTCTTTGGCTCAGCCTACTATGAGGTGTGCACTATTACCAAATACTTTTGGTATGAAGGGTTATCATCTAAGCTTTAAATCTACCTCTTTGGATGCTTAAGAAAACTTACATCTTTTTATAAATTGTAGCCCAGTAGATTTCTACTTTGCAAGAGGGCAAGATTCAATCTTTTTTTTTTGCATTTACCTTCAGATAGAGCAGAAGGGAGAGCGGGAGGAAGTGAGAGAGAGAAACATTGATGTGAGAGAGACACATCGAGTGGTTGCCACCCACACGACCCCAACCGGGGACGGGGACAAACTGCAACCCAGGTATGTGCCCTTAGCAGGAGCTGAACCCGGGACTCTCTGGTCTGTGGGCCGACACTCCAACCGCTGAGCCAAACCGGGCAGGGCAAGATTCAATCTTCTAAATTTCTTTAATGTTTACTTTCTCCCAGGCTACCTTAAATAGATCAAGACATGAATAGGCCTACTTTGGGTGATTGGTTAAAACTAAACTTGAACTAGACTGCCTCATTTGAAGCACACTGTGTTCAGGTTAGTGGTGTGTTCTGGACAGCACAGGCTGGCTGGTAGGGCACACAGCACTTTGGTCTGGTCTTATATATGGAGGTGGTTTTGCTCTGTTTTAGTGTCTGGCAAGACTGAGAGAAATTTGGGACTGGGGCAAAAGGGGGTGGGATTTATGTTTATTGAACTAAATTGGTGGGCAGTTAATTGCTAGAGATAGGCAGGAGGTGGAAGGCTTATAATTAAAACTCCAGAGTACCTCTTATGTTATTTAAATGTAAGTTTATTATAGTTAAAACTGATCTTATTTCCAATGAGTTAATTATGGTAAAAGCCCAGCTTTTATTTTATATGGCACTTTTTGTTTTTTTCATGTCGGAAACATTGCTAATCTGGTTTTTTGATCAGGTATTTGGGATTTGGAGATATTCAGGATAATATTAATAGCTCCTATTTAATCTCTGTCTTGCCTTTATATTCTTAGATAATGTTCACTGCATTTATTGCTGTGATGCCTTTTTGGGGTGAGGAAGAGATGTAGCACACCTGCTGGAGTTATACTTGTTTAAGAACTTTAAACATAAACAGAAAAACAGTGGAGTAATATAAATAATCCAAGAAGGTATCTCTTTGAAAAATAATTAAACTGCAGAAATAAAATGTATAAAATATTAGCTAGTCTAATAAAGGAAAAAGGGAAGAAATTACAAATACACAAGGTACGAACTGAGGGGGAATAATGGAAATAGAAAGTGTAAAGAATCATAAGAGACCATTTACTCAACTCTTTGGAAATAAGTTTGAAAACTTGGATGGAATAGATAATTTTTAAGTAAATATAATTGACTCCTACTGACCCCAGAAAGAGGTAGAAAATCTAAACAGATTGATTTTTCTAAAAAAAAAAAAAAAGAAATGAACTTGTCAAAGAGTTGCCTCCTTCCAAAGCGATATGTCCAGACAGTTTTACAGGGGACTTCTACTATATTAATAAAGAGCAGATAATTTTAATACTATTAAACTGAAAGAAATATCAAATTGTTTTTAAGAAGCAAGTATGACATTGAAACCAAAATTGATAAAGACTATAAAAAATAAAACTACAGAACAATCTTATATATGAATATTGATGCAAAACTGCAAAATAAATATAATAAACAGACTCTAGTAATAGGATTCAATCTCAGAATGCAAGGATGGGTCAATATTAGGAAATCTATTAATATAATTAATAATTTAATTGATCTAACAGAAAAATGATGTAACTATCTCCCTGGATGCTGAAAAGTTGTTTGACCAAGTTTAACAACCATTTTTGACAATAACATTCAGAGATGGCTACTTCCTTAACATGATAAAGTGTATCTATTTCAGCCTAAAGGCCAACATGGTGCTTAATGGAGAAACATTCGAGATGCCCACTAGAGTCCCATCAAGAAAGAATGTGGAGGTGGTCCACTCTTGCTCAGCCTAGTAGCAGGTGTGCACTATTACTAAATACTTTTGTTGTTAAGGGTTATCATCTAGGCTTTAATCTTACCTTTTTTGTATTCTTAAAAAAATGTCTATCCTTTTATAGACTGTGGCTTGTTGATTTCTACTTTGCAAGAAGTTAAGATTCAAACCTTCAAATTTTTTTAATGTAATTTTTTCAAGGCTGCCTAAAGAGGATTAAAGCATGACCAGACCTACTTTGGGTAATTGGTTATTATTTGACATGTTTTGTAGGTGTCAGCCAATGCAGTCAGACAAGAGAAGGCAACTAGAGATGTACAGATTGGAAAGAAAGGTAAAACTAACACTATTTGCAGATGATAGGATTACACATCTGGAAAATCCAAGAGAATTCAGTAAGGTATCAGGGTATATACTTACTAGACATAAACCAATAGTTTTACTCTATATAAACAGCTGGTTAGGAAATATAATGGAAGAAAACACTCCATTTATAATGGCAACTGAAAAAGTTAAAATTTAGGAGTAAACTTGGGAAGAAATATGCAAGTGCTATGTGAAGAAAACTTTAAAACACTACTGAAAGATGCAAAAGAAGACTTGAACAAATGGCAAGACATGCATACCAGGTTCTTGGATAGGACTCATATATCTCAGTTCTTCCTAAGTTAATTTATAAAGGTGATGTGGTTTCAATAAAAATACCAATGATATTTTTACTTGTTATAGAATTGAATGCACTAATTAAAAATTGATATGGAAAAATAATGAGGAATAGATATGGTAACTGTAAAAGAAAAGCAAAGAGGGATAGCTAGCCCTACCAAACAGCATGGTACTGGTCCATGAATAGCTAGGTCAATGCAGCAGATTAAAAAGATCAGAAATTCTTAAATACATATGGGAGTGTAGCATCTGATAAAGGTGGTGTTTCAAATCAGTGGGGAAAAGATAGAATATTCAGTAAACAGTTTTGGAACAACTAAGTAGCCATATGGAAACAAAAGTTGGATGTGTACTTTCCATCTTAAAACAGGATAAGTTCCAAAAGATATATGGTGATAATAGCTCATGCTTATTAAATGCTTACTATATGCCAGGCACTATAGTAATTACTTTATATTCACTAATA
Source organism: Tadarida brasiliensis (assembly GCA_030848825.1). Taxonomy (NCBI): domain Eukaryota; kingdom Metazoa; phylum Chordata; class Mammalia; order Chiroptera; family Molossidae; genus Tadarida; species Tadarida brasiliensis. The sequence continues at coordinate 41,829,316 of CM061259.1, read as the reverse complement.
CATTTAATCTTCACAATAACCCAAAGAAGTAGTAACTATTATTCTTCCTCATTTGTAGATGTGGAAACTGAGAGCCATAGAGATCAGGTGACTTATCCAAGGTCATATAGCTAATACGTGGTGGATCTGGGATATGAATGTAGGTAGTTTGGCTTTAGCATTTGGGATGTTAACTACTATACTGTTTTTCTGTTTAGTTAAATGTAAAAAAATGAAACAATTTAAGTATGAGAAAGGGAGAATTCTTTATAGTCTTGGTGTGAGGAAAGCCTTTCTAACCATGACTTGAAAATTGGAAGACTTAAATGACTGATAAATCAGGTCACATAGAAATAAAAATCTTCTGTAGGCAAAATTATCATAAGCAAATTCAAAAGACAAACTGGGATGGTATATATTTGCAACTCATATCATAGGTGAAGGACTGGTCTCCCTAATATATAAGAAGCTCCTAGAAATTAATAAGAAAACACCAACATCTCATTAGAAAAATAGGCAAAGGTTATGAAGAGTTTCCAGAAGAGGAAGTACAGTTGGCTCTTAAACATATAAAAAGATGCTCTACTTCACTCATAATGAGGAGAATGCAAATACCATTTTTCATTTCTCAGACTGGCAAAAATCCAGAACTTTGATGATACACTCTGTTGCCTTAAGGAAAAAGGCACTCTTTTACAATGCTGGCGAGACTGTAAATTGGCTCAACTCTTAGGGAAGGCAATTTGGCAATATCTATCAAAAATTTAATTGCATATACCTTTTGACCCCGGAATGCAATTTCTGGGAATTTATCCTACAGATACACTTGCACACATGCCAAATGATGACTGTACCAGGTTATTCACTGCAGCATTGTTTGCAATAGCCAAAATTGGAAACAACCCAAATGTCCATCAGTAGGGGCTAGTTAAATAAATTATAGTTCGTCCTCACAATGGAATATGCAGCTGTAAGAAAGAACATGGAAAATCTATATGAATGGGTATGGAGAGATTGCCAAGATATAGTGTAAAGTGAAAAAAGCAAGGTCAGGAAAGTGTTATATAGCATGCTAACTTTTGTGTGAACAGGGAGGAAAATAATATGTATGCATAAAGAAACTTTGAAAGGATGGTAGGGAACTAATAGTCTGCAAGAGAGCTATGCAGCGAGCTGAGGGTGGATGGGAGACTTTTTACTTCTTTTTTTTTATAACTTGATTTTTGTAATGTGACAGCTTTATTGAATTACATAAATCCACTTTGAAGATGATCTCTCTCTGTTGTTTTTGGTCAAATTGACCACCCTTCGATTATCTTTTGTCAGCCCTATTTCATAAAAAAAAATTTGCTCTTTTTCTTGTCAAGTAGTTTTTTTTTCTTCCTCAATTTGCTTTTGTAATCAAAATCTACATTTTGGCATGATTTAAAAATCTAAATTTAGAGGGCGAAATTGAAATAAGTTAATCCAAGTCATTTTACATTTCATAAATATTCATTTTTATTGAAGCAGCAATTGTGGTGGCATCATTTATACAAAGAAAAGATCTTTGGGGACAAATTCCTTCCTCTATTATGTAGAAGGCATTATGTGTATTTCTTTGATTTTCAGTGATGTACATGGACTTTTAAAAGAAAATGATAGAAAACAATTTTCCTTTTAGAAAAAATTTCCCCAATGTGTGATTAATTTCTAAATTGTAGGACACAGAACTATTATTTCTGCTTTTGCATTCTATGTAAAGCTCTGCATTTTACCCTGTACTTCAGAACCCTCAGTGTTTCCCTGAAGTCCCTGGAATAGGGTGTTCCATACCCCCCATGATCTAATCCTTACTTCCCAGACTTTCTTCCCACTGTGCCCCTAGAGAACCTCATCTTTGGGCTCACATTGGTTTCAATGTTTTGCTTCCGGAATTGCTCACGTGATTCTACCCCAGATTCCACACTTCAGTCTTTTCATTTAATCATTCAATAAATGACTCTTAAATGCCTACCTAGGTAAAATATTGTGTTTTCCATGTACCCTTCTTCAAAACTTGCCCTGTTTGAATTTCATTTCTCCAGTAAATCTATCCATTTTCTCTCTGACCTAAGTGATCCCTTTCTTTTCCATTGGACAAATAATTATGTACTGTTTTAGGAATCCTCCTACTGGGTCTTTCATTGTTACTTAGATGTTTTGTTGCTACCCAAGTTATTAAATCTATGCCTTATCTTCCCATATGAAGGTGAGCTCCCCAGAAAGATGGCTGTTCAGGGGAGGAGCCATGTTTCACTCCCTGAAGGGAGAGGCTGGGCTGTATTTGATACTTATTTTGTCCTCTAGTCTATAGCACTTCACAAAGGATGCTGCCTACATCAGGCACTCAATATGGATTGTGGATATCAGACAGCATATGGTCAATGCCTGAGAACAAAGACCAAAACTGGCAGTCTTTCTGTTTGACCATTGTGTGACCAATGTAACACAGAGATGCCAACATAGGTGACCCTTTGTCCATGGGGTTCGTACTCTTAATTGTTTTTCCACTAGTGGTGATGGCTTTGTGCTGACTTCAGACTTTCCTCTCACTCTTATGACCAGTGGTAAACTTTTCTGCTGGCCAGAATGAATGATGGGAAGCTGCCCATTTTAAATCTCTGAGCAGGGACTTGTTAGGAATCTGCAACAGTGGTGCAGAAAGAGGTGTTATGCTTAGCAATATCCACATTGGACCTTGCCCTGCTACCCTCAGTTCAGGGGTCACAGTGCACCCTGTCTCAGGTTGGGGAGGGAGGAGAGTGAGGACAGCTGAGGTGAGGAATGGGAAGCTGGTTGGGTGAGGAGACATCAGCCTGTGTCATAAGCCCCAAGAGAGCCAGTATCCTTGAGGCCCTCAGCTGAGCTTGGTTCAGTCCCTTTGTAGGCCCCAGCAGCCAGCCATCACCGTGCTGCCTTGGCAGATGGCCAGGCCCCTTCCCATGCCACAGCAGCTGGCTGGCCCTGCTATCCTGTGCCAGCCAAAATCATCAAACTGGTGATGTACGAAAGACTGAATTCTGCAAAAGATGGTTTTGAGGTGTCAGTGTTTGATGAGCGAAAGTTGTGGATCTCCTATGTCCTATTCTTTCATCTTTCTTCCATCATAAATTCCCAGTTTGTCAGAGGTTATCACAGTAGCTAATGTTTTGTAGAAATGTAGCACTAGACTGCTGACTATTTGAGGGCAGGAATTGTTTTTTTGTTTTGTGCCTGGAACATAGTAGGCTGACAATAAATGTTTGTTGAATGGCTCCAGCATACTGTGTTGTGAGCTTTTTGAGAGGTGGTCCCCTGTGAACAGTACCGTACACAATAGACATACACATATTATGTATTATGGCACACAGTAGATTGAATGGTCACTAAATGTTTGAATGAGTGATAGAACAGTGGATTGAAGAAGACAGGAAGGGTAGAGGGTTGGGGCCTTGGGGTTGCCATTGTTTGCTGGTTTCCATGTTATCAGTTTTTCCTACCCTACCACAAAACTTTATTAGCTAGAAAGGATTTCTGTATCCAGATGGAAATGTATGTGATAAGGTGTGGGCCAGACTTGAAGAATGGAGTGTCAGTCTACCCTGTTATGTGATGGCAGTCTCTTTACCTGCCACTTCCTCTCCTTCCTGTAGTTCAGAGCATCAGCCTAAACTTGGCTGAGCAGAGCTGAGTTTCTGCCATGCTGCTCAGATATTCAGTTATGTCTGATTTCTAGTGGGCCATGGGCTTGTCATCATATAACAGTTCAATCATTTTAACTTGTACCTGTCCCCTTACCAAATTTTAAGCCAGGAGATGGTAAGAGGTTGGGAATGTCTGACAATAGCCTGATCTTTGGATAAGTAGAATTGGCTTTTCCTGGCATTACCCCCTTCTTTGTCCTCATTTTATTGCTTTATTCTTTCTATCCTTCTTCTCATGGCTGGCTAGCTTCTTCCCTTCTGCTCTTGACTGTGGGTGGCTCCCGAAATCTACACCTATTTGCAAATATCTATAGGATGTGTATGTTCTGCCGTAACCCTAAACTCAGTTCTAAGATCAAACTTACTATTTTCTCTTCAAAACATTAGATACATATTTTAATTTCCCCATTTCTGCTAGTTGCACTACTATGCTCCCAAGTCCCCCAGCCCTTAGCTGCATTCATCTGTGATCCTTGCCTCTGTATTTAATATGTCCTTTCTCCAATAACTTTGATTGTTTTTTGCCTCCTGTATTAGTCAGGATTCTCCAGAGGAACAGAACCAGTAGGATATATGTGGCTATATAGAAAGAGATTTATTATGAGAGATTGGCCCATATGGTATTGGAGGCTGAGAAGTCCAAGATCTGCCATCTGTAAGCCGGAGGCCCAGGAAGGCTGTTGATGTGATTGCTGTGTAACCTTGAAGGCCTGAGGACCGGGTAGCTGATGATGTAAGTCCTGGTCCGAGTCTTAGGGCCTGAGAAGCAGGGGTGTCTGAGGGCAGGAGAAGATGGATGTCCCAGTCCCAGAGAGAATAAATTCACCCTTCATGAGCCTTTTTGTTCTAATCTGATCAGATTAGAAGAGGTCCCCCAACATTGATGGGGGCCATCTTCTTTACTTAGTGTACCAATTCAAATACTAATCCATTCCAGAAATATCTTCACAGACACACCCAGAAATAATGTATTACCTGGACATCCCTTAGTCCAGTCAAGTTGATACATAAAATTAACCACCACAATTTCCTTGGTCTCTTGTTTTCATTTTCCCCCCAGTCTATTGTGAACACCACTCTGAGATATCTATTTAAACCTCAAATTTCATTCTGTCACTGCTTAGGAAATATGGTAGCTCTGTGTGATCTGTGTGATGACACTGTTCATCCTGGAGCTATCAGCTTTCTGTAACTTGCTGCTGATCTCAGTGTTCCAGGTCTCTGCCTCCACTCCTGAGGCTGACTCGTGCCCTTAGCTCCTTCCTTCCAGGATGTTTGCCTTCTTCCTCACAGCCCATCTAAATCTTCCTGGGCCTTTCAAGGCTAAAGTCTACTCTTCCCTCTTCCATGCTGCCTTTAGGGACAGTTTCAACTTAGATTGTTCTTGGAGTTGGAGGTGGAGCTATGGCTTTGGGGTCCTGTTTTACACTCTCATGCCAATGTGTCTCCTTAGGGAGGTGAAGGTTGAGTTGCTTTAATATATCTGGAGCTCAGTAATTGCTGTTTTTCTCCTATGTGTTTCCTGAACTCCTAGCCTAGTTATGGTGCCCAGCTGCCATGGCATAGGTTTTGGATTACAATGGCTAAGCAGCTTCATCTTCTGGTAACTTCCTTCTGGATGTCCTATCATAATGTTGTTCCCATTTGGTGAGATACTTGACTACTTTGACTCATGATGCTGTTAAAAGATAAACTGAGACATATTAAAACTTTAAGATCTTGCACGGCTGGTTTGACTAAGTGGTTGAGTTTCGACCCATGCACCAGAGGTCGCTGGTTCGATTCTCAGTCAGGGCACATGCCCAGGTTGTGGGCCTGATCCCCAGTGGGGAGCATGCAGGAGGCGGCCAATCGATGATCTCTCTCATCGATGTTTCTATCTCTCCCTCTCCCTTTCTCTCTCTCTAAAAAAAAAAAAAAAAATCAATAAAGAAAAAAAATAAAACAAGAAAAACAACTTTAAGATCTTAATAGAACAAACATTTATTAGAACCAGGCAGCATCCAGTCTAGCAGATGGAAAGGAATGAGTAAGAGGAAGTCACACTAGGAAAAAAAAATTGGGTTGGTTACTGCAAGGTTCTTTCCTGTAGGGGATATTGGGATTATCAGGAAGATTACCTGACTATTGCCAATCAGGTAATTCTTAATGGACTGGTTTAAGGTTTCACTTCTGGGAGAGCCAAGCTGTAACTAAATTAAGTCTTGGTTTAGTGATGTGGGATTGGCATAGACTACTTCATTGTGGGCCTGTTGTGTGTGTTTGCATGTGTGTGTGTGTTTAACAATGCCAAATGCTTGATTTTATCTTGACCAGAGATTGCCATATCATCTGGGTCAAGTGGGACCTCTTCTGTAAACTGGATCTCTTATGAAAGGTTGAATGAGGTTGTTGCCCTTCATGAAGAAGGACATGGTTCCTTATATTTCTGTAGGACTTTTATATCATTTCATGTGAGCATACCTATAGTGTTTCTCAGCATGGTCCATTTCTGATCCCTCAGCTTGTTGAGTAAGTATATTAAATTTACATTACAGTACAGCCAAGACTGGTAATAGTGAAACTGGAAGGAATGCAGAGCTACAATATATTTCAATGAATATATTATCATTACATTTTTTAAAAAAGAAGAATAAAATTTAGAGACATTGACCGTCTTCCCAGAGCATGTATATAAAATAAATTCTTTTGAAGATGTTGCCATGGTAAGGAAAGAACATTTGTGTTGAATTTTCCTCTGTAACTTTTTCATATTTTACCCTTGATTTAAAAAAAAATTTGTAGTTCATAGTTAGGTAATCTATAGTTTGCTTAGGTCAAATACAGTATGAAAAACTAAAAAGCATTGTTCACATGAGGCCAAAAATGATTCTTTGGCCAACTGAAAAAAATGTGATATTTTAACAGATTTTACCCAAAAGGCAAGAGTCATGAAAATGAAATACTAGGAGGGAATTCATAGCTTTCCAGCTGGAGAAAATGAAACCTCAAGTAAAAATCTTGAATGTGCTGTAGTTAGCAGATAAAAAGAAAACCATGTTAGAGTTTGCAGAATGGAGTAGCCAGCTGTCAAACAGAGCCCCCGAGAAAACACTGCCTTGCTGAAAACCTCTGTTTCCTTATTTCTTCTTAAGAACCAATTCATAAAGAGCTAGTCATCTAGCAGGAAGCCCTCTGCAGCAACTCCTGCTGGTCCCTGGAGTTCCTAGCTAACCACTTGGCATTCCTCGCACACCGAGATGTGTGCACTGGCATGCAGCAGCGCCGTACATAGCTCCTGCTCCCACGCTGAGGACTGCAGTGGGCCTGATAACAGCAGAGCTCAGGCAGGGTCTCTCTGACCCCAGGAGGCTGGTTGCTGGGGAACCACATACGTCCAAGAGTAGAAACTACACTCACCTGCCTCTGAATGGCAGAGGTTTGCGGAGCCCCTTGCGGATCACTTTGAGTTGAAGAAATTAACATTTTTTTGTCTTCAGGATTATGCTTATACTGTGAAGCTCTGTGGGTTTATTTCGATAAGTGGACTAAAAGGGAATAATAATTTTCTGATGAAAATTAGGAGTTGGGTGAATAAAATATGAATGTTTGCTGCAGTAGATTTTGGGAGGCACACACCCGATTTAAGGAATAAGCTACATAAATTTAAATATGAGTCTCCAGGGACAAGATTCGAACTAAGGGATTTCATTATGGTTTGTTAAAAACCCACAATTATTTTTTTCAGAATAAGGAGATTCATTAAAGAGCTGAAGCCTAGGCTTCACTTTATGTATACATTTGCTTTGGAACAGCAAGTTCCAAAGTCTTTCAGTTTAGCTTCTTTTTGGTCAGAGTTCCTCCTATGTCTTGATATCATATGATGGTTGCAAAACTCTTAATCACTCCACATTCGCATCTTCAGTTGACCAAGACCTAGACCCTGAGTTGTTGGCTGGTGCCCACCTCCAAAGAAAGCAGAGTATGGATGTGTGTAGATCTGGCTGATTTCCAAAGGCTCTTCCTGCTCTGACATGTCTGTATTTCTATCAGCAGTAGTATTTTGGGTAGATTTTAGCCTTATAAGTACTGTTAACTCCTTACCTCGACCATCAACTTGAACAAATTACTTGCATTGCATTTATTTCATGGCCTAAACCTTCTTTCCTGCCTGGATTCCCTGACTCTTACTGTGGTCGGCATTGCTATGTTTCAGAATGTTCACATGATGTTAAATAAATACATGGTTTTAGTGACCTCTGAAGGGTCCAGTGGAGTGTTGCAGTCTAAACTTGATGACTCTTTACGCTGTCGTTATTTATTGTATTTTGTTTTCCTAAGGGAGTTTTTAAAAATTTATCTTTATTGTCGAAAGCATTACAGATTTTCCTCCTTTTTCCCCCCATTGACATCCTTCTCCCTGTTCCCACCCCCCCACCTTCACCACACTGTTGTCTGTGTCCATTGCTTATACATATACGCGTATAAGTTCTTTGGTTTATCTCTTCCCGTCCCCCTATCCCCCTTCCCTCTGAGGTTTGTCAGTCTGTTCCCTACTTCCATGTCTCTGGATCTATTTTGTTCATTATATTCTACAAATAAGTGAGGTCATGTGATACTTGTCTTTCTTTGACTGGCTTATTTCGAATAGCATAATATTCTCCAGGTCCCTCCATGTCATCTCAAAGGGTAAGAGATCTTTCTTTCTTATGGCTGCATAGTATTCCATTGTGTAAATGTACCACAGCTTTTTTATCCATTCATCTATTGATGGACACTTGGGCTGTTTCCAGATCTTAGCAATTGTAAATAGTGCTGCTATGAACATAGGGGTGTATCTATATTCTTTCTGATTGGTGTTTCAGGCTTCTTAAGATATATTCCAAGAAGTGGGATCACTGGGTCAAATGGCAGTTTCATTTTTCATATTTTGAGGAAACACCATATTGTTTTCCATCGTGGCTGCACCAGTCTGCATTCCCACCAGCAGTGTACTAGAGTCCCCTTTTCTCCATATCCTCGCAAAGTTTTAAAGACTTCAGCTTTGACAGATTTGTTGCTTGGGCTGAAATTGAGGAGCTAGATAAATGATGGACTGAGTCCTTCAGTTAGGAAATAAGTAAATATGCTCCTTTGAACACTGAAAGGTAAACCATTGTGGTTTTGTGCTTATTGGTTATTAATAGGTGGAGATACTATGTTCTGCATCTCTACAGACACATTTTGTTCTGCTTGCTTGATCTACTCTCCTTGGAACATGCCTTTACTGATAAAACCTCTTTTCTTCTCTTTGTCAAGCTTCCTTTTACTGTTACCCCCTTTTCACTCAGTGATGTCTTCTCTTACTCTCCAGCCCATTTGACCCTCTTCTCTCATAAACCTGTTGCATTTCTTTTCTTGAGTACACATTTGGCATGCAAGCATGTTGTTTGAAGACATTATATTTTTGTCTTATTATTGTTTAAATTTATATTAGTGGTTTCACTTTAATATATGTTTATATTTTCTCTATAACTGCATTTTAAATTTAGTGAGGGTTTATTTACTTATTCGGATCCCCCATGCCAATGCAGGTTTATGTTGTACAATAATTATTAGTTAAATGAATGAAAGAACATTGAGCTTATACTGTGTAATATTATGTTTGGAAGATGTCTGCTCAACGAAATGCTTTTAGTATGGTGCAGGTCAATAGGTATTAATATTAATGAATCTTGATAAATGGATGCTCTGTTTTTAACTTACCTTCCAGCACAAACTCCATTTTTAGAAATTTGGTTATGACTGCTTGTGTGAACCCAATGGCCAGCTTTCCAACTACGTGGTTATTAGTGGTGATCTGAGTTCTTAGCTGTTATACTACCACTTGTGTTTAATATTTATAGAAGTCTTTCTACAAATATGTAAAAACATTGGTGAGTGGAGGAAATGGTTCCCAGTGTGACAGAAGAAAATATCTTAAAAAGATCTGCAGTTATCTGTAGTTTCCCCAAGGTTGTGTTTACATAAAAAAGACATTGTTTTATGTTCTAGAATCAAGAGATGATTTTATGATTTAACAAGTTCCACCAAGAACTTTTGTAAGGTTATCAGTACCAGTATAACTACTGCAGAGATCACATAGCATATTAGTGTCTGGATTTATTGAGTTTGCTGCATTCCTTTAGTATCATTCATATTTTTCTCCCGAGGGTACCACTTTCCTCTCTTGACTTAATAACAAGATATGGAAACTCATTTATGCTGCGGTGTATGGTGCTGGGAAATGAATGCCTGTTTATTATCTGTCTCTATAGGACCTTTCATGACCATAGGTAGATGTGTGCCACCTCAATATAAATAGGCAGCGTTCAGAATTGTATTCTCTAGAGGGACAAGTTGGTTTGGTGGAAAGAACAGGCGTTTCGTGTCCGGACAGTGACTCTGAACTTCACTTCGTATGCTTACCAGCTGCGTGACCTTGAACACATTTGCCTGGGTTTGTTCATTTGTAAAACGGAAACAGTGGCACCTGCCTCAAATGGATGTTTCTGGAAACGGATGAGATAATGGAGAGAGAGCCCAGCATGATGCCCGGCTTCGGGCAGACAGCAGTATGATGTGTCCAGTGGGGACGTGTAGGGGACAGCTTACTGCTGTGTGTTGCCTAAATTTTTTCACTTTTATGTTTAATTCTTTGAAGGTTTTGGGATATAAGCCCAGCCAGTTTTTGTCAAGAACTGCAGCGTAGGAAATTAAATGCACAAAACAGTTTTTTGTTTGTTTTTTTTTAGAACTGATTTACAAAGCCAACATGGGAAAAATTAGTTAATTAGTTACTGCTTCCCAATAAGTATATCATAGCTGGTTTTTTTTGTTTTTTTGGAGGAGAGGTGAGAGGAATGAAGATGTCTCTGCAGTTTCGAAACTTCCTTTTTGTTCCTCCCCTCTGCCTTCTTACTCCCTCCTCCTCCCCCTCCCCCTTCCCCCTTCCTCCTCCCCTTTCCTTCTTTTCCTCCTCTTCTCAGCCAACTTAATATCAAATGTAATAAGCCATGTTGGAGATAAGAATGGAAGCTGAAATATGAGAGATTGTGTGTATGGGCAGTTTGCGTAGACATGTGCTTACATACAAACCTGGTACTTGCATGATAGAAATGGGTGGGTGCTGTAGGCTCACCGGGGATTGTCCGCCTGGCACCCTTGTCTGGGGGCTACTTCAGCCCCCTTCACGTGGCTCCTACAAGAGCCAGACTTTTTACTGTGACTTCCTCTGGTACTGTAGATTACCTGGGAAAGAACAGGATCTGACCCTTCTGGGATGAGTGTCCCTCCCAGGGCTTGGGGTCTCTTCTCTAGAGACAGGAGCTGTAAATGTACAGTTCTGGAGCTGACGGGGACCCATGGTTGCTCTTGAGTTGCTTCTTCTGTGGAGAAGGTCTGTTTTCACTAGGAGACCACACTCAAGGAGGCAGAGATGGTGGATAGTCCTGGCTGCGTTCAGGTTCTCACTGTTTGCTTTTGAAATGTAAGTGTCTTGCCCTGGCCGGTTTGGCTCAGTGGTTAAGAGCATCCAACCCTGGACCAAAGTCTCGAGTTTGATTCTAGTCAAGGGCAGCTACCTCGTACCTCTGTTGCGAGCAACCAATTGATGTGTCTCTCTCACATCGATGTTTCTCTCTTTCTCTCCCCCTCACTCCCTCCCACTCTATCTGAAAATCAATAGAAAAATATCCTCAGGTGAGGATTACAAAAAAAAAAAAAAAAAAGAGAGAGAGAGAGAGAGAGATATGAGCATCTTCCTGCCCTTCCTACAGTTTCAGCTTCGTTGTTCCTATTTCCTTGGAATCCTTGACACAAAAACCAAGTTCTCCATATCTGTCTTTCCCTCCCTCCCTCCCAGTTCAAGTTGGATTTTGTCACTTGTAACCCAAAGTGCCTTCCTTCCTTCCCCTTAAATCTGATTTGGCTTTAATGGAAAATAAATGAGGGTTGCCCGTTTCAAGTCAGTGGTCTCTAGCTAGCTTTTCACAAGAACCACATTTAGAAGGCTATGATAGATAGGGCTACAGGCATGCTAGACATTTATATTGTCCCAGTTTTCACCCACCACTGGTGGGGATTCCTGCCTGCTTGCCTCACTGGGAAGCCCGCCCTGCGACAGTGCCCCGGAGGCTGTGCATTTGCTTCTTCACGGCCTCGCCCATGGGCATTTCCCTCGATACGTACACATTTAGGTTGCAAGAACCAGGTGGGTGGTAGAACCTGGCTCAGAGATATGATCTGATACGTAAGTTTTTTCCCCCCTAGAAAAATAAAGCTCTCTATTAAAGTAGCATCCCCAATTATAGCATTCTTCACTAGAAGTGATAACATTTACAGATATGCAAGCTCCTGGTGTAAACTAACAGCTTTGTTGTTAAACCCAACTAGTATCAAGTGTTGCACCATAAAAGCTTGACCTTTTTTTTTTTTTACTTCTACTTCAAGGTATACTTTTACTAGTCTTCTGTATTTGGCATTTCAGGAGTTAATAATCTAATGTTCCCAGGGTTCATGGCCTAGGCAGAACCCCCACAAGCTTCTTAAAGCTTTACTCCTGTAGCCAGTCTCGTTATGTATGCTCAGCAAAACCAAGGCGAGAAGGCACTGTGGACTTGTGGGATGACCACTGAGCGTGGCCTTGTGAGTTCTGGGCTGTGCTACTGATGCGCTGTGCAGCTTTGTACAACTCACTTACCTTCTCTGCCCATTCACTTCTATAAAAAGAGCTGGAAAGCAAAGCTCCTGGAGGTTCTTTTTCCATTCATGCAGTGATTTTAAGTGCTCTCTTTGTATTCTGCTTAGCACTTCCTCTATTCTCTTCAGAATTAATCTCCTTTCCTCAGAAGCTTATTAACTCTAGCTCTAAGCCCTGCATCTTGCACTTGCTTTTTTCTCCCCTTTCTTCCCTTTTTTTTTTTCTTGTTCCTTTTTCCTCTGGAAAAGGCAGAGAAAGAGAAAGAAAATGGAGGCATGCAACATGGTTGCAAACACAGTTACCACTTTTCCTGATAGTCTCTTGCTCAGTCTGGAGGAAGTTACTTTGGCAACCATGAATCCACCTCTCTGCCTCTGAACTAACTTTATCTTTCCTCATTATTATTTCATTTCAGTGGGATGGCTTCTTACAGATTTTTTAAAAATCTGATTTTCTTCTTGAAATTTCTTAGAGATCAACTCTTTTTTTTTCTCTTTCTATATCTGAATTTGAAAATACAGTTGAAGCAAACCCACAGGCAGTTTAGAAGTAGGACCATGCCGTAGTGTCTTCAGTGAGCAAAGTTCTTTCCACATGGACTGTATGAGAACCTCCTTGTTCTTTGCAGACTCTTGGTTCTGTACCAGCCTGCAACTCTGTCACCTGAAGGTGAAATTTGTCTGTAGCTTTCCCTTCCAAAGACTAGTCTACCCTAATTACTGCGTCTTCCACAGTGGCCATGGAGCAAGCCATAGTTCTATAAACCGGCAGTCTAGAAAGAGAAATAAGGAACATGTTGTTGTTGCACACTGGGGCGATGCTTGGGCAAGATATCACAATACAGATTGCAGCAGAAGTGGTGCTGGGGAGGGCTAGGGGCAGATACCAGGTCAGCACAGCAGGCTGGGGCAGACCCAGTGAGGGCTATACATGAGATCCAGCCTGAAGGCAGTCCCAGATCACCACGAGGAAGGGGTTGATCAGGAGGCGTCATATGAGAACTAGCAAAAAACATGGCCAGTGTGGACGAGGCCATATGGACTCACCTGGCACTCCTTTGGTGGCCTGGACCTGGTACAGCTGACCATATAACCCACTTGCCATTTGGAGCCTCCTGCTCTGGGCTGAAACCTCGGTTCCAAACTGTGGAAATCCAAAGCTATCCTTAAGATTTCTCTAAATTGTGTGTGTGTGTGTGTGTGTGTGTGTGTGTGCACGTGTGCACGTGTGCGTATGGGATGCTCATGTTTTTTTTCTTGGTTACCTTTGCCTCTAGGTTCCTGCATCCCCAGATGCTATCTCTTTTCCACACTGAATTGGCCCTTTTCCATTACATTTACCATAACACAGGTGAGAATGTCCTAGATTTTACTGAAGACTAAGGCAGGAGTAACAGAAAGGGACTGACTGCATATGGCACAGAAAGAGGTGAAAATCCTCCCTCAGATACTCCTGATCCCAAGCGCCTTGTGGCCAGCCTGCCATTCATGCTTTCTCCCCAGCCCTTCCCAGCACACAGGGCAAACAATGCCTTGCACCTCTCAGGTTGCCCTTACCTGCCACCCTTCTCCTCCCTCCTTTCTAAGAAAATGGAAATCTTTTCTCACACAGAACAGATCTAGACTTCTTTTTGACATGGATTCTAGCTGATAGCCATGCTCTAAGGGCCGCACCTTCTATTTCAAAACCATTTCAAGTTATTTTCTCAGAGATGGTGGATTTTTCCTACATTGATCTAGGAATAAATTTTGTAACACTGGAGCTTGAACTGGATGCCAAACTAAGTAGGAGAGAGAATAGGGAGAGGGGGTGGTAATGAGTTATGGGGCTTGCAGGACCCTTCTTTACACTAAAGGGTATTTGTGACTCCCTTAGTCTTGTCACCTGTATACATTTTACCCCCACACTCCACTAGGCAGTAATGTCTTTGAAGGCAAGGACTGTTTTCCCTTTATTATCTTATTTCTGGAGCACCTACCCTTGAACATAATAGGTATTCAGTAAATATTTACTGAAGGAATAGATGTGCTCAGTGTGATACTAATGGATGATTAAAAAAGTTAATAATTTCTTAAGGAGTTTGTAGTTTAGTTAGGAAGACAGAAATAACATAGATGAGAATGATGAAGCCATGAACCTTGTGGCCCTGAGCAAGGGGGTGAATGCCTTGAGAGTTTGGAAACGTTTAGCCATATTTCCATTCTTTGTTGTGTATGTAGCATTTAAACACAATTTGGGCCCCCATCCAACTTAGCACTAATTCAGATACATTTTTTTCTAGATTAAAAACAAAACTGGAAAAGCATATTTCTAGGGATTTTAAAAGAGCACCAAAGATTATAAATTTTATTTTAGCACCAGCAAATGACCATCTAATTTTAATAAGTTACTTTGAACTTCATACATCTAAAACTCAGGTTAGTTTTGTTTTCAGGCTGATTATTTTAATGGGGAGACATTTCTATGGCGGTTTTAGGATAAAATATTATTTTTGGATATGTGACACATTGGTATTTTTAAAATCTCTTGGGTATTTTTAAAGGAAATTTAATTCATCTGATTTTGATCTAAACATAATTTACTCACAATAATGGAGCAGTATTTGATATCCAGAGAAATCTATTGATGCTCTTAAAGGTTTTCTCCTGGGAAATAAGAAATCACATTTTCCAAGAGTAAATCACAAACCTACATTGTCTACTTTTTCTGCTTATTTAAGGAAGCCTGAGTTAAGCATCAAATTCGGCAGTCCAGATCAGTTATTTTTGTTTTTAATTTTTGAGTCTTTCTTTTGAAAGCATGCATAGGAAATTTTCTTTGAGGAGGTTTTCTTTTTTATTTTTTCCTCTTAATCTGTTATCCTCCACCGCCCCTCCCCAAACAACGATTTCAGGTAATAAAACAATTTTGATGTCTGTGGACTAATGGTGTCTGTATTCAAGATGTTTCAGACCTGTCAGAAGCTTGGGAATGGCATTTTAGTGTATTTCTTAATTTTAATTTTAAAACACTTTCTATGAGAATTAGAAAGTCCTAAGTGAATATTTTGAATTTAAAAGAGGAGGTTTAGGCCAAGGTAAAGCCAAAATTGTACTCTTAAAAGACCTGAAATCCATTTATAAATTAAAAAAAAAGAGGTCATGATATCAATATTATGCCTCAGAAGTGAAATGTGAAAGAAGGTGGGCCGTATCTGATTCTAAGAGGATTTTGGGTAGCCACCTGGGAATGGAGGAGCACCTTTAAGTTCCTTCCAGGCTCCTCCCGACTTCTGGGATCGATGTCTTCTGGCCCCTTAAGGACAGTGTTGTTCCCAGCCCTTCTCTTGGGGATAGGCTTCTCATCTCTGACTCGAGCCTTGTTCCTTCAGGTTCCCCTTCTCTACTGTAAGGCAGCTGGACGAAAGTCTGGGCAGGGGCCCAGCAATTGCTCCACAGCCCTTTGCTGCCCTCTGCTGCCTGCAGCAAATGGCTATTAACCCTCCAGGCCCAGCTGGCCCGTAGGCTCTGATGCCTGGGTCATTCCAACACTCTTCTTTCTGGCTGCTTGTTCCTTTAGTTCAGCAAACAATTTATAATCAGACAAATCTTCCTGAAATATCATTTCATGTGAGAAGCAGCTCAATTGTAGTGGTTAGGTGCACAGACTGGAGGCAGGCTGCCTGGGTTCTGTTCCAGCTCTGCCATTTATTAACTGTATGACCTCGGTCAAGTTGGTTAAACTCTGTGTGCCTCAGTTTCCTAGCCTGAAAAATGGGTCGATAACACCCTTATAAGGAAGGTATTATTATTATCAGGATTCAATGAAATAAAATAAGAAGTGTTTACAACAATGTCTGGCACATAGTAAGTACTAAATAAATATTAGTTATTGTTATACTTATCACACCCGTTTAGTAATTTGTGCTTTTCTTATTGCACAGGAGCGATAGATGGACCACATATTGTTTATCCATTTACCACGTCGTGGGCTTTGGGATTGTTTCCAGTGTTTGACTATTAAGGATAATTCTTTGGTGAATATTCATGTGCAAGTCTTTGTGTGGACATATATTTTCTCACAGGCAGACTTAGGGATGGAAATTTCTGGTTCCTATGGTAAGTATAAGTTGACCTTTTAAAGAAACTACCAAACTGTTTACCATTTTACATTCCCACCAGGAATTTACGAGGGCTTCAGTTTGCAGCATCCTCACCAACACTTGATATTATCTGTCTCTTTCCTTTCTAGTGGGTGATGAGGGATGAATCAAGAATGTCTCTTGGATTTTCGGGTTGAGCAGTTGAGTGTTTAGTGCTACCATGTAATGGAGGCTGGAAGAAGAGTGGACTTTTTTGAGAAAAATCAAAGGTTCGGGTTTGGGCCAACTTGAATTTGAGGTGCCTATTAACCATTCAGAGGGATTGGTAAATAGGTAGTGGGATGTATAAGCCACCTGTATTCTTTCCATCTTCCTGAATTCATTAAATAATGGAACGTTGAATAGTTGTTTCAGCTTTCTGTACTCTGTATATGTGTCTGATGGTCTGGACAAATCACATAACTTCTTCTGATGTCAGTTTCTTCATCCATAAAGTAAAATAATCTTTCTTCAAAGGTTGGATGAGGAGTGAATGAATTAAAGAATGTGAAAGTGCTTATTATCATAGTTTTTATGATTAATGCACGATTACCTTTGGTTTATTTCATTTTTGTGTTCATTGTGGCATCTAACGCCATGTTTTGTATATAAGCAGTGCTCAATAAATCCTGATTTAATAAATAAATGAATCCGGATAATGACTAAGTGGCAGAGAAGGGAGAGAGGAGAAAGAGAATAGAAAGAGGAAAGAGAGTAGATATAGTTTGGATTGGCCATCACAATTCCACATTTGAGCTTTGTGGAAAGGCAATTTATCTTTTATGTTATGACACCAGGAAGAAACATGGAAAAGTCAGGATTTGGAGAGATGCTTAAATAATAACACTTATCACATAAAGCATACCAGACTTCAAGCTTCTTGAGAGCTGGGGTGATTTCTGCTGTGCCTCTGGATTTTCCAGAGCCTTTGCTTACTGCTTTAAACATAATATGAACACAATAAATACGTGTAAAATGAATAAGTATAATTTTCAGACTTCTCTCTTTATTCTAATTAAAGTGAAATGTATTTAACTTTTAGTTGGTTGGAAGATGACTCTTCAGCAGATTATTTCCTTCCTGTGTCATGGACATGCTTCTATGAGAGCTGATGGATGACCTATCATTGTAATTGCTTGTTTACATACCTTCTCCATGACGGCAGGGGCGCCATGTCTCCAGCACAGGCCTGCACATTGTGATTGTTCAGATAATGCTTGAGAGAATTATTCTGAGTGGACAACTGTATTCAAGACTTAATGAGTAGCTGGGAAAGAAGAACAGATCTGTGCTCTTTGGGGTTTCAGAGTATAGATCTAAAGATCTAGATCTAAGAAAGGAAAGAAAGTAGGAAAATGGTCAAGTAACTCTATTTCCCCCCATTTTCTATTTTGTGGACAAGGTAGATATATTATTGATATGGCTAGGGAGTGGGTCCTTTTTATTGTCATAAATATCAGATGACAATATTAACTCATGTTGTAAATATTTTGAGAGGGCCAGAACCCCAAAAGTTCTTGTTAGGTTAGCTCACTAGGGAGTGTTTTCCTTGACTGGCTTAAAATCAAGTTTAAGATTTTAAACGTTTTTTTTTTGGAAAAACTTGTTTTTGTCGAACAAAATCTTTTGTGAACTCCATACATATAATTCATAAAAACAGAGCTATTCCAGTTGATGCAGGGGTGATGTCCTAGAACCTCACCTGCTTATCATTTCCTTGTCTTCCCTGAAGGCCCTACAGCATAGAGGGCACTCCAGGGTTCCTTGGAAGAAAGTTTGAAAAACCACAGGTTTAGAGAAAGTCTATGCATTTGACCTCCTGCTCCTTCTGCTACCCTCAGTAGACTTCTGCTGAGTCTGTAGAAAGATTTAACCTTGCTACCATTGCAACTATTAACTTTTAGGCTATATAAAACTTCTAAGAATCAGTACTTCCTGATTGTACTTTTTATGTGAAGTTGAATCAAAAGGTTTTGGGGCTACCAGTAAATCAGATAAACAGTACACACTGGAAGAAAAATGCCCCATATTTGTGAATGTACCATTGTGACCTTATAGTCCTGCGGTCATTGTCTGTGTGGGAACAGAGTAGTGTCCTGTCCAAGTGAATGACCCGGAGAGGAAACTACAGGGAGATGGAGGAGAGTCCAGGATTGAAGGGTTGAGTCAGATCATGGATTAGCACTGAGAAGGCCCTTATAAGCCTTCTGGGATCAGGGTGTGTGAAAAGAGCAAGGTGAGTCATGGGAAGAGAAGATTTGCTAACATGTAGAGGAAGCTGACTGTCAAAATTTTGAATTCACTAGGGCCTGGCAGTTAGGGAGGGAAGACCATGCCTGAGTGCCTCAAGAAGGGCCTGGCAGTCCAGCAGAGCAGAAGCTACCTGAGGAGTCAGAACCAAGAGAGCGGGCCTAAGGGAGCAGTGTTTCAATGGGGCCAGGAATCCTAGAGTTGGCTGGGATAGAACCAAGAAGCCAACACAGGGTAACGCATTAGGATTTGCTGGATAGATTTCTGAAGCAGATTCACATAAAAAGTACAATCGGAAAGTACTGATTCTTAGACAAGGTTTTAGCTCATGTATTGTATTTCTTCCATGTAAGAGAATAAACGGGCTTTTGTGAGTTTACCTTGGGAAGTAATGATTTACAGTCCTCAGAAATACTGGAGAGATGGACTGCAACTTTCCTTTTATTGAGATATAATTCTCATACCATAAAATTTGCCATTTTATAGTATATAATCCAGCAGTTTTTAGTATATTTACTAGGTTGTGCAA
The DNA here is from genome assembly GCA_030848825.1 of Tadarida brasiliensis. Classification (NCBI taxonomy): domain Eukaryota; kingdom Metazoa; phylum Chordata; class Mammalia; order Chiroptera; family Molossidae; genus Tadarida; species Tadarida brasiliensis. The sequence goes on along the minus strand of CM061259.1, from coordinate 41,810,036 downwards.
CCATCGCCACAAATTCCACAATATTTTCATCACTCTTAAAGGAACCCCTGTACCCATTAGCCACTCCCCATTCTCCTCTCTGCCCAGCTCCTGGCACCTACTAGTCTATTTTCTGTGTCTATGGATTTGCCTATTCTGGATCTTTCATATAAATAGAATCATATAATATGTGGACCTTTATGTCTGACTTCTTTCACTTAGTATAACTTTTTCAAATGTTCATCCATGTTATAGCATGTATCAGTGCTTAATATACTTTATTGCTGAATAATATTCATTGTATGCATAGACCATATTTTTTTTACAGATAGTTGATGGACATTTGGATTATTTTCACTTTGGGGTTATTAAGAATAATACTGCTATGAACAATTGTGTACAAGTTTTTATGTGGACATATGTTTTGATCCACTCTGACAATTTGTCTTGTAACTGGTACATGTACAGTATTGATATTCATTGATTATTAATATAGTTGGATAAATATCTACCATATTTGTTACTGTTTTCTATTTGTTGCCCTTGTTCTTTGTTCCTATTTGTGTCTTCTACTTTGTGTGTGTGGTTTTAATTGAGCATTGTATATGATTCCATTTTTTTTCTTACTATCAGTTATACTTCTCTTACCTTTACTTTTCTTGATAATTGCTCTGGAGTTTGCAGTATACATTGACAACTAATCAAAATCCAATTTCAAATAACACTACATACCACTTGGTCATGGTTCATAATCGTTTTTATAGGTTGCTAGATTCAGTTTGGTAGTATTTTGTTTGGAATTTTTGCATATATATTCATAAGGGATATTGGTCTGTAGTTTTGTTGCAATATCTTTGTCTGCTTTTCTTTCTTGTTTTTCTATTCTTTATTTCATTTATTTCTACTTTAGTCTTTATAATTTCTTCATCGGTTATTTAGGAGTGTTATTTAATTTTTTTTTTATCCTCACCCAAGGACATTTTTGCATTTATCTTCAGATAGAGTGGGAGGGAGAGAGGGAGGAAGAGAGAGAGAAACATCGATGTGAGAGAGACACAGTGAGTGGTTGCCACCCACATGACCCCAACCGGGGCTGGGGACAAACTGTAACTGAAGTACGTGCCCTTAGCGGGAACCGAACCCAGGACTCTCTGGTCCGCAGGCCGATGCTCTAACCACTGAGCCAAACCGGTCAGGGCTTAATTCTTATATATTTGTAATTTTCCTAATATTTTTGTGCTGGTACTGATTTCTACTTTTATTCCATTATGATTGGAGAAATACTTTGTATGATTTCAATGCTTTTAAATTCATTGAAGCTTGTTTTATGGCCTAACATATTATCTGCCTGGAGAATGTTCTGTGTACCCTTGAGAATGTATATTCTGCTGCTGTTGTATTTAGTAGATGCTTGTTAGGTGTGGTTGCTTTATAGTGTTGTTCAAGTGTTCTATTTCCTTCCTCATCCTCTATATCAGTGGTTCTCAACCTTCCTAATGCCGTGACCCTTTAATACAGTTCCTCATGTTGTGGTGACTCCCAACCATAAAATTATTTTCATTGCTACTTCATAACTGTAATTTTGCTACTGTTATGAATCGCCATTGGAAATATGTGTTTTCTGATGGTCTTAGGCGACCCCTGTGAAAGGGTTGTTCGACCCCCAAAGGGGTCGCGACCCACAGGTTGAGAACCGCTGCTCTATATAGTTGTTCTATTCATTATTGAAAGTGGAATATTGAAGTCTCTAACTACTATTGGAAATTTGTCTATTTGTAGAATTACCTATGTCTTCCTTCAATTATTTCATTTTTTGCTTTATATATTTTGGGGCTCTATTGTTATATGTATATATGTTGATAATAGTTGTATATCTCTTTTTTTCAATACAAGGCTTTTATTGCATCTTTAAAATATCGCAAGTAAGTGGGAAAATCATTCAGCATCTTGGTGTTTCTATAGCTGGACAACTTAGATGTTATTCATCAGCCTGCTGAACTATTCCTTTTTCAGAAACATAGATACCATCCAAAATTTTTCTGATATCCTTGTTTCTAACTGTTGTGGCTTGCTGAATCAAAGCAGCTGAATTTGGTACAAGTTCAGTGTCGTTTCCTTCAAGAATCAACTCATCTTTCTGGGCTGGAGATACTGAACAAGCAACACCTGACCTCATCCGAACTCTGCGGATGTATTTTTCGCTCAAGAAATTCCTGATTTCAACAAGAGAACCATTCTCCTGAATAACGACGTTGATGGGGAAGTGAGCGTACACAGACCTCATCTTGAAGGGAAGCCCAGTGTAACACCCTTGGTCATGTTCTATACATGACTGCAGATAGTGCGAAGGGTGGCCAGTTCCTTTCTATTTCCCCACCATGTGTCAACCCGGAGCCTCTTCTTTTTCTTTCCAAGGAGACTGAGCTCTACATTGATGTGGTTGAAGTCCCTCCGCAGGGTGCTTCTGGGGCCCTTCACAATAACTGTGCATCCCTTCAGAGTGATGTCTACCTTTTCTGGGATGTTGACAGTCTGATTGCTGAGAATGGTCTTCATCCTCGCAGTAGATGCGGCAAAGAGCTGTATCTTCTTGATGACTTGACTCTTTTATCATTATAAAATGTCCTTACTTGTCTTTAGTTACAATTTTTGTCTTAAATTAGTGTAATCACTCCAGCTCTCTTTTGGTTGCTGTTTGCATGTGGCATATTTTTTCATCCTTTTACTTTCTTTTTTTATTTTTTATCCTCACCTGAGGACATTTTTCCATTTTTTTGTTCAGATAGAGTGGGAGGGAGGAAGAGAGAGGGAGAGAGAGAGAGAGAGAGAGAGAGAGAGAGAGAGAGAGAGAAACAAACATCGACATGAAAGGGACATGTTGAGTGGCTGCCTCCCGCACGACCTCCACCAGGGCTGGGGATGAATCACAACCAAAGTATGTGCCCTTGACCGGAATCAAACCCAAGACTCATTGGTCCACGGGCCTACGCTCTAATCACTGAGCCAAAACGGCCAGGGCTCATCCTTTTACTTTCAACCTATTTGTACCTTTAAATCTAGTGTGTGTCTCTTTTTTTTTTTGAACACCAATTTACTTATTTATTTTATTTTTTCCCTCACCATTTATATCCTCTATGCCTCCTTCTACTTCCACCCCACCCTGCAATCACCACATTGTTGTCCATGTCCATGAGTGCTTTTTATTTTTTATTCTTTTTTGCTTAATCCTTCCCCCCCAACTCCCCCCCCCCCCACCAGAGCTGTGTGCTCTCTATCTCTGAGTTTGCCTTTATTTTGCTTGGTAGTTCAGTTGGTTCATTAAATTCCACATATAAATGAAATCATACAGTACTTGTCTTTCTCTGACTGGCTTATTTCACTTAGCATAATGTTCTCCAGGTCCATCCATACTGTCACAAAGGGTAACATTTTCTTCCTTTTTGTGGCTGAGTAGTATTCCACTGTGTAAATGTACCACGGCTTTTTTATCCAGTCATCTACTGATAGACACTTGGGCTGCTTCCAAATCTTGGCTATTGTAAATAACACTGCAATGAACATAGAGGGTACATATATTCTTTTGAATTAGTGTTTCGGGTTTCTTTGGATAAATTCCCAGAATTGGAATTACTGGGTCATAAGGCAGTTCCATTTTTAATTTTTGAGGTAACTCCACAGTGCTTTTCACAGTGGCTGCACCAATTTCCATTTCCACCAACAGTGCATAAGGGTTACCCTTTCTCCACATCCTTGCTAACACTTGTTGTTTGTTGATTTATTGATAATAGCCATTCTGACAGATGTGAGGTGATATCTCATTGTGTTTTTGTTTGTTTTTTTTTTAATCCTCATCTGAGGACATTTTTCCATTTTTTGTTCAGATAGAGTGGGAGGGAGAGAGAGGAAGAGAGACAGAAACATTGACATGAAAGGGACACATTGAGTGGCTGCCACCCGCACGACCAACCAGGGCCAGGGACAAACCGCAACCGAGGCACATGCCCTTAGCGGGAACCGAACCCAGGTCTCTCTGGACTGCAGGCCGATGCTCCAACCGCTGAGCCAAACCGGCCAGGGCTCATTGTGGTTTTAATTTGCATTTTTCAGATAATTAGTGACTTTGAGCATCTTTTCATATGTCTGTTGGCCACCTGTATGTCCTCTTTGGAGAATTGTCTATTAAGGTCCTTTGCTCATTTTTAAATTGGATTTTTTTTTTTTTTTTGGTGTTGAGTTTTATAAGTTCTTTATAAATTTTGGATACTAACCGCTTATCAGATGTGTCATTAGTGAATATGTTCTTCCATTGGGTTGTCTTTTCATTTTATGGATGGTTTCCTTTGCTGTACAAGAACTCTTTAGTTTGATGTAGTCCCATTTGTTTATTTTTTTCTTTTGTTTCCCTTGCCTGAAGATATATATCAGAATAAATATTGCTATGAGAAATTTCTGAGATTTTACTGCCTATGTTTTCTTCTAGGATTTTTATGGGTTCGAATCTAACATTTAAGTCTTTAATGCATTTTGTGTGTGGTGTAAGAAGGTAGTCTAGTGTATTTATTTATTTATTTTTTCCCCTATCTGTCCAATTTTCCCAAGACAATTTATTGAAATAGTCCATTGTATGTTTTTGCCTCCTTTATCAAATATTAATTGACTATACAGGCGTGGATTTATTTCTGGGCTCTCTATTCTGTTTCATTGATCTATATGCCTGTTTTTCTGCCAGTACCATGGTGTTTTGATTATTATGGTCTTGGAGTATAGTTTGATACCAGGTAGCATGATTACTCCCACTTTGTTCTTATTTCTCAAGATCACTGTTGCTGTTTGGGATCTTTTATGGTTCCATATAAATTTTTGAAACATTTGTTCTAGTTCTGTGAAATACTCCATTGGTATCTTGATAGGAATTGGATTGAATCTGTAGATTGCTTTGGGTAGTATGGGCATTTTATTGATGTTAATTCTTCCTAACCATGACCATAGTATATACTTGCACTTATTTGTGTCTTCCTCAATTTCTTTCTTCAGTGTCTTATAATTTTTCAAGTACAGGTCTTTTACATCCTTGGTTAAATTTATTTCTAGGTATTTTATTCTTTTTGAAGCAATTGTGAATGGGATTTTTTTAGTTTTCCTTTCTGATAGTTCATTATTGGTGTATAAAAATGCAACTGATTTCTGGATATTTATTTTGTATTCTGCTACTTTACTGAATTCATTTATCAGTTCTAGTAGTTTTTTTTTTGGTAGAATTTTTAATGTGTATCTCTTGTAGACAGTATATCGTTGGATCATTTATTGTTATCCATTCTGCTGATTTGATTTTAATTAGAGTCTTTGGTTCATTTAAGTTTAATGTAAATATTGATAGGGTTGAAGTTACATCTCCCATTTTCTCTATATCTTTTAGTTCCTTTATTCTTTCATTACTGCCTTCTTTTGTGTTCAATAAATATTTTAAAAGAGTTTTCTGTGGTAACATTTTAATCCCCTTGCTTGTTTGTTTCTCTTAATGGTTGCTCTGGTGATTACTGTTAACATCTTAATTTATAACAATCTAATTTAGATTAATACCAAGTTAATTTCAATAGTATACAAAACTTTCTTCTATATAGTACTTTTCCATCACTCCTTCATTCTGATGTCAAAGTGTACATCTTCATAAATTGTATGCCCATCAACACAGATTTGTAATTATTGCTTTATGGTATTGTCTTTCAAATCAGATAGGAGAAAAACAGTTACAAACAAAAATACATTTATACTGGTTTTAATATTTGTGTTTATAGTTACCTTTATTTATGCTTTTAATTTCTTCATGTGTATTTGAGTTATTGTCTAATTTTCTTTTATTTCAACCTGAAAGAGAAATTTCTTTAGTATTTCTTATAGGGCAAATCTATTAGTAATCAACTCTGTTTTTGTTTATCTGGGAATGTCTTTTTTTTTTTTTTTCTATTCATCTTCAGATAGAGTGGGAGGGAGGGAGAGAGAGAGAGAGACATCGATGTGAAAGAGACACATTGACTGCTTCCCGCACGACCCCGACCAGGGCTGGGGATGAACCGCAACCGAGGTATGTGCCCTTGACTGGAATCGAACCTGCAACTCATTGGTCCACGGGCCGACACTCTAACCGCTGAGCCAAACTGGCCAGGGCTATCTGGGAATGTCTTAATGTCTCCTTGATTTCTGAAGGAGAGTGTTGCTGATACAGATTTATTGGTAGGATTTTTTCTTTCTTTCAGTAGTACTTTGAATACGTCATCCCACTGCCTTCTGGCCTCTGTGGTTTCCAATGAGCAATCAGCGGTTAATCTTGTGAAGGTTCCCTTGTACATGAAGAGTCATTTCTCTCATGCTGCTTTCAAGATTCTCTCTTTTTCTTTAGTTTTCAGTATTTTTATTATAAGTTGCAAACCACTGTCATCCTGCCCATGTTTCACCATCTCTATTTGAAAAGATACAGAACACTTTTGTTAGTGCTTTAATTCAACCCTTATATCTCTGTAGTATTTCTCTGATCTATCAACTTTATGATTTAGTAGTATGTGGTTATGTTTTTCATTGTCATATTTCATAGTTTTAGAAAACTTCAGAGTGATATTTATGTGATCCATTGCCATAATTCATCTACCTGATAGATTTGTTGAGCACCTGCATATAAAAAGCTCTATGCAAGACTTTCAGTTTTCTAGATAAGTGACAGATGGTCCTGCCTGTGAAGATGACACATTTGGTTGTTAGAGGACAAATACTCGACTAACTACTATACAATTAGAAGGAAGGTATGCTGAGTATAAACAGAATATTTTTGGAGCACAGAAGAGGAAGTCACTTATTTCTATATTTGATAGATAAGCAAAATCTATTATATAGATTAAGCAATTTGAGACCTTGAGGTTACTATATTAGAAAGGCAGGGCCAGGGACTACAACCTATTATTCTGGTCCTTTTTATGAAACCATGGTGATCATAGAATGTGGCTATGCTGTATTTTTAAGCATCAAAGGTAAAAATGATTTCTTAAATAGCAGAAAAGGATTTGGCAGAAGTTAATGATGTTGGTGCCAGGATTTGTGTATCGTACCACAATTTCTTGTTTTCAGATGTATTAATCAATCCGTATAGGACAGGTAAAATGTGTGACTCGCAGACCGGTTATTTTGCTTCAAAAGATGTGCATGCTACAAATAAAAATAAACAGTATTTATTTATACTTATTAGACTGTACTAGTACGAATATAGTAAACAAATGACTATGTTGAAAATTGAGGTTCAAAATATTAAAATATACTTAATTTTACTAAAGCCACTGTGTTTTCTTTTCCTTTTAATTGATATTTATATTTTGAAAATAATTCTTTCCCCCCTTCACCTCCAGTAAAATTTTGGATAGGTTGAGCTTGTAAAATTAGAGTTTCCTTAATGATAGAAATTGCTGATCAATCAGAACTATGTTCTTTTCCCATAGGGTAAAGCATTACTTATTTGGGCATACAGTTTTAATTTTAATCTGTAATGCCTCCTTTTCTAGTCTCCCATGATTCTTTGCAGCAGGGCAAGAGAAAGCAAGTCTTATAAAAAGAAATACAGTATGTGGTGCTTATTAAAGTTACATACATTTCTTCTCAGAGGAGAATTTTGATTTACTGCAGGTGGTGCATATGTCGCATATGGACATTTCTAGGGAGCAAATTCCTTATTACTGAACAGTGAATGGCTTCTAGTGCTCCATTATTGCTCCGGGAACACGTTAGTACTGATTATGAAAGGTAGGATACCATGAAATCTGTAAGGTGATTTGGCAGAGTCGATGCTGTTGGTGCCAGGATTTCGGTACCGTACCACAGTTTCCTGTTTTCAAATGTATTAATTGATCCGCAAAGGACATCTTTTGGAGACAAGAATTCAGACAGACTGGCACAGGCTGGACCTCCGCCAAGACTGCTCGGAAGGTTGCCATACTGGGAGCAAAGAGTGAGAGAGAGAAAGAGAGAGAGAGGGAGAGGGAGAGAGAGAGGCAGAGGGAGAGCTGAGGAAAGAAAAAAAGGCAAGACTTGGCACAGCTCAGTCAAATCAGCTTCTTTTGTCTGCTTTCTCGGCTTGAGCTTCAGGAAAGAAAATCGTCCTGGGGTACAGAAAAACTCAGAACTTTTTGGTTTTCAAACTTAGAAGGCTTTTTAAGTCTCTTGGGCTATTTGAAAGTGTTGGTACATTCAATGACGCTTGGTCACCAGTATTTAGGGAAATAAAAGCCTTTTTCAAAATGAAGCTTCCACAGTGTCCATGCATTTGGGAAATACTGTACTTGATTTTTTGCATGTATGATTATACCATGAGAGACAGGATTAATAGAGAAGATGGCAAGGCAAATTTCTAATTAGAGAGAATATTAATTTTCTACAAAATAAAGTTTGTTCATCAATACAAACCTGCTTTCAAATCAAATCAGACATCCTTCGGAATGTGTTCAGAACGTAAGTTTTTAGATTTTATTTCATTTTTTTTTTTCCCATTTGTAGACATTCACTTTCAAGGAGCCTTTCTAAGATTTTATGCAACCTAGCCAGGAAATCAGAGTAAAAGTTCTTTTATCCATGTGTTTAAGATAATGTTTTCTTAAAGCAACAGCTTTTATTTCTGCTGCTTCATGCTGTCCTAAACTACATCCCCCAGCAATGAGTGACAACACTGAAGACCAGAAAGGCAAGCTGAAGACACCCGACTTCGCTTGAAGGGCAAACAAGAAATGTGAGCTTGGTCATTATTTTTGTGTGTGTCTTTGCTCTGAACCAGTTTTTGGAGGTGGGTGGGGAGGTGGGTGGGGAGGTGTCTATGTCTAAAAGATGTGTGCGATTAGGGAATTTTCATTGTGAGAAGGAAATGATAAAAGGTAATTTTTATGATGTTGGCAGAAATGGCTGGGAATGGTAGAGAATAGAAATTTAAATCTTTTGGGTAACAAGTAGTGAACTGTGTTTCAAATACTTGGAGAAAAATTCCACTTTTTTTAGTTGATTAAATTGTATAATTAAACGATTACTAGAGCTCAGCTCTCTCACAATGTTTTAAGTAGAGGGAAAATCTAGAAAGTTTATCAATTTTCTTTTCAATATTACCCAGCATTTTATTTATATTTATACTTTATATGTAATTTCTTAACAATAAATATTTCCTGTTAGGCCTGGTTATGATTGGATTGTGATAGCTCTGCTGTTAAAAATCAGCATTATTGTAGGATAGGTTAACTGAAAGGCACGTTTTTTTTTTTTGTGGACCACCCTCTTTGTTATAAATATTCTATTTCTAAAGAAGAGAGTTTGAATTGTAGTAGGTTATGGTTTCCTGTAATATTATATTTCCTTTTATTTTATAGACTAAAAAAGTACAGGAAAATCGAATACATTCACCTAAGTACTGATCATTTTGGGCAATATAAAAGACTGCTCCAGGATCTATGCTTTTGTTTTGAGTATGCAAAAGGGTTTGTTAATCCTTTCACAATTTTTTGGTTATAGCTTTATATTATTGTGCACTTCAATCAATTTTTGAAGTGGTTTTTATAATATTGTAATGATATATCAGCAACCCTGAGAATGGCATTTAATACACAAATAAAAAAATATATGAAAAGGTGTTTGCATAATTAAGCTTCAGTATTTACTTCAACTTTTTTACTAATCAACATTTTGATTTTCCATAAAAATCTATCACTTAATGTTCATGTGTGTTGCCAAAATGACAACCTTTGTTTTATAAGCTTCTTTATACACTACCTCGCTGATACTCCTAAAATGGACGCCAAAACATAAAAGACAAGCTGATAGGCACTGGAAAGGAGGTGTTTGCCTGGCTACTGTCTTCCTTTTTTAACTGATCACAGGGTCATTCACGCCTATACTCAAACCCAACAATCTATGAAACAAAAAGGAAGTTCAATAAATAAGTTAAATTAGAGCTACATTTTAATACTGACCGTCTTATTACCGATTTTTATTTACTTTAATTTACTTCTTAAACAGGTTTGCTGAATATACAACTTTTTTAGTTTGTTTAAGACCATTTGCTCTTCAAGTTAGAATTATTTGCTAGCTTATTTTCTAACTTCTTTGCAGCGAATTCAGTAAGAACAAACTTATTTTATATCCGGACTATTTTATGTCTAATTATTTTCTAACAGTATAATAAAAAATAATTGAATTTAAAAACAGATGTCAGAACATACCTTTAGAAATATTAAATATTTTGATACTGGTAAAGCTACATTTTATAGTGTTTATTGAACTTAAGATTTGATAATAAATATTAGCTGTAATACCCAATAAAGTTTCTTACCAATATATTCTCTCTGGCCTACTTGTTACATATCTTAAAATGAAAAAGTGTCCCATATTAAGATGCTTCTTGTTAACTGGGTATAATAGACACTTCTTTGTATAACCTTTCTTTAAAGGTTGTTCAAGAAATTGTGTTGGTTACATTTTCAAACACATATATTTAGGTTTAAAATAATGCATTCTTCTTTACTTTTAGAACTTTTATTTTATAAACACATTGACATTTAGGTTATTAATTATTCCCATATTAGTATTGACATTTCAATCTTATTTTAAAGTGTATAAATACTAGTGGTATGATTGCAAATTTACTCTGAGCATATATTCAATGCAGTTTAAATTTTATAATATTTTGAAGTAGAATTATTAAGACAGAAATGGATTAACAGTTAATGGCTACTGATGCCTATTATTAAGTCCCATTTAGATGTATATACCTGAACATAAAAGCACATAATTCTATAAACTAATGAAAACCTCTCAGGGGACCTTAGTCAACATTTTATAATTATTCACTCATTTATTCATTTAAACAAATGTTTATTGAGTACCCATTTAAGCATGCTACTATTTCATTGATGAAGTTATTTTGGCTAACAGGGAAGGAAGCCACATACATGGGTGGCAGAGGGAATAGATTTAAAATAGATGTACAAAAGCCTAGATAGAAAAGAGCACTGTTGTAATGAGATTTATTTCCATAGGTTAAAGTATGTTAACTTTTATTGCGTAACATATGTATTATAGAGTGTTATTATAAAAAATCAGGCTATTCGTTGTAGCCTATATAGCTATAAGATTTTGTTTAGTTATTATTTAGGTTGCTGCATTTTATTGGCCAAAAAAACTTCAGTTGTTCAAGTCTTCGGACAGACTTGTAAAATAAGCAATTCAAATGGTGTGAGGAAGAAATTAAACAGGGAACACTGAACCACAGCTCACGTTCTAGATTTTACGTACGTCAAAGTAGGTGTCATTGAACCTTCAAAGATATGGCCTGTTTACGAGGGATGTTTTTCCTTTCCTTTGTTTTCTTTTGTGAGAAAAAGGTAGAAGAGGCCAACCCCATACTTGTAAGCCAGCATGGCCCTTAGGAAGTAAGTTTGCAAGGGGTGGTGTATTTTAAATGGACCAATCATGTCACTTTCCATAACCTCTAATGTTTTGTTTCATTTTTTCCTTTTTCTTAGCTTTGTTTACTTACATAAAGACTCATAGGCAAAACACAGCCCTTGACTCTGGATGTAAATGAGCATTTAACTGGTTTATTCCATGTAGTTGTTCTTTAATACAAAAAGAAGGTATGGGTTCAGATTCTGAAGCAGAGATGAAAGTCACATGAGCCAGGGAGATGAACTTGGAAGCTGTGATGGTGGCTAAGGCCTGTGTCAGGGCTGGTGACCAGTGGTAATGAATGAGAAATGTTTCAGCCATAGGTATGGACTGCTGAAGTGACTTAACAGAGATTCCTAGAGGGCTTGCTGTGTGCCAGGCACTATGCTGGCTGTAAGTGATACTAAAATATAATTTCTGCCCATAAGAAATTAATAGTATAATTGGGGGTTGCAGGAAGAAGGATAAGAATAACAGTTTACCTGTCACCTGTTACCTCATTTAATCCTAGCAACAATGCCTAGCATAGGAACTGGGTACATAATGGCCACTCCATAAAGATTCCTTGAAGGAACAAACAAGGTTGTGAACCAGCTATTAATATCTTGTGTCTTATTGACTAAAATAATTTTTCCCCTCAAGGTTGAAAGGCAAAAAGCACTGTGCTTGCTTTTATCTTGAGTCTGTGTTGCTGGTTATGGGTTTAGATGGGGTGCAGAGTAGGGCCACATTCTTTGTGACCACATTAGAATCCCTCCAGGTAGCCATTGGAGACAATATAAAATAAGGACTTGACTGGCTCCCAATAGCCCTGAGCACCCAGTCCCTCCCAGCTGGACCTCCATTGTCTTGCATTCTTCCTCTCCTAGTTTCCCCAAAAGATCCCAGAACTCTATCTTAGGCATGGTGTGGTCTAAGCATGGAGCAGACCAGCTGATTATCTAGCAAGTTTAAAGTCTTTCTTAGCATGGGAAGAAGGCTGAGGGGATTGAGAGAGAGTAAAATAGGGAGGGGGGAGAGGAAGTGAGGGAAAATTGTGGCTAGCTGAGGGTACTGCCCAATAGCCAGCTTCAGTCCTGTCAATAACTCCATTAAGAGAGTGAAGGTAAGTGTGGGATCTCGCGGTTGTACTGGAATATCAGAGGCAACCAGCATTAAGAATGTGATGAAGCAGTATGAAGGGTTGCTGAGGTCAGTTCATGTTGAACAGCATCTTTCTAGGTCTTTTTTCAGGGGTGTTTTGAGAACCAGGAGAGGGAGGGGCAGCGTCAGGTATACAACTGTGTACCAAGGAGATGTGGGGGCTGAAATTCAGTCCCCACTTTCTTGCCCAAGCCCTGCGCCTTGGTTTGCTAGAAAGTCACCATGGGTGTGAGTGGTGGCCCTAGAGAGAGTGGGCATGGGGTGAATCTAAGCTTGGAATTGAAATAGCAGCAATGAGAGATGGTCAGAGGGTCTGGGGTGGAGGAGGGGCAGCGTTCCAGTGTGTGACCATGATATCCAGGTGGGGTTAGGAGAACAGGGTGAAACCTAGAGAGGTGAGTGTGTAGAAATTCTGGTAAAGGGAAGGAAAAGGTTCAGAGAATACTGATGTTAGGAATTTATTCTGAAACCCAACAGATTGTGACAAATAGCACCACTACAAGGCATGACTTAGTTTGGCCATTGGTTGTGCTAAGGTCATTTTATTTCTCTAAAACCAAGTGTAGAAAAGGAAGAAAGTTTTACCTGTTTGTGTTCTGTATTCCACAATGTTATAAGAGTTAAAAATTTCCATTTTATAGTTAAGAATCTCTTACCCCTAAGGTGTGGAAAACATTTTGGTGTTACCGTTTAGGTTTTGAAGTAGTCTTTCTGTCGTGATGCTGTCCTTTTCATCTCATAAATCAATGCCATTTCTGTCACTTTTTCCATTAGCCTCTGGAAGTTATTTTCCCTTACCTGAAAATTCTATCAAATTGTTCTGAGAGACTCAGGAGTGCTTTATTCTAGTGTTTTTGAAACAAATAGTCCTTTACCATCATGGGGTAGAGGGAATGGAATTCATAGTTTCACCAACCTCAGCTTGATTTTTTTTTTTAATCTTCACCTGAGGATATTTTTCCCTCCATTGATTTCAGAGAGAGAGTAGAATGGAGGAAGGAAGAGAAACATCGATGTAGGAGAGAAACATTAATTGGTTGCCTTCTGAATGCAGGGCTGAGGATCGAACCTGCAACCCAGGTACATGTCCTGACTGGGAATCAAACCTGCGACCTTCTGGTGCACAGGATGATGCTCTAACCCACTGAGCCATACCTGCTGGGCTTAGCAACATCAGTTTGAATTTTGATTCCACTTTTAACTTGTTGAACTTTGGTCAAATAATATAATCCCAGTTTCCTCATGTATAAAACAGATCATCCTATCTTCCTCAAAGGTTGTTGGGAAGAGAAATAAGGAAATATATACAAAGCTCTTAGCATAGTGCCTGGTATATAGTAAGTGCTCAATAAATGGTAGATATTGTTATTTTTAAATTAAAATTTGTTTTTAAATTGTGGCAAAAATACATAACAAAATTTACCATCTTAACCATTTAAAAGTGTATAGTTCAATGGCATTAAGAATATATATTTATTTTGTGCAGTCATCACCATCATCCATCCACAGAAATCTTTTCATCTTGCAAAACTGAAACTCTCTACCCATTAAACAACAACTTCCCATTTCTCCTCCCCCAGTCCCTGGCAACCGCCATTCTACTTTCCATCTCTATGAATTTGACTACTCTGTGTAACTCATGTAAGTGGAATCATGTCCTCAAGGTCCATCCATGTTGTAGCATGCATCAGAAGTTCCTTCTTTTTTAAGGCTGAATACTATTCCATTGTATATATATCTATCACATTTTGTTTACCTCTGTGTCTGTTCATGTATACTTAGGTTGTTTTCCTATTTGGCTGTTGCGGATAATGCTCCTTTGAGCATGGGGATACAGATATCTGTGTGAGTCTTTGCTTTCAGTTCTTTTGGGCATATAACCCAGAAGTAGAATTGCTGGATCAATAGGCAGAATTAGCACTCATAGGAGGTTATATTTTTGAAAAACTTGTAAGCTAAAATTATGTAAGTTGAATTTGACTTTCCAGCATAGATAGTGGTGTAATAAATAGGAGGTCATAGACTTGATTAAGAGATTGTTATGTCTAGCTTTTTGGGGAAATAGCCCAAACACCACATTTGTTATCTCTAAATTATTTATACAACAGAGTTTTGCATGTTAATTAGGGCAATCTAATCACTTCTAAAATACTATTTATACATTATCTAACATAATAGTCATATTTCATTTTTAACACCAAGTTACTATTTCTGATTTAGAGCAAGTTCTTTAGCCATTCTTTTAGGGTAGGTCTATTGGCTGCATGCCTCTTAGTTTTCCTCCATCTGAGAATGTCTCGATTTCCCTTTTTTCCTGAAGGATATTTTTGCTGGATATAGAATTCTGAGCTGACAATTCTTTTTCTTAAGCATTTGAAAAGTGTTGTGCCCTGGCTGGTGTGGCTCAGTTGGTTGAGTGTTGTCCCATGCACTGAAGGGTTGTCAGTTTGATTCCCAGTCAGGGTACATGACCAGGTTGTGGGTTCAGTCCCTGGTTGGGATGCATACTAGAAGCAACCGATCGATATTTCTCTCTCACATTGATGTTTCTCTCTCTCCCTTTTCCATCTTCTCTCTCGAAAAACATATTAAAAAAGAACAAATGAGCCCTGGCCAGTTTGGCTTAGCGGTTAGAGGGTCGGCCCATGGACCAGAAAGGCCTGGGTTTGGTTCCCGTTAAGGGCACATACCTTGGTTGTAGTTTGTCCCCGGCCCCGGTTGGGGTCATGTGGGTGGCAGCCACTCGATGTGTCTCTCTCATGTTGATGTTTCTCTCTCTCTCTTCCTCCCTCTCTCCCTCCCGCTCTATCTCAAGATAAAAATGCAAAAATGTCCTCGGGTGAGGATAAAAAAAAAAGAAAAAATGAAAAATGTTGTGCCACTTCCTTCTGCCTCTGTGGTTTCTGATGAGAAACCTGCTGTCATTCCAACTGTTTTTCCCCTTCTAGGTAAAATGTTTCTCTCTCACTACTTTCAAAAGCTTTGTCTTTAGTTTTCAAAGAGTTTATGATGTATCTTGGCATGGATTTCCTTGGATTTATCCTGGGGTTCACTCAGCTTCTTGAATATGTAGGTTTATGTCTTTTTCCATATTTGTGAAGTTTTCAGCCTTCATTTCTTTGAGTACTTTTTTAGGTCTACCCCTTTTCTCCTTTTCTTCCAGAACTTGGATGCCATGAATGATCGATCTTCTATATAGTCCTAAAGGTTCTTGACACTGATCATTTAAAAAATTTTTTTTCTTTATTGTTCAGATTGAATAATTTCTGTTGTTTCCATCTTCAGGTTCATTGATTCTTTCCTCTGTTATCTTCTTCCCAGTTAGTGAGTTTTAATTTCAGCTGTTGTATTTTATGTGCTGTTTCTTTGCGGAGACTTTCTATTTTTTCATTTGTTTCATGTGTGTTCATAATTGCTTGTTGAAACATTTTTATAATGAATGCTTTTAAACCCTTGTTAGATAATTCCAGCATCTGTGTCATCTTGGTGTTGTCCTTATCTGATTGTCTTTTCTCATTCAAGTTGAGAGTTTCCTTGTTCTTGGCATCACAAGTGATTTAGATTATATCCTGGACATTTTGGTTATTGTGAGATTTTGGATCTTATTTAAATCTGTTTTAATAGCCCTTTTCTGGTATCATGCCAGCAGGGTAAAGGGGGGGCACTCCCTCACTACTTTAAGGTGGGGGTGGAAGTCCAGGCTCCTTATTGGCCTGTATTTGCAGCTTGGGGTGGGAGGGATGCCTTGTTACTGCTGGGTAGCGGTGAAGTTCAGGCTCCCTTTGGGCAGCACTGCTATTTTTAGTTTTATAGTTGGTGAAATAACCTGAACAATTCCTGAGCTGTGTATTCCTTAACTTTATCTTATACTGTTGTTGCTACTTGTGTTTAACAACTTATTTAATGATAGTCAAATTCTCAAATTAGGGCCTGAACCCTCTTTAATTACTAGCTTCCCTAAGGTTAGCGTGTGTTTACCATTAGCACACTGAAGAAAAGATTTTAAGTGAAGAAACAAGATTATATTTTCTACTTTATTAGCTTTGAAAATTTATTTTTAAAAGGAGATAAAAGCCTACCTGTGCCAGGTTTCCATTTTTCCCGTTAATAGCATGTAGGTCTAATGCTGCAGAGTATTTCATTTTAGTTTATCTGTTCTTCTGCTGGTTTTTTGCTTTGTGCTAACCACACTATAGTGGCCAACATGTCTCCTACACATATATTGTGATCTCTAGGGGAATTACCTAGAAATGGAGCTGAGTTGCCAAATATGCCAATGTTACTCAGCAATGCCAAAGTATTCTTCAAAGCATCTGCGCCAGTTATTATTCCTGCACCAGGGACGTTAAAGTTATCATCAGAGTTTTAATTTTTCTGTAGCTTCCACATCTTCACCAATACATGGTAGTATTAGACTTTGAAAATTTTGTGAATCTGGTGGACAAGAAATGTTGTGCTGTTATGTTTATTTGTGTACCTGATTACTTAGTGATATCCAGCATCTTTTTAAATTGACAATTTCGAGTTCCTTTTCTGTACATTGTCTATTCATACCCTTTGCACATTTTCCTCTTGAGTTGTCGTATTCTTATTAATTTGTAGTATATTTTATATACCAAGCCTTTATTATATGGATTAAAAATATCTTCTCAATCTTCGGTTTGTTTTTCATTTTCCTTGTAGCGACTTTTGAAATAAACTATAGTATATGTTTGAAAAATTGGAATGCTTTCAGTTTTCATTTTCAAAGATGCTTTATTTTAGTGATAATACTTACAATCCATGCTTTTGGATGTAGCAGAGAGGACTAATATTTCTTTGAATGTACCAGAAATTACCCCCTTAATTAATATGTAGCAGATAAAGTTTCTTATTTTCCATATAAACTTTTGGTCAACTGAAATCTTTGTTAGATTCCTAGTTCCTGAGCTCCAGTTATTGAATGAATGAGTGCTGTTAAGTCTTATTTCATCTGCAGAGCCTTGTACAGCACACCAGTAACATGGGCACATTCCCAATAAGTCAGCAGCGTTACCAAATAGGAATTCTTGGGCCTTTAGAAAGAAGGTTCTGATTACAGTGATTTCTATGCAGTGAATAATCTCAGTGCAGTAAGCACTTTCTCCTTTCCCTAACCAGTCCTCTTGCTAACAAAATAACTTAATTGAGAAATTCAAACTGTTGGGGCAAGTGGAATTGAGTTGTGGCTGAGACTCCTTGTGTATCTTTTGTTGTGCAATCAAGTAGCACTTATTCACCAACTCTCCTCAGCCTTCCTGCCTAAACAAAATCCACCTAATCTCCCAAATCACTTTGCAAAACAAAAGAACACACAGAAGATACAGAAACCAGGAGGACTGGTGCCCTGTGCTGGGTGTGTTGTACGTGCAGCCCTCCCTCTCCTTTCCCTCCTCGTTTCTATTTATGTATAACTGCTTTCATAATTATATATCTGTTTTAAAATCTGAGTGTGAAAGTGTGCCCTCTTCACTATCCTGATAGGAAACTGGGTTGTTCAGCCCACGTGGCACCATTGTCTGTCGGATGGCAGTTTGCCATCACCAAAGGCAAAGTTCTAGGTAGAAATTCATAACCAATGGAAGACTGGACTTGTAAATGCAAACCTATTGGGCAAACCTCTTAGTATGGATTTTGCATACTCGCCCCTTTCAAGGGCAGTGGCCCCGTGTGCTCAGTGCATGCTTGTCTTGTTATACTTGTTCGCTATTTAGTGTAGTGAGTGAACCTTCCAATAGCACAGAAGGAAACCAGCTAAATTCTTCTCATTGGCTGAGCTTTACAATTCTTCCTTCTTCCACTTATTGAATTCTTCCCTGGAATCAGCACTAGTCACTGTTTCTATACCACTCCACTGTTTAAAAGACTTATGGAAAACTTTAATAAAGAATATGTGAAAATAATGACTATCATTTGTTTAATTACAAACTCTGTTTTCTCTGTGACTTAGGTTACTGCAACTTTGTCTCTCTGTTTGTGTCATACACAGACACACACACATTTCAGGTGAGAAAATTGAGGCTCAGAGAAGTGAAGTGCCTGGCTTAGTGACATTATTAGGACTGAAATCAAGTCTTCTGCCTCCAAATCCCTTGTGTATTCCATTATTTGGTATTTGTTCACTCTATGATGGGGTCACTAGAAGAAGAGCAAGTTGCTACTATTGTAACAGCCCCTTCCATACACCACTTGGGACTGTGTAAGGGTAAACCCTCGCCATTCATTCATTCAAGCAATCAATTTATCATTTAAAAAAATATCTGAGTGTCTGCTAGAGCTACATGATGAGGATCCAGTGATGGACAAAACATGAACACCCTCTGCCTTCATGGAGCTTATGGTGTAGTGGTGAAGAAAGACACAAATAAGTAAATTCAGTCAAGTATAAGTATGACAGGGGAAGAGGGTTCTGGTTTAAAAAGCCTCCTTTCCCTCTTCAACATAGAGGGAGAATAAAAATTCATGTATTTAGAGAAAATGGATCTCTCGGGATGTGAGACTCTTCTGATTTGTTTTTGTTTTGTTTTTTTTTAGTTTAAAATATGTATTTTCCTACTATATTTAGTAATAGTCAAGTCACTAGAGCTAAATGTTACAGATTTTTACATGGAGATTTTATATAGCAGATAGATTATCTACTTATAGAAATCTTTAATTCAATTCAAGTATATTCTTTGAAATCAGTGTTGATCATTCTGGGCTTTAGAAAATTATTTTTCAATGACAGTTTATGTTTAATATAATTTCGTATTAGTTTCAGGTGTATAGCATAGTAGGTAGACAATCATATACTTTGCAAAATGTTCCCCCAATATTTTCAGCACTCAGTTTTTTAAAAAAAATATAACACCAAGTATAGAGCCATAAAATAAACAAAGACTGTAGAATTTTAGGATCTTAGGTGTCATTAAGGTTGCCTCCTTGTGGCCAAATCAATGGGAACTTCCTTTCTTAGCCTCCTGAGAAGCAGATCCTAGAATCTCTGGGAGCAGTTTCCTATGCTAAACAGCACCTAGCAAAGAGGCACATAATGAATTATTCTGTGTGTCTCTGCCTCAGAATGTTCCCCCACACTTAATCTTCCACCTGGATTCCTTTTAATGCTTTGGAATAACAGATCAGGGGAGATGAATTTTGTTTGGCTATTTCTGGATGTAAGTGTTAGAAAAAAAAAAAAGAAAAAGAAAACCACAAAAACCCAACATGCAGTTTAAATAAAGAAAAATGAGTTTTACTTTCAAGAGAGCTTTTGCCATTTTCTTAATGCTTATTCTTCTTCGGAGAGCTCATTATTGAACAGAGTGCGACAGGAGTTTACTGTGGTGAATGTGTCTTGTCCGGACCAGGGGATGAATTAGAGCACTGATGAAGGCCAGAGGAGCGGGCAGAACTGCACCTAAATTGCCCCCAGATAGTTGCCAAGCTATTCTGCTTTTTTAAAGACCCCCAGAGAGCATCCCTAATCGCCTCCAGTTTCCCTTTTCAGTGTTTAATAACCTTTGCTGTCAGGAAATTCTTTCTCATATTTAACCCAGTTTTCCCTTGCCACAGTTCAATGCCATTTCTCTTGTTGTCCTTGGTGGCGACAGAAGAGCAGGTCATTATCTTCTTGATAATATCCTTAATGTTCTTGAAGGGCATCGGAAGTTCCCCCTAAGCCTGCATTTCCCCCAGTGGAATAAACATATTCCTTTTCTCCCTCCCCCACCCACTTCTCAAGGGTGCTATTTGGAAATATAATCTCTGACATTTTGCTCTTAAGTATCTGATCCAAATATTTATGTCAGGACTATTTTTTATTTTGGTTAATCCTCACCCGAGGATATTTTTCTATTGATTTTTAGAGAGAGTGGAAGGGAGGGAGGGAAAGAGAGAGAGAGAGATTGGTGTGAGAGAGATACATTGACTGGTTGCCTCCTGCATGACCCTGACCAGGGCTGGGGATCGAACCTGCAACCCAGGTACCTGCCCTTGACCCGAATCAAACCTGCGACCCTTCCGTCCAAGGGCCAACACTCTAACCGCTGAGCCAAACCGGCCAGGGCCATCATGCCTATCTTGAGATGTCCTTTGGTTTCATTTTTGCTCAGTGAGCCATATCCTTTTGTTACTTCCCTTGCTGTTGGTTCATCCCCGAGACTGCTGGCTGCCCTGCCTCCGGGTGTGAGTACCCTTCTAGAGGCTGAAGGGGACTCGAGGAGGGGTTCCTGTCTCTTCCACCTTGAAGAAGGAACCCAAATGCCTCTTGCCATTCATGGTACTTCTGAGAGTGTATGGCTTTTTTCCATGAATACATTTCATTCCAATTTGCATTTTGGTGCATTTAGGATTTCATTGGCCTCATCCTCAGAAAGATATAGCATGTCATCAGCGCTCTTCTCACTCTTGATTTAATTTTATAAATGCCACAGGGGAACATATACACTTGGCCACCTAAGTGATGGGTGGACATGTCTGTTTCCCCCCAGATTCCTGTGTGATCCTCATGAAGGGGGGTGATGGATATTCGTATCTCCCATCCCTCATCAGAAATGCCTGACACGTTTGAAACACACTTAATGACTGGTGGTTGGTTGTCAAGTGAGTTGTTGGGAAATTTACTTCATTTTGCTTTTTTAGGTTTCTGTCTCCTCACTCGTTCCTCCTAAACATGAAAGCAGCTCTGAGCTTTCTCCTGGCTGCCGGAGCCAGCGGCCCTCCCACCTTGGCTGCCAAGCTTTTAGCAGATGAAATAAAATTCTATTTATAACTGGTCTCTGATGGATTTCCTCCCTACCTGTGGGGGTGCTTCATCAGCAGGTGTACGGAACAGATGGAGAAGGGTTTTAATTTTTTTTCAGTTCAATTAGATCAACTCTCCAGGTTCAGACCAGTACATTCCCCTTCTCACTTAGTTTCTTCCTCTTGGCATTAAAATTGTTGAGCATAGCAAAACACAAATTAAGACCAGGAGATAAAATGCATATAGAGTCTGCCTTTAATATAGATACTTTGGCAAAGGAACTACATTTGACATCAAATGATAAATCAATTTTAACCCCTTTCTCCCTAGCACTTAATTTTAATGCTCTTTAAATTACTATTTGGAGGACTAAAATGCTAAAGTATATAAACGCGTTCTTTTTTCTTGTGATGTATTTTTTGCATGTGAACTTACGCATTTTGAAAATATACCATTTTTGAAGAAACAGTTCGTCTCTGATAGCAGTTCAGTATATATTAGGAAGATTTTTAATGAGGAGCTGAAATCATTCATTTCATGAAGTTCATTTGACATTGACAGTTGAATTGTCCAGGATAGTGATCAAATGGTAGCAGGTGGTCCAAAACCAGTCTGAACATGACTTTCCTTAGCTCTGGGTTTTACCATCACTAGCCAGTGAAAGACCAGGTACCCCAACTTCTAACTTCAACATATACATAGGTACTTTCTACTTACCAGGTTTGCCCTTTGTAGGGTATATCATCTCTTGTTCCCAAGATCCTAGATTTCAGTTAGTCCCTGGCTCTCTGATGAGAGGCCAAGCCTGGCTGCCTCATGGAGCGATTCGATCATTGAACAAACATTTACTGACTCCTGCCCAGCATTACGACATTGCCTTCAATGAGGCCCACATCTAGGCCCCATTGTGTTCCCTATAGCACCATCAAAATCACTGAGCTAAGCCCTGGCAGGTTTGGCTCAGCGGTAGAGCGTCGGCCCGCGGACCAATGAATCTCGGGTTCGAGTCTGGTCAAGGGCACGTACCTCGGTTGCGGTTGGTCCCCGGCCCTGGTCGAGGTCGTGCAGGAGACAACCAGTCGATGTGTTCCTCTCACATGGATGTTTCTCTCTCTCTCTCCCTCTCTCTCCCTCCCACTCTATCTGAAGATAAATAGAAAAATATCCTCGGGTGAGAATTTAAAAAAAAAATTACTGAGTTAATATCTATTTGAAGCTGGATTTGAAACAAGTAAGATTTGGCTATTTCATATATATATATTTTGTTGTTCAGATTCTAATAGAAGCAGCTCCCCCACTCCTGTTTTGTTTTACTTAATTCTTAATTATTTCTGGATGGTTTTTTCAAGGATGTGGATTGTCCAGATTTGTGGCTTGCTCTCTGGCCTCTCCCATTTTATTTCCCACCAAGAATTATACCGGGATGGGGGCTGGGCCTGGAGCCAAGAGAGCCGAATAAGTCAGTGCCACTGCTGGCTAGAAGTAGGGTGAGCAGTTACGAGGAGAAAATGTAGCGGGAGCCCCACTTGTTTCTCATGTCATTGTCTGGCGAGTGCATTTGAAGAGTCTCTTTAGATGTGTTCTGCACTTTTTAAAATGGACTCTCATATTTGGTGATATGATAACTTAAAAATTATCTAGCAAAATCACTCCTCTGATCCTTCGTCTCCTTTGCAGAATCTGTGTCAAGTGACTGTCTCGGTGTTCACAATGCAGAGCTCACTTTTTCACAGGCTGGTTGACCCATGCTATCTTTGGTGACTTATTCTATTGAGCTGTGATGCTGTGATCTTTCTTCCTACTACTTTCATCTGCTGATCCTCCTTTTACCTTTTGGGGTCATACAGAACAAAATCTAATTCCAACATGTGGCAGCCTTTCACATACTTGAAAAATGTGCCTTCTGTGTTCCACCATTTATATGTGACATGATTTAGTTACATGGCTTTCCTCTAACCTGCTCCAGTTTAACTGCCTCTTTATTATGGAGTGGCATGCAGGACGGATGCCACATTTTATGTGGTGCAGTCTGACAAGTGCCAAGGAAAGCCAGACCACCGCTGTCCTAGTTAGAGGTCAAGCAATTCTGACAACTTCCTATTTGCTTGATTCGACTAAATAGCGCATCTTATTTTCCCAGCAGGACAACAGGGTTTCTCTTGTGTCCAGGGACAGGCGCAATGTTTCTGGGCTGTGATGGATTCGCTTTGATCATCGGGGTCTGGCTTCAGTCGTTCCTTGGTACCCACTACATGGCTGTGTGATTGTGGTGCGTGAATGGGTGGTGGGTGATGTCAAATGGGGTGCCGAATGACAAATATGGGGCCATCTGGAATGCCTATGTGGCCTGTGAACATAAATCATTCCACCTCCCCATGGCTCTTTCCCACATTGCAATGCTATACCACTGCATATTTTCTCTCACAGGGCCACTTAATCTTGTCTCCTTTTAAATACTTTGTAAAAGCCCAAACAATAGGATGCTAGGTTCTCAAAGTATATAAAATAGATCCCCAGGTTAACTCCACTTATGATTTCTCCGTCTCTTCTCCTGCAACGAGTAGAATCATCATAGGGAGGGACGATCAGACAGGCTTTTTGGAGATTAAAAAAACAACAACCCCTAGCATTAACACATCATACCTTATTTTCAAGGGGAAGAATATGTGATTGGGGTTGGAAATGTCTTCATGTGGAAATGTTCACTCTCTCCAAAAGTACCTGGCACATGGTAGACACTCAGTATGTGTTTGTTGAATGAATGAATGAGGCAGAAGCTTTTGTTCCACGTTATGGCCACTATTGTTTCAAATGCTATTGTTCCACAAGAGTGGTAGTTTCCTCGATTGGAGCCTCATAATGGGTTTCTTATCACACTTGGGTGGCATTAGCATAAGGATCTCTTAAATCTCCATTAATATGTCAAATCCTGAAGCTGCTTAGATCAATATTCTCTCTGTCAGACAAATAGTTGCTTCATGTAGATTCAGCCCTACTTCATTTACCTCAAACAGTATTCATTCAACAGATATTTTTTGAGCATTTGCAACATGCCTGGTGTTATGCTGAGAGCCCAAGATACAGTGGGGAGCAAAACATTCAGATTTCTGTCCTCAAAATAGTGGGGGAACAGATAAAATATATGTTGTGTGTGTGTGTGTGTGTGTGTGTGTGTGTGTGTGTGTATTACATCCCTACAAGTTGTCAAGGTGCAGGTGCTATCCAAACATATTATTGAGTTACTATTATGTGTCAGGCATTTTGCTAAGGACTAGGATTATATATAGCAAGGATATTAAAAAGGAAGAGAAATTTAATTAGACACAGTCTGCCGTCAGGGAATTCAAAACCTGGCTGCAGAGAAATATCGATAATTATGACACAATATGAGAAATCCTATGAGAATTATTATGAGCAAAGGGTTACCCAAACACAGAGGTGGGAGCGACCAATTCTGTTCTGTAATTACATTGACATTTAAATTGAATCTTAAATGATAAGTAGAATTGCAACAAGTGTATAAGCTAGAAGGAAACATTCCTGATGGGAGAAGCATAAGCTAAGACAAGGAGACAAAATTACGTAGGATATCTGGGGCCTGACAAAGTTCTAGAAGATAAAGTAAGAAAGATGTGTTGCAGTTTGTTGAAGACCTTGCTATAAAAAGTTAGGATCCTTGCTATAGAGCAGTGGTTCTCAACCTTCCTAATGCCGCGACCCTTTAATACAGTTCCTCATGTTGTATGTGGGCGTATCTGCATGTGGGCAGACCCGCCTGGAGACGGATAGAGGAGCGGTGTCTCGGTTCCTAAGACCATCGGAAATATGTGTCTTCCCATGGTCCTAGGCAACCCCTGTGAAAGGGTCGTTTGACCCCCAAAGGGGTTGCAACCCACAAGTTGAGAACTGCTGCTATAGAGGCAACCTCAGATGCAGAGAACATCATAACGAGAATATTCTGTAAAATTAGGATAAATGGGTAATTTTCTAAGAAAATAGGAATTACCAAAAATTGCCGTTACAATAGGTAGAAGAACATAAGTGAAAAAGGTGAAGGGATTAAGCACACACACATACAAAAACCTCATAGACACAGACAACAGCATGGTGATTATCAGAGGGAAAGGGGATGAGGGAGATAAAAGAGGGTAAAGGGGGTACAAATGGTGATGGAAGGAGACTTGACTTTGTGTGGTGAACACACAATACAAAAGACATGATGTATTATAGAATTGTACACCTGAAAACTATATAATTTTATTAACCAGTGTCACCCCAATAAACTCAATAAAAATTAAAAAAAAATAAGGAAAGACTGAGAGAGCTGTTAAGAAATTAGAATCTAAAGTGCTATTGGAACCACGTGGTTTTAAAAGTAAAGTATTTGGACAGAGCATGCCTTGATTATTTAAAATCATCTGGAACACAGAGAAAGAGGGAAGATGTCCTGTTCGTGTTATTAGACACGTATAACCTGTTAAGGACAGTCAAAATAAAAGCCCAGATGAGATATTAGCAGTTTTTAAAGAGAACTTCTTTTAATTATTTTCTTGGTGGATTGACCTTCTGTGTCCCTTTTGACCATTTTTAGCTTAAAGTGTATTATGTCTGTGTAAGTATAGCTACTCCTACTTTCTTTGGTTACCATTGCTTGAAATATCTTTTTACATCCTTTCACTCTCAGTCTGCGTGTTCTTAAAGCTAAAACGAGTCTTTTGTAGGCAGCATATATTGGAGTTTAAAAAAATCTATTCAGCCATTCTGTGTCTTTTAATTGGATATTTAATCTGTTTGCATTTTAAGTAATTATTGATAGTTAAACACTTACTACTGCCGTTTTATTAATTGTTTTCTGACTGTTTTGCAGATCCTTTGTTCCATGCTTCCTCTCTTTCTGTGTTCCTTTGTGTTTTGGTGACTTTTCCTGGTGGTATGCTTTGACTCCGTTATTGTATTCTTTTGTGTATCTATTACAGGTTTTTCCTTTGTGGTTATCAAGAGGCTTATATAAAATATCTTATAACATCCTATTTTAAGCCGATAACACCTTAACTTTGAGAGCATGCAGAAGCATGATATTTGTACTTTTACCCCCTCACATTTTAGGTTATTGATGTTATAATTTAATCTTTTTAATATTGTTTACCCAATAACAAATTATTGGTTGTTTTTGATAGTTATGTTTATTTTTTTTATTATTCTTTTTTAATACTCACCCGAGGATATGTTTTTATTGATTTTTAGAGAGAGAGGAAGGGAGAGAGAGAGAGAGAGAGGAGCATCTGTGTGAGAGAGAAACATTGATCAGTTGCTTCCTATATGTGCCGTGACAGGGGTCCAACCTGCAACCTAGGCATGTGCCACGACCAGAATCGAACCTGCAACCGTTTGGTGTACAGGATGATGCTCCAACAAACTGAGCTACCCAGCCAGGGCAATAGTTGTGGTTATTTTTAATGTTTGTTTATAACTTTTAAAACTAGAGCTGTAAGTAAATTATATACCAACATTACAATATTAGGAAAATCTGACTCTGACTATATATTTACCATTACCAATTAATTTTACACATTCATATATTTTTATGATGTTAATTAGCATATTTTATTTCTGTTTGAAGAAGGCCATTTAGCATTTCTTGTAAGGCAGGTCGGGTGGTGATGAACTCCCTCAGCTTTCATTTGTTTGGAAAAGTATCTTCATTTCTGAGGGACAGACTTGCCAGGTGTAGTATTCTTAGTTGACAGTTTTTTCTCTTCAATATTTTGAATATATCATCCTACTCTCCTCTGGCCTGCAAAGTTTCTGTTGACAAATCTGCTTATAGTCTTTTGGAGGCTTGCTTGAATTCATGATGAGTTGCTTTTCTCTTGCTGCTTTCAAAATTCTCTCTCTGTCTTTTACTTTTGACAATTAATTTAATTTTAACATACCTATTTGTAGCCCTTTTTGGGGTTAATATATTGGGATACTTTGGTCCTTAAGAATCTTAAGATGTCCATTTCTCTCCCCAAGTTAGGGCAAATTTTCAGCCATGGTAGGGCTCCCTGCCTAGGTGAGGCCACAGGATATGTTCAGCAGTTGATCAGGGCTGTAGGCTGGGCTTGCAGCTTGGCAGTACCATAGGTTTGGCTCTGAGGTTGCCCAGAGTGTACTCCAGGCATCCTGATTACATGGGGTCAGAATATATGCTTAACATTGCTGGCTTTGTTCCCTGCCAAGCCCTGCCTAAGTGGGGCTGTAAGATGGTCTTTGTGGCGGCCTGGGTTCCTTGACCAGGCTTTCTGGTCAGGCAAGAATGGAGGCTACAGTCAGCACTTGGGCAGGGCTGCAGACTTATTTCCCTACCTGGAAAGGTCTATACAACAGGCTCCACAGCCAGTTGGGCTTGTTGTGCGGTGACTCAAATCAGACACGACTACTAACCAAGTTCTCTGGGTAGGTGAGTCCACCAGCCTGGCCCTGCAGATGGGCAAAGCTGCTGGCTGGGATTTCTGCTGTGGAGCCTCCGTAGGCAGGAACGTGGCTTTCCAAGATCGGAGGGCTGGTTACTATCAGCCTTGCCCCTTCTCCATTTTTATCTAATCCCCAGTCATCAAACCCTTTTGATTCCCTAAGTGATCCTCATGAGACAGAGTGGGCCTCCCAGGAAGCACCCTATCATGCTGGGGGAGCTGAAAGTTCACCTTGGGCTCTCTTTTTCCACCGGAGAAACTGTAGGCCCAGGGGACCCTCTTAGTGCAGCGCTGTGCCAGCTTGGGGGAGGAGTAATGTGGTCAGACTGTGTCCCTCCTATTGCCCGTCTAATGTGGTTCTCTTTGGTCTGTGTGGTCCAGCAGGGTGCTTCAGCTTCATCCCTGGCTTCTGGGACTTTCACAATAGTGTCTTTTCTGTGCATAGTTGCTAGTTGGTCTTGTGAGGGGGGCTGAAGCTGGGAATGACCCATGTTGCCATCTTGATGATGTCACTCTGGGTATTTATTTATTTATTTATTTAATCCTCACCCGAGGACATTTTTTTTGCATTTATCTTCAGATAGAGCGGGAGGGAGAGAGGGAGGAAGAGAGAGAGAGAAACATCGATGTGAGAGAGACACATTGACTGGTTGCCACCCACACGACCCCAACCAGGGCCGGGGATGAACTGCAACAGAGGTACATGCCCTTAGTGGGAACCGAACCCGGGACTCTCTGGTCCGCAGGCTGACGCTCTAACCACTGAGCCAAACCGGCCAGGGCCACTGGGTTTTTATTTGTCTGTTTGTTTTATGTGGGATAGACTTGAGCATGTTTAAGTGCTGAGAAGTTGCGGTTTAAGATACAGAAAAGGGGAAGAAGGGATATTCTTTGAAGGACTGGGATACAAAGCACAGGGATTCACCTGGAAGGGGAGGAGAAGCAGCTCTTCCTTGCAATGGGAAGGTAGGGAGAAGGGATTGGTGGAGAAAGTGAAGTTTATAGGCTTGGTGATGGGAAGTGGGGAAGTGTTCTTCTTTGAGATGATATTATCTGCTGAGAGTGAACGAGAGGTGGCAGGGTTAGAGATTTAGTAAAGTAGATAATAAAATGTGCCTGGCAATTAAGACGAGAATGAGAGAGAACTGACAAGGAAAACATGGGGTGGGTACTTGTTAAAGGTAGAAGGCCATGAATCTATACTGGGAACAATCTGTGAGTTCAGATGATTCTTAGTGGCCCATGTATGCACATGTTTATTTTTAAAATTATTTTCTATTTTATTGAGATATAATTCACATACTATATAAATCTCCATTTATAGTTTACAATTCAGTGGTTTTTAGTAGATTCATAAACTGATACAACCATCACCACTATCTAATTATAGAACACTTCCATTATCCTAGAAAAAAACTCTGTATCCCTTAGCATTCACTCCTCATTCTCCCCTCCCCTCAGCCCTTGGCAGCCACCTAACCTACTTCCTGTGTCTTTGGATTTGTCTATTCTGGATCGTTCATTTATTTTTTAAAATTTTAAAATTTTTATTAAAAAAATTTTTTTCCCCTTTATTGATTTTAGAGAGAGAGGAAGGGAGAGGGAGAGAGAGATAGAAACATCGAAGAGAGAGAACATAGATTGGCCGCCTCCTGCACGCCCCCCACTGAGGATCGGGCCCACAACCTGGGCATGTGTCCTGACTGGGAATCGAACCGGCGACCTCTTGGTGCATGGGTCGACGCTCAACCACTGAGCCACACCGGCCGGACTGGACCTTTCATTTAAATCGAATCATATAATAGATGGTATCTGGCTTCTTCTGCTTAGCATAATTTTTTCAGGGTTCGTCTGTATTGCAGCATTTATCAGTACCTCATTATTTTTATGTTGGAATAGTATTCCAGTGAATGGATATACCACTTTTTGTTTACTTATTCATTAACTGATGGACATTTGGGTTGTTTCCACTTTTGGCTGTCATGAAGAATGCTGCCATGAAGATTTGTGGTCAGGTTTTTATATGGACATATATTTAAATTAACTTGGGACTATACCTAGGAGCAGAATTCCTAGGCTACACGGCAGCCTATGTTTAACTTTTTGAGGAATTTCCAGACTGTTTCCCCAGCATGTGCACCATTTTACATTCCCACCAGTAATGTATGAGGGTTCCAATTTCTCCATATCCTTCTTCGATATTTGTTATTGTCTGTCATTTTGATTATAGTCATCCTAGTGGGTGTGAAGTAGTGTCTCTTTTCAAGTGTATGCGTGTTGAAGGTGAGCACTTGGACTGATCCATGGTTGAGATTCTTCTAGGAGGCTCCATGGAAAAAGAAAGGCCTTATGCTTGAGAATGAGTGGATGGTTGAAGTGATGGGCCACGGAATGAATTAAAGAAATGTTCAAGACCTATGGGAAGGAAACTATACAACTTCACTAAAGGGTGTAAATAAAGACTTAAGTTAATGAAAGAATCAATATTGTAAAAATGTCAATTCTCTCAGAATCTCATATGTAAATGAAATTAATTTCAGTAAAAATCCTAATGAAAACTTCTTGAAGGATTTACTAAACTAATTATAAAATTCAACTGGAACAATACATGCATGAGAATCCCTAAGATATATTTTGAGGGGGAAAAAAAAGAACAATAGTGATGAGGACTTATATACCAGATATTAAAACATACGATAAAGTTAGTAAACAGTGTGGTTTTAGCAATGGAATAAGCCAGTGGATTGAGGGAAAAGATGAGAAGACCCAGTTTCACATGGGAATTTATTATAAGATAAAGATGATGTTGCATCTTCAGAGGTAAAATGATGGGTAATTTCATAAATGGTGTTGGGGCAACTAACTATATTAACAAAGTGAAACTATGTCCCTATCACACACCTTATAGTAAAATAAATTAGAGATGGCTTAAATATTTCTGAGGAAAATTTTATCTATAGAACATTAGAAGAGAGGCTGTGGCAGTTGTGGGGTTAGATTTTATGGAATGGTAGGGAGATCAGTGATACAGAGACACACAGGAAGAAACCATTTGAAGACAGATATGCAAGGAAGGTAGACTGTATGAAGACACACAAAGAAGATGGTCATGTGGAGATGGAGGCAGAGACTGGAATGAGACAGCTACACACAGGAACATCAAAGATTAATTACCAGGGGCAATCAGAGGCTGGACAGCAGCAAAATAGGCCTTCTTCCCTGGAGCCTTCAGGGGAGCACGGGCCTGCTGGTACCTTGATTTTGGACTTCTGGTCACCAGAACTGCGAGAGAATGCATTTTTGTTTTTGAGCCACCAAATTTGTGGTAATTTGTTACCACAGCCCTATGAAATGAATGCAGTGACTAATCAGATTTGATTTGATAGGAGTAGTCAGAAACATTACTGAGTTTTCTAAAAGATTGATAACATAAGCTGTGTTTGATTATTCAGTTCTTGGGTAAACAAGAAGTTCAATTTCATGGTTAAGAAGGCCTCACAGAGCTGCGTAATGAATTTGAGGAATACAAACTAGTCCCATGGGGGCAGGAACTTTGTCTTAGTCACCACTGTTTCCCCAGCATTTAGAACAGTTAAAAGATAGCCGATGCTCAGTAACCCTTTAATGAATTAATTAATAAATAAAAATATACAAAAATACAAACTATGTCAATTTTTAAAACAATGAAGATATTTATTTTGGAAAAAAAAAAGAGGCTGTGATGGGGATGGTAGGACCAGAATAGCTGCAATGCCCATGGATACTGCATGTTTATTTATATATTTATTTATTTTTTTCTTTATTGATTTTTAGAGAGAGAAGAAGGGAGAGGGAGAGAGAGATAGAAACATTGATGAGAGAGAACATCGATTGGCCGCCTCCTGCATGCCCCCCACTAGGGATCGGGCCCACAACCTGGGCATGTGCCCTGACCGGGAATCGAACTGGTGGCCTCTTGGTGCATGGGTCGATGCTCAACCAGCTGGACCTGCACGTTTATTTAACCTGTAACTCTCAGCGACAAGAGGGGAAGAAGGTGTCAGTTCTCAGCTGGAGCCATGGCCATGACCCAGTGCTGCTGAAATAGTAGCCTTGTTCTCTGTTGTCATAGATCGTGGCTTAAAGCTGAGTGTCAAAGAAGGAACTAATCACATTAAATCCAAAGTTAGAGTGTAGTATAAATGCACCAAATCAGAGTTCATTAATTTCCAATAGTGAGTAAAAATATATCCATTTGACAAGAAGTTACTGAGCACTTATTGTGTGCTAAGTATTGTGCTAGGCTTTAGGGTACAGAGAATAAAGATGTAGTCTCTGTAGGTTGTTGGGCGGCACAGTAGATAATGTTGATATAGTGTGATAACATGTCATTGTGATGAGCCTAGGACGCCACAGGAGCCTAGAGCAAGGCCTGGTAGGTGGAACCAGGCATCATAGAGTTTAAAAAAGATTAAGTTTTATTTGATTGTATGTGAGAGGTAGAATTTGGATATTGGCAAAAATGGTTGGTTTGTGTCGTGGAGTACCATGAGGGGGTGCTGAAGCTGAACACCTGCCCCATATAATTCTGCCTGAAATTCTACCTTGGACATTTATTTCTTTGCCTTATGCTTTCCTGAAGTCCTCTTTCAGAACATGGATTCCTCTGTAGGACCTCATGCACCATTCTAATTTAGGCATTCCTACTTTGTTGGGAATTGATTTCCTAAGCTGATTTTCGAGGGAAGAGCCAGTGGCAAAGGATGGGACACAGGATGGGTAAGTCTCAAGAGAGGTTGGGGAAGAGGGCTCTCTGGGCTCAGAGAGAGAGCATTGGGCATTTAAGGAGAAGACTGCCAAGAAAGGGAGGAGAGAGTCCCTTAAAGGGGCACCAAAGATAGCCTGGAAAACCCACAGCTTTCCCTTGGGCTGGGTCTGCCTGGCGCTCTTTCCCAGAACTCAGGCTGGCTGCAATGTGCACAGAAAGGTGGGCACAGCCGCTCTGTCCTGTGTAAGTGTGAACTCATGGCTTTCTATTTGGGAATGGAGAAAGAGACTGCCTTTCTGTAAATGTAAGTTTCTGTATTCTGGATATTAAAATGAATCTTAGTTGTGGGGATCATGTCATTTTTTTGTTTTTGTTAATTCTCACCTGAGGATATTTTTCCATTGATTTTTTTTAGATAGGATGGAAGGGAGAGGGGGAGAGAGAGAAACATTAATGTGATGAGATGCACTGATTGGTTGCCTCCTGCATGACCCTGACTGGGGCCAGGGATCGAACCTGCAACCCAGGTAACGTGCCCTTCACCTGGAATTGAAGCCATGACCCTTTGGTCCAAGGGCTGATGCTCTAACTGCTGAGTCAAACTGGCCAGGGCAGGATTATGTCTTTTATCAATCCAATAAAGCATCTTGTATATATGAATAGTCAGTAATTTGATAGTGGTGATATGAATAAAATCAATACATGTACTTGCCCAGTTACCTCAAGATCAAGCAAGTGCATCTCAGGCTTTTTGGTGATAGGTGTGCATGTTACTTGCTAGTATTAAAGTATTTTCATCTTCGATAACTTGAACTCTCCTTTCTCTGATGAACCAGAAATGTTATCAGAGAAAACCTAAACTTACTAGCATTTTCAGTCATGAATGGATCTCTGATTGCTGTAATAAAGAAAAATCTTGGGTTCCTACTTCCTTGCTTGAATCAACACAAATGTAACATTCCATCTCGATGAGAAGATACCAAAGGTTGAACATGAACAAAGACATGCAAAGAACTTCATTGCGCTGAGGAGATGTTTAATTTTCATCAGTTTGGGAAGATACAGACACCAAATCAAAGGTGCTTTACTTTATTTTCACTAGGTCTTGTCTGTCCCCCTGGGCTAATGTTGATTGGCAGATCTTGAGCATTAGCTGTAGTTTTCTTAGTCCTCACTCCTGCGTTGGAGTAATGTTTTTACTTCATTGCCTGTATAGCCTTGGCAGGTATAATCAGTCACTGGTGTACATCCTTGATTATAGGAAAGACTTTATAATAATGATTCTTTTATTCATTTATTCATCAGACATTGACTGAGCGTTAGCTGTGTGCAGTGAACTATGGGAAAAGCTAAGGGGAAACAAAAATATGTAAATCATGGTTCTAACTATGTGTAAAGGCCCTTGGATGACATAAATAATCATAGAAGACATATCTTTACCTCAACTGGCTTATAATCTCACTGAGGAAAAACGATAGGCTCAATTATCTCTAATTTTTTCAGAGACCTTCAGTGTATCTCCATTATCCCCACTATAAAGTCCAGATTCTTCAGCTGAGTACGCAAAGTTCTTGACAACCTAACTACAAGCCATCTTGATTGATATCCTCGTCCCCTCTTGTTCCTCCCCATACCTGTGCTTGATCTTTTTGCCCTTCCCCCCAATTCTGTGCTTTTACCTATTTCTGTGCTTTTGTAGCTTCTGTTTTCTTTGCTTAGACTGCCCTCCCTTATTTCCACTAGCTGGTAAACTTCTACACATCCTTTAAAACCAGCTCCTCTATTACCTCTTTTCTGAAGCTCTTACCCAATATCTCCTCTTTCCCCCAATGTAAGAGTTGGTCTCTGGCTTATGCTGGAACATCTGGGATATAGAATCACTTTGGGTAGAAGTCATTCATGCCTTAAATATTGGAAGCAACAATCCTTTCCTGGCTCAGCCAGGCTGGCTTGGCCCCCTCCAGAAGGATATCACTATCCATGGAAGGCAGGTTCTAGAGATCCTTGAGGAGAATCCCCCTATTCTCAAGACCTCTGGGATCTCTTGCGAATGTGAGGGACCTGGAATGCACCTTTTAGCTCTCAGACATCTGTGCAGGCTCCTGTTCTGTTTCCTTATATAGTTCATAGCTTAGCACTCTCTAAGAGGATGATAGTGAATTACAGCTATTAACTCCATGGAGATCCATTATCTTGGATATTATTTCTAGTATGTTTTAACATTGCTATATAATTTGTCCATAAAATGCTTGTCTTCATAATAAAATGTGAATGGGTGTCTGTTGAAGGAAAAAGATTTTCGATGAACAAGATGATGACAGGACAGTGCAGGAGCCTGTTATTTAAGTCTTCACTGGGTCACATTCCTTAGCATCAGGGAGGGAGGTAATAATGAAGGCCATGTGGTGAATGTGCTTTCCGCTGCAACCTCAGAGAACTGGTGATTAAGTCCTATATTTGGGAGTGGTTTGCAATAGGGAAAGTTCTATGAGGCTGTGGTCAAAGAATGGATTGTTTGCATTTAGGATTGCAAACAGAGGGATTTTTTGGCTTGGGTGTGGCTGTGGATGTGGGAGGTGTAAGTGAAGTGGTGGTGAAGGTCAGTGGAACTGAAGACATATAGGAACTTTGAGGCAAGGGAGTTCTTTGATGCCAGGAGTTGGGATGGAGAGGTGGACAGAGAGACAATTGGCAAAACCATTGACCAAAGTGGGAATGGTTCCATGGAGGCCAGTCAGTAGGTAAGAGTCGTGAGCCTCAAAGGGATTTTCACTAAGGAAGGGAATGATGATGTTCCCCTTCTTATTTCTATGTGACAAATAAGATCTCTTCTTCTGGAAGCACAAAATTTACACTTTTAAATGGGCAAGGTATGAGCTACCATTTGAGGGGGCATCTGTTTTTCTATATGTGGGTCTTATGGAAAATCGAAAAGTGACTTTGGTGCCGTATTAGAACTAAGACTCACTTCTTGCTCCTGTGATTCTACTTTGATATAAAATAAGTTTTCCTTTATGAGACATCAGTCAGTAAATAGAACAGAATGTATGGTTAAATAATTAAAATTATTTTCATCATTACAATTATAATATGCCTTGTCATTTCAAACCAAATATCCACTTATTGTTCCTGAAATTTGCAAGAAATCTATTATTCAAGGATGCAGAGATGATTTTTTTTGTTGAGTTAAACATTTTCAAGATATGAATTCAGTAAAAATAATTGAATTAAATTGGATGGCATGAATAATTCATAACATGTAATTTCACATCAGTTCTAGCATAAAAATAAAGCTATTGGTTTATGTGGTGGGAAAATGTATTTTATTACTTAGAAAGGTAGTGAACATTTATTATTTTGGAAGATAATTCACTTTATGATTAAATAGAGATATTAAATTGTAAGATT
This sequence comes from Tadarida brasiliensis, assembly GCA_030848825.1. NCBI lineage: Eukaryota > Metazoa > Chordata > Mammalia > Chiroptera > Molossidae > Tadarida > Tadarida brasiliensis. Next base: position 41,774,104 of record CM061259.1, on the reverse strand, counting down.
GAAAGAAAGTATAAAATTTGAACTAAGAGGCTTTGATTCAAGTCACCACTTCCATCTACTTGATGAACCACTAGTTGCTATGTGTTGGTCATTGGTGATTTCAGAATGTTTACTGCAGTAGTCTTCTAGATCTTGATGATAGGTTCATTAATTGGGCCAGAACATTCTAGGGAGCATGAAGGTACCCAGGTGTTCCCTTTAAAGAGTGGATGGCAACTTTCTGGCAAGGTCTGTCCTGTGGGGCTGGGCTCTCAGGTTGTTGACTACACGGAATAGTTTCTCACTCCTTTGTCTTTCTTCTCCAGGTACAGGTCGAGCACCTCTTCTTTTCTGGTTGAACTTTAAATCTTTGCCAGGGGAGAGCATGACTCCTGATAGGGGTGAAGAGCTGCCTTTTGGCACATTTTGTTGTGATCTGAATCTGGTTGTGATCTTGATCGGGACAGCTTGTTAGAAAACCTAACTCCGTGGGAGTTGTCATTCTTCTTAACATGGAAAGCCATTAGTTCAGTTACATGACTCATTTGTTCAAAAACATTTACTGGCCCTGGCTGGTTTGGCTCAGCAGTTAGAGCGTCGGTCTGCGGTCCAGAGAGACCCGGGTTCGGTTCCCGCTAAGGGCGCGTACCTTGGTTGCAATTTGTCCCCGGCCCTGGTTGGTCGTGCGGGAGGCAGCCACTTGATGTGTCCCTTTCACGTCGATGTTTCTCTCTCTCTCTCTCTCTTCCTCTCTCTTCCTCCCACTCTATCTGAACAAAAAATGGAAAAAATGTCCTTGAGTGAGGATTAAAAAAAAACCAAAAAACATTTACTGGGTGCTTACCCTGCGTGTAGCCTAAGGTACTGGGACATCTGGGTGAATGAGACTCAGTGAGTTTCTCACAGGGTTGGATGGCGTGGCGTGGTGGGGCCAGAGGCTAGGAGCTGGGAGGCACAGATAAAAGTCTTAATAGAAAAGGGAACCAAGATAGTCAAACACTTGGCCTGGGCCTTGAAGAGAGAGTCAGAGTTAACTAAGCAGAAGGAGAGGGGAGAGAAGTGGGAGCATTCTAGGGGTAGGAATAACCTGTGCAGTGGTACTAAGGTGAGAAGGAGTCATTCTGGACATGCTGGTTGTTACCAGAGGGAAGCAGCAGGAGTATGGTGGGAGATGAGTCTAGAGAATATTCAGGGCCAGGTTATGAAGGACCTCAGCTACTAGGCTAATGAGTTTGAATTTTTTTTCTCAATTTTTATTAATTTATTTTTGTTACAGATGTTTCTTCTCCCCTCCCCAGACACCCTCCTCCCAATCCTGCCACCCACCCCTCCAGCATTGTTGTCTATGTCCATTGGTTACACATACATGCATATAAGTTATTTGGTTTATCTCATCCATCCCCGCAATGAGTTTGAATTTGATTCTGAAGTCAAAGGGGGAGCCACTGGGCAACGCTGAATGATAGATACATTCTGTGGGCTTCAAAGTCATCTGAAAGTCTCTAAGGAAAGTTCTTCCTCCTAAACATTTTTGGTTGTTCCAAGTCTCAATTGGTCCACAAAGATATTATATAGTAGATGAGGCAGTATTTTAACCCCTGCCATCATTTGATGATGACCAAAAGTTCATTCACAGAAATTGATACCAATCAGTGTTATTACTTACAGCAATGTTTCATCCTCTATTAGGCTCCTGGAGCCTTTTGGCCTTTTTACAGTAAGAAAACCATCATCCCTTTCAAAAGGCCTTTGACACAGCTTTTATGATTTGAGATTCAAAGGCCCAAGGGTCATGTTTCCTACAGAACCTGGCCAGATTTTGGAATAAGGCTCGATATTTATCTGTGTTTCAAAGGAAAGAAAGGAAAATCCTGGAAATCATTTTCCTTTCATACTATACTTGGAAGACTGTCCTCTGGGTAGGAATCCAAGGTTCCCATACTAATAAGTTAGTAAATACTGCCTGTTGAGTGGAGCGTGTCAAAGTTGTTGAAGCCAGGCAATCAGGGAAGAGGACAGACAAAACGAACTTCATTGCTCAGTATCTTAGTCACTTTTTCTTTTTAAAAATAACTGTATTGTTTTTGTTAAATTATGCATGATTATTATGAATGAAGTTAAATGTACCTCAAATGTACAAAGAAAAAGAAATCACTGAAAAATCTCATCCCCTAGAGATAACCACAAATGACATTTTGGTGAACATTATTTCCAGACATTGCTCTAGAATTCATAGCTTTCTGTTCTTTGTTACTGTCTGTTTATAAATTGCAGAGATCTTTGTCCCTTCTGTAGGATAAGCATTGTGATTGTCTAGATATTTTTTACTCCTCAAGTTTCTTAAAAAAAGATGTTTTTTTTCTTTATTCATTTTAGAGAGAGAGGAAGGGAGAGGGAGAGAGAGCTGGAAACATCAATGGGAGAGAACATTGACTGGCTGCCTCCTGCATGCGCCCCACTGATGATCGGGCCAACAACTTGGGCATGTACCCTGACTGGGAATCGAACCGGCGACCTCTTGGTGCATGGGTGGACGCTCAACCACTGAGCCACACCAGCCGGGCAAGTTTCTTTTTTTTAAATTGTTGAGAGTATTACAGATGTGCCCCTATTCCCCCACCCCCACCCCTCAATGCTCCCCTAACTTCTGGTCCCAGCCCCACCCCAGGCCTTCACCACCCTATTGTCTGGGTCCATGGGCAATGCATATATGCGTATAAGTTCTTGGGTTAATCTCTTGTCATGCCCCCTCCCCCCTTCCCTCTGAGATTCATCAGTCTGTTCCATGTTTCTATGCCTCTGGTTTATTCATCAGATTATTTTGTTCATTAGAAATTAGGGACTATGTTCAATTTTGTTATTTCTCTTTACAGTCCTTGGCTTGGTTTATAAACAAACAAATAAAATACATATAGGGTACAAGGAGGGGAAGGAGAAACTGAATCGTTTGTAATTATCCTTGATTTGGATAACCCACTTTTTTATTGTGGTAAATATGTATAATATTTTAATGGTACATTTTTTACCAATTCAGCAGCATTAAGTACATTCACAGTGTTGGACAACCACCACCACCCTCCATTTCTAGAACTTTTCATCATTCCAAATAGAAACTGTATCTATTGAACAGTAACCCTATTTACCCCTCCCCTAAGCCCCTGCTAACTTCCATTTTACTTTCTGTCTATGAATCTGACTACTCTAGGTACCTCATGTAAGTGGAATCATACAGTATTTGTTCTTTTATGTCTGACTTATTTATTTCACTTAGCATAATTTCCTCAAGGTTCATCTATGTTGTAGGATGTATCAGAATTTTATTCTTTTTTTTTAAAAAAATGTTTTTTGTTTATTGATTTTAGAGAGAGAGGAAGGGAGAGGGAGAGAGATAGAAACATCGATGAGAGAGAACATCGAGTGGCCGCCTCCTGCATGCCCCTCACTGGGGATTTGGCCCACAACCTGAGCATGTGCCCTGACCGGGAATCGAACCAGCGACCTTTTGGTGCATGGGTCAACGCTCAACCACTGAGCCACACCAGCTGGGCCAGAATTTTATTCTTTTTTTAAGGCTTAATAATAGTGCCTTGTATGTATATACCACATTTTGTAGGATAACCTACTTTTTGAATTTGGTTTGAGTTCATACTTGTGTTTAGTGGTCATTTTATGAGTAGATGTCACTAGACATCACCCATAAAGAATGAGCAGAGGGTGATATATTAAATGATATTCTCTAGTGATCCTTCCTGAAACTTACTATTTAGTATTAAAACAATCAATGAGTATTTGATACTGGAATTAAGGACACTTGTTATATTTATTGATAAAAGAAAATTGAGTATTTTGCAAGTACTTTAGCTAACTTGATTAAAATTCAAAAGGTTGCTGTTAAGTAGAAGAAATACACAATTTAAAATGTCAGAATTTGAATAAGTACAAGTGGAGAAATTCAAATAAGAAAACCATATCTGCCCGGCTGATGTGGCTCTGTGGACTGAGTGTCGTCTCATGGACTGAGAGGTCCCAGTTTGGTTCCCGGTCAGGGCACATGCCCAGGTTGTGGGCTCGATCCCCAGTAGAGGGCGTGCAGGAGGCAGCTGATCGATGTTTCTCTCTCACATTGATGTTTCTCTCTCTTTCTCCAAAAAATCAATAAAAACATTTAAGAAAAGAAAACCATATATTATCTTTATGGTGATGTAGAAATTTAAATCTTACTTAATTTCAGATATTTTCTGGCATTCAGGAAAAATGGATATTTTATGGCCTATGATAAAAATGTGGGATGATTTCTCTTTACTTATGGGCATGCTACAATCTAAGTCTTTTCATCTAGAGCAGTGTTCCTCGAACTGGAGTGAGTTAAAGACCCTCCTGTGGACTGTGGTGCAGTGAGGGTGAGGGGAGGAGGAAGGCAGATATATTCTCCCTCTTTTTTTTAAATTAATTTATTTTTGTTACAGATGTTTCTCCTTTTCCCCCCATTGACACCCTCATCCCGATCCCACCCCCCACCCCCCAGCATTGTTGTCTATGTCCATTGGTTGTGCATATATGCATATAAGTTCTTTGGTTTATCTCTTCCATTCCCCCTGCCCCCCTCTTCTGAGGTTTGTCAGTCTGTACCCTACTTCTGTGTCTCTGAATCTGTTTTGTTCATCAGCTTATTTTGTTCATTATATTCCACAAATAAGTGAGATCATGTGATATTTGTCTTTCTCTGATTGGCTTTCTCTGATTCACTTAGCATAATACTCTCCAGGTCCCTCCATGTTATCTCAAAGGATAAGAGATCTTTCTTTCTTACAGCTACATAGTATTCCATTGTGTAATGTACTACAGCTTTTTTTTTTTAACTCATCTTTATCGTTGAATGTATTACAGATGTTTCTCCCTTTTTTCCCCATTGACCCCCTCCTCCCCAATCCTGCCCCCCCTCCTGCCTCCCCCACACTATTGTCGGTGTCCATTGGTTATGCATATATGCAATAGAAGGTCTTTGCTTTATCTCATCCCACCCTCTCTCCCCCCTTCCCTTTGAGGTTTATCATTCTAACAACCAATTTGTACTTCTTAATTCCTTCATCTTTTTCACCCATTCCCCAACCCCCACCCATCTGGCAAGCAACAAAAAGTTATCTGTATCTATGAGTCTGTTTCTGTTTTGCTTGCTCATTTTGTTTGTAGATTAAACCGTTGATAGACATGTATTAATTGTCATTTTATTGTTCATATTTTTTGTTCTTTGCCTTCGAGAAGACTCTTCAACATTTCATGTAATACTGGTTTGGTGGTGATGAATTCCTTTAGCTTTTTCTTGTCTGGGAAACTCTTGATATGTCCGATTCTAAATGATAACTTTGCAGGATAGAGTAATCTTGGTTGTAGGTCATTGCTTTTCATCACCTTGAATATCTCTTGCCACTCCTTTCTGGCCTGCAAAGTTTCTTTTGAGAAATCAGCTGACAGTCTTATGGGAGCTCCTTTGTAGCTAATGAACTGCTTTTCTCTCGCTGCTTTTAAGATTCTCTCTTTGTATTTAACCTTTGGCATTTTGATGATGATGTGTCTTGGTTCAACTTGTTTGGGACTCTCTGTGCTTCCTGGACTTGTAAGTCTGTTACTTCACCAAGTTAGGGAATTTTTCTGTCATTATTGTTTCAAATAGGTTTTCAATTTCTTGCTCTCTCGGTTCTCCTTCACGCACCCCTATGATGCAAATGTTGGCATGCTTGAAGTTGTCCCAGAGGATACTTACACTATCCTCATTTTTTTGGATTCTTCTTTCTTTTTGCTGTTCTGGTTGGGTGTTTTCTGCTTCCTTATATTCCAAATCGATGGTTTGCTTCTTGGCTGTACCTACTCTACTATTGATTCCCTGTAAATTATTCTTTATTTCAGTTAGTGTATCCTTCATTTCTGGCTGGTCCTTTTTTATGTTGTTGATGTTCTCAGTAAGTTCCTCAGCGGTCTCCTGAAGTTCCTTGAAGGTCTCACTAAGTAAGTACCTTGAATGTCTCACCAAGTTCCTTGAGCAACCTTATAACCTGTTTTCTGAACTCTGCATCTGATTGCTTGCTTATGTCCATTTTTTTAAGTTCTTTTCCTGGGGTTTTGTTCTTTTCTTTCATTTGGGACATGTTTCTTTGTCTCCTCATTTTGGCTGCTTCTCTGTGATTGTTTCTATGTATTAGGCAGAGTTGCTATGTCTCCTAGGCTTCGTAGGGTGGCCTACTGTTGTAGGTGTCTTGTAGGATCCAGGGGCACAGTCTCCCTGATCACCCCAGCTGGGCCCTCGAGGTGCACCCCTAGTGTGGACATACATCCTTCTGTTGTATTTGAGTCTTGATTGCTGTTGGCACATCAATGGGAGGGATTTACTCAGGCTGATCAGCGGCAAGGACTGGCTGTGCCCACTAGCCACTGGCCTCTGACTCCCTTGGAGCATCAGCTGAGTAGGGGCCCACTACACAGAGCAAGATTTACTTCAGCAGGACTCTGGTACCCACTGAGTCCACTTAATGAGTGTGTCACTTGTGGAGGTGGTTGGATGGTGGTGTTTCGATGTGGTCTGAAGCTGTCCACTGGGTGTGCTGGCTCTGGGGCAAGGTCAACCACGGTCTGTGTTCTATCTGGGACCACTTGGCATAAGCTACAAAGTGATCTGCAGATGGCTGCTTCTTGTGCTGGGCTTGGAGGTGCCCAGGAAAAGCCAAGTTGTGAACCAAGGCTGGCTGCTTCTAGTGCCAGGCCTGGGGCCACTTAACGAGAGGTATGGGTCTCGCTGAGACAAGATGCTGCTTGTTTGAGAGATTTTAGGAAACTCTGAAGCAGGATCCTAGGCAGGCCAATCCTATGGTAAAGCCTTTGGAAACAGCTTGGGTGGGCCCAAAAGTTGGGTGGGGCAGGGTCTCAGGGAATCACCAGGGCAGGGCCAACAGTGTTAGCCAGGGTGCTGGAGTCCAAGATATGGCGGCAGTGTGCCTGCCCTGAGAGGGAAGTGCTCACCAAAGGAACAATGGCCTCCGCCAGCACATCTGTCCAGGAGAAAGCTGCCCCTCCAACCCTGGTCTGGAGGCCAAACAGCTCAGTTCTTCCCTGTTCTCTGGTGCCCCTCAGGCTGCCTCCCCTCTGAGCTCAGAGGGAGCAAGTACAAGTAAGTCTGTGCGCAGGCCCTTTAAGAGGAGCTGCCTGGGGCTTCCGCAGCCGTGGCCTCCCTCAACCTCAGTTCCCGCTGGTTTTATAGCCAGAAGTTATGGGGACTTCTCTTTCTGGCACTGGGACCCTGAGCTGGGTGCCTGGTGTGGGACGGGACCCCTCACTCCTCAGGGAGGACCTTCCCAGCCGAGGTATTCTCCTGATTTTTATCCGCCACACGTGGGTGTGGGACCAGCCTGTCTGCACCTCCACCCCTCCTACCAGTCTCGATGTGGCGGCTGCTTTAATTTCATAGTTGTAGGACTTCCATTCAGCTCGATTTCAGGCAGTTGTGAATGATGATTGTGTTGTAGTTTCGTTGTAATTTTGATGTGGTTGTGGGAGGAGGCAATACTGCGTTTACCTACGCCGCCATCTTGACCGGAAGTGCCTACTACAGCTTTTTTATCCACTCATCTATTGATGGACACTTGGGCTGTTTCCAGATCTTAGCAATTGTAAATAGTGCAGCTATGAACATCAGGGTACATATATTCTTTCTGATGGGTGCTTCAGGCTTCTTAGGATATGTTCCTAGAAATGGGATCACTGGGTCAAATGGCAGATCAATTTTTAATTTTTTGAGGAAACACCATATTGTTTCCATAGTGGCTGCACCAGTCTGCATTCCCACCAGCAGTGTACTAGAGTCCCCTTTTCTCCACACCCTCGTCAGCACTTGTGTGATGATTTGTTGATGGCAGCCATTCTGATAGGTGTGAGGTAATACCTCATAGTCATTTTAATTTGCATCTCTTTGGCTAGTGACGTTGAGCATTTTTTCGTATGTTTCTTGGTCATTTGTATGGCCTATTTGGAGAGGTGTCTATTTAGATGCTCTGCCCATGTTTTAATTGGATTCTTTGTCTTCCTTTTGTTGAGTTGTGTGAGTATATATTTTGGAGAATAATCCCTTATCTGATGTATCGTTGTTAGGCTCTCCCATATAGTGGGTTCCCTTTCCATTTGATACTTGTTTCTTTTGATGTGCAGAAGCTTTTTAGTTTGATGTAGTGCCATTTATTAATTTTTTCCTTCGTTTCTCTTGCCTTAGGCGTTGTATCAGTGAAAATTCTGCTGCATGTGATGTCTGAAATTTTGTTGCCTACATTTTCTTCTAGGATTTTTATGGATTCACAAGTCACGTTTAAGTCTTTTATCCATTTTGAGTTTATTCTTGCGTATGGTGTAAATTGGTGGTCTAGCTTCATTTTTTTGCATGTAGCTGTCCAATTTTCCCAACACCATGTATTAAAGAGGCTGTCTTTACTCCATTGTATGCTCTTGCCACCTTTGTCAAATATTAATTGAGCATGATTTCTTGGGTCAATTTCTGGGTTCTCTGTTTTGTTCCCTTGATCTATATGCCTGTTGTTGTGCCAGTGCTGTTTTGACTACAGTGGCTTTGTGGTATAACCTGCTATCCGGTATTGTGATCCCTCCTACTTTGTTCTTCTTTTTCAAGATTGCTGTGGCTATTTGGGGTCTTTTTTGATTCCATATAAACATTTGGAGTATTTGTTCTAGTTCCGTGAAATATGTCATTGGTATTTTAATGGGGATTGTGTTGAATCTATAGATTGCTTTGGGTAGTATGGACATTTTAATGATGTTAATTCTTCCAATCCATGAACAAGGTCTATGCTTCCACTTTTTTTTATATCTTCCTCTATTTCCTTTTTCAATGTCCTGTAGTTTTCTGAGAACAGGTCCTTTACTTCTTTGGCTAAGTTTATTCCCAGGTATCTTAGTTTTTTTGTTGCAGTGGTATGGGATTATTTTTTTAGTTTCTCTTTCTGTGAGTTCATTATTGGTGTATAAGAATGCCATCAATTTCTTGATGTTAATTTTGTATCCTGCTACTTTGCCAAATTCATTTATTACATCTAGTAGTTTTTTGATGGAGTCTTTAGGGTTTTCTGTGTACAAGATCATGTCATCTGCAAATAATGACAGTTTCACTTCCTCCTCTCCAATTTGGATCCCTTTTATTTTTTCTTTATGTCTAATTGCTGTCGCTAAGACTTCCAGAACTATGTTAAATATGAGTGGCAAAAGTGGGCATCCCTGTCTTGTTCCTGTTCTTAAGGGAAATGCTTTTGGATTTTGACCACTGAGTATGATGTTGGCTGTAGATTTTTCATATATGGCCTTTATTATGTCGAGATATGGTCCCTCTATTCCCACATTGCTGAGTGTTTTGTTTTTTTTTTTTAAATCAGAAATGGGTACTGGATTTTGTTGAATGCTTTTTTTTAGCATCTGTTGATATGATCACATGGTTTTTATCTTTTATTTTGTTTATGTGGTGTATCACATTTGTTGATTTGCAAATACTGTACCAGCCTTGCATCCCTGGGATGAGTCCTACTCGGTCATGGTGAATAATTTTGTAATGTACTGCTGGATCCGATTTGCTAATATATTGTTAAGGATTTTGGCATTTGTGTTCATCAGGGATATTGGCCTGTACTTTTCTTTCTTTGTAGTGTCTTTATCTGGTTTTGGAATTAGAATTATGCTGGCCTCACAAAATGAGTTTGTAGTCTTCTGTATTCTTGGATTTTTTGGAATAGTTTGAGGAGAATGGGTGTTTATCTTTGAATGTTTGGTAAATCTTCCCCTTGAAGGCATCCAGGCCTGGGCTTTTGTTTGCTGGGAGTTTCTTAATGACATCTTCAATTTCCTTAGTTGTTATTGGTCTGTTCAAGTTTTCTATCTCTTTCCGGTTCAGTTTTGGAAGACTGTGTGATTCTAGAAATTTGTTTGTTTCGCCTAGATTGTCCAATTTGTTGGCATATAATTGTTCATAGTATTTGTTGATAATCCTTTGTATTTCTGTGGTGGCAGTTGTTACTTCTCCTCTTTCATTTCTGATTTTGTTTATTTGGGTCCTCTCTTTTTGTTTCTTGGTGAGTCTGGCTAAGGGTCCATCAATCTTGTTTATCTTTTCAAAGAACCAGCTCTTTGTTTCATTGATCTTTTGTATTTTTTTTTTTTAAATTCTATGTTGTTTATTTCTGCTCTGACCTTTACTATTTCTTTCCTTCTACTTGTTCCGGGTTTTTCTTTTTGTTTACTTTCCAGTTTTTTAAGTTGTAGGGTTAGAAAGTCAATTAGAAATTTTTCTTGTTTCTTGAGGTAGGCCTGTAGTGCTATGAACTTCCCTCTCAGGACTGCTTTCGCTGCATCCCATAGATTATGTGTTGTTGTGTGTACATTTTCACTGGTTTCCAGGAGGTTTTTAATTGATCTCCTTGGTAACCCATTCTTTGTTTAATAACATGCTATTTAGCTTCCATGTGTTTGAATGTTTTTGTTGTAATTGATTTCTAGTTTCATGTCATTGTGGTCTGAGAAGATGCTTGATATGATTTCAATCTCCTTGAACTTGTAGAGACTTAATTTGTGTCGTAACATGTGATCTGTCTTTGAGAATGTCCCATGTGCACTTGAGAATAATGTGAATTTTGCAGTTTTGAGGTATAATTCTCTGTAGATATCTATTAAATCCATTTGATCTAGTGCATTATTTAGAGTCTCTGTTTCCTTGTTAACTTTTTGTCTAAAGGATCTATTAAGTGATGTCATTGGCATGTTGAAGTTCCGTTATGATTGTATTGCTGTTTATTTCTCCTTTGAAGTCCTCCAGAAGTTTTAAAATGTATTTTGGTGCTCCTGTGTTGGGTGCATATATGTTTACCAAGGTTATATCCTCCTGTTGGATAAATCCTTTCAATATTATGTAGTGACCTTCTTTGTCTCTACTTATGGCCTTCATTTTTAAGTCTATTTGATCGAATATGAGTATCGCTACCATAGTTTTTTTTTCCTTTCTGTTTGCTTGGAAAATTTTTTTCCATCCCTTCACTTTCAACCTATGTGAGACTTTTGTTATGAGGTGGGTCTCTTGTAAACAACATATATATGAGTCATGCTTTCTTATCCAATCAGCTACTCTGTGTTTTTTGATCGGATTGTTCAATCCATTTACATTTGAGGTTATTATTGATATGTACTTATTTATTGCCGTTTTTGTTTATCATCGTTATGTTTCTTTTCCAATTTCTTCTGGTTATTATAGCAGTCTTTTTAACATTTCTTGGAGTGCTGGTTTGGTGCTAATACATTCCCTTAGCCTTTTTTTTTTTTTTTTTGTCTGGGAAGCTCTTTATTTCACCTTCTATTTTGAATGATAAACTTGCTGGATACAGTAATCTTGGATTCAGATCCTTGTTTTTCATGACCTTGATTACTTCATGCTGTTCCCTTCTGGCCTGTAGTGTTTCTGTTGAGAAGTCAGCTGATAGCCTTATCGGGCATTCCTTTGTAGGTAACTGTTGATTATCTTTTACTGCCTTTAGGGTTTCCTCTTTGTCTTTAATTTTTGGCATTTTAATTATTATGTGTCTGGGTATGGGCCTGTTTGGGTTCTTCTTACTTGGGGCTCTCTGTGCTTCTTGAACTTGTATGCCTTTTTCCTTCACCAGGTTAAGGAAGTTTTCTGTCACTATTTCTTCAGATATATTCTCTACCCCTTGCTCATTTCCTTCTTTTTCTGGAACTCTTATGATGTGGATGTTGTTATGTTTCATGTTGTCCCACAGTTCTCTTAGGTTGTCTTCCTGTTTTTTAATTTTTTTTTCTTTTTGGTTCTCTGATTGGCTGATTTTTTTCTACCCAGTCTTCTAATTCACTGATCTGATCCTTGGCTTCCTCTACTCTGCTGGCTATTCCTTCCAATGTGTTCTTTCCTTCTGCTATGTCATTCTTCATTTCCAGTTGGTTTATTTTCAATATTTCTATATCTTTACTCATGCTATTGAGCTTCCTCATAATTATTACTCTGTACTCTACCTCTGATATTTTGCTTAATTACATTTCACTTATCTCTTCTTCTGTAGCATTCTCTTGTTCTTTCATTTGGGATTTGTTTCTTTGTTTCACCATTTTGACTATCTCAGTGGGTTTTGGAGCCTGCCAAATTTTCCTTGTGTGTGTTGGTGTTCTGCTGGTTGTGTCTCCCTCTACTGGGTTTGGATGAGTGTGGGAGGACCCATATTAAACACCAGTGTGAGGTCTTACTTTCCTGGGTAGATTTGCAGGCCAAGGAAAAGTTCACAGTTATCCTCTAGCTTTTGCCTGGAGGCTATTAGTCTCCATTACTTGGTGAGCCTCAATTTGTAGCCCTCAGCTGAATTAAAAATCCCTCAGGCGTAAGAGGATTTTCAGCGGGTGGGGCACTTGCTTGCTGTCAGACTCTGTATGTTAATGAGCCCCAATTTGCATTTCTCTGGCCTGGCCTGGTGGTATTGAATTCCTGAGGGAGAGGCCATTGCTTCTCCCCAGGGCTCTGGGAAGGAGCTCTTTGAGTAAGATGTCTACTGTCCTATGAGGGAGTGATTCAGCACAGAACCCCCAGTGTCCTCTCCTTCAGCTCTCTCCTGATACAGGAGCCTCAGACTTTCTCTACACAGTCCAGTCCAGTCTTCCCTCCCTTCGCCAGAGCTCAAGGTGAGTGGCTGTAGCTGATTTGGTGCTTTTTAAAACCCCTGCTTTCTCAGTGGGAACCACTCACAGCTAAAACAGCCTTCAGCTGCTGTCCATGGCTCCTAGCCTGCCCCCTTGCATCTCCACAGTTCCTACCAGGCTCGATTTGGCATCCTCTTTCTGTCCCTAGTTATACAGGTTCTCTCCAGCTGCTTTTCAGTTGGTTTTTCCCAATGATTTGTCTTTATTTTAGTTGTAAATCCAGTTTGGTCCTGGGAGACAGTCTGTGTAGCTTCCATTTACTCCGCTGCCATTTTTTCTCCCCAATATATTCTCCTTCTTGATGTGTTCTTCAGGAGATCTTTAAGAAGTATTTTAATTCCGATGATAATAAAACATTAACATAAACATTTTCAAGATCATACGACATTACTGGATTACCCACTTCTGACTTGACTATCTTTTAGTATATTCGAACTTCTATGATTCATATTAATTTATAATTCTTCTGAGGCATTTCTGTTGAGGCTGATGTGGCTCCCTTAGCTAGTAGCTGAGCCTAGGAACTGAGCTACCCATCATTCACCTCACAATCTGGTTTTCTTGTCTGTCCAAGTACATTTTAGGAGGGAAATTATGCCCATGGTGATATTCCAAATTTAGGCCAGTGCTAAACACCCACTAAAAAGTTCTTTGCTATTTGACTTCCGCCTTTCACCAGAGGTTCTAGTCATTACCTCATTTATTCACTCATCCAACAAATATTTACTAAATGTTTACTATGCAATGGACATGTTATAATAAATCATAGCAAAAGCTTGTTATGCTAATAATATTTAGATTGATTTTTTTTTTCAGGACAATAGTTGAGGAAGACATTCAGGTCTCCTTCGGTAAACTTACAAATACCTTTATTGTCAGCCCTACTTAGGCAGCAACGTTATATAATAAGTGCTCTCCCTAAGTCTTAATTTTCTCACTAGTATGCAAGCCCCTTGAGGGGAGGAGACTTTATTGTAACACTCTCCCACTTCTACATGCACAGAGTATTTTGTGGCTAGTTGATGGATTCCATCAACCAGAACATCCTATGCCTCTGGCTCCGGCTGCCTGAAGCTATATGTTTAACAGTCTGATGTGAACTTGCTGCGGTGCTTTCTTACCATCACACTCTGGGATCATTGCTATTCTTGTTGTTATTATTTGTGGGGTATTGTGGAGGCGGAGAGTTAAAGAGAAGTGAGCACAGCTTCAGAGTGAACAGACCGGCTCCCCTACTTGGAAAATTTATTTGACCTTAAAAGTGAGAATTGGAATACATGTCTCTCAGGGTTGTTGAGAAAATTAAATGAAAGAATATAGGTGTGAAATGATGAAGTGAAGAAATTGCTGGTAACTTGAAATGATGATATACTTCTTTTGTCCTCAAGGAGATTCCCGTCCCCACCACAGCCTTGGGTCCAGGCAACCATGGGTACCGAGCAGCAGGACTTTGAGGTGGAGTAGGAGAAAGACCAGTTGAAAGAAGGAAGCCTGATTTTCATCATAGGATTAGAACACACAATTCACCGGGTAGGACCATACGCATCAGAAGGAGTGGAAGTGCTGTTAATTGGTGATTTTAGGTTTTCTCTCCCCATTCCCCTGTCACTGAGTCCCAGGAACCTCAAAAAAGCAGAGATACCAGTTCTTAGGAAAAGTAAAGCCATTCTGTCTTTGTAAATGGCTAAGCTGAACCTGTGTCCAAATAAATCCGCTTTTACTTGTGAAAGCAGTGCACGTCTGCCTTGATCACAGTTGGCATTTGACAAAATGTTTGTTCCTCGCTCCGCATTTCCCTTTTATTTCTTTATCTCTCTGTGATACATGCATATATAACCCATGACATATAATATGTAGTAACAGTGTGGATTTTTAAATGTGTGTGTGCATGTGTGTGTCCCCATCGGTCCATGCACTGGCAGTACTCACCTCCCTTAGGAGTAACAGGGTAACTGGAAATTTGTGGGGGAAGTGCATTTCTGGTAATCACAATAATTGGGGATGGCCACTGGAATGAACGGGGATGCGAAGCATTCAGCAGAGTGCAGGACAAGCCTCCCACAACGGGGAACGGTCCTGCCCAAAAGGCCAGTGGCGTCCCCATCGAAAAACATCGAGCGTTTACCGTGTGGAAAGCCCCTCAGCAACTTTGTGAATTAGAGACTGTTTATAATTCTGTCATAAAGGATAACAGCTTTTCAGGGGAAGTAAGAGAGCCTCTACCTTGACTAATGGTATTACTTGGTGAGAAGAGAGCCTGCTTCTTGATCCCAGCTGTGAAATTCTAGATATGTTAAATTCATACCTATACGTGAATATTATTTCAGATTTTAGGGCATTGTTATCATTGTTCTTTTAATATAGGTATGGGTGAAATAAGGGTTGATACTATTTGGATTTTTGCCCCCCAGACATTCTTTCATGGGGAAGCTATTAGATAAAAATTGGCTGGGTTTTGTGGACAAAGCATTTCACCAGAAAAATAATCTTAGCGTCACTGTGCACACACACAGAGACTGCACACACACGGAGACCGCACACACAAAGAAACTTTGGAGGGCTCTTTTGATACAACATAGGGAGAGCAACAGTGCCAATAATAGCACAGGGCTATAGCTCTCACAGTGCTTTTGAAGGCATAGAAAGCAAATGACAATTCTAGCGGTAGCTAAGATATATTTTGCAGTGGCTAGAAAGAAACTGGCATTCTTATAGGAGTCCAGGAAATTGTCTTTGAGCCTTTGAAGGCACACAGAAAGCTAATGACACCTCAGAGGAATAGCGTTCTCAGGTTTTAGATGCCACAGATGCCAGCGATGCTAAAGCCAGGATATAAAACCTTTCTTATAGGGCCTTTAAGAATCCTCAGTGAGCTCTTATTAGCAGGCTGAGTGTGTATATAGAAATGTTAATGGTCTGTGGAGCAAGCTCAGCTTGTTTTTGCAAACTACAGAACTATAAAAGTTATTCGAAAGGACACACATTCTCCTTCCTGCCTTTGTTCCTTTGTTTCCTTCTTTATATAAGAACAGAGCACCTATCATGTGCTGGGTTCCCTGGACACAAAGGTGGATCCGATTGGCTTCTTCTCTCCAGAAGCTCCCGTCTAATACTGGAGAAATGTGTGTGTTAATATCTGCCATGCAAGGTAGAAGGCGATAATGATGCAAATAAAGCACAAATTAAATGGAAATTTAGCTGCAGAAGAAATTACTTCTGGTTGATAGGATCAAAGAAAGCTACATAGAGGAAAGAGTGGAAATGGTATTTAACTGTTTTCAAGAATATGTAGGATTTGGGCAGGTAGCAATTAGCTTGCAGGGAGAAAGAAGAGGGTATTTTAGGGGAGGGCAACCCTAGCTGGAGGAATAGCATCGCAAAGGCTGGGACAGGAGTGGCATGACAAGGGGACACCTAAGGGACAGGAGGCTCCTGGTATGTACTTCTGATCATTTAGAGAAGGAACCTGTATTTATTGGTCATTAATTAATGATTTGGTATTCTGGTCCTCACTTGTGATGTGCCACAGAAGTTCCTACAGAGCTTGTTAAAAATCCTAATGCCCGGGAGCCCCTCCACACACAGTTGTTTGGAAGATCCCAGGGACCCTGCTGTCCCTCACTGCTGCTGTGGAGTACCCAGCAGCAGCCACTGGAGACTTGCTGTGTGTGTCACCAAGCTGGGACCCGACCCTGGGATGCCAGGAACAGGGGGGAAATGGAAATCACTTTCTAAGAAGTATAATCCCCAAATCTCCTCTTAAGCAACTACAAATAACATCTCATATTTTATTTAATTTTCTTTTAATGGAAAAACCAGTTATACTAAATGAAAGCAAATGACTGGTAAAGAATATTTGAATGATGTTTATAAGCCTTTTATATGATTTTTTATTGAGTTTTTGGTCTCCTAATTGATTAATACAGGAAAGAATGAGGGAAGACTGACATGTGTTATATTCTATCAGGGTTCAGATAGAGTGAAATGATTCCCAATTTGCCAATAAAATTCTCAAGGTTGATTGCTATTTTTAATTTATCTGAGCCATGCTTTTCAATGAAGTGACATTGGTCCTGATCGTTCCGTAAATAGGGAGCTTTACCTGAGGAAGTGAAGTCTCCCCCTTCACAAGCGAATTTGGGCTTTACGGGCACTGATCCGACGCGGATGAGGTCAGAGCCATGCTCTGCTGTAGCCCTGCCCAGGCCGCTGGCGGATGTTTTTGTCAGTGGATTTCCTGTAGCATCTCTGGCCGTAATGGGGCTTTCTGTCCCTAAGCTCAGGGTCTGGCTAGCGTGGTGCAGGTTGCTTAACCCACCCGAGTATGAAGAGCATTCTGCCAGCCAATGAGCCATGCAGTTGTGTCTGGAACATCAAGAGCTGCCGTTCAATGGCTTGACTTAGCAATTTCCTGCTGCCCGGCTTGTTCCAGCCCTCTCGCCCTCTCTTGACATTCCCATACAGATATTCCCCTGTCCGCTTAAAAGCCCTACCACAGTCCAGTCCTGCAAGATATGTAACAATAAGAAGCAAACTAATAATTACTGTTTACCAAGTGCATCTCGTGTGTCAGATACGGGGCTAGGGTCAGAAAGGTTAAACGATTCACCCGAAGTCACGAAGTCACTAGGTGGCAGACTGAGTGCCCTGAGACATGGCTTTTGACTTTCCATCTGGGTAGATCTCACACTTTAGGGCCCCAAGGCTTAGTCATTTACTAACTGCCACGTGGGCTAGGAGTGTCCACAGCAGGCCTGGCCTCACATACATTGCATAACAGGCGCAGTATGGGATCCTGCCTTGGAACCGAGGTCTACAAGAGGGCCTTTTAAAGGCCTGGAACTGTCCAGCCCTCAGGGAAGCAAAGCCGAATTGGGTGTGGATGTCTGGGAAGACGCCCGTGGTCCCTGATCCGTCGTCAACAAGACCTATGTGGGGAGATGGCGAAGGTGGCTGGAAGGGAGGAACCACTGCTGACTGAACGTCAGCTATGTGGTGCTAAGTGCAGGCCATTCCGGGCTAGCTCACAGGGTCTTCACAACCCCTCTGTAAGATTTTGTATTATTGACATGTTTTACAAACAAGGACGGTCCGGGGGGTTCCCCACTCAGGAAGGCGCTTGAGCTGGGTCCTGCGTTGCTCTTGCCTCGGTGCTTCAGTGACAGGGCCCTGGCCATGGGCATGACCAGATCTTAGGATTCTCCCTTCTGACCCCCCAGGAAAGACAGATGGCACTAGGGCCGACTAGCTAAGGTTCAGAGCTGGACTTTGCCGCCTATGGGTTAGGTGGCCCTTCAAGCCGGAACCCATCCAAACTTTCGTTTTATCATCCCTAAAGGTGGAAAATATACCTAAGTCACAGAGTTATCGTTAGGCTTAAATGAGAAAATTGTTCTAAAGTATTAAGCGTGTGGCCTGGCTCATGCTTTAGAAGGAAAGTGAGTGACTCAAAAAAGTGAGGAGTCAAGAAATGGTCGCGACTGTTATTATTGTGATTTTTTTTGAGGCTGAATCTTAACTAGATGTACATCCTGACCCATAAATCTACCTCTGTAGATCTTGTCTTAAAAGAACTTAAGTCATGATAAAATGGCTTTCCCATGCCATCTGGTGTCCTGTGTTCACTCTTCCACTCTCTCTGCCTTTCTATTGTTCTGCTATAGGTGAGCTGCACAGACTTCCTTGTGCAATAGCTATTACCATATAAAAAAATGAGAAAAAGAATAGCTTCCTGCTTCCTGATGTTCACCAGATGAAAAACACAATACAGCACTTTACACTTTCCAGTGTTGAGCTTGCGTGGAGTCAGCATTCAAACTGGAGATAAATTCTTTCCATGCCCAAGTCGTTGGTACGCAATGGGAATTTTAATAGATACCTGTGACAGTGTGACCTATCCATGCCAGTGTCACACACACCAAGTCACTGTCAGTGCTTGCCCTGGGGCTTGAGGTCCATTTTTAGCACAGTTTCTGATCCAAGTTGACCCCTGGCCCATTGTCGTTTCATGGACAGCAGTCCAGACGAGACTGCACGCACCACGTTCGAACGCTGGCAGAAACAGCCTTCCCGCGTTAGAGAGGCATTCATGAAATGTCTCAGAGGCAAGTCTCTTCTTATGGCGAAACAGAGCGACGAAATCAAATGTTTGGTTGAAACGTGTCTGTGATGAACCCAGTTTAATTTTTGTTTAAAAATGCCATTACATTTCCTATTCAAATGTTCTTTTCCAAGCTGTGTTCTGACTGCAGTGTAAGCTTTGTAAGAAATCAATCCCAAAGAACTCTTGCTGGAGTATTCTGTATCCAAGGTAGGCTATAAAAGAGCTGTTGCTAAGGGAATCAACCGAGGGATTTAAATGTATAAGTCTTGCTATTATATTTAAATTTCATGTAACATCTGACCCAAGCTTTACTTTCAGGGGAAGAGGACAATGGAGCAGGAATTATAATAGGCGAAAACTAATGAGGTGGGCACTGTCATTTTAGAACCCCCTACCCTTAGTGTTTATGTTTCACTCTTTTAATGAACAAGTCAGTTTTTCTTTTTAAAAAGAGAAGCTGTACCTGCAGAGATACCTTGCCTTTCAGGCTATGTCCTTAACGCAGGCGGTTTCCATCACTGGGGGTCGTTGCTTACTTCGGAGAGAGGCGAAGCGATGAGGAAGAAGCAGTACTTGATTGTTTTAACCACTGAAAGCGCAGTCTCTGGAGTGACAAAAGAAATCGCCCAGTTCACTTGGTGTGACTTTTCTTTTTTGCCAGCTCTATTCTACCGCAAGTGATTTCTTTGCTTTGTTGTAAACTAGATAGAAAGCAGAAATTTTCTTGTGCTGAAAAATAGTCGAAGCCGTTTCCGTGGGTAATATTAATGACTTCATTAGTAATATTGGGATATGATTAATGTGCTGGGTATTATATTAGGAACTTAAGATACATTATCACACTTAAATGCATACTGTGATAAGACAAAGGTATGCTTCGTGATCCCAAGTACATAAAATGCACAGCAGCTGAGTGTGCGACGACAGAGGTATTCTCTGCATTTCTGTGCCTCTAGGCTAAATAGATTTACATCGAACCACATGGAGTTGCCATTTGGTGAGTGTTAACCATGGGCGTGTCGTTCAACCCAAAACACCTTTGCATGTACCCAAACTGGAAGACACAGTTCTAGAATTTCCTTGGGTCATCCCTGACGTGTTTCACAGGCATGAAAACAGGTGGGATTTTCCACAAATGTATAACTGGTCATGCAGGAAAGTAACACTCGTAAATGTTTGATCTAATAATCACAGGATTGAAAAGCCAGAAGGGGTCGTGTGGTGGCCTGGCCTCGTTTTACAAAAGTGAGGCCCTGAGAGGTGAGGGGACTCACCTGTGATCATGGGGTCAGTGGGTACCTTGTGAGGCTGGCACTTTGGCCTGTGTGCTTCTGCAGCATCGTGTTCAGCCTTCTGCTGTTGGTTTGTGGTTAGAGCCGATATATTGCCTGTGATGTCTCCCATGCAGAAGTGAACTAACTGGTGTGGCCCTGTGGTTAGACCAGGCACAGGGGTTCTGGTGATGCAGAGAAGAGTCGTGGGGAAGGGCGTTAGACATTCCCTGTGGAGGTGAGGATGGATGGCAGGTGGTCAGGTGAGGAGGGATGGGCCAGCTAGGAGCAGGGCCTGCATGTGTATTTCTGGGAGTGTGAGCAAGAGAGACTGCAGATGAGGGCTGGCCTGGCAGGGGGAAATGACCACCTCTGGCACTCCCTCTCTGCTACCCCCTCACTTTTTTTTTTTTATCCTTACCCGAGGACGTTTTTCCATTTTTTATTCAGGTAGAGTGGGAGGGAGAGAGAGGAAGAGAGAGAGAAACATTGACATGAAAGGGACACATCGAGTGGCTGCCTCCCGCACGACCCAACCAGGGCTGGGGACAAACTGCAACCGAGGTACATGCCCTTAGTGGGATCCGAACCCGGGCCTCTCTGGAGCGCAGGTTGACGCTCTAACCGCTGAGCCAAACCGGCCAGGGCTCTGCTACCCCCTCAGAAACGCTGTAGGTTCTTTCACACACAGCTTGGCCAGGATGCAGGCCTGTGGCACACTGCTGGTTGGAAAGGGTCCCACAGTTCTACTCTTTCTTTCCTCTGGAGGGTTTTACCCCAGGGGGTCCTCTCCTGCCCCTGGCACCATCCTTGTCCATCTCCACAGGCTTCAGTAATTTTGAGTTCGGGGGAGAAAGGGTTTATTGCTCTAAGGCCTAATATTTCTTTTTCTCTCAGAAGGGCCCCTGTATTCCTGCTGATTTGCTCACCCTGTGTCCAGCAACCACCAAGCTCTTCATGTCTGTCGTTACTCTCTCACGTGCACAAGAATAAAGTTCCACTTCATTAGACCACTAAATTAAAACATGCAGATAATAAGTAGCCATATGGAACATATACATCTTGGCAGGAACTATAGGCTTGTGAATTTTAAAAGTGCAGTAAGTTACAAAATTTGGACAAATGTAAAACCGGTCTGTAATACGAGCATGTTTCTTTTTACGTAGTGGAAATCAGTGCTTACCAGGTCCAGGGGCTCAGAAAGCCCTGGGCGCGCACCATTCTGGAATCCTGCGGCCGGGGCAGGAATCACACGCAGAGCGCGAGGAGTTTATTATCGGATCACCTCTCCCAGGCACACCTCCCATGGCCTCTGGATGTTTATCTGCAGCTGTGTCTTTGCCTCTCTCCACCATTCTCTGTATGTCTTCCTCAACATTAGAAATTGTCTTTTTTTCCTCCCGCACTGAATTTCCACCCTGCTGGCTGTCCACTGTGGAAGGCATGTAGTCATATCAGGGACACCTCATGGGCCTGAAAACACTGTTTGCCCCTTTACTCAGTTAGACCAAATAGATATTTCTCTCGAATTCTCCAGCAACCTGTGATGGGCACTGGCCTGAGAGAAAATCTGCTTCCTCCTCAATTCCTTGTCGTAAACTGAAGAGGGTGTCTATCTGACAAGACAAAACTCATCCTTTTCGTTGGGGTGGTGGTCAGCTGAGTTCAATGATCATGAGTGTCTTTTTCATTTTGATCCCGAATTTAGAAAATAACATTTCTGCCTTTATTTCCCAACATTAGTTACCAGTATATTTAAAAAAAATTGGTATTCCCTATTTGTGTGTAAAGACGTCGTTTTATGGTTTTGTTTCACTTAGGAACTTTGAGGTGGCCGCCGTTTTTCATGCAATCGTCTGAAAGAGACTTTTGACGTCAGAAGTTGTTCGGTACCTTCCTTGAGAGCAAACAGGGCTGCCTCAAAGACACACTTGGCATCAGCATTTCTTTTTTTTTTATCCTGTGCCCGTTTAATTGTTAAGAGGATTGTGGTATACTGCAAAATAAAAGAATTCAGCGAAAGCTCATTTCATAGTAAATGAGCTAAGCCATTAGAAAGAATTGACCATAAGCTTAATAGGAATCAGTCATGTGATATTGGAGTTAAAATAGTTAATGCCGTGGGTGTCAGTGTTTTATAAAGTGGGATTACGCTTTTCTCACAGGAAATCTTGGAGCCCCATGCTTAGAACAGACGGAAGCTCTGAGTGGGGACTGGGGAGGTGTGAGGGGCCCAGGGTCTGCACAGTCCATCCTGCTCTCCCTTGGCTTCCTTCGGCAATCTCCTTCTCCGAAACGCGAAAACCATTGTGCTAATGCGTTAATTGCATAGATATAGTAACCTCTTAAGTAACCATACAGTGTTATAACTTTAGAGGCATCTTTTTATACATCGTTTTATTTGACCCTGGGGAACAGACAGCAAAGGCATTCTTATCCTCATTGTCCCCATTTTTCATAAAAGGAAACCACTTGCTAATATGTAAGGCAGCAGGGACTGGAATCTAGTTCTTCTGACTCTTAGTTTAGGGCTCATTTCACTGAATCATAGGATTGTCTGTGGATGAAATAAACGCCCGGACTTCTTCGAACTGATGGAACTGTTTCTGGAATGTTTCGCTCAGTAGTGGATGGTAAACTGGAAGATGTTCGGCAGGGGGTGACTGGGATACAGCCTTTCCGATCATCGATAGGAGTAGATTTAGAAGTTCAAATCTCTTTGACTGTGAATTTGTTGGTGTGAACTGGTTTCAGTAAAGGCACGAGAGGTTGTGTGAGGCCGGGTTTGAGGCTCTGAAGGCTTGGGAGCCTTAGTTCAGGGAGCGGATGTCGCGGTGAAGGGAGAGGGAGAAGACAGGGACACAAACTTCCTGTAACTTCAGAGAGGAGCATTCTGCGGCCCAGGGGACACGTGCAACCCACCACTTTTCAAAACAATAGCCTTTGTTCCTTTTTCAGGATAAAAATTAGAAGGTTGCTTTCATGTTTCCACTTCTCCAATATGTCAATTTTTTTCAGTGACAGTCTTATTCAATGTAGTAGGTAATCTGAATTTTAAGAATATTGTATATTTCCCCATGGGACTAAATTAAGCCATTTGCATTTTGAATGGAATAAAAGACTCTAAAGACATTTTTTTCCCCCTCCCTCCTGAATCATCCTTGGAAAAAGAGGTTGCTCACCACTGATTTGTAATTTTATCTGGGTAAAGCCACTTGCAGAAAACAGCTGTCTGAGTGCAGCAGTGCTAGCGCGGAATGAAGCCCAAAGGGTGGAGAACTCAGCGAGAGGGATTTGGGTGCAACCTGACAGCAGCATCACAGTCACAACAACCACAGAGCTGGTCACCAGGAGCAAGTGGCCTAGCGGTCCTGGGCTCACCATCCCTGAAAATGTGCAGAGGCATCGCCAGTCCTGGGCACGAGGACTAGACCTCTAGGTCCAGGGAACACTAGACTACTCTGTTCTTTTGATATCCAAGGCTCGGTTATTTTAAAGGTTTTCATTGAGCTATAACATTAGAAGGAGTAATTTGACTTCCTTGCATTTGAGTAGATAATGCCGGAGAATACGTAGATTTGAGTTTCTTATGTTTTGTAAATTTCTCACTGTTGAAAATTTCTCAGAAAGAGTCTGAGAACGTTATGATGTTACTTGGGCCAGATTTGCTAATGTATTTGAAGAGCATGTAATCTGTGAATAAAAAAAAACCTGATGCAAATATTAGATGATCAAACAACAGTCTACGTACTTATAAGTCTTAGAATGACATTGGTGTTGACAAATGTGTCCCCAGGGTAAAACATAGAGAGGGACTGTATCCCTGAAGGTTGTGTATAAAGTGCCCATATTTCCCACTTTTTGCATAGGTTTTCAAATATTTCCTATTGTTATTTTTTATTCCTTTTCAGATTTCAAGTAGTTTTTCCTAAATGGTTAGATTTACATTTCTCTGTCTATCAGCTTTAGTACTTAATGGTCTGTAATAAATTAATGTTTCAGTATATTAAGGGCTTGATATTACAATGAAAAAACGAACAAACAAAAAACCCCCAAGTCAACTGTTTTATAATATACATAATTTCCCAATTTGTATGTTTTATAATTTGGGCTTTCTTGCAGCAGAGGTGGAGAGCACTTTTTCTAACCATAACTCACTGATCCGCAGGAAAAATGAATCAAGATCTACTAAGTAAAGAGCAGCTTAATTTCTTTGAGAAATGTATTGTCCTCCTTTGCCTCCACAGATAAGAACAGGGGGCATAAAACTCTATTTAATAAACGCTAGAGATAAAAATTAAGAGATATTGAGGATAAAAATAAAGGGAGGAGAGAAATCACAGAAACACACACACACACACACACACACACACACACACACACACACAGACACGAAGGAAAAAACAAAGACCTAGAGTGAGAGAGACAAAATGAAACAGGCACCTAAAGTGAATTTATAGGAACATACACAAGGCTCGAAAACTGGAATCTTTTTTGGGGGCCAGGCAGGTAATTATATAACATAATGAGAGGTACTGGCAAATGTGGTAAATTGGGGAGTGTCTGTCACCCCTAATGGCACTCAAACTTAACAAAACAAAACATTGTGCTGACCGAAGGAAATCCATCTGTCACCTACTGACCACCAGGTTAGACTCCCGGGTTACGAGCGTGCACAGAAATAAGAGCTAACATTTACTGGGAGCTTACTCTGTGCCAGGCCTTGCTCCATGAGCCTTACCTTGAATGACTGTAGTCCTCACAACATCCCTGGAGGCACATAACTGTCATTATCCCCATGTCAGAGATGAGCAACCTGAGGCACAAAGAGGCTACAGGATCTACATAATTGGTGAGTGGTGGAGCTGAGATTTGAAATCAGGGAGTCTGGCTCCAGACAGGGCTGTTCACAAAAAGGAAGAGCCACACAGGTACAGGAGACATACAGTGACAGTCATAAAGGCCCAGCCATCTCCTGCCCGTTCACCTAACCACAGGCAAGTGCGAACTTAGACATGGCGGAGACAAAGAAAGTGCTTCAGAGAGAACTCAGGAGCCTTCAAGCTGGTCTTTCATGGAATAACATCCCAACCTTCTGACTTTGGCCATGCCTATAATTTGTATCATGATTTTAAAGCATTAACAGTTTTCTGCCTCTTAAAGGTATACAGATAAATGGGCCAGGGTGAAGAAATTCACTCCTTGGCAAATACTTGCTTTTTAATTTATTGCTGTTATTTTTTGCTTGTTTTGGCCTCTCATAAAGTGACAGGATGAATTTGCCTGAGACAATTGGCAGCAGTTTTTTGCCAGATGCTAATGGTGTTCTAGAAGGATTACCATAGTTGTGTTTTGCCTGGCCTGTGGCAGGCACTCAGTGAGTGTGGAGTAATGGAATCACAAGATGTAGCAGTTATTTAACAACAGATATCCTCGCAGTTTTCAGAAAGTATTTACTTGCAGTATTTTACTAATTATCTCAGAAACTTGTTGAGGTAAGCACGGCAGATCATTATTATTCCCATTTTACAGATGAGGAAACCAAGACCTAGGGGGCTAAGTGATGTGACTGAGGGCTTATAGCTGGGACGTGATGGGCCTGGTCCCCAAGGGTTTCTGCTTCTAAATCCAGGCTCTCTCCACTGGACCACACTGCCAGTTAATGGTTGAAACTGAAAGTCACAGATACATCTTGGGGGAAATGTGTTTTCTTCTAGAGTTTTGCAATATTTCTGAACCATGTGAAGCTCTTATTTTTGTTTTCTGTCTTGAAAGGAGGAAGATTAAATATATGCAGTGTTTAAATTCCATAACCCCTTTTAGATCTTTAACCCCTTGAAGAGAATATTGAGGACCGTTGTTCTTCTGTTTGTAATGTCTCACTTCCTGCCTTTGAAGGAGTAGGCTGCAGTACCTTTAGTGCAGATCTGCTTTATAAAGGTTCGCTGCCAAAGTCAGTTGCAATGATAGCCATGAGAGTTTAAAAATATTCGCCAATGCATATTTTCCCATCACACAGTTTTTGGAATTATTTTAAGTGAACATTGAAAATAACATTCTTTTAAAACCATGCTTTTATTTTTTAAAATCTTAGTTGAAAATGAAACATCCTTGGGAACAAAGGAAATGCCTTCTTTTTCTAGCCCTCTACTCTGCTCTTTTATTTTGCTCCTCCTGCAAATTCAGAGAAGTTTGTCATATGGAGAGAGAGGTGGAATATTTTACTGGGACATGCTTTGGCCACCGCCCCCCCAGTCACACCCCCTAAATCAAGAAATTAAGCATGATTTTTATCAAAAGAATGATACGACAGGAAGATTTCCTTTGCCATACTTTCGTTTTATCCTCTCCTTTCAGGGGAAAGAGGGGCTGAAATGTGCTTAACTGTTTGCTGCATTTCTTGTACATACATGTTTATCCCTCGTATTATCTGAGACCAACCGAAGAGGGAGTGTTTAGAAAAAAGGGAGGAAAACTAATACAAGTTGAAAGTAAGATGCTTGCATCTTAATTTTAAGAGAACACAGAAAGCCAAATGCTTTCAGAAAAGGGCCCCTTCATGGAGTAATTTGCCTGGTATGGCATCCCAGTTTGTTGTATAATTTCAGCCCTGTTACTATGGAAACCTGCTTTAGTGTAGCAGTGATTGTTAATCAGGATTTGTCGTTATTCCCTTTTCATCACGAGGCTCTATATCCTTATGGATTAAATCACAGTTCTCATTGACAATGGCATAGATCAAACATTATTGCCCCACATAAAACCCTGGGCCGCTCCCTGTCATTTTCCCCCCATTACCAGAAGCCGCGAACACCAGCTGAAGTCTAACTTTTACAAGGAAATCAAGGCTCCTCTTGGCTCCTCTGCTATCTCCCCTCATGACAGAATGCCAAGTAGGGGAGGAAGAGGGCCACTTTCGTTTAAACTCACCCGCACCTAGGGGAAAGGCAAGCATCATTTCATGTCACTGCAAACCTGAATCTGCAGATACAAATCCAGGCAGGAAGTTTTATCAGTGTGTCTGCTGACTTCTTTAATCCTTTATCTGTGGGCGCACATCAGGCATTGAACTGAACCTTGTTCTTGGAGCAGTCTGCTTTCCCTTTCTTCCCAATTGATTTTCTGGATTCCTAGCTGCTGCTTTTCTATAGGAAGCTGCTACCCAGTTGATGCTGCTGTTCTGTCCTAAACCAGAGGGCACGGTGGGGTGTGCGGGGTAACCCTTTGCTTGTCTAGCTTTGGAGAGTGGGGTGGTGGCATTATCTGGATGGGGATGTTAACCACCCTGCAGTATAGTGGGAATGCTGAGGCTCTAGCTACACAGCGTTATGGTTTACGGGTCCATTACCGGCTCCAGTGTGCCTTCTGATTGCTAATCGTTTTGTTCGAGAGCAAGAACCTTTCAACTGTGCTGGCGAATGCACAGCCACTGGAATCAGTCTGCCTGGGCTTTATTACTGGCTCTCCCACTTACTGGCTGTGTGACTTCGGCAAGCTTTTTAACCTCTCTGAGCTTCTGTATGTAAAATGAGGGTAATCATCGTACCTACCTCATGGTCATGAGGATTAAATAACCTGATATTCGAAAGGTGCTCTGACTAGTGACTGACACGTTGTAAGTACTGTACAGGTGTTTGTAAGGAAGTGAAGAAGCAACAACACTGTGCTTACAGGTATTTAAAATATATTCCAGATCGGATTACCCAAATATTAGTGAGGTGTTGAAAACAGCACTCCCATCCCCCTCTCATCTCATCCCCCTCTCCCAGCTCCCTGCTTTCTCTTCTCCATCTCTGCACTGTGCCCAACCCCCAAGTATAATTCTGATTGGCTAAATTAATTCTGCGGCATCCTGCTGTGAATAATTATGTTGATCCAGTGTGTATTCTGATGCCTTTTTTTCCCCTCTTGCCTAAATTATAATGTGACAATTGTGGCTCACAGCTGGCTCATCAGAGGTGGGCAGTTTGGGAATTGGCGCATCTGAATGTGCTTCTCTGTTAACCCTCTGTCTTGATTGCTTAAGACAAGACATATGTAAACCCCATGATTATTGCCGTTTGTTTGGACTTTGCAAAGACTCTGCCTTCAAACATAAAGCTGCTGGGTTTGTTTTGGGGGAGGGGGGCATATGAGTCCCCTTCCCCTCCCCCCCCTTTTCCCTTTCAGACAATAAATAGCTGTCAGGCTTATGTCAAGGATGAAATTATAGGTGCACATGAGGCCTTGATTACATTGTTTTGGAGGGATTGCTATTAACATACTGAAATGAAGTCTAATTTTTCACTGACGGAGCTGAGTCAAGACTCAAGTGACAGAGATAGGACCCATAGTGTGAGAAGAGAGAGGTCCGATAGGGGCCCCTGTTCTGTATCGGATGGGCTTTTCCTTACAGAAAACAAACAACAAAAACAAAATAATGAATGTGAAGAGGATCTCGTTGGAAAAGAAAGACCAACTGATCAAGGGTGAAATAAGACATTCGGGTTAGATAAGGTTCTTTGTGAAATTACCATGTGTGATTTTCAAGTGTATTTAATTCATTTTAAGGCAGCGTCTAGATTATTGAGTCAGCCTGTGTTTTAGCTGAAGAATGTTCTGTCTTGATTTTTTATTTTGCTTGCTGCCTGCATAATTCATCTCCGACTGCCACATTCCCCACACTCGCGTCCTCTGAAGCGTGCTTATGATCACCCAATCTGCGGGGTGAGTGCCCTTGTTGTACTTTTGCTGTTTATACATTCCGAGGACGTGAACATGTGGCTTGTTAATTTTCAAAATCCTTCCTTTAAAAGGGGTTCTTTGCATGTGGCTTTCCTGAAATGTTTTAAGGAGTGATGCCGCCTATGATGGTAGATTAATAATGATATATGTTTTATTATAACTGTCCCTCCTCACTAGGGTGGGCATTTAAAAATTATAAACACACACACACATACACATACACGTACACATACACATGGGTGTATGTATTTTGTGTTTCCTGTGCATGTATGTTGACATTGTAAGTAACTTGAAAGGTTATTCCATACCATTGTTTCATTGTTACTATTACTAAAGGGGAAAAAATGGAGATTCAGTGGTGATGGGGGAGAGAAGAGGGTGTCCTCCCATTTGAAATCTTGTAACAGTGGAGAACATTTGTAGACAGATCGTGTTTTTCCTTATTTGAAATATATACTTTCAGTACCTACTGAGTGCAAGACACTGCCCTGTGATTGTTGCGGGGCTTCCGAGGTGGATCAGAACCAGTTCCTGCGGTTCAGGAATGTGTGGTCTGGATCCGAAGACAACTCCTCGGCTGGCAGAGTCCTAGTAGAGCAGGGCCTGGTGCCACTGCAGAGGAGGAGCTGATGATTGCTTTGCCATTCAGCTGTTCAGGTGCTGCAGACACACTGAGGAAGGGGAGGGATCGATGAAGGTGTAATGGAGGAAGTTGTATTTGAAGTGGGGGAGAATTTTAAACAGAAGTGGAAGAAAAACATCCCAAGCAGAGCGCAACACGGAAGCAAAAGCTGGGAGCTGAACTGGTGAGAGGTCTGGTTTGGCTGGAGGCGCTCAGCCCGCGCTGTGCTCTGGCATCCCTGGAGAACCAGTAGGAGAAGGGCTGCTGCCCGAGGTCTGCAAGACAGGCAGCAGAGTGGTGACTGCCTGCTGAAGGGGGGTGGGGGTGCTGGGGGGAAATGGGGAGTCACTGCTAATGGGTATGGGGGTTCTTTTTGGAGTGATGAAAATGCTCTAAAATTAGATGTGGTGATGGCTGCACAATTCTAGGAATATCCTAAAAAATCATTGAATTGTGTACTTTAAATGGGTCAATTTTATGGTATGTGAATTATATCTCATCAAAGCTGTTACAAGAAATTACTGCAGCCCGATTCCCATGCCAGATGATGAAATCAGAATCTCAGGCCTGGCCCATACCATCTGTGACAGGTTTCCAGGTGACTGTGCTGTGTCAAACACCCCTGGGCTGCAGCATGCGGAGACAGAGGAGACACTGGGAGTGCAGGCTGGAGGGACAGGTGGGCTTTCTCTTAGAGAGCCTCGAAGGCCATGCTGAAAAGTCTGTGCTTCCACCAGACAAAAGGAACCACTGAGAGTTTAAAAGTAGGGGCTTGGCACGTTTAGGCTGTTGTTTAAAAAGCTGCTCACAGAGGTGTGGAGGATGGCTTCTGGAAGTAGGGGTGCCAGCTGAGGCTGTTTCAGGTTACCAGCAGAGAGGCCCGGTGGCCCTCGAATGGGGGGTGGTTGCAATGAGAATGGGAAGGAGGGGACGATAGAAGAGAAACTGAGAATGCACAACCCTAGCAGGGCCTGGTGCTGCTTGGACATGGGGCAAGTGGGAGGGAGGGGTCAGTGGTCCAGACTGCCTTCCCGAGAGGACTGGGGAGCCAGACCAGATGAGGAGGTGGAAGGGCAGAGAAGGGGCAGGTTTGCCAGAAATGGCTTGTGGTTTTCTATAGGCTGGACTCAAGGGACCAGTACTCTGCCCACAAGCAAATGTTCAGCAAAGAGATGGGAGTGTGGCTGTGATTCCAGAAAAGAGGCTGGTCACAGAGACTTGGGAGTCTGCAGACAGGACATTCGGGCGAGCTGCTTCTGCCATGGCGCCCTCCCCTGGCTGTTGGTCGGAGGGCCTGGGACCTCACCATCGTTTGCCTGAGCGTGTTCACAACGTGGCAGCTCACTCCCCCCAGAGTGAGTGACCTGACATTGAGCCAGTGAGAGGACGAAGCAGAAGTCACAGCGTCTTTTGTGACCCAGCCTTGAAAGCGACATTCCATCAGTTCTGCAGGATGCTGCTGGGCACAGACCGACCGTGGTGATCGGAGGAGACTGCATGAGGGCCTGAGAATCAGGCACCACTGGGGGCCATCCTGGGGACCGGCTACCATGCCCGGATTCCTGGCACTGCACCGAAAACAGTCAAAATAGCAGAGTGGTCATTGCCATCGAAATGTCTGTGACAGGAAGGGCCCGCAGCTGCTAGGCAGGTTCACCCTCGAGCTCAAGGAAGTCTGTGTTGCCTGGAGGATGTATGCACTCACTCAACATCTGGGGGCTCCCCTGTGTGCCAGAGGCTGGGAAATAAAATGAACAGGGCCTTGTCTGTCTGGACTGTCACTCCTGGGAGCTTGCTGTTGGGGCAGAGGGATGGGATAGAAATGCCTGACCCAACAATTGTCCCCAATCCCAGGCCATGACGCAAAGCTCCAGAGGGAGGAGAAATAACTTTGGAGCGGCTTTGAAAGGAAGTAAGTTTTTCGTTGCTGCCTGTACCTATCCGCTGTGCAGCATCGCGAGGTGACTTTCACGAAGCCCGAGGGCACAGAGGCTCCAGGAAGGGCTGCGTGAGTGATCCAGGAAGGCCAACGTCAGCTCCAAGCCCAGTTAAGCTGGGAACTAGGGAAGGAGTGGACGGAAATGAAATCTTTTCAGCTTAGTAGCACATTTGATTTTCTCCCGTGAAGCTGGAAAGGGGAAGTCTTTTTAGAATAAGAGTTATAGATAATATCCTAATTCTGGGAACACAAGGATGAGATGAACCTTCTTAAATGATGTGGCCTCTGATCCATTAAAAAGTACATTAAAATGTATCCCCGAATGAAATTCACCCTATTTTCATTTTGGGGGTTGAGGCTAACGAGCTTGTTTTTTTTTTTCAGAAATGGAAAATGTTGCTTTAAAAATTAAGAATAAGAATTTAATTGTATTTAAAAAGTAATGAGTTCTAGATACTTAGTTTGATTTGTAATTTGTTAAGATGAGGAGAGGTCATCACACACAAGCTGAAGTGGAGAAGGCAGAAAGACTGCCTCAGAGGCAGGGTCTTTGTATGAATGAGGAGCAGAGAGCAGACGATCCAGGCGTGCATTTGTTGTGGTAAATTGCTGGTTACACCATCTTCTGTCCTGCCTGTCCTCCTAGACCCCCAGGTCTCTGTTAGTCCCTCTGCTTAATGAAAGGAGGTCTCACCTCAAGGCCACCACACTAACACCTTTCTAAATACTTGCTAATTTCCTTTTTTTTTTTTTTTTTTTACAAAGAGAGAGGAAGCCTTAGCAACCTTGGGTCGGCTAACATTTTAGTGGCATTGTCTGGTTTTCATTGTATTTATTTTGTCACTACCTTCTGTTAGTGGACAATGGCTTCCATTTATGGTGGTGATAAGGAGTTCTCTTTGGAAAATAAATGCATATACACCTAAAAAGCGGTTTGCGTGAAAGATATTACGTCAATAATATTACAGCTGGCAGAAATCGTGAAGGTGGTAGCGAAGTGACTAACATTTAGGAAACACTACCTTAGTTTGGCTTTTCTTGACTTAGTAAAAAACAAGTTGTTTTAGTCATAGTGAAATAACACAGACTGGGTGGCTTAAACAACAGACGTTAACTTGTTACAGTTCTGGAGGCCAGAAAGCCCAAGTTCAGGGTACCAGCATCGTCTGGTTTTTGGTGAGGTCCCTCTTATGGTTTGCAGGTGGCCGCCTTCTTGCTGTGTCCTCACATGCTGGAGAGAGACTAGAGCTCTCTTTACAAGAAGAAAATATACTAATCCCACCACAGGGTCCCCCACCCTCAGGACCTCATCTAAATTTAATCACCTCCCAAAGTCCCCACCAACTAATACCATCACTTTGGGGATCAGGGCTTCAACATAGGAATTTGGGGGGGGGGCACAGACATTCAGTTTATAGCATGGGTGCAGTCATATCTTTGTGTCATGGGAAATGGAATTCTGTCCGTAGAGCTGGGACTGGCTTCATCACATCTTGGGTGAGTGGCTACTGGCAGATCATTCAGCCTCAGTTTCCACATCTCTAAAATGGGATCACACCGTCTGTTCTCCTTTCTTCACAGGACTTCTGTGGGGCCCAAATGAGATAATATTTGTGCGGCTTACACCACTTAGGGCTGGCTAAATGCCCCCCTATTAAACTGGGTTTTCACATATGGAGATGGCTTACATTTTTATAGAAGTTTGGAAAATATTAAAACAGACATTTCAGAATAAGATTAGACAAACCATATTTTAGTTTTGTCTTCTTCATTTTCAGATGATCTTATTGATCTCCTGGCCTAACTCCTTTTCATGTAAATTAAGAAAGAGTTATGGGCTCCCTTCCCCTCCCCACCCCAGCCTCTATCTATGGTTCACTTTGCATTCTGGCCAATCACGCAATCATGTCCGCTTCTCCAAGCTCTAAGTTTATTAAACTAGGAATTTACTCATGCTTGCTCATTTTTTTTTTAAATCTTGTGAAAGCAGTGAGTTGCAGATTGAGGCGTCCCTGAAATGTGTTGTGTGTAGCCTGGGGTGCTGTGTCCAGGGGAGGCAGGCCACCCCTTCCTCTCCTCTAGGGACTAGGAGGACTGATGGTGGGTAGACACCTGTTAATGGGGTCACTTACCTCCACTGCAGCTGCCTTTGAGTTCCCACTCGTGCCAAGAGAGGGGAGAAACGAAGGCAGAAGAAGGTCCCAGGAGGGCAAGCATAGGGGCAGTTTCCCTGGTAGCATCTGGCTGCCCATCCGAGGTACAGGAACAAACTCCACAGTCCTCATGAGTCAGGGAGCCTTAGGCCACATGTTTTCTGGGACGTACCACGTATTTCTGGGACCCAGGGGGTGACAGGGATGGGCCTGGGTCCTACAGGAGACCTCAGTCTGTAATAGTAATTTTGCTGCAGGACTTTGAAATTGAGCCCATAATATTTATGATTATCCCTCACGAGTTGGGATTTTTTTGGTAAGGAGAACAACTTTAGGGAAAACATGGAGGTTTTTGTCACCTTCATCTGTCATTTTACAAGCAGCCATACTCAGCCCACTGACAGGTGCTCGTTTAGTTACGTGACCGTGGGAGGCTTTACTGCTCTTGGATTATGGTGAAAGGAGTCCCCCACACCTGCGGTTTCACTTTCCATGGTTTCAGTTACCCTCAGTCAACCGTGATTCCAAAATTAAATGGAAAATTCCAGAAATAAACAATCCATAAGTTAAATTGTGCACTGTTCTGGGTAGTGTGATGAAAAATCACGCAGTTCCTGCTCTATCCCGCCCAGGATGTGAGTCATCCCTTTGTCCAGTGTCTCCACGCTGTACATGCTCCCCACACATTAGTTACTTTGTAGCCATCTCGGTTATCAGATCGACTGTCCAGGTATCACTGTGCTTGTGTTCAAGTCACCCTTATTTTACTTTTAAAAACAGCCCCAAAGCTCAAGAGTATGATACTGGCAATTCCGATGTGCCAAAGGGAAGCTGAAGGTGCTTCCCTTAGGTGGAGAGGTGAGTCCAGTACAATAAGATATTTTGAGAGAGAGAGAAAGAGAGACCACAAGATGCAACTTTTGTTACAGTATATTATTATAATTGTTCTATTATTATTGTTAATCTCTACTGTGTCAAATTTATAAATGCAATTTGATCATTTGTATGTACGTATAGGAAAAAACATAGCGTATGTAGGATTCGGTTCTATCTGCAGTTTCAGGCATCCACTGGGGGTCTTGGAATGTAACCCCCACAGATAAGGGGGACTGCTGTACTCTGTTGGGCTGGGGAAAAGGCTACCCTAATGATACAGGAATGCTTTAACAATAAGGTTCAATTTAATACTGCAGGAATGCGGAGAGCTGACTGAAAATGCAGAAAAGCTCTCTGAGTGAGTGTTCTGCAAAGAGGGAAAACGGGGCTCCATATGGCTTTCAGGATGTCCTTTGTCCTTACAGCTTCTCAGAGCTCTTTTCAAATCGAAGCAAGTGGATGGCATAGAGATGTTGCTAATTACGTCTGTGAAGGAAGTGAAATGGTGCCACCAGCTCAGAGCAAAGACCAAAGCAACTTTAGAGAGAAAATCAGTCTGTCGTATTTGTATAAATATGCACTGCAATGATAATTACCATAGTCTTTGTTTACTATTGCCACACTATATTAATTATCTATTCAATGATAATTAAATACATAATTCTAAACATCATCCCCCAAAATTACCTTTTATCAATTGAAACAAACCAATTAAATATTTCAAAATGCAACCATGTAATCAACAGCTTAATACACGTTAATTATGACCAAAATTTCAATTAATGTGTTAATATATGACCTCAAATCTCTACAAACAAACAACAACAAAAAAGCAGCCTCATATAGCAATTATAGCCTAGTCTGATTGACAGGTATCTGTGAGTTTGTTCTTGTGTCTGATTTGGTAATGTGACTTATATCAAAAAAGCCAGCCTATTCTCTCTATTCTGAAGCCGCTGCATGAAAAGCTCACAGGTTTAGAAATACAACCGTCTTCTCTTCAGCTGCTGCATCACCTCTTTCCTGCAGTGTCAGACGTGTCCCTTTGGGGCATCCATTCAGCGGCCCCATGAACCTTCACTGTGATCTCTTCATTTTTTAGATAAGTGAGGCAGCAAATGGACAGATTCATGTAGCTGCCTGCACACAACAGGTGTAGGTGATTTCCAGGAGCCCAAGCTAGTGTGAACCTGTGTATTTGGAGAGCAGAGGGGGAAGATACAGTGGTCATTCATCACATACCCTTTGTTTCAGTTGGGAGCCACAATGAGGATTAGAGGAGGGAAGAATTATGTATGTCTACTTGTGGGGTGTCAGGAAGGGCCTTATGGAAGTAACTTAGTTAATGGAAGGGTTTCGGACAGGAAGAGATTGAGGGTGGAAGACATTCTAGTAGAAGGAAGGGGATGTTTGGATTGGGTCAGGACACAAGTTTGGCTAGTATTTAAAATCACTGGAGAAAAGCAATGATGAGATAGTTAGACTGGGAAGATGACTCTACCGATCTTATTTCTCATTTTGCATGTGCCCCTTGATGAGAAGGTCATGTTTCAGCCTGAAGTGAAGAATGAGGCCCTTTATTTTTATTTTTATTATTTTTTTAAACCTCACTCAAGGATAGTTTTTTCATTTATCTTCAGATAGAGTGGGAGGGAGGGAGAGAGAGAGAGAGAGAAATATCGATGTGAGAGAGACACATCGACTGGCTGCCTCCCACACAACCCCAACCAGGGCTGGGGACTGAACCACAACCGAGGTACGTGCCCTTGACTGGAATTGAACCCGGGACTCTTTGGTCCGCAGGCCGATGCTCTAACCGCTGAGCCAAACTGGCCAGGGCAAGAATGAGACCCTCTAAAAGGTCACTGGGCCTTTCTAGCTGACTTAGAATGTGTAACACAATCCACAGCATCAGTGTCCCATCACTTGACCCTTGTTTCCTTGGTTTCTTATGACCAATTCACTGTGAGACTATGTTTTATTCAGAAAAAAACTAGAGGTGTTTCTAAAAGACTTATTTTAATTTGTGCATACCTTCACTCTGAAACATCGTTCACTTAACTGCACTGGCAATTTTATTATGTGCAGTTAAGTTGTAAGCATATTTTTGTGTGTGTTGAAGTGGAAAATCCCCTTGAAATTTCAGCAAATCGGACTTCAGCTTGAAAAAGATGGATGGAGCATAGAACTCTGTGTGTGACTAAATGTATAAAATATATATACCTACACCTACATAAAAACATACATGCATTTGTATGTGTGTACAAATAAACAAAATTGGATTGACTCATAAAAACATAAATATGTCAAATATAAAATGTATTAGCGAAGGAGTTTGTTTTTGTGACTCAGAAGGGAGGTATAATAAAGAGGTATTTTTAAGACCAAGAACTAGTGCCTGTCCATTTTTTGTTGCCCTGTCATCTTCTTGACAGGAAGCTGAGTCACTGGATTTGAATCAGAAGGCTGCAAGCAATCCTGGGGCAAACTTATTTCAGGCTGGACATTTAGAGACATTGGCTAAATCAGTGATTGGGTATCTGGGTGGATTGAGAAATCACCCAAACAAATATTTCTCTTCAAGTTTTCAGAGTCTGTGGATCTCCCTGAGTATAGAAGTATATTTTAAATAATGTGAATAAAGGGGTAATGCTGTCTGTACATTCTGGGGGTGCTTGTTAAAAACGAGTGGAGGATCATAAACAGTCGTGTTCATAGCAGCATTATTCACAATGGCCCAAAGGTAGAAGCAACCCTTCCAAAAAGATGGAAACATCCATCGATGGAGGACTAGATACACAAAATGTGATATATATATATATAATGGAATATTATTCAGCCTTAACAAGGAAGGGAATTCTGACACATGCTACAGTATGGATGAACCTTGAAGACATTATGCTAAGCGAAATAAGCCAGACACAAAGGACAAATATCATATGAGTCCACTTACATGAAGTACCTAGGGTCATCAAATTCATAGAGACATAAAGCAGAATGGGGTTTTCCACGGGCTGGAGGGAGCATGGGGAGTTAGTGTTTAATGGGTACAGAGTTCAGTTTGTGAAGTAGAACATAGTTCTGGAGATGGAGTTCAGTTTGTGAAGTAGAACATAGTTCTGGAGATGGATGGTGGTCATGCTTGCAGAACAATGTGAAATGCACTTAATGCTGTACACTAAAAAATGGTTAAGACGGTAAATTTTATGTAACATGTATTTTATTTATTTTATTTTTTATCCTCATCTGAGGACACTTTTGCATTTATCTTCAGATAGAGTGGGAGGGAGAGAGGAAGGAAAAGAGAGAGAGAGAGAGAAACATCGATATGAGAGAGACACATTGATTGGTTGCCACCCACATGACCCCAACCAGGGCCGGGGACAAACTGCAACCGAGGTACATGCCCTTAGCAGGAACCGAACCCGGGACTCTCCAGTCTGTGCGCTGATGCTCCAACCGCTGAGCCAAACTGGCCAGGGCTGTAACATGTATTTTAGCAAAATTTAAAATATGAGTGGGGCATTTTATTGAGGACATGGGAAAACAGAAGCCTGAGAAGTTGGCATGACAAGACTGTTGTCCGATGTGGAGATATTGATGAACCATGAGATGAGGAAAGAAGGCTCCTAGAATCATTCCAACTGAATCGTTCTTTTCACCGTGTCTTCCACCTTCATTTTCCTTCTAATGACTTGCCCTATCTCTTTGTCACTCATTCACTGCATATATTTTCCCTTTGCATTCACCCAATCTATTTTACCCACTCATATTTAGTCTTCTTTATTTTTGGAGAACACTCACATGTGCATCTTTCTTCTGCTTCAACCTTCTAGTCTCCGTTTCCCCTTTTTATTTTAAATGGCTTTTATTGATTTTTTAGAGAGAGAGGGAGAGGGAAAGAGAGAGGGACAGAAACATTGATCAGAGAGAGAAGCATCAACATCAATTGGCTGCCTCCTGTGCACCCCCTCCTGGGGATCGAGCCTGTAACCCGGGCGTATGTCCTGACTGGGAATCGAACCAGCCACCTCTTGGTGCATAGGTTGATGCTCAACCTCTGAGCCATACCAGCTGGACATCCTTTTCTCTTTTTAAGGCATAAGATCCACAGTTGGGGTAGAGATCTAGTCATGAGTTTTTGGTTGTTTTTTTTTTGCTGAAAGTTAGGATTTTGATGTTGGTCACTTTCCAAAGCAGCAGCCACCACGAGCACAAGTAAGGATGCTGCCCATTGTCAGAGAAACACTTTAAAAGCACTGGCTGTCCGGCTGGTGTGGCTCAGTGGTTGATCGTCAACCCATGCACCGAGAGGTTGCTGGTTGGATTCACAGTGAGGACACATGCCCAGGTTGTGGGCCCGATCCCCAGTGGACGGCATGCAGGAGGCGGCTGATCGATGTTATCTCTCATCGATGTTTCTATCTCTCCTTCTCACTTCCACTCTCTCTAAAATCAATAAAGGAAAAAATAAATAAAAGCACTGGCTGCTTTTCCTTAATGAGGAGGAGCTGTCGTGTTACTGAGTGTGCTTTTGAAGGAGCAAGTGAAAGAGAGAAGGAAGTTGAGAAAGGACATGAAATTGGTTTTTGAATCTTGTGTTCTCAATTCAATTTTAGGATGCTTCTTGTTGATATCACTAATCACAAGTCATCGAGATGTTGAACATCATACAGAAGGAAACACAACAATGGTGTTTTGACCCTTTTCATGTGTATATTTAATGTCTTGTAGTCAAAATTTAAATCAAGACTACTGTGGTTTTGGGTTAAGGAATCTGTACTTTCAGAAATAGTCATGGAGGAGAGGCAATAATAGTCCGGGACCCTTAACACATTATAGAGGTTTTATTTGTTGACTGCAGAAAGCAAGGAGGGGTAAGATCTGATCTCGAGGGATGAGAAATGGTCAAAACACACTCACTAATGGAATCTGTGCGTTCAAACCTTGCAGAGGAGTAGCCGTCTCACCAAGGTTACAGTAGATGTGACCACCCAATTAAAAGCACGAGCTAACAAGATACTACCCAAATCTGCTGCAATAAAATGAAAGCCTCAAGGCCATATTTATGTTTGTGGGAACAATCAATTTCCATTTTAAATAGGACAGTTTCACTTCTTTCTTGTGAAATAATTTTAAAGCATAGGTCAGACCTATTAATTGAAGGTCATTTTAAGAAAATTACAGGGGGTGGGGGCTGGGTGGAGCTAGGTAAAGGGGGAGAAAAGGGGGACATCTGTAATATTGTCAACAATAAAAATAAAAAAAAATTAAAAAATATTCTACAAAGAAAATTACTTCTGTATTGGAAAAGATTTTTATTTTTTTCTTAGAAATAGTGATCTATTGTTTCTATGGAAATTACAACTATGGCCTTTAAATGCACTGTAATGTTGATTCACAGAAGCTTAACATTACATTTAATGTGATGGCTAATTTCAGTAGACAGTTTGATTCTTATATGTATATATGTGTTCATATTATCTTAAATTTATATTTTGAGAGAACAAACTAATTTGATGATTAATAGAATCATTTAAAAGATCTATTTATTCTAAGTTTGCCAAAGAGTCCTGTATTTAAAAAATTATACCAACACTGGATATAGTCTTATGACAAAAGCAAGAATAAAGAAACATTGAACTTTTTTTTTTTTTTTTTAAGTAGGCTTATGTTTTAGGGATATTGATGATGAAATTCTGAAAGTATTTTGTGTCTATTTAGGAGAGAGCAAATGAGTAAATATATTGAAGCCAGAATTTTTAATGTGGAAGCAGCAGGGACACAAATATGGAAAAGGGGGAATATGAGGAAGGATCTCATGGTTTTGGATCTAAGTTGAAAGTATCAGTATGAACTCACATTAAAACACACACACACACACACACACACACACACACACACACACACACACTACTGCAAGAGCAGGAGCCATATCGTGCTAGTAGTAATGAGATCCCTAATACCCAGATCTTGGTTTCTAAATTCTATATTCTACAGAAAGAAACTTTGGAGAAATTGCAAGCCTGAGATATTTGGCTGTTCCAGAAACAAGGAGGTACTGAAAGACTAATGAGGGACTCTCACTAGCCAAACTCGAGACTATGGGAGCATCAGAAAGAATATTGATGACCATGGGTTATAACACATTACATTTATTTTTAATTTTTTTTCTTTATTGATGTTTAGAGAGAGCGGAAGGGAGAGAGAGAGAGAGATAGAAACATCGATGAGAGAGAACATCGCTTGGTCACCTCCTGCATGCCCCCCACTGGGAATTTGGCCCACAACCTGGGCATGTGCTCTGACCGGGAATCGAACCAGCAACCTCTACACATTAAATTTTTTAAAAATCATGAATCCACATTGGTGAGATAAGGACTCTTAGGAAAGGTTTGCCAACATGTTAGTAGTTGATGGATCTAGGTGAGGAGTATATGAGTGTTTAGTGAGCTATTGTTTCAACATTTCTGTAGGCTTGAAATTTTTCAATATAAAAAATAAATTAATTAAAAATAAGTGAAAAAGGATATCCTCTTAGTTTTTTTCCATATAGAAACGTAAAGTTATAGTGCTAGGGTAGTCTCTGGGAAATAGTTTCCAGTAAGACAAGTTTATTCTCTCCACCACCTGCTACCATGGAAAATGCGATGCTAATGCATTCCTATTGAACAGTAACAGGGTGAGATTTCCCAGTAATGCGGTTGTACTTATTTTCTTCTGGTTCTTGATTCCTTATAAATTAAAAGATCCTTTCTCTATTAGCTCAAAATGGATTTTTACATTTTCCCAATGAATTATGGTAAGTCTGGTGACAGGGGAATCAATAATATCGCCCTCATTTATGGGATGCCTACTATGTGCTTGGAAACGTGCTCTGTGTTGTACTTCGTTGTCTTTGCATATCCTCCACGAGGAACTAGGCTTGGGGTGTTCGTGCCTTTCCCAAGGTCACATGGTGAATAAGTTGTCAAGTTGACATTTTAAACAAAATTCTCCCTGACTCTGGTGTTTTATGTATTCATTATTTTTTAAATAGAGGGAAATAGCAGGGACTCTTTCTTTTTTTAAATCCTCACCTGAGGATATTTTTCCATCTATCTTCAGATAGAGTCGGGGTAGGGGGGGAGAGAAACATCGATGCGAGAGAGACACATAGACTGGTTGCCTCCTGCATGACCCCGACCAGCCAGGGACTGAACCACAACCGAGGTATGTGCCCTTGACTGCAATCGAACCCGTGACTGTCGGTCCATGGGCTGACACTCCAACCGCTGAGCCAAACTGGCCAAGGCTATATATTTGTCTTACAGCATCTTGCTGCCTATATTGAAAATAAATGATTTCAAATAGTTTCCAAAGTGATGGCATTTCTTTTTTCCGAGAAAATTCATGGTAGTAAAGATCAAGTTACTTCTCTGAACGTATATTTGAGTTTAGGTGAGCAGACAATGGCAGTAGAATTATGCTGGATGAAGGAGTCCTGGCTGTAGTTCCAGTTCTGTTGCTCATGGTGGGACTTGGGGGGGTTCTTCAGTATAATCGTTGGTTTGTCTCGTTGATATCTCAGTTGATTCAAGGAATTAAAATAGCAGATACTCTGAAAGAATTTTTACTAAGATCATTGTGGCAGAAATAAGGTTTGAGGGTGGGATGATAGGAAGGCCTGGGGAGTACAGTGCTGGGACATAGCTGCAAGAGAGGCGGGGCTAGTTTGTCAGGGGTCTGGAAGCATTTGCATGTTCTTTAGGGCTGCAGGGATATTTGTTTTTTCACTCCAAAAATTTAATAGTAATTATTTCTCTTCCCCCTCACTCCCTTCCTCTAATAACAGCTTCCTTTAATAACAGCTTTATTGCTATTCAGTTCATATACCGTATACTTCTCCTACTTACAGTGTACAAGTCAATGGTTTTTAGTAAGTCATCCAGTTGTGCATCCATCACCAAAATCAATTTTAGAACATTTTCATCACCCCTAAAAGAAAACCTGTACTTAAGTCATTCCTTGTTTTCTCTCAACTCTCCCCTAGCCCTAGGAAAATATGAATCTACTTTCTGTCTCTATGGCTTTGTCTGAGGTGGACATTTTATATAAATGAAAGTAAATAATATGTGGTCTCTTGGCTTCTTTCACTTAACATAAATTTTCAGGGCTTGTCCATGTTGCAGCATATCTAAGTACTTCACTCCTTTTTATTGCTGAATAATATTCCATTGTATGGATATACTACATTTTACTTGTCCATTCATCAGTTGATGGACATTTGGGTTTTTTCTACTTTTTGTCTCTTATGAATAATGCTGCCATGATTTTTGTGTACAAGTTTTTTGTGTGGACATTTGTTTTAATTTCTCTTGCATATGGAATTGCTGGGTCACGTGGTAATTCTATGCTTAACATTTGAGAATCGGCCAGATACTTTCCCCGTACCAGTACAATCCTGCCAGCAGTGTATTCCACCAGCAGAGGGGGGAAATTTCTCTACATCCTCCCCAACATTTGTTATTACCTGTCTTTTATATTGTGGCCATTCTAGTAGGACCTTGGGTACCTAGTGGTACCTTAACTGTAGTTTTGATTTGCATTTCGCTGATGGCCCTTGGAGGGTTATAAGCAGCGGAGTGGCATTATCTGATAAAGATTTTAGAACGATCACTCTTCTGCATTGTAGAAGATGGGTTAAAGGAGTACAGGAGATAAGCAGGGGAGGGATGACATGGGACAGACCAAGCTAGTGGTAGTGAGGATGGTAAGAAGTAGATGGATTGCAGGGTATCTAAGAAGTACAGCTCATGGAACTTTGTGAATGGTTGGCGGTGTGGGTTGAGGAATACTGGCACGGGCAACCAGGTGGAGGGCGATGCCATTCATTGACATAGGCACATAGCAGGGTGGAGAGGGCACCAGTGATGTGTTTAGATTTGGATGGGTTGAGTTTGAAGTGACAGTGGTTATTGTTAAGAGAGGGGATCAGGAGAGCTCTCTGGGGCGGATTTATACATGTGGGAATTGTATATCGGAAGTGACTTACGACTTGGGAGTGAATGAAATTGTGAAAGTGAGAAGAGACCAGGATTTGGACAGAGTATGTTGTTCTAGAAACACAGAAGAGGAGAGAAAAAACACTTTAAGAAGAAGTGAGCGGTCAGCACCATTAAATGTTTGAATGAAAGATATGAGTGAACATATTCCTGGATTTAGCCCCAAGAAATGTGCTCGATTTTATGCGAGTGATGAAGGAGAGTGTTGCGAGGAAAACCCTTTTGAGAACTTGGCTTTGAATGAAGGAAAAACAGAGTGGTAGCTGGAAGGAGATGTGTTCATTTCTTTTTATATTGGGAATTTGTTGGAGCATGAGTTTCTATGCTGACAGGAAGAACCTAGCAGGGAAGGAGCCTGAAGGTACAGGAGAGAGAGGGCACCATGCATTAGCTGGGTCTATGAGATGGGAAAGGGGTAAGGTAGCATGCAGTACCTACTTGTTGTTAGCCAGGAGGAAGGTGCCTTT
This sequence comes from Tadarida brasiliensis, assembly GCA_030848825.1. Classification (NCBI taxonomy): domain Eukaryota; kingdom Metazoa; phylum Chordata; class Mammalia; order Chiroptera; family Molossidae; genus Tadarida; species Tadarida brasiliensis. The sequence goes on along the minus strand of CM061259.1, from coordinate 41,730,194 downwards.
CATTGTCACAGTTTAACAAGCAACCACACATGTTTTGAAGACCAACTGGTAATATAAACTACTCAGTGTTTCAAACGGTGGGTTGAAAGCTACTGTCTTGATGATTCAGATCATTTGGCTTAATATGGTGAAGCAGGCGAATCCCCTATACAACTGGCATCATAATGTCAATGCATTACTATTTAACGAACTGCTTATATATATATATATGATGAATATATATGATGAATAGAGGCTCGTCATTAGATATTGAAGTGAAATCTCAAATATGAACTCCAATAGGAGTCTTTCTTTCTTTCTACTCCAAAGTATTTATTCCGCCTAGAACATTTCAAATTAATTTGACAAAATTTGTGGTGTATCCGCTCTATGGTTAAGGAAGTACAAGGGAAACCGGAGGTGTAAGGCCCTCTTTCTGCCCTCAAGGAGGGGCGATGTGGAAGGAAAAGCAAGGCATTCTCTGTGCCGGGCTCCGATACCTGTGCACTCGGTGCTAGAGCCCCGAGATGACAAGGACAGGATGCCTGCTTCAGGGATCTATAGTATTCCATGCTCCCTACAGGAGAAAAGTGTTAGGAAGACAACAAGGCCGGCTCCTCAGCCCTTTTCCTGCCACATCACCCATCAGAGACAGTTTCAGGCTTGCATGGGGTCAGGCCGGATTAGATGACCTCTAAATCCTTCCTGGGTCCTTGACGCCAGCATTGGGGTGGGGGCTCCAAGCCCTCTTTCCTGGCGTGTGTGTGTGTGTGTGTGTGTGTGTGTGTGTGGCTTAACTGTCATTTCTGGAGCCCTGTGATGCTTTTTTCTTTTTTAAAAAATGCATAGAACTACTATTTTCACTATAGACTATGGGAAAAGAACTGAATTCTCTTCAATTTATTGGAATTTGTTTCAGGCTAATATTGTTGTCAAAGCTTTCTAGTAAAGTAGATTTTTGTGTGTGGTGGTGGGGGGTGGGGGAAGGGGAGAGGTTACCTCTTGTAAGGCAGAATTTGCTTGGCATTATCTCTTAAAATCTTTATTCCCAGAAAAAATCTGGTTAACATGCTGTTTGGATTTACATGATGGGGGGGGCCACATTTCATGAAGAGGTCACTGGGAGAAAACGGTCTCTAAACACTTAACTAATTTTTTTTGTCCTCACCTGAGGACATTTTTGCATTCATCTTCAGATAGAGTGGGAGGGAGAGAGGGGGAAAGAGAGAGAGAGAAACATCGATGTGAGAGAGACACATCGACCGGTCACCACCCATATGACCCCAACCGGGGCCGGGGACAAACTGCAACCGAGGTACGTGCCCTTAGCAGGAACCGAACCCGGGACTCTCTGATCCACGGGCTGACGCTCCAACCGCTGAGCCAAACCGGCCAGGGCTCATTTTTTTTTTTTTTTAAAGGAGATCCAGTCCTAATTTTGGAATATTAATTCTTAACGGACATCTCACTGATAAATTTGGCAGAAAATGTTTATAGCGCTTCCCTTGGTTTTCCTCAGGAAGATACTTTATAACTTGAAATCTTTTAAAACCCGTTAGAAACACTAGTCAGTGTAATGCTTAGCAGGGTGTTGAAATCCAGTGCTTTTCTTCTTTTAGTTCTTTGCACTTTGTCTATTGAAAATGTGCAAAGACGCCCGTCTGGAATTCTCTTTGGGCCACTTAATTCAGCTTCATTACTGTGGAAGAGGGGTAAAATAATATCAAACAAACCCAGCAGGTGATTGGAAATATAGTTGGGGTGAATCCATGGCTCATATTTAACATGACTTTATTTTTTTCCATTTCATGAATTTAGCCAGAGGTTCCTTTTAAGCTAAAACTCAAGGCAGTATTTTTCCTCTGCAGGGTTAGTTAGAGAGGCCGGGCAAATAGATTTTAGTTTTTAAAACTATGAATACAAGAAGTGGCTGGAATTCCAAATATATACATGTATATATTCACTTACGTTCTAGAATAAATAGAAGCAATTAGGATTGCATTAGTGCAGCATTAATTAACATCGCTAATTCTCGGTATGTAATTATGTCAAATAATAACACTAATAAAATGTAAATATCAAATGAATACGAGAGGAGCCTCCCTTCTCTTTTTAACGCCACCGCATTACAGCGTCAGATTATGAACCCGCAATATCATCAAGCTTCCAGACACCCACTTTCTAAATACAGGCTGCATGAACTCTAATGAAAACATGGACTCTGGTATAAATCTCCTCTGCCACCTGGTTCAATGAGAGGCTGCCTCGCAAGCCAATAATTCCGTTCCTCAAAGCATTGCCGAGAATATTTATATAATTAAATATCATCTGTTTCCCCATTTAATTCCTGGTGGCTTTTTTTCCCCCCTGGTTGTTTCTGCTATTTCCTTGGGCAGGAATGGCCCAATAATGTTGCCGCCGCTCTGATGGATTATCTTCATTAGCTACTTGGGGTGATGAGTCCCTGAGTAACGCTGAATTTGATTTACCGCGTGCAAAAGCCGAACCTTTTGCGAAAGCTCTAAATAGGGCAGGTTTTATGCAGCTTTAAACTGGTTTGTTTGAAGAAGGGGGGAAAAATAAAGTTGTTCTTTTAGGAAATGATTTTGGGACACACTTTGTTCTCCTGGGAGAGCTTTCTTTTATGAGATATCAACAAAGTGGTGATTTTGATCCTTTTTGAGAAAGAAAGGGGAATGAAGAACAGGATGTCCTGGAAAGAACACAGGGAACCTGAATTCTGAATCTAAGGGTGATACTGATACTAGGCACATATTTTGGGGTCTTGGTTTCTGTGTCTGAGAAGCAAGGAACTGGATTGGTAGCTCCCCATGGCTCCTTCCAGCAAGAACAAGGTTTTGGAGTTGACAGATGTGTGTGTGAACCCTGCCCCAGCACTGATAGTGTGGCTGCTGGGCAGGTCACCCAATCTCTCTAAGCCTCAGGCTCTGCATCTTTAAAATGGGTGCACACTGCTTGTTTTCACTCACTTGTTACAGGGTGGTGGTGAGGACTAAACAGGAAAATGCACTGAAGCAACCACACGGAGCCTGGCTTCCCACAGGTGCTCACAGGATGCTGGCTCCTCTCCTTTCCTCCTGTCCTAGAGTCCACAAGGCACAGAGCGTGGCCTTGAAGCAGGGTCTTAGGACTTCCAACACGATGTGATTAAATGACGTGACAAAGTCTGGCCTGAGACTGAGAAGTGGTCTGCGATGGAACCACGCCCGCATTATTTCTGTAGCTCTGAGCCAAAGGAGAGGGTGCTGGCAGGACTGCGGCTGCGAGGGTTTGGTGCGTGGTCTCCAGTGCATCCTGCTACCGTTCTGGGTATCCGGCACCCACTGAGCGCCAACAGTGCTTCTCCTGTAATTCACAACTGCTTGCTTTCCGTGAGTGCCCAGGTTCTGGAGTGCCTCCTGCGAGCTGGATGTGTGACAGACGGAGACCTGGCCGGTGCTGTGGAGCGGGGCCGAGGGTGTTTATCACAGGTCTTGTCACGCTGTGGCAAAGGGGAGATCTGCAGCGATGACGGCTGGGCTGAAGAATCAAGTACAAGATAAGACAGACGAAGAGAACAATTTCCTTTTACATTCCCGGGCCTGGGTCCAGCAGCATTAATCTCCCTTGTGGGTTCAGAATGCGAGATACAGTCCAGCGTGTGAATCTATCCGTTCCTGATCCAGAGGCTTCCATTGCTCTAGGAAGAGTCACTTTCTTGGTGCTGCTGCCATTTCGTTGGCTTCAGGGTGATCCCTATTATTGCCATGGTTATGCTGTGCCCCTCTTTCCTCAGAGGCCTTGGAGAAGCAGGAAGATGGGAGGCAATGGCATGAGGGTGGATTTGGGGGGGGTAGGGGTGGCAGGGGGGCTTCTGAAGAACAACAACAAGAAGGAATGCAGAGTTCAGTAGCCTCCCCAGTCAAGGCCACTTGTAAATGGCAAGGAAGATCTCCAGAGAGCCTGACTGAGAACCAGACGCGTGAATACATATCTACACAGATACACCCATAAAGTAATAACAATAAGAGTTGCTTATATTTTTCGACTGGTTCCTGTGTTTTGGGTATCGTGCTAAGAACTTTATATACACCGTCTTGTTGAATGCTCACAACTCCTTATGAGGTGGGTCCTATTTGTAGATGGGGAAACTAAGGTTTAGGGGGGCTAAGTGGCTTGCCCAAGGTCATACAGGGAGGGGAGCTAGGACTCAAATGCAGGCATGCTGACGGGGGCTGTCACACCCTTAACCATGATCGAGTCATGTGTAATGGGAGATCACGTAGTATCACGGTGCCTTGGAATCAGGAGACCGTTGTGCTAAGGACCTGGGGTAGCTACGTTCCTAAACTTCTTCAACGGCATCTCAGTTCTCTCTTCAGTAAAACAGCACCCACTGCTCAGGGCTGCTGTGAGAAGGAAGTGAGGCCCAGAGCGTGAAACTGCTATACATACAATTAAGCAAATGCAAATGCCTGTTCCATTTAAATGTCAGGGGGCTGATGATCATTGAACCGTAGCTAGTTATTACACCATTTACCTTGGAGGAGGGTCATTGTGCCTTCTGAGTCGTAGAGAAAAATTTCTGTTTTGGTGCCGTGTTAGAAAATCAGATAAAAGCCAGTAGCTATCTGGAAGTTGGAAGAATATGTGTAAAATCTGGATGGCATCGGGTAGAAATAGAATCCCGGCGGATGCTAGTGCAGTCGGGATCCAAGGACCATCTATCTACTGATAATAAGAGTGAGGCACAGGATGGGTAAAGCTGGAGCCACAGGCATTGTCAAGGGGGAAGGTGGGCCTGTGTAAGAACCTCAGCGGGCACAGACTCGACTGAAATGGACTCTGGATGCCCGTGAGGCAGAGATGGCCGCTGGGACAGGAGGCAGGTGGGAGGGTTGCCATGAGCAGCATTCTCCGCTGTTCTGCCTTGGGTCAGTGTGGTCAGCGGCTCTTGTTTCAATGTCGACACTCCCCTTGTTCGACAGAACTAGCCTTTCTGCTTTCGGTGTTCTGAACACACAAAGGAGACCAGTGCTGCAGAGCCGTCCCTGGAAATATGGAAGGAAATCATTCTAGCAACATGTTTTATCTTGTACTTGATTCTTGAGGTCCTTCTCTTAAGTTTTTTATTTCCCCATGATTCTCCTCTTAAGAAATCGTGCTTTTCTTCTTAAAGCCGTATACTCACGACAGCTAAACTTATATGACAGGAAAGTGCTTTTAACTGGACATAAAGAGAAAATGAGGCCTGGCCGATGTGGCTCAGTGGTTGAGTGTCAACCCATGCACCAAGAGGTCGCCGGTTCGATTCCTGGTCAGGGCACATGCCCAGGTTGTGGGCCAAATCCCCAGTGGGGGGCATGAAGGAGGCGGCCAGTTGATATTCTCTCTCATCGATGTTTCTACCTTTCTCATCCTCTCACTTCCTCTCTCTCTAAAATCAATGAAGAAAAAAATAAAAAAAATAGAAAACGAGGCTAAGGTATAAGTGGCGGTCTTTCTCACCAGTCCTTAGCTGTCGTCATTTATGGTTTAATGCAATCCTTGTTCTATTCTTCCTGACCTCCTTCCTTTAATTTCTTTTTTATTTATTTATTTTTTGATTACAGAGAGAGAGAGAGAGAGAGAGAGAGAGAGATGTTGACTTGTTGTTCCACTTATTTATGCACTCATTGGTTGCTTCTCTTATGTGCCCTGACTGGGAATCGAACCCGCAACCTTGGTGTATTGGGACAATGCTCTAACCAACTGAGCTACTCGACCAGGACCCTGACCTCCTTTATTTCTTTTTTTTTTTTTAAATATGTTTTTATTGATTTTTAGAAAGAGAGGAAAGGAGAGAGAGATAGAAATATCGATGTGAGAGAGAAACATCTATCGGCTGCCTCCTGCATGCCCCCTACTGGGGATCGAGACCGCAAACCGGGCATGTGCCCTGACCGGGAATCAAACCAGGACCTCTCAGTGCATGGGACGATGCTCAGTGCACTGAGCCACACCGGCTGGGCCTGACCTTTCGTGATTGCAATGTTCCTATTAAAGTTCCTGTATATCCTTCCTGGGTGAAAAGTCCCACTGTGGGCTGTTTACAGTCTTTGGGCTTTAGTCACCAGGCTCCTTCTGTCAGCTGCTGGCCTGTGTCCCCCACCTCACTGATGTTTAGGGCACTCAAAGAGGTAGCCCTGCTGGGCTTCTCCAGCTTCGTAGATGTTATATGCTATGCTGGTTCTCACCCCTCCCCTCTTCTCTGGTACTCGCCACTGGGCCAAAAAGAGTAAAATATTTAATAAACAACTCCCATGTCACAGAGAATGGAAAACTCCTGGGATTCCATTCTTGTAATAGAATTTTTATTTTTAAAGTTAATAATGTATTTGAAAGCAGAATGCAATACCTGGAACATAGTAGGAGTTTAACAAATATTAGTTTCCCTTCCCTTTAGAACAGTGATCCTCAACCTTGTTTGCATATAAAAATCACTCGAGGAATTTAAAAAACATACTGATGCCTGGGCTCCATCCTTGACCAGTGAAATCGGAATCTCAAGGGGTGAGGTCTAGGTGTTAATATTTTTAGAAAGCTTCCCAGGTAATTTTAATGTACAGCCTAGGTTGAGAATTGCAGCTTTTGGAAGAATGCACTGGTCTTCTTTTTGTTTTATATTTCTCGAGCTGCTGGCTTCTAATTAAGGTTAATATTACAATATAATGCATTTGTTTTGTTAAACTTAGCGAGAACTAACATCTCTCTCTCCAATAATATACCCACTTTCTTTGGCATAAGCACTTATTTAAAAAAAAAAAAAAAAAAAGAGAGAGAGATTTCCAATTAAAAACCTAAACTCACCCCAGAGCAGAATCTTTGAATTGCATTCAAACAAAATTTTAGATCATGGATTTAAAATGGTTTCCCCTGCAAACTCAGCTTGGAGACAAGCCAGGTGGTAAGACCAGGTTGGAGTGGAAGGGGGCCCAGGAGTGAGTTCACACCTGGATTATGTGCCAGTTTGTGCACAGGTGACTGTAGTTTCCTGGTGACACTTTACCAAGCTCTTTAGGTTTTTGTAGCCTGAGTCTACTTTCTAACTCCTAATGCAGGGCACGCAGTCTTGTACAAAAGCGAGTATACAGAGGACATTGTCATTGGAACTGGAGCCTCAGTTTCCTCATCTGTAAATTGGAGGCATTGAGGAGTCCCTCATATGGGATTTCAGGGAGAATTCAGTAATTGCTAACATTTACTGAGTGCTTACTATGTGCCAAACACTATTCTAAGTTTAAAAAGTATTAAATGATTTAAATTTCAACACAATTCTGTGGATAGGCACCATCGTCATCTCCCTTTTACAGACGAAGAAACCAAAGCACAGAGAGGCTAAGTAACTTGCCTGAGATTCCAGGGCTGGTCCATGGTGTACTAGGATTTGAACCTGTGCTGTGTCATTCCAGAGCTTGCACACACAAAAAAACAAACAAAACTCTGTGCTTTTATATCCCACATATGAGTAAAATCATATGGATTCTGTCCTTTGCTGTCTGACTTATTTTACTTAGCATAATACTTTCAAGATCCATCCATGTTGTCAAAATGGCCATATTTCATCTTTTTAATGGCTGAGTAGTATTCCACTGTATGTATGTATCACCTCTTCTTTATTCAATCATCTGTTGAAAAGCAGCAAATGAACAAACAAAGCAAACAAACAGACTCATAGGTACAGATAACAGAATGGTGTTTACCAGAGAGGAAGGGGGTATGGAGGAGAACAAAGAGGGTAGAGGGGGTCAAATACATGGTGATGGAAGGAGACTGGACTTCATGTGGTAAGCACACAATGGAGTTATAATACAAATGTTGTATTATAAAGTTGTACACCTGAAGTTTATATAATGTGATTACCAATGTTACCTTAATACATTTAATTAAAAAAACAACAACAAATCCCCTTTGTGCTGCATTGCCTAGGTCACATGAAGGTGCCTGACATAATGGCTGGTGCAGGATAGACCCTCAGGAAATGAATGAACCTGAGACTACTAAACTGAAGGGAGAAGAGGTGATCCTGTCTGTACCCAAAAGAGCTGAGACAGAATTGGCTTGGGGCAGGGGTGGTGGGTTGGCTGATAGAGGTGATGGTATGCTTTTTCAGAAGTTTCTGAGGGTCTGGTTAGCTAAGTTGCAGGGGAGAATAAACATGGGATGTTATTAATTAATGAATAATAACATTCAAAGGTTGAAATGTGCAGGAGATGCATTTTAGCATAATGATGTATATGTGCGTGTGCACGTGTACATGTTTGTGTTGGTGTGTGTATATTTGTGAACATTTGTGTGTGCGTATGTGTTTGTGCGAGTGTGTGTTTGTGTTTTGGAGAGTTACGTGGCAAGTGACCTGGCCTCATCCTTAAACTTGACATTCTCTGAGCTGGGGATCTGTGTTTTATCTTCTGGACTCGTGTATGCCCCAGCCCCATCCGTTGATCATCCTTTCAGAGTTGGGTGCTATTTTCGCCATCTCAGTGGAGTCCTCACTAAAAGGGTTCATCCCTTTTCCTGGAGTCTGTGAGCAGCCCTGCCTGCCAGCTGGGTGGCCTGCCTGGATCTCAGATGTCTGCAGAGCCCACGGACTTACCCCCGAATCTCAACGCTGGGTACATGTTACGATCACCTGGAACTGGTGATTGCTCCCAGCCTCTCTGCTCCACTCTGCACCCTCTGACCCCTCTAATTAGATCAGGCCCTCTGCAGAAAGGTCTGGGATACATCTAGTGCGCTCCTAGGGTTGACAAACCCTGGCTGCATACACCTAACCTGTGGGAAGAGGACAGGGTTACACAGAGAAGTTAGTCTCTTCATAGCTGCAGAGAAGCGGCAGAGCCAAATCCTGTAACTCCAGGTTATTGTGCCTTTTCCACTCTCCCCTTTATCCTCCTTTCTCTATCATCTTCCAATGTTGCCCTTGCCCCTAAGCCCCCCTCTCATGCAAGGAATTGAAATATTTTGTCTGGAAATAAGCGGACTTGACAAACACGGCCCGGGCTTCCGCGGCAGCCTCGTTCAGCGTGCTTGGATGCTAGCGACGCGTGCTTTAACGTGGAGCTTGGTGTCCAAAGGCCCCCGACATCGCCGTGTCCATTTCCATTGTGCTGAACGTCACGTGCAAACCAATCAAATAATGATCTTGGGAATGAAATATTCAACGAACAATGTTATTAACATATAAAAGACTTATGGGCAAATCACTTTTAAGTATGACAAGGCTTCAGAATGTGTTTCATTTGAGCATAGGGAAAAAGACTTTGGGGGGTTGTTTATCAGCAGTGCCATGAGGGAGGCTTATTTCTTCCCTTTAAATCTGGATGAATATGCATGTGTGCGCTGCATGATAATAGCAATCACGCCAGCCAGGAGATTAGCTGAGCTCGTGCTCCAGTAATTCCAGCATGCAAATTCAAAGTACCAAGAGCAGGCAGCGCGGCCTTTGAGCTCTTCTACCTCCCGACCTTTGTGCCGTGTCCTAAGGTGTGCGGCCCAGACCTTCGCAAAATCAAAGCCTGCCTAGGTGGGTTGGATCCACTTTCTCATATTGTGATATTGTGAGATATACAAACAGGAGAGTGCACGAAATTTAATGAGCAATTATAGAGACCCATGGAACCACCCCTCCCCTAGGAAAAGAATATGGCCAGTGCCCTAGAAGACGCCCCCTCTTACCCCGATGTCATCTTAGAGAACCGGGCAGGTAGGGCAGGCACACGGGTGAACAGGAATGGAAGAGCTCTGCTAGGCCTTGGCCATGTCCCTTCTTGACCAGAAGATGGTCCCTTTCCTTTCTGTTCTTCAGGAGGCAGTGGGGTTTCTGGAACCCCGCCATGGATTTCACGTCTTTGTGACCTGGGGCAAGACCCTGGTGCTCCTTGTGCCTTAGTTTTCCTATCTATAAAATGGGAATAATGAAAGTACCTGCCTCATGGGATTGGTGTGAGGATCTAGTGTGTTAATACATGTAAAAATGCTCAAAACTGTGTCAGGCACGTATATGTTTTCAGTTACTGCTGCTACTACTTTTAGTATTATTAATACTGTTGGTTCTATATAGTTGAGTGATTTTGTGTGTGGAATTCTCAGTCTGGCAAATAATATCAACATATATAGATTTCTGTATTATTTTGGTCCGTCCACATCCCTGGGGTGATGTCATCCCAGGCCAGCTCAGACGTCTCAGGCATATGCATTGTTTTCCCCTCCACTCCCAAGAAGAACATTGCAACTTGGCACAAGAAGGATTTTTAAGAGAATGCTGGAGCACGAGTGTGATTATTGGGAGGTAGGGAGGAAAGAACTAGCATTGATTGAATAGCTAAACAGTGCCATTTAACCCGAGAGGGAAAAAATACCCCTGTATGATAAAGTACTTTCAGTTCATTTTGCAGATTAGGCAAATGAAGCTCAGAGAAGGGATGCAGCTTGCTGATGTCACATAGTTTGTAAGATGTTCAGCTGGGAATCCAACATGAGTCTATTTTCAGGGGCTTCAAGCTCACTTAGTCCAGCCTCCCACCCATGCAGGAGTACTTCCTTCCACACACCTGCAAAGTGATAACCAGGCTTTGCTTGAACAAGTCATAAATTTCAAAGAGCATGACATCTTGCTTGAATATGCTAAGTATGTACCAGTGTACCTGATTTATTGTTTCTGGCCACAGGTAATGCTGCTTGACTTCAAGGCCTGTGTAGATATTCATGATCAGAAGATGTACGAATTGTTATTAATCACTCTGTGTTTCGGGCAGGATTTGAGGTGGAACCTCATAAAGGGAATGTTATACGTGCTTTTGCATTTGTATCATTTCTCTCATAACCTTCTCACATGGTGGCGGGAGATTGCTCTCTTGTCCAGATACTCAGATTGGGACATCAGCTCTAAACAGCCCACCAGGGCTTCAGAGTGATGGTGTAGCGAAGACTGTGGTGGAATCCCAAGTCTGTCTCTGGCTGTTGGTAGAGTCTAATGTATTCCCTCACTTCTTTATTGGTCTATCTGTCCAACTTAAGAATGTGTACAGTAGGAAAACTGGCAAAAAACCTTAGCCTATCCATCAACCTGCATTACTATGTAAATAAAGCAGGGCACTTTGCTTCGGCCAAGGGAAGCTAACAGCAAGGGTTATTTAGCTGTTTGTGTACCTGCTGATTTTTATCCATGTCTCAGGTACCTGTATTAGTGCCACGTTAGTTTATTAGTGTTTGCTTATTTCAGAACTGCTTTTTATGAAATTAACTCAAAATGGATCATAAACCGTAGACATAAACATAAACACCATCAAATTTCCTGAAGAAAACACTGGAGAAAAATCTGTGTGGCCTGGAGTTAGGCAAATAATTCTTACATAGAACACAAAAAATACAAACCATAAAAGGAAAACAAACCCACCCCTCCCCCCCCGATTAACTAGACTTCCAAAAAATAGTGTTCTTCAAGAGACATTAAGAAAATGGAAAGACAAATTTTGCACATATTTACCCACACCATTTCATTTTGTTTGAAGCTATTATAAATAACATCTTAAAAAACTTTCAATTTCTAACTGCTTATTGTTAGTAAAAAAAAAAATATTAACTTGATTTTTGCATGTTGACCTCCTATCCTGAGGTCTGTTAAACTCACCTGTTCGTTCTAGCAACCTTGTTGCCCATTGCTTGGTATTTTCTATGTAGTCCATCCGGTCTTTTGTGAATAACGATAGTTTGATTTTTTTTTTTTTCCTTGCCAACCTAAATGGATTTTATTTCCTTTTCTTATCTTATTGGGCTGGCGAGGACCTCTTGCATGATGCTGAATAGGAACGGTAGGTAGAATACAGTGGCTGGGTCTCACCTGGTTCTTGATCTTCTGGGGGAAGTCCTTAGTCCTTCACCATTGAGAATGATGCTGGCTTTTTGCTAGCAAGCGTCTAGCTCAGTTTTCTGCCATTTATTTTTATTTTAGGCATATTGGTGGGCAGGTTGCAGTCTCCCAGCTGACGTTTCCCCAGTATCTGTAACATTCTGCTAAAGGGTAGAGGAAGGGAAAGGCTGGACCAGCTGTAGTCTAGTTAGGAAAAAGCTGCTATTTGGGAGTCAGTCTCAATTTGTTTCAGAAATATTTGATCTTTCTCTGTGGTCCAGTGCAGGCACATTCCCCCCAGGTGTCCTTGTTCTTATCTCCCTTTACTCCATAGCCCTGGAAAAAAAAAGGGCCAGAGCTAACATTTTATGAGGTTATTCCAGTTTAAATCTTACTTTTTGAAAATAGAGCTTTAAGGAAATGAATAGCTCTCTACATTTTCTTGTATTTGTAGCAAGAGTTCTTAACTTCTCACCCTTTAGTTTCTGAGAGAGAAAACAAGGTCCTTTTATCTTTGTTGATAAGACATCAAGTAAAAAAAAAAAAAAAAAAAAAAAAAAAGAGGCCCTGGCCGGTTTGGCTCAGCGGTTGGAGCGTCAGCCTGCGGACCAGAGAGTCCTGGGTTCCGTTCCCGCTAGGGGCACGTACCAAAAAAAAAAAAGACATCAAGTAACTGTTATTAATGAGCAGAACTGTAGGAAGAAATATACTTTTTAATTAGTCAGTGTTGCTCTTGCCTCAGTGACGAAATTGCTGCCCATTTGAAGGCACTGACAGCAACAGCAAACTACTGATATGGAATCACCCAGTTAATTAAATAAAGATTATATTACTGGAAAAAGCTAAATCATCAACTCAACCATATGAAAACACTTTTAAAATCATCTTAAAAATGTCTTTGCAATTTGTTTAGCTGGTAGTAGAATTTGTGCAAAGTATCAATCATTATAATAGCGTTATAGTTCTGTTGACAACTACTTGAAATCGGAGAGTATTATGTTCTATTGTTTAGATTTGCCAGAGCGTTTCTTTTATAATGTAATAAGGTGTTTATGTGTTTCTTACTAGAAGAGATACACAGTATCTGAAGTCTGAAGTAGTCAGTGGAATCAGAGGAATTCCCAGGTTATGGTACGGGGGTATATGGGTAATGTCCCATAGATGATGGTGATGGTGATGATGATGATGATACCAAACTCTCCCAGATTTCCACCTAGACTGGGGAGTGCCTTCTGAAGGATAGTCAGAGGATGGAAGTACAGCAGGGCCATCTACACTTCTCCCATGCCAGTGTCTGAAAAGGGGGTGCAGGGACAAAGGCAGTGGGATCTGGGGAGGAGGAGTGGCTGGAGTGATGGTCACCTTGCATGGCAGATGATGCTGGCCTACCGGAGGAGCTCATGGGTGTCAGAAGAGCAAAGGAATGACATTTTAGGAGAACTCAGAAAGTGCTGATTGAGACTGGAGGGACAGAATAGCCAAAGAGTGGGGCTAGGTGGAAGGTCATGGCTGCTGGACTTATTTCTGGGCCTGACTCTGAAGCCGGAGCAGAAGAGTCCAGTTGTGGTCAGTTGAAGGGGTAGGTGGGGAAAGAAAGAAGAGATAAGGATGGCACAAGACTTCTAGCTCTGGACACTGGCTGGATGGCAAAGTATTAACTGAGAAGCAGAGATAAGGGAAGGTGCTAATGAAGGAACCAGCCGATGGAAGGAATATTATCTTTGAGCTGAAATAGAGGAGAAATGAAAATTCAGGCCAAGGAATAGAAATAGCCCAGCTTGGTGTTAGGAATGGATGTTGGGATGAACTTCTAGGAGAGGAGCTAGGACCAAAGTGTTACTCAGTAGGAAGACCTGGATCAGCAAAGAGGGGGAACCAAGGAGCCTTGGAGGAGTAGAGTTGAACAAAGTAATCCTCAGAGGAGAATGGGCGCCTGCAGCCTTCCTTCTCCCTGAGTGGAGACTTTGGTTCATTAGTTGGGCCATTCATATATCAAGCACCTGTCATGTACCAGGCATAGTTGCTGTGTTACAAAGATGAACACAAGTCTTGAGGTTCTGTGTAAGAAGGGGACAGACTGAACAGGTAATTATAAATATAGTGTGAAGTGGAAATCACCACAACAAAGGAGTAAAAAGAGCTGATATTTGAGTTAGGGTCCCTAACGAGTTTGGAAGATGAAAGGGAGAGAGGAAGGGGAAGAAAGAACATTCTAGACAGAAGGAAAGCGTGCAGAAAGGCCTTTTATTTTTTTAAAAAGTTTTTTCTTTATTTTTTTTAGGGAGAGAGGAAGGGAGAGGGAGAGAGAGAAACATCAATGAGAGGGAACATCGACTGGCCGCCTCCTCCATGCCCCCCACTGGGGATTGGGCCCACAACCTGGTCATGTGCCCGGACTGGGAATCGAACTGGCGACCTCTTGGTGCATGGGTCGACGCTCAATCACTGAGCCACACCAGCTGGGCCAGAAAGGCCTTTTAAAACAGCACACTGCTTATGCAGGTGGATGAGTGTGGGAGGAGAGTTGCTTTTTTCTCACAGCATTCTCTGTCCCTTGTGAGCCCTTTGTTTGTTCAAAGTATTTCCTGCTCCAAACTTTTACTTAAAATCTTAGTACCTTCGACTCATATATGTGGTTTTTGACTTATAGAGAAGGCAGGCAAATGCCTCTGAGCTGAAGGCTCTCTGTATTTGACTGTATGTAGTCTTGGTTCTCTGCCATGTGAGAGATTAAAAATGGTACCAGTAAGGTCACACTCAGTTATTCTAAAATCAAGAAATCTCTCTGGTGAAGTATCTGAGGGTGTAGGCTAGACAGGTTGAAATGGGCTACTGTCATGGTTTAACTCTGTCCCGCCAAAGAGAGGGGCCCCGTTTCAGCAGTGTGTGTCCTCTTGCTTCGACATCGAACCAAGCCGTCTCTCTCCATTCCTGAACTTGAGAGAATTCGCCCTTCTGGCTGGTTCCAGGCATTGCCTACACATTGAGCTCTCCCTGACACCTCAGACTGAGCCCTGCTCGGGCCCCACGCCTAGGAATCTTTCCGCTTGTCTCTTTTCTGGGCTTGCAGCCAGGCGCAACTTTTCAAGATGTTGCTTTCCAAACCCTGTCTTGATTAACTCGGTCTGCAGCCCCTTCTTTGTCACTGTTTTCTTGTCACTCCTTAAGTTTTCCTGTAGTCATCTGTGTTCGTAGTCTGTCCCACTTTCAGCATTTGCATTTGCAAATGACCACATTTACATGGAACTCGCAGGAGGCAGCTCTTGCCTACTGCATACAGAAATACACCCGGACCGCACAGAAGACCGAGGCACTGGGGTCGTCATCCCAGGGCGCTGTGGGTTTGATCACCTGGGGTCAACATCCAAACCAAAGAGGATTTGCCTGGGTAGATTTCCAAAACGAGAGCTAAGAGGACTCCCAGCCACGTCGTAATCTACGGAAGATTTTGGGAAAGGGAGTTCGGAGCAGCGTTAGCTCTGTGCACATTACAAAAAGGCATTGAGTTGCTTGTTAGTAAATATATGGGTGAGGGTGTGGAGCATAGAAGTAGGGGGCTTGTACCCAACCCTGAAAAAGGGGAGGGGGTGTGAGGGAACTCACATGGAAAAACTTACGGTGGGAGCTGGAAAAGAGTGTGGGCTGAGCAGTCCCAAGTGCACAGGGCATGCAGGCGAGAGAAGGGACGGCTAGGGGTGGACTCAGGATGGGGGACCCAGATGGACCGGTAGCAAGCCAGTGTGTGTGGCATCATGCAGCCATGCTTTTCCACAGCTCTTCCTTCTTGGATCTTACGACATTATCCTGGTTCTTCTTCTGCCCCCACTGATTGCTTCTTCTCTAGGCACCTTCAGGTCACCTCCCCCTTTGCTCCCTTTCTTTCTTTCTTTTTCTTTAAATATGTTTTTATTGATATTTTAGAGAGAGAGGAAGGGAGAGAGAGATAGAAACATCGATGTGAGAGAGAAACATCAATCGGCTGCCTCCTGCATGCCCCCCATTGGGGATTGAGCCCGAAACGCGGGCATGTGCCCTGACCAGGAATTGAACTGGGACCTCTCAGTCCACGGGAGGACACTCAGTCCACTGAGACACACTGGCCTGGCCTTGCTCCCTTGCTTGAACTCATACCCTAGCCTGACGTCCTGCGTTCTTCTCTCTTTCAGCTTTTCCCCTGGAGCTCATACATGCTTCTAGCTTCAGTTATTACCTGTGTGGCGACACACTCCCAAATCTGTGTCTGCATTCTTGACCTCTCATTTAACCCTGCTCCCATTTTTCATTGTTTACTGGACATCTGCTCTGGCTGCCCGCTGTCGCCTTACACGTGCTGTGGTAGCCTCAGATGAGGTAGTCCAGTTGGAGTCTAATTCAGTGACCTCTAAGATCTCTTCCAGTTTTGAATTTCCATGGCTTATGTCGAAAACCAAACTCATCGTATTTACCTCTTTCAATCACATTTTCTTCGGGTTTCTTGTTTCTGTCAGTAAAGGTAGCATCCCCGAACTGGTAGACTTCGGCTCTCACTGGTGTTTCCTCTCCCTTCACTGCCTTGTGGATCTTGATGCAGCTACATCACCAGTTCTGAGCTTTATTCCTGAACATCTGATCTTCCCTGACTCACCTGATGTGCTGTGATCCACCTGTCAGCCTCAGTGCCCTTCAACACTGCTTTCACCGTCTGTGTGACCGAGTCTTCTCTCCCTGTCTAGCCTTTTTCCTACCGCTATACCTCTCTATGCTCCAGCCACGCTAGGGTGCCTTCAGCACTCGGGGGTCAGCCCCTCTCCCCTGCGCTCATGAGATGCCATGCTGGTCACACCTCACTTCCTCCTCCCAGAAAATTCCCAGTCTGTATCGATCATTCCATCTTTTTCTTTGTTCTTCCAGAACTGGTCATTTCTACTATCCATTTTAATATGTAACCATAACCATATATGTTCAGTGTTTTCTGTTTCAAGTTTATTTTAGTCTTATTTCCCCTACTTTAGCACATACTGTTATCAAATCACAATGACATTATTCGTGTATTTTCCTAAATGCCAAGAATGTGAAATAGGCTCAACAAATGTTGGTTAATTGATAACTGAGATTCTGAATGTAAGAAAAATTTCAGTCTGATGAGCTTAAAACTCTGGGTGGAAAATACCCTCATTTTGACTATGGTTAAAATGACTATCCAGAATATGTCTTCCCCTTTCTCACCTTAGATCCCCCCTATATTACTGCAGATGCCAGTCAGTCTCTTTGTCATCAATCTCATATTCATCCTACTCAAATAAGTAGATGTTTCTACTAATTATGGTACTTCCCTTCTTAAAAAACAAATGTTTGCAAGGCATAGTCTAAACTGTTGGTTATGGTATTTAAAACCTCCCCTGATTTGGCTTCTGCCTTCTCAGATCATAACTCTCTTGGATTCCCCACTCTCTCCAACCCAACATCATCTTTCTTGCCTGGTTGCACCTAACGGCGATCCACCCTCCGAGCTCCGTCTCATCACCGTGCATGTGTTGCGCCCTCTGCCTGGGGGTTGGTAGCCCTCTTCTTCACCTGGCCTAGTGCCTCTCCTTTTCAAGGCTCATCTCTGGCCAGCATCCTTCCAGAATCCTTCCATGACTTCATCTGCTCTGGGTTAGATGTTACAGTAATACCCTGATAGGGTCCAATTCCACCCGGTGCATATTTCTATCAAATATGCATCACATTGTGTTATAATAGTTGATATACTTATTTATGTCCCTAACAGACCTAAAACTCCATGCTGGTAGCGATAATGTCTCATTAACATTTGTATCCCTGATACCTATCACTGAACCTGATTTATTGGCAAAAGTTTGTTGAATGAATACCTAGCTTATTTTAGCTTTTCATGTTGAAGATGTTTGGCACCATTTAGATCTAGTCCTGGTACTTTGGTAAGCATGGTAACTGATGATTGAAGGTCCTTCAGACCAATGGTGTTTTCAAGGAGGCATTTTGCTTTCCTTTTTTATCTAGGTTTTATATTTTTTTAAATATTTTCTTCTGGACGTATCACTCTATTACATTTATTTATATTTGGTTCATCCCTTACAGCCGAGGTAGCAGAGTGGGATAAGGCAGCAGCATTTTCTTCCATTCCATTTTATCTTTTATCAGCATTTTGTTCTTCATGTACCAACTTTGCCTGAGTCATCAGTATTAGGCTAATGGACTGGGACGGCCCAAGTTGAATGGTAATTACTTACTTTGTTGCTGATAGCCCAGATGAAAATAGGACTTATTAGATCTGTAATAATGGAAATCTGTGTTTAATGCAGATCTTTTAAGCAGTTTGAAACAATCTCAAATTCATCTCTCTTTGCCATATGTCAAAATGTCACATTATGGTTTTAAAATTCAGGATGAGAACTGAAGTTTCAGAAGAAGCCTGCCTGTGGAAAAGTTCTCAAATCTGTCCTTTCTAAATTCAGAAGCATTTGTTCATCCCAAATCAAGCCTCCTCAGAAAAATGAGCACTGTCTGAGCAGTCCCACTAGGGCAGGGTGGTATCAAGAGCATAGGGTCTCAGTTCACAAGGACCCTGGACAGACAGGATGGGAAGGAAGCAGGTATGGAGGCCTTCCCAGAAGCTCAAGGCTTGAATCAGCTAATGTACCCAAGTCAAGGGTTCCTTTGTCCTGGAACTGAATGCTCATAGTTGTGTTAGCCCATCCCTTGTTTCAGCTGTGGAGGACTTCCTTTGGCTTTTCCACAGATACCGAGTTCTTTTTCTTTCTCACGTGAAGAATAAAATAGACGAACTCTGCCTTGAGACACTTTTGTGAAAAGGTGCTTAGTAATCATGGTCCATTCTCTTCACATGGCAGACCAGAAGACCAGATCAGTAAGACAAATGGCTTTCCCGAGGTCATATGTCATTACCACTGCGATTGGGTGCTGGAGGCAGAACCTAGCTCTTACCCAGGGCTCCTGCCATCACTTTTAGAAGGATGCTCCTTGGGGTCACAATAGAGCCTTGTGACCAACCCGACAACTCTGTTTTCAAGTTATTTTCACTAACCTGTATCCTTCTTGACTGGGAAATAGCTCTAAATAATTTAGCTTCCTTTCTTAGAATAGAGTTTTATCTGGAGACTTATTAATGGGGGGGGGCACTATAATCTCACCACATTTCATAAATGAAGCAGGGTCGTGATGGAGCTCTTGTTTTTCAGCAGAGAGTGAGACATGGTTTTGCAGAGTCATCCAGTTGGTTGTATGCTGCTCTTCTTTTCAGCTCAGTGGGTCTCATGCATCTTTGCAAATGGTAGATATCCTGAGTAGTGTCATGGTGTTGAAGAACTTTACTGGTGAAATGCGCCAAGCATATACCTCTTCTGGTTTTGAAAACTTCATAGCATTCACAGACAAAGACAGATTGATCTTGATTCATTGGTGAGGGATTGGTTTGGATCCCATGACTCTTAAATTACTATGTGCTTCAACTCAACTGACCTGCCACAACTGGAGAGGTACTCTGATGAATATAGTGGGGGATTAAAAATATGATTCTTTGAACTGAAGGTGCTTATACCGTATTTACTTGTGTGCTGCTTTAAAAAATTTCTGAGCTTTGATACCCTTTGTTGATAAATTTCTCTAAGTTCATTGAGCTTGCTAGGTACAAAGTGCTTCACAAGTGTATTTTTTAGCAACCTCTGCTTTGGTAGGAAGTGATCACATTTTAGTACTTATCCTAATGGCTGTAGAAATAACAGTTTTATGTGGTATATCAGCATTGACTTGAAAGTTACTTATAGGTATTTGCCACATCTTTTGGTGACACAGTGTGCACCATTAGGGACATTTAAGATCCTTTTTGGTAACAAAATTCTCAGCTTATACTTGGTATTTGTGATGTTTTGTACATTGGTGAACTTTTTCTAGCAGGAATCTATATGAACAGTCCCGAAGTTTCTTAAAACCAGTCTTGGAAAGAAGAAAAGCTGTGGATGTTATGGATGCGTAGTAGAAATTTCATGTTGCCTGCATAGTACCTTGTTCATTTGTAGATAAGTCTATCTGTAGCTGAGGTAGATGACATGTTTGGAGAACTAGAAGAAGTCTACTGGGTCCCCCTGTTGAGAAAACAGAAATAAAGAGGCAAAGTGACTTCTCCAGAATCTCTTAGAACTAGGTCTGGAACCTGGGCACCCTATCCACCACCTCACCCACTTCTTTTATTCCAGACACATAAACAAACATCTTACATCTGATCACCTCCTAATGACTACATCTATTGCCAAGACTGGCAAAATCTGTGATTTCTACCGGAGCACACAATCTTATTTGTAAACAGGCTGACTAATTATCCATGACATTTTAAATGTCTGCATTGTCCTTGAGCTGAGAGTGTGAAAATCAGAAGACTCAGGGGTGTATACACTTCCTGATAGATTTCACTTAGTTTAACAGACTCTGACAGTGAAAACGAAATGAATCTTAGCTGTTCAACAACAATAATAACATTCCAAGCAGGAAAGTAATTTTAAAAAACCTGTTAACTGTAATATTGCTAATTTTGGATCGCAGAAGCTACCACAGAGTGATAACTAGAGTGATGAAGATATAATAGACATATTTTTTTTTTGTCTGAGAAAAATGAAAAAGGCACATATTCACTTGGCAGAGACATCAGTGACAATAACTCACTTTAGTAGCTCAGCTTGTGTTTCTTCAGCTGAAATTTGAAGTAACCCAGGTAGATAAAAAGGCTATGGTGTTGAAGGATTGGAAGCTCGATCTTATTCAGGGTTGGAACTAATTTGAGATGCTGTGGGATGTTTTACTAGATAAAGAGGCGGGGGAGATAACTGTTGCTGTCTGTGATCTGAGAAGAACAGGATGGTCCCAGTGTCTGGACCTGCTGCTCAGAACTGCTGCCCAGTGAAGAGATTCCTTCGTTAAGGCTGTTCTTTCATGGTAGTTCTGTTTGTTTTCAGTTTTTTACTACAGGAACATGTTTCTTAGTACTTACACCTGGTTGCAAGTTTCTGGCTGTCCTGTTGATTCACAGGCAATAGAAAGAGTTAGAACCCCGATTTCATCACAAGCTCCCCCTTGGTGGTATCTGTTTCCTTTGATAACTGGCGAGTCCGGGTCCCATCCTTTGTCACGGCTGCCCCACAGTTCAGTGGTCTCTTTCAATAATTAAAAAAAATTATTAATATTTTCATTATTATTTTTGCCTCTATAGTATTTTATTTTTATAGAAGTATTATTATTGCCTCTTTAGTGATATGGTGATAAGATAGGGTCATCATCTATTTTTAAAAACATAGCAAACATTTCAAGTTTGACTCAGTCAAGTTTCTTGTAGGAGCTGCAAATATTTGGATCTGCCCATAGACACCAAGGACTAAGACAGGGGGTTCAGCTTCTCTAATTGTGGGACTAGGGGTCTGGGAGTCAGTCTCTTCATCTTTCCGGTAAAGGGGCGGGACTGAGTGATCTCTGTGGTTACTTTCAGCTCTAACCGTCTATCATTTATAATTATAATGCACACAGCATCTGTGCATTTCAGTCATTCTGAAAAGAAAGAAGGTTTTATCTTGGCACGGTTTTGTCTTGAAATGGCATATGTGTTTTTGTTGAATGGGTGCTTTTTGCTTGTTCTGGCTTGGTTTTTTCCTTGCTTTTTTCTATGTTGACATCCCTGGTTTCTAGTCCAGGCCTGAATATGCCACCAGCTGATGGGACATATTAGTTAGGAACACAGACTTTGGAATTCAACACACCTGTGTTCAAGTCCTGGCTGTTGTAAATCACTGCTGAGCTGGTTTTCTGATATGCGAATAGAGATGATGCTGAAGTGAGGTTTAATGAGATACTCATGGTAAAGTCCTTAGCACAGGGCCAGGTAGCTGGCTGTGCCTGCGTGGTTCCCTGCCCCCTCCTCCCAAGTAAGGGTTTTTATATCTAGGAGTGTGAACCCCTAAGTTATATACATTCAACATATTTATATGTCTAGCATCAGACGCTGTTTGTAATTCTTTTGTAGCTTCTTTCAGTGGAATGCACTGAAGAAATGGACAGGAAACCACATGTGCTCGGAAGACACTGGATCGAAAGCTGTGCTCACATGCTCTGCTGGCTCGTTCACTGCTTCCAGATATCGCCGGAATTTTCAACCTGCCACTTCTTCTTCTTCAGCTGACTTCCTGAACTTGACCTCTTGCCTACGGCTGCTCCCTTGATATCTTTCTATTCCGGGCTTCCTCTCTGGGCTTCCCTGTCAAACCCACAGTTAATCTAGGCAATAGGTAGGCACTGTCCTAGGCACTGGGGGTAGGTGAGAATAAGATGGGGAGTGATGGGAGGAGGAGACAGAATGTAACCAGTGACCACATGTCCGATTTCACATAGTGCTAAATGTCACAAAGTAAATGCAGCAGGAGGAAGCGTGAGCAGGCAGCAGAGGGAATGCTGTGTGGGGAGGCTGGCCAGGGAAGGCCTCTCCCTGGAAGTCGTGCTTGAGTAGAAACCTAGTGAAATGAGAGCGTGAGCCAAGGAAATATCTGCAGAAAGAATGTTCCGGGAAAGACCTAGAAGGGGTAAGGATCTCGCCTTGTTCAGAAGACAGCATGCAGTGTGGCTAGGGAAGAGGAAATGAGGCTGAAGCCAGTCCTGGACAGACTCCAGGGGGCCTTCAGACACTTTGGAATGTGTCCTAAATGTGATGGACAGCCTCTGGGAACTTGGAAGCTGGGATGATATGATTGTATTTACAATTTTGTATTTACTGAGATATAATTGACATACAACATTGTGTGAGTTTAAGGTGTGCAACATGTTGATTTGATACTTTTATATATTGCAATATGATTAGCACTATAGCACATTTAGCTAACACCTCACATAATTATCTTTTTTTTTTTTTTGTGATGAGCACAATTAAAACCTAGTCTCCTAGCAACTTTGAAGTTCATAATACAGTAGTGTTGACTATAATCAGTATGCTGTGCATTCAATCTCCACGAGTTACTTATCTACTAGTTGTAGGTCTGTACCCTTAAACATCATCTCTCCCATCCCCCCACCCCAGCCACTGGTAACCGCCATGCTATTCTCTGTTTTCACGAGTTCAGATTTTTTAGATTCCACATAGAAGAGATATCAAGATTGTATTTACATTTAAGATATTACTGTCTTAGACACTTTGGGCTGCTGTAACAAAATACCATAGACCAGGTGGCAAGCTGGCCGATTGTAGATTCTAAAGTTACTGTTGCAACCTCAAGGGGACTTATTCTTTTGCACATTTTAAGTGAACTGCCACCACCTGGTGACCCCAGGCCTAGATCTGTATGGGATAGAAATGGCCAGGCTTGGGCTTTGTTTGAGACGGAGGTATAGAGGCTCTACCTAAGCTTATATAACTTAAATCCTGTGTTTTTATGCTTTTTCTCCCCTTTACATCAACGTGTCTTTAAAGCATATGATACAGTTTAGAGTGAGCCTTTAAAACACCACATGCCATGATCTAATTATTATCTCACCTGTTTTTAACATTGTCTTTATCTTCTCATCTAACCCTATAGATGGCCGTGTTAAGAACCCTCAATTCTAGAGTGTACCTTAAATTCTACCACTGTGTTAGCTCCTAGCTCTTGAGGCCTGCTTGGCTCTCTGGACTTGGCACTAGGTTGGCCCTATCAGTTCTGGGCATGAGTATGCTGTTTCAGGCCATTGTCACACTAAGATGTGACACAGCTTTCGATCCAGTGTCTTCCGGTGACAGACACAGGGTAGTTATGCTTAGGACTGGGACTGTGTGAGAACCCACAGGACACAGACCTGCAGCATGCCGCCTGCTACTGCCAGGGCCAAATGTGGGAAGGGAGTCAGGAAGTGGGAGGTTTAGAAAACGGCTGTGGTGCCCCCTGGAGTCTACCGTTAAGGACCAGGGAAGGATCCTACAATGAAGAAGTCAGGGCAGTGCTTGGGGTCTACTGAAGCCCCAGTCAGTGGCAGACCGAAGGTCTGGGAGCTTGAAGACGTGGCAGTCAAGACAGAAACGGTTTAAAATACAGGTTCAGCCTGAGTAAAATCACACTGATTGGTGAGGAAGGCCCAGCCCTGGCAAGGATATTTGATTTGTCCCCAGAATTAATTTCCTTCTTTCTTTTCATTGTTCAGTGCCAGCCCAGGCCTAGGTATGGAGGCCTTATGTCCTCTCTGCTAAATGGAGGGGAAGAGGGCCTGGCGTTGGAGGAGGGAAACTGAGGCTGGCACGCTTAGAACTGGCGGTGGCGTCGCTGGTGGCCGTGTTGGTGGTGGAGTTCTAGTTCTCTCTGCTCTCCTACATGGCCAGCCCCTGAAATAATCCCCAACCTCCAAGGGTCCTCCCTCTACCGGAGACACCGACAGATTCTAAACCTCTTTCTACTGAAATAGAAAAGCCCTCTCCTCTTTCCAGGCTGGGATTAAATGGTTTGGTTTACACTGGATTCTAGGGTTTTGTTTATTCTTTTAATACTTCTCTGACTAGTTCTGGGGGGTCAGTGGAGGTGGAAGAGGGCATAGAGGGCATAAATGGTGATGGAAAACAGAAAATAAAATAAAATATACTTAAAACAAGGACCCCTTAGATACCATGTCCATCTTCCTATCTGTTTTCACCTGACCTGCTTAACAACCTCGGCAGGCGGGTAGAGCAGGCATGACCCACATTTGGTGGACGAAGAGATACAGATTCAGAAAAGTTAGGTGATATGTCCAAGGACACACAGCTGTAGCTCATATAACTTCATATACGCAGACAAGATTCCTACCCGGGTCTTCCCACTCAAAATCCAGTGCTCAAATGGAACAGAAAATAGCCAGATTTTATCACCCAGCTGGTGAAAGAAGAGAAAGCAAGGGTGGACGAAGGGAGAGACAGTCAATGATGTTGAATAAAACATGAGCATAACTAGTTTGCATTCGTAGCCTTACGATTTTTATTGCAGGGCTAAGACCTGGTTCTTAACTGCTCTTTCCTTGTGCCTTCTGCTTTTTGTAAATATTCCCAACATTTACCATGAAACCCTCTGTCTGAAGGCTAAAGGGCTGCGGCTCTCTTCTGCAGAAACCCTGGTGCTCCCTCATCTCTGGAGATTGGCTGTGTCCTTAGTGAGTAAGAATCCCCCTGTGGACGATTGGTGATTGAGGGACAGCTGGCTGCAAGGGGCAGTTCATCAGTGTGCATCACGACTGAGCTTGGCAGTCATTAGGATTCATTATAAATTACTCCGAGTCCCAGGAATCTCATTTAGTTTTCACTCAGCAGCTGGAAGATGCTACCAGTTGTGGATCTAGGGTTTTCCCCAAAGAATTTATCTAAGCATGGGAGGCAAATAGGTCAAATGATCTGATGATGAGTGGGTGAGGGTAAAACAGAGAAGCTTGTTTCTACCTCAAGATAGATGCTCTGAAGATGCCATTGCGGAATTAATCAGAGTTGTGGGCACAGTTTAGGTCTTGGTACCGCTCATGGGCCAAGGAACTCAAGAGTGTCTTTGGAAGTCATAGGGAAGAGGGACGTGAGCAGAGAAGGGAGAGCAGTAACCAAAGAGAGGGAAGGAGAAGAGAGAAGAATGTGGTACTTTATGACCTTCAAGATCTGGCCCTTGATTGCCGTTTTTGCTTTAGCTACTACTGACCAGTCACCGAATCCTCTCTCCATCTCAGATGTCTTCCTTTCTTCCCAGTTTTCCGCCTGTGAAAACCTACTCGATCTTTCAAGGCCGAGCCTAGCATGTGGGCCAAGTACTTTCCTATGGGTCATCCATTCACAATTCTTACAATGGTTCTATAAAATAGATAATTTTTATTGTGAGTTGGTTTTTTTTTTTCCAGATAAGGAAATTGAAGCTTAGAGAGGTAATGTGATTTGCGCAGAGGCACAGTTCTGATGGGGGGTGGACAGCTCCAGCCATGCTCTGTCTGTGTTATACACACTGCCTCTCGTCTTACTGCTGCTCCCCCCTCCCTCGTAATATATTCCTGTCCTGGCCCTGGCCCAGTGGCAAGATAGCCACGTTTGGCTTCTCGTCCCTGGCCCTTCATCATGTAGCCCCTTTCCTGTCTGACATCGACCTCTGCTGAAGAAGAGGCGTCCCCATGACCTGATGTGCATTCTCATCCTCTTATGTTTCGCCTCTTAGAGCTTTTTCTAGCCCTGGGGCTGGACAGTTTCCCCATCAAGGTGCAGGTGGTAAATGTTATTGGCTCTGAAGGCCATATAGCCTCTGTCACAGTTACTAAACTGTCACTGTAGAGTGAAAGCCGCTGGAGAAAATAAATAAAAGGACGAGTATGGCTGTGTTCCAATAAAACTTTATTTAACACCACTCAAATTCGAATGTCATATAATTTGCATGTGCCACAAACTATTTTTCGTCTTCTCCTTGTTTTCAACCATTAAAAAAAAAAAATCTAAAAACCACTGTTAGTGGAGGTTGTACAAAAACAAGTGGCAGGCTTTGGCTAGCGGGCCGTAGATTGGCAACCCCTGTTCTAGAACGAATTGGGTAGTAATCATTTACCTTTTGGTAAAATTGTCACTGTGTTGGTTCCCTTGGAAGCGCTGACAGTGTGAGCCTGTGACTGCAGGTGGAGGGCTTTGTTTCTCCGGAAGGGATTTGGACAGCTGTGGCTGTGATGAGTGTGGGCTGGGAGAGGTGATGCCAGGGGGGCAGCTGCCTCTGCATGAAATAAGGTCAGTCTTGCTGGGCTCCTATTGTCTCTTCCGTGAAAATGTTAGATTTAAATCCTATATGTCATTTATCTTTGAGCTCTGTATAGAGAAAAAGGTCTTGCTTTGGTTTTTGTAAAAATACCAGGCTTAGATCTTTTTGTGTGAGCTGTCATCCGCCATTCTGATTGTTGATCTTGTAAATTCATGCTTTTTCGTGCTGGCAGAGGGATTGCTTTTGTTTCTGAACTATTTCATGAAGTGTTCCTTTCAGGAGGGACTTACATTGAATTTCCCTTTAGCTCTATTTTCTATGTGAACTAGATTTCAAAGACATGGGCAATTGCTTTGGAATCCTTCTTTAGGGCGAGAGTTTCAGCAAAGGGTCTGCTTGGCTGCTGGCTGTCTTCTCTGGCCACGAAGACCATATGGTTGAGCCCTCTCTGCATTTTGGTCTCCAGATGACCCACCCTGATCTGGCATTGCCTGAAATGTGGTTGGTGATCTCTAGAGTGTCTTGAAGGGTTTGCCTTTTACCAACTCTTGGGTGCATCCGAGAGTAAAAACTTTCATACAACGTGATGCCTGTTTGTGGAATTTGGAAAGATGGATAGGCAAGGAAGTAGAGATTTAAGGAGCTGGATTCTCACTAGCACCCAACCTGTCTTCCATCCCTACCCCCACCCTGTGTTGTATGTCAGGAAACTTACTAGGGATGTTGCACTTGGGATACTAGGTAGGGCTTGACTTATACATTCAGCCCTCAAAATGACCATTCAGTAGCCCAATTGTTTAGCAGATTTCTAGTCATACTAAGTATTCATAGCAAATAGTAGTTGCTTGCTATTATTATTATTTTTAAAGGAAGTTTAGAAGATCCTTCAAGTGTATTAGATATTATAGCGTGTTACCTGCCAATATGGAGCTTATACTCTGGCTATTTCTATTCAGAGGCAGTTCTATTGTGCTAAAGAAACAGATCAATTATTCAGTCCTTTGAAATGATTATACATGTTGACTACAAGCACATAGAATTTAATGTAAATGAGTGAGTTAGTACTCTGGAACTTTGAAAATTATGTTCTGGGAAGGGAAATCTTTTCAATTTACTTTATAAACTTGGATTATTTTTAAATTCTATTTTCAGACAATTAGGGAATGTTGATGTTTAGGATTTCTCACAAGATTAAAAATACTTATTTCAAAATAGTTTAAGACTCACAAGAAATTGCAAAAATAGTACAGAATTCCAATGTGCCTTTCAGCTAGCCCCCAGTGATAACATCTTGCATAATCATAATCCATTGGCAAAGCCAGGAAATTGACATTGGTACAATACATTAACTCAAATATAGACCTTATTTGAATTTCACTCACCAGTTATTGCATGCACTTTTTTTTTGGTGTCCAGTTCTATGAAATTTTAGCGTATGTCTAGATTCGTGTAACCATCACCACAATCAGCATACAAAACTGTCCTGTCATTGCAAAGAGACTCCCTTAAGTCACCTTTAAGATAGTCACTTTTTCCTCATGAGGTTTTGTTCAGACTGGTTTTTTAGGATGTGAAATTAGCAATAAAAGCAGAGGTAGAGTTTGGGAAGGTGTTTAGACTTCAGTGATACATCTCAAGTGAAGGAGAAGAAAAGCATGGAGGACCATGTTCAGGTTATGAGTCCTCCTACATTTACAATCCACTTCAAGCTAAACGTTTGAGGTGTGAGGTAAGAGGTGAGGTTTATTTTGTTCCATATTGATGTCAAGTTGTTCCAACACCATTTTTTGAAAACACTGTCCTTTCCTTATTAAATCGACTGAGCACCTTTGTCAAAATTCAGTTCTGTACTCTTTATTCTGTTCCACTCATTTATAAAATGCTCCTATGCCAACACCACACTGCTTGTTACTGTAACCTTAGAGTAAGTCTTGAGATCAGGTAGTAGAAGTCCTCCAACTTATATTTCAAAATTGTTTTGGCTATTTTAATTTTATTCTTTCCAGTTTTATTGAGATATAATTAGTTTAAGGTGTACAATGTAATGATTTGATATATGTACATATGTATATATGTACATGTATATGTATATATGTATATGTATATATTGCAAAATGATGTTTAGTTAACATCTATTACTTTATGTAGTTACACATTTTTTTCTTACGATGAGAACTTTCAAGATCCACTCTCTTAGCAGCTTTCAAATACAAAACACAGTGTTCTAAACTATAGTCACCATGCTGTACATTATATCCCCAGAAATTACTTATTTTAGAAATGGAAGTTTGTGCCTTTTGTCGGCCAATCTGTTCTCTGTTTCTGTGAGTTCATTTTTTTGTTTTAGGTTCCACATATGAGATCATACAGTATTTGTCTTTCTCTGTCTAACTCATTTTACTTAGCACAATGCTCTAAAGGTCCATCCATGTTAACAAATGGCAGGATTTCCTTTTTTATGGCCGAGTAATATTCCATTGAATGTATCCATTTATCTGTTGATGGATACAGATTGTTACCACATCTTAGATATTGTAATAATGCTGCAGTGAACATGGGAGTGCAGAATCCCTTTGAGATAGTGATTTCTGTTATTTTGGATATATCTTCAGAAGTGGAATTGCTGGATCATATGGTAGTTTTATCTTTAATTTTTAAAAGAAGCTATATATTATTTTTCATAGTGACTGTACCAGTTTTCATTCCCATCAGCAATGCACAAGGGCTTCCTTTTCTCCACATCCTGATCAACACTTGTTATTTCTTATCTTTTTGATGACAGTCATTCTAACAGCTGAGAAGTGGTATCTCATTGTGGTTTTCATTTGCATTTCCCTGATGATTAGTGATGTTGAGCACATTTTCATGTACTGGTTGGTTGGTTGTATTTTGTCTGTCTATTCAAGTCCTCTGCGCATGTTTTAAATTGAATTGTTTGTTTGTTTTGGCTATTGAGTTGTATGAGTTCTTTTAAAACTATATATTTTGGATATTAACCCACTATCTGACATATAATCTGCAAATATTATCTCCCATTCAGCAGGTTGACTTTTCATTTTGTTGATGGTTTCCTTTGCTGTGCAGAAGCTTTTTAGTTTGATGTAGTCCCACTTGTTTATTTTTGCTTTTGTTATCTTTGCTTTTGGTGTCAAATTAAAAAAAATTATTGCCAAGACCAATGTCAAGTAGTTTACCCCCTATGTTTTCTTTTAGGAGTTTTATGGTTTTAGGTCTTACATTCAAGTCTTTAATCCTTCTTGAGTTGATATTTGTGTATGGCGAAAATTAGGGGTCCCATTTTATTCTCTTACATATGGCTGTCCAGTTTTCCCAGCACTATTTATTTATTTAATCTTTACCCATGGATATTTTTCTACTGATTTTTAGAGGAAGGCAGGAAGAGAGAGAGAGAGAGAGAGAGAGAGAGAGAGAGAGAGAGAGAGAGAGAGAGAAACACTGATGAGAGAGACACACATTAATTGGTTGGTTGCCTCCTGCATGACCCCGACTAGGGCCGGGGATTGAACTTGCAACCCAGGTACATGCCCCTGACCAGAATTGAACCTGTGACCCTTCAGTCCCGGGGCCAACACTCTAACCACTGAGCCACACCAGCCAGGGCCCAGCACTATTTATTGAAGAAGCTATTCCTTACCCATTATATATTCTTGGCTCCTTTGTTGTAAATTATTTGACCATATATGTGTGGGTTTATTTCTGGGCTCTCTATTCTGTTGCATTAATCTGTGTGTCTGTTTTTATGTCATTACCATACTGTTTTGATTATTATAGCTTTGTAATATAGTTTGAAATCAGAACATGTGATGCTTTGTTCTTCTTTCTCAAGATTACTTTGGCTATTCAGGTTTTTCTGTGGTTCCATACAAATTTTAGGATTTTAAAATTCTATTTCTGTGAAAAATGCTGGAATTTTGATAGGGATTGCATTGAATCATAGATTGCTTTGAGTAGTATGGACATTTAAAAATATTAATTTGCCCTGGCAGGTGAGGCTCAGTTGTTGGGCATCATCCCATGCACCAAAAGTTTGCTGGTTTGATTCCTGGTCAGGGCACATCCCTGGGTTGTGGGCTCGGTCCTTGGTAGGGGGCATGCAGGAGGCAGCCATTCGATGTTTTGCGTTCACATCGATGTTTCTCTCTCCCTTTCTCTTCCTCTCTCTCTAAAAATCAATAAAAAATATTTTTAAAACATATTAATTTTTCTACTCTATGAGTACACAGTATCTTTCCATTTATTTGTGTCTTCAGTTTCTTTCATCAATGTCTTAAAGTTTTCAGTGTACAGATCTTGTTTTGGCTATTTTAAGTCTTTTGACTTTTCATATAAATTTTAGAATCAACTTGTCAATTTCTACAAAAACTTCCTGGGGTTTTCATCTACATTGTGTTGCACTGTAGATCAATTTGGGGAGAATTGACATCTTAAGGATACCAAGTCTTTCACTCTATGAACATGGTATATCTCTCCATTTATTTAGATACTCTTTAATTCTTTCAGCATAGAGAATTTCCTTAGATTGTGTAATTATTTTTTAAAGAGTTAATATTTTTTATGGTAGACTTCTCATTTACAATCTACTGTGTGGTTTCTGTCTTCTGATTGGACCCAGAACGCTATACAGGAATATCTTGTAAGCACTATTTGAATTGAGACTTTTGTGACCTGTGGATTTTGTCCTAATTTTCAAGAAAAGTAGGAGACACTGCTATGTATTCATCTCATATTTTTTTCTCCTCTCCTCACTTACCCCACTTCTCATGTGTTTTAACCTGTGATTGGACTAATGTGAGGAAGGGGAAGACCAGAGTGTGGTGAGGTACATTCCTGCAAGAAGTGAAGTTCAGCAAACAATGAGCCAAGAGTGCAGTTTCTTACACTGAAATGATCAGCTCCAGCTTGACCCTTCCAGTGTTTCATGGTGGTCAGCAGAGTATTTAGAATTTCTTGAGGTACAGTAATCACAGGATATAATAGGATCCCACTATAGTGATGCTTAAAATAGAGGTACTATGACCGTAAGATGCTATGGATGAAATATTCAGGCCAATAAAAACTTGGTGTAATACCAGCAACGATTTTGATTTTTAGATTTGATTTTTATTCCTATAGAAAAGGGGGAAAAGTATATTTTTTAAAGGTACATTATGAATGGAAATAATCCTGCCATATTCTTATATCCATTTAGTTGAAGAAAAAAAGCCCCCCAACTCAACCAACCAACCAACTAAACAACAAAACAAAATCCCATCAACATTAAAAAATTTTTTTTTTCTCCATTGCAGTTAAGGCTTTTGGCATGAATTTAAATTTAGCTTCTCTGGGAATTTTGGAAAAACATTTTTCTTCATTGTTTTTGTAAGCCCTGTGAGGCAGAGGTATAACTCCCCCAAACAAAACAGCAGGAAAAGCAACTAACAATCCTCTGGATAATGCAAATGAATAAAAATTGCCAGAATTATTGCAGAAGTGCTAAAAGCCTTAGTCTGATATTTTATACACTATTCCTAGACTCGAGTGGTTCAGGAATGCCTGTTTAGCAATCTCGGCACACTAGGGAACAAAGTTTGTGGGGAAAATAAATTACATAGAGATAGTCTCCAACTTGGAAATGGATCTCATTCCAGGGGTTGATTTGTAAATCAGTTAGACTGGAAATACCTTTTTCTTGTGGAAAATCGTTTGACAAAAGATGGTTTGATTTCCTGGCTTATGCCATCAGTTTTCCTTTGCTAAAAATTACATTATTTTTTTCTTTATTCGAACATGGCAGTGTATTAGTTATCTACTGCTACATAATCAGTTATCCCCAAATTTAACAGCTTAAAAGAACAAGAATTTATTATGTCACAGTTTTTTGGGGACAAGAATCTGGGTGTGGCTTGGCTGGGTTCCCCTGGATCAGGGTCTCTTGGGAGCCTGAGACCTGCCATCAAAGGAACTCGAGAATGACCCTCCCCCAGCTGAGCCTTCGTGTGATACTGCAGCCCCTGCAAACACCAGGATTCCGGCCTATGGGAGAATAACCCAGCTTCCCATTCTCATCTGAAATGAGACCACTGAATTTAGAATAAACTTGCATTTGAACGGTGGTATTGTACAACAAGGGATTTCCTCCTCTCCTTGTGGGGGAATCCTGCTTTCCACAGTGACAGATAAAGTGGGAATTGCTTCCTATGGTTGAGTTAGTAGATGGGTAGTTTGAGAAAGCAGGGACAAATTTTTTGTGTCTACTTGTAGCTTGCAACCACCTTGACCAATATGACAGGGTGTGTCCTTGATGTTGAAGGGTGGAACACAGGGTGTATTTTCATGTGGAGACAGTATCCATAAATGGTGGTTTGAATCTTAGGATAGAGTTACACTTGAGACTCATTCTAAGTTGAGTGAGACCTTGTGGGCTAGCTCCTCACCCTTTATAACAGCATGTGCATGAGAAAATGGATTCTATATCCCAGATGTCCATCTTGTAAACATGCTTTTGAAATGTGACTCATTTTTAAGTTGGGGACTTGCCTGTATTTCATTAGGTCCTCTCCAGCCATCTTCCCTACAATAGTTTACATTTTGAGCTATCAGCCTTTTGGGAAGATAAAATGACAGAAAATAGAGATTACTATAATTTACTCTTAGCACTAAGAGCCTGGCAGACCTATCAAGACATAATTTTACTCAAAATCAGATTTTCTGCAGGGCTTGCACCTAAGTCCCTCTATAGTTGCATTATGCCAGGTCCCAGCCATCTTTTCCTTTTATAGAATTCTAGGGTCTTAATCAGGTATTTTCAAAAACACTTAATCAGATTTAGTACATGAGAAACATTTTTGGCCTGCCTTATACCCCCTTCAGCCCATACCTATATGGAAGCTGATGGCCTTCCAGCTGAGAGACTACTGTCCAGCCCTGAGTGGGTTCAGTGGGAGACTGCTTGCCTGCTCTCCCGTGGGCTTGATATTTTCAGACATGGCTCTCATTTAATTCATCAATGCTCCAGTCAGTCAATCATTAGAGAATTTATCCAGGAATCAACCCATTGCTTGAATATCCAGGGGTCTGCTTGAGCATGTATTCAAAGGATGCCACCTCTACTCTCTCCCCCTTCATTAAGTCAGATAACCAAATGCATGTTTTAAGGGCCACCCCTATCTCCACTTCACTCTCCTGAGTAAGGTGTTCAATTTTGCTTCACTCCTTCATGGGACACCGTGTAAGTACATCATAAAATGCCTTTCTGTCTCATTTGTAGAGTTGCAAATGATGTTTCTTAATATGAATGTGGACAGGGTTACCCAACGTCTCTTACTCAGCCATGTGACCAAGCCGGCTCTCAGAACGACAGGTCCTTAGGGGAAATTTTCAGAGTAGGTGGTTTACATGTGTTGTTTCTGTTGTAAGAGCTGAAAGTTTTTTATTTTTTCAATCCACTGACTTATCGAGAATCAGTTGCAGGCTTTGTAGAAAAAACTTGATTTTTTTTTTTTTTTTTTTTAGGGAAATATGAAATGTTTCAGCTGCTTTTAAAATTAAGAGTGGTACGCATAATCTCTATCCAGTAAATTTAAAATAGATTTAAAAATACCCTTTTCTTCTGTTGTGGGTGGAAATTACAAGGGAGAGAGAAACAGAAAGGGTAAGAGGCAGAGGGGACAGAGAAATAATTAAAATACGTACCAAATTCCAGAAAGGCAAAATGCTTGCTGATGTACTTAGTCTATCTCCTTCCCTCCCTCCCTTCCTTTCTCTCTTTTCTTCCTCTAAAATAAAAAAAAACAAAATGTAAACTCAGAAAAACCTTTTATTTTACGTAAATAATGTTTCAGTTCCATTTTAAATTGGGAATGGTCGATCCTCTTGAATTCCTTATCCCTTACAAAGAGGACAGTTACCATATTGCTTTGGAGAGGAAATGGAGTGGTATCTCTGTCGTGAGGCCTTTTAGGATACTATAAACTATCCAGAATTTTAAAGCCGGGTTGCAGTTCTGCTACTGTGAGATACAGGTGGGATCATCTTTGGCATTTGTCCTTGGCTTGGATACAGTGTAAGCATCAGGCTGACCTGAGCTCGGGCTGCTTGCCCGCTACTGGCCACTCCTGCATCTCGGCCCGGCCCTCAGCCCTGGGAAGAGGCTCTGGGGCTGCGGGGTCATCACGAGGTAACAGAGACTGGGGTTATTAAAATTTTGTTTTATTTCTATTTTCAAAAAAGTAATAGATCCCATGGGACAAACTTCAAAAAGTAAAAACGGAATTTTAAAAAAATAACCTGTAGCATATTATGCACCTTATCCTGCCCATTGATTCCGCCCCCTCCCCCCATGAACAGTGCACGTTGTAGATAGTTCCATGTCTATACCTACAGAGTTACCTCATCCTTTATAACTGGTGCATGTTATTCCACTGCAGAGAGTATCTGTTCTGAAGGTTGGTGCCAATTTCTTTTCACAAACAATCCTGAAAGGACTATCTTTGCAGATGAGCCAAATATATTGTAGGAGCTGATCTCGGATGAATCTCAATCTGCAATGTGAATATTCCATCTCTTTATCAATATTTTATTCCCCTTAGAATCTTTTATCTCCTCTATACCCCCAACAACAGATCATAATTTAATAAATGGAAAGCTTGCTGATTTTAATAAAAGACAAATTGTCATCTTTGTTTATATCTATGACGATTTCTCTTTCTTCTTAAAGGCCCATAGTTAGCTGTATCTCCTTCATTTCTAATGTAAAAAGAGAATCAAGACAAGTTTCCTGTAAGGTTTGTAAGAACATATTTCATTTTGATTAGGAGCTTCCATTTAGAAATAAAGTCATAATTCCTTTTCATGAAAGAACAGCAACAAGAAAGCAAATAGATCTGACCTTCCCCTGTAGCAGCCTGCTTTGTAGTGCTGACAGGGGAGGTAGGGAGGGTGAGGGGTTAGGTTGGTGCTGGTCTGGAACAGATTGCAAGGGGAGGTCTGGGCCCGTCAGGCTCAGCTGAGCAGAGGGCCTGATCATTTATCACTGTCAGAGGGCTTGGGTGGGGGGGAGGGAAGGAGGAGTTACTGGACCATTCCTGCCCATCGCCTGACTGACAGCTGATGGCGCCTCACCCAGCATCCATCCAGGTGTGCTGCCCTTCCTGCTGAAGGCTGCTGACAAGTTCACTAGGAAGAAATAGACCTGCTGCATGCTATGTGCTTTGCAAGAGCTGTGTATGCCTTTCTGTGCGGTGTATAGAACCGTTTGGAAAAGCGGGTGTAGGGGTATTAGAGGCATACAGTTAGGCTCCAAAGTGATAACAAGCTGATGATAGGATGAGAAAGGACCTCTGTGGGTCTCGTGCCTTAATGACATTCGCAGGACTGGGGTGCTGCACAGCACAGATTATTTTAACATGGCAGAACTGACATCGGCAAGTGCCGGAGAGAACGGACAGAACTTTGCTTCAGCCAGGCTCCCCACAGTCTTTGACGGGCAGCGTTTTTAGAAACAAGACTAAAAAGCGTGATTTCTGTGTGATCCTGTATAGATGTGTTTGACATTCATCTAAAAAAAAAAAATCTAAAAATGTGGCTTAGGATCAACAGGAAACACGTACCTTAGAATGAAAGGAAATCGTTTTGGTTTACAGCCTCATTTTCAGTACAACTGTTTTCAACACGGTTATTCACAGGGACGTTACATTTATCAGACTGACATGAAGATTTTAATCCTTAAAAGAATTTCATTTTAGGTTGCTTTTTTTTTTTTTTTTTGGTACATGCCCCTAGCGGGAACCGAACCCGGGACTCTCTGGTCCGCAGGCCGACGCTCCAACTGCTGAGCCAAACTGGCCAGGGCAAGAATTTCATTTTAAAAGGAGTTTTTATTCTCAAGATTATCTAATTTTGGTAGAGGGCAGCAGGGAGATTTCATAAAAGTCAGGTGGAAATTTTCCGTCAATTAATATTATATGCTTATCAGAGATGCCTAAGTTGACACGGCTCTTAAATGGGGTGATTGATACTGTTGCATTGCGAAGGTGAATATGGAGTTCTCCCAAAGTGAAAGGAACAGTGCATGGAATGCTTTTATGGGGATACTGTCATATGAATGGGGAACTCATGCTAGCCTGATGATGGTGGGGTGACAGGATGTGTAAGAGCCGCAGGGCTGCTAACACAGGAGCCTTGCACAGGTGTTCCTGGTTAGCAGCTCTAAAGAGTGGGGCAGGGTCCCTGCTGCTTGAAGGGTGACTATCTTTGTATCCCCAACAGTGAGCCCAGTGCCTGGCACGCAACCGGTGTTCAATAACTGTTTTCTGAACTCTGATGCTAATTGGGCAACATGTGGATCCCCGCGTCTTGACTTACTGGGCAGACATGCCCACCCCCCAGGCCCTCTGGCAACCTTCATTCCCCTTCCCTCACACACCTGCCTACCCATGACTTCGTAAGCTCATGCACGCTACCCAAGCCTGGAACAAGGTCTGAGACAGCCCTCATCCAATGGGATTCAATAGGACAGCCATGGTTTGAGTTAGCCTGGAAGTCCCCGAAAGCTCCATTGCTGTCAGCCAGGGGCAGTGTCTTAAGGAGCAAACAGTGGAATTCACGGTACCCAAACCCTGGAAAGAAAAAGGGCCCTCTGCTGAGTCCTCCTGTCATCAAGCAGGAAACAATCTGCTCATTGGCGATTTTCATTTAAGAGCGTTGTTAGGTATTCTCTTGCTCTTTCTATTAAACAATCAAACTAACAAAGGAGTGGGACTGATAGGAACACATTTAAATTTTTCCAACTTGAAAATATACCCGATCAGATCTAGATTTGCTCTTTATCAAGTTTGCTTTGTAGTTTTTCTTCTTCTTTTCACAGTTGATTGATTGTCAAAGACATATTTGCTTTAAAATTTGGAAGTACGTACAAGTGTAAAGAAGGAAGAAAAATCACCCATCACTTAGCATATAGAAGCAGCCTCTATTACATTTTTACTCTGTTTCTTTCTTGCGGTTTTCCTGTGCCTCTGTCCTTAATTGGGTAAGATACTGGATACTTTGTTTTGCTTTTACCCACTCAACTCAGTATTTTTACTATTTTCTGATGCATGAAAAAACCCTCTTTATGATCACACTTTTAAAATTACTGTGGAAAAAAAAATTACTATGTAATATTCCACCTTAGGGTGTATCACCATTACTTCATTATCCCCCTTTTCTTGGGTAATTGAGGTGGTTTGTAGTTTTTCACTATTGTAAACAATTCTACCCTGATGTCATACTGTGAACTTCACATTGTGACATCTCAGGCTCCTCTGCGGAGGCATGCTGGGAGGTGCGGGGGCTGCCCAAGCCGGGGTGTTGGCTCCTTCACTGGCCAAAAGATGCATCTTAGGTTTGCTGCCCCCAGAGCAAAGGGAGAAAGGAGAGTGGTGGTGGTGGATGGAATTGATTGGAGCAAGGACGGTGGTCAGTCAGAGCATAAGGATAAAATCCTGAATCATATGACTTCTTGTTTTTGAGCATCAATCTTAAATTATTCCCATCTAATTTTTCTCTGTTTTGTTCATAGCATATCTTTTGCTACTAGGGCAGCTCCCACTCACATACAGTGAGGGCTGGTTGTCTTTCTCCTTGAACTTTGAGAGGAAGGCTCGCCTCTGGGTGTCCACAGCAGTTGGGGACTTTTGTCTCATTCTCACCGTTGCTTTTATTGGGGACTCCTTTTAGCCTCTCCTAGCCACAAATTCCATCTCACTCTGGTCGCGCACCTCACCCATCAGTAAGAAGGACCCAGACTTCCTCAGACAGGGGATGGGTGGAAAGCAGGTTCACTCGGCCCTCAGGCTGAGTAATGTCCTCCCAGCCACCACCAAGTAACTTCCCAGTCTTCCCCTCCTCACATACACAGCACACCATTGTGGGAAAAACCCACTCTGGGTTGGATTTCACCCTAAAACACCATAGCCCCAAATTACAGGAACTGTAAGGACAAAAACAATACAGAACCAAGGTACCTCTGGGCAAAGGTGACTGGAAGCATCCTTATGTATTCTCTCCCAGTGCACCTGCCCTGTATTGGAGTGACTGGGTGGCAGGTGCATCCTGAGGACTCCTGCTCTTCCTCCTTGACAGAGCAGCTCTCACAGTCATCACACAATCCTCACAACCCTGCGGAGGCCATCTGGGCAGGCCCAGGGCCCAGGATGCTCGGTCAGGGCGACGGAGGGCCCCTCAGCGGGAGACGGGAGAGGCCGGTCCAAAGCTAAGGCTGTGGGCCGAATATGAACCCCACTTAGCTCCAGTCTAACTTGTGCCTTGAGACACCAGCAGTGTGTGACCTGCAGAAAGAGCCACAAAGAAACAGAAGACAGTGGGGACTGTGACATGGTATTTTTTTGGGGGGGGCTTGACAGATTTTAATTGCCATTTTATTGAAATAAATGCACTTTTATTTTGGTCTCAAACTGAACCCAATCACTGATAAGCTTCACAGCAGAATGAATGACTGATAGTAACAGTGACAAGGATGGGCTGGGTTTTTATGGGGTTAGTAATATGACCGGGAGGGGCTCGCACTGCTAGCTGACCTGCAGCTCTGAGGCTTTATTTAGTCTGATACAAGGCTGTACCAGTCCTGGGGTGATCCTGGGTCCGGCAGCTGCCCGGACTCCCAGGACAACAGTAGC
Organism: Tadarida brasiliensis; assembly: GCA_030848825.1. NCBI lineage: Eukaryota > Metazoa > Chordata > Mammalia > Chiroptera > Molossidae > Tadarida > Tadarida brasiliensis. The sequence goes on along the minus strand of CM061259.1, from coordinate 41,690,955 downwards.
ACTTCCTGGAATCTCCAATTGGGTAGTGTCGCCATGGTCACCCAGACTGGAGGAGACTGCGCCTACAGGAGAATACTGAGGGTCTGAGAGCCCACCCTCCAGTCCCCCACCTCCCTGGCATTTACGTATCTGATCCGCCACCACCTAGAAGATATACATTTTAGCTGTCTCGGTTTGAGTTCAGGACATAGAGCTAATCACTGGTTGGTTTAGGTCTGAATTTGCATTGTCAAAGGTTCATTATCAAACACTTTTAGTGTATTTTTTCAAGCAAGAAAACAGTCATAAAGTGGGAAGTGTATTAGGTAGTCACAAAACAAAGCAAAACACAGTGTTAGTATCATCCTCTAAAAGCTTTTGAACATGCCCTCCAAATCCCCTTCAGAGTCTCTCCAATGGTTGACTGGGACCCAAACTTGCTCTAATTAACCTTGCTGCTCCTCAAGCACTGGGCTTTCAAGATAAATGAACATCTCTTCCTTGTTCTCATATACCCTTGACTGAGGACATGTCTGGCCATCGTCAGAGGTTGTCCTCCTGGAACATGTGGCCTTGGAACGTGTCCCCGTGGACCAGGGGCAGGGACATCTGCCCAAGCAGCCAGATTGGAGGCATCCACCCTGCTGTGGCCAGGCAACAGATGTCCCTGTCAGAAAGCCCGCCTGTCTCCGTTTCACGCACTGGGGTAATCAATAGTTAGTATCCAATCAATGAGTGACTTTTCTGTTCAGTCAGTTGGGTTGTTTCTGCGGTGAATTGTGCAACCAATTATGAAAATTTTTTTTTATAAATGATCATTAGGTACCCAGATTAGTCCTCCCCACCCCCCAGATCGTCTTTGACCTATATAAAGTGTTGAAAGGAGCGCTGGTCCCAAGTAGTAGCCTCAGCAGAGTTTCAGTGAGACAGTGCCCTTAGAAGTCCAGCCTTGGTGTCCAGGAATAGAACTGCCACTGTGTGCTTTTTAAGAACTCACCATTCCCTCGTCGTGGCATAGAAAGTTGCGCTCAGATTTCCTCCCATTCTTTCATCCCCAAAGCTATCTAGAGAGTTTTGGAGATGTTCAAAGGGTCTGTCTTCTTTCTGCAATTGATCACGTAGAAATGCGAAGAGAAACGGCTTCGTTCTTTGTACCGTCTTTCCGTTTTATTCACCGAGACCAGGGATGACAAGACGATGTAAGCACACATGGGCTCTTTAAATAACGAGAGATTCCGTGGGGTGCTAGGTGGAGAAGGGGTTTTGTGGTCACATTTGGGGATAGAGAAAGCGTGCTGTGGTTGATTAGTGATGTCTGTCGTGGGCATGGCAGCGGAGGAGGGGTACATACGTGCCACAGCTTTGTCCTTCCTGATGCAGATCTTGTGAAAAAGGAAGTTCACACAGAGATGCTAATACTAGCCTCACAGTCCAGGGGTGTTTACTACGTGCCAGGCACTTTTCTAAGCGCTTTATGTGTGTTCACTCATTTAATTCTCAGAGCAACCCACAAGGTCGTTAGCAACGAGGAAACCTTCAAATGAGGAGACTGAGGCACAAAGAGGTTAAGTGACTAAGCCAGGGGATGGGGAGCTGAGATTCAAGCCAGTCAGCCTTGTTCCAGGGCCTGGTCCTTAGCCACTGAGGCTGTACTGTCGTTTGTTGGTGAAGGCTGTGTCTTTGCTCTCTGGGGACTGATGCAAGACTCAGCTGCAGTTCAGAAGAAAATGTAAAATCGAGTTTACAGACCCTGTTATTTTTGCGCCTCGGGCTCTAGAATAAAAGAGAAGATAAGGTCAAGGTGAACCTTGGCAGTTGAGGAGAGAGCTGCACTTCAGCTTCTGCCTTTCTCCCCAGTTCAGGTAGGATTCCTGGTCTCTCCACCTCCACTGACACGGCTGTCGCCTTGGTGGAGAGTAGGCGAATGGGAAGGGAAGGGGGATGGACATGTAAGGAGTGGGTCGGAGGAGTGAGTCCCTTTGTCTCCAGGCCACGTGGCTGGGGAAACTATTTCTGAGTGGCCATTTCTAGTGATCATTTTTGTATGAGAGACACATGTGCACATATAGAGATATTTTTAGTGTATGAAATGATATATCTTTCATAATGGCGAAAAAGAGACTTATTAACAACCATGTATTGACTACTATGCTGTGTCTCATCCTGGGCTAGCCCTGTGGAGGTGGTAAGCCAAAAGAGACACGAGCCCTGCCCTCCCTGAGCTTACAGTCTACTCGTCCAAACAGTGACTGAGTGTAAGGTGCAGCTGTGGTGGGTGCTGCAGAAAAGGGTCGTTGGTGGGACGAGGGGGCCAGAGCACCGGTGGCCTTGAAGGCCGTGTTAGAATTTTGACTTGGCCTCGGCACAGTGAGAAGTCATGTGGGTAGGGGAAGAGGTTGGGGAGTTTGTGTCTCATAATCAGAGTTATTCTTTCTTTTCGAAGGTACTGTGACTACACTGGGAAGAAGGAATTAGAGAGGAGGGTATGGAGACACGCAGAAGAGGCCACAGCAGTTGGGACTGGAGTGGTTTTGGTGGTGAAGGGAAGAAGTGGAAGGATTCGAAAGATGTTTGGAAGGCAAAACTAGCTAGATTTGGTGAGAAATTAGACGTGGGTGGTGTGGGAGAGAGAACGGGTAGGAGGATGGCCATCCTGTTCCCAGAGGTTGGGATGCTGGAAGAAGGTCAAGTTTGGAGTAGAAGGTCGTCTTGTGTTGGAGGGGCTTTTGAGTTGTCCCAGAGGAGATGTCAAACAGGCTACACTCGTTATTGTAAATGTCTACTGGGTTATAAATAATGCCTGATGGACTATCCTGGGAAACCAAGTATTGGGGGAAATTTTTTTTTTTAATTCATAATTTGTTGATTAAAAAAAAAAATTCCAAGCAAACATATTTTCATTTAGAAAATAAGAATTTAACAATGACCAAGGAAATTCATAAAGGTAAACATCTTGCATAATTTCCCTCGTTATTTTCATTTTTGCATGTTTCTCTGGCAGTCTTTTCCCATCAGCATTTATGTTTTAATTAGCTGTCATTAAATCTACATCCGGTGTGTAATAGGCTGTTTTCACTTACCATTATCCCAACTATTTTTCCACATCCCTATATCTCTCTCAAATGTTGTATTTAAAATATATAGCATACTATTTCACGCTTTTGAAAAATCATGGATTATAACTTCCTAAGCAATTTCTCTATTTTGGATATTCAGTTGATTTTAAGATTTCATTGTTAGAAGTAATAATATTTCAATGAATGCTGTTATGCACATCACCTTTTTTTCCTCTCGCATTGTTCTTAGGTGGAATTCTTTTGAGTGGGATTAGTGGGGCAGAGCGTTTGAATGGGCTTACGGCTCTTGATGTGTGTCAGGGAAGATGATCTAGAACCACGGGCGGGCTGTGGAGTGCTCGCCATAGAACAGAAGTCTGGCCTCCGCCTGGGGCGTCCTCACGTTTCCTGGGATTCAGTAACCGGTGGTCCTAACCGTAGGAGTGAGTGCCTGACCAAGTCCCATGCCCCCTGACCTTTCCTCTTGCACCTGCCCATTGTCCTGTGAGTCTTGCTCTCTTGTTCACCTGAGCTGGCTCCTTCCCTCCGCCCAGCTTTTCTCTTCTTACGATAGGGCCACAACTGCTAAGAACCGGTGGAAACCCCTGAACTGACTAGTGGTATCCCAAAGGGACCGTCTAAACTGGACGGAGCTTCGGAAGCCTTCAGGTTCTAGAAGACCGCAGTGGTGTTGAGGAGGCTGCCCAGCGCCCCCATGGGTTTGGATGGGGTTCTCAAGACATTCTGTGACCCTGTTCCTGCCCGCCAACCTGTCTTTCATTGCCATTGCTTCTCAACATATCACCTCTGGTACGCGCAGACTCGACTCTGTTCTGGCCCAGGGTGGTGCCTTGGTTACATCTACTCCTGGCTCTCGCCCAAGTGGCTTCCGCACCCCCCACCTTTCCAAACCCTGCCTCTCCTTTAAGACTCTGCATGAGTTGCAATTCCTCCAGGTCGCTGGCTCTGACTTCCCAACTGACCGCCCCTCTGCTGTGAACTCTTCCAGTACCTTTAGTCCCCATTCCAGGACTCAGCACATAATTGTAAGCTTTCTGGTCGAGGTTGCTTTTGAATCGTTTGCTCTCCTGGAGGGCAGGAAAAATGTCATATTCTCCCCCGCAGACCCCTCAGAGCCTAGCATTAGTGCTGAAGCCTTTGCTAGGGTTCAGTAAATCTAATGTGACCCATTACATCAAAATCGTGCTACGTGATGCAGCGTGAAAGCGTTCTAGCCATTCTTCTCATGCATTTTCAGCATAAATGCCCATATTCATAAGTTGCTGAGGATATTATTAAAGTACTCATAGATGGACCATATTCAGATATTCTCTATCTGGTTGCAGTTTGGGGGTCATGGGAACCCATTAATACTGGAAAACCATAACCTGGTCACTTTTCATTCCTAAGTCCTTGATATGCACTAGGGTGGGAAGGATGGTTGGTGGAGGGGACCAGGGTGGATGGAGAGTAGTAACCAGCACTAGAGTATCCTTCTGGTCTATAAGAAGGTGAGTATCTGGATCCTGGAAACAGTACTTGAATTGTAGTGAAATGATGTGTTCGTGAAAAATTGGTCTCAATGTGACCTTGCTGTCTTTATGACTCACTTGACTGACTGGTGCAATGCTCTGATCATCAGGAATCTTCAGGGAAGACACCCCAGGTCATCCTGGAAGCCGGAGCTTCCCTAGTTCTCCAGGGGATGGCCTGGGACAGTAGGGACCCTCTGGCTAGGAGTCAGGAGCGTTCAGGCTGGGCCGGCTCTGCCTCCACCCGCCGTACAGCTCTGCACAAGGTCGGGCCTCCGCACACTCATTTGTAAAATGACCTGCCTGCACCGGACCATCTCTAGGCTCTTCTGTAACAGATCAAAAACAAAATAACTGAAACTCTCTTATGAGGGTAAGCTTTGGTGCCATTGCTAACTGGAAACGAGAAGTAGACTCTTTGACACATTTAATGACATGTGTTAGCACGTGTGTAGAACTTTGCACTTAACTTGCATTTCTTTCTTTCTCTCTTTTTTTTTTTCTTATAGCCAAACATCATGTCAATGGCAACGGAACAGTCGAACCTTTCCCAGAGGGAACACAGATGGCTGTGTTTGGTAAGATATCAACGGAAAGAAAACCCAAATTGTGTGCAAAGACAAGCGCCAATTTCTGAGTTTTTCGCAAGTGTCCTCAGGGCTTCAAAATCTGGGCTCTTCTAGATATTTACAAATCATCGGAGCCAAAAAACCCCTACTGCATTCTCAGTATTTCTGGGCTCAGAAAAGCTTATTCTATAGAATTTTATATGCTTTTCCCCCCCTCACCTTGCCGACCAAAGATCAAAGTGTGTATTTGTTACTTTCTCCGTCCACACTATGAATTAACCTGATAATTTAGGACTTGAGTTTTTCTTTCTTAGGAGGAATTTTCCCCCCCTCCCGTATTGATATATAACTCTGATAAAGGCTTGGTGGGTTTCAAGTAGTTTTGAGTTGTTATTTCACAAAAATCAATCTAGTTGAATGCCCTGTGTCTCCTCCATTATGAACTGAGCACATTCCTTAGGAGAAAACATCAATTACAAGGTTTTAAGCAGAATAAAATCTAATCCCTGAGTGCATACAGGGGTGGACAAAGCAGGTTTACAGTCGTAAGGCCCCAACAGGTGGACAGGTCGACGAGGGCCGTGGCGTGGCCACCAACGTCACCAGACCTCTCGCCCCAGGGGACTTTTGCGGTGTTGTCAAGGATAAAGTCTCTTCACAGAAACCACATACTGTGGATGATATTGTACCTCAGTGCCCTGTGCCATTGTGCCATTCTTCTGAGTTCGTAAAGCTGTTGGAATAATCATAACCTGCGTGTCTTTTTCCATATGAACAGCTGTAAACCTACTTTTGTCCACCCCTGTATTCACGACGTGCAGCTATGTGGCTGAGCAGTCCTTCTCTGTTAGACTCCAACCCTTTTGGTGGGGAGGTCCTTTTTTAAAAAACGTGTTTTTATTGATTAAAAAAAATTTTTTTTTCTTTATTGATTTTAGAGAGAGAGGAAGGGAGAGGGAGAGATAGAGATAGAAACGTCAATGAGAGAGAACACCGATTGGCCGCCTCCTGCACACCCCTTACTGAGGATCGAGCCCGTAACCCGGGCATGTGGCCTGACAGGGAATCGAACCAATACCTCTTGGTCCATTGGACGATGCTCCAGCCACTGAGCCATACCAGCCAGGTGGGGGTGGTCCTTTGTAATTCATGGTTTCTCACCTCCATATCTAATGTTGCCTAAACTTCCTTCAAAATGTCTCTACACCTGGCACTTCCTGCCTTCCTCCCTCCCCTTCCCCTCCTCTCTCCCCTTCCCCTCCTACCTCCCCTTCCTCTCCTCCCTCCCCTTTCTTCCATGTATCTGCTTCCTCCCCACCCTGTCTCCACCTCCTCCCCTCCTCTTCTCTCCAACAACATCCTGGGACCCTTCCCTCATCACCCTCTCAGGGATTTCCATCTCTGTGCTTTGGATTTTCAGTGTTTAGTTTCCTGTGGCTCCTTCCCCTCGGCCATGAGGCAGGTTCTGTGACCTTCCCATCCTGAAGCCTGCAGTGCCCTGGCTTCCCTCGGCCTCCAGCGTCCTCCAGCGTCCTCCTACCCTGCTCTGGACGGCAGTGTCCTGCAAGGGCGTTGTTGTATAACCGCTTTAGCACTGGCGTTTCTGTGTGCTGGAAGCTGGTCTCAGGACAAGCCATCTCTCAATCAGCATATTCAGGGTAACATGTTCCCTTCATCCCAGAGACGGAACCAGAGTTAGTGATCAGCGGTGACTGACAGTGGGAGACTTGAGCTCACTCTGCGGGGTGTTTGTGACTCTCCCTCTGTGCCCGCTGTCACCTTTCACAATATACTGATTGGAGGTTAGGGATTGTTATGCTCAGAAGTTTAAATGGGGGGTTTGATGTTCATAGAAAAAAGCATAATGGACGTTCGAAAAGTGTGTGCCAAATATTTGACTTGTTCCCTTCCCTCGGAGGGATGGTGTGCAGGTGCGCATTTCACCCGGGTTGCGGGCCTAGCGCAGTGTCTGTTAGCAGGGAACACAGATGGCACACCGATACTCAGAGGGCTCTTCTGATGATTATTTTTGTCCTTTAGATTTCTCAACCCTGAGGTATGTTAGAAACTAGGTTTCATGTCGTATTGGGAAGTAAAATACGACGGACCCGTCTTAGCGGGTTTCCTCTGTGGTGAAGTCAGGGGGAAGCTTTGTACCTGAAGGAGAGTCCTAGTACCAGGCAGGCTAGTGACAGCCACAGAATTGGAAATACCTGTGACTACAGCTCTGTGCTGAGATTACTATTGTTATTAGTAGTATCATCGTCGTCGTCATCATCATCATCATCATCATCATCATCATCATCATCAGAGGTTTGGTTTATAATGGCTTCCCCCCAAATCCTAGCCCAAGGCCTTTATTGTTTGCCTTTGGGCAAGTGACTTCTCTCCAAGCCTCTGTGCTTCCCCCCGCAGAATGAGCAGGCTGATGGGGCGCTCTGAGACCCTTCCCTTTGCTTCCGTTTCTAACATTCAGCACCAGGGGCCCGTCCTGCAGCAGGCAGCCCCGAGAAGCCACCGTGAAGGGCCCAGGCGAGTCGTTGTAAGAGATGAATCACGTGCGTAATCTGTTCAAGTGCAGAATTTACAGATTGTAAGATAGAATATCTGTAGACATCTAAGTGTTGTGACATTATTCGAACTGCAGTTTGGCTCTTCCAGATGCTTCAGTGAAGGCCCCTAGTTTGGTCAAGTATATGCAAGCATTTTACGTTAATGTTTTAAAAACTGTTCCCGCTTACATTACTTGTCCACCTGGTATCCTGTAGTGGAGTGAGGGAGCGGTTGGCTTTTAGGGTGGGCTTCTCTCATTTGGGGTTGTTTATAGTATACACAACAGGTCAAACTAAGTATAATGCTTAGCTCTTTGACATATGTTGGGCATTTAATTCTCCCAGCACCTTGCAAGGCTGGTAGGATTATGTCATCCTCTTCTCAGAAAGGTCACATGACTTATCCAAGGTCACTCTGCCAGTGAGATGGTGGAGTTAGAATTGTAGCCCCAGTCTGACTACCCTGAAGTCCACACTCTTTTGACTGTGTCCCCCGACTCTTGACACAGGTTGAAGAAGCCCTGGGAGCCTCTGGTAGATTCGCAAGTGCCTTTCAACTAGATCCACGCACAAAAGTGTGATTTCCAGCCAAGCCAATTTGGCAAATTGATATGTGAATTTCTATTCGTTCCCAGGGTGCTCTGAAGGACTCTTGAGACACAGCTTTTGCTGGGAAAATACTGCTTGGAGTGACATCTCCTCTTATTTATCTTTCCCATTTGATTTTAGTAGCATGTATTAATGTAGAGGAGAGTGTCTTACATACACTTGACTGAATTCACCAATACAACAATAGCATATTCTACTTGTCCAAACTCATCCTTTGCTCTCTGAGGTCTTAATATTTTATGCCAAAATTGTATCACTAGTTTCAATTTCATTATCTGTTGGTTAATCATTTGAATGTACCTTGCTGTCTAAATAGGAGCTTTTAAATCCAATCCACTCGGGAAGTGGCCATTGAACTGCCGTTGGGCATTTAGATTGGAGTGGATAATGTAAGGAAGGGTAGGGTGAAGGACGGGGCACACTCCGTTGTGAAAAATACACAGATGTGTTATTGTATCAAGTGAGCAGAGAATATACAGACGGTTCCCTAGTTTCTGGCATAAAATCTTCACAGACTAATTTTAAACTAAGATGTTCACCTCTTCCAATTTTCTCTGTGGCCCATTGATCAGTCCATGTCTTGTTTCTCTGTGACCACAGTTCTTTACTTCTTTGTCGCTCTCTCCTCTCTGCCCTTTAGGACGGTGATAATGAAGGTAATAGGCTCTGCTCTCCCGTGGGTCTCTCCTTGTCTGTGTATGACGCTCTCTTTCAAGTCAGTGGGAGCCCCCTTTTCACAAGCCGGAGGAGCAGAACCGAACGTTTTGCAATTACTTAATGCCTTTGTTCCTGGTAGCTGAGAGGGCCCCGTGGCTAACATCCCTTTAATCCTACAGCGGTCCTGTGAAGTGGGCATTACTGTGCTCCTTTAGAGACAGAGAAACTGAGTCACCCGAAGATGAAAGAAATCTGGTCAAGTAGAGGGAATGTTTTCTCAGGCATGAGGACGTTCACTTTACATTTGCCAGCATGCTGCGCCTGCCTTAGAAAGGTCTCTCTGGCTCTCAATAACTTAATGAGAGTGACATCCCATTGGCAGTGGGCCACTCCATCCACGCAGAGAGGGCAAGCTGCAGCCTCTCTGTGGTGGTGGTTCTTAAGCATGGAGCAGCTTTTCATTTTATTAAACGTATTCCGTGGTCAAGAAGATTTATCATTTCAAAATAAAATGGAAGCTTATTAATTGAGACGAGTGCAGAGAAGTTGGGGGTTGGAATTCCAGTCTTCATTTGTGAAGATTTTTAGTACAATTTAAAAAAAGGAAATGCAATAAAAAAAAAATAAACTTTAAAGTATGGTACTTGGCCATAAAATGTATCATCCGAAGTAGAGTACTTTTGAGACTGAAAGTGTACTGTTAAAAATTATGTTAAAATAATGAGGATTTCAGACAATTGGGCTATGTCACCCTGTAATGAGAATGTGTATTGTAAAATATTGTGCCAAGAGTAATAGATACACATTGAGTAAAATTGAAATAGAAAAGTAATGAAATTAGACATATTGTATACAATGAAGTAAACAAGTGAAAGATTACAATGCAATAGATACATTATGTACAATATAGAATCAACGCCAATAATTACACTAACTTCCAAGATTTTGCTCAATATATATTGTTAGATTCTTTCTGAGTGACTTGAAATTAAAAGCTAAGTCATGTTTATAAAGCCATATCACTTTAATAAGAGATGGAGGAACTGATCTGATTATACTCTTGCAATTTTAACATTGTACTGATACTGTCCAATGATGTAGGTTAATGAACTCTCCATCATTAGAGGTATTCAAGTGATAGAGAGGTCATTTCTAATCAGTATAGCCTTTAAGATCCTTTCTTCTCAATAAGCAAGAATTTACTTTGCTTCAGAATGTTGAACCTTTTTGAAAAAAATTACTTCTAACTTGAAATTCTTTGATCCTATCATTTGAAAACCCACATCTAGGCTGTTTGGTGGGAGGTAAGCTCCTGCTGTGAGAGACCATCGAGTTTAGGAATTGATACCAAGGGACACCAGCAGAAGCACCTCAGTGAATTCTTAGGGTTGTCATGGGTTTTTCAGCTCCCAGGAGCTTGAGGGCAATGGCTCTGTGAACTCAAATCCCTCAAAACCTGTTTCCTCTGTCAGGTTCCCTTAGGGCTCTCCAAACAAGAGGGAGCAAAGGACAGCCCAAGGCATCGTGAAAATGTGTGATCATAACCCCACTTGTCTGGTTTATAGCCAATATGCCAAGAATTTGCTAGACTCTTTCTTGAATAGCTCTGTGGAGGACTGATCCCAGAGCAGGGGCCCGTAGCTGTCAGAGGCCCATAGACGCACCTCACTCTGGGGACTCACCTTCGGCACCCCAAAGGAGAATGAGCTCAGTGTCTGTAAAATGAACCAATCATAAGACACTCCCCCCCCACCTCCAACTTGAATTGGAGGTGATTTTTGAAACAGCCACAGTTATTTTGTCTGCCAGCCAAGAAAACAGCATTGAAAGCAGCAGGCAATATGTCAGACTTCAAAGGAAAATCTATTGGTGTCTCATTGGCTTGAATCCCACATTATGTTGGTAAATAATCAAATCCCGGTGTGGCATACTTCCCCCTGAACCTTGACTGAAAACCACTGAAGACCATTCTGTGAGCTGTGGAGTGGCAGTCACTCATTCTAGGAAAAAGGCCAGAAAGAATGACTTTGAAATGTGTTTATAATTAACCAAACAATCTAAATTCACAAGACTGTTAGAACAGCAGGCTGCTAACTGGTGCAAACTTCTTAAGTGATGAGGTGCTTGGGGAGACACAAATAGGCCTTCCTCCCATGGGAAGCTGAAGCACCTTGAAGGGACAATAATTGGTCATTTGGAGCCATGTTTTAAGACATGTTTTATTTTATATATCTTTTTCATGTGTGTGAGGATCTCAATTTTCTTTTTCTTTTTTTTTTTTTTTTTTTTTTTGCGTGTGGAGAGGTCAGATAATAGGGGGAAGGCAGGGGGAAGAGACCTTTTGAAGCCTGTATTGAAAATCCCTTCTGGGTTGTGTGGCATTGCCTGGGCTGATGCAGCCCTCCTGGCCTGGAGAGCACAGGTGGACTGATCTAATATCCTGGTATGGGGAGGGGGAGGGAGAGCGGAGGGATGTAGGTAGAGGCTGGAGGCTGGAATGTGGGTGGGGATTTCTGTGCTTAAGAGAACAGAACTAAACCCGTTGTAGGAAGGAGTAAATCAAATGTTTGATAAAGTAATACGTGAATTCACTCGTTTAGAGATCGTGTATCCATCAGCCTCAACCTTGTGGAATGCATGTAAGACCCAGAAAATAAGTCCCCCCCCCCCTCAAAAGGTTGTGGAGAAGTCCTAAAGAATTCAGAATTCACAGAGGTCCTTGCAGTCAGATACATGTTGGTGTGTGACTGCAGAGAAGTCTGTTACCAGCTGGAATCCCCATTCCTCCTCTGTGAAATGAGGGGAAGAGTATGTACCTCATAGGGCTGTTGTCAGAGTGTCCTGAGGTCATCAAGGCATTTAGGACAAGGGTGGCAGAGTGTGCTGTCAGATCTCAGGCACTTCTGCTCAAGGGCAGCCTGGGAGGTGCTCCCGGAGGTTAGGGGGCACCTGCTCTCCCCAGTTAGAGGTAGCTGTGATCAAGGCCCCAAGCGAGTGACCCCAACATTAGTCAGTTCCATTGGATCCACAGTCTCTCTGCATAAGACCTGATGTGTCCTTTAACTTGGGGATTTTGAAGGATAACAGACAGCGTTTGTTGAGAACTGACCTAATATTGGCTGAGTACTGGGCAGCCCTTGTTAAGCTTTCTGTTAGGCACACTCTGATCACTAGTTTAATTAAATTAGACTGACGGCTTCCTTCTGAACCAGTACGGAGCTCTCAGAAATACCATTATTTGTCTTTTGGCCTCAACTGTAGAGTCGGTCAGTTTTAGCTCATTAGCACCAGTATACAGTGACTATCGATTTGACCAACTTCTTAAAAAGTTTTGAAAATGAGAAAGATGTATTAAATTTATTTTACAAATGTGGCAGACATTTCTTAAATTTCTGCAGGGAAAATATGCTCAATAGAATGTGCAGGAGAAACAACCATAATTCTACTGCTTCTCTGTTGGTGACCATTTTTAAGAAGAGAAACACAGATATGGAGAACAACAAAAACTAAAAAAGCTAATTGTTATTCAGTGAACTCAACTAGCATTTGATTTTTTAAATATTCTTTATTGATTATTTTATTTTTATTTTTATTTTTTTAGAGAGAGAGGAAGGGAGAGGGAGAGAGAGATAGAAACATCGATGAGAGAGAACATTGATTGGCCGCCTCCTGCATGCCCCCCACTGGGGATTGGGCCCACAACCTGGTCATGTGCCCGGACTGGGAATTGAACCGGCGACCTCTTGGTGCTTGGGTCAATGCTCAACCACTGAGCCACACTGGCCAGACTCAACTAGCATTTTAAAGAAAAATACTGAGCCCTGTGTTGCAGAAAACATAAAAATGAATATTCTCTCTCTTCGTCTCATTCTTCCCAACCATTTATTTTGGGCCTAATTACAAAATTAAATAAAAGAAAATTCAAATACATACAAAGACATGACAAAATAACATTTATTAGATTTAGGTAAATATTAGACCAGAGAAAAAGATGAGAAATGAAATAGAAAAAGCGCATGCCATAATTCAATATAATTTATAAAAGTTGGCCACAAATTTGCTTCTATATTTCCTGGCAGCAATGTAAAGAGAAGTTAGTTGTGTGATTGTTTTCAGTTTTTTAAAATTGTGATAAAATATACATAATATGAAATTTACCATTTAGCCATTTTTTTCCCTTTATTGATTTTAGAGAGAGAGGAAGGGAGAGGGAGAGAGAGATAGAAACATCAATGAAAGACAACATCGATTGGCTGCCTCCTGCATGCCCCCCACTGGGGATCGAGCCCACAACCTGGGCATGTGCCCTGACTGGGAATCGAACTGGCGACCTCTTGGTGCGTGGGTCTATGCTCAACCACTGAGCCACACCAGCCGGACTAGCCATTTTTAAATGTACAGTTGTGCGGCATTAAGCTGTACATTCACATTGTTGTGCAACCATCACCGCCATCTATCTCCTGAATTTTATCTTTCCCAACTGAAAATTTGTACCTATTAAATAATAACTCTCCATCTCCCCTTCCCCCAGCCCTAGGCAAACACCATTCTCCTTTCTGTCTCTACGAGTTTTACGACTCTAGGTATCTCCTGTAAGTGGAATCATTAAATAGTTACCCTTTTGTGACTGGCTTATTTCACTTAGCATAATGTCCTCAAGGTTTATCCATGTTGTGGCACGTGTCAGGGTTTCATTCCTGTGTTAAGGCTAACATTCCACTGAATGTATGTACCGCGTCTTGTTTATCCATCCATCTACCAATGGACTCTCTGTTGCTTCCACCTTTTGGCTATTGTGAATAATACTATAAATGTGCGTACAGATACCTCTCTATGACCCTGCTTTTAATTCTTTTGGCTGTATACCCAGAAATGAAATCACTGGATCATATGGTAATTCCATGTTTCACTTTTTGAGGAACTGCCATACCATTTTCCATAATGGCTGAACCATTTTCCATCCCCATCAGCAAAGCAAAAGGGTTCCAATTTCTCCACATTCTTGCCAACATGTGTTATTTTGTTTGTTAATAGCCATCCTAATGGGTGTGAAGTGGTGATTAGTTTCAGTCTTAATGATACTAAAAATCTACATGCTTAGGGGAATCATAAGGTTTCCTGATTCTAGAACCAGAAAGAAATTTTTCTCAAGGATATTTACAAGGAGGACACTATGTAAGACAGTCGGCAGTGCAGCTGATAACCTTCGAGTGAGCAGCATGAGGAGATTTGTGAGCTGCTGGTCACAGGGCTCTTCTCTTTGGGTTCCCGACATCCTCCAGGGGCAGTTCGGTTCACACGCCCTCACGGGTACCACAGGGTGCTTCTCTGGCAGGCGGGCTCCGGCTTAACCCAGAAGTTACTTGTCTTGTATCTAAAACAGTCAACGGACTAGTTCTCTTTTAGGGCATTTTCTATCAGTGTTATTTTTCTCAGTGGATTTTAAAATATATTTATTTTTTAGTTCTTTATGTGAAAAATTTCAAACATATATAAAAACAGAGAGACGAATATAATGAAGCCTCACTCACTCAGCTTCAGCAGTTACCACTTAGGGCTGAATATGTTTCATCTATATTTCCACTCACTCTCTCCCCTTCACTCCAGGCCATTTCAAAGCAAATCTGACATATAATATAATTTCAACCATGAACATTTTGGTATATAGCTCCAAAAGAGAAATTTGTTAGAAAACATACCACGATGACATTAATGTACCTGAAAAAAATAGTTCTTTGATATCATTCAATATCACACGAGTCCGTATTTCCACTGTTGTCTCATAAATGTTTTTTTTCAAACTATTTGAATCAGGATCCAAATAGAGTCCACACATTGCAATTGGTTGATATAAATATTCAGTCTCTTTTAATCTATGTTCATCTCTCTCTTTTCCCTTGCAATTTATTTGTTCAGGAAATTAGATGATTTATTCTGCACTGTTTCCTTCAGTTGGGATGGAATGATCATGTTCTTCAGGCCTCTGTATTTTCTACAAACCGGGAGTTGGAGGCCTGATCAGAATCCATAGGTACAAACCATTTAGGAGGCATTTAATAATAAAGTTATTTGTCTTTTGGTGAAGTTATCAGCCCTTAATGGTCATTGCCTCGATCTATTATTTTATTACAGGCTGCAAGATGGTGATATTTTAATTCTGGCAGTTCCCAGTATTTATGAACTGGAATATTTCTATAAAAAGAAACTTCCATTTTATCAACTGTTTGGTTACTTTGACATCTAGGTTTGATTAGGAAAGCAGCTTCGTTTTTTCCCATATTTATCATTTTGCTCCATGTGTCTGAGTCTGGGTTAATAAGTATGTTCATGACTCAGAAGCAAATATTAGTTGCTTAAGTCAAAAATGATTTAACAAGTGATGGAAACCTTTTTAATTTGCCTGAATGACCATTTTTTACTTGGGCATTTAACCAAATTATTGATATTTGTAACCATTTGGTCAAATGCTTGAAAATGTAATCACAGTAGACAGATTGCCTCAACAGATTCGCGTAAAACAAAGAAGGGGCACATAGTCAGGTGGCGGAAGGCTCTGTCTCCAGCAAAGCCCAGCAGCCTTATTCTCTCCTGTTCCGGCCCCAGATCTTGTGACCAGGGCACACGCTCCCATGTGGGTCACGGTCCTGAACCTCAGTGGCCCAGGATCAAAAAGCCAACTCCAGAGAGGGCCTGAGGGCTGGAGACCATCTTGCTGCTAGACATGGAATGCTTTCAAAATATTGAAGAATGGAAACAGATAAGCAGCCAGCAAATGACAAAGCCTCCCCAGGAATGTTGCCTACCTCGGGACGGACAGCTGGGCTATTTCACCTGAGCTCCTTCATGCTTCATGTTGTGAACCAGTTAGAGGGTAGCAGGAGACACAGTTATCAGAGTGCATTTTCCATACTCTCTGCCCTCCAGTTTTCACAGGCAGAGTAGGTGAAACTCTCTGCAGTTCTCACTGCCAAACATTTTGGGATTCAAGAAGGAGAGCTATTTACTGACCCACTTTTTTTGTTTTTTAAGTCTCTCTTTGTTTTTAAATTATTGTCTCATGTATTTTTTTTTTTATAGGTTGTCTCATATTCTTCTTTTGGGATGACGTGGTGTGTAAATAAAGTAAGCAAAAGTAAAATAGTTTTCCAAAATGAAATTTCTGAAGTCCAGTGCAATGTACAGTTGTCTTTGAGGCCATCAGAATCCAGCAGTGCCGGTTCTGTTTTCCCAGGGATAACTGAAGATGTTATCACTGAAACCCTAGGAAGGGAGGATTCAGTTGAAGCCACATATTTGATCCACGCTGACAAACAGTTGTTTAGCCTAGTATACTTTTGGCCAAAATAGTGTGAACAATGATGGAAGACTCTGTGAACTTTTCCTAAATTCTGTAGAATGTAGTGTCTGTAAAATCCCAGGTGTCCACATATACCTGGAGCCATCACACAAGACACCTTTCATCTTCCTCTTGTGTCAACAGCGCCCCAGGACTTAGACAAAGGTTATCGTTGACCAAGACCAAGTTTCTTGGTTGAGCCCAGTGACACGGATCCACAGTGGTGCTTGCCAGACGAATGCCTTTCTGGTGCAGGTCCCACCGTACATTCTTCCACGTCTCAGCTGTGATCCCAAGACTCATGATAATATGGAAAGAATTCATGATAGTTCACGATAGACCTCATCATGAACAAACTCAAAAAGATATTTTAAAAATATGTGTATCATAAGATGAGTGAAAACAAACTCACCTGTGACATTCCAGAATCAAGCTGACTCGGGAAGCAATGCTGTTTCTTTTGTGGGAAAAGAAAAGACCACATTTCTGACCTCTCTTAAAAACCCTATGCAATCCTTTGAATCTCAAGCGTCTGTCTACGTGATGACTCATTTCCGGTTTCTTAATTTCCGTGATATCGTCACTTGTCAGATCAAGATGAAAATGTCTCCAGTGGAAGCCTGCCTCCATCTTGCTTATAACACCCATCTTTTTATTTAGTACCCGGGAGAATTTATTGTTACCTTCTTTTCCATCAGGCTTTCTCTTCCTTGGTGTATGACCTTTGTCCAGGTGGCTCTGACATTTGCATCGGGAAGAGTGGAAGTGTTTGTATTCACTCCTTGGGAACATTCATGGGTGAGGGTTTGGGGAAGGCCATCTGGGAAAGTTTCAGGAATATGATGAAATAGGAGCTTACAGAAAGGGCCACCTGAGGAGCTAATGAACTGTGGTGAAGGCTGCTTCCCAGCAGTCCTTCCTTTCGGCTGAATGAACTGTGGTTGGTAAGTATGTCCTTTGGCCAGGTCTTACCTACACAGCCTTGTAGTAGTAGTGTGGGAAAGGGTGACCACAAGAGGGAAAAGGCCTCGTCGGCATGGGTTCAGCATTTAGCCTTGCTTTCCCACCTATACAAAAAATAAGAGCTGGATTCCCAAGCAAATAGTCTGTGTTTTGGTCCTGGTACCAGTACATAGGTCTTCAGTGACACATAACAAATACTGGGCAGGTGCACCAGCTGAATGACAAATAGCTTTCCAATTGTTGTTAACGCATTGGTAACTGGACTAAAAATCTTGTCCCTGTTTTTTTTCTTCCACGTAGAACATTTTTTTTTTTTTTTGGTACGTGCCCCTAGCGGGAACTGAACCCGGGACTCTCTGATACGCAGGCCAATGCTCCAACCACTGAGCCAAACCGGCCAGGGCAAACATTTTTTTTTTTTAATCCTCACCCAAGGATATTGTTCCATTGATTTTTTTTTTTTTCTTTTAGAGTTGAAGGGAGAGAAGGAGAGAGAGAAAGAGAGATATCCATGTGAGACAGACACCATTGCCTCCCGCATGACCCTGACCACCAGACAGGGATTGAATCTGCAGCCCAGGTACGTGCCCTTGGCCAGGAGTTGAACCCATGACCCTTCGGTCCATGGGCCGACACTCTAACCGCTAAGCCAAAGTGGCCAGGCTGCAGGTAGGACATTTTTAATCTACCTAGAAATGAAATGTCTGTAAAAATACCACCACCACCAACAATCAACTTTTATATTTGTGAAGTAATTTTCACATTTTAAAGTATTTTCATATATATAATTTCACTTGTTCTTTGTATATAACTCTGAGGTGAGAAAACGGGCTCAGAGAGATTAAATGACTTTAGGATCAGGCTACTAGTTAATGGTAGAACTGGGTCTAGCACCCAGATAATTTATTCAAGTATTAATCAAATTGCTCACTTAATGTAGCAGGAAACAAGCAGAATAAACACCTCCACCTCAAGGAATTTACACTGTCGGGTAGGTCAGTAAATAAGATAACTATGTAAAGTATGTGGTGTGGGATTTCAGAGTGTGATAAGTGCTGTGGATTAAAATAAAATGGGAGAAGTGCCATGGCCAGTTTGGCTCAGTAGTTAGAGTGTCGGCCCGCGGACCAGAGAGTCCCGGGTTCGGTTCCCGCTAGGTTGCCTCGGTTGCGGTTCGTCCCCGGCCCTGGTTGGGGTCGTGCAGGTGGCAGCCAGTCGATGCGTCTCTCTCACATCAATGTTTCTCTCTCTCCCTCCCTCTCTTCCTCCCACTCTATCTGAAGGTAAATGGAAAAAAAAAAAAGTCCTCGGGTGAAGATAAAAATAAAATAAAACGGAAGAGAATAGGAAATGCCAGGCTGGGGTTGGTGTGGGGGTTGCAATTTAAAATAAGACAGTCAGGGAAAGTGTCAATGAGATGGTAATATTCAAGCAGAGACTTAAAAGGGGTGAGGGAGGTTGTCAGGCAGAGATCTGTAGATAAAACATTCTAGGCAGAAGGAATACAGGTGCAAAGGCCCTGTGGCAGGAATGGGCCTGGCATAAGGCCTGTGTACTGGGGTGTAATAAGCAAGAGGGGAGAAATAGCAGCTGAGGTCGGTCATTAAGAGGGAGTTAAATCATGAAGTAACTGTGTTAACTATGGTTTGTATACTATGGGAAGCCTTTAGACGATTTTGGGCAGAGGAGTCAAATCATGTGACTTATTTTTTAAAAGAACCACATTGGCTGCTATGTTGAAGATAAAATGTTTAGGATGGTGAGTAAAGAAGCAGAGATACCATTTAGGAGGCCATTGCTTCCTAGTCCAGTACTTTTTACTTGAATACACACTGCTTTTAAATAATAATAATAATAATGATAATAATAATGGTAAACCTTTACACCCTTTTGTATCTTTCGCAAATGTTATATCTTCATAGTTTTTAGAATACAACTGACACTCTGTACAGTCAAGAAATCTGTGTATAAATTTTGACCTCAAAACGTAACTACTAATGGCTTTCTATTAACCAGGAGCCTTACCGATACCATAAATCAACAATTAGCACATCTTTTCTATATCGTATTATTATATACTGTATTCTTATATAAAGTACTCTAGAGAAAATAAAATGTCATTAGGAAAATCTTAAGTAAGATAAAATATATTTATAGTACTGTACATATTTATTGAAAGAAAATCAGTATATAAGTGGACTCGGGCAGTTCAAACCTATACTATTTAAGGATCAACTGTATTCTCTATCCCCGTGTATTAAGAATTTAAATGGCCCTTTTAAATGGCACATTAGCTAAAAACACATACAGATACTTTGTGGAGAGTATTTAGGTATTATTATTGCTGTACTTATAGATCAATACTGCTTGCATTTTTAGATGAAATGGATTGAATTAAATCGCTCAGAATCGTGTTGAATGTACATTGATTCCGTTCAAAGTGGGTTGTTCCACAATGCACTGAACAGTTTAGAAGCACTTCAAATTGTATTTCAGGTGTACGCAAAATGTGGAACAGAGCACAGGTCAGAGGGATGTAGTGATGTGATTTAAAATATGAAATCAGTGCTTAAAATAAGACTAATATTTGTCAATGAAGTAAATCAACATTTGCATCAATCTCTTAACTCTTCCAGCTCCAAAAACTGTTGGGATGGAATGTCAGATGTTTGTTATCAGCCAAATTCAGGTTTAAATAGTAACTCAGCTGATTTCTTTTTTGCTCCTCAACTGAAGATATGTTTTTATTGACATTTTAGAGAGAAAGAGAGAAAGGAAGGGAGGAGGGAGGGAGAGAAAGAAAGAGATCGTTGTGAGAGAAAGAGCAATTGGTTGCCTTCTGTATACTCCCATACTGGGGAGAGAATCTGCAACCTAGGTGTGTGCCCTGACCAGGACCCAACCCACAACCTTTTGGCATACAGGATGATGCTCCAACCAACTGAGCCACCTGGCCAGGCCTCATCTGATTTCTGAACTTAAAATTTAAAAAATTCAGTTGTCTGAAGGGACCGGAGAACAACCAAATGTTGGTCTTTGGGCAGAACCTAGGAGACACATAGGTCTTGAAATAAGGAAAACAAACTTGGTAAGCACCACATTTAACCAGCTTTTTCCTTGAGGTCAGTTCCCAGTTCCCAGTTGCTTATAAAAAAAGAGAGAGCAGTCCGGCCAGTGTGGCTCAGTGGTTGAGCATCAACCCATGCACCAAGAGGTTGCCTGTTTGATTCCCGGTCAGGACACATGCTGTTTGTGGACCCGATCCCCAGTGAGGGGCATGCAGGAGGCAGCCAATCGATGTTCTCTCTCATCGATGTTTCTATCTCTCCCTCTCACTTCCTGTCTCTCTAAAATCAATAAAGGAAAAAAAAAAAAGAGAGAGCAAATAGGAAATGGCTATCATACTAGGTGGAAGAGACAGAGGTTGAATCTAGGAGCTGCAGGAGTAGATAGAAATCAATGGAAAACATTCTGGAAGGAAGGAGCAATCGAGGGGGAGCCCCAGTATCTGTACAAATGTTCCTCAAATCCATGGCTGCCTCTATAAGTGCATGTACAATGTGAGACTCCATGAAAGCCAGGAGAAAGCAGCTGCTAGAAGGCTGGGGTTCTTGGTTCTTGGAGAGAGCTGGAGTCCAAATCCTGCTAAGTTAGAAAGGCTTATAAAAATGTAGGCTTTTCTTCAAAACTCTAGGAGTAAAACCAGGATAAAGGGTTACATCATAGAGCTAAGGAGAAAAAGCAAAATAAGCCCATTCTTGTAAAATCTAAAACGAAGCTTCCACGGGATCAAGATGGCCTACCAGTAATTTAATTGCTTGCCAGGACAAAATTCAACATTCTCTGGAGAAAAATAATAAAATTTAGCATAGATCATCCACAGTGTTTAGTATGCAATAGAAATTATTAGACATGTAAAGAAATAAGAACATGTGATTAATAGCTAAAGGAGAAAAGTTAATAGAAGCAGGCCTAGAGATGAGTCAGATGTTGACTTAAAACAAATATAAATACATTAAAGAATTTACAGGTAAAGGTAGACAGATAAGGACTTAAAACAGATATAAATATGTTAAACAATTTATAGGAAAAGGTAGACAGAATGGGTTAATAGATAGGGAAAATTTAACAAAGAAATATAAACTATAAAAATGAATGAAAGGGATTTCTAGGGCTAAAAAAATATAGCACCTGCAATAAAATAATTATTATTTGATAGACTTATTAGGAGATTGGATATTTTATAAGAAAGGATCAGTGAAGCTGAATACAGGTCAGTAGAAATGAACCAAACTGAGGGTGGGAGGGAAACATATTTTTTAACAAAATGAACCAAGCCGTGGTGATTATAAGATAGTGTCAACTGGTCTAATATATGTATAATTGGAGTGTCTGAAGGAGTCTAGAGAGAGATACTGAAGCCAAAATATATATGTTTGAGGAAATAACCATAAATTTGATGCAATATTTTTTGGGGGTAGTCAAGATTAATGCCAAATCTGGAGGGTCAAAGGCAAGGATCAATCCAGGACCAAGGAACAAAGACTTTGGAGTGAGGATAAAGATTGAGTAAAAATAGATGACTATAAAACAGGGAAGGTCCCTCTTGCTCAGTGACCACCCCGGTTCTCACTTCTGAACTCCAGCTCCTTTTAGAACCTGCTGTTCCCTCTTCTGGTTCCACGGTGACCGTGTGTTGAGATGAACTCCAGACCTGGGTTCAAACCTTACTGCCTCTCACTAGCAAAGCGTTGCAGTCTGCATCCTAGGATCATCATCTGTTAGATGAAAACGATGGTAACTTTCTTACAAGGCAGGTCTCTGTGGGATAGACTGTAGGGTGGTGCTGGCTACCTCATAGCTAGACCTCCAACGGGTGGCCATTTCCTTCTGCCGAACCTGTTCCCATCGTGGTCATCTGACATCACTACCCACCCAGTTAGTCAAGTTAAGGAAATTATACTTTATCTTAAGAGCAACAAGAACGAAAGAAATGGTAGGATCATGGCTGAATTTCAGAAAAGGTCGCTCGAGCTTCAGTGTGAAGAACGAACTGGAAGGATGTGAATAAGATTTGAAAAGACCAGATTGGAGGCCATGGGAGGCTCCTGCACATGCCTTCACCTTATGCTTCCCAAACATGTATTATCTCCTTCTCTTTCACAAGAAACTCTGCGTTTCCCATTTTAACCACATCCTCAATCATTACCAGCAAAAAATAAAACAAAATCTGGTTCCTCTTTCCTCAAGGGCAGAGGTGCTCCGTCTTCGAAGGGTGAGATGATGGTGGCCTGAACCCTGGTGGTGGCAGGAGGCATGCAGTCCCTCTGTCAATCTGAGAGCCCTTCTGCCAACCTGTTGTTGTCTTTCTTTCTCTAACCGCCCTCCCAGCTATACTGTTCCTTCCCCATGGAGTGAAATGATCCAGGCTGACACTAGCCTCCCTCCAATGTTTTTCTTCTTCTCAAGAAAAATACGAGGAGGGTCATATTGTAGTTGCAGATTGTTTGGGGGACCATTCAGGAAGTTTTCTTCATCTGGGACCTCTTTTCTACATCCATATGTCCTACAGTTTTTATTAGGATGGAGCTGGAACTGAAAGCATTTTACTGTGTTAATCAACACCCACTGGCAAATGTCACGGTCATTTATTTGTTCATTGAAGTTTCATAAATCTCCTACCCACTCTACGAGGAAAAATAAAATTGCAAGTACTTCTGAGAGGGCAGGGCCTGTGAACAGGTACATCTGGGAAATAGAAAAGGGCTAAAGGATGCCTCTTAGGAAAAGTGAATGCTATTTTTTCCCCTTAGGGCTTTCTTGTCTTTGCCCTAGACAAACTGTTACATATTTATCAGGCCCTGAGAAAATCCCATAGTTCATTCTTACCCTGCCTCATCTCCAGCCTCATGCTCATGTCCTCAGGAGGAGTTCGGGTCTCCTGAATTGAGGTGCTAGTGTCTATTTAATCATGCATTATCCTCTAGTTCAGGTAGAAAGCACTTTTCTTCCAGCAGCTGAAAGAACTGTGCTGCTCCCAGCAAGCTCATTTTGCAAAGCCCGGGCTTTCACTGTGTCGGCAGGTCCGTCCAATGGCCCTGCTGCCCAGGGGAATCTACTGCCTTATTAGCCCATACCTGGGACACACTTGTGGCCCACTTCCCTTGAAGGGGTGCAGACACACTGGTGCACATTCTCAGGGGCAGATAGCAAGTGGATTCAAAAATATGTCTAATGAGCCCGGCCGGTGTGGCTCAGTGGTTTAGCGTCGACCCATGCACCAAAAGGTCACCGGTTCGATTCCCGGTCAGGGCACATGCCCAGGTTGTGGGCCCAATCCCCAGTGGGGGGCATGCAGGAGGCAGCCAATCGATGTTCTCTCTCATTGATGTTTCTATCTCTTTCCCCTTCTCCCTTCCTCTCTCTCTAAAATCAATGAAGAAAAAAAAATTAAAAAGAAGAAAGAAAAAAACTTTAAAAAATATGTCTAATGAGGAGCAGACAAAGGAACTCATATGGGCTGTCTTCATCTGGTCAAAGGGTCGACAGATTGTCATGAGGAAGAGGAGCTAAAATGTGTTCTTTGTGATCTCAAGGGAGAGGATGAGAGCAAAGGAGGGAACATTCCAGGGTCTCAGCTCCATGTAGGGAAGAGCCTTTTAATTGTCATTAGATCTGCGCAGCTGGACTGGACTATTTCAAGAGGTTGAGAGCAATGCAAGCTCTAATTGGACAACTTTTTGCTGTGATGCGGAGGAATTCTTTTTTTTATATATATATATGAGCAGAGCATTTAAGCTAGATTAGAGGTAAGGTTTTGTCCAACGTTGGACTGGTTCTCAAGCCCTCTTGGTGAATAAAGACCTACTCTTCAGAGACTCTTCCCAGGGTAAGGTATGAAACCCAGCAATGTGTATGAAGAACCTGGAACCGCATTAATCACAGTACAAAGGTACAGTGAAGCGTAACTGTGTCTATATGGGCATGTTTTAAATGAAGGAAGAGACCGCAAAGAATAATTAATCAAATTAAAGGAGCATGAGGAATTGAGGTGGACAGAAGGCAATTAATTGTCATCAACGACTGAAAACATCAATCAGACGCTAATTGCTATATGCTTATTTTTTAGCAGAAGGTATTCGAACATTTTGCAGTTTTCAAGTGAGAACAGTGATAAGGAAAGTATCGTGTTGAATTATTGAATGTGGTGTAGGTTCACCAGAAAGTAAAGCCAGCAAAGAAAATGTACTGAGACCTCATGTCTGCCCCCCGTATTCAACTTCTTTGGGAGAGAGTCATGGTATTTTAGAGCTGAAAGCTACCTGCAGATCTCCATTCTCCTGTCCCCTCCTCTGCTGCACAGCTGAGCAGCAGTGATTGGGTACAGGCCACACACAGCCGGGGTCTGTGAATGTGTGTCTGGGACCAGGGCCTGGCCACTTCTGGTCTCAGGCCTACTGAGTTGTGTTTCTAGAATTTAACCCAGCACATTCCCCATCTCTGTGCAGGTACCCCTTCTGACAAAGGGTTCACACTTATTAGATTGTGGCTGGAAGTTAGGTTCCAGTGTTTCTCCCTGGGCAGAACTATCACCTGGACCAGATGTGACATCACTAGAGTGACACCATCTGGATGTCACCCCGTGCCTTTAAAGGGGACAGAGAGTCATGGAAAGGAGTGCCTTGGAAGTGTGCTGTGAACAGTGCACTGTGTCTCTGCTGTTGGTATACTTTATTTATACCCAGTAAAGTCCCATCGCAGGACATGTAATTCCAGCAGCGTGCTCCATCAAACCATGCCGCCTGCACGAGAGCCTCACACCCTGCCCTTTGCTTAGCAGGTGCCGCTGAATTCTCCTTCACACCCTGTATCTATAACAGGGCGCCTGTTAATTCAGCGGGCTTACAGGCCTCCACAGCTTTCCACGAAGTCTAGCTTCCGAGGTTGTTTCTAGGGAGGTGGCAGTGGAAAAAACGTTGGCTTTGAATCCCAGGCGTGCCTGGGTCGGAGTCCTGGGTCTGCCTCGGTTCCGTGTCTTTGGGCAAGTGATCTAACCTCTGAATTTACATTTTCTCATCGTTGAAGTGGGGCTAATACTGTCTTCCTTGTAGGGTAGTCGGGGGATTCTGTGTGTGCAAAGATACTAGTACGATGTGTGGCTCCTTTTTCTTATCACATAAGGAAAAGGATACCCGGTTATGTGCCATTTGTAGGAACATTTTTAATTGTTCCCT
Organism: Tadarida brasiliensis; assembly: GCA_030848825.1. Lineage (NCBI taxonomy): Eukaryota > Metazoa > Chordata > Mammalia > Chiroptera > Molossidae > Tadarida > Tadarida brasiliensis. The sequence goes on along the minus strand of CM061259.1, from coordinate 41,665,468 downwards.
GATTGCAGTTAAAGTTGAGGAGAAGAGGAAAATATATTTCAATTCTCCTTATAATTCTCTCCAGAGAGTCCTGGGATCATTCCATGATCAAGCTGGACATTAGAAATGATTTAGTTCTCCGCATCTTTCAGATGACAAATTGAGGCTTAGAACATTGTCGTCTGTGACCCAGAGACACACAACTTGCAGTGCCCCTGGTTGAGGCTGGCATTCTTTGTTGGTTTGGGGTGACAAAGACACGACTGGTGACATTAGGCAGGAAGGAGGCGGTGACAAGGCAGAGATATGAAGAGACGTTTAGCTTTTTAAAAAAGGGATGGGTTCAGAAATAGCTATTAGAGAAGGGATGTCTGAACCAGTGAGTGACATGCTGAGAAAATGGAGAAACTGGCTCAGAGAAATTCTATAGGCAGAATCCAGGTAGGCTGCTTATGGGACCACAATGCCGTCTGTTTCATGCAAGGACTGAGGGGCTGGCTCTCGGGTTCTAGCACCGGCTGCTGTGATGTTTCCGGGAGCAAGGGTGACAGGAGGAGCAGCTCTGACCTTGGGTGGACTGAGAGAGGGAGGTTTGAGTGTGTGCATGTCTCTGTTGGGAGGGAGATGAGAGAGGAGAATGGAAAAAAACTCTTGCTGAGTACCTACTATATGCTTGACACATGTTATGTTATCCATGAAATTCTTTCAGTGACTGTGATTAGTATTATTTCTATTCCTAGTTTATAGATGAGAAACTGAGACTTAGAGAGTATAAGTTGCTTCCCTGAGATCACACAGGTTTCAGCACTATGGGCCTGGTGGAAATACACAGCACTCAGTGCTTCTGAATCTGTGTCTGCAACAACCCAGGAACTCGGTAGAGGAAAGAGAGAAGTGAAATGAGAACGTTTTCCATTGTGTTCCGTGCTACATTTGTTTTGTTTTGTTTTTCCTGCATATAGTCACCGAGCTTCCACTTCAGAAGCCTCAAAGGAAGATCTGAACTCTCCATAAACTGGCGTTATGGTTTCTGGGAGTACTTCCGTTATAAAGCCCATTATAATTATGAAGGATGGGCCATTCAGTTTTCAAAGAATTCCAGTTCAATTCAACAGACTTTTCCCCCCTGAAGAGCCTAATACGTGCAAGGTGCCATGCCAAGTGACAGAGGGAAACCAAGCCCACAGAGACCAGCTCCGTGTTCTTAGTTCATGTAGGGAGGAGGTGACAACACAGAAAACGACAGTAATTCCACAGGGCAGACTAAATGAAGGTCTGGGGTAAGAGGGCTGGGAATGCTTTGGGGTTCCAAGAAGAGAAACTTTGTATCTGGATGGCAGTCTCAAAAGACCTAAGGGAGTGGTGATTGCTGAAATTATTCTGGGTAGATAGGCAGGATTTCCAAAGGCAGGGGTGGGGGTGGAGGATGCAGGGCAGGGCCAGGCCAGGCAACCACCACGGTCAGAGAGGGTGATAATGGGATAGAGTGTTTGGTTGGCTGAGGGTGGAGAATGGGTGTTAGAATTTTAACAACTACCTTTATTTTGTTGGTTATAAAAGTGACACGTGGTCCTGGCCGGTTTGGCTCAGTGGTTAGAGCGTCGGTCTGCAGACTGGAGAGGCCCGGGTTCGGATCCCACTAAGGGCGTGTATCTCGGTTGCAGTTTGTGTGTGGGTGGCAACCACTCGATGTGTCTCTCTCACGTTGATGTTTCTCTCTCTCTCTTCCTCTCTGTCTCCCTCCTCCTCTATCTCAAGATAAATGCAAAAATGTCCTTGGGTGAGGATAAAAAAAAATTAAAATTAAAAGTGACACGTGCATTAGAGAAAATTTGGAAAGTGTATGAAAGCACAAATGAGACAACCAGAGGAAGCTATCATTCCAACGTTTCATTGCGCTTCCTTCCAATCAATCAATCTATACAAATATCTTTTTAAAAATCCTTCTTTATGATTATGACAGCTGGAATACATACTTCTTTAGAAATTTGGAAAATACTGAAGAGTATAAGAAGAAAATAAAAATCACTGGTAATCTTATTTATAGAGATAATAACCACTATTCATATTTTAGTTTATTCCTCTTGATTCTGTTTTCCAAAGTGTATGCATTAAACCAAATATGAACAAGTTCTTCATACAGTTTAATACCCTGCTTTTTTCCCCTTAACATAATATTTTGAATGTTTTTCTATGCAATTAAATAATCTTAGAAAATATGGATGTGTAATACTTTATTACAAATTATATAGAAATAAACCATCATTTATTAAATACTTTAATATTAAATTTTTAGTGTTTTTCACATTTTGTATTATAAATATGCTGTTAAAACATGTCTGAAAAATCAGCATTTGGCCCGGCTGATATGGCTCAGTGGATTGAGCGTCGTCCCATGGACTGAGAGGTCCCTGTTCGATTCCTGGTCAGGGCACGTGCCTGGGTTGCAGGCTCCATCCTCAGTAGGGGGCATGCAGGAGGCAGCCAATCAATGTTTCTCTCTCACATCCATGTTTCTATCTCTTTCTCCCTCTCTTTCTTAAAAAAAAAAAAAAATCAATAAAAACATATTTAAAAAAATCAGTATTTGTCAATTAAAAATATTTCCTTAGAAGTGTTTCTTAGCAGTGGAACAATCAAGTAAAAAGGCGTTACTACTTTTAAGATTCTTGCAAATTGCCTCTTTGTGATTTTAAAGAAGACACATGACATGTCTGAAGGTGGCTGTGATGAGGAACCACCTGAGAGCGATGGGGAAGACGGTGGCAGTGAGGGAGCGCACTGAGGCAGGGCATCAGCTGAGGAGACAGTGACTAGCCGGGGAGTTACTGAACTGGGGTGGTGGTGATGGGAAGGGAGCGAGAATACAAAGGACTGACACCAGGAAGCTGCTTAGGCTGAGACAAGCGAAAGGTGACTGTCCGCTTTCCTGTTAAGGGTCTAGGAAAATGCTGATGCAGTGAAAACAAACAGAGACATCAGAAGATGCTGGCTGGGTTGGTCCATTAGGTGTTAGATATAATGAATTCAAGGTGTCAGCTAGCCCTCCAGGTGGAGATACCCAGCAGGGAGAGGGAAATGCGTGTCTTTCTAAAGCTTTCTTAGGTGGATGGTCAAGGGTTAAGCTTCTAGATTGAACTGTATTTCATAGAGATATGTGGTTTGAACTACATAGAAAAGGCTGCTTTAAAAGTATAAAAAGGAAAGTAAATGTGAACCCTATACGCAAGCTAAAGAGGCAAAATGATTTTGTGTCCTCGGACTGTCAGAACCGGTAAAGGGGCTGGGGGAGAAGTACGCAGTGTCGCTCTGGCCAGCCTGTCTAACTTTCTGGGATCCCAGTTGTGGGGGTAGCTGGACATCACTGAGAACATGGCTGTGTTCTGTGTGAAGTCTAAGAGTGGGGAAAAGAGCTGGAAGAGAGGGATACAAGGTTGAAGGAACATGTGGTGACTGCACGTATTCTTTTTTTTTTTTAAAATATGTTTTCATTGATTTCTTTAGAGAGAAGGGAAGGGAGAGAGAAACATGGATGAGAGAGAAACATCAATCAGCTGCCTCCGGCACGCCCCCTACTGGGGATTGAGCCCACAACCCCGGGCACGTGCTCTGACCAGGAAATGAACCAGCAACCTCTCGGTGCGTGGGACAATGCTCAATCCACTGAGCCACACCAGCCAGGCTACACGTGTTCCTGTTGGTTTCCACTGTGACAGGACAGACCGCTCTTCCTACCCCATCTGTTGTCTGGGGCTTTGTTATTCAGTGACACCCCCAGCAGGCAGAGTTGGAGAATGGGCTATGCTATTTAACAGGGAGAGGGGTGTGCTAGTCAGCAGAAGTTGCCCTAGCCAGTTTGTGCAGGGTAGTGAGGCAGGTAGTCTCAACAATTTTTTTCTTTCATTTTATTTTTCGATTACAGTTTATATTCAGTATTATTTTGCATTACTTTCAGGTGAATGGTATAGTGGTTAGACAATCATATACTTTACAAAGTGTTCCCCCCTGATATTTCAAGAACCCACCTGGCACCATACATAGTTATTACAGTATTATTGACGATATTTCCTATGCTGTACTTGACGTCCCAATGACTATTTAGTAACTACCCATTTGTATTTCTTAACCCCCTTACCTTTATCACCCAGCCCCCCAACCCTCTTCCCCTCTGGCAAGCATTATTCTGTTCTCTGTAGCTATGAGTCTGTTTCTATTTTGTTTGTTTCTTTATTTTATTCTTTAGAATCCACACGTAAGTGAAATCATATGGTATTTATCTTTCTCTATCTGACTTATTTCACTTAGCATAATACCCTCTAGGTCCATCAAATGGTAAGATTTCATTCGTTTTTATGGCCGAGTAATATTCCATTGTGTATATGTACTACTACTTTTTTATCTACTTGTCTATTGACGGGCACTTGGATTGCCATATCTTGGCTATTGTAAATGACGCTGCAGTGAACATAGGGGTGCATATATTCTTTCTAATTAGTATTTTAGGTTTTCAGAAGTGGAATTGCTGGGTCATAAGGCAGTTCCAGTAAATTTTTTGAGGACCCTCCATACTGGTTTCCTCAGTGGCTGTATCAATCTGTATTCCTGCCAACAGTACACAAAGGTTTCCTTTGTTCCACATCCTCGCCAGCCTTGTTATTTGTTGATTTATTGATGATAGCCAGTCTGACAAGTGAGAGGTGATATCTCACTGTGGATTTAATTAGCATTTCTTTGATTATTAGTGATGTTGAGCATCTTTTCATATGTCTATTGGTCATCTGTGTGTCCTCTTTGGAGAAGTGTCTATTCAGGTTCTTTGCCCATTTTTTGAAGGAATTGTTTGTTTTTTGTATTGAGTTGTATCAGTTCTTTATACATTTGGATGTTAACCCCTTATTGGATATATCATTGATAAATGTCTTCTTCCATTCAGTAGATTGTCTTTTGGTTTTGTTGATGTTTTCCTTTGCTGTGCAAAAACTTTTAAATTTGTTGTAGTCTCATTTGTTTATATTTTCTGTTTCTCTTGCCTGAGGAGATATATCAGAAAAAATTTGCTAAGAGAAATGTTAGATATTTTACTGCCCATGTTTTCCTCTAGCAGTATTATGGTTTTGAGTCTTATATTTAACACTTGAATCCGTTTTGAATTTATATGGTGTAAGAAGGTGGTCTAATTTTATTTTGTTTGCATTTATCTGTCCAATTTCCCCAACACCATTAATTGAATAGACTTCCTTTACCCCACTGTATGTTCTTGTCTTTTTTGTCATATATTAATTGACCATATATAGGTGTGGATTTATATCTGGGCTCTATTCTGCTTCAGTGATCTGTGTGTTTGTTTTTATGCCAATACCTTGCTTTTAAAAATTTTTTATTACTATAGCCTTGTAGTATAGTTTTTTCTTATTTTTTATTGAATATATTGGGGTGACATTGGTTAATAAAATTATATAGGTTTCAGGTATACAATTCTATAATACATCATCTCTATATTGTATTGTGTATAGTGTGATATCAGATAGAATGATATCTCCAACTTTGTTTTTCTCAAAATTGCTGTGGCTTTTTGGAGTCTTTCGTGGTTTCATATAAATTTTTGGATTATTTGCTATAGTTTTGTGAAAACTGCCATTGGTATTTTGATAGGAATTGCATTGACTATATAGATTGCTTTGGATAGTATGGACATTCTAATGATGTTAATTTTTTTTATCCATGAGCATGGTGTATGCTTCATTTATTTGTATCATCTTCAATTTTTTTCTTCAATAGACAGGTCTTTTACCTCTGGTAAAATTTCTTTCTTTCTTTTTTTCCCCTCAATCTGCACTTGAGGATATGTTCATTGATTTCAGAAAGAGAGAGAGAGAGAGTGAGAGAGAGAGAGAGAGAGAGAGAGAGAGAGAGAGAAGTATTGATGTGAGAGAGAAACATTAGTTGCCTTTCATATGTGCCTCAACTAGGGACCGAAGCTGCAACCTAGTTATGTGCCTTGACCAAGAATCGAACCTGAGACCTTTCAGTGTACAGGATGATGCTCCTACCAAATGAGCCACACTGGCAAGGGCCCTAGATATTTTTTTTTGATGCAATTATAATTGTGATTGTTTTCTTGGTTTCTCTCTCCAATACTTCATTATTGGTATATAAAACTCTTACTGATTTCTGAATATTTATTTTGTGCCCTGCTACTTTATTGAATTCATTTATCAGTTCTAGTAGTTTTTTGGTGAAATCTTTAGGGTTCTCTATATACAGTATCATGTCATCTGATTTTTAATGTATTGCTGAATTCTATTTGCTACTATTTTTTTGAGGATTTTAGCATCTATATTCATCAGGGATATTGGCCTATAATTTTTTTTCTTTGTAATGTCTTTATCTGGTTCTGGAATCAGGATAATCCTGGCCTCATAAAATGAGACTGGAAGTTTTTCTTCCTCTTGAATTTCTTGGAATACTTTGAAAAGGATAGGTGTTAATTCTTCTTTGAATATTTGGTAAAATTCACCTGTGCAGCCATCTGCTTCCGGACTGTTGTTTGTTGGGAGTTTTTTTTTATTACTGTTTTGATTCTGTTGGCTAAAATCAATCTGTTTAGATTTTCTCTTTCCTGATTCAGTTTTTGAAGATTGTATGTTTCAAGGAATTTATCCATTTTGTCCATATTGTCGAATATGTTGGCATATAATTTGTTCATAATATTTTCTTACAATCCTTTGTATTTCTGTGATGTCAGTTGTGACTTCTCTTTCATTTCTGATTTTATTTATTTGGGTCCTCTCTCTTTTTTTCATTTCTTTTTAAATATTTTTTTAAATTTATTTTTTTAGAGAGAGAGGAAGGGAGAGAGAGGTAGAAATATTGATGTGAGAAACATTGATTGGCTGCCTCCTGCATGCCTCCTACTGGGGATCGAGCCCACAACCCAGGCATGTGCCCTGACCAGGAATTGAACAGGGACCTTTCAGTCCATGGGACAATGCTCAATCCACTGAGCCACACTGGCAGGCTCTCTTTTTTTCTTGATGAGTCTGGTTATCTTTTCAAAGAACCAGCCCTTTGTTTCATTGATCTTTTGTTTGTTTTTATTTTAGACTCTGTTTTTTAATTTCTGCTCTGATCTTTATTATTTTATTTTTAAGTTCATTTTGGGCTCTGTTTGTTTTCCTTTTTCTAGTTCCTTTAGGTATAAGTTTAGATTGCTTATTAGAGATTTTTCTTGTTTCTTGAGGTGGGCCTGTATTGCTATGAATTTCCCTGTTAGAACTGCTTTTGCTGTGTCATGTAGATTTGGGTTGTTGTGTTTTCATTTTAATTAGTCGCAAGGTAACTTTTGATTTCTTCTTGACCTCATTGTTAACCCATTCATTGATTAGTAACATGTTATTTGCCTCCATGTGTTTGTGTGTTTTTCAGCTTTTTTCTTGTAATTGATTTCTAGTTTCATACCACTGTGGTCAGAGAAGATGCTTATGTGATTTCAATCTGTTTAAACTTACTGAAACTTGTTTTGTGGCCTAACAAGCTGTCTATCCTGGAAAATGTTTCATGTGCACTTGAAAAGAATATATATTCTGCTACTTTGGGGTGAAATACTCTAAACATAAATCCATCTGGTTTAATGTGTTATTTAAGGCCACTGTTTTCTTGTTGATTTTCTGTCTGGAAGATCTACCCATTGTCAATGGGGTGTTAAAGTCTCCAACCATAACTTTATTACTATTGATCTCTCCCTTTATGTCCATCAACATTTGCTTTATATATTTAGGTGTTCCTATGTTAGGTGCATACATTTTTACAAGGGTCTTATCTTCTTGTTGGATTGATCACTTTATCACTATGTAATGTCCTTCTTTGTCTCTTATTATGGCCTTTGTTTTGAAGTTTTTTTTGTTTGATATAAGTATTGCTACCTCAGCTTTTTTTTTTTTTTTCCATTCTATTTGCATGAAATGTCATTTTTCCATCTCTTTACTTTCAGTCTCTGTGTATCTTTCTATCTGAAGTGAGTTTCTTATAAACAGCTTATATAAGGGTCTTATTCTCTTATCCATTCAGCTACCCTATGTCTTTTGGTTGGAGCATTGAATCCATTTTCATTTAAAGTGATTATTGATAGGTACATAGTTATTGCCATTATATTATTCATATTTGTGGTCCTTTGTAATTCTTTTTTCTTCTTAAAGAATTTCCTTTATCATCTCTGCTAATACTGGTTTGATGGTGATGAATTCCTTTAGCATCTTCTGTCTGGGAACCTCTTAATTTCTCCTTTCATTTTAAATAATAGTCTTGCTGAGTAGAGTAGTCTTGGTTGTAGTTCTTTGCTTTGCATTACTCTGAATATTTTGTGCCAATTCCTCTGGCCTGAAAAGTTTCTGTTGAAAAATCTTCTAACAGTCTTATGGGAGCTCCTTTGTAAGTAACTGTCTTTCTCTTGCTGCTTTAAGATGCTCTCTTTGACTTTAACCTTTGGCATTTTAATTATGATGTGTCTTGGTGTGGGCTTCTTTGGGTTTGTCTTGTTTGGGACTCTGCACTTCCTGGAGTTATGTGTCTTTTTTCTTCACCAGGTTAGGGATATTTTTAGTCATTGTTTCTTCAAATTGGTTCTCAATCCCTTGTGCTCTCTCTTCTCCTTCTGGTACCCTATGTGATGTAGATTTTATTAAGCCTGATGTTGTCCCAGAGGTCCCTTAAACTATCCTCATTTTATAAAATTATTTTTTCTTTTTGCTGCTTTGATTTGGTGTTTTCTGTTACCTTGATTTTCAAATTGTTAATTTTATTCTCTTCTTCATATGTTCTGCTATTAATTTTTTTCTAGTGTGTTCATTTCAGTTATTGTATTCTTTATTTCTAAATGATTCTTTTTTATAGTTTTTATGTCCTTTTTAATTCTTACTATCTCTTTGTTAAAGTTCTCACTGAGTTCATCAATTCTTTTCCTAAGTTCCTTGAGTATCCTTATAACTGCTGTTTTGAGCTCTGTATCTGGTAGATTGCTTGCCTCCATTTCATTTAGTTCTTTTTTTCTGGATATTTATTCTGTTCTTTTTTGAGGGGAATGTTTTTATGTATCCTTATTTTGGCTGCCTCTCTGTGTTTGTTTCTGTGTATTAGGTAGATGAGCTATGTCTCCCAGTGTTGGTAGGGTGCCCTTATGTAGTAGGAGTGTCCTGTGGGGCCCAGTGGCATAGTCTCCCTGATCACCTGAGATGGGTGCTTCAGGAGTGTTTCTTGTGTGGGTTACGTGATCCCTCCTGTTGTATTTGAGTGTTGATTGCAGTTGGCATGTCCATGGTTCGGGTTGACCCTCATATTGGCAGGCTGTGAGGACTGGTCATGACCACAGTGTCTGAACTACTGTGTGGGGGCTGACCTCATGAAATGGAATTTGCCCCAGCAGGGTCTAGTGCCTGTTGAAGTCTCAACAAATTTTAAAAGAACATAATGAAGACCACATTCTCTAAGCACAATACAATAAAATTGCATCAAAATGAAAAGATAGTGTAAAACATCAGCCATATGTTTGAAAATTAAAATGTATAACCTTAAATAATTCATGGGTTAAAAAGGAAATAACGTGAAAATTATAAAATACCTGTTAAAGAATGGCAAGAAAAATACTACATATCTAAATATTTGGGATTTATATAAAGCAAAATTTAGAGGTAAATGTATAGTGAAATATATTGATCAGAAAACAAGAATGCTTGAAAATAAATAAGCTAAGTATTTATATTAAGAAGGTAGTCAAACAACAGACTAAAAGTAAATTGCACACCAAGATAATATCAAAGAAGGAACAGAAATAGAAACCAAAAAAGAAGATCAATGAAAGCCAAGGTTACTTCTATTATATAAATCTCTAAAACAGAAAAAGAAATAAGAAAACTTGAATAAATAAAAAACTACACAACAATTAAAGTCGCCCCGAATCCCTCCCTTCCCTCCAAAGACACAAGGTGGTTCAGAAAGTTTTATTGTAACTTCAACCAGTGAATAATCCTTTTCTTATGCAGTTTATGTAGGAGGGGGCAAAAAGTTAGCTAATTTATTTTATGAGGCCAATATAACCTTGATACTAATTCTGAACCAGACAGTTCAAGGAAATAAAATGATGACAAATCTTCCTTATGAACATGAATGAAAACTTTTAAAATAAAAAGTTAGCAAAAGTAGTTCTTCAATATTAAATGCATTATTAGTAGGTAAGGTTTACAGTAGGACGGTTCAGAAAAATCTATACACGTAATATACTACTGTAAGAGATTAAATAGGGAAACCATATGACCATCTAAAAAGAATGCAGCTGTTGTTAAAACTGAAAACACATGCATGATAAAAAGCTCTTTGTAAACTAGAAATGGAAGGAAACTTTCCTAGTCTAAAAAAATGGTATCTATTAAAACATGCAGCACCCTGGCCAGTTTGGCTCAGCGGTTAGAGCGTCAACCCGCAGACCAATGAGTCTTGGGTTTGATTCTGGTCAAGGGCACATACTTCGGTTGTGGTTCGTCCTGGGTCCTGGTCAGGTCATGTGGGAGGCAACCAGTCGATATGGCTCTATCACATCGATGTTTCTCTCTGTCTCTCTGTCTGTCCCTCCCTTCTACTCTGTCTGATGATAAATGGAAAAATATCCTTGGGTGAGGAATAAAAAACAACAACAACAAAACATGCAGCAAACCTTATACTTATTGGAGCATTCTCACTAATGTTAGGATGAGACAAGGATTCCCAACATCACCCTTATTATTCAGCATTATCCAGGAGGCCCTAGACAATGCAATAAAATGAGATAAAGAAAGGAGAATAATAATTGGACAGAGAGATGTAAAACTGTCATTTGTACAAAATATGATTGTCCTTATAGGAAATCAAAGAGAAGATGGAGACAAATCATTAGAATGAAAAAGAGAATTCTCTGTTTTCTGACTATATGGAAATCATACTAAAATCAATGGTATTTTCTATCCCAGTTAAAAGCAATAAAAAAGTGTAATAAAAAAAAGTAGTGTTTAGAACAGTAACACAAATCATAGGATACATAGAACTATATGTAATAAAAATGTATAAGACTTTTATGGAGAAAATAATAACATGGCATTGAAGGACATCCAAGAAGACCTGAATAAATGGACGGCCATATTACGTTCATTGACGGAAAGTCTCAATATTATCAATATGACATAATAGTTTCAAGTTAATCTATAAGTTCAGTGTAATTATAATAAAAATCTTTACAGGATATTTTGTAGAACACGACAAGCTAATACTAAACTAAATTTGGAATAGTAATGGACAAAGAATAGCAAAGAAAATTTTGAAGAAGTATAAGATAAGACTAGCTCCAATAGATACCGATTTATTAAAACTAGAGTGATTACAACCCCCAATCTTTCCCTACAAACTTGTTCCACCCAGTCTATCTCCATTCAAGTCAATAATATTAAGAATCATCTTTGATTCCCTTTCTTTCAAACCCTGCTTCCAATCTGCCAGGAACTCCTTTTGGCTCTATCTTCAAAATATATCCAAAATCTGATCATGACTCATTGCTTTCTCTGCTGCCACCGGTTTAACCATTCCTTACTTCTGGGCTTGGTCCACTTCAGTCTATTCTCAGCAGAGGAAAGCCAGAGTGATCCTTGTAAAACAGAAGTTATGTCATCTCCTCTCCTGCTCAAAGCTCAACAATGGCCATCCATTTCACTCAGAATAAAATCCAAAGCCGTTACAAGGCCCTACATGATATGGCTTACTAATTATGTCCCACTGCTTTCTCATGCTCATTCCAACTCAAGCCACACTGGCTTCTTTCCTGCCCCTTAAACATAGCAGGCCTTTTATTTTATTTTGAATTTTTCAAACTCATCTTTATTGTTGAATGTATTACAGATGTCCCTCCTCCCTTTTTTCCCCATTGACACCCTCCTCCCCAATCCAGCCCCCCTCCTCCCTTCCCCACACTATTGTCAGTGTCCATTGGTTATGCATATATGCATAGAAGTTCTTTGGTTTATCTCATCTCACCCTCCCTCCCCTCTTCCCTTTGAGGTTCATCAGTCTAACAATCAATTTGTACTTCTTAATTCCTTCATCTTTTTCACCCATCCCTCCAGCCCCCACCCATCTGGCAAGCAACAAAAAGTTATCTGTATCTATGAGTTTGTTTCTGTTCTGCTTGCTCATTTTGTTTGTAGATTCAATTGTTGGTAGATATGTATTAATTGCCATTTTATTGTTCATATGTTTGTTCTTCTCCTTCAAGAAGACCCTTCAAGATTTCTTATAATACTGGTTTGGTGGTGATGAACTCCTTTAGCTTTTTCTTGTCTGGGAAACTCTTGATATGTCCATCAATTCTAAATGATAACTTTGCAGGATAGAGTCATCTTGGTTGTAGGTCGTTGCTTTTCATCACTTTGAATATCTCTTGCCACTCCTTTCTGGCCTGCAATTTCTTTTGAGAAGTCAGCTGCCAGTCTTATGGGAGCTCCTTTGTAAGTAATGAACTGCTTTTCTCTTGCCGCTTTTAAGATTCTCTCTTTGTCTTTAACCTTTGGCATTTTAATGATGATGTGTCTTGATGTAGACCTTTTTGGGTTCATCTTGTTTGGGACTCTCTGTGCTTCCTGGAATTGTATATGTCTGTTTCCTTCACCAAGTTAGGGAAGTTTTCTGTCATTATTTTTTCAAATAGGTTTTCAATTTCTTGTTCTCTCTCTTCTCCTTCTGGCAACCCTATGATGTGAATGTTGGCACGCTTAAAGTTGTCCCAGATGCTCCTTACACTATCCTCATTTTTTTGGATTCTTTTTTTTTTCTTTTTTCTTTTGCTGTTCTGATTGGGTGTTTTTTGCTTCCTTATATTCCAAATTGATGGTTTGCTTCTTGGCTTTACCTACTCTACTCTTGATTCTTTGTAAATTATTCTTTATTTCAGTTAGTGCATCCTTCATTTCTGGCTGGTCCTTTTTTATGTTGTTGATGTTCTCACTAAGTTCCTTGGAGGTCTCCTTAAGTTCCTTGAAGGTCTCACTAAGTTCCTTCAATGTCTCACCAAGTTCCTTGAAGCAACCTTATAACCTGTGTTTTGAACTCTGCATCTGATTGATTGCTTATCTCCATTTTGTTTAAAACTTTTCCTGGAGTTCTGTTCTTTTATTTGGGACATGTTTCTTTGTCTCCTCATTTTGGCTGCTTCCCTGTGATTGTTTCTATGTATTAGGTAGAGTTGCTATGTCTCCTAGGCTTTGTAGGGTGGCCTATTGTTGTAGGTGTCCTGTAGGATCCAGTGGCACAGTCTCCCTGATCACCCCAGCTGGGCTCTCAAGGTGCACCCCTAGTGTGGACTATACACCCTTCTGTTGTAATTGAGTCTTGATTGCTGTTGGCATGTCAATGGAGGGATTTACTCAGGCTGATCAGCTGCAAGGACTGGCTGTGCCCACTGACCACTGGCCTCTGACTCCCTTGGAGGATCAGCTGTGGAGGGGCCCACCACACAGAGCAAGAGTTACTTCAGCAGGGCTCTGGTACCCACTGAGTCTGCTCACTGAATGTGTCACTTGTGTCACTTATGGAGGTGGTGTTTCGATGTGGTCTGAAGCTGTCCACTGGGTGTGCTGGCTCTGGGGCAAGGTCATTCACTGTCTGTGTTTTATCCGGGGCCACCGGCATAAGCTACAAAGTGATCTGCAGATGGTTGCATCTTGTGCTGGGCTCGGAGGTGCCCAGGCAGAGCCAAGCTGTGAACCAAGGCTGGCTGCTTCTAGTGCCAGGCCTGGGGCCACTTAATGAGAGGTATGGGGCTCGCTGAGACCAAAATGCTGCTTGTTTGAGAGATTTTAGGAAACTCTGAAGTAGGATCCAAGACAGGTGAATCTTATGGTAAAGCCTTTGGAAACAGCTTGGGTGGGCCTGGAAGTTGGGTGTGGCGGCACCTCACTGAATCACCAGGGCGAGGCAAACAGTGTGAGCCAGGTTGCTGGAGTCCCACATATGATGGCTGTCTGCCGTCCACCAAAGGAACAAAGGCCTCTGCCAGCACATCTGTCCAGAGAAAGCTGCCTCTCCAGCCCTCGTCCAGAGGCCAAACAGCTCAGTTCTTCCATGTATGTCTCTTGCGCCCCTCAAGCTGCCTCCCCTTTGAGCCCATGTGCGGGCCCTTTAAGAGGAGCTGCCTGGGGCTTCAGCAGCCTCATCCTCCCTCAGCCTTAGTTCCCGCTGGTTTTTCCAGCCAGAAGTTATGGGGATTCTCTTCCTGGCACTGGAACCCTGAGCTGGCGGCCTGGTGTGGGACAGGGACCCCTCAGTCCTCAGGGAAGACCTTCCCAGCCGAGGTGTCCTCCTGATTTTTATCCGCCACACGTGGATGTGGGACCAGCCTGTCCACGCCTCTGCCCCTCCTACCAGTTTCGATGTGGCTTCTTCTTTAATTTCATAGTTGTAGGACTTCCATTCAGCTTGATTTCAGGCGGTTCTGAATGATGGTTGTGTTGTAGTTTAGTTGTAATTTTGATGTGGTTGTGAGAGGAGGCGATACCGTGTTTACCTACGCCGCCATCTTGACCGGAAGTCTCTTGGGGCCTTTTAAGTGGCTGTTTCTTCTGCCTGGAACACCGTCTATCTCAGATATCTGAATGGGAGACCACCTCACTGCATTCAGTTCTTTGTTTGAAGTCAGCATCACTTTGAGACCCACCTCGAACACATTATTTAACATTGCACCCTCCCTAGCATTGCTGACCCAGTGTACCTTGCTCTACTTTTTAAAAAAATAATAGCTCTTTATATTTTTAACTTGCTACGTCATGTACTTCTTTATTAATTTTAGTGCTTATTATTCATCTTTCATCAGTACAATGTAAGCATTATAAGAGGGTAGGATCTTTGTTTTATTCACTCATGTATTTCACGTGCCTAGGACACTTCTTGGCACATAGTAGGCAATGAAGGAATATTGTTAAGTAAACTACTAAAGAACAGTATGTTATTGATTCAGAACTATACAAATGAGTGGAACATAATAGGTAGTCCAGAAATAGGACCACTCATAATGACATATAATAGAGATGACATTAGAGATAAATGAGGAAAGAATGGATTATTTAATAATTAATAATTTATTTTGATACGTGGATATCTATATGAAAAATTAAATTGAATCCCTACCTCATACCCTACACAAAAAGTATTTCCAGATGAATTAGCAATCTAAAATGGAGATCAAAAGTTTAAAACTTCTGAAAATATAGGATATTATCTTTATAATGTTAATATGTGGCAAAAGTGCTTATGCATAATACACCCCCCGCCACAAATTATAAAGGAAAATGTAGAGAAATTTAACCACAATTAAAATAACCAAATCCACACTGTGGGAAACTCTGCAGGGCAAGTGACCCTCGTTTTCTTCAGTGGATAAATTAAAAGGAAAAGAATGGAGAGGGAACTTGTCCATGAAAATAATTTACAGACATCAAATTTTAAAAACTGAACAAGACCAAACAATGGTATTAGGGTGGGCACCTTGAGTGATAAAAATATAAAGCTACATAAGGAAGTGACTACAGCAGAAGTCAGATAGTGGTTAGTTTGGGGAAGGAAAGCACTTGTGATTGGGGTGTGATACAAAGAGGGATTTCTTGGGTGAGTGGCGAAGCTCTGTCTCTTGACCTGAGTGGTGGTTGTCAGGATGTTCACTTAATAAGAATGCATGAAAACATGCATTTGTTTTGTAGTTTTTTTATATTTGTGTTTTACTTTATAATAAAAGGTTCAAAATATAAAATATTTTAAAGAAAATAGTGCGTACTTTATCTTCTTTGATGATATTTGTATTGTTGACTAGACAATTGTAAAATCTGAGAACTTTGCCATAAATATACCTGTTTTCTTTGTTTAAACACAGCCCTGCCCCCGTACACACACACACACACACACTCAAAACCATGCTTAGGTTATAATAGAAGGCACTAGATAAAACATCTTATTGCTTCAAGGAGGAGTTTTATTCTTACAACAACCCGTATCCTAAATTAAGCACCTCTCCAAAATTTTTGACATTGATGATACACCAGGTCCCTGAGGCATTATTTCAGCCCCACATGGCCCCCCTGGAGGCCTTTGCCTACCTGGAACTGGAGTTTCCTTTCTCTAGCAGGGTCTTGTCTTGATTCCTGCTAAACATCAGAGGGGGATTAAATAGCTCTCTACTTGCAGCAAATATTTTGTTTGGTTTGGCCAAGATCATTTAAGTTTTATAAATCTATACCATGAGAACCTAGCGAAGAGATAGAAGACATAGAGTCTGGGGCCTGCTGTATGGGACTGTAGACAGTGGTCGGGGTAGGCTGGCTGCTAAAATAGCCCACCACGTACCTGTGCGGAGAACAGTTGCAGTCCTCTTTGCTCCCATCACTGCTAGACATTGTGCGATAAAAAAATATTTTATTCAAGGAATCCTGCAGACTTCTGAACTTCAGGGGCTAGAGTTGCCTTCATCTTGGCACACTGTTCAAGCCCTCGATGCGTTTGTGGCCTTTTATGCTCAGTAACGCTGCCCAGATCACTTTTTACCTGTCCTTCTCCAGAGATTTCCTGTCATCATTCCTGTGATGGTTAATTTTATGTATCAACTGGAGCTGGCTAAGGGATGCCCAGGTGAAACATCATTTTGGGGTTTGCCTGTGAGGCTGTTTCTAGAAGAGATTAGCATTTGAACTGAGTAAAGAAGACCTCCCTCACCAGTATGGGTGGGCATCATTTAATCCATCGAAGACCTGGATAGAACAAAATGGCAGAGGAGGGGTGAATTCACCCTCTCTGTCTGAGCTAGGACATCCATCTTCTCCTGCCCTTGAATATTGGTGCTGCTGTTTAACAGGCCTTTGGGTTTGGACTGGAATTATAGTACCAGCTTCCTAGGTCTCCAGCTTTCAGAATGTAGCTAATGGTACTTCTCAACCTTCATAATTGTGGGGGCCAGTTTCTCATAATAAATGTATGTGTGTATGTATGTATGTATGTATGTATCTATCCACCCACCCATCTATCTATCTATCTATCTATCTATCTATCTATCTATCTATCTATCTATCTATCCACTCATCCACCCATCCACCCATCCATCCATCCATCCATCCATCCATCCATCCATCCATCCACCCACCCACCCACCAATCCATCCATCCATCCATCCATCCATCCATCCATCCATCCATCCATCCATCATCTATCTATCTATCTATCTATCTATCTATCTATCTATCTATCTATCTATCTATCTATCCTATTGGTTCTGCTTCTCTGGAGAAACCTGACATAATTCCCTCATCCCAGGAATACAATGAAGTAAAATTAATAGTGAATCCTTGTTCCAGAGGCTTGAGGATACTCAGTTTTTATTAATACTCAGTAACTGTTCAGTTAAATTCACTAGCAGCAGACAGTTTCCTTGCAAACAGGAAAATGGTATCCTGGTTTTCTTCGAACTTTTTGCTTTCCTTTTAAAAATGCATACATTTTTAATATTTATTTATTATTAATTTTTGTTACAGATGTTCCTCCTTTTTACATTTTTTATTTTTAAAGTAATTTGACTATTATAGAAAAACTTGAACAGTGAAAAAAATATTTCTATATTCTCACCACTGTAACACAAGTATGGTTATAACTTGGTATATATTTTTCTAGTCTACTTCAGTATGAATATTTTTTTGTAGCTGGAATAAAAACATGCACAGAATTGTTTTTTCTTCATACATTTAGCTTTAGGCAATGATGACATAGTCATAGACATATTTCCATGTTGTACTGTTATCACAACAGTAATTTTTTTTCACTGCATTAAGTTTCATCATTTGGCTCTACTGTATTTTTTAACTGTTAACTTATTTTTGGTTGGTCTATTTCCCCTCACATTTGGGCAAATATATTTTTGTATAAAATATAATGTTGTTCACGTTGCTTTTTGCTTATTGTTGCTCTGAATATTTAAAGTAGAATATTAACAAGTGTCAAGAACTTCAGTAAGCTTCTGTCTAATTTTTCTTTTATCTCTGTCATCGAATCTAACAAATCTAGTGATTGTAGTAGGAGGCATATATTAATTTGCCACCTGTTGTTCCACCCGCGATCTTAATTGTATGTGACTTAATAGTGCCGTATAAAACTGGAGTGAGGCATCGTCTTGTTTACATCTGGAAATTGGCCACAGATAGCAGATTTGCACAGTTAGAAACTCATGGTAGAAAATGAGGGTGTTTTGGAGCTCAGGGAAATGTAAGTCATCATTTTCGATGTGTGTAAGTATGTGTATTCTTGGGAGATGGGTCTTGGTTTTCATGTGTTCGAAGGAATCCAGTAGCTCCTGGGGTGAACACCATGTTGGCTAGTTGCACGGAATGCTATTTTTGTGAGTTTCTTTGTTTTTGTTCCTTCCCTGCATTTCTCCTCTCCCTTTTCCCTTGCTCATTGTATTCAGTAATAGAACTCCAAACATGGTCTTTTTGGGGAGAAGTGATCCATCACATGAGATTTTATGATCTAAATTTTTTTAAAAAACTGAGCACATACGTGAAATTGTTAATAAAATACTTTGTCAATCTGTGCTGATTTTGGGAAGTTTTCCCACTTAAATCAGTGTTTTAGTGTTACCTTGCCTTGTATATGTTTTAAAAGCATGATAAGGATGCTGCTTGTTAAATAAATTTCTACTGTTAATACAAGTTATTATGTTTTAACGAGTCCATAATGAGTCGAGTGTGGAAATCATTCATCAAATGCGGTTATCCTTTTACTGTGTTATTTGGAAAAGTATGAGCTTTACTAAGTTCATTAAAATGTTTGGGGGGAAGCAGCATGGCCTGGTGGTTTAGTGTTTGAGCTGTGCAGCCCAGATAAAATGTAAGGTTTTCTGCCCAGCTGGTGTGCTCAGTTGATTGTCCCATGCACCAGGAGGTCACTGGTTTGATTCCTGGTCAGGGCACATGCCCAGGTTGTGGGCTCGATCTCCAGTAGGGGGTGTGCAGGAGGCAGCCGATTGATGTTTCTCTCTCATCGATGTTTCTCTCTCCCTCTACCTTCCTCTCTCTGAAGTCAATAAAAACATTTTAAAAAACAAAAAAAAATGTAAGGTTTTCTGTGCTTTTGCACAACTAAAGCAAAGAGACATTCTATGCAAATAATCTTAAATAAAATGATTTTTAAATGTTAGAACCTCTCCTTCCTTAAATGATAAAATCTTAATTATTTGTGATTATCAAAAGACAGGAACAACTTCTCTTTTCTAGTGTAACAGCTTATAAATACAATGACGATTTTATTTTTGATAAAGGACTAATCATTATCTTATGCTTTTCTTAGGAATGGGCTGTTTCTGGGGAGCTGAGAGGAAATTCTGGACCCTGAAAGGAGTGTATTCAACTCAAGTTGGTTATGCAGGAGGCTACACTCCCAATCCTACTTACGAAGAAGTCTGCTCAGGTAGGAAGAATTTGCTCCATCATATTACGAGGAAGAACAAGGAAGGGCTTGTCCCTGCCGGCAGGTGATAGGATCGTTAAAATGGAAACATGGGTTTGTTGTTGTTGTTGCTTCGTGTGTTTCCCCAGTCTTCTATTTCCCATTTCTGTTGGCCTCTCACTTTATATTTTTAGGAGGTAATACACTTCCTATGGAATGTACAGCTAGCTTTTGCTGTAGAACAATCACCCCAAAACTTAATTACTAAAACAATCATTTATTAGCTTATGATTCTGTAGTTCAGCATCTTAGGCTCCGCTCAGCTTGGCAGTTCTTCTGCGGGTCTCATCTAGACTCACTCATGGACTGCAGTCAACTGCTGGGCTACCTGGGGGCTGCTTGGTTTGGGATGGCTTCGCCTTTACGCCTGGCAACTGGTGCTGGCTGTCAGTTCATGCTTGCTGTTGGCTGGAATAATGGGCACGATGGGCCGTGGGTCTTGGCGGGCTGGCTTGGGCTAATTCACATGGTGGTGGATTCCGAGATTCCAGGACCAGCAAGAGAGGACAAGCCCCATTCTACTAGCACTTTTCAAGTCTCTTTTGGTGTCACATTGACTAATGTCCCATTGGCCAAAGCAAGTCATGTGGTGTAGCCCAGCGTCAGTGTGGGAGGGGCTCCCCAGAGGCATGTGTACAAAGAGGTGTAAAGAAATTGGGACCGTTCCTGCCACAGTTTAACCACATGGGACATACATGTCATATACCAGACATGTTTCCTTGAGGGAAAAGTATTAAAAGCCAGGCTATAAGGAAGGGATTAGCAAACTATGGCTTGAAGGCTAAATCCTGCCTGCTGCCTGTTTATATAAAGTTTTACTGAAACATGGCCACACCCATTTATTTTTATATTATCTATGCACACGCTCATGCCACAGTGGCAGAGTTGAGTGGATGCAGCGGAGTCTGTATGCCCTAAAAACCTAAAATAGTTATGATCTGGCCCTTTATAGAAAAAATATTTGTGGACAGGCAGATGCCCCATGGCAGATTCTAGCTGGAATACCAGATACGCTCTATGGAATTATTTTTTTTGTTTCCGGCCTTCAAGGATTTCCTTTACTTTTCTGCCATCTCAGGTAGCATTTAAAACACATTTTTTTCTTTTAATTTTTTTGAAATTTAAAGATAAAAATGATATATATTTATAGTAATGTTTTTTATACGGTGAAATGATTACTACATCAAGCTGATTAACATATCCATTGCCTTACATACTATTTTTTTTTTTTTTTTTGTGGCGAGAGCACCTGCAATCTATCCTCTTAGCAACTTTTATTAACTATAGTCAGTGGGTGTACATTAGATCTCTAGAACTAATTCATCCTACATAATAGAAAGTTCATACCCTTTGACCAGCATTTCCCCATTTCCCCCTACTCCCACCCCTGGAAACTACCATTCTACTCTCTGCTTCTATGAGTTGGACTTTTTTAGATTCTACATATAATTGAGATCATGCAGTATTTTTTTTTTCTGTGTCTGTCTTATTTCACTTAGCATTAATGACCTCCAGGTTCATCCATGTTGTTGCAAAGGCAGGATTTCTTTCATTCTTAAGGCTGAATAATATTCCATTGTATGTATTCCACAATTTCTTTATCCATTCATCTGTCGACAGACACTTAGGTTGTTTCCATATCTTGCCTATGGTGAATAGTGCTGCAGTGAGCATGGGAGTTTAGATGTCGGTACTGATTTCACTTCCTTTGGATATATACCCAGAAGAGGAATTGTTGGATCATATGATAATTCTATTTCTAATTTTTTGAAGAATGTCCATACTGTAAAACACATTTTTAAATTGATTTTTGAGAGAGAGGAAAGGAGAAGGAGAGACAGATAGAAACATCGATGAGAGAGAAACATTGACTGGCTGCCTCCTACACACCCCCTACTGGGGATTGAGCCTGCAACCCAGGCATGTGCCCGGACCTGGAATTGAACAAGTGACCTCTTGGTGCATGGGATGATGCTCAATCCACTGAGCCATACCAGCTGGGCAAAAACACATTTTAAAGATTATTTTATTCACCATCTTAAGAATTCTTAATGGGAAGGGTTTATTTAGATATGTAGTCCACCATATTGACAGAAATGAGATATTTAAAAGATATATAAAAGAGTTTTGTCTTTTAAAAATAAAGGTTTGCAAAGAACTTATCTGCATATATGTACGACCGGTGGACACAGACATTAGTTTGGGGAAAGCAGGAGGGGGTGAGAGCAGGGAGGAGTGGGTCAATGGGAGAAAAAAGGGGGGACATCTGTAATATTTTCAACAAAAAAATAAAAAAATAAAGGTTTGCATTGGTTTTATTTGTGAGGGCCCTCTCATCTCTCTGAGGGCACTGTGAATGAGGAGCTGGAATAAGGGAGTGTGTTCAATAATGAGCATGTTGAATGTTGTCTACAACATAAATTCTGATTTTGAAATGAAATTTGAGCTGTGCAACAATGAAAATATATAAATACATGTTCTTGTTTTTTCGCCACTAGAGAAGAATTAAAAACAATATTTTAAAATATGTTTTTATTGGTTTTAGGGAGAGAGGAAGGGAGAGGGGGAGAGAGAGAGAAACAGAGATGTGAGAGCAACACATCGATTGGCTGCCTCCTGCCCAACCCCTGCTGGGGATTGAGCCTGCAACCCGGGCATGTGCCCTGATTGGAATCGAACCAGCAACCTTTCGGTGCATGAGACAACACGCCACCAGCTGAGCCACCCCAGCCTGGGCAAGAATCGAAATATATTGATTGCTGTTGAGAATGTGGAATATCAAATAAATACTTTAATGGTTAATCTATTTTTCTTTGCTTCTGTTTCAAAATTAAACAAATGCTTATGCAGAGTTATAAATAGAGAAATTCAAATGAACCCTGGAGATTGCCCAGGTATATCCTCTTATGTCTCAGGAATGGCAATGAATAGGTTCCTTTCTGTAATTACAGATGTGACTTAATAGCCTGAAAGAAAAGGTTGCTAGGAAAATCTTCAAATATCTACTGTTTATACTATTATTCTGCACTAGCAAAATGTGAATAATCAATTAGAATAGTGTGATTGCTTGTTTGCTGAGACTCATTCCAATTCAACTCTTCACTTTCACAATGATAGCATGATAATTCCCCTTTGTGGAATTCCTCCTATGTGCCAAACACTGTAATAGGCATTTTTTTTTTTTGCATCTTTGCTTTTTTACCATCTAATCTTCCAAACAGTCCCATGAAGTGTCTCAGTTTCTGTCTTTTATAGAGGGAGTGTTTGGGCTCAGAGAGGAAAAGTCAAGGTCATATGTAGGAGGAATTTCAACCTCATTAGCTCTTAGCTCAAAGTTGAGGCCATTGACCATGGTGTAAGTCATCCAACTCTCATTATGTCCCGGTAATTCTCCATTTGTCTATTCTCACTTCCCTCTACCACGTCACACATTCTTTTTCATGTCCATGGCTCTACTATACTTTTTAGTATATTGGTGTGCGTTTTAATGATTACTGTGAGGAAAACCCTTTTTTAAGATACAGTTCATGCAAACAGTTGGTGTGTTATAGACCTGTAGCAATGGTGAAGTACAGACGCCTTGGAGCTTGGTAAAGAACTGCCTGTTAGGTGTGAACACTAAGTTAGTGGTCGCATTAGGAAGCCTGGTTGTCATGGAAACTTTTCCTGATGGGGACAAGGTAGTTGTAGGGTCTCACCCAGGCACAGAAGGAGAGATGATTTCTTTCCCCAGGCTTTTTTTTTGTTCTGATCATGAAAGGGAAAAACAAAAAGGCAGAGAGAAGCTGTGATAGAAAGGTCCCTCTGGCACAGACGTGGTAGGGCCTTCAGATCCCTGGGAATAGCAGGGAAGGAGAACAAACAAGGTCCCCAGCTACAGTAATTATGATAACCAGCTAATTAAAGATTTTTGACCGAGATGAGGATGGGGAAGACAGAAAGCAAGTTATACTAGTGGGGCCTCCCACTGAAGCCTCAGGTGCTCAAAGCCTTGTTGAACAAGTCAACCCTGGAGGGGTCTGACTTGTAAGGGAGAAAAACCAAGTCTCTACTAAGATGCATAAAAATTGCTGAGGTTTCATGTGAGAGAAATACTGGTCTGTGCTCCAGTACTTGAGTTAATTTCAAAATTACTTACTCTTGTGTTTGTAAGATTTTGGTCATAACCGAGGAGTCTTTTGTAAAAGTATGTATATATGTATTCATTCATTCATTCATTCATTCATTCATTCATTCATTCATTCATTCATTCAAGAAAAGAAGCCTAAGGACCTGGACTACTTGCCAAATTACTTCTCTCATATAGCAGTATACTTGAGCCTAAAGTACCATTTGGTTTCTTGGGGAAAGTGTCAGAAATAGAGGGATAGCACTCAGGAGGGGGTTCCCAAAATCCAAAGGGCAAGCTTTACCGCTCCTCCCCACACCCCCACCACCAAGCCATCACATGATGACAAATGTCAGAGCTTCCATAAGCATTGCCTGGCACAGATCAGTGGTCACAGGCATGCAGTCAGAACCATTGGCTGTAGTGTGTCATGCCCTCTTCTAGTGGGTATGCACAGCCTCAGGGGATGAACAAGTGTGCCAGTGTGTACACAAATATAAAAGTAGATGTGCATTGAGACAGGGTGCATATTAATGGTGGAATGGTTTTTCTTTGTGGCTATTGATGGGCCTCTGATTCTGAAACTTGAGTTGGAGCTGCAATTAGGCACAAAGAAAAGATATCCAGTTTCTAACAGACAGGAGAGGAGGGGAGCCCCATGGTGACATACACGAGTAGGCTTAGCTCTGTCTGACATGTAAGAACATTCATGAATGACTCACCAATAGGTCTGTTCCATACTGGGTGATCTGGGTGCGACTTGAGCCTAACTTATGTAGAAGATACAAGGTGACAACAGTTCTTCAAAAATTTGCAATAAAGTTGCCCTTTGGGGATGAAAGTATAAAGTAAGCCTATAATGCATCAGATCAGAGATAGGCAGTCACTTAGAAGAGAGGTTGGCTTCCAGGTCTGTAAGATCTCAGAGTAACCTGATGGAGTTTCCTGACATATGTAAGAGGAAAAATATAGGACCTCAGCAGGGAGATTGGTCAACCAGGCCAGCCTGGGA
Organism: Tadarida brasiliensis; assembly: GCA_030848825.1. Classification (NCBI taxonomy): domain Eukaryota; kingdom Metazoa; phylum Chordata; class Mammalia; order Chiroptera; family Molossidae; genus Tadarida; species Tadarida brasiliensis. The sequence goes on along the minus strand of CM061259.1, from coordinate 41,640,824 downwards.
CCGGGGAAGTCCTACTGGCACACTGTGGGTTGCTCTATAAGGTTTGACTGCTGGACAGACTCCCAGAGCCTGACACCATGATGCTTTTAAGTTCTATCACTAACTCCTCTTGTTCTGATCCACACTGTATAGAAACTTCTCATCTTTTGTCCTCCTGTGGATATTATTTACAGAAAGAAAATAAAGAGACCAGGTCAGTCAGCCAGGCAGTTCTAATTCTCATTTCAAATTCAATTAAATGGCATTCTGAGATGTATATCTCAGTCTATTGTGAGTTTAGGCTACAAGGGTCATTCTCTCCATATTGGATTAACCTTGGGTTGAATGAAATGTTAAAAGTGGAATTTTGGCCTTGGAAGCAGAGAGTCAGAGGCCAGACCACCAGGACAGCCTCCTTGCCTTTTGCAGGAGACTCCTCGCCCCTCACATGTGTCCACCATTATGTTTAAATGTCCTGTTTTAAAAGTGACCATCCTCCTGTAACAGGCATTTAAACCTTCCTTTCTTGGATTCATCAATTAGCACTGAACCCAGAGCTCTCGAGCTGAGAAACGTACATCTCCTAGATGTTTCAGGCCTGAATCCTGAGCTTTCCTAGAGCTGCCAGCTCCTGCGCTGGGAACCCTGTCTCAGCTTGGATGCCAGGCTGCATTGCCACAGCCACTGGCTACTCTTTCTTGTGTTTCATATCTGTCTCTAGGACATGTGCTGAGAGGTAATTTAAGTCTTAGTGGTCACCATTCTGTTCCTAAAATGATTTCCAAGATCCTTTCATTCATTTGGTGTTCCCTAAAAGCTTTGTGTATGCCTGGCACTAGAGAATCCATAGAAGCTATGGTTATGGAATAACCATGAGGAGCCTAGATTTCATGTAGCCTTTCCGGAATGAATTAGATACACCGTTTATTGGGAATGTACTACATGCATTGTACTAGGCACTAGGGAAGGGTTGTTTCTGATACAAAGTTGAGTAACATAAATACCTGTCTTCCAGAATTCCTCTGTAGTCAAGTGAAAGCTTGATCTTTCACATTTGTTTTAAAGAATTGTGCTGACCCTGGTTTTCTCTCTCTCTCTCTCTCTCTCTCTCTCTCTCTACACACACACACACACACACACACACACACTCACACTGGCCCAAACATTTGTTATGCAAACCAACTGATTAACTGGCATGCTGTTGCTTTACTACATTGATTTTAGAAGTAATTGAGCTATTCACATTCCTGAATACCCTGATAGAGAATTATTCTTACATTTTATAATAATGACTATCCAGATGAAAATATGAAAAGACATTCTGCGATGGATAAGCATTCTGGGTTAATTTCAGTGCATTAGCCTAATACACAAATAACCCCACTTCTGGCAAGAAAACCCAGGATGTTCATTCACTGGGTAATATATTTTCGTATTTTGCTTACAGATGTTCAGAACAATTCCATGTTTATTAGTCTATTCAGAAGCTTTTAGAAATCTGCACAGCCAAGTGGCACTGAAACCAGAAGCGTGAAAGGGACTGTACAACGTTTTCTCCTAAGTGAGATTTACACCATCATCACAGCAAATCTGAGGCCCAGATACTTTTCTGTATCCACAGAGTAGTCTGGCAGATTTTCAGGCACCACGTTCAATAGGAATCCAGAGCAGGAGCCTGCATCTGGGAGGAGCAGAGTGTGGAAGTCCTCATGTCACCTTCTAGTGGTGTCGCTGTCCAGGTCATTTCATTCCCTGGACTCAGTTTCTGGTCTTGTAAAATGGGGGCAGTGCCGTTTAATGAAGTCAGTAAAATTGTGGTGAGGTTCTCATTTGAAAATAAAATGATCTCAAATTGGAAGTATGCTAGAAAATCAAGGACATACACTTTCTTTCACTCTAGCTCTTCAGCATATTAAAGATAAAAGTGATGGGTCATGGAGCATCGCTGGGCAGGGACAAGGTCAGCCCGCAGAATGTGCACAGGGCTCAACAAGGAGCCGTTTTCTTCTTTTCCTACAGGGCTCTTAGATCACATCCACCCCCTTCTCCAAATGCATACCCTTGTTTCCTTGATGCTTAAGAGCTCTAACAAAGCACTGAATAATTTCCTCACTAATATAGAGCAACTCAATCTACTTTTTTAGTTTGACTCGATCTCTGAAGTGTTTGGGTGGGTGTACATGTCTATGTATCTCACATGAGATTAATGGTCCCATTCTTCTTCAAAGCCACGATGAGTTGTTATTAGCAGATTTTACCAAGCAATGTAAAACTCTTTCTAAATTCCTTGCAGACTACATTAAATCTCTTTTTAGTGCATGGTAAGTCTTATTGTACTCATTTCAATGTCAGTCAAGATAAATTACTAAGTTATTGACATATCCCTGAAAATGCAAGAATTCTGTTCAGTTCTTGCTATAAGCAAGCTGATCATTTTTTTGTTCCTCTTTATTAGATGTAAAATTGACCTTGAACTTGTAGCAGGCAGGATGAAAATGCTTCTCTCTCTCAAACCACCGGGCAGAAAGCAAGCCCCGAGGTCAAGGGTCAAGGTCAAGTTATGACTTATAGTTATAACTTCTAGGACCAAGTACAGCTCCTCCACCCAACCCATTCATGTGACTATTCAAGACAAATTTGTTCAGTGTATAGACCCATTGTCTGAAGGAGAAAATATAATAGGTAATGGGAAAACTGGTTTTATTTTCTAAGCCTCAATCACCAGAAAAGACAAGCTTGACTTCTTGACAAGGGGCTCCCTCTGAAGAGCTGACAGCAGGAGTCCTGGGGCATAGACCATGGGGTGAGGGGAGTCAGGGCATTTCAGACCTGGAAGGGGCTTAACTATCTTCTAGTCCAGTGGCTTTCAAAGTGGGTGACCACAGAACCCTCTGCTCCAGGAAAGTACTTAAGGGGGTCCAGCAACAATGAAGTGATTTAATTAAATAACAAAGATTTAAGCTGCTTGGAGAACTCATTCACCCTTTTGGCTATATTACATACTGTAGTTTTGGATAATATTTTATTTTAGAAAGTTCTTTAAGATGTTTGGAAACCATGGAGACTAATGTCTTTGTCAGATGAGGAAACACGATGAGAGAAAGTGATTTGGGAGATGGACTTGAAAGGGTTTGAAAATTTATTTGTCTTCCCAGATCATACTATTGCTAGAATCCTAAAAGGAAGTAAAAAATCTGTGTCTGTTATGCCCTTTTAAGTAAGGATGGGGATCAAGGATTCAGAGAGGAGGTGGCTTTTGAGTTTGAAATGTTAAGGTTTCAAGACATCAGTATTTTTTGTCAACTAGGTCCTGGTAATGGTTTCAGTTAGGCTGGATTCCCCACCCCCGCAAAAAACTGACTACTGAGGGTTTCTGATAGACAGTTCTCTGTCTGCCAGAGGCTCTCAGTGCTCTCTGCTGTCGCCGGGGGCAGGGCTGAGGGTGTGGTGGCAAAGCCTACAGTGCGTTGGCAGGTCTTATTTCCCCCAGACCGAGGAACTAGAAGGGAAATCATTAAATAAGAGTGTTGTTGCCTTACTCTCTTTCAAAGCTTCTGCAGATCAGATTTCCAGCCTGGGCTGTGGATCCCCAGGGCCTGCAGAGTTAGGACAAACAGTCTGCAAATTGATTTAGCCACCCAGCACGGCCTGGAGACCTTAATGATCATCTCACTCACATCTTTTTCAGGTGTTCAGTTGTAAGGGCAACGACATTGGGATTAGTAAAGTATACATTCCTTCAGTGGTACTGAACCCAGAGCAGCTCTTTATCATTAGGACGTCCATCCCTGGATGCTAAAGTTAGAGCAGCTATACTGACGGCGTCTTGACAGGATCACATGGTCTCTCCTGCTCCTGCAGGGATGGGACCACCGCGCTAAAGGGTTGTGCAAAGTTCCCCAAGTTGAAACAAAATAGACACAAGCACACTTTGCTAGAGCTGTTTCGAGTTTGCCCCAACATTTCAACCCAGCATTAGACATCACAGAGGATGAGGGTTTTATACAGCTTCAAAGGATGGAAAGCTGATAAGTACCAAAACACGAGGCAACAAAACCTCCATCCTCAGATGGTAGAGGAAACAGTCATGCCTTCCCTTTCTTGTTGGATCTATTGGCCAAAGACTCTAGTTATGTCGGGGTCTGTTCTTTGTCATTTAAGTGGAGGGTGGTGGTGAGTGAATTTTGATGGATTGTGGATTCTCTGAAGATTGTTGCATGTTCAGTGTATTCTTCCTGTGACCTTGATATTTTCCTGTTCTCTAGCTTGTTTGGCAGTTCAATTCACCTCTCTTTTTGAGCAGCTTAAATCACTGCTGGGCACAGGTGTGGTGGTCAAAGGTCAACAGACCAACAGACTTTAAGTAGTTAAATGTGTCAATATTTCAGCACAGCTGATGGTAAAATTCTAATAGGTCATTTAAATAGAAAATAAATGAATAGGAACGATAATGAAAACATTCTTTATATTCATTCAGCACTAGAAACAGGTTTTTCTTTCATTGTTTCAGGATTATATTCTCAAAGATTTAGAAGGGAGATTAAGAGGAATTTGCTATAGCAAGCAGTTCTTAAAACATAATTGCACAAGCAATTGATGAATGTGCCTACACTGACTTTTTTCAAATCACATATAATGGAACCATAATGGACTGTGAGCAAAGAACCTTATAGGGGGTTGAGCTTCTCTAGGAATTTTATGTGATACTCTGGGTCTTAATTACTTCATAATGACTGACAATTTTTAGAGCCTTAGAATAAGGAATTTCTTCTTCTTCTTCTTTTTTTTTTTGTAAGTTACATTAAAAATAAATATCTGGGTCAATCACTGCCCCATCTGCCAAGTTAAAATTGCAACAGAGGGGTTCACAGGAAAACACAGTGGCCCATTGTGTTCGCGGACTGCCCGGTAGGAATGGAAGTAGCTTCGGAAGAGGTCACTGCCTCTGATTTGCCTGGGCCTCATCGGCATGTGAATCAGTTACAAACCACTGCGTCCCTCAGCTGGGGGCCAAGCTTTGCTTAATAAATCCTGGCCTCTGACGTGGAGAATTTCGGGGTCTATGAGGGAGCACCGGGGGACAGGACTGTTCTCAGTGTCTGCAGTCCTTGCAAGGAGAACTCGTGCAGACTGCTTGCCCACACGGGGGTCAGAACCCTTGCGTTTGTAGTTTTCTCCTTCCTCTTCTTTCTCATTATTTCCTCTTCCTCCTCCTCCCCTTCTCTCTCTCCTTTAGTTAAGGAAACATTGCTTTTGTACTCCAGTACTGTTGTTATTATAGTCCTAAAAAAATCGCGAGAACTGGTGACTTGATATATATTGCTCATCTTAGGTTTAGAAGAGTTTATAACATAATACTCTCAACAGATATTACAGTAGTAGCTTCTATTAATTGCTAGTTTATAAAATCTATAAGACATTTCACAGGCCGGTCTTTCACAGGCCTGTGGAATGGAGCAGCCCTGTGGCCCCACGGACAGCAGTGCAGGGCGCTCGGGATCAGAAGTTGCTCAGTGTGGTCCTGGCCATTAGGTACCAGTAGTCTCTTCTGAGGATATTTCTTTTGAAAAGAAACAGGGTTTGTATTTCAGGTTGTTCAGATAATTTTCACATGCTTCTCTCGAGCATTTTAGGATACTTTAAAAGATATTAAAGTAAGGTGTGACGTTCTTGTAGGAATACAGTAGGATTTTGAACATGTTTTATAAGAAATGTCTGGGGGTGGAATAGTTAGATGAACTTGTTTGACCTATAGAAACATGGATCATGGATTTCTTTTTCTTTTCGTTGGATGGATCTTAGATATTGTCTGTTCCAGTGATTTCTGAAACTTTTATTAAGCATTAGAATCTTTTCTTCAGATACAAACTTTGCAGTGTCCAAAATACTCTGATTGGAAAGGGGGTGGGGCTGCTTCTTAAATGGTCCTATTTCTTCAGGCCCAGGAGGTGCCTCCTTGGAGCTAAATACAGAAGGCAGCTGCAGACCAGGGGCCGCTGCAGTCTGGGTTGCAGTGCATGGGGAGGAGAAGAGCTGCCCACCTCACCGAACACCGGTGGCTGCACTAAGCCGAGCACGGGAAGGTACAGAAATCCCAGGATCGTGTGGGAGGACGTCCGGAGAAGCGATGCTGGAAGGCATGAGAAAGGGGCCTTGTTATCCCCCTGCCTGCTGAGAGATGTACCCACGCATCTGGATGTACCCAGAAGCCCTAAGCGTAGGAAGTTTTACATGAGTTCCAGGTCTCACAGCCCAGGAACCCAGAACATCCAGTTTCTCCCCCTTACCTGGGCTCCTCCATTTTCGATTTCAGCTCTGGCTCCTCAAGTGTGTTTATTTGGAAGCCCGCCCACCCCTCCTCCATCTCGGGAGGTGAGGAGCTGTTAGCTGCTGTAAGGTCTGTGCCCCTGTCAGCAGACCTGCTTTGCTCCTGAATGGTGGGTTGACAGAAAGTCACAGGTGCCTGAACTTGTGTATCTTTGTGCACAAGCAAAAACAATCTGTCACCTTGTTTAAGGCGTTTTAGGTTGTATTTGCTTGTTTGAAAGTGCTCCGGGGGAAACCATCTGTGCACCTTTGAAAGTCAGGTTGTGAAGTGGCCAAGCCACCTTGTAGGGGTGGGGTAGGCATTGGGGAGAAGCTATTTTTTCTGATCTTCAATACCTTTTTAAAATGAATACATTTTATTTTTTAGAGCAGTTTTAGGTTCACAACAAATGAGGGAGGTATAGAAATTTCCCAGATACCCCTGCCCCCACACATGCACAGCCTCGCCTACTATCAACATCCCCACCAGAGTGGGACTTTGGTTACAGGCGATGAACCTACAGTGACACATCATTGTCACCCAGAGTCCACAGTTTACTTTTGATGTTGTCATTCTGTGAGTTTAGACAAATGTTTAATGACATGTATCCATCATAATAGTATCATACAGAGTAGTTTCACTGCCCTAAAATCTCCTGTGTTCCGCCTATTCATTCCTCCCCAGCCCCGGCAACCACTGATCTGTTTACTATCTTCAGAGTTTGCCGTTTCCAGATGTCATATAATTGGAATCATACAGTATGTAGCCTTCAAAGACTGGCTTTTTTTTCACTTAGCAATATGCATCTAGCTCATTTCTTTTTAGCGCTGCACAATATTCCATTGTTTGGATGTATCACAGTTTATCCATTCACCTACTGAAGGACCTCCTGGGTGCTTCCAAGTGTGGGTAATTAAGAATAATGCTGTAAACCTAGGGAGGTGGTTTCTAACCACACATCAGAGAGATCAGTGCGGGGACTCTGGATGAAGGCGTCTGGAGGCCTCGGTGGAAGGGACATCCCACCAGAGAGCGTTTCTATTAGCCGCTGCCAGGAACCTGGGGGCTTTATCCACCAGTAGCACTTTGAGTTAAATTCTCTACTTTTTTTTTATCCTCACCCGAGGACATTTTCCCATTTTTGTTCAGATAGAGTGGGAGGGAGAGAGAGGAAGAGAGAGAGAGAAACATTGACGTGAAAGGGACACATCGAGTGGCCGCCTCTCGTACGACCAACCAGGGCCGGGGACAAATTGCAACCGAGGTACGTGCCCTTAGCGGGAACCGAACCCGGGCCTCTCTGGTCCGCAGGCCAACGCTCTAACCGCTGAGCCAAACTGGCCAGGGCTCTACTTGAATTTTTTGTGTGGGCCACTAGGTAACACGGAATTGTGTGTGGGTGGCAGGTGGTTCTAAGAGCTTAGCGGGTGTGGCTCAGTGGATTGAGCATTGTCCCATGGACTGAGAAGTCCTGGTTTGATTCCCAGTTGGGCCACATACCGGGGTTGGGGGCTTCGTCCCCAGTAGGGGGTGTGCAGGAGGCAGCCGATCAATGTTTCTCTGTCACATCGATGTTTCTATCTCTCTCTCCCTTCCTCTCTCTCTAAAAAAAAAATAAAAAAAAAATCAAAACATATTAAAAATAAAGAGCTTCAGGGAAAGCAGCTTTCTTCTCTCCTTAGAGTACCTGTGTTCAGACAGGCGCGCGTCCATGCTGCCTTTCAGCGGGCCAGGTGTCTCTCTGTTGAGTTGCATGCTGAGGGTGTAGCTCTTTGGAGTTACACCTCTGTGGGGGTGTTTCCTATGATAGTGCTCACTGTGTGGGACCCTGGGCTCTGCCTCCTGCCCTCCTTTCCCCACCCCAAGCAGCGAGCTACCGAAGTGGGTTCAGAAGAAGCTTCAGAGCCCTGGAGCTTGCGTCTCTGCAGGGGTTCTGATTTTCCCCTTGCTTTTGGCTTCTGCATGTTTCTTTCATATTAACTTTGTGAAAAAATTTGGAAGGATGAAAAAACATATTTTACTCAACATTTTGATTGTATCAGAGAGGAAGAGGGGGAGGAGGGGGGGCGAGGGTGAAATGAGTAAGGGGTCAAATATGTGGTAATGGAGGGAGCCGAGACTTTCGGTGATGAACACGCGATAGCGTAGACAGATATCAAGTTATAATGTTGTCCACCTGAAAGGTACAGAATGTTATTAATCAGCATTATCTCAATAAAAACTAAGTAATTTAAAAAGAGATATTGAGCTGTCGTCTTCTTGGCCAGGAGTTATTCTGAGGAGCGGTTAGTGCTCAGAGACAAACGCAGGGTTGTGAGAGATGGGAACACTATTGCCCTCAGGTGCAGCTAGACACCTGCCTGAGCAGATGGAGAGAGTGACTTGAAAGGGACCTTGGGCAGCCTAGAGGTAAGAGGAAGATGGCAGGCCTTTTCCAGCTCCAGGCAAAACAGTGTAATTAAATATGAAATACCCTTAAATCAGTAAAATTTGATCTTAGAGACCTCGGGTCTCGATGCACCAGGCAGCTTAGATTTGCCATCGGCCCATGTGTTCTGTTTTGTGTGTCTGTGAGCCTTTGTCCCTTATTTTAAATTAATGCACCCTGGCGACCTACCATGTGTGTCCAGGTGTTAAATACGTACAATTTTATCTCAATCTTTGGGCTAATTTCTCAAGGCTTTGATGAGAAGTAGAGTACTGTTTATAAGTGGACTTTCCTCGCTCTAAAAACCCACTCTCTTCCCTAGGACATAATTTTATTTTTTTCTATGTATAAGAAAAATACTCCTGTGTGCCTCCCGTACTCTCAATACGCTATTCAACAGTACTTCACTTCTGACACCAGGTGTGTGAGTTTTCCACGCAGCATGCAATTCTGCAACAACAGCTGGGTGTTCTGTAGTTCAGTTCAGTTCCGACACTGTTTGTCTGGAGTTGGCATCAGACGCCACAGGCTTAAAGGCTCAGTCCCACAGGGCTGTCCTCACTTCAGATGCCAGTCTCAAATCCCAGATTGTCACCTGTACTTCTGACTCACTAACATAAATCGAAGTGCCCGTGACCCCCTCCTTGGGGTTCAGTAATTTGCTAGAATGGATCACAGAACTCAAGGAAGCACTTTCGGATGTTTACCGGTTTGTTAGAAAAGCTGTAACAGAGGATCTGAATGGATAGCCAGGTGAAGAGATATATAGGGTTCTGAGCACGAGAACTTCTGTCCCCATGGAGTTTGGAGTGTGCCACCCTCCTGGCATGTAGATGTGTTCACCAACCCAGAAGGTCTTCAAACCCTGTACTTCTGGGATTTTTGTGGAAGCTTCATCACAAAGGCGTGCTCCATCATCATCTCGTTCTCCAGCTTCTTCCTGGACGGTGGGGGTGGGGAGGGCCTGGAGGTTCCAAACCTCTGTTCCTGGCTTGATCTTTCTGGTGACCGGTTCCCGTCTGGAGCTATCCAGGAGTCTACCAGGAGGCATCCCAAAGACACTCCTATCACCTAGGAATCCCAAGCTATTTAGGAGCTCTGTGTCAGGAACCAGGATGAAAGACCAAATATTAGAACAAAAGGGACTCCTAGTGCTCTTATTTGGGAAATTACAAGGGTTTTAGGAGCTCTGTGCCAGGAACCAGAAGGAGAGAGCAATAGGTATGTTTCTGTGATTTCACATCTTGACTGGTCACTCTTGGCGTCACTGATCTCTCTGGCCAGATCAGTACAGCAGAGAGGTGAGTGCAAGCATTTCTTGCTTAGAAGTAGGAGGTGAGAGTATGCAGTTACCACCTAGACATTTTGGTGGTCCTTCAATATGCGATTGGAGAAAGAAAATAGTGGCTGATATTTTTGAGCACTTACCAGGCATAATTCTAAATTCTTTACATGTAACAACTTCTTCAATTCTCATAACACCTATATCTGTGCTAGTACGCCTATTTTAAAGATGGGCAAATCAGGGCACAGGGAGATTATCTGCTTTGTCTAAACCCACATAACCAGTAAATGACAGTCAGAACCAACACCTCAAAGGTCTGTGCCTAGAATTTTTAATTAGGTTTCCTTAAAAGATAGAAATATAAGTGGTTACAATGAAAAGAACTGTATGTCCAGAAAGCTACATAACAACCTCCCAAAATAAGCAAAACTAAACACTCAACTAAAATTAATGGCTAATTGGGAAGCAGACCTTGTTATTACATGCAGGCTCCCCTCCTACCAGTGTGTTCAGGCAGAGGCTGAGGATCTGACTCGACAGTTTTGCGAAGCCACTGGGACATTGCAGTGAGCCCTGAGTGACGCTTCCCGAAGATGAGAAAATGCGGTGAAACAGGCCCAGAGAGTCTTCTCCCTGCCCACAGGCGGAAACTCTTCTATGGTTTAACGAGTAGAGATTTTTTTACTTATCTTCTTTTTTTGTTAATCCTCACCAGGGGATATTTTTTCCATTGATTTTTAGAGAGAGTGGGAGGGAGGGAGGGAAGGAGAGTGAGAGAGAGAGAGGAACATCGATGTGAGAGAATACATCAATTGGTTGCCTCCCACACGCACCCCAACCGGGGCTGGGGATTGAACCTGCAACCCAAGTACGTGCCCTTGATTGGAGTTGAACCCATGACCCTTTGGTCGGAGGGCCGATGCTGTAACAGCTGAGCAACACCGGCCAGGGCTAAGGAGTAGAGATTGAGATAAAACCGTACTTTGCCTCAGATGTTTCGGTACAGGACCTGCCTCCTGCACGACTCAGCCAGGGCTGGGGACAGAACCGCCACCGAGGTACATGCCCTTGACTGGAATCGAACCCACAACTCTTGGTCCACAGGCTGGTGCTCTAACCACTGAGCCAAACCGGCCAGGGCAATGGCGAGTGAATTTTAAAATGATCCGTCTTAGCATCTGTCGGGGTGTAGCAAGGTGCCAGTTTACACAGATCGTTTCTGGAGAACTCCAGGAGCTCAATAAATACAGTTTTATAGCTTCTGCAGCACATTAGAGAGAAAAGTTAATTCAGGGACTGGTGAAAGGAACCTGTGAAGACTGTCAGGGACGTGGCTCGTTACCACGCAGGCAGGCGGCGAGGGACATGCTCCCTGGTGAAACCAGGTACAAGAGACCCACATCATTCTCCAGTCTGCGGGACCCGCCTCCCTCCCTCCCTCCTCTGCGTGGGGTTCACACGCTATGGTCCCTCCCTCTTTCCGTTCCTACGCCTGTCAAGTAGCCACTGGGTAAAAGTGTTCTTCTGGGCATTTGGGAAGGTTAAGAAAAGACGATGTTGACTGTTCTACTCCAGGAATATGTGCTCTAGTAGGGAACACAGGACTGAAGGAAAGCCATCTGACTATGCTGAGGAGAGAGGGTCACGATGCGGGTCTCTCCTGGATCTTAACTTCCATATTTAAAAAAAAAAATGTGACTGCTGTTCTCCTGGACTTTTCCCTGTGGATTTATAGCTTTGCCCTGCTCACTGGTGTTTCCGACATTGGTTTCTTCAGGCTCTGTTCGCCTCGCTGCCTCCTGGAGGCCCTCACCCACAGGGCGTCCTGCTGCCCGTGGTCTGCTTTGGGGCTCTGCCCTTTATAACCTCAACGCAGGCTCTCGGGCTTGCCCCTGTTTCCCTGAGGTTCTGTAGGCTGCAGACGTTCCAGAAAAGAAAATACACCCTGTTACTGCTTCTAAATTTGGATCAGAAACACACACGGCCAAGACGAAAGGGATGCATGCGGTAACTACGCGCTATCAGGATTCATGGCAGAGGAACGGGAGAGAGCAGTGGCAGTGTGTAGGTGAGCGGCGGACGAGAGCTGCACACCCTGTGATTTGGACCAGTCACAGCAGAATGAAAGGGCCACTTCTAGATGAAGAATCACACATGACAAGCAAGCAAAAGCTATTTAATACCACCTGGCCTGGGCCAGCCGAACAGGGCACGGTATTCTGGTTAGTGAGGAAAGTGGAGTGAACAGGCTGCAGGTAGTCCAAGATCAATGGAGCAGAGAAGGAGCAAAGTTTCCAAAGGGGTGTGCATGTGTGCATGCATGTGTGTGTGTGTGTGTGTGAGAGAGAGAGAGAGAGAGAGAACGCCCCACGACTCTAGCAGCACGTGCATTTAAGCGAGGCAGCCTGTAATGTCAACAAGCACAGATGGGCTGGTCAGGTAGCCTGGAGTTAGGGCAACAGATGGATGATTCGTTGCATAAATTGGATACCCAGGGACTACAGTGCCTACAAGGAAATCCAAGGACGTATCACGTTGACCCAATGACAACATACCTGAGCAGAGGTAGAACCAGGGTGTCCATGATCCGAAATGGAGCATGCACTGGTGGGAGGAATACAAGTGCACTTCAGTAAGAGAATATAGGAAATCCCAGCATTGCTGTGTGTGTATTTAAAAAAATATTTTTTGTAAGAGAACTTATTGTCTTTCATTCATCTTTGTAAGACCTGATGTTATGTCATTTCTGAATGTCGTAATCGTGACATTCAGAGCATTGGAATAGGAAATGGCACGTGGATATTTGATATCTATGCAAAATATATCTGAAATACATTTTCTTAATGCTGAATTTTTACCCTAAGCACCAACGGCAAAATAATAACTTTCTTGAAACTAATTAATTATAGAATGTGATGCAGTTTTCAAAATACTGCATAAAATGTAAGATAAAGCATTCATTTAAAAGCCAAATAGTATTAAACTAAACAGAAACCGTTCTCTCTGGCTATGTTTAGGTCACCTTTCGTACCACAACAACTGTAGCCTGCTCTAATGGTACCGATAACCTTTTCATTTGATGATACAATGAGTGAATTGTCATGTTGTTAAGTTGCTACACACTCAGCACTTTCATATACATTTAGTAAATTCACACACTCAGGAGTTCTCTGTTGAAAGCTTTTTAAAATTAATTAATTACCCCGTGAGCGTCACTGTGTTAGGTGCCAGACACAGTGAGGGGTGAGCAGGGCGGATTTGTTTATGTTTTCATGAAGGTGTATATCCGTTACTTTAAAAAAAATAGATTTTAATTTTTATAGCAATTTTAGATTTACAGATAAATTAAGCAGGAAGTACAGAGAGTTCCCATATTACCCGCCCACACCCAGTACATTTGGCCTTTTATTGACACCTTGCATTAGTGTGGTACATTTGTTATCATTGATGAGCTAATATTAACGCATTACTAGTCACTAAAGTCCATAGGTCACATTAGGTTTCGCTCTTCATGGTGTACATTATATGGGTTTAAACAAATGCGGAACGTGTACCCACTATCATACAGAATAATTTCACTGCCTTAAAAATGTCCTGTGCTCCACCTTTATTCATCCCTCCCTTCCTGCCTCCGAATCCCTAGCAACCATTGACTTTTTACTAGCTATAGTTTTGCCTTTTGTTGCCAGTTGGCATCATTCAGTCTGTAGCCTTTTCAGACTGGCTTCTTTCACTTAGTAATATGCATGTAAGGTTATTCCATGTCTTTTTGTGGCTTCATAGCTTGTCTCTTCTTATCAGTAATATTCCATTGTATGAATGCACCATAGTTTATCCATTCACCTATTGAAAAGCATCTTGGTTGCTTCCAATTCTTGACAGTTATGAAGAAAGCTGCTATCATCATTTGTGTGCACATGAGTTTTCAACTCCTTTGAGTACGTTCCTTAGGTGCATCGATTGCTGGATTATATGGTAAGATTATGTTAGCTTGTAAGAATCTGCCAAACTGTCTTCCAGAGGGGCTGCACCGCTTTGCTTTCCCACCAGCAGTGAGTGAAAGCTTTTGTTTGTTGCCCCACACCCTCATCAGCATTTGAGGTTGTCTGTGTTTGGGATTTTGGCCATTCTAATAGGTATGTAGTGGTATTTCACTGTTGTTTTAATTTGCGGTTCCCTGATGACATAGTAAATTGAGCATCTTCTCATATGCTTTTTTGCCATTTGTATATCTTCTTTGGTGAGGTGTCTATTCAGACTTTCGCCCATTTTAAAAATTTGGGTTGCTTGTTTTCTTATTAAGTTTTAAGAGTATTTTATTCTTTATCAGGTATGTGACTTGAAAATATGTCTTCCCACTCCGCGACTCGTCTTTTCATTCCCTTAACAGTTTCTTTCACAGAGCATCTAATGCTTAAATATGCGTGTGTGTGTGTGTGTGTGTGTGTGTGTGTGTGTAGTTGACAGTATTATAGAGGTCCCCCATTTCCCTCTCTTTGCCCCCCTCAGGCTTGGTAGACCAGAGTGGTTCTGGGAAGGTGGGTCATGAATCTTCAGAGCAGGCTCTGTTAGTCTCTCAGAAAGTCAGTTTGGTCTGTACCATGCCCGAATCCTGGCACTCACACCTTTCCTTTCTCACTTGAGTCTGTTGACCTTGACACCGGATTGCACCCATGGTTTCCGTCTTTGATTTTTGCTCCGTTGGTTGTTTTATGCTTCTGCTGATCGTAGCAGCGGACCCTGGCTGTGCTCCCCGACTTACGCTCATTCTGGCGCCGCCCACCCACCCTGGGCTGGGGCTGCTTGTGTTGCCCGCCTACTGGTTTTGGCTTTTTGATGACAGCTCATCTTGCCCTACTGTGATGCTAGTGTCTAGGAAAGTGATCGTATTTGCAGTAGTTGATTATAAAATGACTTCTAAGTTAGGTGTTTATTGACTTCGTGGCTAAACCCAAACCCTTTATCACTCTAACTCCTAAATTAACTTTTTCTGATTTCCAATTTTTCTTCCCCATGAATGGCCTCACCTTTCCAGTAGTCACTCAAACTAGAAATTTCAGGGTTATCATTGATTTATCCTTTGCCTTCATGCGCAGACAATGAGTGGCCCTGGTCTCCCATCTGCGATTCTTAATGCCACCATTCACTCTGTCAAAAACCTGGTTCTACCATGAAAGGAAAAAAAAGAGAGAGGTCACATTACCCCATGAGGGCATGTATACATGTTCAGGCATTTTCTTAATGCTGTGTACAGTTTTCTGAAAACCCAGTATCATCCTGTCTATAACACCCTCCGAGAGCCTTTTTAGTGCTCAAATCTGGAAAGAATCTTTGACTTTTTTAAACACTGAAATGTGTCATACGCCTATTCTTCTCTTTTTCATTCCAGCTGCCACCAGTGTGGACCTGGCGCTGGCTTTCTGGCTGGCCCCCTGTGGCAGCCTGTCCTGGGCAGGAATAGAGAAGGAGCCCAGGAGCAGAGTGAGAGGCAGAGGACCAGATGTCACAGTTGATGTTGTTATTCTATTTGAAGTGAATTCTTAGGTTAGCCAAAGCTTTTAGAAATCATATACCGATACAAAACTAAGGTTTAATGATTTTTAAGGCAGTGTCATTTGCTTATTCACACCATCACTTCCTCCCCTTAACTCAGGTCAATAATGATTTGACTATGCAGGGTGGGGCAAATGTAGGTTTACAGTTGTGAGTGCTCAAAACAGTTTATTCTTGTATTATTATTTATTGGTTATTGTATTGTTTTCCATATGAACAACTGTAAACCTACTTTTGCCTCACCCTGTATCTTTCCTTACTTGAAATATATATATATATATATTTTTTTCTTCTTCTTTTTTTTTTTTTTTTTTTACCAACTTCAGGTTTATGTGGCTTGCTTGTCATGAAAGTCTATTTTACTTTAATGGACTAATGATCTATCACAGGAGAGGAAACAAAACCCTCCAAAGTTTGTTCAGCAATAACTTCAAAGCTTTGACTAGAGAGCTACTCTTCCAAAAGCCAAACTTTTGTTACAGTTCACTCTTAAACTATACCTATAGTTTATCATTCACCCATAAACTAAAGCTGTGTCATTAAGTTGCTGCTAACATGGTCTTCCCCTTATCTCCACTAGCTTACGAGAACTTCAGCTATAAGCAAGTAGCATTTCACCCCATGTAATAATAGTATGCCATTTCCTTAATTGTCAAAAAAAACCTTAGCATTGAATGAAACTATTATAAATGACATACACATAGTTAAAAATGATTGCAAGATATATTTGATTCTTTTTTCCCCAGAAATTCTGCATTGAATCTTTTTTTTTTTTATCCTCACTCGAGGACATTTTTCCATTTTTTGTTCAGATAGAGTGGGAGGGAGAGAGAGGAAGAGAGAGAGAGAGAGAGAGAGAGAGAGAGAGAGAGAGAGAGAGAGAGAGAGAGAGACAGAGAGAGACATTGACGTGAAAGGGACACATCGAGTGGTTGCATCCCGCACGACCAACCAGGGCCGGGGACAAACTGCAACCGAGGTACATGCCCTTAGTGGAAACCGAACCCCGGTCCCTGTGGACCGCAGGCCAATGCTCTAACCGCTGAGCCAAACCGGCCAGGGCTGCATTGAATCTTTTTTAAAGCTTTCTATTTTGCAACTTTTCTAGATATGTTTTAACTTATTTGTTGGAACTAGGCAGTTTGATCCAAAGCTGGAGTTGCTGGGCAAAGCTGCTCCAGGTTGGGCCCAGGAGGGTGCAGCAGGGAGCTGGCTGTCAGCTGGGCCTGAGATACTTGGATAAGCAGGAGTGAACAGGTGGGCATGACTAAGGGCACTGCTGGAGGGTCCACGATGGAGAATAAGAGGGGCAGGTGGGATGACGAATACCTTCTGGAGTACATGGTTATTAAGTTTAGCTGACTAATTAGTGAGAAACCTTTAGCCTTGATGAGTGGGCCAGGGGCACAATCCTGTATATCAAGTCCAAGGAAGTAACCTGGGAATAAAGTGAGGGACCAACGTAGAGGGTCCTGGGAAGTCAGTTAATAGATAGGGAGGCCAGTGTGTTGAAATTAAAGTGAGAGCCAGATGGGGAAGTGGGGATCAGGTTGGTCCTTAAAGGGGTAGGAGGCTCTAAACCCATCTCTTGGTATGTGCTGCCCCGGGAGCTGAAGTGAGGCTGAGGTCTTGGTGAGTGACGGCTGGCCACTAGGATTAGCTCAGGACAAACTGAGGTTTTTGTTTTTGATTTAGGAAAGCAAGAACATTGGCAGTTACTGCTTATTTTTTACCTGCAGCTGATTTCATGCCTGGTCTGGATATCCTGGTGGTGTTTATCCTAGTATGCCAACCCCTATTCCAGAAACCAGACCAGATGCTAAGGTGCAAGTGTCTGGCTGGAGGAGAGCTGGCCAAACACCAAGCGCGGAGAGAAGAGAGAGGCGAAGGGCTCAGGATGAGCTGGGGCAGCCCCACGAGTCCAGGTTGATTCTTGGCACCTGGAAGATGCGAGGTGCACTCGAATGCCAACCCCTGGGCGGTGCTTCAGGCAGGAGAGGTGTGTCTCTGGGCCTTTTGGGCAGCAGGCAGCTTGGGACCCTCCCTTTAAACCAGGTCTTTAGGCTGACTGAGAACTCCTGAGGTCGTCACAAACTGTGATGACTGTTGGAACAAGTGACCCGTGCCTCGACTAAATTAACAGCTGGAGGACCTTTGGAATCCTCTCTGCTCTTACACAGTAGGAAATGGAGTCCCTGGAAGGTTAATGACTCCCCATTGTCAAACAGCTAGCAGGGGCTAGATCAGACCCGGGTCTTTATTTTATATTAATTTTTTAGAAACAGCTCCATTGTGGTATCATTGACATATGGTAAAATATGCATATTTAAGGTATACAAGTTGGTACGTTTTAACATAGGCAGCACTGTAAACCCATCACCACAAACAATATGTTGAATATATCCGTCACCCCCAAAGTTGTCTCATGCACCTTTGTAATCCCTCCTTCCTGCCTTCCTTATCCCCGCCTTGCTCCCTGCCACCCCTGCCAGCAGTTCCCCAACCCCCATGCCCAGGTGACCGCTGACCTGCTTTCTGTCACTATAGATAGACTTGCACTTTGTAGAATTTTACATGGAATATGTACTTTTTTATGCCTGGCTTCTTTCATTCAATATAATTGTTTTGAGATTCATCCCTGCTCGTATTTATCAATAGTTTGTTTCTTTTTATTGCCGAATAGTGTTCCATTGTGTGTGTATACCATCTATTCACCTGGTGGTGAACGTTTGGATTGTTTTAGTTTTTGGCTGTTACAAGTAATGCTGCCATAAATGTGCATGTCCAAGTCTTTGTGTGAACACACCTTAATTTCTTTTAGATAAACACCTAGAAATGGAATGACTCGCTCATCTGCTAGGTGTATGTTGAACTTTTAAAGATATTGCTACACTGTGTTCCAAAGGCTTGTGCCTTTTTACATTCCTTCCCGAGTGTGTGGGAGTTCCAGTTACCCAACATCTTCACCAGCACTTGGCAGAGTCCGTCTTTTTAAGAGTAGCCATTCTGATAGCAGTGTAATGATATCACTGTGCTTTCCTTTGCACTTCTCCGACGGCTACACGATAGTATTTTTTGTGCACTTACTTGCCATCTATACACCTTCTTTTATAAAACTGTTCAAATCTTTTGCACTAGAGTATTTTCTTATTTTAGAGTTTCGAGAGATCTCTTTATACTATGATTACAAGCCCTTTATCAGCTAAATGATTAGCAAATATTTTCTCTGAGTCTTGGCTTGTCTTTGAATTCTCTTAACAGTAGCTTTCGAAGAGTAGAAGTTTTAGATTTTGATGCGGTCCAATCAATCAAGTATTCTTTTATGGATTGTCCTCTTAGATATGGTGACAGAACTAAGACCTCTTTGTCTAAGCCAATTCACAAAGCTGTTCTCCCTTTTTTCCCCTAGAATCCGTCTATTTTAACATGGACATTTAGGTCCGTGATCCATTTTGAATTAATTTTTTGTTTAGGTTGCAAGAACTCCTGAGTCTTTTAACATAGGTGCAGGGTAGTAAAAGGCATACAGTCTCTTTGTCCACACATGATTATGGGACTCTTCTACCAAAACTATCATATCTAAATGCAAAGATCAACCATACATTAAATATGTACATCACTAAAAAAAAAAAAAACCCGCTAAAATACATTGCCCAGTTTTCATAATGCATTTAATGAAAGAATAACAAGGTCATTAAGGGCAATCAGTGTTTTGTTATATTCTTGATTATATTCTTGATTGTAGCTTGTTGTATTTCTTGGTATGAACGTAGTAGGAAGAAGTATGCCTCTTCTCTTTGATGGGGACCAGCATAGTCCCTGACTCAAGTTTAAAACCTGTCAACAGCGATGATTGCACATTGTTTACGCCTCACCCCTTCCTGTTGTGGTAATTATGGTACTTTAGAATTCCTGGAGAGGATGCAGTGCTTCATCATGTAATTATATCCCAAACAATGTGGGGCCCTCTCTCTGCAATTCATAGGAACAGCCAAAAAAGCTTGTTTGGGCTCTGATTGTGGAGACCCAGTGGGAGAGGAGGCGGCGTGGCTGAGGAGGGCAGCTCGTGGACAGGGAAGACGTTGGGTTGGAGACTGAACAGGGCCGGGTAGGGATGTCTAGGGTTTCTCTGTGCTTGTCTTTGTAATTACGTGAGGGGGGATTCTTAGCATCCTCTCATTGACCATAGTGTGTAAGTGTGTGACTCAGGTTTGGTGACATCATCATCCAGACTGAAGCTAGGCATTGCATCCTGGGAATCCCTTCTGGGCCCATTACTCAGCCTTGTAATATGGTCCTGGCCCCAGGGGTGGGCTTGCTTTCTTAAAAGCAGCAGAGATACACAGAAAGGGGGACTGGAATAGGTGTCAGCAGATGGAAGTGTTTGTGTTCTCATGGCCCCTTGCACCTGCTGGAAGATGAGGAGTAAGCCCTTTAGCTTCTCTCAACACCAGTTTCCTTATCTGACACATGTGAAGAGTATCTTTTTTGTTGTTGTTGTTAATCCTCACCCAACAATGGCTTTTTCCATTGATTTTTAGAAAGAGTGGAAGGGAGGGAGGGAGGAAGGGGGAGAGAGAGAGACACACACACACACACACACACACACACATTGGTTACCTCCCAAATGTGCCCCAACCGGGGCGGGGATTGAACCTGCAACCCAGGCATGTGCCCTTGACCAGAATCGAACCTGTGACCTTTCGATGCGCAGGCTGATGCTCTAACCACCGAGCACACCTGCCAGGGCAAGAGTATCTTTTTAATGTACTCATGGGCATGCTGGGAGAATATGTTCTATGCCTGGACAGTAATTCTATTAATGGGCGGGGGCCATGCATTCTATCATTCTTTCATACAGTAAAAAAAAAAATTACAGTTGTCCCTCGCCACTTCGCGCTTTGACTTTTGCGGCTTCACTCTATCGTGGTTTTTTCAAACATATTCATTAAAAAGTTGATCGAGACAGTGAAAATGGCACAGCGCGCGCTTGGTTGTCTGAGTCAATTATACACCCCTGTATTACAATTAAAATTAAAATTACTGTACGTATGGGCTGTAGGCCTATGTATTCGAGCACCCCCGCAAATCCTTCAACGCCAGGTGCAACCGCTCAACCTCTCCTTGTGTGTGGGCAATAACTTTTTTCCAAAAAATCGGGTGTGGGGAAACCAAGCCAATCAGAGCGTGCTGGTCACTGATTGGCTATCCTGTCCTCTTCCTATCCTGGCCACTGACTGGCTCAGCCTCGTCCAAGTTCGTTTCTCTCATACAGGCTTCTACATCGCTACGCATCGGAAGATTCTTTGCTCTTGTAAGTGTTTGTGATTTCTGAGAACATTTATCTAAGCCCCACGATGGCTCCTAAACGTGCTGCTTCTTCTAAGCCTTTTGACGATGAAAGTAAGCGCCGGAGGAAGATGCTTACCATCCAGGAGAAGGTGAAACTCTTGGATATGATCAAAGATGGCAAGAAAATCGTGGTGGTTGCCCACCATTACAACTTGAATGAGTCTACCGTTCGCTCCATCCGTAAAGATGCCAAGAACATCCGTGCAATGGCTACTGTCTCTTTCAACAAGGAAGCAAAGTGCATCGTGACAAGTCGTAATAAGTTCATAGTGAAAACGGAGTCTGCCCTAGCCGTTGGATCAGCGACAGCTGCAAGAAAAGCATTCCGTTGGATTCTCTGGTCATCCGGGAGAAGGCGAGGCAGCTCTATCAGTGCTTTACAGCGGACGAACCTCAACCAGGACCCTCTTCTGCCACGTTCATGGATTTCACGGCGAGCAAGGGTTGGTTCTAGAAGTTCCAGAAGAGGTATCATCTGAAGATGATACTGGGAGAAGCTGCCTCTGCTGACCAGCCTGCAGCAGAGGACTACGTGAACAACACGTTCCAGAAGATCCTTGAGGAGGGTGAGTATCATCCAGAACACGATCCCTTAACTGACAAGGATCTGGTGGAGATGACTAAGTCTGCGAGTGAGGAGGAGGAAGAACAGCCAGAGGTTCCTGGGGGTCAGGAGGAGGAAGTTGGCCTTACACTTGAGCGTCTCTTGCAAGTTGTGAGAACTATTAAGGGAGTACAGGACATGATTGGTGAATGGGACCCACAAATGATGCGTGCATTGTGGTTCCGGAATGCACTTGATGGAGTGATAGAACCCTACAAAAGCCTCCTCACGCATATGAAAAGACAGCGCCAGCAACTGCCTATCACGATGTTCTTCAGCCGTGCACCCAGACACCCACTGCCTGCTCCTAGTGCTCCTTCAGCGGAAGAAGACAGCGACGCACCTGCTGAAGATACTGCACCACCTGAAGACTCTCCCGCTGAGGTCGTGCCTTCAGAGGAGCAGTAACCTTGTGCTTCTTTGCTGTGCAGTACATCTCTTCATCTTCATCGCTTCATCATCTAACAAGTTGCACTATTTTCATTGGTTAGTGGTTGTGTGTAAGAACTGTGAGTGTGTGTAATTAAATGTACAGTAATGATATGATATTTGTAACGTCTAATATGTCTTATTTTTTCTTATTTTGTCTAATATATTTGGTAATACGAGTGTAATGGTGACTAAAGGGTGTTATTTCATGTCTAGAGGGCTCTAATAATGTTAAAAAACGTATTTAGAAGGTCGTAAACAGGTTTTCTATGCTCTAACTGCGAAAATATTCGATTTATAAATAAAGAATCCTGCTTTGCGGAAATTCATTTATCGCAGTAGAGTCTGGAACTGATTAACCGGATAAACCAGGGCCGACTGTACCTGCACACTTTTGTTGTTGTTGTTGTTTTGTTTTTTTGGAGGCACCATGAGAATTGGCCTTACCTCCTCCAGGGGCCTTCCCCAGACTCTGAGCTGGGTTAGCGATCCGATCCCTCCATCTCCCCGTGCCTCTTTGCATATTTCCCTTATTGCACTTATTACATCACAGTGATTGTTCTTCTCCCCGCCCGGAGCCGGAGTTTCTTCAGGGCCCAGACCTCTAATTCATCTTTGTAACCCTCGTGCCATTTAATAAATGTTTGATGAATAAACAACTCCATAAATAGATATGAAGATGAGCGGGACATGCACAGTGTTAAAGAAATTCATAGCCTAATGGAGGAGATGGCCGTGTGTATGAATACCTGTGGCACGTTGTTCTAACTACAACAAGCAATTCATTTGTTCATTTTTAAACAAAACGGGAACGCTTCATTCTCATCTAACAAAATAGCTTTTATTGGCACTCAAGGCATTTGGATGGAACGTATGTTACTGAAAAAGGATTTCTGGAAAGAGTAGAAGAGATAAGGAGAGAGATTATTCCTTTATCACGGTCATTACTCATCTGTAAGTCTTGGCTCTCCGTGGCATCTCCTGCGCCGCTTCCTGGGTGAGGTTAGGCGCTCCCATTATCCATGCTCACAGCACTGTTCTGCAACATACACCCCAGTAACTGTCTTATTTACTACTCTGCTGTCATCAGCCAGAACAGTGCCTGACAGGTAGTAAGATCTCTGTAAATTGCTGTTGAATATTTAAGTATATGCGCAGACAAGTTCTGCATCACGAAGAATTTTAAGAAACAATCCTGATTTCAAAAATTTTAAGGCCACGCGTTCTTCTTTCACCGCCATGAGATTTTACTCTGGCTCTGTGACGCAGTATTGGTTTGGAGCATGACCACTAGCTGACTTTCTCGGTAGGCCACCTCAGCCATCATGGACGATGTCCATGTACCTGGCCGAGCTAACCCATTGAAGAGAATTATTTCAGGTTATCCTCCTGGAATTCAGATGAAATTTAACTTCTTGTCGTTATCCAACAACTTTATAGTAGTAACCTTTCCCCACCCCTTGGAACCCTCATTTTTAGTTTTCTGGAAAAGATGCCGGTTTGAACACAGTTGCTACAAATAGATAAGGCATAGCCCACGACCCGCTTGCAGGTGCTGTCTGTGTTTCCTCGCACCGTCATTTGTCTCCAGGTCTGAATGCTTCTCTGGAGTCTTTATTGGCAGTTGAAAATAGAGTTCTAGCCAATGTAGATGCATTGTTACCACCAAATGCAATTTGCTGCCGCACGTTGTGTTCAGATAATGGGAAAGAGTAGAATTCATCCAAACAATTGTGCTCAAAGAAATGATACCACAGAGTGCGCCGTTCTCAGTTTTTCTGAATCATTTAAATGGTTTCATTGTAAGATGAAACCCTTTGTCTCCTATTTTTCAGCGGGAAAGTAAAAGCTTAAAGGAATTTCTTCTCTTAAAGAGACAGAACTTAGAGCCGATTCAGAAATATGGCATGTTATGTACCCATTTATGAAAAGTGTTACCAAGTGATTAGAGGATCGCGTTCATAAGGTTGGGACAACCTTGTTAATTTGGATTTTCTACAGGCATAAGGCATAGACTTGTGTGGACAACACTGAAGCGTTACCTATGGGGAGGCAGAAAACTTTGTTCCCACTTGCTCTGTGTGATCATGGAAAAATTATTCTCTTAGCTCCCTCAGGGGCTTGTTGTGAGTGATAACAGAAGACAAGGCAGGTGTATATAGTATCGTTAGGACAGTGAAGGAGAAAAAAGCTTTGTTACTATGGAAGTATGTGTTGTGTGTGAACTGCAAAACTCATTTCAGTTGCACATGGTAGGTTTGGTCTTTCCTTAAAGCAGTACTGTCAGAAACATTGTTTTGTTATGTGCCTGTCTCTGGAAGTTTTACTTATAAACCAGATTCTATTACAAGTAATAAAATAAAGGTCTGCCTATCAGTGGCTATTTTTGTTTCAAGGTAAAGCACTGAGCTGCAAAAGTCTTCATGAGAAGAAACATGATATCCTTTGGTGGAGGGCCACATTTCTGTCCGTTTTGCATAGAAGTTATAGGTATGTCTTTCTTTTTTTTTTTTTTTTAAGAAAACATAGAAAAATAATGTATGATCTACTAGTTGCCTGATTCATGTAACAGAATTTTAATCTAATTATAAAAAGCAATAAAGAGAAATCTGCAAATTAAAAACGGGCCGCTTGATGCCAGTCACACAGAGGATTCTCCCACGGACAACTAGAGGAGGGAAAGGGTGGTCACCAGGTGCAGGCACAGGGTCGCTCAAACCGCCTCAGGCCAACCTGAGTTCCAAATGCTTGTGAAGGGAGCCGCACAGGGGAGTCGGTATCATAGGGATGGGTGTGTCTGAAGTTCTTATTTTAGAGCACTTCTCCTGAGCATTGACACAATGTATATTGTTAGCTCATTTTGTATATGACCCTGTGAAGAATTTAGGAAAGGTTGATTCCATGATTTTGTAGCTGACCCTGTGAAGAATTTAGGAAAGGTTGATTCCATGATCTTGGCATTTTTTCTTCGAAAGAAGAGAATTGTTTAGCTGGGCTGAGGTATTGCAGTGTGGGGATCTGTGCTGCAGGAGATAGCCATCCAAACATGACAGCCAGCCGGGCATCTTCCCCACGGCTTGGCTTCACCGCCACAGAACACTGAGCTGGCAGAGATCTCATTTCATCCCTGGAAGAGGGCTTTATTTCATTTCAACCCCCAGCTGCCTGGTGCGCATTTCTGTTCAGGCAGTAAATAGCTTTAAGCTCCTTTATAAGCTCTCTCTCTTTTATATTCCATAGAAGGAAAAAAAGTTTTTTATATAAAGAACTCTCAAAACTCAATAATAAAGATATAAACAACTTTAAAAAAATTGGGCAAAAGATTTGAATAAATATATCACCAAAGAAGACATACAAGTGGCATAGAAAAATATTTAAAGATTCTCTACATTGCTAGTCATCAGAGAAATGCAAATTAAAACCACACTGAGCTACCACTATAATCCACTAGAATGACTGCTTTTAAAAATCCTGACAATACCAAGTACTAGTGAGAATGAGAGCAACTGGAACTCTCACGTGTTGCTGGTGGGAGTGCAAAATGGCACAACCACTGTGGAAAGCCATTCAGACGTTTCCTGTGCAGTTTAATATACCTTTACCACGGGAACCAGCAATCTCACTCCTGGGTATTCACCCAAGAGAAATGAAAACTTATATTTATACAAAAGCCTATGCAACAATGTTTATAGCAACGTTATTCATACTAGTCCCAAATGAGAAACAACTCCAATATCCATAACAGGTGAACGTGTAAACAAATGTGTGTGTCTATTCAGTGGAATAGTACTCAGCAACAAAATAGGTCCAGATACATGGACCCCTGGAACAGACTGACAAATCTCAGAGGGAAGTGGGGGTGGGGGGACGGGGGCTGGAAGAGATAAACCAAAGAACTTTTATGCATATATGCATAGCCCATGGACATAGGTAATGGTGTAGTGGCCCTGGCTAGTTTGGTTCAGGGGTTAGAGTGTCAGCCCACAGACCAATGAGTCGCGGGTTCAATTCCAGTGAAGGGCACGGACGTCGGTTGCAGTTCATCCCCGGCCCTGGTCGGGTCGTGTAGGAGGCATCGGTCTATGTGGCTCTATCACACTGATGTTTCTCTCTCTCTCTCTCTCTCTCCCTTCCTCCCACTCTTATCTGATAATAAGTAGAAAAGTATCCTCGGGTGAGGAATAATAATAAAAAAAAAATAGTGTAGTGAAGGCTGGGGTGGGGCAGGAGCTGGGTGGAGGGGGCCAAAGTAGGGAAAATGGGGGACATCTGTAATACTCTCAACAATAAAAATGCATTTAAAAAAGTTATAAGCAAAAGGTACACACAACAATATGGGTGAATCTCAAAATAATTATGCTAAGTGATAGAAGCCAGACAAAAAAGAGTACCTACTATATGACTCAAATTACATAACATGTAATAGAAACTGTAGTAATGGAAATGGCTGGGTAGGATGGGGCCTGTGAGGGACGGAAGGGGCGAGCTACAAAGGTGAATGGGGAAGTCCTTGGCCGTGCCGGTGGCTTGTGTCCATTATGTAGGTTATGGTGATGGTGTTAAGAGTGGATACATATGTTAAAACTTCTCAGGTACATTTTAAATGTGTGCAACATATTGTATGCCAATTGTAGTGCCTCCTATTTCATACATTCATTCCCTTAGTTTATGACCAAAACTCATTTCTATAGAAGAATTCTTGCTGTTAATGTGAAAGTAACTGTAGAACTAGAAAAATTGCCATTCTGCAACTTCTAATGAAACAGTTTCTGTAGGCAATGTTCACCCTGCTGAAACCTTTAGGGGAAGTGTTTCTGGGAGTAGGTTAGATGGCTGTCACCACCTGAATCCACTGATCAATCACTAAAAGAGGAACAGCCACGTATCATACATCTACTGATTTGATGCAAGATGAAATACACAGCACCACATATGAAGAACTCTCGCTGAAATTGTTGAACCTAAATAAAGTCAAAACCCTGGATCCCATGTTCAGTTACCAGGAAATAAGGGGCTAGAGAAACACCTTACATGCTACATTCCATTGGAAGCAACAAGGCAAATCTAGAATGTCAGGTATGCTGAGGACAACTGACCTGGTTGTTAGAAAAGCATGGTTGATTATAAAACTTTTATGAGACATAATAATTATACATGATGCATGGATCATGGGATGGAAATTGATTTGGAAAAAGCAACTTTAAAAAGACATTTTTTTGGTAATGGGAAAATTTGAATATGGGCTGGGAATGAGATGATGCCAAGGAGTGACTTAATTTTGTTAGATGAGATAATCACCATCATAATTACAGTTATGAACAAAAATATTCCTATTTTTTAGCAGTTATATATGAAAGTATTTAAATGTGAAATGATGTGAGAAAATTACCTTAACACACTACAAAATAAAGGAAGAAAGAAGAAAAAGAAAAAAGGAATTGATGAATTAAGTATGTTACAATGTTGGTGATTTTTACATCTGGAGGATAGGTGGGTAATTGGGGTTTATTTTGCTATTATTTCTGCTTTTGTGTATGTTTGAAAACTTTCATAATAAAAATTCTTTAAAACCATTCTTATAAGAATTATGCAGACTATAAAATATAAGTAAATAGATACAATTTTAGGAATAGATTACTGTGCATTTTACATGCAAGAAACACCTGCCTATGAATTCAATTAAAAACAGTTTTATCTCTATTAAAAAATTCAGATTTATTAACTGTCTATTTGCATTACAAAGGGGATTGTTTTTTTTATAAACTAGTTTATCATGGAATTCCATTAAATGATTGATTTCATTTCCATGAGTATTCTTTTTCTAAATCCTCTCAATTTAACCTTTTTCTTTCCTCAGTCTTTTCTACTCTCCAGCCAAGCATATTGAGTCCTTGCTTGCCTCCAAAGCTTTATGAAAACTTCTTTCCTCTATCTGAAGTCATTTTCTTCACTTTGTACTTCACAAAAGCTTTTTTACCAGGGTTTCCCAGAGGAAGAGAACCAACAGTATGGTGATCTGTCTGTCTGTCTATGACATTTATTATGAGTAAGTGGCTCACAAGATTATGGAGGCTGACACGTCCCAAGATCTGAAGTTGGCAAACTGGAGACCCCGGGGAGCTGGTGCTGTGGGTCTCAGTCCGAGAGCTGGTAGGCTCGAGACTCTGAAGAGCTGATGTTTCAGTTCAATATGAAGGCAGGAAAAAACTGATGCCCCAGCCTCAAGGCAACCAAGCAGGAGGAATTCCCTCTTCCTCAGCCTTTTTGTTCTGCCAGGTCTTTGGCTGATTAGACGAGGCCCACCCACATGAGTGAACTGTTACTCAGTTTACTAATTCAAATGTTCAAGTCATCTGGGTACACCCAGAATCACATGTTTGAGCACATGTCTGGGTACCCTGCGGCTCCTTCAAGCTGACACGTAAAATGAGCTGTCACACTCATTCATGCTTTGAGATCCAGCTCAAATACAAATCCTGTAGGAATGCCTCCAGTTGTCTGCACCGTACAGATTTACACGTCTGCGTTTTATTCTAGGCCGTGAATTCCTTAATGCACAAGTTGTGTTCTTTTTTTTTTTTTTTTTTTTTTTTTATCCACTTGAGGACATTTTTGCATTTATCTTCAGATAGCGCAGGAGGGAGAGAGGGAGGAAGAGAGAGAGAGAAACATCAATGTGAGAGAGACACATCGACTGGCTGCCACCCACACGACCCCAACCGGGGCCGGGGACAAATCGCAACCGAGGTATGTGCCCTTAGTGGGAACCGAACCCGGGACTCTCTGGTCCGTGAGCCGACACTCTAACCTCTGAGCCAAACCGGCCAGGGCAGAGGTTGTGTTCTTAAAATAAAAACAATTCAGGTACAGATTTGAGATTTTAGATATGAGCAAGTTATCACTCAATAGAATCTCTTTGACTTTTGTTTTGTTCTGTATTATAGTGAATTAAAATCAAATTTTATATGCACAGAGTTAAAAATCAATTACCATTGAAAATAAAAGTAATATTCCTCTTCCTTATTGTACTCTACCTTAAATCCTGCTCCCCGGAAGTCTGTAGTTTATTTTGCTGTTTCTTCTGCCTAGTCACCACTGTATCTTAAAATAATACATTCATGCTGCTATTTCTTAATATACCCGTTTTAGACATTATTATTAATCATCAATAACAGATGGTAACTTAGCTTTCTCATACCACTGCCCCACTTAAACCATTTTTCCTATATAACTATATACGTTTCTCAGTGAATCAGTAAACAATGTTATATTATTATGATGGTGTAAATGTGCTCTGAACTGAGGTAGGTAATATGCTGTACCTATGAAGGTTCATCTGCAGAAAACAAAACTATTTAAGTTACCTTAAGCATAGCCTGATGATAAAGAGAATTGGGGGCTGTTGGGACAGTAAGGAGCCAACAGTTGGATTAAGTGGCATCCTGTCCATGGATGAGATGGCAGGTACCCTGACAGGGCCTCCTGAGCCTTGTGAGAGGACACTGCTGTACAGGAGGTGTAGGCTGGAGACAGCTGAGCCCCAGGAGCCTGTGAGGGAAGCACAGGGGAACCTAAAAGAGGAAAACCCTTTCCTCCTCTAGTGTCCCTCCAGCGCCCTCTAGTGACGAGGCGTGACGTCGTGGCACCTAGCAAAGGAGAAGACTTGACAGAGCCCACCTCCATTATCACAAAGCAGTAAGGAAGGGTGGATTTGGAGCTGAGGGGCAGTGACTTAATTAACTGCCATGTCTGTTAAATTCAGAAGCCTTCCAACATGCAGTTATGCTTAAATTCCAAATGCTAAGTCAAAGGCTTGGGTGTGTGTGGTGGAAGATGGGGGAGTGTGTTATTTTGGGATATTTGAAGGACTGCCACATGAGGGAAGAATTCATCGTGTGTCTCTCAGAGAGAACAAGATGAGTAAAAGGTATAGGGAGGTAGGTTTTGGAAGATTCCCTGAGGAATTTAGATGCTTATCTCCGAATGTTGCAAGTATCCTGACACTCAGATAGATGAAATGGAGTCTAGTGTGATTCTCTGTCAAGTTGAAGGAGTTCAACTGGGTTGTAGGAAGTTGAACTGGGTGATCTTCAGGGTCCATTTCAATTTTGAGAAGTATGGACTTTTGGTGAATACCTCTGTTGCCTAAAGTGAGGCACCCCTGTATATCAATCCATCGTTCCCCCCACTTATTTCTCTATCTATGCATTGTCCATCATCTGTCAATCCATCCATCCTCTTTTGAGTTGCTTTAAAACTCAATGAAGTTATTTTGCTCAATTAAGACTCACTACTTGGACCAGTGTTGATTGGTTGGCTTCCTAGGGCTATTACATTGACTGATCCACATACAAATGCATTATTTTTATCCGGTTTAGAATACTTTTATTTGCTGTCTTTTATATTCCGGGTATCCTTTTTCTAAAAATTTCTTGTAGTATGCCAGACAGCAGTACTATCAGCAAAGAGACTGCATAAAACCACATGTAACCAAGGTGCTAAAATGAGAAAACACAACATATTGTACACTGAGCTAAGTGACTCCAAGGTAATCCGTCCCACACTGAAGTTTTGGAAATTTAGCTTACAGTTGTCTAAGCAGAAGAGCGGGGACTAGGACTTGGTCTTCTTCGTCTGCCACAGCTCATTTCCTTAGTTCAAGCCTGAGAGTTAATGGTATGATTTTACTGTTTGAAACTGGACGTGTTTTCTTTTCTGACACGTAGGGATTTTAAAGAATCAGAGTGTGCAAACCGAAGTGAAATCATGCAAAGCATTTCCTCAGTAGGGCCCATTCCTTGTTCAGTGGTGACACAGGTCCTGACAATGGCATGCTCTTGGTCACTGAGCAGTGGGGTCTCCCAGTACGTCCGAAAACGTGTGTCAGGGATGTGCTGGGAAGTTTGGAGTTGGTAACCCCTGTTTATAAGCTGTGTAGCACAAAGCTGGAACCTGGGTTTGATTCATGAATAAAGCAGAGCCCAGAGAATAAAGCACATTGCCCAACATCACACAGCCAGAGGTACACATCTGGGAT
This sequence comes from Tadarida brasiliensis, assembly GCA_030848825.1. Classification (NCBI taxonomy): domain Eukaryota; kingdom Metazoa; phylum Chordata; class Mammalia; order Chiroptera; family Molossidae; genus Tadarida; species Tadarida brasiliensis. Next base: position 41,609,850 of record CM061259.1, on the reverse strand, counting down.
TAGAAATTAGATCTCTTGATTCACAACCCAGACCCCCCCCCTTTTTTTTTTAACCTACTTTTTAGTTTTGATCATCATTAAGTGAGAAAATCATTAAGATGATTGCTCAGGAAAATAAAAATCCCTCTGCTGAAAACCTGTTCCCTGGAATTCGGGGTCTAGTCCCTTCCATCCCTCCGATGCCCGGCAGCGTTTCCTTGTTGGTGCCTGTCCAGGCAGAGAAGCCACCGTCTCTATGGCAGCCTGGGTAAGGTGGCCTCCACACTTGTCCTTACTCTGTTTCTTTTTGGACAGGCCTTTTTCTCATCAGTAACCCAGAGCAGTGGCTCCATGACTATGCTTCCTGCAGCAGCTGTTTGCCGCTCAATGGCTGGGGGCGCAGTCGCAGGGAGTGCATGCCACCCTATCCGGCAGAGTCGGTTAATCATACACAACCCACCAACAGTGGGCCGCCTTGTAATTGTTACAGGGCCCTTTCAATTTCTTGCAATTTCCTTTGTCTCAGCAGTTTTGGTTGCATCCTGAAAACTGTCAGGCTTCCTTGTTTCTGTAAGGACCTGACAATTCCGGCCTCACAATGCAGCTTAAATTGGACCAGCTGCTGCCTCAATGGAGCAGTCTGCCCATCTCCAAGGCATTAAGCCCAAAATTATTTCGAAAATTGAAGCCTTTGACTTGCTCTGGATTAATGTGATTAAGCAGGGCTTGCTTTAATTTGTAGCCATCTCTTCCTTTATTAATAACGTCTCATCAATCGGAGCAGCACGTATGTATGGGAGACAACAGAAAGTTAGGGTGATTGCAATTTGTCTGTAAGAAAAGTCTTTAATGTTTCAGTAGCAACTGAAACAGGCTTCAGTTGTGTGCAGATTTAGATCTGCTTGTTATTCTTAATTTTTTATGGAAACCTAATAAGCAAATGAGTCCTCCATCCTTCTCTCCCTTTGTCCCTACCCCCCTGAGGTCTGCATTGGATTTACAGCTCCCTTTAAGTCATAAAGAAAGGATTTTTTTTTTCATCTGAATTATATCAGCTGGTGAAATCTGGAAGAAATATCCTTCAGGGTTAATTAAGAAAGGTAGAATTAAAAGGGATTTAATATTTTTTTCTCAGTATAATTGAAAGTGCATAACCATTATGATGATGAAAAATAATGTTAGCTTTTCTAAATAAGAAAGTATATACCTCATTACTTGAGACCTAGATTTTTATAATAACAGTGGTGGGTGATAAAGGAAGAAATATGGGCAATGTTTTTTAAAATGTCTTTAATCATTTTTTTTTTAAGATCAATGAAGTTATTCTTATACAATGTATCCGGCCAATTTAAGATGCTTCTAATTCTAGGTCACATATCTTTTCACCTTCATATGATTTAGCTAATTGAAAGTATAGTGCAAATATTTTTCTGAGATTAAGTTTGCTCTTCCTTCTATACTATGAGAGCCAAAGCACCCAGGTCTGGGAGTCAGCCAACCTGGAGTTATTCTACTTTTTTCCTACCAAAAGGCTGTGTTACCTTGGGAAAGTGACTTAGCCTCTCTGTGCCTAAATTTCCTCATGCATAAATTTAGGAAATTGAGCAGGAAGCTTTCTAAAGTCCCATCTAGTCCCATTATTCTATAGATCCAACTTGTAAGGTTTCTTACCCCATTAAAAAATATATGATTCCTTGGATCTGATTCCAGTGTTCCAGTTCTTGCTTTTCGCCTTTACAAAGTATAGAATATAAAGGACCCAATTTACTGATATTTGGATCAAATCTGGTAATTTCTGGGAGTCAAAGAGCCTCAGATAACTCAGTATCACTGCATATGCTTTTAATCATATCTAAGACCCCAGATGTGTTTCTTTCCCATGGTTTTCATTTCATGCACACACAAGTCAAAGTTCCTATTCCCAAGTACTGTTTCATTTGCAGGAATATGTCTAAAAATGATCTTTATTAAGAAAACTTTAAAGATGTGACAGGGTTAATATTTAGAGACATCTTTCTTATAAATGGTCCCCTTGTTTACAGTTCTTTGGCTACTTAGTTACATAAATTTTGTTTAGATGGGCCATAAAAACCCTTATCAAGAAGTAATCTATATTATGCCAGGGACAAGTTCTAAAACCTTTGTCCATTTCTCCCTCCCATTTTGCCTAATGTTTTGATATCTTTTGTAACTGATGTTCACGTTCTTGTTAAATACTTTACTCTCAGTTGGATCATTCGTTTACTTACTCTTCAGATCTCGGTTCTAAAAATGCTCTGCGACAGCCCCCTGGACTAAGCGAGGCTGGGCCTGAGAGCCGGGTACAGCAGGGGTGGCCTCTTCCTCTACGTCAGAAGATGTGCTGTGGCGTTCCTTTGGGGCTCTGTCTGAGCCGTCTGTTCCACAAATCACTGTATTACACAGGAGACAGCATGCGCCTGCGTCTTGACTTGGTTATGCCATGATCCGTGGGGTTGGATTACCTGCTACAACACATAGACCCCCACAATGTACAGCAGGTTTGCTTCTTGTTCCTGTAACAGTCAAAAGCGGGCGTTCCTGGTCCGTGGGCAACTTTCCTTCCGTGGTGATCCAGGGAGCCACACGGCTCCCATTTTGTGGCCCTTCTCTCTCTGTGGCCTGTTGTCATCTCTGTCTGGCGTATCAGATGGGGCAGAGAGAGCATGGAGAGGGCAGACCTGCTGCTTAAAAGCCTTGGCTCCGAATCGGCACACATCGCTTCTGCTCCTTCCCGGAGAGCTCAGTCACGCGGCCACACCAGCTGCCAGGAAAGCCAGGGACTGCCGTGCAGGTGGGCTTCGGAAGACGAGGAGGTCGCTTTCTCGTGAAGACTGCAGAATCTGCTGCACCCTAATTCATTCTCAGCTCTGCCTTCCCGTGGTTTCATGGTGACTCCCAGGAGACAGTGCTAAAATGGCTCTCATTTGTGAGGGCAGCTCTGCGTGGAGCTTTAAACATTTCAAATGGTCTTTTTAAGTTTTCAAAGGACCTAGTCATCTACAAACTGCCTTCTGACTGATTGGACTTCTGGTTGGGACCTTTGAAGTTTATTGGAGGTCTCAGTCTTATTGACACTGTCTGGGTGGTGGTCAGACAGGGCATTATGGCAGTCTTGTGAGGGTGCTCTGTCACCAGAATAGATTTTTGCCTTTAAGTAGGATTTAAAATAGTTTTTTTCCTTTGGTGGTTGAGTTTTTTTTTTTTTTTTAAGGGCATTTAGATCATTGATTATATGGGGATCACCATGTTGCCTTTTTCTTATATCCCACCATAGTTCTTTCCAGGCTCCACTGCTGAATGGCTACATGAGCTTGAGTATCTGTTTGAGACTGTGTGTTCATTAGTAAAAGTTGGGATTCTCATTCTCACCTTGATGGATAGGGTGATGATTACAGCGCACATTACATGTCTTCTTTTTCAAAAGAAAAATAATTTTTTCTTTATTGATTTTTAGAGAGAGAGGAAGGGAGAGGGAGAGAGACAGAAACATCAACGAGAGAGAACATCAACTGGCCACCTCCTGCATGCCCCCCACTGGGGATTGGGCCCACAACCTGGGCATGTGCCCTGACTGGGAAATGAACCAGCGACCTCTTGGTGCATGGGTCGATGCTCAACCACTGAGCCACACCAGCCGGGCTGTTACATGTCTTCTATGTCAGCTACTCAACATAACCCTGTTAAAAGAAGTAATTAATATAAAATCACTGGCTCTCCAGACATGTCATGGGTGAAAAAAGGGAGTATGGACATTTATTTAAAAATAAGTATCCTTAGAGGTTTAAGAAATCAGCCATATCAAAGCTAATTCCCCCTGAGAACTCAGTTTAGGCACCTCCTCTTTTGGGGAGCCTTCCCTGTACCCGCATTCTTACTGAGCACTGGGCTACTGTCTTGTTATTGCCTGTTTATGTCTCTGAATGTCTCACAACATCAAATGCTTTTTATTTTCAGCTGTATCTCTGGGCCTCACAAGGTTCAAACATACAAAATTGCCATTTTTGTAATAATAAAAAAAAAGTTGGATATTAAGAATTTCATATGGTTGATCATAATCCATAAGAGGCATGAGATATTTGGTTGGCTATGGAGTGATGTCTGACACCTGACTGTGGGACCCATATTACTTTTGAGTTTCATGCTGTGTTCAGCATCTATTATGCCATTGTTGACATCATACAGGCAAATATACGATGGAGTCCTCAGTGTGAGTCTCTGCCTATTTCGGGTATCCATGACTCAGACTCCCAGATGAACAAATTCCTTAAAGACAGGCTATTATCTGGTTTCTTGTGTATCTCCCACAATGCCAGTGGTGGTACAAAAATAGTTGGCATTAAATATTTTCAGATTTGCCTTGAATGCACTTGTTTTAAGTTACAGTTGAAGAACATGAGCCTCCTAATTGAGAAATGTTCAGTGATTCGATCGTAATCCCAGGGCATTTGACAGAATTAGCATCTGTGCCCAGTGGCCAGCCTTATCTCCGTGACGGCGCTGCTGCCTCAGTTAGACAGGGTAAGGGTGTCAATTTGACAGTATGTTTTCTTGCTCTAGGCTTTTGCGTGTGTGTGTCATCAGGTTTCCTGGGCAGAAACGCCAAGTTTGGAGTCAGACCCGATTTCGGATCCAGTTACGCCGTCTATGGACGTGTGGCCTTGGCACAGCCGTTCAGCGTTTTGCTATTTCATTTGTCAAATGCCTGCTTCACACCATTGTTGTGAGGATTTAATGAGATCCGATATGTAGGTTATTCAGGATACTTTTGGCAGCAAGTAACAGAAATCTCAACTAAAATTGGCTTAAAAATAGGAACGTGTACTTTTTACATAGTTAGAAGTCAAGAAGTTCCAGGTTAGTTAATTCAGTGGCTTGAAAAAAAAATCATCAGGAATTCAGGTTCGTCCTCGCTTTCCACTCTGCTATTCTCAGCTTTGGCGGCGTTCCCTCATTGGCCCTGGATGGCTGCCACGATTTCAGGCATCTAAGTCCTCAGATTCAATGTTACTGTCAAGAAAAGAGGGCTAGTACTCCCTTGTTTGTGTCTTTTTGTAAGAAGAAGAGTTTCCTAGAAGTCCCTCGGAAGACATCCCCTTATATTTCTTTGGCTAGAATGGTTCACATGCTATGGCTCTCCCAGCCACTGAACAGAGGGGGCCTCGAGGTCGTGGGACAGTCCAGACTTACCCCTGAGTGCTGGAAATATCGGGGGAGCTGTTTGTAGAGTGTTTATACGACTGTCTGACCACTATGCTGTACACCTGAAACCAATACAAAATAATATTGAAAGTAAAATGTAATTGAAAAATAAAAATTTTAAATGCAACAACAATAAAAACAAAAAACAACCTAACCCCTCATACGTCAGAAGGTTCCAGTTTGTCTGCAAGTGCTTGACTGCCAGACTCCTAAGCTGAATTGGTTTATAGGCAAGGGACGTGTGTGTATGTGTGCGTGCATCTGTGTGTGTGTGTGTGTGTGTGTGTGTGTGTGTGTGTGTGGTGCTGGGGGGGGGGTGGATAGCTGTTGGGTAGACAGTAAGATGATCAAATTTATCTTATTCATTATTGTAGACTTGATAGAAGGTCCGATTTGCTAACAGGTAAATAACAGATTAATAAAAGTGTTTCTTAGCATTTCTAGGCATATCTTTACTTTCTGAAAAAACAAACAAACACGACTCTTTTGCTGTGAAACAACTGTAAAATCAAACCTATAAACCAAAATTTTGAGTTAACCTTTTTTGTCAGTCTTTCCCTTCACCGAAGAATACATTATGTGTGTTACTAAAACACACATGTATACAAAAATTGTTTCAATTCTTGCTGAGTGCCATTCTACACCCTGGCCAGTGTGGGTGCTGTGAGAGGGACGAAGGTCCAGAAGAAGTAAGTTTATTGTAATTCAAGCAGCTTGTTGCCTAGTAGAGCAGAGAAGGTCATCCTAATTTCAGGCAGAAAGTGCTGAGGGCCACAGACAGATTCAGGTGGAAAGCTCTGGGAACCAGAGGGTGTCAGAGAGGGTTTCTGACTGGGAATCAGAAAGTGTCATGTAGGAGCTGACTCTGGACAGCCTGAAGGTGGCAGGGAGGAAGGTGAGCCCAGATCGAAGCCCCAGGGTGTGTAAGGACTGGCAGTGTTAGGATGGCCCTTGAGAAGTGGTGGGAAAGGCTGGCAAGAAAGGAAGATGAGGTCAATCATATGACACGCACAGTATGACTGTCATATTCTGGCATGGACTAATTCCCCACAGATACTACACTTTTAAGCTAGGAGGATAATAAAAATCTGTCAGCTGCCTTCAGTTTTCATGAGCTTCACCATGAGTCCCAGCTTAGCAGGTTCTCAAAGGCCTGTGTATTCAGAATTCAGTTGAAGGAGCGCCTAGTGGTCACCTGCCACGTGGAAAGCACAGATCTTAGGAGCTTGGGGCCCAAAGGCAGAATGCAATTCAGCTCCTGCCCTCAAGAATGTGGGGTCTCAGGGTCCGCCCATCAGTGAATCCCAGGCTCCGCCATCCCCTGGCCTCTGGGGTTAGTCTAAATGTCTCTCTTTGAACAGGCTAGTTCTTCTACCTTGTTGCATGGGGAGCAGGGAGGAGCAGCCCTCTGGGGACCAGTGATCCAGCCCAAGGGAAGGGGCACTAGACCTGCAGAGAGCGGGGAGACGTGGAGAGCCAGCCCGCACACCACTTTGTGGGCTTGATTCTGGCTCTCTCGGTCACTTCTGACAGACTCCTCGGTGTCACATGGGAAGTGGGCAGCAGGCGCTGGAGGTTAACTCTGCTCGCCAGTCAGCAGAGCACAGAACCTCGACCACTGGAGTTGGTGCCAAGCTCCGTGTTCCGTGAGGAGGGTCACCCGCACAGGACATTCTAGGAAATTGTAAAATGCTTTATGCCCTCGTTAGACAGAGGGGGTTGGAAGAGCCGAGAGAGAGGACTTCTCTGGAGGAAATCCCTCCCCTACCCAGGGCCCAAGGAGAGCCAGTGAAATGATACTTCAATGTTACCTGAAGCCGAGGGAACGAGGCCTCAGGGAGAGCACCTGGAGAACTTAGCATCTGCTCCTCGAATTTGGGAAATGGAAGGACTTGTGTGTCATTCCTCCCCATGGAGGATGAAGGTCAGGGCTGTGGCAAGAGCTGTCTGGAATGGAAGGAAAACACAACCAGACTGCGATCTAGTGTGTTCCCTCCATGGTGGGCAAGGGCGTGTGTTTTCCAGCATTGGACCCTGTGCTAAGGAGGCAGCCTGGGGGTCTTTTACAAAGTCACTCAACCAAGAGGACCACTTGGAGGGGCAAAGGGACTCCTACAGAGAAAATCTGTGGGGTGGATTTCTGGAAGCCCAGAGGTTGGGGAACAGGTCAGGGTGGTTGTATGCAGCTAGTTGGAGCAAACACAGAGGCCCTGCCCACCTCCAGCAAGCAGTGGCCAGAGGTTCTCAGAAGGGGGATCCCCCAGACATCCACAAATTTACCCAGTGAGGAAAAGAAGCTTTAATTATCCACCTATCACATACAGAGGGAACCCCTACACCAGATGTATTAATTTCCTAGGGCTGCCATAACAGGGTACCACAGACTGGAGGCTTAAACCACAGAAATTCATTTTCACACAGTTCTGGAGACTGGATGTTTGAGGGCTGGTTTCTTCTGAGGCCTCCCTCCTTGGCTTGTAAACGGCCGTCTTCTCTCTGAGTCCTCACATGGTCTCCCCTCTGTGTGTGTCTGTGTCTTAATCTCTTCTTTGTATAAAGACACCTGTCATATTGAATCAGGGGGCACCTCAATGACCTCATTTTCACTTAATTACCTCTTTAAAGGCCTTATTTCAAATATAGTCACATTCTGAGGCACTGGGGGTTAGAACTTCAGCAAATGGATTTTGAGGAGGTCACCATTCAGCCCATAACAGATTACAAATGTCACCTACCATATAAGGCTGAACTTTCTCTCTCCCCTGTCTCCTCTCTCTGGGCCTGACCATGGAGGGGTCAGAATGACAGAGAAGGAGGTTAGTGGAGCATGAAGAAGCCGACCACGTCTTCCCCTCACCCCAAGCTTCCTGGCCTGAAGCAGGCCCCAGTTAGGAAGAGGAGTTATAATGTTCTCAGAAGGCCATCATTGGGAGGTCTTTGGACCTCGCCAGCCATGAACAAGACAACTCGCATCTCAAGGTCTGCGTTCTTCATTAATCCAGTCATTCCAGGAAGGCATGGTCTGTGGTAGGAAAACAACTAGTTCATTTTAAGGTTTACTGCAAACGGCAATCCTATTTAACTTCCCAGCAGACACCCTCCAAAAGTCATTGAACAACCTCCAAGCCACCTTTTGGGTTTTATTATTTACAAGATGTTTGAAGAGTAGTTTTTAATAGACTAGGGAAAAAGAGGTTTACATCATGGCCTCTGTAATGAAAACGATTATTTTCAGTTCTAGATCGACACAGTATAACTTTTTGTAATATTAGTAGACTTATAATTAACTGGTGATCTCATATGTATAATTAAAGTTAAATGCTTAGGTGAGTGGTTCTAATAACTTGCTCTTAAGATGAAAAATAAAGGTTAATATCCATAGTTTCTTTTAATAAGAACAGATATAAGGCTGATATTCTAGGGGCATTACAAGTCCCTCCCTCCCTCCCTCCCTCCCTCCCTCCTTTCTTTCTTCCCTCTCTTTCTTTCTTTCTTTCTTTCTTTCTTTCTTTCTTTCTTTCTTTCTTTCTTTCTTTCTTTCTTTCTTTCTTTCTTTCTTTCTTTCTTTCTTTCTTTCTTTCTTTCTTTCTTTGATTTTTAGAGAGAGAAGAAGGGAGAGAGAGATAGAAACATCCATGTGAAAGAGAAACATTGATTGGCTGCCTCCTGTATGCCCCTACTAGGGATCAAGCCTGCAACCTGAGCGTGTGCCCTGATGGGGAATCGAACCAGGACCTCTCAGTTCATGGTACGACGCTCAATCCATGGAGCTACACCGGCCAGGCGCAGGTGTTTCTTTTTAAATAAAATTAAATATTTGGTCACCCTGGCTGGTTTGGCTCAGCAGTTGGAACATCAGCCCGCGGACCAATGAGTCGCAGCTTCAATTCTGTTCAAGGGCATGTACCTCAGTTGCATTTCATCCCTGGCCCTGGTCGGGGTCATGTGGGAGGTAGCCAATTGATGTGTCTCTCTCACCTCTCTCTCTCTCTCTTTCTCCCCCTCCCTCCCACTCTATCTGAAGATAAATGGAAAAATATCCTCAGGTGAGGATAAAAAAAAAAAAATTAAATGTTTGGTCCATGAAAAAGATTATATAAAGTGAATTAAAATGTAAAACATAATAAAAGGAACCATCAGTTAAGAACTAGGACTTTACCAATAACGTCAAAGCCCTTGGCTTGCCCCTCCCTCATTGCATCTCCAGCATCGTCCACTCTCTGAACATGGTGTTTATTATTCCTTTGCTTTCCTTTGTAGCTGGGATGCACATGCTTGTGTGTCCCAAAGCAGTCTATTATTTAGTTTCACCTGTTTGGACCATTTTATAAGTAGTATCATACTGTGTACAGATTCTTGCATGAATTCTTTTTCTCAGTCAACATTTTGTTCCTGAGATTCACCCATATTAAGCCACATAGCTGTAGTTCATCACTGTTCTTCTGCTGACAGTATATTATTGGGTAGCTATGCTGCAAATTATTATTATTTTTTTCCTGTAGATGGACATTGCGTTGTTTCCATTTCTTTCCTGTTATAAACAGTGCTGCTTTGTACATCCTTTCACATCTCCTGGCACTGGTGTGTAAGAACACCTCTAGACTCCTTCTGGAATTAAAAGAAAAAATACATGTTTTCATTGATTTTAGAGAGAGAGGAAGGGAGAAGGAAAGAGAGAGAAACATTGATTGGTTGCCTCCTGCATGCCTCCTACTGGGGATCGAGCCCACAACGTGGGCATGTGCCCTGACCAGGAATCAAACAGGTGACCTCTCGGTGTGTGGGACAATGCTCAACCAACTGAGCCACGCCTGACAGAGCTCCTTCTGGAATTTTGAGTTGTAGAGTATCTGCAGCTTTTGATATCCAAGGTATTACAGACCTATTTCAGGGTATACATTTTTTTTATCCTGTTGAGAATTTTGTATTTTTCCTCCTAGAAACTCCTTTAAGGAGTTTTTATGTATACTAGATGTTAATCCTTTGACAGTTCTACATATAGCAAATACTTTTCTTATCTTTGGTTGCTTTTTTTAAAAAAAAAAATCTTTATATTGTGTTTTGATGAGAAGTTCTTTATCAAAGAACTTCTTGAATTTCTTGGTCTTTTTTTTTTTTTATAGCCTGTACATTTTGTATCTTGCCTATCCCCGTTTTTCTGTTATTTTAAGAGTTTGTATAAGATTTAGATAATCTATTTCTTGACTATTCTATAGAATTTACCTGTGAAGTCCTCTAGGCCTCATTGTTTTCTTTTGGGAAGTTTTTAAAAAAAAAAAAACCACAAAAAAAACTAACAATCTAGTTTTAAAAAATAGTTATTAAAGAGAATTTAGCCTTTCTCTTTCTTTGTGGGCCAGTTCTGGAAAGTTATATTTTTCTAAGAATTGTATTTGCATGCAGTTATTATAATGTTTTTCTCATCTTTTTAACCTTTGTTGCATCTGTAGTTATGGTCCCATTTTATTAGTTAAAATAATTTATTTGTGCTTTCTCTTTCTTCTTGATAAGTTTTTGCCTTCATGATCCTTTTCTATTGAATATGTGTTATATGTTTCATTCATTTATGCTTTCCTCTTTTTGTCCCTTCAAATACTTTTGTGTCATTCTATTGTTCTCTTTCTAACTTGTTACTTTGTTCATTGATATTTTTACTTTTTGCTCCTTCCTCATATTATAATTGGATTACAGCTATGAATTTCCATCAAAGAACCATGTTTGCTGCCTCCCCAAAATTTTAATAGTAGAGTTTTCACTATAATTCAGTTTTAAGTATTTTAAAATTTTTATTGTGATTTCTTTTTAAATTATTTAATTTTTAAAGTTTTTTTTTATACTGATATATAACAGTCTTAAAATGTTAAACATAGTTACTATATTACCCAGCAATCCTACTCTTAGATATATAACAAAGAGAAACTCTTAGATATATAACAAAGAGAAATGACAACCTGTGTCCACACACAGGCTTATATGCATGAATGTTCATAGAATTACTTGGCTGTTCATGATAGCTAAAAAGTGCCAACAACTCAAATGTCCATCAACTGATGAATGGATAGTAAAATGTGATATATACATAAAATGGAATATTATTTGACAATAAAAAGGAATGAAATACTGATACAGGCAAGAACATGGTGACCTTGAAAACATCCTAAAGTGAAAGGAGCCAATCACAAAAGACCAAATAGCGTATGATTCTATGTATTTTAAATGTCCAGAGTATGTAAATTAGATAGGTTAGTGGTCACCCAGGACTGGAAGGGTTGGAGGGTGTGGATGACAAGAGCTGAAGGATGTGGAGATTGTTTTAGGAGTAATGAAAATGTTTCAAAATTGATTATGGTGATGGTTGCCCAACTCTGTGAATATACTAAAAGCCATTGAATTGTACACTTTAAATGGGTGAATTGTATAATGTGTGAATTTTATCTCAATAAAGTTGTTATCAAAGAAGAAAGCATTTTCTACTGAAATGGCCAGTAAGTTATAATAGCTCTAGACTTCTTAGTTTGAATTTGTATTGCCAATCCTTCTTTTTTCTCCCCCTCTACCTCTCCCCTCTGTCTCCTTCTCCTCCTCCTTCTCTCCCTCTCTGTCACTGGAAATGTTGCCTAACAAAGTTTAACTTATTTATTAAAAAGGATTAATGTAATGAAAATGAATGGATAACATTGATTTGAACATAATTTCCCATCCCCCCTCATAGATAATTGTATACAAACAGACTGAGATGACGCAACCTTGAGAATGTCAGTACTTGCCGACCAGCATGCAGGCTTCGACTGCATGATTTTGAGAAAGCAGGATCCTGAAACAATATAAGGGCAGTGACTGTAGGAGCAAACAGACCCCATATAACATACTTTAGAAAACGCGATAGGGAAGAAATGGCCTTTAAGAGACAATTTCTGGCACGTGCCACAGGGGAAAATGGTATCGAATCTACACAATGACCGGGTTCTATGGAGTGGCTCACTCTGTGCAGAATCTCACTTTATTCTCTGTGCCGGGGACCTTGACCCCACCCTGTGTGTGAAGTAGGAGCCTGCTTTGTGAAGAGGCGCTGATGAAGACGGTGGCCATTATCGAGCGGGGATCCAGACATCTGAAGCTTATAACCAAGCACAATGGTGAAGGCTTCTTAGCCGCGTTCCTAATTATATATTTTTTCCCTGCTTTTTAGATAAAGGGACAAAGAGCGATGGGACTGACTTTTCAGGGTTTCCAGGCTGCTCTGAAGTGTTCTTTTTGAGGTAGAGGGGTGTAGTTGCATTTAATAGTGGCGCCGTGCGTGGGGTGTGTTCCCCGGGACCATCCTCCCGCGCACGAGAGCGTGCAGATGTCGGAGATGCATTAGGAGCCGAAATAACTCATTTGTTATTTCTAATGAATAGTAATAATTTATAATTTGTACTAATCAAAAACCTTTCATCCACAAAAACCTACAAGCTTTACACACATTATCCTCTCACCAACCTCTGAAGTAAGTGTCTGGCAAGTACAATTATCCCTCATTTGCAGAAGGGCCAAGATAGGGAACATGGTGCAGAAATAGTTCCTGATGTTTCTGCAGCTTCAGACTCACGTTTTGAAAGTCACTTTGAACTTAATTTAATTAGTTATTTTGATGGTCAAGGAATATGATGTATACTGACCTACATAATAGATATCTCTACGAAGTGAAAAACCGTAAAATTCATTTTCCCAGATGTTTTTGATATTAACCAACCTAGAGAAGCTCATCTTTGCCAGAAGGGTTGCCATTTGGGGGACAGATGTCCATTCTGTGCCCCACTGGTGTCCAGCCCAGTGGTCTCTGAGGTCCTAGGTGACAGAAGCAACCATGGGTGATGGGGTGCAGAAGAAGGTAAACCCAGAAGAGTGGGAATGCCCTTTTAATCACTGTCTTTGCCTCCAGACCCCATCGCCACCGAAACAGCCCACACAGGGCTGCTATATTAATCTTGAAATAATGCAGCTCCTGTCACTCACTTTCTTGCCACCAATCTATACTCTTGATCCTGGAGTTCAGGGCTCCCCATCAAAAACGCAGAAAAGCAGATTGCTCCCAACTCCTCTGTATAGGTGCTTGAGGAAGAGACTTGGATTTCATTTAACCAGCCTCCTCTCACTCCCAACCTTGACCAAAAAAAAAAAAAAACATGTTAGAGCTGACCCTTAGAAAATGCATACAGACTGCTTTTGAAGACAAAGGGAGGGAAAACCCCATTCTTAATTCCAGAAACTTTCTTAAACCTAGCCCAGAAGACTTCCTTGAAAGCCCAGCCAGTTCAAATGATAGATGCAGACACATTTTATGTACGTAGGCACATACCTTGTGCACTGTATTGCATCTGTGTGTGTGTGCGCGCATACGTTTACACACACACACAGCTTTCTCTTTGCTTGGAAAGATTCTTACAGGAGTTACTATTCCCATAAACCATGCGAAATGCATCTGGATGTTTCTTAGGTTCCAGTGACACACAGTGAAGCCTACATTCTGTCATGTAAACCTGCTCATTTCGGCTGCCCTCAGAGTCGTCTCCCAGTTTGTCGGAGGGCTGCCGCGCCCTGTGTCCTGTGAGCTCAGGCAGCTGGGCCACTCCTTCACGTGGAGACCAGTGTGGGCTGACTGCTTGCCTCCCGGCCGCAGCGGTGCCCTTGGCTCTGGTTAGAATGAATGGAGTAGAAATGTCTTATCCATTGCTTTTCTTGGATGATAATTGGTTCATTAGGGAAATTGATTAAAGGGAGGGTGAAAAAAAATAAAGGGAGGGTGAATCATTAAGAAGAAAAGGTTAGCAGAAACCTTAATTTTTTTAAAAAAATACATAAATGTACATTCTTGTGCCAACCTTTGGATTCTGGGTCAATGTCTTTTTTTTTTTTTGTTAATCTTCACCCGAGGATATTTTTTCCATTGATTTTTAGAGAGAGTGGAAAGGAGGGATGGTGCGAGGGAGGGAGAGAGAAACATCAGTATGAGAGAGACACACTGATCGGTTGCCTCTGGCACGCGTGCCCCTGTCCAGGGCTGGGGATCAAACCTGCAACCCTTCGGTGTGCTGGCTGACGCTCTGGCCCCTGAGTCACACTGGCCAGGGCTCAATGTCTTTCTTTTGAGGGTGGGTCCTCCCCCTAGAGTGCCTCCTTATGTTGACCCATGCGCCAAGAGGTCGCTGGTTCGATTCCCAGTCAGGTCAGGGCACATCCCTGGAAGGGGGGGGGGGCATGCAGGAGACAGCCAGTTGTTGTTCTCTCTCATCGATGTTTCTATCTCTCTCTCCCTCTCCTTTCCTCTCTCTCTAAAATCAATAAAGAAAAAAAAAAAAAAAAGAGTGCACAAACCGGAGGTGAAGGTAGACTCTCCCATCTGGACTCTGACTCTGCCCTTATTGGTGCTGTGATCTTGGTTGTGCCATTTAACCCCTCTGTGCTTCTTGTCCCCACCTTTAAAATGGGTAGACTAGTACCTTCCTTACTGGCTCTTTAGGAAGATCAAGTAAGTTAATATATGTAAAGTGCTTAGAACTGTGCCTTGTACAGAGTAAGCACCAAGCGTTTTTCTTTATCATCATCAACATTTTCTAGTTTTGGCTTCTTTAAAATCAAGCAAAAATTTAAAGATGTGTGAAGCAGTCTGAGCACTGAATTTTTTATCTAGATTTTTATTTATTCCTAATCTTATTTTTCCTTTTTCTTTTTATCTGTGGCAAAATATGCATAACATAAAACTTGCCAGCCTAATATCTTTTAAGTGTACAGTTTAGTAGTATTAAGTTCGCTCAGGTTGTTGTGTAAATATCACCACCACCCCTCCCCAGAATTCCTTTCGTCTGGCAGAACTGAAACTCTGTCCCATTAAACAACAACTCCCCAGTCCTCCCTCTCCCCAGACCCTGACAAACACCCTTCCCAACCTTATGTAGGGGTCTTGTCCACCTGTATTTGGAGAGTATTTTTAAACAACTTTCTTTTATTGGTTGGGTTTTTCTAAAGCATTCAACTTAATTCTTAATAGAAACAAAACTATTTCTTTTCTGCTATGGGTGATATTTAATTCAATTTTGTAATTACAGTGTAAACTGCAATTGGTCCAAGGAGGCTTGGGAACAGACACAGCTAACTTGGTACCTGTAGCCCTCGACCGGTGGGAGCAGAAGGAGCAGGTGTGCCAGATAGCGCCGTGGGTGTCGTGGTGCTGTGGGTACCGGCTCCACATTCGTCAGGAGGGATGCTGTGGATCAGCTCATCTGGGCCATCATGCCCACTCTGGTTTCCCTTCTCTGTGCCGTGGCGCTTGTCATTTTCATCATCCCAAACACCGTCA
This sequence comes from Tadarida brasiliensis, assembly GCA_030848825.1. Lineage (NCBI taxonomy): Eukaryota > Metazoa > Chordata > Mammalia > Chiroptera > Molossidae > Tadarida > Tadarida brasiliensis. Next base: position 41,594,312 of record CM061259.1, on the reverse strand, counting down.
TACTCGCCTCTGGATGTCTAAATTGCACCCATTCTTCAGTGTCCAGTTCAGATGCACTTCCTCTATGCAACTTTCCCTGTTCTCTTTCCTTTCTTTACCTGCACCTCTGCAATGGCTCCTAACACTTTCTGTCTGGCCTTGTTCGTTGACGTCCCCAAGAGCAGGCTCTGTATCCCGTGTCCTTGGATTTCTCATGTCATCGGTTCAGTTCTGTGCACGTGCCACGACTCAGGCTCACAGTGACTGAATTATTGCCTTGCCAAGAAGGGACCGAGAGAGTGAGAAGAGGAATCTAAGCATTGGCGCACCAGACCTGTGTGCGCACGCGCGTGTGGAAACTGAGACTCACAAAAGTTAAGTGATTTATCCAAATCAGGTATTCTGACAGCACTGTCAGTGCTCGTGGCCCAGTGTCTCAGCGTTTCATTTTGGAACCATTTGGTTTTATTCCTCGGGGCATGTCTTTGGTCTCCTAAATTAATTACTGGCTGTCATCTAAGATCTGCTATCAAGGCTAAAAGATTCCCAATATCAAATTACAGCTGAATTTGAATCTACAGACGGCCATAGGCAGCCATCATTTAGTGGTTACCCTTAGCCCCAAGGCTTACGGGGAGAGAGCATGACATTACAGGGTCAATGACTGGGTTGGAGCCTTGACCCTAACTACTGTGCTGTCACCAACTGAGTGATCTTGATTAGGCAAATAATGTGACCTCATTGAGTCTTGGTTTTCTCATCTGTAAAATGGGTGTGATAATACCTGGAGTTACTATGAAGATAATAGATGTTTAATGCATATGAAAGTACTCTGTGATCTATAAAAGTATTACACAAATCTAGAATATTGTTGTCATCACCCCACACTTGCAGAATACCATTCAACTGAAGGCACAAAAAGTCCAGTGCAGAGTCTGGGTTAATATGGAACAAGTTACGTTAAGTCCCCAATTGGGACACTGGTGTTAGTTACCACAGGAGCCCTGTTGGGACATGCACCCTTCTAACGTGATGTGTTTGGTCTTCGTGTTCTGGACTGATGATTTTTTGCCCAGGGCCTGATTTCCCTTCATAGGTTAAAATAACTACAGGCAAAGGCATGTAGTCTAGGTACGTGCTCCCTGTTTTTGTTTTGGACTGCCTGGATGTCTGACAAGTGTGGCATTGTCATGAGAGAGGTCTAGGGGCCAAGGGAGGCTATGGTAGAGCTTAGTGCTGGGAGCACTGGAGGCACCCTCTTGTCCTGCGTGCTCCCGTGGAGCTCTGAACACACCCCTCTCCGAGCAGTAATTGCTTTAGCCTGTAAGTTCCCATTTACGTGTTTCTGTGCCCTCCTGAACTGTGAGGGCCTTTAGGCCAGGGGCTGTCTTCTTCATCATTGTATTAGCTGCACCCAAAAGAGTGCCCAGACCTCATGCCAGCTGCTCAGTGAGTGCCTGTTTAATGAACCCCCCCTCTGGTGGCTGGGTTCTAGTACAAGCCCCATCCAGAAGTGAGCATGAGACAGGGGTTATGGTAAGTTGTTTCGCCATTGTGATTGTACTGGAGTCTTGACTGAATTCATTTAGACCAGTGTTTCTCAACCTTAAAAAAATTATAGCCACCCTGGGGAGACTTTTTAGCCATTTCTTTCCTAATTGTGTCCCCTACCCCCATTAAAAGTTAGTATCATAGATATACTATCTGTTAGGTTATGTATGGTGGCCCTTTGAAGGGCCACACCATCTTAACATATAAGATGATTCTGTCCCCCCAAGGGCCAGTAGTCACCTCCCTTGGAAGTGATATCACCCCATTGAGAGTGCCCGAGTTAGACTGTATTTGATTAAGTTTATAGAATCAGCTGATATTTTAAGAGTTTCTATTTGATATTTACATTGTCAGTTGTAAAGTTAAGTGTAAGTCTTGGTGGCTCTTCTTGTTGACATGCTTTCAAGATAAGGTCGTTGATTTGATATTTTGTTGGACAAAGTAGCTGATGCTTTTGGTACCGAATAGGTAGGCGAAGCCAGGACTTCCCCAGACCAGCAGTATTTCAGCTTGGGGCTAAATTATGCACAAATCTAAATGCTTGGTTCATAGTTCCATCTTCTAAAAAATGTTTAAACTAAGCACAAAGTTCTATTTCTTGTTAATGGATTTAGATATCTGAATAAGTGAGAGCCATGCTTTCTGGGTGATCCTGCCAAATCATTCCTGTTTGGGGTGTTTATAAATAATGTACCATGCAAATTGGAGAAGATGCTACTACCACTTACACTTAAAAAGCAACTGTAACTTGATTCCTGCGCCAGACGAATAGGCAATTATTCTCTCTGGAAGACCTGAAGTAGCTCTTCTGGAAATGCTGTTAAAGGCAGCCACAGTGCTAGCAATGATGAGCTTCAGTCAGGGTATCTTTTCCCATCCATAGTGTTAAGAGTTGCGAATAATTTTTTTTTAATCCTCACCTGAGGATATTTTTCCATTTATCTTCAGATAGAGTGGGAGGGAGGGAGAGAGAGAAACGTCAATGCGAGAGAGACACATCGATTGGTTGCCTCCCGCAGGACCCGACCAGGGCTGGGGACGAACCGCAGCCGAGGTACGTGCCCTTGATTGGAATCGAACCCGCGACTCATTGGTCCGCAGGCCGACACTCTAACTGCTGAGTCAGACCGGCCAGGGTGAGTTGCGAATAGTTTTTGAAGAATATGAAAACGCATCTGACTTTTTTGTTGTTGTTAATCCTCACCTGAGGATATTTTCCCATTCATTTTAGATAGAGTAGAAGGGAAGGAGGGAGATAGAGAGAGAGGAACATCGATGTGAGAGAGGCACATCAATTGGTTGCCTCCTGCATGACCCCAGCCAGGGCCCACGATCAAACTTCAACCCAGGTATGTGCCTTTGACCGGGAATCAAACCCAAGACCCTTTGGTCTGTGGGCCAACACTAATTGCTGAGCCAAACCGGCCAGGGCCTGCCTTGGTTTTAAGACCCCTTCTGTTATCGTGATTCCAGGGGTTCTCTAGCTATCTTCTCATTCTGATTCGAAACACGTGCACTTTCAGGTGAACCTGTGCTTGACAGCTCACCCGAAGAAACCCATTTTTGCGTGGAGAGCAGTCCACACTGTTCTGTTTGTATTAACCTGGATCCCAAATGGTTGACCGCTTCTGGCTCTTCATAGTTCCATTGTGACATGGCTTACCATTGGTATTTGGATATAGAAAGACTAGTACGGATATCATAGATTTGATCACTGCCAATAAGTTCCCAAGCACTTCCCCTTCTATATCTGTCATTTAATGCTCTCCGCCATACTCTGAGATTGATAGGACAGGTATGTGTATCCCCGTTTTACAGGTGAGGAACTGTGCCTAAGAGACGTTAAGTGGCTTATACGGAAGAGCATGCCCTCAAATATAGCTCTTCTGCCTCCAAAGTCAGTGCCCTTTATCTGGCCCATGAAGTTCTGTACCTTCCGCCTGCACAGGAGTCATTGTGGAGTGAGCAGACCCCACAGGCACGGCCTGGACAAGCAGAAGGAGGTCGACTTGACTCAGTAAAGATGGAACATTCCAGCAGTTAGGGCATCCCAGCGATGGCACGGGATGGGCATCCGGGTGTGGCATTGGGGTGAAGCAATGGGACGTTCGGCTGGATGACCTTTCTAGTACCTTACCATCCTGAGACTTGGCTTAAAAAAACCTTGTCTGGCTTCTCTTCCTTGGAATAGCTGCAGTGATCAAATGCCTAATTTCATGGCTCCGTTTCCCAGCTTTGGCGCCAAAGCAGCCTTCAAGCTTTGTGAGGATACGTAAGCCCAGGACAGACCCCAGGTCTCTCCTGTATCAGAATGCCGGTGTGGGTAGAGGGGGAGGTGTGAGCATTTTTCAAAAGCTTCACAAGTCATTTGAAGGCACAGGGCTGGGAATCACTCTTCTTGTGTAATCCACGGACAGCAAGGTACAAGCAGGACTCACTGTGGACCTGGTGGTGTGATTTAACAGCATCAAGCAGTCTGGTTTCTCAGTATGCAATACCCTTTTGGATTTTAATCAGGCCGTTTAATAAAACTGTGTTTGATCTCTTGGCTACAAGTGTACTGCAATTTCCTACTTGGCAGGTTAGTTTTGCTAATATCTCATAATGCCTGCCTAGCTCATGGTAGCATGGGGGCTGGTCTAGGAAATAGGCACTGATCAGCCCACCCACATAGATCCTTTCATACACTTCATGTTCTGAAAAACAAAACACAAAACAGCTCACAGGGTGTGAAGGCCAGCCTCTGTAGTCAGCAGGTTGGACACAGAAGCTAGTAAGCTGCTCATTCCTAGACTAGTTACTTACTAGTTAGCTTCGTAGCGGTAAGAGTAGCATGAAGACTTAATGGTGTAGTTTATTGTTTTCTTGAGGGATTTTCTTGATCGAGTTCTCAACTGTGTTAATAGCACTCCTCTGAGAGAATATTCTCAGAAGGATGTGTCTGTATTAAATATACACCAGAGGATTATAAATTCCCCACCATGCCTCCCATGGTGGACCAAAAAAATTTACAATTATCCTAACGGTATTTGTTCTACTTTTCCATCAATAGGATGCTTTTCAAAGCTTACGTTTCTCTTTGGACACTTTAAGTGACTGATGAGACAAAAGAAAAAAAAGCCGAGATAAAATGACAGTATAGACATTCCTCAAATCCTATAATGAACTCCACAGGGCATCCAATTTTGATGTATTAGGACTTTTTTTTTTATAATGAGTACATTGTTGGAAATCACATTTTCTATCTGCAGGAGCTGAGGATGAAACAGAGCTGACATATTACCTCTTTGCAGTTAATTAGCAAGAGGGAAGGAGTGTTTCGAATCGTATGGCAAAAGGGCAGTGTTAGTCATCCACCACGCTCCTTGTCCCCTTCAGACACCTGGATCTTCTGTGAGCTCTCTGATCTGGTTTAACGGTTCGGATGGGTCCTGTTGGCTGGGAAAGTTGAGGGATTGAAGAACGGTTATTGTTTAATGAAAAAAATAACTATCGCTCACTTCTATCCGCCATCTTGCCTGTAGGATCAATAAAATAGATCAAGTCTCCTCTCTTCAAGAGCAGTTCCTTACCTGGATCCAGACTACAGGCCGTTCCCATGCTGTCCCTATGTTAACAGTTGTCACCATCGAATCCCTAGCCCTTAGCACAGTGCCTGGAACTTAGTAGGCATTCAGTAAATATTTATGGATTAATGAGTAAATAAAACACAGGTGTTGACCCACACAGTCAAATATTAAAGTTGCATTAATCATATCTAATACTTTCCTCTGGGTAGTAACTGTGTCCATTTTAAGACATGTGGTGAGGTTTGCATAGAATTCAGTGGTTAGGGACAAAGAAGCAGAGCATATAAGTATGCTTCCATTTAGGGGACTGGTCCTCAGGCAGGTGAGCAGTGCTGGGGTCAGCATGGACACCCATCCAGGCGAAGGCTAAGTAAGTGGTAGAAAAATTCAGCACAAAGATTCCTCTGATCTGTATGTATTCATTAATGTCAGATCATGTGCCCAGTCCTACCGGGTAGGCCACCTGACTGCTCTCCTCTCTTCTCACCAGCCTGATGTGGCAAAAATTAATCACGCTCACCTGGAAGAGTTGGAGATGACAGTTCCCCCATGGGATGGAAAGCTGCGACATAGAGCTTAAAAATGGGCTCATTTATCTTGGGGATCTCTTGAAAAACACCTGGTTCTGTGGATGACTTGGCTTCTAAAAAGCTCTAGGTGACTCCAGAATGCCCAATTTTTCTGCCCCCTGTGTCTCTTCCAGGATGTTTTGTTTTGTAAGGAATGGCTGCCCCTATCTACCCCTCTGCATTCGCTCACCTTCCTGTATTGTCACTGGATGAGGCCACACAGGAACTGCTCAGGGAGGATGTTCACCCTTTTCATTTCTTCTTTCAAGATATTTTTGAACAACAATGTGAAAGCACTTATAGTGCTGCTGTGAACTGTTAACAAGCAGTTTGCACATCACTGTGATGCCGTTTGCATGAAGTTGGGTGAAGAAACAGCTCCAAGTATTTTTAAGATACAGCCTTTTATCTCTGGAAGCACCAGAAAGTATTTGCAGATTGGTTTCAGGAATCAAATTAGCCCAGCACGTTGGTGAGTTCCCGGAGGCGTGGGCATTTCTCTAAGTGTTTCTGGCCCCTTAATCCTTTTGATCATTTGCACTGTGTATTTTTACATAGGCTCTTGTACTTTGGAGAAATAAAATAAAGAAACTTAAAGGTGAGTTTGATGAAGGCTTCTCCACACTGTTTGTTAATGCCAGTGGGTCTTGAATTTTAATGGTAATAGTTTCTTTTAAACAGCCAAGCTTTTCAAAACCGCTCCACAAATAATGTCAGTGCTCAAATTATGTCTGAAAGCCTTTGCTGGTGAGTGGAAATCTTTCCTGACCCCTTATTGCTGCCACAAAAGAAGAACCTAATCTTGGAAAACAGTCTTGACAGCCTGGATGTCCTTTACCCCACAGCTGTGATTTCTCATCTGGGCCACTGACAGTGTTTTGTTTCCTGTCACTTGGTGACTTCAGGTATCTACGTCAGGAGCCTGGCTGGGGGTCATTGAATGAGCCCAAGACTCACCTCCCATTAAAACCTGGTTGACTCTTCATTGGATCCTGTCACTTACTGGCCGTGAGACATTGTGGAGAGGCCTTAGTTTCCTCAGATATAAATGGGGACCACATCTCTATTGTAAAGTTGTTGTGAGCAATATTTGTATGCCCATATTCATAGCAGCATTATTCACCATAGTTGAAAGGTGGAAGCAACCCAAGTGTCCATGGACAGACGGATGGATAAACTAAATGTGGTATAAGCATACAATGGAATATTATTTGGCCTTAAAAAAGGAAGGCAATTCTTACACATGCTTCAACATGGATGAGCCTTGAGGACATTATACTCAGTGAAATAAGCCAGTCACATCCAAAAATAATACTATATGATTCCACTTATATAAAGTACCAAGGGCAGTCGAATAAAGAGATGGAAATGGAATGGTGGTTGCCTGGGGCTGAGGGGAAGAAGGAAATGGGGAGTTAGTGTTTAATGGAGACAGTTTCAATTTTTCAGGATGAAATAAACGTTCTGGAGGTGGATGGTGGTGATGGTAGCACAACAATGTGTATGCACTTAGTTGTATGCTTAAAGATGGTTAAGTGGTAATTTTATGTTATATGTATTTATATTTATCATGTGTTGTAAGCATTAAAGAACATTGGGTACGTAAAGTGCCCACCATTGTATCAGCATTCAGTAAGTAGTAACAGTTTTTACCAGGGTCGCGACATTGTATTTTAATGGTTACATGACATTTCATCCTGTGGCTCTACCATAATTTGTTTCTTTTCTGTTTGTTTGTTTGACTTATGGATTACTTATAGTACTCCACCATTGTAACGATTATGGAGTGAATTTTCTGTGTGTGCATGGATCTTTTCCATTGTTTGCAGTTAAATCTTTGAGATCTATTTCCTGGACCACTTAGGGTGAATTAATCATAATCTTTGTGGCTTTTTCTTCATATACCGGTGTGGTTTCACAGGGGTAGTCATTTACACGTCACCAGCCAAGCAGGGGGGCCAGTTTTCTCTCCTCGTCAGCACTAGGTATGCTTTCAGATGGTTTTACAAAATGTAATAAAGAAGAGGTGGCATGTTAGTGTTTCAGGGTGCATTTATTTCCTTTTATCACTAAAAATGGCAAGCATTTTTCAGTCATGATTTACATTTCTATCTTCCTATGTGTATTTATGTCTTTTGCCTATTTCTAGTGTGGTTTTCATGCCTTTCTTACCAAATATATTTGCCCTGTTGGTTACATATTATTGCCATTTTTAATATTCAGAGGGTTTTCATTCTTATTGTCATTAAATCATTTCTTTAAACATTTCAAAATATAATGCCCTGGCTGGTTTGGCTCAGCTGTTAGAGTGTTGGCCCTCAGACCAAAGAGTTCTGGGTTCGATCCGGTCAAGGGTGCATACCTCAGTTGTGGTTTGATCCCCAGCCCTGTAGTGGTCGTGTGGGAGGCAACCAGTCGATGTGTCTCTTTCACATTGATGTTTCTCTCTCTCTCTCTCCCTCCCTCCCTCTCTCCCACTGTATCTGAAAATCAATGGAAAAATATCCTCAAGTGAGGATTAAAAAATAATAATAATAAATAAACATTTCAAAATGCAAGATAGTAATATTTTAAAGTAGGTAAAAAGTGGTTTTACAATAACAATTATTATACATAATGTGCCTTCTTTCTATAATTTCCTCATTATTCTTTTCATATTTGTTAGCAGAGAATCTGCCTAGATGCTTAACTGACATGACTATAGTATTTGAATTAAAATTATGTAGACTGACCAGTTAATAAGAAAATATTAATAACCCAATATTTAAAAAGGACATTACAAAAATTAGAGCAAATAAGATAAAATTATTAAGAAATATGACTTTTTAAAATCACTAATAATTAAAGTCATTCAAAATAAAACAATAGGATACTACGTTCTAGCTATAAGTTGGTAATGATCAAAAGCATTGTACTAGTGACTGAGACTGGCCCTCAGGTATGCTGCCAGTGGGATGAGAACTTGGCAGTTTGACACTAGGTATCAAGAAACTTAAAAACATTTACATACATTGGTTTAGAAATTCCACATATATAGGTGTGGCTTGAGGCAGCCTCAGAAATATGAAAAATATTTACATTTATAAATAAAAACAGGATTCAGTCTAAATGCCCAATGACAGGGAATGATTGAATAAGTAATAATAGTACAACCCTTATGGAGTGTTATATAGTCACTATAAATGGTAGTTTTAAAAAAATTTCAGTGATATGGGGAAATACAGTATGCTTGTAAGTGGTTAAAGCCTGATGCAGTGATTACACGAAAATGAATTGTATGTGGCTCTGGCCGGTTTGGCTCAGTGGTAGAGCGTCGGCCCACAGACCAATGAGTCTTGGGTTCGATTCCGGTCAAGGGCACGTACCTCGGTTCGTCCCCGGCCCTGGTCGGGTTGTGCGGGAGGCAACCAATCGATGTGGCTTTATCACATCGATATTTCTGTCTCTCTCTCTCCTCCCCCCCTTTCTCTCTCTCTGAAAATCAATAAAGAAAAAAAAATTAAAAAAATAAATAAATTGTATGTGGCTGTATGTGGCGGTGTGTGTGTGTGTGTGTGTATATCTGGTACAGATCCAGAAAAAGATGAGTAAAAAATATTGATAGCACTTATCTTATATGGTAGGAGTATAGGTGATTTTTATTTTCTTTTTTATACTTCCACATATTTTCTAAGCTTTATATTGTTTGCAAATTATTGTTTCTGTAATCAAACATAAATTTAAATATTAGAAAAGATTAAAGATAATAGATTGCTTTCCTTTTCTGGATTCATGTTCACTTTGCTCTCTGGCTTTGTCGTATGAGACAGAATCCTGGACAAGAAGTCAGAAGGTATGTTTTTTCAGGTTATGGCCCAGAAATTTGCTGGCTATGTGACCTTGGGCAAATCTAACTTAGTACATATCTTGGTCTTTTCATTTGTTAAATGGGAATTTCTACCTGCCCTCCCTACACCGTAAGAGGGTTGTGAGAGTTATGGTGAGACTACCAATATATACAAAAAACACTTTTGCAAACTGAGGTACAAGTTCAAGGGATTCCTGGAACCGGTGAGGTTTGATAATTGGTTAGAACTTACAGAACTCACTGAGAGCTGTTATTCTCATAGTTACTTTACCATAGGCAAAGGATATGGATCAAAATCAACCAAAGTAGGAGACCCATAGGGCAGAGGCTGGAAGGGTTCCAATGCAAAGCTTCTGTGTCCTCTCCTGAGCGGTCAGGGTGTTTCTCTCCCGTGTGTTACCTTCCTGGCACCCAGGTGTGACAGTATGCTGAGAGTATTGCCAACCAGGAAGCTCGTGCGAGCCTTGGTGTCCAGAGTTTTTACTGGGGCTTCATTACATAGGCATGATTGAGTGACAGATTGATTGTCCATGGAGCTGAACTCAGTCTCCAGGACAACTTACACTGTGTTACCCAAAGCCCCCACTCTCAGTCACATGGTTGGTCTTTGTGGCATCTCCAGCCCTGACTTTAACACTGTTGGGCACAGCCAACCCTGCCCTAAGATACAGTGTGGCCAGTCCCCAGTTGAAGACTGTTGGTGTGGTTAGTGCCACCCTAATGAAGGACACTCCTATCAGGTATGACATGGATTACTTCCCAGAGGCCAAGGCAAAGGCCAGGTATCTCTTTGGGCAACTTTCTTTGCTACACGTAAGACGATCAGAGAGAGCTGGAAAACTAATTTAAATGTGGAGATGATGTTTGTATGGAGGGCTCTGTTACTTACTAGGTCCTAACACTGTAAGATAAGGAAGGGCATGAATTCCGTAGGTATAAGCGGTGCTGCAAATACCCTCTTCACGGATCCTCAGAGCCTTGGAGATCACCTTTGAGAATGGCCACGGGTGCTGGAGAGACATTCTCCACAGTCGTCGTTTGCCACTGAGACAAATTCGGCTGAGAAGCACTTACCGCCCCACCGGGTGTCTGAACCTGACCCTTGCCTCAGTGTTAACACAGCAAACGGTTCCTCCGTTAACGAATTTATCTCATGCGAACAAGCTGTAAGTCTGCATTTTACAGCTTTATCTGGCACCATCTCACTCGGTGTTGCAGCTGAGCTGACTGCATCTAGTGTGGGGTGACGATAAAAATAAATCGGCTCGTTCCCCTTTGCAGCTGCAAATCTCGAGCACTGTGTCGGAGGGGATCCATAAGGTTTCATAAGGGTGAAAACGGAAAAATGAAAACCGGAGTTTGTTTTCTCATGAAATTAAAAAAACTAATAGACCACAATGGAGAAGTCATCATCCTCAGGAAGCTTGCTAGATGACAACTGCATGCTTTTAGGGGAAAAGAACCAGTGATGGAGACTTAGAGCAAAACCATCAGCTAAAGTACAATTATGCTCCCCTGCTTCCTTCAGAGGGAAGAATTTTAGCCTTGGTCTAGTGGGTTTTTGTTGTTTTTCTGAAACAAATAACTTGTAATAAATTGATGCTGTCAGTGAATTTTAGTTGTACATTCTGTTTCTTTCAAGGAAAAACTGGCCACACAGAAGTAGTCCGAGTGGTGTACCAGCCAGAACGCATCAGCTTTGAGGAACTGCTCAAGGTCTTCTGGGAGAATCATGACCCGACCCAAGGTAGACGAGTGAGCCAGTATTTAATTATCTTACTAATTACAGCTGGGATAATTAGTGTTTGAGCTGCATGGAAGAGATGAACCTTGAAATCACACAGGAGCTCAAGAATATGATTGCAGACATTTATTGACGGAGAAGAGGAGGGGCTGGGGAGAAAAAGGGGTGAGAGAATAAAGGCACAGCCACAGTCGGTGCCCCTCCCCCTTTACAGCTGTCAGGGGTGGGAAAATTCCCACAGAGAAAGACGCCAGACAATAGAGATTCGTTCACCTTTATTATTGCATTATTCCTCCTTAATGCAGTCTTTTGTCTACAAAATTAAAGTGTCTTTCTAGCAGCTCCAAAGTTTTCTGATTTATGGTTCCTTTATTTTCCTGAATTTAGCCTTTCTCATCTTTTGACGTTATCAGGTGTGGTTTTTTTTTCACATGTCTGTGGGTGATAAAAAAATAAAAAGAACATAAGAACATAAAGGTAAAATGCAGTATTCAGTGGATCCACAATGCTTGCATTATTTAAATATTTCATTTGTCTTCTGTGAAATTTGTTCTATGGCGATATTAATATATTTGGGCTATAAACAATGGTGGCCAGAAATTTTATTTGAAAGCACACACAAGCAAAAAATCCCATGTTGGCAAATATCATTGTAATATTCAATAATGGAGCAATTTCCAGATTTCATTCTAACAGCCACACAAGCACCGCTTTGCCAATGTGCTGATCTGATATTATGAGGCTTATGAACTGCAAAGTCCTGTATAATAGATGTGATTTTCACAAACCCTGTTCATTTAGCAATCAGTCTATTTAACAAAAATATTTCCCTGTAGTGGCAGGTTTTTGTGTAGCGGGTATGCCGTGTTGGCTGTTTCCTGACGAACGGATGTGTTTTCCCAAATGCTCATTGTGCTTTGTGGCGGAACCTTAGTATGATTCAACAGCACAGGTTGGCGGGTCCCGAGTTCTGGTTCTGAGAACCTCCCAATGTCGATGTCATTTGTCAAAGGGCAGAGGTCAGAGCTAAGACAAGAGCAGCAAAATGATAAATGAGGCAGGGTAAGACAAGTCCAGGGTCCAGGCAAATCCACCAGGGTGGGTGAAGGCTGAGGAAGGAGGCCAGGAACAGGTGTTCCAGTACAGTAAAGTTGGGTTTGACATAGGGAGGGTGGACGAGTCCCTGGTGGGAGAGCAATGATGTAGGGGCCAAGGGAAGCAGAGGACTAATAGGGCAAGAATATTATAATCAGAAGGTTCAGGTGTCACCCCAGGGTGCATTACCAGCCTACTGTCATCGTATATGAGACTGGCAGGCCAAATGCCTTGTACTGGCCTGGCTCAGCGGGAAGCCGTGACAGGTGAGCATCATAAAGGTGATGGCTAGGAGCAGCCATTCAGCCATTTGCCTCTCAAAGCTCAGGGTCAGGGCAGGATGCTGAGTTCCAAAATCCTCAGTGGAAGCACATAGCAGGAGCCCAGGTAAGCCTGAAGTCATGTCGGAGACAGGCTTCCCACAGGCGCCCCATGTGTGTGCCCTTTGGCCAGGCCAACCGTAATGCCATGTTCTAGGAGAAACACCTTACATTAGCCCTGTTTCAGTTTTGCAAAGGGTGGAATCTGTCATCCACATTTCTCTCCTTCTCTTAACTTCTTACCCACTTCATCATATTTTCACCAGTACACCTCAGTTAATTAGTTCGCTAGTACTGGCCCCTGAGTCTCGGGGGGAATTCTACTTTAAAAAAGAACCTTGAAAGAACCTCTTGGTCTTCCATCTCACATGTTAACTGTATCTCACCTGTGCCTTAGCCCTGTTTGAAATCCTTGGTTTACTGTCGGTGTTAATTTGCTAGGACTGCAATAACAGTACCTAAGACTGAGTGGTTTAAACCACAGAAACTCGTTTTCCCGTAGTTCTGGAGGCTGGAAGTCGGAGATGAAGGTGTTGGCAGGGTTGGTTTTACCTTCGCTTGTAGATGACTGTCTTTTCCCTTTGTTGTCACATGGTCTTCTCTGTGTGCGTGAAATTTCCTGTTCTTGTAACAGCACCGCTCAGGTTGAAATGGCCTCATTTAATCTTAATCTTTAAAGACTCTATCTCCAAATAAGGTTACATTCTGAGGTACCGGAGGGTTTCACATTATGAATTGTGGGTAGTAGGGAGACATCATTTAGCCTGTAACATCATTTAGCCTGTAACCTAGTAATATACTAGGTTGGTATACTATTCTTCCAGAGGTATTTTTATTCTAACTAGGGGTTCATAGACTGGAAAAGACTTTAGAGGTCATCTGGTCAAACTTCAGCTTCAATTCTATAAGCCAAAAGATGACATTACTCATGATGGGGTTTAAAGACAATGGGATTTGATTGCTGAGTGACATGTTTTTTACACTGATATTTGGACAAATTGAACACATAGGAGGAGAATTTCTCTGCCCTTGCCTATATTTGTTGCTGCCTAGAATAGTTCTTGAAGCGATATGCGATATACACAGCCACACATAGTAAATCACAAGGTATCTTATCTTCCCACGTTATCAATAGAATTTCTCTTTTGGATAGTTCAGTGTAATGGGCAACGGTAACAATCTTTATCTGCCTTGCAAAGTTTCCCACGACCCTTCTGGGAAAAGGGCCAACTGAGTGATCACATGACCCAGGCCTGGCCAATCCCAGTATCTTTTCCTCTTGTCAACAATGTTTGATCCAAAGGACAGGCATGTGACCCAAGCAGGACCAATTAAAGTCCTTCCCTGGGATTCTTGGATGAGAGAAAATAGTGTGCTCACTTTGATGGGGATGTCAAGGTGATGGTTCACAGTGGGTGGAAAGAGTCTGTCCACAGGAGAAGCAAAGAAGAAGATGAGCAGAGACAGTGAGAGATGAGAGTTGGGAAGAGAGAACCTTCAGGAGACTCTGGGGCCCTGGGACTTCATGTTCCTCCAACTCTTCCTTCAATTCTGAAGGGTCTCCTTGTAGCATTCCAAGTGACGAGAGCTACTATGCATCCTCCTTTTTTTTTTAACTTAAGCCAGTTTGTTGGGTTTCTATTACTTGCAATAACAAAAGTTCTGAATAATCCCCGTATTCAGCGTAATCACTGTGCTCATTATATTCAGTAACTGTTAGTTGACCACGTTCACTTGGCTCTACAAATCAGCAGTTTAAAGCCATGTAGTTAATAGTTTTACCGTTGGCTCAGACATGGACTAGAGGACACCAAACATTGTTTCTTCAAGACCGGTTGGTGGTGTGATGAAGGGGTTCCTTGGTAATTCAGAATTAAGAATTGGGTTAAAGTTCTAAGATATAGGGCCTTAGAACAGATCATATCCATATCCCCTTTCAAGATGTTTCAGTTACTGGGAAAGACATTCATTGATGGCATGTGTCCTGTTTCTACTCTGTCAGCCAGGTGCTGTGCTAGGTGGTGCTAAGTCACCCAGTGGGCTGGAATAGGCAGCAGTATCCAGGCTCTTGGTTAACGCACAGGGAAAATATAACCCTGTAGGAAGAAAACTGTTTCATCCCAACATACTGAGATCAAATGAACATTCAGATAAATGTGTATAAGACCGTAGATCAAAAGATTAATTTGAAATCATTAAAATAGGTATATATTAAAACTGGCATATTAAACACAAAAAACATAAGCTCAGAAGAACCCTAGCATCAGTGGATTCACTATTCCCTTGGAGCCCTGAAGTTCTAACATGTCGTCACCTGGGATTTTTCTGAGGTAAGAATTTGCAGCTCACTCCCTGAATGATGGGCAGCAGGAGGTAGCTGGGCTGCTGACTCAGCCATCGGACCACCGCTTCTCTATTCTCTGCTCAAGGTCACATGGTGACTCTTGTCATGTTTCCCAGTGGAAAGTGGCCCAGAAAAGAAAAGCATCCAATTGAGCAGATGGAGTAAATAGAGGCACCTAAGACTGATTGCCCTCTCTCAGAAAATGGACATTGCAGAAGACAGCAAGCAGCGTGTGGACTTGGTGGAGACACTTTTTCAGAAACTAGAGTGATTCCTAAAACTGCCCGAGGGATGGTCTTGCCTGTGCCGGAATCACTTGTCATCAGAAAGGCAGAACTTGAGTGAAAGCTGAGAAGGTATTGACCTTTGATGTGAAGATATGCCCAGGAAACACATGATTCTCCACAGAAATCTGACTCAAGAGAATGTATTTTAATTAGCACGTTGAAAGACTTTAGTACCTTGTTTATAAAATCATTAGGGATTTGAAGGGGCCACTTCAATTTTTTAGTTATAATTTACTTCATTTTGTGGGAAAAGCGGTCTCCCTGAATGATATTTACAGATGTGGGATTCTTGCTAATGTCAAGTGTCTACTGTAGAGGAAACAGCAGGAATTTAAGCTTAATTAGAGTCTGATTTATTAAATCAGATCTTCATGGCATAGAATAGACAGAGAATTCTGCATGTTCTTCACGGCTTTAAGGTACTGAAGGCAGCTCTCATGCTATCTGTCCTGACAGGAAGGAGGGAGTCCCCACGGTCCGCCCCTTGGAAGGGAGCAAAGCCGGTAAGAGTGCTATTACCAAGTGTAGGCTTTTAAAGATATAGGTGGGGCCAGAGACCTGTTATTCCACAGCCAATATGCAATGAGTCCCAAGAGAGTACCACTCAATGGATTAGTGTCATGAGAAGTAACAGATCTAACAGCGTCATTATACATTTGGCCAGTAAATGGGATAGTCTTTTCTCTTAATTTACCAATTATCACAAAACCTGTACTTTTGCCGAAGCGTTCAGATAGCACTATTTAAGCCAATATGTCCGATTCTGTCTTTCTTCCTTACTAATGGGAGAAATAAAGTTCCTCCAGGCTTCTAAGGGTAGACTGGAGCATGTCCATCCCTGACCACGTGGCCTCTAAACGGCCCCAGTCACCAGGCAGCATGGTAGAGCCTGAGATTTATATCTGGATTCTGGCCCCAGTTGGACCTCTTCCCAACCTTGCAACCTTGGCCAAGACACTTACTCATTCTGAACCTCTGTTTTCTCATCTACGAAAAAGGGATAATGATGTTTATATCGCTTACTTCATGGACTATCATAAAAATTAAAATAATGTGCGCTGGCTGGTTTTGCTCAGTGGTTAGAGCATGGGCCCTTGTACAGAAGAGTCATAGATTTGATTCCAGGTCAAGGGCATGTACCTCGGTTGCAGGTTCGATCCCCAGTCAAGGGCACATACCTTGGTTGCAGGTTCGATCCAGGCCCTGGTCGGGGTCTTGCGGGAGGCAACCAATCCATGTGTTTCTCTCACATCAGATGTTTCTCTCTGTCTCTCTCTCTCCTTCCTTCCCTCCCCTTGTATCTGAAAAACCAATGGGAAAATATCCTCGGGTGAGGATTAAAAAAAAAAAAAAAGAATTAAAATAATGTGACAATAACTTGAAAATGGTTAAGTACCGTGCAAGTGACAGACATTGTTACGGTTCTTCTCTATACAACAATATAATTTCACCAGATTTATTTATTTTTATATCCACATTGCCCTTGATTTCTGTGAGAAAATATTTACCCTCCATCCACTAAAGTGTGGGGTTTCTTCCCATAGAGTTTCCTTTGTACTTTCTGTTATTTGGAAAGACCTCAGCATTGTTTATGTTGTCATTCTGTGATAAAAACTGCTCCTGGTGGTGGTGAGGCTGGTGGATAGGAGGCTCCTTAAATTTGCTGCTGACGCCATCACCAAAAGAACCAGATGAGCTCTTAACTTGTCATGCTTGATCTGTATCCTTCTACTTAGCATGCTGTGTGCATGAACGCACGCCAGTTTCAGTGCTTCTGTGCCTGCATGAGGATACAGGGCACAGACTGTGTACCTTGGGCCAAGCCACTAGTACACAAGTGCACAATATAGCGACTTCAGCTTTGTCTCACTGGACCCATGAATCTGACTTCTCAATCCCAGCCCATGTCACTCTTCTCGATCCTGGGGGAAGGAGTCGCAACATTTACTAAGCACCTCTTACGGACCAGTCTTAGTATCTATCCTTTCTATCTATCCTTCCATTTCCTCCTTACCGTAACCCTGTGAAGTGTGGCTCATTGTCTTCATTTAATAGAAGAGAAGAAGCGAGGTTTCAGAAGACCAAAAGAGGTTCCAGAAAGGTTCCCAACGATGGCAGTATTCAGACCCAGCCCTGTCTAAAGCTCAAGTCTGTTTCCTTTCCCCTACACCAGAGTGGTTCAAGCTTCCTGACTAGGAGGACCTCTTCTAAGGATACATGTTTTCACAGATTTCCTTGTGATACAGTCGGGTCCTTAGTATCTTTTTTAAAGCACATATATTAAAATGCTACTATGAATTTAATTACACTTTAAATGCCTATTTGGTGAACGAACACAATGCCACCTACTTCTGGAAAATGGAATTCTTACACACATAATGTCTTCTACAGCCTCTAGGCCCTCCTGAGGTACAGTTGGATTCTGAAACTCTTGTAGTAGCCCCAGGCCTTCCCAGGGACTGTAGCCCCCGCTGGGGACTGCTCCAGCGCACTCCTGAAGAACCAGACTTTCTGCAGAGGCCTTCTGGCTGAGGCTACTCATTGAACCCATGCCAGTGTCCCTACTTCTGTAGCGTTGCAGTTTTAGCTGGATATGCATCTACAGATAGCAACGAAATCTCCCAGTGTCCTGATGGCTAAGTACGGCCATGTGTCAAATTCTGACTCCCTGGGCCCGAATACAAGTGACGGTGTGCAACTTCTGGGTTGTGTGCACTGAGAGAAGGGATGCTGTCTTCCTCCTCCTCCCTTCCCACAAGTTGCATGTGGTTGTAGCGGGGAACCATCTGGACTGGGATGGGGGCCTTGCCCTTGTAACTGAGGAGCTGTTACAGAGAAGGCTCCAGTTATCATCCCAGGCTGGACTCTTTGTACAAGAACTGTCTTCTGTAAGCTACTGTTATTTTGGTTTATTTTAGGCCCTCTGTTTTTTTCTTTTCTGCAACAGATGAACCTATAGCCATACTAAAATAGCCTTCAACTCTAAGCTGGTGATGAACTCCCAGTCACTCCTCTGAAGATCTTAATTAAAATGTTCCCCAATTAAATGTCTTTAATGAAATCTGTTAAGAATACGGACTCTGGGGTTAGAGGAGATATGGCTTTAATCAGGTCTGCCATGTACTCGCTGTGAGGTCTGGGAAAGTTACGCTGCCTTGCCAAGTCTTGTTTCTCTCTCTCTCCACTGGACCACCTTGGTCCTAGCTATCATTGTTAACTGACCTGTCTTGTCCTTTCCTAGTCCATTCTCATGAGGACCTGTTAAAAACACAAAACAGCCTGGCCGGAATGCCTCAGTGGATTGAGCATTGTCCCATGGTCTGAGAGGTCTTGGTTTGATTCCCAGTCAGGGCACATGCCAGGTTGCGGGCTCGATCCCCAGTAGGGGGCGTGCAGGAGGCAGCCAATTGATGTGTCTCTCTCACATTGATGTTTCTATCTCTCTCTCCTTTCCTCTCTTTCTAAAAAATCAATAAATCATATTTGAAAAACAAAAGAACCCACACAAAACAAATGTCCTTCTTCTGCTTTAAGCACAGGGCTGGTTGTTCATTTTCTTTGGGATAATAACGCAGACTGTTTACAATGGTCAGCATGGCCCGGGGTTAGGTGATTGGTGCCTACTTCTCCAACCTCAGCTCCCGCCACTCTTTATACCCCTCCCCTCCCCCCTCCACTGCACTTCCCTTACCATGGCCTTGGCTCACTCCACCGATGGAAGACACAAGCACTTTCTTGCCTCGGGGCTGTACCTGCTGCTCATCTGCCCACAGCTCTCGGCGTGACTGGTGCCTTCCTTTCCTTCAGCTTCAAGTGTCCTGTTCTCAGAGAGGTCTTCCCTGACCCGCCCTAACCACAGTAGTACTCCCCAGCCCCCACTCCCAGGTTTCTCTATCACTACTTAACACTGCCTAACACTGATTATTACAAGGTAGAATGATTATCTGCTTACTTGTTTATTAACTGTCTCCTCTTCTAGAAAGTAAACTTCATATTAAATATTTTCTCATTGAAATATTAATGAGTGAGTCTCAGTTTGCCCATCGGTAAAACAGTT
The DNA here is from genome assembly GCA_030848825.1 of Tadarida brasiliensis. NCBI lineage: Eukaryota > Metazoa > Chordata > Mammalia > Chiroptera > Molossidae > Tadarida > Tadarida brasiliensis. Next base: position 41,574,950 of record CM061259.1, on the reverse strand, counting down.
CCTGTCCCTTAAGTGTATGTGAGGATGTATGAGAGAATGGAGTCTGCTGGGCACAGCCTGGGGATGGGCAGAGCCCAGTGCTGGGCAGAGTGTAAGCACACCACATGGGTACGATGGCCGCAGTACTCGGCCAGCCTGTGTCAGAGCTGTGCCACCAGCTCCTGTGCGTTCGCCTTGCTCCTTCTCGAACCCCAGGCTTTCTCCACATTTTCCTCTCTTGATTCCCCCCAGCAAAGGTTCTGAATTCTCCTGATCATCCTCTATGTGGTTTATGCCCTGTATCCTGTCGACAGCTCAGTACCTCTTTCCGTCTCATGCTCCCATCCCCTCCCACCATGAGCTCCCAGGTGTCCTCCTGGAGCTTGTCTGGCTTGCCCTGTGGGCCATACTATCTATGGTGTTAGGTCTCAGGGATCCCACATGCTGGCCTGCTACCTTAGCCCTCAGATCTATGAGTAGGGGATTAACGTGGTCCTCGGACCACTGCTGGAAGTAGAGACCCCCAAAAGGACTCCTCTGCATTCAGTGCCCTCTGTTCCCACATCCCCCTTCTCCGCTCCCCATGAGGCATCACTTTAGGTGGGTTGTTCTCACGTGGCCCCCAGAGGATCAGGGTGGGTTGGTCCGCTCCATCTTGAGCTGGTTTGTTTCATAACCTCTCTCCAGGTACACAGTGGAAAAGTGGGCCCCCGCCCCCCCCAAGGCTGTCTGCTGGGAAACATTAATTGGAGAGAGAAAAATCCTACTTTCCTTCTGTTTCTCATCAAGTTGGCAATTAAGAGTGGTGTTCATAGATTTGAATTTGCCAAATTAATATCTGAACTTTGTTGTGCTGACCCGTTTAACTTAGTTTTTTAAATAAGTCACCAGTTTTGAAGGACTATCGCTTTTTTAGACCACGTACAAGGAATCTATCATCTGCAAATAATTAGACAGTAGGAATTATATTGTATTGCTAATGAGCAGATGTGCATACTTATAGTGGAGGAACAGCTGCACACATATAAAATACAAAAACGACCCAAACCCGGCATTATGAATTCTGAAAGGGATGCCATTCTTTGAAGAATTTCAGAAACAGAAAAAAAATGAAACAAAGAATTTATCCGATATTTTTCTTTATTAATTGTTCTTTCAGTTGCACTCTTGCGTGCATAACATTATCATACATGTACATCGTAGCTTTGCTATTTGCAAATGTGTTATTTGCACTTTCAAATCCCTCTCTCATATAATACTACAGAGCTTATATTTAACATTTTTCCTTTGCATTTCTAGTGCTGTAAGGGATTAAGGGTTCGGTACCTTCAAACTGAATGAAGGACCCCTACTGAGTGTTCTCTCTGGGCTGGGCATGCTGCTAGATGCTTACATCCATGCCATCCCATTTGATCCTTAAAGTAACCTGTGAGTAGGTGGTCTTAGACCCATTTAACAGATGAACACATAGGCGCAGAGAGGTGAAGTGATTTTCCATGAGCCAGTTAGTACTTGTGGGACAGAGCCGGGATTTGGACCTAAGGGCACAGTTCCAAACCTTGTGTTCTTTCCATCTGTGGTACTTGATCTCAAGTTGTTATACGATGCTATTAGCCAATGGAAAACACAACACCCCATGACTGGAAATAGTAGCACATTATCCAGAGTTTCTGTCCTCATAAACTCCTTATAATCCCTTTAAGGATTTTCAAGATGAAGTTCAAATAGGCTTTTGAAAACTTTCAGCTAGGAAGAAGTCCACATATTTTAGGTAAGAATGGCCAGGTTGTTTAAAATTTGAATAAATTGCTGAAATGATATGACATCAATAAAAAGAAATGAAGTCAGAAGATTTGCATTACTTCACATAAAATAATACCAAATTAGAACAAAATCAGAGCTGATAACATCAGCAGGAACTAGAACCTCCAGGGGCCAGAAATGGCAAGCTAGGTTATTCAGATCAACTTTCTCATCAAAAACAACTGAAAATGTTGGATAAGGTATAAAAACATATTAAATGTGTTACATCAAAGAGCCAATTAAATGATTAGGAATAACCAGGTAAAATTTGCCAAACTAAAACACTGTTGTTCTAGGGAATTTGCCAATCCCAGAAAAGTTGAATTTTGGGGGCCTTATTAAGGGTATAGAGGGTGTGACCAACACAAATAAAATACTTGACCTCTGGATACATATTAAACACTGTACCCTATACCTTCTTCTTTTGTTTTGTTTTTTAATCTTCTCCCGAAGATATGTCCCTGTTGATTTTAGAGAGAGAGGAGAGGAGAGAGAGATAAACATCAATTAGTTGCCTCCAGTATACACCCCGATCGGGATTGAACCCACAATCTAGGTATGTGCCCCGACCAGAAATCAAACCTGCGATTCTGGTGCACGGATGATGCTCCAACCAACTGAGCCACCCAGCCAGGCAACCCTCTATCTTCTTAATCACACATGGAACATATACTAGGCCACAATGTCTCAGTACATTGCAAAGGGACTAAAATTATAAAGATTATGTTTCTCTTACCAGAATGCAATGATGCTAATATTGCATATAGTATCTTTGCTATTTGCAAATGTGCCATTTGCACTTTCAAATCCCTCTCTCATATAATACTACAGAGCTTATATTTAACATTTTTCCTTTGCCTTTGTAGTGCTATAAGGGTTTAAGGGTTTGGTACCACACACGTCTCCAATCATGTATAATAGTGCAATTATGCTAGTGAAAAGATGTAGAAAATCCTCTTATGTTAGAAAATAAGAAATTTTCTAAATATTTTATAGAGCCAAGATAAGTCTGTATGGAAATAAGAAAATATTTTGAACTGACTGGTAATGAAAATATGATGCATCAATATTTATAGGGCATAGTTAAATCAGTTCTTAGCGGGAAGTATAGAGCCTTAAACTTATACATAAAAAGAGGAGAAAGACTGAGCTAAACATCTATCTCAAGAACTTAGGAAATCAACAACAAAATAAACCAAACAATGAAGAAGAAAAAATAATAAAGAGCAGAAGTAAAGGAAATGGAAAGTAAATATGTGGACAAGAGGATCAATGAAGCCAAAAGTTGCTATTTCAAAATGGCTAATGAAATTGATAAAACCTTGGTACATTGAACAAGGAAAAAATGAAAGGCACAAATATCCAATATCAGGAATAATAAAATGGGATATCACTACAGATAGGCAACTTTATATCAATAAACTTGAAAAGTTAGATAAAATAAATTCCTTAAACATAGGACTTTAATAAAACTAGATAGGGCTATAATCAGTAGAAATTGAATCAATATTTAAAAAGCTTCTCATACAAACCCCACTAAGTTCAGATGACTTTATCATTGAGTTCTACCAACATTTAAGGAAGAAATAATTGCAATCTTCCACAAACTCTTCCTGAGATTAAAGAAAGATGTAATTCATTTTATGGTTTTTTTTTTTTTTTGAGACAGAGAGAGAAATATCAATCAGCTGCCTCCTACACACACTCCAACTGGAGATTGAACCTGCAACCTGGGTATGTGCCATGACTGAGAATTGAACCCGCCACCTTTTGATGTATGGGATGAAGCTCCAACCAGCTGAGCCAAACCAGCCAGGGCTTATCTTATGATTCTTACATGATCTTCATACTAAAACCTGATGATGTAAGAAAAGGAAATTATAGTTAAATTTTATTCATGAACATATATGTGGAAATTTTAAACAAAAGTATTAGCAAACTGAATTTAGTAATACATAGTAAGTATAATACATCATGACCACTTTAGGTTCCTCCAAGGAATGCAACTTGGGTTAGCATTTTAATATCAACCAATGTAATTTACCCCATTAGCAGATTAAAAGAAAAAAACATATGATTATCAAAATAGGTACAGAAAAGGTATTTAATTCAACTATGTATTCAAGAATGATTTAAAAATATAAGATATGACTTTATTAATCTGATAAACACAATATACAGAATTCTACAGCAATCATCACACTTATCAGTGAAACATTGAGAAACTCCAAGAGTGCCATTACAACTTCTAATCAGCATCCTAATGTGGTTTCTGGCTCATGCAGTAAGTCAAGGAAAGAAACAAAATGTATAATGATTGGAAAATATGGCATATACCTGTTTACCTTTTCTCACCTGGGCAACATTTCCCATCCTTCCTTGTAGTGGCCACATGACTAAGCTCTGACCAATGGGATATGAGCATAAATGACATGATGCTTACAGGTCTGGCCCATAAGTACCTCCTGCATGATCTTTGAACTTCTCTCTGTCAACTAGATGTGGATGCCAGGGCAAACCTTTGAAGTAACATCTTGATGATAGTTAAGCTTCCATCAGCCTAGGCCTTTGAAGAGTTCATGAAACAGAACCATTTCCAATGCCTTTTTACAAATTGGATTTTACACAATGGAACACTATGTAGCTGTAAGAAAGAAAGATCTCTTACCCTTTGAGACAACATGGAAGGACCTGGAGAGTATTATGCTGAGCGAAATAAGCCAGTCAGAAAAAGGCAAGTAACACATGATCTCACTTATTTATGGATTATCATGAACAAAATAAGCTGTTGATCAAAATAGATCCAGAGTCATGGAAGGAGCAGACTGAGACTGACAAAACTCAGGGGGATGGGGGTGGGAGGGGGGGCGGTGGGAAGAGATAAACCAAAGAACTTATATGCATATATGCACAACCAATGAACACAGACATTAGTTTGTGGAAAGCAGGAGGGAGGTGGGAGCAGGGAGGAGGGGTCAATGGGGGAAAAAGGGGAGACATCTGTAATACTTTCAACAAAAAGAAGAAGTAAACTAGTAATTTAAGGCATTGGAATTTCAGAGTTTATTTATTTACCAGGAATTGGTACCATGAAGTAGAGTGTTACCAAAAACTCTAAAAAACATGGCACTAGCTTAGTGGTTGGGCAGCTAGAAGATCCAATATTGGGTCTTGCTTATGGTTTGTAAAGATGTCAGTTCTCCAAATTGTTTCATAAATTTAGTGCAAATCCAAGTGAATGAATGAACAGTTCATTCATGAATCCCAATAGTTTTTGTGGTTATTTTGTGTATGTTTGTGTATCCTCAAAGCTGATTCTTATGTTTATATGGAAATGCAAAAGTTCAAGAAAGGCAGATATTCTTGCATAAGAACAAGAGAATGGAAGGACTTATTCTTCTAGATATCAGATTTATTATAAAGCAACAGTTTTTAAACAGTGTGGATTTGATTTAGGCACAGGTGACTAGACCAGTGCAATAGAGTAGAGAATCCAGAAGCAGACCCACACATATACATATATGACAGATGATATGTTTATATTTCAGTGACCTGGGGAAAGTGAGTTTTTAATAAACAGTGATTATGGTTTGGATTTTCACATGGGGAAATATTCAATTGGGTTTCTACTTTGCACCATACATAAAAGCCAGTTCCAAGTACATTAAAGACCTCAGTATGAAAGCAAAAGTCCAAAACTCCAGGTAGATAATATCATTATGAATTTGGATTTGAGATTCATTTTTTTAGACCAAGACACAAAAAGCATTACCCCTAAGGGGAAAATACTCAGTAAACTATATTGAACTATATTAAAATCATACCTTGGTTCATCAAAAAACAAATGAAATGTAAGAACAGAGAGGTTATATTTTACAAGAGATTAGTATCCAGGATATATAAAAATAGATTTAAAAAATACCTCCAATAGATTTAAAAAAAAAATGACCACTGAATAGAAAAATGCACAAAGGACTTGAATAGTGGTGAGAAAACATGTGAGATCATAGTTAATGTCATTATTAATCAGAGAAATGCAGATTGAGTTCAAGTGAGATCCTGTTTCACACCAAGCTTACTGACAAAGTCTGATATTAAAGGACTTGAACGGATTGGCGAGCATTTAGAGCTGTAGGAACTCTCATGCATTGATGCAGGTTTTGTAAATCGGTACAACTACTCGGGTAAATGGTTCAGCATTCAGTTCAGTTGAAGACATGCAAACTCCATAAGCCAACAGTTCTATCTCTAGGCATAACAGAATACATATCAAAAATGTTCCTAGCAGTCCCAACCTGGTAACATTCATCAACAGTAGAATAGATAAATCAATTGTGGTCTATTTATACAATGAGATATTATGAAACAGTGAAAATGAAGGAAATAATCTCATCAACATATGTGAAATATTAAAACTACAGTATAATTTTATTTATATAAATTACAAAAACAGAGAAAACTAAACTCTTTTTTTTTTTTCCTGGGTGTACCTAATGCATCAAGGGAATTACTGTCACAAAAATCAGGTGTGGTTATAACTAGAGAGAAGGAGGGTCTGTTATCAGTAGGGATACATGGAGGGCATTCAAAGGTGCTGGCAGTATTCTATTTCTTGGTATGAGTGGTGGTTATATGTGTTCACTTTATAGTAAATAACTTAATAATATTATATATAGCAACATGTATAATATATTAATATTAATGTGAATCCTTTAATATTCTTTTATGTACTTTTGTACCTTTATGTACCTTTCTGTAATCAGATCTGGAAATTACAAAGATTAATATGTTGATTGCAAGTCCTGCTAATAATATGAACAATGTCCGTGATGAATGACTAGCTTTGTGAATGTGTGTGCACATGTGTGCTTGGTACTGATTCGAATGTAAGCATCTTGTAGATATCCTTTACATGCCTAATGTTCTTTTTTTTAAAATTTTTGTTCCTTTATTGATTTTTACAGAGAGAGGAAGTGAGAGGGAGAGAGAGATAGAAACATTGATGAGAGAGAACATTGATTGGCTGCCTCCTGCATGCCCCCCCACTGGGGATTGGGCCCACAACCTGGGCATGTGTCCTGGAATCGAACTGGCGACCTCTTGGTGCATGGGTCGATGTTCAACCACTGAGCCACACCGGCTGGACCGTGCCTAATGTTCTGTAGTGGAATACTGTGGCTCACTCATTGCTACAGAATTTGAAGATTTGGCTAAGAAATGATGACATAGAAATTTTACTATTTTGAAAGTTTTTTAAATACATTTTCTGATAATTTTAACATTTCAAGACTCATTATTTGGTCAGACTTATAAGTTCATAGCATAAACGGATGTGGAGTTTCAGACATCCTAAGAAAGATGTAATAATAAAATATTTCCTGTGGCTAGCCATAAATAGAATTTTCTTTTTTTAAAACTTTTATTTATTTTTGTTACAGATGTTCTCTCCACCCCCCCCCCCGAATTTTCTTTTATAGAAGCAAAATCTATACTAAGATAACTTTTTACCTTTTAGGAATAAATCACCACATCTTTTCCAAATTATTTATGATTTTAGAAGTAGTATTTTCTCATTGCTGAAAATCAGACCTTCCTTTCAGGTACACCCTGAACATTCGGCACCTCTGTTATGTAGCAGCATCCTTTTATCTTTCTTGAGATGCACTGCGTTAAACATGGAAAGAACATTATGAAAATGGTGGGAAATACAGAGTGTTTCCTTTAGAAGAGAGCCATGAAATACCTTTCATATTTCACTACATTCCACCTCACTTTTCCCCTTAAATGATGTATTGTTTACAAATTGGGATGTTAGTGGTGAAGAGCATAGACTTTGGAGTTAGCTAGTTCCAGATCCAGCACCAGCTTTGGGCATATATTCAACTTCTCTCCGAGTATCAGTCTTATCTCCAAAAAGCTGGGTTTAATAATAATACTCCATGTAGCGGGAGAATTAGATGAATAACATAATAAAATACAGTGGCACATAATAAGGGCTTTAGAATAATTAGCTATTTTGTTAATCACCTGAATCAAACAGTAATTACATTTGTAGGTAAGGTATGTCTGGTTTAATAGGCACGGGTATGTGTGTAATTGTAACTAACTGGGAAAACTAAGTATTGTGTGTAATGTTGAGACATGGAAAGTGAAAAGGATCAATTGATTTTCCTTAACTGGTACGGCTTACGTTCTTCCTAGGCCGAGGTTGAAATGGGCCATTGGAGTTCTATTAAAGCTGGACTGGCCAGTTTCAGATTAGACCATTCATCATAGTTTCTCCACCCCCGTTTCCCCCCCTGAGAGTTATTTTCACACTCCATAGGAAGAATTGAGGTCATTGAAAAAGCAGATAACACGTGTCTCCTTCCTTCCTTCCTTCCTTCTTTCCTTCCTTCCTTCCTTCCTTCCTTCCTTCCTTCCTTCCTTCCTTCCTTCCTTCCTTCCTTCCTTCCTTCCTTCCTTCTTTCTTATTTCTTATGATGAAACAAGGGCTATCCATCTGTTTGCTCAGAGTTCTAAATTTAAAATGAGATGTCAGTTAAAATTGACAGGATTAATTTTTCAGTCAGGTAAAGTGAGATTGTTCCATATTAATAAGGCTCGTTTCAAACACCTGACTGGAAGGGTCACATGGGCGACGATGAGAAGCACTGTCTGTCACTGCGAGGGATGCAGGCTCATCTACCCATTGGAAGGCTTCAGTGCCCTGGGATGTTTTTTCCCATGGAGGCCCTATTTCCAGCAGAAGGCGGGAGGCCATCCTTGGGCCGGCACTTCTGTAAGCTGTTCCACTAGTGCCAGTCGTCCGTGCTGGTACCTGTGCCACTGTAGCACACAGGTGGCCTGTCTGTGCCCTCTCTGTGGAGGCGGGGTCAGTTTGGGAAGCAAGGTGTAGAGGGACTAACTCTATGTGCTTAGAATATTTGAAATTCTGAGCCATTCATTGGTTGTTTCCTTTTCATTGAGATAAATTGTGGAGAAGCAAGTGGGAGTGTTCAGAATCCAGTAAACAGAGTTGTAGCAGCTAAGCCTCTCCTATGCTCATCTCACCATGTAATGTAGACACACCATCCTGAGCGCGGCCGGTGCAGAATGTAGGCCAGTGCTCCTCCTGAGGGTGGTGTCACTCAGGTGTATGGAAGTCGTATGCCAACCACAAGAACGTTGATCTCTTCATTTCTAGCAGTTTAATAAACTTGTCTTATAACGCTGTAATACACATAGCTAATAACAGTTTATCCGCAAACCTAAACAACAAAAGTGAGAGCGTGTAAGAAACAATGCAGCGGAGGAGGTGGGCAGCAGGTGGCTTGAATGAGAGTAAATCTAGTCGAAGAGCTTCAAGTGTTAGGTTAGTTTCCCTCGACACAGAGCCTGAGATGGGATGCGGTACCTGACTTATTGAAGAAAAAGAAAAGAACCTCTCAGTGAGGGAGGGAAATAGGATGGAGAGGGGGAGAAGAAGGATGTGGCCTGGGTAGCCTGGCCTTGGCCAGCTCCACTGGGGACAAGGACGTTCCGGAGGTGTGACCACGGGACTGTGTTCTGGCCAATGGGGTAGGAGTGGACTTCTGGGAAGGCTCTTAAAGACAGAGGAGGTGGGAGGAAGTGTCGTTTTGTTTCCCTTCTAATCTGCAGCTTGGATGTGAGGGCCCAGTGCAGGAGGCATCTCAAGCCCTTGAGAATGAGAGCCATAAGCTAAGGGTGCTTGAGTAGAAAGAAGACATGTGAGCCCCTGTGACCATGAAGCCACCCTACCACCCCTATCCCACCTACCTCAACAGCTTTCTCAGAGTGAGAAAGAAATACATTTCTGTCTTGTTTAAGTCCCCTTGTTCTCTGTTAAACCAATTGTAATTCCTCACTGGTACAGTGAGATAGGACTGTACCGATTTTTGAGAGTGATGAGACTTTCTGAGAGATATGGTAAGATGCTGTAGTCACCAGAAAACACATTATGATGGTAAGTTCAATGCTGCTTCTTGTTTCCTGCCCTTATTAATAAATAAGCAGGAAAAAAAGACTTTTCCTTGCTTTCTCTGTACGGTCAAGAACCTTATTTCTTTCAAACTATATGCATGTTGATTTTAATTTTAATTCACTTAAAGTCTGTAATATCTTCTCCCCTTCGTTTTAGACGTTCAATATGTAACTTTAAATGCTATTTTACCAAAGAAGAAGAAGAAGAAGAAAAAGGTCTTGTGTTTTCCATTGCAAATCTCCATTCACTTGAATGTGAGGATTAAAAAAAAAACGAAAACAAAAAGCAAACAAACACACAAAAACACACCACACTGCTAATCACTGGAATTAGTGGATACAAATGAAAATATGAACACCAAAGACCTCTGATACTCATATATAACGACTGGTTTCCACCCATCCTAAAGCTTTTACTTCTTACATGTTTCATTTAGCTGCCTGAATATGTAGGCTTTATAAGTGACACTATCAAAAGATGTGCTTTATTAGTATATAGCAGTGGGTCTCAACTGGGGACAGTTTGTCCCAAGGGGAGGGGGTAGAGATGTTTACTGAGCTCCTATGTCAACCACCCTGTGAGGTACACATCATCATCCCCCTTTTTCCTAACGAGAAACCTGGAGCTCCGATGGGCCTAGTGACCTGGCTGAGGTTACACCGTTAGTAAAATGGCAGAGCTGGAATTAGAGCCCAGAACTGTCTCACGACAACACACATGCCTGTTTCTCTGCTTCGTTCATCAGCTGTGGGTCAGGATCCATTTCTTGCTGACAACAGTCTAGAGAAGGGAAGGGAATGGACGCATCCTGCTGGGAGTCGCCCTGTCCATCCAACCAACACGGATAGTCCCTAATGAGATTGCTCCTTTGAAGTTCCCTAACACAGAGTTAGTGATTTCGGGCCCTTAGGAAAATGTCAGTCTTTGCTCTGATAGTCACTATTAGCTAGTAGCTCCTGGAATTTCTTAAAGGAATCACCTCTTAGCAACTCACGGGGTGGACTTCCCTTTGCAATTCCCATGTTCAGGTGTATTTCTCGTCTCTCTGGACGGAATGTATAAACCAGGGCTGGTACCCAAAGGTGAGCTCATGCGGCGTTTTGCTTCATTACAGATTAAGCAGCTCTCCGTTTTCTAGTGCTTTCTCTGGCCTTGCTGAGAGAGAGAGAAATCTTAGAGCGGTCTCAGGATGGCTTGTCCCTTTCAAATTTTACTTAGAAGGTGGATGGAGAAATCTCAAACAGTTGGTAGGTGCCATGAGATCAGTTCTTTTCAGGACCACCCCAAAGCCCAGTCCTCATCCATCAGCTTAGAGAATGTTATGGGCGAATTTTAAACACACGATGTTGTTTCTGAGCCAGTTTTTCTCTTGTCACCAAGTACAGCAAGCCCCTTACTTGCTTTCCTGGGATGTGAAGACACCAGATGATGCCAATCATGTATTCTGTTAGATTTTCCAAAGCAAAATGGACGGCACAGTGAACTTTGCAATACATGTTGAATCAGTGCGTCCCCGGTATGTCCTGTCAAGATAACCTGTGACCTCATGCTCAGCGGACCAGCTTAATTTCCTTCCAGGCCCTTTGACAGAAACCAGTCTTGTCCCTTCAGTCTTGTCAAGCATATGCCAAACTTGTTCTTATTTCTGGACCTGTGTCTGTGATGCCCTCTCCCCAGCAGATATGCTGCCTACAGAGCACTTTGCTCCATCATCTTTGATTGTTTTGACCTCACTTCTTGCACATTAATTTTGGAAGGAGAAAGAGCTTTGCGCTAGGTAGAGCTCGGTTTAAATCGTAGGATGGCCGTGTACCTGCTGTGTGACATCAGTAGGATCACTTAAAGTCTCTGATTCATAGAGACTTGAAGTGATCCTTCTTTGTGTCAAAGAAGGTTAAGAATAATACCCACTTCACAAGGCTTATGTGAGAGTTAAGTGAGAAGAATTGGCAAAGACCCAGCACAAGTAAATACAGGGTGAAGCTCGTAATTGTTCCTCTCCTTCCCTCCCCTTTTCAGGCTATTTCTTGAGATCAAAGCTTATAACCTAACTCTTCTGTAGCCTCATAGTGCTGAGCACACAGTTGGCACCCTATGAATACTTCATGCTGGAGAGAACACATTTGTTTGCAGAAAACGGAAAGATAAGTAGGAATTCTCTGCTTTCAATGACATTTTTTCTTTCTCAAAATGTGATTTTGGTTAATTCTGTCCTTTGGCGAACAGCAGCATAAAGGCTGTTTCGATCAATTTATAACAGTCAGATATTTATTTTGCGATTCAGCGGGTTAGCAGGACTATTTCTTGTATTTCCAGCAGTCCTTAGATGTTAGTTTTCTCATCTGGACTTCAAGCTTGCTGGGGAAGATAAGCCCCAGGGCTTTGGTGAAGAAGTCAACCCTGCTGCTGCTGCTTCTGCAAATAGTCCGGCTTCCCATCCCATCCCCGAAGGCACCCGCTGTTCCGCAGTCCTGACCTTTGTCCTCCTGGAGAGTGTCTTTCACCCCTCCGGCCCCTCTGCTTCTCTTTCAAGACAAGAGTCACTTCCGCGGTACAGCCTCGCAGGATTTAGGCCCCTTCCACACTGATCATGTGAATTTACGCACTCTTTTCTCTGAATCCCTGCATTTTTCTAATCTGCACAGATATTTCCCCCCCATAAAATCTTGTTAATGGACTCAATGTTTGTGTCCCCCCCAAATTCATATGTTGAAGTCTAGTTCCCAATGTGATGGTATTTGGAAGTGGGGCCTTGGGGAGGGTGGAGCCCTCATGAATGGGATCAGTGCCCTTATAGGAAGAGGTCCAAGAGCCAGCGCACTCTCTTCCTGCCACGTGAGGACGCGAAGAAGGTTCTGACCATCCACCACATTGGCTGGCACCTCGACTCCAGCCTCCAGAACTGTAGAAATAAGCGTCCGTCGTCGATGAGCCGCCGGTTTGTGGGTTATGGTATTTGGTTATAGCAGCCCAAGCTGAAGAAAACACACCTCCAACACTCGATTATGCTTATTAGTTTTCATCTATTTCTCCTTACTGTACTAGGAAGGTGATCTAGGTGAAAAACGAGACTAGGTCTTGCTTTTGAATCCCAGTGCCTGGTACCTTGCCTGAGACAGGGAAGGATGGATGGATGGGTGGAAGGAAGGAAAGAAGGCAAGTAGTCACCAGAAAAAAGTATGGGCTTTTACAACTATGTTTTCAATGATTTTTAATTGTTTTTGTTCTTTCTACCATTCTGCACATCCTTCTGTCCCCCTTTCTAGCACCCCAGTGAGTATGAGCTCGGGAGATATAAGATAATGCCAACAGGCCTGATTTTTCCAAACTTCAGAACAGAGACCAATAGTGATAAGCATTGGAAAGCTCTGTATGAGTAAGAGCAGGGGTAGGAAAATTCACGCAAAGATTTTTCCCCCTCTCTTAGGGTTGTTTTCCATTGAAGTAAAGAACTGGGCTGAAGATTAGCAGAGTTAAAATTTAAAAGGAAGATAATTCTGATAAAAAGATGTAATAAACAGTTAAAAATAAAATAGTACATTTCTACACACACAAAATGAATTTCCATCCTCTCTTTGGATTTACCTGTGTGACCTCTGCTGTGTGAATATCTGAGAGATTAATATAAATAATGCTTTCCAAGGGAAAAAATGGCTATTCTTAGAATATCTTGTGTGATGTCATTTGTTATTTTTATTTCAAAAGCAGTTCTGAAATGTTCTAAGATTATTAAAAGTTGTACAAATAAAAGTATTCAACATCTACAAAAATTTTTTACAGTCTACAAAGTGCTTTGCAGGTTTTATCTTATTTATTCTTCACAACAAACCCGTAGGTTAGGTCTTTATAATTCTTGTTTTACAAAGGAGGTTTGAGGCTCAGAAAGATTAGGTAATTTGCATTAAGTATGTCAGTGGCAGAGTCAGACTTAAAAACAAGATCTTATAGCTCTAAGTCCTAGGCTTCTTACAAGAGATTTAGTAAACAGGTTTTCCTCACATGTGAATGACTGTTTTGCATTCATAGCATAAGCCAATGGAGGTTGAAAGAAATGGTGAAAAGTTTAATGATGCTAAACATCTGTAAATGCAATGTATTAAAAATAACAAGAACAGAAAATCCATAGTTCTGTGGGATTTTCAGTCTGTTGAACATTAAATCATATTTCCCAATGAACCATCTGCTTCCAAATTTCAAGCTCCTATCCATTTAATAAGCGCCTTCATCAGTGAAATGAAAGGTACATGCATTAGAATTAACCAAACACACACACAAGTATGTGAATATGTGTATGGTTTTGTTTTAAGATATTATACCTTCTCCTTGGGATGAATGTTGGTGAGGAATCAATGGCATTAACGTTTTTATTCATGAGTAGACCAGAGAGAGTTATGTCTTGTCCGGTATCACCTAAGATTCAAGGAATCTGAATAAAGGCTTCGATGTTTTCTCTCCACCCCCTACTGTACCTATTTCTTTAGCAGTTTCTTGTCTTCTCTCCTGGCCAGGCAGGGGTTTAGCCAGAGTGACCAGGAGGACAGTGTGTATTGTTTCTGACATGGGGAACTTTTAGTTTCACTAGAATATCCAAGAAGGGTCAGTAGGTCAGGGCTGTAAATTCAAGTTGTAAAGACTTCTGCCTGAAGGTGGTGGCTGTAACTGTGTGAATAACTCCCATCTTTTCATTGGATGAATAGTCAGTTTGGGGTGTGCAAAGGGGAAGGTGCAGGGAGTCTGGAGCAGAGCTGTGGATAATGCCCATGATGTTACTCCTCTTTAAAGCTGCTCAGAGTGAGTTGGGGATGCCCCAAATCTACACAAAGAAGACAAGGACAACAGTGATGGGAGCTGTATCAGTATTGTAGTATTACAGTTAACAGATGATCAAGTTAGAATTTAAATCAAATAATCATGGCTTCAGGAAAGGGTCCATAAATCCGTGTCCTGGAGTGCAGCAGTAGTATAACCACTCATTACATAAGTAATACATGGTTTTGATAGAAATGCATTGTCTTGAAAAATGCCATTGCTGTTTTGATAGGGATTGCATCAAATCTATAGATTGCTTTGGTTGGTATGGACATTTTAACAATGTTAATACTTCCAATCCATGAGTATGGTATACTCTTCCATTTATTTGTATCTTCTTCAGTTTACTCCTTTAATGTCTTATAGTTTTTTGAGTACAGGTCTTTTACCTCCTTGGTTAAATTTATTCCTAGGTATTTTATACAATGGATAAAGAGGATGTGCTACATATATACAATGGAATATTACTTGGCCATAAAAAGAATGAAATCTTGCCATTTGCAACAACATGGACGGTAGAAAGTATTATGCTAAATAAAATAAGTCAGATGGAGAAAGACAAATACCGTATGATTTCACTTATATGTGGAATCTAAAAAACAAAATAAATGAACAAACAAATTCATAGATACAAAGAACAAACTGATAGTAACCAGATGGAAGGGGTGTTGGGGGTTAGGCAAAAAGGGTGAAGGGATTAAGAATCATAAATTGTCAGTTACAAAAACGGTCATGGGGATGGAAAGTGCAGCATAATAAATACAGTCAGTGATATTGTAATAACTATGTACGGTGCCAGGTGGCTACTGGACTTACTGGGGTGATCACTTTGTAAGGTATATAAATGTCTAATCATTATGTTGTGTACCCAAAACTAATATAATCTTGCATGTCAGTTATAACTGAAAAATAAAATTTAAGCAATACTTTCAACAATAAAGATACATTTATAAGAAAAAACAATCTAAAAAAAGACCAAAGAAAAGAAATGCATTATCTGACATTCTTGCCTCGAATGACAGTCATGTACATCTTTTCTTCCCAACCACACAATTTTGTAAGATCTTCCAGATGTTTCTACCCCTTAGGTTGTCATGTCACTACAAGAGAAGCTCTAAATAGCTTAAGGGTTTCATTATGCACTCTATCTATCAGATTATTTGTGAAAATATGATTAGAGAAAGAGCCCATTATTATGCCATTTCCTTGGAATAATTCTTCATTATTCCCATTTTGTTTGATGAAAAGCTGGTATTTATCCATAAGCAACAATTTCTCATGATCCTATGACAATTCAAAGACCTTCAACCAAACAGATATTGTCTTCAGTGTACAAGACAGAAGGAATCTTAGCAACATTTATGGAAAATAGAAATGTCACACCTGCAGAGTCTCTTTCACTCACATACTAATTTGTCTTTTTAAAGAAAGAAAACTCACATAGATTTAAACAACTCTACACTGAGACCCTGCTTTTCTGCATCTTGAATGGGGAGGGGTCGGATTTTACCAAAAATCAGCCATCCAGCACTCTTTTTTCTTCGTGGAGAATAATGTTACTACTATCAGGTCTTGGTGCACAAAAGGATGGGAAGCAGTCATGCGAGAAAAGCTCTACTTGTAAGTGAAGGAGGGAAAACTGAAGAAGGCAAAGTGAAAATGTCACCTGGGTGCCATTCTGGAATGTGTATGTATCCAGTCTCTTAGCCTCCACCTGAATGAGCTCTGAGAAGGGAGGGTTTGCTGTCATTCATTGCTGTATCCTCAGCATCTGGAAAAGTACTTGGTACATATTAGGTGCTTAGAAAATACTACTTACACTTTAATAATGCTTATATAGTATGTACTATAAGTAATATCTATAATAATGCTTATATATTGTATACTATAATAATAATATGAGAATGTTTATATGAATATATAACTTACACTGAAATAAAATAGATGTTTTAATTTAGTAGTTGTTTATCGGAGGGATGAGATGGTTTATTTTTATTAAATATTATTAAATTAATATTTCTGTGTCATTATTGGCTCTTTTAGCCACTAATTAGTTCCTGGTCTCCATGTGACCTTTGTACAGGGAGGAAAAGATGGGACTTTGAAGGTGTGAGAATGAGATTGCCAAGAAGTCGGCTGCTCTGGGGGTGTGAACAAGTAGGCGTCAGACACACATACACACACATAAGCACCTATATGCCATAGATAGCCTATGGCTTGACCCTGAATCCTATGGTTTTGTTACCATTTAACCCTCTGTTTTAGGCCTGCAGTTTTGATCATGAATTCTAGCTTGCCCATCCATTAACTGCCATAGTGAGCCTTTGGTGTCCTCAGCTACTGCGCTTACCTGTAAGAGCAAACGTATCAGCTCATTTGTAACTTTTTCCTATAGCTCCCAAGAAAGATTATCTTACTTACATTCGATTTTACGTTGAGATCTACCATGTAAATGTGATAAAGCTCTCAGTATTGACCGCAGGGCCTTGGATCAGAAGGTATGAACGCATGTATCCTTCATGCAACAAATGTTTGTGCAAGTCTGTCCATCTGGCTGGTGCTACCCCAGGCACTGCGGCTGGATGGCTCACAGAGGAGAAAGAGGACAACCACATGACACCAGTGCAGTGTGATACACCTGCAAGAGAGGGACCCGCAAGGCCCGAGGGAGCCCCGAGGAGTCGTGACTGCCATAGCCACGAGGCACGATCAGGGAAGGTTTTCCAGAGAGAAGATGCTTGAACTAAGTCTTAAAGGTTGAAAAGGAGTCCCGGGTAAAGTGTGTGCATGACACGTTGGAGTGGAGGGAGCATTGTCAACAGCATACCTGCGAAAGGTAGTTTGGAAGGTTCAGGTTTCCCTGACCACAGTGCTGGGATTAGAAATGTCGCTGACAGATTATACAGGAATCTTGAAAAATCTGGGCACACACTAAACCCTTGCTACCCAATGTTCGGCCTGGTGGCCCCGCACCACCCATGAGCAATTAAGAAATGCAGAATTTGAGGCTCACCCCAGACCTGTGGAGTCAGAGCTTGCGTTTTGACAGCATCCCCAGGTGATACGTGTGGGCATCAAGCTTGAAATTAGAAGCTGGTTTTCTTTGGAAGGTTGAATCTTCTGTTGGAGTTTTGGGACACTTGTTAAAACAGACTGATTCTTGAATGATGCAGTAAACATAAGTGAAGTTCATTTTGACAACAGTATAGAGATCAATAGGCGATCTATATTAAGCCTGTGGCTGTTTAGCTTTGGGGACTAAATTACTCAGTTAGAAATTGACCACCATCCACACCCTAGCTGCTGTGATGGGGTGGAAAGTGCACTAGACAACATTACGTCCCAGGGCTCTTTCTTAATTGGGTGTGTGATCTTAGGCAAATGCTTTAAACCTGCTGAGCATAGTTACTGTTTCACTTACAGGCACCTCTCACATGCCAGGCAGTACTCCAGGCCCTGGCATGTGCATGGGCAACAGTACCTGCCATGGAAGGTGTCTCATTCGGATCCCAAGAAATAATATGTATCACTGCGCTTTGCAAGTGATACACGGACTAGGTTATGATTCAAACATCTGCACAGGAAAATACATATTTATAGAGCATCTACTATGATGCAAGGCCTGTGATAAATTCACCCAAGTTCAGAGATATTTGTTATCATTGAAATAGGCAAAGCAAGACAGGTACATTTCATGCTCATTTAAGAAGAGAGGTGTCAAGATAAAATGAAAAGCACTTAGGACACGAGTCATGGAGAACGTGCAATGCTGGCCTTGCTATCCAGTGCCCCCAGTAATCAATCCTGTCCGCTCTCCACTTCCCCAGGCATGCGCCAAGGCAATGACCACGGCTCTCAGTACCGCTCAGCCATTTATCCGACTTCCACCACGCACATGGAGGCGGCCCTGCGATCCAAAGAAGACTACCAGAAGGTAAGGTCTCCTGTCGCTCCTGGCCTCCTCCCGCTGCCCCCGCCATCTGCCCCTGCCAGGTAGGACCCTCCCTGTGGAGGGAGAGTCTGGTTCTTCTCACCTGGCACTGGGTTGTTCCATTTGCACATTTTTGGGAAATTTCTATCAGCCTCTTGGAATAAAGCCACTCTGCTCCATAAATGTGCTAACTGAGATTTTAATCATAGGCCCTTACACATCTCTCTTTAAAATCAACATATAGTCTTTCTCCCTCTCTGTTCTTCTCTGCCTCTCTCTCTGAATTTCCTTTCTCTCTTGTCTTTCTGTTGTTTGCTTGGACTGCCATTACAAGGTACCACAGACTGGGGGGCTTGAACAGCGAAGCTGCTTGTCTCAGGGTGCTGGGGGCTGGACGTCTGAGGTCAAGGGGTCCGCAGGGTTGGCTCCCGCTGGGGCTCTGAGGGAGAATCTGCTCTGGGCCTCTCCCCTTGGCTTGTAGATGGTCCTTTCCTCCCGTCTCTTCACGTTCAACCTGTAAGGCTCTCCGTCTCGCTTCTAACAGTAGATTGAATTATCATAAAAAAGACTTCTCAGAAATATGGACATTCTATCATAAAATAATTATTTTCATTATTTGCCTGTGTGTATTTTTAAAATCTCCTCCAATAGAGATTTAGTTCTTTTAAAAATGAGTTACTTTGCCCGGCCAGTGTGGCTCCGTGGATTGAGCGTCATCCCATGGACTGAGATGTCCCAGTTCGATTCCCGGTCAGGGCACATGCCATGGTCTCCGGCTCAGTCTCCAGTGGGGGCATGCAGGAGGCAGCCAATCGATGTTTCACTCTCATCGATGTTGCTATCTCTCTCTCCCTTCCTCTCTCTCTAAAAAAAAAAAAAAAAAAAAGTAAAAACATAAAATGAGTTGCTTTAATTTTTACAACTTCATGGTAATGTTTAAATGTTAATTATTGATATATTTTCTTTTTTATAGTTACATCTTTTCTAAATTAAATTATTTTTAGTCTTAAAAAATGTATTTATTTATTTTTGTTAATTCTCACTTGAGGATATTTTTCCATTGATTTTTTTTTTAATTTTTTTTTTTTTTTTATCCTCACCCGAGGACATTTTTCCACTTTTTGTTCAGATAGAGTGGGAGGGAAAAGAGAGGACGAGAGAAAGAGAGAAACATCGACGTGAAAGGGACACATCGAGTGACTGCCTCCCGCATGACCCAACCAGGGCCGGGGACAAACTGCAACCGAGGTACGAGCCCCTTGTGGGAACCAAACCCGGGTCTCTCTGGACCGCAGGCCGATGCTCTAACTGCTGAGCCAAACCAGCCAGGGCTTTCCATTGATTTTTAAAGACAGTGGAAAGAAGAGAGAGCGAGAGAGAGAGAGACAGAAACATTGATGTGAAAGAGACACATTGATTGGTTGCCTCCTGCACCACCCTGGCTAGGGCAGGGATTGAAGCTGCAACCCAGGTACATGCCCTTGACCCAGAATCGAACCCGAGACCCTCTAGTCCACAGGCTTACACTCTAACCGCTAAGCCAAACCAACCAGGGCTTTTTTTTTAGTTTTTATTATAATTTACATTCAATACTATTCTATATTAGTTTCATGTGTACAGCATAGTGGTTAGACAACCATGTACTTTATAGAGTGTTCCCCCTGATATTTCAAGTACACACCTGGCCCCATGCATAGTTGTTATGATATTATTGACTATATTCCCTATGCTGTAGTTTACATCTCTGTGACTATTCTGTAACTACCAATTTGTACTTCTTAATCCCTTCACCTTTCTCGCCCAGACCCCCCAACCCCCCAGATTTGGATTCACATTTAACAACAGAGACAGTGGCCACTGTAATGCTGATCTGTTTTAGAATTATGCAAATAGTCTGATATGCAACAGTTTCCCAGAATGTGTGGCTTCTCCGCCTATCCCCCACGGTGGCAGAGATGGCCGTGAGAAGGAGCCAGGGACGAGAGTGTATGCACTGATAAAAAATTAGCAGGACCTGCGACTCAAGGTCAGTGTAACTCCGAAAGCAGAGAGGGCTAAAGGAGGTGCTGATAGGGCCCCACTTATTCTCCACACACCCCCTCCCAGCAAGGCTGTGATGTCCGCTGGGTGATAACAGTGTGCAGCCTCTAGGATGGTCCTCAGTGGTCTCTGGCCATGTGTGATCCCCTCTTCTTAAGTATGGGCTGGATTTTATGACTCACTTCTACTGGATGACAGAAGAGATGGGATATTACTTGTGAGATGAGTTTATTAAAGATTGTGACTTCCATCTTGGGGGCCCTTTCTCTCTCACTGTCTCTTGGATCACTTTCCCAGGGGCAAACCAGCAGCCATATTGTCAGGGAGCCCTGTGTAAAGGCTCATGTGGCAAGGGACGAAGGCCTTTGTGAACCACGTGAGCGAGCTTGGAAGCCCCTCAACCCCAGTCAGGCCTTCGGATGAGATTGTAGCCCGGGTGACAGTTTGCATCCTCATAAGACCTCAAGCTGGAGGCACCTAAGTTGTGCTGTAGAAACCACGAGATCATAAATGTTTGTTGTTTTAAGCTGCTAAGTTTCAGAGCAATTTGAGTATGTGTATATCCTAAAAAAACTTTCAATGATAAATTATTCTTTCTCATATCCCTTTCCACTCATGACTTTTCTGATAATGGTGGGCTTGCCTGGACATGTGTGGTGGCAATAAAGCATGTGGCCTCTAGCATCAAATTGCCATAATTTGTATGTCAGCTGAGTAACTTTTTATCAAGTACCTAACAGTGAGATGCTCTATGTCGTATTTACTCAAGCAAACCTGTAAGGATGAGAGACCTCATTGTTATCCTCTTATTTTATTTTATTTATTTATTTTTTTAAATCCTCACCCGAGGACATTTTTTGCATTTATCTTCAGATAGAGCAAGGAGGGAGAGAGGGGGGAAGAGAGAGAGAGAAACATCGATGTGAGAGAGACACATCGACTGGTTGCCACCCATACAACCCCAGCCGGGCCGGGGACAAACTGCAACTGAGGTACGTGCCCTTAGCGGGAACCGAACCCGGGACTCTCTGGTCCGCAGGCCGATGCTCTAACCGCTGAGCCAAACTTGCCTGGGCTATCCTCTTATTTTAGATGCCCAATATCATAAGGTTAAGTTGGTAGAGTAACCAGAATTAGAAAAATCAGACTTGATGCAGAGATGAGTTGGGCTATTACAGGACTCCAGGCCAGAAATGATGGGAGCTTTATCTAGGATGCTCAAAGTATAAATGGAATGAAGGGATATTTAGGAAGTAGAACTCATAGAACTTGGAACTGATTGGGAGTGGAGAATAAATGAGAGGGAGGAGTCCCAGGGTGACTTACCCGTTTCTGGATAGTGATGACTTGTGTGATGGTATGGAGAAGCAGAGGCAGATTTGTGGGGAGGCTAAGTTAAGTTTGGAAATGTGGAGTTTGAGCTACCCATGGCATGGGCATCCAGGCGGTTGCTAGGAGATGTGGGCTGTTCCTGCCTTGCAGGGAGGGTGGTTATGACTGTTCACTGGGTTCATGCTTGTAAAGTGCCAGGCCTAGCACATAGTAAGTACTCAACAAATGGCAGCCCTTATTATTATTGCGAGTTTACTTATACTTGGTAAATGTAACCCAAGTTGCTGATAGAATCGCTTAGGAAAAGTGGTAAGAGAGGAGAGGAGAAGGCCTAGGCCTGAAGAACACCGACGTTTTAGAGATGGGTGGGGACATGTCTACACCAGGCAGGACATTGTTCTAGGTTCAGAGGAGCATCAGCCCCAGGCAAGAACTTAAAAAATTAGTTCTAAATAATTATATTTAATTATAAGGGCAATATTAGTAGTTAATACTTAGAGTTACCTATGATTAATGCTATATATAAATTGCCTATTGTAATGATTCACAGCCCTGTAATACAGTAATACTAAGGCACTCTGGAAGGATATTAATTTCCCTCCAGAATACCTCAGCATGAGATGGTATCTTGGTGTTCACAATGAAAATTTTAAGTGCAAAAGGTCAGTGCCTTCTATGCGATGATGAAGAGGCTGACTTATACCTGATTTTATGGTTTTTACCCCAGTATACTTTCTTACCCTTAGCTTTGAGTGGAACCCACATCGATTTTAGCAGTTGATAGTTATGTGAAATAAAATTTAGATATTAAGTATTAATTCACTGTTTTAATAATTTCTCCATTATTTTTTGAGATTTGGGGGCTCTTAATCTTATATTCTAGACAGTTGTCCTAACCAAATGCTTTTGGTTGTTCTGTACCTAAGCAGATGGGAATTAAATACATACATTCATGTACATATATACATTTTTTGCCGGTTTTTAAAAGTAGGGTCTTTTTGCATAAATATTGGGGTTGCCTGTGCCCCCAGCATCCGGATACGCATTTCTGTTCACGTGATCACATATAACTGCCTTGTCACCAACTCAGAGAACAAATACTGTCACATCTCTTGTTTTCTCTCATAAATAAAACTAGCCTGGATTCCCGGGAGGCAGGGGGCGTGGCAGTCTGGCTCTCTGGCCGGGAGACTCCAGATTCCAAGCCTTTCACTCCTGTGCTGGCTTATTGCCAGGACACGGACTGCCATGGAGCACAGGCCCTTGTGGCCATCAGAGGTGCTGCCCCAGGAACTGCTCTCTCCTTGGCCTTTCTGGAGATGCACACAGCGTGCGGGTCACTAGTCTTCTTTTCAGACACTACTGGAAGGAGCTGAGTCCTGAAAGCCATAGCCCTGGGACCCCCCGTGGAGCTCAATCAAGTGCAGAAAGCGCTTTCATCCCAGACACCGCCATTGCCCAAGGGCGCCCACCCAGAAGCCCTGGCTCAGGACTTATCCTTCCATTTTCCCTTGGACACCAGGAACTGCCACCTCTCCTTCCCTCCTTTTCACATCTGTACCATGAGGGATCAAATCATTTTCCTTTTCAGGAAGAGAAGAACAAAGCGTCTAACTGTGTCACCGCCCCTGGGAGCAGGAGGGCTAACTGCACACCAGCACGTGGGTGACCACTGGGATTTTTATCTTAGTCTGGGTATCGTGGAGAGCAGGGCCCAGGACAAAGGCTAGTGTGTGAAGACTTACTGGAGCATGCGGTGCCATGGAGCAGGAGTGCAGGGGAGGGGGAGTGGACAAGGAAAGGAGGGAGCACCAATTCACCTTGTTCCCTGCTACTGCTATTGGTAACTGGTTGTTTGGTCCTCATGAAATGACCAGTCATTCTAGGGGAAGGGAAGCATATGTCCATGGAATACCGTCTCCCGTGGACTCATGCTGCACTTCTGGGTTGCACATGAGTGGGCTCGGGATACTGTGTCCCCCGGGCAGGAGAAGGGAGCTGAGAGGCACATGGCATGGGTGTGAGGTGAGGTGCTGTAGGGTTGTGCCTTTATGAAGCTAATTAGAGTCCATGCAGAGCTGGGCACTGGGGTGGGGAGAAGAGAAAGGTGAAGCCCAGAGGATCTGAGCTGCTGCACGAGACGTAGCTGATAAGACGTGCTACAAGGGGTCCTTTGCCCAGGTCAGGCCAGGCAGCTGACCACAGTGTCTCAAGGGTGGTTTGCCATGCTTCAGTGACTTTCTGGCATATCTGTTAGAGCAGAGAAAGAGAGACACAAGTTTAATTTCCAGCAGGAATCCTGCTACAATTATAGTTATATAATATATATGTAGTTTATGTAATATATGTATATATAGTATATATGTAGCTAAATAACAATGGTGATAACAATAGAACAGCAACATGCTAATCACTGTGTAAAGCACTTTATATAACTGAGTCATTTTTATATTTCTGACTATATGTATCTATACGTATACATAGATAACATGGGTATGTTTAAACTGAGGTATGTGTATCTCTCTTATCTTTATGTAAAATTGCATTCATTCATGTATCTCTTATTTCTGATTTTGAAACTCATACAGATTTCTAACTAGCTGTCCATGCAATTGTTGTAATTGATAATGTACACGCCAAAAAGAGAAAGAAATCAATAATCCGCGAATACCTATGAGAGGTGATATAATTAGCTCTTACACCGTAAAGAAGGTGATCTGTGCTTTGACATTTACCTTAAAAAGTAATATGGTTTCTAATGATTGCAGAGCAGGGAGAGAGTCTCAGGCATCTCCAGCTGCAGTAACAGGTGAGTGAAGGATATGAGGAAGCCGAGGAGAGGAACTGGCCTGCCTGTGTTTTCTGTCTAGGGTAACCTGAACAAATTCCTGAAACAACAAGGTCTTTAATAGCAAGAGTCATTTCTTGACAACACCAGATTAGGGTGTAGGACCCTGTAATCATCGTAAACGTTTAGGTTTCTTTCTAAGAGTGGGGAGATTCTGCAGATGACTCCTTCCATGCATTTTATATCTACACCCGATTTTCCCCTGTAAGAGTGGGCATTTCTGGCCCTGTCTCTACATTCTGGGAATTTCATCCTATTTGAGCCCTGGTGGGACCCCCGATGTCCTGACTATAACATTGACTTACATACTAATTTAATAGTCTTCACTAGTTTGCCCCCCAGTGACCTCCCAGTAACCAGCTTCTTCAGCAACTCCTTTATACGTGAAGTTTAGAGTGACAGTATTGCTTAGCACGGAGCAGCCATTTGAACATAAAATTGGCTGATTTTATCACAGGGACCAATTGTTGAGCTAATTAGATGTGCAGTACTGCTGATGAGCCAGAAACCCAAAGCGATTTTCCATCTAAACTGTGGTTTTGTGCAAAGTTGACTGTGCCGTAGGTACCAACAAGCCTAGGAAAGGAAAAATGGCCGAAGAAGTTTGCTCGTTTCTGTTGAGAGTAGAGGAGCTGGAGAGGGAGGGTCAGGGTGAAAGTGAACTTGACACCGGCTCACCGACCTAGAAAGTGCTGGATTCTGCCCACAGACTTTGACAGCTCTGTCGTGTCTTTGATGAGCTGAGGACCGCACAGACTCCAGGGGTGTTCTTGCCTTTGGACCAAGACTTTGTCATCTTTTCTTGACTGCGTTTTCGTATTTTTTTCTCAGAGTTTCATGGTGGAATTATATGCTTATGGTATTAATTGGAGGAGATAATCTGATATATTATTAATTGTTTTCGGATTATCAAATGCAGACAGTTTCCCTGGCAAGTGAACCTGTCATAACAAACATTTTCTCACGTTCTACATTGAATCATGGCCTTTTATTTCACATGTGATTCTTACGTCCTCCAAATGTGACTTTTTCTCATTCAGGAATTAAATAGTTGGATCACTGACATATTACGTTTCTTCAGATTTGATAGAGAATTAGTAAGTCTAGAGATTGTTCTCATTGCCACATAGCCTACCTCCTTCCTGACTTCTCAAAGCTTCAGGAACATCAAGCACAACCTTTCCTCTGGATAACCTTTTTGGGTGAATGTTAAATTTCCCACTATGTGTCAAATATAAAACAGTGTTTAAAATCTGTCTCTATCAGTCTCTCAGTCTGTTTGCTCATCCATTCATCCATCCATCCATCTATCCATCCATCCATCCATATCTTCAACAGAGCTATAATCTCTATTTACCATATTTTACCTTAAATTTCAATTATCTAGCAGTCTATCATACATACTCTATACAGTGTCATTTTAAAGAAATTACCCAAAAGTGAAAGAAAAAACCAGTAGGCAATGATTGGACTACAACAAGCATTTTAAAGAATTGCTTCAGCTTTGATTATTTAATTTTTCCCTAAATTTTGAATGTATTTTATAATTTTGTTGTTAAGCTTTGATTATTTTTTAATAGTTTTTATTGTGTTTTGTTTTGAGAGAGAGAGGAAGGGAGAGAGAGATAGAAACGTCAATGTGAGAGAGAGCCTTGGATCGGCTGTCTCCTGCACGCCCCCTACTGGGGGTTGAGCCCACAACCCAGGTATGTACCCTGACTAGGAATCAAACCAGGACCTCTCAGTCCATGGGACCACACTCAGTCCACTGAGCCACACTGGCTGGGCCAACTTTGATTATTTAATTTTCTTCCCAAAGCACTCAGATTGCAGCCAAATAGACAGTGACTCTCCATGCTTTCCGGTTAAGCCCTGAAAAGTCATTAGTTATGATTTGGCTGCTCTGTGTGTGTGTGTAGACGGAAAGAGGGAGAGAAAGGGAGAGGGGGGGGGGGGTGGAGAGAGAGAGAGAGAGAGAGAGAGAGAGAGAGAGAGCAAGAGACAGCTTTCATTATCAAATAACCTACCTACCTGTGCTACCAATTAAGTTTTTGCTTCTTTTTCAAGCATAGTTTAAATCCCATCTCTATGCCAATGATGCTCAAAATTTATGATCTAGAACTACTCTCTGGATTCCAGATCCCCCTATTCCACTGCTCACTTGTTATTTCTACGTACTTGTAACATAATATTTCCTAAACTGGAGGCCCGATTCCCACCCCGCCTCCTGAAACGAGCCCCACAGCTCCTCCTCCCACCTCACCCATTAGCAGCCTTCCCAGCCATCATCTTTGAACTTGCTTATGCAAGGTCCCTAGGAGTCATCCCTGATTCACCTCCCGTTAATCAGATTAACCTAGATTCTACCTCTAAATATATCTCCAGTGTGCCTTCTCTTTCATTTTCATGTTCACTCTCATAATTCAGGCCACCATGATCTGTTCCTGGACCTCTCTGCGCTCCGCCTGCCCACCCAAGGCAGTCAGAGCATCTTCTGAATCGAATTCCAGCCGTCCCTCTTCCTATTCAACACGTCCATGGCTTCCCCATGACTTTTAGAATAAAACCCAAACTCCCTAGCCTACAAGGTCCCACACTCTCATTTTGCCGTCTTCCCATACGACACATGTGACTTCTAGCGGAGTGCTGGATTATCTGGGCAAATCTAAGAATTAATGTATAATTCACATTCAGATCTCAGAACCTTTGAACAAAGCTCAAGAGACCTGGGGACTCTGGGTGAGAACTACAGTCACTCGTGGAAAAATTCTGCAGCTGTGCCACCGTCATAAAGAATGGTTTTATGTTTCTTTGTATTTCAAAGCAAACCCCTGCGTGGACTCGCTGTTGCCTCCAAGGAGCCAATTCAGAGGTCTGAGGGGTTGCTGCTTTGCTCAGTGTGCGCTGTAGACCTGCACGAACTAACTGGTCATTAACCAGAGGATTCCTTACCCCAAAGCCTGTCTTGCACTCTCTCTGGACACAAGAGATTGCTAACCATCATAATCAGAAAACAATATTTGGTGAGATGAAATCAGAGGTTGGTACATGAAACCACCTTCCTTTCTCTAATTTGCCAAATCTCTGACTTTTTGCCCCTGTCACAGTTCCCTGTGGCCACTGTTACGAACTTCCAAAAACTGAGTGGCTGAAAACAACAGAAATCCATGCTCTTACGATTCTGGAGACCAGAAGTCCAAAACCACTTTCCCTGGGCCAGAATCGAGGTCTCAGCCGGGCTGTGCTCCCTCCATAGGCCCTCAAGGAGAGTTCCTTTCTGGCCTCTCCCCGCTTATAGCGGCTGGCGTCATTTCTTGGCATGTGGCCACATCCCTGCAGTCTCTGCCTCCGTGGTCACGTGCCTCCTCCTCTTCTATGTCTGATCTCCCTCTGCCTCTCTCAGGACACACGTGATGGCATTTTGGGCCCACCAGATACCCCAAGATAATCTCCCCCTCTCAGGATCCTTAATGTAATCACATCTGAGAAGTCTTTGCCATATAAAGTAACATTCTCATGCCCCAGGGATTAGGACGTAGACATTTGGGGGGTCCGCCAGAGCCCCCAGGCTTGGTTTCCAGCGTACCACTGGCACATGTCCAGCCTCGAATGGGGACTGGCACTGGGAGCCTGTCTCTCTCGGGCTGCTCGGGACAGGTGGGCTGTGCTCACAGGTGGGTGCCCATCTGGCTTCCTCTAGATCCCAGGGCCACAGCCAGAACACACTCAACTCACCAGAGGGGATGCAATGAGGTCTCTTCTCTCTTGGGGTCCTTGTCTAGTTTTGAAGGGAAGTAGAAATTTACATAAGCGAATCCCCTTTCAAACATTTCTACCTTCAAAAAGGACCCAACCTCACCCCATACTACTTAACAAAATGAAGGAGCATACCACATATAACAACAGAAAAAAAATCCTAAGAGCTAGATTTGGGAGAAGATGGGGGGGAGGGTAGGGGGGGTGGAGGATTATGTGTGTGTGTAAGTAAATAAAATAATGTTTGAATGGTTTGTAAGAATATGTTAGAACTTAGTCACTATCTGTGAATCCCTGACTTTTCTGGTCTTCATTTTAAAATGATCTAATTGTGGAGAACAAAATTTCCTGCCCTGGCCGGTTTGGCTCAGCGGTTGGAGCGTCGGCCTGCGGTCCGGAGAGACCCGGGTTCGGTTCCCGCTAGGGGCATGTACTTCGGTTGCAGTTTGTCCCCGGCCCTGGTTGGTCTTGCGGGTGGCAGCCACTCGATGTGTCCCTTTCACGTCGATGTTTCTCTCTCTCTCTTCCTCTCTCTCCCTCCCACTCTATCTGGACAAAAAATGAAAAAATGTCCTCAGGTGAGGATTAAAAAAAAAAAAAAATTTCCTTGCAGGTTTGTTATAAGAATTAAATGAGATTTTAGCCTGGCTGGTGTGGCTCAGTGGCTGAGCATCAACCCATGCACCAAGAGGTCGCCAGTTCTACTCCTGGTCAGGGCACATGCCCAGGTTGTGGGCCCGATCCCCAGTGAGGGGCATGCAGGAGGTGGCCAATCGATGTTCTCTTTCATCTATCTTTCTATCTCTCTCTCCCTTTCCCTTCCTCTCTCTCTAAAATCAATAAAGAAAAAAAATTTTAATGAGATTTTATATATATGTAATATACCCCTTGTTATGGACTAAATATTTGCATATAAAAATACATATAACTACTAGCATACACATACATACTACTACCATGCATTAATTGAAGCTGAGCCCTTTCCATTTTCCAATCCAGAAAGTAGTTTTAATTTTGGGAACTCAATTAAGAAAAATTAAATACACTTAGTAAATAACCAGTTATGCTATAAATCACCATAATATAACTGGACTTGATAATTTTCTACCAGGAGGTACAGATCCTTTGTATTTTCTTGTAAGCTGAAAATTTCAGTCTATAGGCTGAAAATTCGACAGTGTCCCTTCTTCCTCACCTTCCCCCACTTTCCTCAGTAAACTAACGTTAATTACCTTATCAAATATTATGTACTGATCAGTTGCCAGATTTGCATTGCAGCTGTTTCAAACGTAGCTATTTGGAGATGGTCTCACGAACTTTGTTCTAATAAACTGTGCTATACACAGCCATAAAGGCCACATGTCACAAAAGCTCTTTCCCGTAGACCATTTCCTAGGACCTGTCCTGACGTCCAGGGAGCTCTTATTCATCCTTGTTTTCCCTGAGGCCTGGTACTGTGCTTGGCACCTAGCAGCCTAGCAGCAAATTTGTTGACCTGAACTGAAAAGATGTAGCTGGATAAAGAAGGCCATGTTACTCCTTGTTTTGGACAGAATGTTTATGTCACCTCCTCCCCAATGCTTGTGCTGAAGCCCTAAACCCCAATGTGATGGAATTTGGAGATGGGCCTTTGAGCAATATTTAGGGTTAGATAAGATCACGAGGGTTGTAAGAAGGGGCGCCAGAATGCTCTCTCTCTCCACCTGCACACGAAGAGGGGGTCATGTAAGCACACAGGGAGATGGTGGCCGTCTACAAGTCACGAAAAGGAGACTTCACCATAAAATCTACCCTGCTGGCACCTTTATGTGGGATGTCCCAGCCTCCAGAACTGTGACAGATGAATGTCTTTTGTTTTCAGCCACCCAGCCTGTGGTGCTTGGCTATGGCAGCTCAAGCTGACCAGGACACCATGCAGGGGAGGGAGAGGAAGCCAAGGCCTTGGATGAGAATGCCTGGCTGGGGTCCTGTTCTGCCTTGACTGACCGTGACCTTGGACAAGTCTGTAAAGCTCTAGTTCCTTGTCTATCAAATGGGGAAAATAAAAACAAAAATTTTAAAAATAAATCTTAACAGTTTTCAGTGCTTTGTCCCCTATTTCATGAGTGACCCTCACCTTCACATCGGGAGGTAGCTCAGGACCTCTTCTCCTGCCTGCCTTAGGAGGGAACTGAAGCTCGGAAGGCTTCTTTCACGTTCCCGAGATGACCCATGTAGGACATTTAGAGAGTCAGAGTCATTCGACCGAATTCCATATGCTGTTCTCACACTCTGTGTGGAGGTGCGTTGTGATCTGTCAAGCATTTTTTATGAATATCAGGGTTTAATGGGGTAACTCCAGAGACAAGGCTGTCTGCATCCTGCTTTTCCTGAGGCCCTCGGATTTCAAACCATTGTGAAAACATAGGACCAGAGAATCTTCTTTTCTGTCACGAATTGAGAAAATGGCAGGGTTGTTTGTTTCTTTGTTCCCAGGGAAATGGGTAGGTTGCATACTAGACTCATCCCCTTGCAGTCTATTGTATTCTCTATGCTCTGATGTTAAAACCAGTAAGAGCACTAAAAGACCCTGCTTTTACCAACACCAAAAATCACTTATTTGCATAGTAGGACCCTGAATAGACATGGGTAAATGTCGGTTGATATTTTGTGACTTGAGGATAAGCCAGTTCTTCTTTTTCATTTTTTAAAAAAAATTGTGCTATTGTTTAAAGCATGGAGTTATGATTTTTAAATGCCCATGGAAAGGCCCTGAATAATTCATTCACTTACCTTAGTCAGAGAGAGAAATCCCCCTTTGTATGCCCAGCAATAACGATGAAATTCCTCTCACACCCCGCTTGTAGCTTCATGGTTATCATTACAGGTATTGTTATGAACTCTAAATAAGCACTTGTGAAATAAATGTTTTAAAAATGCCCATTTCTGGAGTCAGGTATCTGTTTCTATGCATGCAGCCATATAGACGGCTAAATCTTTAGCCTTAATGGTTTAGTTGCGTCTGAGTGATTATTTTCATTCCCACTTATTACTGTGTGTTAGACTCCCTGTGTATGAGTACAGATTGCCCTTTCTTGCACTGTATTTAGGAATATCTGCATTACCCCTGGGCATTTGTTCATTAATAGGGGGTGGGGAAAGCAAAAGCTTGTAATGATAGACTTTACATATTATTAAACTGTGCATCCACTTTTGGGTCCAAATGAAAAATTTGGTTTATGTTACTGCCCTCTGGTGGTTGTAGCCCGTTGCTGCAGTGGCGGGGAAGCACGTCCCTGGGGTGGAGTTTGGCTTGTGGAGGCAGCTTCCAGGAGCAGTGTAGACAAGGGCAGTGATGGCCATCAGGCTTTTATTCACGTCCACTGCTTTTCATTCAGCACTTTGCCAGCACCTTAGGATTCCACTTACTGGGCAGAACAATGATAGAAGAAAACATTCCTGTGAGGACCAAGGAGACATTTTCATTTTAGTGTAGGTATATATACAAAATAACCCTGACCAACATCAAGTGACATTTGAGTGAATTCAAATTCTCCATGGGCCGCACTCCTACTCATCTTTCAAGGCCAGCATGGGAAAATGCAGTGACGCCCAAGGTGTGGAATACGTACCCCAGGTAGTACACACAATTACTTTAGGGTACATCCAGATAAACCTGTTAAATTTAAGTAGTTGGGTTTGTTTCAGTATGTAGTAGGAAGTCTGCAGCGAGTGTTCGCAGTCCACGATTTCATGGATGGTATTGCTTAGGTGAAGACCAGGACACGGTTCCTGAAGGACGGCTGCAATATCCGCAGCAATGCCACTTGGTTGGTAGAGCAAAATCCCCGTGGAGGTGGGTAGGGGACTTGGCACAACAGTGGCACTGCTACTTGCCTGGGTTTCCTGATTTGTTAAATAGGAGAATCACGGCTACTTCTTAGGCTGTTCTAAGCATTATATGATAATGGTATATAAGTCAGGTGTCTGTCACAGAATTGGTGCTGTCATCTCCCTGAACCCCAGGACACTTGTCAGCTTACTTGTCAAGGACACTGCCTTCTTCCATAGCCTCACCCTGCTTAGCTGGCCATGCTCGTTTCATCCAACCTATTTTGAGAGCTTCCATGTTTCTTTTCCCTCTTGGTTATAACTGGGACCTCCCCTTGCTTTGCATCCTTTGCAGCACTCGCTGTGGCACTTTGCACAAAGCAAGCACTCTATGAACGTTTGTTGGGGGAATTAAGCATAAGTGCAAAATAATTCTAACCAACATTTTCCCATCCTCGGCACATTCAATACATTTCACCCATCGGATTAGGACAGGACCTGTACGTTGTCCCTCCTGTCTCATGATTCATGTGGTCTGATAATGGGAACAGGATTAGGTTCCTGCCCATTGGCTACAAGCAGGGAGGAGAAAGGGCCTGCAGTGTCTAGTGCCTGCCTGCTGCTAATATCGCTCTTATCTTACCAACTAATATACAGGTTTAGCGGTGCGCCTGCGTGCACACGCTCTCCTTGTTAATTTCAGCGGAAGATAAATGAAGGCCGTGGAAACATTTTCAACGCAGTATTTCAGCTAGGATAGGATCTATTTTAGAGACAACAAAAGAAACTTTGTTGCTCAAGCAGGTAGATTTATAAGCCTTGCCCTGGTTTAGTCTATATAAAACGGCCTTAGGAGTGGCATGATGAGAGAACCTACCCCAGCGGGGAGAGAAGTTGGAGCCCTTCCATTTTAGCGGCAACAAGAGTGAAACAGGGTTTGTTGTTTGCCTACAGAGGCAATGCGTTTGCCATTAAAATTCCCTTGGATTTTGTCTCAGCTCTGTGTGGTCCTAAGCTTCTCCAGGTCACCTCGGCAGAGCTGCCCCGCCAGTTCCTCCAGGCCCGCTTGCGTTTCTGCAGCGGAGGCGACACTCATTTACGCCTTGGAGAAAGCAAGCCTTTCATGAAAGCCAGAGAGCCGCAGCACCTCAGCAGCAGAAATGAAAGGACATGTGTGTGTGTGCATGTGGGTTTAGAACTTAAAGGACAGGGAAAAGAAAGAAAATAGATGTTACCGCTTTGCACTTACTTCAAAATATGCCTTACTCCCTCTGGTGGGACCATTTAACTCCAAATGTGTCCCCCATACCCCTCCGCCCCCACCTCATGCTCCCCACCCCCACCACATTCATCTTTGCTCATGTGACATCTGTTCTGGGCTCCGCAGAACAGTCTTCTCGTTGCCATGGCAGCTGGTGGAGAAAGCCCGCCCATTGGCTGCCGGTGGAGAGGAGGAAAAAAAGGCGCACAGTGTCAGGGGTCGGGTGCCTAGTGCCCGCCTGCCACAGTTTTCAGTCAGCTGCTGGCTGGGCCGCGTTAGCAGAGCATGCTGCAGTGGGCAGAGGCCCGCAGGGACCACCGCCGCAGCTGTGTACACCACAGGGTGGAATGGGGGCCCCAAGGTCAATGTCATTAGTTTCTCCCTCAAGTGTGAAGTGTGTGAAGGACAAAAGCAGAGCACATAAAGAAAAGTGGGCTGCCTTTTCCTTCACCTTGAACTCCTCTTAGCTCTCTCTTCTTTTGTGGCGTTTGAATTTGAAATTCGGAGAATGACCCTTTCTACTCCCAAGCATCCCCATAGTGAGAGGGCCTGGGCCTCAGTTAAGCTGTCAGAATAAAAGCCTCTGTCAGATTCCATTTACCTTGACCATTACCCTGTCAGTCTAAAACGGAAAGAGGACAGCATTCCATTTCGAAGTCTACACCCGCACCTGGTTGTTTTTAAAATCATTTTCTTCTTGTTGGAGTCACCTCTGAATTTAACAACAGCATTGGAATCACTGTCCTGGCCTCATAGCTGTAGGTTACTCCATCCTTACCCCATGGCCTAGTGAGTTGAGACCCCCAAGGCCTGATCTCGCACTTGGTCGATCAGACAGGTATAGTCTCACTGGCCAAACCCCAGCTGCCTCTTTGGGTTCCCTTTTCCAGGCAAGTCTGAGGTCCCTCTCCGATGAGTGATGGGGGCACATGTACACCAGCCACACCCAGGACCTTCAACCTCAGAGCCAGGTACCTGTTGGGCTTTGGCTGTAGCTCCCTGGCCGACACTGACAGCACCAGTCAGCAGAGTTGAAGGGGAAGAAGGGACTTTCAGGAACACTCTCATCTGCTCTTCCCAGTGAGCATGAGGCAGGTAGTTCCACTGAATCCCTCCTCCACGGGAGACGGGAGCTGATGGTTTCCAAGATCGCAGACTTGTAAATGAGCGGGCCCAGGATGCATACTCCGGTTCTATGATTCCAAACTCTCTGCATACTTTTCCCATCTGTCACACGGCAGATTTCTGGACAGATTTATACGTGGGGAAGGTGGACCATGATGAGATTGTTCCTCCTGGTTCTACTCATGCTTTAGCATGCTTACTTTACATGTGATAAGAATGTGTCACTACCCCAAATGGTGTGGCTCAGTGGACTGAGCATCATCCCATGGACTGAGAGGTCCCGGTTTGATTCCCGATCAGGGCACATGCCCAGGTTGTGGGCTTGATCCCCAGTAGGGGGCGTGAAAGAGGCAACCAGTTGATGTTTCTCTCTCACGTCAATGTTCCTCTCTTTCTCCCTTCCTCTCTCTCTAAAAAAATCAGTAAAAACATATATTTTTTAAAAAGGTATGTGTCATTAGTGTTTAGTTTGCCAAGATCGGGGCTAATGGCTTGAGGAAATTTTGTTGTTCCTTCTGGTGGCTGCCCGTGGTTCTAGCCTTCCTGAAAGCACTGTATACAGTGTCCTTTCCCTGAGCAAAGGCTCCAGGCTGAGGACAGGAAGGAGGTTGGTGCCAGAGCCAGTGAGATTATTAAGTCATTGTCCCCACTACTTTGCTCTCTCAAACTTATTTTGGTCACTTATTTATTTGGGGATAGTTTGGGCATCGTCAAAATAGAAATAAACCACAAAATCATGAAGGAGAAGGTCTGTATGAAACTTACTTTGCAGAGTGAGGATTAGATATGATCACATTTCAATTCAGTTCAAAAGTATTTACCAAGTACCTGCGTATTGTGGGGGGAGGATGTTGCGGAAACTCACATGCAGAATCCAAATCTAGAGATGCGTATGCGTGATGATTAGAGCTTGGAAGAGCACCTGCATCTGCTTCTCTGTTGGCTCAGTCTCCACTGAGCTTCAATGGAAGATGTAATAAATGCTCAAGATATAATAAAAATACTGTTTTTTTTTTTTTTTAGAACAACAACAAAAATCATGGGCCTGAAAAGAAAGCCAACTAGTAGTGCTAGTGTGGAAAAGGCTTTCAAGTGTGAAATGACTTACCCAACTAATCATATAGCTATGAAAAACAAAACTAGAAGTCGACTGTTTATGGGGTTCTGTGAATTCTGGAGCCCCACCCACATCAACTGAATTAGAATCTTTAGGATTAAAACTCCCCAGTTGGTTCTACTGCACAGCTAGGCTTGGTGGGAGCCTCAGTGCAATGGACGAGTCCTCAGTCTTGGGTATCCTTAGTGCTTAGCCCTTAGTCTTTGACGGAGTCTTGGGCGTTTGAGCCTGGATAATTAACTTCACCACTCAGCAGCAATTTCCTAATCTCCAAAATGGGTCTAATCATGTGAACCTCAGAAACTTGCTGTGTAGAATAAATGAGTTGACATGTACCAGGCTCCTGATTTGCAGGAGGGCTTGATCAACATTGGTTCCCTTCTCTTCTGTTCATGCTCTTTCCACCCTGGCGCACCATATTCAGTTCAGTAAAGCCCTCAGTTATATCAGCGCCTTGCACTCACAGGCAGTGACTTGTTCAAGTACATCAGCACCTTGCACACACAGGCAGTGACTTGTTCGAGTACATCAGCACCTTGCACACACAGGCAGTGACTTGTTCGAGTACATCAGTGCCTTGCACACACAGGCAGTGACTTGTTCGAGTACATCAGTGCCTTGCACACGCAGGCAGTGACTTGTTCGAGTACATCAGCGCCTTGCACACACAGGCAGTGACTTGTTCGAGTACATCAGCACCTTGCACACACAGACAGTGACTTGTTCGAGTACATCAGCGCCTTGCACTCACAGGCAATGACTTGTTCAAGTACATCAGCACCTTGCACACACAGGCAGTGACTTGTTCAAGTACATCAGCGTCTTGCACACACAGGCAGTGACTTGTTCAAGGAAGTCCACCTTGGACACGCAGCTGTTGGTGGGGAAGGCATGGATCAAGACGGTTGCTAATGCAGTTATGCTTATAACTCAGTTTTCTACCAGTACATTCCCTCCCCTGACATAAGCTACACCTACTCAGTGGTGGGCTCGTAGGTAATGATTTTAGGGAACAGTTAACCCACAAGGTCCTCATCAAGCAAACTTCTTTCCCACTCTGGTCCTCCTGCGCTGCGTGAGTCAGCTGGATCTGCTCAACTCAGGGATTAGAGTGGCTTGTTCGTGATTAGCTGTACAAAAGCACCAGTCTTTTTGTTCTTAAGTTCTGTTCTTCAGTGTCTGAGGTTTTAGGCCATTTCTTTTCCATTGCTCCTATGGGCTTGACCTCGGGCAGTGGTTCTCAGACTTTTTAACCTCAGGACCTCTTTAAATGCTTAAAAAGTATCAAGGACCCAGTGAACTTTTTGTTTTTGAGGGTTATATCACTTGATATTTACCATATTAGAAATTAAAACTGAGATTTGAATTAAAACACAAGCACACATCAATTAGCCCTCAGAGTGATATCATCACACTTCATGTAGCTTCTGGAAAAATCCATCTACACTCTTGAGAGAATGAGAGTGAAAAAAGAAAATATATCTAAGTATTATTATGAAAATAATTTTGACCTTGTGGACCCTGAAAAAAATCTTGGGGAGCCTCAGGGGTCCCCAAGCCACACTGGACTGTTGATCTTGAGTACACGGGTTATGTGTCATACCTTGGTAATGTGTCTCACAGAGAAGCACAGAATCAGCGCAGAGGTCACTGAATCACTCACCAATGTGACTGGCAAAGGATCTTAGAGAAGGCCTCGGAGCCCAGTTACCAAACTGAGCTTATAACCTATAGCTTCTGACCACTGGCTGTGCTGTCTTCAGTGTGGTGGCTTAGGGTTCAGGTTCATGTGGAAGTCAGCTGGGTTCCAATCCCAGCTATGTTCCTGTGTGA
This sequence comes from Tadarida brasiliensis, assembly GCA_030848825.1. NCBI lineage: Eukaryota > Metazoa > Chordata > Mammalia > Chiroptera > Molossidae > Tadarida > Tadarida brasiliensis. Next base: position 41,537,322 of record CM061259.1, on the reverse strand, counting down.
CCTCGGACAAGTTTCTTAACTTCTCTGGCCTCAATGTCCTCCTATGTAAAATGCAGATGATAAAAATACCTCTTCGGCTTGCTGGGAAAATTAAATGAGACAATGTATGGAAAGGGAATGGCATCTTACATAAGCATTCGATGAATATTAGCCAAATTACACTCTGAAAGACCTCTGACTTGTTCCTCATTTTTATATTCCTCTTTTTGCTTCAAATCAACTAAGTCTTAGAGGTGTACATCTGTAATATTACAGCAGTCACCACTCCTCGGATTTACTACCAACTTTTCCCCATCTTGTGGTCCCGGTTGTTCCTTTTTCTGACAACCTTTAGGCTGGTTGAGCAAAGCACGGGCAGTCCAGGCTGCATGGTGAGCACCGAATCTGTGTGCCTTCCCAGGAGGCCTAAGGCAGAGCGAAAAGCGGATATAATTAGTGTACATGTCAGACCCAACAATCCATGCTGCACGTCACGCAGGCGCGATCCGTGTTTTCAAGGTGGTATGAAACCTCATAATGAGCCAACAAATAGTATTATTACAGTTGAGTAAACTGAAGCATGATTTATGATGATTAAAATTTGTTTCTGACATATGTTTTTCTTTTTCTTTTTTTCCCCTCAAAGTGGAATGCGTGCTTCTGCAGCACCATCCATTTGCAAATTGCATTCCCAAGTGACTTTTTAATTGTCTAATGATCATTTCATAGGAGGGTTTAGTGATGGTAGGTGACCCAGTTCTCTTTATTTGACAAATGTAAATCTAACACTTTCTTACTTGGGGGTGAGGGGGCAGGGTTGGCCCTGGTGGCCCTCACATACAAGCCAACGGATTTCTACTGCAAAACTTTTAATGTTGTATTTAAACAGGATAAGTGAATTTGAAGGCTTCACTAGCAAAAGGAAAACAAAAGACAGAGATTTAAAAATAATGTCCTATAAATAATTAGTTTTATGTATTCACCCAAATGAGATAATCTACCATCCATGGCCCTGTTCTCTAAGACCCTGTTCAGACAGAGATGGGTGTCCATATGAATGAGTGAATTAATTCATGTTCAGTCTTGCTGAGTGTCTTGCTGAGTGAGACACCTCTTGTGTCTCTGTTGGTCACCCAGAGGTTTTGAAGGTCGAATGCTCTGTGGTCCCCAATGGCAGCATTATGCCTAGAACTGCATATGACCAGTATCTCTAAGATATGGGATTGGAGCATTTCCCTCTTGCTAAGGAAGCAGCGTGTATCACCTAAAAGATACTGGCTCTGGAGGGAAAAGACCTGGGTTCTTATCCTGTCCCTTGTACCAACAGCTGTGTAATTGAGTCAAGGGTCTTTGTCTCTGTCATTTTCCCTCGTCTATACAAAGATGTCTCAGCAGCCATCACTTCTAATGTTGGTCTGGAGAGTGGTGGCTGATTCCCTCTACCCTCAGGCCATATCCAGTGGCTGTGAGGGGAGGAGTAAGTTGCATAAAATGAGAGTCAAAAACCATTAAGAAGCTGGGTGAGCTAACCATGGTGAGTTTGAGTGAATCTAGAACTTGGAATCTCAGGTTTCCAAGTCAAGGATGATAGTTCAGGTTCAGTTGACCACGACAGTCTCCATTCCTGTGTGAGGTGGTGGGCTTCAGAGACCTCAGGTTTGCTCTTGGATCTGTGCAGTACTGCCATGGACAGATTTCTTTTTCCTTAGTATGTTGGTGAGCCATCACTGTATAACAAACCACCCCAAAACTCAGTGGTTCAAAATGAAAGTTATTGTTTCTATTTCTCGTGATCCACTGGGTTGTCTGGATCATTCTATTGATTCTGCTTGGGCTTTGTCATGTGACGACATTTAGGGGCAGCTGAGATGTCTGGACCTCTTTCTCTTCACGTGGTCTTTCCTCCTCCGGGAGATTAGCCTAGGTTTGGCGGCCTCACAGGGGGGCAGCAGCATGCCGAGCCCCGACATGCAGGTGCTTGTCAAGCTTCTGCTTACTTTCCTGGTGTTCCATTGGCTAAAGCAAGTCACACGTTCACGTTGACGTGGGGGGTGACTACACAAGATTGTGGGTATCAGCAGGCACACTTCACTGAGGCTGTGTGTACCCGTCTATCCCCACCCTTTAGCCTGAATCTTCTTCTGGTCCCTGGGATGAGAATAAGTCACTAAGAATGCATAGGGGCCAGCCTGAGAGTCAATAAATGTGGGATGTTTTTAATGTCTAATCTATTTCTAAGAGTGTGTGTGATCACAGACTTATTTTTCCTCAAGAGTAAAGGGAAAGTCTTGGAGCAAGTGACCCAAGGGCACACACACACACACACTCTCATACTCCCTCTTTCATCTCCCATACAATGTGAAAATCAAATGTGCTCTGAAGATCTTGAAAGTGATAAATAATATTCATGAAGAAATCTGATAAATATATTTTCAAAAACACATAATGAGATTGTAAATATTTCTGGTGTTGTAAGTTCACTCCAGAGAAGTTCGGCAGATCAAGGTGTGTGTGCATGAAGTCAAAGGTGACAGGAGGGACTTAAAGGTCAAATCCAGAATTTGGTTGCAGCCTTTGTTCAAAATGGAGGTGTTTTAGCTAATTCAAATTTCTATTTACTCAAACCACTTGACAACCTACTCTGATACAGAATCACAATTCAGCCATTCTCTCCTGTCTTCCTTGTGTTTTGTTTATTTTCTTGGTTCCTTATGTTGTTTTTGTGTCTCTGTGTGTGTCAGGGCAGCTCAGGTATCACCTCCTGCTCAGTGTTTCCAATTTGCAAAGTCCCCTAAGGGTGCCAGGGCATCCATGACCCCTCACTTCTTATATGGTGGGCAAAGAATGAGTGACTTTGGGTCCTTGACTCAGAAAATGTAGACTTGTCCCCACCCAGTCCTCTGTTCATTCTCTAAACACTAGTCCTGAAGAGATATGACTCAAGATTGAGAATCAGCTCTCATCTCTGCACGGATGACTTCGCACTCCGCACGGACGTCATGCTCCTTCTCCTGGCTCAGGCCATTCCCAGTGTGGCTGCTGACTCCCCACTCCTTAGCCCAAGCTCCATTCTCAGTTCTGCTAACCCCACCCCAAATATTGTGAAATAAACGGAGTCCCCCTCATGTGAACCAGCAATGGCTATTCGTTCAGAACTTACTGTAACAAGGGAGTCCGCCACCATCACTTGCGTTTGGCAGAGACCCAGAGGTGGGCAGGAGTGGGAGAGATGTACACTGTAAAGAAGGGGAGGCTTCAGGTGTGCCCCGATCAGAAGCTGTTGGCACAGGGAAGTTGCAGGTGGGCTAACTAGATGTGGGAAAGCCTATGTGATTGGTGAGGAGTCCACACTTGGCTTTCTTTGGTTATTCCTAAGTTGGAAGCAAAAATTAGGGAAGTTGTCAGCTATTAACTAAGTCCTGGCTACTTGAGGCCAAACAGGGGTTATTGTTTGGCTTCCTGGGCTGGTTGCTGCAGGTTGGGGATCAGAATCCTCTTTTTAAAAAAAATAATATGTTTTCATTGAGTTTTTAGAGAGAGGAAGGGAAAGAGAGATAAAAACATCGATGTGAGAGAGAAACATCGATCAGCTGCCTCCTACACGCCCCCTACCAGGGATCGCGCTCGAAACCCGGGCATGTGCCCTGACCGGGAATCGATCCAGGACATCGAACCGGGACCTCTTAGTCCATGGGACGAAACTCAATCTACTGAGCCACACCGACTGGGCCAGAATCCTCTTCGTAGATAGTCTGGCCATTGTCCATCTGCACATCAGTCTCTCACCATTCCCCCACTGAAGGCACCAGTCTGTGGTTCCTTGTTCCCTTTCCTCACACACCCCCTTTCCTGGCTCCATTATTCTGGTTTAAGCACCCTTCGGTGTGTTTTTATAGCACCTGCATTCTTATCATTACACTTACTCCTTTTTATTATAATCATTACTGGTTTGTTTCCCCTCTCAATCCAAAAACTCCTTTAGGGCAGGGATTATGTTTTGTTCATCAGTGTATCCTCGGTGGCCAGCCCAGTGTCTTGTACCCCGTTGGCTTATAGTAAATATAAATGTTAATTAAACAAATGGCTGATGAATACCCAATACAGCCCAGTTATCTCCCACCTTTCATCTCTGTCCCACCTTCCCCACTGCTTTATGGGTGTTATCAACTGGATGCCTCACTTGAATCTCAAAATTAACAGGTCTAAAACCAAATTTTTGATCTTTCTCCCAAGTCGGTTCCTCCCTGGGATGCCCCCATTTTTTAAAAGTCCCAGCCTTCTCCCAAACGCTCTCCTTTGTGCCCTCCAGCGGAGTCACAGTGGGTTTCCTTCATCTTTATCTCTTCCATTTCTGTCCATTCCTTTTCATTCCCATCACAGTCCTTGCTCCGGCTTAGACTGTTTCCCTGGCCTCCTACCTGGTCACTGGGTGCCAGTCTCACCCTCTCTAATTCATCTTCCACATTGTTCCAAAGTTCTACCTATGCTTCTCTCTTGTGGAAAACCCTTCTGTGGACTCAAGGTTTCACAGCTTGTATTCAGAGCTCTGTATGATATTGTAGTTATTAAAGCAAGTACCTTCTCTCTCTTCCTGGACCAAGCTCCTTGAAACACCCACCCTAGCTGGTCTTTGCTGTGTACATAGAAGAAGCACAAAACAGATGTTCGTTGAATGAATGAATGATGAAGCTGGTCTGTGCATCTGGACTAACCCTCCTATAAAATGGGTTCATATTTGGATTGATTAATTCAACCCTGCAGTTAAGAATTTGCTTGTAAATCCTGGGATCATATAGACAGAGTAGGGGAATAACTGTGTGCCTGCAATATCAGCATTTGCTTAGTCCTTCCTTTTGTGGGGCTGGGGCCCTCTCCCCAGGAGATTTCTTTTCGTGAGCTATACCAGCATTATGGCCAAATGCCTGTTTCCCAAATTACATCCAGAGATAATTGGCTTCTCCTTAGTAGACGTTCAGTTCACACTACTGAGGCATCTAAAATATTGATTTCCTTACTCATTAACACTTTGCAGTCATATGTCATACTGGAAAGAGTCATGGGTTGGCAGAAATTGGGTCCAACAGGTAGCTGGGATCTGAGAGGTGTTGGGAGAGAGAAGGCTTACTGAAGAAGAAGAAGAAGAAGAATGTGTAATGAGTCTGAGAGACCAGCATGATGGAAAAGAAGGAAGTGGCTGCCCCTAGGCTCGCATTATCTGAAAAAGTTTGCCAACTTGGTGTTTCGGTTGTTGGGTTTTTTAAATCTGATGAAGAGAATGCCAGCACCATGTAGAATGCCAGCCGAAGAACATGGAATAAAAAGAATGCCTACAGAATCTGAATAATCATATGCCATGCATCTATTCGTTTTAAAACATGATTACATGATGCAAATTACATGTGATAATCATAAATTAAAACAATTACAAATAAAACAGAACACATTTGTTTACCTAATGTGCTTTCGGTAGCATCGACACTTACATTCCCAGCAGATCTCACCTTGCTGTGTAATGGCTGGGATGGCACGCACCGGCTGAGCTCTGGAACGATGGCATATATCTCTGACCCCCGCGCTCTTCCCCCCTCCTGGTTCCATCATCGTTCGCGTACTATTCCATCTGCCTAGAATGTCTTTAGCCATTCTCCATTGTTTCTCATTCTTCAAGATTTGACTCAGACCCCAACTCTTCAGGGACACCACCCCTCACTCCCTTTGGCACTGCCTTCTCCTCTGCAGCCACGTGGCACCCTGCCCGTTCGCTGACGTGTGCACCTTGGTCATGTACCTTGAACACTCCCTTCCTCTCACTCCTCAAAGATAAGGAGGCCTTGCCTTGGTTGCTTTTGTAAACCCTCTCCACACTATGCTTCGCACGGGGTTTGGCCCTTATTGGAAATCAGTGAATATTTATTTAATGAGATTGGGCTCATACGAGATTGCTGCTCAACTTAGTTGGTGGAGAACTGCGGTCTCCCCGTTTGGCCCTCCAGCCTCACCGCCTCTCATGCCGGTGACAGGTTCACTCCTGAGTTCCCGATGTCTATGAACGCTAGATTGTCAGAGCCCAAGGGGACCAAGAGGCCTTCGCATATAACCCCTTTGTCTTACTCTGTTCAGGCAACTATAACAAAATACCACAGACAGGATGGTTTATAAACAACAGAAATTTATTTCTCACAGCTCTGGGGATCCGGGTGCCAACATGGTCAGGCGGTGGCCCTCTTCCAGGTGGCAGACTTCTCATCGTCTTCACGTGGCAGAAGGGCAAGGGAGCTCCGCCAGTCCTCTTTGTAAGGGCACTGACCCATTCATGAGGACTCCACCCTGGTGACCTAATCACCTCCCAAGTACCTACCTCCAAATACCATCACCGTGGGGGGTAGGTTTCCAGTATGAATTTGGGAGGGGCGGCACAAACATTCAGACCATAGGACCCCTCATTTTACAGGTACAGACCCGCGGCAAGTAAAGGCACTGCATGGACATCACAGGTTCCCTTCGAGCCATTTAAGATTTTGACTTTGTTAAACAAGCCTCCATAGAAAGAATTGTTGGACTCCGAGAGTCAGGAGAGACCTAGGTTTTCATTTTGGACTTGACATTAACTAGTTGTGTAACTGGGGCACTTCCCCACCTTTAAAACAAAATCACCAGTCACAAACCAGTGAGCTGTGAGTGGAGTTTGGTCTGTAGTCCTCTTTCTGTTGTTTTTTCAAGCTGGAATTTGAATGCCTTTCAGAAAGGCATGTGCTTTGCGGTGGGTGCGCTTGCCGTCCTCCCCATGGAAACAGAAGGCGAATCACAAACCTGAGCCACATGTGTAAGGTAAAGCGTCCTAGCATCCGCATTAAAAGCAGAAAAAGAGCCCTGGCCGGTTTTGCTCAGCAGTTAGAGCATCGGCCCGTGGACCAGAGAGACCCGTGTTCGGCTCCCGCTAAGGGCACATGCCTCAGTTGCAGTTTGTCCCCAGCCCCGGTTGGGGTTGTGTGGGTGGCAACCAGTCGATGTTTCTCTCTCTCTCTTGCTCCCTCTCTCCCTCCCGCTCTACCTGAAGATAAATGAAAAAAAAAAAAAAAAATGTCCCCGGGTGAGGATTAAAAAAAAAAAACCAGAAAATTTTCGACATATAATTCATATAAAACACTAGTGACCTATTTTACATTTTTTTCTCCTTCCATACCTTTGAGAAACCTTGTATTTTATACTTACAGCACATCTCAGTTTGAATGAGCCGCCTACTAAGCGCTCAGGCCCACGTGTGGCCAGTGGTTACAGCACTGGGCAGGGCAGCTCTGGACCCCCCTCACTTACTCATTCGCTATCCTCGCTGGCTTCTGACGGCATTCGGATTTGAAAGCCCTGGAGGAGAAGGTCATATAGTCCTTCCTGCTCTGCCACCCTGTGAATCTATTGTCAGGGAAAATTTCTGAGTCAAATGAGTCCAGAACCACCAGAGACATTTCACCGAATCCAGACTCACCTATCAGCAGCCACCGTGTTTGAACTGGAACCAGAAAGTGTCTCTCTAATTGGCAGGGTCCGATTTGCTGGCCCTGGGGCTGAGTGTGCTTATCACCCTTTGTCTCTGGCCCTGGGCATGATGGTCTGTGACCAAGGCTGGCAGCCCCCCTGTGCTCAGCAGCACCAAGGTCTACCCTCCAGCGATTCACCCCCAACACAGCACCCTCAGGGGCCTCTGCCTTCACCCTCACACAAACAAGCTTTCCCCTCACATGTGCCTTCTCTGGGTCTCTTCTGGTTCCAAGGATCACTTCAGACTTTCTTAGCCATTTGCTGCAGTCTGCCTGGCAGGCAAGGGTTAAGTGGGGTCATCCCAGGCAGCCAGAGGCCTCGCTGCCCCTCCTGCCTTTGGCTTCCCTTCAGGTGACAAAAAGAGCATGTTTTTGAAACCACCACACAAAACTATTATTTCCTGTTAATGCTATGCAGCTGCTGCAGAATTGGCTGGAAAGAGGACCCCATTTCAGCTGCCTAAGCAGGAGAGGGCTGTGAGTCAGGAGACAGCTTGGCAGAGGCACCTGGAGATGCTTCACTGAAGCGCGTCTCTTCGTGGTGACACCCTGTTTCCAAGTTCCTTGTTCAAGTGAAAAACAGCATACTTTGCCTCCCTCGTGCTAATCTGTACAAAGAACATTTTGTAATGAACGATGATTTCCTTTCCTTCTAAACAGAAGAGTGACGTCTATTTGTAAAGATGATCACTACGGAAAAGTCAAAGGTTTCTGTTAAAACCTGCTGCTTGTAGAGTATCTTCTTCGGGAAGAGTTCTGGATGATTAAACGACTTCCCCGTTAAGACAGTACAGCCTGTAAGAACACTTGTGATCTGGATTCAAACGTGATACATAATTAGATGACTGTGCTTCTCAAACTTTCATCCATCTATAGGTTCCCAGGGATCTTGTTCAAATGTGGACTTGGGTTCAGTAGGATTGGGGTGAGGTCTGAGACTCAGCATTTCTAATAGGCTCCCAGATGAGACCCAGTTTCAGGCTTATCAGGAACTTTGTCTGGACCCCGGGTCTCCCACAGTCACAGTCGGGAGGAAAGAACGGGCTGTGGATCGATGGCTGTTTGCTTTGTTGGGGGAGAGGTGAGGACTGAGCTGACTTGTGAAGCAATGACTCTCATGTTTGGGAAAAAGTAAGCTATAGGAAGCAGCTTTCTGTTTCCTAATTCATTATTATTATTATTCTTTTAATCTTCACCCGAGGATATTTTTCCATTTTTGTTCAGATAGAGTGGGAGGGAGAAAGAGAGAGAGAGAGAAACATCCACGTAAGAGGGACACATCGAGTGGTTGCCTCCCACATGACCCCAACCAGAGCCGGGATGAATTGCAACCGAGGTTTGTGCCCTTGACCGGAATCGAACCCAAACTCATTGGTCCGCGGGCCGACACTCTAACCCCTGAGCAAACCGTCCAGGGCTCCTAATTCATTATTGAGTCAACTGTTTTGTTTGCTTCTGCTGATGCTGGTGACCAGAAAAGACTGAGCTGAACCAAGTTTGTCACAGTTGGACAGGACGGAGATCTTGCAGAGTTAATTCAATGACTACTGTTTGAATCCTAAAATTATCGTTATGTATAAGAACATATAGATAAGAACACATTTAAAGGACAAATATGAATCTGTGTGTGCATGTGCATGTGTGTGTGTGTGTGCACCCCATGAAAAATAGTTTTGCTGTTTACATACATGAGAAAGTGCTTGGAACGAATTCTGAGTTGTGCTTTGGGACCACAAGTTCAGCTTGGGGCAAGGCAGAGGGGTTGGAGAAGAGGCAAGGGGTGGAGGGCAGAAGGGGGCCACCATTCCTATACAGTTCACAGCAGACTCCTTTCCTTTTGGTCGCAGAAGGACCTGGGGGCTGGCTTGTCAATGTGTAGACGATTGCAGTTGCAATTTGCTGGTTAGTGTCTGTTCTTTTAAAGCTTTCCTGAAGTGCCATTTTGTCTCAGTAAAACGCTCCCTAAAAATACTCAAATATTTTTAGTTGTCGAGTACAAATCAGATCGAGCTGCACATTTCCCTGGTGAGCAGAAGTGATGAGTTTGTGTTCATTAACTCGAGGCCATCTGGTGTAGACACGCAGCAGTCTGTGAATCAAACGTGCATCAAACTCCAGGGATCAGAACCCGTGCCAGACCCAGTGTTTCGGAGAGTCAATAACAACCAGGGGGAGGAAAGGGCCTCGACGATCTTTCTTTTATTTTTAAAAATCAGTTTCGCCGTGCAGTATATCAGAGCATTTCGCGCTGCTCAGCTGGCGAGCCGCATTGCTTTTCCTTCATTGCCCATCTGAGCTGTCTTTGGGGTGTGCTTCCGCAGATGAAGTCGTTTTCCCCGTCACCATCCCTGTGTGGGTGGGGGGAGGAGAATGAGAACGTCGCGTCCCTTTCCCCGCACTTTCTGAACTACGGGCCGGGCCACCCACACGCCTGCGCGCACATCCGCACCACGAGGCAACGCAAAGCAATGCTGCAGGTAGCAGGCACGCTGCAAAGAGCCCGTTTCTGGAGGAAAGAGCGAGTGCTCCTTGTACCCTTGCTAATAGAAAGCCACGCAGCAGTGGCTAGCTTTCTGCTGAAGCATGCTCACCAAAATGTAAAGAAAGAAAATCAATCGCTACGCTGATTTCGTCCTGCTGGACGCGACACCTCTCAATGGCGTGTATGGAAGGGCCTGGCAGGGACTGTGGGCCTTCCTGAGGCTTCCTCTACTCAGTCTGTGATTCCTGTATTTGAAACTAGTAGTCAGTGGCCACTCTAGAGCAGCGTGGGGGGATGTTTCTGGGATTAGATGCATCTTTCTGGGAGCCTCTGTTCTTTAACCCTTTCCTGAGCGCCATCTCTGTGGCCGTGCTGTTCTCGGTGAGGCCCCCATGCATGTTTAACTGAGGAAGATGAACAGACTGGGCTGCCCATCGAGGAGGATGTGACTAGTGGCCCTCCCTCTCTGTCTCTGCACCTGCTCAGTGCCCACCCTTCTATGTTCCAAGATACCAAGCAGATGACAGAGTTCTATTTGGAAAATTCTTCTGAGGTCCACACAGGACAATAATACACAGAAATAAATAGCTCTCTTCCCATGTCTTGTAACGTGTCCTGGGAAGCTTTGTATTTCAAAAACTAGGAAGAAAAATGATGAAGCAAAAGACTTTAAAGATGGATGCAAGTGCCTTTCTTGTCAACAGAAAGTGGGATAACTGGTGTGCAAGAAGATGTGCTCAAGTGCTGTGAAGGAAGCTAAAAGTAATCCTTTTCCTTTTGTCAACAGGTGAACTTTTAAAAGCACGAGCTATTCAGTGCACTTCATTGCCATGTGTCTTTTTACAACTTTGCCAGCCCTGGGTGCTATCCTTGTTTTTAATGTTTGCTGATACGATGAATATAAAACAACACTTTATTTTGTTTTGCATATCTTTGATTAGCACCGGAGTTGAAATTTATTGGTTGTTTTTTTTAAAAGCCCTGAATAAAGATTTTCTTATACTTAGGGAAGCTCATCTTTTAATATGCAGGGAAGCTAGCTCACTGAAGGTTTTGTGAAGACATTAATTTAATTATAATGCATGTGCTGTGGACTTTATCTCTAAGTTGGTGGAATCCACGCTGTTTGCAAGATCCAACTGTAGGTCACAAATTCCAGAACACAGAATAAGTCAGAGAATCAAGTCTGAGTTTTTAAGGAGTTTTCTGGAGGAAGAGAATTTTGTTTTAATTTTTATTGTGCAACAAATATATACTTATTGTAGAAAACACAGATAAGCAAAAGGAAAAGAATAAAAATTACCTTTAATAATCACATTTTTAAACATTTTTGTGTATATACGTCCATCCATTCTCTGTGGGAATAAATACCTTAAACAATAGAATCTTAGTGTAATATATATTTACATTGATCAGTATTTCATGAATATCTTTTCACACCATGACGTTATTTTTTCAATGCATAGTGTACCCTGAATAGATATACCACAATTTATTTAACCAATCCAGTCTTGTTTGACATTTTGGTCGTTTCCGACAATTCATGATCATGAACACCACTGTGATGAGCATACTTGTGGCAACATCGTTTCATGCGTCTATGATTATTTCCCCAGAATAAGTTCTCAGAAGGGGAGTTGCTGCACGTATGGGCGTGCAGACGTTCATAGCTTTGACATGTGTGTGTCAATAGCATCCCGTTGCACGATGGCATCGTTACAGAAAAAAGTATTGAAGATGGTAAAGGCAGACTTTATTTAAGGAGGCCGTGGTGATAGGGACCAGTGCAGTGATGTTTTATAGTGGGGGAGAGAGATTGGACTCAGCTCCAAATACAGCATGGGCAAGTAGGCATTTATAGCCAAGGAGCCTGGTGGGGGCCAGTGAGTGAAAAATTACTGAGAGGAAACATCAGGGCTAAGAGGTTCTGGCTAAACCAAGCAAATAGGATTGTTGCTGTAGATAAGCCAGGGTGATCAGACATCATCTAGGGGATAGGGGGTGGAGGATGAGGAAGCTGAACAGATATCAAGGTGATCGGATACTGGGGTGGGGGGAAATCTGGTTAAACTGACTTAGCAGGATTCTTGCTAAAATTGGACAATGCAGAGACAAACACGGAAGCCCAAAAGTCAGGCATACTTGAAAAAGAGTCTCAGTAGAGTTCGGTCAATAAGAAAAGCATTTAGCATGCTCTACGGTAACTTTTTATTTATGGTCCTCCCCATAAATCTTTATTTTGTTAGGGCAGGACTGTGTGTAGCTTGTTCATCAACCTACAGCACCAAGATACCCAACCAGCCCCCCTCCAGCACCACCTCTCCAGACCCAGCATCATTCCTGGGACAGAGCAAATGGGAACTCACATGGAAGTGCTGCTATTCATGCACATTTGAAAAGAAACCATGCCCAAGGATGGATGGAGAGCAAAGAGGGAGGGTCGTTGTCGGAGACTCCTGGGTTCTGGTACAAGGCTTATCACTAATAGATGTGGGATCTTTTCAAACCCACCATCACTTCATTGATGCTAAATTTCCTAACAAAAGCAAATGAGCCAATTAAAAAAGGTGACTGAGGGGGCATTTCTGAGGGTGTTTCCAGATATGTAAATCTATGAGTCTTTTATTGTGAGTCGTGTATAAGGGATGGAAAACGCTGGCTTGGGTGGTGTGCTGTATTGAAGAGAAAGAAACTGCAGTGAACTTGGAGAAGTTTGCCCAGTGGATAAATTCCTTCAGAACATAAATGGCAGCAGAAGGGCCTGGGCTGCAGGGAAGTCAGGTCGTCAGCGTAGCTCTTGGAAATAGGCAGCATCTGAAAGTCCTGAGGGCTGGAGACCAGCTTCAGACTCCTGATGGGCACCTTCAGAAGGCAAGTGATTGATTGATGGCGGTCCTGAGTGGGAGGTTCCGGAAGCAGGTATTGGTCAGAGGTCTAGCCAGGCAGATGGCCTGCATCCAGGAGACCCAACAGTCATGGGAATAGGATTCATAGTGGAAACCCAATTTCTTAGAGGTTTGGAGATAAAACCGAGCCTTGTCCCATAGGAACGGGGGTTTGGATTCTCAGTGACAGGAAATCCCATGCTAGAACTGGAATTTGAAGAAAGGGCCTATTCCCACTGGTCAGGATGGGACCAGCAACCCAGACTGCGGAGCTGTTGACCCGAAGCTCCTTAATTTATCTGAGGAGCTGGGGTGAAGTGGTTCGAGTCCAGAAATCTGGGCATTCATTACTCTGAACTCTTTAGTTTGCAGCCTTATCTCTTGGCTTTTATCTAGACAGAGCCTAGAGCACACTGAACATCTGTAAGAACTAAACCCCATTAGCTCAAGTACAAAAAGGAGCTTAGAAATTCCATTTGTTTCTTTTAAGACCACTCCTGTGTGAAACAATAAAAAGGTAATTTTTGATGTAAAAAAAACCAAAAAAACCCGAACTAATCCCTTCTGTATATTTTAAAAACATACAATACTAAACAAATATACAGTACTAAACAAGTCTATAGCTTAGTGAATTTTTATAAGGCAAACACTCCTGTTGCCGTAGCACTTTGCCAGCCAACCAAAAGGCACCCCCATCTGCCCCTCTCCGTCACAGCCCCCACGCCTCTCAGCCGGACAGTGAGTGCTCTGTTGAATTTCTTTGTGGATTTGCCACCTAAGTGCACATTCTTCACTGCTATGTTTTAGTCTTGCTTGTTTAAAAAAATGTATAAGGGGTGGACAAAAGTAGGTTAACAGTTGTTGGAATGGAAAAAGACACGCAGGTTATGATTATTACAATAGCTGTATAGGCTTAAAAGAATGTCACAGTGGCACAGTAAACCTACTACCTACATATGTGTGTGTATGTGTATATATATGTATATATATGTCTTTGAGCTCTCTTTTAAAAGCTGTAGAATCTCCTCCATCCCTTTCTTTTTCTTACACTTTTTCTGTGGAAGGACTGAGGCACTTTTTGTGGTTGTTGTTAGTCCTCACTTGAGGATATTTTTCAGTTGATTTTTTTAGATAGATTGGAAAGGAGGGAGGGAAGGAGAGAGAGACTTCGATGTAAGAGAGACACATCGATTGGCTGTCTCCCGCACGACCCCGACCAGGGCCGGGGATTGAACCTGCAACCCTTTGGTCCTTGGGCCGACGCTCTAACTGCTGAGCCAAACCGGCCAGGGCAGGACTGAAGCACTTTTAATCCCTGGAGTCCCACACGCTTGTATGTTTGTGGTGCCGTTCAACATGTTCCTCTGTCTTCTGTATTTTCTGCACACTGGCAGCTGCATCCAGAGGCTTGACCACATTCAGGGTCCATCTCTTTGGCAAGGCAGTGGTGTTTTCCATCAGGAAGCCCCTAACGTGTGTTTTCACGTTTTCTTGTTAACACTCAGTGATGCTCAATGTCTAGATCCGCCACTTCACTGGAGGCTGCAAAATGTGTAATTCTGACTCTGTATTGTTTTCATTCATTAGCTGGGATACTTTTTTAAAGGGGAGGCTTCCACCCATTTACGTTTGGTTACCCAGTGGCACAGTTCTTACAGGAGAGACAGAGTAAGTATTCAATGTATACGTGCACCTAGATAATACATTGACTTCCTGTCATCCTTAAAATGTAACCAATTCGTTCTTTTTAAATAGTTTTATGAACTCATTGGTTTACACATAGCTGATGGATTTCAATCCATTGCCTGTTGGAGCTTCTTCAGTTGGCTCCTGAGTCGTTTGGATTTGACTTAAGGAGGTTTCTGATCTACCTTATCATCTGGTGTGTGAAGACACTCCAGGCTCATATTGTGTATTTCCTGCTCCAGACCTGGAATCGACCATTTCTCCAGGAAGCCGGGTTTCTTTTAATGGGAAAATGTATCTGAAGACCGCAATGTGGATACTGTGGATGCTTATTCCTACTGGGTTGGTCATTGTTTCTAGCTTTTTAGCAGACATAGGAATACACATGTGTAAGATGTATGTGTGGAAGGGGAGTTATGTGTGATCAAATACTTTGTGAGTTCCAACTATTTCAGACTCAGATTCAAAGTTATAGAGTTTTTACGTAACTACTTTTATATTGCATTTGTATCTCCTTTATTCCAAACCAAGAATCCTGTTTCTTAGAAACACCGAAGTAGAATGATAATATCCCATAATTATTCCAAAAGTCTTGGAATAACAATAATAACAACACTACCACCATCAGTTATGATTACTAAGCAGTTTAAATTTTTGTTATCTCTTTATTCCCTTCCCTCCCCCTAATTATTTATTTATTTATTTTCTATATTGATTTTTAGAGAGAGAGGAAGGGAGAGGGAGAGAGAGACAGAAACATTGATGAAAGAGAACATCGATTGGCCACCTCCTGCATACCCCCCACTGGGATTGGGCCCACAACCTGGGCATGTGCCCTGACCGGGAATCGAACTGGTGACTCCTTTTTTTTTTTTATCCTCACCCGAGGACATTTTTCCATTTTTTTTGTTGTTGTTGTTGTTGTTCAGATAGAGTGGGAGGGAGAGAGAAGAAGAGAGAGAGAGAGAAACATCAACGTGAAAGGGACACATCGAGTGGCTACCTCCCTCACGACCCAACCGGGGCTGGGGACAAACTGCAACCGAGATACATGCCCTTAGCGGGAACTGGACCGCAGGCCGACGCTCTAACCGCTGAGCCAAACCGGCCAGGGCCGGTGACTTCTTGATGCATGGATTGACGCTCAACCACTGAGCCACACCGGCTGGGCCCTCCCTCCAGTTTTTATGGTTGTGTTATATTTGTGTTATCAGAGCATATAGCCAATACATACTGTAATCTGTCCCTTTTAATCTTCATTTACTTTAAGTTCTATAGGTAGCTATGTATTCATTATCCTAATGCTGATGCCAGTTTCTTCATTTTGGTCGTCTGAAGATGATTCTCTAGTAGAGTCCTTAGTAAGGTTTCATCTCATGGAAACGATATTCTCTGAATTCTTGCACACTGGAACAGTTTGTGTTTTTTATACACAAAGTTAGTTTTGCTGGATATAAAATCCTGAGCTCACACTTTTATTTTAATATTGTAAACATGAGCATCAAAATGATAAGAAAATAGTCCAGTTTCTTCTAGCATAAACTATTGCTGTCAAGAAGCATGTGATAATCTAATTTGCTTTCTCTTTATAAGTCATGTATTATAAAGACATTTTTATTTATCTTTAAAGTCCACTAATTTTACTAGATTATATCTTGATGTTGATTGTTCTGGGTTAATAGTTCCAAGTTTGTGGTATGCTCTTTCAATGTGTAGTTTCAAATCTTTTTTTTTTAGGATTCAGGAAAATTGTCTTAAGTCATACATTTTAACATTTTCTGTTCCCTTGACTTGGTTTTCTTCCTCAGAGACTGACTCCCATTCTCCACTGATTAGATTTTCTTTTCCTATCTTTAATATTTATCCCTTTCTTGAGACATTTTTCATCTTTTTCCTCATTTCTCTTTGATTTTTATAAACTTTAAATCTTACCCTTTATACCTTTCATTTCCTTAAGGCATCATTTGTTTTATGAATTAGCTTTTGTGTTCCTTCTAGTTTAGTCTTCATTTCTAAAATAATTTGTTAATGTTATTTTAAATTTTGCATCATTTTTGCCTTTAGCTGATTTTGAAATAATATGCTACAATTTTGATAGTTATTTGAGCCCATTTTTGTGGCATGCCTTCATGATCTGTAGGGATGCTATTCTGCTCTTCATCCTTTTCTTTTCTTTTTTTAAATCCTCACCCAAGAATATTTTTCTATTTATCTTCAGATAGAGTGGGAGGGAGAGAGAGAGAGAGAGAGAAAAAAAAACATGGACGTGAGAGGGACACATCAACTGGTTGCCTCCCACACAACCTGACCAGGGCTGGGGACGAACTGCAACTGAGGTACATGCCCTTGACCGGAATGGAACCCTTTACTCTTTGGTCCTTGGGACGACGCTCTAACTCTGAGCCAAATTGACCAGGGCTCTTTTTTAAGAAAAATATAGTTTGTATGAGATTTTACCTACGTGCACACCACCACAGAAAGGCCCTTTCTCCCAATCTTCTACCAAACCTCCCCAAGAGAAAGGTGGTCTCAGATGGGGGGTTTTGTGCAAAATGTGAATTTTTTAAGTGAATTCAATTTTTTTGAATTTTTCGGAGGAGGATTGATCTGTTTAGCTTTTCTAACTTCACAGTGCTCTCTCTTCTGTTGTTTCACATCGTGTTAAAAAATGACTCGGCACCTTTCTTTCTGGTAGTTCCTGTTTCTCCTCTACTTTGATCTGGGCCACATCGTTTCTTTATCTGCAGCTTCCATCTGCGCTGTTTTGATTCTGCTCCCTGATCCCTGAAGCGGAGTCCTGGAAGAATTCACTGATGGGACCGTGTGCTGGATCCAGGCTCTCCACGCCCCGCCGTCTAACTCAAGTCCTTACCCGCTCCTACCGTTAGAGGGAGCAGAACGG
Source organism: Tadarida brasiliensis (assembly GCA_030848825.1). NCBI lineage: Eukaryota > Metazoa > Chordata > Mammalia > Chiroptera > Molossidae > Tadarida > Tadarida brasiliensis. The sequence goes on along the minus strand of CM061259.1, from coordinate 41,519,853 downwards.
CTCCTGGTGTTAGCCATTGTTCTCGGTTTGGCCATCTGTACCTCCAGTGAATCCCAGCACGCCCATCAGACGCCTTCCTGCCTCCCGATGCTTTCTCTAGCACCGATGCCAATGATACATTGTGTGGCTGTTGATGGTTTCACCCAATGACTTGTAGTTTGGGGGGTTCATGGGGAGACTCTATCACCTAGTTTCATCGTAAGCATTGTCCATGTGCTTTTCATTTTGAATTTAGTTTCTCTGTATGTTTGAATTTAGTTTCTCTGTATGTTTTTTTTTCTTTTTTCTGTGAGGCATTGGGAAGAGGTCACTGCAGCTGCCCTCTTCCTAGAATCTCCCAGCAGGACTTTAAGCCGATGGAAGACAGGGCTCATTGTTGAATCTCCACCAGCACTTCATACACTGTCCTGTGTAACATGGGCCCGATAAACGTTTGGGGAATGAAATGAAACTGTCTACCTCTGGAGTAGAACTCCAGTCCACAAAGAGTGCTTTCGGTACCTAATCCTATTTCCAAAGAGACTTCTGTTCGTGGGGATGCCAGGGACACTGGGGTCCTGGTGTGGGAGGGGTTCACCCTCTAGTGGGAGGAGAGTGTCTCTCTGCTGCCTGTTATTTGGAGATAAGTTGCAAATGTTGAGTTGGCTTTTAGAGTTCACAGCCTGCCACTTTGAACCGAGACCAGGATGGAAAGTAGCTGGGCAAGCTGTGACTCCCAGCGCCTCTGTCTATTAACGCGCTTAATATAGCAATAACTTATCTGCTTCTTTGCTTAGGTCCCTAATTAAAGCTGTTTTCAACCCAATAAACAGCCTCGTCCTGGCTAATAGAGTTGGAAAACTCCTTGGTGGCCTCTTCCTTTGTCCTCTCAGGTTCAATGGCGCTGGGGTTAAGTTCCTGCTGCCTTCAGCAGGGCCACCCCGTGAAACATTTAATAAGGAGAAGAGCATTGTTTTCTGGAGACATAATTATGAGAGCCACTTAGTGCAACCCTTTCGGAGATAACAGGCCTTCTGAAGGGCAGTGTATTGGGGGGAGGGGGGGATTTAGCCCAGATCAGTGACTGCCTTCGCTCTTAGGAGTCATTTTAATAATGCTGTGTTTCTGCCTTGGCCAAAAGGCTCTGGGGTCTGTTTCGAAAGTTATGAAACTTTTGTTTGAGAGACGTGTACTTGGGACTTGTGGTTCTAAGTCTTTTCTTTCAGCTTTTTAGGCTGTAACTCCAGTTTGGTGGTTGTGGCTGTGGGTGCATCTGTGAAATGGGTACCTTCCCCTTTTGAATCTCCCATTACTGGAAGCCCATTCTGTCCGGGGTTGGCGGTTTATGTAAACCTGTTTTGGTATTGCATTAGGATTGCTGAAGACTAGAAACTCTGGATGCAAATAAAAACTACTGCTGAGGACACCCTGGAAACGTTTGAGGACAGGTGTCTTGTCCCATCTTCTCTGGACCCGCCTGTCTTCCTCCAGCATTACATGCCAGAGACTTTTCTTTGGCTCTGAGCTTAAATGTACTTGGGCTGCCATCTACTACTGTAACTCCTAAGGAAATCGCTTTGTTAAGTAAATGCAATTTTTGTCATGTGAAAACTGTCTCCCTAATTTATCTTTCTTAAAATTTCAACTTTTTACCATCACCCTGTCCTCCTTCGAGGCAAACCTCTTCTTTCCTTTTGTTTCGTTCCCCCGCCGCCCCGCCCCGTCTTCCCTTCATGTCCTGGCGAGGGGAATCATCTTCACATGAGATACGAGGTTTCCTTTTCCTTGTCCCCGTTCCCCTGTTTCAGCTTGTTTGCAGCTCTCGTTTGGGAAGAAACAGAGGAAAAGTCTTGAACTGGGAGGAAAGCCTAGGGTTTCCATCTAGCTTTGCCCTAACTTGCTGTAAAAACTCAACAAGCTAGTGAACCTCCCTTAGCCTTTGTTTTCGTACCCGAAGAGGGGTATAAAAATCTGTGCATGACTTTGTTGCTGCTGGATTCATGTAAATAATCGATGTAAAGCCCTTGGTGCCTGGCACAATGTAATGCATCCCCCCCCAGATAATTGCCCTTAATTGGGAGCCCTCCTGCCAATGGAAATGTGACCTCTTGCGCAAGGGAACTACTTTGTGACATTTGTTGTCAGCCCCGTGCCCCCATAAGTGGGCAGGAACTTCCTTCCTTCCTCCCGGTGCACCCTTCAGGATGTGTTTCTCCACACAGATGCATTTACTGCCACTAAAACAGATCAGAGATACCCATTCACAGTGATGCTGTGAGCAGAGGAACCCAAGCCCGGAAGGTAGCTATGAATCTTTAACAACGTGGGTGGTTCGACGGGCAGGGATCACCGGGACAGCTCTTGGCTCCATTCCCGTTTGTGAGTTTTCCATGCCTCACTCAGCCGTCTTCTCTTCTTACATGTGACCGGCGCACAGACGTGGTTCCTATAGCCAAGCAGGTTCCTTTGAGCCCGGGATCCACAGAGAAGCCCCTTCCCCTTCCTCCCCCACCATTGTCTCCCAAGGGGAGGCTGTCTCAGGTGGGGGCCCTTTTGCAAAATGTTGCTTGAGAGACGGGGAAATCGAGCTCATGCATGCTGGTCGTGACTTCTCTCCTGGCCTCCTGGCCTCCTGGCCCTTCCTTTTTCTTCTTGTCAGTATTTCAGCACAGTTCCCTCCACCAACCTATGCTGTTCCTGCTGTACCCCACCCCTCCCGGCCCCCGACTCTTTTGTTCTGTCCCCGCCACTGCCTCCCTCCCCGCAGTACACTCAGCTTCATTGCTGCTTAAATGTCAGTTTTGAAACAACAGAAGGACATGCTGTTTTTGTGGCATCTCGGGGAAAATTTTATTTTGATCCATTTGGTGTTAAGAGCACTCACAAGAAATGTATTCAGGGACCCTCGCCAGCCTCTTTCACTGGTGCGGTTCACATTTGGTGGTTGGTGATGTAACAGGCACATTCTCCCCCAGAAAGGCCCGTTCTCCTTTCATCTGTATCCTTCTTCCTTAGATTTCTCTGTCTCTCAGATCATTCCGTGTTTGAATCATAGCAGTTCCTGATGTATTGTCAAGCTGGGGATCCATCTTGAGCTAGCCCCTTCTCAGGGTTTCGAACCAGGTTCTCAGGAAAACCGTGAGGCAACATGGCCAAGTCCAGCTTATTTCTCGGGGCCATAAGACAGAGGGGAGAGCTTGAGGTGCTTCGTCCCCCGCCTTGGCCCACAGGGCGTGTGGCGCGTGAGAGAGGTCTGTCAGATGGCGTGTGTTGGGACCTCCCTTCCAAATGGGAGTGTGCATCTCCTCCAGAAACGGGGGACTCGGGGCTCCCTTCATTGCTTATCTGTTTCCTCCAGGCCCTTCCACGCTCCATCTGCGATTATATATATTCACACATTGTCGTCCTCCTTAGACTAGAAAGTTCTTTAGGGCAGGCCCCAGGTCTGATTCATCTTCGAGTCCTCCAGTGCCTAGCCTGGGACCTCGCAGGTGCTACACGTTTGCAGAAAGGAAGAACACACACGCTTATCCACTCAGCGGAGTGTGTGGGGAGGCCGCAGAGAGAGGGGCCTGCTTCTTCCAGACCCCTTCCTGGCAACGCTCTGCTGAAGAAATGGTGTGCACAGGCTTGCCTCTAAAACCCGGAGACCTCTGCTTGCTACGGAAAGTCCAGATGAGCAATTAAGTTATGAAATGGATTTTAATTAGCTTGTTGTCCTGGCCAAAACCCCTGATTGCAATTTGTGGCCGGGAACGTCCTCGCCCATTTGCATTATTCAAAGTCTTTAGGACTGTGGTGCTCTGAATTTAGTTCGCTGGCAATCTGTGAACACTCAGAGTGGGAGTTCAGAGTCATCAAAGCAAGCTCCTCAAGCCTTGAACGTACCAGAGGACCCTTCATGCAAGAGCAGTTTGAGAGAGACTGTTAAGTCTCAAAATCTTCCCCAGTAGATCTCCATTCCGGTTCCTCTGCCTGGTCTGCTGTTCACTTTCGGCCCCCTAGGAAGAAAATTGTAGGGCACTTAACAGGTAATCCTTCCCTACTTGCATTTTAGACATCGTAGGAACTTGGAGGAAACGAGAAATAGCTCAGTTCTCTCTCTCTCTCTCTCTCTCTCTCTCTCTCTCTCTCTCTCTCTCCCTCCCTCACACACACACACACACACACATACACAAACACACACACACACACACACACACACACACACACATACCAAGAGTTCCTGTTCTAATGACTTGTTTTGACATTCCACTTGACAGGAGGCTGACAAATTGAGGTTTGCAGCCTGAGTGACCTTCTTTAAAAGTATACCGTGTCTTCGCTGACTTTGACTGGACGCTCATTAATGGGTGAATCTGGGCAGAGTTCAGTCCCTCTGCCAAGGCAGCCAGCTGGCATCTACACCACCTGGAATCCCCTGGATGCAGAAACACTGTGGGTGTCCATTCCATGTGTGTCGGTCTATCCCAGACCATGAATCCCTCCTTCCTGAGATATCAATCGATCTGTCTTAAAATCAGCTCAGGAGGGGCCTCCTTACGTCACGCTGCTCTGGGTGCCTCTGTGTTGGAGAATGCATTTGGGCCTCTCTTTATCTGCCTTTTCCTCACCTTTGAATGCCTCATCGAGGCTGAGCTTTGCCAAACAGCTAGGGAACAAAATTAGAAGCTTTCCGCTGGGCTGACTTCTAAGGGCCTTCCTGGTTTTCTAAGAAACAACCAAAAATATAAAATAAAAAGAAAGAGAAAGAAAGAGAAAGAAAAGAGAGAGAAAAAAAAAAGTAGAGACTGGAAGAAGCAAACTTTCAGCTAATTATCATCTTTTTTCCCCTCTGAGCTCAGAGCCCTGTTCTTAATTTCCTGACCAGCTTGTACCCCTCCCCCGCGCCCTCCCAGCATCTGTGGTGGTTTCAAATTGAACTGCATACCTGCTGCTCTGAATTTCCAACATACCATACCAGTTGGTTTGCCAAACAGCGAACTGCCAGCCATCTGCCATCCAAAGTCAGAATTTACATTGTTTCATCTTAAAATAACGCCTCCGGAATAGCAAGCCACTCTTATGCATCAGGTTTTAAAATTGACAATCAGCCAGAATTAAAACCAACTACCAAATGGGCATAAAAAAAGAACTTGGGGAGGGGGCTGGCATTTGACGAAGAGTTTATTTTTCAGCCTTTTTTACCTGGTTTTTCCACCAAAATAGCCATGCCATTTCATTGTATCTGCCACAGCAGAACTCCCTATAGCCCGAGAACGTTAACTTTTTACTTGCCTGGCTTTAGACAGAAGAGGATCAGGGTGCAGGGCTGGACCAGTTGGTCTGGTCTCGGGAAAGCGGATGTCTTCACAGCCCCTGGGTGCAGGCAAGGAAGACCTGTCTGAACCTCTTTCTCAGATGAGAAAGCAAAGAAGCATGCGGGTGGAATGCCTCGTCCAAGGTCACGTGCTAGTGAATGGAAGAAGGCAGCCATGAACCCAGAACTCCTGGCTCTCAGGCTCCCTCCTGTCACCTTCCTTCCTGTCTTGACTAGTCATGCTGGATGACTGGCTTAGTTCTTGTTATCTAACTGTAGCAGCCGCCCGTGCCTATTTCCCCGCTGCTTCGGGACAGACGGGAGAGAAGGGATTTCTGCAGGATTTGGGGAGCACCTGGGGACCTGTGGTGATGGCCTTGTGGAAGAGCGACATTGAATCTTGATGGCTTTCCAGAGCAGATGGTCTTGAAGGAGATTTATTTTTTAAGAGAAAAAGAGGAGAGGTTTTATGTTTCTTCAGGGAAGCTGGTCTAGGCGAAGGCAGCTTGGGGAAAGTGTGAAGTTATGAGTGGGCAGAGGAAGCAAAGGGCTCTAAATTTATACCAAAGCCACCTGCCTTCAGTGTGGCGCCCCGTGCCATGGGCAGGAGCCGAGAAGACAAAGGAGTGCTTGTCCCTGTCTGGGGCTGGGTAGGGCACTGGCGACCCCTGAGTCCAGCTAATGCAGCCCCTTTGGAATTGTCCTTGAGCGGATGGTGGGGACAGTGTTAGGCATCACCCCCACAGAGGCTCAGACATTCTGGGGTCCAGGGGAGCTGCCTGCTCAGCTGGGTTTGATGTGGTTGCAGTGATGGTGAAGTTTGGCTTTGGGACAGATGATGGCATCTCCTACCGGAAGCCTTCTCTCAACCTTAGCTAGACCCAGGGGCCCACTCTCTGTGTTCCCATAGCCCCCTGCCGGTATGTAGCTCTAACATACCTGCCCCCACCAGCCAGTCTTCACTGCTGGAACCGTCTGTCCTTCCTGTTAGGTTCCTTGTGGTCAGGGCCAGCTTACACATTGTTTGGGTCCTGAGCACCAGTCGTGCGCACCCAACTCATGCTCACTCAATGAGTGGATCGCCGAGAGAGCACAGAGCTCAACTGGTTGTGTTGATCAGTAGACCCTATTTTGCAGTATTTCACCTGTGAAAGCTGCCTTTGATTTACCCAAACTCTCCTGATTTTGTTGTGTCCCAATTAGCATTACTGATACCATCCGGTGTGATGTAATTTCATTCATTGATAGTAATCCTGTGAAGTCACTGTTGTTATAGAGGCGAGCCCACCCAGGCGCAGAGGTGTTGATGTTCCCCCAGTCCCCCTGAAGCAAGCATCAGCGGCTGATCGGAACCCCAGAGCCCGATAGAGCTCCTTTTAGTTGAACCTCACTGCTCTGCACCTGGCACTGGTCAGGCCTTCCCGTGCTCCCGAACCCTGGAGCATCGTGTCCGGTCCTGGGACAGCCCAAGTGCCCTGACGTCACAGCGCACCAGGAAGAGGGTAACTAAGATGAGAGGGACTTTGTGAGGAAGGGCTGGGAAAGAGGTTTTGTGTCGTCTGAGAAGAAAACACTGAAGTGAGGTGTGAAGGCTGCACTCAAGATTCCTCTGGGCTGTTGCTGGAATCGAGAAAGGGCGTGCTCACTTCCTCCAGGGGTGGGTGAGGTCTTGGGGTGAGAGTGGCAATGAGGCAGGTGTTAGCCCATCAGAAAGGGTTTCCAAGCAAATGGAGCAGCCCATCGGTAGAATTCCCCGCCCTGCAAAGACAGAGCCGAGTGGCCAGGTGTTGGGGAGCCTCACTGATAAGGACCTGGGTGCAAGTGCCTTAGAACGTCCATTCAGACTCTGAAGTACCTTAGTTCTGTATTCTTAGTTTAGTGCATAAAACAATGGTGGTTATGAGGGAACATTTTTAAAGCTTAATATAGTCTTAAGTCATTTTTTACAGAATGAGTCATTTTAAGGCCTCCTTCCTCCCCTTGCCTTAAAAATCTCTCCAGAAGAATCTCAATTTGAAAGGAAAAAATGAAAGTTTAAAACAAGATTAAATGCAGCACTATCATTTGATTTCCAAAGAGGCGTTTTCTTTTGCAAAATTGGAAGATGAACTCGTGATCCTTTCAGGGACTGAAGAGGGTACCACTCAGGGCCAAAGCCACCGTATCAGGGCCTCGCCCGTGATTGCTTCTACTGATTTGAGTTTAAAACTCTGCCTAGCTATCTGCACAAAAGCTATTTGCAAGATGCACTGTTCTGTGATAAAAGATAAAAGCTCTGTTTTATAAAAAGCAGTTGTGAGACAGTTTGTATCTGACCCTGAGTTAGCGTCGTTACTAAGGGAACCGAAGAGAGGGAGAATATATTTAAATGAGCTGACATCTCAAGATTCCTCTGGGCAGGAGGGATGTTTCTCCCCTAAGAAAGAGCGGAACATCACTTTCTCCCGTGTAGTAAATGGATCCGTGGTGTTTGCTGCCCACAGGTGCTTGTAGCTGTCTGTCACTGTTTTTCCCTTCTGCCTGAAAGACGGGACAGCCAATTATAAAGGGCCTTTTAGCTGACCTAACAGTCAGAAAAGCAAACCAAGTCTTCCCCTCTCGTTGGCTCTAAGTGCTCAGTGGTAAAATGGAGTTCCTGTGGTTTTAGGCACAGCTGTGCCAATAAGGGAACACATCCCACAGGCCTGTTGAAACAATGGACTTGAAGTTCAAAAGCTAAAAGAGTGTCAGAATCCAAGCTCCGGGTTCTCAGTGAGTGTGAAATGAACTCTGCATTCAGTTGTGGGGGAAAAACAATTATATTAAGTAGTGACCAAGCAATTGAGACTAGTTGAGGTCAAGTTTATAACATTTATGTTACTTTATATTAAGTATTAAAAACTAAGTCACTTTTAAAATACTGTTGAAATGTGGCTCTTTTCTTCCTCATTTTTTAAATAAAGAAGAAAAATAGATTCTCCTTCCTAGTGAAGAAGTTATCTGTTGTAGACACAATCTTGTTTGACTACTGCATGATTGTGACACTACTGCCACCTAATGGTAGAGTGCCTTAATTGCAGACCAAGTATCAAAGAGATAGGCAGACACTAAAATTTCAAAACTAAATATAATTTCAGCAAACCAAATGCCACCTACGGAGACTGATCTTATATACAGTGTATAAATAACTGTCAGACGCAAATGAGAGGGGTCATCTTTTGACCTTTGCTTGCCTTTGACTTATGGTGCTTTATGCTTTAAAAAAGTCCATCAGGCAATCTGGTGTGGCTCCGTGGAATGAGCGCCATCCCATGGACTGAGAGGTCCTGGTTTGATTCCCAGTCAGGGCAAATGCCTAGGTTGTGGGCTTGACCCCCAGCAGGGGGCGTGCAGGAGGCAGCCAATCCATGTTTCTGTCTCACATCAATGTTTCTTTCTCTCTCTAAAAAAAAATCAATAAAAACATATTTTTTTAAAAAGTCCATCAGAAACCGAGGAAATGTAAAAGAATTACAGAATTCTTTTACAGAATTTACATATATCAACATATTTGATTTTTAGAATAAAAACTATTGTTAAAAGTGGGATATATGTTAAAATAATTATTAATATGTGCTAGGTAATGGTCATCAATAGTCATCCAATTTGAACATTATTGATAGTTCAATAATTTATTCAACTTAATTAGGGCCAATTAATCACAAGGACATTAAAAAAACAGACATAGGAAGAAAAATACATTTATGAGAATTATTCATCAGTTTTCCAGGTTTAAAATCATCCTTAAGAACCTATAGCAGATAAAGGAGGAACAGCCATTCACTCATATTGTGCTACATGGTTATGAAACCATAAGTTCATAACTCAACAGTCCACATAGGCAAAGTTCCATCGTCCAATCTTTGGTGGGTACTTGGCACGAATGTTCTATTCTTGCTTAAGAAGGAACTTGATGTTGAGTCCTCCATAAGGGTAGACAGGGACACCCTGGTAAACTTTGTTTTGTCATTATTTTTGCTTTCTGGTTTAGTAACATCCAACATTTGTATTCTGTTTTGCAGCTGCAGAATGCTTTGGCATGTTCTTTTTCTTCTCCCCACCACTAGATAATCAGTACCTTTGTTTTACAGCCGAGGAACCATTGTGTTCGTAGAAATGAAATGAACAGTGCGAGGTCACATAGCCAGTAAGTGGCAAAGACGGGGGTGTAATTCTAGATGTTCAGTTGCATGCTCCTTCTACTGTATGGCACTGTTTTCCAAAGGAAGATAAGGATTGTTCCTCAGGATGGAATGCCCTGATTCTGTTACATGGGATGCTTAGCCTTCATGTGGCCAGCCAGGAAATAGCGAGTTAGACCGTCATCCAGTGTCTGCGGCTTCTTAGGAAACAGATTTCTTGCGGAAACTGTCAGTTATATTCTTCTTTTAGTAAAATGTCAGTTCTCACTTGTTCATTCATTCATTGACCCAACAACAGTCATAGGAAGAAAAATACATTCATGAGGATTATTAATCAGTTTTCCAGGTTTAAAATCGTCATTTAAAAAAAATGTATGTTTTTATTGATTTTTAGAGAGAGAGGAAGGGAGAGGGAGAGAGAAACATTGATCGATTGCCTGCTGTACACAACTGCGGACCAAACCCACAACCTGGGCACATGCCCTGACCAGGAATCGAACCAGTGACCTTTCAGTTCATGGGACGACATTCAGCCAACTGAGCCACACCAGCCAGGGCTAAAATCACTATTTTAATTATTGTAAGAGTAGCAGCCGCGTTGCCTGCACTGTCAGCACAGAGAGTCAAGGCCCTGAGGGGCCCGCTTTTTCTTTTTTTTTTAATTTTTAAATTTTGTTCTCTATTGATTTTAGAGAGAGAGGAAAGGAGAGGGAGAGAGATACAGAAACATCGATGAGAGAGAACATCGACTGGCCGCCTCCTGCATGCCCCCTACTGGGGATTGGGCCCACAACCTGGGCATGTGCTCTGACCAGGAATCGAACCGGCAACCTCTTGATGCATGGGTCGACGCTCAACCACTGAGCCACACCGGCCGGGCAAGAGGAGGGGCCCACTTTTTGATGACCTGTAAAATACCTCTCCCTTGTTCTGAACACTTTTTCTCTTCCTCCTCTGCCATCTCCAGTCTACACGATGGACCTAGAATACTGGGGGAATTGCGTGTCGGGGTAAACAACAAGGAGGAAAACATACTTTGTTAAAAATGCCTTGTGGTTTTCACCCACGAGGTCCTGTTGGTCAGCCCGGGGACTGCGCGTGGGCCTGTTCTCCTGCCAAATGAGCCAGTCAGCGTGGGCACCTGTATTTGAGCAAATATGTGTCAGGGTTGCCATGGAGAAAAAAAGGTGCTGGCACTTTGTTCTGGGATGGGCTGTCACATGTCCACGTGCCACACGCCCCAGCCCGTCGTTAGAAAATGTATCTTCAGTGTGACCCAAGTCTCCTCTCCACAATGCTACTCCTTTTCTGGCTCTGGCCCTTTAAAAAATGTAGATCATTTGCTCACCGTCCTGTGCGATGGCTGCTCAACCTGGGCAGATAGAGCATAACCCCCTGGGGACATTTTCAAGCCGAGCTCGGTGCAGTTCCAGTTCAGAAACAGAGCTCTCTGTGTGATGATCGGTAGTTGATAAAAACTTAATTCATCGGTATTTTTAGGGCATATTATTCTGAGACACGATCAGGAAGGAGATAAATACCACAAGGCACTTGAAAGTCAGGAAGGAAATAATTCAGCATCTCAGCCTTCAGAGGTAGTGCAGATTTAAGACTGGGGAAGCCCGTATGTATATTATGGGAGAAGTCAGCTTCCAAGGACCCCCCCTTCACATTGGACGTGAAGTCCCAAACCTTGGCTGGCCAGCACCTTGGTCCTCAAATTCCCTGACCCGCACACATGATCAATGCAAGATTGACAAAGTCCTTTCCCAGATGGTCCCCACACTCTGTGAGCGGCATAATTGTGTGTTCTCAGCTTTTTTGCTTGAGCAAAAGTAAATAGCAGAAAGGGAATACTTCTTACCAGCTGGGGAGGGAGAAGAGAAGACGGGTCCCCTGGCCAAGATAGCATTTGGACTCCTGAGCAGGGTGTGCAAGGCTGTCCACAACGTGCCAGCCTCCCTTTTCTCCGCCGAGCCTCTTTACTGTACCCGGAGTTCCCGTGTTTGCTTTGCTCCCTCTGTGCCCGTGTGCACAGGGTCGCCTCTGCTTTGGAAAGGCACCGTGAGCTGCTCTCACCCGGGCAGCGGGCCCCACCAACTCTCACCTTCGGCACAGCTCAGGGCTTTCTCCCTGGGTGTCACTGGCCCTGCTGGGCAGCTGCTGCCATCTGAGCCAGAGGGGTCCAATTAGGAATTAAGAAATTGACTATTACAATCACAGGCCTCATTGAGCCGACAGTGTTTAGAGTAATTTTCCAAGTGAACTCCATGGAGATTATTTTCACCACGCTTGCAAATAAGATGCACGGATTCCTCATGCACGTGTCATGCTTCGCAGTGACAAGGTGCTTGAACTTGCACCGCTGTATTGGAGTGCACCCCCTACCACAATGTCGCGAGGAAAGTAGGGCAACTGCCGTTCACCCTGTTTCTAGGTATCCAAACCGAATCTCCGAGAGTCTGACTTACACAGCCGCTGTGTTCCTAGCGACAGAGCTGATCCTGTTGACACGAACCTCCTCCCACCTCCCTCTCCCCGGGTGGGAACAAAGGGAGTAAACCTACAATTAGACAGAGCTAAGATATGAAAAACCATCCTGGATAACCCCGAGTGATGTGAGACAGACGATAAGCGCTACAGGAATTTGCAAGAGAAGAGTGGAAGAGTCAGGGAATGCTAATGAAAATCATAGCTGCCATTGTTGAGAGTCTGAAAGTGAAGGCAGACGACGAAAACTGCTTCGGGAACTCCAGACAACAAAGTTAAAACGAGAATTTCCTATGAAGGTTGACCGTGCGCCAGCCACTGTGCTGAGTGTCTACAAGCTCGATGTTGTTTGGTCCCCAACCCGGTCCGTGAGGCAGGGACTGTCGTTGTCATTTTCCAAAGAGTCAACCGAGGACTGGGAAGGTCAGGTAGATTGTGCATGGTGAGCCGGTGGCCTGTCTGACGGCGCTTTGACACGACCCTGTGCTGCCACTCTGTGGGCCGCGTGGAAGAAGCAGGGCAGGAACGTGGCCCTTGATCAGGGTCAAGGTTGGTCCTTCTGGGGAGAGGAGGCAGAGTGCTCCAGAAAGGAAGCCAGAGTTACTAGAGGCACAGGGCCAGGACATGTGCAGCTCACGGGACTCTGGGGACACCAGGGGAGAGGGCAGATGTTGGGGGAGGCGGGGCTGTAGGGATCGAGTGGGAAATGGTGAGACTGGGCCAGATTACAGCAGGGCCTCACCGCCAGACAGAGCAGCTTGGATCTGATGGAGAGGGCCATGGAGCTTTTGGCGGGCTGCGGGCAGGTGCAGGATATGAGACAGGGGTGTATGTCAAGACCACTGTGCAAAGCCTGGGCTGTGGGCTCAGTGTTGTAGCCACTGGCTTCCAGAATCCAGACCCGAGGGCAGGTGCATGACTCACTGCCGCGTTAGCATCCTTCGCCGCGGCGTTAGCCCGCCCCTGCGCGCTGCACACCCTGTTCCTGGCGGATGTGCAGGCACAGGGAACACCAGTGGAGACGGTCTCCCCTGCTATTAGGCTGATTGATGGAGAAGTCAAGCCTCCTTCTGTTCAGTGCCGTGAGCTGATGGGCTTTTGTTCTTGAGGCCAAGTTCCTAGGATCCTTTTGGTCCCAGAACACTTTGCCTGTGGAGTTTATGATAAGAAAGTACAGAAATGAACTCACAGAATATAACTCAGGGATTGTGGAGAGACAGTGTAGAAAATAGCAATTCTCTGAAATCCGCGGCCTTGTGGTGTGGGATCAGGGGGATGGGGAGACCCCTGCATCGCCTCTGTGCTGTGTGAGAGAGGAAATGAGCAGCCATTGGTTCAGCAAACCTGGGCCCCGGGCCCCCGCTCGGTGCTTTACATGTATGTCTTACAGAACTCTATTAAGAAGGTGTTAGGAGTCCGATTTACAGGTGAGTAAAGTAAGTCTTGGAAATATTAAATACCTTGCCCAAGGTCTTACCTAATAAATGACAAGTGAAACTGCAATGCAGGTCTCTCTGCGCCCTTCCCATTGCGCCTTGGTGGGAGACTAACCACGCAGATGTAGCTGGAGGGGTCGAGAGTCAGAGATGAACATTTTGCATTTCCCCCATAAGAAGGAAATAAGGCTCTGTAGCAATCTGACTTCTCTTTTAAAAAAAATTTTTAGAAAGAGAGAGACAGACAGACAGAGAGAGACCCACAGAAAGGGCGAAACATCGATTTGTTGTTCCACTTATTTATGCATTCATTGGTTGATTCTTGCATGTGCCCTGACTGGGGATTGAACCCCCAACCTTGGTGTATCAGGACAATGTTCTAACCAACTGAGCTACCCGGCCAGGGTGCAATCTGACTTCCGTTAGACCCCGGATCAGGAGTGAATGCCATCATGCACCACCTCTGGCCGCCGGGGCTGGATCTCTGGCCCTGGAGGTGGACGACAGCTTCTGTCTGGGGCACTATCACCAATGTCCTTGTGGACCTGAAATCACATGCTTGTTTCTCTCTCAAGGCCCATGGCATGATGTTTTGTGGAGCTCCTAGTTCTGAAGTTGTCTCAGTAGGAACAGACCATGTTTGGGGAAGCAGCATGGTCTGAGGACAGGCTGCCGGTGCTCCACAGCTGGGCACTGGCAGGGAGCAGAGGATTAATGGGAGGTGCCCATTAGCCAGCAGCAGGTGCCTGGGCTTTGGGTTTTGCAGAATGGCAACCCATTGAGAAATAAGGCCTCATGCTCGCTTCTGTCCCTTTGCCTGCAGAAGGCCAGTCCACTCACGGGAGCAGAGGTTAGGGTTAAGGTTAGGGTTAGTGACTTCCCTTTCTGGGTTGCAGTCTTACATTTCTGACAGTCTGAGCAGCTCTTTGATGCTTAATAGAAAGATCATCTATTCCTTTAGCGGAATCCTTGGCAGCATCAGTGCAACTTGTACACGAGACGGTGTATTCCTGAGGGCGTTGGTGTTTCTGGCATGTTCTCTGAGGAGCCCTTGCTCTTCCAACCCAAACAGGAGCAGCAGAAACCACTTGGACTGCTCGGCTGGAGGCACCGTCAGTTATGCACCTACATCGCGTCGAGTGCAGGTGACAAAAATGCCTCATCGAGGCAAAGTCGCACAGTGTCCAATGGTGCATTCTGCTGCCATACTGTCTGCGCCTGAATCTCAGCTCCGCCACTTCCCGCGTGCTGGAGGGCAGGTGGGCACGGCACACCCTCCTCTGTCCTGCCCAGTTGCCCAGTCTGTGAAATGAGGATAGTGATAGTACCTGCCTCCTAGGGTTGGGTACATAATAAAATGTTAGTCCATGTAAATTATAACGTGGTGCCTGTTAGATACTCTTAACCACTGGGAACCCCAAGGAAATCCTATTTTAAACGTTATTTCAGTTCTTAAGCTGGTTTTAGTTTAGTTTAGTTTGCGTTTGAGTTGTCAACTCTTATAACTACAGACACTCAATGCGTCCATACAGTGAGCTGACACAGGCTAAATGCTGCGTACATACATAAGCTAAAGCCGTTTCCTTACGGCGATCGCAGTGCAGTGGGCACAGGTGTCCCTGGGGATGGCACAACCACATGTAGGTGCTCCCTTCACTGTGTCCGTGCACTTAGGCTAAACAGAGAGCTTTCCTGGAACTTTCAGAAACAGGAGTGGGTGGGGGGAGTGTGGCCTGGAGAGACCTGATCTCAGCCCAGATTCATGCACTCTGTGACCCTGTGGAGCCGTTCAAGCTTTCTGAGTCTGACTCAGGTTCCTAATCTGTAAAATGGGGCTACAAGTGCTGCCCAGGCTTCTGGCGGCAGTTCCTGTTATGCGGCTGTACGGAGGGACCATGGTGATCCATCTTACTGAAAGTAATGCTCACAAGGCTTTTTTTTGGAGTAATTCACCTGTTATACAGGTGGACCCAGCCAGGAGGGTAAAAACCAGGCCAGTTTGCCTGCATGATTCTACATTAATTGCATTTGACATTCTTGGTTGGCAAAGCCCCAGACCTGCAGGTGGCCTGAATCCCCTTTAAGCAGGTTTCTGCCAGCATGTAAGTAGGGCCTGTGACGTGAAGCACAGTTTGACCTATTAAGAAGCAGATCCTTTGATATTACTAGCCGCAATCTTTTCCCACTAGCAAAGCTTGATTCTTTGTTCACTTCCGCCGAAGCTCATTATGGCGGCAGTATCTGACTTCACCAGAGGCATCGCTTCGCTGTGGCAATGTCCTCCAGGTGGGCGAGAGAGGGGCTGGGGCTGGATAAAATAAGGGGTGTAGATGTTTTACCTACAAATGCACCCTGCACTTCGGGCCTTTTACTTCTGCATCTGCCCAGCTCATGGAGAGCGCTGGAAACCGAGAGCTGGAGCTGGGACAGCGTGTGTCTTTCAGAGCCCTTGGCTGACTGACTCAGGCTCTGAAATCAGATTCCAGCCTCTGCTGGGTCTCTCTGGGCTGCTTTAATTATGGCAAGTTCACAGGGCAAACTCCTGCTGGGAAAATGCTTTTTCAAAGGAGGGTCATAAATACCAAAGTGCTGGGCATGGAGGGGGCACTGCAATTCCCAGGGACAGCCAGCTGGGAGCTCCCAGCACAGACCCCAGGCCCCACAGGAAGACTTTCCTGGCAGTGCTGGTGCTGGGGGTCCAGGAGGGTCTCAGTTTGAGCTCGGGCAGTGGCAGCAGGCATGTGACCCCCACTGGGTGTGCTGGCCCCAGCACAGAAGCTTCTAATCAGAGACACCTGCTCAGGGTGACTGGCTCCGGGAGGCCCGGCCAGCAGATGTCTTTATCAGGGACTGAACACTGGCAGAGGCGCTCTGTTTATGTCAGGAGCACAGGGCACTGGGAGCCCAGGGCCCCGGGTTCTCATTGCAGCCTGCTGTAGCCAGCTGTGTGGCCTTGGTTTCTTCACATTTGAAAGCTGGCAGTGGGGTTAGATCACCCACAGGTGCTTCTGATTCTTGGGGACCCAGGCCAGAGCAGACTGGGGAGAGCAGTTACTCTGGGAGGATTTCCTTGAGCCAGCAGCTGCCCCAAAGGAATGACGGCTGGGGAGGCCGGCAGTCAGGCCCATGGCTCCCCAGAAACTGTGGGGCTGGTGGCTCACAGGCTTGTAATGCTCCCCCAGTCTCTGTGAGCCGTGAGGAATGTTCCCATCAGGGCAGCAACCCAGTGACCTTGCTGAGTTGGTGACCCTGACCATGAACAGGATAGAGGTGACCCCGCCACCATGTCCACCAGAACATAGACTGGCATCATCTCCTGGGCTAGCCGGAGCCTCAGCACATTGGGAAGGATGGGCATCCTCTTCAACAGCTCCCAGTTCATACTTTCACAGAGACCACCCACTAGCCCCGTGTTTCTCAGAGCGTGGGCCCAGTGGCACCAGCGTTGTCTGGGAACTTGTCAAATAAACAAATTCTCAGGCCTGGGTGGGCCGAGCAGTCTGTGTTTAACAAGCCCTGTGAGGGGTCCGATCAGTCTGACCTTTGAGAACCGCTGCACCAGTCTAACCGGAGACTGGAGACCTGCCATCCCCACGTCTCTCTCTTACTTGCAACTGTATTTTATTAGTAAGGCAACACTGAACAATAGAGGTACTTGGAGAAATTACCCATAGCCCCACTGCCCAGCACAGTCACTGTTTCTACCTTCCTGGGCTCTGTTCTGGTCTTTGTGGATTTGTCCACAGGTTTTTACACAAATGACATTGTACAGAGAACATTTTGTGTTACACTTTTTTCACTTAAGGTTATTAGTGCTTCCCCTACCATTGCTTAATAGCTTCCATACTTGTTCAATGACTGCACAACACTTCCCTGTGGCCGGCTTTATGACCTTGACCACCCTCCCTGCCCCTAGTCATTGGGCGACTTGCAGCTTTTCATATGGGAGAAGTCACCTGCCTGTCCAGGGCGAGGGCAGCTGCTGGGGCATTCCGTGTGACTTCCTGTCTGCCAATCGCCTGACCTCCCTGAAGTCCTAACATGAGGTTATCTGCAAAGATCCCTTAGTGTCAAAGAGAACCACAAAAAAACCCAGGACAGATACTAAATCTGCAGGGATGTGTCTCGATGGCAACACCCCTGCTCTGCTGAGTTTTGTTTACCTGAGTATCTTGTCCTTTTGTTTGCAGGTGGTATCAGCACAGGGGGCCTGGTGTGGGGTGGGACAGGCACCTTCTCGCTCTGATGGGCTGGAAGCCTGTGGCCTCATCCTGAGCCAGGCCTGCTGTCAGTCATTTCCGGAGCATCCTGGTCTCAGCAAGAAGGCCCCTCCTTCTTCTCCTGCTGCCTCCTCCTTCTCCCTCTCCCACAGCCCAGTACCCTCTGGTCTCCTGTCTTCCCAGCCTGGCACAGCCCTCTTAGGGTCCGAAACGCAGACTGACCAGCATGGCCCCTAGATGTGGCTCCTTTGTTTTGACAAGACCACTGATCATTCTCGGGCCATATGAATAACACTGTATCTTTTAAATTGATTTCCTTGTGATAAATCCCTAGGGACGGGATTACTAGGTCTTAGTGTGACTGTTAGGGCATCTTTTACGCCCCTTTCTGTTCCGTTAGTGGCAGTCTGCATGTATACCCTATCGGTGGCTCTCGTTGCTCTGTGTGACATGGGGTTCTCCTGCCCGCTCTGCAGGTGAGGACTCTGAGGTCTGATGAGGTTTTGCAGTGACCATGAACAGGGGCCAGGACTGTTGTGTATTGCCTGGTCGTGGGTCTTTGTTTTCCTGCAGCAGATAGGGTCAGCCTCCTCCTTGCCCTCCTCTGGCTGCTTCTCCAAGTTGTCAGCAGCTCAGGAGCCTTTGACTTGAAGATGGCTGTCCCCCACCCCCCACCGCTGCGGTTCTCTTCTGTCTTTAGGCTGAGAGTCCAGGGCTACCACTTCCTGCATCTTTTTTCCCCAGCGCACCCTGGGTTTGAGGAGACGCCTGTCACCAGACTCCCTTAACTGCTTCCAGTGCCCAGACCCAGCGGTAGCAGCTGGTGTAGAGGCTCAGCGAGGCCTGGGAGGGAGGCACACCTTCAGTGCCCTATTTGCGAGATGACCAGAGGCTGTCACTCTACACCTGCCTCTCATTTGGAGACCTGGTCTAGAATCATAAAGGTGGTGCCAGGAGAGGGCTTTGCCAAAACATCTCATGAAAGTCTGGCTAATGGGCCTTTGGGGTCCACTAGCTTTAGCTTTACACGGCAGAGATCTCAGCTCTACTTTTATGTTTGCAGGTGGCAAAGGTCTTGAGTGAGCTAAAGGTCATGTAAAGCCAGATTGGCTTTCCTAGACCCTTCTCCCCAAGTGGATGACCCTCCCAGTCATGGAGGGCGATGCCATACTTGTAAGAGGCCCAGCTCTGCCACCAGCTAGCTGTTAGTGCCGACTGAAATCACAGCGTCAGCTCCCTGGCGATTCCCCATCCCAGCCAGGCCCGTTCAGATCCCGCTCCCCCTGCCCTCAGTCAGCTCCCTTGTGGGCATTCAGCTTCCTAGACGTGTCTTCCTCTTGCAGACCTTCCATCTCCTCCCGGGGTGCTCGACGGGAGAACAGGATTCCCAGACCTTCACTTCTTGAAAAGGGCAAGAGTGGGGCTTTCCTAGAGACACCCATGAGGAAGACCCATTTCCTCCCCCTGACCTGTGAGGCAGAGCATCCGAGGCCTGGTGTGCTCATGGCCACAGAGCCAGCGGATGGCAGAGTCGCGACTGTCCAGGGAACAGCCTTGGCCAGTTGTGCTGCCGTCTGCAAAGCACGGAGGCCGCCTGGAGCGTGGACTCAGGCTTCAGTGTGGTGGCCTGTGTGTGCCGTGGTCCCGAGGAGCACAGAATGGCCGGGGGGTGAATAGAGTCCCGTGGTGAGGAAAGGCTCTAGTTCATCTCGCATAGGTTCAACTTTTAAAATTGATGTATATTAGACAATTAAGAATTGTACATATTTAAAGTGTACACTCTCATGATTTGATATACATATACACTGTGAAATGATCACCACATTTAATCTAATTAATATATTCATCTCTTAAGATAGTTACCACTTTGTGTGTGTGTGTGTGTGTGTGTTGAAAACACTTAAGATTTACACTGTTACAAAATCTGATTCGATTTTAAGGTGTGTGTGTGTGTGTGTGTGTGCGTGTGTGTGTGTGTGTGTGAAAGGAGTTTTGTGTGGTCTATTCTAACTCAAGCAGCTTCTGGGCTCTATTGAAGCAATTTCAATTTGGTTCTTGTGGCTAAAAGGTCCCTGAAACACTTCAGCGAAATTATAGCTCCTTAATTTAGCTGCCTGTCAGTTATTTTTTTCCAGGTGGTTTAGGATTGACAGTGAGTTTGACATTTATAAAAATGTTTTGGAAACCATATTAGACACCTTGGAATCAAAAGGAGTATAAAGTACATTATTCCGGGAAGCACAATTGAAATTATTCCTCCGGCCACCCCAAGTACTTCTCTGTTCTCTCAGCAGTCTTTCCAGACAAAGCCCAGCGATGGGTTGTAAACTGTAGGTTACTTCTGAGCCTGGCTGCCGTTGTGAATTTCCTTCCTGCTCTTTGTCACCCTTTTTGGTGACTTCTGCTTTGCTTACGCACAGCTAAGGACAAAGATTTCTATTGTTTTGCCAGAACATTGTAGGATGTTAGAGATGGAGAGAACTTTACGGACCTCCTTCATCTGCTCACACCTACTCCTTTCTCAGGGGTTCAGAGGATGGGGGATGTGACTGCCTTCACATTGCTGAGATTCACCCCCAAATCAAGGACTCTAGATCACCTTTGCTCCATGAAGCTAGGTGTAAAAATGCTAACTGTGACATTACCTGCCAGTTTTAGGACAGCTGTGAGCCCGGAGCTTGTTCCTTAAGTTAGAAATGACTGGCAGGTAGGGCTGTGTCACCCTGGAGAACTGTGTGACAGTCCTGTGCCCTAGAGGTTAGAGGTGGGAGGAGGAGGAGCAGCCCGCCCTGAAATGGGAGACTCTCCCCTACTCCAGCCTGCCTGCCCTGACTTCTTCAGAGCAGTTCAAACCCTGTGCCAGGCACCTGCCAGTGCTGGGAATCCGCAGAATGATACCAAATCCCTGCCCTCCAAACAGTGACAGCACAGTGTGATAATGGCCCTGATGACAGTCATTGGGAAGCCTCTCAAGATGCCCCAGCAGAACTGCTTTCTTAGGTGGGGAAGGGGATAAGGTCCCGGCCACAGGCTCCTGACCCTGGCTGCTCACTGAGGTCACCTGTGGAGATGAAAAAACTCCTCCCCAACTCCATTCTGCTGGTTAGCTGGTCTGCGGTGGTACCCAGGCACAGGAGTTGGGTTTCTTTTTTTTTGGGGGGGGGTATTTTAGACACTTAACAGTTGTTTCCAGGTTGCAGCCGGGATTGACAACAGCTGGGCAGAGGAGAAGTCTCATGCTTGAGTCCTGTTCGGTCAACTGTGATAGAAAAAACTGAAATTATTCATGATATTTGTTAGTTGTAAGGAAGACTTTATTCAAGGGAGACTGCCACAGTGAGGTTTTGCAGCAGGAGAGAAATTGGACTCAGCTCCCAATACAATAATGAAAATGTGAATTTATAGGCAAGGAGTTGAGGGGGTGGGGCTGGGGATGGAAAATGACTGAGAGGAGACATCAGGGGTAGACCAGCCTAACCGGAATCTTGCTGAAGGCAGGTTAGGATGACCAGACACGCCTAGCGTGTTCGTGGGGAATGAGAATCAGTTATCGAGAGTGGTCAGATTCTGGGTCGGGGTGGGGGTGGGAGATTCTGGTTACACTGACATAGCAGAATTCTTGCTAAAACTGGACAATGCAGAGACGAACATGGGAGCCCAAAAGCCAGGGCCTGGTAGAGAAGAGTTTGGAGGAGTCCAAGTAGAGTTTGATCCGGGAGAGAGTTCATCAGGATGGTGGGTGGCACATTGCGGTGGAGGGTGTGCCCGGGTGTGGGGAGAGGGAAGGGTGGGAGATGGGATGGGATGGGTTTGGCCATTGTGGTTGGGGTGGGGTGGAGCAGGGGAGTTAGATCAGGTCTGCGATTTTAAAAGATTGTTCTCTGGTTGGAGATTGTGCGGGGCTGGCTCTCCGTGAAAGGGGCCTAGTTTAATGTGGGGCACAAGGCGTTTGAGGCCCCCTCACCAGACAGTCGCGGTGGTGAAATCCAGGAGGCAGTGGAAATGTCAACCTTAAAAAAACAAGAATCAGTTCCATAGGCAAGTCATTCATTCAGGATCAAAGAATTGCTATTCAGGCTACACGGATTTAGGCAGAAACCCAAAAAGTGTTCTGGTCAGGGGAGAGAGAATTGGAATGTACTGGGAGAAAAAACAAGATGAGGTCGGTTGTTTTTGAGTAAAGATCACGGGTGCTGACAGAGCTAGGTCTGCACATCACTGGGCCGGCCCCGTGCTCCCTGGGTAAACGCTGACTGTGACCAGTCCTTTGGATGCAAACTCCTCCTTGCTGACGTCTTGGCATGTTGGCAGTTAAGCCCAGTTCAAAAGTTCAGAAAACAGGACATGTAAGACGGTTCCCCTGGAACGGCTGCTCAGCTTCATTTTATTTTAATTTTTAAAATTGTTTTCCATTATTGATTTTTAGAGAGAGAGGAAGGGAGAGGGAGAGAGAGATAGAAACATCGACGAGAGAGAGCATCGATTGGCCGCCTCCAGCATGCCCTCCACTGGGGATCAGGTCCACAACCTGGGCATGTGCCCTGACTGGGAGTTGAACCGGTGACCTCTTGGTGCATGGGTCGATGCTCAACCACTGAGCCACACCGGCCGGGCTCAGCTCCATTTTAAAATGACCCCACTTCCGTTATTTTTTGCAGAGTAAAGGTCTGAAGCTGTGGGTGCTGGCGGAGGAGACTAAGGGTAGGATTCGCTGGCATTTGGAGATTGCTGAAATGGTCCTTCCAGCCAGGGGGGTGCACCGTGAAGTGTATCACTTACCCACGGGAGGCGCTCTCTCAGATCAGGAGAGGGAACCAATTGTGCAGAGAGGAGAAGAAGCAGAGCTGGCAGAGGTGAGGAAGAGCCCTAGCGACAGAGGACAGTCATGTACTGTGGACACCAGCACGGGGAAGGTGGCTTTCTGGAGATGGGGGAGGGGAGAGGCCCTGCTCAGGGTTCAAATCCTGACTTCTTTCCATTCGTCAGGCTCCACATAACACACAACACAACCCTCAATATCATATTTAACAAAACAGGGTTTTCAGCAGCAGTTGTGTCTTGGGCCAGGTCATTCTTTCTTGGGGAGGTTGTGCACTGCCCTGTGCATTGTGGGAAGTTCAGCAGCTTCCCTGGCCTCAACCCCACAGATGCCTGTAGGTCAGTCCCCACCCCCACCACCCTGCCCCAGTTCTGTCAACCAAAAATGTCCCCAGACATTACCAAGTGTCCCCCAGGGGGACCTTGTCCCCAGTTGAGAACCACTGAACTAGCTAGTTCAGAACGGGGCGGTATTTTAACATTTCTTGTGTGCTTTGAAAATTGCTAGCGCCGGGGCCCTACCCCAGGCGATGCATCAGGGTTTCTCAGAGGAAAAGGACCCTGGCGCTTGTGTTTTTGTTTGTTTGTTTGTTTGTTTGTCTGTTTCCCAGCAGATTCTATATAGGTAGCTGGGTTTTAGAACTGCTGGAGTTGTCTTCTAAACTGAGGAGTGATATCCTTGTACCAGAAATATTTTTGGTTATTCCTGAGGCACAGGACAGTGCATTTATAATGTGAGGGGTTTAAAAAAACATAAACGTATTTGGTTCCCTCTGCAATGTTTTTTTTTTTAAGTAGCTATTATAGCCCTGGTGGGTTTGCTCAGCGGTTAGAGCGTCGGCTCACAGACCAATGAGTCGTGGGTTTGATTCTGGTCAAGGGCATGTACCTTGGTAGCGGTCCGTCCCTGGCCCTGGTCGGGTCGTGCGGGAGGCATCTCTCTCACATCGATGTTTCTCTCTCTCCCTTTCTCTCTCTCCTCTCTCTCCCTCTCTCCCACTCTATCTCATGACAGATAGAAATATATCCTTGGGTGAGGATTTTTAGAAAGTAGCTATTATACTCTAAAAGATAATGAAATTAATTTATCGTTTGTTTTGCCATCCAATTGCAACTATCTTGTAACTACTTCAGTAATCAAATTATTCTATTAAAAAAATTGGGGTGGGAGATGGTTATAAGAACTCCTGACGGATTTCCTCCTGAATGTGTCTTTTCTCTCTTCCTGCTGCACCTGGTCTGGGTTGGGGTAGACCCTGCACCCCCTCTTCTGCCTGCCTTTCTCCTCCCCAGGCATCTATCTGGCTCAGAGACTGGCTTAACCTTCCTCTACCTCCTGGAGCTTCTACTCTTTTCTCAGGGACTTTTCTCAGGAGACTTCAGTGGTTCCCAGGCCCACAACCAGACCCTTGCTGACATTCAAGGTCATGGACAGTGTAGGCCCCTGTGGGTCCTGGTGTTCTGACTCTCCCATGCCTGCTCCAGGGCTTTTGTCGGGGAGGGGACATTGGGCCTCTTTTCCCCTCTTAGTTCTCTGGCTGATTTAACAATAACATTAACATGACAGAGATGGACAGAAGGAAATAACCAAATTTAGTTACCTGTGTGCATATGGGAGTTTCATCGGGATGTGGGGCCCAAGGACGGACTGGCAGATGAGGCTCCCATGCCCTCTTGAGCTGAGGAGAAGGCGGACCCTTAGAGGTTCGGGACTTGGACTTGAACAGACAGGAGGGCGATTCACATGGAGATAGAAACACAAACGTTCAGTGAATCAGTGTCCAGGGCCCTTTGACACTGGGTCACAGAGAGGGTCCACCTGTCTGTCACACCAGGTCACGCTCAGCCACCGTCATCCGTGACGATAGCTCCCTTCCCGGAGCAGCATCTCCAGCTAAATTCTCTGAGGCAGTTACGGGGAAGGTCAAGGTTTTTCCTGAGTCTTCATTTCTTTAAAATAACTGTCTTAAAATAATCAATATCCCCCGAAAGGCCTATTTTGGGGTAGCAGGTCTGCTCCCTGTCATGGCTCACATCGCCCTGCCTGCTGCAGACCCAGCTCAGAGGCCACCTCTGCCCTGGCCCTGGTAAGACGGACTCTCCCTCCTCTGTAGTCCCGTTCCTGGGGGCACTTTCAGAATTTCTCAGTCTGTCTAACTTGAGGGCTGCTCCGCGCCCCTGTGTTCAGGGTCATGCCCAGCACAGGGTCTTGCTGTAGGGAGCAAAGGCGTCCAGGGCAGTGGGCATGTCTAGGTTGAGTGGAGGGGTCCTCGTGGGGTCGTGTGTTGGCAGTCTTTTGTTTCCTTGTGCAAATGGGGGGCCTGGCAATTATCGGGGTTCGGGGTCCATCAAGGGTAGATGACTGCAGGACTAGTCCGGTCAGCTGTCAGCTGTGAGCAGGCTCCTCCTTAGGGCTCCTTGCCCTTTGGGTCTCACAGCCCTGCTCCTGCTCCCGTCCCCCCACCTCGGGAAGAGGGTGCATCTGCGTCCCTGTGAGCACTGATGACATGACCGAAAGCAAAATGACCTCTTCCACTTAAATCCATTGTTCGCTGTCTGACTGTTGTCACAGGGTGATTTGGGAAGCTTTTAGATATTTATCAAATCAAAGTAATAAGTACAACAGTACAATGGCACCTGACATTTGTTCGGTGAATTGCGATTGTCCCATTACCTTACTTGAGCGTCCTGAGAGGTGTGGACACACACTCACTCCATTTTAAAGGTGAGGAAATAAAGGAAAGGAAATTACATTTTAAAAATAGCATGAGGTATTGTGCTCTGAGATTTTAAAGGTGAATGCTACCCGTTCTCAAATGTAGCTCATGTTCTGGGGTTTCAAAAAGCAAAAGCAGAGGGAAGTATTTCTTGAACTCACAAATCCGTATTCTGACTATAGGAAGAACACTTCCATAAAAATATTACCCTGGTTTTACCTTGACTCTTACTTCCCCCTAAACCTTTAAGTCATCTGTAACACAGCGCAGCTTAACCCAGTTAGAAAAGAGGTTTGTTCATCAGTGTGGTGACAGCAGGAGACCTGGATTTCAGTCCTGCTCTGACACTTGGCTTTATGTCTGGGCAACTGAAGTTCCAGTTTCTCCTTCTGAAATGGGCGTGATTATTCACATTGGCCTTGTCTGGGGGGAGTAGCACTGTGCACGCGGTATCTTGTGCACTGCCTGGGGCCCAGCAGACAGTGCAGGTATCTGTGGTATTCTGGGTGATTAAACCTAATTCAAATCTTTAATTAAACTCTATTAAAATATTTTTCATCACTCACTGGTAATTCTGTGGGCATTTTACTAATATTAAATGCAGTGAATGAGCCCAGGCGGGTTTGATGGAGGTCACGTAAAGCCAGCAGTGACATGCCACAGATGAGGATGCCGAGGCCCCAGAGGTGGGTGTGTTCCCAGGGTCACACCTCTGGCCATCTGACCCTTGGCTAGCCAGGGTGTCCTTCTAGACAAACACACCTAACGGGTCTGCCACCCTCTGCCCTAGCCCACCCGGCCCTTGAGTCCAGGAAGAGTAATTTGTGGCCTCATTTGTCCATGGCCTCACGTGTCCCATGTAAAAGGAAGTGATGGAGTAGTGGGTGGGCAGATGGTGACATCTTCTTTCAAACACTGCACCCCCCCACTGGGAACTCGGGCCACTGCCGAGCTCTGCCACAGCGCTGGTCAGGCAGCGACATTGCCTGATGTGTAGAAATGTCTGAAACATTGCTCTACATTTCTAAAGGCTGGCATTGTAGGCTTCGTTTTCAGACTTTCCTGTTTACAACAACTGACTGCGTGAACATAGAGTGCTCAGAAAACAAAGCGAGAAGGTTCAATGAATCACAACCTCCCCCGTTGGCTTTGTGGCGGAAGGTGCACCTCTGTGGAGGGAGGGAGACTGTGAGGATTGTCTCTTTGTGTGTGGTGATGACAGGCGACCTGAGACCCTCTCCATGAGGGAGAAGGGAGTGAAGGCACACCGTCCGGGCTGGCCACTGCTGACGGATGGACATCTGTCTCCTTCCCTCTTAAATTCCAGCAGCCCACATGCGTGGCTTCCTCGCATACTGAATGATCTTATACCTCCTGCATCTGTCTGAATGTGAATGTTAGAAGGCATTGTGAAGGCCGACTCCAGCAGTTACAGCTCAGGAAGTGGTCAGCCTGACAGGGTGGATGGCTTCCCTGAGACCAAACGTCTGGTCGGTGTCAGAGCCCAGCACTCCACCCAGCCCAGTGTCCCTCTTCTGGTCCCCACCTCCTACCTCCTCTTGGTCCTGAGCTCCACATTCCACCCTCACCTCCTGCGGCCCCCCTCTCTCTCTGGATCTGGTCATGATGCTGTTTTTGTTGTCAGCAAATGTGCTCAGTAGCCAAGTATATTCTGTAATTAAAAATTAACCTGGTGGCCGAGCATGTCACTGTGAATACACTTCATCCTTTAATCAGCCGTGTGGCCCATAGAGTCTCCCCATTACCCCTCAGCCCTCAGCGGTACAGGCATTGCATGTATGATATTAGGGGTGTTGAATTAGCTGACATCAAAGGAACATCCCCCACACTAATAAATGTTCTGCAGTCCCTGGGCCCTGAGTTATACCGTGAAGATGGAACCGACCTCAGTGACCTGTAGCTACTCCCGAGTCCCAGGAGAATGGGGGGAGATGGGAAGCAGAGCTGCCCCCCCACCCCAGTCTCCGCTGTGTGAAGAGTCGTCAAGGCCTCTTCTGCTTTTAGACTGAACATAGCGCCAACTTGATGTTTGTTTCTCTGCCATTGTTTGG
This sequence comes from Tadarida brasiliensis, assembly GCA_030848825.1. NCBI lineage: Eukaryota > Metazoa > Chordata > Mammalia > Chiroptera > Molossidae > Tadarida > Tadarida brasiliensis. The sequence goes on along the minus strand of CM061259.1, from coordinate 41,492,662 downwards.
ACACATTTTTCTGTGTATTTTCCCATTGAACTCGCCATCATGGAGTTTTTAGACTTGAATCCAAAGTTATTACGACAAGTCCTGCTGTATAGCTGAGGGGCATTTCCTGGCTCTTAGTGAACGTGGGCCTTGTGTTTTGGCAAAAGGATGCCATCTCGAAGGGAATTGGCACCGTAACTCCCCGCCTGGCTCCGGTCACCATTCAACATGACGCACTCCTGGGAGCTGTGTGAACACGGGGTTGTGACCGGCACGCAGGTATTGCAGGTGCCCACTGCACGCCCCCCACTGGGAACTCGGCCACTGCCGAGCTCTGCCTCAGTGCTGGTCAGCAGCGACCGTCGCCTGATCTGTAGAAACGTCTGAAACATTTCTTACATTTCTTTTTTTTTTTTTTTATCCTCACCTGAGGACATTTTTTTATTTTTTGTTCAGATAGAGTGGGAGGGAGAGGGAAGAGAGAGAGAGAGAGAAACATTGATGTGAAAGGTCCACATCGAGTGGCTGCCACCCGCACGACCAACCAGGGCCGGGGACAAACTGCAACCGAGGTACATGCCCCCAGCGGGAACTGAACCCAGGTCTCTCTGGACCGCAGTCCAACGCTCCAACTGCTGAGCCAAACCGGCCAGGGCCATTTCTTACATTTCTAACGGTTGGCATTGTAGGCTTCGTTTTCAGACTTTCCGGTTTAGAAGGACTTGGCAGTCATGCCTAGCGTTTGTCATATGTCAGCACAGGATGTCTATGGAAATGTTCCGTGTATTTGATCACAGCACGGGATTGCCAGTGTTCAGGAGCTCATGGGTAGCATCTGCAGTGCTGTGGCAGTAGGTGAGCGGTACAGGCACTGAATGGAGACAGGGCTGTGACTGGTCCCCGGGCATCGCGTGTGCCATTCCACACGGTCCCTGTGCAGGTTTCACGTTTTTACATGAAGATGCGCACGGGTGGTTATATATACGCGTAATGTATGCGTGGCCACACGGCCAGCCCACGGGCCTTGTGTCGTGTAAACTTCCTGTGGCCGGCGGCAAAGTAAATGGCAGATGGGAGAGACCCTAAGACAACACGCTCAGTGTTAGCATAGCGTTCCTAGGGAGTCGATAGGAACTGTCAGCTCAATGGCATCTGCATCCTGTATATTTGTAATCACATTTAAATATGTCACCAGTCCCTCCGTCTTCTTGTTCTGATGAGTTTTTCTCATTGACCTTTTCAAAACCAAAAAGAGGCCGTTCAATGTTTTTATTGTAGAGAAACCAAAGTTCACACCATGACACCATGTGTATGCATTTTTGGCAGCTGGAACCCTGTGGTCCGCAAAGATAATAGTTTTTATTTTCAAAGAAGCCGTCCCAAAGTATCAGCCCCTTTGTCAACATATAAATAGAGCTCCCCACCCTTCCCATCCCATCCCTTCTTTACACAATATGAAAAAGGGGATTAACATTATATTAACTATGAAAATGTGCCTATCACAGGAAGAGTTACAAAAATAATTATGTGAGTTTTCTCATTTGAATAGTCTATTTTTAGTTTTTAAATTTCTCTCATGTGTATCATCTCATTGATGCTCTGAACAGCTGTGTTAGATTAGCGGAAGTCTCACGTCCACTTTATAGGTGGGTAAACCAAGGCTCAGAAGGCCGCGTAACTCACCCGTCACACGGCAGCTGGGAGCCAGAGCGGATTCGCAGACTGGTCGTATTCCCCACCTCTCACCGCTCTGGACAGTGAGCTCGGACCGATCTCCACGGTCTGCGCCAGCAAACGGCATCAGTCGGTTTCTAAATAATTTGTACCAGCAGGTACAAATGGGAGTTGGCTTGTCTGATTTCTATCTAATATCATAGTGTTTTTTTGTTTTTTTTTTTCTGAATTGGATCCATACTGATTTCAATATTGTCCAGACTTCTTACTCTTTGACTATGTATTCCATTCAGTCAATACAGGACTAAGTATCTACCTTGTGTAAAACACTGTCTGGGGCCCTAGGGTGTGTGGGAGGGGGGTGGGACCAGTCACCATGATCACAGCTCAATCTCTGCCTTCAGGTTGGCTTGCAGTCCTGTGGAAACACCCGCACACACACAGCCACCAGAACAATGGGATACATATGACAACAAGGGTGAGCTCAGGATGCTTAGAAACACACACAAGGGGGCACTGAATCCTGGCCCGGGGAAACCAGGAATGCTCTCCAGAGGATGTTCCTGTTCAGGAGTGTGACTTGAAAGATGAGTAGGATTTTGAAGGGGAAGTGCAGGTGTGTGTGTGTGTGTGTGTTCATGTGTGCGTGCATGTGTGTATGCACACGTGTTTACAAAGGACTGCAGTGGGTAGGGGAGAGGACTACCTCCCAGGGAGAAGGAATAACCGAAACAAGTGTGAATCTGGAAGGCAGTGTGTTCATTGGGGCAGAACCACGAGATGTTTGTAGAAAGGGGTAGGGAGTGGAGGAATTGCACCTGCAAAGTTGGGCTGAGGCCAATCCCTCATCAGGGTATCTACCCGAAAAATTTGGAAACGTTTCTTCGTAAACATATATGTACCCCTATGTTCATTGCAGTGTTATTCACAGTGGCCAAGACATGGAAACAACTGAAGTTTCCTTCAATGAATGATTGGTAAAGATGTCGTACATACATACAATGGGATACTGCTCAGACATTAGAAAAGATGAAATACTGCTTTTTGTGACAACATGGATGGATCTTGAGAATATCATGCTAAGTGAAATAAGTCAGATGGAAAAAAGTCAAGAACCATATGATTTGACTCATGTGGGATATAAAACTGAAAGCAACAAATAAACAAAGAAGCAAAACTCATAGACACAGACAATAGTATGTTGGTTACCAGAGGAGAAGAGGTTAAAAAAAAAAAAAAAAAAGGGGTCAAGGTCAAATATATGGTCACGAAAAGAGATTTGACTTTGGGTGGTAAACACACAATACAATGGTGTATTATAGAATCTTACACTTGAAACGCATATAATTTTATTAACCAATGTCACCCCAATACATTTAATAAAATTTAAAAAAAAAGAAACACTCAGTGGTTAGAGTGTTGGCCTGTGCACTGAAGGGTCACCGGTTCAATTCCTGGTCAAGGGCACGTACCTGGGTTGCAGGTTTATCCCCGGCCCCGTTTGGGGTGTGGGCAGGAGGCAACCAATCGAAGTGTTTCTCTCATATCAATGTTTCTCTCTCTCTCCCTCCCTCCTACTCTCTCTAAAAATCAATGGAAAAAAATATCCTCAGGTGAGGATTAACAAAAAAAAAAAAAAAAAATGTTGGCGGTGGCCCAAATGTGGAGGAAGCATTTAGCCTTATTTTTGAGCAGGGGATTAAGTAGTGAGGGATGTTTTTCGGGAAGATCATTTCAGCAGTGGGGAGGTGGATGGAGCAGGGGAGGCAGATGCAGAGGCTGAGGCCATTTTTGAGGCTATCGCAGAAGTCTTGGCCGAGCAGGAACGACTCATCCCTGCTTGGGGTGAAGGCTCATTGCCAGCACCCCTCCGTTTGTAATGACCTGTTGAGGTGCCTTCATGTCTGCTGCACTGGTCCACCTGGCTGCAGAAATTGCCTTTCAGCGCAGGACGGGGTGAAACCCTCTCTGCTCCTCTCTGCCTACTCCTAAGAGTGTTTTTCACCTTCTTTTGCCCTGCATCCCTGAAGAACGCTCAAGTCCTGCGGTTGTAGATGATGTATCTTCCGTGAGTCTCGGAGGCAAATATCTTTAGTGAAAATACAAAGTGGTACTCCTAAGCACACAGCCCCTTTCTCTATAAAAGCTGAAATCGGAACCGACGTTTCACAGAGATTCCCGTTTCTGTCCATCTTTGCAAGGTCCCCCCTAAGAGGGCTGAAGTTCAAGTGGGCCGTGTCTTGTCTACACTGTGCATTGCACAATTTCTGTTCAAATAACCCATGTCTGAGGCTGCGCACTCCCCTCCCCCTTCCCACAAGGGCCCTTAGCTGCATGCAACCTTTCATCTCTCAGGCTTGCTTCTCCCCACCGCAGGCCCTGATCCCCCACCTTCTGTTCCTTCAGGGTGTTTTTTCCATTGGTTGACTGGTGCCAGTGGCCAGCTGAATTACAGGGACAAGCAGGTATTATTGTTGATGGTCTGTGCCTGGTGCAGGGACCAGGCCTCCAGGAAGGAACATCCGTGCACTTGGCCAGTGCTGCTGTGCTTCGCCTTCAAGGTCCTCTCCTCTCCCCACCCCTTTGCTTTCCACACTGAGTAGCAAAGTCTGTGAAAGAAGATGCAGCGTTTCCATGGAGGAAGATGGAGCACCTCAGTAACTTCTCAGGCTCCTGTATTTGGAGCTTCATTGTCATTAAAGGAAAATACTATTTGGAGGGAAATCAGATAAGTGTTCTAGTGGAAATGGGATTAGTGTTTGGAGATTATGGGTTGAGAACTCACATCATGATCCTCTGAAAGTGTCCTGGCTGTTACACCTTTTGGGAATGAGTATAGGTCATTTCAGATGCCCTAGAGTGTAAGGACATCAGGTACAGGCTGAAGGTAATTTTGGGATAAGAACTTTCTAGAAGGAGGATGCATTTTTGACTGTTGAGTAACCTTGTCTCTTTACTCAAAGGAACTGCCATTAGAAATGTTTCAAGTCAGATACCTCCATTGAGAACCTCAAGGTTGTTAAGTGAATGAAATTGCCTAGGTCAAAGGAAGTTGGGGATCTTGGATACGGCCCCCAAAGTGGGGTTTCAGCCCCTAGGCTGTCAGCCTGCCCTGTTTAGCAGGGGCCACCACTGAGGAATTGTGTGGCATTTCTCTTTACGGTACCACTTCCATCCTCCTGCTGGTGGCATCGGTGACCATCGGCTTGGCGACGTTTGGTGACCTCCCCATCAAAGCAGCCTCATTTAGAGGAGGCCTCCTGGGCAAAGCCTTCCCTTACCCTCCCAGCCAAAGTTATGCGATTGGATGTTCATGCTCTGAGGCCTGAGTCCTTGTGTGCCGGCGTCCCGGTCGGTCGGCGACCACACAGTGAATGCTTGGAGCGTCCACCGTGTGCTGTTTAGACTCCAGAAATGAGTGTAAGGGTTGCTGTCCATCCCAGACAGCTGGGACACTGTCCTGCTCACCCACGGAGTCAAATTTGCGGTTCTGTTTTAGCAACTCTGTAGGACTCTGTGACCTCCATGTGTGTGTCTTACCTTTGTCTCCCCGCTTGACCTTCCTTCACAATGAGTATTTTCTCTGGTCTTTTTTTCTTTTTTTTTTTTCTTTTTTTTTACCATTTATCTTCAGACAGAGTGGGAGGGAGAGAGAGGGAGAGAAAGGGAGAGAGAGAAAAACATTGATGTGAGAGGGACACATCGACTGGTTGCCTCCCGCACAACCCCAACCAGGGCTGGGGACAAACCGCAACCGAGGTACGTGCCCTTGACTAGAATCGAACCTGCGACTCATTGGTCCGAGGGCCGACACTCTTACCCCTGAGCCAAACCAGCCAGGGCTTCCCTGGTCTCGTTTTATCTTTGTAAGCCGTCATTAATGCTTGGGGAATAAAGCAAGCAGAGGCATGAATAAACAAATGGACACATATTTAGAAGCAGCGCCTCCAAGGCCCTGACATGGGCCCTGCTAGTTTGTGGCACTTTAACGGACACTGCTTGGAAGTGAGCTCATTTGAAACAAAAGCAGCCGGAGGACAAGCCTGTTGACCTGCCGAGAGTGCACGGGGCTGGTGTGGGGCCGTGAGACAGCCCAGTGTGCGCAGAGGTCCCGGGAGGGCAGGGGCCACATCGGTGGCATGTCTTCATCCAGGACGGTAGCGAAGGCAGGACCGGGCGCACGACAGATTTTGCTCTCTGACTTTGAATAGCAAGGCTCTCCACAAGTGAAAGTTATTTTTTTCTTCTACCAACCTCCTGTTTTCTTGCTTTAGATTTCCATTTAAAAACATTCCGCATTGAACACGAAGATGTTTTTGGAGTGCTGGATATCTGGATTGAATAGAAATGCAAACGCTTTCTTTGAGGAACATTCTGTTTTCTCATAGTCTTTAGGACTTTTTATTCTTGTTGTTCTAAATTACCAACAAAGAAGAAAGCAGAAGTGAAGAAGGGAGCCCATTATAACAGCTTGGCGAAGAAGAGAGGTGGGTAGAGGCCTGCTGTTCTCTCCTTTTTGTTAATGTGGAAAGCCTTGAAGGGGTTACAGTATCAGCGCTGTGAAAGGTAGTGTGGATTCCACACAATGTAAAGAAGATTGGCAATTACTCTGTGACTTTCATCACAGCAAATCAACAAATTTGGCATTTAGTATAGAAATCCACCTTAGAGTCTGTTAAAGTTTTGGCATCCACTATCCAGTTGTCCAGAGTGATAGCTTTCATCCACTCCTAACTGGTCTCCACTGGCCTTCCCAATGTAAAGAAGCCACGCCTTTTTTTTTTTTTTCACTTCATCTGGGGATCCCTCTTGGAGAATTCCTGGCCTCTGGTCAGTCAGCCAGCCTCTATTTGAACAGTTCTGAAGCGTTCCATCTACCATCAGAGACCTCTGATGAGAGGACTTTTTCTTTGCGATGCAGTGGCTAAATTCTGCCTCTAGGTCATTCCATTCGCTTGTCCTCTTCTTGGGTAGAGAGCAAGACAGGCCTTCTCCCCTTTTCCAAAAGAGCCCCCTCTGGACGCAGTAGTGAGGTTCCCCCGGAGGGTCCTGTTTGGTGGGGCTGGGCAGCCCTCTCTCCTTGAGGGTCTCTCAGAAGGTCCTTGACCAATGGGGTTGCCTTGGCCTGAGACAGTCAGACTTGTCACTGTTAATGGAAGAGGGTGCGCCCCAGCCGGGACAGAGGTGTTCTGCACGCCAGCAATTCCTGCACCAGCTGTTCAGCCAAAAATAAGTTCCCAGCTGCTGCGGGCTGATCTTTCTGCTCCCCTGCTTCTCGGAAGCTGAGCATCCAGTGGTCTGCCAGCTGGAACTGGGAGACTGGGGATTTTTTTTTTTTTTCATTCCCGCCGAAAGGAAAAGCACTGTGAGGCTTTCCTTTCTTTTTTAACCTTATTATGTCAAAGGAGTCATCTTGTTCTTAAGGGCAAAAAATGTCACCGTGGCTTCTGAATTCTCTTTTAAAATAGCACCAGGCACGGCCGGGCGGCGCGGAGCCTCCCGGGCTCCCTGGCGGCAGCTGCTGTCTGCGCGTCGGCTGCGGCTGGCACTTGAGTGCGGGGACGGCTCTGGGAAGAAGCCCGAGGACGAGCTCGGCTCAGCAATCTGCCGCCAGCCTTGAGGTTGATAAACTGCCTGTTCGCACAGAGGACACGGGCAGCTGCCCAAACAGTGGAATTTTCCAAGGGCTGCACAACTTGAAAGTGGGAGCTTCAAGTCATTCCTCTAAATGTGTGTGAACACCTGCTGGGTGCCAGACACCGTGCTGGGGCTGCGAAGATGAGCTGAGGGCAGTCCCTGTCCTCCACTCGCTCACTGTCTAGGGGAGAAGTGGACAAGGGAGCGCATGAGTGCGGCCCGAGTGTCCCGCGGATGTCCCCAGAGCGCTGGCCGCGGAGGCCTGCGGGAAAGGGTCGTGGGGAGCGCGGGTGGCGGCAGCGTTATTGCTGCTGTTGCTAACATTGCAGGGGCTGCACGACACAGCCATGTGAGGAACAACAGTTCTGCTTCGGGTCGTCGGAAAGGAGGTGATACGGGAGCTGCTTTGGGACCGTCACGTGCACCCCAGCAGCGAGGACGTTCCTGCCAGGGAGAGTGACGTGCACAGGAATGGGGATTAAAGCGGATCATCTCGGGACCGGCGGCAGTCGCCGTGTCTCTGAGGCACCGCGTGTGCGTGATGAGGCATGGGGAGGACAGACCGTGTTCCTGGAAGTGGGAATCTCTGAGGAGCAAGCAGTGGAGACAGAGTCAGACTGGCATGTGAGGCGATCACGCTGGAGGAACTGCGGGGGGCTGGGCGGGGACTGGGTGGACCTGGGGGCAGGGAAATGGGTTACGGGTAAGAAATGGTGCGAGAGAGACTGGATTGAGGCAGTGGTGGAGAGGATGGAAGGGAGAAGATAGATTTAAGAAAAAAAAAATAAGATTGGACTTCATGACCTGTGTTCGGTCTCTGTGCATGGGGGCGGGGGGGTCATCAGTAAGGAGTGAATGAGGGCTGGAGCTGAGAATAGCATCGTGGTTTCCCCCCTCTGGTTGGTGGTGGAACTGAGAGAGGGAAACCGGGGCGGGAACAGATGTGGGAGAACAAAGAGAGAGTTATGTTCATCGTGCTGACTTCGAATGGCGAACCTGCCTTTGGGGGCTGCTGCCTAGAGGAAATAAGTATCTGGTTGGAGGATGTGGGGGATGGGCAGCTGTCAGCCTTTGGGGGTCCCATTGCTGAGGTGGTGGCAGAAGGAGAAGGGTAATGGGCAGTATTGAAAAGGAAGGCTGGGTCCTCACGTATATGGTCAATTGATTTTTAACAAGGGCACCAAGACTGTTCAATGGGGGAAAAGAGTCTTTCAACCAATGATGCCGGGAAAAGTGGGTATCCAGTCTCGGGACTGAATATAAGCACGAAAGAATGAAGTTGGACCCTTACCTTACACCATAGGCTACAAAAAAGCAACTCAAAATGAATCAAAGACCTACACCTGTAAAACTATAGCAGTCTTAGAAGAAAACGTAGAGGAGCGTCTTCGCTGGGTTTGCAGTGCAGTCAACGCGTACCTGCATGGGCTTTGCCGTGGTTTTCTCATCTGACACCAGAAGTACGGGCAACAGAAGAAAAACGAACCGGACCTCATCACATTCAAGACCGCTGTGCATCAAGACCATGGAGAGAGTGAAGACACCCCACAGAATGGGACAGACTATTTGCAAAACATATATCTGATAAGGGGTTTATATCCAGAATATATAAAGAACTTCTACAACTCAACAGCAATAAAGCAAGTCAATTTAAAAATGGGCAAAGAGCCTTGGCTGGTTTGGCTCAGCGGTTAAAGTGCTGGCCTGCAGACCGAAGGGTCGCAGGTTCGATTTCCCATCAAGGGCACTTACCTGGGTTGCAAGTTCGATCCCCAGCAACCAGTTGATTTGTCTCTCTCACACTGATGTTTCTCTCTCTCCCCCCATCCCCTTCCACTTTATCTAAAAAAGATCAATGGAAAAATATCCTCGGGTGAGGATTAACAAGGTGGGGGGGGGGAGCAGGGGGCAAAGAACTTATCTAGACACTGCTCCAAAAAGATATGCAATGACCTGTAAATACGTGAAGATGCTAATATTATTAGTCATTAGAGAAATCCAAATCAAAGCCACAATGAGATACCACTTTATACCTTTAGGATGGATATTTTCAAAAAACGGGAAAAAGGCAGGTGTTAGTGAGGATGCGCGGAAACGGGAACCCTTGTGCATTGCTAGTAGGAAGGTGAAATGGTGCAGTCACTGTGGAAACAGCTTGGCAGTTCCTCAAAACGGTCATTGTAGAACTACCACATGATCCGGCAATTCCACAGAACTGAAAGCACTGGGAATGAGCCTGGTCCCCGTGCTATATGGAGAAGTTCATTTCTGAGAAGCAGAGGACAGTGCGCCCACCATGTCCTTGGCCACTGAACCCATGGCCAAAGTACGTACCTCCCAAGTAACAGAGTGGTTGAACTATCTGAAAAGCGAAAGAGGACAGCTTCTGAGCAACCAAAGGCAAAGTCCCCAAGTTGCTGCACTAAAGCAGGACACTCTACCTGGTATGGCTCTGGTTTTAGGCACACACACACATGAAGCTTGAGATTCTTGTGTACCAGCCCCTGCAGGTAGAAGCCGTGGATTAACCTGTCCCACGACTGGTTTGAGGAAGGCCCTCTGAAGGCACCGGTGAGGTTTCTGGAAGCTTGGCAGCCCAGGAGGAAAGGAACACCAGCCGGCAGACAGGGAACAGCAATGTGAAGATTGCAGAAGCCAGGTGCTTCGCTGAGTGACATCCAGGATGACAGAGACCCAGCCAACACGTCAAGTCCCATAGTGCTGTGTGAGAAGGCAGGCGTGTGGCCTTGTACAATTCAACAACCTCATGTTCCACCTGCCGGAAGTTGGGATGACTGGTCCCTGCCTGCACAGAGCCTCCCGGCCAGTGGCAGGGCTCCGTGGGTACCGGGGGGCTCACCGGCAGTGCTGGGGTAAGGGAACCTGCAGGGGGCTTCGTGAGCCTTGCAGTGAGGGCTTCCGACTGGGGCTCCAGCAGGGCTGCTGGGGAAAGGGAGCTTCGAGCTGGCTTTGATGCTCAGAGACAGGCCATCCAGTGGTTCTGGGGAGAAAAGCTTTCCAAAAGAGCCCACAGCATGTGCCTTGCATGTGGGGCCCCCAGAGGCCCCGTATGTGTGTGCTTGGCACAATCGTGGGTGTTTGTTGAGTCCTCTGGAAGTTGAAATTGCTGGGAGGCCACAACTGGGAGGAAGCGGGAGCGTGGTCAGCTGTTCCCAGCTCAGGGCTGGAGCCCCAGCTCCACGTGTCCCTGGTGAGCAGTTACCTCCACAAGACTCAGTCCTCCAGGGGGGTGACAAGGATGAAAACTCAAGCCGTCCTGTAGGAGCCTTGTCAGGATTTTTAAAAATAAGGAGCAAAATACAACTAATGAGAAGTGAATGTGTAACAAGTACTTGAACATGTGCTGGGCCGGGGAGCACGCTGATCACCTGAGAAAGTTCCTTCGTTAAAAGTGATTACAGTAGTCGAGGTTCTTATCTTATCAAAATGCAGTAAACGTTGTTTACCTAAAAGAAAATGCTTCAGAGGACCCAGGCCTGAGCCCTGTCACCCTCTGATGCTCATTTCAACACGTCACCGTGACACGGATGGGACGCTAGTTCCTGATGGGGCTGAGACAACAGAGAGTCCCTGTTCTTCCCCCACAGGCAGTGAGGCTGGGATGTCGCTGGGAGTGTCTGTGCTCAGACCTCCAGGGAGGAGTTGCCCTGGAATCTCTCTCTTCCCAACCGGGAACCCTGAATGTGTTTCTCCTCGGCTCCTGTGACAAGCCCGGTACCGGGAGGCAAGGCCAGTGTTCTTCCCACCCTTCCCGCGAGGAAGTAACTGCACAGCCAGGATTTCATCACACCCCCTCCTGAATGGGCCGGGCTTCCAAGTGAACAGTTGGCATTCCTGTGGGGACAGGCCCTGTGCTCCCTGCAATAGGCCATCCTGGGGCGGGGCTGCCTCCCCCTCCCTCACCTACGCGCTGCCATCAGCAGCTGTTTGTGGCAGGTGCTCGGGCTCTCCATGGCAGATGGTGACCAAAATGGGCTTGCTGGCAGGTTGTACCGCACGCCGCCCTCCCATCACACGCGTGGGTGTGCATACAAACACACGTCTGAGCGCTCGGCTTTGTTCTGAAGACACCTGCCCTGGGGTCTCAGGTGACGCCAGGGGCTCATTCCAGAGAACACGCTTGGTCCCCAGGGCCATCCCCCTCAGTCTGAGACCCTTCAGTGTTTGGCCACGAACACTGTGGATGGGGCACTTGCCTGCTCCCAGGCACAGCTTTCTGCCTCCTCCGTCCTGAGACCGCGTATCTCCTCGCTGGGGTTTGCCCAGGAGCGTGGCTGTTCCCCGGGTGCCCACAGCAGCTCTGGGCTTGGCCTGAAGGAAGGCCACGAAGGCCAAGCTGCGTGGGCCAAGGTCGTGGGCCTCCGGATGCAGAGATTGCACCGCGCTTTGCTCCCACCATCTGTTTCCCGAGTGCGGCCCTGCACACGCTGGGCAGAGAGGCCATGGGGCAGGGGCTGCTCCCTGTGCGCTGGATCCCAAATGCACAGGAGTTTGTCTTCGTAAGACAGCAAGACGTGGCTGTGCCCCAGCGCCAGCTCACTCCTGGGAGAGAGCCAGGAGGGAATGAGGGGGTGTGCCCTTCCAGAGGGCCCCTTTGCCTCCCGCTGACCCTGCCCTGAGCAGAGAGTTGCTTCTTTCCTGACCGTTCCCCAACCCCCGAGGGCCAGGCCACTGCCAGGACTGTCACCCAGCCTGGCGCCCGCAGCCTCACAGGGGCCCCGCCTGCACCGTGCTTGGGCTGCTCATTCCAAACAACTACCCAGCCAAGGCAACCAGATGAGGTGACATCTGGCTTGAGACTGTTGCCAAGTCACTCCTGTTCCATCCCTGGCAGGAAGGAGGTGAGCTCTGTGTGCCAGATCCTTAAAGAGAGAGAATGAAAATGTGTGTTCCACACCCCACATTTTTTCTTCCTTTTACCCTGACTCCTCACCTGTCTATTTTCTTTCCCTGGAACTTGGACCCCTTAAGGACCCAACATCCATTAGGATTTCGGAGCAGACTTGACCCCGTGGTGGTGATCAAAGCGTTGGAGTAAATGACCTGAATGGGGGTGGAGTGGCAGGGTTCAAGGTGAATACTGAGAGGAAAGGCACACATGCACACATACACACATACACACATGCACACACACATGCACACACACGCTTGCACACATGCACACACGCACACACGCTTGCACACATGCACGCACACACACTCACACACATGCACACACACATGCTCGCACACATGCACACATGATGGATCATGAGGGACAAAGGGATGACAGAGAGGGCTGTCCACTGAGTGTCTTCCCTGGTAAGCTTCTCTGCAGTGCACGCATTTCTAGTGAACTGAATAGGATCTGAATATGACAATAGGAACTAAGTACCATGTTGTCTGCTCTTTCCAAGTATGGAGGAGAAATAGTAAGGACTTCCATTGTATTTGATTCTTTGTAGAGTGACAGGCACAACCTCATGCCTGTGGCCCAGGCTAGAACTGGAAGCCAGACTCATCCACTGTCTTGGTCAGGAGGGAGAGTGAGTGTATGTACTTGGCCAGAGAGGCTGAGAGAAAGTCCAGCTGGCAGGCCAAGAGTGGTATCCAACAGCCATGGCAACTTGGTAGCTGTGTGACCTTGGGAAAGTTACTTAACCTCTCTGAGCCTCTGCTATTCATCTGGAAAATAAGAATAATAGCCTTTTAAAGAGTGTTTGTGAACTTGCAACAAACACCACTACAAGGTAATATTGTCATTTTAATTTTAGAGATGAGGAAGTTGAAGTACAGAAAGGTTAAGTGACTTGACCAAGGTCATTTGGGCAAGTAGGGTATCCTGACCCAGAAGGGATGCCCAAGAGCAGTCAGGCAGGAACTGACTTCAGGAATGTCAGTCCGCAGGTGTGGGCAGCGAAGCCCAGGGCGCGTTGGCATTATCTCCCCCACGGTGGCCACCATACACTGCTGGCTTGTCTTTGAGGCTTCACTGCTCCCTCTTGGCATCAATTAAGCGGACAGCCGACTTCCAAACACAAAAATGTGTTATTTTTTCACATGTGACCTGTACCTCCCCTGCCTTGGGCTCGTCCCTTTGATTTCTTTGAAGTGTGCAGGAGTTTCTTTCTCTCTTTGAAACGTCTTGTTGTTTGGATCTGCATTTGTGGCCAGCTGAGAACTCCTTGAAATGAATCCAATTCGAGGAACCAAGGTGAGATTCATGCTGAGGACGGCCTTGAGTCTCGCCTTGTCAGATGCGACATTTTCTTCGTGCCATTTATGAGTGTGATAAACAAGACGTGTGTTGCACAGTGTAGACGTGAGGTAACATACCCATGCCCTCACAGTCAGCCTTTCATCGGCCCTCCTTGGTCCATGCTCAGGGTCAGGGATGGATTTCAGGGTCATGAAATGAGTCAGCAAGACCAGATGGAGGGCTAGAGCAATGGCCTAGCAAGAGTCGATGATGGCTGAGCCCGGGGAGCGTCAACAGGAGGGGGCAGATTCGTGCGTCATTCGGGATGCAGTGTCATGGTTTCGTTGATAAACATGACTTGTTATGAGAGACTTTAGACAGGAGAGCTGACGATAGCAACGCGATGGGGGATATGTGGCTGAGGATGTCATGTACCAGGAAAGGGGACAGGAGAAGACAAACAGCTTCTGGAGAAGAAGAACGGCTCCAATCTTGGACGTGCCGAGGCTGGGGAGCTTGGTGGTGGCGGGGGGAGGTGAGTGGCAGGTTTCACCGAGCAGGTGGAGAGAAGGGTCTGGGTGTCAGAAAATACGGAGTCCGAGTCATCACTGGTCCGAACAACGCAGTACCCGGAATGTAGTTTGCATGTTCATTAGAATTCTTACTTGCTTATTTGAATGCCTGTTCTGCACCCTGGGATGGTCGCATTCTGAATCCCGATCTGATATCAGTTCAGAGAATTTTTGTCCGGGATCACTTAAATCTCTAAGCTATTCTGGCAATGCGAATATTCTTTGAGTGGATTAATAGGATGCAAAGAAGAACCAATAGATATGAGCTTCTTAGACTTTCAGTAAAAAGCAATGGATAGGCTGAGCAACTTCTGCACCAAATTCTAACTTTGTTTCCAGGGTAATCATGAGATCCGGAGCACAGCAGAAAATCCGTGTGGTCACCAACGGGAACTAGCTTACTGCCAGGAAATAAGCCGGAGATAAATAGCGACATCTCTGGCGGGGGAGAAGTATCAAAGTCGAGGTTCTCAGGTTCATTTACTTGGACCAGACTTATTTTATTTCTTTATGGTGAAATTCAAAGGGGGCTATGTAATGTAAACATCCAGGTTTTTCGATGAAGTGAATGTCTCATCCTATTGAAAGCGGATAATGGGAGTGAATGTTCTGCTATGGGCCCGTTTTGTCACACAGTGGACATCAGCACCTTTTAGTTAAGAAGGCAGCTCTGGTGAGTGGTTAAGAAGGGCTCCGGAGTTGGCCGGCCTGGGTTCAAATCCTGCCTCTGCTCTTCTCTGTGCCAAGTGTCCCCCGTACAGAAATGGGGATGATAATGTCTCTTTCATCAGAGGGGCTTTTGTGCAGATCATGTAATGGATTCAGGACTGTGCCCAAGAAATGTCAACTCTTAGCTCCTCTCCATCTCCACCCCTGATGTGTACATCCTTCTCCTGGTCTTCCAGAGACACAGATTTTCACTGAGGTCTTAGTAGACATCGATCAAGAAATTTCTTCATAAAAAAAATCAAAGGAAAAAAGGTTATCCTCCGAGACCGTGCCTAGCTTCTCCTCAATGGCACTGCCAGTCCCACCCACGCTGTGCAACCTGGGACATTCTGTACTCATGCATGGGCGGGGAGCTTGGCCACGGGCCACCGGCACTCTGGTCCCCAGGCTGTGTCTTCACAGTCCCCAAAATCTTCATGACACATGAACAATTACTTGTGCTGGGGAAAAACAAGAAAGGGTATAATGAGGGCTTGGTTAGTGAGGCTCTGGTGTCCCACCTTCTCTGGGCATGATCCCTGCCACCTCAAGGTCCCACAGTGACATTCCAAGGGCTCACAAAGATCTTAACATCTTCAAAAATAACTAACATCGGATGAGCAGTGCTATTGAAATGAAATATATTATTTTGAACGTGTAATCTCATCTGTTCCTTAAAACAATGCTGAGAGGTCGGTCTCTTACCCCCATTTTCCAGGAGGGAAGGCCAAGCCTCAAGGTCCTGTTGTTTGGTAGAACCAGGGGTAGAACTCGTCACTTCTATCTGTACAAACGTGCCTTACTCGAGAACCCCTGGAGATGTTATAAGGAATGTTTGATACTTAGAGATACAAAGTGCTACTTTAAATATATAGTGCCATTGTCTTAACTCCAGTTACCATGGACTTACATTACCTTAACTGATGACCATGCCAATTACATTGTTTTACCAAATTGAAGTTGTATAATTATCTTAGGTTCTTGCCATCTTCTCTCAAGGGAGTTCCAGTTCTTGCCCTGGTTCCTAGCCTTGAAGAAAATTAAAATTATGCCTTGGCAAAGAGCACCCAGGGCCTATTTTGGATTCTTTCTTTTTTCTTTTCCCCTCCCTCCCTCCCTCCTTCCCGCCCTTCCTTTCTTCTCTAGAAAAATATCCTGACTGTACCTCATTGCTAAGAAGCTTAAACAGCCTGAATAAAGTCTTCGTTAATCCAGACCCCCACCACCTCATCCCCACTCGGGTTTTACTTTTTCTTTTGTTATTGTGTTGGCAATTAGAAGAGCCAAAGAATGGGTCCTCCAGTGTTGCCCACTTAGAGGCTGAGATGGTGCCGCCTGATCCAGGGAGCAGCGTGTGGTTCCCTGGAGCGTCTGCAGGGGGCGCTCACAGTCCCCCCGGGAAACAGCCCTGTGGGCCGGCCCTGCTACCCACTCCCTGCAGTTCTAAAGCTGGAGCGCAAACGGACAAAAGCTTCCTTTCTCTCTTTCTTTCTCACCATTATATACCTTCTACCATGTGAGGCTGGAAGCTAACGCATTAAAGCAAAATGTATCTTAAATGAATTTTCTCATAGAGCCTATATTTTATTTTATAGTCCTATTTTTAGTTTCCTCTGCTAATAAAAAAAATTCCAATCGTTTAATTCTCAGCCCTAGACAGGACAGCATGAGGTTATCCATATTTCAGCCCCAGGGAGAATTTCCGCTTGCAAGCTGGCCGGCCTGTCTGCAGGTGACAGATATGACCTGTGACAGATATGACCTACTCCAGGGCAGGGAACGTCTCCAGGGAGGTTTTAATTTCTTAATATTGAAACGAGCACAACTTTGATTGTCTTAATCAGTGAATAAAAAAGCAATAAGGTTGTTAAGTCTCATTTTTAAGCTCAGTGTAAGAGGATTTTAAGAAATTACAATTGCTTGTTAAGTTACTGTTGAAAGTTGATTTTCCCTGTGTTCGGGAAGGTCCTTCCCACAGTTCTGCGGAGAGATGGTCACGCGGCGGTTCAGTGAGACTTCGCCGAGCTGTCTGTAGACACCGCCGCGGGCAGGGACAAGGTGTGTGCTCCGATGTGTGCAGAGTGCTTGTACCTTGTGGTTGAAGAGAACATGGCTTGTCTCGCATCATTTTGCAAGAGCTCAGAATACAGGAGTATCCATTTAAAACTGCAGCAGGAATCTTTTAATGCGAACTACTTTCTTTCAGAATCTATGCTACCTTAGGTTGTGTTGAGGAATATTTTTATGAATGAAGAAAGGATTTACTAACGACAATTAATGGCCTTTATAAGGTCCTAATGAACATGTTTCAATCACTTGTTTGAACAAATAATTAATTTTATACACAAAAAGCTGATGTGTTACATGCAGTCATTCTTGCATATTTCTTGATTTAATCCAATTTAAAGCCACAGTTCTTAAAACTGAAAGTTCCTCAATTTCAGGAGCCATGTGCTATTCAATTCTGGTTCCCCGATACCTTGTACAATGCCTTAAAGGGACACATTAAGTGTTTCTTGAACTAAATTGAAAATTCCTATGTGTATGTGCGTATAAAAAACATTCAATAAAATACAGCCAGGCCAGTGTGGCTCAGTGGTTGAGTGTCAACCCATGCACCAGGAGGTCATCAGTTCAATTCCCAGTCAGGGCACATGCCCAGGTTGTGGGCCCGATCCCCAGTGGAGACATGCAGAAGGCGGCCAGTTCTCTCTCATTGATGTTTCTAGCTCTCTCTTTCCCTCTCCCTCTCTAACATCAATAAAGAAAAATATTTTTTTAAATGAAATATAAAGCATTATGTTATAGATGTAAAGCCAATACGCTCAATACCAGTGTCTCTGGGCAGAGGTTATATATTTGAAATCAAAATAGAACTTTGGATCTATAAAGAATTGTCAAAATTCAACAATAACAACAAACAAATTAATTAAAAAATAGGTGAAAGAGTCCTGGCAGGTTTGGCTTAATGGATAGAGCGTCAGCCTACAGACCGAAGGGTTGTGGGTTCGATTCCAGTCAAGGGCACATACCTGGATTTCGGATTCGATCCCCAGCCCTGGTTGGAGTTGTGCGGGAGGCAACCAATTGATGTGTCTCTCTCACATCGATGTTTCTCTCTCTCTCCCTTCCTCCCTTCCACTCTATCTAAAATCAAAGGGAAAATATCCTCAGGTGAGGATTAACAAAACAAAAAACAAACAAACAAAAAATAGGGAAAATATTTGAACAGATACTTCTCCAAAGAAGATATATGGAAGTCAAATAAAAACATTAGAAGATGCTTAGCAGTGCTGGTTATCAGGAAAATGCAAATTACAACCACATCGGCAGATGACTACACACCAGTCAGAATGACTAAATTAAAAATAGCACTGATGATGGGGAGCAGCAGGAACTCTCCAGCGGGGCCAGTGGGAATGCAAAACGGTCACCAGTTTGGGAAACCGTTTGGAGAGTTCTCATCAAGTTGAATATGCATTTGCCATGGGACCCAGCAATCCCACGCCTAGGTTTTTACCAAAGAAAATTAAGGCTTATGTTCACACCAAAACCTATACCCAAATATGTACAGCCCCTTTATTCATAATAGCCCCACACTGGAAGCTACCCAAATGTCCTCCAGTTGGTGAATGGACATCCAAACTGTGGTATGTATATACTGAGAAGGCCCTGGTCTCTCACCTCTGGCTGACTTAGAGGTCCCGTGCAGGTAAAGAAAGAAAGATAAGCCAGAGCTGAAAGCTGCAGTAATCATGAAGCTGTGTTCGCTCCAACGTACACACAGGGCCCAAGGGTGGAAGACACTGTTTCACCGTATGGAAGGAAGGAACCCTGTGCCCAGTCAGTAGCTGATTATGTGCTAACCATGCAGAGACATCAGTGTCCACACATGAAAGGAAACACAGACTTTACAGAACTAGTCCAGGAAAGTCATTAAACAGTGAACAGCAGCAGCAACAAATCGATTTTCAGATTTACATCATATTATTTTAAATGCCCAGTTTTCAAGAAAAAAATTATAAGACAAAAAAACATGAAAGTAAAACTTACTAGACAAATACTTTAAATCAGCTATTATAAATGTGCTGGAAGAACTAAAGGAAACCAGGTGTAAAGAATTAGAGAAAAATGCCCTGGCCGGTTTGGCTCAGCAGTTAGAGCGTCGGCCTGCGGTCCAGAGAGACCCGGGTTCGGTTCCCGCTAAGGGCATGTACTTCGGTTGCAGTTTGTCCCCGGCCCTGGTTGGTCGTGCGGGTGGCAGCCATTCGATGTGTCCCTTTCACATCGATGTTTCTCTCTTTCTCTCTTCCTCTCTCTCCCTCCCACTCTATCTGGACAAAAAATGAAAAAATGTCCTCGGGTGAGGATAAAAAAAAAAAAAAGAATAAGACAAAAAGCGAGAAAGTGTCTCACCAAATAAAGAATATCAATAAGGAGATAGAGATTACTTTTAAAAAAGAATGGAATAGAAATTCTGGACTTAGAACTAAATAGAAATTCAAAGGCACAATAACCTAAATGAAAAACCAAAAAACAATCACTAAAGGGGCTGTGTTGGCAGAAGAATGAATGAGTGAAGTTAATTGAGATTATTCATTCTGAGGAACAAATGAAAAGAAATGGTGATGTTTGCCCAACTCTGAGACTATGCCCAAAACCACTAAAGTGTAAACTTGTTACTTTATGGTGTGATAAATAAACTCAATAAAACGGTTATCTGGCCCTGGTCGGTTTGGCTCAGCAGTTAGAGTGTCGGCCCATGGACCAAAGAATCACGGGTTCAATTCTGGTCAAGGACATGTACCTTGGTTGTGGTTCGTCCCCGGACCTGCTTGGGGTCGTGCAGGAGGCAACCAGCCAATGTGTCTCTCATATCGATGTTTCTCTCTCTCTCTCCTTCCCTCCTTCCCTCCCTCCCACTCTATCTGAAGATACATGGAAAAAAAATATCCTCAATGAGGATTAAAAAAAACAAACAAACAAAAGCCAGTTATCTGAAAAAAGCAGCACAATTTAGGAAAGGCTTTGGAACACAAGGCTCAAAGAGAGAACACATTTAACAGGAGGGTGAGCCCCTAGTGTAACCATCTCACGTTGCAATTGAGGAAACTGAGTCCCGGATGGTGGAAAACTGCCCAGTGACAGACATGGACGTCTCCTGTTCTACAGCTGCAGTGAGGACCGTCCCAGTGGACCCTAGGCCCCCTGGCTTTAGCACTGACAGTTTGGGCCACATCCTGAGCAGCCCCCTAGTCCGGGGCAAGTCAGGCCGGGTGGCCACTCTGTCTGCATTTCACATGGGGAGGAATCCTCCTTCCTGAGGCTGCGAATCCCTGAGACTCAGGCATGAAGGAGAAATGGTGGTGTTCAGAGAAGTCCCTTTAGCTCGCTGAATTCAGTGCACTGAACTGAAGCCGCTGGCATTTTGCTCTCGGTCCTTTTCTGCTCAACCTTTTGGAATGAAGGAGCTTTCCTTTCACTGAAATCTGCATTTCATCCCCAAGGTGAAAGCGTGTCCTTGGCTTCCCCTGGAAAGTGACAAGTGGGTTCTTTTGTATACTAAATGCGAAGGATATAACAAAAACAGTTCATAGTTTTTAAAAAAATTTCAGATATGAAAAATAAGTTAATTGATTTCAGATATGAAAAAGCAGATGATCACCCCTCGAGCTATATGGAGGGGGGAGGGAGGGAGATTGAAAGAGAAAGGGGGTGGAGGGGAAGAGAGAGAGATTTCCTGTAACACTGAAAGCCATGGAAAGAAAACTTATATCGGAAACGTCATTTGAATTCTTTTTCAAAACCCCAGTCCTCAAAGGCAAGATCAAGCGCAGAGGAAGCAGCGGTCCTTGAATGCGTGATTGACGCAAGCACCTGGGGTGTAGGAGGCACTGTGAGGCCAGGGCAAATGGGCAGTGGCACCTGTAGCCGAATGACCCTGAGCTGCTTTTCCTGGCCCACAGCAGGGTCCCAGCTCAGCCGCTCTCCTTTCCAGGCCAGGCTGCAGCCCCGCCTGGTGGGGTTCCACCTCTCCAGGTATGAAGCAGGGAAGAGGGAAGGACCTAATTCCTCTTGCAGCCGGGAAAGGATGCTTAGACTTTGTCAAGTATGGGGAGGTAAAGGATAACAGCGAAGCAATGGAAAAATAAGCCACCGGCCACCTCCTTCCCCTGCATCTCCGCCTTGGCTCAGTTGGTCTGGAAGACATCACTGCAGGCCAGAGGCAAACCTCACAGGCACCTGCCGGCTTCGCCGGGGTTCAGTGGTCCCTTTAATCTTGTAGGGTGCTCTCTGTGTCACTGTGACGGCCAGGCAGTGATGAACAGAAAGTGTGTAGCGACCTTACCTGGGAGCAAACAGAAAACCAGACCATAAACTTGATGCTTCTAAAGGTCTCTCCCACTCTGCCTGGGTCCCTTTCAGTCTCCCCCTCCTTCCTCTCCAGGACCTTCAGCAGCCCTTCCTCCCTCTCTGTCCCTCTGTCCCTCCACGTGCTTAAAACAGGCCCTTCTCCGCCCTTACAGCCACCAGTCGTAAAATTCCCAGTTCAGGACCCACCTCGAGCTGGATTCGTCTTTCCTGCCTCCAGGGCGTCGAGGACCCTGTTTGCCCCCCCCCCAATATTCTAGCCATGCATGTGCATGTATGTCCTCCAGCCGAGTTCTGACCTCCGGACGGATGGCCAGTGCTCCTCTTCACTCCCCATGCAGGAGCGTGGCTCCCATTTTGTCACATTTGAGCTATCACTCTGCTCCCTCAGGCCATCACATCCCCATCACATGGCCTGACTTCCCCTCTAAACCATAAACTCCTTCCACGCAGGGAACTTGTTCCCCAGCACCCAGCACGGTGCCTGCCTGGCCCAGTCCGTGGCGCATGGCAAACGCCCCACATGATTACTGAAATGACTTGACCAAGTGAAGGTGGAGAGTTAAACTTACTGCGCGGAAGCCCTATGACCGGCTTACACTGAGCTGTGTCCGTCTTCCATCATCTCTCAGCAACACAGCTCAAACCAGGGGAAACGAGGCACTGCAGCAGAGGAGATAAAATATCCTGTGTGGGGACTCTGCTCCAGGTTGTCATTGCCCTCACACCAGGTCCCAGGGTGACGGAGCCACCACGAGCTAGAACAGCGCTGGCCAGTGTGGCCGAGGGGGAAAGTAGGAAGCCCATGCAAGTGCTGGACAGCTTCTGCCTGGACACGATAGAGGCCCCTCCCACTCACAGCCCGATGATCAGAGCAAGTCACATGGGCGTCCTGACTTCTGGAGGGAGGACGGGGCGGCTGGCGACCACTAATACAGTCTGCCACGCCGGTCCGCTAGAGCAGAGCCTCTCAAATTCTAACATGCACATGGATTGCCTGCAGATATTCTAAAAAAATTAATTCTGACTCAGTAGGTCTGGGGAGGGGCCCCAATTTTGCATTCTAACAAGCTGATGGCCCGTTGGCCACACTCTGAGGAGCAAGGGTAAAGCTTTGAATCCTTATTGGCCACACTGACCTCCCCCTAGCCCCCTGCTCTGCAGAGACAGAGCTCAGCTTGTAGCTATCGCCTCGTGTTGCAAACCCAGGAAAATACCATTGCCGGTCAGAAGACACTTGTGATTTACCGCAAGGTTGAGGGGGACACAAAATAATCGCCGATGAAAGCTGCAGAGTCTGGGAAGGACAGAGCAGGAGAACGCCTGGCTGTTCTAAGAAGCCAAAAGTGTTCCATCTAGAGGCCATTTGCATAAGGTCTTGTAAATGGACCGAATTCGATGTAGTTGTGTCACTTCTTTCTCTGCTTTTCCTCCCTGAGTTCCACAAAGCTGTGAAGGGCCAGTGCAGCCTGACTGGGCCTCGCACAGGCCTCGGCCCCTTGAGTACTGTCCTTGTCCAGGGACCTTCCGCTCGCCCTCGCTGTGCCCACAGTCACTGGCTACTCACAGGGGGTGATTCTGTGGTTCCAGAGTCCATTACGGGCAGGGGCAACCCGCTCCCTGCACACTTGCGGTTTTGTGGGTGCCCTGGGCCGTCCTGAACGGGATACGCATGAGCCTCAGCTGAGCTCAGAAGAGATGGTGTTTTCTTTCTCGTGGTTTTCTTTAAAAGCCATGCCAGTCATTTTATGTCCTTTCCCAGAAGTTTCGACTGATGGCAATCTGGTCAGCCAGAAGCTGCCAATGGAATAAAACTGCTGACTTGGGCACTGGTCTTGGCTGAGCTTACTAAGCTTGAACTGTGTGTTTATGTGTGTGCGCGCATGGGCGTGTGCGTGTGTGTTTGTGCGTGTGTGCATGTGCTCAGGACAGAAGGATAGCATGGACTTGCGTGTAGTTGGATCTGGAAGGAACCGAAGGGGTCTCTCAGTTCACACAGGGAAGTAGGAACCAGAGTGGGCTCTGCCTGGTACATGCTCCCTGCTGCCACTAGAGGGCACAGTGAGCAGAAGCCTTACCTCCCGAGTCCTGCCCTGGAGCCCTTTGCTCTAAAGCAGACTTGGCCCCTGGGCAACAGTTTCAGGTTTGAGTTCTGAAAAGTCAAACCCCAATTTTCTGTGGGCTTAGTATCCTAAGTTGGATTTCAGTTCTAGGAAACACATTTCTTACCATTAAAATATTTTTCAAACGTGATCCTAAAAATAAAATGATACACACATTTACACTTTACAAATAATTATCTAAAAACCCAACACTCAAGGTAAGGCTAAAAATTCCTGCAGTGGGTGGAGGAGCCCAGACATGATGAGGCTTTAAGAAGCATGAATCTGATGAGGTTGGCACTCGTCTTCCTCCGCTGTGACTTTCCCAGTGGCCACACAGCCCTTTCCCATCCGGCCTCCAGACTGGGCTGGAGTTAGTCATCTCTCTCGAAAATGCTCATTGCCAGCTAGAGATGCCACGTGTTTCCAGCACCCTGTGAATGGGGAACGGGCAGTTGCCGTGATGACTTTGGACTTGGTAGCCTTATCTGAAGGTTCTGAATGCTGGGCCCTTGGTTGGACTTCAGAAGCTCAAAGAATCTTTGAAATTATAAACAAATATTTCAGTTGTTAGTTTTTGTAGGAAGAGTGTTCATTGGATTCTCAAGGGGATCTATGACCCTCCCAGGGTGTTTAGAATCACTATTATAAATACAAGTTTCTTTTTAAATGTGCTTTTATTGATTTTTTAGAGAGAGAGGGAGGGAGGGAAAGATAGAAACATTGATGTGAGAGAGAAACATCCGTCAGCTGCCTCCTGCACGCCCCCTACTGGGGATCGAATTCGCAACCCGGTCATGTGCCCTGACTGGGAATCAAACCCAGGACCCCTCAGTCCATGGGATGATGCTCAGTCCACTGAGCCATACCAACCAGCCTTCAAGTGTCTTTTTTATGATACATTTTCTAAAAAAGTGTAAAAGTGAAAGGTGTCTGTAGGTCACTCCATCTACAGGGAGAGTTGAACGGGTGTCACACGGCAGCTTCATGTACACTTGTATACACACATATACAAGTGTGCACACACACACCTCTCCCACACACATGTGCACACACATACACACATATGTCAGTGTCTCTAGAATCAAGCCCTCTCCTCCCTCCCTGCTCTGCTCTGTAGAATTCCAATATAAGGTTCTTGGTGGGCTCCCATCGGCCTCGTGTGCATTGGACATGCTGTAGGACAATAGAGACTCAGCTCCCCGGGTCTCACCACCCTACATTCCCGAGTCCCAGGGACAGCACGCAGGTGGGAAGGAGCGTGAAATCCAAAGCCGGACCCAGCACCCCCTCTCCAGGCACGTGGACGTGAGCATGATTGTCAACCTCCCCGACTTTCCTTTTGGGCGAAGTCAGAACAGTAACACCACCCCCGGAGGACTGCTGGCATGATGAAACGAGAAAATGGAAGGAAAAGCACCCCACAGCTCTGTCTGCCCACTGGAGAGGCCCCGCAAGCTCCTGCCCCCGTGTCCACTGGACATTCGACGTGGATCCTGGCACTCAAACTCAAACTCGGCTTTATGACACTGAGCAGGTCTTCTGTCATCTCTTGGCATGAGGTGATGCATGGGAAGTATATGGAACTTGGTGTTTGAGGGCATTTGTCCCTCTGACGAGCTGGGAGGCGGTGAGTCCCGGCTGTCTCTGTCGGGTGACCTTAGATGGGCCTCTGCGCTGTTTTCCGCCGTTATAACGCAGTCATTGGCACATGGGATCAGTTCGGGTGGGACAAGAGAGAGAGCCGCCCAACCACAAGTTTGGAGCAAGTCTTTTCAGTAGTCTGTTTGCATTTCTTTGGGGAGCTTAACCTCCTACCAGGAGGCGGCTGACACGTGCAGGCCAGGAGGTATCTAAGTAACCGTTGTGGGGTGTGCCCGTCATGTGGCGAGATGTGTGACTCCACAGCTAAAACAAACAGCGAGAAGCAGCCCAAGTGTCCACTGATGGACGAATGGCTAAACAAAATGTGACATTTATTTACACATTCCGACACATGCCACCACATGCATGAACCTTGGGAACATCATGCTAAGTGACAGAAGCCAGTCACAAAGCCTGGTACTGCAGGAGTCCACTCACATGACGGACCTGGCGTCAGATGCATAGACACAGGAAATGGCGGTTGCCAGGGGCCACGGGAGGGGGCATGGAGAACTGTTACTTGATGGGGACAGAGTTTGGGTTTTGCCAGATGAGAAGTTCTGGAGATTCGTCACACAACCCTGTGAATGTACTGAACACCACTGAACTATACACCTGAAAGGGGTGAGGATGGGAAATTTGGAGTTATGAGTATTTAACCACAGATTTAAAAATCGATGAGATGATCTGAGAAATAGACGTTACACATTTTGAGTGCCAGGGATGTGAGCTGGGGTGGGGAGAGAGTATGATCTAAATAGGGGGTGATCCATGTCTGGAGCTCTTAGGGATATTTTGAAATAACAAACTGCCCCCTCTCAGGGAAAGGTCGCATCTTTATCTGGTCCCAGGACAGTGGTCTTACAGTAGTGATGGACATAGTCAGGACAGAGTCTAGCCCTAGCCCTGCAGCTTCCTGGAGAGTGACTTAGGACAAGCCCCTTCTCCCCCTGGGCCTCGCCGTCCTCCACTGGGAAATGAGAATAATGATTCCCCACTCCTAAGTCAGGCAAAGCCTCACATGGAGACACTGTGGTTTGGGACAAACACAGGCCTTGGGTTCACACTGTCCTCCCTGCCTGATACACTCCTGACCCTCCCCTGTTGACGCTGCGCCGTACCCAGCACCACTAAGCCTCCAGGCCTCACTCTCTCCGCATGGCATAAGAGTATCATTTCCCTGCAGTAGGCTGCGTAGACCTGGGCACCTGGAGAACCTCCGTGAAGCTAAAACAAGCTTGTTAGCAGGTTTCGGCAAGCAGAACAGCCGTGCGCTTGTTAGTGTTATTAGAAGAAAGGTTCCTTGCCGGGGACCTGGAAGGGTGGGTGGGGCCCAGGGCACATGTGCTGGCAGAGCGTCTGTAACGAAGTGGCCCGGCCACTTCCGCAGGCATTTGTGGTGTTTGGCAGGAGCGGCTGGGACTAGAGACACCTGTTGGGGGACTAGGAGCTCTGCCCCAGCTCCCTGGAGCCCACCTCTTTTTCCTGCCCCACGGAGATCGGCTTTG
This sequence comes from Tadarida brasiliensis, assembly GCA_030848825.1. Taxonomy (NCBI): domain Eukaryota; kingdom Metazoa; phylum Chordata; class Mammalia; order Chiroptera; family Molossidae; genus Tadarida; species Tadarida brasiliensis. The sequence goes on along the minus strand of CM061259.1, from coordinate 41,466,267 downwards.
AAGCCGTAGGAGTGGAGAGAGCATAGGGGGTGGGTATAGGTGGAGGCTTACTTAAGGAGGGCAGGATGGGTGGGCTGGCTTTCCTCCAGCCTGGGGGTCGATGGGCAAGGGAGCCAGTACTGTTTGTAGTTAGGATATACCAGGGTGCTATGCACTGTTCATGCTTTATCTGGGATTCCCTTACTAGCACAGTGAGCTAGGTGTCGTGCCCATTTTACAGATAGAAAATCTGCTTATCTGCTTCCGGAAGGAAAACGGTAAGAGGGTAAAGGCACAGCAGACTTCCTGGGGCCATCTCAGAAAAGGTGAGGTGAGCATCTGTGCGAAAAGCATGACCTAGTCCATGGGGTGACCTTCCAGAGAGTTCTTGAACCAGACGCTAGGCTGTGGGGAAGAAGGACACACAGAGACCAGAGGGGTTTTCATTCTCCTGCTTCCTCTCCTTCCATTTCCAGTTTCTTTTCTGCATTTTTGTCCCGCTGTCCCTGAGTGTCAGAGCCACAGCTCCGCGGAGTGCCGGCCTCAGCCGGAGGTGGCTGGCCCGAGTGGAGGGGCGATGTTGACCCCAGGCCCCGTGGCTCCAGCATGTCTGCCACACGGACAAGACCTGTCCAGAACGTCCCCGCGGAAGGGGAGGTGGAGGGCCTCGGAGCTGTTTCTGTGGGTTTTCGTCAGTTGTTGCTGTGTTCCTCTCAAATAAAAGTGAATTGCCTGCCATCTGGTGGCAGAGGCCTGGTACTGCCTGGGCCCCCACTGTCCTGCCTCCCTTTCCACTGCTCCCCCAGAGCAGTGCCGCCCCTCTGGGCTGGTTGTGGGCGGGGGTCAGTGAGAGCTGGTGTGGACAGGAGGAGGCCTGCGTCCCTCCCATCAGGGAGAGACGTTTCTGGGAAGGCCACCCTTGTTCGTCGTACCAGGAGGACGGCCATCTGTGAAAGAGAAGTCCCGAGGGCAGAGTGTGAGGGGGCGGCCCCCAGAGAGGACAGGGCCCGCAGGAGGCGAGCGAGCGGAGGTGGGCAGCCTCGGGAGCCTGGCCCTGGCCCTGGGGGTGACGGAGATGGGGGGGTGGAGGATCTCAGCAGCGGGAAGCACCCGTTTGGTGTGGCCATAGTGGGGACATTCTGAGGTCACTGTCTGATGTCACTCAGAATGTGGAAGACCCAGTCGGCTTGCGCAGGCGTCTGGGGAAGAGCGGAGGGCGGCACCTCTCCACGGCTGTACTGCGGCCGCGAGTGGACGAGCTCTCCGAGGGCCTCCCCGGGCTTCAGACCTCGTGAGGGTGCGGACTCCACGTGCAAACCCCGAGCCCTCGGGAGCCAGCCTTTATTCGGCATGTGGGTCCAGCTGCAGGAAATAGGAGATCCCCAGTCGGCCCTAAACGTCCCCTGGCTCTCTGAACTCGGGCCAGGAATGCCAGATCCGGACCCTGCATCTTTCTTTCCACAAGCTCTCGGCCTGGACACCCCACAGACCTTGGGCTTGTCATCGTCACCCGAATGCTGCCCTGCCACAGCCGCCTCGTGTCCCAAAGCCTGCCTTCAGTGGCATTTCTTCACAAGTGCTGGCGGTGACTTCCGTGACTGCGTCGCCACTGTACACACAGGCACAGACCCGTGTCCCAGCGCAGTGAGGTCTTTCCCGACTCTCACTCTAACCGGGGCAGTTAACCATGCCGGCTCGTTCTCACTGAGGTTCTGCGTCCCGAACACAGCGCTGGCCCCAAATGCTGTCTTAGCTGGGGTTCAGTCAGGGACACAGTGCTGAGGTGTCTCAAGCAGGGTGGATTTTGCGAAGGGAATTGAGTGCTTCCAGCATCGTTACAAAGGCGGTTGGAGTGAAGATCAGGGAAAGCACCACTGGATCTCAGGGTATCAGGAAGTTACAGAAATCACTAGAAACCATTGCCGATGGCTCTCGTTGCCTGCAGCGTGAGCGTGGACGGCTCCCAGGAGGAGCCGCAGTCCCAGGTCCGCTCTCTGAACACGCCGGTGCCCATCCTCACAGCCGCACCTTGAGAGCAGTGGCTTCTCCTTTGACCTGGCCGCCAGATCCCACCTGTGCCTCTCCCACTGGGGCGGCCAATCCCGAGACCGCCAGCAACAGAATCTGGGAAATGTAGTTTCCAGGCTCTCGGCCGATGCAGGGCCAGGGCGAGCCGACAGTGCCAGGGATCCAGACACAATACCTGACACACACGTTCAGGGACAGATGATCATAACGGCACTTCCTTCAGACGGCTGTTGGGACGCTAACATTCACATGGTGACGTCTTTGTGCAGAGTGTGGCATATGGTGAGCCCTCGAGAATTACTTGTTTACCAAGAAGTGTCAAAACTGAAATCAGAATGGCTCCTCGTTGTGATTTCTAACCCCTGTAAGGAAACTGGCTGCTTGTGAGCGGTGGGGTCCAATCTGCCCGCCCCTCACCATCCCCGCCGGCTCCTGGGATCCTCGTTCAGCCTCGTGTGGGCTCAGAGGGCGGGATAGACGGTCAGGAGAAAGGTGAACGTTCTCAGGGAAAACGGAGGCAGGGAATCATGCTGAATATTAATATTGGATTCCTGACGCTCCGCAGATGGGGGGACTTGCTCTCAATGGACCGAGGGATGGTCAGAGATTGGGCAGCTCCCTTGTGGAAACACAAGTCCCCACCCAGTACCCCGCCCAGGATGGAATCAGTGAAGCCAGGGCCCATCTCTGCAGCCTGGTGCTCAAATACTGCAGGCAGCCTGCGACAGGGAAGAACTGGGGCACAGCTGAATCCAAACGGGAAAGGAAGCAGGCTAAGATCCATGGGGAACAATGTCTGTTTCTTAATCCGTCTCCTGCCCCAAATAGCTCCGCTCTCCTCCCCCAGCTTGTGTTTACGTGTCTGTTTCTTTCCCTGACAGCAGGTGCCACCAGGCCTTCAACTAGGTCACAAGGGGCAGTGATGAGCCCACACAGGCCCTCAGGCCACCTCCTCCCCTGACCTCACTCCCCAGGTTCCAGGACCTGGAGTCACAAAGCCCAGCCCCCAGTGACCCTCCACTGCCCAGGGCATCCTGGCAGGGTCCCTGCTCCCTAGAACCACGGGAGCGAGTGGGGGATCCTCTGTCCCTGTGAGTGGGCAGGGCGCCTGTCCTGAGCTGGAGGCAGAGGGGGCAGCCCTGGGTGGTGCTCAGCCCTCCCGGCCCCACCCTGCGGGTGTCCCTTCATCCCCTCCCACTGCAGCCCCACTGAATGCTCTCGGGGACCCACATTCTTCCCAGGTGTCCCTGCTGTTTCCCCTGGGAAATCAAGGACATTATAGCTTGCCCAGAATAACCCACTGGGAAGTGGTGAAGCGCTGGCGGGCCGGGATCAACGGCATACCCCAGCTACCCGTGTCAGCCTCCCTCACAGCCCGATGTCCATGTCCCTCCACCTCTGCCCAGGATCGGGTCCTGATGGTGCCTTTCTCTCCACAGGTCCTGTCAGAGCACGGCTACGGCCCGATCACGACCGACATCCGGGAGGGACAGGCTTTCTACTACGCGGAGGATTACCACCAGCAGTACCTGAGCAAGAACCCCGACGGCTACTGTGGCCTCGGCGGCACCGGCGTGTCCTGTCCGATGGGTATTAAAAAGTAGTATCTCCTCATGTGGATGGCCCTTGAGGTCACAGCAAAAACGCTTCCAGCAAATTGGACAGTTGTTCTGTGGCTCTCGTCACGAGCTTTTCGCAGGGCACCGAGGCCTTGTGGAAGCCGGGTCTGTTGTGTCATTTACCTGCGCGCTGCGGCTAGATACGTAGTTTCTCTCCCAGCCAGGTGTGGAAGGAGTAGAGCTGTGAAAATTTTGGGATCATTTGGTGTCTGAATGAGGATAATGAATATGCTCTGCTCACTTTTCTTGTGCCTGGGTGCCGGCCGTGGGAGCTAGGGAAGGAAGGGGAGACTGGCGGCCGGAGGGGGCATGCTGGAAATCCTTCATCTGAGTCTGTCCCACCTCACCTGCCCTGCACCCACCAGTGCCTTAAAATTTGCAAACATGTACAGCCTCAATCAATCATTCACCGACATGCTTTGCTCTCTGATCCCACACACGTGTAAGGGGCTTCTCTCTCTCTCCCTCCCTCTCTCTCTGGCCTCCTGTGGCAGAGATGGGAGTTTGCTTGACGAATTCTAACGCGCTGCTTACAGCTATGAGAAATGCTTGTTCTAATAAAAGTCTACAGTCTAATCATACAAACGGTGTGATATCTCATCCGTCTTTTACTTGTTCAGGTGGATATTGCCAAGTATTGTGAGATAAAAGCCTGAGTCATTCTCCCCAAGATGGGAAATAAGATTGAAATTTCTGGGATACACGTACACCTCTGGCTCCTTGCGACTTTAGTAGTAATAACCATTTTTCACACACATGGTACAGCTGTCACATCAGGGACTGTGCTAGAGAAAGACACATGCCATCCCTGCCCTTCGGGGTTCACATTCAAGACAAGGGTGGGGGGCATAAGCAATAAACACATAAATACGTGAATAAATGAGGTAATTGCAGGCCCTGAGAAATGACATGGAAGTGATTAGTGGGATAAGGCAGTGAGTTGTGTCTGAGGTTGTGGAGTGGCCTCAGGCTGTTTCAGCTACAGTGGCCAGGGGAGGCCTCTGGGAGGTGGCGAGACTCCTGTTGAGAGCCGACTGATCTCAATGATGCAAAGGAGACGCGTAAACACAGGTTGGGGGAGGAGAGCAGAAGTATTTGGGGCAGGAGACGGATTAGGAAATAGACATTGTTCCCCGTGGATCTTAGCCTGTTTCTTTCTTTTCCCTCTTGGATTTCTGCTGTGCCCGACGCATAGATGTACCTAATCACTGTCAGTGCCCCATTTTGGTGGCTTGAAGGAAATGCTTTCCAAATAGAAGGACCAGGACGTATAAATAGCTGAAGACCTGGAGGAATGTGTGGTGATGGAGAAACAGAAAGGCTGGGGGCTAGAATAGTGTGAAGTCATGAGGGTGGAGCCTCTGTAATGGCATTAGTGTCTTATATAGGAGAAAGGGACAGGAGCTCCCCCCCTTGGTCATGCGAGGACACAGCAAGAAGGTGGCTGTCCACAAGCCAGGAAGCCTGCTCTCTCCAGACACCAGATCCGTTGGCACCTTTATCTCAGCCTCCAGAACTCTGAGAAATAAATGTTTGCTGTTTAAGCCACCTAGTTTATGGTATTTTTGTTTTAGCAGCTCAAGCTAAGACGGGTAGCCTGTGCTGAATCTTTTTGTTCCTCCAGATCCAGACTCAACCCTCCTTCACCTTGCTCTGTGTCCTGTGATCCTGAGTGACTGTAGCAATGGGCTTCCTTGCTCTCTTGCTTTAATTTGGATCTGGCCCACAGGAAGCACTGGTGGGGTGGGAAATGAGCTAGGTTAAGGGATTTGCTCTCCCTGCAGGTCCCCATGGGTGGGATGAATATGGGTGGGACAAGTTCATACTGTTGCTCGTTGTGACCTACAGCACCATCGTTTGGGGGTTTACCTAAGCCCTGTTCACCTTGGACATGTTCCCTGTATGAATAAACCTCCCTTAATTAGCCAGTCTGAGTGTGCCCTCTGCTTCCTGGCAAGACCATCGCAGACACAAATAGGGAAGGTAAACTTCTTCCATGATCAATTCCAAAAAATACCGTGCGAAGACACTCTTGTTCGATGTTCATGTCAATTAAGTAAAACTATTTTTAAGTACTATAGCGTGTAAAACCATAGGTTTTAGAGCTGGGAGGGGTTTTATAGATCATTTGGATGACCGCCCTCATTTTATAGGTGAGGAAGCTGAGGACCCAAGAGGCAATTTTTCACTATTGGAAAGTACCACCTCTTCATTTACATATCAAAGACACCTCCGTCCTGTGGTTTTCAGGCCACTGGCCTCAGTCCTGGCCTCTGGGGCCACCAGGGAAGTCTGACCCTCTTCTTTAGGAGATAGATACTTGAGGATATTTGAAGAACACACTCTCTCCAGATAATCTTTTCTAGGCTAAATAGCTTTCTAGATTCCTTCTAAAATCCCGAGTCACACCTGCTGGCCTGCTAGGTGCCCTGGGCCCCCAAATGAAAGTACTTTGTCTAAGGTTGTGTTGTCCAACATGTAGCCTATAGCCACAAGTGGCTATTTAAATTTATTTATTTTTTGCAGTCCGACAGTAACTTATTTTACTTTTGTCCGTGGGGACATCCAGATCAGACACATTTCAACTCTCACTACTTAACTTTAAAAGAAAAATCTCTATTGTTGAAATTATTACAGGTGTCCCCTATTTCCCCCATAGAGTCCCTCCTCCCTGCTCCCACCCCCTCCTGCTTTCTCCGAACTATAAATTAATTAAACTTAAATATAACTAAAAATCCAGTTCCTCAGTTGCACTATCTAATTTCAAGCACTCAACAGATAGCCACGAGAGCTAGTGGCTGCCATAGTGGATTTTCAGATTTACAACATTCCACAGAATTATCACAGAAAGTTCCACTGGGTAGCACTAGAGTAAGCAGGGAGCTTGATGGGACTTGTGTGTCCTTCTGTTTTATGATTTCCTTTAATTAATGCAGTCAAGTCGTCTTGCTGGCCCATATGATTAATAAAAGCCTAAGTACATTTCATATGAACTGCCTTCAAGACAGAGCTCTCCATTCATATTCTTATACCCTTTATCTATTACCATTTTAACCTTTGTTATAGGAATTGACATTCATTCCTTGTTTTGTTTATTTGGGCCCTCCATTTCAGTTTGCTAAAATAATTTCATTTAGACTCTGAAATCTGAAACACAGTTTCCCTCTCCCATTTTTGTGTCATGTGTGGGCTTCATTAGCATGTCCTCAAGTATCTTCTTGAAAGACATGATGCAAAATCTTGAACTGGGCAGTTCACTCAGAAAGACATGTCACTTGTTTAAGGTCTTAGCGCATCTGTTATACTTGGCCTTGTCACTCCACTGCCACTCCTGACTTCCTCCCTCAGTCTGTACAGAAACTGCCGGTAGAGTTCATGCTTCGTTCTGCTGAGCCCAGATCTGCCTTCGGAATTCTCCACAGAGGACTTTGGGCAGCTACTGCCAACTAACCGGACTTGGTTTTCCAGGAGAAACCCCTTTTCTTCCAGGCTGACCCAGAATCTTTGACTAATGCTTGCGATATAGTGTCTCAACCAGTTGTAAATCCACCTAAGAGAGCAATTATACAAACAGATAATATATTTAGCCACAACCTGGTAATCAGAGAACAGGGCAAATGCTTTGTAGACATCCAGAAATACCGTGGAAGCTGATGGAGCAAACCACTCGAGTCAGACAGACCTGACTGAAAATGCTGGATCTGCCCTTATAGGTTGAATGACATCCAAAAGGTCAGATGATCTCTCTGAGACTCAGTTTCTTGGACCGTAAAATGGTGATGATAACACCTATGTTGCAGGGTTGTTGGGAAGATGAAATATGTATTTATATACATATAAAGGTCATTCCCTGGAAATTTTATAAACTATTCAAACAAACTTACAATGTTTGAAAAAGGTCACTGATCATTCTGGGGCCAGGGTAGATTCATAAAAGTGAGATTAAAGGTATCATAAAAAATCTCCCTTTCATAAGAAGACTTAACAATATATATCTACTATGTAGGAAGCACCTAACTATGTCTCAAGCTGTATATATAATATGTGATATATATATATATATATATATATATATATATATATACACACATACACACATACATACATACACAGACACACACACAAACATATATTATATATAACTATATTGATATCCAGTTGTTCCAGCACTATTTTTTGAAAAGACTGGTCTTTCTGAACTAAATTGATTTTGCACATACATTGAAAACCAATTGTCCATATAAGTATGGGTCTATTTCTGGGCTGCCTGTTCTGTTTTATTAATCTGTTTGTCTATCTTTATGCCAATGCTGCAGTGTCTTGATTATTATAGATTACTAGGTAATTTATTTTTCACTGATTGATGCAACATTTACTTTCTGTCTGCTATGTGTCAGTCACTGGATTAGTTTAATACACAGTTAATATCTTACAATACATGTTTTTATTCTGTTTAGCAAATTAATCATAGCGGTATGCCAATCTCAAAATTTGTACTCAATGAATGCATTGATTTTAAAATAAAATGATGAAAAAATTAGCCCTTTAAAAAGTTATGCATGCACTTATTTGGGATAATGTGGCTTTAATTCACTGCCCAATCATGCTGACAGATAGATAATTATGTCTTAAAATCAGGGAGTGTGACTGGTGAAAAAAAGTGAAACTTAATGAAGTTCAAGCCCTTCTCTAGTTTCATATAAAGTAATTAAGCCCTTAAGCCGGTGTGGCTCAGTGGTTAGAGTGTCAGCCCGAGCACTGAAGGGTCACGGGTTGGATTCCTGGTCAAGGGCATGTACCTGGTTTGCAGGTTTCATCCCCCAGGGCTCATGCAGGCAGGAGGCAATTGATGTCTCTCTCTCTCTCTCTCTCTCTCTCTCACTCTCTCTCTCTGTCTCTCCCCCACACTTCCACTCTCTCTCTCTAAAAAAAAAAAAAAAAACAACAGGAAAAAATATCCTCAGGTAAGGATTAACAACGACAACAAAAATAAGGTACTTAAATGTTTCTTTTCCATCATTCAGCATGAATATTCCCTATACTTCTCTAAAGTTTGTTGTTGTTTTTTTATTAAAAAAAAAAAAAAGTGCTATGTGCATTGAAAACCTGTTTTTTCTGGTCCCGACAAGTTCACGTAAAACCATCGCACAGGAATTGAATTTTCCGAGCAGCCTTCATAAGGACCCCATGGCTCCCTAACAGTGAGCTGCCAGCAGCCCTGAGAACTGGACTGACTTGGGAAGGGTCTGCTCTGCATGAAACACTGGGTGTGAACACAATTGTCTGGAAACCTCTCTTTGGAAATGTAAGCTTCAATAGTTTATATTGTCACTTTATAGCATATTAAATCACTTTTCACCTTTAGTAAAAGCATAAGTTCTCCAACTTTATTCTCTTTTAATGTTGCTATGCTCGTGGTTATATTAGGTCCTTTGCATTTCCATATGAATTTTAGAATCAGCTTGTCAATTTCTATAAAAAATAAATCTGCTGGGATTTCAATTGAGATTACATTTAATCAGAAAATCAATTTGGGGAGAATTTGCAGCTTAAACATATTGTGTCTTGCAATCCATGAACACAATATAGTTCTCAGTTTATTAATTTATTTTCTTTATCTTAATAATATTTTGTGGTTTTCGGTGTCTAGGTCTTGCTCATATATTTTTAGATTCATTCCTAAGTATTTCATATTTTTATGGAGTTGTAGTACTGTTTTTTAAATTGCACTTTCCAATTATTCACTGCTAATTTATACAAATACAGTTCATTTCTGCACATTGACTGTGTATGCTGCCACCTTGAAAAACTCACTCATTCTAGTCTCTTTTTTGTAGTTTCTGTGGGATTTCCTACATAGATGATCATGTCATTGGCAAGCAGAGACTATTAGACTTCTTCATTCCAACCTGTGTGCCTTCCCTCCCCACCTTTCCTTATTTAGAACTTGCTCTCCTGTAGGATGTGAGTGGAAGTGGTAAGAGCAGACATCCCTGACTTGGAAAAGCATTTTAGTCTTTCACCATGGAATACGATGTTAGTCATATATATTCCATATAAACTCTTTGTCAAGTCTCCTATTCACGGTTAGGGGAAACTTTTTTTATTTTTGTTTTTTGGAATCGGGAGTGGATGTTGGATTCTGCCAATGATATTTTGAAACCAGAAGATGATCGTATGGATGCTCTTTATTAGTCTGTGAATATGGTGAATTACATTGATTTTTGACTTGTATTCCTGGGGTAAATCTCTTTGGTCATGATATAGTTACCCTTTTATTTATTTTTTATGTATTTTTTAAAAGATTTTTTTTCTTTTTTCTTTATTGATTTTAGAGAGAGAGGGAGAGAGAGATAGAAACATCGATGAGAGATAACATCGATTGGCTGACTCCTGTATGCCCCCCACTGGGGATTAGGCCCACAACCTGGGCATGTGCCCTGACCGGGAATCGAGCCAGTGACCTCTTGGTGCATGGGTTGATGCTCAACCACTGAGCCACACCGGCCAGGCAATGATATAGTATCCCTCTTATATAATGTTGGATTTGATCTGCTAAAAATTTTCTTAAGAATTTTTGCTTCTATATTTATGAGGGATATTGATCCAAGTTTTCTTGTAATGTAACTTTGTCTGATTTATGGTATCAAGGTAATGCTGGCCTCAGAGAGTAGTTGGAAGGCATTCCTTTTTCTAGAAAAGTTAGAATTGGTGTGAGTTTTTCTCTAAATGTTTCATAGAATTTGCCAGTGAAACCATCTACATTTTTAGTTTTCTTTGTGAGAAGGTTTTTAATTGCAAATTCAATTTGTTTAATGGACATAGGGCTACTAAGATTATCTATTTCTTCCTGAATGAGCTTTGCTAGTTTTTGTTTTAGTGATGTTACTTCTTTCATTCCTGATATTAGTCATTTGTTTCTTCTCTTTTTTTCTAATCAGTCTTTCTACTGGTTAATCAACTTTATTGATCTGAGTGAACCAACTTTTGGTTTCATTGATTTTTCTCTGTAATATTTCCTAACTGATTTTTGCTCTAATCCTCATTATTTTCTTTATTCTGCTTACTTTAGCTTTGCTTTTCTCTCCACTTTAGTGGCCTCTAGTTGGAAGCTAAGATCATTGGTTTGAGACCATTTTTCTTTACTCATAGAGGTATTTAGTGCTATAAATTTCCTCCTATTCCCTTTGTGAAACCTCACAAATTTTGATAAACTGTGTTTTCATTTTTCATGTAGTTCAAAATTATTTTACATTTTCTTTGACTAATGCGTTATTTATAAGTATGTTATTTAGTTTCCAACTATTTGGAGATTTTCCAGAGATCTGTTAGAAATTTTTAATGTAATTTCATTGTCAAAAACCTTACTTTATATATCTTGAACTTTTGAAATTATTGAGGCTATTTCATAGCTCAGGATATGGTCCATCGTAAATGTTTTAAGTGCACTTGAGAAGAATATATATTTTGCTGTTGTTGGATGGAGTGTTCTGTAGCTGACAATTATTCAGGTTGGTTCATGATGTTGTTTAAGTCTTCTGTGTTTTTCCTGATATTCTGTCTACTCGTCCCATCAATTATTGAGAGAGCGGTGCTGAACCATCCAACTGTAACTGTGTATTGTCTGTTTCTCCTTGCAGTTTTGCTTCATGTACTTGAGAATTCTGTGCTAAGTGCATAAACACATGAGATTTTTACATTCATTTGATGAATTGACCTTTTTATTAAAAATAACTTTTTGATCCCTGCTAATATTCTTTGTTCTGAAATCCACTCTGTCTCAGATTAATATAGTCACTGCAGCTTTCTTCAGATTAGTGTTCACAGTAGATATAATTCTACGTCATTTTACTTTCAATCAATTTGTATCTTTATGCTGAAAGTGAGTTGGTATGCAGCATAGGGTTGAGTTGTGCTTTTTAAGCTAATCTGACTTTTTTTTTTTAATTTTTTTCTTTTATTGATTTTAAAGAGAGAGGAAGGGAGAGGGAGAGCGAGGTAGAAACATCAATGAGAGAGAACGATTGACCACCTCCTGCATGCCCCCACTGGGGACCAGCCCACAACCTGGGCATGTGCCCTGACCCGGAATCGAACTGGCGACCTCTTGGTGCATGGGTCGACGTTCAACCACTGGGCCACACTGGCCGGGCTGACTGTCTCCGACTTTAATTGGGGTGTTCAGACCATTACATTTGATCATTTGTATGGCTAGGTTTAAGCCTTCTATATTTTTATTTGTTTTCTACTTGTCCTGCCTGTTCTTTGTTCCTCTTTTCATTTTTTCTCACCTCTTTCTTTTAGGATATTGAGTATTTTTTGTCCCATTTTATCTCCTTTGTTGGCTTATTAGTTATATCTCTTTGTTGTATTATCTTAATGTTGCTTTAAAAGTTTATAGTAAACATCTGTAATGTATCACTATCTACCTCATTACTATTGCATCACTTAAATGACTACAATAAGTACCTTCAAACAATATACTTCTTCCATGTCTCTACTTCTGGTCATCATGCTGTTATCATACATTTTGTTCTATGCCTATTATAAACTCTGCAAAGCGTTGTTATTATTTTTGTTTTAAACAGTCAATTATTTTTTATTTAAATAACAAGAAAAAATATTTTCTATTTACTCACAGAGTTACCACTTCTAGTGTTCTTCATCCTTTGGTTGATTCAGATTTCCATCTGGTATTATCTTCCTTCTGCTTGATGGACTTCCGTTAGCATTTCTTGTAGTGCATTTCTGCTAGTGAAGAATTCTTTCAGCTTTTGTATGTCTGAGAAAGTCTTTATTCCACCTGTGTTCATGAAACATATTTCTGCTGTATATAAAATGCTAGATTGACTTCTTTTTTCCCAATAACATATAAAGATGTAGTTTTATTGTCTTTTTTTGGTTTGTGTTGTTTCCAATGAAAAAAAATCTATTGTCCTCTGTACATAATTTTTTCACCCATTTGGCTGCTTTTAAGATTTTTTTCTCTTAGTTGCTTGTTTTAAGTAAGTTGATTATTATAGTATATAAAATAGTGTTCCCTCAAAATAAAACATTTAAGTCCTAATCCTTGCTCTCTGTGAATGTGACCTCATTTGGAAACAGAGTCTTTGCAGATGTCATCAAGTTAAGGTGAGGTCGCACTGGGTTAGGATGGGCCCAGGAAGGCAGCAGTGACAAGGACCCACAAAGTCATCAGTGGCCTCGCCCACAGAAAAGAGAGGACATCTTGGCTAAGAGCTGGAGCTGGAGATTCTCTCTCAACAGGTAGTCGTTGAACTCATGGAATTCGGTGAGCTCCCTGATGGAGCGTTTCCGGGGAAGCAAGCAGAGGGCAAGGCTTGAGCCCTGGGTTTGGTCGGTGATGGAGTGGACAGAGGAGGAAAGGCGGTGTAAGAGGCTGTGCTGTGGACAGCAGGGCCTTTAAAGTAAGCCTGCCCAGGGCAAGTTCACTTAAATTTCTCAACCTGAGTTTACTGGTTTCTAAAAAGGAGTTCACCCGGCGGGTGTGGTTCAGTGGATTGAGCATTGGCCTATGGACTAAGAGGTCCCAGTTCGATTCCCAGTCAGGGCACATGCCCAGGTTGTGGGCTTGATCCCCAGAGGGGGCGTGCAAGAGGCAGCTGATCGATGTTTTTCTCTCACATCAATGTTTCTATCTCTCTCTCCCTAAAAAAAAAAAATCAATAAAAAAATACATCTTTAAAAAGGAGTTCACAGGGGCCTTGAGAATTCAAGGAGATATGTATGAACGTTTTGTGTCAAGGACAACACTTTCTGCAAGTGTTTGTTATTGAAGAAACAAGAAAGCTCTAAGTAATGGAAACCAAGATTACAGAGAGGTGGGTGGTACTAGAGTCACGGAAGGATAGAAGTGGGAGAGGCCATTGGGTCACTTAATCTGACTTGCACACAGGAAGAAACCGAGGCCTCAAAGACATCAGAGACCTTAATAGGAAGGAGACTGTGGACAGGGACTCAGCTGCTGGAGAAAGAGTCTGGGAAATCAGGTTTCCAAGGTGTCAGTCACTACGATCCTGGGAGAGAGGGAGGGCTGGCCCGGTGCTGAATATCAAAACCCACATGTGGCCCACAGAATTACATGCGGATGACAGTTCAGTGCCTCCCCATTGGTGGTTAGGAGGACGAAACGATGTAACACCTGGGAAGTAAGTCCTTGGTCCCTAGAATTTGCGAACTTGGAAAGACAATTTTCTCAAGACATGCTTGGAATGACTGAGTCCTCCAAGTCATCTTTAACCCCTGCTGGGGAACTGGCTGATTTGGTCTGACCTGTTTTGGCCTTGATCAGATTCCTTGTTTTATCATCACAGGCCTGCCTGGTTTCAGGCCCATCAGTCTCCTTTATTCCAGCTCAGAGGGCGAATGGAGATTCAGAATTTCCTGAGTGCTGGGGGCGGGGGGCAATTAAAGAATGAGGTCAATATTGAGACTCGATCTGACATCCTTTGAAGACTTCAGTTCTTCACTCTGAACAGAATCAGTCTAATTAATTCCTGTGTGAAGGCACAAGCCCAGCACCCGCCTCACCCACTCTGTCCCCGATGGCATTAATGAAAAGGGAGCTGAGTCTCTGTCATCTTGTGCTCAAATACCCTAGCTGGCTGCGAACAAGAAAGAATCAGGGCATAGCTCAAATACAAAAGGAGAAGAGTTCTCCATAGGGAGAACTTTCTATTTGCTAATGTCTCCTGTCCCAAATAGCTCTGCTCTCCTCCCCCGATTTGTGTTTATGTGTTAGGTTCCTTTCTCTTGCGGCAGAAGCCACCAGACTGACAGTCTTAGAAGTAGGTCAAGAGAGCGGTGATGGATTGACACCGGCCCCCCGGCTCTGCCTCATCCTTACCCCCTCCAGTGTCCTGGCCTGCTTTCCCCGGCATCCCAGGCTGGTCCCTGTTCCCCAGAACCACGGGGGCTTGGAGAATCCTCCGTCCACCTCCAGGACTCTTGACTTGCAGGAGTTCAGCCCTCTTAGCTGGAATGAGAGAGTAAGGTAGCTCTTTCTCCCCCAGCACTTTCTGCCTCGCTCTAATCCCGAGTCCTCTCATTCCACTCCAGCTCTGATGAAATGATTCCCAGGACAGTTACCTGTTTTCCACAGCAGCCAGAAAAACACACTTCACTTCTAGTGCTTTGATCGCACTGGGGACTGTTTCACACAGACGGACACGAGCTAAGTCAGGGCTCCCCTGTGTGCAGTGGTGATAGCATCGGTGGGGTGAGTATGGCATAGGTGTCAGGGCCACACAGACCTTACTGCTAATGCCAGGAGACTGAGACCAAGAGAAATAAATGGCTTTCCTAGTGTAACCCAGTAAGGGCAGGACCCAGGGTCAAACCACAACCTGACCATTCCTACTC
This sequence comes from Tadarida brasiliensis, assembly GCA_030848825.1. Taxonomy (NCBI): domain Eukaryota; kingdom Metazoa; phylum Chordata; class Mammalia; order Chiroptera; family Molossidae; genus Tadarida; species Tadarida brasiliensis. The sequence goes on along the minus strand of CM061259.1, from coordinate 41,451,259 downwards.
CAGTCCTCCCTTTGCTACTTCATTTAAAACGTACACTACCCACGAGTACCGCTCTCCTTCCTGGCTTACGTCTGCTGAGACTCTAGGTCCAAGTTTTTTCTTTTCCTCAAGATGTCCTTTAAGGGAATAGCAATGGCATGCTATGATTAATATCTGAGAGGGAAAACATTATATTGAGCTGAAGATTATCAGCAGTGTTGAAGCAAAAATCCTGATGGATACTATGAACTGGGGTGGGGGTTGGGGAGGTGGACAGGGAATTTTCCTTTCCAATGGTTAAAAAAATAATCTCTCAATTTTCACTTCTGGGTATGCTGCACGTTGTGGTAGACCAGTACTCCCACTATATACACAGAAAAACCTGAAGAATGTTTTTAAAATCACAGCACAGGAAAGCTATGAGAGCAATGACGACTAAATGAACTAAACATTTCAGAGAATCAACCCTGTTATGAAATGAGCCCATATTGCCAAACTGCCAACAGGTTTTCGTGCCTCCTCTCCCCTGGGGACACTTGCCAATTCTGAGTGCAGGCTGAGCATCAGACTTGGTTCAGAAGGAGAGCCTCTGCAGGAGCAGAGAGAAACCAGCAGGGCTTTCAGGTGCTGTGGGGGTCTGGAGGAGAAACAGGAAACTTGAGCGGCCCCGAGTGTATAATTTCGAGCTGAATGAATGACTGGCAAGCTAGAACGTCTCCTTAAAGGGCAGAGGGGATCGCCTTGCCGCCTCTGACGCATAGGGAACGAAGATCCACCGCAGGAAGGATCTGCCTTAAGATCGCCACTCTGCCCACCAGGTGGAAGCTGCCTGAGGGAGAAGCTGGAGATGTAGGCTGGGAACCCCAGGCCTCCTGCAGACTGTCAAGGCTGAGGGGTTTGAGACCTGCCAGGCTCTCACATCAGGAGCCTGCAAAGGCCATGCCCAGAAAATAAGGATCCGAGAGAGAAAGACTGAGTCTGTCTGAGGTTTGACTCCAGCGGATACCTGATTGGATTGAGGTGATCAGACCTTTAATTTCTCACTCAGCAGAAGACAGGGGAGTCTTCTCAGGCGGAAGACAACAGTATGTGGATGGAACCTCCTTTCCTTTTCTTTTTCTAAATACACAATGTCAAATATTTGAATTGATCACATGTAATTAAAATTAAAAAAAAAATAGAATTACTAACCATACAAAAGAAGCAAGAAATATAACTCCACAGTTTAGACATGAGCATTGCCAGTATAGATGAAAAGAAAAGCCAACTAGCCTGGCTGGTGTGGCTCAGTGGATTGAGCATCATCCCACGGACTGAGAGATCATGGTTTAATTCCTAGTCAGGGCACATGCCCGGACTGCAGGCTTGATCCCCAGTTGGGGGCGTGCAGGAGGCAGCTGATCGATGTTTCTATCTCTCTCCCTTCCTATCTCTCTAAGGAAAATGAATAAAAACATATTTTTTTTTTAAAAAGCCAGCCCTGTCCGGTTTGGCTCAACGGTTAGAGCGTCAGCCCTTGGACCAATGAGTCGCGAGTTCAATTCCGGTCAAGGGCACATACCTCGGTTGTGGTTCGTCCCCGGCCCTGGTCGGGTCATTTAGGAGGCAACCAGTCGATGTGGCTCTATCACATCAATGTTTCTCTCTGTCTCTCTCTCTCTCCCTCCCTCCCACTCTATCTGATAATAAGTAGAAAAATGTCTTCGGGTGAGGAATAAAAAAAAAGAAAAAAAAGAAAGCCAACTATATGTCACTTATATGTATTAAATATAAGAACACAGGTTGAATGTCAAATAATAGGAAAGAAATTATGTAAACACTACAAAGATGGCTGGTGAAGCAACACCAGTATCAAAGGCATCAGGTGAATAGAGACAGAGTCACACGGGATTCAGATGTTGGAGGTACCAGACATGGAGCTTTAGGTTGACCATAATTAATATGTTAAATGAAACAGAGGGAAGGTGGGCAGAACCAATGAAAAGATTCAAAATGTGGTGAAGGGATTAAGGAAACAACAATAGCAACAATAACTCATAGACACAGACAGTAGCATGGCGATTACCAGAGGGAAAGAGGGGTGGGGAAGGTGGAAAGGGTGAAGGGGGACTAAATGGTGATGGGAGGAGACTTGACTTCGGGTGGTGAACACACCATACAATATACAGATGATGTATAGAATTGTATACCTGAAACCCACATACTTTCATTAACCCGTCACCGTAATAAATTCAATAAAAAATTTAAAAAAAAAGAATTGTAATTTATAAAGAATCAATAGGTCTTATAGAACTCGAAAAATACAATATCTTAAATTAATAACGAAATGGGTCATTTCCACAGAATATTAGATGCAGCAGAACACAGAATTCATTAACTGAAAGACAAGCCAGCACTGAGAGGTGGGAAAGGAAACATACACGGTGTCAGAGACCTGAGGGCCACACACGTAGTGTCTGTTGTATGTATCATTACAGTTTCAGAAAGAGAGGGAGAGAAAGGGACGAGACAAAATTAATATTCAAAGTATCGAATAGCATTTTTCAGAACTTAGGAACATCAATTCCCAAATTCAAGAAGCTCGGAGAACCTGAAGCAAAAGAAGCACAAAGTACCACAACTACGCACACCACAGGAAAACTAGTGAAAATCCAGGACAGAAGGGAGAAAAAGACACAGGACCTTCAGAGGGCAGCAATAAACCTGGCAGACGACTTCTCAAGGGGAATGATGGAAGCCGGAAGATAACATAATGACATCTTTAAAGTGACGAATGAAAAAGAAGAGGCAATCTAGAGTCCTAGCCCAGCAGAATATCCTTCAAAAATGACAGTAAAATGAAAATGTTTTGAAGCAAATGAAAACTGAGGGAATTTGTTGCCAACAGGTCTGCAAGAAAAGAATAATGAGAGGGAGTACCTCTGGCAGGAGAAAAATGATCCTGGACAGAAATATAAAATACAAGATGAAAAAAAAGTGGAAAGATTTACATGTGTGGGTCAATACAAATGAATATGTAGTACAAAGCAACAACTATAATGTAAAGTATATATAAAAATTATATATATATATATATATATATAAAATGCAAAACAGTGACATGAAAGGTGGGGTTTGGTAAATAGAATTCAAAGATTCGAAGCTTCTGCCAGTATCAAGGAAGTGTCTGGGCAACTGTGTTGTCCCAATGAAAATAAAGCAAAGAGACTTATAACCTAGACTGTACCATGATTTGGGGCAAAGTTCAGGCTGTCTGACTTCACTCTCCTTTGTCCAGAGCAGAACTGACATGCGATCTCTCTAAATGAATTTGTTGCTGATGCATACAGGAAGGTATCATTATTACCCATCTTCATATTAAAAGTCAGACAGCGGAGCCTTAGAGAAGTTAAATAACTGGCCCAAGGTTACATGGGGCAATTGACGTGGCCAGAACCAGAACATGCTTTTCCCAACTGCACCAAGTTTCCTGAGAGCAAGGTGACAGCAAGTAATTTCCCATGCTCAAACCACACTCCCTTCTGCAGACTTGACTTCTGCTTCTCTCATTTCTGAAAGTATTTCTTCCACTAGCAGTCAGCAGCCAACAGTGAGAACTTCAGGGAATCAAAGTTTCCGAGACAGCACTGACGGAGGAAGCCAACTGGATTCAAAAGCTGATATGAGACCTCCCGGGCTCAAACCATCTGCTCTGATCCATCCCTTGTTCTGGCTGGATGGCCATTTGGGAAAAATCTGTGCTCTGAAATTATCTAATTCTAGAGGCGTTTGGAATCCACCAGGAAGCAAGATTTTATCTCCCCCGTGTCAGGGCATTAGGAGGCTGGCTCTGTGACTCCTTTTTGTCTCATGAGACTGGTGGAACCATGATCTCACTTGCTGCTTAAAAAAACCCCAATGTTCGGGCTCCTTGGAAGGTCCCTAAGAATGGCAACAATCACAGCTCTCAAATTTTGTAGGACAGCACAAACAATGTAATTTTCAATAAAAGTTCATCATTAAATGTGCATAGCAATGTCTGATTTGTTACCTCTTGATAAGAGTTTTAGCTTTAACATTTTCAACAATTCTGTTAAGGTATGATTTACAGACCATAATATCTACTCACTGTAAGTGTATAATGATTTTTAAAATTTTATTTTAGTAAGTTTATAGTTGTGCAACCATCACCACAATCCAGTGTGGGAACATTTCCATCATCCCAGAACGTTTCTTTATGCTCCTTTGCAGTTAGTTAATCACTGCTCCCACCTCAGCCTCTTATCTGATTTCTGTCTCTGTTAATTTGCCATTAGTGAATATTTCATGTAAATTGACTTATACAATAGCAGTGTTATGTGTCTGGCTTCTTTCACTAGGCATGATGATTTTGACATTCATCTATGTTGTGCAATGTATCAGAGGTTCATTCAGTTATGTTGCTACATAGTATCCCATTGTATGGATATACCACATTTGTTTATCCATTTAACACCAGTTGATGAAAATCTAGGTTATTTCTAGATTGGGGCTATAATGAATAATGGTGCTAACAACATTCACGTACATGTCTTTGTGTGAACATAGATTTATATTTATCTTGGGTAGATTCCTAGGAGTAGAATTGCTATGTTGAGTAATAAATGTTTAACATTTTAGAAATGCCAAACTGTTATCTTACATTACCACTGGCAAAGTAGGAGGGTTCCAGGATCTACACATCCTTGACAATATTTACTGTCTTTTTTTAATTATAGCTTTTCTGGTGTGTGTATAGTGGTATCACATTGTGAATTTAATTTGCACTTCTCTAACAACTAATAATGTTAAGTATATTTTCATATGCTAATAAGTCACTCATTTATCTTCTCTAATGAAATGTGCATTTAAATAATTCGTCAGTTTTTCTCTTGCAAATTGGGTTGTTTGCCTTCTTATTATTGAGTTGAAGAGTTCTTTATATATTCTGGATACAAGTCCTTTATCAGATATATGATTTACAAAATTTTATATCAGTCTATGGCTTGGCTTTTCATCTTCTTGGTGGTGACTTTTGAAGCAAAAGGGTTTTGAATTTTGATGACATTCAATTTTTCCATTTTTAATGGATTATATTTTTGCCATTGTATCTAAAACCTTTTGCCTAGCCGAAGATCATGAAGACTTTTTCCTGTTTCTTTAGGAAGTTTTGTAGGTTTAGCTTTAACATTTAGGTCTATGGGTCATTTTGAGTTAATTTTTGTGCATGGTGTTTGTTAATATTTTTGTTTTATTTTTTATTTATGGCTATTCAATTGTCCCGCGACCATTTGTTGTAAATACTATTTTTTGTATTATTGAATTATCTTAGCATCTTTGTAAAGTTTCAGAGCTCTCAATTCTGTTCCACTGATCCAAATTTCTATCCTTGTGCCAATACGGCACTGTCTTGGTCACTGTAGTTTTAGAGTAAGTTTTGAAACTGGGTACTATAAGTCCCCCAACTTTGTTCTTCTATTTCAAAATGGATTTTGCTATTTCTAGGTCCTTTGCATTTCCATATATATTTTAGGATCAGCTTATCAATTTCTGTCCAAATAGCCTGCTGGAATGTTGATAGGGATCACATTGAAGTTATAGATCAATTAAGGGAGAATTGCTATCATGATAATTTTGAATCTTCTAATCTATGAAATGTCTCTCCATTTACTTAGATCTTCTGTAATTTCTCTCCACAGTGCTTTGTAGTTGCAATCATGCACCAGCAGCACCCACATCTATCACTCTGGTATCTTGTGTTGCATCTGTTACACCAGTGGTTACGTTGTCTGTTGTCTCAAGAGTAGCTGTCTTTCTTGACATGTGGGGAAAGACAAGGGTGATGATTCATGCAAGGTCAGCAGCCCCTGCACTGGCACTAAGCTTGGCTGCAGCTGTGCCTAAGCCTGGTTAAGCACACGGAGCCCAGGCAGCAAGTACAGAAGACAGGGTTTTGCCTCCTTCCGTCTCTGTCATTAATCAGGATCATAACCTTGAAACTATACAGGAGGGCCTATCTTTAAATACTCTTTGTGACTATCCAACCATAGCCATTGAAGTTTTAAAAATATGGTCAAGGGGATCTTAGCCTGCATATTGGAATCTCTCTTGGCAGATGGTTTTGGTCTCACCGGAAAAGACAGAAGCCAAGGCCAGCATTCAGGTGGAAAAGCAATCAGCCCAAAATATACTATGCTTTCTTTACTCTCTCTTTTCTTTTTTAATCCTCATCCGAGGATATTTTTTCCACTTATCTCCAGATAGAGTGGGAGGGAGGGAGAGGGAGGGAGGGAGAGAGAGAGAGAGAGAGAGAAGCACCGACATGAGAGAGACACACCAACTGGTTGCCCTGGTTGCCTCCTGCATGACCCTGACCAGGGCCAGGGATGAACTGCAACCTAGGTATGTGCCCTTGACCGGAATTGGACCCACGACCCATTGGTCTGTGGGCCGACACTCCAACCACTGAGCCAAACAGGCCAGGGCTACCATCTTTCTAATTTAGCTTTGAGGTGGTCAAGAGGACCCTTTCAGAAGAACACTCTGATGTTCTGAACTTGGCTGGAGGCAGATGTACATGCATCTTCTGGGAAGGCAGGGATGGAAGAGCCTTCTTTCCTGTGGCAAAAGAGTTGCTTCACGCTGGCTTCATCTTTAGATACAGCCAAAGTTGTTTCCAAGGTGTTGCACCAATTTGCCTGTTCAATAGCTGTGTAGGAGAGTTCCTGTGTCTTCACATTCTGGCAACACTCAGCATCACCAATATTTTTAATGTTAGCCCTTCTGGAAAGTTAGCGTTATTTCATTGTGGTTTTAATTTGTACTTCCTAGATAGTAAGTATAAAACATTTAATATATGTTTATCAGTTACTTGAAGATCTTTTTTTTTTTTAAAAGTTTGTTCAAGATTTGAGCACAAGGAGGCCTCTGCTCATCACATGCAGTCATTTGTTTTTTGGTTAAACAGATCCATTAAGACCTTAATAGGTTTTATTTCCGTGCTAGGGACCCCTTCATTAGTGACCAGTGCCAAAGGTCCCTGATGTTCACACCATCACAGTGATTTCGCTGGTCCTGTTGCTTACCGTAGTTGCTGTGTCCATCGCATTTCTAACAAACAACACCTGGCCTTTGACTTTCCAGGATGATTTCGATGTTTCCAAATTGCCTCGCTATTAATCACTGACACCCACTCAACCTCAGCATCTCACACTCTCCTCCCCCCGATCTCAGATGACAGATGCTAGACAGTGTATTAGGTATGCCGGCTTTGGTAAATATGATAACACTAACTGCTGGAATATACACTTAACATTTTAATGGCTTAATACAATGAATTTTATCTTTCGTTTAAATAGCATTCCAGTGTGGGCATCCCTATTTAATGGTTGGTTTCTTCCATGTGGCCCCCAAATTTTATTTCTAGGTATTTACCCAAATGAGAACATATACACAAAAAGACTCGTTACAAGACCCTTCATAGTCATTTTCCGTTTTTAAAAGTAATAGCCCCAAACTGGACACAGTCTGGGTGTTCGTCAAGACGCCTGTGGAGGGAGCACCACGCTCAGCCGTGGAGAGAGCCCGCAACGACGTCAACGCACCTCGGGAATACGATGCTCACCGGAGGAAAACAGAGGTGAAAAGTACGCACCACGTTATCCCACTAACGGAAAGTTCCATCGCAGACAAAACCAATACACAGCCAGAGAAGTAAGAATGGTGTGGCCCCCGGAAGAATGAACAGAGCGTGGAGCACGCTGGGGTTGCTCAGGGAGGGACTCGAGGGCTTTTTTCTACGGTGATGGAAACGTTCCATATCTTGATAGGAGCGGGGGTTTACACGGCTACAAGCATTTTTAAAAACTCATCAAACAATATACTTAGGACCAAGGCATTTTTCTCTACTTAAATTATACCTCAATTTGGAGAAAAACAAACCCACTCTGCTCTCTCATTTCTCCGTTACGGGATCAGCAAACATCCAAGTTCGACAACATGCTTCTCGAAGGAGGCAAAGCAGCCCCCTCCTTGCACAGACTCCCTTTCATAGGAGCCCAGCTGAGGGCCTGGCTGTCCCCTCCTCTGTCAGCGTGTGGCCCTGAGGTGAGGGCACAAGACCGTGGCCACAGTCTCTTCCAGCCTCTGCCTTCTCTACTTGAAGGCCAGGCGGCCATCACTGCCTCTTCTTTCCATGAAAAGGAGGAAATTCTTTTTAAACCTACCTTTCCCCAGGACCCTAACCCTTCTGCTTGTAGACATACCTCCCTGCTTACCAACAGCCAACATTCCTGTGGTAACTCTGCAGGTTTGGCAAAACTCAACTTTAGAAGGATTCTTCGTGCTCTCGCCCACTTCAGTGCTTCTTCCCGGCCCTCTGTCAGATTCGGTGGCAGCCACCTGTCCTGTGCTCAGGCAGCCGACGAAGGCCAGCGGAGAGAAACTGTCTTCTTATCCTCTCTTGTTTAATGTTAAAATTACGGTTGACATTTAATATTATTTTACATTGGTTTCAGGTGTACAGAGTTTGTTAGACACTTATACAATCTACGAAGTGATTCCCCTGATCATTCTAGTACTCCCCTTTGTGGTGGGATTGCAAATTGGTGCAACCACTGTGGAACCCAGTAAGGAGGTTCCTCAAAAAATTAAAAATAGAACGACCTTATGACTCAGAAATTCCACTTCTGAGTATAGATTCAAAGAACCCCAAAACACTAATTTGAAAATATATATGGACCCCTATGTTCATTGTAACATTATTTACAATGGCTAAGATATGGGAGCAACCCAAGTGCCCATCAATAGATGAGTAGATAAAGAAGATGTGGTACATATATAAAATGGAATATTACTCAACCATAAAAAAAAGAATGAAATCTTGCCCTGGCTGGTTTGGCTCAGTGGTTAGAGCATCAGCCCTCAGAACAAAGAGTCTTGGGTTCGATTCTGGTCAAGGGCACGTGCCTCAGTTGCGGTTTGATCCCCAGCCCTGGTTGGGGTCATGCGGGAGGCAACCAATAGATGTGTCTCTCTCACATTGATGTTTCTCTCTCTCTCTTCCTCCCTCCCTCCCTCCCACTCTATCTGAAAATCAATGGAAAAATATCCTCGGGTGAGGATTAGAAAAAAAAGAATGAAATCTTGCCATTTGTGACAACATAAATGGACCTAGAGGGTATTATACTACGTGAAAAAAGGCAGATAGAGAAAGACAAATGTCATCTCTTTTCTCCCCTCTCAGAAGGCATATGCACAAAAGTTAATTTTCCTTTTTGTTTTATGTTGTTGCACACAGCTCAAGGAATTCCACAACAGGCAAACTCAAAGGAAAACACACCTCTTTTGAATATCTACACCTTTAACGTTTCTTTTAAAAAATGTGCTGAGTTGCCTCAGAAAAGAATGCCACTTACTTTGTTTTGCCTGGTTGGAAGACTTATGCTCATGGATGATTGCATGGAGGGTGGAGAACCTGCCCATTCTTCCAGGTGACCCAAAATGCACCCTAGATTAAGGTGAATGCAGGGCTGTTTGCTGGAACAGCCTCCCAAGTGTGTGCTGCCCTTCCTTGACTCTGTGCTACCTCAGTATATTTCTCATCTCCTTTGTCCCTTCAGGTTGAGTTTCTGATGCTTGCGAGCATAGGTCCTTGGTTACCACAACCCATTCACAGTGTGTTTCTGCCCTGCCTCATCACTAGGGTGTTTCTGTTTGAATCATTTTCTGATCTTGAAGCGTAGCATCATTGGGCATGATCTCTGGGGGCCAAAAGCAGCATTTACGGGGGCTTTCGACTAGGTGATAGACATGGAAGCAAAGGAGGGTGGCGAACAAGGATCTTTCTGGAAACCAAATCTGTAGGTCTCAAGGATGAGCTACAAATGAAGGGAGAGGAGTTGGAACATTTCTTATTTCAGGAGCAAAAGAAAATTGAGAGCTGTATACCCCTTTGGATGGAGAAATAAGTTGTAGGAGGACACCTGTTTATAGGAGAGGAAAGAATAGGCTTTCCGTTTCAGAGATCCCCGGCTTGCCCTTCTCCTTGGAAGGATGTGCCGTCCAAACCTTTGGAGAGGACGCAAACTGACATTGGTAACGTACCCCCAAGTCCAAGGGGGGGGGCATAGGCATGGTTGTGAGTTCCAGGTTTTTTTAAGTACCCCTATAGATATATGATTATTTCAGGCACAACAAATTATAATGACACTCCCTCCTCACAACCTTCACCCGCCCTTGACCTGACTCCACAAACTGAGAAGGACACTTGGTTTTGAGGCACTGCAGTGTTTAGTCACAGGGTTAATAGAAGTATCACAAAATATAGTAACAGGAGGGCCCATGGTGAGAGAAGCAAACTGTACCCAGAGTCAGGCATATATGGGTAGGGTTTTCCTGACAGAAAAGTCTCTGTGTCCAACCATATGAGGTATTCAGACATCATTGTGTACACTCCAGGCAGATCGTTCTGGCCACAGCTCTCTCCCCAGCTGACAACACCCACCTGGTACCATGTTTTCTTGTCGTTTTTCTGGCAAACCAGAGGCCCCCCATGGTCACCCTAGAAGAGAAAAGTTGTTTGGAAATGACAGGGACAGTAACAAGTTACTCCTATAGACTGTTGAGGTGTAGGCACCTGGTACAAGGCAAAAATCACGCATGGTGTCTTTTGATGAGCAGACATTTTAAATTTTGATTAGAATCTCCAACTCCCTGGCTGTGCTCCCAGATCTGTGACTGTCGGAAAGGGTGGCAAGCAATGGGGTCAAAAGCAATGATGACGAATGACACTTTGGTCAACAGAGGGGTATCCGTCACCATCCTCATCCAGTCGTGTGCATTCATTCTGATGGACAAAGAAGTGATTTGCTTCCACGTGACCTCTAAGCACTTTTATTTTTTCAGAATTCTTCCCATTGTCCCCCTGCCTTTTTACTTCAAATCCACTTTCAGCCCACCCATGTTGTTCTTTCTGGATTGTTTCACAGCAAAAAGTGAAAACACAAACACAAAAATCCATTATGCCCCATAATAGGTCATTAATGGTTGAATATAGCATACATATACACTGATGTATATATGAAATTCAAAAATACAATCACGTCAAAATGTTATATTGTAATTTTAATCAATTTACACATCTGGTAAATTTAATCAATTTTGAAACATCTTAAAAAAGATTGCCAAATAAGCACAGATAAACCAGAGAGACGCCATTGACATGAAAATTGAGGTCTACACCACCTTTTCATGGCCCAAATCCTCAGACCACTTTTTAAATTCTGTTATGTATCTTCAATCAGAAAAAGTCAGAAAACTCAGACATGGAAAAGAAACAAGAAGAATACCCATAATTATATAACTAATTAAATGTATACATAAAAACACACAATTGTGTATAAAAAAATATGTATCAGGTAGGATATGGGAGCTGTAGCAATGGTTTCTCTGGGAAGTGAACAGAACAGTGTAAGAGGAAAACTGAACACTTGAATTGTCTATACCATGTACTCAAATAAGTGAAATAAACAACATTTCCAATTCCAAACATGCAGAGGAAACTCCTTAGTCAAACACAACTTTCCACGTCCTTATGTATGCAAATATACAAATATCATTCTTATTTTACAGAAATAGGATTAGGCAGTACATATTGCTTCACAGCATACAAAGGTTTATCTTTGAAAATCATAAGTGACATAAAACAGTTGAAAAGGAGCACCATTCAATGAAATGCCCAAAATCCTAAAACAAAACCAATAACTAACAAATAAACAAACAAAAAACACAGCATCCGTTTAATTTCTTTTAACCAGAATGTTCTCATGAATAAGTTGTTGTGCCCATCAACTTACTTGGAACCAAACTGTCCTTTACCAAATTCCTTGAAGTCATTGGAAAATCCCATGACCTTTCTTTAAAATGAATTGTAATCACTTCTCTGGAGAAGTGAGGGTCTACAGGAAAGATGTCAGACAAAACGCCTTAGAATTAAGAACTTAAATTGGGAACCAAACACAGACCTTGATTCAAAAACCAGGGTGAAGCTTTAGCTGAGAGAATGTGAAAATGTTCTTCCTTGTTTTAAGGCGTGTTTTCTATGCTGGTGATAACTGCACAGCTCCCGCAGGGAGGCTTTGTGAATGTGAATGACAGGTGTGCAGCACTAAGCTTTGCCCAGGTACATTGCCAGCCTGGACTCAGTGGTAGCTCCTAGCAACTCTGCGGTTGTTGAGCAGCCAAAATCTGGGCACTGGCAGGCTGGGCTGCTGGGGTTGGAGCCCCGTTTCTCCTGGAACCCAAAGATGACTCTAACCCCAGAAGTCAGCGTGCCTTTGTGAGGATTCTGGGTCTGCCATTTACCTTGCTGGTGTGCCCTCCACAAGGCTCTCCGCTTCCCTGATCCTCAGTTTCCCCACCTGAAATAGGCCTGCTTCCTAGGGCTAGTGCATACCCCTTTCATGTATTTGTGGAAGCAGTTAGTATGCTACTGAGCACTGAACAGTTGTATGAGATGGTGAGGGGAACACAATATTCTCAGCATTGACTGTGACCCTCAGCTACCATGCACTGTTCTAAGCGCATTTGTGCCTTGACTCAGTCTTCACAACAGTTCCAAAAGGTGGGAACTCAGTATTCCCATTTTACAGATGATGACGTCTGAAAAGGCACAGGCACAGAGGGAAGTCAAGGCCATCAGTACAGAAGCCAGGAGAGCAGCAGGGAAGCCTGCACCCTAACCACTGCCCTGCACAGCATCTCGACTGGGTTGGATAGCATCTCTCCCAAATTCCTGTCCACCCAGAACCTCAGGCTGTGACCTTATTTAGGAATAGGATCTTTGCCGATGTAAGTAATTTAATTAAGATGAAGTCCTACTCAATTAGGGTGGGCCCTGGTCCAACAATATCCTTTTAAGAGAAAACAGAAGAGACACACACACACACAGGGAAGAAGCCATGTGAAGATGGAGGCACAGGTTGGAGTGATGCACCTGTACGCTAAGGAACGCCAAGGATGGCCATCAACCACCAGAAGCCAGAAAAGGCAAGGAAGGATCCTGCTCTGAAGCCTCCAAGGGGAGCATGACCCTGCCGGTACTTGATTTTGGACTTTGGGCCTCAAGAACTGTGAGAGAATGCACCCTGCTCGTGGCCATTTGATACAGCAGCCTTAGGAAGCCTATCCAGAGGAGGACGAGGGGAGCCAATTATCCTGGAGAGGTCGGCCAGCCCTCTGTGGCAGACCTTCTCCCAGCAAAGGACGAGCTCCATTACCTGGCAGTCATTCGTGTCTTCTTCAGTGTTCACGGCACACAGCATGTTTATGGCGGACACAGGTATAACTTGAGTGCACGTGTACCATTCGAGCAGCGTGACGTTCACTTTCTGGAACTCTTTTTGCACACCTTGCACAGAAGCTGATGCAAAGAAGAAGCAGAGAGGAAAGGATCCTGAGCTCACAGTGGTCCCTTTGAGTGGAGGTCTAGCACCCACAGACATCATGTCTTTTCACCTCCAGTGACAAGGGAACGTTCCTATGGTCCAGAGAACAAGCCACATTTGGACTGAGTGGGGAAGAGATGGGATGGATGACCAAGAGACTCTCAAGCCCACCCTCTCTGAATACAGAAGTCCCCAGAACCAGACCCCTACAAGGTTTCAACCTGTGTGCACCATCTTCTCGCCCTGCAAAGCAGCTGGGCTCCAACTAGGGTCCTAAAGAGATGTTTCTTTTAAATCCACAAGGATATAAAGAAAACCTCCAGTGACAAGCTCTGTCCTGGGGTCCACAAGACATAAAATGGGCTTGAATTATCTCAGGGCTGTTGAGGAGTTCACTGCCTATGGAGGAGGTGAGCCCAACACCTAGAATGTTCACTCTCCAAGAGGAGGACAGTTTTGTCTTTGTACAGTATTGCTGAATCCCTGGAGCCTAGAACACTGCCTGGATCATAGAGGAGGTTCAATGAATATGTGCTGGAGGAAGCATGAGGAACTCAAGGTTAAGAAGGTGGCCCTTTTTGAAGCTCACGATAAACTTCTAAGGGCAGTTCCCACTGAGGAATTCTAACATAGCGCTGAGCTTTGGGACCACGTGGGAATCCATTGACAGCCATTTGAGTGCCTGCTTGGATAATAGCACTGATGGGAATATGTTTTATTTTTTTCTCTGCTCTGTTGATTATGAGGCAAAACATGTACTAAGATGAAGGACAAGAGGTCAGCATGTTGAGTGTTGGCTGGTAAAAGTGGTGAGAGTAGTGTGCAGGTTGACTGTGTAAGGACAAGTTCACAGTGTATCCCCTTCTCCTCGGCCTGTGCTTTTTGAATATTTCACCACAGAGCCCTTTACCCCAGGTGAGCAGAACTGACACCATCAGTTTGAACAGAACTGCTCTGATGACATTGGTATGGATTTCCGGGAGCTCAGTCCATTTTGCCACCCCTTTACCCATTGATATATCCCTCAAAATTTCTCCAAGCCTCCTCCCAGACTCTGAAAACTTCTGCCTGGGTTATTCTTAGGCCCTGTTCAAGGTTCATGTTCCACAATATGGACAAAAAACTTGCTCCAGGAACCCAGGAGGCCCAGGAAGGACAGCCCACATGCTAACTGAGGAGAAGGAACATCATGGGACCTTGAATGAGAACTTAACGTCTCCAAATCCACGAGACAGACTTCCCAGGGCCAAAAAAGCTTCCTGCCTTTTGCTTCTCATTGGAAACATCAACCAGGGTGTCCCCAACTCCCCACCATTGGGTTGGGCTATAGTAACTCACCAGTAACGCCCATTCTGGACACCCAGCAGTTTTTCCATCTATGTATGTCAGTGACCTCTGAAAGGCAGATGGGGACTGTGGTGACACTGAAGTTAAATGGGGATTTGAGCAACAGTAAGGCAACATCATGACTCAAGATCCAGCTGGTAAACTGATGGTGCATAATTAGCTTGTCCACTTCCTTCTTGGTCAACTTCTTAGTGGTAGAGTTACTGTCATCGTGTATGATCTCCAGGGTAGATCTTATTTCAAAACAAAAAGACAAAAGAAAAAAGGTGAGCCTTATGAGAAATAATCCCAACAGTCTGAGGCTGTGACCCTGAGAGCTGGGGAGGTGCAGCGCCTGGGCCATGCCCTTGGTATAAGGCCAAGTCAAGAGCCCGGACTAGGTGGGAGGACACAGACGTGAGTTCCAGCTCTGCCCTGTTGGCAACAGCTTTTGGCCTGACAGCCTCTTGCGTGGGTAACTTATTTGTATATTTCATCAATGAATGTCTGGGAAGCCGTGCTACGCACAAGTAATTGAGGGAATTGACCCTTGATTTGCAAGAAGGGCTGGACTGGCTATCTAACATACCTGAGAAGGTTCTCACAACTACTGATTGGAGGACTCAGGTTAAGACAGGAGCTTCTGCCATGCGGCCAGGCCTGGCACCCTGCCCAGGGTTCTCATCCCTTCCTTGTAGGAGTCTCCCACTCTGTGCTCACTGTCACCTGCAATGTGCCCGAGTGTGAGCAAATACTTAGGAAAGTACTTTCCAGAGGTTTGGACCAGGATTACGTGCACTTGGCAAGATGCTGAGAAGCCCAAGGAACATTTGTTCTGTCATCTGGGTCCTACACAACAAGAAGGAGAGCTGCATCTCCCCTACCTGCAAAGGGTGATGTTCAGCCACCTGGGCATAAGGCCTCCAGGTACGTTGTTCTATGGCTGACACATCTGGATGGAGGTTCCAGGGGAACAATAAGCATGTAGGGGCAAATATTCTACCACACTGGTTTAAAAAGGAATCTGTTTGTAATACTTACTTAGTTTTGTTTATGAAGCAACGGGAAGCAGATAGAACCCACCACTCACTGAGAATTGATCCTCCACAGAGATGTCTCCCTTGGTGAAAAATATTCACGTGCCATGGGAACTCGGTAACATTTGTAGGCTCCCCACAGGAGATATTCGAAACCTTTGTTTTCTCGAATGGGAATCTTCTTGTAGCATATGTCACTAAAAGCAGAAAGAAGGAAGAGAAAAGAGAGAGCCAGGGCCCAACAGTCAAAGTTGGTTGGCTTGGGAGAAACTTAGGACAATGCCTCCTTCTCCTCTCCTCTCCCCCCAACAATCCTGGCACACAGATAGCAGTGGCTTAGCCAGCTAACACCAGGTGGAGGACCCATCAGACAGAAGTGTCCCCCAGCTGCCAAGGGCACCACAGTTGTGAGACTGTGCCTGTGGGGTACAACGGCTGCTGCCTTCACCATAGCTTAGCTTCTTGGGAGTGTCTCCCACCAAGGGCCTTTGGGGAAGAGACCCAACCACAAGCCTGTTGCCCCCCTGGAAGGAAGCCCAAGTGGGAACATTCCTTTCCTTGATGTTAGGCCTCACTGTCCTCTGAAAAGCAGGGCCTTTGTCATTGTCTTGGTGTAGAACATAAAATGCTTCTCCTCAGCTCTTTTCAAGGGCCTCTCCTAGTAAGGACACAGGCACCAGAAATGTTACAGCAAAGGGAAATTGACCAGCCCCTCCGTCCTGACTGGGTCCTCTCTGGGTTTCTTATTGTGGTTGGTGGTTCCGTCCTTCACTCAGGTTTAATTCTAGAGATCGTGCCAGTGGCACCCTGAGAGGAATAAAAATTGGGCATTTCCTACGCAGTAGGATTACTTTGACTTCTTTCAAAGTCTTTCAAATGTTATGAGTCATGAGAAAAAGGAACATCATAAAATCTAAACTGTTGAAACTTGCTATTTGCCAGGCACCATCCTGTTTTCTCTGAAACAATTAAAATATCATGTTAACCCCATGAGATAACTGAAATTATCACTGCCTGTTTGGAAGGTGAGACAAGAGACGTGGTTAAGGTTAGGATATTTGGCTGAGACCCAACAGCTCACATAGGCCTGAGCTGAAATGTGAATGAGGCAGTCTGGCTCCGAGTCTGCTCTCAGACCCACCGGGGACAACTGCTTCTCAGTGTTAACCAGGTTTGTCCACGGGGAGAAGGCAGTGACATTAAACCATTCACAGGAGAGATTAGTATGAAAGGAATATGGTTCAAACAAGCTCCACACCACACATCACCACCACCCACATGTTACTATCACCACACAGCACAACACCACACAACCCCACACCACACATCCCCACCACACACATTCCCACACCACACAACCCCACAACACACAACCCCACAACACAACCTCCACACCCCACTCCACCACAACACATCCTCACACCACACAACCCCATCACCACAAATCCCCACACCACACATCCCCACCACAAATCCCCACACCAAACAACCCCATCACCATATACTCCATCACCACACAAACCCACACCACGCAACCCCACACCACACAAACACCACCACATGTTTCCACCAGGTCACCACCATCACGCCACACATCACTAACCACCACATTGACTACCACATACCGCCACCACTAACTATTACCAGCACAGCCGCTGCTTATCTCTGCCTTTGGGTTTCTCTCCTCCAGCATCCTACCTGCTTCCTCCTTCTTCAGGCTCTTCCTCAGGCCTCTGCCAGAAAGTTGGGCTCCTCCCTGGTCAGTCTCACCCCTCCCTGCCTTGTTATTTCCTGTGTATACTCACATCTTTGCTCAATTGCTAAACCCTTTTAGAAATCGTCCTTACACTTCAAGAGTACCTCAGTATCTTTCTTATTCTATACCCTACCTTCCCCTCAGAACACTAGCAAGAGTAATTAAGCATTTGTGAGACTATTAGTTTAAGGTCTATTTCCTCCATTAAATTGTAATCTCTATGCAGGTGGGAACCGTGTGTGGCTAATTTTTATAGCCTCATTACCCACCTTAGAGACTGGCACATGGGAGAAACCCAATGCATATTTACTGAATAAATGGCTGGCTGGATGGATACGTGGGATGGGAGGTGAAGATCAATGTCAACGGTAACTTCCTACCAATGACCTGTACAGGTGATCAGGGAATTGAGGACCTTCAGTTCAAAGATGCTAATTCCCCAGACCCATGGAAGCAGCTGCCCTTTGAGTTCCTAAATCAGGAAGCCTGGGGTGGGGCAGGAATAAGTGGCCCATAGAGGTGGTCTTTTTTGAAGATACAAAAAGAGAATCAGTAGCTGGTGCTCCAGAATATCTAAAACACTGTGCTTTTCAGTTCAAAATGGTTAGGGGGGGATATTTTTACTTAAATTACATCAATACAAAACATAAGGATCTTTATTGAATTCTTATATGTAAATGTTGAAGAACATTTTGGCTTCCTTGTTCTTCACCTTTAAGAGGTCTATGATTTCAACTGCGCCATTTCACACGCTGTGGTGATGCTGAGGTCAGGCTGCCAGTGCCATGCAGACTGAAATGGGAATGTATTAACATGAGAAGTCTTATGTAAGTACAAAAATTCTTCCATATTTTTGTGTTGAAAATCTCAATTTTGTCGAAAATAACATAGAATTGGGGCTGACCTGGAAAATAGGGGACCCACGATTGTGAATTTTAGGAGAGTTCCCAGGAGCCCAAGGGTCTTGCACCTACATTCTGTATGAATTCTTGGGTCCACCAGCACCACAGAGCAAAGCTTTTAGTGGGGGAGCTCAGAGATACTCCCTTGCAAGTCCTGCTGGAATGTAATGACTTTAGGCTTTAGATTTTTCCCAGATGACCTCGACCCAGAGTTTTGGTAATCAGATGAAGATAGGGAGGTCTCATTTCAGCTCTTGGGTCTGGAGTGGATTCTCTTCACCTGCACTATCAGGCCATCTCAGAAATTCTCTTTTCCCACAAAGATTCTATCAATATGTTGTTGACTAGGAGAGAAATACAGCCTGACTGGAGACAGAAATCAAGTCTACAGAAGGCATGTGGTGTGGGCATGGAGAGTTCCTAGCTCTGTCCTAGCCGGCAGGACACCTGGTGAAGAGGGAAGGGCATGGGATTCAGGACACCTGGTGAAGAGAGGAAGAAGTTCTGAGTTGGCTCCACTGTCTGCTCCCTGTAAGACTTGGAGCCACTGACATAACCTGAGCTTCCGTGTCCTCATCTCTAGTACACAGCCTGCTGCACATATTTTTTGTTTTGTTTTGTTTTAATGTAACATTGCTTTAGAGGGATAGTATTTGGCTTCATTGTAGTCTGTACCAAGGAGAAAGAAATCTTTACTTTTTGAAGAGTTTTGCCCAAGACTCTTGCTTCAATCTGGAGTCATCTCTGGGCAAAATGTCACTGATAGAACACACTTGCTTATTGTCTTCCTACAACAGTGGCTGTTCCTTCCATACTCTTTGGCTGAATCCTCCTCCTCTTTCAAAACCAGAGACCTCTTCTCTCAGAGCACTTCTCTCCGGTGATCCCAGCCATCACTTCAAATGTCATCTTTATACAAATGGTCTCACATGTATCCTCTCAGACCTCTCCACTGAGCTCCCAACCCAATAACCAACCGCCCTACTCCATTTCTTATAACAATGTCTAAGACACATCTCAAAATACATCCCAAATCAAACCATTGACTACCTGGCACCACTCTACATCTGTTTTCTAATAAGCCTTCCACAGTTCAATAAATGGTACCCATATCCATCTGTTTGCTTAGGCAAGAAAAGAATCTAGAAGTTATCCTTGAGTTTATTTTTCTCTCACTTCCCACATCCAATGAATGCATTGCAAGTCGAGTCAAACTCTTCTCTCCATCCCCACTGCTATAAACCCACCCAGGCCACCATCCTCTCATGCCCACTAACTCCCTCCCTTCTTCCACTCTTTTCCTTGCATGGTCTGTCCTCTGTAGCAGCCAGAGAATCTTTCTAAATCACCTCTTATTTCTCACTCTCCTGTTTAGACTCTCCAGTGGCTTCTCATCATAACCAGAATAAAATCCTGAGCCTCCATGGGGGTCAGCATGATCTGGGCCCTACTGACCTCTCTGAGCCCATCTTTCTTCAGGGCCCCTTTCCCACTCGCTCTGCCCCAGCTACACAGACCTGTCTGCCACTAAAACATACTGAGCTCATTCATCACTCAGGGACTTTGCTCTTGCTGTCACTCCTGCTTGGAAATACGTCATCTTCTCATCAGGTAGGTGTCAACCCATATCTCGTCATCTTAGGAAGGCTTTCTGTGACCAGCTACTGGAACATCTCAACAGCCACCTGCAGACCTTTCATCACACTAGCCTATTTTGTCTGCTTCATACCACTTACCAGGAGCTGAAATGAACATGTTTATTGACTCATTTATTCATTCAATATATCCTTCCCTTTACTAGGTAGTAAAACTGTGTAAGGGTAGGAAATGAGTACGTCATTCTCTGTTATAAACCCAGCTCCTAAAACAGCTCCCGGCATGTGGTAGAGGTTTGGTATTTGTCAACCAACAAACTGAACGTGATGCAAGGCTCCACAAATTCTCAGGACCCAGGGAGATGAAGCCATGGTAGGTGTTAATACACTGCCTTCATTATAGTTCTATCATGTTATGGTTTTACATTCGGCCAGCTAGGCTCCACATGAGCCTTCAGAATGTATTCAAAGAGAAAGCCGGAGGGAAATACCTTATTAGGATCACCCATGGCCTTACAGCTGCAGAACATGGCCAGGCGGCATCTCCAGCTTGACAGCCAGTTACCCCTCTTGAAGGATTTGCTTACATTGGGCATTCACTCTGGAAAACACTGTTCTTCACACAGGTGATAAATACACATTAACACACACACACACACACACACACACACACACAGTCACACACACACTCACATACCAGGCTCCTCCACATATAACTGTCAAGTTGGGGTATTTTGGGAACAATGATCTGAAAGTCTGGTCCAGGCTCCCCCACACACATTACATTCACCTGAGCAGCTTACTAAATGTGCAGTTCCACCCTGGCCGGTGTTGCTCAGTGGTTGGAACATTAGCCAACACAATGAAAGGTCTCAGGTTCAATTCTCGGTCAAGGGCACTCACTTGGGTTGCAGGTTTGATCCTGGCCCCAGTTGGTGTGAGAGCAGGAGGCAGGCAATCTCTCTCATATCGATGTTTCTCTCTCTCTGTCTCTCTCCTGCCCCCTTCCAATCTTTCTAAAATCAATGGGGAAATAATATATATTTATACAAATAAAGTACAGTTCCCCAGATTCCACCCAGAACTACAGAATCAGCATGCTAGGACTTGACCATATGAGCAAATCTCCCTGGTGATTCCCCTGCGCTGGGAGGCACAGACAGAAGAACACCACAAGAGACCTACATGCCAGGAAGCCGTGTGCCCAGGGCAGCAGCAGGGCAACAGGCAGCAGAAACACCACTCTTCCATCCTCCATCCTGTCCTTGGCCTTGGTCTCTGCTCAAGCCAATGGAGAGATGTCCCCTGAGTCTGTGCATAGTCAGTTCAGGGGGACTGAGCCGTGGCTTTGCTCTGTGCTTGCTATCTCACAGCCCAGCCTGACACCAAGGTCACAATAGGGCACTGGGTGGAGCTGGCATGGTCCAGACAAAGCAGCCAGCTGGTGTTCTGGACCCAGAACTTGATGGGTTCCATGAGCCAGTCCTCTGGGATGTGGAGGTCAGTGTGGAACTGTGGGGCCAGAGGGAGCAGAGTGAGAAGACTCCAAACCAGTTGGGGCATCCCAGATTCACTAATGTGTCAGGACAAAAGAGCTGAAGGCACTCCCCAGGAGAAAGGACCTGAGGCTGATGGTCCAGACAGGTCAGATCAGATACAGCAGAGCGAACACGGACTCACTCCTACTGAACAGAGCTCACACCACCAGTCGTCTTAAGGGAGCTACTGAACTTCGAGCCTCAGATTATTCATCTGTAAAATGGGCATAATAATAATATATCATTATATTGTTGAGAGGATGAATAAAGTAATTCATGGATCCTAGCACAGGACCCGGAAATCACCAAGCTGCAATTTTAATTCTCTACTAATTGCATCTCTACTAATGTCTTCCAACAGAGAAAGGTACACTGACCGGCAGTTTCTATGAATAAGACGTGCATCAAGTACAGGTGCATTCGGAGATCAGCTGCGGGTGGATTTCCCTGGTGCAGTTCATTTGTTTGTTCGCTAGGTTAGCTGGCACTTTCTGGAGCCCTTTCTATACTCAGGCTTGGAGGATGGTGCAAAGATGAACAATATTTATTCTGTCTCCTAGAAGCTCTCATCCATCTGGGAGAGACATGGGAGCAAAGACACCACCTTAATTCAATGGGTTAAGAGTATTAGTATCACTGGGAGTTGTGGAGGGACTCCCAATGCAGTCTGGGAGGAGAATGGCTGTGTGGTAATTGGGGGGTAGGGAGAAGAGGCCATTAGGAAAGATTTTAGACAAAATAAGCTCTGTCTGGGCAGAGAAATGGTGTTGGGTAAGGGCAGGAAGGCATTTGTTATAGGGTAAATGGTGCTCTCCCAGAATACATCTGTTGAAGTCCTAACCCTCCAGAATGTGAACCTATTTGGAAATAGGGTTGTAGCAGATGGATTCAGTTAAGATCAGGTCATACTGGAGAAGGGTTGGCATCTACTCCAATATGACTGATGTCTTCATAAGAAGGAAAACTTTGGATACACACCCACACTGGAAAAATGCCACGTAAAGATCGGTGTTGTGGTGTCACAAGCCGAGCAAGTCCCAGAAGCTAGGAGAGAGTCCTGGAACAGAACCTACCCTGCACCTTCAGAAAGACCCTGCCTACAACTTGACTTTGGACTTCTGGCATCCAAACTCCAGACCACAAACTCCTGCTGTTCCAAACACCCAGTTTGTGGTACTTTCTTATGTCAGCCATAGGATACTAACATGGCCTTCTAGGCGGCAGAAAACATGTGCAAATGTACTGAGGTTATGGGACCTGTAGGAACATTAAGTTAAACCATATAGAATTGCTATTTTAGTCGAATATCAACAAATTCAAATAGTTCAAACCAAAATATTGAGTTGGAATATTGTATGAGGCTGAGTGGTAGATGGGGGCCAATTTATGGAATAACGCTTGAATCTGAATAAACAGCCGTCCTCCCCCCTCTGCAGCCACTGAATAATCCTCCTAAGAGATCACCGTGGGTGTGACCGGTGTGTGGAGAGCAGGTGTGTTACTAGAGACGGGCAAGGAGCTGTAGTGCACTTGTTTTTTAAATGTTCATACATAATGGATTTCCACTTCAGGGGAAATGACTATGGGATTTTTCTTTCTCTAGCTATTTTGAGGCTTTAAAATTTATCTTAAAAACTCTTGGAAGTATCCCATCAGAATAAGTGAAAGGCAGATGAAATATTAGGAAGTTAGTTTGTGTTATTGGATATAGAGTTTTAACATAGCAAACATTACTATACTTCTCATAGCTGTAAGCAAAGCATTCAAATTCATCAACCTAGCTCATATTTTTGCTCTGCCAGGAGGAGCCCTGAACTCTGAGAGAAAGCCTCCTTACCTCTGTTCTTTGGAAAGCCACGAATTTGAGCTCAGTTAAGCCGAAAGTTTCATTGCAGCTCTAAGTCTTTGCACACTTGGGCTCTGGTGGGCGTGTGTTCGTATGCGGTGGGGTGGGGCATAGATGAAGAATTCCCAGTGCCACCCACAGTCCTGCCCAGCTTAAGCATATAGCTTCCATGCCAGCCCAGAGTTCAGAATGGGAGGTGCAACATTCCGAACATCTTCATTCAACCCCACAGAATCTCCAAACCTCCTAGCTCATCCGTAGATGAATTCACATTGTATCCAAACACTGGTGCACGAAGACCTGTGTCCAACCGAAACCAGTACACAATGTTTGCAGTGACTTTATTTATCATCGTTAAAAGCTGGTGACCACCGACATGTCCAACATCAAATGAATGGATAAACAAAGAGTGCATCAGAGAACAGCAACAGTATACAGTAAACAGAAGATGAAGAAGGAGGAGGGGGAGGAGGAGAAGAGGAAGATGAAGAAAATTATAGACACACTCAGCAATGTGAATCTCAAATGCATTAGACAAGTAAAGAAGCCACACACTACATTCTGTATGGCGCCATTTAGAGGACATTCTGGAAAAGACAAAACGACAGGCAAGGAGAACGTGTCAGTCACTGCCAGGGGCTGGGGGTAGGGTCTGGGGAAGGGGATGGGTTACCAGAGACACGGGGCAACTCTTTGTGGGTGGAAAGGTTCTATGTCTGGGTTGTGGGGGTGGTTACACAGCCATTTCTATGTGTCAGAATTCATGGAACTAAACACCTTAAAAAGGTGAATCGCTAAATAAATACAAATCAATCTGAAAACCTAAGCTTTAAAAAGTGCTTTAATGCTTTGTGCACTTGGAAACAGCAGGGACACTTGGGTCCCTGGCTGCCCGGGAAGAATGTGGGTCCCCAAGAGCATTCAGCGGGGCTGCAGTGGGAGGGGATGAAGGGGCACCCGCAGGGTGGGGCCGGGAGGGCTGAGACCCACCCAGGGCTGCCCCCTCTGCCTCCAGCTCAGGACAGGCCCCCTGCCCACTCACAGGGACAGAGGATCCCCTACTCGCTCCCTGTGGTTCTAGGGAGCAGGGACCCTGCCAGGATGCCCTGGGCAGTGGAGGGTCACTGGGGGCTGGGCTTTGTGACTCCAGGTCCTGGAACCTGGGGAGTGAGGCCAGGGGAGGAGGTGGCCTGAGGGCCTGTGTGGGCTCATCACTGCCCCTTGTGACCTAGTTGAAGGCCTGGTGGCACCTGCTGTCAGGGAAAGAAACAGACACGTAAACACAAGCTGGGGGAGGAGAGCGGAGCTATTTGGGGCAGGAGACGGATTAAGAAACAGACATTGTTCCCCATGGATCTTAGCCTGCTTCCTTTCCCGTTTGGATTCAGCTGTGCCCCAGTTCTTCCCTGTCGCAGGCTGCCTGCAGTATTTGAGCACCAGGCTGCAGAGATGGGCCCTGGCTTCACTGATTCCATCCTGGGCGGGGTACTGGGTGGGGACCTGTGTTTCCACAAGGGAGCTGCTCAATCTCTGACTATCCGTCGGTCCATGTATGCCAAGAGGGTGGAACCAGTCTTCTTCTCCAGCCCTGGTGACTTTCTGAGTTTCCATCGCTCTCTGAGGCAGAATCAAGGAGACTGATGGCTCCGGTTCCGCGGCCTCACATGTCTAGGAAGACGACCTTGAGTGTATCAATCAGGGAGGGGCCCAGAAGGAAACTGAATTCAGACTAAGAGTTGCGGTCGTTTAAAGAGACCCAACAAAGGAGAAAAAGGCAATCTAGAGATGAGCAAAAAAAGGGGGGGGGGCGGGGAGAGGAAGGGTAGCTGAGCAATTGCTGGAATCCAGTGAGAATGGCAGGTGAGGAGGAGGAACACTGATCAGGATCTGAGTCAAGTAGGGTCCCTGCCGTTGGCAGCACAATGGCTCAATGGGTATGGACGGAAGAAATACCCTCCACCCTCTCACCTCCTGCCTGTACCTTCAGAGAGTACCATCCATTGCCTCAGAAACTGACAGGGCTCTGGGAAGCAGTGTGCAGCCGTCAGAACCCACTACCGATGTATAACTGAGCCTCCACAGAGGTGTTTCTGAGACATCTGGAACACCTCACTTGCCATGGGAACTCACCTTCCTGGACTTCACACGGTTCATGGAATTATAACAATGGTGAGTTTCATAGGGCAGGTCTGTGAAAGACAAAAGAGAGCCCTTTGTACACGAGCAGCAATGAGAAATACTTCTTGTCCCGTCTTTCGAGCATCTTCCCAGCTGAGCCCTGTGCTGGAGCCGAGGGAAGTAAAGTGAGCAGGTGCAGAAGGACAGATCTCGGAGGACAGCAGAAAAACACTGCTCCTTGGGTGCCTGCCCCTCAGATTCCAAGAGCCGTGAGGCCTGGAGAAGCCAGGGCAGATCCATGAGAGGAGTTGGGTGGCAATGGGGAAGTGAAAAGATGTGCAGGGTCCATTCAGGAAACAGAAACCATGCAGCGTTTGAACAGGAAAAGGTTGATATCGAGAGCTATAAACTATAGCAGAGGAGTAACTACAAAGGGTCAAGAGGACTCCAAGAACACCACAGTGTCGGGAAGAGAGGAGGAACGTGGTAGGGAAGCCCCTCTCCAAGGTTAGGGTTCAGGATTCACTGAGAAAGATGTGTTTGCAGCCCAAGGGAAGACAGAAGTTTACCCATCCTTTTGCAGAGTTAGTCCCCATGGCCAAGGAAGCAGAAACACCCCTCTGGATAAGGCTGGGCTGAGGCTGGAACACATGTCCTGGGTGCAGGTGGACTGATGGCTGGTGAGCAGGTGCGCGGAGGGAGCTTAGTTGTTGAGAGTCTGCTCCTCAGCCCTGGGCCTGAGGCCTGGGGTGTCCATGTTGGTGTGGGACCCCTGCAGTGAGGAGGTGTAGGCGGTCCAGGGTTTTGTGGGATGATTAAGGAAAAGATATGACCACGAGGTGGCAGTAGCATCCACAAGCTTTATTTGAGAGATACTTTGGCAGGTCTGCATGCAGGAGAAGCCCTTTACAGCAAGAGACCATCCAGAGCCTAAGGCATGGGGACCACCATCCAGATGGGGAGGGAGACAGGGAACTCCCAAAGGAAAAAGAGAGCAGAGAGGGGGCTTAACATGTGCTGGGGTCCAGCCTCGGCAGGTCCAGGGATTCCCAAAGGTGTGGACAGAGTCGGAGAGAGAGAGACATGTGAGACAGAAGATGCTTGATCTTTCTTCTTGTGCTTAAGGCTAGCAGAATCTTTATTTATATATATCTGCAGGTTACATTGTTTCCCTAAACCTTTTAGGCAAATAAGTACAGACATTCTTTTGGTTGTTTACCCAAATCTTAGGTATATTACATGTTAATTACCAACTATTTTTATATTTCGCCCAGACATCCTCTTAGACTCCTGACCTTTTCTCCTAAGATCCTTCCAAGCTTCCATATTCCTATCCTAAATCTTTATTACTGTCTTGCTTTCCTTCCTGCAATCTTTTCTACCATCTACATCATTAATCATCTACATGTTACTTCTATAATGATTCCTAACAGTTAACAGATAGACAGAGAAAGCAAAGATTAGTCTCCTTCAGTTGCCATCCTGCATTTTTATTTTCCCATTACTTCATATCTTCAGTCACTGTTCTTCGTGATTCCTGCCACGCAGTGAATTCACTTCTCCAGGGACTATGTCAAACCGCGGTGGTTGCTGTTCCAGTAACACCGCCCCCAACAAACATGTCGGGAATGTCGCTCAGCAGCACGGTTGGGAGTCTGGGTCAGAGAGCTCTGAAGGGCAGCAGTAGGTCCTTATCTCATCTATAGATGCCGATGTTGGTGCAGTTTCATGGGGTATGCAAAGCAGGCAGGCTCTAAATGGTTAAAAATCACTCAGTTGGACTATATTGAAAAAAACTCATGTGTAAGGAATTGAGTTTGATCAGCAGGCTTTGAGCTAATGGGTATCAGTCTGCTGTGAAGAAATAAAGAATCTAGGAGCCAGTAGACATAGGTTCATTTTGCCTATGTCTACATAGGCTCATATTTATATAAAGAAGTCACTGAACAGGGGACAGGACTTTAGTTCCTAGGGGACTCATAGCTGGAGCCTGGCACCACTGGGTGTCCCTCCTGCCCGGCAGTCAAGCCTTAGCAGCAAGGAGAAGCATGCTGGACAGAACCAGGAAGAAAAGGCCCTTCCTTCTGCAGTACTCCTAGGACCTTTTACTGAGGATGCTTTTGTTTTCCAGCATTATTGAGACACAATTAATGTATAGCACTGTGTGTGTGTGATTAATATGAATAACATGTTGATCTGATACATCTATATACTGCAAAATGATTACCGCAACAGCCACAGCTCACACCCCATCATGTCTGTTATTACCATTTCTTTTTTGTAGTGAGAACATTTAAGATCTACTCTCTGAGTAACTTCAAGTATAAAGTACAGTATAACTATAGTCCCATGATGTACATTAGATCTCCAAGTCTATTCACCTATAACTGGAAGTTTGTACCCTTTGACCATTATCTCCCCATCCCCACCCTGCCCCTGTTAACAGCCATTTCCGTCTCTGTTTTTATGAGTTTGCCTTTTTCAGATTCCACATATAAGGGATATCACACAGTATTTATCTTTCTCTATCTGACTTATTTCATTTAACATAATGCCCTCAAGGTCCATTCATTTTGTTGCAGATGGCAGGAATTCCCTTCTTTCTCATGGCTGAATAACATTTCAGTGTGTGTGTGTGCACGCGCCACATCTTCTTTATTCATTCATCCATTGATGGACAGTTAGGTTATTTCCATATCTGTGCTATTGTGAATAATACTGCAATGAATGTGGAAATACAGATATCTCTTCAAGGTCCTCTTTTCACTTCCTTTGGATATCTACCCAGAAGCAGGATTGTTGGATCATATGGTAGTACTATTTTACTTTTTTAAAGGCCCTCCGTAGTGTTTTTCATAGTGGAGGTACCAATTTACATTCCCTTCAACAGTGCATGGTGCTCCCCTTTTCTCCACACCCTCACAGCACGTGCTATCTCTTGCCTGGATGACGGCCATTCTGACATGTGTGAGGTGACACCTCACTGTGGTTTTGATTTCCCAGATAATTAGTGATGGCAAGCACCTTTTCATGTACCTGTTGGTCATTGTATGTCTTCTTTGGGAAAAACATGTCTATTTAGTTATTCTGCCCATTTTTTAAAAATTGGTTTAAAAAAATTTTTTTTTTGTTAATTTTATAGAGAGAGAGGAAGGGGGAGAGAGAGAGAGAGAGAGAGAGAGAGACATCGATTTTTTGTTGCACTTATTTATGCATTTATTGATTGATTCTTCCATGTGTCCTGACTGGGAATCGAACCCCCAACCTTGGTATATTGGGACGACCCTCTAACCAACTGAGCTACCCGGCCAGGGTGCAATCTGACTTCCGTTAGATAGACAGACCCTGATCAGGAGCGAATGCCATCATGCACCACCTCTGGCCGCCGGGGCTGGATCTCTGGCCCTGGAGGTGGACGACAGCTTCTGTCTGGGGCACTATCACCAATGTTCTTGTGGACCTGAAATCATATGCTTGTTTCTCTCTC
This sequence comes from Tadarida brasiliensis, assembly GCA_030848825.1. NCBI lineage: Eukaryota > Metazoa > Chordata > Mammalia > Chiroptera > Molossidae > Tadarida > Tadarida brasiliensis. The sequence goes on along the minus strand of CM061259.1, from coordinate 41,422,233 downwards.
AAGGCCCATGGCATGATGTTTTGTGGAACTCCTGGTTCTGAAGTTGTCTCAGTAGGAACAGACCATGTTTGGGGAAGCAGCATGGTCCGAGGACAGGCTGCCCGTGCTCCACAACTGGGCACTGGCAGGGAGCAGAGGATTAATGGGAGGTGCCCATTAGCCAGCAGCAGGTGCCTGGGCTTTGGGTTTTGCAGAATGGCAACCCATTGAGAAATAAGGCCTCATGCTCCCTTCTGCCCCTTTGCCTGCAGAAGGCCAGTCCACTCACAGGAGCAGGGGAACATGCACAGGTGCACCCTGCAGCTGCCTGACACCTGTGAAGACATTGAGCTGGGGGTCCCAAAGCTAAGTTATCAGGGCTTTGCACAAATGCCGGGTCAGGGTCATTCCTGTTCTTGTAACTGTGGTTGTCCTGACTTGGCCACTCTACAGGAGGGAAATCCCCTCCCTTCTCTGCACTGGAATGGAATTGAGCATTAGGTCAGTAAAATCAGCATTACATTGGAGGTTTCTGTGTGGATTTTCAGTGGGGTCAGTTATTAATACGGGTTCCTACATCATAATGGCAGCCCCCTCCTGCACCAGATGAAGGACTTTCTTCTGAAGGGCCTTGGAAAGATTGTCTCCCCGGAACTTGACTTGATCTAGCCAGGTTTCATTAGTGACTTCCCTTTCTGGGTTGCAGTCTTACATTTCTGACAGTCTGAGCAGCTCTTTGTTGCTTAATAGAAAGATCATCTATATTCCTTCAGAGGAATCCTTGGCAGCATCAGTGCAACTTGTACACGAGACGGTGTATTCCTGAGGGCGCTGGTGTTTCTGGCATGTTCTCTGAGGAGCCCTTGCTCTTCCAACCCAAACAGGAGCAGCAGAAACTACTTGGACTGCTCGGCTGGAGGCACCGTCAGTTATGCACCTACATCGCGTTGAGTTCAGGTGACAAAAATGCCTCATCGAGGCAAAGTCGCACAGTGTCCAATGGTGCATTCCGCTGCCATACTGTCTGCGCCTGAATCTCAGCTCCGCCACTTCCCGCGTGCTGGCGGGCAGGTGGGCACGGCACACTCCTCCTCTGCCCTGCCCAGTTGCCCGGTCTGTGAAATGAGGATAGTGATAGTACCTGCCTCCTAGGGTTGGGTACATAATAAAATGTTAGTCCATGTAAATTATAATGTGGTGCCTGTTAGATACTCTTAACCACTGGGAACCCCAAAGAAATCCTATTTTATTTTATTTGTAATTAAATAACGCTAATTTATTTATTTATTTTTTTAATTAATTTATTTTTGTTACAGATGTTTCTCCTTTTTTCCCCATTGAACCCTCCTCCCCAACCCCCCACCCTGTCCCCAGCTTTGTTGTCCATGTCCATCAGTTATGCATACATGCATATAAGTTCTGTGGTTTATCTCTTCCCTCCCCCCACCCCCTCTTCTGAGGGTTGTCAGTCTGTACCCTACTTTCACATCTCTGGGACTACCCTGTTCCCCAGACTGTTATGTTTATTATATTCCACAAATGAGTGAGATCATGTGATATTTGTCTTTCTCTGCTTGGCTTGTTTCACTTAGGATAATACTCTCGAGGTCCCTCCATGTCGTCTGAAAGGATAAGAGATCTTTTTTTCTTACAGCCGCATAGTACTCCATTGTGTATATGTGCCACAGCTTTTTTATCCATTCATCCACTGATGGACACTTGGGTTGTTTCCAGATCTTAGCTATTGTAAATAGTGTTGCTATGAACATGGGAGTACATGTATTCTTTCTGATTGGTGTTTGAGGTTTCTTAGGGTATATTCCTAGAAGTGGGATCACTGGGTCAAATGGCAATTCAATTTTTAATTTTTTGAGGTAACACCATAGTGTTTTCCACAGTGGCTGCACCAGTCTGCATTCCCACCAGCAGTGTACTAGAGTCCCCTTTTCTCCACACCCTCGCCAACACTTGTTGTTTGACGATTTGTTGATGGCGGCCATTCTGACAGGTGTGAGGTGATACCTCATTGTTGTTTTAATTTGCATCTCTCTGATGATTAGTGATGTTGAGCATTTCTTCATATGTCTCTTAGCCTTTTGTATGTCCTGTTTGGAGAGGTATCTATTTAGTTCCTCTGCCCATTTTTTAATTGGGTTCTTTGTCTTCCTTTTGTTGAGTTGTATGAGCACTCTATATATTTTGGAGATTAACCCCTTATCTGATGTATCATTGGCAATTATGGTCTCCCATACAGTGGGTTCCCTTTCCATTTTGATGGTTGTTTCTTTTCCTGTGCAGAAGCTTTTGAGTTTGATGTAGTCCCATGTGTTCATTTTTTCCTTTGTTTCTCTTGCCTTAGGTGATGTATCAGTGAAGATTCTGCTGCGTATGATGTCCGAAATTTTGTTGCCTACATTTTCTTCTAGGATTTTTATGGATTCACAAGTCACATTTAAGTCTTTTATCCATTTTGAGTTTATTCTTGTGTATGGTGTAAGTTGATGGTCTAGTTTCATTTTTTTGCATGTAGCTGTCCAATTTTCCCAACACCATTTATTAAATAGGCTGTCTTGACTCCATTGTATGCTCTTGCCACCTTTGTCAAATATTAATTGAGCATAATGTCTTGGGTCAATTTCCGGATTCTCTGTTCCGTTCCACTGGTCTATATGCCTGTTCTTGTGCCAGTACCAGGCTGTTTTGATTATAGTAGCTTTGTAGTATAAGCTGATATCTGGTATTGTGATCCCACCTACTTTGTCCTTCTTTTTCAAGATTGCTGTGGCTATTCGGGGTCTTTTTTGGTTTCATATGAACTTTTGAAATATTTGTTCTAGTTCTGTGAAATAGGTCACTGGTATTTTGATGGGGATTGCATTGAATCTATAGATTGCTTTGGGTAATATGGACATTTTAATGATGTTAATTCTTCCAATCCATGAACAAGGTATGTGCTTCCACTTTTTTATATCTTCCTCTATTTCTTTTTTCAATGTCCTGTAGTTCTGCAAATAGATCCTTTACTTCTTTGGTTAAGTTTATTCCTAGGTATCTTAATTTTTTTGCCGCGATGGTAAATGGGATTGTTTTTTTAGTTTCTCTTTCTGTGAGTTCATCATTGGTGTATAAGAATGCCGTCAATTTCTTGATGTTAATTTTGTATCCTGCTACTTTGCCAAATTCATTTATTAGGTAGTAGATTTTTGATGGAGTCTTTAGGGTTTTCTATGTATAATATCATGTCATCTGCAAATAATGACAGTTTCACTTCTTCCTTTCCAATTTGGATTCCTTTTATTTTTTCTTCATGTCTGATTGCTGTGGCTAAGACTTCCAGTACTATGTTAAACAAGAGTGGTGAAAGTGGGCATCCCTGTCTTGTTCCTGTTCTTAAGGGAAATGTTTTTAGTTTTTGCCCATTGAGTATGATGTGGCTGTAGTCTTTCATATATGGCCTTTATTATATCAAGATATGATCCCTCTATTCTGAAATTGCTGAGCGTTTTTATCAGAAATGGGTGCTGGATTTTGTTGAATGCTTTTTCAGCATCTATTGATATGATCATGTGGTTTTTATCTTTCATTTTGTTTATGTGGTGTATCACATTTACTGATTTGCAAATAGTGAACCAGCCTTGCATCCCTGGGATGAATCCCATGTGGTCATGGTGAATAATTTTTTTGATGTATTGCTGGATCCGATTTGCTAGTATTTTGTTCAGGATTTTGGCATCTATGTTCATCAGGGATATTGGCCTGTAGTTTTCTTTCTTTGTAGTGTCTTTTTCTGGTTTTGGAATTAGAATTATGCTGGCCTCATAAAACGAGTTTGGAAGTCTTCCTTCTTCTTGAATATTTTGAAATAGTTTGAGGAGAATGGGTGTTAGTTCTTCTTTGAATCTTCGGTAAAACTCCCCCGTGAAGCCGTCCAGGCCTGGGCTTTTGTTTGCTGGGAGAGTCTTGATTACATCTTCAATTTCCTTCATTGTTATTGGTCTGTTCAAGTTTTCTATCTCTTCCCGGTCCAGTTTTGGGAGACTATGTGTTTCTAGAAATTTGTCCATTTCACTTAGATTGTCGAATTTGTTGCTCTATAAATGTTCATAGTATTTGTTAATGATCCTTTGTATTTCTGTGGTGTCAGTTGTTACTTCTCCTCTTTCATTTCTGATTTTGTGTATTTGGGTTCTCTCTCTTTGTTTCTTGGTGAGTCTAGCTAAGGGTCCATCAATCTTGTTTATCTTTTCAAAAAACCAGCTCTTTGTTTCATTGATCCTTTGAATTGTTTTTCTGGTCTCTATGTCATTTATTTCTGCTCTGATCTTTACTATTTCCTTCCTTCTACTTGCTCTGGGGTTTTCTTTTCTTTTTTCTTTTTTTTTTTTTTTTGGGTTTCTAGTTCTTTAAGTTGTGAGGTTAGAAAGTCTATTAGAAATTTTTCTTGTTCCTTGAGGTAGGCCTGGAGTGCTATGAACTTCCCTCTCAGAACTACTTTCACTGCATCCCATAGATTTTGTGTTGTTGTGTGTTCATTTTCATTGGTTTCCAGGAAGTTTTTAATTTCTTCCTTGATCTCTTCGGTAACCCATTCATTGTTTAATAACATGCTATTAGCCTCCATGTATTCAAATGTCTTTGCATGTTCTTGTTGCAGTTGATTTCTAGTTTCATGCCATTGTGATCTGAGAAGATGCTTGATATGATTTCAATCTTCTTGAACTTGTAGAGACTTAGTTTGTGTCCTAACATGTGGTCTATCTTTGAGAATGTCCCATGTGCACTTGAGAAGAATGTGAATTCTGTAGTTTTGGGGTGTATTCTCTGTAAATATCTATTAAATCCATTTGGTCTAGTGCTTCATTTAGAATCTCTGTTTCCTTGTTAATTTTTTGTCTAGAGGATCTATCCAGTGATGTCAGCTGGGTGTTGAAGTCCCCTGCTATGATTGTATTGCTGTCAATTTCTCCTTTGAAGTCCTCCAGAAGATTTTTAATGTATTTTGGTGCTCCTATATGGGGTGCATATATGTTACCAAGGTTATATCTTCCTGTTGGATAGATCCTTTCAATATTATGTAGTGGCCTTCTTTGTCTCTAGTTATGGCCTTCATTTTGAAATCTATTTTATCAGATATGATTATTGCTACCCCAGCTTTTTTTCCCTTTCTGTTTGCTTGGAAGATTTTTTTTCATCCCTTCACTTTCAACCTATGTGAGTCTTTTGTTGTGAGGTGGGTCTCTTGTAAACAACATATATATGGGTCATGCTTTCTTATCCAATCCACTACTCTGTGTCTTTTTATTGGAGCATTTAATCCATTTACATTTAAGGTGATTATTTATATGTACTTATTTATTGCCATTTTTGTTTAGTGTGGTTCTATGTTCCTTACTATTTCTTCTACTAATTACAGCAGTCCTTTTAACATTTCTTGCAGTGCTGGTTTGGTGCTAATGTATTCCCTTAGCCTTTTTTTTTGTCTGGGAAGCTCTTTATTTGACCTTCTGTTTTGAATGAGAGCCTTGCTGGGTAGAGTAGTCTTGGGTTCAGATCCTTGTTTTTCATGACCTTGATTACTTCATGCCATTCCCTTCTGGCCTGTAGTGTTTCTATTGAGAAGTCAGCTGATAGCCTTATGGGGGTTCCTTTGTAGGTAACCTGTTGCTTAGCTCTTGCTGCCTTTAGGATTCTCTCTTTGTCTTTAATTTTTGGCATTTTAATTACTATGTGTCTTGGTGTGGGCCTGTTTGGGTTCTTCTTACTTGGGACTCTCTGTGCTTCTTGAACTTGAATGCCTTCTTCCTTCACCAAATTAGGGAAATTTTCTGTCATTATTTCTTCAAATACATTCTCTAACCCTTGCTCATTTTCTTCTTCTTCAGGGACTCCTATGATGTGAATATTATTACGTTTCCAGTTGTCCCACAGTTCTCTTAAACTGTCTTCCTGTTTTTTCATTTTGGTTTTCTGATTGGTTGATTTTTTCTACCCTGTCTTCTAATTCACTGATCCAGTCCTCAGCTTCTTCTACTCTGCTGTTTAGTCCTTCCATGTGTTCTTCATTTCTGCTATGTCATTCTTCATTTCCAATTGGTTTATTTTCAATATTTCTATGTCTTTGCTCATGGTGTTGATGTCCTCAACATGCTATTGAGCTTCCTCAAGATCATGGCTCTGAATTCTAGTTCTGTTAACTTGCTTAACTCCATTTCATTTATCTCATCTTCAGTGGAGGTCTCTTGTTCTTTCATTTGGCATCTGTTTCTTTGTTTCACCATTTTGGCTATCTCAGTGAGTTTTGGAGCCTGCCAAATTTTCCCTGTGGATGTTGGTGTTCTGCTGTTTGTGGCTCCCTCTACTGGGTTTGGATGAGAGGAGGAGGACCCACGTTATACACCACTGTCGAGTCTTACTTTCCTGGGTAGATTTGCAAGCCCAGAAAAGGTTAAGTTATCCTCCAGCTTTTTGCCTAGAGGCTATTAGTCCCGGTTACTTGAAGAACCTTGGGTTCTCAGTTGAATGAAAACATCCCTCAGGTGTTCAGCGTGAGAGGATTTCCCGAGAGTGGGGCAGATTCTGGTAGTTAATGAGCCTCAATTTGCATTTCAATGGCCCACCTGGGTGTGGCTGGATCTCCGAGGGAGGGGCTGCCGTGTCTCCCCAGAGCCCTGGGAAGAAGTAAGATGGCCACCCGTCCTGCGTGGCCGCAACTCAGCAAAAGCTCTGAGCGTCCTCCAAATCCCAAGTGTCCCCACACAGTTCCAGTCCAGTCCGCCTTCCCTCTGCCGGAGCCCAGGTGAGTGGCTGTGGCTATTTTAGTGCTCTGTCCCGGCCTTCTGCGCTGTGGAGTGGGCTCGGGCTTTAACCCTGAGGGCAGGCACTGCTCACGGCTAAGGCCGCTGCTGTCCGTGGGCTCCCAGCCACCCTCTCGCACCTCCGCAATCCTACCAGGATTGATTCAGTGTCCCTGGTTGTATGGTCCTCGCAAGCTGCTTTTCCGTTGCTTTTTCCCGACGATTTGTCTTTATTTTAGTTGTAATTCCAGTTTGGTCCTGGGAGATGGTCTGTGTAGCTTCCATTCACTCCGCCACCATTTTGGAATCTACAGGAAATACTATTTTAAACTTTAATGGGGTTCTTAAACCAGTTTTAGTTTAGTTTCATTTCGTTTGAGTTGTCAACTCTTATAACTACATTCAATGTGTCCATACAGTGAGCTGACACAGGCTAAATGCTGCGTACATACATAAGCTAAAGCCGTTTCCTTACGGCGATCACAGTGCAGTGGGCACAGTGTCCCTGGGGATGGCACAACCACATGTAGGTGCTCCCTTCGCTGTGTCCGTGCACTTAGGTTAAACAAAGAGAGCTTGGCCCGGCCAGTGTGGCTCAGTGGTTGAGTGTCGACCCATGCACTAACAGGTGGCTGGTGCGATTTCCGGTCAGGGCAAATGCCCAGGTTGTGGGCCCAATCCCCAGTGGGGGGCATGCAGGAGGCGGCCAGTCGATGGTCTCTCTCAGTGCTGTTTCTATCTCTCTATCCCTCTCCCTTCCTCTCTCTCTCTAAAATCAATAAAGAAAAAAAAAAAAGCATATCCTTGGGTTTGGCTAGAGTAATAGTTTATATTAATTGTTATATATTAAAAAAAGAGCTTGCCTGAAACTTTAAAAAAAAGAAGTGGGGGGTGGGGAGAGTGTGGCCTAGAGAGACCTGATCTTAGCCCAGATTCATGCACTCTGTGTCCCTGTGGAGCCATTCAAGCTTTCTGGGTCTGACTCAGGTTCCTAATCTGTAAAATGGGGCTACAAGTGCTGCCCAGGCTTCTGGCGGCGGTTCCTGTTATGCGGCTGTACGGAGGGACCAGGGTGATCCATCTTACTGAAAGTAATGCTCACAAGGCTTTTTTTTGGAGTAATTCACCTGTTATACAGGTGGACCCAGCCAAGAGGGTAAAAACCAGGCCAGTTTGCCTGCATGATTCTACATTAATTGCATTTGACATTCTTGGTTGGCAAAGCCCCAAACCTGCAGGTGGCCTGAATCCCCTTTAAGCAGGTTTCTGCCAGCATGTAAGTAGGGCCTGTGACGTGAAGCACAGTTTGACCTATTAAGAACCAGATTTTGATATTCCTTTGATGTTACTAGCCGCAATCTTTTCCCGCTAGCAAAGCTTGATTCTTTGTTCACTTCCGCCGAAGCTCATTATGGCGGCAGTATCTGACTTCACCAGAGGCATCGCTTCGCTGTGGCAATGTCCTCCAGGTGGGCGAGAGAGGGGCTGGGGCTGGATAAAATAAGGGGTGTAGATGTTTTACCTACAAATACACCCTGCACTTCGGGCCTTTTACTTCTGCATCTGCCCAGCTCATGGAGAGCGCTGGAAACCGAGAGCTGGAGCTGGGACAGCGTGTGTCTTTCAGAGCCCTTGGCTGACTGACTCAGGCTCTGAAATCAGATTCCAGCCTCTACTGGGTCTCTCTGGGCTGCTTTAATTATGGCAAGTTCACAGGGCAAACTCCTGCTGGGAAAATGCTTTTTCAAAGGAGGGTCATAAATACCAAAGTGCTGGGCATGCAGGGGGACTGCAGCTCCAGGGACAGCCAGCTGGGAGCTCCCAGCACAGACCCCAGGCCCCACAGGAAGACTTTCCTGGCAGTGCTGGTGCTGGGGGTCCAGGAGGGTCTCAGTTTGAGCTCGGGCAGTGGCAGCAGGCATGTGACCCCCACTGGGTGTGCTGGCCCCAGCACAGAAGCTTCTAATCAGAGACACCTGCTCAGGGTGACTGGTTCTGGGAGGCCCGGCCAGCAGATGTCTTTATCAGGGACTGAACACTGGCAGAGGCGCTCTGTTTATGTCAGGAGCACAGGGCACTGGGAGCCCAGGGCCCCGGGTTCTCATTGCAGCCTGCTGTAGCCAGCTGTGTGGCTTCTCCTCTCTGGGCCTTGGTTTCTTCACATTTGAAAGCTGGCAGTGGGGTTAGATCACCCACAGGTGCTTCTGATTCTTGGGGACCCAGGCAAGAGCAGACTGGGTTTCCTTGAGCTGGCAGCTGCCCCAAAGGAATGACGGCTGGGGAGGCCGGCAGTCAGGCCCATGGCTCCAAGAAACTGTGGGGCTGGTGGCTCACAGGCTTGTAATGCTCCCCCAGTCTCTGTGAGCCGTGAGGAATGTTCCCATCGGGGCAGCAACCCAGTGACCTTGCTGAGTTGGTGACCCTGACCATGAACAGGATAAAGGTGACCCCACCACCATGTCCACCAGAACATAGACAGGCATCATCTCCTGGGCTAGTCGTAGCCTCAGCACATTGGGAAGGCTGGGCATCCTCTTCAACAGCTCCCAGTTCATACTTTCACAGAGACCACCCACTAGCCCCGTGTTTCTCAGAGCGTGGGCCCAGTGGCACCAGCGTCGTCTGGGAAGTTGTCAAATAAACAAATTCTCAGATCTGTCCCAGACCTACTGACTCAGGAAACCTGGGTGGGCCGAGCGGTCTGTGTTTAACAAGCCCTGTGAGGGGTCCGATCAGTCTGACCTTTGAGAACCGCTGCACCAGTCTAACTGGAGACTGGAGACCTGCCATCCCCACATCTCTCTCTTACTTGCAACTGTATTTTATTAGTAAGGCAACACTGAACAATAGAGGTACTTGGAGAAATTACCCATAGCCCCACTGCCCAGCACAGTCACTGTTTCTACCTTCCTGGGCTCTGTTCCCGTCTTTGTGGATTTGTCCACACGTTTTTACACAGATGGCATTGTACAGAGAACATTTTGTGTTACACTTTTTTCACTTAAGGTTATTAGTGCTTCCCCCACCATTGCTTTATAGCTTCCATGCTTGTCAGGTTCAGTGACTGCAAAACACTTCCCTGTGGCCGGCTTTACTGCCCTCCCTGCCCCTAGTCACTGGGTGACTTTCCGCTTTTCATATGGGAGAAGGCACCTGCCTGTCCAGGGCGAGGGCAGCTGCTGGGGCATTCCGTGTGACTTCCTGTCTGCTCATTGCCTGACCTCCCTGAAGTCCTAACATGAGGTTATTTGCAAAGACTCCTTAGTGTCAAAGTGAACCACAAAAAACCCAGGACGGATATTAAATCTGCAGGATGTGTCTCGATGGCAACACCCCTGCTCTGCTGAGTTTTGTTTACCTGAGTATCTTGTCCTTTTGTTTGCAGGTGGTATCAGCACAGGGGGCCTGGTGTGGGGTGGGACAGGAACCTTCTCACCCTGGTGGGCTGGAAGCCTGTGGCCTCACCCTGTGCCAGGCCTGCTGTCGGTCATTTCCGGAGCATCCTGGTCCCAGCAGGAAGGCCCCTCCTTCTTCTCCTGCTGCCTCCTCCTTCTCCCTCTCCCACAGCTCAGTACCCTCTTATCTGCTGTCTTCCCAGCCTGGCACAGCCCTCTTAGGGTCCAAAACACAGAGCTGACCCGCATGGCCCCTAGCGGTAGCGCCTTTATTTTGACAAGACCACACTGATCATTCTCGGGCCATATGAATAACACTTTATCTTTTATTTTTTACTTTATTTTTTAAATTAATTTATTTTTGTTACAGTTGTTTCTCCTTTTTCCCCCCAGAAGATTTCCTTGTGATAAATCCCTAGGGACAGGATTACTAGGTCTTAGTGTGACTGTTAGGGCATCTTTTACGCCCCTTTCTGTCCCGTTAGTGGCAGTCTGCATGTATGCCCTATCGGTGGCTCTCGTTGCTCTGTGTGACATAGGGTTCTCCTGCCCGCTCTGCAGGTGAGGACTCTGAGGTCTGATGAGGTTTTGCAGTGACCATGAACTGGGGCCAGGACTGTTGTGTATTGCCTGGTCGTGGGTCTTTGTTTTCCTGCAGCAGATAGGGTCAGCCTCCTCCTTGCCCTCCTCTGGCTGCTTCTCCAAGTTGTCAGCAGCTCAGGAGCCTTTGACTTGAAGATGGCTCTGCCCGGAGGCATCTCCCCCACCCCCCACCGCTGCGGTTCTCTTCTGTCTTTAGGCTGAGAGTCCAGGGCTACGACCTCCTGCATCTCTTTTCCCCAGCGCACCCTGGGTTTGAGGAGACGCCTGTCACCAGACTCCCTTAACTGCTTCCAGTGCCCAGACCCAGCGGTAGCAGCTGGTGTAGAGGCTCAGCGCGGCCTGGGAGGGAGGCACACCTTCAGTGCCCTATTTGCGAGATGACCAGAGGCTGTCACTCTACACCTGCCTGTCATTTGGAGACCTGGTCTAGAATCATAAAGGTGGTTCCAGAAGAAGGCTTTGCCAAAACATCTCATGAAAATCTGGCTAAGGGCCTTTGGGGTCCACTAGCTTTAGCTTTTCACCACAGAGATCTGACTTCTATTTTTATATTTGCAGGTGGCAAAGGTCTTGAGTGAGCTGAAGGTCATTTAAAGCCAGATTGGCTTTCCCAGTCCTTTGTCCCCAAGTGGATGACCCTCCCAGTCATGGAGGGATGATGCCATACTTGTAAGAGGCCCAGCTCTGCCACCAGCTAGCTGTTAGTGCCGACTGAAATCACACCGTCAGCTCCCTGGCGATTCCCCATCCCAGCCAGTCCCGCCTCAGATCCCGCTCCCCTGCCCTCAGTCAGCTCCCTTGTGGGCATTCAGCTTCCTAGACGTGTCTTCCTTTTCCAGAACTTCCATCTCCTCCCGGGGTGCTCGACGGGAGAACAGGATTCCTAGACCTTCACTTTTTGAAAAGGGCAAGAGTGGGGCTTTCCTAGAGACACCCATGAGGGAAGACTCATTTCCACCCCCTGACCTGTGAGGCAGAGCATCCGAGGCCTGGTGTGCTCATGGCCACAGAGTCAGCGGATGGCAGAGTCGGGACTATCTAGGGAACATCATGGAGGCTGCATGGAACGTGGGCTCAGACTTCAGTGTGGTAGCCTGTGTGTGCCATGGTCCCGAGGAGCATACAATGGCTGGTGGGTGAATAGAGTCCCGAGGTGAGACAAGGCTCCAGTTCATCTCACATAGGTTCAATTTTTAAAATTGAGGTATAAGAGAGAGAGAAAAGATGGCAGCAGGCAGGACCGGAGCAAGGGTGAGTGTGTCAGAGAGTGTGAGAGAGAGTGTGAGTGAATGTGAATTTGGACCACCAACCTTGAGCAGTGCAGAGACACGGGGCAGAAGGTTCCTGTGCTGTGGAGGGAAGGCAGCTGGCTACCGCGGTGAATGGCACGTTAGTGAACTTTCTCCTCCATGGCTAGGAGGCCCCACCATTTTGGAAGATCCCGGGTCTTCCCTGGGAGGAGGAAGTGGGGAGCAGCTAGGGCCGAGTGACATGAGTTCACCAGAGCACCTTGCACGATCGGTCCAGTGGACTCAGCTGTGTCAACACGGTCAGCGCACAGTAGCAGTGCTATTGAGGTGCCTGCTGCAGTAGCCGGAACCGGCCAGGAGCTGGAGCCCCACCCCCAACAGCAGCAGGGGCTTGCCCAGGCTCGCAGCGGCACTAGCACCAGCTTGGGAGCCCGGCACCTCCCCCCACAGCAACAGTGTCTGGGCAGGAGTAGAGCCTCATCCGCAACAGGCATTAGCAGCTCAGATTGGCAGCTGAAATTCATCCCCAGCAGTGTGAACCAGGAGCTGACACTCACCCCCAGCAGCGACTTATCAGGAGCTGAGCCTTACCAGGCAGCAGGGTACCCCAACAGCACACCAGAGAGACCCATGCACCCCAGAAGCATACCAAAGGGACCCACACACCCCAGAAGTGTACCAGAGGGAGCCACAAACCCCAGCAGCACACCAGCTGGACCCATGCACCCCAGTAGAGTACCAGAGGGGCCCATGAAGCCCAGCAACATACCAGCAGGACCCACACACCCCAGTAGTGCACCAGATGGGCCCACACATGCCAGGCAGCAGCAGCACATATCGGCAGCTGAGACCCATCCCCAGCAGCATCAGCAGAAGCTTATCAGGAGTGGTGCCCCAGCCCAAGCAGCAGCAAGTCTTGGGGAGTTGAGACCTGCATGGCAGACCAATACCAGCTGCCAGGTGTCAACCCTCCAGGATCCACAACAGGTAAGAGGTGCCATACACCAAAACAGGCTGGGAGGCACAGCAGCCTTTGTTGATACACACCGACCTGCCTAAACACTCCAACATCCCTCACCAGGCTTATAACTACCAGATTGCTAAAATTGTGAGACAAAGAAACAACACCCAAATGAAAAAAAGAGAGGAATCACAAGATAAGGAACCACAGGAACTAGAAGAAAGCAATTTGTCAGATAAAGTATTCAAAGCAATAATTATAAGGGTGCTCAAACAATTTGGTGAGAACTACAAGCAACTTAATAAGAATTATGAAGAGCTCACTGGGAACTACTTCAGCTTAAAAAAAGAGGTAGAAGCTATGCATAAAAATCAAGAGGAAATAAAGAATGACATAGCTGTTATGAAATACCTTAGAAGGGTTCAATAGTAGATTAGAAGAAGCTGAAGACCGAATCAGCGACTTAGAAGACAAGGTAAAAAACAAAACAAAAACCCACACAAATAGAGCAGCAAATGGGGAAAAAAATTAAAGTTCAGGAGGAGAGTTTAAGGGAGCTGTGGGACAATACAAAACGTAACAACATTCGCATTATAGGTGTCCTGGAAGGAGAAGAATCAGAGAAAGAAATAGAGAACCTGTTTGAAGAAATAATGACAGAAATATTCCCTAAACTGGTGAAGGAAAAAGTCACACAAGTCTGGACACACAGAGAGTTCCAAGCAAGATGAACCCCAAAAGACCTACAGCTAGACATATCATAATAAAAATGACAAACATTAAAGACAAAGAAAGCATCTTAAAGGAAGCAAGAGAGAGACAGAAAGTTATCTATAAGAGAGCTCCCATTAGACTGTCAGCTGATTTCTCAATAGAAACACTGCAGGCCAGAAGGGAGTGGCATGAAGTGTACAAAGTAATGCAAGGCAAGGGTCTGAATCCAAGACTACTCTATCCAGCAAGGCTATCATTCAAAATTGAAGGAGAAATAAAGATCTTCACAGATAAAAAAAAAAAAAAAAAAAAGCTAAAGGAATTTACCACCACCAAACCAGCACTGCAAGAAATGCTGAAGGGACTGTTGCAAGAAGAAGAAGAAACAGAGAGCAAGAAAGAGGAACACAGGCATAAAATAAAAATGGTAACTTATAACTATCTATCAATAATAACCTTCAATGTTAATGGCTTAAATGCTCCAATCAAAAGACATAGGGTAGCTGATTGGATAAGAAAACACCACCCATATATATGCTGTCTACAAGAGACCCACCTCACAACAAAAGACTCACACAGGATGAAAGTGAAGGAATGGAAAAAAATTTTCCAAGTAAATGGAAATGAAAAAAAAAGCTGGTGTGGCAGTACTCATATCTGACAAGATAGACTTCAAAATGAGGGCAATAATAAGAGACAAAGAAGGTCACTACATAATATTAAAAGGATCAATCCAACAAGAAGATATAACCCTGGTAAACATATATGCATCAAATATGGGAGCACCAAAATATATTTAAAAACTTCTGGAGGACTTCAGCGGGAGAGATCAATAGCAATACGATCATAGTGGGTGACTTTAACACCCCACTGACACCACTGGATAGATCTTCCAGACAAAACCTTAACAAGGACATAGAGTCCTTAAATGATGACCTAGATCAGTTGGACTTAATTGATATTTACAGAACATTTCACCCCAAAGCTGCTGAATATACATTTTTCTCAAGTGCACAAGGGATATTCTCAAAGATAGACCGCATGTTAGGACACAAAGTAAGTCTTTACAAATTCAAAAATATTGAAATCATATCAAGCATTTTCTTGGATCACAATGGCATGAAACTAGAACTCAATTACAACAAAAACACAAAAACATTCAAACACTTGGAGACTAAATAGCATGTTATTAAACAATGAATGGGTTAGCAACGAGATCAAGGAAGAAATTGAAAACCTCCTAGAAACCAATGAAAACAAACACACAACAACACAAAATCTATGGGACACAGCAAAAGCAGTCCTGAGAGGGAAGTTCATAGCACTACAGGCCTACCTCAAGAAACAAGAAAAATTCCTAATTGACTCTCTAACCCTACAACTTAAAGAACTAGAAAGAGAACAAAAAGAAAAACCCAGAGCAAGTAAAAGGAAAGAAATACTAAAGGTCAGAGCAGAAATAAATGACATAGAGACTAAAAAAACAGTTCAAAAGATCAATGAAACAAAAAGCTGGTTCTTTAAAAAGATAAAAAAGATAGATGGATCTTTAGCCAGACTCACCAAGAAACAAAAAGAGAGGACCCAAATAAACAAAATCAGAAAGAAAGAGGAGAAGTAACAACTGACACCACAGAAATACAAAAGGTCATTGAAACATACTATGAACTATTATACGGAAACAAATTGGACAATCTAGGCGAAATAAAAAAATTTCTAGAAACACACAGTCTCCCAAAACTGAACTGGGAAGAGATAGAAAACTTGAACAGACCAATAACAACAATGGAAATTGAAGATGTAATTAAGAAACCATCAGCAAACAAAAGCCCAGGACCAAATGGCTTCACAGGGAAGTTTTACCAAACATTCAAAGAAGATCTAACACCCATTCTCCTCAAACTATTCCAAAAAATCCAAGAAGATGGGAGACTTCCAAACTCATTTTATGAGGCCAGCATAATCCTAATTCCAAAACCGGATAAAGACACTACAAAGAAAGAAAACTACAGGCCAATATCCCTGATGAACACAGATGCCAAAATCCTTAACAAAATATTAGCAAATCGGATCTACCAATACATCAAAAAAAATTATTCACCATGACCAAGTGGGATTCATCCCAGGGATGCAAGGATGGTACAATATTCACAAATCAATAAATGTGATACACCACATAAACAAAATGAAAGATAAAAACCATATGATCATATCAATAGATACTGAAAAAGCATTCGACAAAATCCAGCAACCCATTTCTGATAAAAAAAAAAACTCAGCAATGTGGGAATAGAGGGATCATATCTTGACATAATAAAGGTCATATATGAAAAACCTACACCAACATCATACTCAATGGGCAAAAACTAAAAGCGTTTCCCTTAAGAACGGGAACAAGACAGAGATGTCCACTTTCACCACTCTTACTTAACATAGTACTGGAAGTTTTAGCCACAGAAATTAGGCATGAAGAAAAAATAAAAGGGATCCAAATAGGAAAGGAGGAAGTGAAACTGTCATTATTTGCAGATTACATGATATTGTACATAGAAAACCCTAAATACTCCATCAAAAATCTACTAGACTTAATAAATGAATTTGGCAAAGTAGCAGGATACAAAATTAATGTCAAGAAATCAACGGCATTCTTATACACCAACAATGAACTCACAGAAAGAGAAACTAAAAACAAAATTCCATTTCCCATTGTGGCAAAAAAAAATTAAGATACCTAGGAATAAACTTAACCAAAGTAGTATAGGATCTCTTCACAGAAAACTACAGGTCATTGAAGAAAGAAATAGAGGAAGATATATAAAAAAATGAAAGCGTATACCATGTTCATGGATTGAAAGAACTAACATCATTAAAATGTCCGCAAGTCCCAAAGCTATCTATAGATTCAATGCAATTCCCATCAAAATACCAACAATATACTTCACAGAACTAGAACAAATACTCCAAAAGTTTATATGGAACCAAAGAAGGCCCTGAATAGCCACAGCAATCTTGAAAAAGAACAAAGTAGGAGGGATCACAATACCAGATATCAGGTTGTACTACCAAGTCACTGTAATCAAAACAGCCTGGTACTGGCACAAGAACAGGCAAATAGATCAAGGGAACAGAACAGAAAACCCAGAGATTGACCGATGACAATATGCTCAATTAATATTTGACAAAGGGGGCAAGAGCATACAGTGGAGTCAAGATAGCCTCTTCAATAAATGGTGTTGGGAAAATTGGACAGCTACATGCAAGAAAATGAAGCTAGACCACCAACTTACACCATACATAAGAATAAACTCAAAATGGATAAAAGACTTAAATGTGATTTGTGAATCCATAAAAATCCTAGAAGAAAATATAGGCAACAAAATTTCAGACATCACACGCAGCAGAATTTTCACAGATACAACGCGGAAGGCAAGAGAAACAAAGGAAAAAAATGAACACATGGGACTACATCAAACTAAAAAGCTTCTGCACAGCAAAAGAAACAACCATCAAAATAGAAAGGGAACCCACTGTATGGGAGAGCATAATCGCCAACAATACATCAGATAAGGGGTTAAATTCCAAAATATATAGAGTACTCACAGAACTCAACAAAAGGAAGACAAAGAACCCAATTAAAAAATGAGCAGAGGACCTGAAGAGACACCTCTCCAAACAGGACATACAGATGGCCAAGAAACATATGAAAAAATGCTCGTCACTAATCATCAGACAGATGAAAATTAAAACAATAATGAGGTATCACTTCACACCTGTCAGAATGGCCGCCATCAACAAATCATCAAACAACACGTGCTGGAGAGGGTGTGAAGAAAAGGGGACCCTAGTACACTGCTGGTGGGAATGCAGACTGGTGCAGCCACTGTGGAAAACAATATGGTGTTACCTCAAAAAATTAAAAATTGAACTGCCATCTGACCCAGTGATCACACTTCTAGGAGGACTATATCCTAAGAAGCCTGAAACACCCATCAGAAAGAATATATGTACCCCTATATTTATAGCAGCACTATTTACAATAGCTAAAATCTGGAAACAGCCCAAGTGTCCATCAGTAGACGAGTGGATAAAAAAGCTGTGGTACATATAACAATGGAGTACTGTGCAGGTGTAAGAAAGAAAGATCTCTTATCCTTTGAGACGACATGGAGGGACCTGGAAAGTATTATCCTAAGCAAAACAAGCCAATCAGAGAAAGACAAATATCACATGATCTCACTTATTTCTGGCATATAATGAACTAAACAAACTGATGAACAAAATAGACCTAGAGTCATAGAAGTAGGGTACAGACTGACAATCCTCAGAAGAGGGGGTGGGGGAGGGAGGGAAGAGATAAACCACAGAACTTATATGCATGTACGTATAACTGATAGACATAGACAACAAAGCTGGGGACAGGGCGGAGGGGGGGTGATGGGGAGGAGAGGGTCAATAGGGGAAAAAGGAGAAACATCTGTAAAACAAATAAATTAATAAAAATATTGATGTATATTAGACAATTAAGAATTGTACATATTTAAAGTGTACACTTTCATGATTTGATATACATATACACTGTGAAATGATCACCATATTTAATCTAATTAATACATTCATCTCTTCAGATAGTTACCACTGTGTGTGTGTGTGTGTGTGTGTGTGTGTGTGTGTGGTGAAAACACTTAAGATTTACACTGTTAGAATATTTGATTCGACTTTAAGGTGTGTGTGTGTGTGTGTGTGTGTGTGTGTGTGTGTGTGAAAGGAATTTTGTGTGGTCTATTCTAACTCAAGCAGCTTCTGGGCTCTATTGAAGCAATTTCAATTTGGTTCTTGTGGCTAAAAGGTCCCTGAAACACTTCAGCGAAATTATAGCTCCTTAATTTAGCTGTCTGTCAGTTATTTTTTTCCAGGTGGTTTAGGATTGACAGTGAGTTTGACATTTATAATAATGTTTTGGAAACCATATTAGACACCTTGGACTCAAAAGGAGTATAAAGTACATTATTCCGGGAAGCACAACCCCGGCCACCCCAAGTACTTCTCTGTTCTCTCAGCAGTCTTTCCAGACAAAGCCCAGCGATGGGTTGTAAACTGTAGGTTACTTCTGAGCCTGGTTACCATTGTGAATTTCCTTCCTGCTCTTTGTCACCCTTTTTGGTGACTTCTGCTTTGCTTATGCACAGCTAAGGACAAAGATTTCTATTGTTTTGCCAGAACATTGTAGGATGTTAGAGATGGAGAGAACTTTACGGACCTCCTTCATCTGCTCACACCTACTCCTTTCTCAGGGGTTCAGAGGATGGGGGATGTGACTGCCTTCACATTGCTGAGATTCACCCCCAAATCAAGGACTCTAGATTACCTTTGCTACATGAAGCTAGGTGTAAAAATGCTAACTGTGACATTTACCTGCCAGTTTTAGGACAGCTATGAGCCCAGAGCTTATTCCTTAAGTTAGAAATGGCTGGCAGGTAGGGCTGTGTCACCCTGGAGAACAGTCCTGTGTCCTAGAGGTTAGAGGTGGGAGGAGGAGGAGCAGCCCGCCCTGAAATGGGAGAATCTCCCCTACTCCAGCCTGCCTGCCCTGACTTCTTCAGAGCAGTTCAAATCCTGTGCCAGGCACCTGCCAGTGCTGGGAATCCGCAGAATGATACCAAATCCCTGCCCTCCAAACAGTGACAGCACAGTGTGATAATGGCCCTGATGACAGTCATCGGGAAGCCTCTCAAGATGCCCCAGCAGAACTGCTTTCTTAGGTGGGGCAGGGGATAAGGTCCTGGCCACAGGCTCCTGACCCTGGCTGCTCACTGAGGTCACCTGTGGAGATGAAAAAACTCCTCCCCAACTCCATTCTGCTGGTTAGCTGGTCTGCGGTGGTACCCAGGCATAGGAGTTGTTTGTGTGTGTGTGTGTGTGTGTGTGTGTGTTTTTGGGTTGTTTATTTTTTATTTTTGTTTTAGACACTTAACAGTTGTTTCTGATGCAGCCAGGATTCAGAACTGCTGCAGAGGAGAAGTCTCACGTTTGAGTCCTATTCTGTCAACTGTTATAGAAAAACTGAAATTATTCATGATATTTGTTAGTTGTAAGGAAGACTTTATTCAAGGGGGATTACCACAGTGAGGTTTTGCAGCAGGGGAGAGTAATTGGGCTTAGCTTCCAATACAATAACAAAAATGTGAATTTATAGGCAAGGAGTTGAGGGGGTGGGGCTGGGGATGGGAAATGACTGAGAGGAGACATCAGGGGTAAATCAGCCTAACCGGAATCTTGCTGAAGGCAGGTCAGGATGACCAGACACGCCTAGCGTTTGTGGGGAATGAGAATCAGTTATCAAGGGTGATCAGATATTGGGTTGGGGTGGCGGTGGGAGATTCTGGTTACACTGACATAGCAGAATTCTTGCTAAAACTGGACAATGCAGAGACGAACATGGGAGCCCAAAAGTCAGGGCCTGGTGGAGAAGAGTTTGGTGGAGCCCAAGTAGAGTTTGGTCAAGGAGAGAGTTCATCAGAATGGTGGGTTGCACATTGCAGTGGAGGGTGTGCCCGGGTGTGGGGAGAGGGAAGGGTGGGTTTGGCCACTGTGCTTGGGGTGGGGTGGAGGCAGGGGAGCGAGATCAGGTCTGCGATTTTAAAAGATTATTCTCCATACTTCAGTCAAGATGGCAGTGTAGGTAAACACAGTATCACCTCCTCCCACAACCACATCAAAATTACAACTAAACTACAGAACAACCATCATTCAAAACCACCTGAAATCCAGCTGAATGAAAGTCCTCCTACAACTATGAAAGTAAAGAAGCAGCCACATCCAGACTGGTAGGAGGGGCGGAGGCGCGACGGGCTGGTCCCACACTCATGAGTGGCAAATAAAAATCAGGATACCTCGGCTGGGAAGGTCCTCCCTGAAGAGTGAGGGGTCCCTGTCCCACACCAGGCACCCAGCTCAGGATTCCAGTGCCAGGAAGAGAAGTCCCCATAACTTCTGGCTGTAAAAACCAGCGGGAACTGAGGCTGAGGGAGGCTGAGGCTGCTGGATCCCCAGGCAGCTCCACTTAAAGGGCCCATGCATGGACTTGTTCGGACTTGCTCTCTCTGAGTTCCAGTGCAGAGGGGAAGCAGCTTGAAAGGCACCAGAGACATACAGGGAAGAACTGAGTTGTTTTGCACTGGGGTGAGGGCTTTAGAGGCAGCTTTCTCCTGGAGAGACGTGCTGTCAGAGGCCTTTGTTCCTTTGGTGAGCCCTTACCCAATGAGGCTGGCAGACAGCAGTCATATCTGGGACTCCAACAACCTGGCTCACACTATTTGCCCCGCCCTGGTGATTCCCTGAGGCCCTGCCCCACCCAATCTTCAGGCCTACCCAAGCTGTTTCTAGTGGCTTTACCGTAGGATTGACCTGTCTTGGATCCTGCTTCAGATTTTCCTAAATTTTCTCAAACAAGCAGCATCTGGTCTAAGCGAGCCCCATACCTCTCATTAAGTGGCCCCAGGCCTGGCACTAGAAGCAGCCAGCCTTGGTTCACAACTTTGCTTTTCCTGGGCACCTCCAAGCCCAGCACAAGAAGCAGCCATCTGCAGACTGCTTTGTAGCTTATGCCTGGTGGCTCCAGATAGAACACAGACAGTGGCTGCCCTGGCCCCAGAGCCAGCACACCCAGTGGACAGCTTCAGAACACTGCGAAGCACCACCACCCAACCACCTCCAGAAGTGACACACTCAATGAGTGGACTCAGTGGGTACCAGAGCCTTGCTGAAGTAAGTCTTGCTCTGTGTGGTGGGCCCCGGCACAGCTGATCATCCAACGTAGTCAGAGGTTGGTGGTTAGTGGGCACAGCCAGTCCTTGCAGCTGATCAGCCTGAGTAAAACCCTCTCATTGATGTGCCAACAGCAATCAAGACTCAATTACAACAGAAGGGTGTATGTCCACATGAGGGGTGCCCCTCGAGGGCCCAGCTGGGAGACCAGAGAGGCTGTGCCACTGGACCCTACTGGACACCTACTACAATAGGCCACATTACAAAGCCCAGGAGACATATAGCAACTCTACCTAATACATAGAAACAAACACAGGGAGGCAACCAAAATGAGGAGACAAAGAAACATGTCCCAAATGAAAGAACAGAAAAAAACTCCAGGAAGATAACTAAATGAAATAGAGATAAGCAATCTAACAGATGCAGAGTTCAAAACACTGCTTATAAGGATGCTCAATGGACTTAGTGAGAACTTCAGTGAACTTAGTGAGGACCTCAAGAGCATAAAAAAGGACCAGTCAGAAATGAAGGAGGCACTAACTGAAATAAAGAATAATTTACTGAGATTCAATATTACAGTAGGTAAAGCCAAGAAGCAAACCATCGATTTGGAATATAAGGAAGCAAAACACATCCAATCAGAACAGCAGAATGAAAAAAGAATCCAAAAAAATGAGGATAGTGTAAGGAGTCCCTGGGACAACTTCAAGTGTACCACTATTCACATCATGGGGGTGTCAGAAGGAGAAGAGAGAGAACAAGAAATTGAAAACCTATTTGAAATATAATGATAGAAAACTTCCCTAACTTGGTGAAGGAAACAGACATACAAGTCCAGGAAGCACAGAGAGTCCCAAACAAGATGAACCTCAAGAGGCCCACACCAAGACACATCATCATCAAAATGCAAAAGGTTCAAGACAAAGAGAGAGTCTTAAAAGCAGCAAGAGAAAAGCACTTTATTACCTACAAGGGAGCTCCCATAAGACTGTCAGCTGATTTCTTAAAATAAACTTTGCAGGCCAGAAGGGAGTGGCAAGAAATATTCAGAGTGATGAAAAGCAAGAACCTACAATCAAGATTACTCTATCCTGCAAAGCTATCATTTAGAATTGATGGACATATAAAGAGTTTCCCAGACAAGAAAAAGCTGAAGGAGTTCATCACCACCCAGCCATTATTATATGAAATGTTGAAGGGTCTTCTTGAAGAAAAAGAAGATAAAAAATATGAACAAACAAAATGGCAATAAATACATATATATCGACAATTGAAAACAAAATGAACAAGCAGAACAGAAACATTCTCATAGATACAGAGAACATTTTGTTGGTTGCCAGATAAGAGTGGGGTTGGGGGAATGGGTGAAAAAGGTGAAGGGATTAAGAAGTACACATTGGTTGTTAGACTGACAAACCTCAAAGGGAAGGGGGTGGGGCGGGGTAGGAAGAAATAAAAAAAAGATCTTATATACATTTATGCATAACCAATGGACACAGACAACAGTGTGGGGAAAGGCAGGAGGGGGGCAGGATCGAGGAGGAGGGGGTCAATAGGGGAAAATGGAGGGACATCTGTAATACATTCAACAATAAAGGTAAGTTCAAAAAATAAAAGTAGCTAGAACATTAAAAAGAAGAAAGAAAGAATGGTGTGGACCCCGGTAGAATGAATGGAGCATGAGAGCACGTTGGGATTGGTCAGGGAAGGACTCGAGGGCTTTTTTCTACGGTGATGGAAACGTTCTATATCTTGATAGGAGCGGGGGTTTACACGGCTACAAGCATTTTAAAAAACTCATCAAACAATATATTTAAGATCAAGGCATTTCTCTCTACTTACATTATACCTCAATTTGGAGAAAACAAACCACTTGGCTCTCTCATTTCTCCTTTACAGGATTGGCAAATATCCAAGTTTGACAACATGCTTCTTGAAGGAGGCAAAGCAGCCCCCTCCTTGCACAGACTCCCTTTCATAGGAGCCTGGCTGAGGGCCTGGCTGTCCCCTCCTCTGTCAGCGTGTGGCCCTGAGGTGAGGGCACAAGACCGTGGCCACCGTCTCTTCCAGCCTCTGCCTTCTCTACTTGAAGGCCAGGCAGCCATCACTGCCTCTTCTTTCCATGAAAAGGAGGAAATTCTTTTTAAACCTACCTTTCCCCAGGACCCTAACCCTTCTGCTTGTAGACATACCTCCCTGCTTACCAACAGCCAACATTCCTGTGGTAACTCTGCAGGTTTGGCAAAACTCAACTTTAGAAGGATTCTTTGTGCTCTCGCCCACTTCAGTGCTTCTTCCCGGCCCTCTGTCAGATTCAATGGCAGCCACCTGTCCTGTGCTCAGGCAGCCGACGAAGGCCAGCGGAGAGAAACTGTCTTCTTATCCTCTCTCATTGGAAGGATGTGCCGTCCAAACCTTTGGAGTGGACTCAGACTAAAATTGGTAACTTATTCCATGTCTCAGCGGGACCATAGGTGTGGTTATGGGTTCCAGGTTTTTGTGTGTGTGTGTGTTTTTGAAATGTGTTTTTATTGATTTTTTTTTTTTTGAGAGAGAGAGAGAGAGGAAGGGAGAGAGAGATAGAAATATCTATGTGAGAAAGAAACATCAAGATGCCTCCCACCCATACATGTGCCCTGACCAGGAATCAAACCGAGACCTCTCAGTCCATGGGACGATGGTCAATCCACTGAGTCACACTGGCTGGGCTGGGGTCCAGGTTTTTTAAAGCACCCCTATAAGTATATGATTATTTCAGGCACAATGAATTATATTAGAGTCCCTCCTCACAACCTTCACCCACCCTTGACCTTACTCCACAAACTGAGGAGGACACTGGTTTTGAGGCACTACAGTGTTTAGTCATGGGGTTCGTAGAAGCATCACAAAATATAGTAACAAGAGGGCCCATGGTGACAGGAGCAAACTGTACCCGGAGTCTGGCTCATGCATGTAGGGCCTTCCAGACCGCGTAGTCTCTGTGTGAATCCATACCAGGTACTTAGACACCTTTGTGTACACTCCAGGCCGATTCTTCAGGCCACAGCTCACTCCCCAGCTGACAATGCCCAGCTGGTACCATCTTTTATTGTCGTTTTTCTGGCAAACCAGAGGCCCCCCACTGTCACCCTAGGAGAGAAAAGTTGTTTGGGAATGACAGGGACAGTAAAAAGTTACTCCTGTAGACTCTTGAGGTATAAGCACCTGGTACAAGGCCAATATCACTCATGGTGTCTTTTGATGAGCAGACATTTTAAAGTTTGATTAGAATCTCCAACTCCCTGGCTGTGCTCCCAGATCTATGACTGTCAGAAAGGGTGGCACGCAATGGGGTCAAATGCAATGATGATGAATGACACTTTGGTCAAAAAAGGGGTATCTGTCACCATCCTCATCCAGTTGTGAGCATTCATTCTGATTGACAAAGAAGTGATTTTCTTCCATGTGGCCTCTAAGCACTTTTGGTTTTTCAATTGTCCCCCTGCCTTTTTACTCCAAATCCACTTTTAGCCCACCCATATTGTTCTTTCCGGATTGTTCCACAGCAAAAAGTGAAAACACAAACACAAAAATCCATTATGCCCCATAATAGGTCATTAGTGGTTGAATACAACAGGCATGCACACTGATGTATATATGAAATTCAAAAAATACAAAATGTTATATTGTAATTATAAGCAATTTACACATTTTAAAACATCATGAAAAAGATTGCCGAGTAAGCACAGAAAAATGAAATAGACCCTATTGACTTGAAAATTGAGGCCTACAACACCTTTTAATGCCCCCAAACCTTTCAGACCACTTTAAAAATGTTATATGTATCTTTAATCAGAAAAAGTCAGAAACTCAGACATGGAAAAGCAATTATATAATTAAGAATACCCATAATTATATAATTTATTAAATGTATACGTAAAACACATAATTGTGTATAAAAAATATGTATCAGGTAGGATACAGGAGCTGTAGCAGTGGTTTCTCTGGGGAGTGAACAGAACAGTGTAAAAGGTAAACTGAACACCATCGATAGCACTTGAATTGTCTTTACCACATACTCAGATAAGTGAAATAAACAACATTTCCAATTCCAACCATGCAGAGGAAACTCCTTAGTCAAATATAACTTTCCACATCCTTATGTATGTAAATATGCAAACGCCATTATTATTTTACAGAAGGATCAGGCGGTACATACTGTTTCTCAGGTTATAAAGGTTTAGCTTTGAAAATCTTAAGTGACATAAAACAGTTGAAAAGGAGCACCATTCAATGAAATGCCCCAAATCCTAATACAAAACCAATAACTAACAAATAAACAAACAAAAAAACAGGGCATGCTTTTGATTTCTTTTAACCAGAATGTTCTCATGAACAAGTTGCTGTACCCCTCAACTTACTTGGAACCAAACTATCCTTTACCAAATTCCTTGAAGTCATTGGAAAATCCCATGACCTTTCTTTAAAATGAATTGCAATCATTTCTCTGGAGAAATGAGGATCCCCATGAAAGATGTCAAACAGAACACCTTAGAGTTAAGAACTTAAATCAGGAACCAAACACAGACCTTGGTTCAAATCCCACAGTGAAGCTTTAGCTGAGAGAATGTGAAAATGTTCTTCAGACAGATCAGCAGCTGAGATCCATCCCCAGCAGCATCAGCAGAGGCTGATCAGGAGCAATGCCCCAGCCCAAGCAGCACAACTCGGGCAGCCAAGACCTGCCCCTGACAACTACAGCAGTGGATTTGGAGTGGAGCCCCTCTCCCAGCAGCAGCAGAGGCCTGGGAGTGGAGCATCCTCAGCCCCCAACAGCAGCAGAGGATTGGGAGCTGAGAGCACCCCCTGACAACAGCAGCAGCAGTAGCAGCACAAACTGAGAGCTGACACACCCTCCCAGCAGAAACTGATCAGGATCTGGGCCCCACCAGGAAGCAGCGTACCCCAGCAGAACACCAGCTGGACCCACGCACCCCATCAGCGTTCCAGCAGAACCCACGCACCCCAGAAGCACACCAGTGGGACCTAGGCACCGCATGCACCAGCAGCACAGATTGGCAGCAGAGACCCATCACCAGCAGCATTAGCAGAGGCGGATCAGGAGTGGTGCTCCAGCCCAAGCAGCAGCAAGTCTCAGGCAGCCAAGACCTGCATGACAGACCAATACCAGCTGCCAGTTGTCAATACTACAGGACCCACAGCGCCTAGGTGAGAGGTGCCATACACCAAAAACAGTCCTGGAGGCACAGTGGCTTTATTTGATACACACCAACCTGCCTACACATTTCAACATCCTTCACAGTCCTAGAACTACCAGACTGCTAAAATGTTGAGACAAAGAAATAACACCCAAATGAAAGAAAAGGTGGAATCACCAGCAAAAGAACTACATGAAATGGAAGAAAGCAATTTGTCAGATAAAGAATTCAAAGCAATGATTATAAGGATGCTCAAACAATTTGGTGAGAACTACAAGCAACTTAATAAGAATTATGAAGAGCTCAGTGGAAACTACATCAGCTTAAAAAAAGAGGTAGAAGCTATGCATAAAAATCAAGAGGAAATGAAGAATGACATAGCTGTTATGAAAAATACCTTAGAAGGATTCAACAGTAGATTAAAAGAAGCTGAAGACCGAATCAGTGAGATAGAAGACAAGGTAGAAAAAAACACCCAAATAGAGCAGCAAATGGGAAGAAAAATTAAAAAGCAGGAGGAGAGTTTAAGGGAGATTTGGGACAGTACAAAATGTAACAACATTCACATTATAGGGGTACTGGAAGGAGAAGAATTGGAGAAAGGAATAGAGAAACTGTTTGAAGAAATAATGACAGAAAACTTCCTTAAATTGGTGAAGGAAAAAGTCACACAAGTCTGGAAACACAGAGAGTCCCAAGCAAGATGAACCCAAAAGACCCACAGCTAGACACATCATAATTAAAATGGCAAACATTAAAGACAAAGAAAGAATCTTAAAGGAAGCAAGAGAAAAACAGAAAGTTACTTACAAGGGAGCTCCCATTAGACTGTCAGCTGATTTCTCAATAGAAACACTGCAGGCCAGAAGGGAGTGGCATGAAGTATACAAAGTAATGAAAGACAAGGGTCTGAATACAAGACTACTCTATCCAGCAGGGCTATCATTCAAAATTGAAGGAGAAATAATGAGCTTCACAGACCAAAAAAAGCTAAAGGAATTTACCACCACCAAACCAGCACTGCAAGAAATGCTGAAGGGACTATTGCAAGAAGAAGAAGAAGAAACGGAGAGAGAGAGAGGAACACAGGCATAAAATAAAAATGGTAACTTATAACTATCTATCATAAACCTTAAATGTAAATGGCTTAAATGCTCCAATCAAAAGACATAGGGTAGCTGACTGGATAAGAAAACACGACCCACATATATGCTGTCTACAAGAGACCCACCTCACAACAAAAAACTCACACAGGATGAAAGTGAAGGGATGGAAAAAAATTTTCCAAGTAAATGGAAATGAAAAAAAAAGCTGGTGTGGCAATACTCATATCTGACAAGATAGACTTCAAAGTGAGGGCCATAGTAAGGGACAAAGAAGGTCACTACATAATATTAAAAGGATCAATCCAACAAGAAGATATAACCCTGGTAAACATATACGTACCCAATATGGAAGCACCAAAATATATTTAAAAACTTCTGGAGGACTTCAAGGGAGAGATCAATAGCAATACAATCATAGTGGGTGACTTTAACACCCCACTGACACCACTGGATAGATCTTCTAGACGAAAAAATTAACAAGGACACAGAGTCCTTAAATGACAAACTAGATCAGTTGGACTTAATTGATATTTACAGAACATTTCACCCAAAAGCTGCAGAATATACATTCTTTGCAAGTGCACACGGGACATTCTCGAATATAGACCACATGTTAGGACACAAAGTAAGTCTCTACAAATTCAAGAAGAATGAAATCATATCAGGCATCTTCTCAGATCACAATGGCATGAAACTAGAACTCAATTACAACAAAAACATTCAAACACTTGGAGGCTAAATAGCATGTTATTAAACAATGAATGGGTTACCAAGGAAATTAAAGAAGAAATTAAAAGCTTCCTGGAAACCAATGAAAATGAAAACACAACAACACAAAATCTGTGGGATGCAGCAAAAGCAGTCCTGAGAGGGAAGTTCATAGCACTACAGGCCTACCTCAAGAAACAAGAAAAATTCCTACTTGACTTTCTAACCCTACAACTTAAAGAACTAGAAAGTAAACAAAAAGAAAACCCAGAGCAAGTAGAAGGAAAGAAATAGTAAAGATCAGAAAAAAACTGAATGTCATAGAGACCAAAAAAACAATTCAAAAGATCAATGAAGCAAAGAGCTGGTTCTTTGAAAAGATAAAAAAGATTGATGGACCCTTAGCCAGACTCACTAAGAAACAAAAAGAGAGGACCCAAATAAATAAAATCAGAAACGACAGAGGAGAAGTAACAACTGGCACTACAGAAATACAAAGTATCATCAAAACATACCTTGAATAATTATACACCAACCTAGGCGAAATGGACAAATTTCTAGAAACACACAGTCTCCCAAAACTGAACCAGGAAGAGATAGAAAACTTGAACAGACCAATAACAATTAAGGAAATTGAAGATGTAATCAAGAAACTCCCAGAAAACAAAAGCCCAGGCCTGGACAGCTTCACAAGGGAGTTTTACTGAACATTCAAAGAAGATCTAACACCCATTCTCCTCAAACTATTCAAAAAAATTCAAGAAGAAAGACTTCCAAACTCATTTTATGAGGCCAGCATAATCCTGATTCTAAAACCAGATAAAGACACTACAAAGAAAGAAAACTACAGGCCAATATCCCTGATGAACACAGATGCCAAAATTCTTAAAATATTAGCAAATTGGATCCAACGATACATCAAAAAAAATTATTCATCATGACCAAGTGGGATTCATCCCAGGGATGCAAGGCTGGTACAATATTTGCAAATCAATAAATGTGATACACCACATAAACAAAATGAAAGATAAAAACCATGTGATCTTATCAATATATGCAGAAAAAGTATTCGACAAAATCCAGCACCCATTTCTGATAAAAACACTCAGCAATGTGGGAATAGAGGGATCATATCTTGACATAATAAAGGTCATATATGAAAAAACTACAGCCAACATCATACTCAATGGGCAAAAACTAAAAGCATTTCCCTCAAGATCGGGAACAAGACAGGGATGCCCACTTTCACCACTCTTATTTAACATAGTACTGGAAGTCTTAGCCACAGCAATTAGACATGGAGAAAAAATAAAAGGCATCCAAATAGGAAAGGAGGAAGTGAAACTGTCATTATTTGCAGATGACATGATATTGTACATAGAAAACCCTAAATACTCCATAAAAATCTACTAGATTTAAAAAATGAATTTGGCAAAGTAGCAGGATACAAAATTAATGTCAAGAAATCGATAGCATTTTTATGCACCAACGATGAACTCACAGAAAGAGAAACTAAAAAAAACAATCCTATTTACCATCATGGCAAAAAATGAAGATACCTAGGAATAAACTTAACCAAAGAAGTAAAGGATCTCTTCACAGAAAACTACAGGTTATTGAAAAAAGAAATAAACGAAGATATAAAAAAGTGGAAGCATATACTGTGTTCATGGATTGGAAGAATTAACATCATTAAAATGACTATACTACCCAAAGCAATCTATAGATTCAATGCAATCCCCATCAAAATACCAACAGCATATTTCACAGAACTAAAACAAATACTTCAAAAGTTTTATGGAACCAAAACAAAAACAAAAACAAAACACACACACACACACACACACACCCAAATAGCCACAGTAATCTTGAAAAAGAAGAACAAAGTAGGGGGATCACAATACCGGATAGTAGGTTATACTACAAAGCCACTGTAATCAAAACACCATGGTACTGGCACAAGAACAGGCACATAGATCAATGGAATAGAACAGAGAACCCAGAAATTGACCCAAGACAACATGGTTAATAAATATTTGACAAAGGTGGCAAGAGCATACAGTGGAGTCAAGACTGCCTCTTCAATAAATGGTGTTAGGAAAATTGGACATCTACATGTAAAAAAATGAAAGTACACCATCAACTTACACCATACACAAGAATAAACTCAAAATGGATAAAAGACTTAAATGTGACTTGTGAATCCATAAAAATCCTAGGAGAAAATGTAGGCAACAGAATTTCAGACATCATGCGCAGCAGAATTTTCATTGATAAAACACCTAAGGCAAGAGAAACAAAGGAGAAAATGAACACGTGGGACTACATCAAACCGAAAGGCTTCTGCACAGAAAAAGAAACAACCATCAAAATGGAAAGGGAACCCACTGTATGGGAGAGCATAATTGCCAGTGATACATCAGATAAGGGGTTAGTTTCCAAAATATATAGAGTGCTCATACAACTCAACAAAAGGAAGACAAAGAACCCAATTAAAAAATGGGCAGAGGACCTAAACAGACACCTCTCCAAATAGGACATGCAAATGGCCAAGAGACATATAAAAAAATGCTCAACATCACTAATCATCAGAGAGATGCAAATTAAAACAACAATGAGGTATCACCTCACACCTGTCAGAGTGGCCGCCATCAACAAATCATCAAACAAGTGCTGGTGAGGGTGTGGAGAAAAGGGGACTCTAGTATACTGCTGGTGGGAATGCAGACTGGTGCAACCACTATGAAAGACAATATGGTGTTACCTCAAAAAGTTAAAAATTGAACTGCCATTTGACCCAGTGATCCCACTTCTAGGAATATATCCTAAGAAGCCTGAAACACCAATCAGAAAGAATATATGTACCCCTACGTTCACAGCAGCACTATTTACAATTGCTAAGATCTGGAAACAGCCCAAGTGTCCATCAATAGATGAGTGGATAAAAAAGCTGTGGTACATATACACAATGGAATACTATGCAGCTGTAAGAAAGAAAGATCTCTTATCCTTTGAGACAACATGGAAGGACCTGGAAAGTATTATGCCAAGCAAAACAAGCCAATCAGAGAAAGACAAATATCACATGATCTCACTTATTTCTGGTGTATAATGAACAAAACAAACTGATGAACAAAATAGACTCAGAGACATAGTAGTAGGGCACAGACTGACAAACCTCAGAAGGGGACATAGGGGGAGGGGAGGGAAGAGATAAAACACAAAAGTTATATGCAGGTATGCATAACCATGGACATGGACAGCAATACTGGGGACTGGTGTGGGAGCGGGAGCGGGAGGAGGGGGTCGATGGAGGAAAAGGAGAAACATTTGTGACAAAAATGAATTAATTAAACAAATTATATAAAAAAGAAGAAAAGAAAATGTTCTTCTGTGTTTTAAGGCGTGCTTTCTATGCTGATGATAACTGCACAGCTCCCGCAGGGCGGCTTTGTGAATGTGAATGACAGGTGTGCAGCACTAAGCTTTGCCCAGGTACATTGCCAGCCTGGACTCAGTGGCACCTCCTAGCAACTTTGCGGTTGTTGAACAGCCAAAATCTGGGCACTGGCAGGCTGGGCTGCTGGGGTTGGAGCCCCGTTTCTCCTGGAACCTAAAGATGACTCTAACCCCAGAAGTCAGTGTGCCTTTGTGAGGATTCTGGGTCTGCCATTTACCTTACTGGTGTGCCCTCTACAAGGCTCTCTGCTTCCCTGATCCTCAGTTTCCCCACCTAAAATAGGCTTCCTAGGGCTAGTGCATACCCCTTTCATGTATTTGTGGAAGCAGTTAGTATGCTACTGAGCACTGAACAGGTGTATGAGATGGTGGTGGGAACACGATATTTCAGCATTGACTGTGACCCTTTGCTACCGTGCACTCTTCTAAGCGCATTTGTGCATTGACTCAATCTTCACAACAGTTCCAAAAGGTGGGAACTCTTAGTATTCCCATTTTATAGATGATGACGTCTGAAAAGGCACAGGCACAGAGGGAAGTCAAGGCCGTCAGTACAAAAGCCAGGAGAGAAGCAGGGAAGCCTGCACCCTAACCACTGCCCTGCACAGCATCTCGACTGGGTTGCACAGCATCTCTCCCAAATTCCTGTCCACCCAGAACCTCAGGCTGTGACCTTATTTAGGAATAGGATCTTTGCCGATGTAAGTGATTTAATTAAGATGAAGTCCTACTCAATTAGGGTGGGCCCTGGTCCAACAATATCCTTTTAAGAGAAAACAGAAGAGACACACACACACAGGGAAGAAGCCATGTGAAGATGGAGGCACAGGTTGGAGTGATGCACCTGTACGCTAAGGAACGCGAAGGATGGCCATCAACCACCAGAAGCCAGAAAAGGCAAGGAAGGATCCTGCTCTGAAGCCTCCAAGGGGAGCATGACCCTGCCGGTACTTGATTTTGTACTTTGGGCCTCAAGAACTGTGAGAGAATGCACCCTGTTTGTGGCCATTTGATACAGCAGCCTTAGGAAGCCTATCCAGAGGAGGACGAGGGGAGCCAATTATCCTGGAGAGGTCGGCCAGCCCTCTGTGGCAGGCCTTCTCCCAGCAAAGGACGAGCTCCATTACCTGGCAGGCATCCTTCCCACCTTGAAGATTCCCAGCACACAGCATGTTCTTGGTGACCAGAGGCATAATGTAGTAGCACGTACTCCATTTGACCAGCTTGACATTGACTTTCTGCAGGTCTTGATGTACAGCTTGCAGAGGAACTGACCCAAAGAAGAAGCAGAGTGGGGAGGACTCTGAGCTCATAGTAGTCCCTTTGAGTGGAGGACAAGCAACCAACAGACATCATGTCTTTTCACCTCAATGACAAGTGAACTTTCCTATGGCCCAGAGAAGAAGCCACATTTGGACTGAGTAAGGAGAGGATGGGATGGATGGCCAGGAGACTCTCAAGCCCACTATCTCTGAATCCAGAGGTCTCCATAACCAGACCCCTACCGGGTTTCAACCTGAGTGCACCATATTCTTGTCCTGCAGAAGCAGCTAGGCTCCAACTAGTGTCCTAAAGAGATGTTTCTTTTAAATTCACAAGATGTAAAGAGACCCTACAGTGACACGCTCTGTCCTGGGGTCCACAAGACATAAAGATGGGCTTGAATTGTGTCAGGGCCATTGAGGAGTTCACTGCCTATGGAGGAGGTGAGCCCAACACCTAGAATGTTCACTCTCCAAGAGGAGGATAGTTTTGTCTTTGTACAGTATTGCTGAATCCCTGGAGCCTAGAACACTGCCTGGATCATAGAGGAGGTTCAATGAATATGTGCTGGAGGAAGCATGAGGAACTCCAGGTTAAGAAGGTGGCCCTTTTTGAAGCTCACGATAAACTTCTAAGGGCAGTTCCCACTGAAGAATTCTAACATAGCGCTGAGCTTTGGGACCACGTGGGAATCCATGGACAGCCGTTTGAGTGCCTGCTTGGATAATAGCACTGACGGGAATATGTTTTATTTTTTTCTCTACTCTGTTGATTATGAGGCACAACATGTACTGAGATGAAGGACAAGAGGTCAGCACGTTGAGTGTTGGCTGGTAAAAGTGGTGAGAGTAGTGGGCAGGTTGACTGTGTAAGGACAAGTTCACAGTGTATCCCCTTCTCCTCGGCCTGTGCTTTTTGAATATTTCACCACAGGGCCCTTTACCGCAGGTGAGCAGAACTGACACCGTCAGTTTGAACAGAACTGCTCTGATGACATTGGTATGGATTTCCGGGAGCTCAGTCCATTTTGCCACCCCTTTACCCATTGATATATCCCTCAAAATTTCTCCAGACCTCCTTTCAGACTCTGAAAACTTCTGCCTGGGTTATTCTTAGGCCCTGTTCAAGGTCATGTTCCACAATATGGACATAAAACTTGCTCCAGGAACTCAGGAGGCCCAGGAAGGACAGCCCCCATGCTAACTGAGGAGAAGGAACATCATGGGACCTTGAATGAGAACTTAACGTCTCCAAATCCACGAGACAGACTTCCCAGGGCCAACAGAGCCTCCCGCTTTTTGCTTCTCATTGGAAACATCAACCAGGGTGTCCCCCACCCTCCACCACTGGGTTGGGCTATAGTAACTCACCAGTAACGCCCCATCCAGACACCCAGCAGTTTCTCCATCGCTGTATGTCAGTGACCTCTGAAAGGCAGATGGGGACTGTGGTGACACTGAAGTTAAATGGGGATTTGAGCAGGAGTAAAGCAATGTCGTTATCCAAGATCCAGCTGTCAAAATAGGGGTGAATAATTAGCTTGTCCACTTTCATCTTGGTCGAGTTCTCGGTGATAAAGTTTCTGTCATCGTGTATGATCTCCAAGGTAGATCTCATTTCAAAACAAAAGCAGAGGGGAAAAAAAGGTAAGTGTTGAAAGAGCTAAAGGTGAGCCTCATGAGAAAATAATCCCGACAGTCTGAGGCTGTGACCCTGAGAGCTGGGGAGGTGCAGCACCTGGGCCATGCCCTTGGCACAGAGCCAGGTCACGGGCCGATTGGGCAGAAGGAAACAAACGTGAGTTCCAGCTCTGTCCTGTTGGCAACAGCTTTTGGCCTAAAGGCCTCAGGCTTGGGCAACTTCACTTGTACATTTCATCAGCGAATGTCTGGGAAACCATGCTACGCACGAGTAATAGAGGGAATTCAGCCTTGATTTGCAAGAAGGGCTGGACTGGCTATCTAACACACCTGAGAAGTTTCTCACAACTACTGATTGGAGGACTCAGGCTAAGACAGGAGCTTCTGCCATGCGGCCAGGCCTGGCACCCTGCCCAGGGTTCTCATAACTTCCTGGTAGGAGCCTTCCACTCTGTGCTCACTGTCACCTACAATGTGCCCGAGTGTGAGAAAATGCTTAAGAAAGTACTTTCCAGAGGTTTGGACCAGGATTACGTGCACTTGGCAAGATGCTGAGAAGCCCAAGGAACATTTGTTCTGTCATCTGGGTCCTACACAACAAGAAGGAGAGCTGCATCTCCCCTACCTGCAAAGGGTGATGTTCAGCCACCTGGGCATAAGGCCTCCAGGTACGTTGTTCTATGGCTGACACATCTGGATGGAGGTTCCAGGGGAACAATAAGCATGTAGGGGCAAATATTCTACCACACTGGTTTAAAAAGAAGTCTGTTTGTAATACTTACTTAGTTTTGTTTATGAAGCAATGGGAGGCAGATAGAACCCACCACTCACTGAGAATTGATCCTCCACAGAGATGTCTCCCTTGGTGAAAAATATTCACCAGCCATGGGAACTCAGCAATGCTTGTAGGCTCCCCGCCCAGGATTTTCAAAATGTTTGATTTCTCAGATTTGGTACTTATTGTTTGACCACATGTCACTAAAAGCAGAAAGAAGGAAGAGAAAAGAGAGAGCCAGGGCCCAACAGTCAAGGTTGGTTGGCTTGGAAGAAACTTAGGACAATGCCTCCTTCTCCTCTCCTCTCCCCCCAACAATCCTGGCACACAGATAGCAGTGGCTTAGCCAGCTAACACCAGGTGGAGGACCTATCAGACAGAAGTGTCCCCCAGCTGCCAAGGGCACCACAGTTGTGAGACTGTGCCTGTGGGGTACAACGGCTGCTGCCTTCACCATAGCTTAGCTTCTTGGGAGTGTCTCCCACCAAGGGCCTTTGGGGAGGAGACCCAACCACAAGCCTGTTGCCCCCCTGGAAGGAAGCCCAAGTGGGAACATTCCTTTCCTTGATGCTAGGCCTCACTGTCCTCTGAAAAGCAGGACCTTTGTTATT
This sequence comes from Tadarida brasiliensis, assembly GCA_030848825.1. NCBI lineage: Eukaryota > Metazoa > Chordata > Mammalia > Chiroptera > Molossidae > Tadarida > Tadarida brasiliensis. The sequence continues at coordinate 41,386,013 of CM061259.1, read as the reverse complement.
GTCTTGGTGTAGAACATAAAATGCTTCTCCTCAGCTCTTTTCAAGGGCCTCTCCTAGTAAGGACACAGGCACCAGAAATGTTACAGCAAAGGGAAATTGACCAGCCCCTCCGTCCTGACTGGTTCCTCTCTGGGTTTCTTATTGTGGTTGGTGGTTCCGTCCTTCACTCAGGTTTAATTCTAGAGATTGTGCCAGTGGCACCCTGAGAGGAATAAAAATTGGGCATTTCCTACGCAGTAGGATTACTTTGACTTCTTTCAAAGTCTTTCAAATGTTATGAGTCATGAGAAAAAGGAACATCATAAAATCTAAACTGTTGAAACTTGCTATTTGCCAGGCACCATCCTGTTTTCTCTGAAACAATTAAAATATCATGTTAACCCCATGAGATAACTGAAATTATCACTGCCCGTTTGGAAGGTGAATCAAGAGGCACGGTTAAGGTTAGGATATCGGGCTGAGACCCAACAGCTCACATAGGCCTGAGCTGAAATGTGAATGAGGCAGTCTGGCTCCGAGTCTGTTCTCAGACCCATGGGCCAACTGCTTCGCAGTGTTAACCAGGTTTGTCCACGGGGAGAAGGCAGTGACATTAAACCATTCACAGGAGAGATTAGTATGAAAGGAATATGGTTCAAACCAGCTCCACACCACACATCACCACCACACACATTCCCACACCACACAACCCCACACCACACAACTCCACACCACACAACTCCACACCACACATCCCCACACCACAATACGCCATCACCACAATCCCCACACCCCACTCCACCACAATTCATCTCCACACATCACAACCCCATCACCATACATCCCTACACCATGCTACCAAACCATCACACATTCCCAAACTACACAACCACCACCACAGAACCCCAAACCATACAACCCCACACCATGCATCTCCACATCAACAACTCCATCACAACACATCCCCACTCCACACAACACCACACAGAACAGCCAACACAACTCCACACTACACAAACCACATCACAATCCCCACACCACACAAACACCACCACATGTTTCCGCCAGGTCACCACCATCACGCCACACATCACTAACCACCACATTGACTACCACATACCGCCACCACTAACTATTACCAGCACAGCCGCTGCTTATCTCTGCCTTTGGGTTTCTCTCCTCCAGCATCCTACCTGCTTCCTCCTTCTTCAGGCTCTTCCTCAGGCCTCTGCCAGAAAGTTGGGCTCCTCCCTGGTCAGTCTCACCCCTCCCTGCCTTGTTAATTCCTGTGTATACTCACATCTTTGCTCAATTGCTAAACCCTTTTAGAAATCTTCCTTACACTTCAAGAGCACCTCAGTATCTTTCTTATTCTATACCCTACCTTCCCCTCAGAACACTAGCAAGAGTAATTAAGCATTTGTGAGACTATTAGTTTAAGGTCTATTTCCTCCATTAAATTGTAATCTCTATGCAGGTGGGAACCGTGTGTGGCTAATTTTTATAGCCTCATTACCCACCTTAGAGACTGGCACATGGGAGAAACCCAATGCATATTTACTGAATAAATGGCTGGCTGGATGGATACGTGGGATGGGAGGTGAAGATCAATGTCAACGGTAACTTCCTACCAATGACCTGTACAGGTGATCAGGGAATTGAGGACCTTCAGTTCAAAGATGCTAATTCCCCAGACCCATGGATGTAGCTGCCCTTTGAGTTCCTAAATCAGGAAGCCTAGGGTGGGGCAGGAGTAAGTGGCCCATAGAGGTGGTCTTTTTTGAAGATACAAAAAGAGAATCAGTAGCTGGTGCTCCAGAATATCTAAAACACTGTGCTTTTCAGTTCAAAATGGTTAGGGGGGGATATTTTTACTTAAATTACATCGATACAAAATGTAAGGATCTTTATTGAATTCTTATATGTAAATGTTGAAGAACATTTTAGCTTCTTCATTCTTCACCTTTAAGAGGTCTATGATTTCAACTGCGCCATTTCACACGCTGTGGTGATGCTGAGGTCAGGCTGCCAGTGCCATGCAGACTGAAATGGGAATGTATTAACATGAGAAGTCTTATGTAAGTACAAAAGTTTTCCATATTTTTGTGTTGAACATCTCAATTTTGTTGAAAATAACATAGAATTGGGGCTGACCTGGAAAATGGGTGAACCATGGTTGTGAATTTTAGGAGAGTCCCTGGGAGCCCAAGGGACTTCCATGTATATTCTGTACATAGAGAACCAAATGAATTCTTGGGTCCACCAGCACCACAGAGCAAAACTTTAATGAGGGTGTTCAGAGATACTGCCTTACAAGTCCCGCTGGATGAAATCACTTCAGGCTCTAGATTTTTCCCAAATGACTGAATGATCTAGACTCAGAGATTTGGTAATCAGATGAAGATAGGGAGGTCTCATTTCCGCTCTTGGGTCCAGAGTGGATTCTCTTTCCCTGCACTATTGGGGTATCTCAGAAATTCTCTTTTCCCACAGAGATTCTATCACCATGTTATTGACTGGGCGAGAAATAGAGCCTGACTGGAGACAGAAATCAAGTCTACAGAAGGCATGTGGTGTGGGCATGGAGAGTCCCTACCTTTGTCCTAGCTGGCAGGACATCTGGCGAAGAGGGAAGGGGCGTGGGATTTGGAGTCCGAAGTTCTGAGTTGCCTCTTGTAAGACTTGGAGCCACTGACGTAACCTCTCTGAGCTTTCGTGTCCTCATCTCTAGTACACAGGAGGTATTCACACAGCCTGCTGCATTTTGTTGTTGTTGTTGTTGTTGTTGTTTGTTTTTGTTTTTTAATGTAACATTGCTGTAGAGGGATAGCATTGGGATTCATTCTCCTCTGCACCAAGGACAAAGAAGTGTTCCCTTTTTGAAGAGTTTTGCCCAAGACTCTTGCTTCAATCTGGGGTCATCTCTGGGCAAAATGTCACTGATAGAACGCACTTGCCTGTTGTCTTCCTACAACAGTGGCTGTTCCTTCCATACTCTTTGGCTGAATCCTCCTCCTCTTTCAAAACCAGAGACCTCTTCTCTCAGAGCACTTCTCTCTGGTGATCCCAGCCATCACTTCAAATGTCATCTTTATACAAATGGTCTCACATGTATCCCTCTCAGACCTCTCCACTGAGCTCCAACCCAATAACCAACCGCCCTACTCCATTTCTTATAACAATGTCTAAGACACATCTCAAAATACGTCCCAAATCAAACCATTGACTACCTGGCCCCACTCCACTTCTGTTTTCTTATAAGCCTTCCACAGTTCAATAAATGGTACCCATATCCATCTGTTTGCTTAGGCAAGAAAAGAATCTAGAAGTTATCCTTGAGGTTATTTTTCTCTCACTTCCCACATCCAATGAATGCATTGCAAGTCGAGTCAACCCCTTCTCTCCATCCTCACTGCTATAAACCCACCCAGGCCACCATCCTCTCATGCCTACTAACTCCCTCCCTTCTTCCACTCTTGTCCTTGCATGGTCTGTCCTCTGTAGCAGCCAGAGAATCTTTCTAAATCACCTCTTATTTCTCACTCTCCTGTTTAGACTCTCCAGTGGCTTCTCATCATAACCAGAATAAAATCCTGAGCCTCCATGGGGGTCAGCATGATCTGGGCCCTACTGACCTCTCTGAGCCCATCTTTCTTCAGGGCCCCTTTCCCAATCGCTCTGCCTCAGCTACACGGACCTGTCTGCCACTAAAACATACTGAGCTCATTCATCACTCAGGGACTTTGCTCTTGCTGTCACTCCTGCTTGGAAATATGTCATCTTCTCATCAGGTAGGTGTCAACCCATATCTCGTCATCTTAGGAAGGCTTTCTGTGACCAGCTACTGGAACCGTCTCAACAGCCACCTGCAGACCTTTCATCACACTAGCCTATTTTGTCTGCTTCATACCACTTACCAGGAGCTGAAATTAAGGTATTTATTGAGTCATTTATTCATTCAATATATCCTTCCCTTTACTAGGTAGTAAAACTGTGTAAGGGTAGGAAATGAGTACGTCATTCTCTATTATAAACCCAGCTCCTAAAACAGCTCCCGGCATGTGGTAGAGGTTTGGTATTTGTCAACCAACAAACTGAATGTAATGCAAGGCTCCACAGATTCTCAGGACCCAGGGAGATGAAGCCATGGTAGGCATTAATACACTGCCTTCATTATAGTTCTATCATGTTATGGTTTTACAGCTAGGCTCCACATGAGCCTTCAGAATGTATTCAAAGGGAAAGCCAGAGGGAAACACCTTATTAGGATCACCCACGGCCTTACAGCTGCAGGACATGGCCAGGCGGCATCTCCAGCTTGACAGCCAGTTACCCCTCTTGAAGGATTTGCTTACATTGAGCATTCACTCTGGAAAACTCTGTTCTTCACACAGGTGATAAATACACATTAACACACACACACACACACACACACACACACTCACATAACAGGCTCCTCAATATAAAATATATACTTTAAAGTTGGTGTGTTGTGTGAACAACGATCTGAATGTCTGGTCCAGGTACCCCCACACACATTACATTCACCTGAGGGCCTTATTAAATGTCCAGTTCTACCCTGGCTGGTGTGGCTCAGTGGGAGGAGTGTCAGGCAGCACAACAGAGGGTCTCGGGTTCAATTCCTGGTCTAGGGCACTTACCTGTGTTGTAGGTTCGATCTGGGACCAGGTTGGGGTGTGTGCAGAAGGCAGCCAATCGATATGTCTCTCTGACATAGATGTTGCTCTCTTTCACTCTCCTCTCTCTCTCTCTCTCTCTCTCTCTCTCCCTCCCACCCCCTTCCAATCTCTCTAAAATCAATGGGGTAATAATATATATATATATAAGTACAGTCCCCCAAAACTGCAATATCATCATTCTAAGACTTGAACGTTTGAACAAAGCTCCCTGGTGATTCCCCTGCGCTGGGAGGCACAGACAGAAGAACACCACAAGAGACCTACATGCCAAGGAGCCGTGTGTCCAGGGCAGCAACAGGGCAACAGGCAGCAGAAACACCACTCTTCCATCCTCCATCCTGTCCTTGGCCTTGGTCTCTGCTCAAGCCAATGGAGAGATGTCCCCTGAGTCTGTGCATAGTCAGTTCAGGAGGACTGAGCCGTGGCTTTGCTCTGTGCTTGCTATCTCACAGCCCAGCCTGACACCAAGGTCACAATAGGGCACTGGGTGGAGCTGGCATGGTCCAGACAAAGCAGCCAGCTGGTGTTCTGGACCCAGAACTTGATGGGTTCAATGAGCAGTCCTCTGGGATATGGAGGTCAATGTGGAACTGTGGGGCCAGAGGGAGCAGAGTGAGAAGACTCCAAACCAGTTGGGGCATCCCAGATTCACTAATGTGTCAGGACAAAAGAGCTGAAGGTACTCCCCAAGAGAAAGGACCTGAGGCTGATGATCCAAACAGATCAGATCAGATACAACAGAGTGAACACGGACTCACTCTTACTGAACAGAGCTCACACCACCAGTCGTCTTAAGGGAGCTACTGAATTTGATCCTCAGATTATTCATCTGTAAAATGGGCATAATAATAATATATCATTATATTGTTGGGAGGATGAAGATAGTAATTCATGGATCCTAGCACAGGACCCGGAAATCACCAAGCTGCAATTTTAATTCTCTACTAATTGCATCTCTACTAATGTCTTCCAACAGAGAAAGGTACACTGACCGGCAGTTTCTATGAATAAGACGTGCATCAAGTACAGGTGCGTTCGGAGATCGGCTGTGGGTGGATTTCCCTGGTGCAGTTCATTTGTTTGTTCGCTAGGTTAGCTGGCACTTTCTGGAGACCTTTCTATATTCATGCTTGGAGGATGGTGCAAAGATGAACAATATTTATTCTGTCTCCTAGAAGCTCTCATCCATCTGGGAGAGACATGGGAGCAAAGATATTGCCTTAATATAATGTGGTAAGATTATTAGTATCACTGGAAATTGTGGAGGGACACCCAACCCAGTCTGGGAGGAGCATGGGTGTGGTAAGGGATGGGGGGAAGAGGCCATTAGGGAAGATTTTACAGAGAAAATAAGCTCTGTCTGGGCAGAGAAATGGTGTTGGGTAAGGGCAGGAAGGCATTTGTTATGGGTTAAATGGTGCTCTCCCAAAATACAACTGTTGAAGTCCTAACCCCTAGTACCTCAGGATGTGACTTTATTTGGAAATAAGGTTGTAGTAGATGTAATTAGTTAAGACAAGGTCATGCTGGAGCAGAGATGGCTCCTAGTCCAATATGACCTGTGTCTTTATAAGAAGGAAAATTTTGAATACACACCCACATAAGAAAAATGGCACAGAAAGATTGGTGTTGTGGTGTCACAAGCCAAGCAAGTCCCAGAAGCTAGGAGAGAGTTCTGGAACAGAACCTGCCCTGCACCTTCAGAAAGACCCTGCCCACAACTTGACTTTGGACTTCTGGCATCCAAAACTCCAGACCGTAAACTCCTGCTGTTCTAAACCACCCAAGTTGTGGTACTTTCTTATGTCAGCCATAGGATACTAACATGGCCTTCTAGATGGCAGAAAACACGTGCAAATGTACTGAGGTTATGGGACCTGTAGGAACATTAAGTTAAACCTTATAGAATTGCTGTTTTATTCTAATATCGACAAATTCAAATAGTTCAAACCAAAATATTGAGTTGGAATATTGTATGAGGCTGAGTGGTAGATGGGGGCCAATTTATGGAATAACGCTTGAATCTGAATAAACAGCCGTCCTCCCCCCTCTGCAGCCACTGAATAATCCTCATAAGAGATCACAGTGGGTGTGACCGGTGTGTGGAGAGCAGGTGTTGTTACTAGAGACGGGCAAGGAGCTGTAGTGCACTTGTTTTTTAAATGTTCATACATAATGGATTTCCACTTCAGGGGAAATGACTATGGGATTTTTCTTTCTCTAGCTATTTTGGGGCTTTAAAATTTATCTTAAAAACTCTTGGAAGGATCCCATCAGAGTAAGTGAAAAGCAGATGAAATATTAGGAAGTTAGTTTGTGTTATTGGATATAGAGTTTTAACATAGCAAACATTACTATACTTCTCATAGCTGTAAGCAAAGCATTCAAATTCATCAACCTAGCTCATGTTAATGGATAAACAAACAGTGGTACATCAACAACAGTATACAGCAAACAGAAGATGAGGAAGGAGGAGGAGGGGGAGGAGAAGAGGAAGATGAAGAAAATTATAGACACACTCAGCAATGTGAATCTCAAATGCATTAGACAAGTAAAGAAGCCACACACTACATTCTGTATGACGCCATTTAGAGGACATTCTGGAAAAGGCAAAACGACAGGCAAGGAGAACATGTCAGTCACTGCCAGGGGCTGGGGCTGGGGTCTGGGGAAGAGGATGGGTTACCAGAGACACGGGGCAACTCTTTGTGGGTGGAAAGGTTCTATGTCTGGGTTGTGGGGGTGGTTACACAGCCATTTCTATGTGTCAGAATTCATGGAACTAAACACCTTAAAAAGGTGAATCGCTAAATAAATACAAATCATATCTGAAAACCTAAGCTTTAAAAAGTGCATTAATGCTTTGTGCACTTGGAAACAGCAGGGACACCTGGGCCCCTGGCTGCCTGGGAAGAATGTGGGTCCCTGAGAGCATTCAGCGGGGCTGCAGTGGGAGGGGATGAAGGGACACCCGCAGGGTGGGGCCGGGAGGGCTGAGCACCACCCAGGGCTGCCCCCTCTGCCTCCAGCTCAGGGACAGGCCCCCTGCCCACTCACAGGGACAGAGGATCCCCCACTCACTCCCTGTGGTTCTAGGGAGCAGGGACCCTGCCAGGATGCCTTGGGCAGCGGAGGGTCACTGGGGGCTGGGCTTTGTGACTCCAGGTCCGGAACCTGGGGAGTGAGGTCAGGAGAGGACGGCCTGAGGGCCTGTGTGGGCTCATCACTGCCCCTTGTGACCTAGTTGAAGGCCTGGTGGCACCTGCTGTCAGGGAAAGAAACAGACACGTAAACACAAGCTGAGGGAGAAAAGCAGTGCTATTTGGGGCAGGAGATGGATTAAGAAATAGACATTGTTGCCTGGCTGGTGTGGCTCAGTTGTTGAGTCGATCCATGCACCAAGAGGTAGCCGGTTCGATTCCCCGGTCAGGGCACATGCCCAGATTGTGGGCCCGATCCCCAGTGTGCGGGAGGCGCCTGATTGATGTTCTCTCTCATCGATGTTTCTATCTCTCTCTCCCTCTCCCTTCCTCTCTCTCTAAAAAAATAAAAAATAAAAAAATAAAGAAAAAGAATAAATAAATAAATAAACAAACAGGCATTGTTCCCCATGGATCTTAGCCTGTTTCCCTTCCCGTTTGGATTCAGCTGTGCTCCAGTTCTTCCCTGTCACAGGCTGCCTGCAGTATTTGAGCACCAGGCTGCAGAGACTCAGCCCTGGCTTCACTGATTCCATCCTGGGCGGGGTACCGGGTGGGGCCTGGGACTTGTGTTTCCACAAGGGAGCTGCCCAATCTCTGACTCTCTGTTGGTCCACGCCTGCCGAGAGGGTGGGCCCAGTCTTCCTGCCCAGCATTTTCCCACTGCCGGGCCCTCTGCTAGCCCTGGTGACTTTCTGGATTTCCATCGCTGTCTGAGGCCGAATCAAGGAGACTGATGGCTCTGGAGCCACGGACCCGGGGTTTAGAAAGATGACCCTGAGCATATCAATCACGGAGGGGCCTTGAAGGGGAAAAAAAGGGGGGAGAGAAAGGGTAGCTGGGCAGTTGCTGGAAACCAGAGAGAATGGCTGGTGAGGAGGAGGGGCACCCAGCAGGACCTGAGTCAAGGAGGCTCCTGCCACCAGCAGCTCAATGGCTCAACAGGTATGGACAGGGAAGAAAAACCCTCCACCTCCCACTCCTGCCTGTGCCTGCGCTGAGTACCGCCCACTGCCCAGGGGACGCCAATTGTCATTTGGGACACCAGGTGACTCAGTTGGTAGGAGCCAGCCTACCAGGACCCAGAGGAGGACAGACAATGCATCTGCAGTGAAGAAATGAGGGCAAATAGAAAATAATTGTGCAGCATCATTTAGAACTTTGCAAGTATTCTCTCATTTCATCCTCCTAGCAACTCTCTGGGGGAACTCCTTGTTTTCCCCTTTGAGTCCATTAATATGCCAAATCTTGTATCTTGATATTTAACACCATATCTGCTGAAAGCTTGGGGCTAAATTTCCCTGGATCTCAGCAGCCTTCCGATTTAGATCCTTAGCCAAGATTTCAGAGACAGAGGTGAGGGAGAAGCCATCATTTTCCTGTAGCAGCTGTGTGCAGGTAAATGCAGACTTCAGCAGAGGACAGTTGTGAGGTTTGGCCACTGACTTTGTATATCCTCCTGCAAATCATCCCTCTAATGCTGAAGAGAATAATGTCATTAGCAGTGGGTTCCTACGATTGCTGGAGTTTACTAAGCTCCTGAAAGCAATTCTTTTCCCTGACATTTTCACTCAAGCCCTTTGAATGGTTCTGTAAGCATCTACTTCTCTGTACCAAATCCCTTTTTCCACTTGAGATATATAGTGTTTTCTGATTTCCTGATAGAATCCTAACTGATAGGGTATTTGGTGCTGAAAGTAGTTCCAGGAAATAACAACTGCAAAGATGGGAACCTGAGATGTATTGTCAGTCCTGGTTTGATTTGAAGGCAGTGATGACCTGGTCACTAGTGGAAAATGGGATTCTGGGAGTCCACCGAATGCAATGTCAAAACAGATCCTCCAGTTACACCTGCCATTCCTGCAAACAGCTACCTATTAGAAGAGATCAGGTGGCTTTTGCAATAGGATGCTATGGCGGAAGAGATGAGCACAAGGGTGACTGTTACTCATGCCACAGAACGTTTACAGAAAACAAGCCAACCCAACAATCTTGGGGCTTTGCATTTTCAACTTGAAGGCATAATCCCAGAGACAGTGAAGCTCCAACAATTGCCCTAAAAGAATCTCTTATCAATTAGATAAAAAGTCAGACCTAGAGCTGTTCCTGCAGGTGGCAGAATTTCAACAACTTGAATTCACAGCCAGCCTCTATAGATGCTTATATGAAAGGTGGTTAATTGGGGCAACAGGTGCCCAAGTAAATTGCAATGGGATAGTTGTTGGGTTAAGATGGGATCACTGTACTTGAAAACCTCAAATTCCACTGAATTTTCCTTCTTATTGGAAGTGGCCCCTATACCCCTTTCTGGAGAGGCTAGTCTCCTCTTCCTTGAAGAATTTGTAATGACTTAGCTTAAATAAGTACTTTCCCAGGGGCTATTGATTCTCCCCTCAACTCCCCACCCCTCATGGCAGTCAGACCGTAAATAGTCATCCCCATAGACTTCACAGGGGATCAGTTGAGCTCCTTGATTACAGAGACCTTGACTGTCTGTCAACTGCTGTATTGCCAGCACTTAGAACAGCACATGGTAGGTGTTCAGCGAGCATGTGTGCAACCAATGAATACAGTGTGCTGACTACACAGGTAGCAGTCAGGACAGCAGAAGCCTTGTACTGATTATTCTAATACTGGATACATGCTGAAGTAGCAGTCAACCTTTGGATATGGTTAACTTAGGAAGAGTGGGTATAGAGGCTTTTTGGTACAAAGCCAATGGGAACAAACTGGGTGTAGAGCCCATGGCTTCATAAGCCTTGTGCACTAGCCCATTAAGATATCCATCCCAGATAATTCGTTGAGGAGACCTCATGTAAATTAAGACAAAGCCTCAGAGACTTACAGGGCTCTGGGAAGCAGTGTGCAGCTGTCAGAACCCACCACCGATGTATAATTGAGCCTCCACAGAAGGGTTTCTGCACCATCGGGATACTAACTTGCCATGGGAACTCACCTTCCTGGACTTCACACGGTTCATGGAATTATAACAACGGTGAGTTTCACTGGGCAGGTCTGTAGACACATTGAACTTTGAAAGACAAAAGAAAGAGCCCTTTGTACACAAGCAGCAATGAGAAATCCTTCTTGTCCCGTCTTTCGAGCACCTTCCCAGCTGAGCCCTGTGCTGGGGCTGAGGGCAGTAAAGTGAGCAGGTGCAGAAGGACAGATCTCAGAGGACACCAGCGAAACGCTGCTCCTTGGGTGCCTGCCCCTCAGATTCCAAGAGCTGTGAGGCCAGGAGAAGCCAGGGCAGATCCATGAGAGGGGTTGGGTGGCCATGGGGAAGTGAAAAGATGTGCAGGGTCCATTCAGGAAACAGAAACCATGCAGGGTTTGAACAGGAAAAGGTTATGACCGAGAGCTATAAACTATAGCAGAGGAGGACTCCAAGAACTCCACAGGGTCAGGGGAAGAGAGGAGGAACATGGCATGGGAGCCCCTCCTCAAGGTTGGGGTTCAGGACTCACTGAGAAAGATGTGTTTGCCCAAGGGAAGACAGAAGTTTACCCATCCTTTTGCAGAGTTAGTCCCCATGGCTAAGGAAGCAGAAACACCCCTCTGGATAAGGCTGGGCTGAGGCTGGAACACCTGTCCTGGGTGCAGGTGGACTGATGGCTGGTGAGCAGGTGCACGGAAGGAGCTTGGTTGTTGAGAGCCTGCTCCTCAGCCCTGGGCCTGAGGCCTGGTGTGTCCATGTTGGTGTGGGACCAGTGCAGTGAGGAGTTGTGGGGGTTCCAGGGATTTGGGGGATGATCAAGGAAAAGATATGACCACAAGGTGGCAGTAGCACCCACAAGCTTTATTTGAGAGATGCTTTGGCAGGTCTGCATGCAGGAGAAGCCCTTTACAGCAAGAGACCATCCAGAGCCTAAGGCATGGGGACCACCATCCAGATGGGGAGGGAGACAGGGAACTCCCAAAGGAAAAAGAGAGCAGAGAGGGGCATAACACGTAGGTAATGTCACTCAGCAGCAGGCGTGATGGGGTGTGAACTGTTGCTATAGCGGTAATCACGTTGCAGTATATAGGTGTATCAGGTCAACATGTTACTCTTCTTAAACTCACACACGCAGTGCTATACATCAATTGCCTATTTATATAACAGGATGTCACTGAACAGGGGACAGGACTCTAGTTCCTAGGGGGACCCATAGCTGGAGCCTGGCATCACTGAGTGTCCCTCCTGCCCGGCAGCCAAGCCTTAGCAGCAAGAGGAAGCATACTGGACAGAACCAGGATGAAAAGGCCCTTCCTTCTGCAGTACTCCTAGGACCTTTTACTGAGGATGCTTTTGTTTTCCAGCATTATTGAGACACAATTGACATATAGCACTGTCTGTGTGAGTTTAAGATGAATAACATGTTGATCTGATACACCTGTATATTGCAAAATGATTACCACAATAACAACAGTTCACACTCCATCATGTCTGTTATTACCATTTCTTTTTTGTAGTGAGAACATTGAAGATCTACTCTCTTAGCGACTTCGAGTATAAAATTTTGTAAGTGGTGCTGTTATTGGAGAAATGCGTGGGTGGTCTTTCTCTGTTACTAGTGGAAGTGGGGTTCTCGTGGTGCTGCTGGAATAAGCATTTCCAGAGGCCCCCATGTGAGGATGAGATGTGGTAGAAAGGTTTGTTTTCATGGACTTATATCCCTTGGTTTCCAAAGTCCCATTTCCCTTAATCCAGTCCTGGAAGAGGTGTAGCTGGGGATTCAATAGAGCTAGAAGCAAAGCCAGTGTCCAGAGTTTCCGTTCCGTGGTGGAACTTGGTCCTGTGTAGCGTTAGGCTAGTTGCAATCCATTAGTCCATTGTGTGGGGTCCACATGGCTATGAGCCATGTGGGCAAATGCAGGAGTGTGAGCGCCCCACAAGCCAGAAGTCAACAGGGGGCCAGAGAGCAAACCAAGAGCAAGAGAGCAAACTCCTTTGTTTAGGAGGTTAAATATCTTAAATCTTCCCATGCTTGTAGTGGCCATGCCTATTCTGCCCAATGACCTGTTCGCAGGCGTGACTGATAGGCAAGTCACTCCTGCGAACTTGCCTATCAGTTCCTTATGTCACTCAGGCTTTACTGGGTGTGCGTCTGAACTGCAGCTTCCTGGCAAAGCTGCACACGTGGCATGCCCATACTATGTGGCCTTCCCTTTGCTCCTTTCCAGTTATTCATAACTAGGTTAAATTACAATGGTATCTGTGTAAGATAAAGGTCAGTTTTATTGCTCTATATGTGTTTATCCATTCCTCCCAACACAATTTGTTGAAGAGACTATCCTTACCCCATCGGGTGCTCTTTGATCCCTTGTCAAATATTATTTGACCACATAAGCAGGTGTTCAATTAATTCTAGGCTCTGTGTTCTGTTCCATTGGTTTAGATACCTATTTTTGTGCCAGTATCATACTGTTTTTATTACTGAAGCTTTGTAGGGTCGTTTATGGAAAGACATGGGTTGTCTTTCCATTTGTTTGTGTTTTTTCCGATTCCTTCAACAAAGTCGTGTGGTTTTCACTGTATAGAACTTCCTCTTCCTTGGCTAGTCTTATTCCTAAGTGTTTTATTGTTTTTGATGCTATTGTAAATGTTTAGGATTGTTTTATTTCTTTTTCAGATGTTTCATCCTTAATGTATAGAAATGCAACTGATTTCTGTATGTTGATTTTGTATCCTGCAGACTTTACTGAAATCATTGATTAGTTCAAACAATTGTGTGGTTGAATCCTTGGGATTTTTTATATACGGAATCATATTATCTGCAAATAGCAACAGTTTTACTTCTTCCTTCCTGATTTGAATGTGTTTCCTTTCTTTGTCTAGGCTAATTGCTCTAGCTTGGACCCCCAGTACTATATGGAATAAGGGTCGGGTGCGTGGACATTCACGTCTTATTCCTAATCTTAGAGCCATGCTACAGGTCTGGTTGTGCTTATAATCTCAGGATGAAAAGGTCCTTCTAATACATCAAATAAAAGCCAAGAACCAGAAGTAAAAATATGGCTGGATTGTACATAAATTTTAAATTTCTGTATGTCCAAATTAGAGTTGGAAGAGCATTAAACATTTAGGAGAAAAGATTTTGCAGCACACACTGGAGGTGGAGGGCTAATGTCATTAAAAAATTTTTCTAAAGGTTCTCCAAATCAACTTACAACACTCAAATAGGAAAAATGGGAAAACCACAGGAACAAGTAATTTTCAAAAGAGTCAGTAGAAAATATTACACATAAGCCTGGGAGTGGCAAAGGGCGCTCTTGTGCCCAGATGCATTTCAGAAACAGTGGCTTAAATAAAATCAAACCATTTTCCTTATAGTGAGATTTCTCAGAGACTTTAATGTGCGAATATCCACTGTGACTTTCCAGAAACGGTGTCAAATCTGGTGTAACCATAGAGCTTTTTTCTGAGCAGCTGCTGACAGGACGGAGGCTCTACTAAACATACGTGGGGAAACACTGCGTTTTCTCGTGCGCTCCTGCGACAGCCCTGGGGCTTTTCCCACTGAATGCGAGCACGTAATCTAACTCAGGTGCCTACATTAAATAATCCCTACACTCCACCACTCCACTGCGTCTCCCAGAGTGTCGGGCCCAGACCTTGGTCTTCAATGTCATTACAAAGAGGGGAGTGGAGACGAGAAGCAAAGGCAGTTGCTAAACTGTTTGTTGCTCCAAGTCCCCTGTGCTTCCAAAACTTTGGGTCCAGACGCTGGGGGGTCATTTTTATTTATTTATTTATTTTTAATTTTTTTTTCTTTGTTGATTTTAGAGAGAGAGGAAGGGAGAGGAAGAGAGAGATAGAAACATCAATGAGAGAGAACATCGATTGGCCGCCCCCTGCATGCCCCCCACTGGGGATTGGGCCCACGACCTGGGCATGTGTCCTGACTGGGAATCGAACCAGCGGCCTCTTGGTGCATGGGTCAACATTCAACCATTGAGCCACACTGGCTGGGCAAGACCCTTGGGGATCATTTTAAATGACATCTTCACTGAGCCTAATACAGTTACTTTGATATATTGGTGGTAATTGCCTCATTCCCAGTCATTTGCTCTAACTCAGCACCCCCTTGGGCCTCTAAAGCAGCTCTGTGGGAGGCAGGCCAGAGGTTGCAGGCCTCCCCCATCCTCTGCTCTGGGTTTGCCTGGCACAGACCTGGGTCTTCCTGGGCGTGTCCCTTGAGAGCATGAGCAGTGGCATTAGAAGCTGGAGCTGCTTCTTTTCATTCCAGTCCAGAATTGCCCAACCTGTGCCTCCAGCCAAAGGTGATAAAGATGCCAGCTGCAGCTGCTTCGGTTGGGGCCATCACAAATGCATGGCAGAGCCAGTCCTGGGAGACATCACAGTCAGCTCAGGGTGAGGGAGGAAGCAGGAACTGCAAGGTGTCTGCTTAGCTGAGTCTGCAGGGGGGACGAAAGGGACACCATTGCAGGCAAACTTTTGTCTGTACCTCCTGAGGACGTGTGTTCCATCATCTGCTTCGGCACGACAGAGCTTCGGCTCTTGGGGCAAGTTTTCATAGTCTCTGGAACCAGATCGCAAAGCCTGCTATGACTTGTTAGATTTGGGTTTTACTGTGAGGGTAACGAGGAGGGTGGTGGGATGAAAGCAGGCCGTATAGTCGCATGTGCATGAAAAGATTATTCTAGGTGGAACATGGAGATCATTTTAGAGAGGATGAAACTGGGAAAGAGAATATCATAGAGGAAATGGCTCCAATAATACGCACGAAAGACGGCGGTGGCCTAAAGTAGGGAAGAGGGTGGGTGCGTTAGTTTGCCAAGGCTGCCGAAACAGAATGCCACCGACAGGGTGCCTTAAACAACAGAATTGCCCTGGTTCTGGAGGCTGGAAGACCAAGAGCAAGCAGCTGGCAGGGCTGGGTTCCTTCTGGGAGCCACAGTGAAAGGATCTGTCCAGGCCTCTCCTTTTGGCATACAGATGGCCACCCTCTCGCTGCCTCTGTACCCGGCCACCTCTGTGCATGGACACTCCTGCTGTCTCTTCCTCATCTTAGAAGGACACAAGTCATATTGAATTAGGGTCCTGCCCTGAGGGTCTCATTTTAATTTAGTCACCTCTCTAAAGACCCTGTCTCCACATTTGGTCACATTCTAAGGTACTGGGGGTTGGGACTTCAACATAGGAATTTTAAGGGAGACCCAATTCAGGTCATAATGGGGAAGTTCCCGAGAAACAGATAATTGGTAATTTAGTAATTGATACTAAAGAGGTTGGATGTAGACGGATTGTGATTGATGAGCTATACAGGACGAGTAGGCAGATATACTGTGTATCCCAAACATTGCATGGGGTACATATGTACTGGAAAAATTTGTTCTTGATCTGAAATTCAAATGTAACTGGGCATCCTGTATACTTATTTGCTAAAGCTGGCAACCTTAATCTACCTGAGCCAGCTCCCTAGTCCAGTTCCAGAACGGCTGGCCAGGACGTGGTAAAGTCGATACAATGATGCCACCGTGAGGCCTCTGGAGCCATCAGCCCGCAGCAGTCCTGGGCAGCCTGTCGTCACGTGCCTCCTTTTCTCTTTGAATTCCTGCGGATTCCTGACAGAGATTCTCTCCACACCTGGGCCTCCATGTCTGCCCAGTTTCAGGGGGAGCCGTTCCCATTGTAATCTATAGGAATGGCGCCCTCTGGAGTTGTGGCTGGTCATGGCGGCTTTGTCCCACCCATGCACCCCTCCACCAGTTCAGGCATGGTGCAGTCCACTGCTACTGTGAAGAAGTTCGGCAAAGAAATGCCAGACAGTGAATGGATATTTCCCAAGCAATCGGGCCCAAGTCATGTTAATAGGAGAGGTCTAGACCCAGAAGGAAATGGGTCTTCCTAGAGGTGAGCTGTGATTTTGTCCAGATACTTTTCTAGACAATGAGCAGCAGTTTCGAGTGGATGTGTCCATCATCCCTGCGTCCCCATTGGTGAGATTAACTGTCATCCTCCATCCTCCCAGTCAGACCCGGGCCCAGGCTTCTCCTCCCCTCTACGCCCAGAACCATCATGAGCAAAGGAGAAGCTGCAGGCGTTGAGCCGGGGGTGGTAGCAGGGCCAGAGGCGGGAGAGAACTGAGGCCAAAGGAAGCTCAGAGGGACGGCCCCAAGCTTCCTGGTGGCAGGAACAGTCCAGGAGACCTGGTGTGCTTTGGGACCATTTTCCATATGCCATTAAAGAAAGGCTTAGCCTTCATCAGGGCCAGGATATCCTGTTCGAGAAGGCAGATGAGGTATTATTCAGAACAGGTGGGGGATAGCATCATCCACGACCACGCGACAGGCTGGCCCAACGCTGCTAGTGAATACCTGGGTGCTGAGGAGCAGCTGCAGGGAGGGGGCCATGGAGAGGAGGAAGTAGCTGGAGCCACACACTCCATGTAGTAATAAGAGGCCCACCTGCCCTGGCTGGTTTGGCTCAGCGGTTAGAGCGTCGACCCGCGGACCAATGAGTTGCGGGTGCGATTCTGGTCAAGGGCACATACCTCAGTTGCGATTTTTCCCCGAACATGGTTGGGGTCATGTGGGAGGCAGACACTCGATGTGTCCCTTTCATGTCGATGTTTCTCTCTTGTGCTCTCTTCCTCTCTCTCCCTTCCACTCTATCGGAACAAAAATGGAAAAATGTCCTTGGGTGAGGATTTAAAAAAAAAAAAAAAGAGGCCACACCTGAGTCACTTGATCTCACTTTGAGCATCACACTTTACTCATGAGCCTTATTATCCCTTTTCTGCACCTGAGTGAGGCCGGTGAGAGTGCACACATGGTCCGGAGATGATCTGTGAGCATGTGACCCACTTCCCCAGAGGCCAGGGAGGCTGTCCTGAGGCTGTCTGGGTCGAGTCCACCCGAGTCAGTGCCCTGGAAGTTCGAGGTAAATAGGAAGGCCCAAATCCACCACCGCTGACCCAGCTCGCTGACATCAGGGAAAGCCATGTGCCAGGCATTTACATCTGTGAGTCTGCTCTTCTCATCTGTAGACATGGGTGGGCTTATCTGGAGATTTGGGGGCCGTGTAGAACAAACCCAGAAAGCGGTGTTGGCGGGGACTGTCGCCTGCTGCCCGGGCATGAAGGAAGGCTGGGCCTCTGAACGCAGCCTGTGAGGTCCATGTCAGAGCCCCGGGTCAGAGGCAACCGCAGCACCTCCACGTTAGCGCTGGGAGAGGCCTCCAGGCCTGCTGAGCTCCTCCCATCCCCGAGGGTCCAGCCTGGCAGCCCCTCGCTCAGGCCTTAGTGCACATTCACAGGGACCCCTGACCTGGGAGGCTCTGTGAAAGGGGGGTGGCATTTGAGCCTTAAAACAAGCTGCTTAGGACAGGGGCCACAAGCAAGGTGCCTACCCAGGACTTGGTGATGGGCAGGCTGTGCCCAGGTCAGTGGGAAAGGGATCTTCGACAAGATGGCTTCAAGGATGAGGTCCCTCTGTGCATCCATATTAGAAACAAATGGCAAAAAGAGAAACCCGCACAGCCTGAGTCCCCAGACACACAGCCCATTGTGACGTCACCAGCTGGGCGGCTGTGAGAAGAGAGGCAATGGCAGCGTCATTCCCCTCAGTCCTGGCCTCCGCCACCTACTGGGTCAACAGCAAAGCCAAGGGCCATGCTCCTGTTGTCAGTTTTGCTGCTCATGTCCCAAGCCAAGGGCGCACATCTCGGTATGTGGACTCCCCTGCCCCTAGTGGCCAGAGCTGCTCCCCCAGGCCGGGCGGGGCTTGATGGTGGCCCTGCTCATGTCCCCTTCACCCTGTCAGTGGCAAGCATTAGGGACCAAAGGAGACAGTTGGTTGACAAGCTCATTAATGAACGAATTGGCCACTATGAGGCTGGCTCAACCAGCATTAATGCAGTGGCTACTCTCCTGGGAGCTGGACCAGGACTCTGTCCAGAAGGCAGATTTCTCTTCTCTGCACAGGCAGCTGAAGCCTGTGCTCTCAGCTCCCCCAGGAAATGGAGCTGCTCTACCTGGAACAGAATGTTCTAGAACAGTTCAGGGCTTCCGGAAGGTTCAGGCCCTTTCTGGGACCATTCTGCTTTCCCACTCATATTCGTTTCCTAGGGCTGCTGGACCCATCTACCACACACTTAGTGGCTTAAACCATGCACCTTTCTTATGTTACAGTTAGTCCTGCTGGATAGAGGTCGGACATGGTCTCACTGGGCTAAGACTGAGGTGTCCGCAGGACCGCATTCACTCGCAAGGCTCTGGGGAGAATCTTTGCCTTGCCTGTTCTAGCTTCTGGAAGTCATCCCCATTCCTCAGTTGTGGCCCCTTCTTCCATTTTCCAAGCCAGCAACACTGCAGCTGTCCCTGCCTTTCTTCCATAGTCGCAGCTCCCGCCTCCTGCGTCCTCCACTACTGTTAAGACCCTTGGGATTCACGCGACCCACTCAGATTACCCAGGACAATCTCCCCATGTTAAGGTCAGCTGCTTAGCAACTTTAATTCCATCTCCAAAATCCCCTTTGCTTTGTAAGGAACTACCCACCAGGACATGGTCCATTAGCACATGGACATCTTTTGGGGGTTCTATTCTGCCTGCCACTCCATAGCTGGTGTTGGACAAATAGTTTCCTCTGATTTCTCTTGGATGAGAGCAGAGACAAGCTCGGTGAAGTGACTCACCTGAGATCACCATGCTGGAGAGGGGCAGAGCCAGCCCTTCTGACCCATGTCCCCGGCTCTATGTAACAAAAATAAAGCCTCTGTTGGCTTACTTGTGTACCAGGGTGCTTTCCTGGGGCAGTCGCTATCATTATGCTCATTTCTTTATGTCTAGAAGGAGCATAACGATAGCTACTTAGAAGCCTGATGTGGGTGTTGATGGTTTCATCTTTTCCCTCCCTTCCTCTTCCATTCCACCAGCATG
Organism: Tadarida brasiliensis; assembly: GCA_030848825.1. Lineage (NCBI taxonomy): Eukaryota > Metazoa > Chordata > Mammalia > Chiroptera > Molossidae > Tadarida > Tadarida brasiliensis. The sequence goes on along the minus strand of CM061259.1, from coordinate 41,366,245 downwards.
CGGTGAAAGACCCAATTTTGAGAGAGGACCTCAGTATTCCAGAATCATACAGGGTATGGAGGCAGAGGTGGGTGAGTTTCCGTGGCTGGTGAGTATTCAAGCAAGAAATGAACATTTCTGTGGCGGCGCAATCATCAACGAGTGGTGGATTGTCACTGCTGCTCACTGCTTAAGTGTTGAGGGGTTAAGGTAAGTATCGAGAGCCCATCCCTGTTGCTTCTGACACTGTCCACCCCCCGAGCACCCTCACACTCAGCCAGACCTGACTGCTAAGGGGAATCCTAGGGCCGGTCAGTCTGGAGTCAGACATGATGGCCCTGGGGATGGGGAGGCAGTGAACCTGAGGCTGGCACTCTGCTGGGCCCTGCTTGTCACCCAGGGCCAATAACTGTGGCTTCCCTGTGATCACACAGTGTCCTCTCCAGGAACGTCTATGGCCTGGTGGACTTAAAGGGCTCGGTCTGTTTACCTCTCCTAGAACAGTCAAGTCCTTTGAGGAGGAAAAGTCCCTAATTCTGAAAGCCTGGGTTACCGGGCCTTCTGACTCCCTATTTCCCTGTTCCTTGTGGAGTTTTCTCTGACCTCCAGGAGATCGGGGGGAAAATCTAGCATTTACTGATTACTAATCATGTCCCAGTGAACTCCTCAGCAACCACCTGTATTATCTCATTGTTCAACAACCCTGAGGCAGGTAGAATGAACAACTGTATTTTATCGAGAAGGAAACTGACGTCCAATAAGGGTGGTGACTCATTCAAGGTACATACCCAGTAGACAGAAACAGAATTTAAATCCTGAGTCCAGCCCCTGTGCTTCTTCCACACCTGCCACACCACCTCAGGAAAGTCTGTAGACACACAGCAAGACTGACTTTAAAGGGTGAATCAAACAGCTGGTGAGAGCTTACCATGCTGTGACCAGCAAGCCTTGGTGCACAGGTCCCCGTGGGATGGGTACTTAAAGGTTGGTGACTGGGAAGTTCCTGGCCATTCTGGCTGGAGGGAATTCCCGAACTATTACTGAAGATCCTTTCTGTTTGATCAGTGGCATGTCTAGATTGCATTCTGTTCCAGGGTCTCTAAGTTGCTGGTGGACCAATCAATGTAATCACATCTTACCTATCCGAGGGCTAGTTTGACTTGTGCCAAGTGGCTGTCCGTGGGCTCCTCAGAGCACCCAAAGCTAAGTTCTGCCTTTGCATCAGAGGCAGGGCTCTCCTTCACATCTCTGGGACTGTGCTGGGTGCAGTGTCACTGTGGTCTGCCACACTGGCTATTCCCCTTCCTCTACCTTTTTAAAATTCTCACGTCTTCTTAGCAACAGCCCCCGTGGAACAAGTCATAAAGGCCCCTAGATGAGATGTCGGTGTGTTGGGCACAGCAAATTCTGGATGCTTTGTGACTTTCCTCCCCCTCCCACCCTCCTCTCTGTGGTGTGTGCCACCAGTCCAGAAGACCTGAACGTTGTGCTGGGAACCAACGACTTACAGAGCCCGTCTCTGGAAGTAAAGGGGGTCACCAGCATGGTTGTGCACAGGAACTTTGAAAGGCGCACCATGGACAATGACATCGCCTTGCTGCTGTTGGACTCGTACATCACCTTCAGCGGCCTGAAAGAACCCATCTGCATGCCCAGGCAGCCCAGCCCCGCCACGTGGAGCAATTGCTGGGTGGCAGGATGGGGACAGACCAAGCCTGGTACGTGGCTGCACAGCACCTTCTGAGGGCTGCTGGGGGAGGAGCACCTCACAGGCATCTGGGGATGGACCACTCAATCTAAACAAGACGGAAGGAGGGTGAAAGGAGAGAGGGCTGAGGGGCGAGGGCAAGGAAAGGAGCTGTATCAGAGCAAATGCCTGCATAGCAGAGGCTCACAGAGGCCCAGTCTCAGCCTCATCGTGGGGCCAAGGAAGCATCACCCCCTGGCCCCAGGCTGAGATGCCAGGTCTGAGACAGCCCCCAGGTGCGGTCGTATTCAGCCAGCACAGAGCAGTCTTTTTTGTATGTTTACTTGATTTTAAACTCTCCAGTTTGTCAGGGGCCCCACTACTCTCTATTCTTTAACATCTCCCTTGATTCACCCATTGCTGTCTCCCACCTGGTTTCTACGGCATTCAAGATGCCTGTCCTGGCCTAGACGTTGGATGGCCCTGGAGTGTTGCCCAGCCACTCTAAGAAATGAATCTGTTGTTACTTGTTACCTGTTGTGACTTGTTACTTGGCCAAAATAGGAGGAACTGTACCAGGGCAGGAAGGGATTATGAAAGCCTTGCTGGACTGTCCCCAAAGGAAACTCAACAAAACCAAGAGCAAATAGGCAGGGGACGGGGACAGCACAACACTGTCTCGGGCCTGAAAGAGATTCTTGGTCCACAGGGATGCTTTGCAACCAGCTAGGGTCTGGAAAATAGTAGGTATTTCAGGGGTTCAGTAGCTAGCTAGAGAGCAACTGGTATGTGGTTGCTTCTGGGCTCCAGGAACTACTCAAGAGTTAGAAGAGGAGGAGGAGGCCTCCAAGATTAAAAAACACTCAATAAGGAGAAGAATTTTGAAATGTCTCTGTGGTCAGAGTTAAGGAGATGGAGAGAAATCCTGGAAGCTCTCTGGAAAGGGCCTTGGCAAATCCCTGTAAAGACTGGCAGCCAATCTCCCCTTGCCTGGTGGGATACAGGGATGCTCAGGGCACAGCCATCTGCATTACTGACATGGGCACTGCTGTCCAGTGACTTTTCTAATGTACTTTCTCTGTGGGCCAGGTGACCTAAGCTCTATGCCAACTGAACTGCTGAAAGTGCCGATGATCATCATGGATTGGGAGAGATGTTCAAAGGTGTTTCCAAAACTTACCAAGAATATGCTGTGTGCTTCATATGAGAATATGAGCTATGATTCTTGCCAGGTAACTAGGGGATATCCCATCTCTCACTCTACAGGCCCGCAGGGCTGCCAAAGCAAGGGTATCCTCTCTCCACTGGGAATAAACAATGAGTTTGGAAAATGTGTGGGAATCAGGGCTTGGCCTCAGGAAGGGGACATGGATTAGGGAGTACTCATTGCCAGGTCCTTAGGACAGCAGCACGTCTGGGAGTCGGTACACAGCAACCCTATGTAAATATTTGAGATCTTCTCCAGGCTCCAAGACTTTTTTCATTACTGGGACTTCTTAACAAAAAGCCAAGGAGGCTTTGAGATCCATACAAGGAATCATTTTAATTCATTCATTTAGCAATCTTTATTGAGTGTAGTAAGCCCAGGGGATTCAACCATGAATGATTCAACTATAACATATTGGGTCATGCATGTGGGTTTCATTGAACCAAAGTCTGAGATCTTAGCATCGCTTTAATAAAATGAACACAAAAATCAAAAAAGAAAACCTTTTTTTTGACTGATGCTAGAAAAAAAAAATGGAAAAAACTCAGAAATTAGATTCCTCTGACCCTAAGGATGAATGATAGGGTTTATCTTTAAAGCTCAAAGATGCTTTCTTCATCTTGGGAGGGACCACCCTGATGAGTCCTGCTTATTGGCTGGGCAGTAGACCTGGCTATTGGTGTAAAACTATAACGCAGATGTCATTTTCTAAATATTCTTTAGAGTGATGAAAAGGCTGTGTCATGGAAGGAAGAGTATCTATCACTGTAATGTTAGGGGAGTGTCGTTTTCCCTGGTAGCCCATGAGATGGGGCCTTTGGAGGGAATTGCTGGGGCGGGGGTGGGGCACTGAGGGAGAAGGAATGCAGAAGGGCTCTGAGGAGGAAAGAGTGGACTTCAGCAGCAATGACACCAGGTTTAGAAGAAGTTCTCCGCGTGGGGAATGCTGTGAGGACCGAAAAGAGAGAGATAATCGATGTCACAGGGACCTTATGTTTTCCTCACATTCTGGACAATTGAAAACACTACAAAACAGAAAAGAGAACTGGGATTTCTGTTCTGGGCAAGATGAAGTAGACCCATTTCTGCCAATCCTTCCCACGAAGTACAGCTAAAAGCACTGGACCTTATTATAAAACAAAAACAAAGGCTCTGAAAGGTGGAGAGATGAGCTGACTGGATATCTAGTATTTAAGGAATGACACAGCGAGCGGTGAGTTCTGTGGGTTTTCTTTTCGCCTCTTCTATATCCAAGGCTGGATGCTAGCGAAACCCACAACCCAGAAATGCCAATGGGCAAAGGCAAAGTATAGCAAAACAAAATGGAAACAAGAACACCTCTCTCTGGACCAGGAAAGGGGCAACCTAGCAAGGCAGACACTTTTTTTTTTGACAATAAATATTCTGTTCCAGCATAATACCAGAAAAACCTCACAGCCCTCCACCCCATCAACCAAGGTCAAGTGAACACCTTGACTTGCCCCCTTTCCCTGCCTGACATGGTGCTGTCAGAGGAGGCCGAGAGGAGAGCAAGGACTTTGACTGTCCTATAGCAGTAATGAGCCATGCTCTGCCTCACTTGATGTCAGTGGAGGCCACCAGAGGAGCCTGGGCTTTCACCCACCTCAGGTATAACTGGGCACTCCCCTTGGGGTCCTCACTGGCCAGAGTGGGGTGTCTGGACTTCCACCCCAATCCAATGGTAAAGAGTTGGTAATCTCCTTCCCCGACTCCAGTTTCATAAGAGCCCTGTTAAACCAAGATTTAGAGACTTCCGGTCAAGATGGCGGCCTAGGTGGACGCGGAATCGCGTCCTCCCACAACCACATCAAAGTTACAACTAAATCACAGAATAACTATCACTTAAAGACCGCATGAAATCAAGCTGAATGGAAGCCCTGCAACTACGAAATTAAAGAAGCAGCAGAATGGAGACGGCATACTGCCCTCCAGGTCCCTCCATGTCACCTCAAAGGAAACGAGATCCTGCAGCCAGGGGCACCTGTGGAAGCTGAGCGACCCCCCCACCACGGAGGAACCCAGGTGGAGCGAGGGAGCCGGGCGACCCCCCCCCACCACGGAGGAACCCAGGCTGAGCGAGGGAGCCGGGCGACCCCCCCCCCCACCACGGAGGAACCCAGGAGGAGCGAGGGAGCCGGGCGACCCCCCACCATGGAGGAACCCAGGCAGAGCCAGGGAGCTGAGCGACCCCCCACCACGGAGGAACCCAGGCGGAAGAAGGGAGCTGAGCGACGCCCCCACCAACCGCGGAAGCCGGCAACACACAGGAGAACTGAGCAAACTGAACAACGAAACTGACCCAGAGACATGGAGGTGGAGTACGGGATGACGGGCCTCAGAGGAGGGGGGGAGGCGGGGGAAAGAGATGAATCACAGAGCCTATGTGCATGGGTGCATAACCAATGGACATGGACAACAGGGATGGGGACGAGGAGAAGGGGAGGGGGAGGAGGGTGTCAATGGGGGGAAAAAAAGGAGAAACATCTGTAACAAAAACAAATTAATAATAAAATAAATAAAAAATAAAATAAAATAAAAAAATAAACCAAGATTTAAATAAGAACCAGCATCTCATAACCTAATACTCAAGATAAGATCAGTCATAACTAGAATAGAGAGTTGTGCTAATACATGTGAATTCAATTTATTGATAAGCATAAGATAAGGAAAAGTAAAGCTAAAATCTGAGTAAAGAATCCTTTAAAAAAAGAAAAGAAAAGAAAAAGAAACATTGAGACCATTAATTCCTAGAATAAGTTCAATTAGAACAACTCAAAATACATCATGCACTTAAATGTAAAACCATAAACACTCTTGGGGAAAAAACACAGAAAAATCTTTTGGACATAGAATGATACCAGAAACACAACTTGCAAAAGGAAAAATTGATCAACTGGACCTTATCAAAAACAAAACTTTTTCTCTGTGAAAGACCCTATTAAGAGGATGAAAAAACTAGCTACGGATTGAGAGATAACATCCCACAAAGGAATTAAACTTAGAATATATAATGAACTTTCAAACTCAACAGTAGAAAAACAAACTATGCAATTAGAAAATGAGCAAAAGACATGAACAGACATTGCACAAAGGAGGATATTCTGATGGCAAATAAGAACATGAAAAGATGTTCAAGGTCATTGGCATTAAGTAAATGCAAGTTAAAACCACAATGAGACGTCACTGCACGCCTCTCAGAGTAGCTAAAAAAAAAAAAAAAAATGTGACAATACCAAATGCTGACAAGAATGCTGAAAAACTGGATACAGTGCTGGGGGGACTTTAAAATAGTCCAACGACTCTGGAAAACAGTTTGCCAGTTTCTTAAAAAACTGAATATGCTCTGGCCGCATAACCCAGCAAATGCTACTCTCGGGCATTTATTTCAGAGAAATGAAGGCTTGTGTTCACACAAAAACCTGTACAGGAGTGTTTAGAGCAACTTGACTCACATAACCAGAAATTGGCAACAAACGTCCTTTAAGAAGGGGATGGTTAAACTGTGGTGGGCCCGGCCGGTGTGGCTCAGTTGTTGAGCATCGACCCATGCACCAAAAGGTCGCCAGTTCGATTCCCAGTCAGGGCACATGCCCAGGTTGTGGGCCTGATCCCCAGTGGGGGGCATGCAGGGGCGGCCAATCGATGTTCTCTCTCATTGATGTTTCTATCTCTCTCTCCCTCTTCCTCTCTCTCTAAAATCAATAAAGAAAAATATTTTTTTTTAATTCTAAATAAACTGTGGTGCATGCATACCTCACAATACCCTCAGCGGGACTAAGAGACGTCCATTGACACACACGGCAACGTGGATGTGTCTCCAGAGACTTGTGCTGTGTGAAACAAGCCGATTCCCAAAGGTCCCACACTGCATGATTCCATTTACATAACACCCTTTTTAAAAAAATAAGGAACACTTGCGTGTTATCCTTGCGCAGGGGCCATGCTAACCTCCTCTGTATCATTCCAGTTTTTGTCAGTATGTGTGCTGCAGAAGCAAGTACTACATAACATTCTTGAAATGACAAAATTATAGAAATGGAGAATAGATTCGTGGATGCCGCAGGGGTTTAAGGAGGGGCCGGGGGTGGGAGGAAGGTGGATACAGCCTAACAAGGGCAACAGGAGGGGTCCCGGTGGTGATGGACGCACTCTGTATTTGACTATATCAGTGATGATATCTTGGTTGTGTTATTGTGTTATAGTTCTGCAAGATGCTGTGCTGGGGGGAAACATGAAAAAGATACATGGAATCTCTCACTTGTTATGAGTGCATGTGAATCTATAATTGTATCAAAAGTAAAATAACAAAGAGAAGACAAAGCTTTCCCAGACACAGCCATTCAAGGAAGATCCTGAATCATCGCCACGCTGTAGACCCAGGGAGCAACTAGTTCATGTTGGAGCAGGAGACAACTAGCAAACGAAAGGGGAAACAACATTTAATAGACTGTGAGTGCAAAGAGAGCATTCCAGAGACAATGTGGGGGAGATCGCAGAGGCTTGAAACAGCCTCCTGTGTTTAGGGAAGTTCCAGTGTTTCAGAAGCCAGAGGTAATCGGAGACGAGTGTGGACAAGTGAGCAGCGCAGTGAGGGAGGCTGTGCCACGCGTGGGAGATGACTGTTATCCCCGGCTGTCACCTCTGTTGCTCACCCATACTCCCACCTCTCCTTCCAATCTCTTTGATTCAACGCCATCCCCAGTTCAAACGGCCAAACCAACGGTGACAGCGTTTGAAACCATCAAGTGCCATCTTTGGTGGCATTTTCTGCACCCTCTGCTTCAATAGCTGAAGCTACCATCCAGAGACTAGGATTTTTGTTTCAATCTCTCCCCTATCAAAATGCACTTTAATGAAAGCTTCTAAAATGAATCCTCTATTACTTAAGAGTTCTATAAATAACATGCTGTTTCCATGTTAAGCCTTTTTTGTTGTTGTGAAATGAAAAGCGTTGCTCTCTGTTTAGAAAGCTCTCGATTTTCAACAAAGCTGACAGTAATCCAGTCAAGAAACATTTTCTGAAATTATACAATATTATCATCACTCAAAAACAAAGAAACCAGGCAGAAAGTCCCCGAGGGTTTAAAAATAATTGCCCTTAAAAATAAAGTCACACGTTCAAATTTAGCAAACTTTAAAAAAGCACGCAATTGCATAATTAAGGGAAACGATCATTTTGTAATGATAATATTTATATATGTTCAAAATAATGGCAGTAAGATTATGCTATGCTTAAAATACAAATTAAAAGTAAATGCTAAAATGAAAAACAGTTGGACTTGTTGCCAGAACTTTTAATTTTCCTAGAACTTTTCTTCTTTATAATCTCCTGATTAAGGTTATAATGTGAAAAAAAGAGTTCAATTTTTAAAAATAATCATTTTTAAGTGCCATAGTCAAGCAAAATATAATATCAGATATACCCCAGCTAGTGACAATACTTTTGTGAAGGACTAGCAACTTTCTAAGATGACAGGCGTCATATGGACAACACTGTCTGTTTTCTCATCTGTCCTCTCAACTCCAGCAGAAATGTTGTCTTATTTGTGTGTAAATTCCCAGTGCCTAGTGCCGTGCTTGGCACATAAAAAATGCTCGACAAATGTTTGTCAAATGCATGAACTTTCCAAGGAAGCCAACAAGTATCTGCCAGCAAACTAGCCCTGGCGGAGGGGAATCTGAGGGAGGTCCTGCAGGAGGCTGAGAGTCTGCAGGGATAGAGGGGGACACAGGCTGGCAGCCAACTGGCTGGTGGGCAGTTGGTTATGGGGCTGCCAAGCTGACTTGGATTTAGACATGAGCTACATTTTTTTTTATTCCTCACCGGAGGATATTTTTCTATTTATCATTAGATAGAATGGGAGGGAGAGAGAGAGAGAGAGACAGAGAGAAACATCGATGTAATAGAGCCACATTGACTGGCTGCCTCCCACACACCCGGAGCAGGGCCGGGGACAAACCCCAATTGAGGTACGTGCCCTTGACCGGAATCGAACCCACAACTCATTGGTTCACGGGCCGACGCTGTAACCGCTGAGCCAAACCAGCCAGGGCTAGACATGAGCTATATGTTAATTTTATTTTTTATTTTATTGTTGACAGGATTACAGGTGTCCCCCAATTTCCCCCCATCCCTCCTCCTCCCAGCCCCTGCCCCACTCCAGGCCTTCACCACATTATTGTCTGTGTCCATTGGTCATGCATATCTGTATATAAGTTCTTTGCTTAATCTCTTCCCATCTCCCCCTGTGCCCCTCCCCTCTGAGTTATATCAGTCTGTTCTATGCCTCCATGTCTATGGACCTATTTTGTTCGTCAGTTTATTATGTTCACTAGATTCCACTTATAGGTGAGATCATGTGATATTTGTCTTTCTCTGCCTGGCTTATTTCACTTAGCATAATACTCTCCAGGTCTATCCATGCTGTCACAAAGGGTAAGATTTCCTTCTTTTTTACAGCTGCATAGTATTCCATTGTGTAAATGTACCACAACTTCTTTATCCACTCATCTACTGGGCTGTTCCCGGATCTTAGCTATTGTAAATATGCTGCCATGAACATAGAGGTCCATATATTCTTTGTGATTGGTGTTTCAGGCTTCTTAGGATATATTCCTAGGAGTGGGATCACTGGGTCAAATGGTAGTTCCATTTTTAATTTTTTAGAGTAAATTCCATACTGTTTTCCCGAGCTACATTTTTTAAGACCATTTTTTAGGGCCGTCTTAGATTCACAGCAAAATTGAGAGGCAGACACAGAGGCTTCCCGTACACCCCTGTCCCCAGCAGAGTGACATGTGTTACAGTGGATGAACCTACACTGACACATCATCGTCACCCAGAGTCCACGGTTCACATTGGGCCAGTGCTGTTATTCTGTGAGTTTGGACGAGAGCCCAGCGGCACGGATCCATGGTTGTCGCGCCATACAGAGCAGTTTCACCGTCCTGGGCTGGCTGCTCCCCAGGACGTTATGTTGAGCAGGTCACCTATGCTGCTGGCATGGAAGTCATTTCACTCCTCACGTAGAATCTTAGGCTTTTAGAATCACAGACTTTTGGAGCTGAAAAGGAATGCAGAAAATATTTAATCAAGACTCTTTGTCACAGATGAGAAAACATGGTTATTTGAATCATCAGTCTTTTCCTTCACTCTCTGAATGGATCCGAAGCAGTGTGACAACTTCACAGCTCTTTCACGCATATTCAATAATTTCATTTTCTCTACCCTGTAAGACTGGCTGGGCAGGTCTCACTCTCCCTGTTTAAACAGGTGAGAAAACAGGGATTTGGCATTTGAGTGATTTCCCCTTAGTCCAGGGAGGGGTGGGCTCAGGCTGGAAGCCAGTCATCTGCTTCTATCCCCACAAAAAACAGGAGTGATCACACGGTGTAATTACGCCACAGCATGAACTTGGGAGGCTCCTGTGGTCTATTCTGACAGAAATTTCCCTCAACAGAATCAATTCCTCCTCCCTCTGCACTACTTCTGTCTTTGTTCCTACTGCTGCCTCATCATACATGTTTACTTTTTTAAAAACATTTTTTTCTTTATGGATTTCAGAGAGAGAGGGAGAGGGAGAGAGAGAAACATCGATGAGAGAGAACATGGATTGGCCGCCCCCTGCATGCCCCCCATTAGGGGTTGGCCCGCAACCTGGGCATGTGCCCTGACCGGGAATTGAACTGGCGACCTCTTGGTGCATGGGTCGACGCTCAACCACTGAGCCACACCGGCCGGGCTTGTTTACATTTTTATGTCCGCAATAGACCATAGAGTCTTGTATCCCAATTGCCTGACAATTGGTTTTTCCTGAATGAAAATTTGTGAAATGGGAGTGATCAAACCTATTTCAACCTTCAATTTTCTAATAATAAAGTGAGAATCAAAATACCTACCTCACAGAGAAATGAGGTGGTGGGGTTGATGAGGAAAAAGAAACGTTAAGGGGCTGACACAGGGCTTCGCACACTTCCAGGAAAGGTCCATCCTCCCCTTCCCGTCAGAGTCCCGTCATTCCACTCACCTGTGAGTGATCATGGCCATCTCTGCACCGAAGGAAGATTGCTTGATTGCAGCCAGGTGACGATGTGGGCGAGCAGTGAACGGGAGGTGGAGAGAGCGTGTGCTTTGGTGTCAGGAAACTCTGGCCTGGCCACCGTGCAACCCTGAGCAAGCTCTGAATGCCCCCGAGCCTCATTTCCCCGTGTGAAATGGATGAAGGGGAGTCCTGCATGTGTGTGGTGTGTCGTGGGGACTTGGCACACATTTTCTATATAAATAATCATGGGAGTCATAGACCCGTGGGATTCCACCCTGGAGGGGCACGCGTATAGAAAAGCTTTACGCACTCACCCCCCTACAAACACCCACACCAAAGAATTTTTAAAAAGATTCTCTCCCATGCCTCTGGAAGACTGTCAAGTGAGAATTTATTTCCACAGCCCTAACAACATTTCTCATATCTGTTCTGTTTTCATTCCTTCCCTCTACAGCCCTTTCCGGAGAGTGTCTTCTTCTCTGCCATACCACGGCTAATGTTTAATAAACACCGACTATATGTTTAGCCAATAAATATATCGAGGTAAATGACTGACTTTACATAACATTTTGTAATTTTTTTTAATATTTATTTTTTAGGCCCTGACCGGGTGGCTCATTTGGTTGGAGCATCGTCTCGTACACCAAAAGGTCACGGGTTCGATTCCCGGTCAGGGCACATACCTAGGTTTCAGGTTCAATCCCCGGTCAGGATGCGTATGGGAGGCAACTGATCGATGTTTCTCTCTCTCTCTCTCTCTCTCTCTCTCTCAAATCAATGAAAACATATCCTTGGATGAGGCTTAAAAAAAATTAAATTAATTTTTTTATTTAAGTATTGTTGGTATACAATATTATATTGGTTACATTGGTTTCGGGTGTACAATACAGAGATTCAACATTTTTGTACCTTACAATGAGATTACCCTACTAATTCTAGTCATCATCTGTCACTGCGTACACTTATCACACTATTATTGACTATATTCCTCTTTTTCCCCCATCCCCCCACCCCTCCCTTCTGGTAACCACTTTCTTGGGCTCCGCTTCTGAGTCTGTTTTTGTTTTGCTTTAGATTCCAGAACTTCTGCCTTGATAAGACACAAAACGAGTGCCCACTTTGGTCTCCACCTGTGCATATTTGTTCCATCTTCTCGCTCCCATCTGCAGATGGAGTTGTTTTTCACCAGGCCCTTCCTCCTCCTCCTCCTCCCTCTTCAGTCCTGTCCCATCCACTGCCCAAAGCCTAAGGCCCTAGTTCCCAGAGCCAGCCTGACAGCTGCACACCCCCCTGGGCCTGGGGCGGGGTGGGCGGTGGTCAGCAATGACATGTTTCCTTTGGCAGCCTGGAGGAGGGGAGGTCAGTGGGTCCTCTTCCATTAGTGACAGTTAACGCACACGTGGACAGTTTAGAATGGGACATGCTACTGAACTGTGCTCTCTGCCCACAGGGTGACAGTGGGGGGCCTCTGGTCTGCACCACAGAGTCTGACAAGAAGTGGTACCAGGTGGGTGTCATCAGCTGGGGAAGGAGCTGTGGAAGGAAGAACATTCCAGGGATATACACTGTGGTGGAAAAGTACACACACTGGATCAAGAAGGTGATGGAGGTAGAGGGAAGGCCCCACAGCCTGGAGCAAAGGAAAACTACTTCCCAGCAGCAAATAATGATGTCTCGTGCCTCGAAATTCCCAGAGCCAGGCAGCCCCCGGCTCCGGCTCCCGCTGCTGCTCTGCCTTCTGTCCTGCGTGCGGTTCTAGGCCATTTTCTACTGGTGATAAAACAAGTGCAATTCCCTAACCAAGCAGGGTGTGTGCGAATGTGCTTGGATGACTGTAGCCACGGGACTGCATTGGTGAGGAGTGGAGAGAACAGATGTTGACAGGGACTGTTTCTCAGAAAGGGCTTCCAAGTGGTGGCCACAGTGACCACCCGTCCCCCTGTGTGCACCCTACCAGCTGAGCAGCCTCGGTAGAAACAGAGCCTTGTTCCTGAGCATTCCAGCCAAAGTCGATGGTCCAATTCTATGACTCCTAAGCCCCGTACCTGACCTGAGAGTTCTACGTCTGCCCGGAAGGAGACCCTTATCTCCTGAAGCCACAGGGCTGAGCTGGCTAAAATGAAACTCAGTCTCATCCTGTGATGCACTGAATTGCAGTGTGAGTTGCACCCTTGGCCTGTCAGGGTGTCTGCTGTGAAAGGCATTGCTTGAGAAGGAAGGAGATCCTGAAACTTTGCGTGGGGATGTGTGAGAGGACCCTGATGGAGCTGGGGACATCGGGCCCCTAAATTCTGAGCAGTCTTCTTTGCCAGTGGCAACAGTCTCTTCACCCTCAGTAAGAGTGACCTCTTTGGCCCTGGCAGGTTTGGCTCGAAGGTTAGAGCCTTGGGCCATGGACTGGCGAGTCCCAGGTTCAGTTCCCGCTAAGGGCACGTACCTCGGTTGTAGTTTGTCCCTGGCCCTGGTTGGGGTCGTGTGGGTGGCAACCACTCGATGTGTCTCTCTCACATCGATGTTTCTCTCTCTCTCTTCCTCCCTCTCTCCCTCCTGCTCTATCTGAAGATAAATGCAAAAATGTCCTCGGGTGAGGATAAAAAAAAAAGAGTGACCTCTTTGCCCACCCCAAGGTATTGACCCCGCATTGTCTGAGGCAGCTGCCAAGCAACACAATGCTGACTCTCCTCTGGACCCCACCCCACCGCCCTCTCTGCTTCTGTAACTAGACTGAGTCCCAGCAGACCCCTCAAGGTGAAGTACAAAGTGTGCCCCAGGAGGAAGTGCACTATACTCTGAAAGAACCGCTTCAGTTTTCCAATTCACGCAGATAGAAATCTGGGCAACGTGTGTGGGGATGGATACGAAGGGTGGGATAATGGTGGAAGGAACATAGATTTGGATCGAGTGAATTGATTGATACGGGCTTCTACGTCTAATGTTGTATCTCATGCAGTGTCTGCAGCTACTGTTCCCAGAGTCAGGACGGGCTCTGACGGTGTGTGTGGTTGGTTGGCCGAAACATGGGCCAGAGAAGACCCACAGACCTGCCTTGGTTTAATGCAGAGGAAAGGATTCAAAGATTTAGGGGGATTGGAATGTTGGAGTGGATTTGTCACTTGAGACCTGGTCACCCACCCTGGGAAGACATCCCGGTGAGGGAATACATTTGTGAGGGAAGCCCAGCATCCTTGGAGGGCTCTGGGGTCACTCTCCTCTGCAGGCCAGTCCTCACAAGGGGACCTGCAGCCACTGGATTGGGAAACCTGAATGCAATGGGGGTAACTGGATCATCCGGGTGGCAAGGAACAAGGGGGGCACTCAATTGTCAAAGGCAAGGTGGGTGTGGTTACTGAATGAACAGAGAATCAAAGCAGAAATCAGACTTGTCTGAGCTATGCAGAACTATGGTGTTAGCTCGTTGATCATGGTGTTCTTAGGACTGAAATGGAAAGGAAGCCTACTAAATCCTTACTTGTTCTGTATAAGCAGAGAAGTTCTAGGTCAAGTGCATAAAGTCTAATCTGAATCATAAAAACAGAGAGTCGTGGCCCCTCAATCAATTCTCAGCCTTGAGCTAGTTTATGGACCCTGGGCTCCTTGAATGAAGGGGAGGCTGGGTCCCCCTGATGAAGGACCACAGTGCACTACCTAATGTTCATACTGATAATCTTTCTCCCAGCCTTCCTCAAAGGGACCCTCGGCCCTTCACCAGGGTCACTGCATTGCGGAAAAGGAAATGATCGGAACTTTAGGGGACTGCTGCACACTGGCTCTGACCTGACAGATCCCTGGGGCCCACCAGTCACAGTAGGGGCTTGTGGAGGTCAGGGGATCGATGGAGTTCTAGCTCAAGTCCATCTCACAGTGAGTCCCCAAATCCACCCTGTGGTTGTTCCCTGGTCCTGGAATGTGTAATTAAAACAGACACACTGAGCAGAATGCCCACATTGGTCCCTGGCCTGTGGAGTGAGGGATATTATGTGGGAAAGGCCAAGTGGAAGCCACTAGAACTGCCCCACCTAGGAAAACAGTAACCAAAGCAATGCACGTTCCTGGAAGGACTGCAGAGATTAGCGCCACCATCAGGACTTAAAGGACCAGTTATAGAAACAGACTGTAATTGTCACGAGTATTTTTTCCTTATTTTGTTATGAATGTTTGTATATGTGTATAGTAAACAAATATCTTTGTCTCCTTTCTTCTTCTCATGTAACATAAGGTATGTTAACTTCATATCATAGTTTCTAAGTATTGTTAACTTTGTAGGGGACTTTATATGGAATAGTACTTAAGTTACAGGATATCAAGAAGAAAACGTCAGTCAAGGGCATTGACTCCTCTTCTGGAGAAAGGGTCAGTGCATTTTCGATTGTATACAGGAATGTTGTATCACATTAGGTAGATGTGTGACTGCTATTGCCTTTATTGGGAGATTAAGTTAGTTTAAGGAGATGCATATGGGTGGCAAGGGGTGGACCTGTGATGATTAATTTTATGCTTTGTTGTGGAAGGCATTTGTAGATAATATTGATATTTAAATTGTGAAACTTTGAATAAGCAGATTTCCTTCCATAATGTGGGTGGGCCTCGTCCAATCAGGTGAAGTCATGAACAGAACAAAAAGACTCGCCTCCCTGAGCAAGAAGAAATTCTCCAGCAGACTGCCCTTGGACTTCCTCTGCACCATCGGCTCTTCTGGGTCTCAAGACTGCAGCCCACAGTGCAGCCTTGGACTTGTCAGTCTCCGTAATCACATGAGCCGATTCTTTATAATCAATCTCTTTATGTATACACATGCTTTCTCTTGGTTCTGTTTCTCTGGAGAACCCTAACACAGTAAGGAAGAGCTTCGGTGCAGTGAAGGGGGCTGCTACGATAACGAGCTGGAAGCAGCGTGGCCATTTAACATTGAACTAAGCAATGCAGCGCTGTATCATGATATGGAAACTGTGAGTTTAAAGGTTATCCAGTCAATTCACCTGTGATTGGTCATGCCAGATGATCATCATGTATGTCCCATCAGAGTTTAATACCTAGAGCTGCAGTTCCTAAACTGTGCACTGAAGGGCCCCGGGCACTACTACAAACTCCTGTGCACGCGATAGAAATACAGAGACATCTGTTGGACACAGAAGGAAACAGCATCATCTGTCGGACATTGAGCAGACAGCTACTCTTCAGTTATTTGGACTTAACTACTTAACCAATGCAGTCTTTAAGGATTTCTTTTGGCCTAAGAGTGGTGTAAAAAAAATTACTAGGACACTAATGGCCTATGGACTGAGAAACTCTGGGAACCTCTGACCTAGTGGGTAACTGCTGATGTTAGCACTTTGTATTTAAGAACAAAGCGTGGGCTGTAATAGTAATTCTGTGCATCTTGGTTGTGACAAGGTTCTCAGACTTTCCTTGTTTTTCATGAACTTAACCATTTTTAGACGTGCTAGTCAAGTCTACCGTTGAATGCCACTCTACTGGAGTTTGGTCTTTTTCTCATGACCAGATTGGAATTATGGGTTGGGGGAGGAAGATCACAGAGGTTAAGTGCCATTCTGATCACATTATATCCACGATTTACAACTGTGGATGTTGACCCTGATCACCTGGCTGAGGCAGTGTTAGCTGGATCTCTCCACTGTCAAGTCACTGTTTTACCTTCTTTCTGTCCTTTACTCTTTGGAAGGAAGTCACAATATCCAGCCCGCTCTAAGGCATGGCGAGTGCTGCTCACCCCCTTTAGGGGAGAGTATATTTATTTGGAATTCTTCTTCATGAGATATTTGTCTCTTCTCTCCCATTTATTACTTTATTCAATCACTCACATATATCAATATAGACTCATGGACACTTATATTTACTTTGGGTTATAGTCCAAAACTATTTTTTTAATTGTATTTATTGTTGAAATCTTTTTGCTTTAGTCATTGGGAGATCCCTGTTGGCTCCTGTGCCCCTTGCCGTACCACCCTCACTGTGTGTGCATTGTGTGTGTGTGTGTGTGTGTGTGTGTGTGTGTGTGAAACACTTCCTTACTTTCTGGCACTGCACGATGCTAAAAAAAAGAAGCTCAGATTTTTATGAACTGATGAAATTATTTTTGTTACAGTTTTGTGTTTGTGGCTTACAATTGGAAGAGTTCTGACTGATAAGAGAGGACCCGCCGCACTCCTATACTCTTTTTTAAATGTTTTATTTATTTTTGACAAATAAAAATTGTATATGTTTCAGGTGTACAATGTGATATTGTGATATATGTGTACATTGTAAAATCATTACCGAAATTCAACTAATTAAAATACCCATCACCTCCCATAGTTGCCTTGTGTGTGTGTGGTGAGAACACTCTGTTAGCAAATTCCAAGTATGCTGTAGAGTCACCATGCTGTACATTAGGTCTCCAGAACTTATTCAGAAAGTTTGTATCTTTTGATCAATGTCTCTCTTTTCCCCCGACCTCCCAGCCTCCAGTAACCACCATTCTGCTGTCTGTTACTATGAGTTTGACTATTTTTTAAGATTTCACATAAACATGATAGCATGTGATATATTTCTGTGTCTGGCTCATTTCACTTAGTGTAATGTCCTCCAGGTCCATTCACGTTGTTGCAAATGGCAAGGTTTCCTTCATTGTAAAGGCTGAATAATATTCCATTGTGCATATATATGCTACATTATTCATTCATCTGTCAATAAACACTTAGGTTGATTTCCATATCTTGGATCTCGTGGATAACGCTGCAATAAACATAGAGTGCAGACATCTCTTTGAGATAGTGATTTTATTTCTTTTGGATGTATACTCAAGTGGATGGCTGGATCATGTGGTAGTTCTACTTTTAATTATTTAAGGACACTTCACACACTTTTGCATCATGGCTGCACTAATTTACATCCCCACCAAGAGAGCACAAGGGCTCCCTCTCCTCCACATTCTTGCCAATGTCTTTTGACTTTCTGGTAATAGCCATCCTAACAGGTGTGATGAGGTCATTACGGTTTTGATTTGCATTTCCCTGATGATTAGATGATTAGTTGAACATCTTTTCATGTAACAGTCAGCTACTCATAGGTCATTTTTGGAAAAATGTCTATTCAGTTCCTCTGCCCATTTTTAAATTTGGTTATTTAGTTTTTTGCTGTTGAGTTGTACAAGCCCCTTATATACATTGGATGTTAACCCCTTATCAGATATATGATTTGCAAACATTTTCTCATATTCTGTCGGTTGCCTTTTCATTTTGTTGATTGTTTCCTTTGCTGTGCATTTTCATTTGATGTGGTCCCACTTGTTTATTTTTACTTTCCCCCATGTGTTCTTCTAGGAGTTGGTCAGATCTAATCATTAAGTCTTTAATCCATTTGAGTTGATTTTTGTGTATGGTATAAGACAAGGGTCTAATTTCATTTTTTTGCATGTGGATATCCAGTGTTCATTATACCATTTATTAAAGAGTCTATCCTTTCTCCATTGTATATTTTTGGCAATTTTGTCAAAAATTAGTTGACCATATATGTGGGTGTATTTCAGAACTCTGTGTTCTGTTCTATTGGTCCCTGTGTCTGTTTTTATGCCAATACCATACTGTTTTAATTACTATAGCTTTGTAATACAGCTTGAAGTCAGGAATTGTGATGCCTTCAGCTTTTTTCTTGTTCAAGATGGCTTTAGTTGTCCTGGTTGGGTGGCTCAGTCGGTTGGATCATCATCCCGTACACCAAAATGTTGTGGGTTCATTGGATCCCCTGTCGGGGCACATATGGGAGGCAACTGATTAATGTTTCTCTCTCTCTCTCTCTCTCTCTCTTGCTCTCTCTCCCTCCCCCCCCCAAAAAAAAGAAGATTGCTTTAGCTATTCAGGGTCTTTTCTGGTTCCATACCAATTTTAGGTTTTTCCTATTTCTGTGAAAATGTCTTTGGAATCTTGATAGGGATTGCACTGAATATATAGACCACTTTGGGTAGAATGGACATTTTAACAATATTAATTCTTCCAATCTGTACACTTTAAACTCAGAAGATTTTCCCATTATTTTTACTGCGGGGATTGATAAAATAGGAAAGTCCCAAGAGACTGTTAGAGTCTGGCAATGGGTGAAAAAACAGCCTGGCAAGATTTAAGAACATGCCCTGGCCAGTTTGGCTCAGCGGGTTAGAGCGCCAGCCTGCGGTCCAGAGAGAACAGGGTTCAGTTCCCGCTAGGGGCATGTACCTCGGTTGCAGTTTGTCCCCGGCCCTGGTTGGTCGTGAGGGAGGCAGCCACTCGATGTGTCCCTTTCACATCGATGTTTCTCTCTCTCTCTCTCTCTTCCTCTCTCTCCCTCCCACTCTATATGAACAAAAAATGGAAAAATGTCCTCGGGTGAAGATTAAAAAAAAAAAAAAAGATTTAAGAACATAAAGAACAAATAGCACTTTAACTCTGAGCAGTGGCATCACCAGGCCCCTCGCTGCTTCTGTCTCAGGCTATTGTTTGAGCATCTGGGGCAATGGGAGGTCCAGTCCCACTGACTGACAGTCAGAGGGAAGTCGGGAGAGGGAGGGGAAGAGAGGAGATGTCAAGTTCAGATTTTGATATGTTGAGTTTAAGTTCTCTGTGGAACATCCAGTCAAGATGTTTAATAGGTATTTAAATACTATATGGTTTGGGGCTCAAGTGGGAGGATTGACTGAGAAATAAATTTTACAGTCACATAAAAAAGTTAATTGAAACCATGACAAGGGGAAGATTGTCAAATCAGGTTCATAAATCAGACCTTTTACCCAGGATCAAGTTTTACTAATAATTTCAAGGACATGTGTAATTGACGGGCACAGGCAATGCATGGCAAAGTCTGAGTCTGCCAGACTTCTGGCTGCAAGGAGATCAGCTCTGGCCTGGATTTCACATGTGAGACCTATAAGAGATGGCTGGGGAACATCACTTACACACGAAAGAACAGTTTCATTTATAATCTCTCCATGTTCTATTCAATTAGGTACATGATTTGCATGATATTTTCCAGAGCATCATGACTATAAATTCATAGATTCCAGGCTTATTTACCATGAGTAATACTAGATAGAGCAGGTAGACCTGCTAAACACATTCTGTAGAAAATGCCCTTTTCAATCTAGGTGCCTACTGTAGGAAAATGTCTCTAACGTCCCTATCTAGCTTGTTCCCCTTGTTACTCTTTATTTCAACACCCTGCTGTGGTTATCGCAGCATTGCATTTATTTATTTATTTATTGACGATCTCCCTCACTAGACTGTGAACTTTAATGATGAGGTCAGACCATGTTTTTCACCATCGAACACTCAGAGCCCAGCCTAGCACTTAACAGAACAGTCACTCACTATTTGTTGAATAAATGCTGAAACAAAAGAAAAAGGACAAGAGTGAAGGGGAGTGGGGGAGAGAGGAAGAGAGAGAGGGAGGGCAGGAAGGAAGGAAGCAGGGTAGGAAGGCAGGGGGTGGGGAGACAATTGAACTGGTCCAGTTGGGTTTTTGGTGGCAGGTAAGCTAGGAAGACAGTGGGACAGTTGAACTGTGGACATGGCAGCAGTGCAGTCTGGGAAGAGGTGCTGTGAAGGACCCGACCACAGGCTTTGAGAGGTAAGAGGACGCCTAACCTGCCTTGAGCTGCAAGGATCAAGAAAAGCTTTGAGGTGAGGAGGTAACTTTTGAACATCTTGAGGACCAGCCTCCAGGACAGAGCTGGGCTTCTGTGATTAGATCAGGTTCACAGAATTGTTCAACATACACGAGGTGGGAAGAGCAGTGGGTAAACACACAAGGGTTGATGCTTTGATGTAGAGGAAGGGTGGAGATAGGCAGCCCATGGTGGTTTGGCTCCCAGAAACCCAGATTCCTTCTCTCTTCCTACTCCATCGTCTTGACTGTAAGGGACCGGGTGCCTGAGTTAGTTGGGCCTGTGCGACACAGGACTCCGAGAACCTCTTCTATGCATCTCCCCCTCCCGCAGCACGTGAGCTGAGACTTGTGGCAGAAACCCACAGCTAGTGCTGACTAGGACTGCTTGAAACTCTTCCTCTTCTGTGCCTCGGTTTACCTGAAGTACATCCACTCTTCCTGGGTTTTATGATGGACTTCCTCAATTAGTTCTAAAACATTAGTCAGTATAAAGAAAAGGAAACAAAATAAGACCACAAAACTTGAGCAGCCCAACCCGTTGTTGGGTGGGTCTAACCATCTACCATGGTGTGCAGTGGGCACCCAGCGGGCACCAACCCACTTTGCTTCTTAGATGCAGAATTAAGGACAACAGAAATCTCAGAATCATTCATTCATGGATTTGAATGCCTGTTGATAAAATGTTAAAGGCCCACTGTCTCACTGGGGGCAACTTCCAAACAGAAATTGTTTTCTGTGATTCTCAACCCAGTGGGGATTTTGCCCCCTGCCCTTCCCCTCAGGAGACACTTGGCAATGTCTGGGGACCTTTTTAGTTGTCCCAACTGGGAACTTCGGTTGGGGTACGACTGGCGTCTGTCTGGGGAATAGAGGGCCAGGGATGCTGTTAGATATTCCATGAGGCACCAGGCAACGCCCACAACAAAGACCTGCCCAGCCCCCAATATTAGTAATGCCGAGGCTGAGAAAGCCTGGGCACCTGTCCAGCACTAGGTTGGTGTAGGTGATGGCAGCACCGGCTGGCAGAGTCAGGCTTGTCCCAGGGCCCCTGACAGCCTGCCTTGGGGTGAATCCCCTTCCACTCCCCTTCCTTTCCGTTCCCCCCTTCTCCTCTACACTGCCTCCAACAGTTGGATTGTCCCACCCACAGACTCCAAAGCTCCCATTTCCTTCCTCCCAGACATATGTCCGCTGTGAGCAGGCAGGGCGGGCTTGGTACAGCCCTTGTCCAGCTTCTGCTGCGGCTCACAGCACAGATGTGGCCATTGCAGCCCCCTGGGAACACCCACTCTGCTTCCAGGGCTCACAGGTGACAGGTACTGGGGTCTGCACCTCTCACCCAGAGATCCCACTACGCACAGGGGAGGGTGACTCCCTGGGAGACGTGTAGTGGAGTCTTACCCAGACAGCATCTTCGCTTTGGAGGGAAGGGAGAGGGTGAGAGATGGAGCGGGAGCAGGGGGTGGCTGGGGGGGAGGAGGGAGAGAAGCAGCCAGCAGCCAGGGAGGAGATGGTGATGGGATGGATGGGGCGGGTGGGGGAGGAAGTGTCCGCGTTTCCTGCCAGCTCCTGCCATCCATCATCCTTTCCTGGAGGGGAAATCAGTATTCCTCCCTCTTGTTCTCTCCCCAAATGTTCTGAATTTAGAAAAGAAAGAGCAAAACCCTGACAAATGCATATTGTTTTCCGACTATGAATGCTGCATCCGCTTCCACCCCCACACAGATGTCAGATGTCGCTGCCTCTTCCTGGTGGTGGCTGGGTGTGTGTCGCAGGCTTGGGCTCCCTGCCACCACGGCTGGCAGTGCCCGCTGTGAGCACAGATGGAGCCATGAAATGGACTGTCGCCTCGCCACTGGAGGTCACCTGGTTGCCTACGGAGCAGGTTCTGGGCCATTTCTTGTAGGACGAGCATTTCCCACTCAAAACTCTGTTGGCATTTCCCCCTGACAACTCACTTGCTTGGAAAATAATTGTGAAACCGGTTACCCTTCCTGTTTAAAGCACTCTGTCACTCGTTGCTCTTTCCTTAGAGGTAGCAGAGCAGAGGTGGCCGCTTCCTTTGTTCAGATGAGGAAAGAGAGGCTGAGAGAGTGGAAGGCATTCACGTGGAGTGAATTGTGCTCAGGACCGGGATTCGTGGGAGACAGACATGTCAAAGCCCCAGAGCACCCGTGGGCCCGGTGGCCTGAGTTCCAATTCAACCCCTCACTTGCTGTTAAAGGCAGAAATGTCTCCAATTCGGTCCCCTCCAATCATACGATTGAGTGACTTTAAACAGAGACATAAGAAATACCATGGAACCCTCTTTGTGAATAACAGCAACATTTGTATATCGCTTCCTATGTTCCAAACGCTCTTCTAAATACTTTTATATGAATGAAGGTCCCATCCTCCTCAGAGGAACCCTACGAAGTAAGTATGATTATCAGGCCTTGCTTACAGATTGAGGAAACTAAGGCCCAAAGAGGTGAAGTGATTTGCCCAAGGTCACACCGCTGTGAGGTGGGAGGGCTGGTAGTCACACCCAGGGCATCTGGTTCTGGAGGCCGTGGATCTAACCACCAGGCTTCACTGCCTCTGGACACTCTCTAAGGCCAGGACACTGGCCCTTGGGTCTGATAGCTGGGTTTAGGGCCTCAGATCGTACTCACTTGCCGAGGGATTTGGTCAAACTTGCTTAAGCCTTGTAGCCTCCTCGGTAAAAGGAATTTCTAGAGAAATTTAAGAGTACCTTATAAAGTAAAAGTCAATGATTTTACTTTTGCAAAGCATGTTGGGGCAGCTCTTTCTCAGATGGGGTGCCCTTTCTTGGAAGAGCAACGGGACAGGGGAGGAGGCTCTTCATTCCTCTCGGGGGGTCTTCCACCAGAAACAGAAGACGCCAGTCAATAAACCATGCAGTCAACGCACCTTTACTAAGTGTCTGCAGTGTCCCGGGTCCGGGCATATCAGTGTGACGGAGGCAGGTGTGGAGGGTGCCTTCCTGGGGCTTGCACCATGGCAGGGAAGCCAGCATGGGACAAGTAATGACTGAGTGACAAAGTTCACTGAAGTCCAGGGCTCCGTGGCAGACTCAACCAAGTCGAGGGTTAGGGGAGACAAATCTGAGAAATGAACAAGTGAAACTAAGTTCCCAAGTAAGACACTCCCTTCCCCACCTCACCCTGGTTCACAGAGCTCTTCAGACCCTGACCCTTCTGTTCGTTAGCGTGTTGCTAACGTGCTACAGATCCCGAGGCACGCCCGGAGTCTGGGTGCTCTACGTCTTGTTTGCGGTCTGCAATCACCCTCAGAGCGAGGTGAGCAAGGGGAATTGTTTGCTGGGTTTGCGGGGGGTGAACAGGGCAATGAGTATAAGCAAATGTGTGGAGAGCAGAGCGAGAGGCTCAAATGATTTACGTAAAGGGAGGAGAGAAGAGGAAGAGAGGGAGCAGGCGTCTAACTGGAGACCGACTGCTTAATGCCTTCTCTAGAAATACCCGGTTCCCCCACACTTATTCCACAAGCAGTACACAGGGCCCGACGATAGGCTTTTTACAGTGACATTCAGCCATCAACTGCTGAGGACATACCAAGTGCCAGCACTCCCTAAACCAGGAACAGGACGGACAAGGTCTCCGCACTGAGCCCAGTGCGCCTCACCCCGAAGCTTTGCGGACCTGACCAGAACGGGGCTGCCTTGGGACCATCCTCAGCAGGCCGTGGCATTTGGAATAAATGCAAATCTAAGTCCCGAAACTTGGAGGTGCATTAGCAATTCTTTGCTAGAAATTTCTTGAAGGGGAGATGAAGAAACCACATCAAAACTTGCCAAAAATGCTCTAGTCTCAGCTCTGTTCCCCAAACGTACAATTCACAACCGCTGCTCATATTCCTCCCTCCTCCTCTTCCCATTTCCAGCCAACCTGGTCTTCCTCCCCCTCCCTTCCCCACCCTCTCCTTCTCCTCCCCGGTGTCTACCTGCCCTCTCTCAGGCATAGTGCTTGAGATTCTTCCATTTCCTCCACGTTTGCTTCTGCACACGTCTCCCCAGCCAATGTCACAAGAGCCAAACACAGCTTTCAGGCTCCCATGAGTCCTCCGTGTCTCCTCTCCTCCTTGGTTGGGAGTACGCACTCCTTCATTCTCCCCTCCTCAATCCCTCGTTCTTTTCTTGTCCTCTTCAGACTCTGGGTCAGAGGACTCCCTCAGCGTCCTGCTTCGACCAGGGCTGTGTCCCAACTCCAGCAGCTTGACTCGCATGGCTCCCAACGGTCAACCAGGTCTCCCTGGGTGGTTCCACCAGGCCCGTCCCCTCAGCTGTGGTTCCTCTGGTTAGCCGGTAGGGATGGTGGGGATGCTATTTATCCTTTTCCTGTTGAACTTTTCCATTTATTTTTACTGCCTTCTCCTGAAACTCAGTTGGCCTGAAACTATACACTATCTCACTCACAGAAAGTGCTTGATCTTCACTGGGCCTGTCTCTGCCGCTGGCACCAGCCTCAGTGTCTTTTGGCCAGTCCTGGAACTGGACAGCAGGTCTTCGTGGGGGCCATGGCCAGGACTCGGCTCATGGGCGACCTTGGAGAGAGCCGTAAAATCCCCGAGACAGTATACAGTCACAACACTGAGTGTTGGGACTGGGAGAAAATATTTGCGGCACATCTATCAAAGGACTCGCACCCAGAACAGGTAAAGGATTCTTGCAACACAGTTAATTTAAAAATGGGTAAAAGACTTGACATTTCACAAAAGAAGATTTACACGTGATCAATAGGCACATGAGAAGATACTCAACAGATATTCGTTAGTCATCGGAGAAATGTAAATTAAAACCGCAAGGAGGTACCACTACCCATTCACTAGAAAAGCTAACGTTTGACTCTGGTAGAGATCAAGTATGGACAGGATGTGGAGAAACTGCACTTCTCATACAAGGCTGATGGAAAACGAAAGCGATGGTCTAAGAGGCCCAGGTCCAGGCCACGGCCCTGTTTCTAACGGCGGAGTCTGCAGAGCACACGGTCAGATCACAACCCTCAATGCCCAGGCCCAGCAGAGCCACCGGCAGCAGTGACACTTGTGAGGAGGAGACTTCCTTCACAGCGGGCTCTGTGCCAGGCTCTGTGCTGGGCCCCGACTCTGTGACCCCTTAGCTCTGGCCAGGACCAACCTTCCTGGAGCCACGGAGCTTTCCTGGGGCTTGCAGACCAGCGACGGAATCAGGACACCAAGTTCAAACCCCGACTCTGCCACCAAGTAAGCTGGGTGACCTTGGGCAAGTCACTTCTCTCTGTGGGTTTCAGGTTTCTCATTTGTAAAATGAAAAGACTGTCGTCTTAAGGACCCTTCCAGACTTTTCATTCTATGGCTCCAACATTGGCTCTAGGAATCACCGAAATGCCGATTTTAGAAACAGCAAAATCAAGACCAGATTTCTAAATAGGGTCTCAAAGCACACTGAAGGCAATTTCCTAATCAAACACAGAAGAGTCACTGGCACGCAACACATATCTTCTTACGCCTCTGTTAAAGTAGAATTTAATACAAGCTGCAGGTGTCTGAAGTGTCTACCTGGTGAGCTTTGGGAGATGCCTTCACCTGAGAAGCCATCATCTCAAGCCCAGTACCCAGCATTCCCTTCCCTCCCACAGGTTACCTTGTGCCCTTCAAAGCCATTGCCCTCCCCTCTGGCCCCAGGCAACCACTGATCTGCTCTCTGTCACAGATGACTTTGCATTTTCTAGAATTTTATGTTAGTTGAATTCTACAGTATGCACTCTTTTCACTCAGCATAGTGATTTGGGGATTTCTCCATGTTACACGTGTCAGTAGTTTGTTCCTTTCATAGTTGAGCCGTATTCCATTGTGTGGATAAACCACCACGTATTTTATCCGCTCAGCCGTTGAAACACATTTGGGTTGTTTCCATCTTTTGCTGTGACGAATAAAGTGACTATAAAATTTCACATGGGAAGTCTGTGTGTGAACAGGTGCTTTCATTTTTCTTGGGTAAATATTTAGGAGTTGGATGGCTGGGTCCTCAGGTAGGTAAACGTTAGACTTTTAAAGAATTTACCAAACTGATTTTTTTTTTTATCCTCACCTGAGGATATTTTTCTATTTATCTTCAGATAGAGTGGGAGAGAGAGAGAGAGAAACATCGATGTGAGAGGGTCACATCGACTGGTTGCCTCCCGCATGACCCCGACCAGGGCTGGGGACCAACTGCAACCGAGGTACGTGCCCTTGACCAGAATCAAACCTGCGACTCATTGGTCCACAGGTTGACACTCTATCGCTGAGCCAAGCCAGCCAGGGCTTACCAAACTGATTTTTTAATGGGTTGGACCATTTTACAATTCCATCAGCCTTGTATGAGAAGTGCAGTTTCTCTACACCCTTGTCCACACTTGGTCTCTGCCATTCATTAGCTTTTCTAGTGAATGTGTAGTGGTACCTCCTTGTGGTTTTAATTTACATTTTTTTGATGACTAATGAATATCTCTTGAATATCTTTTCATGTGCCTATCTATCATTTGTAAATCTTTCTTTCTGGAATGTCTGTCAAGTCTTTTACCCATTTTTAAATTAACAGTGTTACAAGAATTCTTTACCTGTTCTGGGTGTGAGTCCTTTGATAGATGTGTTAAAAATATTTCCTCCCAGTCCCAACACTCAGTCTTCAGTTTTGTGACTGTATACAGTCTCAGGGAGTTTCTTATTAACTGCAAACCAACACTTTCATAAAACATTATAAAATTGAATTACTAGAAAAATGAACATATAAAGTGTAAGCCCAAACTGTCATTGTTAGATTCGACCAGCAGAGAATCACTACTAAATGGCTATAAAGGCTTCCAAGCACCCACTCTCCATTTCTGTACTTATCTCTACGTGGACCAAGAACAAGCTGTTGGCAGACCAGCGGTGGTCATTGTTTCACACTTTGAAAAGTAGTTCCCTAAAAGATTCAATTTTAATCTCCAAGAAATAGGGGGTCTGGCCACCAAGCCTAGGCTTTCTAAAGTGTAGGAGGATCACGTAAGAGTATGGATTGGATGGGAATGAAGCCTTCATCATTTGAATTGAGACTACAGTCTTATGTGTTATTCACTGTCTTGAGCACTAGAACCTCACAAAATTCCTAAATGCCCCCAGGTCCCAGAATAGCTTAACTGGGCACCATGGCTCCGGGATGCAAAGAGCCCGTTTCATTCTGAATTCTGCATTTTTACACCAGAACAGGCCAGGGAGGGGCATTTCTATCTTTGGTCTCTGCTCACCTCTCTCTCTGCTATGACTGGGCCTCCCTCCCTGTGGAGCATCCTTCCATGGCGCTGTCCTTGGTCACGCAGGGGCTCAGATGCTATGTAAGCAGCTGCCTGCACAGACACGGGGAGGAAAGGCAGCCTCCCCTGGGGGTTCAGAGAGCAGGGCCAGATCTCAGTGTCGCCCACACCAAGAAGAGCAGACAAGGCCTGGGTTTGCCTGACCTGAGTCGGACTTGAGGGCAGTGGTCCTGAGCTATGGGGTCAGGTCCAGAATCACACTAGTCAAGGCTCAGGGCTTAGCCCCAAAAACATGAGCATCTAAGCCCCACATTCCTTGCCTGTAAAATCGGGAGAACTGTCACATGGACTGCATAAGGCAAGGCCAGGTGCCATGACACAGATGAAGTGATGAGCAAAGCCTGGCACCTGTTAACCCAGTAGACGCAGACACCTGTCACAGAGCAAAGCTGAATGACAAGACCTGAGGTTGGGATAGGCCATTAAATGAGTTCTCTCTCCTCTCCCCACCCTCTTCCTGGCCTGGACTTGAAGTTCTCTATGTAAAGCCCACTAGTTGCTCAACTGGAATGCCACAAATGGCAGGGAGCTCACCACCTATGGGCAGCCCTGCTCAGCTCTGCACAGCTTTGCCCAGGAGAACATTCTGATCGAATGGGCTTTCCTGAAGCCCTCGTGCCCATGCACTGGGTGCTGCTCCTGGGGGCCACCCGGACAGCCCTGTGCGTGTGTGAAGACCGTGCATCTGGTCTCACGGAGCATTGAATTCTCCAAGATACACGTCCCCAGCTCCCTGTCACATCTCCTGCTTAACACCACGGCTGCCTCTCCTTGAACCCTGGGGCCTCCGGGCCTTCCCTTCCTCCTGTTGACCCCCACTCAGCAGGCACCATCCACATTCAGGGGACACACTCAGGACTAAAGTCTTAAGCTGTCACTCTCCCGTCCCCTCCCTTCCCCTTCCCTTCATTCCTTCCCCTTCCTTCCTTTTCCTTCCCTTTCATGCTGAACAATTCAGTCTGAAAGCCTTGCTGGAGCACCTATTGTGTCCTTAATTCAGGGACAAGAGAGCCAGTGTGTCTCAGGGCGGCGTGAGGGCAGCGAGGAGGACATCCACAAGGGAGAGTGGCCTGGCACAGGGTACTGGAGCCCAAGCAGGGGGAGGAGGACTTCCTCAAGGAGCGAGGGCCGGGTGAGAGTCAGAGCCTGGCTGGGGCATCGGGCGTCCATGCAGTGGGCTGAGAACGCGAGAAGCCAGAGTCCAAGCGAGGTGTCCCTGTGGAGGGGCCTGGCACTGAGAAACAGTCTATAAAACAACTGGCCCATAACCTGCAAAAGTATCAAGGAGGTAAAAATCAAGGCAATACAGAGGAATAGTCCCAGACTGCAGAGAAGTAAAGAGAAGAGACAGCTCAAGGCAGCATGTCATTCTCAATGGATCCTTTGCTCTGAAAGACCTGGTGGGCCAAATGGTGAAATGTTATGGGGTCTAAGGATAATGATGGCTCTCAAATAATCAGATAGGGAAAGGCTTATTATGTAACCGTACTTCTTACTTTTCTGTAAGTTTATAATTGCTTGAAAATTCTTTTAAAAAGACAACTTCAGAGCCAGTACTGAATTAGAGATTGCCTGACTCTGCTCTTTATTTGTGAGATGGGGACTAAGTTGCAGACAGTTTCAGTGACTTGATCGGGTCACATAACTAGTGGGATTAAAATTGGGACCCAAACCCTTCTTTTTAATTTAATTTAATTTAATTTTTCTTTATTGATATTAGAGAGAGAGGAAGGGAGAGGAAGAGAGAGATAGAAACATCGACGAGAAAGAACATTGATTGGCCGCCTCCTGCATGCCCCCCACTGGGGATCGGGCCCACAACCTGGGCATGTGTCCTGACTGGGAATCAAACCGGCGACCTCTTGGTGCATGGGTTGATGCTCAACCACTGAGCCACACTGGCTGGGCCCAACCCCTTCTTTTAAAACTTACTGTTGGATCTATTCCAAGTCTCTCATTTTGTAGCTTAAGAAAGTGAGGTCCAGGGCCATGAAGAGATTTGCCCCCAAAGGAGCTGAATGAATGTGAGGTGTCAGTTATGTAGGGAGCTCCTTAGGTGTCTGACTGAACTCTGAGTCCACGTGGAAAGATGGTTCTTCCAGATGCTGGCCCTGGAGCCAACATCCTCTAGAGGGGAAGTCCCCTGCCACTCACTCAGGACTTTAATTTGTTGCCGGGCAGAGTGGTCACACATGAAATGCATACATGAGTTGCTTTGCCTGCAAACATCTCTATGGCTTCTGGAATCTTCTACCCTCTCAGTCGCTGATGGCTTGGGACCTTGCCTTTCCATGTTCCAGTCATCAACCAACCGGCTGGCAATTCTGAACAGTAGAAAGGCATCCAGAGGCTCTCCAAGGTGACATTTGTCTGATGGGGGCAAGGACAGAGCAGACTGTTATGGGCTGGATTGTGTCCCCAAGATCCACATGTTGAGTTTTAACCCCCAGCACCTCAGAATGTGACTGGATTTAGAGATGGGGCCTTGAAAGAGGCAATTACAGTGAAATGAGGTCATTAGGGTGGGCCCCAATCCAATAGGAATGGTGTTCTCATGAAACAAGGAAAGAAGGAAGACCATGTGAGGACACAGGGAGAAGACGGCCATCTACAAGCCAAGGGGAGGGACCTCAGGAGAAACCAGCCCTGCCAGTGCCTTGATCTCGGACTTCCAGCCTCAAGACTGGTGAGAAAACACATTTCTGTCCGTGGAATTTTATTATGGCAGCCCCAGCAGGTTTCTACAGCGGGGGTGAGGAATGCCGGAGAATCGGCGCTTCCACAGACCCCTGGCTCTTTGCACAGACCCCTCTGCCCACACTGTAATGTCACCTCCCCGCAGCAAGCTCATCCAAGTGGCAATCACCCCATTTGGACACTAGTCAAGGAAAGCAGGGGACAGAATGTTCAATCTGGAGTGAGAAGTCCCAGCACGTCCACTCAGGAGTTGTGTGATCTTGGGCAAGTCATTGAACCTTGCTGAGCCTTAGTGTCCACGTGTAGAAATAGGATTCATAATTCCTGTTTTACTGTTTCATAGAATAGTTGAGAAGATCAAGTGTAGAAAGGGATAGAAACTAAAAAACACATCAGAAATGTGAGGGATTGCTATTAAAGATACTAATAGTATAGTACCCATAATAAAAATATTTCTGGAGCTCCCGTTTCAGTTAGAAAATGCAAACGTTATTTTGTGTAATCCAGGAGGGAATAAGAGATTTACACAGGTAAAGCTATGCACGAGATGGCACGCAACGAAATACAGTTCATGGAACAGAAAGCGAGTGTTCAGAGGAGGCAAAGCCATCACGGCGGGTGCGCATTTGGTGCAGTTCATGCATTCATCACACGTGTTTACGGGGAGCTTTTGTGTGCCAGAGAGAGAACCGTGAACAAGACAGCACACCCTCAGAAAGTCTATGCTCTAGCAGTTAACAAACATGTTCTGAATATGACAGGTGGAGACAGCGCAGTGAGGAAAAGAAAGAAGCGGGGAGAGGGTGGGAAGGCTGCAGGTCGGGCTGCTTTATTGATTAGTGAGGACCTCACTGTGAAATCAGACCTAGGGGAAGAACCATGTCGCTGCATGGGAAAAGAACCCTGTAGATGGTATCGGGTGCCTTTGCCAAACAGAGCTGCACAGAGCTTTGCAAAATGAGTAGGGCTTGACTAGGTTGCAGGGGAGGGCGTTGGAGCTGAGGGAACCCAGCCAACAAGGCTTAGGTGGGGTTGGCCAAGATGGTGCTACAATTCTCAGATGTTGCCACCAGGTGGCAGAGTGACTTCAGGCAAAAGATCTACTAGGTGTCTGGGAACAAAGTTCTTTCTTCCAAATAAGGAGTGTTTGGCTAGGCCCCAAGATGCCCAGGAGGCTAGAGGAACAGCACACATGTCCCTGAAGGGTGAGGAGGTGCAAGAGGTTCCTTGCCTGACAACTGGTTGAAGATTTCTGAGAGTCAGCGTTATTCCCCCATCCTCACAATGGCTGCCACCCCCAGCTTGACAATGTGGCAAGCACTTAGTAAATAAACTACAAGGCATTTTAGATACCCAAAGGATCGTCATTATTCCATAGAGAAACCCTAGAGTAAAACTCTGCCACCACGCCATAAGTAGGGCAGAGAAATCCAAGCTCCTAGAATGGAAGGTTGGGGAGTTGCAAGTCAATGAGTGAATGGTCTGTCCCAGCTCAGGCTTTTGCTTGGCGCCACCTGGTGGCAACTGCCTGATCTGGCGTAAATGTCAAAGGTGATTCTGGGTTCTAGGACTTTTGCTGGGACTTCCAAGACAGATACAGATTCCAGGACTCGAGGTGTTGGTGGTATATTGGTGAGCATAGCTGCCTTCCAGATTCCAGGACTCCCCTAATTGGCACCATTTTGTTGGCCTTTTTGGAGAAAGTTGGGGCACAGGGACTCATCCTCTACTTCTCCGTTTCCTGAGTCAGGACTGCCTGCAGTTTTCCCACCCAGTTTTGCCTTCTCCTCCCAGCCTGCCCCTCTGCCTCCCTGCCTGCATGAGGAGAATATTTGATGCCAACTCTGTTATATCCAAATTCCTGTCACCCTGGGCTATGTTATCTTGGATTTTTACTGTATTGGGTTTTACTTCTTCTGAAGAAGCAGTTTTCCATTAGATACCTGTGTCTACCACATGATCTACTTCCCAAAGGACCTGCTATGTGTTCATTTGTGTGTGTGCATGTGTGTGTGCATGCGTGTATGATTGCACACATTTGTATAGCAGGGAGGAAGGGCTTGAGGGAAGGATGTTAGCTCAGTTATCCTGTCTTCTTGCGCATTCAGATGACTCTCAATAAATCAACTAGTTCCACTAAGACTTTTTCCTACCCCATCAGCCAAAATGGACCCAGCCTGCCTCGAGGACTGCTTTGAAATTCCCTTCTGCTGCCACCTTTCCTTATTGTCCTCTTATTTCTGAGCATGCTCAGAAGATCCTGAAAGTGGTGGGCCCTGAGCACCATCCATCTCCCCTTCCTTCTGGGAGGGCCGTGGAAGGATATCCTTTAAAAGCAGTCAGTGCTCAACAAGCAGTAAAGGTCATGCTTCATAGCTGAAGGTCAAAAGGCACAGGAAGCAATCCTGCACAGCAGACTTCTCGCTGATCTCCTCCTCTGTTGCCTTCTTTTCTATAAGACAATGACCTTGTGAGGCAGAAACACCCTTGGCTGCAAAATACAGTCCTTCCCTCATTCATTCATTTTGTCGTTGATTCGAGTAAGTGTAAGTGTCTTTGTGCTGGGAAACACAATGACAGGCAGTGCGCGGTCACTGTCTGGGGGGAGCTCAATGTCTGGTAGGGGAGCCCTAGTCCCCAGCAGCAGTATCAGAGGTTGATGGATATAGTAATAAAAGTGCCACGTTGGAGGGATGAACCGAGGGCCATGTGTCCCAGAGGACTGAGGACAAGCTTTCCTGCGACGTCTTTTGCCTGGGTAACCTCGTTCAAGATTCGGGAACTGCACAGAGGGGCTTCACTTCCTAACCCTGGCAATGCTGACCAATGAATCACAGGGAGGGAT
Source organism: Tadarida brasiliensis (assembly GCA_030848825.1). Lineage (NCBI taxonomy): Eukaryota > Metazoa > Chordata > Mammalia > Chiroptera > Molossidae > Tadarida > Tadarida brasiliensis. The sequence goes on along the minus strand of CM061259.1, from coordinate 41,332,800 downwards.
GAGGGGAAGAGCCAAGAATGATGGAACAGTGTCTCCTCACCCTGCACCATCTCAGAGGTGCTCAGTGACTAGGGAGAAGTCTCCGCCCCATCCTTTTAGGGGACAAAAAAAATCATTGCATATGGCTTTGTCCCGGGTCAAGTCCCAAGCTATCCTCATGTAAAGCATTCCTGATTCCCTTTTCTTTCCATGGGTCTGTTTGATGGGAGCCAACAAACCACTTCCAAAAGCAGAACCTTTGCAAAATCCCGGCTTTCAAATGGTCCTGCCCAAAGGGACAGTAAATGACAGAACCGTCACATAGTGGGATAACAGCAGTGGGGAGTGACTGAATGGTGAAAAGCACTGCAGGAAATGACTGGAGATTACTGGGGAGAAGGGGCTCGTTCTCCTGCCTTGCCTCAGTCAGCCTTCATGGGACTACGCAAAAGGGAACATGTTCACACGTTCAGGAAAATGTACTGGGAGCCGTGGGTTATGAAGAAGCTTCTGATCCTCCTCTGACTGTGAAGGCGAGGGGAAGTTGGATTGAAACCAGAGACCCCATTTCTAACTCATGGATGCCCTAAAGTTTGAACTTTTGAGGAAGCCCTTTCTTTGAGAGACTGAAATCATGGGAGTGTTAGTAATGGCAAAGCCGGCGATGGCTGGTGGGAGCTCCAGGGAGCAACTCCCTACTCTAATCTACCCTGCATTGGGTTGAAAAAGCAAACCTGTGGCCCTGGCTGGATAGCTCAGTTGGTTAGAGCATCATCTCAATATGCCAAGGTTGCAGGTTCGATCCCCGGTCAAGGCACATACAAGAAATCAACCAATGACTGTATAAATAAGTGGAACAACAAAGCGATCTCTCTCCTTCCCTCCCTCCCTCTCTCTCTTTCTCTCTCTCTCTCTCTCTCTCTCTCTCTCAATAAAAAAATAAAAATAAAAGAGCAAAACTTGTTCCCACTTTACCAGAACTGAGCCCAGGAAGCTGGTGCACACGGGTCGCATGGATCCCAGGCTTTCATCTGCCAAATTTGTGTCTTCCTTTTTCTTCTGCACGAGCCATTTTTCACGCAGCAAACACATTTCTTAGACATAGTCTCAAGTTGAAAATCTTCGAGGATGTATTCTGTCCAAACAAATGGAAAAACCAAGACAAGCCTCTCCATTTTGATCACCCTTTTGCTTTGTGTTAGAAATAGCCTCGAGGTGCCGTTAAAGGTTTCATTTTTCCTGTCTAATCATGAAAATTCGGGCAATTACCGGGAAGAGAAACACGGTAGATGACAAGGAGCATCGGACCTCTAGCCACTCTGTTGGTTTTGCTCCATGGAAGAGGGGGCTCTGGGAGTCCGTCTGATGAACCCTTGAATAAGGATTAATACAATATTGATATGTGTGGAACACATTTACGTGCCTGTTAAACACCATGGGTGCTGTGAAATCTCATTCCAGATCCACGAGACCCAGGAAGTAGGCCAGACTATTTCTCTCCATTGGACAGATGAAGAAAATGAGGCCCGTGGGGATTGAAATAACTTGTCAGGGGCACAGAGGAACAAATGGTGGGCTTCTCATTCCTGGGCCATTCCCAGGAGGCTGCTGGGGAACCATCTAGAGAGATGTGAGCCCTGTGGAGCCAGCCAGGCTTTGGTTCTGATCTGAGTTGCATGTGGTCTCCTACCCTAGAGACTCGGAGGCCCCCTTTGCCCTTGCTCATGACCTTTGCTCCTGTGGCCACACCTCAGGCCTCCAGATCTTCCAAGTGAGATGCACACATTTTAAAAAAAGTTAATGTATCAATGCATCATCTGGGGATTCAACACCAACACTTATTTCTTTTAAAAGGCTCTAAGTTTTCATTATAACCCCTTCACTCTAAATGTCCAGCCTTCACTCCCCATTGCCTTTGTCCGTAAGGCCGCCGTTGGTCTTTCATCCATTTCACAGATGCCTGCTGAGACCTCCCCGCCAGGAGCTGGGGACCAGGCAGCAACAAGAAGCAGCAGCCGGTACTTGGCGGAGCGTCATGTAGACCATGTTACTTGGCGGAGCGTCATGTAGACCATGTTACTTGGCGGAGCGTCATGTAGACCATGTTACTTGGCGGAGCGTCATGTAGACCATGTTACTTGGCGGAGTGTCATGTAGACCGTGCAGGGGACAGGCGTCTAGAGGAAGTTGCAGCTGCAATAAATGTGATGCGGAAGACATAACCGGTGACAAAATGGAAAGGAGACGGGGGTCTGGCCTGTGTGGGACACCTCGGAGGGCTTCCTTGCAAGTGGCAAGGAACTGAGGTAGAAAGGGGTGAGGAGAACAGTGGAGGGAAGGACGTTCCAGGCAAAGGAAACAATATGTAAAAAGGCCTCAGCAAAGGCCTCAGGGTGAATCCGAGTCTCACAGGGGGTCTGGTGGCTGTGGAGAGAGAACGCAGGGCGTGCGCGGTGCAGACGAGGCTCCAGAGCTGGGCAGCGGCAGAGCAGACAGGACCACGGAGGCCATGGTAGAGAGAATCCTGCCCTCCTCTAATGAGCCAGGGGACGCCATGATGGAGTCCAGCAGGTGATGTGGTCAAAACTGCATTTTGGCCCAGCTGGTGTGGCTCAGTGGCTGAGCATCGACCCATGCACCAAGAGGTCGCCGGTCAGGGCACACGCCCAGGTTGTGGGCCCGATCCCCAGTGGGGGACATGCAGGAGGCGGCCAATCGATGTTCTCCCTCATCAGTGTTTCTATCTCTCTCTCCTTTCCTCTCTCTCTCTCTCTAAAATCAATAAAGAAAAAAAAATTTTTTTTTAATACTTCATTTTGGGAGAGGCCCTGTGGGTATATCGCGGAGGTTTGGGAGTGGAGTGGATGCTTGTGGATAGGTCAGGCGCTGTGGTGTGGTCCAAGGGAGAGGTTGATGGCTGGGTGGGTAGGTGGGAGGAGAACATTCCAGGGGGTGGAGAGAAGTCGATAGGCTCAGGACCTAGTTCAAAGGCCAAACTGATAGGACTTGATGGGCTGGACAAGGGTTGCTGGGGCAAGGAAGTAATCTAGATAGAGGAGAATGCACTTCCTTGAGATGGACGGGCGGAGTGAGTAGGCTGGGAAGACAGCACGCAGGCCGAGGCAAGTGCAAGTTTGCCGGGCCAACCTGTTTCCCATGCTCAGGAGCAGCCAGTGGTGAACATACATGAGCTCCTTTCAGTTCTGAGTGACTTCGTGAGTGTCTTAAGGAAGCAAATCCACACATTTGGAAAAAGCCCCGGCCACTGCTGAGGTCTTCATTGCCTGGATCCCATCCACGGCGCCTCAGTCTACTTCCATGACCTTTAAAATCTTCTCCTTGGTCCTAGCCAACCCAGCCTCAGTGTTGAAAGACCAGCAGAACCCAAGCTGGGTGATGGACACCCCCTATAGGTTGCTATGAGACTTCCTGGCTGAGGTTGGAATTTTCAGAATTCAGGTCATTTGTCCTAGCAAACCCACACCTGGGCTCACCTGTGTCCAAGGGCCCTGATGTTTCCCAAGACAAGACAGATCCCAGTGTTCCTACCAGGATTCAGGAGTTAGATCCAAGCTAATCTCGAGTTCTGGAACCTCCTTCTGTTCCATGGAGCCCTGCCACAGGGTCAGTCTGACTCCCTGACTCACTAAAGATAAATCTTACGGTGCCCACCCCTCCCACCCATTTCCAGGAGCTTTTCCCTACAGGCTAGAGGAAATCATGTCTATTTCCTAACAGAAGGTCACACTCTGACTTGGAGAAGACCAGCAGGGATCTACACGAACATGACTTCGGCACGTCAACTACCCTGAGCAGGCCGCTTGCTCACTGGAGCCTCTGAGTGCCAGGCCTCGGTTCCCACAGAGGGTTGGCCTCCGCCTGGCAGTGGGGACCCAAAGGGCCCCCTCTGCAAGACTCGGTCAGCCTGGGGAGGTCCGCCAGCCTGGGCCACACCTGCAGCCTGGCACAGTGGACCCCACAGCTGACTGCAACCAGAAAAACTTGAGAAGGAACTCCCAAGAGTACGTGATTTCTGCCCACCCCAACTCTAGAAAGAAGCGAATGCTGGAGTTTCCCTGCAACAATCGCATGTAAAAATGAATGAGTGAAACCTTGTTGGTTAAGGCACAGCGACGGGGACTTGGAGTAGAAGACGCTTCTCTGAGGTCCAGCTTGGCAGGTGAAGAGGCAAGTCCCCCTCGCTGGCTAGAATTCACTGTGACCTTTCACTAGGGACAAAACCAAGAACAGCCACATCTCCTAATGGTGAACCACAGACAACGGCTTCCAATACACTGGCAGAGAACTGAAACTAAAAACCTGGAGAACTAAAAACGTAAAAAGTACTTTCAAGTCTCTTACCCCAGTAGAACTATATTTTCATAGTTCCACGATAACTGGGCAATTTTCGAGAAAAGAGAGCCCAGACCCAAGAAGGGCTTCTCCTAACACAGACATCTGTATCAGGACCATATATTCATCCCCTGGGAGGGCTGTGAGGATAACAAAGACACGAGGTCCTCCCTGAGTGGGCCTCAGAGCTGGTGAGAGGGCTTGAGTCCATGGCCCCGCGTGTCTGCCACCTCCTGAGATGTCATGGACCCTGGGGTTACAAGGGCCAGAGCCAGAAGGACCTGCAGTGCCGGAGCAGGGCTGTGCGCTCTGGAGTGCGCTTTGCTCTTCCGCAGCGCGCTGATGCTGTCAGCTGGAACAGATCAGCAGCTCATAGTGATGCAGCAGCTGCTTTGCATTAAATAAGATGCAATGAAACCACCTGGAACCCGAGACGATGTTCCTCCGCAGAGCGCAAATCCATTGTCAAGCAGCATTTTCCTCTGCCACTAGGTGGCAGATGTTCATGGTGGGCTATGATGGCGGGGAGACTGCCACTCTCAGGGGTTCAGACTGGTGAGTTCGGTTTCTTGCTGCCTGGGCCGAGTCTCTGGAAGCTCCCTCCGTGGCTACCCTAGAGCTGCCCCTTCTCTCGCCAGGACTTTGGTCTCCAACAGATGTGACACTCACACTCCTTCTCTGGTTCTCCTGAGTTACCTTCCCTGTGAGCTGGCCTTTCAGGCACACTTGTCCCCAAGTTCCTCAGGCTCTAAGGGGAAGAAGCGGCCTCTTCCACGAAAGTAGACAACATGTCCCCTTGGTGTTTTAGGTCACTTGTCCCAACTCCTACAAAGATCTCCCAACTGACCCTCTTTCCTCCTTTACTACCCCTGACCCCTCACCTCGCTTCCTGGCCTCTCCTGGGGCCCAGAGTCAGCCCTCCCCTTTCCAACAGAGCCTGTCATTCACTCCGATAGCATTTCCCAAAGAATGTTCCCAGGGTCTCATGAAAACCTCTATGTTTGGGTAGGCTTGGGGCCCCCCCGCCCAGGCTTCATCTCCAACTTGAGGATGCACAGTGATGTTAGCACAGTAAAGGTTCTGGAAAGTCCTGTAGAAAAGGCCACCGTTTGACTTGGAAGACCCGGCTTTCCATAGACTTTTGTGACCCAGGAAGGCCTTTCTGCACATAACTTGTGAACATCCTACAGACGGCACAGGCAGTGCAGCGTCTGACGTGGGCACCCAGAGGTGCTGCCCGGCTGAGCACGGAGGTGTCGGCCATGGGCACACGTACCGGGTCTCACTTCCTAGGCATCCCAGTTCCCTGCGCGCCTTCACTGACTCCCCAGCCTGGCTTTTGCCCTTGGTTATGTCCTTATATTTCAGGCCCTGATAACTAATAACAAGTGAGTATCTGGGGCTTTCTAGAAGGCCCAGAATTCAAGCCTGAGCACGCAGTTCCAAATGAAACGTTGAAAGTTGATTTAAGCAGTGCCAAATAATAAATGTTTGTGGGTTGAGCCCTGGCCGGGTGGTTCATTTGGTAGGAGCACTGTCCCATACACCAAAAGGTTGCAGATTTGATTCCCAGTCAGGGCACACGTGGGAGGCAACTGATGGATGTTTCTCTCCCACATAGATGTTTGTCTCTCTCTCTCTCGCTCCATCGCTTTCTAAAAATCCATGAAAACATATTCTTGGGTGAGGATTAAAAAATAATAATAACATAAAATAAAATGTTTGTGGGTTGAATGAATGAATGATTGATTGAATGAACAAATAAATTTGCTGCACGACAAAGGAGGAAGCGAATGAGCTAGGATCCGGGCCATCATTCTGATTTATTGCCACGTGTAGGTGGAGGCCATGGTGTTCTTTCCGTGTACGTGCAGAAGACTCTCTGGCCTAAGGGAGGAACTGCTCTAGAAATCTCCATGCGTGGGCATACAGCTGTGTCATATTTCAGCAGGTGCCCTGTTCTCTCCAAAGCACTCCCTCTTTTTATGCTTTCCCATTTTCCTGTTTCCTTCTGGGAGAAAGCCTCGTTGGGGCCCATGGCTGTCGAATGTGCCTTCTGCATATCCTAAATACTTCTCTGGCAAAAGGGCAGCTGTACTCACAACAGCAGGTGTGTCCCGGGGTCTCACATCCTACAGCCAGCGGCTTCCCCGTGAAGGCTGGCTATCCTCACTTTCACAGGTGAGGAATGTGAGTTCCCACCGGAGTTGCTGAATTGCCTGAGGGTGAGCCACCGGCAGAATCAGATGCAAACCTGTGGCTCCTCACTGGCAGAGCTAGACCTGGGCTCCAGCCCCAGCTTCCCAGCAGAATTACAGGGAGGCTTAAAAAAAAAAAAAAAAAAACTATTGATGCCCAAGCTCACTCTGAGAGAGTAGTAGGGAAAGGACTCTGTCATGGTGCCCTGGCAACTTACACAGATCCACATGGGCTATGCGGGGGAAAGGTGTGAGGTGCAGCTTGTCTGGGTCTTGGCAGGACAGCTTGTGATGGTCCAGGACATGAGGGGGCGGGAGGCCTGGGAGGAGCTGCTGTGAGGCCCTGTCCCACCTCCTGTCGCTGTCATCCGGCCCCTTTGTCTCTGTGTTGTTCTTTCTGGCGTGTAGGGCGGAGCTCGCGGGAGGTGGCGCCCCTGGCGTGTTCTTTTTTTGCTGTCACTGTACGCTAGAAGCTAATAATGGCTCCTCGTATTAGGTCTTTTTTTTTTTTAATATGTTTTTATTGATTTTTTTTTTTTTTTTTTTTAGAGAGAGAGGAAGGGAGAGGGAGAGAGAAATAGAAACATTGATGGGCCACCTCCCGCATGTCCCCACTGTTTGAGCCCGAAACCCAGGCGTGTGCCCTGACCAGGAATTGAACCGGAGACCTCTAGGTGCACGGGATGGCGCTCAATCCACTGAGCCACGTGGGCCGGGCTCATCGTATTAGGTCTTGAGCTTGTCTCGTGTGTGTGCTGGACAAGAATCTGATTGGATGGGAGAGATCGAGCCCAGAATGTTCCATTTTTGACTGCGGTTTTTACTTTTTATGTTGAAACAATGACAGAATCACAGGAATTACAAAATAACGTACAGGAGGTCCCCTGTACCCTTCATCCAGTTTCCCCCAAGGACAATATCACGTGTAACCACAGTACGATATCAACACCGAGACGCTGACGTTGGCACGAGCCACCCGGCTCCAGATTTCACCCGTTTCACCGGGACGCGTGTGTGGCTCTGTGCCATGTTATCCCACGTGTAGATTTGTGTGGCCACCGCTGCGACCAAGACACAGAGCTGCCTCTCCACCACGGCTGCCTCACGCCACCTGTACAGCCCCGACTACCCCTCCCGGTGCTGCCCGGTGGCAACCACTAAGTCGTTCTCCACCTCGATCATTTGAGCGCGTCGAGAATGGCACGCAAGGGAGCCAGGCAGACTGTAACCTTTGGACACCGGCCTCCTCTACTCAGCATAGTTCCCCTGTGTTCCCTCCAAGTTGTGGCAGGTACAGGTAATTCCCTGCTTCTGCAGCTGCGTGGTCCCCTGGCGTGGGTGTGCCACGGTGTGTTCAATCACTCACCCAGCAGAGGACTTCCGAGCTGTTTCCAGTTTCGTGCTTTCGCGAGGAAAGCTGCGAGGAACATCCGCGTACAGGTTTTCGTGTGAACGTGTTTTCACTTCCCGGGGATGAACGCCAAGGGGCCGTCGCTAGGCGGCACGGGAGCTGCTGTTCGGGTCTGTAAGAAACAGCTGTAAACCCTTTTCCAGAGTGGAGGCCTGACGTGTGCTTTCCTCCCGCCTGCCCCTACCGAGCAGCGGGGGCTGAGTTGCTGCCCTGGGAGCCAAATTGAGGAGCTTCCAGAAGCTGCAGGAACTCCAGCTAATGGAGTCGAGACCTTCCACTCCAGTGTTTAAAGAACAATTCCTGGGAACGCCTTCTGAATCATTCCCCAATTATTTATCTACGGCCCTCTCAGATATGAGCTGAAGAAAGTGTGAGTGTGCACCCTGACATCCTCACAGGTTTCAGGGAGTGGTGGAACACGGCCTCAGGGCAGCGAGCTGGGGAGAAAGGCTGAGCTTTGTGTGATGCCCCCGACTCCCGCCACGGAGCCAGCCCTGGGGCGCAGACGGGGCAGCATCTGCCTGAGGACGTTGGTGGGGCTCCCCGACCCACTGCCTGGGAGCAGGAGTGACCCAGTCAGACTCCGAGCTGCTGGAGATTGTCCTCTAGACCGAGCTCTTGACCCCGCACCCCTGCCCTTCAGCCGGTCACGGGGCACCTGCCCTGCCTGTGGCCTTTGCCCGAAGACAGCACACACACAAGCTGGGAAACACCTCCCGTGATCGCGTCCCAGCATCTCACTCCCTTCGCCTCACCGAGCCCCAGACTTTCCCTCACAAACTCTCCCCACAAACCCCCTTGCCGCCCGCTCCCTCTGGGCTCCTCCATCCCCTCCCTGCTGGCATTACCACCCTCCACACTCCCGAGCCCGGGGCTAGCCAGAGGCCAAACAAAAAAAAAGGGAAACAAAAGCAAACAAAAGAATTCCCCTGACCCCCCAATAAACACACGCACACAAAAGAGCAGGCTTGTGGGAAGAGGAAGCTCCCACCAGCATCGACCCCGCGGGGGGGCTGGGGGTCCCCTCATTGTTCTCCCTCCCTCGGCCTCGTGATGACAATCCCAGCCCCGGACAGGTTGCAGCCCCCCTGCCCTGGGCCAGCACCCCTCCTCTTTTCCCACCTTGGGCCCCCTGAGAAAGACGCCTGGCAGCAGATGTCATAGGCCCCAGAGCGGTTCCCACAGGAGGAGGAAGTAAGCGCTCACAAAAGACCGGGTTTTCCCTGAGGAAGCAGCGGTGGCTTCTCAGTGACAGACTCCTGCAAGGATGAGGGACAGGGCAGGCCGGGACCCCTGGGACCAGGGCCAGGAGAGGAGCCTGGCTCGGAGGAAAGGAGGGCATTGTGAGCCCTTGTTTACGGCTCTGGCGGGGGCCGTGACCTTGCTGCTTGTCAACAGCCCCAGGCTCCCACCTCTCCCCACAACCCTCACGCATTGTTGTGGAGTCGGCCCATTCATAATTTTATTTGGGGGCGGTTGTTTTTCGGCCTCCAGCCCCTCCCCCAACTGGCTCACTTTCAGCATTGTCACCCAGATAAAAAGCAAGATATCCTTCCCCTTTCCTGGAGCCAGCTTCCTATCCTGGCCTTGTTGGCTCCAGTCTCTGTTAACCCTTTGAGGAGCAGGGACAGGGCTCCCCTCTGACAACCGGCCCAGGGTGCGTGCTGTGGACAGAACACGGGTCCTGGGAGGGCCTGGGTGCGCAGCAGCTTGGGATCGTGGGTGTAGACACTGAAATGCCTGAGTGCCAGGTTGTGGGGAGAGGTTGCCGGGCAAGAGGATGGAGTGACCGGGACTGGGGCCGTCCTGAGTAAGGGTTGTCATCCCACCAGCCACCGGACGAGGCCCAGGAGAGCATTTGCAAAGGAACACTGACAAACCCGGGGGGAGGGGGTGTGGGAGGGGGTTGCAAGCTGATGAAAGGCCTGAGGCGGAGGTCGAAAGCAGGGCAGTTAAGTGGATTTGGGAGGTCCCACCCGAAGAAGACCCAGGGCTGTGATGGGGACTCCCTGGTCTATCAGGGGCTGTCAGGGAGCAGAGGTTTTTACTCTGAGCGACTTAAAGGGCAGAACTTGGACCAGGGTGGAAGGAACCAGAGGCCTAGTTCACGTCAGTAGAGGTGCCTCTCGATGCTGGAGGGGGACGTGCAGCCCTGGGAAAGCAGTGAACCCATCACTAGAAGTAGAACCTGGGCGTGGGTGAGCTAGAGGTCACCCAGGTACCACCGAGACCAGGTGTCACGTGGCCAGGAAGCCGTGGCTTACCTCATGACCAGCTCAGGGCCACACAGGGAGCCCAGGCCGACCAGGACCAGAACCCAGGGCTTCCGGGCTGTGCTCTCCCACCAGACCAAGGCTGGCTGCCCCACCAGGGTTCGAGCCTGCAGACAGAAGGCAGTCCCGGGGGAGCTTGAGGTTCCTTCCATTCTAAGGTCTGAAGCTTCGAGAACTCTCTGGCTTCAGACTCCTGCTCTGCTTGCTCTTCCTTCCTGACACCCTACACATTTAGGTCCATTTCTTCCTGAGCTGGTCCCTCAGACCTCACACCTTCATCCTTGCATGCCTGGCTCCAGCTCAGGAAATCCATGGGCTGTCTGGGGCTCCCAGCCAGCTTGTTCCTTACTCTGGAACCTCCCCCTTTTCCTAACTTGCCATCCACCAACACTCCTCAAACACCCAATACCCCGTGCCTCTATGAGGCCCCCTGTCTAACTTTGTTACAGCTTACCTGTCCCCAAAGAACCTTCCCTGATGGGCCCCGGAAGGCTCTGAGGAGTCCTTGCCTCTGGCCCTGCGGCAATCACACCTCCCTGGGAAATGCATCCCTTGCCCCACAGAGGGATGCATTGAGAGCCAGGCTCCCGGCAGCCAGCACAGCGCTGAGCAGGCCCCTGGCAGCCCCGTCTTCTCATAGGGTGGGCTGTACGGCCGTAGTTGTCCATGCTTTGGCGGTGTCTAGTCTACGTGGGCTGTCATACAGAGTACCACAGACTGGGGGACCTCAACAACAGATATGTATTTTCTCAGAGTTCTAGAGCTGGAAGTCCAAGGCCCAGGTGTCAGCAGGGCTGGTTTCCTCTGAGGCCTCCCTCCTTGGCAAGTAGAGGGCCGTCTTCGCCGTCACAGGTCTTCCCTCTGTGTGTGTCTGTGTCCTCATCTCCTCTTCGTATAAGGACACCAGTCAGACTGGGTTAGGGCCCCCCACATGACCTCATTTTAACCTGATGACCTCTTAGAAGGCCTTATCTCCAAATTATATGAGTGGTTAGGGCTTCAGCATATGAATTTTGGGGAACACAATTCAGCCTAGAACAGGAGGATTTGGGGTGCTCTTTCTCTAAGATCATCTCCAGGAGTTCACTGACTCTGCGACTAGTGAAGTGGCCAAAGAAACAGAGCAACAAATAGAACAGTGGGATCTGAAATGAAAGACGGGGCCAGGGCTAACATCTGGAGAGCCCTGGAGCCTCCCCTGGAGAAGCACGTCCCTCCACCTCGGCCTCTCCTCAGTGTATAACCCATCTGCATTTTGGGTGGCCTAAAGCCCACCCATGGCCATCCATGGACTTTTGGTTAAGGTCTCAGTCAGGCCTGGTACAAGAATAATGATATTTGTGACAGTAACAGAAATGGGCTGAATGGAGGTTGGGTCCATTTGTGGGAGGTAGACAGGACACAGAGAGACGTGGTCTAATTGAGGGTTGAAAGGGATGTGTGAGGCTGGGACACTTAGGGATTGATGATGCCCAGAATAGCTGTTAATCCTGACCTAGAGGCCACACAAAGTGTAGGGAAAGCAAAAGCCTTCCTGGAAATGCCAGGACTCCTGAAGGCAAACCAGCACCACCCAAACTCCCTTACCAAATGTGTGCATGTGTGTATATATGTACATGCATATTTATGCCTGTGTGCGTGTACACACCTGTATGCTTGCCTGTGTACCAGTGTACATGTACATTTGTGTGTGCATGTGTGCACCGTGCATGTTTATGTATGTGCATGTATGCATGTGTGTATGCACGCACGTGTATGTTTATGCCTGTGTGCATGTATAGGCCTGTATGCTTGCCTATGTAGCAGTGTACATGCATGTCTCTGTGTGCAGTGTGTTATGTGTGTATGCATGTTTGTGTGCATATGTGTGTGCATGCACATGTGTGTGCGTGTGTGTATGTGCCCTCATGCACAGCAAGTGGCCGAGTGTCCTGGAGGAGGTCAGAAAGAACTTGTGCACAGCCAGCGTGGGAAAGGCTGCAATTCAGGCCTCAGGGTTTGTTGCCAGTGAGTGGCCACAGCACACCAAACCCCCAGTTTCACCCAGGAACAGGTGGGGGCACCCACTTCTCTTCACAGCCCACCCTTCTTCAAAGCCTTCCTTCCAGCTCATTGTTGGTCTGTTTGTTTTTCTCCAGGTAGCCCCTGCTTTATAGTGACAGAGACCATCAGGATTTGAGAAAGGGGGTGTCTTTTTGCCTGGGATCATCGTGAGGGATCGCAAGAAGCCCTTCCACATAGCACACCGCTCTGGGGCTCAAAGACACACTCCTGTGAGTTCCTTTGTGTGATTCTCCCAACGGCACGAAAACAGAGTGATAAGTCATCCCCAGAGCAACTTGGCTGGGGACGCTGGCCTTTGGGCTTGGGAACTAGAGGGACCAGGGATGAGATCCCGACTCAGCCGCTTAGCAATGTGTGACTTCGGGCAAAGTTACCTCTCTGAACCCCAGCTCCCTGAGATGTAAAATGGGGATATTAATACCTGCTGGAACAGTGTGTGGTGGTTGATGAGATGAGGGATGTAAAACATGAAGCAGAATTCATCATGGGTGTGACAGCCCCTCCGCTCCTCCTGGCCCTTCAACAATGGCCCGTGTCTGGCCCAGGCACATGGAGCACAGAGCTGGGACATGCTCAGGAGCACGCCATCTCCGCCCCCCTCTGCCTATCTGTAGAAATCTCTGCTCAGCTGTTTTTCCCTCAAGGCTGCCTCATATCAACCCTCCAAAGTCTGGGACTAAAATGAAGTTGGAGTGATCGGCACATTTTCTTTCTTGTTTTCCACTTCCCGTGGCCCCAAACTAGCAAAATCCCACATCAGAACTAAGAAGGCAAAGACAGGGTAATGTGGACTCTTCTCAGAACCCATGTGGGCCAGTGGTCCCCCAACCTCACAGAGCTTCACCTCCCCAGGGCTCTGCCGAACAGCCACTCAGAGGCCGTGACTGGCCCGCTGCCCTTCTTCTCCACCCCTCAAGTATTCATTCATTACTTACTGAGCCCTGTGTGGATAGGTGGCAACCTGGCACATGGCGGAGAACAGCCCCACACCCTCAGGTCCTCCCAGAGTTGACCATCCTGCCCCCCATGATCACCACCCCTCCTCCCATGCTACAAACAACCGAGGAAACAAGATGAAAAAGACAAAGAACAGCAAGAAAGGCCAGGTTCCCACAAGCTGCTCTGGGTCAAACCCAGCGTCCCTCTGTGTCATTTCCAAAGCATTTCTTCAATCCTGGACTCAGGATCAGAAGGTAAGTGAGTCGGGATCGAGACCCAGTTGCCACTGGAAGCAGTGCCCCCCTCCCCCGCCCCGAGTAGGAGAAGCAAAAGAGTAGAACTCATCCTTGGCATGCCCTGGAGGCAGGTCACTGAGAGCCAGAAGAGAAAGCTATTATTTTTCCCTTGGCAAACCCTTCCGCAGATATGACAGATACTGTCTCTTTGACCACACTTTCAACAGGCTCCTCGGAGCCCCCTTGTAGACGAGGTCTCATCCCTGGGCTTCTGTGTCCATCCTTCCAGAGTTCAGTTTTAGCAAGTTTTAGTCCCGCTAAGTCCGTTTCAGGAGAATCCTGCACCCTCGGTATCTGATTACCCTCAATGTCTGATCCAGCTCCTCAGCCCCCACCCTCCTCGAGGTGGTATCTGATCTTCAGCAAGGACACTTTTAGGTCATCCAAGCAAGACTCCCCCTACCCTTGACTTCTGCTCTTGGTAATTTCCATCCACTGACCCCACTTCTCCTTGTTGTGTTCGGAGTTGCGCTCCACCTCTCTGTCCTACCTCGAGACTCTTGATATCTATCACGATCGTCCTGAAGTCTTCCTCACTGTGTTAACAAGTGTCAGAATAATTTTTCCTCTAACAGGTAGTATTAACAGCAAGCAGACAAAGGTCTGTTCTGTTAGGGTGGCTCTGTTGAATATAGGTGTTCCCAGGTGAGTTTTATGAGCTATCTAGCTGGCCAACTTTTGGGGAACAATCATGAAGATTGTTAGTAATACACAGAGTCCTGGCCAGGTGGAAGACTCCAGGCTGTAGGATTCCTCTTTCAGGGAGAAGAAGCTAGAGACATGGACAAAAGTCTCAGCAGCTCCAGGTGCTAGCCTTGATGCTGATCCCTTGGCTGAGTGGGACCACCACTCTGTTAGTGGTTATCAAAGCTGGACACCTGTTCACTGAGGACCTGACTTGGAAATGGAGCCTGAGCTCATGGCCACCCTCCCCCTCTGACAGTCTCCTATCATCACGGGGCGCTGGCCGAGGGCCGTTATGGAACCTTTGATATCTGGACTCTGGTTGGGAACTGAACCATTGGGTGGGATCCCTTGCCCAACGTCAACCAGCGAATGCGTGGGCAAAGCCAGGACCAGGACCTGGGATCGGAGCTAAGGACAGCTCCCTCTCCAGTCAGCAGGACCCCACATCATCCTTGCCGCGGGGACTCAGAAATGGGTTTCACAGTTATTTCTCACCTTCGCACTCGGGAGAAAACCACCCGTAACTCAAGTTTTCTTTGTGGGAGGAGGAAAAAATAAGAACCTGCAACTCAGCAGGGAATACAATTTTAAAAATAAGCCTCCGGGCCAGTGTGTTTAATGCCCGCCCCGTGGGGCTCCTTGGCCCATAACCAGGAGCACAATGGCTTTTCTTGTTATGAATGAGTGTGAAGTGCCGGCAGAGGAAGTAGGAAGCCCCCAATGTAGTCTGAATGGACCTGTGAACAGGGATAATAAAAGTTGTCCTGGATTTCCGTTACCACCAGGTGTTTCCGCCGGGACTTCTATTCATTCAGGCTTGGGGATGGCCACGGGTGCCAAACCTTCCCTGGCCCTGACCCCGGCCTCTTGCTTCATTCCCCTGACCTCGCTGCCTCCACCAGAGGCCACTTGGGCCTAGACTCCTGCATCTCGGTGATGGACATGGTCTCACCCCTGGGACCCTGACTCTGTGGGATGTGTTCAGAGTAAAGGAGAGGGCAAGGGGTGGGAGCGAGGAGGGGGTCACCAGATCACAGGCCCCACCCAGTTTGATAAGAGAAGCTCGTGAGAGGGCCTCCAGGTGCCCATGGAGACAGGTGGTCACGAGCTATGGGTGACAGAGACAGGGGTAGGGACATGGACCAGGAGCCACGAGGTCCCCAGCAGCAGGGCGGATTGGGTTAGAAGCTGAGAAGGACACCATCTGTGAGGGAGGGCTGAGAAACACGCACAGTGAGACAGCTGCGGGCAGGTGCCTGAGGGTCTCCCCTGGAGTCTGGTACTAACTTGCCCAGAGCTCAAGCGTGCCACTTACTGACAGAGCCTGCCCCTTCGCTTCCAAAGGGAAGGTCGGAACACGCTGCTCCTCCAGAGCTGTTCTCTGTGATCTGAACTCTGATCGTAAGACGGAATGCGTCTGCCCCAAAGGGAGGCTCTGTTCTCACACGCCTGCAGGAGCCAGGCAGGAGCACAGACGAGCGAGGCCGGCCTGGTGTAAGAAGGGGGACTGTGGGACGAGAGTCCAGCTCCCCTGTTGCTGTATTCCAACATGACACAGGCCACAGAGCAGGTGTGGAACACCTGCCAACAGGTGTGGAACCCACCCAGGCCGCCTTCCTGTCTCCAGGTGCTGAGAAAACCACTGGCTGCATTGTAACCATTTTAGTTCTGAAACAGGTTGAGGGTACTTACTCTCTCGAGGCAGAAAAATATATCATAAATGGCTTGGCTCTGTGCACAGTAGATGGTTTTACAATACACACCAGCTGGATGGACAAGAAATCTCGGGCCAGCATGGCCCTGACCCCTGCACAGGGAATCAGTCACTTCTCCCCTACCACAAGTAGAAAGGTCCACCTCCTCCAGGAAGCCTGTCGTGACTGCCCAGCCCAGGACACTACCTGGATCCCATGGATAGCTGACCCCATGGTCACTGGAACATATTAGGATCTCTCCAGTCCGGCAGTATCGCTATGGCAGGAGCAGAACCTCCAACTGCAAACCCCAAGTCCTGCCTCTCCTAGCCTCTCTTGGTTCCATCTGAAGGACAGGCTGGTGAGCCAGGCAATACATGTGTACTAAGAACCTACTGGGAGGGCCCCAGGCCACTGGTTGCCTTTGTTTGGAGAGCAAGTTCTGACTATGGACAGTCCAACTGTCTGATTGCCGTCTGTATTCATCACCCGAGGCCTTTGGTAATTAGCAATTAGGGCTATGTACCACAACATCCCCGTTAATGTACATCTTCACTTCCTCCAGTCAACAATGATGATGACGAAATGGTAATGATGGTGTTGATGCTACCCAGATAAACAGCTTCGGAGCGAATACAGAGCCATAAATTTTTCGTGTCAGGTATTTTATTTTGGGGTCTAACAACCACACGGTGTAAGAAGGGTGGGTGTTATTGTGCAGGTAGGAGCACAGAGACTCTCCGCAGCATGGGGTCAGAGGTCTCACAGTGAGTCAGCGGCAGAGATCATCTTTTGTTTCCTCAATCAAGAAAGTCAGGTCTGCAAGGGACTGTCCACCACAGGGCCTCACCCAGGAGAGCCTGCGTGGGCTGAATACTGTTGTCCACACTGGGGAGATCTGCTGGGCTCTAAACACCCCCAGGACTGGGTGACATTAGTGTTTCTTACAAACATGGAACCCTGATCACCCTGGTCACCCCCCAGCTCCTAGAGAAGCTGAGCGGGCCCAGGACCCGTGCTGGACCTGAAGTATGACGCTGGCACCCTCCCCCTCCAGCCTCAGTCTGCACACAGGAGCTGGGTCACCAGACACAAGCACACGAGGAGTGTGGTAGGAATAAGCGTGCCAAGCCGGAGGCCAGAAATCTGTGTCAGACTGTGAGGCAGCCTTGCACTCGCCGTGTGGTCCCAGGGGAACACCTTCCCCTCTGACCCTCAGTTTCCTCCCCTGTAAAGTGAGAGAATTAAATGGATACTCTTTGTAGGTCCTCCTTTTTTTTCAGTTGAATGATTCCACAATAGCTCCAGTGCCCTCTGGGGCCACTTACACCTTCCAGAAGCCCGGCCAGTGGAAGCTGCTAAGAAGCCATCCCACCTGGAAGGAGAAAAGGCTGAGGGCAGGAAGCAAGTACGTCTGCGTGGAGACGGTCGTCTCCATCTGTGCGTGGCCATCTGCATCCCAACTCAGGTCAAGACTGGGGACTGCAGCCGCCCCCGACAGGCATCCCCACCCCCTCTGATCCCTGCTGGCTCCAGCTCTCTCTCCTTCCCCGGGGCACTGTCTCCCACACCCTTTCTACTGCCAAACCACATCACTTGCAGTTTTGCAATTTCCAAACTGAGCTCAGACTCTCACTTTCCAGAAAGCTCCACAGGCACAAACCAGGGCAGCCCCACCCCCGGCCCTCCCAGGCTCCCCTTGGCCCAGCTGGAACTTACCGCATTTCGGGTACAGCTGTGTGGGCTGTGGATTTCTTTCTGATCGATCGGCATGCTTTTTGGAGGGGGAGGATGGGAGGCAGGGAGGACAGGTGGGTTGGGGTCACCATGGGTTCATGCAGATGTAGTTTTGCACCTGGGTGTCTGGCTTGGCCTGCGGTGGCTGCCAGGGCTGCAAGGTGGCTGAACCAGCAACAAATCAACCCTCCTAGGGCCGAGAAGTCAGTCAAGGGGTCCCCTTGGAAGGAGGACCACGGGGGAGACTGCTGCTTTCATGCCTTTGGGGCAGGGGGGAACCAGTGTCTGAGTCCATCGGGCTGCTCTCACGAGTCGTCGTAGCTCTGGTGGCTTGAACAACAAAAGGCATCTCTCCCGGTTGTGGCGGCCAGGGTGGGAGTGCTTGGCACATCTCACACCTGGTGAGAAGCGCTTCCTGGTTTGCAGACAGAGGTCTTCTTTTTTATTTATTTGTTTTTCCTTTATTGATTTTAGAGAGAGAGGAAGTGGGAGGGAGAGAGAGAGAGATAGAAACATCGATGAGAGAGAACATCGATTGGCCGCCTCTTGCATGCCCCCCACTGGGGATCGGGCCCACAACCTGGGCATGTGCCCTGACCGGGCATGGGGTCGACGCTCAGCCACTGAGCCACACCAGCTGGACAGAGGTCTTCTTCATGTGTCCTGACATGGTGGGGAGTGGAGAGAGGAAGGAAGCTCTGTCCTGTCTCTTCTTTCTCTTCGAAGGGCACAAACCCCATCATGAGAGCTCTACCCTCTAGACTAATCACGTCCCGGAGGCCCCCCTCCTCATACAATCTCATTGCAGGGTAGGATCTCAACATGTGAATTTGTGGGAGACACGAAGAGGCAAATACCTCATTCCAGTGGTACAGCTGAGAAAGCGTTCCGGCCAGCTCCTGCCAAGGCACAGGGCAGAGCCGTGGGGACAGACCCACACCACATTCTCTGCCCCCACCCTGCCCCACTCACATTCTTCATAACAGTTATCAACTTATCACCACCTGAAAGGATCTTGTTTACTTTCCTTCACTGTTTCACTTTCTGCTTCTTCTCACTAAAACGAAAACTCCATGGGGACAGGTCCCTGTTCGTCACATCTGCCGCTGTGTTTCCAGGCCTAGAAGGGCACTGTGGGCACTCGGGAGATGATTTGGTGAATGAGAAAATAAACCTTGTTATCATTGTCCCCAAATAAAGAAACTGGAGGCTCAGAGAGGTCAAGTTACTTGCCCGTGACACACAGCTAGGAACAGAGGCAAGAACCCATCCCAGGTCTTGGGAACCTTAGTCGATTAACCGTCTCATGCATCGTGAGATTGCTTCATTGTCCCTGAAAGCAGTGACAAGTCCGAGTCAGATGTCTTCTCCTCCTGCAAACCTGCTTCCCTGTCCTGAGCCCAAAGGGGTCAAGGAGGTTCCGCTCCCCTTGTGGCTTGGTGTATACCACCGATGCCCTGCCTTTTAGCCAGGGGTTCGCCACCTTGTTTTCTCCTCAATTTTAAAGTCCGAGTCAGTATGTATCTGTTGAGATTAACACATATACGGAATACTGGGTAGATTTTATTTCACTGGGCCCAGCTGCAGCTGGCTCCCTGGCCCTCCCCGAGAGTCAGCACTTGAGGGCAGGGTCTGTGTCTCTCTCATCCCCACTCAGTCCCTGTGTAGATTGAACTTCATCTTCTGCTCCCTTCTTTGGTGCCCTGCCCACCTAGTAGTTTCCTTCTGCAAGAGCTCTTTGGCTGGTCCCATCCTGGGCCTGTTTCCCTTGACAATGAAGTTCCCACTTGTCTGCAGGCCCAAGGCAGAGCTAATACCTGCTCTAAGGGAGGTGCAGAGAACAGGCTTCCTTTCTCCAGGTTGTCTCTCTTCCCAGGGAGTAGAGGCTGGAGATGGGTTGCTGGGGTCCAGTCAGGGACCCTGAATTTTACATGCCAAGCCTGGGAAGAGGACATGGTGGAAGTTGCTAGATGAGGGAACGCCCTCTCTCCACCAGGCTCTCTCCCTCCAGACTGCTCCACAGGCTGAGTGCCAGCGCCTGGGTCCCTGGGCCTACACGGACAGGTCTCAGCCCGCTGCTCCTCTCGGCACCTTCGCTAGTACTCCCTGTTCTCTTGTGAATGGGCACTGTGCCCTTCCTCACCTTCCTCCTCTTCTCCTCTACCCAGTTAAACAGTGGAAACACCCAGATTGCACAAAGGCCACGGTGACTGGTGCAGGGGTCCCGACTGGAGGGTCTCCATCTCATCCTCCATCCACGGAGGCCGAGTGGCCGCGTGGGAGCGATGATCAGGCCTGGGCTCTCACCCAGCTGCACCATGTAGAAGGCCAGTGGCTGAAATCCTTTGAGTCTCAGTTTTTCCAACTGTGACGGAGAGACAACCATCCCTATTTCACACGGCTGTCGGGAGACCTAGTGGAGAAAATGCCTAGCTCAGGTCTTTCTACGCACCGTCTTCTTTAGAAAATGGAAATAATAATACCTAATGTGTGACGTGGGCGTGAGGATTAAATAGGGTGATGCATTTGAAGTTAGCGGAGTTCTCCACATATAGGTGGGTCTCAATAAATGGCTGTCATCGATAAAGACAGTAGGTGGCCTGGCCAGTGTGGCTCAATGGATTGAATGTCGTCCTGTGGACTGAGAGGTCCAGGTTCGATTCCCTGTCAGGGCGCATGCCTGGTTGAGGGCTTGATCCCCAGTTGGGGGCGTGCAGAAGGCAACTGATCGATGTTTCTCTCTCACATTGATGTTTCTCTCTCTCTCTCTCTCCCTTCCTCTCTCTAAGAAATCAATAAAAAACATAAAAATTAAAAATAAAAAAAAAAAGACAGTAGGTGGAAGCTGTTGTTACCAGTCAATACTGCGGTCTCTGTGGAAGGGGACTAGCCGAACACCCAGTGTGGGCATGGCCCTGGTCGCAGCCTGTGCTCCCTGTCCTCCAGCAAGTGGGGAAGGGGACTCGGAGCTTCAGATTCTCACACTTGCTGTGGCACTAAGTACGTCATCCCATGTGCTCCTCACGGGGAGGTAGGGTTAGTATAAAAAGCCTTGATTTTGGAGTCTGACAGGCCTGGTGTGAAATCTGTGTTTTACCACTCACTCGCAGTGTAACCTTCGGCAAGTTATTTAATGCCATTGATCCCCTAGTTCCTCATTTGCAAAATAAGGTCACAAGGAAAGATTTCACAAAGGAGCCATCCTATGGATTGCACCTGAAGGGATGAGTAAGATTTGGAGAAACGGAGAGGAGGAGGCCTGCAGGGGTGGGGGAGAGGGAGAGAGAAGGCAGCCTGGTCAGTCAGGAGGCATGGGGAAGCCGGATCATGGGAGCCTCGGCTGCCAGGCAGGCAGGACTTCTCCGTGGGCGAAAGGGAACCACAGAAGGCTTGCGGGATGAGGAAGCCCCCTGCACGGAGCCTCCCGGCCCAGGTTGGGAGTGATCGCCGGATACCGTAGGTCACCCTATGGTTTCTGGGAAGACGGACATCCCTCGTGTACCACCTGCGACGGGGCAGCCGTCCTTGGAGGAGTGAGTCAGGAACCCGTCATGTTTGTTCACGCCTCTCTACAGGTACGTGTAGCTTGGACATGAACTTGGCTGGCTGGGATCTTTTTCTCACCATTATTCCTCCCATGTTGTCAATGCCAAGCAAAGCGGAGAAAGGCAGGCGAAGTCCCTGGAATGTGCAAAAGAATGGTTGCGAGCACGTGACATCTCTTTAGTCAGGGTGGGAATAAACACGTCCCCTGGCGCCGGCAGACACCGTGGAGTGCCGAAGTGGAGGATTTGTGGATGCAGGTTTGTGGAGATCTGGTGACATGAACACTGGGCTTGGAACCAGAGGACCTGATGGAACCCTGCCTCCAGGACTCACCAAGCACGTGGGATGTGGGAGGTTCCTTCGCCCCGTGGACATCAGTTCTTCACATTTGTTGGGGAAGTTGTCAAGGTGGAATGGGACACAGACAGGAAGAGCTTTATGTGCTGTCAAGTGCTGTAGAAATGGTGAGTGTCATGCTTTTTGAGTTGTAGGATTGATTTTCTTGACCTGAAGACTCTCTTCTTGCTCGAGGCCACCCACCGGCCCTCGCTGTGCATCTCCCACACTCCCCGGGTGCAGGGAAGGAGGGGCTGCCGGGGAACAGGTGCAGTAGCAGGTCACGGGCTTCTCCCAGCCCAGGGCAGGTCTTGCTCCTGGGCAGGAATTGGAGGGAGCATCCAGGGAGCCAGGCTCTCCTTCTTCCCACATCGAGGCGGGAAATGCCGGGGGGAGGGGGGTGGGAGGATCCTGAACACAGAGATTCCTGAGCAGGACCCGTGGTCAGAGGCTCACAGGGCATCTGCCATCATTTCAGTCTCTAAGGGACAGACATTCAGACATAGTGGGAAGAAGGATAGACTCAGAAGACAGGGATTGTCGCTCCAGCCTCAAGGTCACATTCTCTGCAACCTTGGGGAAGTCACACCCTCCCTCCTGGCCTCTGTGTTTGGCCGGGAATGATCTCAAAGATCCTCATGAGCGACCTGGAGTGGGACACCAGTCTGCGTGCTGGCAAAGCCAGGGGACACCTGTCCAGGTTCTGAAATATTAGCTCTGAAAAGTAAATTTCGGCCCTTTGAAAACTGAATATTGTGCAATCCCTCTGCTCTTTGGCCTCAGAATGTAATGCTACAGGCAAGAAAAACGCATGATCAGTTTTGTCCTCCCCTCTGTCCCACTGAATAATTCTAAGAGTCCCCATGATGCCAGGCTAGGCTTCTCTGTCCCTCCTGACACTGGAATGTCCTACCCGGGCCCTGCAGTGGCCTCCTGTGACCTCCCGGCCCTGTCTGACCTGCTCTCTCTTCGCAAACAGAAGCGTTCAGGCAGGGAGAAAGCCACAGGGCCCTAGATGTCCCTCCCAGGTCATGTCCATGCCAACAGGGACTCTCCTGACACGATGTCCCCTCTCACAATGCACACCAACTTTTCGTTTCACCCAAAGCAATGAGTAAAAGAGTGGGCACTCCCTGTCAGGGAGACGTTGGCTGGTGAGGGACAGGTTGGGGGTCGGCAATATCTACCAGGGCCCTCCCGGTCAGATCACATGGTGGCCACCCAGCCGCCCAGTTAGAGGGACTGTTGTTCTCTGTGTCAGTGTGATGATGCCACGTCAGGTTGACTAGCTGGACGTATGCTGAGTAAGGGCTGACAGGGGTCCAGGATCCCCTCGGTGACAGCAGTTTGGGGGACAGAGGATGGGTCTGACTGCACCCGGGCCTGCCGTTGCCAAAGGGCTGGCCCGGTGCTCAGACACTTCATAAAACAAAGCCATTTCTGCTGTCCCCTCTTCTGTGATGCAAAGGCACTGTCCTCTGTGTGGCCCTCAGAGGACACAGCAGAATGGTCCGAACACAATGTTAGGATGGCCCTATATCGATGGGGAAACTAAGGCCCGGATTCAAAAACTGGCTGGGATGAGCTCACCCCCCCCCATCCCACGAGTGACAGGGCCTGGAGCGTGACACCAGTCTGAGCGCTGACAAAGACAGGGGACACCTGTCCTGGCACAGTGCCCCAGGTCTTCAGAAGGTCACCCGGGGAGCCAGACACACGGCTCCAGGCGAGCCGCCTATAAATAGAGCTGGGATCTGCACCGCACACTCCCGGCCGCTGCGGACAGGGTGGTGTGCACAAGCCCAGGGTACAATGAATGGGGATTGTTACACAGGAGATGGCTTGTATTCATCGGCACTGCTGGGCCCGCGCCAGCCCCTTCTCTCCAAGCAATCCCATTTTGGCTATTGTGCCGATTATGGCTGATCATTATCTTGGTTGTTTATCCAGTTGCTGTATAGATTGACTTTCTGAATGTCAGGGTTTGGCTGTTTCCATAACAGGAAGCCGTTTGCTGTCTTACTGTGTTAAGAAACTCCAGTCTACACAATAGAATCCCAAGAAAACCCTAAACACTCCGTTTGCCGGGGGAGCCTCATTGAATTCTGCTCTTATTGTTTCTTTTATAGGCTGAATCCTGTATTTACAGTCAGAAGGGTGTGTGTGTGTGTGTGTGTGTGTGTGTGTGTGTGTGCGCGCGCGGGTGCACAGGATATTGAGCCTGGCTTTTCACTTTCCAAGTTTTCCACCTGAACCTCAGCACAGATTAGGGTTCCAAGAATCCCAGACCTAGATCTGACCTACTAAAGTTGGAAGTGGGGGGGGGGGGAGACAGGACCCTGGCCCTGGGGAGCTCCCTCCTGGTTCTCATCAGGTGGCCTTGCATTCAGAAGGACGTTGGCATTTGTGTTTCTATACCAAGGCCCAAACAGAACAAGACATTCAAGTCAATGTTGAATCCAGGCGCCAAGACCTCTATGGAGGAAATCGAAGATCGAAGAGGAGGCATTCGTCCCTGCTTCTGTCTGTCACTGTCATTTACTATCTGTTGAGGTGGTTTCCATGCCCGTGGACATTTTCAAGACCCCACTGGGCACCTGGTTAAATATCATGGACTCATTTTTAATGTTATCAGTCTCTCCCTGCCCATCCTCAGCTGCCAAGAAGCTTGGAGAGGAAACCAAAGGGAGAGCAATCGAAAGAGTATGAGCTCTCCAAGGAGAGCAGAGACTTGGAGCACTGGAGAACCGGTGTTGAGAGCTTGGCTGGGAGCTCCTGGGGGGCTCAGGCCTCCCCAGCCTGGTACCTGGTGGGGTGAATGCCTGCCAACCTGGACTTTTAGGACCCTTATGAACTTGCAGCCTTTGAGATGCAGTCGTAGATAGAAAAACAGCCTGGATTCCTTGGGGTAGAGTCTCCTGGTTATCTTTAAATCTGATACAGAAGCCTCTGTTTTGGTTGAAGACTCTTGATGTCCTATGGATCAAACCATCATTTCCACCTTGTTCCAATCCCCTTCAGGGGGGTTTCAAGGGGAAAGAGCCCTTCGAGCTGTCATGGGAGATGCTTAGCAGCAGAGGGCGCTGTTGACCTAAAATCCAAGCCTGAGCCTAGGACAAGGGAAAGCATTTGGATGCCTTAGGAGCGGTCATCTAACTGGTTCTCTTGTCTCCCCCAAAACATGTCCAAACCAGCCTGATAGATGAGAAGGTCAAGTTCCCCAGCGTTCCCCGGTCTTACTCGGGAACTCAGCCCGTCGTAGCAGTCCTCTTCAAGAAATCCTTAAGCCAACCTGCACCCATTGTGTTACACTTCCTCTGTTCTGTTCCACTGACTTTGGACCTCGCGTTCACAGTGTAGCAGATAGGGTTACTCCCCCCAAGATGCCTTCCCTCTGTTATTCTTGTCCACCTAGCATTCTGTACCATGTTAATCTCTCCGGGGTGGGGCCCAGGGTAGGCTTGACCAGTACAAAGCGGGCCTAATTTGGACATTAGCATATTAAATTGAACATTTCTGAAAGTTCAGGATAGCACTAGATCTTATAAACAGTAAATAAAGAGCATTTATTTATTGGGTTTATATGCAAAAGTCAGAATTACTCTTACGGGCTATGCTTCTTGGGAAAATGCGCCCAAGACACTGGAGACACTGAAAATAATCAGATGTCCATCGTGCTACTCTCTAAAGATTTCGCCACATTTTTGTGGATAATGTTAACTTTATTAGGGTTGAGATTCGGCCTTGGTCTCACGCAGTGGGAGGTTTACCGTGAAGCCAATAAAGGTTAAGCCTCGGGGCCCCACATCACTGGCCAAAGTGCCCTACGAATGTGTTCAAACAGTATGTTTTTGTGAAATCTGCAAAAGTGAGCTGTTTTTAATGTACAAATTGGTTAAGGCTGTTGTTCGTTTCCACTCTGGCATCCCTCCATCATGCTTGTGATATGTATATACACGGCAGTCTCTTCTGTGTAGTTAATCACTAACCGTCCTGGGTAGCTATGGCTCCAGGCACACCCAAGGGCCCGCTGGTGCGGTGAGACGGAAGTTCAAGCCAGAAACATGCCTGGGTGGGAACGTGTCTTAGGGCTCCCAGCGCTGGGAGTGTACACCATGCAGAGACACAAGATTTAAAATACACAGAGCCAGAGCTTGACTGGATGATTTTTCTGGTTTTGTGATATTTGTGGAGTTTTTCATCTTTTAAAAATACACGATTTGAGCTAACCTATGGAGAAAGTCAAAAGATCATTGGTTGCTAGGACTAGGAGGAGGGAAGGGTGAAGAGGTAGAGCACAGGGGATTTTTAGGGCAGTGAAACTGTCCGTGTGATGCTATCATGGTGGGTACATGTCATTTTACATTTGTCCAAACCCACAGAATGTGCAACACCAAGAGTGACCCTAATGTAAGCTATGGACTTGGGTGATAGTGATGCGCCAATGTAGGTTCACCAACTGTAACAAATGTACCTCTCTGGTGGGGGGTGCTGATAATGGGGGAGGCTGTGCCTGTGTGTGCAGGGTGTGTACGAGGAATCTCTGCACCTCTGTTTTGCTATGAATCTAAAACTGCTCTAAAAAATGAAGTCTATTAAAATACGCAATTTGTTGCAATCCGTTCACTCATTCTAAATAAATATTTATTTTTGAGTCTAGTGGTGCATACACAATCTGCTATTATTTTCTTTTGAGAAGTCCCCAGATTGTTGAGGTCCCCACGAAACATGGGTCTGACCTGTTTGTATGTCATAAATCCTTGCAGCTGTATTAACTCATAACTACGCCATTTTTCTATTCAGATGATAAATACCTTGAGGGTGAAAAAGTTTCCTGTACTCAGTACATGAAGGAAGACTGTTCCTTGGCTGGAGGTGCCAGACCCTTCTCAGCGCACCCCGTTGGCTGGAACCTGGAGAAAGGGTGTCACTGGTCTGTTGAGTGGAGTGCAGAGAATCTTGTCCTGAGATTCCTGGTCACTTGGCATTGTCTTGAGCTAAAACAGAGGGGGTCACAGGAAGCATCTAATTATCCATGTCACGGAAGGGAACAGCAAAGAGTGAACTACGCAAACCAGCGGCTTCAGGACTGAGTTCCTGGGGCAGTAAACGAGATAATGGCAAACTGCCTGCCCTGGGGAGCGGGGTCAAGAGGGGTCAGCCCATCCTGACACTCCCACCACTAGTAACGACACGGGGAGACATTACCTCATTCACTGTTGCGTGCTCTTCTATTTCTAGAAGTTTCTGAGTTCACTCCTTCTGGGAGACAAAATGAGTGAACTTTGTATCTTGTTTTCTCTGACTTCCTGCTTGGCTAGAGTAAAAGAAATTGGGTTTTTCAACAACAAAGATTCATGAGGGTAATTTTTTTTTTTTTTTGCAGAAAAGCCACAATTCAGATTGTCCCAGAGCAGATAAAGGTGAGTTGAAGACAGGTGGTAAATGAGGTTTATCCTGCTGTTCAGAGACCATCCCTGAATGAGAAACCCTGTCATATCTGCATCTGCCAGCAGAGGGCGAGATGTCCCCGCTGGTAGGAAGAAAGTGGGCGGCACAGCCAGGGTTCTTCCCTTGGTCCACCTGGATTACCAGGCCAGCTCTGCGGGCTT
Organism: Tadarida brasiliensis; assembly: GCA_030848825.1. NCBI lineage: Eukaryota > Metazoa > Chordata > Mammalia > Chiroptera > Molossidae > Tadarida > Tadarida brasiliensis. The sequence continues at coordinate 41,305,675 of CM061259.1, read as the reverse complement.
CCCCCCATGTACCTCTTGAGCAGGTGGCCCACCTGGGGAGGCTGCAGAGAGAGCTGGGCTGAACGTATGGCCTCGCCTGCTCTGGGGACTGGAGGCCAGCCTGCAGGTCTTCTCTAGAAGAGTCTGGAAAAGGTGCTCCAGAGAAACTCTAGGGCAGAGGTTCTCAACCTGTGAGTCGCGACCCCTTTGGGAGTGGAACGACCCTTTCACAGGGGTCGCCTAAGACATAACAGTAGCAAAATTACAGTTACGAAGTAGCAACGAAAATAATGTTATGGTTGGGGGTCACCACAACATGAGGAACTGTATTAAAGGATGGCGGCATTAGGAAGGTTGAGAACCACTGCTCTAGGGAATGAGACAGATCCAGGAAGATGACCCATCTCCCTAATCCCGTCTGAACATCCCAAAGACCTCCCTGCAGCATTCTGGACCACACCAGGGGGTCTTATATAGGGTTGCCAGATAGAATACAGGACATTCAATTCATTTTGAATCTCAGACGAAGAATAATTTTTTAGTATAAATATGTCCCAAATATTACATGGGACATACTTATACTTTACAAATTATTCTTTATCTGAAATTCAAATTAAATTGGATGTCCTTTTTTATTTATTTATTTGCTAAAACTGTACCACCCAGCTCTCCTAAGACATCTAAAATATTCTAGCCCTGGCCAAGTTGGCTCAGCGGTTAGAGCATCGGCCCACGGACTGAAGGGTTGAGGGTTTGATTCCCGTCAAGGGTACGTACCTTGGTTGTGGGTTTGATCCCCAGGCCTGGTCTGGATAGTTTGAGAGGCAACCAATTGATGTGTCTCTCTCACATCGATGTTTCTCTCTCTCTCTCTCTCTCTCTCCTCTCTCTCTCTCTCCCTCCCTCCCTCCCACTCTATCTAAAAAAAAAAAAAATCAATGGAAAAATATCCTCAGGTGAGGATTAAAAAATAATAAAAATAAAAATAAAATATTCTAGCCCAGTGCAGACCAAAAACAGTGTTCCTTCTCCCTTCCCCAGACCTTCTCCCCAGAACTCTGTAAAGGAGTTTTTAGGACCCTGATCTAACCCCTCCCTTCGGAATGGGCCCGGGACGGTGCAGAGCACTCTCCACACGTTCCTTTCCTCAGCCTCACTTGGTCCTGTCAATAGAACAGACAGGCCTGCGCTCGACTGAGAAGGAAACTGTGACACGGAGATTCTGGCCTGCGCAGGGACCCTGATGGGGAGACTGGGCGAAACTGCTCTACTTCCCGTTATCATAGCTGGAAAGCAGGGGGCCTGGGCCCAGGGTCTCAAGCACCAAGAACTGAGATGCCCCAAGGAGAGCAGGGCCACGCAGCCGGCACTCCACCAGTGCCGGGCAGACGCCGGGACTCTGAGACAGGCATGGGGGCACCTGATTGTGATTGTGCGGGCAGCCCCGCCAGCGGGACACCTGGGCCGTCAGCCGCCTCATCAGCGGCCTGGGCGAAGCCACGCTTTCCTGTGCAGCCGCTGAAGCATGTAGGATGCTGATAACGGGAACAATGCGGCAGAGGAAAAGTGGCAGGAGTGGGACAATGAGCCTGCCTCGGGGACTCTCCCAGGCCAGGCGGGAGCGAGGAAGGATCTGCAGGTCCCAGGGGCCAGGCTGGAGACTGCTCTGTGTCAGGGTGGTGAGGGGTGTGCCCAGGGCCCCAGGAAGGAGTGCTGGCTGGCGGCTGTCCCTCCTTCGGGCAGCAGTGGCATTGCTCTAATCCCCCAGGGACCCCTCTCCCCTGTGGGTGGGGCAGGTGCAGACAGGGAATCATTAACCGGAGCAGAGACCTCCCAGCCCTCTGGGGTCAGGAGGGCAAGTGTCCCACAGCTAGAACAAGGAGAGAGTGGCTCCCAGGGTGGCCACAGAGCTGACCCTGCAACGTCGAGCTCACTCTCCTGCTTCCCTGTCTGTCCTGTGCCAACAGGAGGGCTCCTCAACAGCCCAGCAGGTGCAGAGCAGCTGGGTGCACACAGGATACCCGGGCAGGCCTGCCAGTCACTCAGGTGGCCTGACTGTTGGGGGCAGCAGATAGACAAACATCTTGGGGTTTGGCCAGACATTAGACACAGTTGTCTTGCTGGCTAAGTCCTCCGCCCTCAGCTAGCGGTGGCCGCTGAGGTGCCCGAGTGCCACCACCATGCTGTCTAGGGCACATGGCGTGAGGCGGGTATAGAGCAGATGTGTGTAGAATATACAGGGTGGGGCAAAAGTAGGTTTACAGTTGTGAGTACACAAAACACAGAGTTGTTTTTTTTTTAATTTTGTTCTTTATTGATTTTAGAGAGAGAGGAAGGGAGAAGGAGAGAGAGAGAAACATCGATGAGAGAGAACATTGATTGGCTGCCTCCTGCATGCACAACCTGGGCATGTGCCCTGACTGAGAATCGAACTGGCGACCTCTTGGTGCGTGGGTCGATGCTCAACCACTGAGCCACACTGGCTGGGCTCAGAGTTTATTCTTGTATTATTATTTATTAATTATTGTATTATTTTCCATACAAACAACTGTACACCTACTTTTGCCAAACCCTGTATCCTCAACCCCCAAGCCCCTGTCCTGGGCCCCAGTTGGAGACCACAGAAGGAGTGGTCCAGGGATCAGTGATAAGCCTTGAGGAATATTTGCCTGTTTCCTGTACAAAACCCAGACCACTGGTACTGAGACTCTGTTTATCCATTGCTTAGCCCACCTTATACTGCAAAGGACTTGAAGCAACCTATAGGATGCAGAAAATATAAGAGGATGAAATAAAACAAGGAAGAAAGTTGAGGGGAAAAGGAAACAGGGAAGGGAGGTAAAATGGAGCCGGGAGACAGGGGCCGTCCGCAGCAGGGCCTGTCGTGGAGCCCAGCACGCAGGCGAGGGGGGCCACGGACGCAGCAGTCACCGTGAGAGCTAAGCATGATCACCAGCTGTTGTTTGGGAGGAGCAAATAATGACAATAGTAATAATAATAATAATAACAAACAAAATACCAAAAAAAATTTTTTTAGTCCTCACCCGAGGACATTATTGCATTTATCTTCAGATAGAGTGGGAGGGAGAGAGGGGGGAAGAGAAAAAGAGAAACATCGATGTGAGACACATCGACTGGTTGTCACCCACACGACCCCAACCGGGGCCGGGACAAACTGCAACTGAGGCACGTGCCCTTAGCGGGAACCGAACCCGGGACTCTCTGGTCCGCAGGTCGACGCTCTAACCGCTGAGCCAAACCAGCCAAAATGTTTTTGATACGAAAGCCATCCAGTACTCATGGGGAGAATTCAGAGTGAGGCAATGGATGCCTTCCCCAGCAGGGGGCCTGCTTCCCAGAGCTCCTCTCCACGCCAGACAGGGCCAGTTACGGAAGGCCCTAGAAGGAGGCCACTGGGATATGGCCCATGCACCCAGCTGTTTGATGTTTTGTCTTTATCTAAGGGGCAGGTTCTAGTTATCAAGAGAATTGGACGTTTCACACAGCCCCCAGGCAATCCTCAGCTGACCCTGTTTCTCTCTGTTGAACTTGGGCTGGGAATCGGGTGGTGCTGAGTGGGAGGTGTTTCTCTCTGAAATACCTGGGAGGGCCCTGGTGTGTGTTCCTGGTTCACCACAGGCCTCTCTGCTGAGCTGTGCGCTGTGGGTGGGGCTGCCCTCCTCTTGTGAAAGATCAGAGGTTTGAGAGGCCACGCCACCTCCTCTCCACCCTGGAGGTCAGAAGGGCCAAGGCCCCAGCAAGGCCAGATTGGACCTGGCCAAATGCAGGTCACCTGACTTTTACCCTCCTAAGTGCCCCACCCGACCCCGCCCTCAAGCAGTGCCCCTCGCTCACACCTCAATCTGTATCTGTAGGTACGACTCATTGACCTTGGCTGCATCGTCCGCTTAGGGGAAGGCAGCAGCTTTGCTGGCAGGAGCCGGGGCTCCTTCAAAGGCCTCCACCTCCATGTCCGCCATGGGCTGCATTGATCAGAAGCTGTGTGTCAGACGCCAGGTGCAGCCTTGGGGAACATCCTGGATCCTGAACCCTGAGCTGCATCAGGTTAGAAAGGTCCTAACACGTTCTCCAGGTTGGGGCCAGGATACTTTTGCAGTGGCTCCCAACTGGTCCAGCTGGGCCAGCTGCCTCTCCCTGGGTTAGCCCAGAGAGCTGGGGGGCCCACGATGGGTCCGTTCCCAGCAGCTCCCTCGCCCACACAATCAAGGGCAGTGCACAGAGCTCCCTGTTATGGACTGTTTTGTCAGCATTTGGCATGTAATCAACAGAGATGACACCAATTACTTGTGTCACAGCTTCTGGGGAAGACGGAGATGTATGAAATCCAGTGTGGGGACCATCCATCAAGGCCTGAGAGGGGGCCGAGGGTCTGTCACAGTGACAGGGAGTTGAGGGAAGCCAGAGTCTCTCAGGAAAGCTGGTGGCAAAGAGCATTCTATCATCAGAATTGATGCCTGGGCCGTGGAGCGTAGCCCAGCGCGAGGAGGAGGCCTTTTGGAGCCGGGCTTCCGGGCCAACATGTCCCCCTTCCCCCCACATGCCTGTGTCTGGTCAAGCTGGACCCTCCCTAAACCTCTGGGCTTTTGACGCTTCTGTCTCCTCCCCTGGAATCTCCCCAGCCCAGCTCCCAACTCCTCCAGGTCAAAACCCTGCTCTTTCTTCAAAGTGCCGATCAAAGGTTATCTCTCTTGTGAAACCCTTCCCAGTTCACGCCCCTCGGGTTCGAGTGGGCCTTCTTTCCCCGGCTGTACGCCAGGAGCTTTCTATACCTCTTAAGCAAAAGATTTACAACCCATCACAATAATAACTTATTTATTCAATATTTGCTATGGCATATGTCCACACTTATGATACCATCTCATTCTCACAGACACTTAGGCAGGTGGGCATTAGGCCCATTGTCATAGATGGGTAAACTGAGGCTCACAGGCCTTGGTAACTTGCCCCAAATTACACAGTTAGTAGGTAGGGTGTGGCAGACAGGCAAATTGTAGTTACAAAGAAGGCACGACAGAGGGGGTCTGCCAAAGGGGCCTTCGAGATCTACCTATGTACGTACCCCTGGGGCCCCTCGACTAGAAGGAGGCTTCCCCAGGACACAGGTGGATGAGATGACCTGGTCCTGGGACATCCCCCCAGCTTGGGAGGATGCTGGGCTTTTCTGAGTACCTGCTGCTGAGGGAGAGAGAAGCTGGCACATTTGGTGGTCTTGGGGCCCAACCTCCTCTCTGACTGCTGGGGCCCTGTTTCAATTCACCCTGAGCAGACACTTGGGATGGAACTCACAGGCTTGGGGTTTGAGTCTTCCTTGTGAAATGTGATTCCCAGTTGAGTTCTGGCTCAGAGGGTGCGTGGTTTGCTCCAAACCCCAGGATCCTCGAGGGACAAGTACTTCATCCGTGGAGAGGGACTGTCCTTGTCCAGCAGGGATCGGTCTCCTCGGGCTCTCCGAGAAGCCTCTGCTACTGGCTGTCACAACCTGAGGGTCCTGCCCAAGAGACCTTTTGCTGGAGGATTCCTCCGTTCCTCCCTTTCACCCTTCCACATCCGTTTCCCCATCCATCGAATGGGAGGGGCAGCTTTTACCCTGCTTCTTCACTGGGTCGTCGGAGGGCCCAAGGAAACCAGGCCACCCCCACGTGAGGTGGGGGCGCACTGGAACAGAAGCCCGAGCCATGGAGAGGTACGTGTCTTAGTCAAGGTCAAAATAGGCTGAGGCTGGCAGGTCCCAGGCTCCAACCCAGGACGACTCCAGAGGTTCTCGGCCATCAGTGCATGACTCTGCTCTGCGAGGGAAAGTCGGGGAGGTGACTCAGCCCAGCAGGCAGAGTGGGAAGGGACTCCAGGAATGTTGTCGGTGAGGAAACAGGCCCAGAGGAGCGAGCGAAAGGGCTGGTCTGAGGTCACCCAGCTCATGACAGAAGAGCTGAGACTGGACCCCCTTCCCCATGCTGCCAAGAGAGACCCCTATGGTGGTGCCACGGGGTGATGCGGCCAGGCCTCTGGCGTGCTGCAGAGGAGACCCAGGGGTGACTTTCTGCCGCATTGCGTTGTCAGCGTGTCCCGGTGCCGCCCCACGTCACAGCCCTGTCTGCTGCCCTAGCTTCTCCCTCCCTCGTTTTCCTCATTCCAGCTCTTGATTCGCTTGAGACCACAGGTTACCCTCAAATTATACACCGTGTCCTGCGAACCCAGATCTGAGAGCCCGGGCCCAGCCTGCTGCTGTCTCCTCAGAGCTCAGGGACACCAGGAATTGGGAAGTGCTGCCATCAGCACTTTTCTGATTTAAAGTGACCCTGTTGCATTAATTAATTACACCTCCTTGGCCTCTCAGAGAGGTAGGCCACAGTTATTCCTACTTAAAGCCAGAGGGAGAGGTAGGCAAGCTCCCTGCCACCCACTAAAGGAAATGCGGACACAGACACCCGGGTCCCAGGAAAGGGAAGCCTCTCCTTGGCTCCATGAATCTGCAAAGGTTCCACAGGCCTACCCTTCCAGGCTCAGGCAGGCTGCGGGGAGGGGCTCCAGGCTGCAGCAGAGCACGCTGGAAAGGGAAGGGGAAAAAAACAGCCTAGAAAACGCGCATCGGCTCAGGGAGCGGTAATGGGAAGATTTCAGCGTGATGTATGGTGCCGGGGACGTTATTAATGGTTTGCTGATTTTTACCTTTAAAACCTTTGGGCAGATTATTTATTATGTCCTTGGCATGCCTATGATCTATGGAGGGGGCACTAATCTGCGAGCACGGCCCCCCATGTCCCCGCTCCTCTACAGCTTCTAATTAGGCTGGGACACTGCCCTCCCTGCCCGCACTCTCCGCCCACGGGAGCAGAGCAGGCGGCCGGGCCCGGAGCCAGCGCGGGCCTGCAAATCAGGGAACCCCGTTTCTAGGCCTGACTGTGCATTGACTCACCCCGTGACCTTGGGCCAGGGCGCGACCTCTCCGGACCTCTGTGCTCCTATCTGTCGAACAAGGCGCTGCACTCCTGTGACACAGACATACACACGGCAGGGCCGAGGTGTAGCAGGTGCAGGGTCCTCCTGGCCCCCACGTCTCGAGTGTCCACGACAAAGAGAACTGCAGAGAGCGGCCCTTCCCAGCAGTTCACTGTCTCCAGCCCTAGAAGCCATGTACTTCTGGGGAAGTTGGGAAGTCATGCTTTCCTGATACGGCTCCTCTGTTGTGGCTGCTGACCCCAAGGAGGGCCTCGGAAATCCTTGGCTCCCCGAGTTAGGAAGGAATGGCTGGACTCTCTGAGGACATGGGTGCCCTCAGTCAGTCTTCTGGTTAGGGACGGAGCCAGAACTAGAAGCCGCGTACAGGGAGGAAGTCCATCTTGACCGGCAGAGTGCATGACCTCAGGCAGAAACATGGAACGGAGAAGATCACAGCCCTCGTGGCGGCCTGGCCCTTCCCCCAGGAACACAGGGGTTCTGGGAGTCCTGGCTTCTCTCTGCCTCATCTGGCTGCTCCTGAGACTGACAGTAACCGTCACCTCTCTTAGATTCTCAGTCAATGCTTCCTGGGTCTGTGTTTTGGGGACCCGATGGCTGGTTGGGGCTTTGAGACAGGGCCGACCTGAGCTGCCAGCTGGGCGGGCTGGAGCCTGGTCTCCTGGAGGCACGGGAAGAGGCCTGCCCCACATTGGCCAAAGCTCCATCCATGCTCCCACCCTCCTCATTGCAACAAAACTCTTTTGCCTTCCAGGTCGGGCATCTCTCAGGTCACTGGTCATCAGAGCTCTTTCTCAGCGAGGCAGCATTTCTGTGACTCTCAGCTCCCTCTCTGCCCTACACCCACTACCCCCACAGGCCACCCCTACACACACCGTATGACTTTCCATGCTTTCTCCTAATGGCTGTCACTCCATCCTACAGGCCCCTGACCCTCAGTCTCAGCTCATGACAAAATCACCCCATCCTGACTCCGGTCCTTCCTGCCTGGAGCACAACCAGACCACCACTGCCACCAGCCAGAGGACTCAGACGACCCGTGGTTGCTGTGGAGACCACTTCCACTGCCCCTCCCGCTTTTCTCAGCCACCATCGGGGAGGAGCACTGCTCTACTGTCCCCTTATATACCAGGAGGGCAGCACCGCTGACCGACGAACCCCAGGGAGGGCCCCACGGCAGGTACTGGAAATGGGGCACGGCAGGGGCCGGGGTCTCATCGCATCCTCAGCAGCTGGTACCTGGCCTGGCAGCAAAGAGCTGCTCCACCAATGCTGATGGAAGTCCCAGCAGATGCCCGTCGGCCTGCTGAGCAGCGCGCCCTGAAATGCAGGTCCCCGTGATGCAGGGGACCGCTCTCGTAATCAGCCTTCGCAGTGCCGCCGTGAACCCGTTGGCGGAAATTGTAATCTCCATCTTCGAGACCAGGATGGACTGGGCACTACCTAGTGTCAGAGTAGGGTTCACAAAGAGCCCTGGACCCAGGGGGAATGGACTCAGTTTATCATGTAGGAATTTATCTCTTCACCCTTATCCCTTAAATTCAGAACTCTCTGAGGGTTGGATTCTGATATGTATTTGGGAAGGCCAGGGGTACGTGGGAGGCTGCCGTCTGTAGGGGGAGAGAGAGCATTGATCCTTGATGGCCGGACAAAAGAGCAGTAAAGCGTTCTCTTTACCCCCGGGTCCCCAACATTTTCTGGGGCTGCCTGTCCTGTCGGGGCCTGTCTCCTGGCCCAGGAAAAGCTCCCCATGCTGGGGCAGAGCAAACTAGGATGTGAGGTTCGGCCTTTTCCAAGAAATGAGTCTCTTTCCAACTCTCACCCTTCCCCGCTTTCCATCCATTGCACCTGTGGGTATCTGGCCCTGGGATTGTCCTTTCCTGGAACCGCTGTGACTGATGAAGCTCGGACAGGTGACCCACTTCATCCCTTTGCCTTGAGGCAGGGTATTCTCAAGGCAGCCTGGAGTGTAGGGAGGCAATCTCGCTCTTTCTGGGATACAGTGGGAAGAGACAGAAACCAGAAGAAGGATGCGTATTTGCTCCTAGCCCCGTGCCTATGGGGAAGCCGCTCTGCTCCTGGATTTCAGTCTCCTCAGTTATAAAATGCATCAATGATGCTACCTGTGGCATTTGGGGTGGAACTACACACCTGTGAGGGACAGGCCCACGTGCTACAGGACATTCAGCATCCTGGCCCCGGCACGCCAAGTATCACGGTGCCCCCAGTCCTTGTGACAAACAAAAGCTTTCAGTGCTTTCTCCAGGCTTCCCAGCTCTGGAAAACCACAGGTGCCCCGTTCCTTCTCAGGGTCAGGCCAGTGAGGTATCAGGGGTGCCCTCTAGGAGGGGGGGTCCTGGGGTAAGGAGACACCAGCTGGGACAAGATGTGAGAACCTGGAAGAGGCTGCCCAGCAGATCAAGGGCAGCACTGCCGTGTGGCCAGAGGCTCACCCGGTAGAGCAGAGCCACCCCGGCCAGCACTGGGCAATGGGGCTCCAAGGGGAGATGGTGGGGCTCGAAGCCCAGCCCGGGGATGCAAGGCAAGAGGACCCTCAGAATGTGGGCTCAGTCCCAGGTTGTGTGGAAGAAGAAGCCCAGGCCCAGGAGAGTCAGATTTGGGTTCAAATCATGGCTTCAGCATCTACCAGCCGCATGTCCTTGGACGTCTCAATTTCTGAACCAACTTCTTCCCCCATAAAGTGGCGATCAGAAAACCTCGTAGGGCTGTGGCAAGAATTAAAGGCGGCAATGTACGTAAAAGCCTCTTCTGGAAACACCTTAGGAGTGCAATGAGAGAGTGCTGGTTTTCCCGTCAGTAGGAGGAAATCGTACCTTCAAGAACAAAGTAGACCCTCCATCGAAGGGCACTTCAGACCAAGCTGAATTGCCAGGGCGAGGACCTGAGCCCAGTGGAGAGGCAACAGCCTAGATTAATCCCAGGACTGTTTCCGTGCCTCTGGCCACAGGTCAGGGCTATCCTGGAGCCTGGGGGTTCAAGTGCCCTCTGCTGTGGGGTCCTGCCTATGTCCACGCTCTCTGTCCACACACCCTTGGCTTCAGAGACCCTGACCCTTCACCCTTCCCCATCCAAGCCCATGCTTGAGCTCTCCGTTCCTTTGCTCCTGTTGTCGGTCACCCTCACAGGGAATGCCTTTCCCCTCGTCTCTCACCGAAGCGTCTCTCACCAGGGCCGGTGGCACTGCCCATCTGGTGCTTTCCTGGACAGCCAACCTGAAGGGAGCCGTGGCCATTTGAAGTGTCCACTATGTTTTACCCACATCATGTCGTGGTGGGGCGAGCTGGGTCTAGGATGGATACTGGTGGTATCATGGTGGAAACATGGGTGGAATCAGCCAGGGAGATGAAGAGGAGGGTGGGGAGATGCCAGCGGTTCAGGTTCAAAGGACAGGCGACGAACGCAGAGCCAGAGCTGGGCTAGTGCGGGGCAGGAGCAGGGACATCGTCACGGAGCCAGAGGGGCATTGTTAGGGGTGTGGGCCACCACCCTCCAGGGACACGATGACTGAAGCAAAGCCCCCGTGTTTGGCAAATAAGCAACCAGCAGTGATTTCAAGGTCCGTCCCGGATACGGTGGGGCAGTGAGTTGAGATGGAGGGGCATATAGATGGAAATGGAGGAGGGACCGCAGCAGCGGCTCGAGGTGGGGCATTTTCCGGACCTGTTGAGCTTCAGTGGGTCTTCTTGTAGACAAACTGGGTGCCTTATAACCACCCCCAACCAGGTCTAAACATTTAAAACCCAAGAGCACATAGGGAGGTCTCTGTAAACCCCGGAGGAACGAAGGCACAGGTGAGTAAGGGTACGGGAGCAACGGGAGGGTGGAGACCTGGTCCCGGGGAGGGCCATCATGAGGCAGTCGCCTTCTCCCCCTGGCTGCTGGGGCTCAGCTCGGATGCTGGAAAGGATCAATGGATGGAGGATTGAAACCCTGGGCCCGTGACCCCGGGAGGCTATCCCTGACTTATTTCAATGGAAGTCATGAGACAGGTTTAGGTCACTGCCTGGGAAGCTGGGTTAGTCAGGGCATAAGCTCAAGGACGTCGGTGGCCCAGGTCCATGTCTGTCCCAGGTGAGTCCCATGGACAGCCAGGGGCCAGCTGTGCCTGTGGACACTGGGGTGGGGAGGAGAGCCCGCAGGAGATTTCTCTTTACCCACCCTAATTGCCTCTCAGGAGAGGGAGGCAGAGAGAGAGGTTGACTGTGACTGACCTGCATTGTCCCTTGGGGAGACTGCGTAATGAGGGAGAACGGCGAAGCTAATGGCCTGGCAGGCACTGGGTAGGGGGGTACGTGGGTTTTCCTCCAGGTGCTGGCTGACACGTATTTTCCTGGGCCCACCCTCAGACACCGAGCCAGAGTTTCCCGAGTGGAGCTGCCCACGTTAATGAAGCGAAGGGGAAAACCCGGCCCGTGCTTGCTTTGGAGACCTCTCGGGACGTGTCCCCTTGCACTGAGGACTTCGCAGACTAAAGGCAGGCGACTTCTGCTGGACACCTTAGCGGGGCCCTTCTGGAGACAGAGCCTGGGCCTCAGGGACAGATGCAGACTTCGGGAACTGGGGTGAAGAGGAAGGTGGTGGGCGTGCAGGTGAGGGGAGCGTAGGTGTGGATTACAAAGAGCAGGTGCACTGCTGATAGTTCTCTGCAGGGCAGCCCTGAGCTTTGGGAAGGGAGAGTGTGAAGTGAGATGCAGAAAAAGACCCACTGTCTGGTCCCGGCCACTTACCAGCTGTGTGATCCAGGCACTTCTCTTTTGCAAGATGGGTCTGTCTTCTCACCTGGAAGCTGGACTCAATCAGGGCCGGGCCACCTTGATGGAACATGATGTCTGGGAATTTGACAGAGGAGCTGTGCTGGGGCCCTAATTCAGACCAGTGAGGTCCGAATCTCTGGGCCTGGGACCTGGCCCTGGGTCTTTAGTTCTCAGCCACTGAAAGGTGGTGCTTTTCAGCCAGAATCTCTGGTCCCCGCCAGCTAAAAGGCCAGGGGGGAAGAGCTCGGTTTCTTTCCACCGTCACTTACTTCCTTGTCCCACTTAGCTTGAGGAGAACTCACTGGCTTAAAACGTTTGCATGACTGCTGATGCCGTACGTACTATGGCAGCACTCAAAGTGACGAAGGAATTGAGTTTTGAATCAGGGCTGAGGCGACAGGAACACCAACATTATCAAGCAGTGCTAAATTTCAGAAGTCTGTGCAATATGGTTGCCATAGAGAAGGGGGGACAGAGACACAGAAATCCTCACCTTACCGACGCCTTGAAATTCTTTATTGCCAAGTCAGAAGAAAACACAGGTTGCCACTAACAGCAATATATACTGTGTGTGTGTGTGTGTGTGTGTGTGTGTGTGTGCATTTCTAAAGCAGGTGAGTCGGTAACTAAACGGAGAATCCCCTGGACAGATAACTTTTCAGTCTCAGTCCCACCTTCATAAGACCAGGTTATCTCCAACTCCTGGTACCTGTACATAGTAGAACATTACTAAGAACATGATGCAATCAGTTGAGCAAAAAAATCCCAATGTATTTACTTTCTTAAGTCTTAACTATTTTGTGGTAAATTCATTCAACGTAGTGCTGGTCACCTATAGTCAAGTTATTGATTTATAAGACCTGAATCAAAATGAAGAAAATATGATACGATGAAAAAGGACGTGGACTTTAGAGTCTGAAACATTCTAGTTTAAACCCCAGCTTTGCCCCTCGCCAGCTGTGAGAGCTTGGACAGGTTCATAGACGTCTACCCTGCCTCGGTCACTCGGTCTGTGAAATGGGGATGACAATGTCGATCTGCCTACTTTGCAGACATGCTGGGAAGATTAAATAAGATCACATATGTCTAATATGGTACCTGACAAATAACAGGCATTCAAAAAAATAGCAGTTCTAATTAAAATATTGATATTTTCCCAGCATACGTCTGATGACATTTCACATGTGATCTGACCTACTTCTTAGCAATGCAGTGAAAAAAACATTTTGCCCATTTCACAGATGTTGAAACTGGGGTGCTATCCCTTGAGCCTAGGTCATCTAACTCCAAGTCCCCCGCTCTTTCCATCGCATTGTCTTGACCAGAGATGGGCAGTGCCATTTAGTGCCAGACCAGGAGGCGCCAGGATGGCTGTCTCTGTCCTTTGGGGAGACAGCAGATTATGGTTGGAACATCTCCTAGGTGATGACTGGGGACTTCGGTCACAGAAGAGGTGCACGGTGGAAGTTCCATGTCAACTAAGAGTGACAAGTTCTGGACATCCCTGGATATCATCACATCTAAACCAAGCTCTCCTTGCCGTCTGTTCTGCTGGGAGCGTCTGGCTAAGACACCAGTTCCTACAAAGAGGTATCCTTTTAATGTAAAAGATGTAAAGAATCAGCTCCACAGAATATTTAAAAACACGTTACATTTTATTAAGAATATCTCTAGCACTCAGAACGGAGGGAACAAGGACTGCGGGCATGAAGACACAGCCCAGCCCCGACATTCGCTTCATTTTTTATTATTTGTCTATTTTTATGATGAACAGTTACCTTTGAATAACAAGTGAGCAACACTTGTTCTCGCAGCACAGACTTTCACGTTCATAAGTCTGAATACACAAAGTGGGCGTGTATGAGCGGATGCTGATGAGAACCAAGGAACCCAGACAGAATCCAGGCCAAAGCTGCCTGTACATGGATGCAGAGAAAGGGCATTTTTTAAATCTCAAAAGTGATAAATAGAATTTTAAAAAAATATAAAGGGCACATGGAAATCAATCCATTTTTTAACAGTAGGATTCCAGGTGGAATATGGGCAAAAGGCATGCACACATAATTTACATGCAAATAGCTTTTTTAAAAACCTGGAAAACTCTGTAAGCTCATTAGTGATCAAATATATCTAAAATAGTTCCCCATTAAAATGAGATACTCTTTTTGCCCATAAAGTTAGCAAAAGATTTCTCATTGTAATGACTAGATGGGCCAGGTGATGTCAATTAGGACAGACCTTCAGAAATACGATTTGGAGCCTTCAAAAAAAGGTCGATGTCCTTTGACCTGGTCATTCCACGCCTGGGTATCTATCCTAAAGAATCATCTGCAGTTCAGGGGGGGGAAAAAGAAAAAAAGATGGAAACCATTCAAATGGTCAACAAGAGTGAAATAGTGCAGTCGATTATTTTATATTCTCAGAATGTATGATTTCGGTATTAAAAATAGGTTTCTGAAGATCTGGAGATCAAGAGGGGAAATTCTCACATTGTTAAGTTTAAAATAAAACGATGTGTATAAGGATGACCTCCACTCTCCAATGGTGAGAAAAACCGTTTGGTGGGAAACACATCAGACCCCTAACTCGAGTTATGTCTGAGTGGTGGGATCCTGGGTGACTGCTTTCCCTTCCTTCCACTTTCCTGCATCTTACAATTTTTCCTATTACCCTCTAGCAATATATATGTAAATTAAGGAACCCTGGCCGGGTAGCTCAGCTGGTTAGAGTGTTGTCCCAATATGCCACGGTTCTGGGTTTGATCCCCAGTCAGGGCACCTACAAGAATCAACCAATGAATGCATAAATAAGTAGAACAACAAATCGATATCTCTCTCAAATCAATTTTTTAAAAAAAATTACAAATAAATTAATTCAGGAAATACATTTGGACTTTTGGGCTGAGAACAGACTTTGTCCAGTGACCCTGACTGTATCTGCTTCTCCCTGAATTTTTGCGCATCTGCAGAGTCACCAAATATATTCAAGATTGGAGAAAAGCACCTCGAAGTCGAACGAGGTGAGTGCCAAGAGAGGCCAAGGAGAAAAATAACAGGAGATCAATAGGCAAAAGAATGAGAGAAACACTTGCTAGCAAAAAACAAACACACAAACAAAAACTCTCCTGGAACGTTTCCAGTCAGTTCCGCCCTCCCGGGTGCAGCGGGCAGACGGAGGGGCAGCTGACCTGGGATAGCAGAGCGGATGTGGGAGAGCCCCCCCCCACAGCGCGTGGGCCAGGCCAGCGGGCCCTCTGGAGCTCCAGCATTCAGAACCCCAGGCCGGCGTGGTGCGGCTGTGTCCTTGGCACGTCCTTGATCTTTCCCCCGCGCTCTTGGCACATCTCCAGGGGGCTGAGCCACGCTCAGGTTTGCAGACAAAATACGAATAAAACCGGAGCTGCGGACTCCTGGCCACCTCACAGCCGGATCTCTAGAAATCTAAATCGTCTTGGCCAAAGCCATCTGTCCTGTCCAGGGCAAGGTTTCCAAACCTCACTTCTGTCCCAGAGAGACTTTTCCCTCCCTTCTCAGCTTCTGAGTCAGAGCCTTGGCCTGCTCTGGGCTCTGCCGGCAGACCTTCCTCTGTTCCTTGCTCAGAAACGGAGCTTTCTGGGTACATGTCCGTGACTTTTCTCCCTGAACCAGGGACTCCCTCGGGTTCATCTCCGAAGGTCCGAAGGTCATCGGAAGGCTCTTCTTTGGAGCCTTTCTGGGAGAGCTGAGAGCAGTTTCCCAGGGATGAGGTTCTGGATGAGGAGAGGCCGGTCTTTGGGCCTGACCTTTGGCCGGGGGTGTCTCCACCTGGGGCAGGGGGTGGTGTGGGCCCCCCATCTTGGTCTGGGCTGCTGTGTCCAGAAGCCTCACCTGGCTGGCCTTGTCTCGGGCCAGCCTGTGGACGCCCTTCTTTCTCACCTTGATTTCCTCTTCCTGACTCTGGCTGTCCCTCTCCTTCAGCTTCCTGGACCTCTGTGGTGTCATTCTGTCCTCCTAGACTTTGGTCAGCTCCTCCCAAGGCTTTCCTCTCCACACTGACCTCAGCCCCGGAGCCCTCTGTCTCGCCCTTGTCGCCCACACCCTGCTCCCCCCACTGCACTGTCTCCAGGTGGTGGCCTACACAAGGGTCTGCGTTCCCTCCTCTCTTCTGAGTGGCTGCGTCCCCCTCTCCTCCTCCTGGATCTTCACCTCTGCCCAGGGCCTGCCTGCCCTCATCCCCATCCCCCTCCTCTGCCCCAGGGCCTCCATCAGCTCCCTGGACAGTCCCTGTCCTCGAGGGGTCCCTCTGAAGGGGCTCCAGCCCTGTCTTCTCAGGGGCCATCCCTGCTGTCTCCTCATTAGCACATCCCCTTTTTTTCTTCTGCAGAATTTGCTGCAGGTCAAAGGCCTCTTTGATGGGTGCGCTGGCTATGCCCACTGTGTCCTTCGGGGACACAGGGGTCACTTTCTCCCTCATGCAGGCCTCGCAGGGACAGAACTCCCCCCCGTTGGCCTCCCCACCCAGCTGGGTCCCCGGGGCTCCACTGAGGTTTGGCATGTCCTCCAGAGAGAGGGAGGGGGTGCCCCAGGCCCGGGTCTGCTCAGAGAAGGCCGCGAGGTGGCGCAGGCCCCGGAGGCGATGCCGGCGCTGCTCTGTTTGCAGGGACGTGTCCCACCGGAGGGCTGCCCTGGGAGGCCCCAGCGCCTTCCTCCCGGCCCGGCTCTGGATCTTTCGGAGCTCCTTATCCGTGCTGCCTTGGAGCCGCCGGCTCACGTCCTGCTGCAACTCGGCCACCATCTGGTCCAGCAGGTCGCTGCTCAGCAGGCTCCAGCGGGCTCGGAGCTCGGCCACGGCGCTGGCCAGGTGGCCCAGGAAGGCCTGCTCCATCTTCCTCAGCAGCCTGGACACCCAGAGGGGGTCAGGGTCCAGAGACACCCTGTGAGCCATAGACGTGCCCTTCTCTCCAGCCCCCTGGGTGAGCTTGGCCTGAGTTTGCTTCTGGTCTGTCTCAGCCGCTCTGGGCAACTTCTCCAAACCAGGCTCGGCGTTGGGACCACTTTGACTCCCACTGGCATTTGAGTATCTCTCAGGGCGGCTCCCAAGGGTCTCTGTCCGTTTTCCTCTCCTCCCTGGAGGGCAGGCGGAGGCAGGGTGTCTTCCTGCTTCCTCTTCCTGCACACGCTCATCTTCCCACACACCCTCCCCGGGCCGAGAGCCCGTCCCTGATAACTCCTGTCCCGCGGCTCTTTCCTCTTCTGGAAAGCCGCTGACACCCCCTCCCTGCAGTTCTGCTCTTTCTGTCCCTTCTTTCCTCTTCTCTGATTGCACCGCCTCTTCCTGCATCGTGTTTCTAACTGCTTGGTCCAGGTTGCAGCCGAGCGTCGGCCCCCCACTGCTTCCTTCTGCCTCGTCCTTCCCGGTGGCACAGGCCCCTGCTTGAGAACTTGACGAGGCCGTGGAACCACTCGGCTGCTGGTTTCCCAGCTCCTCCGGGTTCTCTGAGGTTCTGGAGTCAGGCCTCTGGCGGGGGATTTCCAAGGGCAGCTCTGTCCTCTCAGAGACCAGGGCACAGTCCGTGGCGCAGGGTCCGCTGCCCTCCCCTGAACCCACAGAACCGCTCCTGACATCCACACCAGATGAGGACGTTGGTGTGAGGTCCTCAGTCACAGCGTGGGACCTGAGGCCTGGCAGAGCCTGGCACCTGCCGACCTCCCGGAGGCCTGAGTCCAGCTCGCCCCGCCCGAGGCCACACGCCGGCCACAGGGCCTGCAAGTTGCTCAGGAGCTCCTGGTACCGAGGAGAGTCTGTGAACCTCACTTTGCCGGCCGGAGACCCGAGGTCTGCATCGAAGAAGTGGAGCCTGGCGAGACAGGAGATGAGGACCTGGGCGGAGTGGCTGAGCCTCCTGCCCACCGGGCCGGACACTTCGGGCAGGCTGCTGGGCCGGCCCTGCTTGGAGCCCATCAGCGCTTTCATGATCTGTATGGAGGCAGAGACCCTGTGGGGAAGCACGCATCGGCCCACACCACAGTCCCCAGCTGCTCCTTCACCTGCTCCAGCCTCCTTGGGGGCTTCCACAGCCCCGCTGTGAGGAGGACCCTCTCCTGTCTGGGGACCAGCGTCACCAGTCACTGGGAGGGCTCCCTCTGGTTCTGCTTTTTCACTGGCGGCCCCTTCCAGGGACGGTGGACTGGCCTGAGTTGGTTCCTCCAGACCTTCCAGGGGATGTTTGTCCACAGGGTCCTCCGTGGGGCCCTCCAGGCCGTCCCCAGACACATCCATGCTGTCATCCTCCACCTCACATTTCATGGGCTCGGGCTCCTCCGGGATGTTGCTCAGCCACTCTCGGACCACAGCTTCTGGTGAGGTTCGGGGCAGAGCGCCTGGCGTCATCGCGTGACCATCATCCTCTTGCTCCTCCAGGCTTTCCCCTCCACCAGTAAACTGCCCTTGGAACATTCCGCCAGGCTGGGGACCTAGGCTGGGGCTGCCCCTTCTCGCGGCTCTGACTGCTGTCCCTGTGCCCCCCGACTGAGCGCCAGGGGGCCGTGGGCGCAGCACATCTAGCGGGTCCTCCCCTGGCTCGGCCCCCCCTGGCGCCCAGTCGGCACTGAGGTCTCCACTGCTGCTGCATGAAGGGTGTTTCTTGGCAGAGGGCCCTGCCCCGGGCGGAGCGGGACGGTACCTGCTGCACACCACGCAGGCCTCAGAGAGGGGCCCCTGGCAGCCCCGAGGCCGGGAGGCCTGCAAGGCCTGCGTCTCACCACCGGGGGTCCTGCAGACCCGGGATGCGCCCATCTGTGAGGAGCAGCCCCCTCGGTGGGCTCCTGGCTTCCCCTCTTCGTGCTGTCCAACAGGCAGAAGCAAGGGCTGGGAGGGCTTGGGGACGTCGCCCCCTCCCTGTTCACCCAGGCCGTCAGCTGCAAAGCTGTAAGAGTCTGATGCGCTGGAAGGATTCCCTTCAGTCTCAGCAGACGGAGAGAATGGGGGGTAGACACTGGAAGCACAGCCTGAACTGCTCACAGGCGTAAGGGGGGCACTGCTGACCCACCGCGTGTCCTGGGAATGAAGAGAGGCAGAGGAGGGTGGCCCTGGACCCCGAGAGGCTCTGTTCCTGACACTGGATGAGCTACCGGAGAAGTGTGGTGCAGCGTGGTCCGGGCAGACCCTGCCTGTGGTAGGCGGCCCCAGCAGCTGCCTGGACACAGGTGAGTCGAGGGGGCAGCGGGTGTCCCTGCAGCTGTGATGCTGCCTGGGGCCGCCCCGCTGGGCCCCTGGGCCGAGGCCAGCAGTGCTGGGCGAGGACGTGGCGGCAGCTCTGCTCTCCTGCTCTCTCCTGCCTGTGGCTGAGGCCCAGGTGGGGGACGGGGAACAGCCTTCTGCAGTGTCCCCAGAGGCAACATGGCCCGAAGCCAGGGACAGTCTCATCCCAGACCCATCCCTGGCCTGGGGGTGTCCAGTGCCCTGTTCACTCCCTTCTGCCTGTGGGTCCTCGTTCCTCAAAGACGAGGGATTCGTGGTGGAGGAACAGGGTCCTCCTCCATGGGAGGCCTTCCATGGGGAGGTCACAGCCCTTGTCCTGCTGGGGCAACCCTGCTGCCACTCACCCCTTTCACTGAACTCCTCATGAGACCGGGCACTCGCTGAGGAGTCAGAAAGAGCACCGGCCACGCCTCGGGCCCTGGGTTTCAGGGAGCAGTGGTCCCTGCTGCCCAGCCCTGCTCCCTCTGGACCGGGGCCTTCCGCAGCCCAGGGTGTGCTGCCAGCTTCCCGCCCTGATCCTCTCTGGGAGGCATCCCCAGAGGCCGGACGCAGGCCACAGCTGCCCACGCTGCCGTCTGGGGACCTGGAGCAGCAGCAGGAGTTTGGCTCAGAGCCTTTGGGGGGTCTGTCACTGGAGACAGGGCTGACGCTGTCCTTCCTGCTTCTTCTCCTGCCGGCCACCCCTTGGCTCCAGGGACTCCTGGTGGGGGAGTGCTGGGTCAGCCTGGCCCCCCTCCGAGAGGCCGTCCCCTCTCCCTGGCCGGTGTACAGGGGGTTCGTCCAGATCTCATATTTGGACCCTGGCTGCCACTGGCCTCGTTCTAAGGCTTCCTTGCATCCTGCCTGTTGGGTCCCCAGTCCCTGTGCCCCTGGCTCTGAGGAGCCCCCAGGGTGGCCCTCCCACACACAGCGGAGGGGGTCCCCCTCCCCCTCCCCACTGGCCCTCTCGACTCTCCTGGACCACAGGAGCGTGTCGTTGCCCAGCAGGTGGAAGCGAACTTTCATCTCCACAGACAGGCTGCCATCCTCGTTCAAGTGGACCTTCTTCTCGACGCCATCACCGGCCACCAAGGGGCCCAGCTGGGCAGGTGTGTCCTGAGGGTGCCTGTCGGGAGCAGGGCCCATGCAGGCGCGATGCAGGGACACCAGGGGCTCGCTGAGACCGGACCTCTCGGACAGCAAGGAGAACCGCCGTGGCCCGCTGCCCGACCCGGACCGCGAGTGGATCGTGCTCTGCTTGGCCTTTGGGCCCCAGCTCCCTGGCACACGGTGAGGAGTAAGAGGAAAAGACAGTGAGCTGCTGGGAGCTTGAGGGCGGGAGCAAAAGGCTGGGCATGAGCCTTTCACCCCTAAACACCCCTGCCGCCTCCAAAACCACAGTCAGGGCAGAAACCATTCTAGAACAAATATCCACAGTCTGCTGTTTGAGAACCAGCATAGCAAAGCAAGATGAACTGAAGTCTGGATTCGTCTCGACCCTGCCACTTCCTAGCTGTGTAGCCCTTGGCAGAGACTCTTTTCTGAGCTGTAAAATAAGAGTAATGGTATCTATTTGGAAGTGTGTTTGAACAACGCAGGGCAATGCATATAAAACTTCCTAAAAACAAAAACAAAAACGTCCTGCAGAATGGCTAGCACAAAGTGGGTTCTCGACAGACAGCAGAGGTGGTGGGCAGAGCAGCAGTGCCCAGAGCTAACTCCTAGCCCTGCTCACGCCCACCCCAGCACAGGAAGCAAAATCAATAAGCTGCTGCCTACGAACCTGGTTGTAAACTGTAAAATGCTTTGCGATTATTAGTGGTGATTTATCATCCTAACACTCATCAAGCGTTGGGGTTGATAAATGATTGCAAGGAAGGACCTGGACACACAATAGCAGGTCCTGATCGTCAAACCTGCACCCCAGCCGTGCAAAAGAGAAGAAGGGGCTACTGTGGATTTAAAAAAAAAATGACCTCAAGAAAGAATGAAGCTTCTGTTACTTCTCATTTCATCTCCAGAGCTAACACTTGACAAGAGAAAGGGGCTAGTGGAGGGTGAGCTTATGGCCAGAAAAAGAATAGGCCGCCATGAAGTCCATCTGAGCAGGAGGGGGTTCATCAAGCTCTGCTCATTCGTAAGCACCAGAGGAGACAGGGCGCTCCTCCAGGGAGGGGCTGTGGCTGATGGTCTCTGTACCTCCAGTACCTGGCCATCGCTGTCATTTCTTAATAGCTTTCCACAAAGAGTATTATTTTGTGTACTTGCCAAAATTTGCCCATTGTCATTCCAATAATTTTGCTGAAGCTCTTATTCTACAGTTATTCATTGTGCTTTCAACATAATGTGGGTGTGTTTTTAATAACAAAGCCTAAAGGCTGGCACACAGTAGGCCTTTGGATGGATGTATGGTTGGATGTTTAGATTGATGGGTTGGATGGATGATTGATGGGTATCATTAGCTGCAGTCCATTTGGCCCCCACTATTGTCTAAGAGAGTCATGACTCTTGAAAGAGACCAGTGCCACATACCCATGGCCCACTGCCTCCGCAATCTCATGTCCAACATGGTCCTTAATAAAGCTTCAGATACTAGAAACTTAGAGTTCAAGATCTCCTAATCTCTATTCTCTAAGCACCAGCCTTCCCTCTCTCACACCCCGGGCAAATGTTCAACCCAGTTAAGGTTGATGGCAATGAGAAGACGAGGACGGGGTGAGAGAGACCCCAAGCAACTGGCTGCCCAAGAACTGGGCCCAAAGGCAAGTTTCCTAAATAATCTAGAAAGACTATCTGCCCAACTCTCCTGAACCACTATCCAGTGCAAATAACACTGGGAAAACTCACCGTTTTTGTTCCTTGAAGTCTGTCCCGACAGAGTTTCAGTCCCACTCCTTCCGGCACCTTCCATTGCCAGAGGACCGCAGGCCTCGTGACCGGCACACACCAGCACCGAGGGGCAGTGCAGTAGAGCCTTCAGAGAATCCACCTGAAGAAGGAGAGTGTTGAGTCAGGAGGCCTGGTCTGCAGAACCTCCCTTCTGTCGGGGGACACAGGTGGAGGAAGACTCTCTTCACTCTGCCCCTGTCCTGATGTGTGCCCGTCTCACCCCAGATTTCTCATCCAAAGGAAGAATCCCATCCACTTGCCGTAATATCTTCATAACCAGATGGGGACTGAGGTCCTACCACCACGATCTTCCCTCCTGATAGGAGGTCCGTGGCTTAGAGGTGATTCTGGATGCCTCAGCTGGAAAAGACTTGAGGAAGCCTTTGATCTGCTTCCCCGCCCACACTTGCACCCTCCAGAATAGGCGATTTCTAAAGCAACCAGCTTTGATATGGAGACGATCTCACCCTTTCCCCTGGCAGAGTCCTCTCCTGGGTCGGATTTGTGTAACCTGAGCCCGTCCCCTCATCTTCTGCTCCTAGTGGAGAGGAGAAGGGCAGGCACTATGCTCTGCACAGGTAGCCCCTCCGTCCCAGGCTCCTGCCCAGACGCTGTGTCACCCTCCCCGCCCACCCCACCCCACCCCCACCCCCACCCCCACCAGCAGGGTGTCCTGGGCAGGGAGTTGAGCAGGCAACGTCAGTGCTGGGTTGCCCTCCAGGAAACAGGTCCCTGCTTTTAGAAAAATCTCACCTGGCCCTGAGGCCCCCCGAATATCTGAGGGTTTGCACTATTTATAGCATTACATCGTAATGAGCAGTGTTGGGGAATTTAGTTCCATCTTTAGAGTGCTGAATCTGTTCTTTTTCATTTTCTCAAATTAGAAGGGTATGTTCATTAACAAGGAAATGAAAAGAGAGAGAACACTTTTGTCTCCTCCTCCCAAAACGACATTAAGTTTGCTGTCCGCCAGATCTTTCAACCCAGATAATTAACAGTTTGGTTCAAACTACCAGGTACATTTCTCTTTTGATTTAGATCTCTGGTCCATCGCAAAAACGCAAATGTGACCCAACTCTATCAGTTTATCGATGTAGGCATGCTTCTAGAAAATCTGAATATTCCAAGAAAACAAAATTGGAAGCTAAATGATGCTCCCATTTTAGCCAGCTGGTGTGGCTCAGTGGATTGAGCGTCATCCCATGGACTGAGAGGTCCTGGTTAGATTCGGGGTCAGGGCATGTGCCCAGGTTTTCGGCTCGATCCCCAGTGGGGGGCGTGCAGGAGGCAGCTGATCAATGTTTCATCTCTCTCTCCCTTCCTCTCTAAAAAAAAAAAAAAAAATCAATAAAAACATATTAAAAAAATAAATAAAATAAATGATGCTCCCATTTTAAAAAGAGGCAGAAGTCTAGGACCCGTAAAAAAAAAAAAAGCACTGTTGAGAGTGTCCATCCAGTTGAGGACCCACCAACCAATAATCGTGAGGTCACTTTGTTTACAGAAACGCTGATAGCTCTGTAGTAAGTTCCATAAGAAAATATGCTAATTTTTCTCCAATTAATTTTGCACCTGCTGTCTCCCTCTCACCACACCCACTCAACCATAGCCAGTTGACGGCAGGGACCCAGCCTTCTTTGTCTGTGACATCTGCCTGTAGCACCTGCTAGAACCCAGCACACGCACCTCCCCTTAGAAACGTTCTTCCGTTACCACCCTGAAGTCACTAAGGCTGGTCCTGTCACTGCCCAGCCACACCACTGTGAGCAAATCCCTCACCTCTGTGCCTCCATTTCCTTATCTCTACAAATGCTACAATGTTAACCGCCTCCGGAGCCTGTGTGGTGGAGGCTGTGTCCTAGACCTGTCAACACCTATCCCACTCTCTTTCTGGTGTGTGTCCGGTGCTGCAGGGCTTAGAAAGCTCTAAACACGTCTTCAGGAGATGGTGGCAGCGCCGGCGGCAGGGGCCAGACCGCCCCTGTGCTCCTGCATGTCAAGGTGCAGAGTCAGCAGTTTCCAGATCGCAGCTTTGTAAGCCTGGACGCCACGACCACCCGAGAAGTCCGCGTGAGCTCGGGAATCACAGCAGCTTCAGGCAGAGGTAGAGGCTTCCCGCAGAGTGCTGGGAGCCTTTCCTGTGAACCCAGGCTTCATCCCTCCGGACGGCCAAGGATTTGGAAGACCTTTAGTGCCCTGCATTGAACTGCTTTCTGCTTAAGGTACCCGAGTAGTTTCTGTGTCCTGCACTCAGCTCTCACGGCAACAGATTGGATAATAGGAGAACTAGATAAGAAAATAACGAAAGGGGCAAGGCAGCGTCTGGGGCTCACTAAGTGCTCGCTACATGGTAGCTAATAATATGAATAACAATTGCTTGATTAACTGACTGAATGACTCCACTCTATCCACTTTAAAAAAAAAAAGGGTTTTTTTTTTCTATATTTAGTTTTAGAGAGAGAAGAAGGGAGAGGGAGAGAGAGATAGAAACATCAATGAGAAAGAACATCAATTGGCTGCCTCCTACATGCCCCCCACTGGGGATTCGGGCCCACAACCTGGGCATGTGCCCTGACTGGGAATCGAACTGGCGACCTCTTGGTGTGTGGGTCGGCACTCAACCACTGAGCCACACTGGCTGGGCGTACCCACTTTTAATTAATAGCAGGGCAACAGTGCCTCTTTTTTTTTTTTTTTTTTTTTTTAATCCTCACTCGAGGACCTTTTTCTATTTATTTTCAGATAGAAAGGGAAGGAGGGAGAGACAGAGAGGAAGAGAGAGAGAGAGAGAGAGAAACATCGATGTGAGAGAGACACATCGACTGGTTGCCTCCCGCACGACCCGACCAGGGCCGGGGATGAACCACAACCGAGGTGCGTGCCCTTGACCAGAATCAAACCCGCGACTCATTGGTCTGTGGGCCGACACTCTAACCACTGAGCCAAACCGGCCAGGGCAACAACGCCTCTTTTTGAGGATAACCTCCCCATCCCATCAAAGTGTTCTGACCTGCAGTCCAGAGAACTTTTTAAGACAAGGCCATGCCCCAGCAGCCTACCTTTACCCCACCGGGCGTGTACAGCTGCTTCACGGGGAAGTGCAGGAGGCCCGAGGCTTTGCTGAGAAAGGCCGACAGGCTCCTCGTGTCTCTGTGACTGAGAACCACTGTCCGCTGGAATCGAGGGTCCCCGTTCTTCACCAACGTTATCCTCCTTGGGGCTTTAGGATTTTTCCGGGAAGAGGAGGTTTCTGGTGCCTCACACTGGTCTTCAACATCCTGAGACTGCTGAGCAGAGGGGCTCCTGCCCCGGGGCCGGCCTGGCCCACTGGAGGGCTTGGGGAGCTTCCTATCGGAGCAGAGGTAGCAACCACCGTCTTCCAGCTGCTCCAGGGCACTGAGGCCGTGCAGGCCCCGGGGCGTGGTGACGGAGCGCACCCCAAAGGAGAGAGGCACGCGCTGGGAGAGCTCATCCATCAGCGTGCCGAAGCTCTTGAAGGTGCGTTGGTGGACAGCCAGGCGGACCCCGGAAAAGCGGGGATCTCCTTGCTTGAGGAACGTTATCTTCTTGGCTGGCGTGACCTGGGTGACAGAGGGGGTCCGGGCCACGGAAGGCAGGAGGCACTCGCGGTAGCTTGGGGCCTGCGCAGCCCTCGGGGTGCTGTTCATGGCGTGGGGGCCCAGGCAGCTGAAACCGATCAAAGGAAGAGAGTCAGAGGGCCGCCGGGAGATTCGGCATTTCCTCCCTTCTCTTCACTACACGGTGCTTCCTGCCCACCCCAAGTGTGTCCCACCCTGCTCGGTAGAGGCAGGCTAATCCATGTTGGTGGAATAGAAGGAAGGCCAAAGGTTTGGCATTGGACAGATCCGAGTTCAAATTCCACCCAACCCCCTTACTCCGTGTGACCCAGGAGGTGAATGACATGCCCTGTGTTTGCGGGACCCGCCTGTCAGATGCAGCCATGTTCTGTCTGCAGAGTGGACACAGTGAACAAATGAGTTTGTGCATATAGAGCACCAGGCACAGAGCAAGCACCAATACCTCGTGCTTCCTTTCCTTCCCCTTGCTGTTTCTCTTAGCCTAGTCTACCACCTGAACTCCTTTGAATGCCTTAGGGCTTATCTCCTGAAGAGGTGGGTAAATAAAGGGAAGACCATGGAACGCAGATGCAAGAACACGGGCAAGCATTCAGGAGGCCTGCGCACCTGGCCTACTCTCTCTCAGTGCCAAGTCTCGTGTGTGGCCTGGGGGATGCCCAGCTCTCTGGACTTTCATCCTTCCACTACCAGGTGAGAGGGCCGGAGCAGAATCCCTCTGTCTCAAACCTTCTGGGACCGGAGTGCAGACAAGGAGACTTGTAACCCAAAGAGGATGTCACCGCTGGATGTTGTGTGCTTTCTTCATTGTGTGGTGATGTTTGCTTTCATATGAAAAGGATGCTCGCCCTCACATCCCTCCAAAGTCTTTGGAAGATGCGTGATGAACCCTACGGGTGAGTACCCCGGCCTGCTGCCATCGACATGGGAGACTGGGGGCTCAGGCCAGCTGTTGGGTCAAGGCCATTCGTCCAACTGTCCGCGTCTATTCCCACCGTGGTGGAGCTCACTGCCTCACCTGGGACTCTGCAGAAGCCTGACTCTTTCTGTCCAGGTGAGCACGCCATGCTCTGTTCTGTGTGCCTGCTGGCCAAGTTGTCCTGAAACCTAGCTTTTACCCAGGTATTTCCTGTGCTCCAAGCCTTCAAGAGGCTCGCGGTGTCTGCAGAAAAAGCCCAGGCCCCTTATCTCACAATCCGAGGCCTCTCCGGCTTCCTCCTGTCCGCACCCTAGGCCTCAGCTCCTGCTCTTTCCTATAGGAATTCTCCAATTCAATCAGGCTGCCTGACTAGGTCTCCCCCTGCAGGGTGACCCCCACCCTGCTGCACCCTGCCTTGGGCTTCCCTCCTTTGTGGAGACTTCTCCACCCCCCCAGTCAGAGGCAACTCCCATTTTCAGCATGGTTCCCTGACATTTCCCCCATCCTGGCTGTATCCTTCCTGGCCAACTACCCCAAGGCCTGGGAGGCAGAACCTGTGCTCCCTAGGGTGCCCAGCCCCAAGCTTGCCATATAGCAGGGACCCAGGAAATCCATACTGATTAATAAGGCAGGTATTCCCAGAGCCTCATGCAGAACCCAGGCCTGTCAATAAGCTGACACTTGAGTAATGACGACCAAGTGAGGAGTGGCCCTGCTTCCACGCGGTTCAGACCATGCAGGACGCCCAGTAATGTGCTCACTGCAGGTGACGATGGCCCTCCCTGCTGCAGCCGTGACCCCTGCCTGCAGCTCCTGCAGCGCCCACATCGCCGTCCTTACCTGCCTCTCTATTTACCCGATTCCTCACAGGGGAAAAGAGCCTTCTCGCGTCTTCAAAATCTTGGTGCACAGGGAGGCCTGGTAATCCTCTCTCATCTCTGGCACAAACTTTATAATTAGCTTCTCCAGCCTCCTCCCTCCCAACTGATCCCTTCTAAGCAGCTTTCTCAGACCTCCCGCTGACAGCCCTGCGGGGCCTGTGCTGTTACTCCGTGCCTTCCCGAGGGCTCGCTTTTCTTCCCACGTGAATTCTGTTCTCACGTGACAATGAGCATCCTTCTTGGCCCTCACTGAGGAACCAAGAGGAAAAAGAAGGGACCCTGGGGGGGGCAGTGATGCCAGGGACATGGTGGGGGGCACAGTAACACTGAGGGGCCATGTCCCCCCTAATCACCACATTTTCCAGCATCATTGTGTCTCTCAATGTCACTGTGTCCCTGAGTGTCACTATGATGCCCCCAGTGTTGCCATGTCCCCAGCCTCCTGCTGCCTCCAAGGGTTTCTGCTCCTTGCAGCCCATTTCTGGGCAGCGAGGGTCTCTCCAGAACCCTCTCGGACAGCAGCTCTCAGGGCGAAGGGGCGTGTTCAAGGGCAAAGCAGGGACCTGGCCCGCAGAGAAGGCGAAGACCGTTCCGTGGCTCCTTGAGGACTCAGGCAAAGGCATAACATCGCAAGGTACACGCCAGTGGCTGACTGCTGCTGTCTGCTGGCATTTTATAGAAAATAACACCTTTCTGAACTGGAATTCTCAATCTCCAACTGGACTTTTAGGATAAAAAGAGAAGCGTCCCCTGAGACATCCTAAGTACCAAAAATCAGGCTGGTAGCAGCCGTCCACCATGAAGGCTCCCTCCCAACATGAGACCAAGCACAGGGCCCCAAGAGAAGTTACTGATCATCCCTCTGCTAAATGTGAGAGCCTGCGCTCACATAACTGACAAGATTCCACACTCACTTTAGATGGCTCACATACATGCACACACACAACATATACACATATGCAGGGCACACACACACATGAACACAAATTAGAAAAATGTAAGACCTAAGAGAAGGAGCTGAAGGGTCCAGGGTGGCCTGGACCCCATTAACTGTGACAGGTGACTATAAAGATCGCCCCACTCTTCACAGGAGGATGAGGTGCTTGCTCTCCGGCTTCATCAATCAAAACTAACAAGTTCAACTTCATCCCCATGACGGGTCATGGAGAAGTATGACCTCCTCTTGCAACCATGTGGAAGAGAGAAGTAAGTTGATTTTTTTTTTTTTTCAGAGAGGCTTAATGGACGTTTGATTTTTTCACTTTCAAAACAACCTGGTCTCACCAGGTTATTCACCCGTTCAATCGCTCGTTCATTTACTTGTCTGTGTACCGAACAAAGACTCTGAGCAGCTATTGTGTACAAGGCTCTATGCTGAGTCCTGGAAATACAAAGATGAGTGAGACATAGCACCCATTTTCAAAAACTTTATATTCTAGTGTGACAAGTAGATACAGAATTAAAATGTAGCATAAGAAATGTTCTGATGTACAGATATAAAAATAGAAATAGAGATATGTTACACATAGTGTGTGACTGAAAGCAGATTAAGAGGAATGGCAAATCAAGGAAGACTTCCTGGAGGAGATGACATGAGCAGAGACCTGAAGGACCATTTAGGGATTAGCCAGAGAAGGAAGAAGTTGGGACCGGCATGACAAATATATATGGCTTTGGTGCCAACTCTGACAGGCTGAGGTGTGTTGGAAGTTTGGGAAGAAAAGGTACTCAGGCTCCCTGAACACCCTGATCAGTTAGCAATGCTGCCATAGCATCAGGGCAGAGAAGGACCACACCAGTGCCTGACATTTGCCACCCTGCTCCGCTCAGGGTGTTTGGGGTGGGGGTGTATGTGCAAAAGTACAGTGAAGGATCCAAGCTTGGGTATTCAGTAAGGGCCTCCCCAGTGGCTATCACCCTGATGTTTCAGAGGGCAGCTGTAGGGGGAGCAGGGAAAGTTATTGGTGAATGAGGACATATGAAGTAGAATGAAGACAAAGGCGGCAGATCCAGCAGAGGCTGTGAAGAAACATCAGTAGGACTGGGTGACCAACCCATGGGCTGGAAGGGGCTCAGGGGAGGATGAGTTACAGCATGATTTTCAGGTGTCAGCCTCCAGACCTGGGGGCAAGGTGGCACTCACTGTTCACCCAGCAGGAGAGCAGAGTGAGGAGCAGCTTTGGAGACAGGGATGAAGGAGTGGTGGGAAGGCCACCCTCTCTGCAGGAGCAGGCACACTGCGCATGAGTGCATCTGACTCCGAGTTGTCGGGGCGGGGGAGGGGCTGAGGAGAGCACAGAGGAAAGTGCACAGACGTAATAAGATCTGCTCTGGCCGCAGGTACCTCAACAGCAGAGCCCAAAGCCCTTCTCCAGTGAAGTCTGCAAGGCTGAAGACTGACAAAAGCACGCTCAGGGGGTCCCTACATTGGATCTAAGAACAGGTCAATGAAGAAGAGGAGGCTGGTAACAGAAGATGGAGAAACAAAGGAGAAATAAGAAGCAGGTATCATTGAAGGTCAAGCTGACCAGCTGTATACCCAGACTGCTCCACTGAAAAGCCCAAGAGCCAAGACCCAACTGCGCCACCCCCCACCCCCCGTCCCAAGGCTAATCGGAACGGGTTGGTCACCTTGTTTGGATTCCTTCACTATAGGCCCTTCACTAGGATCAAGTGGCCTCTTTTTTGGCACTGGCCCTGCTGACAGTGAGGCCGAGATAAGCTGGCACTGCCAGGGGTTGCTTCGTGGAACCAGAAAAAGATGCCACCACGAAGGATAGGAAACCAAGTCCTGATGATCTGGTTGAGCCCCTGGGTGCAGTAAGGCTTGAAACAGAACCCAAACTAGAAAACTGGACCCTTCAGTTATGGGAGCTGACAATTCTCTCTTTACCTTAATGGATTTGAGTTGAAACAGAAAAGGACCTAGACTCCCCCCACCCTACCCCCCACCAAAGAGTAGCACCATTGAGTGTCCTGCCTTTCCTAGATCCCCAAGCTGCATTTCTGAGTTAGGAAGGTCCCTGGGGGCAAAAGAGGGAGGAGGAGATGCATCTCTGAAGCCCCTGACAAATCGTCCCACTTGGTCCCCATAGGGGGCAACTGTCCCACTCCTACATGCCAGGGCGGGTGGGAGGAGAGAATGAAACACAGGCCCTCAGAGGTGGAGCCACGATAACTGGTCAGCTAGAATATGCAGTCACACGGATTGGTTTTCCCCTCACTGCCTTTCTCCTTTCAAAATCATGAGACTTCTTTCCCTAAGAAGGAGCAGGAAAGAACTTGACCTCTTTAACAAGACAAGCTGGGTAGGATAGCAGGCCTGGCCCAGGGAGAGGTGGTCTGAGTCCATTTAGCTCCTCTTTGCTGTATCATGAACCAGACAGGCCACAGGATGGAGAACACCTCCCAGTAGAGGGGAGATAGCCCTTCCCCCATTAACACTCATGGGGAATGAGAACAGCAAGAGAAGGCTATGAAGGGGAGAAACCTGACCCATGGGTGCGAGGAGTCAGGGAGAAAGGGCAAAGAGAAGAAGGGGGAGGACCTGGAGGACAGCAAGTAAGGTCTGGTTCCCAGCTCTCTGTTCTCCCCTCCCAACTTGGTGTCCATTGGGGGGGGGGGGGGTGTGCTGGTGGTGGCGGGAAAACGTCCAGATAAGGTGAGAGAGACTCCCACAGCCAGCCCCATGCCTGAGCTCTAAAGGACACCTCCTTGGGGACTCCCCACCCCACTCCCACTCAGGACTGGGCCGCATGCAGGTATGCTGGACAAAGTAGATTAGAGGAGGCTCTGATGTTCAGTTTTCCCAAGTCACCTGGGGTATGCACAGGACCACACAGGAGCTCTGGGGATAGGTGACCGCTGGGACTGGGGATGAATCACTAGTATAAATGGGTCCCAGCAAACCCCAGGGTCCACAGCACCAGTCAGAGCAGTCGTGGGACTGATTTAGGTCAGCAAAGGAGGGGAGGGTTGCCAGGGGATTTTAGGAGGAAGCAGGGCAAGAAAGCAGAGGAGGCATTCCAGTTGTTTGTGGGTGGAGCAGGGAAGCAGAGAAAAGCAGATTAAGGGGCAAAAGGAGAAAAAAATAGAAGTCACAGGAAATGCTCCAAAAGGTGACAGCCGTGGTGGGAGGAATGGAGCAGGGTGGGCCTGCAGGGGCGGAAACTGTTTTGTCACCAGCCCTGGAAGTGAGCTAGGCCAGGGTGAGGGGCTGGAGGCCGGAGCAGGCAGTAAGAGTGATGGATTCAGGAAGAGAACAAATAGGGTCAGAGAAGTCTGCAGGCAAGGTGGAGGCTGGGCTCTGCAGAAGGAAAACTGTAGGGCAAGGACACCAGGGCTAAACCTAAGAGGGAGTGAGCAGGAAGTGGGGGAGTGCTGTGGCCGAAACCTTGGAGCATTGATTCATATTACACTGTGTTGTATAATAGAAATTTGCTAAGAGAGTAGAAGTTTCAACAACAACACAGAAAAGAACCGTTGATGTTGTCCTTGGAGGTAAGGAAACTGGGAAGAGGAGGGACAGCTGAGAGAAAGACCTGGAGCTCTGGGCTGACCGGTACATGCTGATGGTGTGGCTTAGAAAGAAGAAAAGAGACCATGTTTGTGAATGTAGACTCTCTTGTTTAACCTATAGCTACTGGGAAAAGTTCTCTAAAGATTGCTCCCTTTTTTTCTGGTGATAAAGGAAGGACACATCCATTACAACTCAGGAAAAGAGACTTAGGACTGGAAGAACCCTGAGACTGACACAGGAACTAAAATCCTTGGAAACTGTGTAAACACACACACACACACACACACACACACACACACACACACTAATATTCTCTAGATAACTTATCAACAAGGGAAGTAGGCTAATGATATGGCCTAAAATTCTTAAAATGCAATGGGAATATGCAAAGTGGGGTGTCTGAGCTCCTTTCTGGTGTTTCCGGTTCTGTCCCTGCTGCTGAATAAATAAATGATGCTTGGGAGACCATGCAGTGGTAAGAATAAGGTGAGGAGTACAGTCAGCAAAGAATAAGATAAAAATAAAATAGGGGCAGGATGACTCAAAGGCAGAAAGCTCTCTCTTGCCCAACTATGGGCTAGTGAATGGAAGGAACATATAAACAGCTAAGGGAAGTAGAAATCTAACAATTTCCATGGGCTGGAGGTAGCTGGGAGGCTCTGTGAAGTGCACAGACAGAGTGCACACCCTTGGGCTGCCCATAGGCCTGAGCAGCCAAGAAAGCAACTAAGGGGGACTATGGTGCAACAAACATACAATTGCAAGTGAAAGAGATGGAGTAAAGACATCAAGATGAAAAAGTCAATGCTGCAGAGAAGGAAGGGACTAGATTTCTTTGGGGTGACCCTAGAGGGCAGAACTGGGAGTTAAGAATGGCCAGGGCTTTCCTAGGATACTGAGGTTGATCTCAGCTCAACTTAGAAAACAACCTTTAAACAACTGGAGTGATTCTAAGATAACTGCTGTATCAGAAATTGCCTTAGCTACAAGTAACAGAGACCTTCCTCCCAAAATCACTTAAACCAGGTAGAAGTTTATTTATCTCTCACATGAAAGAAGTCTGAAGATAGACACTCTGAGCTGGTAAGATGCTCCATGATGCCATCAATGTTTCTGGCACCTTCCATATTTCTTCCCTGTTAGGCTTATCACTAATTTTCCTGAAGTTTCCTCATCTTCACAAGATGGTTGCTGTGGGCCCTGCAGTTTGACTGAGATCCATTAAGACTGGTACTAATGATCTGCCTCCTCAGTCTCTGTGTTCACCAGGACCACAACAGCTTCACAGCCATTCCCTGAGCTTCTTCATGGTCCTGTCCACATCCCATGGCACCCAAGTGGCTCAGGAAAGCTGAACATCGGAACCTCCTCCAGTGGATTTCTCCAAACATACCTTGTGAGGCCCTGTCCTGAGTGGGAGTAGTGGGAGTCCAAAAGGAGATCTTTAGAGCTCAGTCATGAGTCTTGGCTGGACTAAAGCCCTTTGCTGTTGGAGTGTCCCTCACCTTATCTAGATATTTCTCACTCACCACTGGTACTCCTTCACTTGACCCCAAGCTGGGAGTAGAGTGTGGAGAGCTGGGAACCAGAGCCCTATCTTGCTTTCTTCCAGCTCTGTGCCTTTCTCTTTCCATCCATTCTTATTCCAGGTGGAAAGAAGGAGGAAAGGCAGAGACACTTACTAAGTCACTTGAAAAGTTGACCTGGCACTTTCGTCTAGCGACTTCTGTCACATTACCCGGCAGAACTTACATGGCCATTGCTATCTGCATGGGGAGCTGGAAATGACCACAGCAGAGGCGGGACATGAGGCATGTTAGTGATGACTACTCTGGGCCATCACCGGCATTCGGGTGGAGAAAGTGATAAAGTTTGAGATCTATAAAGGACAGACAGGGTCTGGCCAGTGTGGCTCAGTGGTTGAGTGTTGACCCATGGACCAAGAGGTCGCCGGTTCGATTCCCAGTCAGGACACATGCCCAAGTTGTGGGTCCGATCCCCAGTGGGAGACATGCAAGAGGCGGGCCAATTGATGTTCTCTCTCATTGATGTTTCTATCTGTTTCCCAGGGGAGGAAATCCCTATCTGCAGAGTAGCAGTGTGGGTCAGAGAAAAGATCTCTGCGTTGCAGATAGCCTCCAGCGTGGGCCTGGTCACTGCCTAGCTCTATGACCATGGGCCAATCACTTTCCACCTCTGTGCCCATTTCCCATAAATAAAATGACCTCCAAGTTCAGTTCCAAACCCAAAATCCAGTGGTTTACAAGATCGTCCAGTTTCTGAAAAGAGGGCCTCTCCTAGGCATAATGGTTGTAAGGCATATAGGGTGTGTGGAGGTGGGTGAGCCCTTGGTAAGGTTCTCTCCTGAAAGCACAGTGGGAAGAGATTTCAAGGACCCCAGAGAGATGGAAGCTAAGTGAGGCCAGGGGTATCACCGAATAAGATTTAATATCCTATCAGATAGCAAGTCGGTGGTGGAAGCGGCATGTGGGCCAAACCAGTGGGCCAAACGTGTCACGTAAAGAGGGTCGGAAGGGTCAGGTGTTTACCCAAAATAAGAGAAACTATCAAGCTTGCCAACCAAGGTTAGGATCCCTGGAACACAAAAAGGCCTTTAACAGAAAATGATACAAGTTGTTTATGATGTAAAATTAGCCAAGATGATAAGTGTAAAAACATTGGGGGGATAAAGTCCAAAGTGTCTCCTAGTATGATGGGGGCATGAGGAGTAAAGGACCATGAAGAGAAGAGCATGGAGGCCATGTCCTATGGCATAACAAGCCGTTAGTTACCAATGGGTCAATAGCCAGCTGTAGACAGAGTAAATCAAAGGCACAGCTCCATCCCCGCCCTCGGGGAGATTATGATCCAGTGGGAGGTGGCGTGAGGGAGATCGGGGTGGCTAGAAGAGTTGCTCCATGGATGTGCAGTAGAATCACCTGGTTTATTAGTCTGCTAGGGCTGCCATAAAAAATACCATAGACTGGTGGTTCCAATAACAGACATATTTTCTCATAGTTCTGGAGTTTGTAAGGTCAAGATGAGTGTCAGTGGGTTGGTTTCTCTGAGGTCGCCCTCCTTGGCTTGTAGATGGCCATCTTCTCCCTGTGTCCTCACATGGTCTCCCCTCTGTGTGTGTCTGTATCCTGACTTCCCCTTCTTATCCAGGTACAGGCATATTGGATAAGGGCTCACCGTAATAAATTACCTCATTTAACTTAATTACCTCTTTAAAGGTTCTATGTCCAAATGCAGTCACATTCTGAGGCACTGGGACTGGAGACTAGGATTTCAATGTATAAATGTGGCAGAATGGAGTGTGGGGGGACAAGGACACAGTTCAGCCCATAACTCCTGGAAAGTATTTGAAAGTATTGACACCCAGCCCTGGCCAGTTTGGCTGAATGGTTAGAGCGTGTCCGAGGACCAAAGGGTCGTGGGTTCAATTCCTGGTCAAGGGCATGTACCTAGGTTGCAGGTTCAATCCCTGGCCCTGGTCAGAGTCATGCAGGAGGCAACCAACTGATGTGTCTCTCTCACACCAATGTCTTTCCTTTCTCTCTCCTTCCCTCCTTTCTACTCTCTCTAAAAATCAATGGAAAAATATCCTCTGGTGAGGATTAACAAACAAAAGAAAGTACTGACACCCAGACTTCACCTTCAGAGATCCAGAACCTTTGGTTTGGCCTGGGGCCCAGACAACTTTCCATATTCAAAAATGTTTCCAGTTTCTTTTAAAAGCTCCCCGTCTGATTCTCAGCTGGTGTTGAAAGCCACTGAGCTAAAGTAACGCCTGGACTCAGTTGGATGCCAGCTGCATACCAACCCACGTGATGTTAAGTCTAAGTCTGAAAGAGGTTCCTAAAAGGAGAGACTGGTCATGGCATGCAGAGAACTTGACTGAAACTTCCAGGTGGGACTTCAGGGGAGGGGAAGATGTGCATTGATTGACAGAACAGGGCGAGGCCTGCAGCAACTTTGGGAGTAGAGCCCTGCTTGATGGAGTGAACACCTGAATCTCAGGAGTGATGGCATTGCCTGGTTGAGGGGAGATGGAGTTATATCTAAGCAGTCACCACAGTTGGGAGCCATGGTGGACTTCTGAACAGGGGCATGACGTTGTGAAACTGGTGATCACCTAAGATCAACCAGCAGGATAGACTGGAGAGCCTAAGGAGAGTAACGCCTAAGTGGGGCTATTGTCATGGCAACAGTACCCATAACACATGCACAATAGAGAGAAGGCACTTCTTCACAATACATAATGACTACACAACCGCAGCTCAGCAAGAGTTCCCAAAGCCTAAAGAATCCTACACTGTACATAAGAAATGTACTGTAGGTAATCTTTTGTATAGTTCTCAACAGGCATAATGAATCTTTGCTGTTACAGGAGAGGACAATGGTTCTATCCACAGGGGGTATGGGGGAGGCAAGATTGGGAGCATGCTTGAAGAGGGCTGACCTATGAGGAGAGGAGAGGCCGGGAAACCCCCTGAACAAAGGAGAAGCCCGAGGCCTGGCGTGGTTCCAGGGGGTGTTTGTCACTTGGCCTCGGGGTCGTGGACGATGGGGCAAGGCCTTAGCAGCCCTTCAGACTGCAGATACCACGTTCTCTCCCCCCAGTGAGGCTGCCTCAATCTGCTGATGAGGGCTGGTTGGAGGCAGAAGAGAAACAGCCCACTCTTGATGAAATAAAAACCAAGGGTGACCGGCCCGTACAGAGTGTGCACCGCTGCGGGGACTGTACAGTGACGGCAAGTGTCTGGATTCAAAAACAGGAAGGGGGAACCAGCCCAGCGCAGGCTTGGACTCATTCCATGGAAGTAGAATGAATAACTCCAAACCCTGCTTTCTCTGACACTTACGGTGGCCTCTGAGCGGGGCAGCTTGTTTCCTTGAGAATGTTTTTGTCATTTTGTCAACATGCTTCACACAGGGGGAGGTGGTGGGGGAGGGGGCCTGTGAGGGGCCGCCAGAGGCCAGGTCCTGTTGGGGAAGGAAAGGAAGCAAAGATGGGAACAGACCTTGCTGGAAGAGGAGGCAGAAGGTGTGGGCTGGGGGATCCTGTTTTTACAGGCGATCACTGTGTGTGGGTCAGGGTTCTCCAGAGAAACAGAACCAAGAAGACATCGACAGATACAGAGAGAGATTCATTATGAGGAATTGAATCCTGTGGTTATGGAGGCTGAGGAGTCCAAGATCTGCCATCTATTAAGTGGAGGCCCAGGAGAGCCAGGGGTGTAATTCGGTCCAAAGTCCCAAGGTCTGAGAACCAGGGGAGCCCATGTAGGTCCTGCTGGAGTCTGAAGGCCCAAGAACAGGAGCACTGATGTTGGGGGACAGAAGAAGATGGAGGACGCAGCCCAGACACAGAGAGCATTCTCCCCTCCTCTATCTTTGTGTTCTGTTTGGGTCCTCCGTGGACTGGGTGATGGCCACCCGCACTGGTGGAAGCAATCTTCCGTCGTGTGTGGAAGTAGAAGAGACTGTGGAGAGACATACCTGTGATCTGCAGCTTGCTGGGCACAGTGGGGAGAACAGTGTTTACCAGGAGGTTTGAGATGATGCTGATGAAGTACCCGGACAGTAGGACAGCAATAAAGGTTAGGTCTCCCTTTTGGTTTAGTTAATCAGTAAAACATCAGCTCTTGGCGATACGATCCAATGTTGTTGATTTATGTGGTTATGTCCACCTAAAATGCAGGGGGAGGGATCTCTATCTCATCCTGATGTCCTCCTTCTCCCCCGAACTCTTACACTACCTTATCTCTTTCTGGCTCATTCTCATGGTGACTGTATAATTGCCATGTTCATACATAGCTCGTTTCTCCTACTACACTAGGATAAAGTTAGACCATTTATTTTGGGGTCCCCAGTGCATAGCACAGTGACAGCACATGGTAGGTGCTCAGGGAATGTTTGTTGAGTGCCTGAATGAGTCAATGAATGAGCATTCATTGGAAAGAATGGCCATTTGATTCTTAATCCAAGGTTGAGCTGATATAGGGTTAGTGAGGTCAATGTTAGGATTTAAAAACATTTGCATACCCTTTCATGATCTGATGCTATTTGGAGCCAAAAATGACCTGCCTATCCTTTGAGATGGCTCAGCCTACCTATCAGTCATCAGTTTCTACTCACTCCTCCCTAGGCTAACACTGTGCTGTATAATAGCAGTACCTTAGCCGCTACCCTCACTTATCTATTCTGCTGGGCTGGACCTCCCACACAGAAGCTCAGAGCCTGGAGCCACCGAACCCCAGGAGTCACTCTGAGAGTGAGGGTCAGCATCTGATGGCATCTGTCAGTGTCAGTCAGTGTCCGTGGGAAACACAGGGCACAGCCAAAAGGTTAATTGAAGAGAGTTTGGAGAAGAAACATGGGTAGGGTGTCCACAAGGAACGGCGATGGGCCTAGGAGACAGCAGCAGTGGGAAGCTGCTACTCCCCTGAGCCTGGAGGGGCGGGAGGGGAAACAGCACTGCTGGACCAGTGAGAGCAGAAACTACAGAGCAGCCACCCAGTGACCTTGAGCAGAGGAATGCAGACACTGCCAAAGTGATGGCCTGGCAGGGGTAGGGGAAAATGCACACCCCAACCTCCCTATCTTCTTGCGCTCTGATCTCCGGCTGGTGCCTCCCATCAGCAAACCCAGTGAGAAACCAGAGGGCAAGGGAGACTGTGAGGCAATCCATAGAGGTTACACTCCTAGGTAAAGGACTAAGAATAGATCTGGAGAGGCAGGCAGAGATTTAACAAGCTAACCCCCCCAAATGAGATCTGCTTCCAGCCCAAGGAAACCCTGGGCAGGGGCACTAGTAACAGCCCTGAAACTTTAAGTGCATTTCAGCTCCATAAACATTCTCCATGACCTTACTGTGTGCCAGGCCCTGGGGAGGCACTGGAGAGTCAAAAGCCTACCCAGAGTTGCCCACAATCCCAGGAGAGAAGTAAAATGCCATCTTTTTTATCCTTCTTGAATCTGGTGTCAACCCCATAGCACCAGGAGGGCCCCAAACCTGCACTCTAGAACTTTCAAGTTACCCTGAAAGTTCTACAGACCGCTATCAAATCATATAGTAACCACTAATGCATGGTGGGTCACTGTTACAGGCATTTTTATATTATTACAAATAATCCCCACATAGTTCCAAGAAGGATATAAGAACTAATATCCCTCTCCACCCTCCCTACCTTTTTTCAGGAGGAAAAAAACTGATTAATAAGCATGAGGGCAACCCAAGCTTCATGACTCTAAAAACCCTACCCTCTCTCTTTGCCTGTGAAGATGGGTGGCTGAGAGCCTCACCAGGCTCCCAAATTCACCCAGCTCCCCAACTTCAGGCTTGAGGCAGCCTCCGGCTCCTAAAGCAGAGCAGACAGGGCTCAGAGATCAGGCCGAACCACATCACAGCTCTCTGAGCAAAAAAACAAGTGATGAAGGCACCTGCTGAGGGGAGAAGGTACCCTTGGCTTCTCTCTGACACGACCCCACTCACTCACCTTCTACGTGAGCTCAAGCACATGTATACTCCCTCTCTTCTGCAAACGGTTCAGAATAGATGCTCTCCCAGGATCCAAGAAGGAGCAGCAACCATGGCTGTGGACAAGAGCAGCAAGATGCTCAGCATATGGACCACAGGATGAGATGCACCCTACAGGACAACCCCATCTTCACTGGCATCTTTGAGGCTTCTGCAAACATATGAACTGATCCTCTGTGATTGTGACTACTTGAGGAAGATCAACTCAAAGAAAGCAAAACGGTCCTAGTATAGAAGGTTGGTGTTGGGTCTGGTGTTGCTTCATAGGAAAAATTGGTTTCCATGACTGTCCAGGGACACCCAAATGTTACTGGTATTTCTCAAGTACCTCTTGCTGGAGCTGAAGGAGGCTCTAGGTTTGGCAGGGAAGCTGGCAGGAGAGTACCAAGTCCCTGGGCTCTTGCTGGATTAGGAGGCCATCTAAAGACTCAGTGGACATCCCAACAATAATGAAATCTACAGGCATAGTTGCTCCACCACTACTGGGGCCCTACACAGAACCCACCAGGCCAAGGATCCCACCCCATCTGTGGGCAGAGCAAATCTACCTCTAGTCATTATGATTCTTCCATCTGTTCTTCCATCTGGTATGAGCCCACCAACCCTAACTGGGATTTCCCCTCCTCCAGAGACACCAATAGGCACGGCCTCTCCAGTCTCCTTGGGACCTTCCTCACCAGCAATTAGGGTCCCACCTCCTGCAGGAATGCATCCACCCAGGCCCTAGGTAGTGTTGAGCCTTCTTAGCCACTTTTTTCCTACCATGCCTGGGTGAAACTGTATACAATTTGGGAACGTTTTTTCTCCTCTTTGCTACATTAACATGGGTCAATAATAATAAATGCACAGAATAGTTGAACTAGGGGTGAGGGGCACAAGCAAAAGCTTGGGAGTCAGAAGACTAGCTCTTCATCCTAATTCTGCCATGAACCAATGCTTGTTTTGAGGAAGTCACTTCATCTCACTGGGAACAGTAGGGGAGGAGATGAAGGCCCAGGTGCTTTCCAAGTGATCTTTGAGCTTCAGTAGCCTGTGATCCCATCACCTCCTCTGAGAGGACCACCTTCTAGGTATCCACCAACTTCCCAAATTAACCTCTGAGCTTTTTCACCCTTCCATGCCTTGTCATCCCAACCCAGCCCTAGAGACCCAATGCTTCATTTACCTTCTATTCCTTCTTGGGTGTCTTAAGGGACCATAACTAATAAAATGTGTGTTATTGTATGAGATCAATTCATTTCACAATGGCCTACTGAAACCTACTAAGTCCTGGGCATTTGCAAGAAAGAAGGCTTCTCATGACAGAGTTCTTTAATGTCCTACTTTCTAGGCAACTATGAAACAGAGCAAGGGAAATCCCTTGGATTTCAACAACTCTAATAGCATCCCATGTCCTCCGCTCTTCTCTTCCCTTCCCCTCCCTGCACAGAGCTGCTGGTCAAGTAAGCGGGGGGTGAGGGTGATGGGGTGCGTGAAGAAACAATGGAGGAGGTAGGAGTTCTTTGTTCTGTTTTATAACTTTTCAGTAGGTTTGGGGGTACTTAAAAATAAATATTAGTTACTCTAAGAACATGAATAGTGGGGACTCGAGATCAGCTAAGGTCAGGCGGTGGAATGCTTAGAGGCAGCAGGCACAAGAATAGCCCCCATTGACCTGTGGACAAAATACTCCCCACTGAAGGGGCTGACACAGGCTGAGAGACTAGACTGGGGAATGGGGGCTTGGGCTTACATCCAGCTCTGCCACTAATCCATTATTTATTCAGCAGCTCTCTGTGGATGACCTGCCTTCTGACAGGTGCAGTGTTGAGTGCTGTGTGAGTGTGGATGAGTTGCTTTACCTCTCTGGGCCTGTTTCCTCATCTGTAAAATGAATTATTTGGACTTAGTGATGTTTATGGATCCTTCCAATGTTCACCCTTTCTGAGTCTGTAACAAAGACCCCAGGGCACCTCATGTCTGGGCATTGGAGAGGGTGCTTGGGGCATATGGGGTAGGTGAAAGCTTGCTTTGCCCAGCATGAAGATGGCAACATGAGGCAAAGAGAGGAGAAACAGGTTTGGAGTCAGCCAGTCCCCCTCAGAGCTCAAGTGCTACCCTTAAGCAGCTGCAAAGAATTGAACTTGGACTCATGAATGACCCTGTCTAAGCCTGGTCACCACTCCTGTATAAAGTAGAGACATCAACACCTGCCCTACAGGTTGTGGTGGGGATTACCTGCACCTTTCCTGCAGTCAGTGCCTTCCTTCTTCCCCTTCCCCCTCGAATGGCATCTCAGGGTCCCGCCAGCCCTAGGAGCCTGCTACATAATGACCTCCTTGGATGAAAGGCGCTGGGGCAACAGGAAGGACTGTTGTTTTAACTGCTCTGCGTTTCCTCCCTTTGTCTCTGGCATTATAAACA
Organism: Tadarida brasiliensis; assembly: GCA_030848825.1. Taxonomy (NCBI): domain Eukaryota; kingdom Metazoa; phylum Chordata; class Mammalia; order Chiroptera; family Molossidae; genus Tadarida; species Tadarida brasiliensis. Next base: position 41,263,975 of record CM061259.1, on the reverse strand, counting down.
AGTCTATTCCCCAAAGCCACATCTGATAATCCAGCTGCAGGAGGTCAGCGGTCAAGCAATCAGAAATGCTCTTAGCTGGGATTAGGTAATTCAGAGCTGGGCCTGATGCTGCAGCAGGTCGGAACCAACCCATCCTCACTATCACTGGGGCTGGCTGGGCACAGATGGCCCGCGGGAAGCTGCCAGATGTCTACAAGAGCGAGAGTGAACAGGGCGAGGGTCAATCTGTCAGCCTGAGACAGCCTCCAAGCTGGCCCAGCCGTAGGACCTGAGCCCATGACAAAGGCTCTGTTTGGGGAAGCTCTTTGCAGTCAGTATAAAAGCTCTATCACCTACTCTCATCTGATCCCGCAGCAACCTTGTAAGGAAGACAGACAGAGTATTTTAGTGCATAAGATCATGAGGCCCAGAGAGGAGAAAGGTCTGCTCAGGGCCCATGGAGCAGGTAAGCAGAAAGTCGAGCCTTCTGGGTCAGGTTTCTGGACCCAGACTCAATGCCCGTACATTCAGAGGCATCAGCTTCATAGTCCCCAGCCCTCCAGCTTGTCACAGAATCTACTGAGTGACAGGGTCCTCTGGCCCTTGAGTAGAGAACTATTTATCTAATCTTCTGAAATCAAGCCAATTAGATGATACATTTAATGAGCATTTACTGTGTGTGATGTTATGTGGGGACCAGCAGAGTCTTCTAGGTCTTTTTGGCAATAAGTAGAGAAATAAACATATCAATAAAAAATGTAGTCAAAAGAACATCCCCTGCAGTTAGGCAACCCTCTTGATACACACTAGATGCTCTAGTTAATTACAACTCAGCTGAGCTTTCCTGCAAGGAAAGAGTTAATGTAGCTGGTACTTGTGGGAACTTATCTTCCACATAGGCTCTTATTTCCCTAAATTGGTTGAGACGGGAGGGGAAAGAGAGGGGGGAAATAGGAAGAGAGAGAGGAAAAATGGATTAGTTTCAAGATCAAAAGATGCTCAGAGATCCAAAAGGAAACACAAGCTCTGGGGGTGGGGGGATTTTCAGGACTCTGTATCCTCCTGATAAGGAACTAGTTCTTGGGATGGCCCCACCCTCCTGTCTGCAGCCCCAGGGCCGGGTGCCCTCTGCACAGTGGCAACGGCACCCACTCCTAGAGCCGATGGCCTGATAGGCCAGAGCAGCTCGAGAGGTACAGACCCAGACCCAGGGAACATGCCCTCAATCCACGACAGGAAGAACAATTCGAAAACACTTGCTTTGTAATCTTTTGTTAGTTTCAGGTATGGATTATGTGAATTAAATATGTGAACACAAGAGTATCGGCTAAGCTTGCCTATGCAAATTAAACACACAAGCAAACACATTTCCATTTCACAGGCACTTGGGAAGGATGAAGTAGGAACTTCCCATGGATGCTGGGGACTTAAACAGGAATTTGAGGGTATCACGTGGAGAAAGGGTTAAAGACAGAATTGCAATAATTCATTCCTCTGATTTTTTTTTCTTACAAAATTAGATAAAAATTTTTACTCAGATTTTTTGAAAGTTGGAATTATTAGGACCAGAGTTGAGAAGAAATGAGGGAGCTCACCAGATAGAAGAACACCGTTAACTGCTCAACAGATTAATGGAGGAGCTACAGCTGGGCAGCTGGGGCCAGCTGTTCTCACCTCTGCTCCCTGACAGAGAGAACACACACTGTGTCTGCCGAGGCCCTTTGCTCACCCTCAGTTCTGGTCTTTGTAACCCAATCATCAGTGGGAAAGGTAACACAAGAAGGAGGAAGGAGGGAGAGAGAGAGAGAGAACATGGGCATGTGTAACCTAGGATTCAGGTAATGCAGTTGTGTTAACCTGTCCCACCTCTTTCCCTTTGCTTCCCACTGATATTTTCAATTTATTTAATAAACCATGCTATTTGAGCATCTTATCATGAGCAATTCTGTTTCACGACTCCAAGGAAGGCTTGGATAAACTATACTTAGACTACCTGTGTATCAAGGTATCCCCATACAACAAATTCAAAAGATGAATAGCATTTAACTTGGCAAAGACAGAATGAAAACATCGCAAGTAGAACGAACAGCATGAGCAAAGGCCTTGTGACATTTTTTTTCTCTTAGGGGATGATGTTAGCAGAATATTACATGGAACATATTTATTGCAGGGTGCTGAATGGTCCGGGATTTTTGCTTATTTGTCTTTTGGTTGAACTTTATTCTAGTTAAAAACAAAATAAAAAGTATAGCTACCATGGGTCATAGGAAAGACAGCATGAAAACTGGAAGATTTTAGTGAGGTTGATGGGAGCCTCAGACTGGCCCAAGAAGGAAAGTTGTGTGATATAAATACTTAACTCTGTCCTTTCTGTCTTAGCAATGATACTATTCTGACAGTGAGGCCTCATATATATTTGCTAGTTGGAGACTGAGCCATTTTACGTAAGTCAACTTCCCATGTAGCAAAAGATTTATTTCATCAAATACCAAGATTTTTTTCTAAGCTATAATTATTCTAAAAATGTTTTGAAGAATTTGTAAGTAGGAAAGAGATTGTTATACTATTAACCTATAAAATAAAATACAACACTTTTTATTCAACATGGAGACAATGCAATGCCATGGCTCACCAAATCCTGTGTTCCTAGTATATGACCACACTTTCTGTCCCCTGCAGTTAAGGGGGCCATGTGACTAACTCTTGCCAATGAAATGTGAACAGACATGACAAGTGTTGTTATATGCTGAGTCAGTGAATATGGAAACCTCAAGTTGAGACAGCAGAGCCAATTAAAACAGCTTATAGGACAATAGCCCCAGGGGGGTGCCTGGATTGACAGTGATCCTATGTAAATAAGAAATAAATTTCTGTTGAGTTAAGCCACTGAGATTTGTCACTGCAGCATCACCTAGACCACCCACACTAATGATGAAGATGAGAACAACAAAATAAAAATACACATTTTTTAAAAATATGCATGGAGGAAACACACCCAAATGTCTATAATTCTGTTTTTAGATGATGATACCTATAGGTAATTAAGAAAAAAATTTTTGTTTGGTATATTTTCAATATTCTATAATATAATATATTACTTTAAGTGATAAAAATAATTTTCTTTTAAGAGTCCCAAAAGTTATTGTTGGAGACACAGACACATGGATAAATGAAACAGAATAGAAACTCCCAAAATAGACCCACAGAAATAAGCTTAACTGATTTTTGACAAAAATACAAAATGAGAAAGAATATCTTCTTCAACAAATGGTGCTGGAGCAGTCAGACATACATAGTAAAAAAAAAAAAATGTCCTCAACCTCATATCTTACACAAAAATTAACTCAAAGTGAATCACAGACCAAAATGTAAAACATAAAACAATAAAACTTTTAGGAAAAAAGCACAGAAGAAAATCATCAGGATTCAAAGCTAGATAAAAGTTCTTGGATTCAAACACATAATTCAGAAAAAGAAAAATTGATTAAATTGGACCTTATCAAAATCTAAAACTTTTGTTCTGCAAAAGGCCCTGTTAAGAGGATGATAGGACAAGCTATAGAGTGGGAGAAAAATTTACAAACCACATATCTAACAAAGAACTAGTGTCTAGAATATAAAACAAAATCTCAAGACACAACAGGGAACAAATAATCCAGTTAGAAAATGAGCAAAAGACATGAGCAGACACTTCATCAGAGAGGAGGTATGGATGGCAAATAAGCAGGTAAAAAGATGTTCAACATCATTACATCGCAATGAGATTTCTTTACCTACCTATCAGGATGACTAAAAAATAAAATAAAATAGTGACCCCATTAAAAGCTGTCAAGGATTCAGAAAAGTTGGATCACTCACATATTGCTGGTAGGAATATAAAATGGTACAGCTTGTTTGACAAAGAGTTTGGAAGTTTTTTATAAACTAAACATGTAACTACCATATGACCCAGCAATTGCTCTCTTGGACATTTATCCCAGAGAAATGAAAACCTAGGTTTACACAAAAACCTGTATACACGTTTATTTGTAATAGCCAAAGACTGGAAATAACCCAGATGTCATTCGACTGAATGCTTAAATAAACGGTGGTACATCCATACGATGGAATACTACTCAGCAATAAAGAGGAACAAACTATTCATGCACACAAAAACTTATGATGCAAAATGTTGTTTCCTCTGTGACCCCATTCATATAACGTTCTTGAAATGACAGAATCATGGAGATGGAGAACAGATGAGTGGTCACAGGAGTTAAGGAGAGAAGTGGGTGTGGCTATAAAAGGGAAAATGAGGGATCCTTGTGGTGATGAATACGTTCTGTATTGTGATTTACCAATGTCAATATTTTGGTTGTGATATTGTACTTTAGTTTTATGAGATGTTATGATTGGGGAAAATTGGATAGAGTACAGGAGCTCTCTGTGAGTTATTTTTTACACCTGCATATGAATCTATAATTATCTCAAAATAAAAGGATAGATTTTCTTTTAGAAAAGAGGTCTAAAAAAAAGTCCCAAGCATGACAGACAAAAATTATTACTCTGTGTGGCAGGGATTATTAATATCCATGTCCCTTTTTTTTTCTTTCCTACTCATAGAAATCCTATTTATTGAGGCTGTAATATATCCAGTTACTAAAACTACATTTCCCAAATTCCTTTTCACATGGGGATGATCAACACATTTTAAGCAGACGTCATTTGAAGGGGCTTCTAGGAAATCTCTTTCAAGGTTGCTAAAACACTTTCCCCCTTGCTCTTTTCTCCTTCCAGATGCCTGGAATATGTACATAATGGTTGGAGCTACAGACACCATTTTGCCACCACAGTGGAATGCAGTATTAAGGATAATGGCTCAAAGGAGCTTAGATACCAATGACCACGGAGACACTATCCCAGCCCTGGACTGCCTCTGAGTTCCTCATTTAAGCCACTAAAGTTTCATTTTCCATTAGCTGTAGTCAAACCTGATCCTAATTGGTAGACCATATAATTCATCATCAGATTTCTCTTCTCATCAACCTGTGCCCCATCCGGATGCCCACCCCACCCCCGCTCCCACCGAAGGGAACAGACAGGTGATTTGTTGGCCTGGGGTTTTGTTGTGCTTAGGGACAATGATGAAGTCTGCAGAACTGAAAGAGCAGACAAGGCCTGGACTTATTTGTTAGAAAGCTCTCGAAAAATTTAAAAAGAACAGAAATAATTGGGAAGTTGCAAGTGAGGGAAAAGAGGAGAGAATAAGGAATAGTATTGGTGATGATCCAGAGAGAAACATTTCGAGAAGCTCTAGAAAAATTGGAGGAGAAAAGATGGATGAAGAAGATCTTTTGGTTGTTTTGCTGTGAAATTACTCCTTTTAGGGAGGTTTTAGTAAAGATCTGTTTTTTGGAAAATTCTTTTTTAAATGTCAGAGTGAGCCCTGAGCGGGTAGCTCAGTTGGTTAGAGCGTCATCCTGAAATGCCAAGGTTGCGGGTTTGATCTCCGGTCAGGGCACACACAAGAATCAACCAATGAATGCGTAGGTGGGTGGAACAATGAATCCATGTTTCTCTCTCTCTCTCTCCCTTCTTCTCTCTCTCTCTAAAATCAATCAATACATTTTTTAAAAAAATGTTTGAACAGTGTTTTTTTGATTCTGACAGCTAATGCTGAGAAGTACCATCAGGCAGCCCAGGTGCATTCAGGTTGCTCAAGAACTGTCTGCACCCAGGGTCTCCTGAGCTAGATGCTCAATAACTTAAGTGGAAGCTAGGAAGAGAGAGTGTTTTTCGGCCGCATAAGCAAGAGAATATCTGTAGCAAAACTATGGTTAACTTCTAAAAAGTACCAAAAAAAAAAAAAAAAAGTTTTTAAGAAGAAAGTCTTTTTCCCTCTTTCTTTCTTCCTTCCTTCCTTCCTTCCTTCCTTCCTTCCTTCCTTCCTTCCTTCCTTCCTTCCTTCCTTCCTTCCTTCCTTCCTTCCTTCCTTCCTTCCTTCCTTCCTTCCTTCCTCTCTCTCTCTCTCTCTCTCTCTCTCTCTTTCTTTCTTTCTTTCTTAAAATGCAGAGCTTCAATCAAGGCACAAGGAAGCGGAGAGCTGCCCAGGTGTAGTCAAACTTTGATTTTTCTCCCCTTTTACTAGTTACGTAATTTGGGTAAATTGCCTAGGCCCCCAAGCCTCAGTTTGCTCATCTGAATAAGAAAACAAAAACGACTCCAAGTTTGACACGGGAGCACGTGTTTGAAAATGCACACAGTAGGTGCTCACGTTAGATCTTTCCTCTCTGAAGGCTCCAAATCTGACTTTTCTCATAGGATGGCCAATCCGCTGGGAGCTAGCTGCAAGACTCGGGGATCAGTGATGAGAGACACATTCTTAGCTTCTCAGAAAGAAGGGGGAAACATTTGTATCAATGCCTTAGGAAAACATCAACACTGTCTTCCCATCTGTCTCTTTTTCCAGGCGACAAAGAGTCTGGAAAAAGCTGGAATGCCGTCTTTCCTGCCTGGGAGAGGAAAGCCAGTCCAGGCACCAGGGAAGAGGAGATCCTGGTTCCGCCAACAACCTAATGTGGGTCCTGGAAAAACACTCCTTCCTCCCCTGGGAGCTTGCCAGCTGCCTCTCACCCGGGCAGGTGGGGGTGTGTGGCAAAGCATCCAGTTCCAGAAACATGTTGATAGATCCATGGAAACTCAGAGGATGGGAGCTACTGGAATGTTACAAGAAACTGATTTACAAGACCAGAGCAATAAAACTGGGTACAGTCTGTGTCATTCTGGCAAACATGGCCAGGGATGGGCAGAGGAGAATGGATGGTGGTCAGGGAGGGTAGCAGAACCTTCCAGCATCTGTCAACAAGGAGGTGTGTTGCCAGGTTTGGGATGTGAGGAGGCCCTGTTGGGTGCTGAGAGCACCCAGCCCAGTTCTGCCCTCGGGGAAAGCTTGTAGCTGCTCCCCAGCCCTCTTCTCCAGGAGGTCCCAGGCAACCGGCATCGTGGAGAGTGCTCGGGACTGGGGCCAGGTGACCGGATGCTGTCTCACTGGTGCAGTGAGGACTCAAGGACTTCACACCCCTTCTCTGGACTCTGATTTCTTCTCCAAAAAATGAAGAAGCCAGACAAGGTGGCTCCTACAGAGCCTGCCCACCTTGGCTCTTCTGAATTGCAGCCCCCAGAGTGGGGCAGCCTAGGCACTGCCTCCCACCCGGCTGCACCCCTGCCCTTGGAAGGTTCGCAGAGGCCACACGGGTCTGATTCATCCCTGCTCTCACTTTTATGGAGAACCATGAAGACGGAGAGTCGACTGGGTCAAGGGGAGGCTGCAGCACCCTGAACAGAGACACAGAAGCAGCCCTCTCCCTTTCTAGCCTGTGGCTGGTCCATTCACCAATCTGGGCCTCAGCCTGTTCACCATTTTTCATCAACAGTATAAAAACAAAATCCCCGCCTACTTCACTGGGTTGCCCTAAGGATGCCATGCAGCTGGTGACTAGGGGGAGCTCTGTTGATGCCATAGGAGCAATTCTGAAACGCGGCTGCCTGTCGGGACCCACCAGAACCCCGCTCAGAGACCCTTACTGAGCTGGTACTCTGTGTAAATATAGAGGCTGTCATTGCCACCAAATATGAAAAATTCAGCCAAGTAATCTAGTTTATATAGCGCTAACAACCCGTTTTACTGATTTTTATACCGATGACCATTTATTTTAACGTTGTTTGGCATAACATCGAGTGACCCCATACAGTGCTTGCTTGGACTTTTATAATGCTTCAGATTCTTGTGAGAATGAGAAAATAAATAAATAACATGAGATAAATAAATAAATAAGAATGAAATCTGCCATCCTGTAAAGATCTCCTCCAAACCATTGCTTCCCAAACATCCATCTTCAACACCAAATAGAGGCAAGCCTTGAGATTTTGGTTGAAGTCACAAATTTCCCAAACACCACAGGACTGAGTCCAAACCTCTGCAGGTGGGGAATGGGGAGGAGCTATGGCTGCAGGTGATTCTGAAGCCAGGCCAGGTTGGAGAATCACAGCTAACTCATCCTGGGATGGGCACATCCTGCCAAAAAAGAAGGCCTCCGGGAAGGGGAGAGGTCGTGTGATCTTGAGCCTTTGTTTTCCGCCTCCAGGGCCTCCATATTCCCAACTGTGAAATGGGACACCTGTAAATGATGGGCTGTGGGGACGCTCGAGACATACGCTGAAGGATGTTTCTCATTTCAAGGGAGGACAGTCCCCATGGCACAACCAGGCCAGGCGGAGGACACATTCCTACAATGGCCACCCGTGAACTAAGATCCCACACTGTGGATGTGGGAGGCACTTGTTGGCTGTCTCCTCCCCCCTTTCTGCCCTCTGTCTTGCTCAGATAGCCTTGATTCCTTCAACACCCTGCAGGCTGCCCCGCCCCATCTCCATTCGCTCACTCAGCAGACAGACTGAGCCCAGGCTGGGCGCTGAGAACATGGCCGAAGCCATCCCTGCACCTCAGAGCTTCGAGTCTGATCTGTAAGACAGGTGAGGACCAAGCTGTGTCAGGAAAGGCAGAAGGTGCCATGCAAACAGCACTGCAGGCCTCAGACCCAGCCATGCTGCTGAGAGCCTTAGGTGATGAGGATCTCAGAACATCAGCATTGTCTATGGACCACCTTCCCTGCCAGCTTGATCTCCACACACCCCTGCAGACCCCACCATCGTCATCTCCATTTATGGTGGAGGAAATAAAGGTTCCGAGATGTGAATTACCTTGAGGCAAGCAGCAGCTGAGGAGTGAAGCTGGGTTTGAACCCAGAAGTGTGGACGCCGGTGCTGGTTTCTGAATGGCTAGGTGCCATTTTAAGACCTTGTCTTTCATTTCTGAGCCATTAAAGGATTTTGTATACCTTACAGGGAAGATGAACCCAGAGAAGAGTTGATGCAGGTCTTAGAATCTTCCAGGAAATTCTGGGTCCTCGGCGCGTGGATAAGGGAGGGAAGGATATGTACTCCCCATATCCCTCTGGCCTCCTTATGCCCCTAGGAAAGGGTGTGGATGGAGGAGGGCCAGAGTCAGCCCCTATAATGTCCAGGGCCCAAGGCAGAGCCTCTGTTGCCCACATGTAAGGGCTGCAGGTGTGGACAGAGCCCTGGATTCGGACAGGAGGGTTGGAGCTCTCAACCAGCTCAGTTACTATGTGATCAGCAAGTGGCTGAACTGTTCTGTCCTTACGTACAGAGCAAGGAGATGCTGCTTTCCTCCGAGAGGGCTGCTGAGATCGCAGTGAAGGTCAAAGGATGGGTGTGGAGGCCTCTCATGTCTGTGCTCTTAGGCACCTTGTGTCTGTTTTTCTCACATGACAGCCCTCAGCTCTCACCCCCTCCCCCTAAGAAGACAGCCTTGCCCAAGGCCACCTCCTTGCAAGGCAGCGCACATCCCATGACAGATCCAGGAGCAGCTATAACGACCTGTCACCTCGCCCCAAGTTGGAGCAGCCGTTAAGAGCTGTCCCATCTTCAGAGCTCTCTGTGAAATTGGCTGAGCCTCCACTGAGATGACATGGTGGCCTGGCTTCTCCTTCTGCTGGCCCTGCTTCTTTCACTTCCCTCCACTGTGACATCTTTCCTTACACACACACTGTGAGATCTTTCCTTACACACCTACTGAACACACTGTGAGATCTTTCCTTACACATACACTGTGAGATCTTTCCTTACACATCTACTGCACACACTGTGAGATCTTTCCTTACACACACACTGTGAGATCTTTCCTTACACATCTACTGCACACACTGTGAGATCTTTCCTTACACACACACTGTGACATCTTTCCTTACACACCTACTACACACACTGTGAGATCTTTCCTTACACACACACTGTGACATCTTTCCTTACACAAGATGTCACAGTGTTGTGCAGTCAATGTGTAAGGAAAGCCCTTATGGATGTGATTCCTACTGGAAAGAGACACTGGAGCACAGCAGATACTGCTGGCTCACCACCACCACCACCACCATTCCCGCACCACTTTCTCACTTGCTGACAGAGGCCTGAATGGGTCACCATGTGTTTCTTGGGCCTCTTCCTATAGAGGCCATAGAGATAGAATATTGACTAGTCTAAGTCAATTGTGTAATTTCATTTCCCTTGTCAAAGGGCATGTGATACAACGCTGGCCAATACGTGGCTTCTCAGAAAGTATTTGTATCCATTAAAAGGAATACAAGTTAGAGATTCACGTCTTCTTACTTTTGATTGTTGTCTTATGTGGATGTGACGCTCGGCACTGCTGCAGCCGCCTTGTGACCATGAGGACAAAGATAAGGGAATTCCAGAGGTTTAACTTGGTCAAGCCATTGAATTAAGCAATCCTGAAACCACCCTGCCTCTGGACTTGTTACATGAAACAACAAACCCCGTATCTTAGAGCTACTTTCAGCTGGGAATTCTGTCTCTTACAGCCAGAAGCAATCTTACAGAGCAGTGGCCCAACATGCAGCTTTGACCAAAGGGGCCAGCAGGACACAGGGCAGTCTCAGCCGTGTATTAAATACTAACTTGCATTCACATTTGGAACCATGACCTGCCACATGGCTGAGACTGACACACAAGATGAACCCATGGGCCATCCTGTCATGCTATGGATAAGGAAATTGAGGCTTAAGGGAGTTACAAGAACAAGAATCTGTAGTTCTTTATATTTCACAAATGGCTTTTATATAGATCATCTCACTTAATCTTTATAAAAATTACTATCATTATCTCCATTTTATAGGTAAGTTAAAACTAATGGAGAATATTAAGCTATTAATAGCTATCTTGTGTTTTATAGTATATAAAGTGCTTTCCACATCATAATTTAATTATCACCTTTAACTCTAACCCGTAAGGCAGCAGTTTGTAAATGAAGAAGGAGGCTCCAAAGGGTCTATGCACTTGGCCCATGTCCATTAAGCTGCAGGGCTGTTCTTCCTGTATCAGCAGTTCTCATGGTGCAGGCCCTGGACCCACAGCCTCAGCATCACCTGGGAGCTTCTTAGAAATGCAAATTAGCAGGCTCCACCCAGACTCACTGAATCAGAAACTCTGGGGCTGATCCCAACAGTCTGTACTTCATGAAGACTTGCAGGTGATTCTGACACACACTCACGTTTGAGAAGTGTTTGCTTTGCACCAAGCTGGCGCCTCAGTGGCTTGTCCGTAGTTATCCTGTCAAGTTAGCCGGAGGTCCCAGTCAAAGGCCAAGGCTCTTTCTAATACAGAAATCAGAGGCTAAACAAACAGGAAAAAATATGGACCCCTGACCATAAGGATAAAAGCCAAGAGGCAACATTACAACTGTTGGTCTAAGATTGTAAAATCGTGAAGCATACGCTATACTATAAATAAAAGATTGTCCTTAAACCTTGAAGAAAATTATTTTGGGACCAATAAGCAGAGATGATACTACTGTGTACAACACACAGTCGCCTAACAGAAATTAGAACCCGAACGAGTGGACAGCCAACATCTCGTGTCCATCCAGAAGAGCTGAAGACTCTTCTGAGACGGATCTGTGATTTTGGTTAAGAAGAGAGATTACACATACGGATGGCCTGCTATGCACCAGATACTTTCCAAATGGGAAGTCATCAAGGCTCAAGCAGTCCTTCCGAGTAGGTGTAACCCTACCACGTTATTCTTAAGGAACCTGGGGCTCAGAAAGCTTGAGTAACTTGCCCAAGGTCTACCCAGCTAACACGTGGTGAAACCACTACTCAAACAAAGAAATCGTTTTCTCCAGATTGTGAAGTCTTTTGGCTACTTCGCTTTATTCTTGAGCGTGCTGCACCTGGAGAAACCTGTAAAGCAGCCCACATCTAACACCGGTAGCCCCTCCGCAGCCTTGAGATTGGCTGGTTCCCTGCTTAGGACCCTCTTTGCTCTGTACCCCCACTGTCCACCTCACGCATCTGCTTCTCCTCCTGAGGTTAGGTCTGCATCACACTCGTTGTTGTGACCCTTGAAGAACCTAGCGCAGGGCTGCGAACAGAGCAGGTGCCCTTAGATGTTACTTAAGACAACTCAGACACTGCTGCTGGGGAAAGGCCCTGATCTGGGGGGATGATGGCATTCAAAGGAACCATGTTCTCCCAGCATGACCCCAGTGGCTCGGGCCACTGCTGGACAAATGAACCCTTGGTCTGAGCCAGAGTGAAAACTCTTTTTGTTCCTGTGTGGTGGGTTGTATCAGCCCAGCACCTCCTGCAAGCCACAGGGTGGTTGCTCAAGAGATATTGTTGACAGATTGATTTACTGACTAATTTATGCGGCATACTTATCCAATGACATAGGTATCTTGGAGGGAGTTCAGAGGAAAAAACCAAGGTGATTAAGGGATTGGAAAATGTGCTTTACAGGGAAAGGTTATAGGGACTGAGGTTGTTTAACTTGGAACAGAGAAAACTGCATAGGCTGTCGCCCTGGAAAGAAGCTATGGCCAGTGTAGTCCAACCTGCTTGTATCCTACCTGGAAAACCAAGGCCAGAGTGGAACCAGAGCAAGGCTACGCTTTGTGTCCAGTGTTCTCTCTGCAACACCAGGTCTCCCCAAGCGGCATACATGCACACACACACACATACAAGCACCCACGCACACACATGCACTTGCAGGTGTGCACACTCACACGCACATACGCAAACATACATGTCAGCACCAAGGTGCTGAAAATGGCAACCAGCTCTTCTCTCTCCCAAGGTTGGATTAGAAGAGCAGGCCCGCCTGAGGTCACCACGCTGGTAAGAGGATTCTGGTGTTTCTATATCTGAGAGAGTACACAGAGAAGGCTGCAGGTTTTACCTCTGTAGAGGTTACCCCAAGCAGGGGATGTCCTCACAGTCTGAGGTGCGCTCTGGGCTGTGGGCGGGGACCAAAGGCTGTCCCAGGGCCGCCTGCAGGGTCACCCCTCTGGGATGCAGTAGCTTTTGCCCCCTTCTCCATCACTGTGGTGTGGACTTCCTGCTCCATGGAGGGGGCCTCAGCATGAGGTGAGTCAGCAGTAGGGTACGGAAGGTACAGAGCCTTGCGAGGAGCAGGGACAGTTGGTGGAAATCACCCCGGGCTTGGCTGAGGGCCTGCCCTCACTGGCTGTGTGCCCTCTGCGGGTCACCTATTCCCAGCCTTGGCCGCTTGGCCAGTCAACCCTGAACAGGGGGGTGGTGCTTGCCTGGCCCAGGAACGACCATAAACAGAGCGGCAAGGAGGAAGGAGGTTTGAGGCAGACCCGTTTGATTTTTGTGGACCTTCCATAACTTTATCTCCGGGTGCCTCACTTTCTTCCTTTGGAGAAATGGGCCCAGTGATGCCCACCTTCAGGCCAGCAGAGAAAATTCAATGAGGTCATTCCTAGGGACCCCCAACCCCATTCCATGCTTTATAGTCACCCCAGCTCTTGACAGCTTTCTCTTGAAGTCTTGATCCTCTCAGAACAATGTGCCCCCCACCCCCTCACAGGGCTGGTCTCACCCTGCAGGAGTTGAGCGCCCACAGCCACCCCTACCGCACCAAGAACCGGAGAAGGGTCTTTGGGAGGGATTCCTCCCTCCCTGGCTCCAGGGGCTGCATTGTTCACCCTCCAGGTCCAGGTGGGAGAACCAGACAGGCTATACTGTTACCATCCCATAAAACAACGAGCAGCAGCCTGAATCTCAGGCACCGTGTTCAAACATGATCTAACACCAAACAGCCCGGCAGGCTGAGGGAAGAGCCCCGATCTTGCATCACCGTGAGCACTTTGCTGCAGATGGCCCTCCCAGAGTCTCAGCCTGGAACACCTCCTCACTGGCTGTGACTTCCCAGCACCAAGATACTCCGCCTTCAGGTGGGTGACCCACAGGACACAGACTCACCGTCCCCCGGGGAGAACAAGGACATGCCCGGCTCCCGGAGCCCCCTGAGCCTCAGGGGAACGTCCGGCCACTTCGAGTGTCGCCTCTCGCCCTGCAGCCGGTTCCACTTCCAGGAGCCGCGGAGCTGGTGGTCCTCACAGCCACTCTCCTTGGCCCAAGAGCCCAGAACCCCAGCCCGCCCTGCCTCCTCAGCCCAAGCAGACGGCCCACTTGCACTGAGGCCAGCCACGCCGCAGCAATCCCAGAACAAGGCTGGATTACTAGAAACCCAAAGAGGATTAGTGGGGGACACCATCTGCAGAGAGAATCATTAGCTTAGTGGGTTACACAGATTGTTCCTGGCTCTCTGCCCAAGGGTACACTCTTCAGGACTGTTAAACACAGTCTCAGGGGCTTGTGGGGAGCCTTCCGAGCCCCAGGGGCTCTCACCCAATTCCAGCCACCTGGGTGCACCATAAGGAGCCTGGGCTGGCAGGGGCTGCCGGTCTACGGGGACTGTCCCACAGAAACACAAGTCCTGAGTGGGGGACAGAGGGAAAAAGGTGGCTGGATGGTTGCCATCTCCCCGAATAAAGCAGAAAACAAAATACAATGGCATTCCTTGGGACAGGAACTAGGTATAGGGAGGTTTAAAAAGACCGCTGACCAGGAAGCCCGTCCATCAGCTGTTTTCTCTACCCATGCTGAATAACCTGCTTCCTCCCCAAGAGGACCCTCCTTCCTGATTTTAGACTAAACTGATCATTGGGCTTTGTGTTGGCAACACTTTGGGGGAACCACTGAAGCCTGGAATGATCGAGTCCACCCTCTCTGAGGATAGAAAACCTCTTAGAATACCTGTGTTTGTGTGCAGGGTTGCCTGAGGGCAGGGATGAAGTGTGACCTGAAGCCGGTGCTTTCCACATTGGGGACGAATTGGGGGAAAGAGCCACCTGTGGACACAATGGGGACTGAGACTGCATTGTCATCAAAAGGTAAAAACTGAGCCTCCGGGACAGGTTCAGGGGTTAGCCCGGATGAGCTGCTGCTGCCCATTGCTCCCCTGGTTGCAAGTCTCGTGGGGTCCCTTCGAGTTTTGGGGATGCACACCTGTGGGGGAGGAAAAGGGGAAAGGGACAGGTGTGGGTGTACTCCTGGGAGGGAGAGCGTGCCCCGGTCTACCAATTTGAATGCTAGTCTGTCTCAGAAAAATCTTCACAGGCACACTCAGAAATCATGTATCACCAGCTATCTAGGCATCCTTAGCCCAAAGTGACACATAAAATTAGCCATCACCCTGGGCTTGCCCGAGTAAGTTTAATTAGTTAGAACAAACATTGTCAAACACAATAGCCATGGGCTGAAATCCAGATTATTCATGCAGAGTGCAGAATATGGGCAGCACAGAAACTCCAGACGGTACGTGTTGGTTCCCATTTATTGTGCACCTGCGAAGTGTACACCACTCACTGGTGTTTAATAGGTGCCACTTCATCTGAACCTACGCATAAGCACATAGGACAACCAAATCTTTCACTGTTTTATTTTCCAGATGTTCAACATGCAAATCATTGCAAGTAAAGGGAAAACAAATATGTTTGATGCCCGCATTTGTAAAATGAAGTGAGTGAACCAAGTGACCTCCAAGTGGAGACACCGTTTATTTCACCAGCCAAAACTAAGACACTTAAGAGAGTGAAGCAGGTCACTACCAATGACTTCAGGACAACAGGAGTAAACCGAGACTGCCCCAGGCAATCTGGACCTGGGACTACTCTGCCTCTGAAAGAGACCATGTGTAAACGTCTATGATTCCGTGAGTTGTGTGGTCAAATAGACTTTGTCCTCCAGAAAACCTATTTAAATTACTCAAAGCTCTAAAAGGGTAACTAGAACTCCTGTACCTGACCCTCAGAGGCCTTTGCATCAATCAATAAGAGATTCACAACTCAAAGTTTTTAATATACTTACTATATTCCAGTGCCTCCTTAGCCACTACTGAAGATGCAAAGGAATCTCAGATAAGCTAACATCAACTCTGTGTGGCACCCAGACCACAACCTGGCCTCAGATTCCCTTGACTTAAGACCCTCATCACCAGCTCAGCTCCCCTGTGCATTCTCCAGGCCTTGTTGCCCAGACATGCTTGGCTCTAGGAACCTCAACTCTATGAGATCAGTCCCAGGCCATGGCCTTCTCTCTCTGGCTTTGCTTCTGTTCTTCTTCCCACATCATCTGTTTTCACCCTCAGCAGAACCTTAGTCACCATCCTTAGATCCCTTCACCCCCTTTCCTGGCTCAAGATTGCCCTGCCCCAGCCTAGTGCCCCTGGGACATGACTTCTGCCACTCCCTGGGTGATCCGTCCAGCCACCTCCTTCCTCTGTTCCACTTCCAGGGGTTGGGTGCATCTGGAGGAATTCACTCATCACTGTGGATAGAAGTTCCTTCCCATTCATGGTTCAACATTCACTGAGCCTCAGGTGGGGCTCCTCAATGCTTCCACCATTCCCCAGCAGGCCCAGTTCTCACTGTAGCTATTCTGAACCATCACCAATTTCCCCCAGTCACTGTCTCCACAGGCCGCTGATCAGGAAACCAGGAGCCGGGCTTTTTGTCCACAGGGCTCCAACTATTCCTACTCGCCGGGGAATAGAAAATCCCCTGGAGAGAAATTGCTAGGTGTCTTGCTGTAGTGTGATCTCCGTGATCACCTTCCTCGTCGACTGTAGCAAGCTGTGTTCTGCAGCCCTGTGGCGCTCAGGTTGGCTTCGACAGGAAATGCACCTTCACCCTGCCCTCAGATCTGAGATGGCTGCGGTGGCTGGACAGAGACGTTTCGTCTCGTCATCCTCTGGATCCTCCTCTTCCCTCTGCCTCTTCACTCCTCACTATGCCTGGGAGGGAAGGATGTCCACTTCCCTTCTCCTTACTGCAGAGGGTCTCCCAGCCACAGGCAGCCAGGACACCCACTGGCCACCTCTGCAGGTCCCCAGCGCTGGAGTGGCGGCTGGCAGGGCCCTGCAGGAGCTCCTGGTTGGGCACAGTTAGCCGCGTGTCTGACCTCCACAGTGAGACTTCAGAATGACAAGAATTGCCTTAGACTGGTGCCACTAAGGAGTGCAGCTAGGCCCTGGCCAGTCTGGCTCAGCGATTAGAGCATCAGCCCGTGGACCGATGAGTCACAGGTTCGATTACGGTCAAGGGCAAGTACCTCAGTTGCAGTCTGTCCCCGGCCCTGGTTGGGTCGTGCGGGAGGCAAGCAGTCAATGTGTCTTTCTCACATCGATGTTTCTTTCTCTTTCTCTCTCTGTCTCTCCCCCTCCTTCTCCCTCCCTCCCACTCTATCTGATGATAAACAGAAAAATGTTCTCAGGTGAGGATTTAAAAAAAAGGGTGCAGCTAGAAGTGAGGTCACGGACAAAATGAGATAAGACCAGATACTGAGAGTAAGCATTCAGAAACTTTAGGACAATTTGACCTTGTAGTAATATCCAAGTGTGAAACGGCTGACCTGTGTTTGGGATGTTTTTTTTCTCTCCAGTCAGTTTTAATGAATGGCAATATCTCATCACATGCTACACAGCTCAGCGTGAGAGTTTTGTCATAAACCTTTGTGGTACTATAACTGCTTCCTTTCATATCACCCAAAGGTCCATCCAGAGGAGGGAAGAGAAAGCTGAATGGGCCCTGAGTGTCTTGGGGGAAACGCAAGTTGATGTGTTGCCTCTTTGCAAGGACATGGGACAGGGAGAGCGAGTTCCAGTCACAAAGAGAAGACTAACAAGCAATAAACATACGTCTCCATCCTTCCTGTGAGGCCTGCCAGCCCTTAAAAATGAACTGTGCCCTTAACCCACAGGTAGTCTTCCCCGTAGCAGTGGCTCTCTGTTTCCTGCAGCAGAGAGCCCTGGGCTCCTCCTGCAGCCTCGGCCCTCCATCCCCCCCACCCCTGCAGTCGTGGGCCAGGGCCCCGTGGCCTCAGCCCCTGGTGCACACCGTGCTTCCCCTTGATCACAGGGCTCTGGCTGGGGAAAGCCTCTGGCAGCTCACACGACGGCCTCTTGGCACCAGCCTCTGCTGCTGCTTCCCCCCGCTCTCAGTCATCAGCCACCTCAGGGCGAGGAGCAACAGGGCCGGACATCAGGGTTAGCATGTTTTCTAATAATTCATTTTATTGTGTTCTTTTACGTATTGACTTGCAACAGATTGAAAATTTCAAAAACAAACAATTTCTTCCCCAAGGATTGTTGGTTTGAGAAGCACTTCCCTGCCCTAGAAGTCACAGTATCCTTCCTCTTTCTTTGGAAGGAAGGAAACTTCTTGTAATTGTGTGCATCTCCCCGCATCCCACCCACGAAGGGCCGGAGTCCACAGTGCGAGTCTGCTCAGGCTGCCATTCGGAGGACCACCGACTGGGGCTTAAGCAACATACATTTCCTTTCTCATGGCTCTGGAAGCTGGAAGTCCAAGACCAAGGTGTCGGCAGGGCTGGTTTCTTCCGAGGCCTCTCCTTGGCTTGCAGATGACCGTCTTGCCCCCGTGTCCTCACGTGGTCGTCCCTCTGCCAGTGTCTGTGTCCTAATCCTATAAGGACACAAGTCAGGTTGAATGAGGGCTCACCATATGACCTCATTTAGCCTTAATGACCTCTTTAAAGGCTCCATCTCCAAATGCAGGCGCATGGTGAGGTCCGGGGAGGAGGGCTTCAACACAGGGCTTTGTGGGGAGCACAGTTCAGCTCATACACATGAAGCCACAGAGTCAGGACATAGTCCTTCCCGCTGTTGTATCTTCTCCACCCTGCAGCCTCCGGCACCTGAGCTCTGCAGTTCCAACAGGACAGCAAATACGGCAGGACTGGAGGCCCTGGGCTCAGTCGTAAAGTGCCTGGAAACCAGCAGGGCCACGGGCAGCCGGATTGCGGTCATCCAGGGGACTTCTTTCTTTCATTAACTTAACAGTGAGGAAGGGCTGTCGGGGTTACCTCACAGCCCAGTGAGGAAGGACATTTTAAAATGACACTGGCACACTCCTGTACCCCAAAGCCTTTGATCCTCTCCCCTCCCCACTGCTGAGGTCTTTCCATGCTGGCCTCCCCCTCAGACCCCAGCTTCCTCCACTGTGTTCTCCCCCTCCCCGGAGCCCCAGGTCCCTCATCTCTCCCATCCTCAAGGTCCTGTCACTTCTTTTTCCCCCAGACAATACCTTGTTATCCCCAGGCAGAAAGGCCTTGTCAGTGTCTCCAGGAAGCCACCCCCATCTGGATGGGGCACCCCCTCTCTTCCATCACCCCGCCACCACATGCACTGTTATCACATGAGACGGCACACCTGTGACTCGGTCGGCTCCTGCCCTGGAGTGGGCGCACCTTGAGGACAGTAAATACACGGGGACCGTCGCTTCCCGCCCCACACTCTTCTAGGCATGCGGTCCCCACGGTGAGCGAGGCAATGCCCGCCCTCGTGGACGCTCCGCCCCAGCACACACGTCGGGGGGCATCAGCGCTGTGCAGGAAAAGAGAGCAGAGTGAGGGGCTGGAGAGGGAGGGAGCTGCCCCTGCGCCGGTGGGGTGGCGGAGCGTCTCTGAGGAGGACGGCAAGGCCTCTGTGAAGTGAGCTGGCCTAGCAGGGACCTGGGGGAAGAGCCTTCAAGACAGAGGCAAGAGAAGGTCCGAAAGCCCCAAGGCGTAGGAAGCCCAGCAGAGCAGATGAAGCGAGAGAGGAGTGAGGACAGCGCTGGGAAACGGGTGGAAGAGGAAGCCAGGGCCACGTCATAGGCGACTTTACAGGCGTCGCTGCTGCTCGTGCTTTTAATAGAATGGCGACTCCTCAATGCGCAATAAACGTTTTTATGAGGGAACGAATGAATGATTGCTTAGAGACAGGCGGAGATTTACTGTGTCCTAAAAATGACCTTTCCCTGCTGCGTCCCTCCCTGCCCCACCTCCAGGGTCCTTCCCCTGGGAAACGAAGGGTTCCTACCTGTCTAACCGGCTGCACGTCACACAGCCTAAGTTTATCTTCTGAGAAGTGTCCACAATGGGGACTCTTGGCTCCTCGTGATGGTTTGTCCTTGATGGCTCTCTTTTTATGTTAATGAACAGAATTCCCACCCTTCCCCAGCCCTGGAAAAGTCTCCCAAGATAACCGACTGTCTCTTTCTCAGGGCCCTGACAGGAAGTCGGACGTGCAGCTCACACTGGTGACCAGGGGCGATATCCTGCGACCTAAACGCCCCCACTTCCTGGTTCTGGCAAATCGCTTTACTTCTGTGAACAAGAGCCCCTCACTGCCTGGTCCATCTCACGACCTGATTTGACCCAACTTGAGCCTCACAAATTAGTTTCTATAGCACTGAGAGATTGCGTGTAGCTACACGTAACTCTGAACCCAAATAACTGTCTTAAACAAGATGTGGGTGTTTTTGTTCTTCTTTTATGTCACAAAAAGGGCAGAGGTCAGCAGTCCGGGGCTGGTGCAGCAGACCTTGGCTGTCATCAGGGAGCCCAGGTTAGGATTCTCATTCACGTGCTTGCAACATGACTGCTGGTGCTCCAGCAATCACCTCTGCATTCCCAGTCAGAGGAAAGAAGGAGATAAAGGTCCAATGCACTTTCCAAAGCCTGGAAAACCCATCCAGGAGCTGTGTCACATGACCACTCCCATCTGCAAGGGAGGCAGGGAAATGGTTTTTAGCTGTGCACATTGCTGCCCTTGGGACAATTGGGGTTCTGTGGTAAGACTAGGGGAGAATAAATACTGACCAGACCACAGACAGTATCTACAAGGATCCACCCTCTTGAGCTACCCCTCATCCATAAGTACTCTTGTTCGCGTTCGTACTCACATACGCTTCACATGTCCACAAGGGACACAAAGGATCTCTGGATGAGGCCCTTCTCTCTGTCATGTCTAAGATGTGGTCCTTGCACCCAGAGCTCTAGAAGTCCAAGAGTCTGCCCCAGCATGACCCGTAGGCAATGGCAGAAAAGGACAATGACTGTCATAAAAACTCCCGTCCAGAAAAGAAGCCGGTCACAGAAGGGCAAATACTGTAAAATTCCACTTACATCGGAGTCGCGGAGACGGAGAGGAATGGTGGGGGGCCAGGGAACGCGGGCAATGGCGAGCATCCAGTGGGCAGTTCTGGAGCTGCATGGCGGTGACGGCTGCTCAGCAACATTAATGTACTTAGTGCTACGGACTGGACTGGTTTAGAAGTGAGTATCATGTGTATTTCACCCCAATAGAAACAATAAATGTTTAAAATGAAAAAAAAACAAAGAAGAGTAATCGGAATGAGTCTTGAAGACATCATGCTAAACAAAATAAACCAGTCACAGAGGACGAACACGGCATGATGCCACTCCTGTGAGACCTCTGAAATATCAAACTCTTCGAGTCAGGGAGGGAACGGTGGCTGCCACCGTCTGGGGCGGGAAGGGGGGGCAGGCTGCTCGTCAAGGGGCATAAAGTTTCAGATGTGCAAGATGGAGAGTTCTAGAGGTTTGCCTACAGCAGTGTGCCTGTCGTGAGCAATACTGTACTGTGCACTTGAAAATGTGTTGTGCGAAGGTCTCACGTTGTGTTCTTGCTGTCATAGAATTTAGAAAAGGAGTCTGTGGTCTAGAAAGCAAAGACGCACAGACAGAACCCTGGAGTGCACCATGTAGGGATGAACAGCGGAAGGGAAGTCTTCCCAGAAGGCAGGGAAGGAATGGGTGGAGAGACACACCAGCATTCAGGAGAGAGCAGCTTATTCAAAGCCAAGAAGTAAATATATGTCCAACAGAGCAACCACCAAGGACGACCAGGATGGAAAGCGACCCACGACAGCAGCTACGTGTTGCGAAGGGGCACGCTTCATAGGTTCACTCCCTCCCTAGGTAAACAAGAATGCGAAAGCTGCTGGAGAAAGAATGGGTACGTTTTCATGAGGAGCCCAGAGCCTCACGGCAGGAAAGGAACGGCCTCTCCCCATTCCCTGTTCCTAGTGATCCGCAGGGGTGGAACGAAAGGACCACAAGCAAAGCCTTCCTCTTGGTGGGAAGAGCAGTGAGGGCCCTGAAGTAGTAAGACCACGAGGGTAAGGAAGGTGGGCCGTGGAATAAGCCTTGATGGAGCCGTGTGGCCGACAGGGATGATGGCTCTGAGCAGCTGAGGTGGCAGATGCTGGAAACTTAGGAGCTCGTGCTCCTTCCCCTCCTGGGGCAAGAGCTGTAACCTGGTTGCTCTCACTCCTGGACAGAGACCCCCTGGCCAGCCTCAAACCCAGAGAGTGGAGGAGGCCCGGCCAGGCACCAGTGAAGGCGACCACAGGACCAGACGTCTCAGCCAACGACCCCAGCCAAGGTCCTCCTCCTTCCTCACTGAGGCTCCCGCGCAGTGTCGGGGTTTATAATCAGGGAGGCAGGGGAGAGCAGGACTTGCCCTTCAGGTGGCCAGCAGACACGAGGGCTTCCAGGAAGGACAAAACTAGCCAGGAGTGAGAGTCGGAGCCCTACACATCTCAGCCTGTGGGTGCTTGGGCACCGCACTTGGGGACAGCCCCACTGAGCTGTCTCCTGCACCCCAAAGCAAAGTTAGGATGTTAGGAGGAAGCCAGATCACAGCGAAGAGAGCAAACAGAGGCCCGTCTTTTCATGGAGACAAGTCTTTACATGTGGAAGGAAGAAGAGAAATTGGGTTTGGGCAAGAAGAATGTGTAGGATGGGGGGACCTGTGTGATTGCAGGAAAGCCCGAGAAAGCTCACCTCCTGAAGCCAAATGGGCTGTGAGGGAGAAGTTGGAGATAGGAAAGGGATCGAGGTCCCCGGACGGTGTGGGAGAGGAGACCCAGAGCTCAGCTGGAGAGGAGGGGCTGGGAAGAAAGGAGCCAGGGAAAAAGCCACCTGAGTGGGTCTTCATGACCTCACAAAGCCACACCCTCACCCCAGGTTCCGGAAACTGAGTCAGTCCTGGTGGGTCTCCTAGCAACGAGATGCAGGATGGCACTCCTAACACCCCAGGGAGTGAAGAAAGTCTTCCAATTTCAGGTGAAGAGAAAACGTAGCCTTTAAAAGGAGGCTTACTCAGACTGATCTAGCGGTGAGGTGTGCGCTAGAAGTGGCCCCTCAACGGGCCTTTTCGGACAGACACCAGGGACATCACCCCTTTCCCGGCACACCACCTCTGAGGCCCACAGTGGGTGTGTCGGCCCTGGAATGCCCAGCCAAAGGCTCCCCCAGCCCTTGGAGCTGGAGGCTGTCTTCAGAGCCTAAAGTGACAGCCCTGATGCCCAGAGCCCTGTGGAGGGAAAGAGAGGTTGGGTGTGTGGGCTCTGTGCCTTTCTCCACTCCAGGAGGACCAGGGAGGCCCTTGGGGCTGGTCACAGGGGGTGCCACCTCTCACCAGGGAGCCTCTGGGATTGTATGACAAGATGTATAAGGAATGTGAGGTGCATTGGGGGGCGGGTTCTCTTTCTTTAGGACAGGAAGGGAGCAGTTTTCCTTGGTTTCTCAGAACTAATTTGGAGGCCAAAAGGCATGACAAGAAGTGACGAGGATCCAACCCGCAGGGCCTGGACCTGTGAGCAAGCTCCTTCCAGAGCAGGGCTGTCCACAGAGGGGTGTCGGCACTGCTGCAGACCTCGGGCAGGAGGGTCCCATGCCACCTGTAGGCTCAGGTCATCTTCTGATCTGCAGCCACAAGCTGATGGACAGGCACCAGGCGAAGGCTGCCCCTGGTGGGGACTCTGTCCCTACCCTAGGACATGGCTTTCACCACCTTCTCCACACTTTCCAGCCAGCTGTCCCATCAAACAGCAACCTGGGGATCTGTGAGGGCAATGGGGAAGGATGCCTGGGTCAGGCAGGAGAGCAGTGGTGGAGGACAAGAAGTCCCTGTGGGCTGAGGACAGGGATCTGGGACTCCCTATGGCACGAAGTCAGCCATCAGTACCCTTTCCCCCTCCACAGTCCCCCCAGCCAGAGCCTATCCTCTCGCAGGAGAGCAACATTCCAGTGTTCCTGGGTCTCCATTCCATGCCACAGTTTTTTTATTCCCTCCCTTCAAGGTACTTGCTTCTCTTCCACCTGTTAGTGACCTTTAAGAACCTTTCTGGAAGGGCCAGGTGAATTCCCAAGTAAAATGCGTTCTTACTCATAGATAGGAAAAAATGGTACCCTGATCAATCTTTACCCCTTAATCTGCCAGAGTGCCTGAGTTTTCACCAAGCAAGATACATTCCCTCTTGCTTCACCAAGCCTCTTCTCAGACATTTACACTTTAGTATGAATCGCATTATCAGATCAATACCTCTGGGGCAGCTAGTTGAGAGTAGACTCAGAGAGAAGTCAAAAATTTTTTTAGGGAAGAGGAAGGAAGGACCATAATTCAGACCTGCTGGAAGTTTACAAACTCAGGGCTGCCATGGCTACCATGAGGATGCTCAGAGGAATGAACAGTGTTAGAAAGAAGAGTATATTCCCAGAAAGGGGAGGGAAAGCTGTCCAGAAACGAAAGCATCGTTCTGGCCAGGCATATCCACCTTTTTTGTCACTTTTCAGGACAGTGGGGTGGCACGGGGGGGGGGGGGGGGCAGGAGTGTTTTGCCCAGTAATCTTAATTCCTCAGTGTCACCCTCCACCCCTCATGTTATGCTTCGCAGAAACCAGAAGGTCGGGAACACCTACGGAGACTGCTGAACTGGGAACAGTTTGATGAAGTGAGAGACTCCCGCAGAAGCATCCTGCTGGATACGCTCTACGAAAGCATCATCTTTGCTGTGGGCAAAGGCTTTCCATGGGTGGAGGTGGTCAAGGTGGTCAAGTTCACAGAAGAGCTGCTCGAGGAAACCAAAGGTATGGGGCATCCAGGGCAGGAGTCAGAGAGGCTTGCAGGGGGGGGGGGCGGATGCAAAGGACCCCCTGCAGTCCACCATCTCAAGAGCCCTCTAAAGAACCCAGAGTCCCTTCCTTTTTACCCCTGGCATTTACCCTCCTCATGTGCACATCCGTGGGGTCCCTGTCCAGGCTTTGTCAAAAGCAGATCAAACAGCCCTGGCCAGTTTGGCTCAGCAGTAGAGCATAGGCCTGCGGACCAATGAGTTGTGGGTTCAATTCCAGCCAAGGGCACCTACCTCAGTTGCGGTTTGTCCCCAGCCCTGGTCGGGGTCTTGTGGGAGGCAACCAGTAGATGTGTCCCTCTCGTGTTGATGTTTCTCTCTCTCTCCTTTTATCTCCCTCTCTCTCCCTTCCACTCTGTATGAAGATAAAGAGAAAAATATCTTCAGGTGAGGATTAAAAAAAAAAAAAAAAAGCAGATCAAACAGAATGTTCTTACTGAGTCACTGGTCACCCTTGCTGAAAACCTGTACCACTCCTAGCTGTTCACACAGCAGCCAGGATGTTTGCTTACCAGTCAGAAATTAACACTTTAGTATGAATTTCATCATTACATCAATACCTTTAGGGTAGCTAGTTGAGAATTGGCCCAGAAGGAAGTCATATTGTGTTTTAGGGAAGAGAAAGGAAAGATCATCATTCAGAATTTTTGTTTTGTTTAGTTTTGTTTTTGCTTAATATAATCAAACATTCCTCTGCTTAAAACCCTTTATTGACTTCCCCTTGCACTCCTAAAAGATGGCTCATTGTTCCCAGTATCAAGTTTTGCTTTGCTAATGTCTTGAGGGAATCTTTTACAGGTAAGAGTTTGCTGGCAGGGATGAGGGAATAGCGGTTCAGTGAGTTTATAAATGGAGTGTCTATGGATGGATTACAGAGGGAACCCCTGCCCTGTGTGGAGCATCATGAGAAGAGAATGAGTTTCTCTCTCTGTGACTCCATGGCACAAAGGAATGTGGTTACATCTGTTGACCTTTTGGACTGTGAGATGCAGATTCATTCATTAAACAAATATATGGAGCAACACTTCTATGACCACCATCATAGTAATACTCGGCCAAGCATCGTCAATAGGTGCTACCACCAGTGGGTGAATGCTGAATAAGAAATGGGAGAGATTCCAAAATGGTGGTGGAGTGAATGGAAGCTACACAGACCATCTCCCAGGACCAACCTGGAATTACAACTAAAATAAAGACAAATCGTCGGGAAAAATAACAACAGAAAAGCAGCTGCAGAGGACCCATATAACCAGAGACAGTAAGAGGACACTAAATCAAGCCTGGTAGGAACTGTGGAGGCGTGAGAGGGCAGGCTGGGAGCCCATTGACAGCAGCTGTTTTAGCTGTGATCAGCTCCCTCGGAGTTAAAATCCCAAGCTGGCTCCACAGTGCAGAGGGCCTGGACAGAGCACTAAATTAGCCACACCTTGGGCTCCAGCAAAGGGAGGGCAGACTGGATGGAACTGTGTGGAGAGACTTGGGAGCTTGGAAAGCTGGGAGAACAATGGGAGTTTTGTGCTGAATCACTCTCTCACAAGACAGTAGCCATCTTACTCAAAGAGCCCCTTCCCAGAGTCCTGGGGAGAAGAAACAGCCCCTCCCTCAGGAATTTAACACCACCTGGCCAGGCCAGAGAAATGAAAATTGAAGCTCATTCACAGCCAGCAAGCATCTGCCCCACACACTGGAAATCATCTTACCCTGAACACCTGAGGGATTTTTTTCATTCAGTTGAGGGATACAACCCAAGGCTCATCAAGTAATTGAGACTAACAGCCTCCAGGCAAAACGCTAGAGGATAACTGAACCTTTCCTGGGATTGCAAATCTACCCAGGAAAGTAAGACTTGACAGTGGTGTTTAACATGGGTCCTCCCACACTCATCCAAACCCAGTAGAGGGAGCCACAACCAGTGCAACACCAACACCCACAGAGAAAATTTGGTGGGCTCCAAAACCCACTGAGACAGCAAAAATGGTGAAACAAAGAAATAAATCCCAAATGAAAGAACAAGAGAACTCTACCAAAGAAGAGATAAATGAAATGCAGCTAAGAAAGTTATCAGAGGTAGAGTTCAGAGTGATGATAATGGGGAAGCTCAACAGCATGAGTAAAGACCTCAACAGCATGAGTAAAGATACAGAAACATTGAAAACCAACCAATTGGAAATGAAGATTTACATAGTAGAAATAAAGAACACATTGGAAGGAATAACCAGCAGAGTAGAGGAAGCCGAGGACCAGGTAAGTGAATTAGAAGGCAGGATAGAAAAAAAAAACCCAATCAGAAAACCAAAAAAAAAACAATTAAAAAACAGAAAGATAGCTTAAGAGAACTATGTGACAATATGAAAAATAACAACATCCACATCATAGGAGTTCCAAAAGAAGAAGAAAATGAGTAAGGGTTAGAGAATATATTTGAAGAAATAGCGACAGAAAACTTCCCTAACTTGGTGAAGGAAAGAGGCATTCAAGTTCAAGAAGCAGAGAGCCCCAAGTAAGGAGAACCCAAACAGGCCCACACCAAGATACATCATAATTAAAATGCCAAAAATTAAAGACAAAGAGAGAATCCAAAAGGCAACAAGAGATAAGCAACAGGTTACCTACAAAGAAACCCCCATAAGGCTATCAGCTAACTTCTCAACAGAAACACTACAGGCCAGAAGGGAATTGCATGAGATAATCAAGGTAATGAAAAACAAAGATCTGAATCCAAGACTACTCTATCCAGCAAGGCTATCATTCAAAATAGAAGGTCAAATAAAGAGCTTCCCAGACCAAAAAAAAAAAAAGGCTCAGGGAATTTGTTAGCACCAAACCAGCACTGCAAGAAATGTTAAAAGGACTGCTATAATTAGTAGAAGAAATAGAAAGAAAAATATGACCACAATAAACAAATATGGCAATAAATAAGTATATATCAATAATAACCTTAAATATAAATGGATTGAACTCTCCGATCAAAAGACACAGAGTAGCTGAGTGGATAAGAAAGCATGACTCATATATATGTTGTTTACAAGAGATCCACCTTACAACAAAAGACTCACATAGGTTGAAAATGAAGGGATGGAAAAAAGTCTTCCAAGCAAACGGAAAGGAAAAAAAGAGCTGGGGTAGCAATATTCATATCTGATAAAATAGACTTCAAAATGAAGGCCATAACTAGAGACAAAGAAGGCCACTACATGATATTGAAAGGATCTATCCAACAGGAAGATATAACCTTGGTAAACATATATGCACCCATTATAGGAGCACCAAAATATATTTTAAAACTTCTGGAGGACTTCAAAGAAAAAATCTACAGCAAAACAATCATAGCAGGGGACTTCAACACCCTCCTGACATCACTTGATACATCCTCTAGACAAAAAAATGAACAAGGAAACAGAGACTCTAAATGATGCTCTAGATCAAATGGATTTAATAGATATTTACAGAGAATTACACCCCAAAACTGCAGAATTCACATTCTTCTCAAGTGCACATGGGACATTCTCAAAGATAGACCACATGTTAGGACACAAACTAAGTCTCTACAAATTCAAGAAGATTGAAATCATATCAAGCACCTTCTCAGATCACAATGGCATGAAACTAGAAATCAATTACAACAAAAACATTCAAACACATGGAGGCTAAATAGCACGTTCTTAAACAATGAGTGGGTTACCAAGGAGATCAAGGAAGAAATTAAAAACTTCCTGGAAACCAATGAAAATGAACACACAACAACACAAAATTTATGGGACACAGCTAAAGCAGTCCTGAGAGGGAAGTTCATAGCACTACAGGCTTACCTCAAGAAACAAGAAAAATTTCTAATTGACTATCTAACCTCCAACTTAAAGAGCTAGAAAGCAAACAAAAAGAAAACCCCAGAGCAAGTAGCAGGAAAGAAATAGTAAAGATCAAAGCAGAAATAAACGACATAGAGACCAAAAAAAAAAAAACAACAACAACTCAAAAGATCAATGAAACAAAGAGCTGGTTCTTTGAAAAGATAAACCAGATTCATGGACCCTTAGCTAGACTCACCAAGAAACAAAGAGAGAGGACCCAAATAAACAAAATCAGAAACAAAAGAGAAGTAACAACTGACATCACAGAAATACAAAGGATCAAATACTATGAACAGAAATTAACAAATACTATGAACAATTATACACCAACAAATTGGACAATCTAAGCAAAATGGACAAATTTCTAGAAACACATAGTCTCCCAAAACTGAACCAGGAAGAGGTAGAAAACTTGAGCAGAACAGTAACAACTAAGGATATTGAAGATGTAATCAAGAATCTCCCAGCAAACAAAAGCCCAGGCCCAGATGGTTTCACAGGGGAGTTACCGAGCATTCAAAGAAGAACTAACACCCCTTCTCCTCAAACTATTCCAAAAAATCCAAGAAAAAGGAAGTCTTCCAAACTTGTTTTATGAGGCCAGCATAATTCTAATTCGAAAACCAGATAAAGACACTACAAAGAAAGAAAACTATAGGCCAATATCCTGATGAACATAGATGCCAAAATCCTTAACAAAATATTAGCAAATCAGATCCAGCAATACATTAAAAAAATTATTCACCATGACCAAGTGGGATTCATTCCAGGGATGCAAGGCTGGCACAATATTCAGAAATCAATAAATGTGATATACCACATAAACAAAATGAAAGATAAAAACCATATGATCATATCAATAGATGCTAAAAAAAGCATTAGACAAAATCCAGCAGCCATTTCTGATAAAAACGCTCAGCCATGTGGGAATAGAGGGATCATATCTTGACATAATAAAGGCTATATGTGAAAAACCTACAGCCAACATCATACTCAATGGGCAAAAACTAAAAACATTTCCCTTAAGGACAGGGATGTCCACTTTTGCCACTCCTATTTAACATAGTACTAGAAGTCTTAGCCATTAGACAAGAAGGAAAAATAAAAGGGATCCAATTTGGAATAGAGGAAGTGAAACTGTCATTATTTGCAGATGACATGATAGTGTACATAGAAAACCCTAAAGATTCCATCAAAAATCTACTAGATTTAATAAACGAATTTGGCAAAGTATCAGGATACAAAATTAACATCAAGAAATCAACGGCATTCGTATACACCAATAATGAACTCACAGAAAGAGAAACTAAAAAAACAATCCCATTTACCATTGCGGGCAAAAAAATTAAGATTTAAGATACCTAGAAATAAACTTAACCAAAGAAGTAAAGGACCTATTTGCAGAAAACTACAGGACATTGAAAAAAAAAATAGAAGAAGACATAAAAAAGGTGGAAGCATATACCTTGTTAATGGATTGGAAGAATTAACATCATTAAAATGTCCATACTACCCAAAGCAATCTATAGATTCAATGCAATCCCCATTAAAATACCAACAACATATTTCACAGAACTAGAAAAAATATTTCAAAAGTTTATATGGAACCAAAAAAGACCCCAAATAGCCACAGCAATCGAACAAAGTAAGAGGGATCACAATACCGGATATCAGGTTATACTACAAAGCCATTGTAACCAAAACAGCCTGGTACTGGCACAAGAACAGGCAGATAGATCAATGGAACAGAACAAATATTATGGTCAATTAATATTTGACAAAGGTGGCAAGAGCATACAAAGGAGTAAAGACAGCATCTTTAATAAATGGTGTTGGGAAAATTGGACAGCTACATGTGAAAAAATGAAACTAGACCACCAATTTACACCACACACAAGAATAAACTCAAAATGGATAAAAGACTTAAATGTGACTCGTGAATCCATAAAAATCCTAGAAGAAAATGTAGGCAACAAAATTTCAGACATCATAAGCAGCAGAATTTTCACTGATACAACACATAAGGCAAGAGAAACAAAGGAAAAAATGAACACATGGGACTACATTAAACTGAAAAGCTTCTGCACAGCAAAAGAAACAAGCATCAAAATGGAAAGGGAACCCACTATATGGGAGAGCATAATTGCCAACGATATATCAGATAAGGGGTTAATTTCCAAAATATATAGAGTGCTCATACAACTCAACAAAAGGAAGACAAAGAACCCAATTTAAAAATGGGCAGAGGCCCTGGCTGGTTTGGCTCAGTGGTTGCAGCATCAGCCCACGGACCAGAAAGTCCTGGGTTTGGTTCCCACTAAGGGCACGTACCTCGGTTGCATTTTATCCCCAGCCCTGGTTGGGGTCGTGTGGGTGGTGACCAGTCAATGTGTCTCTCTCACGTCGATGTTTCTCTCTCTCTCTTCCCCCTCTCTCCCTCCTGCTCTATCTGAAGATAAATGCAAAAAAATGTCCTCGGGTGAGGATAAAAATAAATAAAAATTTTAAAAAATGGGCCAAGGACCTAAATAGACACCTCTCCAAAAAGGACATACAAATGGCCAAGAGACATATGAAGAAATGCTCACTGTCACTAATCATCAGAGAGATGCAAATTAATACAACTATGAGTTATCACCTTACCCCTGCCAGAATGGCTGCCATCAACAAATCATCAAACAACAAGTGCTGGCGAGGGTGTGGAGCAAAGGGGACTCTAGTACACTGCTGGTGGGAATGTAGACTGGTGCAGCCACTATGGAAAGCAAAATGGTGTTTCCTCAAAAAATTAAAAATTGAGCTGCCATTTGACCCAGTGATCCCACTTCTAGGAGGACTATATCCTAAGAAGCCTGAAACACCCATCAGAAAGAATATATGTACCCCTATATTTATAGCAGCACTATTTACAATAGCTAAGATCTGGAAACAGCCCAAGTGTCCATCAGTAGATGAGTGGATAAAAAAGCTGTGGTACATATACACAATGGAACACTATGCAGCTGTAAGAAAGAGAGATCTCTTGTCCTTTGAGATGACGTGGAGGGACCTTGAGACAATTATGCTAAGTGAAATAAGCCAATCAGAGAAAGACAAATACCACATGATCTGACTTCTTTGTGGAATATAATGAACAAAATAAGCTGATGAACAAAATAGACCCAGAGACATAGAAAGGAGTGTGGTTCAGACTGACAAACCTCAGAGTAGGGGGCAGGGGGGGAGGGATGAGATGAACCAAAGAACTTATATGCACGTATGCATAACCAATGGGCATAGACAACAATGCTGGGGGTGGGGCGGATCAGGAGGAGGGTGTGTGGGTGGGAGGGAGAAGAGAAACATCTGTAACAAAATAAATTAATGAAAATTGAAAAAAAAAGGAGAAGAAAAAGAAAATAATGCAATACTGAATAAATATTAATACAATAAACTCTATTTCACATACAAAAAAGAAAAAAGAAAAGAAATGGGATATTATCTTATTTTCTAAAACCTTCCCACGACAACCTTACTGATCCCGAGGGGAAGGGAATGCTTTGACAATGGGGGAGCCTGACAGACGTCTCCTTCATGAAATGATCCAAGTGGACATCAACAGTCAGAGGACACGCTGAGAATCCCATGCCCCTTGGTAGGGTGCAAAGGAGCCCAGTATCCTTCTGTGATGGTTCTAGCAAAGACTCAGATCCTGGTCTAATCTTGAGAAAACATCAAATTAGGGGCATTAAACAGACTCCCTCTCCTATAAGCTTCAAACGCATTAAGGTTCTGAGAGCCAAGGGAAGTCAGGGGAAATGCTCTGAACTGAAAGACACTGAGGAGACGTGGCCACTAAATGTGATATGTGGCCCCAGTTTGGGTCCTTTAGCTAAAAAGGATGTTATTGGGACAACTGGAGACACCTGAATGAGGTCTGGGGATTAGATGGTGGTGATATGTTAAGGGTGATCTGATTCTGATGGCCCTGGTTATGAATGTCCTTGTGTTAGGAAATGCACAAGGGATGATGGGGCATTATGTGAGCTACTTTAAATAGTTTGGGGAAAAAATGCCTTTGCACTATTTTTTCCAGTTTTATTGCAATATAATTGACATATAACATTGTATTATTTTAAGGTGTACAACATAATGATTTGATATATGTACATATTGTAAAATGCATTGTTATTTTTTCTTGTAATAGGAACTTTTAAAGTCTATTCTCTTAACAACTTTCAAATACACAATATAGTATTGTTAACTATAGTTACCGTACTGTATGTTACATCCCCAGAAGTTATTTATAACTGGAAGCTTATACCTTATGATCAGCTACACCCATTTCCCCAACCCTCACTCCTGCCTCTGGCAACCATCAATCTGTTTTTTGTTTCCATGAGTTCAGGTGTTTAGGTTCCACATGTCAGTGAAATCATACAGTATTTGTCTTTCTCTGTCCGCCTTGTTTCACTTAGCGTTCTGTCCTCAAGGTTCATCACGTTGTCACAAATGGTAGGATTTCCTTCGTTTTTATGAGTGAATAATATTCCTGTGTGTGTGTGTGTGTGTGTGTGTGTGTTTGTGTACAATCCCATTTCCATGCATTTGCTGATGGACACATAGGTGGTTTCCATGTCTTGGCTATTATGAATAATGATGCAGTGAACATGGGGGTGCAGACACCTCTTCAAATCAGTAATTTTATTTCCTTCGGACATATACCCAGAAGCAGGATTTCTGGATCATATGCGAGTTCTATTTTTAATTTTTTGAGGAGTCTCCACACTGTTTCCCACAGTGGCTGAACCAATTTACATTTCCACCAACAGTGCACAAGGGTCCCCTTATCTCCATATGGGTCCCCTTTTCCTCCAGTACTTGTTAGCTCTAGGCTTTTTGATAACAGCCTTTCCAACAGATGTGAGGTGATATCTCATTGTGGTTTTGATGTGCATTTCCCTGGTGATTAGTGATGTTGAGCATCTTTTCATGTACCTGCTGGCCATTTGAATATATTCTTTGGGAAAATGTTGATTCAGGTATTTTGCCCATTTCTAATTGGATTATTTGAGTTTTTGCTAATGAGTTATATTAGTTCCTTATGTATTTTGGATATTAACCCCTTATCAGAAATGTAGTTTGCATATTGTCCCTGTTCTGTGGGTTATCTTTTTACTTTGTTGATCATTTCTTTTGCTGTGCAGAATCTTTTTCATTGGATAGAATCCCATTTGTGGATTTGTTATTTTACTGCTTGTGCTTCATTGTCACATCCAAAAAAGTCATTGTCAAGACCCATGTCACGGAGCTTTTCCTCTGTTTCCCTCTAAGAGTTGTATGGCTTCAGGTTGTACATTTTCTTTTACTAGACTTTTTTTTTTATATCCTCACCCGAGGACATTTTTTGCATTTATCTTCAGATAGAGCGGGATGGAGAGAGGGAGGAAGAGAGAGAGAGAAACATCGACGTGAGAGAGACACATCGACTGGTTGCCACCCACACGACCCGGGGACAAACTGCAACCAAGGCACATGCCCTCAGCGGGAACCGAACCTGGGACTCTCTGGTCCACAGGCTGACGCTCTAACCGCTGAGCCAAACCAGCCAGGGCTAGACTTTGTTTTTTTAGAGCAGTTTTAGGTTCATAGAAAAATAGAGCAGAAGGTACAGAGATTTCCCACAGTAACCTTGCTTCCACACACACAGCCTCCCCGTCGTCAACAGCCCACCAAAGTGGTACAGTTGTTACAACTGATGAGCCTACATTGACACATCATAATGGCCCAAAGTCCACAGTGGACATTAGGGTTCACGCTTGGTGTTGGACATCCTATGGGTTTTGACAAATGTATAATGACGTATATCCACCACTAAAGTATCATACAAAGTTGTTTCACTGCCCTAAAATCCTCTCTGCTTCCCCTATTCATCCCTTGCCCTTCCCAAACCCTGGCAACCACTGATCTTGTTACTGTCTCCATAGTTTTGCCTTTTTTAGAATGTCATATAGTTGGTGTCACACAATAGGTGGCAGCCTTTTCACATTGGCTTCTTCCACTTATAATATGCATTTACGTTTCCTTCCTGTCTGTTCGTGGCTTGATGGTTCATTTTTTTTGTAGAGATGAATATTATTCCATTGTCTGGAGGTACCACAGTTTGTGTCTCTATTCACCTACAAAGGGCATCTCAGCGGCTTCCAAGTTTTGGCAGTTTTGAATAATGCTCCAATAAACATCTGTGTGCCAGGTTTTGTGCAGATGTAAATATTCAACTCCTTTGGGTAAACACCGAAGAGTGTTATTGCTGGATCATAAGGTAAGAGTATGTTTTGTTTAGAAGAAATCGCCAAACTGTCTTCCAAAGTGGCTGCATCCCCACCAGCCATGCGTGAGGGTTCCAGTTGCTCCGCATCCTCCTTGGCGTTTGGTGCCGTCAGTGTTCTGGATTTGGGCCATTCTAACAGGTGTGTAGTGGTATCTCATTGCTTTAATTCACATTTCCCTGGTGACATCTGACGTGAAGCATCTTTTTATATGCTCATTTGCCATCTGTACATCTTCTTTGGTGGTCTGTTAAGATCTTTGCCCATTTTTTCAATCAGGTTGTTTCCTTGTTGAATTTTAAGAGTTCTTTGTATACAGTAGTTCCCCCCTTTGTACATCACAGTTATGCTTTCTGTAGATTCAGTTACCTGCATTTAACTGCAGTTTGAGAATGTTAAATGGAAAGTTCCAGAAATAAACAATTCCTAAGTTTTAAATTGTGCACCACTCTGTGTGATGAAATCTCGTGTCATCCCCTCTGTTCCTCTCCAGACATGAATCATCCCTTTGTCCAGAGTCTCCACACTGTAGACCCTCCCCTATATTGCTCACTTAGTGGCCATCTCGGCTATCAGATTGTGGTGACAGTGCAGTGCTTGTGTTCAAGGAACACTTACTGTACCTGATGCACGGTGTCCCCAGTGTCCCCAGAGCTCACCCGCCAGTCCTCTCAGCAGTGCCTCCACATCCTTCGAATCTCCCCACTTTTAACCCCCTCCTCGTCCACCACCCTTTCTAACCCAGCTCCAGCTCTTGAGATATTGCACTTCTGCACCCATTCACCAAACCGTGCAGCAATTTTAGACACAGGTAAAATCCTGTCATCCCTCTGTTCCAAGCTGCTCAGTGTTCCCATCACACATCTTACGTGCACTTGAATCAGCCTCCTTTTATTTCGTGAGCTGCCCACGTGCCCTTCCACTTTTCTGCGCCCACTCAGTGGTCCCAGACTGAAGACTTGGGCAAGACACGGCATTGATCGTGGATGTTTCGGAGATCTTGGGAAACTTCATCTCGCTCCAGCCACCCCGCAGCCCCTGCGCCCCAGGGCCTTCCTGGTATCTCTCTGGGTCCTGCTCCCCGCTGCTCACGGTAACGCATGGGTACCAGAGTTCAACCCCGTCAGTTGAGCTCTGCAGTGGCTCCTGGCCAGAACAAACACTGACTAGGGAGAAGAAGAATGTCAGCCCCAAGCAGTTGGGAACTCGGGCTCTTTCAAGTTTCCAGCAGAGCCTTCCACAGGCCAAACCCTTGAAAAACAGCAGGTGATGATGCAAACCCAACTTCAAACCGAGGAGATTAGATCGCACTGGAGCTGTCGGCATTTCTGGTTATTGCGTACCTTGCCAACACAGCCTATCTGTGTCTCGTAGGCTTTTAAACCTTAGAGTTGGAAGGTTTGGTGATCAGAAAACTTAACCCGCTTTGTGCAGGGAGCCCAACCAGCCAACAAGTTTCTTCCAGCTGCTGCGGGCACCCTCAAAGCGGCAGGGACCTCCCTCCTTCTGAGGCAATTCGTTCCTTTGTACATCACTTTTGTTATTAGAAGTTCTTTTTTATATCTAGCTGCATCCTCCTTTTACATCTTTTACTCCTATGCTCAAAGTCTGTCCTCTAGAAGCAGAGTGCAGGCCCTGGAGATACTTAATGGGCTTCATATAATGTGGCTACCATATCTTCACGTTTGGACCAGACATGCCCCACGCCTTTTATCATCTTGATACTGTAACCTCTCCATAGATCCCTTCACCCCACCTCGCCACCACTGCTCCCTTTCTTGCTGTCCTTCTCTAGGAGAGGGCATCTATGCCTTCTTTATTTTTGTCCCCTCTATCTGTCCCCTCAGTGCTAAATAATGCCTGTGGCACACAAGAGGTGTTGCATGAAGAAATGAATGAAGGAATGAATGAACGGATGGATTCTTAATGCCCATGGAGATGATATGTCCTGTATGCAGAGAGGAGGTTAGGTTGCTTGACTCTTCCCAGGGTTACTTTGTTGAGGGTTGTGTGTCCAGATGGTGTTAGAAGCAGCACAGCAGAGTGATTAGACACCAAACTCTGCAGTCAGAAGATCTGGATTCAAATCCCACCTCGTAATCTTGAAAATATTACTTCTGATCCTTCATTTCCTGTCTCTAAAATGAGGGCTGTAATAATTCCATCTTACAGGACAGCTGGCAGGATTAAATGAGACAAGGCACACAAAGCGTATTGCAGAGTGATAGGCACATAGGAAGTGCTCAGCAAATGTCAGCTCCCATGTGTCCGTCATGCATGGAGGTGAGGCGGGATGGACAGCAGATGCTGGTGGTCCAGGACTAGAAGTTACTGCATGCTGCTCCTCAGGGGGCTTGCTGTCTGTGCATTTCTTGTCTTCCCCTCACCGTGTAGACAAGACTGAAGATGGGTTCAAACCGTGGGCCAGCAGAATGGCAGTCCAGACACCCTCTAGCCTGGCCCCACACGTGGGACCCACCCTCGGGCACACATGTAAGGAGGCATCCTTCCCCGAGTCATTTGTTCACTGCTCTTGCTAAGGGGCAGGAAGGGCTGGTGAAGATGGCAGGTCAGATCCCTCCCATCTCACATCTTGCCCTGCCCTCCTCCTGGGTACATATCCATTTATCACAGGTTGGAGGGTGCAGGATGCAGACAGCCACTGGCCAACCAACTCACATTCAAGCTTCTGTTCCAGTTAAAGTCCACACTGGTCTGTCACTCTTCTTGGAAGGTAGCTTGTTCAGGGGTGTGTGTGTGTGTGTGTGTGTGTGTGTGTGTGGCTAATCTGGGGCTAAGGATGGCTGAGCTCTGCTTGCATACTAGATAACAAAGTTGGCAGACAGCATTTAAGGAGAGTCGTGTTTGCACAACAGTGAATCAGAGCTCTGCCAGGACAGCCGACAGCTCAGCTTATCTCCCCACCCAATCAAGCCTCAGGACCAGGAGGGAAAGGGTGGCCCTTTATTCAAAAACATAAGCTGATTCCATGTCCTGCCAAATGCCTCACCAGGACATTCTGGTCTCAACCCCAGGCCAGAAGAATGAGTCCTTTCATCACACCTCCCCTGCCAGCCTCCCGGAAGCCCTGGGTAGATCCCATCATGAAGTCACCAGGCACAGCACAGAGGGACAGAGGTTGCCAGCTCCTTCCTGGTGGGAGGAAATAGCAGGAAATGGGCAGATTTTTGCCTACTCTGCCCAGGAATGGAGAGAGATGTTGGGGCATAGGGGACTCTGAGCTCTCCTCCTCCACCTGGCGGAGCTGCAGAGGGTTAGGGTGCACTTCCTGTCTGTGACTGGCACATTGCAGCAGGGGGTGGTGCAAGGAGAAAGAGCCTGCCCTGCCCCAGACTTCACTCAGCAGGGAGTTCAGGGCTGCAGGTGTGCAGCCAGCGCAGCAGACACTTACCCAGGACCCAGGGCCGCTGCTCACCTGGGGGGCCTTCTGCACCAGCCATCACTTTGGCCACTTCGTAGCTTCTGCTTCTCATCATCATCTACGTCTGGTGAGCACTGACCTCTCTCTGATGCTCCACTTAGACATCTGAGCTAGGAAGAACCCCTGTTCTGGGGGGGTGCAGGAAGTGGGCCTGATGACCCATCAGTGGACCCACAAGTTGGCCAGGCAAGTGTCCGGTGAAATGTGTCACAGCACTGGTATCGGCAGTCCCACCCACAGCCACTCCCGATTCTCCAGGAAATCATCCAGGCAGACATAGAATGGAAGGCAGCCACCCCGCCCAGCCCCCACTGCCCGGCGCTGGCAGGAGGCGATTACTCCGCCAAGCTCCCCTGCACAAACGCTTCCCCCCAGCACACCCATGGCCGTGCCCGGGGTCTGTCTGCCAGCCCGCAAACACCCAGCCCACGTGCGGGAACCCCCGTGATTCAGGACCAGCCTGAACAGAGAGCTGGAGCACCTTTTCAGCACGAACCCCATGCCCCTCAGGTACACCTGGGGGAGGGGCCTTGGGAGGCAACCTTTGCTGAAGGATCGAGGAAGTCTCCCCAGAGGCCACTGATGGCTGTTTTGGGAGAGCATTTCTTGGGGCAAATGGACAACTATCATTTCAGAGATCCCTCCCTGAGCGTGTTAGTCTGCTCGGGCTGCCCTGACGAAGTACCGCAAACTGGACTGTCTCAACTATAGAAAGGTATTTAGTCTCCTAGTTCTGAAGCTGGAAGTCCAAGACCGAGGTGTCAGCAGGGTTGGTTTCTTCTGAGGTCTCCCTCGTTGGCTTGCGGATGGCTGTCTTCACACCATGGCCTCACTTGGTCTTCCCTCTGCGCATGTCTGTGTCCTGATCTTCTCTTCTTAGAAGGACACGAGTCATACTGGCTTAGGGCCCACCCGCATGACCTCATTTAACCTTAATTACTTCTTTAAAGACCCTATCTCCGCCCTGGCCGGTTTGGCTCAGCGGTTAGAGCGTCGGCCAGTGGACCAATGAGTCGAGGGTTCGATTCCGGTCAAGGGCGTGGACCTTGGTTGCTGTTCATCCCTGGCCCTTGTCAGGTCGTGGGGGCGGCAACCAGTCAGTGTGATGTGGCTCTATCACATCGATGTTTCTGTCTGTCTGTCTGTCTCTCTCCCTCCCTCCCACTCTACCTGATGATAAATGGAAAAGTATCCTCAGGTGAGGAATAAAATAAAAAAAGACCCTATCTCCAAGTATAGTCACTTTCTAAGGGCCCTGGGGGTTAGAACTTCAACATACGAATGGGGGTTACCATGTGAAGTCAGCCCATAGCACTGAGTGAGAGCACGGCTCACCAGGGCAGACTGTGCCAGTTGGTAGGCTGGAAGTCAAGACTGTGCCATAGAAACCTTCCAGAACCTTCCTGGGGGCAGGGGGCACATTTTGCAGAGGGAAGAACAGCCTGGCATCTGCACATATAACATCATCAGTGATCCTCACTTCGACTTTGCATCATAAGTATTATTTTAAAGATGAAGGAACTGAGGCCCAGAGAGTTTAAGTAACTCGCCCCAGGTCACGCCTCCAGTAAGCGAGGCTGGGATTTGACCCTAGGTCTTCCTGATGGCAGAGCATGAGCCCCTCCATGCGACCTTCCATCTTGACCAGAG
Organism: Tadarida brasiliensis; assembly: GCA_030848825.1. Lineage (NCBI taxonomy): Eukaryota > Metazoa > Chordata > Mammalia > Chiroptera > Molossidae > Tadarida > Tadarida brasiliensis. The sequence continues at coordinate 41,224,018 of CM061259.1, read as the reverse complement.
GGGTCTGCACCCGGGGCACATGAGGGCCTGAGAAGCATGTAGCCCGGGAGAGCACCCTGCGGTGAGAGGAACGAGGCTGCTGGTGCGCAGGAAGAGCTGAGAACCTGGAAAAACCAGGTAGAACACCTGGGGCTGGGTTCCTAACTGGGTCACCCGGAGTTACAACATGGGCCTGGGATCCTGGCCCCCAGCACGGTGGCTCCCATGCGGTGGGTGGTGCAGGCCCAGACGAGAGGGTGAGCTGTGCCGGTTAGTTGGTATGTCCTGGCCTGGAGATGCCACCCATGTGTGGGCAGATGGTACTGGTGCCCTTGAGACCAGACCTCTGGCCCTTCGGAGTGACCCCTTGCCCTACCTCTAACGTCCCATGTCCTCCCTCAGTCAGCTGGACATGCTGGGCAGTCCTAGAGGCGCCCAGCATCAAAGAGAATGAGGTGCAGCTGTGAAGTGCCCCGTCCCTGACACGGCGGGATGGCTCAATCGTTTGCATCTCAGGGATGACGACAGGATGATGATGAAGATTTACAGTCAGAGTTCCCCTCACCTAGCATGAGACAGCTGCAGAGCTGCGCCAGGAGACCACAGTGCCCCAGGTGTGGCTTTGAGGAACTGTCCACTTCATGGAAGTCACCATAGTGTCTTAGAGTCAAAAAGGACCCAAGAGGTCACCTGGTCCAAGCCCCCCACCACCACACACACATTATTCAGGAATCCAGGGCCGGGGACTCAACTGCAACCGAGGTACGTGCCCTCGACTGGAATTGAACCCATGACGCCTTGATCTGCAGGCTGACGCTCTAACCTCTGAGCCAAACCAGCCAGGGCTGAGGTAGGCATTTTTATTGCTTCCGTTTTACAGATAAGAACACTGACGCCCAGAGAAGCAAGTAACCTGTGCAAGTGATTAAAAAGCAACATGTGGGCCCATAGCTGTCTGGATTTCCCGCCTGTGCCCTAACCCGGCACCCCACACCAGCTCTGAGAATGACCCCCAGCGTAAATGCCGACTTCAGTCCAGGGGCTGCCCGGGGCTCCCTGGTGGCCTCCGGGTGACTATGAACAGTGGCTCAGAACAGAGCATGTGGCTGGCAAGATGAGATGCCATGGGACCCTTGGTGCTGTGGTCACAGGGCACCAGGGAAGGTTTACCCAGACAGTTGGGTCCTCCCCTGGCCGATCCCAGGCAGTACTGGTGAGGTCAGCAGGGACGTCGTTGACCCATGTCTCCAATGGGGATGTCAGACCAAACCAGACCACCCACTCTCCTCTCCCTGCAGCTCACCAGGCGGCTCCACCCTGGACACACCTGGAAAGGGGTGTTCCCAGAGGAACCGCTTGCTCTGCAGTGGAAGGAGGGGAAGCCAGGAGCCCAGACACCTTGGGACAGGCAGGCGCTACAGGAGATGGAGAGCGCTTGAACTCTCACCCCAGACTCCCGCTTGTGTGGGGGGCCAGAGGTTAGCAGGGCAGCCACAGAGCAAACTCCCCCTAGCAGAACCAGGCCCGTGTCTCCTGACCTAGCTCATCTCTCCCCTGGGCAGGCAGCACCCCAGCCCACCTTCAGAGACATTTCTGACCTACCGAGACACCTCAGGGTCAGGGTGGGGGGTAGACCACGATGAAAATCAAAATCAGTCCCTTCCCCACCGTGCGAATGCTGACAGGTGCCGGACCACTGAGCCCTTGGCTGGAGCTCAGGCCCTGACTTTGTCACAGTGAGCCTTAGGCAAGTCCCTTCCTTTCCCTGGGCCTCAGTTTCCCACCTGCAGAATGAAAGGACTAGACCAGCTCAATAGTTCCCCAAATATGTTCTTTGGTCCTAAGAGACTATTCAACTCAAAATAAATTTGGGAAACCTTGCATATGCCCAACCTTTTCTGGCCATTTGCGGGGCCTATTAGCATATTAAGGGCCCCGTTTAATGTCTCTTGATCCAACATATTCCAGTATCCACCTCCAAGGGTCTGCAAAGAGCCCGGAGTCACTGGGGGCTGGGTGGCTGAAAAGGGCCTTCCTAGGTCAGGCCTCGGTTGGAATGTTGGCTCACCAGCTGCATGCCCTTCAGCAAATTCCTTGACCTTTTTGAGCCTCAGTTTCTTTCTCAGGTAAACTCGATAGCGCCTACACCTGTCTCACAGAGCCGGGAGGGGTTGGGTGGAGCCTGAGGTGACCCAGGGCCTGTGGGGCACAGTGAGAACTCCCTACGCGAGTCATCTGCTCCCTCAAGGAAAGCACACCTTGCCCTCTGGGCTGTTGTTGACACCTCGGGGTGAACGAGTTCAGCAGAGCCTTGCCAAGAGCAGAAAGATGGGTAGGGGGCAGCAGTCAGGACACAGGATGGGCACGGCAGTGTGGGCCCTGTGCTTTCGTCTGCTTCCCAGCATCCAAGGTCAGCCCTGGTAGGTGCTCAGGTATTCGGAAAGGTAACCCAGCCAGGCTGCGGCCTGACTTCGTTCCTCACCTGGAAGCCGAGGCGGGGGCAACCAAACTGGTTTGTCAGGGGGCACCGGTGGCACCTGGATCCTCCCCCTCACACCCACCCAGAAGGAGCAGCCCCGTTTCATGTCCCAGCCCCAGACCCACGCGTGAGGGGCATTGGGAGGGTACCCAGAGCGCCTGGTCCAAGCCCAGTGCCTTTTTGCCCTGAGTCTGGACTATCTAGTGTTGCCACCCCTACCCCGCTCTTCCCTGCTCCTTGCTCTCCTCCACTCCTGTGCCCTTGTCCCTGAGCAGGTGCTGGCCTCCAGGGGCTTGGGGACCATCTTCAGGAAGTTCCCAGCAGCCAATGCAAATGAAGGCCACTCCCTGTTATTGAAGAGCCACTTGCAGGTACAGATCTGTCTGCCCTGGCAGCCAGCGCCCGTCCTGAGACTAATCCGCGGCTTTCTGAGTCATCAGGCCTTCTCCACCTGCGGCACACGGGGAATGGTCTGGGGGCCTGGAAACCATGTCTCCTGAGCCAGCTTGGGGCGAGCTTTGCTGAAAACCAGACCTGGTCGAGCGTCTTGGAGCTGCTGACCCAGGACAAGGTCCCCACTTGTGTTCATGACCTCTAGGCTGAGGCCACAGCTCATGCCCAGAGCAGGGCCTCCACCAGGGTGACAGGCAGCTGGGAGCTCGTGTGCACAAACGTACTGAGGGCGCTCAGCACTGGACACTGCTTGGTTCAAACCTGGGCTGTGTGCATGGCTGCTGGGCGAATCGAGACTACTGGGGGCTGGCCTTGGCGGTGAGGCAGTCCTGTGGGGGGTCCGGTGACCCAGCCCCAGAGCTGCCTGCCAGGCTGGGGGAGGAGCAGGGCACCTTCCAGCCGTTCAACCTCCACAGAGCCCAGAGGTGTGATGACTCACCTCACAAAGTCGATATGCAGCCCCTTCACAGGGGCCTGGAGGCCAGCTTGGACTCTCAGAAATCCATGACCTCACCCTGCCCCCACTCCCTAGGATTCCTTCACTGGTCTTCCCTGTCATCCTCCAGGTGCCCCCACCCTCTCGCGGAAATACTGTCTGACCTCTCAGTTCTCCCCTTAATGTGTCTGAGTGGCTCCTCAGCTCTCGGCTGCAGTTCTTCCCTTTTCTGCAGTTCTTAACTTGATGATTCTCTCTATGCACACTCTCCCCAGAAACATACGCTCGTGGAAGATCCTGGATTGTGCATTTCCTGGGGGTCCCAGTGAGTCCTGAAGCCCATCCTTGAATGGCCTCGGTTTCCATGAATTCTGGCTTCTGTGATGAAGTGTAGCTCGTTCGTGTACCTTATGCGTGCTTGCCTTTTGCAAACTGAAGACCTCAAGCCCTCTGTCCCCCAGCCCAGTCCCCCCCACCCCCGCCTCCAGCTTTGCCTCCAGGAGCTCGGAAGCACGTGGATCTGTGCACACAGCCACACTGTATCACACTTGCCTCTAGCCTTTATCCCTCTGTGCCTCTCTGCAGGAAAACTTCTCTGGCTCCCAGCTTCCAGCGCCCGGGTCACAGGGCCTCCCCTCCCCGGTCTTATTTCGCGCCCCCTCCCTCCTCTCTGCACTTGGCCGCCCAGTTTTGCCCTGGGCACTGACTTGCATGTTACCGGTAGAGGAGTGCTCAACTCTTGTTCTGTAATTACACACTGTACACGAGCATCATAAAAATGAGACTGTATCGTCATTTTAACCACCTCTCTCCAAAAGCAAAAAGGAATAGAATAAAATGCCCACTGAACCCGAGCAGCATGAAGCGCACACGTGTGCGGGAAGGGACCCAGCAGCCATGTCACAGGTGAGGGGACCGGGGTCCTGAGGGCAGACGCCACGTGTCAAGGTCCCTCGGCAGAATAGGGCGTTTGGGACCTTTGGCACTATCCTCCTGCTGTTGGTCATTTGATGACTCAGTGGCCCCTGTGTGTCAATGTCTGACTTCTTTTGGCTCAATCTGGTTCATTGATCAAAGTTAGGAGACAATTCCCAAGTCAGGCCCCGCTCTTGGAATCAGCACTTCCTTTTGTGAGGTGTGTGTGTGCATGTGTGCGTGTGTGCGCGTGTGTGTGTGTGTGTGTGTGTAGGGGGGCTCTGTATTTTTAGAAAACTCCAGGTGTTTCTGGAACATAGGGCTCCTGTTGGCCCTGGGCCTCTCCCCACCACCAACCTGAGATGCAGGTTCAGGGGTGAAGAGGTCCCTGGGATCAGCAACCAGGCTGGCTTTTTTCCCAGAACAAGGCCGAGGAATGTAGAGATCTCTGTCCCGCTGCCCTCGGTGACACAGAGGAGAAGCTGTGAGGATCCATTGAGAAGATGGGGAGGAAGCACATGACACACTGTAGCAGATGCCACAACCCTTTGTTGTTGTTTTTCTCAGGAGCCATTTAAAAATATATATATTGTGTGTGCCCCCACCCCAGCTTTATTGACTTGTCATTGACAAATAATTTGTCCATGGTAAACAACTCACAAATATTTAAGGTGTACACTGTCACATTTTGATATGCACTGTGAAATGATTACCACCATCAAGCTAATGAACATATCCACCACCTCGCATAGTTAGCACTTTCATTTGCGGTGAGAACATTTGAGGTCTACTCTCTTCGCAGATTGCAGGTACTCGGAACAGCACTGCTGGCTGCAGGCTCTGCGCTGTGTTGTCGGTCTCCAGCACTTGTTCGTCCGTCCTGCATGACTGGAGCTGGCTCCCCGTCCAACAAACATCCCCCCACTTCCCCCAGCCCCAGCCCCTGGCGGCCCTCACTCTCCTCTCTGCTTCTGTGAGTTCCACTTTCCGAGATTCCACATCTCAGTGAGGCCATGCAGTATGTGTCCTTCTGTGTCTTATTTCAATTAGCATAATGTCTCCCAGGTCCATCCACGTTATTGCAAATGTCACGATTTCCTTCTTTTTTAAGGCTGAATAACATTCCAGCGTGTGTGTGTGTGTGTGTGTGTGTGTGTGTGTGTGTGTGTTTATGTATGTATCTCATATTCTTTATCCATTCATCCATCGACATTCACTTAGGCTGTTTCCATATCTTGGCTAGTGTGAATAATGCTGTAATGAGCATGGGAATGCAGGTATCTGTTCAAGAGCCTGGTTGGATTACCTTTGGATACACACTCAGACATGAGATTGCTGGAGCATACTGCAGAGCTGTTTTAGACATTTTCTTCTGATTGCCCACCCCCATCAACTCGTAATACCATAATCTGTATATCTGATCATATACTGGACTGTGTACAGTGTCTGCTTTATACACATCGAAAGCGTACTCTCTGTATTTGACTCAGGGCTAAAGATGACTAAATAAAATGTTTAAGTTAAATTAAAAATGAAAAGCTATCAACATCTAACAACATTGTACTATACTTTCTGAGTAACTTTTAATATAATTTATTTACTTACCTAAATTGTAATTGTCATATTACACATGCAGAGAAGCTGTTTACACAAGCACGTGATGGTAATAGCAATGCGACCAAATCTGTCATTCAAAGCTGTCGTTTTTCTAGCAAAACAATGGATAAAGTTAATTTTATTTTTTAATTTTTAATTTTTTCCATCACCACTTACCCCCCCTCCCCAATACCCTCTTCTACCTCCAGATGAAGTTAATTTCTTAAAAATTATTTTCAGTAAACTTAATTTTTAACTTTTGCTTGATATGGCAAGAGAACTAGTTTCTGGGAGTGTGGTGTGGGGTGGTCCGGGGCCTCTGTGAGAAAGTGGCACTCCCGGGGGTGAGGAATGAGTTCTGTGCAGGGAAGGGCATCCTAGGCCCAGACCAGTGTGCCAGGAGAGGGGAGGGGGCAACCAAGTCAAAAGGAGGAGACGATGAGCCCCTGCACGACTTTGACCTCCACAGTGTGAGGGATGCCAGCGGCCCCGCCCTCGGAGCTGGTCTTTCCATGGTATAAACGGTATTTACCTAACTCTGCGACTCAAATCTCCAACATGACATCCGTCTCTCCCATCAGCTCACGCTCCACTCTTATTGCATTCCCTCTTTTATACCTCATCTCCTCCCCAAAGGGTCTGAAGTGGAAACAATATAAAATACAGCTGAAGTAAGGCTTTACAATGAGTTAAAAGTCAAAGTATAGGCAAGGAGAAGGATAATCACAAGAAAAAAATGGGATCAGTGTTAAGTTATAAAATAAAATTGGCTTTGAGCTTCCAAAAAACCAAGGTAAAACGGGAAATGTGATACACCCTGTAGCTTTCAAAAGCTAATAAATGGTGATATAAAACAGCTGGTAGGCTCTGACCCCATGGGCTCTGGGCTCAGAGTGCCTGGGTTCAGAGCCTATATTGATCAGCCATCAATGCAGCTGCTCGCCGGTTCACACTCCATGCCCGGCCCCTCTGTGCCCACAGGCTGCTCCATCACCGAGGCTGTGACCATCCTAGGGAATAAGCTCAGAGATTACCAGGGGCAGTTCAACACCACCCATCTGCTGGCCCTCTGTGACTACTTCTACTTCACCTTCATCCACCACTACAGACTCTACCAATATGTCCTGGGCCAGGACCAGGAAGTCAACCTGACCGTCACCCAGCTGGAGGTGTGTGCGCCGCCCCAGCCCCTCCCGCTGGCCGAGGGCAAGGACAGGGACCTGTGGAAGCACGAGCAGCAGGTGGCCGAGCTCGGTATGGCTGAGGCGCAGAAGCGCATGCATGTGCTGCTCCTGAAGGAGGCGCTGCAGCTGAAGCAGGAGCACATGCTGCAGAAGTTCTTGGAGGTGCCTGTGCAGCAGAGCCGCGTTCTGAAGAGAGAGGTACGGCTGTGCCCGCGAGGTGGGAGGCTGCTCACCTGCCGTGTTCCTACCAAGAGAACACCCAGGCTGGAGCCAGACACAAAGACAAGACCCCAATTATCTGCACACTGGGAGTGGGGAGGGACAGCCAGTCACTGACCATCTGCCACAGGCTTTGCATGCGTGGTTCACGAAACATCCTTATAAGATATAATTCACGTGCCCATTTTGGTGATGAGACAACTGAGGCTCAGAGAATTTCATCACCTCTCCCAAGGACACCAAGCTGACATGTGGTGGAGTTTTGATTTGGACTGAGGCCTGGCTGACTCTGAAGTCCAAGTTCTTTCCACTGTATCATTGATCAGTGACAGATTCCACCCAGAAAGACCCCCAGGCTCTGAACCACCACAGATTCTCTTGGTGCCTTTGTCTGCCTGCAGTGAGGCCTGGGTGGGGATGATGAAGGAAGGGCCATGAGTCACAGCTCAGGGTGGGTGATATGATGAGGTGGACAAAGGGGAGGGGCTAGTTGGTCCAGGGAGGATGTGAGAGAGTCTGGTGTATGGATCTAAGAAATTGGGCTACCCTCTTTTTTTTCAGTTAATCCTCACATGAGGATATTTTTTTCTATTGACTTTTAGAGAGAGTGGAAGGAGGGGGAGAGAGAGAGAGAGAAACATCAATGTGAGAGAGACACATTGTTTACTTGCCTCCCACACACAACTGGGTCCAGGGATCAAATCTGAAACCCAGGTTCGTGCCCTTAACTAGGAATCGAATCCACAACCCTTTGGTCTGCAAGCCAACACTCTAACCACTGAGCAAAACTGGTCAGGGTTGGGCTGCCCTCTTGATAGGTCTTAAGTACCTCTGGGACTCCAGGAGCCAGAGTCTCCACTGACCAGCTCTTCGGTAAATGGTGACTAGCTTGGCCCCAGGGCAGCCAACTTCTTGAGGGCCTGGCAGAGTCTGGACTTGCTTTTTAACTATACCTAGGCACTGAGATCATCACTGTTGCATCATCTTTGAACACAGACACATGTGACATGTGCATATGTATATACACATACACACGGAAGGGGGGGATAACTGGGTGTGGCATTGGGAGTCACAGGGCCTGTGGGGTCCTAAGGGGTTTTGGTTTCTGAATTGTCACCCAAGAAGTGAATGGCCCTGGAAAGCATCTTTTTTTTTTTTTTTTATCCTCACCAGAGGACATTTTTGCATTTATCTTCAGATACAGCAGGAGGGAGAGAGAGAGGAAGAGTGAGAGACAGAAACATCAATGTGAGAGAGACACATTGACTGGTTGCCACCCACATGACCCCAACCGGGGCCGGGGACAAACTGCACCCGAGGTACGTGCCCTTAGCAGTGGTTCTCAACCTGTGGGTCACAACCCCTTTGGGGGTCGAATGACCCTTTCACAGGGGTCGCCTAAGACATAACAGTAGCAAAATTACAGTTATGAAATAGCAATGAAAATAACTTTATGGTTGGGGGTCACCACAACATGAGGAACTGTATTAAAGGGTCGCGGCATTAGGAAGGTTGAGAACCACTGCCTTAGCAGGAACTGAACCCATGACTCTCTGGTCCGCAGGCCGACACTCTAACCGCTGAGCCAAACTGGCCAGGGCGCATCTTTTAAATATATATAAAACATTGGGAAAATCTCTGAAGAACAATGAACACAACAGAAGGAATGATACTCTCCTAAGATTAAGTCTCCAGGGTAAATAGCATATCAGGCTGCTACATAATTTTAGTGCATTAAGATGTCCAACAGGGACCAACAGAACCCAACAAGCAGCCTGTCTCCACCCACTTTCAGGGACCTTGCTCTAGAATATGTGGACAAGGTCACGGGTAGAAGGAGATACCTCCTGTCTAGCTCCTGCCTACCCACCCACCCCACCCTCCACACCGCTGTTTCTCCCTGCTCCTTCCAGCTTCCTGTGGGCCTCCATCACTTTGCTGCTGGTCCCTTCCTGGTGTTCTGTAGCTAGGGTCCCCTTTGCTGTGTGCCCCTGGTGGTGTACCTGAGCTGGGAACACTCAACCCTGTAGAATAAACATAGTGCATCCTCTTGGATCACAATCTTTCCCAAGGATTTAGGGGGAAAACATTATCTTTATGTACAAACAACCAAGGAGACATTCTGGGGCAAATGTGAGATTTTCCATGAGGTTTTAAGTTAAAATATGAGATGTCAAAAAAATGTCTTCTAGACAACTGGTACTCCAAGTATGTCCCACAGCACCCCGAATGCAGACAGGAACTCTCCTCCACTGTTTGGTTGCTTCAGCAGGGAACTGGGAGAAATAGTTACACAGTCCATGTCCCCAGGGTTTCATGATGCCGTGATCCTGATTTAGATGACAGAGAGGATCTCCTGTTTAACATGGCAGAAGGAGGGTGGCTGTTTGGGGGACATGCCCACTTTGTAAGAAATTTCCCATCCCCTCCAAAGAAGCTACTAGAACTTTGAGATGTAAGCATGAGATGAGGACAGGGGGGAAAAGAAGGGGGCTAATATCCAAATAGAGCTTGCACTGACCAGCAGGGGATATGGTGCTGGCCTACGGTCCCAGAACAATGTTTGTAATAAATGACACACTCAAACAGGGTGATGGCCACAGTAGGCCAGAATGGAGAAGAAAAGGAGCAATTACTGGAACCATGGGACAGGAGGTGTGGCTGGAGGTGGAGGATTATAGCTGTGGCCCCCCCAGAGCTGGCTGGGAGGAAGGTGAGGGGCCTCATTCTCCTCCTACACTCACATCTCCTGCCAGGACCTCCCATTGGCGGAACTCAACCAGAAGCCAAAGGCTAATGTAGCCAATTGATGCTGCCCTCATAAGTCAGCCTCCCAGGGCACAGAGTAGGATGGAGAAGGGTGAGAGAGGAGGTCTGGAGGGGGAAATGGAAGGTCCTAGCCCCCCGTAAAAGGAGAGCATTGGATCCTGTTGAGGAACCTTACCTGCAGATGGCCTTAACTCCCCATGTTCCATTTCTTCCAGGAGTTAGAAAACCTCATCAATGAGGTCATTCACATCCAGATTGAATCCCTGAAAGAGGAGCTGCAGTGTGAGATACAGGCAACGTACGATATTTTGGACCTGAAACTTCAGAAGAAGACTTTAAATCTCAATGCTCCCATCCCTTTCCCACTTTCAATCACTGGTCAGTCAGGCCAAGACGAGTCTCTTAAGTTCAACAAGTCATATAAAGAAAAGAAAGCAAAAGTCAAGAAGATGTAAGAGACCCCTAGTGTTTATTGTCTAAACACTCTGATGGAGGAAGAGCCATCGACAGTTATGGAAGTATTATGTGATGTGCTCGGCACCCAATATCAGAGATTTGTAGCAATTAAAAGAAATGAAACAACACTCATCATCTTATCTCTGTCTTCTTTCTGGAAACCATCTTCTATCACCTGAAAATCTAACCCAAATACAAAGGCTGTTCTCTGCTAAGCACAGAGCTTTGCACTGGGCAGGCAAATATCCCTTGTTGACTCAGCCTGAGTTTAGACGCTGAAGACAGAACTACCACCAGTGGGTTGAAGCAGGTAAGAGCAGAGATGGCACCCAGCACCAAGGACGTCCAGCGGACACACTGGTTCTGTGGCTTGTGTAGGGAGAACAGGTCCTGGATTCTGTCACCTTCCTACAGTTGGTACAACACAATGGACCGTATGCAGCCCGCCCTGCCAGTCTCCCTGCTGGAGGACCGAGGCCTCGTGCCTCCGGAGAATTCTTCCTTTGGGGACAACCTACTATTTAGACTGAGTCAGGGGAGCAAGCGCCATCCTAGAGGTCAGAGATTTGGCTTCAAACCCTGCTGCTGGTCTGCTCTGTGACACTGCCCATGTCCCTCTGTCTCTGGGCCCCAGCTCTCTCTTCTGTCAAGTGGAGCAGTTTCTGACTCATGCCTATGGTCCATCTTTGACATCTGAGGAGATAGATGAGGAAAGGTTTGCTATTGCCATTTGTCAAGGGGTTCAAGGAGGTGTGGCGTATTTACTCAAAGTCACGTAGCAAGGCAGCGAAAGAACCAGGACCAGAGCTCAGGCCTCTGCACTGTTGTTTCTGCACTCTTTCCCCTGTAGCATTGTGTCTTGTGCAAACAGCCACACACATCCTGTCATTGCTGGCTATCACAGACATAGGGGTGAGGTGAATGGGGCCCCGAGATCAGGGCAGAAAGGACGTTACCTCTCACTGCCTCTCTCCAGGCCAGTGACCTGCTGTTACTCTGCCGTCTGCCCCATGCTCCTTGCTCATGACGGGACGGGCCACAGTGCAGCTCTCCCTGTTATCATGTCCATCTCTCTGTGACCACAGCTGCTTTCTAGGTCTTGCCAGACCTAGAAGGTGTGCCTGCGTCTATGTGTTTCCTGGCAAAGTTCACCTGCTTTGGAGGCCAGGCTGGACTTAGGTAGAGAGAGGGATTCCCAGAGAGGGGACATCACCAGCCCTGGAGCCCTCTGAGACCCCTGTCTGAGAAGGGGGCCTCACTGGGAGCACCACCCCAGACTCTCTCCATAGTGAGGGTAATTTACCTGAGACCTTTGATAAGCTCTTCGGACAGAGGAAGGAGGTTCCGGTTTTTCTTAAACTTGTCACCTTTTCATTCATTCACTTATGTAGTTATCCTCCACTCCACAAACATTTTTTTTTTTTAAACATCCACATCTACTGTGTGGCTGCAACTGCCAGGCCCAGAGGGAAGAGAGAGAGCTGCCATCCTATCCTGTCCAGGCCTGACCAGGCTCCCAAAACACCCATGCAGCCTGTGTGTGTGGTATGTGTGTTTGTGTACACACTGGTTCAAGCGTGTATGTGCCTGTGAGTGTATGTGTGTTTGGGGGGAGGTGGAAGGGGCAAGTAGGTACTGCTCCAGACTAGGACATATGCTGGGGACCCCCCATGCTGGAGCAGAAGAGGATCAGATACCCTGGCCAACCTAGGAACAAGCTGGGCTGAGCCCACTGCTACGGTGTCCAGAAAGCGTTGAAGCACCGATGACGCTGAGCTGGGGCAATTCAGTACAAAGAGAGTAATAGCTCCCTCTTGCATTGCCTTCCTTCTAAGATGAGGGAGATTCAACCATCATATCCACACCCCAGTGTCCCAGCCTTGCCCTGCCACTGCCCAGAGAGGCCCTCAGGACCACTGAGGCTTTGAACCTTTTCAGATTTAGTCCATTTGTACCCTGAACTGTGGACAGTGGACTACAGACACTGTCCTCCTCACTGGACCCGACCCTTCCCAGGAGGACTCTTGTCACGGGTGCCTCCAGTCACTATCCCATGGGTAGACCCCCAGCAGCCCAGGGTCATGCTAGCACCAGCCAAACAGCCAAGAAGGGGGTGGGTGTGCAGAGGCTGTGAAGGGAAGAAGGTGGTCCTTGCAGTCGTGTGTCCACGCATTCAGCCTGCAGGACCCCCCTTCGCCCTGGGGGTGGCTCTTCCCCTTACCTGGAAGGGTTAGGGTTTCAGCCACATAGTAGGTAGAGATGTTAAATAATATTTGGGAAGTGAAGGAAGAATTAATAAAAATTTAAGAAAATCCTGGAACCTCCTCTCTCTGTCCACAGAGGCATTTGGAAGCCTATCAGACTTCTCAGGTATAAAACACTCCTCCCTGTGACATCAGACCTGCCCAGGGCAAAAGCAGAGCTGATGGAAGTAAGAGCCTGTCCTGCCCTGCCCTTCCCTATGGAGGCTTCCACTGGGCTAGAAGGTTCTGTCCTAAAAAGTTCTCCCTATTTAGCAAGGGAGACCAACACCTCCATGCCCAGCTGACTTCCATAGTCATTTGGTGTCATCTGCCCAAGGACAAGGCAAGGAAACCTGGGGGGTTGGTGTCTGAGGAGGAGGAAGGACACCCTACTGAACCCCAAGGCCCTTCCAACCCAAGAACAAACTAAGTGGCCTTTGGGAAAGTTTAATTCCAAGCACGGGTCCCTGAGCAGGCTTGAAAAGCTGCCCTCCTCCTTCAGCTCCTACCAAAATATGCAGACATCCTGGTTATGGAACTTGTGAAATGTCTATTTCATGTGTAGCTCAGTTGCACTTATGAAGGATGTGGGGCTGGGAAAGTCACAAGGGACCAGAAATGAGGAGGGAAGACACAGCGTCGAGTGGATTTGAGGGCTTCCTCAGAAACAGGAGTGGAGGCCTCAAGCCCTACACACCATGGGAGCTAAAAGGGAGCTTTCCACATCAAGGTAAGAACAGAGAATGGGCGGTCCCATTGGGAAAGCTCCCCCATTCCCCAGAGGAAGCAGCACTGAGCAGCCTTCTGCAGCAACTTGTGGGGGACCCCAAGTCTACTGTGGGAGGGCAGAGTTCCCACCTGTGCCCCACTCTTAGGCAAGGCCTGGATGCTGACTCCAGGCGTGGAAACCCCGAACTGAGAAAATGCCCTACAATCAGGCTAAGATTGGAGCATCCCTTAGAGACCAAGGATAAAGTGCCCCATAGGTGAGGTGACCATACCTCCTGGTTGACTCCTGTCATCCCTATGTCCTGCCTGGTTTGTCATTGCTTAAGCGAATCTAATTAAGGCTTCTTTAAAAGAACCTGGATAGGACTGGTAGCCCTCCACCTGTACTCCCAGCTTCCACCAAGACTGCATCTCTTGGTGTGTGAGTCACATGTGCAGTGAGTGAGCTTTCACCTCAACTCAAGGCCAAATTTGGAAAATGGGATGGCCGACCTGCCTCTCCTTCCCCACCCTTGCCTGACTCAGTGTTACCCTCCCAGGGACAGTGCATGCAGCTCTCCCTGAGATGGTGAAATGCATGCAGACATAGCAACTGATGAGAGTTGATTTCCCCTCTGGGGTGATGCTAAAAGAAGACTCCATGTTGCTGCTCCTACCACAGCCTGGAAATGCAAGAAGGCCCCAGGCCACCAGGCTCCAGGGTCAGCAGGGAAAGCTGGGAGTGACAGGTGAGGGGTATATGCATGATGTGCAGTAGCTAGAAGGCAGGAGTCCTGCTGATGGGCTCAGACGGCAGTGGGAGCAGCTTGCTGCAGAGACGTTGCCATTTACTGTACGGGGTGAACCTGCAACTATTTATCTTGGTGTTTGCTATGGCAGTTTCATGTTTCAATAACCTTCAGTAACAATGAGTTCCACAAAAAAAGAAAAGTTCATGAGTAATGAAAATGTAAGTTGTCTTGACTTTCTCTTTTTCAAGAAAATTACTGATGAAACTGTAACATTCACAAAATGGTTACCTGTGTCTACCATCCCTCTGAGAGCCATAGTGATGTCAGTGATTATATAAAAAGCAAGACACAAATCTGCTCAAGAAGCACCTGAATCTAACTCGAAGGTCATCAATAACCTTAAGAAGATTGTCTCAAATCCTGGCCAAACGTTATTCTGGGTGTTACGGTGAGGGTGTTTTGGATGAGATTAATATTTGAATCAGTAGACTAAATAAAGCAGATTGCCCTCCCTAACACAGTGGGCCTTATTCCATCAGTTGAAGGCCTGAATAAAACAAAACACTGATCTCTGTTGAGTAAGAGAAATTCCTCCTTCCTGGCAGCCTCTGAAATGGACATCAGCTCTTTTTGTTTCCACAGCAGCCTGCCAGCCTTTAGAGTTGAGCTGAAACATCAGCTCTAAAGATTTTGGAATTGTGTCAATAGATAGATAGATTAATCGATCTATCTATATATAATATAGATATCTATAGAGAGAGATTATAATGTCTATATATAATCACATAATCTATATATATGATCACATAATTATATTCATAGTATAACCCACTGGTTGTGTTTTTTCTGGAGAACTCTGTACAGTCCATTTGTCAAGTCCCAGTTTCTTGTGCACATGCTCAGAGGAAAGTGACAGGTGCTCATTGCAGGCACCACCGAGAGAGGAAGCTGACGCAGGTGAATGATGTCAGTTTTACATTAGTGTAATCAGATGCATCAATAGAAAACAGTCAGTCAATTCCAATAACAGTTCACTTTTTTCATCTAATTCAAGCAATTAACGTAAAGCTTTTCGAAATTCATTCTGCTCAAGGTGAAACTTCTCTCAATATTGTGACTCCTACTGGAAACTTGCTTTCAAAAATTCAACATGAAAGTAACAGTGTTTGTTGTTGAGGTTATAATATTATCAAGTAAAATATATAAATGTTGGTAAAAGCAATGTTTTCGCTAAACAGCCCTGGCCGGTTTGGCTCCGCAGTAGAACGTCAGTTCATGGACCAATGAGTCTCGGGTTCGATTCCGGCCAAGGGCATGTACCTTGGTTGTGATTCGTCCCTGGCCCTGGTCGGGGTCGTGAGGGTTTTTCTCTCTCTCCTTATCTCTCGTACTCTCTCCCTCCCACTCTATCTGAAGATAAATAGAAAAATATGCTCAGGTGAGAATTAAAAACAAACAAACTTGGAACAGAAACCACCCAGAATTGGTTGTTGGGCATACATAGGTAGTCAGACCTGCACCAAGAGGACAGGAAGTAGAAATGAGGATGGAGGAGGGATGGGAGGGTGAGCGACTCGGAATAACAGGGTCGGACTCCTTCCACAGGGACACTGTGCTTTCATTCCTCTCACGAATAATACTTGGCCAGTGGTTTGCACCAGACACTGTCAGGCACTAGGGGCTCAGAAACAAACAAGATAAACAAGAACTCCATCTCTGAGGAGCTCACATTCTAATGCAGACACGAACAGGCAATTTAAAAAGAAACTCACTGAGATGCATGATATGAAGGCCATGAGCAGGTGTGTAACTCAATTAACTTTGGGGTGTCAGAAACGTCACCACTGTGGCTATTCAACAGGCTCTTATTAAGCGCCCCTTGTATGACAGACATTGGGATAGGCTGTATACAGAAAGATATGGAAAAGACACAGGAGAGACTCTCAAACGAAGGATAAAGTGAAATGGACATTGAAAGATAATTAGGATTCAAATCGAAGGGGATACAGGAGAAAGTGCATTGTACAGAAAAGGCACATGCAAAGGCCCTGGTTGGAAGAGAAAGCCGGAACCAGGAGAGCAAGCAGGCTGTGGCAGGTGGCCGCAGGGACTGGAGTAAGAGCAGAAGACCAAGCCGTCTACACAGGGTGTGGCCAGTTATAAAGACAAGGGCCAGGGAGGGTGGATTCTTCACTGCTGGAAAAAGGAGCCATTACAAGGTTTTAGGCCAGGGAGCAAAATGATCAAAGGGATATAGAGGCTGGAAGAAGGGAAACCAGGAAGGAGGCTATTAAAATAATTCAAGTCACCTGGCCGGTGTGGCACAGTGATTGAGCATCGACCCATGCACCAAGAGGTTGCCGGTTCGATTCCCGGTCAGGGCACATGTCCAGGTTGTGGGCCCAATCCCCAGTGGGGGGCATGCAGGAGGCGGCCAATCGATATTCTCGCTCATCGATGTTTCGATCTCTCTCTCCCTCTCCCTTCCTCTCTCTCTAAAAATCAATAAAGAAAAAAAAAATTTTTTAATAAAATAAAATAATTCGCCCTGGCCAGTTTGGCTCAGCGGTTAGAGTGTCGGCCTGCGGTCCAGAGAGACCCGGGTTCGGTTCCCGCTAGGGGCATGTACCTCGGTTGCAGTTTGTCCCCGGCCCTGGTTGGGTCGTGCGGGAGGCAGCCACTCGATGTGTCCCTTTCACGTTGATGTTTCTCTCTCTCTATCTTCCTCTCTCTCCCTCCCATTCTATCTGAACAAAAAATGGAAAAATGTCCTCTGGTGAGGATAAAAAATAAATAAATAAATAAATAATTCAAGTCAAATATAATATTAGCTGTCAGTATGCAATACACACATATTTAGTAAGTGCCTACTGTGTGCTAGCGACTAACCTGAGCCCTAAGAATACTACAGCAAAGAGTTAAAAAGTCCCTGTTCATAATCTAGTGGGGGAGAGAGTAAATGAATAAACATGTAAATATTTGCTGTGACACATGGTGACAGTTATATGAGTTGAACACATACTGTGTGCCAGGCACTCTTCTAAGCACTTGATTAT
This sequence comes from Tadarida brasiliensis, assembly GCA_030848825.1. NCBI lineage: Eukaryota > Metazoa > Chordata > Mammalia > Chiroptera > Molossidae > Tadarida > Tadarida brasiliensis. Next base: position 41,206,773 of record CM061259.1, on the reverse strand, counting down.
GTACTGACATTTTCCTTTTTGTGACAGTCCTATGAAGTAGATACTATTATTATTGTTCCCATTTTATAGAAGAGAAAACTGATGGGCAGGGGTTAAATAACACCGGAAGGTCTAAACAGAGCTTACTCTTCACTTCCACAGTTTGCTGCCTTTCATGGGCTGGTGGCCTGGCAATAACAGGGGTCTTCCTGTTGCCAGACCCTGCCTCCCTCCTCCCTCCCCTACCCCACCAGCTCCTGAGCACCCACCCCGATGCTGCTGGTTTGCTCTCGGTCTCGCCTGCTAGCCTGCAACTCCTTAAGAAGCAGGAGCCAATGCACCTGTATTGTGTCTCCTCGGAGGACACGGCGTTGGGCACATTGCATGCACACGGACTCGCGAGCATTGCCAACGGCCGCCTGTTCGGCCAAGAGCGGCTGTGTTGATGGAGTAGAAAAGGAGAACCGCGATGGGGAGAAGCCCTTCAAGGGCACTCATCCTGTGTTCTTTGCTTTGAAAGGAAGAACTGTTTTATCTATCAGACACTGGAATTTTCAATGATGGTAAGAAGTCAAGTCCCCATTCTTCCTGCAGGGTACTCAGCGTGGAGCAGGGTTCAAGTCCCTGGTTCTACTCACAGAACTCAGGTACAGGGCCCACAACAGAAATATTGATATTACCTGGCACCAAAAGGCTTACAAAGTAGCCCTTAACCTCAGTGGGTATTTACAGTTTTGACTTCCCAGATGAATGGTTCCTTCTTTGAAGAACTGTTCCCTACCTCCTGCCCCAATCAGCTGGTTTGATGGGGGCTCCCAGCTACAGTGCTTCCCTCCTTGGCCGAAGGATGAGCACATTCTCCAAGTGGACCAATCATAGTACTCCATTGCCCTTGGCCTCAGTGATTGGGCCAAGCATGGGCACATGACTCAAGCTAGACCAATCAAAACACTCTATCCTCATCCCACCCACCACACCCTCAGCCATGGTGTTTGATTCAGGAGTTTTTCTACCGACTGCTGGCAGGATTCCCTTCTTCTTGGTTGTGAGGCTGTAAGGATTGCAGGAGGTCAGAGCAGCCAGTGGCTGCTGCCAGCCTGAGAGAAGAAAAACGTGCAATGGGAAGCACAAGAGAAAAAAGAGAGATTGATTGAGAGATTGCTCCTGAATCCAATCGCCCTGGGGGCAGCTCCGCCCAGCAGTGGTGCTCACACACCCATTATCTGACTGAGGTCAGTGAGACAGGCAGGGCAGGGAATATTTCCTCCATGACAGATGAGGAAACTGAGGTTTGAACAGGTGAAACGATTGCTCAAGGTCACGTGACTAATAGGGGTGAAGCCATGAAGAAAGCAACCAGAACTTCTGCCCTCTCCTTGAGAGTTCTTGTCTCACCCACTGGCTCAGAAGGCTTGGTCCCCGCAGCCACAGCCACCACCGCGCCCACGCGCAGTGGCTCCTGGGAATAAGCCGCTCTTACTGCTCTGGACTCTGAGTGAGACCACAGCATCTACTCTTAGATGGACAACTACTCAGGGCCCGGGGGACAGAAGCTCTTCTCGGGGAGTTTGCATGCACAGAGTCAAATGGAGGATTTGAGTGACGCTAAGCAGAATTTCCCGCTCATCACTGGTCCCTCTTCACCCACCCCCTCACACCCTACGTGTTCAGTAGGGTCTCTGCCATAAAACGCATTCAGTCCAGAATTCTGTCAACCATTAGCATGTTATTGTTATAGCTCCTTGCAGTGGCACCTGTAAAATGTCCTCCCGAGAACCCACAGGGCTTTCTGATGTGGTCAAGTTCTTTCACACCTGCACCAAAAGTCGAGAAAACAGAGAACATGGCCGGTGCCCGCATTTTTAAAATGAGGAGCCAGGTAACCCCGGCATCCTGTCTGCAGCCCCTTCCTGCTCCAACACTGTAAGAACGCGGCTGCACCAAGGTTCCCAGGCACCTGGGTTAGAGAGCCAACAGGGAGAAACTTTTCCGAATCTGATCCCATAAGGTTCTGTTATCCAGGCCCTGGTGACTCAGAGGAGTTTCTCAGGAGGTGGCCCTTCCCAGTACAGCTGAGGAAACCGGGGCCCTGGGGAAGGAAGGGATTTGCCCGCAGTCGCTGCCTCGGTCTTGGCAGGGCGGACACAAGCCTGGGGCTCACATTCCCAGCGAGGACCTTCCCAGCCACCGCTATGCAGCGGAGGAAAGCAGGAAGGGCTGCCTTCTCTGCACAGACCTCTGCTCTCCGAATCCCTTCCAAGTCTTTATGCCCTGGGAATGCCTCGCTCCAACCTGACGTAAGCAGCTATGGAAAACTCTTCAAAAACTGCGCATAGAAGGGAGGCTACGAAAGGGCTGAGGCTGTCCACACAGGTGAGGAGCTCAGACAGGACCCAGCAAGGCCTCTGTGCAGCTTTGCCTGCTCCGTGCCTGTCCTGTCTCGACGCCCAGCCCAGCCCAGCACACCCACCACTGTGCCATCCACAGTGCGCTGCTCCCCCGTGTCAGGGACGTTGGTGGAACTCTTGGAACACGCGAGGCACAGAGGAGAATGCAGAAATGGCCAGCAAAAGTCATCTCTAGTCCGGCTGGTGTGGCTCAGTGGTTGAGCATCGTCCCATGCACCAAGAGGTCGCCAGTTCGATTCCCAGTCAGGGCACATGCCCAGATTTCGGGCCAGGTCTCCAGTGGGGGGCGTGCAGGAGGCGACCAATTGATATTCTATCTCGTTGATGTTTCTCTCTCTCTCTCCCTCTCCCTTCCTCTCTCTCTGAAATCAATAAAGGGGAAAAAAAATTTTTTTTAAAGTCATCTCTAACTTACTACTCAGTAGCTACCAAGTGCTGGGCACTTCATTTCATTATCCTCATTTCACAGAGGAAACTGGGGTTGGGAGGAGTTGGGGACTTACCTATATTGTTCCTGAGCTGATAAGTAACCTGCTGGGATTCAGACCCAGGCCCGTCTGATGTAACCGTAACAGTCCACCCTCTTCCCTAAATCGGTTGTCACACAAATGTGATCCCTCCCCTCTAGGAAGTCTGACCTAGACAAGAGGCCAAAAACCTCACGTTTGATCCATAGGTGTGTGATGGAGGGTGGCAGGCCCATGGGCACACAGGGGCGGGGCGGTCACAGGAGGGGCAGACTCATGCCCAGGAGGGCCCTCAGGACCCCAGGGAGCGCACAGGCCTCGGGGACAGGAGTCTTCGGAGAGAGGGAGGGGAAGGCAGGGCCCCGGAGCAGCAGGTGCCCCTGAGGAAGGCCCATTGGGGAGAAGAGTGGATGATTGGAGCTGGTGGCAGTGGCCGAGGTAAGGCTGGCTGCTGGCACCCAGGGCCGTGGGATGTCTTGGAGGAGGCGGGGGGCTCGGAACTCCACGTTCGTCAAGGAGCGCTGAGAGGCCTGTCGGTTCTTACCCCACGTGCTCGTGGAGGCCTCGTGCCCGCTCCACAGCCCCGTCTCACCGCAGACAAAGGCTGGAAGGAGAATCGGGAAAAGGGCCTCAATGTGAGGGGGAGCCTTCTGAGCGGTGTTCCCAGGGTAGGGAGCCGCTGTGACTCCCAGAAGGGCAGTGACAGGAAGTAAAAGGAAAAGCGCTCAGTTGTGAAGGGCCTGCTCGGAATCATGTGAGGACAGCAGGGACTTCCAGTCCCCGGGAGGGGGTCTCCGTGTCCCCATTCTTCCAGCTGCAGAAACTCGGGCTCAAGGAAGTGAAGTGACTCATCCGGGGTCTCACAGCTGGCAAGGGGAGGAGCTGAGACGGAGCCCGCTCTGCCCTCGTGCACTTTCTCCCCGTGCAGCGAGCTGGAAAGGGTTCAACCTGGGAAGGTACAGGGGACAGGAAGACCACGTCCTGCACAGTCAGTCTGGCTGGACAGAGGAGATGCACACAGGAAAATACCACCCAAAGCCCCCTGTGTAGCTTCTAGCAGAGGGAGTCATCTCCAGGCCCAGGGACATCCCGGGGCCTTTGCCCCTCCTTCCAGGAAGAGAAGTTTCCGCCCTGAGCAAGACAGCACACGTCAGAGGCTGAGGCCTGGCAGCCCTCAATCTGGGGCCCATTCCCAGCACTCTCAGGGCAACTGGGCCAAACTGCTGACTCACTGAGCAACTTTGAGGCAAGTCACTTCCCTCCCAGGCACCCAGGGTGGCATTGACAGTAGGTATCCCTGTGTCCATCACCTCCCACAACCTTCCCAGAAGGACCCTTCCCATCAGAGCTGCTGGCAGCTGGTTTGGTGGGGAGGGAGGTCAGGTGATATTGGAGAACGGGAAACGTGTCATCTGAAAACTGATACCCAATGGAAAAATATAACCTACATTTCGAAAGTGAAAACGGTGCCTACTTATTTTCACTACGCTCACCATGGAAAAGAAAGCCTCGGCACACTTCTTGAGTGATGGGAACATGCACGGGAGGGAGTCCCGGGGTGGCCGTGCTCCTGGAAAGAGGGGACAGCTGAAGGCTGAGAACCCCGAAAGGTCGGGATTGCGTACTTTGCTCATCAAATGTGACAAGCAGGTGGACTCTAGCAGAAGAGGAAGGGCCTCGTTCAGGGCAGCTCGGGCTTCTTCAGCAACCCAAAGGGCGTTCACGGGGTCCAGTAACACAGGGCACAGCAAGTGACTTTTAAAGAGTCACAGCAGAATGTCCACTGCCCACTGAGAGGCATCAGTGCAGAACACAGGCCCCATTTCACGCTTGTGAAAAGCGAGTTTATGATACAATGTCATCCTAATATTCTAAAAGTAAAGCTAAAAAATATTTATGTGAGCACACACATACACATAGAAAAAAAAACCTAGAAGGAATACAGCAAAATGTTAACAAGGTATCCTTGCGAGGTCGATTATAGTTTCTCTCTCTCTCTCATTGTCTCTGTATTTCCAAGTTTTCTCTATGTGCCCATTTAATAAAGGAAATAATTAAATGCTTTTTAATTGGGCCTGGAAAACGCAAGTTACCAAAGGGCTCAATTTATTTTCAAAGGGGAATTTAGCATTTTTATTACTATAGAGTTAGCAGCCAGCTCCTCACTGTGATAAACCCTAACGCCACCTGTTAGTGCCAGCCCCTGTATCTGTCCCTTTGGGGGCAGCCAGAAAGCAAGACATCTCAGGTCTTTTATACCAGGCCTCACACAGTCATAACATATATGTGTGCATGTGTGTGCAATACATGTGTGTGTATATACATATACTCTCCACATGCAACACAAAGTTTCTTCCTAATCTGCTCTGGTGGGGATAATATTACAAATAGCTTTCATTCCTGACTGATGGCCACGGGTGCGGTATGGACACAGGCTAGGAGGTGGTGGGGAGCCAGTGAGAATTAAAATCTTCCAGGGATCATCAAAAGGCAACTGTAGTGGGACTTTATACCCCACCATTGATCATCTCCTGAGCTATTCCCATTGCCTGTATTCAACACCATAATCTAAAAGCTATTGATATAAGCCACTACCAATTTACAGAGAGAAAAGCTGAGTCATAGAGACATAAAGCGATGGGTCTGAGATCCAACACTGAGCAGAGGGTGAACCAGTACGTGTTCGAGTTGAGTAGCTGTTCCATCATCGAACAGATATTCACTGGATACCTACTATGTGCCTGGCATGAAGTAGGTCCCATGGAATCAGAGATAAATGAGATACCTTTCCCAGATAAATACGTTCCCAGACTAGTGGGAGGATAGAGGCTTAAAAACAGAGTGATTGCATCAGCATCCTATAGGTGCTATATGAGAGGGTTGTGGGAATATGCAGAAAATGGGGTCACAAACTCATTTGGGGTGGGAACTAGGGGAGAGTAGGCTGGATGGGTGAAAGGTGTGAAGAAAAGGCCTTCTGAGAGGAAACTATTTGAGCTGAGTCCTGAGACATAAGTAGGAATCCACAGAGTGAAGATGTGTGGAAGAGCATTCTAGCCTGAGGGAACAGCCTATGCAAAGGCACTGGGGTATGAAGAAACGACTCCTATTTGGCAATTTGCTATGTTCAGAACACAGGGTGGGGAGTGAGTCCGGGTAGAAGAGGCTGGCCAGGTGAGTTGGGACTTGAATGTCCCTCTGAGAAGTTTAAGCTTCACCTTGTTGGCGGTACTGGGCAGACAAAAATTAAGCAAAAGGGTGACATTTTCAGACCTTTTGGAACCTGTAGCTGGATTGGACCGGGAGAGGCACAGGGTCACAGCCACTGAGTGGCTGTGGTGAGGGCCTGGAGTGGACAGGGCTTGGGAGGACGGAGTCTAAGGGTCTCCATGGAGGTCTCAGCTTCCCTCAGGAGACCAGATGCAACTTTTACACCACATCCTGCCTGGCAGGGAGGGTGCCCCAGGGTGTCAGGGTTACGTGAGGGCCTGCCAGGCTGGGCTTAGATGATAGAGGTCTCTTGCCCCATCCTGTCCAGCCCAGCACCCCACATGGAGAGGCAGAGAGATTAGGCGATGTGGGCAAGATGGGGCAGAGTTCCAAGGAGGTGGGGCCAGGGCCTGGGTGACACATGGAAATGGGGCCAGGCCAGGTGACTGGGGGCCTCATGACGTGGCCTGGTGACAGAGGCTGGAAGGCAGCCAGGGCAGCTGAAGCAGGAGTGGGTGACGCGGTGGGAGGTAGGTGTTCAGGGCCTGGATTCTGGAGTCGCAGCTCCAGCACGGATGTGTGCAGCTCTAGCTCTGCTCAGGGGGACACCCCACCACTGCCCAAGGACACCCCACCAGGGCCACCTCCCTGGAGACCACCCCCTCGTTGAGGCGAGTAGCAGAGAGGGAGGGGACACCTCTTTTCCTTGCTTCCTTTCCACAGCCTCGGAGAACCAGGGCATTCTAGCCCTTGAAGACTGTGGGTTCTTACCTCCTAATGTACAGAGGCCCAGAGAAGGAAAGTGACTTGCCCAAGGTTACCCCGTGGCAAGTGGCCAGACCAGCCCTGCAGAGTGTAAGATGAAAAGACCTAGATACTGATCTTCCTTTCTTTCCCGCCTCTCCCAAATCCTGGTTTCCACGACCAGGTGACCCGAGATCAGGGTGGACTGCACGGGGGAGGCATCACAGCTGCAGGCAGTCTGTGGCCCGGGGAATTCCCCATCTGTCTCGCCCACCCACCAGCTGTGCAGGCTCAGCTGTGGTTGTGTGGATGCTCCCCCAAGAGCAGGCGGACAGACAGCCCCTCCTCTGGGCCTGAACAGGGAGGGCAAGTTTGTCTCCTCGGCCCTGGGCGGGTCGGCTCTGTTTATCAGCGATGTGACCTTACTGGGCCTCTTCGCCCCACCTGAGCATCCGCTTGCCCACCTGCTAAAGGGCATAATCAGGACATAATCATACCCACGCACCCACGTGGGGATTGCTGTGATGATCACGTAACATGCCGACCCGGAAAGCGCTCTGTGGACGGCAGTGAACCCTGCGCGCGAAGGGCCGGGTGCTGCTGCTCCGAGGCCAGTGTGCGCACTCGGTGCCGGACACCCTTGCGGATGTGGTCTCCAAGGCAAGCACGCGTTCCTCTGTGCTGGGGTTAAATGCTCCCTTCGTGCACGTTTATTACCGAGAGCTGGCTCCCTATGAAGGGGGGGGGGGGGCGTGCCTTTGCCAGTGGCTGGGGAAGCAGGTCAGTTGTGGAGAAGGAGGTGGCACCCACAGTTTGCGGGTGGAATGCCTAGGGTGGTGGACCTGGGGGAGGGCCGTACTGTTGCGGAAGAGGCTCCCCTGGGTGCCAGTGGCCCACAGTTCTGGTGGGGCTGGTGTCTGTGAATGCGTCTCCAAGCAGTCCCCCTACCCTCTCTGGGCCTCCTTCCTTCTTTGGGGGATGGCCACTCTCCCTGGCGCTCCTAGAAAGTTCAAGTCCGGCACCCTAGTCCTTGATCCTCAATGCTGGGAGAGAACAGGCCCTAGCTCCCATATGGTCACCCCTTCCAGTGACAGATGAGGAGCAAAGCTCAGAGAGGGCGGGGGTCCCACCCCTGACACACAGCCCATGAGGGCAGAGGGGTCCAGCCCCTGCCCTGCCCTCACTGACAGCCTGGCACCTTGCCTTCCAAGCCCAGCACCTCTGCACTTCATGCCCTGGGACACTTGGCCAGATAGGAGGGGGCTGGCACATAAACTCACCGTGATAAAGCGACCAGTTTTCTGGGCCCAGACTGCAGGCATGAGATCTGACAAACACATAAAAGGTTTGCAGTCCTGCCCTCCTTGGGAATGGTTGACTTTGGAGTCAGAAGGCTTCCATGCTCAGGGAACTTGGATGGTGGGGCCCCCAGACACACCCAGTCCCTGGGCCTGGAGCCTGAGTGCCCTGAAGGTGGGGACCTCTGGGTGGCTGGGCCCCAGCCCGTTTCCTGTGGCCGCTGCAGGGACCGGGCGGGGGAGGAAGGCTCGGCCTGGGCGAGCTAATCTGGAGAAGTGATTTTCCTCCTCAGCCAGCCCCTCCCTGGGCAGGGCTCTGGGCTGGAAGGTAGGCTGGCCAGGGCTCCCTGGGAGGGGCCGGCTTATCAGGCAGGAAACACTGGGCTCCGGTCATATCCTCCTCCTCCTGGTCCTAGCAGCTCCCAGGGGCAGGAAAACACTCAGCAGCCCACTGCTCCTCCGCCCTCTCCAGCCCCTGCGTTCCTTCGCCCTCCTCCTCCTCCTTCTCCTCCTCTTCCAGCGCCTGGGAGGAAGAGTGGTCTGCTGCCCTCAGAGCTCTGCCGGGGCGCCTAGCCCCTCTGTCCCTGGACTGCCTGCTGCCTTTCTCTGCCGCCTGGTCACAGGGTGGGACAGGCAGGGGTGGCAGAAACATGACAAGGGGGCACTGGCTCCCAGAGATGTCAGGTGGGCTCCTGGCCCTCAGAAGCCACCACTTGGTCCCTGAACTGTCTGGGAACCTAGGGAAATCGCTTGCCTCCCACGGGGGTTCAGCACCTCTCCAGCCTCACTCTCCTGGGCCAGCACTCACTGAGACCCTCTGGGCTTTAAGAAGCACAAAAAGAAACCTCAAGGGAAGTCTCCTGAGGGCATGCTCACACACAGGACCCCTGCCTCCCCTCCCGTCTGCATTCCATGACCCGTCTCCCCATCACCCCACATCCCTGTATCTGTGCCCCTGCTGAGACTTGTGACCTAGCACAGAGAGCAGTGGGGGACCCTCTCCCATAGCCCTGTCCTGGCTGCCCCCTTGGCCCCCTGCTGCTAAGGACTGCTGACTGCCTGTCCCCGAGGGGTCTCCTGGGCCCCCCACGCCCCCACTCTCTGCAGTCCACCCCCCAGCAGCCCTCCGCCAGCTTTGGCTCTCCAGCGAATCCTCTGACCTCTCTTGGCCTTCATTTCCTTTTTCATCAAATCTGAGGAGTGACAGCGTGATAACAACCAATTTTTCCAGCTCTGACCGCCAGTGATTTTTTTTCAAGGTCACTGAGCTGGGATGAGAATCTCCTAATTCCAAGACCCGTGTTCTTTCTGGGACAAATGGAACCGCTCTGTTTACATGAGGAGACCACCTTCAGCAGCCTCTGGTCTTCATCAGAGCAAAGCCCCTTCTCTTGTCATCCTGGCTCCTGCAGAGTCTGAGGCCACACACTTTCCCTGGAGGTTCAGCACCCCAAAATGTGGACCTGTCAGGACTGACGTGGAGGAACAATGATGTTTTCCTGGATTCTCTGGCCCAGTAAGAGCAAACCAGCGTGAAGAGACACGGGCGGGAGCAGTGGGGTGCCTTCGGCCACCTGCCCTCCTCACAGGACCTCTCACCCCTGAAGGTTGAAGCCTCACCTCTCAAGTTTTAGCATCAAACACAGAGTCAGCTCCCTGATGCCCCTGGAGGAAGCAGCCGTTCTGTCCACCATCATCTCGTGCTTTTTCCAGAATCCAGTGAAATCTTTTTCTTGTGTTAAGGTCCCCTCTACCTTGTCCCAGATCGGTGTCACCCCACCGCCCCTTGGAAGATGTGTGAGTGTCTGACCCAGTGATGTGAACCTCTGGGAAGCGGCCCCACCCTACACCTACCTGCAGCACATTCCAAAAGTGCCCGAGGAGTCTGCTGCCCCACTCCCTGGGGAAACCGCCTGCCTTTCCCTCGCACAGTGTGGGTGGGAGGCTTCCTCCCCCTGCCCTGTCCCGCATCCATACAGCACCCAGTCTCTGAGTAAGGAGAAAGCAGACCTGAGAGAGGGTCTGGAGGGAACCACAACCCCTACGCGGCATCAAAGAAGGGCCCATAACAAATGAAAAGGAGCCTAACCACCAGCCTTCGGGGCAAGATGGGGACGAAGTGGGTACATCTCCACAGTGACAGCAAGCGGACATGGACGCAGACTAAAGCAGGAGGGACTTAGGGGAGGTAGAAGAAATAACTTTTGATGGTGGAACTCCTTAGACTAGCTCACAGAGAGAGAAATCCCTTTTTCTAGAGGACTCTCAAATCAAATAGAAACCCACTGCCCAGAATGGCTAAGAGGCAGTCCAAAGTAGAGGCAGGAGAATGTTCTAAATGATGCAAATGGTCTCTTTCAGTCCCACTGCCCAAAGAAGAAAGCTGAGTTCCTCTATTATCCCCTCCAGCCATCGCAGGGGTGCTGTCCCCTCACTTCTCCCACGCAGCCAACCCCCGGTGATGACCCCTGAACACACGGCTGCAGATTGTTCAGAAGTACCAGCCTCCAGGCCTGAAAGAAATCTAACCTGTCCAAAGAAATCTAAAATAGACCACAGCTACCTCGTACATGCACACCAAGCTCTACAATCTCTCAAGTGCCCAGAAATTCACTAAGCGTGCCCTCAGATGAGAACAGGTCCAGGGATTTACCTAAATCCCAATCAAAATGCAGTGATGGGGTAAGGGCAGACCCTGCCCCCAGGTCCCAGCTCTTTCCCGTCGCTGGCCTGCTGTGTCTCGAGCTCTGAGCCCCGTGCACGCAGCCGGCAGCCCTGACGGAGTGCTCCGGGGACTCCGGAGAGCCACACGTCTTGCATTGCTAACTGGTAGACCAGTCCTTCCCCCACACAGTGAGTGGGCATGCAGGGAAAGACGTGCTACCCACCATGGTGTCTAGGGAGAGGAACATCCTCGGTTTTCCAGGGGAAGCCAGCGGCAAGCCTATAGCAGGTCTTCAGGGAGCCAAAGCCACCACGAGTTAAGCCACTCTAGCCTGCTCAGAGCTGAGTCGGTTGTAAATAGTCTTCAGGGGTGTTAATTCTTCCTGTTAAGAAAGAGTCAGTTCATTCTGGGTGTTGAATTCGGGGTCATTTTGTGCCTCAACTGTCAACGGAGACTCTTTGGAAACTTGTTTATATGCTTAGACCCAGTGAAACCCTGCTGGGAGTCCAGCTAAGGACATAAGTAACTGTTCACTGCAGTGTTATCTGTGATTGCAAAAAATTAAAATGGAGTGATTCGGTTATCTAATAGCAAGGGGGTGGTCAAGTAAATTAAGCTACGTTAATACACTGAAGTATAGTGATGTTTCAAAAATGACAAATACGAAGACAAGTACTAATGTGGCAAAACTCTACAATAGGTTGTTAAAAGGATCAAGTCAAATACCAATGGATCTATATCTGCACTGTGAGCACACCAAGTACAATTCTGAATCCATGAGTACAAAACTAGAGCACTTAGTATATAAAAATAAGTATGTTATTTTTGTAAAAAAATTTTCTAATTTTTTTCATGTTGATTTTTCAACTGGAAAGAAAACATCTTTTGCAGAAATATATAGTTTAATGACATAGGGAAATGTTTAATATTAATTAATAAAATGTCTGTTATAAAAGACATATGTATATGTAAAGCTAGACAAAAAAAGATTCATGGATGGATGCAAAATATAAATTACCAGTAATGTCTCTAAGTTGTGGACAATAGATGACTTATTTTTTTCTCTGTGATGTTATTTTTTTCTAAACTTTCTACAAAGACTGTGTCTCTTTTGAAAATTAAAAATATCAATAGATGATAGATAGATAGATAGATAGATAGATAGATAGATAGATAGATAGATAGAGTGGATGGATGGATGGATGGATGGATGGATGGATGGATGGATGGATGGATGGATGGACAGACGATGGATGGAATAGATGAAAGATAGATGGGTAGGTCACATGGGTGAATGAATAGATGGGTAGATGATAGATGATGATAGTGAGATAGATAGATAGATAGATAGATAGATAGATAGATAGATAGATAGATAGAGCAAGCTTTCTTCCTTTCCTCCCTCCCTCCTCCCTTCCTCCTTTCCTCCCTTCCTTTGTTCCTTCCTTCTTTCCTTCCTCCCTCCCTTCCTTCCTTCCTTCCTTCCTTCCTTCCTTCCTTCCTTCCTTCCTTTATTCCTTCCTTCCATCCACCCAAATCCCTTTCACTATGATGAAATGAAGAGCACAACCTTCTCAAAAGAAAAAGTAGGCAGTTGCCAATGTCACAGATCGTCTGTCCTCAGCTCCATCTGCTGCTCTAAGACAGGATGGAAGAGGAGATTCCCCTCCAGTGCCCTCGTGCCCATCTGACCTGTCTGCTCCAGCTACACTCTAGCAGGTGAGGGTGAGTATCCGTGGCTGCATCACATCCAGCCTGGGAGCCTGAGAACTGTACACACAAAGGCTCCAGGGTCTCGGTTTCCAGAGAGATGGGCCACAAAGTCAGGAACCCAAAGGTTTCAGGTTTTTCCCACCAAGATTAAACAGAGTACCTACAGGATATCTCGACGTTTGCTTTATTCATTTGTTCCTTTATTTATTTGTTGAGCAGCTACTGTGTAATGGTAAATGATTCTGATAATGCCAGGTGATAAGTGCCCTAACCCAGATTTGCTCAAGCCCCCCTCCCAGCAGGGTTGGGGTCATCTGGGCTGGACTTGGACAGTGACTATGATGTCAACAGATAGATCATGGGAGTGAGGGTCTCCCTGGTCAGGGAAAAACATGAAAAACATGAAAGTATGGAAAAAGAGAGCTCTTTAGGGAACAACAGGCTTTCTGTGCAGTGGGTACCCCATGGGGAAGGGGTGATGGGGACCATGAGAGGCTCTGGAAAGAAGAGGATCCATCATAGGGGCACTCACATGTGACCAAGTCAGGTGTCAGGGTCCTGAAGTTTGTACAATTGGGGAAAGGGGGCTTTTAAAGAAAAGGATACAAAAAAAAAAAATTGTTCCTTTTTGCAAAGTTTATAAAAACAAATGGCCATGTGACTACATTACCAGAGTGCCCCCCAGGAACCCGCAGAAGTGAGGGACCCAGAGGGTTGAACCTCGTTGGCTTCACATAAACCCACCTCTGCCCTCATCCTGTGGGTGCAGGTGACGAGCAGTCGCCGAAGGATCTTCAGGAAAAGAGTGAAATGATAAAATACCTTTCGGGAAAATAACTTATAACTCTTCATACCCATCAATTCTTATCAGGCAAAGCAGCAAGGGCTCTTGTCACTCAGGGCACCACTGTCTCTCTTACAGCTGAGCAAAAGTGAAAGAGAAAAAAAGTGAAAGAGCCGCCCTGTCGCCTGCCTGTTTCCTGCCCTCCCAGGGACAAGGACAACGCCCCCACTCTCACAGTGTGTCCTGGAATAAAATACGCCCCTTTGGCACTGTTGAGGCCCAATGTCTTGGGCAGATGCTGCCGGACAAGTCCTCCAGCCAGCTGATGACCCTGCGACTGCCACCGTCGGCCGCGGTGGACCTGGCGGCAATGGAGTTTGTCTATTTCTGGCCCTGCAATTTCCTCTTGTCTGTTCTTTCGGTCCCTGGGCTGTGATAGGTGTGCATCATACCACACGTGCAGTCATTCTCTGTCATGGTGGAGCACAAAGCCTCGAGCTGTGAGACTGTTAGGCCGACGCTACCAACAAATGTGCGTGACAAGCAGCGGCTGACACCCCAGCCACTGCTGGCCCAGCGTGGGGGAAGCTATGTGGCACCAGCTCCCACCCTGAACCTCAGAGTCCCTGGCTGTGCAATCAGGGGATGGATCACAGAGCCCCACTTGGGGCTGTGGATGAGAAATAGCCCATAAAAATCTCTGTAAAACTCTCTCCACTTATAAAGTGCTATTAAAGTAATGACTATAGATTATGATCAAAATTGAAAGAGGAACATATGCCCAGCTGGGCCCTCCCAAGTCCCACTCCTTGGCCCAGAAGGCCCGGGAGAACACAAGACTACCCTTGACTCGAACAAGTCACAACTGCTTCCCCAGGGAGAGGAGCCAGGCATGGGTGACCTGCACAGACTGAGTAATCAGTTTTTCCAGCACTTTTTGGCTGGCATTTCCATCCTAAACCTCACAAGATGTCACAGCCTTTCGTTGCGGATCTGTGTGCTCCCTGGTCTTCTCACGACATTCCGTCCGATCTCAAGAGCCCACAGGTATTGTTATTGCCACAGCAAAGAGGGCAATCCAGGTAGTTTTCAAGAATATTTCAAAAGGAAGAAGAAAAAAATGTGGTAGACTCAAGTAAGCAATTAATTGGGCAGCACTTACTTCCTATCTTGAGATGATACCTGGTTCTAATTTACAAGTGTGAAGATATCCTGGGGAGGAAACTTCTGCAGATAGGCTAGAAATGGGTCTTTTCTTTCATTAATTATAACAATGTTGTCTTCAATGTATACTATCAGCCTTTATTTCTCCACCATAACTCAAAAATAAAATAAGCCACCCCTACAAATAACTTTAAAATGAAAAAAATCGATGTGGAAAACATTTTGACCAATGCAATAAGTAGCACTGGGCCCAATATCTCTGCCTCACCTGAAAACGCTTCCTTTTTTGTACAACTAGATGTCAAATGATAGAATGGTCACGGTAAAAAAATGTTTATTTAAATTAAATATTTTAGACAAGTCAATATCTACAACCATTCCAAAGCATGTGTAGTTTTAGCAAAAAAAAAAAAAAAGGAACAGTTTAGCTTAATGTCTGTGATCATGTTTTACAAGATTATTAATACACATTCTGGACTGCACCAGTCAATCATAGTGTCCATGGCTTACTATTTATTACCAAACATTGTACACAGTAATAGCATAAAGATTAATCATATCTTATAAGTGATTTTACAATCGGACTCCTTGAAAGGAAAAAAAAAAACAAGGGATCTTTCAACAATACAAAATATAAGGTGAAAATAATAGGAGAATATATAAAACACGTATTTCATACAGGCAATAATATGCAGACATCAAAGGACAAACAGCTGCCGCTTCGCTCACTGTTAGGTATGTTCCTTCAAAGGAGGTCTGAGAGGGTGGAAATGTTCGGGGGCAGGGTCAGGACTCAGAAACGTTTTCTGAATCACAGTGGGCTTCTGTTCTTCCGGAAGGAAGCACAATGAAGGTACAGCGTGGAGTGTTGAAGTGTTGTCTGAGGCTGTTCCCTAAAGAACCAGCTGGCTGGTGAGGAAGACGAATTCCCATCCCAGTCATGGGAATCAGGCTTGGAATTTTGAAGTCAAGGGATCTTTGAATTAGTGGCCGATCCAGGGGTGGAGGAAGAGCAAAGAAGAGAAAAGGAAATCCCCAGAAAGGGGGAGAAGGAGATGGAGACAGCGGGATGAAAGCTCCTTTTGCTTCTGCAGAGGGGAGGGTGTGCTGAAATTTTGCTCAATAAACCAAGATGTTCAGATTGGAGGAAATTCTTTTTAGGTTCCCTGCTCTTTGGGTTATTAGGAACAGGGAGTTGACAAAAAGTTGCCAGTGTCAACAAAAGTATCTGGTGTAGGCTGCACAGACACACACGTAAGGGCGTGCATGAAAGTGTGTTATGTCGCATGTCTCACACACTGTATGTATTCAGGCTGTGTATACTCTCTTGAAATGTGTGTGTAATAAAAGAAAAGAACTTATCTAAAAATATATTTTATAAATACAGCTTGAATTCAATCTCATTTTCAGTGATGCAGTCAACCTTAGTGGTTAATTTCCCAAATCAAGGTAAATGTTTTTTCTCACGTTGGAAAAGAGTCCTTTTGGACAACTAAGATCATTTTGGAAGGCAGGACAAGTGCAGAAAGCCCTGTGTCCTTGGGCTGTGCACGCAGAATTATCACAGGGTACACCTTAAGGAGCTTACTGAGTCGAACTTTATTTTCCTTTTAGCCTTGAAAGAATCCTAAATCAGAAAACCCTGGAGCAGAAGGGACCTTAGATGTTAAATCTGTCCCTTACTTTACAGGTGGGGACAGGGGAGCAGGCTGGAAGGGAAGGAGAAGCCAGTCAAGGTGTCACCAGCCCCCTGAGGATCCTGGGTCTCTGGATCTCAGCCTGGGGCTCCCAGGTAAGAATGCTGCTGGGCTTTTCACACATTTGTTTCTGAGATGGGAAGAGGGAGAAGAGGTCCATGAAAATTTCACCTGGAACCAGCGATTTTCAACAACTCCCGTGCCTTATTCCCAGGTGTAGCCAATGAAAACCCATTTGAAGGAATACACTCAAAACGCAGGCTTCGGGATGGGGATTGGGCGGCGGGGAAGGGGATGGAGAGGGTACTGGGACCTGCAGACCTGGTTCCCTGGGGCCCGCAGTGCAGACGTGCCCATCCCGGGGCAGCACGTCCAGGTTGGCTATGCTCAGTGCCCAGGATGGAGAGTGGCAGCGTCAAGGCAGGGCTGGACAGGCGGCCTCCGGCTCTATGATACGCTGTAGCTGTTGTAGTACGTGGCGGTGGCATCAGCCAGCACGGAGATGAGGCTGGTCTCTGTGGGGCCCGTTGGTGTCACCTGAGAGCCTGGGGCATGCCCACTGAGGGCCACGGCTCCCGCAGCAGAGTCTGGGTGGCCAGGAGTGTTCAAATACTGGTCGAACTCATTCCGATCCATGTCCCCCAGGAGTTCCACCTGGCTCAGCTGATCCAGCGCATCAAAGCCGGGGTGCTCGGGAGGTGGGGAGAGCTGGCCCAGGTGGGCATGGAGGTTGGAGTGGAGAGGGTGGTAGGTGGCAGGGGAGTAATAGGCAGGAGACGGGGGACAGCCGGACACAGTGGACATCATAGAGACACCCGGGGACTGGCCGAGGGCCAGGGAGCCCAGGGAGTGACGGCAGTGGAGAGGGCTGGGGGCATACTCGGGGGAGTAAGGGGGCCGGGGCAGGTGGGGGATGCGGTGGGAGTGCGCGTGCTCCTCCTGGCAGGGGGAGGAGAAGAAGGTCTGCTCCGGCTCCAGCGCGTCCAGGGGCGACATTTCCGGGGGCGTAGGCAGCCCGTAGGGGTACGTGTCCGTGCTGCCCGGGGTGCCGCTGCCCGCCGGCCCCTCGTGGTAGCAGCCCCGAAGGCTGGGCAGGGCGGCACCCGGGGAGTACTCACCCCGGTCCTCTTTGTCCCCCAGCGGCCCCCGGCTGCTGCCCCGCTTCTCCGGCAGGGCGTTCTGGTCCCGGGAAAGGGAGCTCAGGAGGAAGCCGGGGTCCACGCGCTTGCAGAGGCGCTTGGCCTGCTTCTTCCTGCGCGGGCGGTACTTGTAGTTGGGGTAGTCCTGCATGTGCTGCAGGCGCAGCCGCTCCGCCTCGTCCACGTACGGCCTCTTCTGCGACAGCGTCAGCGCCTTCCACGACTTTCCTGTTCACACGAGTCAGAAAAGGCCACTTTCAGCATCTGCGCGGCTTGGGGCAGCCTGTGCACCTGTCTCAGGCTCCTGCCTCCAAGCATCAGACAGGCACACTCTGTCCCACTTCGTACCCCCCCTCCCATCCGTGGTCCCCTCTCTCCACAAAGGACACCAGGCACCCCTCGCATCCTCGTCCCAGCATCCAGCAAAACCACTTCATACCGAGACACACACACAGCCAGGTCATCTCTCATATAATAAAAACCATCAGATAACAAACATGAAAACAATGCAAGGACAACAACATTGATTTGGGTCCTTTTAACCCTTGGAGCGCCAATTCTAATTATTTGTGCATTCTAATGAAAACCCTCTGCCTTTGTTGATTATTGCTGTGTCTCAGGAAGTGATACTGTAATATTTATGTATGGCATAAACCTCATAGCCTCTCCCCCCTCCCCCCACGAGGGAACCCAGGTAGAGTTAATAGTTTCACAGGTATAATTAAATTATAGAATCTCACTTCGGGTAACACGATTATCCCTTATACCTGAAGGTCAAATAGGACCCTGTTGTATGAAGACCTGACTGTGGCCAGAATGCCGGCATCTGCCTGAAACATGCACACGTGCACATGCACACAGGCACACATGTACACACACACAGAAGCGCCCACACCCCAGCTTCTGGTTATCTACTTGGGACCCTTTGAGCTTGACTCTCCACACAGAAGGAAACCGCTTAACTTCCCTGGGGCTCTATTTCCCTCACTAGAAAATATATTGTATGGTTACCCAACTCAAAACTCTCTTTAGAAAGCATCACACACATGCATCCTACTGGTACTAAAATGCTGGTTCCACTTGTCTTTCCTATTCGCCCTCACTCGTTTGTGTGTTGTTTTATAAAATGCTTTAGTCTTTCAAAGTACATTGCACATCCCTCCAGCTGCAGTTTGCTGAAGGTCACTTCTGGACGCTTAGGTTGTTACTGCCTAGGGTGAACTCAGACTCTACAACTTTGACAAGCCCCCCCCCCCCCCATGGCTCTAATGTGTGCTGACGTTCAGTCACTGCCTGGAGGATAGGCCCTGCTAAGCCCTGTAAGGAAAGGGGCACATCTCCCACCTAGAGCCCTCTGCACAGGGCGGAGTAGGGCTGTGTGTATGGCCACCCCCCATCCATCAGTGCCTGTGTCTGTGCTGGCAAGCTCTGCAAATCAGTCCTTCAAAGAGGGCTGGAGGAGGGGAATTATTAAAGGTGTTCTATCATGGGGATGGAAGTCTGTAACTATTCTGACGGTCATCAATTAATATAATTAGCTGTTACTTAAAAGGGCAACTTGAATAGTGTTAGGAACTCCGGATTTGGGGCTGGAACTACAGAGTTCCCAGCCTAGAGCTGAGGCCACAGAGTTGCAAGAGGCCCAAGATCCAGACACTGCCCCCCTGCCCCAACTCAATCTGTGGACTGAGTATATAAAATGTGACTCTAGTTTCTAAGTGTACCTGGATGTTGCAGTATTAATAAAATATAGGTTAATTTTAAATGCTACTAAATGTGTAAGTGCCTTTATGCACTTTCTCATTCATAACATACTAAAAATACTAGCGTTACTGTGTGAAGTTTTGAATGTAGAAGATTAGAAAGCTTATAGTCAAAAAAGTTGGGACATCCAGTCCTTTCCTTTCCTAAGTCAGAAAGGAAAGGGCTGGGCGAGATCATGGGGGTGGAAAAAGATCGTGCTATGAACAGATTAGAAAGACTATATTTGAAAAAGCAACACCAGGTTGGTTTCCCTCACCCAGTGCCAGGGGCTGTGTGGTTAAGCAGGAAGGAATCTGTGTCTTTCCTGCAAAATGAACTGTAACCTCTGAAGCCTAAGTGCAAATAGACAGCAGGGATCAGCTTATGGGAGGCATTTGTCACCCAAGTCCCTTTGCCTTTCCCTGGGAGCAGGCAGCCTCAATCCTATAAGGGTCCCCAGACCAAGCTTGTCTCCTGTCTCTGGCCCTGGGTCTGCAACAGAAACCCTGCTCTATCTCTGCCAGGAGAGCATCTCGGAACAGCACCTAGCGCCTACCAAAAAAAAACTTTAGAGGCCCACACAAAAGAAGTGTTTTAATTTCGTTAGCAATCTGAGGGAAAATATGAACTTTCAGGTTGAGGAAACGTTTTATGGTTATGTATATTAATACACTTGTCTTTATGCCAACCGTGTAAAATACAATTTTAAACATTTTCTTTATGGAGGAAGGAGACACTGGCTTTCTAATGCTTCCTGGGCAGGGCTCACCAGGAGGCTGGGCGGTAGAAGGCTCTTTGAAACCAGCACTCCACCAGCTGCTTTGAAAGGGTGTCTGGACTGCAGGAGGGACCCTCTCTGCAGGCCTGTGGTTTTAACCAGCAGAAAGGTGGGCATCAGTCCTCAGTCCGTGGTTCCGACCCAGAAGGAGCTCTAAGCTCCAACGGAAAAGGGAAACTGGTCCTTTGGTTCTGGGTCTGATGGGGTTGGGAGAACAGGGCCAGCCTCCAGTGACCACACACATCCCTGTTCACAGGGCCTGAGGTCCACTCCACAACGAAGTGCTTTGAAAGAGAGGTTCCCATTGGTTAAAATGGATAAAAACCGTGTGGAAGGGGCTAAGAGGTTAGAGTAGATCAGAGTTGAAAAGTGCTCAGCTCTAGAAAGGGGAGAGGCAAGAAAGCCAGAGAAGAACTTCGGTTTTTCGGAGGTGCCCCAACATCCTCTCTCTGGGCTCCTCTGGTCTGGCTTGTCCCTGTCCTTAGTCCCGCCACCCCTGCTGGGATTGCACAGCATCACTGGGAAGCCACAGGGCCAGGGTGCTGGGCAGACAGACCCTCACCACTGCCCTAAATATACGAATCAAATTAACGAAACTGTTGTGATTGAGAAATGGAGTCTCAGATGGAGTCTATTTGGGAAGACTTTTTTGCTGTTGCTTTAATAATAAAGTTAAAGCTGGGATGCGACTGGCAAGGTCTCTCTTCATGAATATTCGTTAATAATAAGCTACCACCTTCCTCCTTGATGGCCAGTGGTAAAGTTCAGGGAACGATGAGTTTCCCACTCTGGTATGCTTTGGAAAGGCCAGTTCCACCGGATCTCGGCGTTTCTGTCCCCGCCACTCTGCACGTTTGGGTCTCCACAACCCTGCGACTCGGGCCTGGTGGCTGCCCCGCCCCGCCTGTACCCTGGGGCCCCAATTCCGCCCCTGTCTTCCTGAGTGGACCTCCTGAGTCACCCCAGGGCCAAGTTGTTTCACTTTGGGCCTTACCAAGGTGTCCCTACTCTGAATCCCTGCCACCGCGCTCACACCCACGTTCGCACAGATGCCCAACCTCGCCGGCACAGCGACGGCCGCGCTTCCCGCGAGTCCCCACCCGCCAGGTCCTGCCACACTCCGCGCGCTCGCCCCAGGCCGGCTCCGCCTGCGCCCCCGGCCCGCGACCTCGGGGCGCACCCGCCCTCCCACCGGCCCGCTCACTCACCCAGCATTTTGCTGAGCTCGGCGTTGTGCAGGTCCGGGTTCTGCACCGCCAGACGTTTCCTCTCGTCCTTGGCCCACACCATGAAGGCGTTCATGGGCCGCCGGATACGGCTCTCTGAGCCCTTGTCCCCTGGCGGCCGGGGGGCGGCCGGAGGCGACAGCCCATCCGACAGCTCGGCTTCCAGGGCCGGGCACTCGAGCCCCTCGGGCCACGGGTAAGTTCCCAGCAGCGAGGCCATGGCCGCACGGGGGTCGTCTCGTTTGCCTCGCGGGGCCGGCGATGACCTGGCCCTCGCACAGGTCGGGGCGTCCAACTTGGCCGGCAGCCGCGGCCCGGCCCCTTATTTATCAGCTTCGGGCGGTCGCGTCCTCCAATGACTCTTGAAGGCTGCTCGGCCCCTCCCTCCGTCTCGGCGCGGCCCCCTCCCTGCGTCCCCGGCCGCCGAGTCCCCGCTCCGCCTTGCCGGGAGCTGGAGAGGAAAGGAGGGCCGCTTCCCCGCGCACGCCCCCAGCCCGCCCCTCCGCCTCCCGGGTCCCTCCCGGGGATCCGAGTCCCGCCGCCCGGGGCCGCCTCCTGTCCCGCCCGCTCCCGGCACAGGTGCCGCAGAGCAGGGAGGCGGGCAACGCCCGCAGTCACCTCGCCCGAGAGTAGGAGCCGGACTCGGGCCAGACTACACCGAGTCCTCCCGGGCGTGGAATCCTGCGGAGAACCGAAGCCTAGCAGGTTTCGCTGGGAATGGCCGGGCGCGAGAGACACCACGAAAACCCCCCGAGCAGCCTGTGAACCGTCCTTAAGAGAACACACCTACAACTTTTCTAAAATGACTGCGCCCCCAGCCAACTTTGGTGACCACCAGAGGCTAAAAAGGGCTGGGGTTGGATCCCGCATCGGGTTCTACGCAGTGACCACCCGGGGCCCCCCGCCCTGATCGATGTCCCCGCAGCATCCTGGCTCTTGGGAGAGCATGCTGCGTTCTCGATTCTTTTTCACTCTGCCATCTGATTTCTCTCTTCTTACACTCTTCTCACCACCCCACTCTAGTCTCCGGTGTTGGACTCTCCAGCTCCCATGCCTCTAACCCTTCTCTCAAGGAATTCCCTTCTCGTATTTTCTCTTTTCTCCTCCCACCAACTCCGGCTGAGCGATGGGAGTCGCTCCGGCCCTCCCCCACCGCGTCCCCTATGGCTTTGGTACGACTTGGGAGCTTCCCCCGAGTTCCCCTCACCCTGACACCCACAAGGTAGAAGGGGCTGCAGGTTCTGGACCTGCCCTCAACTCGGAGGGCTGCGGTCCGGGAGCTCACCGCCGTCCCTCGAGGGCGCGGCCCCTTCCCTGGACGACAGCTCCGTGCTACCCTGCTTCTGTGAGTAGGATGGTTCCCCTGCCTCTTACTTCAGCGCTGGCGCACAGTAGGCACTCAGGCACCGCCAAATAAGTGAATGAATAAATGAGTGAGTAAATATGGCTTAGACACACCCTACTGTATAAAACACCACGATCATAAGGCTTGACTAGATCCTGGAATTCAATCCACAAATATTTGCTGAGTGCCACCCCTGTGCAGTGCTCCTCAGAACTGACCCTGAAAGGAGGGAGCATCGTCATGGGGGAACTGGGGATCTGGAGTCAGGGCCTGTGTCAGTGTTTGGGTTAATGCGTGACCGGGGGCAAGTCGGTATAGGCCCTCCTTTCCTAATCCTAAAAGGACGATGATAAGACTGATCCCACAGGGCTGTTGTGATGATTAGATGAAATAATATATGCGAAGTTCAAACTCTATATATGATGGCAGATGTTAAGATAACTCTAGACACAGAGCCTGTAAGTTCTAAGTCCGGGTTGCAATGTCCCAGCACGCAGTTAGTTGAGTTCACAGGCGCCTTGCAAAATGCACTCCCGAACAGGCCCACGGCTAAAACCCAGCAAACGGATGGAGAAATGCAACTTCTCGGTTTTTAAGTCCCAATTTAAATTTCTAAAACCCCTGATAATTTTCTAATTTTCCTACCCCTTCCAGCCAGGATCCAGCAGCAACACCCTAGGCCCATGGGCTCCACCCACTGCTCTCACCGGCCAAGGCTGACCAGCCAAGGGCGCCAGGCGCGGCGCGCAGCGGGCTGGAAAGTGGGTGCTCTGCAGCCAGAGAACCCGAGGTGGAGCGGTGGGCTGGCTGGCGCCTGGGGCCGAGCAGGGAGGGGTGGGGCAGGTTTGCAGAGAGAATGTGTCCGCAGTCTAGGCGGGCTTCCCTACCCCGGGAAGCCTAGGCCATTTCCCGTGTTGGACACCTCTGCCAGAAATTCCTTTAGAAAAATCCCAGGCCAGAATGCTCTGGGAACTGCGGGGAGCTAGGGCCGCGCCCGTCCGGGGAAGGGCAGCTCGTTGGGGGATGGGGACGGTAGGGGGTGGAGAGGGGATCCCAGAAGGGGCACTTGTGCTTCAACCCAGGACCCCAGGAAGAATTTGGCTCCGACCCTTTCTAACCCCACCGCCCTCCAGGGCGGAGACCATGCTCCGTAGGGTCAGAGGCCTCTAGGGGACAGCGCCCCCTTGCCGGCCGCGGGCGTCCCCAGTCCGGCGCCAGCCTCTGGCGCCCTCCCAGCGCGGTTCCTGAGCGGAACGCGCACGCAGTGGGGCCGCGCCCAGGCACCAGGTTAGGAAGATACGCGGGCCCCGGGCAGCGCAGAGCGGTCACGTTGGATTCCATAGACCAAACGCAAAAATGGAGAAAACAGCGGGGGCGGGGGCAGAGAGAATAGGTGTCATGATTGTTTCCAATCGTTTACTTTCTTGCATTTCGTCCAGAGAGAGCGCTCCAAGCTGGGTTTTCCCGGACCCGGGCGTTAGCAGCCACATTGCTAGCACGGGCGCGGCCCCGATAGTGTGAGCTGTCTGCAGGCGGAAACCCGGGCTCTTTTGCTCGTTCCATTCCTTCATTTCTTCATTAACTTGCACCCATGCATTGATTCACTTGGGTAACTTTATGCGAGCGTGCCCTGGTGCCAGCGGCGCTAAGGGATACGGGGTCAAATGTGACCCTGACGCCTCTCTGGTTACTGCGACCTTCAATCCTCCGGAGCTCTGCATAGAGCCCAAGGGACCTCAAAGCTCGGGGCTTGGAGGGCTGAGCGAGTGGGCTAGGGCTGGCGCCTTCCACGGCATCCCTGACGCCTGCTCCGGCCAGGACCGCGGCCAGGTAGTTGTTGGTCCAGAGGCTCATCGGTCGACACTGGGCGCAGTGAGTCGCAAACAGCCGAACCAAGAAGGGTCTAGCCGTAAGGGCTGCCGTGCGGGCGTGTGCTGATGCTTGGACCCGCTGCGGGATGCGATGGGATTCCCGCAGGCAAGGGAGAGCAGAGTCGGAGCGACGGGTCTGTGTGTGACGACTCTGGGGCACAGTGGACATCGCGCGTGCCCCGTGCAACGGACCTGTCTGGCACACAGACCTGAGCCTTACTTTTCCGGTGTGTATTGCTTCAAGTGTTCTCTCTGCTCCTCTTAAATGACCATTTCTTTCTTTTTCCTTTCCTCCTTTCTTGCTGTCCTGCTTCCCTCCTTCCTTTTCCTCTCCTCTCCGTCTCCCTCCTCCCTCTCTTTCCTTCCCCCTCCCTTCCTCCTCCCTTTCCCTCTCTATCCCTTCTTTTTCTTTGGCTCTAGTTGGTTTCCAGGAACACAGAACTTGAAGTCAGAAATGCTGAGTACAAGTTACATTTACCTGATCTCAGCCTCAGTTTCTTCACTTGTAAATGGGGATAATATAAGATTACTAATATAGTATTTGTGAAAGCTTGTATATTTAAAGAACCGTGAAATGTTATAAAATAATGAGTGGATGAAAATTGAAATAAAATTGACAGTCAGGCCTCCAGAACTTTCCCCTGGGGCAGCTTTCCTTGTTCTATCCCAAACCGAAGAATTTTGGTGATGCGAGGACACCAGAGCTCTGGCCCAGAACAAGTTCCGTGTTGCTCCAGTGGGCTGGCAGACACACCTCATGGTCCTCATCTTTGCAAGGGTTTTGTGTATGTGTTTTGCTGGTGCTTTTTGTCCCTCACAGCAGGCTGGGGGTGGAAAGTATCACCACGATCCTCTTTGCTCACATTAATTTATCCATACTTTACTGACAGTCTTTGCAAAGGTCGTTCTCTGGCTCATCAGAGCCTCTACGCAGCCCTCTGCGCTCAGAATCCACTCTTTTAACCCACAGCACTCTCTTCATAGTCATTCAGGAGAAATTCATCAAGGTCTCAAATTGAGAATAACTTGGGGGAATTCAAGCACACAGCATGGGTTTAAGATGTACCTATAGGCTTACCTGCATGGACTGGAAGCATGCAAGACCAAGGACACCTGGACAGGGTTTCACAGCATCTTAGGTTTAACAGCTTTTCTGTTGGGGACTAGGGGGAAAGCAATGGAATTTTCGGATGACATTGCTCTGGAATGTGGGGAATGTAGGCCCCCTGACAATACCCAAACCTTTTTGTAAGAGGGACTTAACAGTACCAAAACACTGGGCTACAGAAACCCAAATTATCTTGGGGTCCCCCAGATCAGATGTCCTGGTTACTACAGAATCTCCCCTCTATAAATGTTCACTTGTTTATGATTAATCACATCTCCCAATGAATGCTGGGAAGAACGTGGACTTGGAGCAGGGACATGAGTCCAGTCCCATCTGCCACAAGTGCAGGTGCACATTTGAGCAAGTCACCTGCCCAGTGCACAGGTGGAGAGCCTGGTGGGCCCAAGGAGGTGACGGCTTGCCTGTGTGTGTACATTCTCAGGGCAGCGCCGAGATAAGCTACTGCTCACTCTGGGGTTTGTATGTGCTTCTCCCTAGCACCGAGGGCCGGGAGACTTCCATGTCAAGGACAAACCTTGTCTACATTTATTTTCTCCCACTCCACTCTGAACAACGATCAGTTTTCCTTCTGTGAGGAGGAAGGATTACAGCACTGAAATGATCTTTATGTAGTTGGTCAGAAGCTGAATTTTCAAATTTAGGTAGAAAACAACAACAAACTACAGGAAAAACTAACAGTGGGTTCAGAGGGTACGTTTCTATCTCTTTATCCTACTGCCTCTTCTTTCTAAATGCCTAAGAAGAAGAAGGGAAACTGACTAGAAAATGCCTATAAATAACACACAATGAAAAATAAGTCTTTTCTCAGGCTACCTATACACATCTGATTTCTGGGTAAATAGTGTCAGGCTAATAATAACTGACGTTATGAAGCAGCACAGATAGAGATCTCATCACGGAGAACTCCATCATCAGCCAACAATTCTGCTGTGACAAGTGGAGGGTACTTATTTGTTCAGCATATGAGGTTGCTTTAATGGATGAATTCCAAACTACCATTATTTTATGTGTTGTTTTTGTAATTGAAGTACAATATGCAGCAGACATGGTGAGTGCTGGCTGAGATTTCACTGCGTGAGCACACCCGCAGAGGTCGTGCTCAGATCATGAAACAGAATGTTACCAGTTCTACCATTTTAAGGCTCTCCTCCCCACTAAATTGTAAGCTTACTTAGGGCAGGAACTGAGTATCATTCTGTTTCCAAATATAGTATATTAATAGAAAATCTGAGGCATAGTGAGGCCCATAGATCAGGAGGCGACTGCCCCTGAATGCTAGTTATTCACAGTTCCTAGGAGGGGCCTGTCTTGCTGTGGGGGCCACATGGAGAAGCACTGGGAGAGGGGACACCATGGGCCAGAGCCTTCTGTAGTTTCCTCAGAAGGAACGGCGAGGAAGGGAAAGC
This sequence comes from Tadarida brasiliensis, assembly GCA_030848825.1. NCBI lineage: Eukaryota > Metazoa > Chordata > Mammalia > Chiroptera > Molossidae > Tadarida > Tadarida brasiliensis. Next base: position 41,180,007 of record CM061259.1, on the reverse strand, counting down.
AGGCTTAAGATCAGTTAAATCTGAGTAATTTGGGTGGGCACTGGGCATAAGGGTATCCCTAGTTGTCAGGTACTTGGCCTTGGGTTGATTAGGGCCTGTGGATGGTGGCCCAGAGTTTGAGCTTTGTAAAGGAGGTGATCGGGGCTGTGGGTTTGTATGAAAAGCGCACTAGCAGGTGAGTTGTTTACTATCTGTAGGAACTGGCTAGCCTTGGGAGGGGCAGTTCTTCCAGAGTCAGTGAGGCCCAGGATGGCAAAGCATCAGCATACAGACAGTAAATGACATGATTAATACACACTCATCTTTGACACTCCAGAACCTAAAATAACGTTACAGCAGCTCATGTGAAGAGACTCCATTCAGCAGCTCCTGGATTTATATTCAGAACATTGGGATGTCTCAGCAGTATTAGAAGTTCCTCTGTGAGGACTTCACTGGGAAACAGGCCCCTTGTTCAACATATGCACTTAGACTAGCTGTCTAAATTGGTCCTTGAACCATTCACCCTGTATTTCTGCTAGGATCTGACAGTGATCCATGAAGGGATGTGCTCCAGGTATCTATTGCTGTGTAATGCACTACCCAAACTTAGTAGTGCAAACAACTGTTATGCTTGGTGCCTTTATGGGTCAGGAATTTGGAGAGTGTGCAGTGAGGATGTCTGCTTCATGATGTCAGGTGGTGTCTCAGCTGGAAAGACATGAATGACAGGAAGAAACGTGAATGGTCAGGAGCTGGAACCATCCAGAAGCTTCTTCACCAAATTGTCTGGCATCAGGGCTGGGATGACTCAAAGGCTGGGCTAAGTTGAAACTGTTAACCAAAGTGTCTATCTATGACATGTATATAAGTCCACTTGGTCCTGGTATATAATTCTTTCTATACGCCGTTGAATTCCATTTTCTTGTATTTTTGTGGGGGTTTTTTTTGCATCTATATTCACAAAGGATATTGGTCTATAGTTTTCCTTGAGTCTTTGGTTTTGGTATCAGGATAATGCTGGCTTCACAGAATACGTTTGAAAGTGTTCCCCGCCCCTTCAGTCTTTAGAAGAGTTTGAGAAAAACTGGTGTTAATTGTTCTTTATGTATTTGGTAGAATTCATCTGTGAAGCCATCAGGTTCTGGGCTTTTTTGTTGTTGTTGTTGTTGTTGTTGTTGGGAGATTTATGGCTACTGATTCAATCCCTTTACTAGTTACAGCTCTATTCAGATTTTCCATTTCTTCCAGATTCAGTTTTATTAGGTTGTGTGTTTCCAGGAATTTGTCCATTTCATCTAGGTTATCCAGTTTGTTGGAATGCAGTTGCTCAGAAGAGTACTTATGTGTAAATATGCCTTTTATTTGTGTGAAATTGGTAGTAGTGTTTCCTCTTTCATCTCTGATTGTAGTTACTTGAATCTTCTCCCTCTCTCTCTCTTTTTTTTTTTATTAGTCAATCTAGTTAAAGGCTTGCCAACTTTGTTGATCTTTAATAAGAACCAACTCTTGGTTTTGCTGATGTTCTATTGCTTTTCTTCTCTATTTTATTTATTTCTGGCTCCAATCTTTGGAGATTTGGGTTTAGTTTGTTCTTTTCTTCTAGTTCCTTAAGTTAGGTTGTTGATTTGAGACCTTTCTCTCTCTCTCTCTCTCTTTTTTTTTTTTTTTATCCTCACCCGAGGACATTTTTCCATACCCGAGAACATTTTTCCATTTTTTGTTCAGCTAGAGTGGAGGAGACAGAGAGAGGAAGAGAGAGAGAGAGAGAAACATCGACGTGAAAGGGACACATTGAGTGGCTGCCTCCCCCAAGACCAACCAGGGCCAGGGACAAATTGCAACCGAGGTACGTGCCCCTAGCGGGAACCGAACCCGGGTCTCTCTGGACCGCAGACTGATGCTCTAACCGCTGAGCCAAACCGGCCAGGGCAAGACCTTTCTCTTTTTTAACGTAGGCATTTACAGCTATAATTTCCCCCTCTTAATACTGCTTTCTTTCATTGCATCTGATAAGTTTTGTTGCATTATAGTTTTTTTTCCAATTTTTATTAATTTATTTTTTATTACAGATGTTTCTCCTTTTTCCCCCCTAGACACCTTCCTCCCCATCCCACCCCCTATCCCCCAGCATTGTTGTCTATGTCCATTGGTTATGCATACATGCATGTAAGTCCTTTGGTTCATCTCATCCATTCCCCCTGCCCTCTCCTCTGAGGTTTGTCAGTCTGAACCATACTCCTTTCTATGTCTCTAGGTCTGTTTCATTCATCAGCCCCCCTTGTTCACTATATTCCACAAATAAGTGAGATCATGTGGTATCTGTCTTTCTCTGATTGGCTTATTTCGCTTAGCATAATATTCTTGAGGTCCCTCCATGTCGTCTCAAAGGATAAGAGATCTTTCTTTCTTATAGCTACATAGTATTCCATTGTGTATATGTACCACAGCTTTTTTATCCACTCATTTATTGATGGACATTTGGGCTGTTTCCAGATCTTAGAGATTGTAAATAGTGCTGCTATGAACATAGGGGTACATAGAGTCTTTCTGATTGGTGTTTCAGGCTTCTTAGGATATAGTCCTAGAAGTGGGATCACTGGGGTCAAACGGCAGATCAATTTTTAATTTTTTGAGGAAACACCATACTGTTTTCCATAGTGGCTGCACCAGTCTGCATTCCCACCAGCAGTGTACTAGAGTCCCCTTTACTCCACACCCTCGCCAGCACTTGTTGTTTGATGATTTGTTGCATTACAGTTTTTGTTTGTCTCATTATTTCCTAATCCCTTGTGATTTTTTTCTTTGACTCATTGGTTGTTTGAGATTGTGTTGGTTAATTTCCACATATTTGTGAATTTTCTAATTTTCCTTCTGTTGATTTCTAGTTTCATTCCATTGTGATTGGCAAAAATACTTTGTATGATTTCAGTTTTTAAAAATTTATTAAAACTTGTTTTGTGACCTAGCATATGGTTTCCCAGAGAATGTTCCATAAGCACTTGAAAAAAAATATGTGTGTTCTGCAGTTAGGTCATCTGCATGTCTGTTAGATCCAATTGGTCTATAGTGTTATTCAAGTCCTCTGTTTCTTTCTTTCTTTTTTAAAAAATATTTTTTCTTTATTCATTTTAGAGAAGGGAGAAGGAGAGAGAGATAGAACCACTGATGAGAGAGAACATCAATTGGCTGTCTCCTGCACGTCCCCCACTGGGGATTGGGCCCACAACCTGGGCATGTGCCCTGACTGGGAATTGAGCTGATGATCTCTTGGTGCACGGGTCGATGCTCAACCACTGAGCCACACTGGCTGGGCCTCTGTTTATTTATTAATCTTCTGTCTGGCTATTCTATCCATTATTGACATTGGGATATTGAAGTCTCTTACTATTATTGTAGAGCTGTCTATTTCTCCCTTCAATTATGTCAGTGTTTGCTTCATCTATTTTGGAGCTCTGATATTCGGTGCATATATGTTTATAATTGTTATATCTTCTTGGTGCATGGACCCTTTCTTATTATATAGTGTCATTCTTTGTCTTTTGTAATAGTTTTGGACTTAAAATCTATTTTGTTTGTTATTAGCATAGCACCCCTGCTCTCTTTTTGTTACTACTTGCATGGAAAATCTTTTCCATTCTTTTACTTTCAACTTATCATGTTTAGATCTAAAGTGCCTCTCTTAAACAACATGTAGTTGGATCCTGACTTTTGTTTTGTTTTTGTGCATTATGCCATTGTATGTCTTTTGATCGAGGAGTTTAGTCCACTTATATTTAAAGTAATTATTGATATGGAGGCACTTACTTTGCCATTTTATTTATTTTCTGAATGCTTATAGCTTTTTTGCCCCTCATTTCCTCCAATACCGTTTTCCCTGTGTTCAGCTGACTTTCTGTAGTGACACATTTTAATTCTCTTCTCATTTCCTCTTTGTGTATTCTACACATATTTTGTTTGTGATTATCATGGGGATTAGATATACCATTCTAAAGTCATGACACTTTACCTTGAATTGATACCAACTTAATTTCAACAACATACAAAAACTACTTCTTTACAGCTCTGCTTCCCCCAATCTATGTTAAAGATGTCATAATTTACATCCTTATATATTGTAAATTAATTAACAGAGATTAATATATTTAATCCATTTGTCTTTTAGATACAGTAGAAAATAAAAATTGGAGTTATAAACAAAGTTACAATACTATTTATTTATATTTGTCTGTGTGTTTACCTTTACAAAGAACCTTATATTTTCATATGATTCAGGTTACTCTCAAGTGTCCTTAGATTTCAACTTGAAGGACTCCATTTAGAATTTCTTGTAGGACAGGTATAGTGGCAATGAACTCCCTCAGCTTTTCTTTGCCTGGGAATATCTTAATTTCTCCCTCATTTTTGAAGAACAGCTTTGCCAGGTATAGAATTCTTGGTTGCCAGTTTTTAAATTTCATGATTTTAAATATATAATCCCATTGCCTTCTGTCCTGCAAAGTTTTTGCTGAGAAATGTACTGATGGTCCTATTGGAGATTTCATGTATGTGATGAGTCACTTTTCTCTTGCTGTTTCAAAATTCTTCTTTTTTTTAAATCTTTCAACAGTTTGATTATAATGTATCTTGGTGTGAGTTTCTTTGGGTTTATCGTACTTGAAGTTTGTTAAGCTTCTTGGATTCATATCCATATATTTAATCAAATTTGATAAGTTTTCAGTCATCATTTCTTCAAATATTCTCTCTGCTCCTTTCTTCTCCTTCTGGGACTCCCGTAATGCTTATATTGGTATGCTTATTTGTCCTACAAGTCTCTTAGGCTCTCTTCATTCTTCACTCTTTTCCCTCCTTTGTTCTTCAGACTTGATCATTTCAAATGTAAAGTTTTAGAGTTCACTGATTCTTTCTTCTGCCTATTTGAGTCTGCTGTTGAACCCCTCTAGTGAAAATTCAGTTATTGTATTTTTCTTTTTAAAAAATATTTCTCTTTATTGATTTTTTAGAGAGAAAAGAAGGGAGAGAGAGAGATAGAAACATTGATGAGAGAGAACATCGATCAGTCGCTTCCTGCACACCCCCTACTGGGGATCAAGCCTGCAACCCGGGCATGTGCCCTGACTGGGAATTGAACCAGCGACCTTTTGCTGCATGGGTCTACACTCAACCATTGAGCTACACTGGCCGGGCTATCCTCACTCAAGGACATTTTTGCATTTATCTTCAGATAGAACAGGAGGGAGAGAGGGAGGAAGAGAGAGAGAAACATCGACATGAGAGAGGCACATCGAGTGGTGCCACCCACATGACCCCAGCTGGGGCCGGGGACAAACTGCAACCGACGTACATGCCCTTAGTGGGAACTGAACCCAGGACTCTCTGGTCCACGGGCTGACGCTCTAAACATGGAGCCAAACTGGCCAGGGTGGTTATTGTATTTTTGAGCCCAGAATTTTCTGTTTGGTTTATTTTCATAATTTCTATCTCTTTGTTTATATTATCATTTTGTTCATATGTAGTTTTCCTAATTTCCTTTAGTTATTTGTGTTTTCCTTTGGTTCTCTGAGTATATAAAAGACAGCTGTTTTAAAGTCTTTGTTGAGCCTGGCTGGTGTGGCTCAGTGGTTGAACATTGACCTATGCACCAAGAGTTTGCTGGTTCGATTTCCAGTCAGGGCACATGCCTGGGTTGCAGGCTTGATTCCGGTAGGGGGCGTGCAGGAGGCAGCTGATTGATGTTGATATCTCTCTCTCACATTGATGTTTCTATCTCTCTCTCCCTCTCCCTTCCTCTCTCTAAAAATATCAATAAAAAACATGAAAAAAAAAAAGTCTTTTTTGAGTAAGCCAATAGTTCATTAAAGTATAAAAATATAGTTCTGTGTGGTCCTTGTATCTTGTGAGCTATTTAAACTCTTATCAGTTCAAGGGCCTTTCAGGGGTAGATTCCTAGAGGTTTTCTATGTAGACAATCATCTTGCAACTCAATGTTAAGAGGAAAATGCAATGAAAGCATGGGCAAAAGATATGGACACTTTAGAAAAGCTATAAAAGTTGCCAATAAGCATATGAAAAATATGCTCAACATTATTAGCTATCAAGGGGAAATTCAAATTAAAGCCATACTATTATACATCTATTAAATGGCTAAAATTAAAAAGATTGAGAGTACCAAGTATTGGTGAGGATGTGGAGCACATAGAACTCTCATAAACTGCTTGTGAGAATGTAAAGTGGTAGCCTTTGGAAAACTGTTTGGCAGTATCTAAGTTAAACAAATATTTATCATATGACCTGGCCATTTCACTCCTAAGTATTTTGCCATGAGAAATGAAAGTGTATGTCCAAATAAGAACGTTTATTTCAATGTTCATTTTATTATTATTTTTTCTTTATTGGTTTTAGAAAGAGAGAAAGGGAGAGGGAGAGAGAGATAGAAACATCAATGAGAGAGACATCGATTGGCTGCCTCCTGCATGCCCCCCACTGGGGATTAGGCCCATAACCTGGGCATGTGTCAATGTTCATTTTAATGTTCTTGTACTTGAAAGTTGAAGCTTTATGCACAAGAGTACACAGCTGCAAAAATCCCAAATGTTCATTTGATGAATGGATAAACTGTAGTCTATCTGTATAATGTAATATACATAGTAATAAAAATGAATACACTACTGACAAATACAACAACATTGTTGAATCTCAAATATGTTATTCTAAATAAAACTGATTCCACTTATATGAAATTCTAGAAACAATAAAGCTACAATGATTGAAAGCAGATCAGTAGTTGCCAAGGAGCCAGGGCATGGGGGGTGGGGGCAGATAAGGAGTACAAGGACACTTATTGGCTGATAAATGTTATATATTATAATAGTGGTGGTGATTGCACAACTGTGTCCATTCCTCAAAACCCACTAAATTGTACACTTAAAATTGGTGACTTTATTGTTTATAAATTACACTTTCATTCGTCTGACTTTAAAAACACAACATTGAGTGCTAGGTACAGATTTCTTTGGGCTACAGGTGCTCACTGCCCCAAAATACAGATACATGTGGGAATAAGAGGAAATAATTTCATTTATTCACTCATTAATTTCATCATTTATTTACAAAACAACAGCAACAAAAAAACACCCTAATCCTAACCCTATCCGCTAATACCTGTTTAGGTGTTAGAGATTTGGTGGGGAAAAACTTCTCCAGTGATAAGTCTGGAAAAAGGCACACAGTCATCTCCAAAGGAGCAAAGGACAGGGACACGTAATCCACACCAAGAGTGGTCAGGGAGGAGGGAGGCTGCTGAGCAAAGCTTGTTTTCTGCTCAACCACGTTCACGTGATGACCCTCAGGGATGGCAAGGAGGCTCTACAGACAGAGGAAAGAGTGGGCGCTTTGGAGCCAGGCAGATGTGGGCCCAAGTTCTGGTTTGGCTACTTACCAGATGTGTGATCTTGAGAAAATGTCAATCACGCAGAATCTCATCTTTTTTTACACCCCAAATTAGGGTAATCATAATTACCAATGGGTTGTTCTTGGAATGAGAAAATAATTACAAAGCATCCAGCTTAATAAAGGATGACATTAATAACTGATAATGAGACACACGTCGGTCATCCTCCCTGGTTACCATAAGCTTCTTTTTTTAATTGAATAAATTTGGTGTGTAACATTGTGTAAGTTTAAGGTGTACAGTGTATTACTTTGACACATTTAAATATTGTAACGATTGCCGATGTAGTGATATTTATCACATTACATTCAATTATAGTACAATATAATTATCTATATTCATTATTCTGTGTATTAGATCTCTATAGTATAAGCCTCTTTCTACCATCCTGGTCAAACTCTAGTAATGAGAAAAGAAAGGACTGGGACCTGTGAAACTAAAATCTCAAACAGTATCACACCCAGTAGACTTGGGGGGGAGTGGTCTCTGCAGCCTGAGCACCTGAGGAGCCAGCCAGGAGAAGCCTCTAGCCCAGCACTGGGATTGCACACAGGGAGTCATACAGTCTCTCTCCTTGTGGCCAGGGTATTTCTGCACCAAATCGCTGCTCTGACTTTTACCTTTCTGGTGAAATTTCTCAGATTCCTTCCAGTTCAAAAACTCCAAGATCTGTCTTTGTCTTTAAGACAAATACCACATGATCTCACTTATTTGTGGAATATAATGAAGAAAATAAGCTGATGAACAAAATAGATCCAGAGACATAGAAAGGAGTACGGTTCAGACTTACAGACCTCAGAGGAGGGGGGCGGGAGGGAGGGATGAGATAAACCAACGAACTTATATGCATGTATGCGTAACCAATGGACATAGACAACAATGCTTGGGGTGGGGGTGGGGGGTGGGATTGGGAGGAGGGTGTCTGAGGGGAAAAAGGAGAAACATCTGTAACAAAAATAAATTAATTAATAAAAAACAAAAACAAAAAACAAAACTCCAAGATCCACAAAGCAAAACTCAAAACACTAAAGTCTAGTTCCAGCAAAGGGATTTCAAGGTCACCACTCTTGACTACGCTTTGAAGAGCTTAAAGTTTCTGGCACTAGCTCTTCAAACTCTGAATTGCCACACTCATGCCTCCATACACGGGTCTTTCTTCCCATGGATATCAAATGAGCATTCCCTGGCTCACAAAATCTTTAAGTGGACAACTTCCTTCTGAATTTGGAAACATAAAATTGTGCATATCCAAAGGAAGCAGATGGCTTTATTCTTCCAACTTTCATGACGCAGTTGACTAAATGGTGAGCTTCTTGAGGGCTGGAACCATGTCTTGGTCATGTCTGTACTCCTGGCCTCTAGCATGCAGCCTTAGCTACTCACGGTTTGTGGGATGACTAAATGGGCACATCTGACTGCTCTCCCACATTATTTTGCGAACCTTTCCTCTTACATATGAATTACATTGTTGTCGCTGTGAAGGCACTTGACATCCCCAAATAGATTAATCACACACTGAGCTGAATAAATCTAATTATTAAAAACAAAAATCAAACATAGTATCCATAACCCTTCCGGAATCAAAAAGGGATTGGAGCTCAGGGAGACAGCCCCTCTGTCTGCCATATTATGAACTGGTAACCCTGGTCTAGGCACTGAGCAACCCTGAGCCTATTTCTTCATCTATAAAGGAGGGATGTAATAGTACAGATGTTCCAGGGTTGCGGTGAGCAGGACTGCTTGTCTCAGGGTCGAACGTTTGGGAGGCTCCTCTGATTTGGAAGACCCAACCCACTGGCTTATGTGGCCAGAGTACACTGTTCTTCTTCCAGCACAGTTGCCATCATTTGTTCATCTCAGCTCCGCGGTGCCTTGCCCCATCTCAGCAGGATTTTGTAATCCCTCCAGGCTAATTTGCAACAACTTGCTCAACTAGGGCTGCCTAGGAGTCCCAGGCAAGGGCAGGATCCTGAGGCCTGTCACCTGAGAAGTCTGAGTCAATGTGACCACACCCTACCCTGCCCTGGGCCTGCTCACAGGTTACCTCCTTCAGTGGGGAGCTCTAAGCCCTCCTGGGACTCGGATGTCTTCAGGATGACCTGACCACACCTCCCTGTTTCATCCTGGAGCATGTCAGTCAAGAGGAAGAGCAGCTGCAGCAGGTCAAGAGCCGCTCAGGAGCCCTGGAGGGAGCTCTGTGGAGCCCTGGAGGGCGGCTGTTGCCTCCCTGCCTGGGCCCCTGACTTGTTGTAGGGAACACTTACTTTTCATTTTCTCTTGTGCTCAGAGGAAGAGAGGAAAATGTATTGAGGGCCTTGTCAGGTATTTTGCTAGATCCTTTCTTTCGTTTAATCCTATAGCCACCACTTGAGGAAGGGGAACTTGAAAATGGGGCCTGGGAGGGGTCATCTGAGATCCTAGTGGCCAGGTGACAGTCAAAGATGGGGTAGGCCTAGGGGAGAAGTAGGGAGGAATCATAATCAAGCCCTCTGGTGGGGGGAGCAGGTCTCATAGATACTGGTTATAGTGTTGAGAATTTGAAGGAACCCCACGTGGGGGCTGTGGTCAGAGCAGTGCACCCCTGACCAGACATCCTATCTTGGAGACAGCGCAGGGCTTCAGAGCACAGGTTCTTGCCTAGCTGTGGTCTGTTCATTTGCTCTTCATCTAAGAGTCCTTCTCCACCTGCTATGTGCAGGGCATTGTCCTGGCGGCTGTAGGGATACAGAGATCAACTTCACCTTCAGAGGCCCTAGACTTGAATGAGGGGAAATGAGACATCCCTAAGCTCTCATACCAGGTAGACTTGGAGGAGTCAGAAAGCACTATGAAGATTCAGAAAAGGGAGAGATTGCTTCTGGGGGCCAGAGGAAAGGCTGGAGAAACTGTTGACCTCCGAGGCAGGCCTTCCGGGCCAGTAGGTAGGGCCAGCAGGAGGGAGGGGCTTGTGATACAGAAGAGCCACAGTCATGCGCTAGAGCCAGAGAGAGTGCAGGCGGGGCCCCTCAAAGCAGTGTGTGCAATGGTCTAGGAAGAGTTATTATGGAACGAACTGGATGAATGGAAAAGAGGGCTAGATCCAGGAGCTGTGGGGGCATGCCCCACCAGGCAGAGGGATCAAAGGGAAGGAGTGCTAAGGTGTGAGCCCCAAGAGCAAGGACTTAACCTAGAACACTGACAGCAGTCACTTAATTAGGTTGAACTGTTGTAGACGACCCTAGACATTAAAGCCAGAGTGAAAGCACAGGGGTGCCCATAGCAACAACAGAGTACAGAAGGTGGCCTGGAAAGGCTGGACAAGTGTTCCTTTCAGACCCTTTGAGTTTGAGGGGCCCTCAGGATGGTTGGCTGGAGATCTGGGATGAAAGGCTGAGACTGTGGGGGACAGTGATACAGACCTGGGAATTGTCCAGAAAGAAGCAGAAATGGTGGCCATGAGTATATGTATACAGAGAATGGAGAGAACAAGAGTGAGAACTGAACCTATGACCAAAACGTTTAAGGACTTCCTGTCTCCTCAGAGGACACTTAGTTGCTGGCAGGAGGAGGGGCATTCAGGAAAGGACACCCAGGAAATAAGTTTTAGGGGGTCTAGGACAGGTGAAGGAAGACTAGAACCTTCTGGAGTGACGCCACTCACCTGGGGGAAAGCTGTGTGGCGAGGACGAAAGCGAGGACACTTCCATCAGGTAAGGCTCTGTGGGCTCACCCCTGGGTTTCTCACCACCTCATTTTCCCGTTTTGAAGGCTGGAGTTTGCCTTCAGCAGTGTTCCGTTTCTCCAACCGGTGTTTGTTACTGTGTTTTGTTCCATCCAGGGTCAGAGGGTATCCCCGATAGCTAGGCAATGTAGGGGTACCTCATGGTTACCTCCTCTAGTCCTTCTACACCTGGTTCCTTCAGATATGCTAGTGACAGGAGGGATGGGGGTGGTTAAGAGAGAGGAGCTGGGGTCTACCTTTCTCATACTCTCCACTTAGGCAAAACATTTTAATTCATTCTATGTGGAAGAGGGTGCATATAATTTTGCTTATTTATCACAGTTAAAAATATTAATAAGGGAGATTTGAGTAGAAAGTCACGCCTCAGGTTCAAGTCAAATGAGTTAGCAAAGAATTGCTTACAGCTTACTACCCAACATGTGAATGTTAAAGGCAATGAAACACCGTCTAGCCGGTGTAGAGGCCAGGTCCTGAGTACACCCCACTGACAGTGTTCTAGGATATGGCGACCCATTCTAAATGACACAAGTTGGTAGATCTTGAATGTGGGTAGACCCTGTAATGGATTATTCAGTCCTGAATTGGCCTGGGCTTAGTCCAAAGTTGGGGCTCAGCAAAATGTTTGTTTGTTTTTATCCTTACCTGAGGACATTTTTGCATTTATCTTCAGATAGAGGAGGGAGAAAGGGAGGAAGAGAGAGAGAGAGATAAACATTGATGTGAGAGAGAGACATCGACTGGCTGCCACCCACACGACCCCAACCGGGGCCGGGGACAAACTGCAACCGAGGTACGTGCCCTTAGCGGGAACCGAACCTGAGACTCTCTGGTCCACAGGCCGCCGCTCCAACCTCTAAGCCAAACCGGCCAGGGCTCAGCAAGTGTTTTTAGAACAAGTAACAGCTTCTCAGCATCCATGTACCTTTCTCAAAGGAAAACCAATACAAACAGAAAATTTAAGATGTAACTAATTACAAAACTCTTCCTTTGGTTAAATAATTCACTGTTTTCCTTAAAAGTTTGCTGCTAAGCCCTGGCCGGTTTGGCTCAGCGGTTAGAGTGTCGGCCCGCGGTCCAGAGAGACCTGGGTTCGGTTCCCGCTAAGGGCATGTACCTTGGTTGCAGTTTGTCCCCAGCCCTGGTTGGGTCGTGCGGGAGGCAGCCACTCGATGTGTCCCTTTCACGTCGATGTTTCTCTCTCTGTCTCTTCCTCTCTCTCCCTCCCACTCTATCTGAACAAAAAATGGAAAAATGTCCTCAGGTGAGGATAAAAAAAAAAAAAAATTTGCTGCTATGACTTATGCAAAATTTCAACTCAGGTGAGGAAAAATGAGCTCCGTGAGCATGGCCGCACTGTAACCACGCACAGCACTGGCAGCCCCATGCAATCCTGTGCCCACCTACCCTTTATACTTGCTGTCTGCCTTTGTGTCCCCCTTACTGCTCCCATAAAGGCTTTCTGCATGTCATTAAGAAAAGTTTTTTTCTTTATTGATTTTAGAGAGAGGGGAAGGGACCTTGAGGGAGAGATAGAAACATCGATAAGAGAGAACATTGATAGGCCGCCTCCTGCATGCCCCCCACTGGGGATCAGTCCCACAACCTGGGCATGTGCCCTGACCAGGAATCGAACCAGCGACCTCTTGGTGCATGGGTCGACGCTCAACCACTGAGCCACACTGGCTGGGCTCTGCATGCCATTTTAGTGGATTCAGTATTTCCTAATTAATTAGATAGTATACTTTCATGCAAGGAGTCTAGTCATCCGTTTTATTAGGACATGACACTAATTTGTTCACTAACAACCAAGAGCTATAAAATTGCACATCACAGCACGGATCTGACCTCTCCAGCCCCAGCACCAGTGCGACAGGCTCCGAACTGCAATGATTGCAGAACCCGTGAGACAAACAGGGTGACGGTGGGGAAGTTCTTATTCAAATCTAAATACAGCCGCTGCTCGCTGGTGCAGACTGAGATCACTCAGGGAGATTGTGCCGAAACATTTCTCTGATGCTGTTCCGCCCCCCCCCCCCACCCGCCCCCAAAGCAGGTCCCAGCTTGCTCCTGCGGGAGTCAGTCAACAGGTGAGAGAGAAGCAGAGACACACATTGTGGTATAAAACCAATGCTCATTTTGGTTTTGTCTTTCAGAAATATCAGTATTTTCTACAGATTAGAAGAAATTCTTTTTTTTTTTTTTCCATAGACTGGCCAACAGGTTTTAAGAAGTTGAGTTACTTACCCAATTTCCCACCAACCTCTTGACCAAGTTGGAAAGGAAAATCCATTGAGAATTTCAAATGTGCTGGCCATCCAGAAGTCTTTCCTACAGCTTTGTAAGTCATACCAACTCCAGTATACTTTAAAACTCTTTCCAGTCTGCCAGCTGCTTTCACTGGTTCTCTGGGAGCAGCAGAAATCTAATTATAAAAACTAAAAGAGGCCCTTTCATAAAAACAGAATTTATCTGTACAATAACTAACAAGAATGCTTACTTACCGGGCTGAGGACCACATGAGCTGATTTATTTAAAGTGTTTGGGATAGGGCCAGGCACATAGGACCTGATGCAGCAATAATCATTATCTATTAAAATTAACAGAAGGGAAAGAAGGGTGCTGTAACATTTAAGAACCTCTTCATTGGATACATCTTTTCCTGGGTACCTACCTTCCCTTTTAATACTGAAGGATGCCAAGGGAAGCACTGAAGAATACAAACATATTTTTACCAAGTGAAATAATTAAAGGCAAAGATAGGGTTCGTATGTTAACCATTTAAGAAATATTATGTCTGTGAGATGTAACTCTCAAGTATATTTATTTCACTGTTCCAACTTCCACCTAGATCCAGAAAATTAAGTGGCCTTAAGAGACACTTGGGAAAATTAAGCCTCCGTGTCCTTCAAAGCAAAGGGTCATGCTGTCTGCTCTTTGCTGAGCATGTACTTTCTTCTCAGGCTACCCTGAAATTCCTAAAATTGTCCAGGAATTCTTTCTGTAGCCCAATAAAATAATAAAAGTCACAGCCTACAGGTTCTATTTAGTTGCAACTAAACAATCTTGCAGTGTTCTGCTCTTGCCTTGGAATTCTCAACTCCAAGAACTTCCCTTCGGTACCTGCCTACTCTGGCCTTCCTAGCTGGATCCTTCATCCCAACTTCCCTACACAACTCACCTACTTCCTCAACACCGCTGGCTTCCTCCTCCTGCACACGATTCAGTATACTCACTTGGCTCATTTTTATTGGTTAAAAAAAGGTTCAAGTTCATAAAAGGCAAAAACAATAAACACCCCAAATATACATACATATCTATATCTCTATCTCCCTATCTATTTTAAAGAGAACTCTATCTCTATCTATCTATCTATCTATCTATCTATCTATCTATCTATCTATCTATCTTAAAGAGTGCTCTCTTGAGGTTTCAAGCATTCCCACTCCCTTCTGGAACTCATTTCATATACAAGATAGGACAAGCAGAGATCTTGTGTCCTCTGTGAAGAAAAGTGACTTCAATAGTCTTTGGTGCTTTATTAGACTGGATCATAGCCTGGGATTCTAAACTCTGGGGGGCCATGCTAAAACTCAGAAACTAGACCTCAGGCTCTGAATTTGTAAGAATTTTCTCTGTGGGTTGTGTGAGTGTGTTTTTTTTTAAACAATTTACACAGTTCAGAATTCTTAAGAGACCAAAACTGAACATTATTAATATATTTTCTCAATGTGAAGACTCTTGGGCCATGCTTTGTATCTAATGTATGACACCCCTCCAAGTTAAAATCAGGGCAAAAGGTCACCAGCTTGTGTATGTTATCCAGTAGCCATCTATCCGTCAAGTGGAAAAGAGCTCCCAGCCGGCACCGCCCTGCCACACCCGCAGCGACTCCACACGTCTGTCAGAGGCAGGCCAACAGCCATCAGGACTCTGGAGCAGAATGGGAGCAGGCAACCAGAAAGGGCTTAGAAGAAAACTGGAACTGAAAAGTAAGAGGGAGCAAGGATGAGGGAATAAAGGAATAGAAGGATGGAGAAGAAAAGAAGGAAGAGATAAAAAGAACAAAGAAAGGATGAGAGAGACAGGTAGAGAAAACAATAGGGCTGGACCTCTAAGTCATAAGCAAGCATTTTCTCTTTCATTTTGTGTCCCAAAGAGGGTGTGACGTGATCTGGTAAACAGCACGCAGGGAGACGCCAGGGTGTGGCAGAAGGCAGTATAAACACCAGGAGGTGACACCATTTGGTTCGAGCAGGACTGAAGAGTATTTTTTACACTGATGTACTATTAATACTTTCAAGAACTGTCACAAGGCAGTTCCAATCTAGAGAGCGACTGATTCCCAGATAAAATTAATTTCCTGACCTTAGACTCCCAATTTCTTAACCTTCGGAGGAGCTGCTGATTGTTATAAACGAGGCGGAGCCCGCTATGGAGGATTTGTCCTCAAGGACCACCAAACGGACTGCCTATTCTCCCCGAGCTGGAAGGCTGGGCTGTCCCTGGTCAGCTCAGAGAAACTGCAGTCTTGGGGAGAAGCCCTCAGAACACATGGCTGCCACTGCTTAGTGGAAGAGAGGGCATTAAACTAGTTTCCCCATCAAAACTACACCAAACCAAACCAAAACAACTCTCTGATTTGGGAATGTAATCATGTAATACCTACTTGGCAAAAATGTATGGTTGGCTCTAGAACAAAAAGAACTATCTGAATCTAAACTACTGCCTCTTAATCCTTTAATTAGACTAAGTCCTTCAGAAGGAAGCAACAATTCATTGTTACTGAAGAAAACCAAAAGCAAATACAGACTGTGATGTATCTACACACATGTGCACACATACATAACTTGATGTGTTCATACGAATATGAATGAACACTCAGGGTGAAGGGCTCAGAGTCAACGAAGACATTTATTTGTTCGTGAGAGCCATGATTTGGAACATTAAGAAGTTCTGAGAATATGATTTGGGAAAAATGGGACGAGAGGGCGAGACTCAGCAATCGCGGGCATGTTAGATGTGCGCCCACTCTCTTGGGTGAACCCTGCTCTGACTTCAGGCCAAGGTGTTTGCCTGGCCGCGCCCTGACACCTGAATGGTTGGAAGGCCCTGGCTCCAGAGAATTTATTTGGAACCTTTCTTCTTTTTCTTCTTCTTTTTCACTGGTGTTTCCTCTAGCATAGCATCCACTGCTGCCTCAACTTGCTTTTGTAGCTTTTTCTTTTCTCTCTTTTTTTTTGGCTTTGGTGGTAAGTCCTGGTCATCAAGTGGCCACACACAGTCCTCTCCATCCTCAGCAGGAGCGTTAGAATTCTCATCCCCATGAAGGTCTCCGAGCTGCTGCTCAACTTGGTCTCTCTTTTTCTTGGTCTTGGGTTGGGTGTAATTCTCCACATTTTTATCTTTTGCCTCTTTCTTTCTTTTCTTTCCCCCCTTTTCCATCTGGGTCTCTGGAAGGTCAGGCCCTGCAGCCGCAACCTGTGGCTTGTTCTTCAGCTCTGCCATTCGCTTGGCAAAGTACTCCTGGATGGTGAAGGCACTGGTGGTTGTGGCGGGGGCTTCGCTGCCATCTGGAGGAGTGGGACCGGGATCATCCTAAGTGGGAAAAGAGTTAAAACTGGTTAAGCATCAGCTGTTTACTTCTCAGGCATCCAGGAGGACTCCAGCTGGAGCCATTAGCACTCAGCAGTTAGAGACCAGGCTGAGTACTTGGTTTTCGTCAAGCTGCCTCTCCCCCACCCCGCCGTAGAGCTGAACTGCAAAGCATAGAACAAGGTGGCAGACACTTTGGTTGAATATTTTGTGGGGTGGTAGGTTGAACAGACTGAAGCCAACTTCAGAAGTTAGCTGGCAAGTCACCTAAGTGAAATTCTGAGCAAAGAGCACCTCAGCAACAACGTTGGCAACGGCGATTATGTTTCCAGAGTCTCCCGTGAAAATGAGGGACACCGAAGTCTTCGGGCTTTGTGATTCTGTCAGACACCCATTTCAGCTCCGTTACGGATTACTCAGGTCTTTGCACTGATGTGGAAACTCAGATGCCCTATGTTAACCCTTCCTATCACAGGAGCCAAATGCCAACCTGGAACCTGGCGTACTGGGAACACCTTCTTTCTCCTCCAAAGGCAAAGCGTGGGCCTCTGGAAGCTGTTCCAGGAAGGATGGCACCAGGGTTGAGATGCATGTGTTCCGCCCTCCCCTCAGAAAGGAACAGGGTAGCATGGGAGCCCTTCTCCCCTTGGCTGGGGATGGGGAGAAGGAAGACGCCCCATCCCCACTCCGACGCGGACTAGATACTCATGGCTGTGTCAGTCTCGTTGCTAAATATGAGGAGTTACACGCTCATAGCAGCTGGGATTAAGTAAGGTTTGCATTTTAATTTTAGATATATACATTCCACTGTAAGGCTTGAGAAGTAAGAGAAAATTCCTGCCTTGGGATAAAAGAAATGATATGCTGGTATCACTACGTGGGTTATAGCTGGCTAGCAGTAAGATGATGAAAACATGGGTGTGGGAAGGGAGTCCCTTTAAGTTGAAGAACATAAGGACTATGCTTTAAGGAAAGTTACTGACTAGAATAACTTTGCTCACAGAGACTTTTAAAATAATCAAGCCATTTAACAATAATGCTAAACTTAGGGTTTCATAATTTCCTGGCTTCTTCCTTCTTATTCACTTATTTGCACAGGAAGAGACTGGCTGGTTAACCCGCTCACGTTGGGAGGGTAGGAAAAGAGTTTTCTGAATGACTCAGTTTCCAAATTAGGATTGTACAAACTATTCTGAACTTGGCGGGAAAAGTTCTAACTTTATTACAAACCAACACATATACATGGACCATGCATTTTCTTGATAAAGCAGCACTGAAATACGGCTCAGTGGAATCAAGGTTGCATCACCTTTGAAATTCTGGAGGAATCAATAGCCTGTGAATGGACAGCTGGGTTCTGAGTGGCCTCGCCCAGAGAGCTCTGGTGCCTTTCTAACCACATCGCCGTATCCAATCAACACAAACCTTATTCTACCCAGGCCTAAAAAAAACAAAGTCTGTGGTCAAAGTTTAAAATTTCAAAATGTAAAATGCAGAACATATGGAATAAGCCAACGGAACTTTGGAAAGAAGTTTAAATGTTACCTATCAGCATTCAATTTTGACTGGAATCCCACCAGGTAGTTTTGAGAAAAACTTAAGACTAACTGTCCCAGGAGACAAAGACAAGGTCACTTTGTCTTTTTTCCCCTCAAATGTCGAAAGAGCTGAAATTTTGCGCAGCAGAATAGAAAATCTCAAGGCTCTCAGTTTAACGGACAAGAAAGGTCTTGTCTGCATTGAAGGGTACACAGCCACAGTCTCTGTGACGGTGGCCTGTTTATGTAAAACATGTCTCCTTTAGTTTCATGGCATTAAAAGGAGTTTGTCTTACACGTCAACTCTTCTGGAGTACACCTGGGTCCCAGGAACTCAACTTCAAGTGATATCCTAGGGCTCCCAACCTGCTCCTCTATTATTTGTAGGACCTTCTGAATTCCTGCTTTTCAGTTAAAACATCGGAGCTAATTGCTGGTATTAATTACACTTTTAATTATTAGGAAATATAAGACCATTTTTGAGTCACTTGTTGAATCCAGAGGGCCTTTCCAATCCCAGAAAATAACTATCCTCATAATAACTCGTTCAGTAGCTAAGATTTTAATGACCATGGGCCACTGCGCACCGAGCTTAGCAGGGCATGGAGACAAGCAAGAGAGGTGCCAGCACCCGAATCCTATTTATCCTGAGGAAAGTGTAGGCAGAACAATGACTTGCTGGGGAGAGCCCTTCAATGCCAGGGGCAGCCACCCTCCCACACGGCGGCAATGCATCTGTTTTAAAACCATAGAAACAAAGGAGGCCTGAGCTGCAAATCTGATTCCAGCAGGAGCAATGCCCAGGACTCATATTTTACAAGCTCATAATTTATGATTTTATAAATCATAAACCCTATTTTACGACAGCGATTATAATCCCTGTTTCCATATTCTTGGCCATGAATATAAAAAAATGTACACCATTACAAGAAAACGAATACTTTTCATATCTGGTCTCAACTTCAAAGTGAACAGCACTGAGAAAATCACGCTGCTTATCAGTATTTTGAAATAGAGTCAACCTGCATCTCCCCACGTTTCCATTCAACACATAACACAACGTCAACAAAATCTGTCCTACCAAATATGACTCCCCATTTTGTGAACTTTGAGAATGTTCCAGTTTGCTAACAGTGTTCTAAACATGAGTAAAATGAATTTACAAATAACCTGAAAACTTCCAGTTCCATACAAAATGCTACCAAGGGAGGTGTGGTTAATGCATGAATCATCTTTCCAAAAATTTGATTAAAGCTTAGGGATTCAGGAAACCTCATTAAAAAAAAAAATTAATCCCTCTTAACTAAAGGAAGTCCTTAGGTAAATCCCATAACCTCCCTGGGCCTCAGTCATCTAAACAAGTCAAATCAGTAGGTTAAATCAGGTAACTCCTAAGGTCCCTTGAAGGTCTTCTGTGAAAAGACATTTGGGTTGGCCGTTGCTCTACGATCAGGAGAGCAGAGAAGGGATAGTGAGGGGGGATACGCAGGCAGCAGAGATGAGCTTGGTACATAGACACCTATCACTCCAGCCAGGACGGAGGTAACAGCAATGCACCTGCAGGCTATCTCCCCGGAAAAGCTCCTTCCCAGCAACTGCACAGAAGCATACAACCAAGAGCAGATCCAGCGATACCTCTTCAGAGCTGAAGTACTGAATCCGTTTTAAGAATTTGTTTAAAGGGATTGATACTATACAGAAGCTGAAGTCAATAAGAAAAAAAAAAAACTGGAATAACTATTAACTGGAATACTATGAATTTATTTTAAACCTAGGTCCTGGAAATCATCCCAATACTTCTAAGAAAGGTGGTAAGAAGCTGTAACTTTAAAAAAAATAATAAATTCTCCTTTTGCACTTATGGTTTTAAAGGTTCTCTTTTTATATACTTTGGCTTGAAGATCTCCACTGAGCCTTCACATCCCTAGATGGGTGTTCTCAAAAGACAGCCGTGGGGACACGCTAATGGTGCTCTCCAGCTGGAACTGAAAATGTGGTGGGCTTCGCAACGAAGAACCTGGCAATATCTCCCTCGGCTTTCACACCTCTGCAATCTAGGATTCTTCCAGTCCTGCTCGAACGCCAAGAGTTTCCATCGCTGTCCAGTAACAGCATGTGCAAGGCTGTGACTTGGGTCCAGTGAAGGACAGGGTAGGTGAGTCTGCATGAGCGGGAGCGAGGGCTCTGCCTGTGGAAGCCCCCGTCTTTATGCTGACCATGGTGCCCTGCCACTTGGCTGGATCAGGGACGTGCCACATGTGACCGCCATGTCCAGGACCAAGCAGTGTACCTAAGATGGAGAAGCTTTTCAAAGAGCTCAGTGGACAAGGAGGGGAAATGGTAGGAAACTACAAAACACTTTTAAACATCTCCCCCTCGAATTGTAATATATCCACTGTTCTACCTCCCCCATCAGTAATTAATAAGAAAGATGCACAGACACAGTTACACTCCTGAAGTATTTTCTGTGTTATAGAAGCTACTCTTTTAAAAATACAAATACAGCCCTGGCTGGTTTGGCTCAGCGGTTAGAGCGTCGGCCTGCGGTTCAGAGAGACCCGGGTTCGGTTCCCGCTAAGGGCACGTACCTTGGTTGCAGTTTGTCCCCGGCCCTGGTTGGGGTCGTGTGGGTGGCAATCACTCGATGTGTCTCTCTCACATTGATGTTTCTCTCTCTCTCTTCCTCCCTTTCTCCCTCCCACTCTGTCTGAAGATAAATGCAAAAAGGTCCTCTGGTGAGGATAAAAAAAAAAAAAAAAATTAAAATAAAAAAAATACAAATACAACCAGTTTCTTGTGTTGTTCTAAAAAATGGTTTCACAGGTTAATCTTGTCTGTTCTCAGCAAACCTCACAGTCTTCTCATTTCTTTCAGAGCTGATGAGTGTAACAATGTGTGTGTAAAAAAAAAAAAAACTGACTATCGAGTTTCCCAAATGCTAGCTAGGGCCTTAATTTCTCCCCATTAGTAAATATCTGTGGGTCAGAGCTCAGGAGGACGTTCCCCACAGCACAGAGCCTCAGGTTTAAAGCCACAGGAGCCCTGCAGATGGCTCCACTTCTCACATAAGGCCACTGTACCCAAAGTGGCCAGCGGTCATTCCTTAGATGCCTTCAACACGCCCGTCACTATCTGTCCTCTCATGCGATTCTCACAGCAGCGATCTGAGGAGAGGCACTCTCCATTTTTCAGAGGTAGAACAGAGACTCACCCTTTCTCCCTCCATGAGAGCATGCTAACTTCCAGCCTGCGTCACAGACTCAGACTCACTTGTCCCTGTTTCTCTATACAGTTGTTATATAATCCAGGGGCTGAGGTCCACGCTCAACTTTATGAGGGCACAAGTTAATCGATGCAAATGCTTCATGTAGAAAAAAATGTCACCAGAAATAGATACCACTTTCTAAACAGAAAAACCGCTATTCTCTAGTTTGTAATTCATGTAAATAAAATACAGCCTAGGGCCAAGTTTAAGAATTTTATAATTTGTTCAATTAGCATGTAAATTCACCTGGCAAAGTGTGAGTGTTTCAAAGCAGGAAGTAAAGCCCAAGTCCAACCTTCCACCAAGGCAGGGCTCTGCTGGACAGATGTTGG
The DNA here is from genome assembly GCA_030848825.1 of Tadarida brasiliensis. NCBI lineage: Eukaryota > Metazoa > Chordata > Mammalia > Chiroptera > Molossidae > Tadarida > Tadarida brasiliensis. The sequence goes on along the minus strand of CM061259.1, from coordinate 41,158,130 downwards.
ACAGCTTCCATCGGGCCCTTCCGGTACCGACAGTGATTACTTGGTATGGTGGGCAGTCCATCCCACTGTGAACTTGCTTTGTCTTCGTTTCCTCCTCAGTAATAGGCAGATTCAAGGGGTTTATGACTATACACTGGATGCCATGATTAGAGCTGGAGAATCTTAAAGCTGAAACCTATTTCTGGCAACTCCCAATTACCGCTGGGATTGGGGGTGTGGTGGGGGTGGGAAGAGCAGACACACAGGACACAAGACCTTGCAGAGAGAGCTCCTTAAGACATCGATCATAACATACCACAATCATCTCAGGTACCTGAAAGGTGCCCCAAACGACGCATGCCAACTTTTCTTGAATGTCTACACAAGTATGAATTTGTTCTCTGTTTCATTTAGGTATTCTCTACAGAGGCTTTGCAGCTCAATGAGCTATCTGCTCAAGGTCTTCTGGGTTCCTCTGTGTCATGCAGACACATATACTGAGCTGGATTAACAGTCACATGCCCAAATAAAGAGGGCTCTTTTTGTTCTTCTCATTAGAATGTTGTTACTATCTTTGGAGGGATAGAGAATTTAGTGAGGTGTTTGGGGTATATGCACCATAAATAGAAATCATACTACTTGTGATAAGCATACCAATCCAGAGGTGGGGTTTCAAAGGCAAAACCTTTAACTTCACAGCCTTTGTCATATGTCACTGCTGATCTTAAATGACAAGATGATTGAAGCCTTTTGATTTCCATGTTAAGATACAGAAATCATGTTGCAACAGTAATCCTTCAATGAACTTTTCTCATCTAAAGAAAAAGTAGACACCGAGAGCTCAAGGGTAATGGATTTAGCAATTGGGGCTATTAGCTCTGAGAGCTGTTGCTTGTGATGAGCAAACACACACCTCCACCCTAGCCTGTCTGTTGTCAGCCTGGACTGGATTAGTCTGTGAAAAGTTAAGAAAGCTTGGCAAGCGAACAGTTTGAAAGAACATTTTGTGTTTTCCAAACTTTATAGCAGGACAGTTCTGACAAACACAAATTATGTCTTGACATACTCCTGGGAGGTAGAAATGACACCCATCCAGTTTGAACAGAGATAAATTCAGGGACAAAGTGAATTCATGACTCATCAAGCTGCAGGCAGTGCTACAATGTGTGGGCACTGAACCTTTGCCAACAGGGGGCAGAGTGGGCTGCTGGAGCCACTCGCCGTGCTGGACTAGTGCTCTTCCAGACCCTTGGCATGCGGTCATGTGCTCCACCGTCTTGACGACCAAGTACAAAACAGTCTCCTTCAACAAGCCTGATCCCCTGTGGAAAATCCTCCCGTTCCCTTCCTGTAACTAGCAATCACTTACTTCTATTTTCTGCTTTTGTATGATTTGCTTTGTAAGTATCTTCCCAAGGAAATTTTAAGTTCCTTGATGACAGAGACCATTTCTATTTCATTTGTACTGAGCACATCCTCTCTAATGAGGAACAGAAGTATGAGGAGTGCTCAGGGAAAGCACAACAGACATCAAGCCCAAGCAGATTAAGGCTAGGAAGTGCTCCCACTGAACCATACGCCTTGTATTTGTTGGCATACATTCATCCGCACGCCAGGCAGAGCTAATGATTGGAAGGGGTTTGGAAAGGTAGGAAGGAGAGAGAGAGTCAGCCTTCTGCAGTGTACATTCTTCCCATGCAGGTAAAACTATCACCCTCTCACCTGATGCCACCTTGCCTCACCATGCACTCTGCTTCTCTAACTGCCCTGGGCTGCTTCTCTAACTGCCCTGCACACCGCTTCTCTAACTGCCCTGCACACCGCTTCTCTAACTGCCCTGCACACCGCTTCTCTAACTGCCCTGCACACCGCTTCTCTAACTGCCCTGCACACCGCTTCTCTAACTGCCCTGCACACCGCTTCTCTAACTGCCCTGCACACCGCTTCTCTAACTGCCCTGCACACCGCTTCTCTAACTGCCCTGCACACCGCTTCTCTAACTGCCCTGCACACCGCTTTTCTAACTGCCCTGCACACCGCTTCTCTAACTGCCCTGCACACTGCTTCTCTAACTGCCCTGGGCTGCTTCTCTAACTACTGCAAGTATGTCTGAGTGCCTTATGGTGTGGTCAGCCAATTACTCCCTGTGGCCTTAGGGATGCAGAGGAACCCAGTCAAACCATCCATACATTTCTCCTCTGGTCTATTATTCCAAGTTAGCACAGTCACCTTCCTGGACATAAGCAAATGGGAAACAAGTGAGGTGCTGTGAAGTATGGGAACTGCCACATTCATTCTGTTGGACTGGCTGAATACAGCTATTTTCATAGCCTGCATGGGCTGGACTGCTCTTGCCATCAAAAGGAAAGGTTGGGGAGCAAGGGAGTTCTAGGGCATATGAGAGGCAAAGAGGTAGGAGCTCATTCTGAGAAGATAAACAGTTGGATACAAGTTCCTGGTCGCGAGTTGTTAAGGTGCAGCGTACATTGTATCTTGAGCTGGAAAGATGACTTGGGCAAGCTTCTGATTCTAGGGAGACATTAGCTGGGTTTGCTTCCATAGGCTGAGCTAAAGCAGTGAGCAACACTGTCAGCTAGAAAGCAGAATGGTGCCACTATGGGGGCATTTCTTCCTTGCTTTCTGTGGCACCTTTTTGGTTTCCATATCATTGAAAACATTTGGTGTTTTACTGACAAGGAGCTATTTTTGCACTCACAAAAAGTTTATTCAAGTGTGAAATCTTTTTTTTTTTTCAAGATATCGATCACTCACATCTGGAGTTAGATTAAACACACATAGTCTCAGTAATAACCAGCCTCAGAAAAATCTACCTGGGAAACGCAATCACTGTTATTACTAGCAGGCATCATAAGAGTTAAAAACAAATACAAAATTGCACTGATTCAAGTTTTGATTTGAAGTTTTTTTGAACCAAAAATATAGTACCAGAACTAGAATTATGTAGCAATTCAATTGGAAAACACCTACAGAAATTATGCGTGAATGTGTGTGTGATGTGTGTGCTTGTGCAAACAGGTTCTGGGAACCCACGGCACACACAGAAACCCACTCGGCAGGAGTTCCCAGGGAGTTCTCTCCAGAGCAGGGCTGGTAAACTATGGCCCACAGGTCAAGTTCAGCCTGCTGGCTATCTTTTTACCCCTTGCAAACTAAGAATGGTTTTTACACTTTAAATGGTTGGGGGGAAAAAATCAAAAGAATATTACATGACATAGGAAAATTATGTGAATTACAAATATTAGTCCACAAATAAAGTTTTGACTTCCAGCAGTAAAAATATGTGGAAAAAGTTTTTCCTCTCTAGTATATAAGTAAACATAAAAGGTGTTAGGTAAGTATTAGATGCACATACACAGAATTGGAGGACTTTGGGTTTGGATAAGTCCTCTATCTTAGTATCTTGATATCTTAATGAGTTCTGCTAGTAAATGGTGGAGAGGCTGCTAACTGCTTTCTGGTTTCAAGCAGCAAAGGATGATAGACAAGCACAAAGAGAACTCTCAACACCCTATAAGCACACACAGATACCTTTCTAACAATTTGACATTAGAACTTGGCTTGGAATGTACAAACTCAGGCAAATGAACTGGGCATCTCAGAGACGATAATGGGGAAGGAAAGAATATCTTGCTTCTCACTGGACACTAGTAGAGAAACACAAATAGTGCCAAATTCCTCATATGAAGGCCAATGCTAACAAAGCTGTTCATTTTTCCCCAACTTGCCTAGTCAGCTGCTCATATTACCACTCATTAAGAAAAGCCAACATAAACATGTTTTAAGAGGATGGTTCTCTATGGCAACAACTTCTCAAGTAACTGACATCAGAACTACTGACAAGAGTCATACAGCCTCTGGGGAAAAGGCAGGTTTCTTGCCTCCCCGAAAGGTCCAGTGACTCAGGTGATAACATTTCACAACACTCTGGCCTTTACAAGATAAATGAGGCTCCTCCAAAGCCTGAAATGATCAATGTGACATAGGCACCAACTTCTCTGGATATCTAAAAATAATCCAAATTGACTATATTTTATAATTCTAGGTCAACTGGTTCACTTCCTTGCTTTCTGGAGGCAGGACAGAGCTTTTTTAGTAGCTGAAGGTTAATACTCAAAGCACAAAAAACAGAAACAGAAGCTAACAGAGGGCCCGGCTCTTCCACCTTTACTCCATAGGAAGACCTGAACATTCCTTAAGAATCATAACTCAGATTTAGGTTCTTTATTATAGAAAGCATAGCATTTTTGGAAGATTTTAGAGAATCTTGTATTTTGAAACTGGGACTAGAGTATGAATCTGGAACAGTTAGGATTATTTTTAAGAGAAAGGTATATTAATTTAGGCAAATAAAGTTATAAACAAAAGTCCCCTCTCTCAGTTCTTGTATACTATTTAAGATTAGTCTTCACATAGACTCTTTTTAATTGAGTAGAAATCAAAGCAGCAAATAAAACTATTTTAAGGAGTAAATTTGATAGGGCAAAATATTTCTAAGTTTAGAAGATATTTAAGTTGGTAAAAGTAAATTAAATTCTGAAGTGACCGAGTCATGCAATAAAAGCGAATTATACAACAATAAGATCTTGAGATGGCTGAGGTCCAAAAAGATTTGGCCATCCAGTCCTTCATTAACATCCATTGAGCAGCTACTATTTACCTGACTTGGGCAGGGGCCCAAGCAGGAGCTCCCGTCCTGGGGGAGACAGACTATAAAAAATAAAATAAAAAATAAGATCTGGGCAGATCTCATGTAAGTGTTCTTACCACAATAAATAATAATTACAACACATTGGGAGAATTTAGTTAGAATAGACAGAAACTAAACAAGATAACCATCTATAAAACAACTCCATAACAAAACCTCTGATTAAATTGAGATTACAATTCCAAAGAGCTCATAAAAAAACATTATTACTGCTATTAAATATATAATCTCTTAGTTTTACACAGCTATAATATTTTATTTCATAAGCAAGAAAGATATTAAAAGTTTAAGCAAAAAAGAACAAGTAATACTGCCTCCCTACCTGCTCAGATTCTAAAAAGGTTCTTGTCAATAGTCCCTACTGGCCCATCCTCTATGGAAATTCAATGCCCTGTATGTATCACAGTTCTTCTAAAACTACCAGGGAAGAAGTGCCAATTTTTTCTTTTGAAAACCTACAATCCATTGGGGCAAGATTTTTACAAAGTACAAAGTAATTTCTTTTTAATTATTAGAAAAATAAAAATATGAAGACATAAAACATAAGTTCCAATTTATAAAAATTAATATCAAACTATTATAAACGTTTCTAAAAGCTCACTGCCAATTTCTGTCCTGGTGTGTGGATCACACCTTGAGTGGTACTGGTAGAAAATACTAGCTAGTACAGCAAAGTGAGAAAGGTGCTGAAGTCAGTGTGTTCAGTGTAGTAGACGTGACGATGACCTGGGTGTCAAAAAATCTAACTCACATCTAACAGAATGTGTGATCTTGGACAAGTTATTGGCCTGTCTGGGCCTCAAAGTGAATCATCTACAAAACCAGGAAGTAGGATTACACAGTGATTTTTTCACACATACTGTAGTTTTAGCACAGCACACCTTTCTTCGAAGGAAATCTGGAACAGAAGGCCAGTATGTAATATATCAGAACTGCGGTTGAGGTGAGGCTGGGGAACCCAAAGCTCATGTCCTAACCCTTCTCTCCCCTTGTAAGACCCTTGAGGCATCGCTGAGGAACTCCTAGGGCTCTATGGGATACAGTTTAAAAAACAACAGCTATGCTTAATGGTCCACTGCCATTCTAACATCACTGTAGACCTAAATAATTTCATAGCACTCATCAACAGGAGACTAAGACACTTGCAAGAATAAAACTGGACCTTTGCTATTATATAATACACACATTCTTAAAGTTGTCGTTAACTTTTGGAATTCCAACAACTGACTGTCAGAACTATCCAGTGACCAATTTCTTCTGAAAATGGTAGCAAAGTATCAAGCTTGGTCTCCTCAGTACTATAAAGTCTTAGGTTGTAAACTGGGTCTCCTCTGATCCAGATGATATCAAGGTTGGCTGACTCTTCTGGCTTTACCTGCTGGGGCTCTGAAGAGGACCAAGACGGGAGCTGGTAACACCCAAACCCACATCACCGGTGTCCCCACCACCATGCCTGCAGACTCCGCATGAGATACAAAGCATTGCCTTCTCACCAACCGCTGGATGCGCTCTAACATAAAGGGAGGTTCCTCTTCATCCTATTTTCATTACATCACAGGATGAAAATCTGAGAGAATGTTATTTTTGCTTTCTTGGCAGGGCACAGGGATAGAAAGAAAAATGAGCCAATATTTCACTCTTCTCCTCCAACACTGGACCATCTGTGTATCAATTTCTTCTTATCACAGAAGCTGTTAAAACCATTTGCTTGATCTGTCAACAAACAAAAAGCCAAATCTAATCCTTTCAGGCCAAACCTATGTCCTGGCAAAAGTCTAACCAAACAGAACAGCCCAGTGACTTAGAACTCTTGGGTTGTTTTGGTACTCCCCAGCCCCACCTTCTTTTTCTTCGTCTTTTCTAAAGAGTGTCTTATTATGAAGTCATGCTTGTTAATCAAGACGACAACAGCTTTTTACTGGTATTTAAACAAAACACAATGACCCACTTTCTCATTTTTGGCTCTGATAGAAAGAAGAGGCAGGCCCCCGAACCCTGTCTGAAGTCCTTGCTGCCAGGAGATGGTCGGTTTATGTCTCTTGTCCTAGGACAGGAAAAGGATGCACTCTCAGCACCGTGTGCTAGCGAGAGATAAGACCAGAGATTTCTGTCCTCAGTACCTTATCAGCTTTTCCTGCTACTTTCCAGAGCAGACAGCACCATGACTGGCAATAAACTAAACTAGCCGAAGGGGGGTGGCTGGGTGTGTAAGCAGCTTGGGGATTGGAGGGAGTGATGTAGGAAGGGGTGTAGAAAGAGGAAAAGAGATGAGGCTTTTAATATACCTTAAAATGGTCTGGCCCAAATAAAATTGCCCTTAAAACAGAAAACACATTTTATATCTCTTTTTGTCATAACTGCAGCAACAGGGATAGAAGTGTTTATAAGAACTTCCTTTCTGGTTGGAATGCACCACCACTTTCCTTGCTTTGAGCCCTGCCCCTAACTGCCTTGGGCTACTGGCTCTTGAGCACGTAGCACAAGACCGATTTGCTGTGGATGCCCGGACGGGAGGCTGTAAACCTCAGGCTGCAGAGGGAATGCTTCCTCTGGGCACATGTGCCTCCATTTAGACAACCAGTGTTTGCTGGGCCAGGGCACTCACAATTCCATTTCCATGTTGCAAAGGAATGAGCAAGGCTATGAGACACTCCTCCAAATTCACTGATGACCTCTTTCATCATTCTGCAACAAATCACACCTGTGAATCCAAGAAGAATTATACCCTGTAGAAATCCTGCTCTTTGGGAGCTGGGGAGCAAATCTGCTAAGGAATCTGGACTAAGCAGGGAAATGGAAAATTAGTTATGGCCTCAATTATTTCTAATGAACTCATGTGAGTTCATTTGGCAGTCCTCTTAAAATTTTTTTATCATAAAGCTTTTCGAACATATAAAAAAAAGCAGAGAAAAAAGTATAATGAACCAAATGTACCCATTACCTAGCTTCAACAATTATCAACACATAACCATTACCAACTCTACTCCCATTCATTCAAAGCAAATTGAAGATACCATATACTTTCATCTATAAATATTTCAGTATGTATCGCTGCAAAGATAACAGCTCTAAGAAAAATCCGTAACTGTAACATTATCACATGAAAAGATTAACAGCGTTTCTTAACATCACTAAATATCCAGTCTCTGTTCACATTCCCTATATTGTTATTTCTTATTGCAACTTATTTGAATCAGGTCCAAATACTGTGATTAATTTATGTCTCTTGTTTCTTTAAAAAAAATTTTTTTAAAATATGTTTTTATTGATTTTTTAGAGAGAGATAGAAACATCAATGTGAGAGAGAAACATCCATCAGCTGCCTCCTGCATGCCCCCTACTGGGGATCAAGCCCACAACCTGGGCATGTGCCCTGACTGAGAATAGAACCAGGACCTCTCAGTCCATGGGATGACACCCAATCCACTGAGCCACACTGGCCGGGCTTGTAGCTATATCTTTGATTGACTTTGGTCTTTCTAAGGGAGCAGGCTTTTACATGGACTACACATTTCATGCAAAAATGGCAGATACCTGATAGAGAAGTGAAAAGAGGACAAGGCAAGTATTCTGTTATGAACAACCAGCTTGTTAAGTGACTTTGGGGGAAGAGTCTAGCTCTTTTCTAGATATCCCATTATTGAAATAGGAATATCTGTTGGCTGGCTTAGTCAGAAAAATCACTCTTCCATCTTGGAATGGAAGGTGGCAGAAAAATAACATGTCCTAAATCATGCCAAGTATGTATGGATCAAGTTTTAAGACTTCCTACAATCTAACCATATTTCCTTTTTAGGAAATGTGCAGGCAGGAAGAGCTGCACAGTCTGGCCAATCAGATAGATAAGCAAGGTGAAGAAGAAAAATCCTGATACCGAGTTCCCCTTAAAAACATATAACAATTTCAAACTACAGAATAGTGAATAATAATAATAATATAATCAGGAGACTAAAAATGGAGAACATAATCAGGAATCAATGGATATATAACAAAATCAAAATTTAAGAAAGCAATCCATAATAGAATGAAACAAATGAACCTGATTGTGTGACCAGTTGGTTGAATACCTACCTACAGAGAATGAAATTCTAAATGACTTTAAAACACTGAAATTTGACTGTACATAACCTAATGGGATATATCCTAAGGACAGAAAGAAATGGCCACCCCCCACCCCAAAGCGTCTATTTTTAAAAATTTTTTATAATCAAGTTATTGGTGTTATTCTGCAACTATTATGTATATAGTGGGAAATAGGAAAATGAGTGAAAAAAAAAAAAAAGACTGATGAGGTTAAGTCCTTGTAGTCCTGAATTTTAATTGGCAACATGCATATAAACTCACATTATATTTTATCATTAAAAAAAAATTGTAGTTCTATCAATGGAACAAAAGCCTAGGAACAAAAGCAACCTAGTGACAATAAGTAACCCTACTACTCAGACTGTAGTCTCTAAACATCATTTACGACCAAACGAACCAGGGAGAAATGGAAGATTCTGAGTCTGGGGCAGCAAATGTAAAAGAAGGGCCTGGAAAATCTTATATCAGGTAGGAAGGAGTGATCAAATACCATTTAGAGTCATGTCAGAAGAATTCAGGAAGTAAATTCAAGAGATTTCTATTGGGCAAAGATGGAAAATTTGATCATAAAGACAATAAATACAACATAGTGAAACAAAGCAAATATATTTCAACCCTCTGGTAATGAAAAGAAAAAAAAGGGAAAAGTCATTGGTGTCTTTCAGAGAGTGCTAGAGAACCTCCTCCACTTGAAAACTGGTAAATAAAAACAAATCAAGTATTTATTATTTATGTGTTACCTCAGGGTAATCAAATAGTAGATATATGGGAATTTCTGTTCTAAATTTCATTCTAAAAATGAAAAAGGAAAAGAAAGAGATATGAAGAGGAAATCCATAGACTGAAAGAAACTTAGGAAGATATATCAATCGTTATATGTGGTCCTTATTTTGTCTTCATTCAAACAAAGAAACTTAGAAAACCAAAATTTAGGATATTATGAAAATTGCAACTCTGAACACTTACTGATATTATGCAATAATGATCAATTTTAAAATTATAATAGTCTTGGAGATACACATTTAAAAACAGTCCTTTGACTTTACAAGATATATACTAAAGTGCTGAATATTTATGGATGAAATGTTATGACTTCTGGGATTTATTTCAAAGTAACACAGAGGGGAGAAGTATAGAGTGTACTTGCCCCTCTCCTTCCACATTTATAGTCTAGCCACATCCTATGCTTGCTCCCCAAAAGGCCCTTGGCTTCTTCAAGGATTGGTGTCTTTGTGGATATGGTCTTCTTTTCTCCTTGGAAGGCCTTTCGACCTGGCTGACGGCTACTCTTTAAGGTCCCACACTTATGTCATCATCACCACGTCATATATGTCCCAGACCTCTGGGACAGCACCTGACGCTTTTGCTCCAGTTGATTGTGTATATCTCTGATACCCCAACCAGACTGTGAGTAGGGATTGTGTCTTACTCATTTAATCATCTGTCATGCAACAATGCTATTAGAATTAAGTAGAAAAAGGAATTGGAAGGGTCTGAATCAGGGGAACTAGATAGGAAGAAAATGATTAAAATTATATTACTTTGAAGAAGAATGGTGAAATAATAAGAGATTACATTGAAAGAAGTCATGACCAAGACTCCAGGCTTGAGCCTGATCCTACGGTTTTAAGTCATCCAATAGATGACTAGAAAGCAGGCTCTGTCTTGGCTCACTTATAACTGCAATTCATAGACAGCTGATTTTTAAAGATGGTTTTATTGAATTTTTTAGAGAGAGAGGAAGGGATAAAGAGATAGAAACATCAATGTGAGCGAGAAACATCAATCGGCTGCCTCCTGCACGCCCCCGTCTGGGGATCGAGCCCGCAACCCCAGCATGTGCCCTGACCAGGAATCAAACCGACACCTCTCAGTCCATGGGTCGATGCTCAATCCACTGAGCCACACTGGCTGGGCTAGACAGCTGATTTTATCCATTAATTTTAAGAAAGTGTACCCAAGGTACCAGCCTATAGTTCTAGATCCTTATAAGGACAAAGGAGTCTAAAATAAACTGTGACCAATAATGATGATGTGTCATGCATCCTGATTAATCTAATTCTGGGTAACTGAGGTCCATTGAAAAACAAAATAATATGAATGTCATGCTTTTGTTTCCCTAATAATGTATTTATCACCTTAACAAGGAGGAAGGGATGGGATGAGTGTGAGGATGATAATCTAAAATTAAATGACTGATTTAACTGAATGAATAATGTCACTGTTTAACTTTTTAAAGTATATTATAAATGTTTTTTTAAAAAGATTTTCTTAGGATCATAAAGAAAGCAGGCACACAATTTCCAATCTGAAATGTTAGTAACTTTGCAATAAGAATTAGATAAATATCTAAAGCTGCTACTCTACTTACAAATCTCAATGTACATAGAAATAAAACTAAGTTTACTGGTTTCCAGAGTCTACTAGCTTCCTTTAGAAAGGGCACTGACATGAATGTTCAGATTTTACTTAAGTAAAGTCATTTCCCCAGGTCAGCTTTTCTATTGGAAGAAATAGAAACCCCACCAAATCTAGGTTACTGAAATCAAGACATAAAATAAGTTTAAGCACTCAGAGTTCAGGCTCACAAAATGCTTCAAAACCACTCAAGTAAAACTTAGAACCTCCATATGATTTTAAGAGTCAGAATGAGACTTACAAAAGGTGTCCTGGACAAATGTCAGAGGACAAACATGTCTGGAGGCTGGCTGTCATAACTGCTACTACTTTGCTTAAAACAACTCTTCCTGATGCAGAAAAGACAAGCTTGTCAACAGAACAGTGACAAATTAAAACCCCACCATTTCAGCCCTGTGCTGTTTGCAGAGACTAAGTGCTGTTAGAAGAAATAAAACTCTGAGCAAACTTCCTAGAGGCTCAGTTGGTTTCAGATAAGGCTCAACAGAACCTTCAGAAACAGAGACTTACCAGTACTCTGATACCTAATAAAGAGAACTCATGCCTGGCCAGTGTGGCTCAGCGGACTGAGCATCGTCCCATGCACCAAGAGGTTACCAGTTTGATTCCCGGTCAGGGCACATGTCTGAGTTGCAGGCTCCACCCCAGTGGGGGGTGTGCAGAAGGCAGCTGATGAATGTTACACTCTCACTTTGATGTTTTTCTTCTCCTGTCCTCTCTCTCTAAAAATCAATAAAATAGCACCTCTTAAAAAAAAAAAAAAAAAAAGACAACTCATATTTTAAACCTTACGAAAGAAAAATATATTTGGAAAATTCCTGTAGAAAGTTTTAGGTTAAAAAAATTTTTTTTGGTTGTTATAAAGTAGTTCAATGGAATTACGTAAAATTACAATATAATGACTGGTAAGCATCAAAAATATATTAAACTACACTTAGAGCTATTAGTGAAATCCTACTAATTTAGGTGTAGGTTTAAACTACTTCTCTTATTATTTCTATAAAAGGATTAGCCTAGCAAATTAACAAATCAAGAGTCCTCAATACTTTACTTTAGAACCAAAGTCTACAAAAGACAATATTCCTGAACTCCATCCAATAGTGTTTTGGTGATAAATTATCCAAATGATTTAATTACAAATAGTTTGAATCACAAAGAACTGCTAAGGCTAAGGGAAGTACTTACTTAAATTACTTAAAAGAAATGCTTTCAGGTAGCTTCAAGCAATTTAGTGATGCTCATTTACATACAAACATTTGTTGTACTAATTACAGTTAGTTCTTATCAAAGCAATCCCATTGTGACAGTTTAAAGAATAAGCTGGGATTGAAGCTGTTTTCTCCTGTGGAACAAAGGTTCCTAAACCTCAAATCTTATTTGTGGAATATAATGAACAAAATAAGCTGATGAACAAAATAGACCCAGAGACACAGAAGTAGGGTACAGACTGACAAACCTCAGGGGGGGTGGGGAGAGAAAATCTCGGATGTAAATACTTTTCTCAGTACTGAACAAACAAGTGTTGAAAGATCAATTTTTAAGTATTCAACTTATGAATGTATGTTGCTTTAATATGTATGTCTGCATCTATCTCCAGGGGTGGGCAAAAGTAGGCTTACAGTTGTGAGTACATGAAACAAGAGTTTATTCTTGTATTATTATTTATTCATTATTGTACTATTTTTCATATAAATAACTGTAAAATAAACCTACTTTTGCCCATCTCTGTATCTATCTATGGGTACACACTCCCCATGTAAGGATGAAGTAATGCATACCATAAAGGAACACAAACAATGTACTGTGAATAGTTCTTTCCTCCTTAGCTAGATAATGTTTACATTTGTTGCCAGGCAAATCAAATTAAAGCTGGTAGGATTAGTTTCCTAAAGATTCTGGGCTGGGTAGATCACTAGACGCTGAAGGGATTGGGGTGGCTATCATGGCAGAGCTAGGACACGGTAAACAGCAAGATGAAGTTCTCCTTCTGTCCCTGGAGGTGCCCAGGCTGCATATGACATGAAATGTTCAAACTTTACTGAGATAGAGTAGCTTCCCCAGGTCAGCTTTTCTGTTTGTAGAAATAGAAACTCCACCAAATCTAGGTCACTGAAGTCAAGAGACAATGAAGTTTAAGTACTTGTTAAAAACTTATTTGGGCCCTGGCCAGTTTGGCTCAGTGGTTAGAGTGTTGGCCATGGACCAAAGGGTCTCAGGTTCGGTTCCCAGTCAAGGGCACATACCTGGGTTGCAGGTTTGATCCCTGGCCCTGGTCAGGGTCATTCAGGAGGCAACCAATCAATGCGTCTCTCTCACATCAATGTCTCTCTCTCTCTCTCTACCCCCATCCCTCACTCCCTCCCTATCTAAAAAAAAATCAACGGACAACTATCCTGGGGTTTAGATTAAACAAACAAACAAATAAAAAAACTTATTTGGAGTTTATGATTCTCTAATTTTCTTTTCAATTTTCATTAATCAAAAATGCCTCGTAAATTATCCTTCATCATTTGTTTGTTTCCTTGTCAATATATTTTATTGAAGAGTCATTAAAAGAAATGAGCCAGCTGAGTTTTCTGATGGCCAGAGAAATCTATTATTTTCTCAATTTCTCTGTTGTTCTGTAGTAAATAACAGTGTAAATCTGTGATAATCTGGTGAAAGAGGATACATAAGTTAGGTACAATTTATCATGTGCCACCAATGTGAAGAGCCTTAAATTTTAGGTGAATTTCTTGGGGGCAACGAAATCTGATAATTAACTGCCAAGGCCGAGTCTGTGAATGGCTTCAACACTTTCTGAAGTCAATGAAAAAGAGAAGAGGCCCTAATGTTACTCCTCTCTCCTCACATAATTTGTTCTGACATCTGTTTCTGTAACACCAAGCAGCTCATCTGTCATTGGTAAAAAGGGGAACAGTGCGACAGTAAGATGTGGAAGTTATGTGATTTTTCCAAGGCCAAGGGAGTCAGGATGGTGTAAGTATAATTACACCACCAGAAGCAAAGAAAAAACACCCAAGCCTCTCAGCTTGGCTACTGCTCAAGCAGGACCCCTTCTGCTCTATTTTCAGAAAATTAAGATGAGCACTGGTACTACTTCCTTCCCACTCACTGTACGTTCACTTGCCTATCATTTTATTGCCATTACTATTAACTATTTTTTCTCACATTTCACCTGATGCTGTGAAGTCCTTTAACCTTTTTCATGGACCCATCCACTTCTGCCAAAGCACTTTCACTTAGTCTTGTGCCACAGTGAATGATGTGCTGGGCCCCCAGACCCACCCTTCAGAACTAAAGGGTTTGCTCCCCCAGGGCCTGACAACTCTCAGCTCTCAGTTCCTCTCTGGGAATAATCACCAGGCCTAAGGTCACACTCCCATTCCTGGGGGTCAGGGGGCTAGACCAGTGACTAGTCAATACAGGCCCATAAAGACCCAGCCTCCTCCAAAGATCTGGGGCAGTTCTGAAGAGGCCCTTGCGGAGTCAGCTGAGGACGTGTGATTGCATCACGGCAGCCCAGCTTCTGCCCACTGCTGCTTCCTCCCAGCCAGTAACCCTGAGAGCACCTCCCAATGCACTTCTTACATGCTATTTAATGTCCCTTTTAGAGTCTGCGTCCCAAGGTACCCACCAGCAACAGGACTCGAATCAGGCTCCCTCCCCAGAGCTCTCAGCTGGCAGCAGACTGCATATCCCTGTGTTCACCTTAGGTGGCCCCAAAGCTTACAGGCCCACTCTGGTCCTTAATAACTTAATATGTTCACTCTCTTGTTTTTGAGCATTTTTAAGATCCTCTAAGTAGTCACCTTGATCTGAGTGAATTATCTCATGAAGCAACAATGTGAGTGTGTGTGTGTGTGTGTGTGTGCGCGCGCGCGTGGGTGTTGCATGCGTGTGGGTGTGTAAGAGAGAAAGGGGTGGTGGTAGGGAGGCAGGCAACATGCGTGTTCTTGGTTACAAAAATGTATAGATTTTAGCGGTGTACCTCTTACCCAATTTTCCCCATAAGCTCTATTATTTTTTAAGGGAATTTTGCAACATGTAACATTTTTCATGAACACATATATTGCGTTATAGCAGAAATGCCTATATTTGACATTTTATTTTGTTATATTTATATTTTATACTTGATATTAGTACTTAGTAGTTGACAATATCAACTACTGTCTTTCAGATTATGTTGTAAGTTACATGAAGGCAGGAACTATTTATGTGGTAAAGAGCCATGCAAGGGAAATTAATGATCAAAGGGGAGCCAGCAGGGATGGTAATTTATGTTATAAAAATATTCAGTGTAGGGTTTCTTTAAAAAGTGAATGTGTTAAAGGACACTATGAAGATGAAATCAACAAAATTCAGAATATGAAAATGTCAAGGTTTCTCCAACAAGAACATGCAAAGGAAAAAGAAGGAACTGGAACTGTTAGGTTAAGAGTCTAAAACAATTATCAATTAACTGCAACATATAGAACTTCTTGGATCCTGATTCAGACATACAAAAAAATTATGAGACAACTGGGGAAATCTGAACACTGACTGGATTTGATGATATTAAGAAATTGTGGTGTCCAGCCAGTGTGGCTCAGTGGTTGAGTGTCCACCCATGCACCAAGAGGTCGCTGGTTCAATTCCGGGTCAGGGCACATGCCCAGGTTGTGGGCCAAATCCCCAGGGGGGGCATGTAGGAGCCTGCCAATCGATGTTCTCTCTCTCTCATCGATGTTTCTATCTCTCTATCCCTCTCTCTTCCTCTCTCTCTAAAATCAATAAAGAAACAAAAAAAGAAATTGTGGTTAGTTTTTTAGGTGTGACAGTGATACTGTGATTGTGTAAGAGTCCTTATCTTTTAGAGACAACAATGAAATGCTTGATAATATAAGATAGAATGCCATGATATCTAGGAACTGCTTGGATAATTGGGAAGAGCCTGGGTGGAGAACAGCTGATACAGACTGGCTATGAATCAATCATGGTTAGACTGGGAATGGGTAGGTAAGCACTCTTATTATTCTACTTTCATTACATTTTAAGCTTTCCCTAATAAAATGCTTTAATACAAAGTGAACGAACGTCGGCTACTACACAATTTTTCTTGGAGTGCACTAAGTAACCCAAGGTGTCTGTATGTAAGTGAAAGTGACCCTGAACTGGCCTAACTGAAGCTGACAGTTTCATTATCATAAGAAAAATCACCTTGGACTCCCACAAAAGAAACAAGGCGGAGGGGAACCGACCAAGGCAGAAAGGTAATCCCATCTGTGCGCTGACTCAGACAGGAACAGAGAAGCCAGCAAAGCGGTGCGTTTCCCATATGAGATCATGGATTGGCCACCAGCAACTGCTACTAATGTTAGAACAGGGTTTTTCCCTGAAAAGGTCACAATTCCTCTCACTAGCAAAACAGGAACTGATCCTAACGGGAGTATTATGTAATACCAGGGAACTGAGGAGATTGGGAAAAGCAGGATGAGGGGTAAGAAGAGCTACAGGGTGACAGGATGAAGGTGGAGGCGGGGAATGGAAAAGCCATTCTCAGGCCCTTAAAGGGACCAAGTCCAGGACAACTTCCTGCTAGCCTCACCCCTTCCAGGTAGTTCCTTCTTTCCCTCGATTACCAGGCAAACTTTAGGCCATCAGAACATGACAAGGGAATAAAATAGCTCATCTTCTCCATAGCTAATAAGTAGAACCTCGGTAAAAAGAAGAAACAGGGGTCAATGAAAAGGGGCGCGTACTGGACGAGCTTCCTTTCACTGTAGAGAGAGCCCTGGTCAAGCGAGGGAAGACTTGTCAATCACAGGGCCCATAAGCAACACACTTTACAGGCTTAGTGGCAGAGCTAAAAATGCTAGCTCCTAAAGAGACAAAATGTGTGAATTTTTGAAAAGTTGCAACACAGCATGTCCATTATGACTGCTTTTGAGACTGCCAGCAAACAGCAGACACCATTTCTACCACACCCACACGCCTCCACATGCCAAGGTTAATTACGGTATTCTCTGGGTGTCTGGATCATGGGTACTTTCTTCTTCATGCATATCTACAGATAATTTTTCTACGGTGAATATTTACTGCTTTCCTAGTGAGAAATTAGAACACACACAGAAAAATAACCTGCAAGCTGGAGGCAGCGTGCTCTTCTTCTTCCAGGATAATCACATTTGGGTCAGACTGCTATTGTGCCCAAGCTGCAGGTGCTGGCCTTTGTCACCGAACTAATCATAGGAGGTGGCATTTTTCAGTTCCTTCTACCACTTGCTCCACACTCTTTCCCTCATCTTTTTCACTTCCAGATGGTCCCCATATCTCTCTCTCAAGGTTCTTCCTCCCATGAAACCCCACCAGCTCGCGTCTACAGGGATTGTAACAGGCAGACTGGAAAAACCTTCCATCCCATGGGAGTGCCGGGACAAAGCAGTCAAATGAGCACGAAGGAGGCTTATCAGGAAGACAAAGCTCAAGGGCAAAGGGGCTTTGGAAGATGTGGACAAGTCCACGAAACACGTTCAGGAAGAACTTCACAGCATCAGGTGACATGTGAAAAAAAAAAAAGTTAACAGAAACGGCAATACAATGATAGGTGAGTGAACGTGCAGTGAGTGGGAAGGACGTACACATCTGACTGCATGGAAGGCCAGATGCCACTCACATTTTGCTTCTTGGTGTTTCTTACTGAAATGATCAGTATCTCCAGACTGGCTCCTCCCTTGGCACTCCTCGTCCCAGTGACCCACACTGTCATCTATTCTTGCAGCTGCCTAAGCCAAGTCAGCCTCAGAGCTTCCATATTCATTTGGACCCCGAGTCCTGGAGCACCTACAGTATCCCTCGAATCTGTTCCTTTCTCTCTAGCTCTCTGCCACAGCACTGGCTCAGGCTTTCCATGATTCTCTGAGAAATTCTCTGGAATAACAGCTTCTTAACTGGATTGCCTAGTTAGTCCTGCCCCCTCCCACACTCATTCTTATTTTCTTATCTCCTGCAGCTAAAAGTTGCAAAAATAATCATGCCCCCTCTCCTAGGTTTCAAATCCCTCAGTTGCTCCCAAATGCACACAGAGATTACAGTCTAAGCTCCTAGCATGTGTCTTAATAGGGCTCTCTGGAACACCCTCCGCCCACCCCGACCCCCAGCTTATGGGAGCTAGGCCCATCTCTAACACTCACTTCAAAAATCCAAACTGATTATAACAAGACTTTCTTTTCTTCTCATAGCCAACAGCCTGTAGTGGTTTCCAACCCTTTTCAGGGAAGCACACATAGCAAATAATACGTACACAGCATCCAGGGGTAAATGTATTGGGGCAGCTGCAGGTGACCAGCCCAGGGACATCAGCTGCTCCAGGACCTACCTGGCCACTCCCAGGGTTAAGGGGATCAATATCTCAGCACACCTGCAATCCATTCATGGAACACTGACTGCTAAACTCAGCCTTAGCAATACTCCTATTTCTATTTAGGCTTCAATGCAAAGTTGGAAACACATTATATTTCTTTAAAAGGGCTGGTGGGGTATTTTTGTTTGGGGAGCCCCATACCCTCTGCCTTTGTGGCTGCCCCTGCTATGCTTAGGAAATCTGACTGCATATGATTTTCTAGTAAGAGTTTGAGTTCAAAGCTAGAAGAAAGGCAAGAGAGGTGATGGCGTCTCTCCAATGCTGTCCAAGACAAAGGGACTTGGCACTGGCCTGCAGTGCTGCTGCCGTACTTGCCAGGGATGCTGGTGGAAGTCCTCTTCTAGCCTGGCCAGAAAGAATCTAGCTTTTGGAAGGCCTATGGCTCTCAGGACAACCTCCTCATCTCAGTCTGCACAGAGGTGCCCCTAACACAATGCCTGGCATGGTGAGAAACTCTCAACTCCCTATCTGGCCAGGCTTCCCCTTTCTTCCCTTCTATTACTCGGCCGAACAAGAGGTAGCACTGAAGCTTGTTTACATTTGTACCACAGTCTGAGTCTGAGTCTCTTAAAGGTCTGGTTATTTAGAGACCTGGACAATCAGGCTCTAGTCAGGGTCGTGCAGACCCTGCACAGCACGGTGTGCCTGTCTCCTAGCACCCTCTCCCGGCACCCTCTACCTCTCTGTGCTCTTCCAACTTCATGTTTGCATGTGATGCTACTTCAGCACTTACCTCACTAACCCACTGTCCTTTATGGAAGGACACCTCCACCAGGAAGATGAGAGCCCACGTGAGGGTTCCCACGGGGCCATGTGCCCACCTCCCGCACAACAGTCACCATACTGCACTGAAATGATGTACCGTTCCTCTCCTCCAAGGCACTGTGAGCTCCTGGGGGGAGGGACCATGCCTTGTCTTCCCAGCCCACTGCTTTGAAGTGTGCCTGGAACACACACAACGAATGCTCAATAACTGTCTATGGGATTCGTGAATGAAATAAAGAGAATTTATAATAAAAAGAAATAATCTCAGAGATTGAATTCATGAGAGATTTCTAAATGGCAAGTCATAGCAGACCACAGGGACTCACGTAAGGCTGAATGTAACAGAAAGCAAGAACTAATGAAAGGACAAGATTGCTTTAATGTTGTGATACATGGCCCATAGTGTACATGACTCTGAATTAGTAACAAAAGGTAGTCTATGTAGTGTGTGTGCACATGTGTGTGTATATACACACATATACAGGGTGGGGCGAAAGTAGGTTTACAGTTGCTCATATGGAAAATAATACATTAATAAGTAATAATATAAGAATAAACTCTGTTTTATGTACTCACAACTGTAAACCCACTTTTGCCCCACCTTGTATATATATGTCTATATGATATAGCCATAAGCTGTGTTAATTACTTACATCATAAGGTGCATTATATACAGTTGTAATATATAACGTGTGATTAACAAAATAAACTATTTTATTATTTGAGACTCCCATCTTCCTGCCTATTCTAGGGTACTGCTCACCCTTTTCTCTTTTTAGGCATCTCTCATTCCCATGTGTACGCTGTCTCTCCATGCTACACTCTCAGCCATGTTTCACACAAACTTTTTAAAAAATTTTTATTTAATGATTTTTAGAGAGAGATAGAAACATTGATTTGTTGTTCTACTTATTTGTGCATTTATTGGTTGGTTCTTCTGTGTGCCCTGACGGGATCAAACCTGTAACCTTGGCGTATCAGGACAATACTCTAACCAACTGAGCTACCTGGGCCATGTATTTGCCAAAGCAGCTCCCCCAAGTGTGTTTCTTAGTACACTACTCCAACCCTTGTCAACATCTCTGGAATGCCTACTGTGTGCCAATACTTCCTAAGGGTGGAGAGCTTGCCCTTGAGGAGCTTCTAGAAGCATAAGCTTGATGAGTTCCTGCCCTTAAATCCATACCTACTTGTGTTTGCATTCCCTGAGTGATTTTAATGAGCATATTCTCTATGTAATCCTCTAGTAGTAGTGGGTCTAAAAAAATAAAAATCTCAAACCAAACTATTATTTATGGTGCAAGAGTTCTCTGAGCGAAAAGTTGCGTTCCTGAGCTCAGTTTGTTCAAATGTTTTGACCTAAACAATTACTTTCCTACTGAAAAGCCTCAAATGGGCTAACGCTAAAGGAAGAACACACATGTCCAGTGGAATGTAGGCACGTATTTTAAGTTTTACTATGAAAAGTCATTATTTTCAATAACCAAACAAAAAGGGCTCTATTTTCAAAACTAAGTAGAGTGAGTTTACAAGTCATTTAGCCTCGGGGATCTCTGTCAAAGCAGCAATGGGAATAGAGTTAATGAATGTTGTTGTAACAAATCATGATAATATGAGTCACTTCTCAGCATTTTAGCATATTCCTTATTACCTATACAGATTTAACTTAAGATAAACTTAAAACAAATATTATTGCAGTGAGTATCTATTCAGATTCAACCAAGGGGCAAAATAAGTCAGTTGGGGTATGTGAAAGCTATGCTGCCTGGCATCGTTTTTTTATTTTTTATTTTTGTTACAGATGTTTCTCCTTTTCCCCCCATTGATACCCTCCTCCCAATCCCGCCCCACCCACAGAATTGTTGTCTGTGTCCATTGGTTATGCTTATATGCATAAGTTCTTTGGTTTATCTTTTCCCTCCTCCCCGCCCCCTCCTCTGAGGTTTGTCAGTCTGTACCCTACTTCCATGTCTCTGGGTCTATTTTGTTTATCAGTTTATGTTGTTTATTATATTCCACAAATAAGTGAGATCATGTGATACTTGTCTTTCTCCGGCATGGCTTTTATGTAAGAGGACAACCACATGCAAAGGTTTAGAAATGGTTTTTTTTTTAATCCTCACCCAAGGATATTTTTCTATCCATCTTCAGACAGACTGGGAGGGAGAGAGAGGGAGAGAAAAGGAGAGAGAAACATAGACGTGAGAGGGACACATCGACTGGTTGCCTCCCGCATGACCCGACCAGGGCCGGGGATGAACTGCAGCTGAGGTACGTGCCCTTGACCGGAATCGAACCTGCAACTCATTGGTCTGCAGGCCGACGCTCTACGGCTGAGCCAAACCAGCCAGGGAGGTTTTTAAAATGTCAAGAACAGATTTGCTAATCCCTTAGAGGCTGTCATTAATATAACTCTTCACTGATTTTTCTCTTCAAAAATGACAATGTTATGGAAAGGCAATGAAGGGGTATTTCTAGGAATGGCTAGTAAGAACCAAAGTATTCATGCTCACTCATTGGTAATTTATCACCAATTAAAATTTGTCGCTTCAAATAGATCTTAAAATATACAGATCCTATAAACATTCACACAAACATCTGCTTTAACCTAAAAAGAAAAGCAACTTTTGTTTTCTCACAAAAAGCAGCTTTATTATAAAAGGCTATTTGCTTAAAGCTGAAACAATATTACAAAGCAAAGAGGTTATTACTTCTAAATGAGTGGAAAGAAAATCTACGCCTTCCAATGAGACTTTTGGGACTGGAAAGTGAGATCGGAGTGCATAAATATTTTTAAGATGGCAGTTTGTTTTTAGCGCTGTCATAGACACAAAGTGCTCTGAATTCTTCCCAGGGACAGAAAGCCCATCCATCTACTGTATTTATCCAGGGCAAGCTTCCCTGCCATGTCAGACTGGGACATCTGACATTACTGAAGAAGAAAGACAGTGATAAAGGAAGTAGAAGTTAGAAATGAGCACATCACACATTTCCAAATATTTTAAAAGAGGGTAAATATAATGCCCATCTAGAAAGTAGCTATTCATCATTTAGAAAATCAGAAAATAAAATTCAAAAGCTTCTTGACTTTATAAGTGCAAAATTCTAAGATTAATTTACTCAGCAACAACAACAAAAATCATTTGGGCTGGATGAAAGTGCTAATATCAAAATAAGAAAATTCATCACACCTACATGGCTGAGGGTTATCAAGCCTCCACTTTGGCCAAATAAGTTCACAGAATTTCTCTGAGCTACAGACCAAGGACCTGGCTCACTCCCAGGCTGTCTGTCTTAGCTGCCATAATCAATGGAGCAGAAAGGGTCCTTTCTAAAGGTGCCCACAAAAATTTTAAACAATCAATGTCACCTTACATTTAAAAAGAAAGTCTTTACCTTGTAACTGTGACTTACTTTACAGTCACTGCTTACAAGAAAAAAAATTCAAGATTCTCAAAGCATACTATATATTACCTAAACAGGTAAACTTAAAATTAAAGTGATCTCACATTTTTAAATTAAAATCTACCCTATGGTTGGTAGGTAGGTAATTCCAAATGTTATGACCATCATCCCCAAAACAACAAGAAGGGCCTTATTCACAAACAGCATTTGAATCTTTCTCACACTGCCTAAGCGTCCTTCCCTTCAACTGCACACAATAAAACGGAGTGACTGCTTTAAGTGCCCGAGGTGGTTTAAGAAAAACCATTACCTTCACAGAAGAAAGGTAAAGGTATTTCATAAAGGGAATTGGTTGATGAGTTTGGGTGCCAAGTGGTGAAAGAGCTTAGAGGTTTGGAGAACTAGTGGGCTCCAGTGAGAATGAGACAGAAGATTTCTGCGGTTGCAGATGATCCAATAACAGCTGAATGCATGGAAGTAGCTTGTTTGCTCAGATAAGAAAGGCTTCTAAGAAACGGTGGGCAAAAACCAGGTGGCAGGGCAGGCCTGGGGTGGAGAGCTCCCACCTGAAGTCAAAGACCCCAGGCAGGTAGAAGGCACAGGTGTTCCCTGGGCCAAATGGAGCTTAAAGAAATTTTGATTTGCTTAACTTCAACCAGAATGGAGATAATCTGTAAGAATCTGCTGAGTTACATCTCTTTTACCTTGTATTTCAGCCTCCATCACAATATTCACTTGGGCATCAGATCACATTTCAGAGAGTAGAATGGAAAAGGGAATGACAATCATCTTCTATTATACTGATGACCCAGCTAACTAGGCATGCCTTCCACATTGCTGTTCTATTTGTTTAGTTTCATTCTGGCAATATATTTTCCTTAAAACATACAATTTTTAGGACATAGGAAGTCCTAAAAACTAGCTTGACTTAAGAAGGGTCCACAGTCAAGTACGTAACAAGCTTTGGAGATGTACCATGGTCATTACCACATAAAAGGCTCTAAGAAGGATGCAGTAAATCAGGGGTGGGGAACATCCGGCCCATGATATAAGGCCGGTGAAATCAATACCAACTAATATCACATGACTCACCAAATTAGCCTGACCAAATATAGCAGGCTAATTTTTAAGTTGATAATTTTGTATGGCCCCTGAATGATGTTATAAATATCCAAATGGCCCTTGGCAGAAAAAAGCTTCCCCACCCCTGCAAAACAAAAAACGTGTTATATTATTATGTTTAATCTGGTGTTTCTGATATATGTGAACATAAGTACGTGACATGAAAGCCATCAGCCTCTTCCCCTCTCTTTGCCCCCAACATCTATTAACACCATCCATCGTTCCAGGAAACACCTTTTGGGAAGCCCTGACCTACAGCAATGCTGACAGTAAGAACCAACCAGAAGAAACAGTCCCCCAGCTTGAACTGCAGCTGATCCAGTCCGTCTCCCTGATCCCAGCACAGCTCCCCTACATGAATCTGCCGCATGATGAAGCAGTACGGCAGCGACAATGCTCGAGTTAGAAGTCAAAAGACCTGGTTTTCGAGCACAGATGATGACACTTTCTAGGTTGAATCTTCAACCAAGTCACTTCAACCTCTCTGAATCTTCCCCTTTTGATTCCTCTCTTGCCTAACCTCTCAGGTTTGGAGTGTCTAAAGACCTAGGATGGAACAATGTTGCGACTGTACTCTCTAAAAATAAGGCATGATTATTATTGTTGAACCATTCCCTGTATAATAAAAAGGCCCCACTTGAACAGCATTGACCTTTTGCCTTTAGCTCAGACCTGCCAGGTAGAGCTTGGACGAGTCAATAGTGGTGCTCTACCAATCTCAATTAAAGTTTTGAACACATGGTTACAGAAGGCAATATAGTTGTTACAAAAAACAAATAAATAAAACTTTCTGCCCTGGCCAGTTTGGATCAGCGGTTAGAGCGTCGGCCCGTGGACCAGAGAGTCTCGGGTTTGGTTCCTGCTAAGGGCACGTACCTCGGTTGCAGTTCATCTCCGGCCCCAGGTGGGGTCGTGTGGGTGGCAACCAGTCGATGTGTCTCTCTCACATCGATGTGTCTTTCTCTCTTCCTCCCTCTCTCCCTCCCGCTCTATCTGAAGATAAATAAATAAAATTTTCTGAAGACAAAAGGGTCTAAATCATGTCTATTCTTATAGTTTGGGGTGTATCAATAAAGAATTATTTTATTCAAAATAAAGAGAACCTGTGAATCAAAGATTTAGAAAAAACATCTAAACATAGATGCCTAGGACCCAGGACACCTGAAATTCACTTTTATTTCTAGTGCACCATCATCATGACAAAAAACTTCCAAACCAGCTTTTGGTATTTTCTAATAATTTATAAGGGAAAAAAACCTGATAGCATACTTTGTTACAGAAAGGAATTCATAATTTCTTTAGACATTTGTAATTAGGAAATGGTACAATAGCAACAAATGTCCTTTCAGGTTCTGAGAGAGAGAAGGAATTTACATTAATGCATCAATATCAGAAAGATGTCATCCTACCACTGCATTAAAGTATAAAGTTCTAAATGATGAATTAAGTCAAAACAATAATTGCTATTTTACTTAATCAAAAATAAAAGCAAGCATTTTTAAGGTGAATAAATGTAAAGTATTTGCCTTGATTTTTCAGGAATAAGAGCTACACTAGAAATAAAGAATAGATGATGAGATAGAATCCATTCTGGATTTCTCCTATCAACAGATGTGCTTCTCAGATGACCGTATGACATGGGTAGGCTTTCAAACCTTTGGAAAACTTCCCTGAATTTCTCCTAGAGCACATCTGACTTGGGTCAAGCTTGTTAAGTGCTCACTAAAGTGTGCACATGAGCATGTTGTTGAAATGCTGAGGGAAGCACAATTCTCAACCTCATGGAGCTATTTAGTTGCCTTCCACACCCTCTCAAATCCATTTGCCTTAAACATAACTGGAAACAGCTCAGAATGAGGTACTGGGCTACATGTATCACTTTACCGGTTTGTAACCAGCACATGGTTAAAAAAAAAAAAAAAAAAGTCAATACAAAGGCATACTTGCATTTGATATACATAAAAGAAAACCTAAAATGGAAATTACTAAAGACAAAAAAATAGACTTTCTTGTTATCAGTCAAGCTTGCAGCTAGGACACCTGATTAATAAAAGTCAGTCAGGCAATTCAAAAGCTGTATTGGTGGGTATTTAGGCAAAGTCCTTGGGCAGTAATCTGGTGAAACCTAAATCCTTCCATATCCTTATCAATTGTTTTTGTAACTCTCTCAAAAAGGGAAAGCCACCCTTTCAAACTTCAGAAGAGGTGAATTCTTACAAGCCTAATGGCCTAGTCAGTGTTTCTAAAACTGAGTATCACAGTTACCTCAAGGCTGTTAAAAAACATCTATTTTTAGAGTCTAGCCAGAGCCTACAATATGTACTTTTAAAAAAAATTATTTTTTATTGTTGACAGTATTACACATGTCCCCCATTTCCCCCTCCACAACACCCCTTCCCTCTGAGATCTGTCAGTCTGTTCCATGCATCCATGCCTCTGGACCTGTTTTGTTCATCAGCTTATTTTGTTCACTAGATTCCACTTATAAGTGAGATCATGTGACATTTGTTTTTCTCTGACATTTGTTTTTCTAAGCTTACTTTGCTTAGCATAATAATCTCCAGGTCTATCCATGCTGTGGCAAAGGGTAAGAGATCCTTCTTTTTTACAGCTGCATTGTATTCCACTGTGTAAATGTACCTCAGCTTTTTTATCCACTCATCTACTGATGGTCACTTGGGCTGTTTCCAGATCTTGGCTGTTGTAAATAACGCTGCTATGAACACAGGGGTGCATATAGTCTTTCTGATTGGTGTTTCAGGATTCTTAGGATATATTCCCAGAAATGGGATCACTGGCTCAAATGGGAGTTCCATTTCTAATTTTTTGAGGGAACTCCATACTATTTTCTATAGTGGCTGCACCAGTCTGCATTCCCACCAGCAGTGTACTAAGGTTCCCTTTTCTCCACATCCTCGCCAGCTCTTGTAGTTTGTTAATGGCAGCCATTCTGGCAGGTGTGAGGTGACAACTCATTGTAGTTTTAATTTGCAACTCTCTGACAATTAGTTACATTGAGCATTTTTTTACATCTCTTGGCCATCTGTATGTCTTCTTTGGAGATTGTCTGTTCAGGTTCTTTGCCCATTTTTTAAATTGGATTGTTTGTCTTCCTTTCTTTAGTTGTATGAGTTCTTTATATATTTTGGAAATTAACCCTTTATCAAATGTATCATTGGCGAATATGCTCTCCTGTACAGTGAGTTACCTTTGCATTTTGATGCTGGTTTTTTTTTTCTTTTTTTTTAAAAAAAACTTCTTTTTATCATTGAATGTATTACAGATGTCCCCCCATTTTCCCCCCATTGACCCCTCCTCCCCAATCCCACCCCACTCTTGCCCTCCCCAAACTATTGTCTGTGTCCATTGGTTATGCATATATGCATAGAAGTTCTTTGGTTTATCTCTTTCCACCCTCCCTCCCCCCTTCCCTTTGAGGTTCATCAGTCTAACAACCAATTGGTATTTCTTAATTCCTTCATCCTTTTCACCCAGCCCCCTCCCATCTGGCAAGCAACAAAAAGTTCTCTGTATCTATGAACTGTATCTATGAGAAACGGTTCTGTTCTGCTTGCTCATTTTGTTTGTAGATTTAATTGTTGATAGATATGTATTAATTGCCATTTTATTGTTCATATTTTTGTTCTTCTCCTTCAAGAAGACCCTTCAACATTTCATATAATACTGGTTTGGTGGTGATTAACTCCTTTTGCTTTCTCTTGTCTGGGAAACTCTCTATATGTCCGTAGATTCTAAATGACAGCTTTGCAGGATAGAGTAATCTTGGTTGTAGGTCGTTGCTTTTCATCACTTTGAATATCTCTTGCCACTCCTTTCTGGCCTGCAAAGTTTCTTTTGAGAAATCAGGTGACAATCTTATGGGAGCTCCTGTATAGGTAACTAACTGGTTTTCTTGCTGCTTTTAAGATTCTCTCTTTGTCTTGAACCTTTGGCATTTTGATGATGATGTGTCTTGGTGTGGGCCTCTTCGGGTTCATCTTGTTTGGGACTCTCTGTGCTTCCTGGACTTGTATGTCTGTTTCCTTCACCAAGTTAGGGAAGTTTTCTGTCATTATTTTTCAAATAAGTTTTCAATTTCTTGCTCTCTCTCTTCCCCTTCTGGCACCCCTATGATACGAATGTTGGCATGCTTGAAGCTGTCCCAGAGGCTCCCTACACTATCCTCATTTTTTTGGATTTTTTTCCTTCTTGCTATTCTGATTGGGTGTTTTTTGCTTCCTTATATTCCAATTCGATGGTTTGCTTCTTGGCTTCACCTATTCTACTATTGATTCCCTGTAAATTATTCTTTATTTTAGTTACTGCATCCTTCATTTCTGACTGGTCCTTTTTCATGTTGTTGATGTGCTCACTAAGTTCCTTGGAGTTCTCCTTAAGTTCCTTGAGCATCCTTATAATCAGTGTTTTGAACTCTGCATCTGATTGACTGCTTATCTCCATTTTGTTTAATTCTTTTTCTGGAGTTTTGTTCTTTTCTTTCATTTGGGACATGTTTGTCTCCTCATTTTGGTTGCTTCCCTGTGTTTGTTTCTATGTATTAGGTATAGTGTCTATGTCTCCTAGGCTTCGTAGGGTGGCCTATTGTTGTAGGTGTCCTGTAGGGTCCAGTGGCACAGTCTCCCTGATCACCCCAGCTGGGCCCTTGAGGTGCACCCCTGGTGTGGACTGCACACCCTTCTGTTATAATTGAGTCTTGATTGCTGTGGGCACATCAATGGGAGGGATTTACTCAGGCTGATCAACTGCAATGACTGGCTGTGCCCACTGACCACTGGCCTCTGACTCCCATGGAGGATCAGCTGTGTAGGGGCCAACCATACAGAGCAAGACTTACTTCAGCAGAGTTCTAGTACCCACTGAGTCCACTCATTGAGTGTGTCACTTGTGGAGGTGGTTGGGTGGTGGTGCTTCGCAGTGTTCTGAAGCTGTCCACTGGGTATGCTGGGTCTGGGGCAGGGGCAGCCACTGCCTGTGTTTTACCTGGGGCCACCAGGCATAAGATACAGAGTGATCTGCAGATGGCTGCTTTTTGTGCTGGGCTTGGAGGTGCTCAGGGAAAGCCAAGTTCTAAACCAAGGCTGGCTGCTTCTAGTGCCAGACCTGGGGCCACTTAAGGAGAGGTATGGGGCTCGCTGAGACCAGATGCTGCTTGTTTGAGAGATTTTAGGAAAATCTGAAGCAGGATCCAAGACAGGCCAATCCCATGGTAAAGCCATTGGAAACAGCTTGGGTGGGCCCGAAAGTTGGGTGGGGCAGGGCCTCAGGGAATCACCAGGGCAGGGCAAACAGTGTGAGCCAGGTTGCTGGAGTCCCAGATATGGCAGCAGTCTGCCTGCCCCTTGGGCAAAGGGCTCATCAAAGGAACAAGGGCCTCTGACACCAAGTCTGTCCAGGAGAAAGCTGCCTCTCCAGCTCTCGTCCCAATGCCAAACAGCTCAGTTCTTCCCCATATGTCTCTGGTGCCTTTCAAGCTGCCTCCCCAACGCTGGAGCCTGGAGGGTGAGAGTCTCAGTAAGTCCATGAGGGTGAGAGTCTGAGTAAGTCCATGTGCGGCCCCTTTAAGAGGAACTGCCTGGGGCTCCAGAAGCCTCAGCCTCCCTCAGCCTCAGTTCCCACTGGTTTTACAGCCAGAAGTGATGGGGACCTCTCTTCCTGGCACTGGAACCCTGAGCTGGGCGCCTGGTGTGGGACGGGGAGCCCTCACTCCTCAGGGAGGACCTTCCCAGCCGAGGTGTCCTCCTGATTTTTATCTGACACACGTGGGTGTGGGACCAGCCCTGTCCACTCCTCCGCCCCTCCTACCTGTCTCGATTTGGCTGCTTCTTTAAATTGTAGTTGTAGGACTTCATTCAGCTTGATTTCAGGTGGCTCTGAATGATGGTTGTTCTGTAGTTTAGTTGTAATTTTGATGTGGTTGTGGGAGGAGGTGATACTGCGTTTACCTACGCCACCATCTTGCTGTGCAGAAGCTTTTTAGTTTGATGTAGTCCCACTTGTTTATTTTTCCCCTTGTTTCTCTTGCCCTAATATTGGTGAAAATTCTGCTGAGTTGAGATGTCTGTGATTTTAGTGCCTATGTTTTTTTCTAGGATTTTTATGGTTTCGCGACTTACATTTAAGTCTTTTATCCACTTTGAGTTTATTCTTGTGTATGGTGTAAGTTGGTGGTCTAGTTTCATTTTTTTTTTAAACAAGCTCACCAGGTGACTCTTCTGCTTGCTAAGAACTATGGCTGAGAACTGGAGGCAGTGAATAAATTCCTGCTCAGTAGCTCCTCCTAGTGTCAGCTTTTCAGAAATTACTCAGTTTTCCCAAACTGCACAAGAAGCAAACTATTTGCTACTAGAACAACCATCATCAGCCAAGTCTTCAGTATACCGGCCAGAGACAAGGCTATCTGCTTGCTCTGGTGGGGGAAATCCCTTCCCCTCTTCTTAACCATGTGGTTAGGGATTGTTTATGATGTTTGAGTTCATATTTTGCCTATACATTTTCTGCTCTCTAAGGAAAGTCCCTTCTATCACATGAATTGTAGGCAAGTGAGAGTTTATACCCAAACACACTTTCACAGGAGAAAAATTAAAGATGAGGACACTTCTGACTTTCTTACAAAACTGATAAATGTAGCATGGTATTTTAAAAAGTCAATAAAATACCATAGTTAGAGAAGAGTCTTCTATTTATTATTATTATTATTATTTTTTTAATCCTCACCCGAGGATATTTTTCCATCTATTTTCAGACAGAGTTGAGAGAGGGAGAGAGAGAGACAGAGAGAAAAAAAAAAATTAGTGTGAGAGGGACACATCAATTGGTTGCCTCCTGCACGACCCCAACCAGGGCCGGAAACCGAACTGTAACCGAGGTACATGCTCTTGACCGGAATCGAACCTGTGACTCTTTGGTCCATGGGCCAACGCTCTAACCACTGAGCCAAACCGGCCAGGGTAAAAGTCTTCTATTTTATTTTTATTATTATTTTTTAAATAAATTTTCTTTATTTATTTTAGAGAGAGAGGAAGGGAGAGGGAGAGAGAGATAGAAACATCAATGAGAGAGAACATTGACTGGCTGCCTCCTACATGCCCTCCACCAGGGATCAGGCCCACAACCTGGGCATGTGCCCTGACCAGGAATTGAACTGGTGACCTCTTGGTACATGGGTCAATGCTCAACCACTGAGCCACACCAGCCAGGCAAAAGTCTTCCATTAAAAAAAAAAAAAAATTATTTCAGTGCATTTGGAATCTATTCTACTACATAGCATAGCAGAAAAAAGCTACAGAAAATGGTAGGCTAAGTTAAATGTATGGTAAATCTGCACTTATGTTTTATGCTCTTACCTATATTTGAATATGAAATCAATGTATGCTAGTCTTAGTAAAACTGACAAGACTTTAAAAGGTGTGTTCATGCCAAAAGCGTTCCGGTGTGGTTGTTTTTACATTACAAGATGAACAGTCCCCTCTAGGCCCCAGAGGCCTGACAGAGATGGTGAACAGACATGTCTGCTCCTGTTTCATTTTCTCTAGCTTGGCTCTCATTCACCGTACTCTGCCTTCTGCAGCTGCCATAGAGTCCAGTTCATTCCCACCATCTATGATAGGGTCTGAAATGTGCCAGTGAGTGGTCTACCCTGGAGTAGCATGCATGGAGCAGCACAGCCACTCGGGCCAAAGCCCAATGGGCAGCAACCACACAGCTCTCTAAGACACCCACTGCCTCGCTCTCAGCTGGGGTGTGGTGGTGGACAGGGGATCAGAGGACAGTGTTTAAGGATTATAGATTTGAACTTGAATCTTAGGAATTTTATGAGAAAAAGTAGGCTTTTCCCAAGTTTAGGTGATTTCCAAAGAAGCTGAACAGGGAACCTATTCTAGATTAGTCCTTGTCAGTAGCTGACTCCTGAGGCTCAGAAAGGTTAAATCCCTGCCTAAGGTTGCATGACTTGTAAGGACCAAGTCAAGACCGAGACCCAGGTCTGCACAAAATCTATATTCTTCCCACTATCCTACACCATTTTTACATTTGTTGCTTCTGTTCTTTAAAATTTTTGTCCTTAGTTGGTTTAAATTACATTTTTTCTATCTACATTGTCACTCCCACAAAGTGAGATCCTGGATGCAGGGACATTACCTAATGAGAATCTGTTATACAGAATGTGGTACACATCTTTGGGTTTATTCAACACTGCTTATATCTAATTGCACCTGTCCAATTCAAGGGCGACCCTGTTGCTAAACTGCACTGAAGCAATCAGATGTTAGTTAGCACAGGGTTTTAGACAATGTCAATGATAATTATTTTACTGTAAGTGTTGTTATTACTAAATTGGGTTTCTCCTGGTCATGGTTAACTAAAACAATACAATAAGGTTTATCTACATGATCTGGTTGAGGACAAAGCACAAATTCTTAATGTTACACTAGCCTCAAAAACCAAAGTATACCACTCTCTTCTCTTTGCTTTTCCACAGCCTTCAACCAAAGCACTTGACCAGGGCACTTACTTAGCAGGACCCACATAACTAAGTATGTGGACGACAAGTCTGGCCCAACTCTCTTTTCTGAATAGGCAGCCTCTTCAGGTCTACATTTTATTATCACAAGCTCAGCAAGATAGAGACAAAAATATTTTATGTACATACTGCTACTAAAAACTGGAATCTGAGAACATAGAAAAATTTAAGTGAATTCTTCCTGGTATGACATCATGCCTCATTCTACAGAGAAGGTGGGAATAAATAAAGGAAGGGGATGGATTTCCGCTGATGGCTTGCAAAATTGCACCTCAAACTCTATTTCTCATATATATTGAAGCAGGAGAAACGAATATGATTCAGGTATTTGCCTGTACTGACTTCCTATCATTTAAAGATAATGACAGTCTTTACATTTGCTTTATGCCTTAAGGAGTCTCAAGGTGCTTTCACATTCATGATTTCATCCATATTTCCCAGATGAGGAAGCAGAAGCACAGAGGAGGTAAATGGGCAGTGAAGCGGTATGGTGCCCTCATCCAGAGTTAAAAGACTGGAATTCTCTCAGCTCAGCCCTGTGGTGGTCAAGCTTACCCTCTATGGACCTCTGTCTCCTTTTCTGGAAAGAAAATCAAGGTAAGAACTAGATGGTCTCTTTCAGCTCTAAACTTCTACAACTTCCCCAAAGTCACACTGAGGGTTAAGTGACAGAACTGGAGCTTATTACCTAACTGACTTTTAAAACAATCACTACTCACTGAACTGTGCCAAACCACTTCTAATAGAACAGAACTCCTGTTATCATTCCAGCCTGAGTCCTGGATGCCTTGAGCTTGCGATCAGTATCTCAAGAACCCTAACTACTTAGATGAACAAGTTTGCCTAAAAGATAAAGGCACTTCTTCTATCACTGATCACGGATATCATCTTAGGCCCCCGATAGACTCTGCTGGTAAAAGACTGGAGGTGGTAGAGAAAACATCATATCATGCACAAGCCCATTGAAATGTGGCTAGCCTATAGTACTGTTCCTCCAATGTGAAAGGAAAGTAAAAGATACACTATATACGAGTCATGACTGTGTCCTACCGATAACCTAAAAAATGTACAATGAAGAAAAAGAAAAGAACCCAAAGACTTCAAAGAAATGAACAAATAAAAAGACAGCTAGGGAGATGGAGGAGCAGGGAAACAAGATTTTGAGTAACTGAGATTCTCCTTGAAACAAGTCATAAATTTCGTAACATACATCTCTGAGGAACTCTCTCCTGGACACAGAGAATAACTTCAGGAAGAAGCTCATGGAAGTGACAACACCTGGGTCACTGGCTGGTGAAACAAACCTCTGTGACCCACACACAGGGAGATACTCAAACACTAAAGACAATTGCTTCAGAACTCCTCACTCCACAGACAAGGGTGAACTTCACTCTATGAAACCAACTTTCACTCCTAGAACACCAACCAAATTTGGATATCCTGAAATAACTTTGCATTCCATTCCTTCAGCCCAAGAGAAAACAACCACTTTCCGAACGTGCTCCCATTCTGGGGCTGCTGTTTCTTGGTCAGAACCCAAATGACGACAAAAACCTATTAGTTACTCTAAATCTTCCTTCCTGCTTGCTACTCCCAGATCTAGGTTTCCCACGCAGCCAGGAATAGACAGATGATAGGAGAGCCAGGAAGAATCAAGTTCCCTATTGTTTCTATACCTCACCTCTGTCCCATTCGGTCAGGATGATGAACCATAAGTAAGGAACGTGTAGACCTTGGTACGGGGGAATGAGGTGCTCAAAGAACAGGGGAATCATATTCATTGAAAGAATCCAAATATCTATTCTCTTGTAGCAATTATCTTTCATCCACCTTTATTCTCTCCACTGGTTTCCATCCCTGATTTCTATTAATATGAATACTATAGATGACAAGAAAACTTATTGAAAGAATCTAAGGAATGATTAAACTAGGACATATTAAGACAAAAATAAACTGGGAACTAACAACTTTGCACTTGAAGGATGACCCTGAAATTTTGAACTTATCACACAAAATAATTAAACCGTTCTTTAAGCAGAGATAATTAATGAAATATAATTAGTAGACTCTTCAAATAATTTTGTATTATGAAAACTTTCAAATATATACAAAATTACTGAATCCTCAATATTCCTATCAATAATTAACAAAGTCTGCCACATCATTACATTACAATATTCCTTTGTTCTTTGCTCATGTACTTTAAGGCAAATCCCAGATATCAAATCATTTTACTCCTTCTTCAGTATAGACCTCTAAAATATAAGGCAATTTTCTTACACAATCACAATGCCATTAACACACCTAACAAAACTAACAATAATTCCTTGACATGCATAACCTATAATCAGATTCCTTAACTCTCTCATGTATATCTTCTTATGGTTCAAATGAGGTCCCAAACTAGGCCTGCTTATTACGTCTAGCTACATATATCACTTAAGGTCTTTCTATCTACAGTCTCCCTCCCCTGGATATTCTCCATCACCATCCATTTTTTTCATGTCACTGACTTATCACAGAAATTGGGCCAGCTGTCTTAAACAATTTTCCACATTTTGATTTTTACTTATATCTTTATGAGGTCATTAAGCTTTTATTCATATACCTGTATTTTCTGTGAATGGAGGTCACTTCTAGAGACTTGATTAGATTTAGGTTCAGCTTTTTATAGCAAGAATACTTCATAGGTTCATATTGTAGGTGTCGGGTGTACACAAGGTCTGATTGTTCCACTTATAGCATTACTAAGATTGATCTGTGAGACAGTAGTTTCCTTATTAACAACTATTTCCTGTTGAAATAGATTTCCATAGATTACTATGGAAATAAATCTTAAGTAACTCTTAAAAAAAAGTGAATAATGTATATGGTTATTAGTAGTAACCAGAAACTTAAGAATTCTTATACATAGTTATCAATTAAAAAGCAAGGAAATTAACCTACAATTAAGACAATACACTTGAGCCCTGGCCAGGTAGCTTGGTTGGCTGGAGCACTGTCCTGATATGCCAAGGTTGTGGGTTCAATCCCAGGTCAGGGCACATACAAAGGCAATCAGTGAATGCATAGATAAGTGGAACAACAATCATGTTTCTCTCTCTCTTAAAAAAAAAAAAAAAAAAGACAATACACTCGATTCCCATAAGCATTAAAAAAATTCAATCTATCTATCCATTTAATTCTACCAAACAACTCACAGTTATCTAGTTTCCTAGAGAGTAACTGTTACGGTATAGAGCCAGACAGGGCCTACACAAAGGGACACAAAGTCACGGCCTCTGTCTTATGGGTAGAGGAGTAAGATATACACTATTAGAAGGATAACAAAGAGGTAACAAGCTAAGGCAGCACACAGTGACAGCAAATTCAGGCAAATGCAGAGTTTGGTGAAGGGCAAGATTGCAGTGAGGAACTTTCGTGAAGATGTTACATAATGCAGGCTCCCCGCGGGTAGTGACTCTTGTCTGTTTTGTTCACTGCTACGTCACTGGGGCCTAGAACAGTGCCTGCACAGGAGCATTCCATAAAAATCTGCTGAATTCACGAACGAGTCAGGACTTCAATTAGCAATGCTTGTTTGACACAACAACTGTGCATTCCTTCTCTTCCCTCCTCACGCTGCTCTGGAGAGACTCAGACAGCCAGAGCAGATAAGGCAAGGGCAGTGAAAGTGGAGGCACTGTTGTGGGGAAACAACCGTGAGAAGATGAAGGTTGTCTGGAGTGGCTGAGACCATCCTGGTGGAGACCTGCATTATAGATCAGTGGCATGAGTGTTGGGAACAGAGATCAGGGCGAGGTGGTGAGAGTCTAGTAAACCGGGCTGAAGGAGTGTACATTTGTTAGACGTAGGGGACTACTGAAGGAGACAGAATACTAGGAAGCAGTTTGAGACAGTAGATAATAATAGGATGCTGTAAAAAAAAAAAAAAAAGGAAAAACTGGAGTCAGGAAGACCAGTTCAGTTAGGAGAGTAGTTCAGAGGTAATAACAATTGGGAGGAATAATGATCAGGGTATCAGTCAAAATGGAAAATCAGGATGAATGTTATAGATATTAATATTAAAATATAAAATCAATAGGAGCTGGTGATGGTCTGACTGGATACGATGGTCAAAGGAAAGAAAAATTAAAGATCATACTCAAGTATGCTGGGTAAATAAGATTTCAGTGAGGAAAAGGTTGCTTAGTGTTTTCATCCTTCCTTCCTACTACTCTGGGTACGTGTTTCATCCACTCATCATTCCCACAGAAAACGACCCCAGCAACACTTCAATCTGAAACTCAGGACCAGAGAGGTTAAAACTTGGCTCCAGGTCAAAAAGGTAGTTACCAACAGATCTAAGACTGAAATGGAGATATTCCTGCCACTCAGCAAATTATTCTTTCCACTTCAACATCATAACTAGTTTCCATTAATCTTTCCCAACAGTGCAATTATGTCTAAGAAAGGCAAACCTGCAGTAGGTGAGGCCCAACTCTCCTGGCAGAACACCTTGCATTCTTTCTGAGGGAGAGGAAAACGGGAGCCAGGGGCAAGACATATGACCTCCGGCCTCCAGCAAGGTGTGTGTGCAGAAAACCTACAATAGATGCAGCTTGCTGGCTACAGGAGTCATACCCAGAA
Source organism: Tadarida brasiliensis (assembly GCA_030848825.1). Lineage (NCBI taxonomy): Eukaryota > Metazoa > Chordata > Mammalia > Chiroptera > Molossidae > Tadarida > Tadarida brasiliensis. Next base: position 41,121,062 of record CM061259.1, on the reverse strand, counting down.
GGCTTCCTTATCAGGGTAATAACAATGTAATTCTGGATGCTCAGAGCATTTTCTGCAATCCACTCACACATTTCTATGGGATAAATTAAGAATTGCATATTTCCCTGCTGTTTTAGACATCTGAGGCACTCAGCAAATTACTTGTGCTTAACTGTAGAAAGAATGAACATTAGGGCTAAGGGAAAGGAAGGATAATGACAAATATATACCACCTCCTTCACTTCAAAGTGAGGACTTTGTGATCTTATTCAGGTTCATATTCCAGAGATGTGAGTAGGAAATAGTCATGAGGATGCGGAGGGGAAAGAGAAAATGTGCATGTGTAGAGGGGGAAGTCCACCAGAGATCATTTAAAATTTAGATGGTAAATACATCTTGTAAGGAAGTAAATCTGAGTAGCAAATAGGGCAAGTTTTTGTTTAAAATGGGAATAACTTCCCAGCCAGTGTGGCTCAGTGGATTGAGCGTCGTCCCATGGACTGAGAGGTCCCGGTTCGATTCCCAGTCAAGGCACATGACCAGGTTGCAGGCTCGATCCCCACTGTGGGTGTGCAGGAGGCAGCTGATTGATGTTTCTCTCTCACACTGATGTTTCCATCTTTCTCTCCCTTAAAATATCAATAAAAATGTATTTTAATAAAATGGGAATAATGCTAGGGCTGGGATTTGAAAACAACAGTTCCTCCCACCCCCCCATCCCAAGACTTTTGAAATAAAACAGTTTACATTGTGGAATTGATGGATGAGAAAAAGGGTTGTTAAATTTTTAAACAAATTTTTCTTTTAATGTGAAAGGGTTTTATCTTAGTGTGCCATCTAAATAAAAATTTGCAAGGAGACAAAAGGTTTAATCCTGGGAAGACAGAACTTGAGAGGCTCTGCTGGGTGAGACCTAAATTGCAGCTGGAGGGCAGGATGAGATGCTGCCTGAGAAGAGAGAGGCCAGATCAGGCCAGAGTATGTATGTAATGACGTAATGACCTCCCACCCCAGCCCTTACTAGAATCTAGGCCATGTTCCCCCAGTAAGAGTGCCTTTCGGGCAAAACTGAACCCCCACTGAAGAACAGATGTGCAAATTCTGACATCGGGGGTGTTCCCAAGGAAAGGGCAACTCACCATGACCGTGATACAGCAAAACTCACCAGATGAGCAGTGCTGCCTATGCAGAGCTTCCAACCAGGTGTTCACTGATTGACTCTTAAATCCAAGAGAAAAAAGGAGCTCAGAGAAAAAAGACGGCCAACAACCTGTAAATCTCATAACATAATGCATTCAGAGATAAAGGAATATATTATATTCGTAAAACAAGAACAAGATGCTATTTTAAAGTAAGTAAATATAAAGGAACAATTAGATGATGAGAAATGGCTCTTGAAAATTAAAAATATGAGAGCAAAATAAAAACTTTTAATAGAAAGTTTAGAAGATAAACTCCCAAAAATCTTCCCTCAAAGCAGAACAAAGATCTGCTTTGAAGATAAAAGAAAAGATTTTAAAAATCTGAGGAATACTCCAAGAAGTCCACCATGTAACTAATGACTTCCAGAGTAAATAGGGTGGGAGGAGGGGGGTGGTTATCAAAGAATGAATACAAGGTAATTTTCCAGAACTGATGAAAAGACATGAATCTTCATATCGGAAGGCCTATCAAGTGTCTGGTGAATAAAAACCCAACCAACTCACATTTCCACAAGATTTTAGAAATTCAAAGATAAAAAGATCCTAAAAACTCCTGAAGATTAGACAAAGAAAACAGATATGTCTAAAGGCTTGAAATAAGAAACAGCATCAACTGGTATCAGAAGACACTAGAGTAATATCTTCAAAATTCTGAAAGAAAATAATTTCCAACCCAGAATTCCTTACCCACACAGCCTGCCGTGATATTAGGACAGGGATTTCCAGACCTGCACCCCTTCTCAGAAAGCTGCTGAAGGTGAGTGAGGTGACACAGGATTCAGGACAGAGGAGGTAACAGGAGCAAGGTGGAAGGCAATGTCTAGGATGACAGTAGTGAAGCGAAGCAAACCACACAGCTAGTCAGAGTGAGCAGGAAGGAGGGGTCCTAGGAGGGTGGTCTCCTGGGGAAAGACTGATGTGACAGATACATATCTGATATGTTTGACACTGCAGAAAGTTTTATATTGAGGCTAGTAGAGGGTATGGGGAAAATTACACAGAGACGCCTTTTGGTCCCCACCAGAAAACAATACAAACTTATAAAAGGACATGTAATTATAGTATACTACTTGGCTTAACAGGGGACGGTATTTACATAGTCATAAAAATATAAACACTAAATACCAAATTAACTAATAATTATAATACATCAATATTTTGAGTGGTAAAAGGCCTAAATCCTAATCTACCAAAACAGAAGTGCAGACAATGTTAAAAATTAACACATCAAGAAAGTTAATGTAAGACAGTAAAATAAATCAAAGTTAAGAACCACATGATTTCACTCATATGTGGGATATAAAACTGAAAGCAACAAATGAATAAATAAGAAAGACAAACAAAACTCAAAGACACAGACAACAGTGTGGTGGTTACCAGAGGGAAGGGTGGTGGGGATAGTAAAAGGCAAAGGGGATCAAATACATAGTGGCGGGAGACGATGTGACTTGGTGAGGCGTATGCAATGCAACTGAAACCTACATAATCTTATTAACCAATATCGCCCCAATAAATTTAATTTAAAAAGGAAAAATAAAATATAAGGATAAAATCATGTAATTTAAAAAGAACTGGAGGTGCTATAGGGAGCAGGCTTAGGAAGGAAGAGGTGAGAGGTATGACTGAAGAATGCCATTTTTCATACTGCTTAGTGTAGCTCAATTTTAAAAATCTATGTGCATTTATTACTATGATTAAAAAATAACAATGAATATTTAAAAAATAATTTTATGTGCCAAGCACTGTTCCAAATGCTTTACGGATGACATCATTTAATTTTCACAACCATCCTGTGAGGTGACACTATTATTACCCCCCTTTTAAAGATGAGGAAATTGAAGCACAGACAGTTTAAATAATTTGCCCAGTATCTTACTAGTAGAAACTGATGGGGCCAGGATTCAAAGTCAGGCAGCGTGGAAATTAATCTGGAGATCTCAACTTTAAAGGAAGTCAGAAAAATTCAATACCTTCATAAATTATTTTGGAAATAACTATTTGAATTCACCTATTGATAAACCTAGACCATCAAAACCAATCAAACTAACAGACGTGAATAAGTAGAAAGCATTTATTTTCTCATATCTAAAATCCTATATTTTTCCATCAACAACAAAAAACACAGCCTAAACAGCAAGAGCAGCAGAAAAGAAAAAGTTGGAAAAAAATTGCAGTCACACAAACTATAGTTAAAAAATGACTAAGTTTCTTTGATATATGAATTTGTTGGAAAACCATTTATCAACAGCCTGTTTCTCTCTAGCAGAGTCCCTCAAGCCGAGAGCCATGTCATTCCCCTTTGACTGATTAATTAGCCAATCAGGGGACATTTTTCATTGTGAGGCATGATGGTTTATTCCAGCTAATGTTTGGTCTCTAATGGCGACATATTAAAGCCAACTCGGCTATTTTAGCCCTGTGGAGTGACCAAAAGGAAGGGATAGAAGATAAATCAAAAGAGCTCCCTTCAGTTTCCCTTCAGTCCTTAACAAAACCCCCAAGGAGCAAATGGCTGGAGGAAAGAGCCTCTACCAATAAAGAGAAAAAACAAAGAAAAGAAAGGTAGAAATGCCTTCAAGCCAAGGGGATCCTCTCCTGTTTCTGAAGAGCAATAATTTATCCTCTGTTGATTAACAGACCACTGATAGAACAGGCACCGAAAAGTCAATATCCAGCTCTTCTTCCTTTTATCAAAAGCTGTGCTCAATAGAAAATCTAGCTCTGTAATGCTTCTTACTCACTTGGAATGATTTCACCTGCACTCTGAATTAGATGAGGCTAGCCAGTAACCCGATCTCAGGCACTATTTACACACCGATCTCACTCCATATGGCACAAGTTCTCTAAGCTTCTTACCCATCCCTATGCCTTTGACAGCTACCAAAGCACAAAGAGGTAGAAGTTCAAGTCAAGTTTCTATAGAGAATAGATATGAATATTCACATATCTAGGATGGTTCTAAGCAGCTAGTCTTTGCTGTGCAATTTCACACTTAAGCATCTAAAACTATCCAGCTTTCCAAATAAGCCAAAGATTATAAACCAGCAGTGTGTGTCAGATGAGATCACAAACATGATTCACTTTGTGTGGAGAGGATTTACCACCACCACCACCACCATCATCATTATTCATGAATCTTGGGTGCTTTCAGACAGGATATCAGTCTCCCTGATTCCCTGTTGTCTTAAAGTCAGACTACTTACACATTTACAGTCACATGCCTGGACCCCAATGGCATTTGAATTTGAGACCCGGGATAAACTGTTGTTCATGTTACATCTTCTTTTCTGTGACTGATCCACCCAGACACTCGTGCTCTTTGGGCCTGATTAATTAACGATTCCTCTCTGTAACTTTTCCTCACATCCCCAGTAAGAATTAATGGCTCCCTGGTCTGTGTTCCCACAATGTTTAAAGTATTCTAAAAAAAAAACACAAAAAAACAACCTTCATTGAGAACCTACTCAATGCCAGGCATAGTTCTAGGTGTCAAAAGAGTACAAAAATTCCTGCCCACGTGGGGGTTCCATTGAGGAAGACAGTAAATAAGTAAACGATTCAGTACATCAGATGGTGATAACTGCTATGGAGAAAAATAAAGCAAAGAAAAGGGGACAAGAGTGTCAGGGGTTCTGTCGTTATTGTTTGCATTTTCAATGATAAATAGGGTCATCAAGGAAGACTGACTGAGATGACGAAAGGTGAGGGAGGCAGGGGCAAGCCATTCCATGCGAGGAACCACCAAGTACTGACACTGAGGCAGGAGCAATCCTGAAGTGCTGGAGGGACAGCAAGGAAGCAGTGACCAGAGCAGAGTGGGCAAGTCAGAACAGAAGACGAGCAAGGGCAGTGACTGTGAGAGAGTGAGAGAGCGGGAGGTGACGAGGGGGTGCAGGAGAGGATCATGTAGGGCTTTAGGTCACTGTAAGGATCTGCCGTTTACTCTGAGTGTGACTGAGAAACTTGGGAGGGTTTTGAACAAAGTAGTGACATGATCTCAATTATAATTTTCAAAAGATGACTCAAGCTGCTATGGGAAAAATATAGTTAGACTCTCATAGAGAATTTATTACATTATGTTCAATATGTTTATATTTCTATGTCCTCTAGCAGGGGACCATGAATTCTGTGAAGGGGGCCAAGTACTACTGTCTTTATAGTTTCAGCAATTAGAGTAATAACTGGGACACACTAGGTACTCAATAAATACAGAATGCTTAAATTTTTATAGCCTTTGAAGGTCCTGCTTTTTCATTATTAAATAAGTACCAACAAACTATATTTACTGTGGAAGAGAAGAACAGAACTGTATGTAACTCATAGGAGAATATATTTTGTGTGTGGCTTCAAGGGTATTAAGAGAAGTGAAGATCGTACTGGGTACAAAGAATCATCCTGGTTCAAACTTAATATCTTTGGTAAACCATTTACTAGTTTGTCTTAGTTTTCATACTTCCAAGGATGTTACATTGTTCAGATGGACTTCAGGGAAAGGGTAATGGTCTCCTGGTGCCTCTTGAATGGACTGGCCCTCAATTCTCTTAGATGGCATTTGATTCCACTGGTAAATGTATCCAAAAGTTAAAATTTCTGTGACCTCTCTAGATAATCTGTAATGTCTACTTCCTCTTTAAATGGGAACATTCTTTATATCTAGCTTAAGCTCTGAAGCTCACATTAAAATCTGTTTTCCCTTCTTAGTGATATTTATTCAGACTAACTTGCAGAATGACAACAGAAACAGTCCTACTCTGGTGCAGGGACATAAACTAGGGGATGATCCTAAAGGTCTTTCTGTCCTTGGGATCCTGTTACCATTACATAAACAGACTCTGAAGGTATTACAACATTGTAAACCTTTTGGGAATACAGACAGTAAAAATTGTATTAAATTCAGTCCCATTATCTCCATGGACACTCAATAAATGTTGATGATAAAGTCTCTATCTCAGTTTTCTTTCATCTTTTTAAAGCAATGAGTTCTTTACACTCTAAACAAATGCTTAACCTTTACACAAAACTGTACAGGTGTCATACTAGAAGGAAGATCACTGCCTTAGTCATTATGAAGTAAAACAAAACTGATATGCTGAGAACGTCGCTGTAATTGCTGTAATTGCAATAATGAAAAGCCTCTTTGCTAGAAGCTTAGAGAAAAGGGAAAACGTTCTGGTAATAAGTGAGTTTAGGCAGTACATTTATATTACATATTGTGCAGCACGTGACTGTGCACAGATGGATTCAATTTTCTCATTTCAAAATTATGTTTCAGTGGGAGTTAGTACTCACCATCTTAAATTTGAGTGTGTTAACAATTATGATAGTGATCTTAGCAGCAACGAAGATGCAGTGGGCAGTTATTACATGCTAGGGACTTTGCTAAGAGATTTACATGACTTACTCCTTAATCCTAGATATTTTATCATCCCCATTTTATGAATAAAGAAGCTGAGGTTCATAGAAGTCAAATATCTTACCTCAAATCACATAATCTCCAAACTACTCATGGCCTCAAATGCAGGCTCATCAAATTCTATCTCAATACTGTATTCCACTGAATGAGCCTCCCCATAGAAGAAACCAGACAAATAGGACATTTCATTAGATGACATCATTTCTTTATTCTACTGGTTAAGATGGTTCCACCATATTCACCACTAATGTACAATTAAGAGCACCATAGAATAATGGATCCTAGCGAGATATTTCAGTGATCTAGATGACAAACCACCCAAAAATGTAATGGTTTAAAACATTATCAATCATATCATTATTACTCACTATTTCTGTGGGTCAGCAAGTCAAAGAAGAGCTTGGCCAGGCTGTTCGGGCTCAGGGTGTCTCTAATGTGGCTGTGGTCAAAAGTGGTTAGGGCTGGCATAGCAGGGGGCTGGCCAGGCACCTCTCTCTCTTCAGGTTGTCTTGAGGCACTTGCATAACTCTCCAAGTCATGGTCTCTCCATGTGAATGACCTTGGGCTTTCTTACAGCTAGGGGGCACAAGGCAGCTGGACCACTTACACAAAGGCTGAGGCTTCAAGAGCAAGTATTTTAGCTAACAAGGCCCTAGGAGTCACAAAGCACACCCACCACTAGATTCTATTGGCAACAAGCACGTCACAAGCCTGCCCAGATAGAAGGGGAAAGGACTGGGCTCCACCTCCTGATGAAGAAGTGGCAAGGGTCAACCCAGAAGAGTATGTGAAAAGGGAGAGATCACTGAGGTCATCTTTGGAAAATAGAATCTACTACTAGAACATATAAGTCAACACTCTTTATTTTACAGATAATAAAACTGAGTTTACAGATAAAATAAGAACATCCAAGACAGCTCATTTCACTTTAATACTCAGTATTTCTAATAACTCTTTTAAGGCTTAAATTGCTAAGACAATTCACTATTTTACCTCAAGATTATTTGATTTCTTGTTTGAACAAAGCAAAGACTTTCCACATTCATCTCCTGAATAAAGAACATAAGTAGATAATGCAAAACATCAAGTCAAGTAGCATTTCAAATGTATTTCATGTGTTCTTTTTAGTCCAGAAATCAAGGAACCTTAGACTTAGAAGGATTCATATGCACTTAGTTCAGACTCCTACCTCTTACAAGAATTCACCAGGACAGTAACCATGAGGTACTTCCTATAGCTGGCCAGCTTTACCAACCCACACTGCTTTCTCTCTCAGAGTAGAACTCTTTCTATGAATTTCATCCATTAGCATTAGTTCTTCCTTATGAAGCATACCAAACAAATCTGTTCCTTTTCTAGAGGAGCACTGAAAGCATCCAACAGTCAAAGTCAGGGTGTCTCTGTAGTCCAGGCAGAATTTCCTAACTGCCCGTCTGCTAGTTCCTGGGCATCACATTCTTTCCAGGTACCTATGTCCCTAATGTCATTCTCTGAACACAAGCTTTTAAAACAGGGCACCTAGCCATGTACAGAAAGTTCAAATACAGTCACCAGTGCAGAAAACAAGCACACAGCCTTCTGCTTTCAGCATGTAGGCACAGCCCTTCTAAGGCATCCCGAGCCTGCACTCAAGAGAGCTGGCATTCTACATATCCTGGAATAGGTTGAACTTGTGGTCAGCTTACATGCCCTACCCTCTAATCTAGTTCTCATCTACATGCTACCTAATTAGATCTTTCCAGGATTAAATGAGACTTTACATACTGTCATAAAATTTCATCTCTTTAGTTTTGGCTTAATGTCCCGGCTTAGAGAGATTATTTAGAAACTTGATTCTGTTATCACTGGTCAAAATGATGACAAGGATTACTGAAGTCATCATTGCTGACAAAAAATAAACTTTAGACATTAAATATATTATTTGGCCTGGTTATGAACTTAGTTTAAATTTATCTGTAACTAAAACTTTCTTCACTAGAAGATTAGCTGATACTACGCTGGAAAACCAGCCAAACTTTTGAATGCTGATGCCCAGACGTGGGGTGAGGAGGGGAAGGCAGAGTGATGGGACTTGCAGGAATGGGGGAGATTCAAATTTAAGAATCTACATCCTGTAAACCATTTATAAAACTCAACTCAATTAATAACTATAGGTCATTAACATGCAAATTCAGAAGGAGAAATGATAACACTCAATTCAAAGACATTTCAAGTAAAAATTAAAAGGTCTCTTCTTTTCCCAACGATCTTCCCCTGTGATCTACTTAGGGCAGTTTACAGAACTAGAAGAATGGCCCAAAATACCCCATGAATTCAACCAACCAGAAAAGAAGGATCTGCTTAAAAGTTAGTTTTCAGATTTGATGCTCAGCAAGAAATGGAAAAGAAAGGTGATTCATGAGAATTGACGAGAAAGGGGCACAAAGCATAAAGAAGTCATGTTTTGGTTTAAAAAGCAAAAGCCATAAGAAGAATTCAAGGAAGTGATCATTAATTGAGTATCCTGGGAGAGCATAAGAAATACTAGGTTTCTAATTCAATCAGGTAAAGAAAATGACAATTATTTTTCCAGGAGACTATGCCAGAAACATGCTGTTTGGGGAAAGAAAGTAGAAATGCTGGTAATACATTCTAATTCCTTGATATGATTCAGGAGTATTTTCTCTAGTGATAAGGCTGAATCAGGAAACAAGTTGGATAGAGGAAGGAAACCGGTAAGGTGGGGGAGGGAAAAAATGAGAGAATTAAAAAAAAAAAAAAAAAAAAAAGGAACATCAGGAAGTTCAACCAGATAGGAACTAATGGAATTTGTTTTTCAATGTCTCCGATTCCAACTTGCAAACCAAGTGAGAAAAGACACACACAACCTCACACTCGTATCTACAACTTCTGGCAGGTACTGGCCAGCACAAGTACCTACTGCAGGTCTCAAGGGGTCCTCATAATTTCAATTCAATATATTCGATCATTTCTTTGTCTCCACAGAAAATGCATACATCTCTAATTTAGGTGCACTCCAATCCAGAGATATTGTATTCTAATTAATATAGCACAAAGATGGTGGGGAAAAGGAGGACTTGAAAATTAAAAATGTATGGAAATATATAATCAGCCATTCCCACACTGAAGAGTTCATTAAAAGTTTTCAGAATAATTGGTAGTTTGTGATGATCTTTCACAGTTTAAGCAAGCAGTTCTGAATTAGCCAGGCCCAGCTAGGGACACAGTGCCCTAGACAGCCTTCGTGGCTTAAGGGAACACCAAGCGCCAATGAAGTCGAGCATAGCCCCTGAAGAGATAGGAAGCCTTCAACATCTGTAGCAGTGGAAAAGGGTCAAGCCTATGGAAAACTATTCCAGAGGGAAAAGCAATGTCTAAAAGCTCATTTCTGGCAAATGGGATTGATTTTTAAAACATAAAATGGCAGAGCACACATTCACTCAATAATCCTCTCTCAAAAATCTACTACGTACACCAGTGGGTTCTGCTTGGCATACGATTGGAAATTAACTGATGAATATTTCCTATTCTCAGAGAAGAGATATTTATTGATCAGAACATTTCAAAAGGAAAAAACATTTCAAGTATCAACTTTGAAACAATATAAACCATGAGTAACAATTAAGTTAGTTTTTGAAAAAGAGAAGAATGATGAGATTTCGATTTACTGAATCCCTACCATGTACCAAGCACTGACTTTATCACATGCTGGGGACCCAAAAACGGGTACAACACAGGTCCTCTCTCTTAAAGTAGTTCACTGTCCACAGCATGTAACAGATGAAAAAGTCCACATGTAAAAATATAGTGGATGGATTTCTCCATTAGATGTACAAAGGTCAGAGAGGACAGAAAGTGTGATTTGAATGTCATAAATGTGTCCTAGACATCTTAGTAAATGTTTAGCTTGGATTGTTTTGTTTTGATGTTATTTTCTTTTTATTTCTATATATTATATGGAAAATTAAGGATTCAGATTCTTGGCATGGTACAGTTTGTTCCACTATGCGATACAAGGCTCACTACTTTTATCCTCACAAAGAAAAACATTTTTCAACTTTATTTTTTAGTATGTTTTTATTGATTTTTTAGAGAGAGAGATAGAAACATTGATGTGAGAGAGAAACATCAATCGATTGCCTCCTGCACACCCTGTACTGGGAGTTAAGCCTGCAACTCAGGCATGTGCCCTTACTCGGAATTGAACCAATGACTTCTTGGTGCATAGGAGATGCTCAACCAACTGAGGCACACCGGCTGGGCCCACACACAAATTTTACATGCAATTTAAAGGAGTTCACCAACCTCACAGCGGTGAGTATGCCCAGAGATACTGCCCAAGGAGCTCTCCTATACCAACATGTTACAGATGACAACACGGTCACATGATAATGATACCATGTTGTATTTATGTATCATTTTACAGTTTGATACATTTCCAAAATTACTAAAGGAAATGACTTAATCGACAGGTTTGTGCTTTTTAAAGACATCAAATGATCTGATTTCTACAGAGCTTTCTCCAAAGACCCATAAGATAGAAGACATAAAATCCAGCATGAATAAGAGTGAGAAGTAGTCAAGGAAACAACAATTGGCCATTAAAACCTGTGTACTGATCATTACTGATATGAGCAGACTCAGCATCAAACTGAGAGAGGTCAGATTGTTCCCATATATTCTATTCCAAACTAGACAATTCTGTTGGCAGCAGTGGTCGCTGGGGTTGGGGATGGTGGTGGAGAGGATGTGACTGTAACTGGGGGTAGTATGAGGGAGACCTCTGTGGTGGGAGAATAGTCTGCTTCTTAATGGAGACAGTGGATACAGGATCCACAAGAGTTCTATTATAAAGTGGCACACAACTACAAAAATTGCACCAGTGTGAATTTCCTGGATTTCATCTGTATGACAGTTATGTAAGATGTAACCACTAGGATGACTGGGTAAAGGGCACATGGAACCTCTCTGAACCTCTGAACTATCTTTGCAACTTCCTGTGCATCTATAATTATTTCAAAATAAAAAGTTTAAAAGAAAACCCTCATGTAATCAGGAGCTGCTTTTCTTTTTGTTTTTAAATAAAAATATATTCAGATCATTCATTTTGAGAGACCAGAAAATGCACAAGTAACACAGTATCTATGCTCCAGAAACTCAAGCTAGCTCTTTCTGAATTCAGCTTACAGCTCCAATGACAATGTAAAATTGCTCCCAAAACTGGCCCAGGCATTAGTAATATGATTCTAAATCCATAACAGTTCAACTGTGATTGAAGGCAAGTCAGAAGTTTTAATGTTTTTTTTTTTGTTTTTGTTTTTTAATCTTAGCGAGATGAAGGTAGGGAGATAAAGAGAAACATCAATGTGAGAAACATTGATCCATTGCCTCCTGCACTTGTCCCAACCAGGAACTGAACCCAAAACCAGGCTTTGTGTCCTGACTGGAGATCTAACCCGCCACCTTTTGGTGTACTGGACAACATTCCAACCAACTGAGCCACACAGGCCAGGGCACAAGACAGAAGTTTTAAAAGTCAAACATTTGCCCGGCCGGTGTGGCTCAGTGGTTGAGTGTCAACCCATGCACCAAGAGGTCGCTGGTTCGATTCCCGGTCAGGGCTCATGCCCAGGTTGTGGGCCAAATCCCCAGTGGGGGGCATGCAGGAGGCAGCTAATCGATGTTCTCTCTCATTGATGTTTCTATCTCTCTCCCTTCCCCTCTCTGTAAAAAATCAATAAAGAAAAAAATGTAAAAAATAAATAAAAGTCAAACATTATTTTAAGAAAAATAAGAATAACAGCCAATCATTTTCCCACATGGTTATGATAAAGTATTAACTATTTATATCTTTGACAAAAATCTAAAAGAAAACTTCTAAAGCATACGAAAATCATTTAAATGTCGAGTTTTGTTTTTGTTTTTGTTTTTAATGCAATGAAAGTTAATGGACATTGGCAGTATTGTGGTAGAAGGAAAGGACACTGACTTGGGAGTCAGAGGGATCTGGATTTAAATCCCAATCGTGCCACTTTGGAGCTTTGTAACAAATATTTCTGAACCTCGGTTTCCTCGTTGCTAAAAAGGTGCTAATAATGCCAATTTTACAGGATTGCTATAAGGATTAAATGATATACTACCATAAGTGTCTAGCATAATGTCTGGCACACAGATGATTAATAAAGTTGTAATTTCTGTTATTATAACAGTCAGGGGTTGTAGAAATGAGTACACTTGAGTTATTGTGAGAAATATGATGTTGCCTCAAGCAAGACATGGTCAATGTCTAAGGTCTTTAAATCTAGAGGCAATGAAAACATCAATATCAGCACCTTATCCAGAGCACCCAGCGAGGTCTTGCTGCTTTAACATTCAGAGATTCTTCAGGTATGTGACCTGCAGCGGCGCCTCTGCCTTGGCAATGCTAAATACAGATCCAGGCCAATGTTGCTATGGGGGTCAAGGGAGTAAAAACAAAGCAGTATTCTTTCCAGCTGAGAACAGGAGCCAAGATAGGTTGTATTTTCAAACAAATCTGATCAAAGGCCTCCCGCCCTTGGCTATAAGGTCTGTTGTAACTAACAGGTAAGGTTTCTTAGCAGCAGTTTATTCAGGTGTGCCTCAATAAAAGCAAACCCTCTATATGAAAATCCTTGTGTATGTAAAATTTAAATTTAAAAGTGTCTTTGCGACCCCGAATAGCCACAGCAATCTTGAAAAAGAAGAACAAAGTAGGAGGGATCACAATACCAGATATCAGGTTATACTACAAAGCCACTGTAATCAAAACAGCCTGGTACTGGCACATGAAAAGGCAGATAGATCAATAGAACAGAATAGAGAACCCAGAAACTGACCCAAGACAATATGCTCAATTAATATTCGACAAAGGTGACAAGAGCATACAATAGAATAAAGACAGCCTCTTCAATAAATGGTGTTGGGAAAATTGGACAGCTACTTGCAAAAAAAATGAAGCTAGGCTACCAACTTACACCATACACAAAAATAAACTCAAAATGCATAAAAGACTTAAATGTAACTCGTGAATCTATAAAAATTCTAGAAGAAAATACAGGCAACAAAATTTCAGACATCATATGCAGCAGAATTTTCACTGATACAACACCTAAGGCAAGAGAAACAAAGGAAAAAATGAACACATGGGACTACATCAAACTTAAAAGCTTCTGCACTGCAAAAGAAACAACCATCAAAACCGAAAGGGATCCCACTATATGGGAGACCATAATCACCAATGATGCATCAGATAAGGGGTTAATTTCCAAAATATATAGAGTGCTCATACAACTCAACAAAAGGAAGACAAAGAACCCAATAAAAATGGGCAGAGGACCTAAATAGACACCTCTCCAAAGAGGACATACAAACGGCCAAGAGACATATGAAAAAATGCTCAACGTCACTAGTCATCAGAAAGATGCAAATTAAAACAACTATGAGGTATCACTTCACACTTGTCAGAATGGCCGCCATCAACAAATCATCAAACAACAAGTGTTGGCAAGGGTGTGGAGAAAAGGGGACTCTAGTACACTGCTGGTGGGAATGCAGACTGGTGCAGCCACTGTGGAAAACACTATGGTGTTTCTTCAAAAAGTTAAAAATTGAACTGCCATTTGACCCAGTGATCCCACTTCTAGGAATATACGAAACCTGAAACACCAATCAGAAAGAATATATGTACCCCCATGTTCATAGCAGCACTATTTACAATAGCTAAGATCTGGAAACAATGCAAGTGTCCATCAGTAGATGAGTGGATGAAAAGGCTGTGGTACATATACACAATGGAGTACTATGCAGCTGTAAGAAAGAAAGATCTCTTATCCTTTGAGATGGCATGGAAGGACCTGGAGAGTATTATCCTAAGTGAAACAAGCCAAGCAGAGAAAGACAAATATCACACGATCTCACTTATTTGTGGAATATAATGAACTAAACAAACTGATGAACAAAACTGACCCAGAGACATAGAGGTGGGGTACAGACTGACAAGCCTCAGAGGAGGGGGGGTTGGGGGGAAGAGATAAACCACAGAACTTATATGTATGCATGCATGACCAACGGACATGGACAAGAGGGCTGGGGATGGGGCGGGGGGGACGGGGAGGAGGGTGTCAATGGGGGAAAAAGGAGAAACATCTGTAACAAAAACAAATTAATTAAATAAATAGATAGATAGATAGATAGATAAAAGTGTCTTTGCTTTGCAGAAAGACTTTTTATTTGGTGTCTGAAAATGTAATTTGATTTAAATACATTGTCTTATATATACACGCAGGCATATGTCAAATGTAAAATACTGCAGCGGTCCCACCTACTCAGTCTGGTGCATGTGGCACCGCATGGCCATCATCACCACCACCACCCTCATCATCATCACCTGAGAGTTCCCAGAAAAGCGGAATCTTGGGTCCCACTCCAGCCTCATGAACCAGAATCTGCAGTTTAACAAAATCCCCAGATGATTTGTGTACATACTAAGATTTGATAAACCCTGTCCTAGGCAATACTTGTGACCCTAAAGCCAGCTCTACAAATACAGGGTGGGACAAAAGTAGGTTACAGTTGTGAGTATGGGAAACACAGAGTTTATTCTTGCATTGTGATTTATTAGTTACTGTATTATTTTCCGTATGAACAGCTGTAAAACTACTTTTGTCCCACCCTGTATAGTTACTAGATCATAGCTTCTACTAGTGGTTCTCAATCCTTACTCCTTATTACACATTAGAATAATCATCTCAATTATCTGGGTAGGCATTTCTTTTTTTAATTAAAATTTTTTTCTTCTTTTTAAAAAATACTTACGCATGGACCCTAACCCAAGATTTGGATATGACTGGCCTGGGGTGGAGCCCTGGCATTAGCATTTTAATTTTTAATTTTTATTTTCCTCACCCAAGGATATCTTTCCATTGATTTTTAGATAGAGTAGAAGGGAGAAAGGGGGGGAGGGGAAGGGGGGGGGGGAGAGAGAGAGAGAGAGAGAGAGAGACTGATTGGTTGCCTTCCGCACAACCCCAACTAGGCCCTGGTTTGAACCTGCAACCCAGGTACCTGCCCTTGACCAGGAATCAAACTCGAGACCCTTTGTTCCTCAGGCCCACGCGCTAACCACTAAGCCAAACCAGCCAGGGCATCATTAGCATATTTGGGAGGGGTAATTTTTTATTCCTTTCTTTTTTTTTCTTCTCCAATCCCGTCCCCCTCCTGCCTTCCCCACACTATTATCTGTGTCCATTGGTTATACATATATACATATAAGTTCTTTGGTTTATCTCTTCCCACCCACCCTTCCCCTTTCCCTCTGAGGTTCCTCAGTCTAACAACCAATTTGTACTTCCTAATCCCTTCACCCTTTTCACCTATCCCCCCAACTCCCTTCCCATTCAGTAACCAACAAAAAGTTCTCTGTATCTATGAGTCTGTTTCTGTTCTGCTTGTTCATTTTGTTTGTAGATTCAATTGTTGACAGATATGTATTTATTGCCATTTTATTGTTCATATTTTTGATCTTCTTCAAGAAGACCCTTCAACATTTCATATAATACTGGTTTGGTGGTGATGAACTCCTTTAGCTTTTTCTTGTCTGAAACTTTGATGGAAACTTTATATGTCCATCAATTCTTTTTTTTTAATCCTCACCCAAGGACATTTTTTTGCATTTATCTTCAGACAGAGCGGGAAGGAGAGAGGGAGGAAGAGAACGAGAGAAACATCCACGTGAGAGAGACACATCGACTGGTTGCCACACACACACACGACCCCAACCGGAGCCAAACTGCAACCGAGGTACGCGCCCTTAGCAGGAACCGAACCCAGGACTCTCTGGTCCACGGGCCGACACTCTAACCACTGAGCCAAACCGGCCAGGGCCATCAATTCTAACTGATAGCTTTGCTGGGTAGAGTAATCTTGGTTGTAGGTTCTTGCTTTTCATCACTTTGAATATTTCTTGCCACTCCTTTCTGGCCTGCAAAGTTTCTTTTGAGAAATCAGCTGCCAGTCTTATTGGAGCTCCCTTGTAGGTAACTAACTGCTTTTCTCTTGCTGCTTTTAAGATTCTCTCTTTGTCATGAACCTTTTGCATTTTGATGATGATGTGTCTTGCTGTGGGCCTCTTCGGGTTCATCTTGTTTGGGACTCTCTGTGCTTCCTGGACTTGTATGTCTGTTTCCTTCACCAAGTTAGGGAAGTTTTCTGTCATTTTTTCAAATAGGTTTTCAATTTCTTGCTCTCTCTCTTCTCCTTCTGGCACCCTCATGATGTGAATGTTGGTACATTTGAAGTTGTCCCAGAGGCTCCTTACACTATCCAGATTTTTTTTGGATTCTTTTTCTTTTTGCAGTTCTGATTGGGTCTATTTTGCTTCCTTATATTCCAAATCGGTGGTTTGATTCTCAGCTTCACGTACTCTACTACTGGTTCCCTGTAAATTATTCTTTATCTCAGTTAGTGCATCCTGCATTTCTGACTGGTACTGTATTATGCTCTTGAAGTCCTCACTATTTCCTAGAGCATCCTTATAACCAGTGTTTTGAACTCTGCATCTGTTAAATTGCTTATCTTGGTTTTGTTTAGTTCTTTTCCTGGAGTTTTGTTCTCTTCTTTCACTTGGGACATGTTTCTTTATCTCCTCATTTTGGCTGCTTCCTTGTGTTTGTTTCTATGTATTAGGTAGATTTGCTATGTCTCCTAGGCTTCCTAAGGTGGCCTATTGTTGTAGGTGTCCTGTAGGGTCTAGTGGCATAGCCTCCCTGATCACCCCAGCTGAGTCCTTGAGGTGCACCCCTTGTGTGGACTGTATACCCTTCTGTTGTAATTGAGTCTTGATTGCTGTTGGCATGTCAATGGGAGGGATTTATTCAGGCTGATCAGCTGCAAGGACTGGCTGTGCCCACTATCCACCGACCTCTGATTACCTTGGATGATCAGCTGTGCAGGGGCCCACCACACAGAGCAAGACTTACTTCAGCAGGGCTCTGGTACCCACTGAGACCATCCCTTGAGTGTGTCACTTGTGGAGGTGGTTGGGTGGTGGTGCTTTGATGTGGTCTGAAGCTGTCCACTGGGTGTACTTGCTCTGGGACCACAAGGCATAAGGTACAAAGTGATCTGCAGATGGCTGCTTCTTGTGCTGGGCTTGGAGATGCCCAAGCAAAGCCAAGCTGTGAACCAAAGGTGGCTATTTCTAGTGTGAAGCCTGGGGCCATGTAGTGAGAATTATGGGGCTCGCTGAGGCCAGATGCTGCTTGTTTGAGAGAATTTAGGAAAATCTGAAGCATAAGCCAAGACAGGCCAATACTATGGCAAAGCCACTGGAAACAGCTTGGATGGGCCCAAAAGTTGGGTGGTGCATGACCTCAGGAAATCACCAGTGTGGGGCAAAGAGTGTGGAGTCCCAGATATGGCACCCGTCTGCTGGCCCGTGGGGAAAGGGCTCACCAAAGGAACAATGGCCTCCATCGGCACATCTGTCCAGGAGAAAGCTGCCTGTCCAGCTCTTGGCCTGATGCCAAACAACTCAGTTCGTCCCCCATTTGTTTCTGGTGCCTTTCAAACTGCCTCCCCACGCTGGAGCCTGGAGGAGAGGTTCAAGTCCATGCAAGGGCCCTTTAGAGGAGTTGCCTGGGATTCCAGCAGCCTCAGACTCCTTCAGTTTTAGTTCCTGCTGGTTTTTATAGACAGAAATTGTGAGGACTTCTCTTCCTGGCACTGGAACCCTGAACTGGGGGGCCTGGTGTGGGACAGGGACCCCTTGCTCCCCAGGGAAGCCCTTCCCAGCCAACGTGTCTCTCCTGATTTTATCTGCCACATGTGAGTGTGGGACCAGCCCGTCTGCACCTCCGCCCCTCCTACCAGTTTCGATGTGGCTTCTTTAATATCATAGTTGTAGGAGTTCTATTCAGCTCAGTTTCAGGTAGTTCTGAATGATGGTTGTTCTGTAGTTTAGTTGTAATTTTGATGTGATTGTAGGAGGAGGCATGTTCCATGTTTACCGACGCCACCTCTTGACTGGAAGTGTCATTAGCATTTTTTAAAAAGCTGCTTAGGTGATTCGAGTGCAGGTGTTGAGATCCGTGGCTACAGATCAAGAGCTGCACCATGACATAAATCCACTTTGCCAGGCCATTAGGGTTTCAGAAGGATTTCTCAGAAGAAAACGTTAAACTAGAATGAAGACAGATGTACCTGGATGTAAATCTTGCACAAAACACAGTACTAATATTATATCAAGGTGGGTCTTCTCTATACCAACTGCACCAAAACAGATTTTCCCTGGGCAGGCAGTGACCACACCACCAAAAAGTCAAGTAATGCCACAGCGTTGAGAACCTCATGGCACCTAACACCAGTAAGTCCTCAAGTACACGTCTGCTGAGGATCAGGACCCTCTAATCTCCTATACCGAAAAACTTTCTTGTGCTTACCACCTAAATTCTTTTCAAGTTCTACCAAAAGCCCATAAATAATATCTCCTTCCCTGATCTGTTCAACTGTAAAATTGCAAAGAGGTGCTGGAGAAGAGGAGGATTGGGGCAGTAGGGGTTGGCAGCAGGGAGAAAAGGGAGAATCAAGAGAGCCAAGAACGCAAGGATTTGGAAAAGCCCGTGCAGCAGGAATGCTAGTCTGAGAGAGCGGGAACAGGAAGGTTAGCATCAGGGCTCCACAGGGGGATGTGGGGCTAAAGCAAAGGTGCTTTAGATGTGGCCATAGGAGGGGGCTGTCAGGGCAAAGCAGAAGTGACAGGTTCCCTAGGGATCCTGAAATTACTGACAATGGTCAAAGGAGAGGTTTGAGAGGAAGACTGAGATAAGGCAGACACACAGTCCTTAGTGAACAGGCAGAGGGCCTAATCCAGGCCATACACTAACCACTGAGGGGTAGAGGTGTGACCAGAAGCAGGGCTGTCTGATGACCTCAGCTCTTTCCAACAGCCTCCAGAGAACGAAGCATCCAGTATGACCTGATATCAGAACACTCCTCCCTGATGACCCACCTGCCTTTGACGTGACTCAGCAGACCTACAGCCACCACCCCTCGGCAAGCTGTGGGCCTACGCTTCCTTTCTGCTGTCCTCACTGCTAAAGGTATAGGGTCAAAAAAGTGCTAAAAGACTAAAAATTTAGTCCCAACCTGCAAAGGAAATTACCAAACAAAATTTCTAAAAACCGGTCATTCCAAAGTCTTTGGAAATAATATTAAGAAACAAATAGCTATCATCCAGGGGAAATGTGTCAGTCTGAAGAATCATGAGAAATAAATGAAACAAGTCTTTTTTGTTCTACAGTCATCAAAAGCCTTGGCTAGGAACCAATGCAGGACATAAGTACAACGTACCAGATTAGCTGAGTAATAGCTGTAGCAACCATATAGTCCAGATGTTCGTAGATAACATCAATTTTAAATATTTTGATCCTATTATTTCCAAAAATCCATATTTTAAAAATTCTAATACTGACATGCAAACTACACCCAGGGCTGCCTCTTATAGCTGGAACTGGCACAAAAATGTTGTGCTATATTGCACGGCCCAATTTAATAGTTTGGATTATGAATTATGGATTCATCCCATTTAGGGTGTAGTTTAGTCACCCTATTCTTAGCTTCTAGTTCTTAACAAACACTATCATGCAGTGGAAGAAATACTGCATCTAAATCCCTTCCAGTATCTCAATGCTGATCCAGTATTGTCATCAAATGTTTTAAAAATTGAATAGAGCCCTGCCTGGTTTGGCTCAGCGGTTGGAGCATCGGCCTGCGGACCAGAGAGTCCCGGGTTCGGTTCCTGCTAGGGGCACGTACCTCGGTTGCAGTTTGTCCCTGGCCCCGGTTGGGGTCGTATGGGTGGCAGCCACTCGATGTGTCTCTCTCACATCAATGTTTCTCTCTCTCTCTCTTCCTCCCACTCTCCCTCCCACTCTATCTGAAGATAAATGCAAAAAAAAAAAAAAGAAGGAATAGACCAGAACTGGAGTACACATATGACATTTCCTCCCCAAGCCATATTCCAAATAGAGTGATGTGGTCTGAGCAAAGCACACAAAATCGCTGCACACAACTTCCCTCTATCCTGGACATGGGAGAGATGTACTTTCTCCCTGAATAAATCAGCCAAAGGATTCATCCCTGAGTTTAGTCTGGTCCTCATACAGCAACAACAAAACCCAGATAACAGACATCCTTTTTTGAGATTCCTTATAAAACATATTCTCTACCACTGGTAAGAGGCTCACATTTAGCCTTTGTAAGAAGCCTCTGAAAGGTTTTTTGGTAACTGCCTAAAAACGACTGCTCGTAATAAACAGTTGTATACACAGTGGAAAATCAAACTATGGAAAAAGAGTCTATCAGCCATATGTGAAGTAATACCTCAGGAGTCTTCTTACTCTGCCTCTTCCCAAAAACGCAGTCAAGATCTGTTCTGCTCCGAGATGATAGATCCTTCCCTAGAAGACAACATGGTGCCTTTTAGTCATACCCATCTTTCTAAAAGACAGAGTATAAACATAAGCTATGAAACTCCTGAAAGCAAAATGAGTTTTGAAAAAGAAACAATTCTGTAAACTACTGGCTTTCTGTCTCCCCTGCACAGGTGAAAATTCTTTAATTAACTAATAAAATTAAATTGTAAAATCACTTAAAAATCAAATAAATGTTTGAGACCCAGAACCACTGACATTCTCTTAATGAATGGTAGAAACAACCAAGAGCGCATGGACTGAGTGGAAAACTGAATTCTGAAGCCAGCACCACTACTGACATGCCTTGAAGGTGTACTTTCTGTGTCTCTGGGTCCCCATTCATAAAATAGATCTTATTAGGCCACTTACACAGGATCATGAAATGCAGACTAGAAAATGCTGCTGGATATAGAGCTTCAAAACCCCACCTATGCATGTGAATGAGAACACACTGCATTTGACAAATCGGAGCTCAATAATGAATTGAGTAAATAAAAATTTGAAAGAATAAATATAAATAAAAAGTATTGGATTGGGGTGAAAGAGTTTCTATATCAGCTTTAAGTAACAGGAATAGGATACATAATAAAAGCAGGAAATTAAATGGCTTCTCACAAAAGCAGTGGTCAAAAGACCTATGATTCTCATTAAAAACTCTAAACTCTTTAACTTAATTTCAAACCGCAAACCAGGTAATTTAAAGTTCACTTTTTGGAATTTCCACTTCTACCAAAAATACTCTGTGAGCAGTCGACCAAATCTATTCCCATTTGTCAACTTCAGGGTAAATTCCTTTTAAATGTAACTACTACATGGGAAGTCTTGAGGCTCTGGGGGAGTAAGGCTCTGGGTTAGACCCAGGAATTTTTGTTTTGAGTTGGAAGCCCGAGTTCCACTATCGCAGACTCACTTCTTGGTTTCCTGTAGCAAAACTGACTTAGCAAAGTAATGTCATGACCCAGAAAGTTCTAGTTCACTGACTATCACTGGGGCATTCAAATATGATATTGCTCAGTGACTCCATGAAATTAAAAAACAAAATACCTTTAGATTTCACAAAGCCAGGTGCCAAAACCAGTTTCATAGGTCCAGTCAGTACGACCTGTTCCCACCAGGAGGGACATGCTCCCCTGTGGTTCTACGCTGTTCTCTTTCTTCCTGAGCTAGAAATGAAGGCTTCCTATTCTAATTGATTATTTAGTAGAACCCAGACAAAACACCCCAAAGGAAACTGACTTAAGAACAAAATGAAGCATATCCCAGACAGGAACTCAGAAAATAAACCAGAAGAGGGGGGAATAAAACTGGTCGTGGTGGAGAGAAGTGGACAAACTCTCAGAAGGTCTAGAGATCTATTCTTATCTCTGTCATCAGCATAACCTATTTTGCACTGCAGAGCACATTCAGGGTGGCGGTTTCTATTTCAGAGAGAGGAGTTATACTTAGTTCAAAATATGTATTGGTCATCTATTCTAAACTATCTTCCGAAATGGGACAGATACTCCAAAAGAAATGCAAATAAAGATCTCTTTTATAGCAATTCAACCGAAAGGAATGCTGGAAGGATTAAGGAAAAGAGGGTACATGCAAGATTACAATTTTAAAACAGGATGACAAAATATGACCCCACAGAGATCAAAAGCAAATCTCAAAATCAAAGGGAAAACTGCCAGGCTGGTAGAGATAGAGAGCTATACCAAGGAAGGTGCAAGTATTTCTACAGTGTTGGTGATGGATTCTTGTACCAGAAATTTTTATCCTTTAGTAAATTTCACTTAAGTAAATGTAGAAACCAGGATTGTTACAGGCCTTGCTCTGGATTTGATCTGGAAAACAAAACACAGAAAAGAATTAAGAGTCAGAGACCGAGGGAAAGGAATTCCAAAGTAGATAAAAATGGAAGATGGAAACAACATTGAAATAGTTTTAGTTAATGGTCCTGGTTGAATAGTTTATAAGTGTTATAAAATTATGGCCACTTTTAAATAAAATATACACATTAAAAGAGGGTATAAAAGCTTACTGGTCTCAGTTCTGAATGATAGTCAAATTACAGCAAATACTGCTGATAAACTTAGAGAAAATGGCAACAAAAAAAATTGAACAGACTAAGAAATATGTTATCTGTCTGGATTTGGTTCATGCATCTGTTAATCTTCAATTGGCCATACCATTTCAAGAAGCAGGAAGAAAATGCTTCCAGTAGTCAAGCTGATGTAACAAAGGTCCATGAAAGGATGAGCAGACAAAAAAGCACTTTACGATCATTTTCGCTGTTATTCTAGCAATCATGAGTATCAAGTTTTCCAGTCTGTAAGAGTAGAAAACTGGAAGGGAGGAATGGTACAGCTACAGGCAGACACACGTACGCCACCAACAAGTCCACACGGGAAGCAAAGGACACTATGAAAAATACACACGAGAACTAAAGAATCAGAGATTTGGAGACTTTCAGTTTAAGGGCAAAAGTCATACAGAACCCAGCAAGTTCTAGAGAGAAAACTGTATTATAGCACTGTATTATAACTGAGGCTCAAAAACACTGAGATCTTCTGCTCAGAGTAAGGGGGCAGGACAAAGAAATGCAGGTTTGAGAAACATGTTCACTATAATAAAAAGTTAAAGCTTATGTAGGTAGTGTCACTGCTTAGAAAATTCATTTGCATTCCCCAATCAAGAAGGATAAAACAAACAATATTATTTTTTTATTGTTAAAAAAATGAAACATATGGGACTGATAAGCCTAGGACAGAGGATTATGGCAACTTCACTGCAAGGGGAATGTCAGGAAACCAGGAAACAGGAAAGAAAAGAGTAGAAGGTGAAATAATAATTAAGAGAGTCAAAAAATTTTAAAAGCCTGCACTGGTGCTGCTTAATCAGAAGAGGAAACTTAACGCCCAGCACCAGCAGAGTCCGACTGTGGGGAGGAGGGCAGGAGTTAACCATGCTAGATACGCTATAGTCTGTGTTTCCAAAATAGCAAGCCAACCACCAGCATCTGTGTTGTGCGTGCAGTTTCCTTAAGAAGCAAAACTCTACAAACTGTCACAGGGATAAAAAGTCTGAGTAAATTACCATGATGAAGTTGCACAACTATAGTTAAGCAAGTTTTCATCCCCTTTTGCACAACGGGGGGGAAAAGGCAATGCTCTCAACAACTTCTCACTGTATACAGAAAATGGTTTTGTAGAAATTGATATTTTCCCTATTGTTCCCTCTCTGCAGATATGGCATTGCCAAGCAATTTTTAAATTAAAAGAAATCACGTTGGCCCAGCCGGTGTGGCTCAGTGGTTGAGCGTCGACCCATGCACCAACAGGTCACGGGTTCGATTCCTGGTCAGGGCACATGCCCAGGTTGTGGGCCAAATCCCTAGTAGGGGGCATGCAGGAGGCGGCCAGTCGATGTTCTCTCTCATCGATGTTTTCATCTCTCACTCCCTCTCCCTTCTTCTCTCTCTAAAATCAATGAAGAAAAAAAAAAATCACATTGAAGTTAGGCTTTTAAACAAATATGGATGAAATTAACTTTTTAAATTATTTAATAAATTATTTCAAATTAAAATGATAAACTTGGGACTAGAGAAAGAAAGAATAATGTATCAGAACTAAAATGATAGCCAATATTGAGGCAATAGCAAATTTTACAATGCTATTTGCTACTCTAATCTCACTAAAATAAAATTTTTATCTTCACTCTTCACACTAAGCTATATAAAATACCATCTTTCCATGTTTTAATTTCCTGGACCACAGATAAACTTACAATATGAATCATCCTCATCCAATAAGTAAATGAGTTACTTTCATTATGAGCATACCCACAGGCTAAAATCCCGGTTATCCATAATGCTGAACAATCAAAAGTTCCATATAATGGGGTCATTACTAAAAAGTCATAAACAGAACCTATTTTAGAACTCAATAATGTCTTAAAAATCTTTTCTCACTTTACAAAAGAGGAAACAGAGTCTGAAAGAAGGAAAGTGATTAAGTGATTTGTCTGAGAGTGGCAGCCAGCACCCAGGTTTCCTGCGCCCTGAGACAGCCTACCTGAGGGGAAACAGAGTTTATCATTCATATCCAGCAACAATAGCAGCTCTACAAGAAAACATTTCTTTTATGCAACTAAAGAATTTTAAAATAATCTTTCCCTGTAGATTGCTAAGATGGGCAGTAAAGAATTATTTTCTTCACTACTTGGATTTCTGCCTCCTTCTATCTTTCTACTTATTCCCAATCTGCATTTCCTGTTTTCCCACTCAATCTCCTCGACTTTCTCACAATATATCTGGAACTCTCTTCCCTGCATACCAAGCAAGCCTAATAAATAAGCACATCTCGTTTAAAAGAGAAAGAATGAAGGCGCAACACACCAAGCAGGTTGACAGGGTCACCTGGCAAGGGAGTGGCTTAACTAGAAATAGAAAGCAGATACTCCTGGCATCCATTAGATTAAAGGAGATTAAAGAGATTTATCCTGGTTTCCGCAAATGCTTCAGATGAACTCATGCATGTAGTCAACTACGAAAAGAAAATGAGAAGATTTTATTTGCAAAAGTGAAAGCTTAAAAGGATGTCATACCATCCAAAAGTTACCGGCCACTTTTAATGTCATTCATTTGCTCAGTACTCTTCTGCAATAGTTCTTTTTTTCTATAGGGTCAATGAGCAAAGGAGGGGCACTGAAGAGCTCGGGTGTGAAGTGACCATTTAACCTCTCCTCAAAAGGACTGAAGGGCCAACAGGAACTGTCTTCTGTTCTGCAGCAGGTCAGGGATGGAGAGAAACCCTGATCAGAAGCCATATAGAAAACCAACAAGGAAGGTTCTAGCCTGAGAGAAAGAGGGCTGACACGAAGAGCCATGCAAACCACACCTGCTGGGACAGGCAAGGAGAAGCACCCATCTCTCCTTGCACACATTCCCGAAGCTAGTCAGCTCCCCACTCCATTAAGCTCTGCCATGGGTTCTCCTTTACCCCAAATTCATTCCTACCTTTTGGGGTCCTGTGCCCCAATGAGAACCACCACTAATAGTTTAAAATAGTGAGAATTTCAGCTCCCATACTATTCAGGCACGCTCTAGGAGTTAGGGAGTTCCCAACCATGCCAACAAGAATAAAGCCAAGAGATGGACGTGTATATCTAAATTCCCATAGAAGAACCATCAGATGGTGACTACATATCACAACATAAATTATCATCACATTTATACTGTAAGTATATTATGTAATACATAGGCTTCTGTGCTTGGAAAGTACACTTAATGCAGATTACTGTTCTTTGGGAAAATGGTTGGGGAATTGATGAGTGAAATTGTTTCTTACTATACAAGACCACCACCTAGTGGTTACAGAGGACAACTGCACTCACAATTGACTACAAGTATTGTGAAGGGAGTGGAGAGGTGTGATGGAGGAAGATGAGGAAGATAGGATTTACCACCCAGTTCTCAAATTGTTTCTAACACTATCTTCACATTGACCATGGAATGCCTAAGTTAACATTCCATGAAATGAAGAAATGGTGTGGAATAATGGAAGGATCAACTGGGGAGTGAGACTTCTCAGACTGGAGATCTCATTACAGAGCAGAATTCTCTAAATTGAAAAATTTTAGGAGCTATTCAACACCAACATTAAGCTCTGAAAAACAAGAAAATGTAACTAAAAATGTTGAGCAATTAGAATTATTTCCTGATCTAGTCATTTAAAGTCCCCTTTCTCCTCTAAATAGCAAATTCACTTGCACTTTCAGCTCTGCCCCACCTCAGAGCTAATGAATCTGAATCTGCACTCTAACGAGATCCCCAGTAGATGAACAATAAATACTGAAACTTTAGCATCACGTTAGATCCACCTAGTCAGGCCATCCTTAATTCCCCATTTTGAACATAAAACAAGACGTAATACTGGTGAGGAGTTAAAAATGCTTTAAGAGGCCTGACTGGTGTGGCTCAGTGGTTGAGCATCGACCCATGCACCAAGAGGTCACCGGTTCAATTCCCGGTCAGGAAACATGCCCGGGTTGTGGGCCAGATCCCCAGTAGGGGGACATGCAGGAGGCAGCCAATCGATGTTCTCTCTCATCAATGTTTCTATCTCTCTCTCCCTCTCCCTTCCTCTCTCTCTTAAATTCAATAAAGAAAAAAAAAAAAAAGAAAAAAGCTTTAAGAAACCCAGTATGAACACAGAGGTAATCAATAACAAATAAAGAAATACTTAATTTTACCTTTTGTGAATTTTTTATAATGAACACGGTTTTTGGAGATTTTGGACTTTTCTTCAAGGCTGAAAGATTTCTTTTCCTTGTTGTCTGAGGAGAAGTCTTAAAAAAAAATGAAAAGCATTACATTAAACACTCTGTAATCCATTCTCATTTATTCTCTTACAGTGACATGGTCTTATTTAAATAAAATCTTTCGGAACTCTGTAATTTATTATTGAACTCTAAACAACTGATTAAAATATTCTTCTTAAACCTGTGTATTATGTATCAGGCAAGACTATTTTCCAAAAATTTATACAACCTTCGAGGAAGAGAAATGAAAACTTGTGTTCACACAAAAACCTACATAGCAATGTACATAATAGCCTAATTCCTAATAATGAAATACCGGAAACAACCCAAAATTCCTTCAATGGGTGAATGGCTGAGCAAATTCTGGAACATCCTTACTTAGGAACACTACTCTGCAATAAAGAGTAATAAGCTGGTGATACACCCAATATACTAAATGGACCTCAAGGGCATTGTGCTTAGTGAAAAAGATCAGTCTACATACTATATGAATCAATTTATATAACATTCTTGAAATGATAAAAATACAGAGAGGGGGAACTAATGAATGGTTTCCAGGGGACAGAGATAAAAGTGGGCTGTTGGAGGTTAGAGGGGTGGAAGGTGGATATGAATACAAAGAGGCAGCATGAGGCAGCTCTTTTGTGGTGATAAAATAATCTCATATCTTGATTGTGGCAGTGGCTATATAATCTATACATGTGATAAAATTGCACAGAAACACAGACACACACACACACACACACACACACACACACACAGACATGGAAGAGGCTAAAAAAATGGTGAAAACTGAATAAGGTCTCTTGGTCTGGTTAACAGTCAAGACCAGTGCCAATTTCCTGGTTTTGATAATATACTACAGCTTTGTCACCATTGGGGAAACTAGGCGAATGGTACTCAGGGCTTTCTGTAGAACTGTTTTTGCAATTTCCTGTAAGTCTATCATTATTTCAAAATAAAAAGATCTTTTACAAAGTAAATAAAAGTAAAGCAGGCTAGTGATAATCAAAAAACAGATCAGAGATGATAATCAGGTAGAGTGGAAGGAGCAGAGCTGGCACTGAGCTACTGCCTCAAACACCAGGTTTCACGGGAGGCTCACCTTTAAGGGCAAACACAACTACAAGAAGAAATCATTGAGGAACAAACTCATGTGGTTATTTCTTTGACAAAACAGGAAAATGTGAGCCATAAAGTAGTCCCTGGGTTGAAATAGCAGAGCAAGTAGATCTGGGGTTAGAGTCAATTATAGGATAGTAACAAGCTGCCTATATGAAGTCCCTCATCCTTATCTATTCATCAAGTTCAGGCCGCAGAGTAACAGAAACTGAACAGCATAAGCAGAAAAGAGACTGAATTTCCCTATAGTTACATCAAAAGGAATTTCAAAAATGAAGTTAGACATAGAGGGAGAAAAAGGAAATTTTTGCCTTAATATTGGAGCAAAACAAGGTCATGTCCGTCAAACAACATGTTAGTTAACTATAATCCCTTCCAGGAATTGGTAATTTCAAAAGCAAAGTATAAATTATAGAGTAAGGCTCTACCAGCACATAGATAGGGTGCCAAGCTTTCAGACAATGCCTCACGTGCGTTAATTATACCAACAACCTAAAACACACTCATCTGCAGTCGTTTCCCAAGTTTTTTTTTTTTTTTTTTTATCCTCACCAGAGGACATTTTTGCATTCATCTTCAGATAGAGAGAGAGGGAGAGAGGGAGGAAGAGAGAGAGAGAGAAACTTCGATGTGAGACACATCGACTGGCTGCCACTCACACAACCCTAACTGGGGCCGGGGACAAACTGCAACCAAGGTACGTGCCCTTAGCAGGAACCAAACCCAGGATTCTCTGGTCCACGGGCCGACACTCTAACTGCTGAGCCAAACCGGCCAGGGCAAGCTTGTGATTTTTAAAAAATATGTTTTTATTTATTTTTTAGAGAGAGGAAGGGAGAGACAGAAACATCTATGTGAGAGAGAAACATCCATCGGCTGCCTCCCGCACACCTCCTACTGGGGATCAAAAGCCCGCAACCTGGGCATGTGCCCTGACCGGGAGTTGAACCAGGACCTCTCAGTCCATGGGACGACGCTCAGTCCACTGAGCCACACTGGCAAAGAGCTTGTGATGTTTTTAAGACTTCCCACCAGTAAATTCTTATCCTGTTTTTGTGGCCAAACACTTCATGTGGCACATAACATTCTCAATTTTGATGTTCCAGACACAAATGACCTAGCAAGTTATCAGCTTAAAGTAGCTACTATCAATAAAAGGTTTATGAAGTACTAGGCACTAGACTAAGAGCTTTCTATGAACTTTTGTATTTCATTTCACAACCTCCCCATCAGGCAGCTGCTATGGTTATTAAACTTACTTCACAGAAGGACAGTGAAGCACATCTAGGAGAGGCTATGACGGATTCAACCCAGGCGGATGTGAGAGTGTACATTCTCAACCACCACCCTGTGTCCCGAACAGAGCTGCTCTCCCACTTTGGAGGACGTAAGAATCACCTGGGGATCGATCTCCTCCATCTCCCCAGTACACAGACTTCCCAAAGCATATCTGAGCAAGGAAAGACCTTCAGGGAATCAGTTTCTACCTATTTGTCCACTCTGATTCGGAGTGGATGCATCAGCCTGCATCTCCTTCTCCACTTCTCCCATATGTCCTCCTCCACCCACTTGACAAAAGGAAGGTACAACTCTCCTCTTAGCAGAGATAAATAGGAAGGAGCCCAAGTATCAGGGAAGCATCCTTTAATTAAAGCAGTGAAAGCAGCCCCCTCCCCACACCAATCTATCTCATCAAGAGATACACTTCCCAAAAGATTTTACTGTTCTAATAATCAAAATTTATAATATATTTCCTGGTTTTAGTCACTATAATGTATTAATTAAAATAACAACTTAATCCAAAGGAAAACTATTCACACTCAAAGTCCTGAGGTTACTAGAAACAAACCAAAAATTTATGTGTTTGTTTTGTGGCAGGCTAATAAATTTGAAAAAATTTAAGCAAAAAAAAAAAATTAACACAAAATACTATAGGGTATACACAATCAAAATATAATTTCAGAGGAAAAGAAACTATGAAACAAAATATTTCTGCTAGTAAGAGCTTGTTTGTATATTTCTGAATAGATGACAATGGGTATCAAATTGCTCTGGTATTTATCCACCGAATACATTTGGGGCTAATGGTTTTATTTTAAAATGCCAATATTTCCCAACAGGCCAGAAATTATAGTACTTTGCAACTATTTAAAGCTATGATGAGAGTCTGGCCAGTATGGCTCAGTGGTAGAGCATCGATCCATGCACCAAGAGGTCGCCAGTTCAATTCCCGGTCAGGGCACATGCCCAGGTTGTGGGCCCGATCCCCGGGGGGGTATGCAGGAGGCAGCCGATCAATGTTTCTATCTCTCTCTCTCACTCACTTTCTCTCTCTCTAAAAATCAATAAAAGAAAATAAATAAATAAATAAAATAAAGCTATGATGAGAAACATTACAGATGTTGATATAGAAATGTGAGGTAGGATTATACAGCTTTTTAAAATTCCCTTAGAGGATGTGTTAGCAAAAAAATTTGAAGATCCCTGTCCTAAACCACACCTTTGCAGATGACAAGTTATCAGCACTGAGTTTAAAATCATAAGGAACAAAATATCTGATGGCAGTATCATACATTTCCTAAAACCACGAGATTAGGTCCACCAAAAAGCTAAGTTGAGTCTGGTAGAGAATAACAAATTGAGATAACTTTTTAAAAATAAAATTTTAGCCCGGCTGGTGTGGCTCAGTGGATTGAGCATCGTCCCATGGACTGACAGGTCCTGGTTCGATTCCCAGTCAGGGCACATGCCCAGGTTGCGGGCTCGATCCCCAGTAGGGGGAGTGAAGGAGGCAGCCAATTGGTGTTTTCTCTTACATCGACGTTTCTCTCTCCCGCTTCCTCTCTCTCTAAAAAAATCAATAAAAACATATTTTAAAAAATGTTTAAAAATAAAATTTTAAAGAATATACTGATTTTTCTGTCCCAAAAGAGATAAGGGTTATTTCTAGAATCTTTGCAAGATTCTATAAAGAGGACATTATGGAATCTTGGTTTAATTAAAAGGCAAATTGTATGAATTTGGTAAGCAATCTTTAAAAAGTAAAAATATTATTATAGCAAAAAATGTTATTGGGTTATACTGTTTCATCTGCTTTTCAGCTTTAATACAGTAATTTCAGCTTTACTGTGACCAAAAATTCACTTGGGTAAATATACTGTATTTACCAAAGATTGACATGGTAGAAAAATAATCGATTAGCTCTCCAGGTCCAATTTTTGGACAGGTTTTCCCTTAAAGGAATATTCTAAAGGCTTTTCAGTACTGGAACTGGCAGCTGGCAAGGCCTGGTTCAGACTGTACTGAGCTAGACAGAAAGCAGGCCACCAACTGCCTGGTTGCTATCACAAGGCTACCAGCACCCTCTAGTGGTCTTGAAGTGGAACTTAATCTACAGATTGGTAGCTCTCCCTCTGCCATTCAAGATATTCCCACGTCTCATGCAGAAAAGAAACAGCCTGAACAGATGAAGCTGTGGACAGGGCTGCCCAAGGATAAGACACCACTGCTTGGAATCTGTCATGCAGATTCCTGACAAATAAATAGAGTTGCTTGGTTCATTTAGACATTTCACTGACTGTACTTTGGTAATACATCAGAGATAAATCTCAGAAGCATGCTGAGAAAAATTAGCCAGATAGAATAGAAAATACAAACCTATATTTCTATTCATTTCAACTGTGATCCTGAATAATGTAATGTAATCACCCTCGTTATCAACAACCTTTTGCCATCTAGTGTGCAAATTTTCAATGCCGGATCAATAAAAATCAATTGGTTTTTGAGCAAAATATCTGGAGATGGCATTTTGGACATCATCCAAATTGTCAAATTTTTTGCCACTTAGAAAATGTTGTAGCGATCAGAATAAATGGAAATCCGATGGCGCAATATCAGGCAAGTATGGTGGGTGAGGCAATACCTCCCACCCCAATTCATTAATTTTTTCCAGGGTTCGTCTTGCACAGTGCGGTCTTGCATTATCGTGTTGCAGAATAACGCCTTTTTTGTTGACAATCGCTGGGCACTTTTCAATTAAAGATTGATTTACGTGATCCAATTATTCACAGTAAAGGGCTGCATGCACAGTTTGTCCAGGTTTCAGCATTTCAAAACGAATGACCCCGCGAATACTCCACCAAACACACAAAAGTGCCTTTTTGGGGTGTAAACCTGGCTTAGCTGTACTTCGCGGCGACTTATTCGGAGAGAGCCACTGCCTTTTGCGTTTTAGATTATCACAGAGGACCCATTTTTCAGCTCCAGTGATCAAGCGATCAAAAAATGCTTCTGTATTGTGCCACTGAAGCAATAAGTTGCATGTGGTGGACCGGTTAGCTTTGTTTTCTTCGGACAGATTATGCGGGACCCAAACACCTGCTCTGCTTACTTTACCAATCTGCTGCAAATGTTTCTGGATGGTCGACCAAGGTTGGTTAAGAGTGTTTGACAGTTCCTCGACTGTCTGACATGGATTTGCTTCCACTTCTGCTCTTAACATGTCATTACTTTAACGACATTACTTTCCAGTCCCCCTAATACCATCTTTTATGTTAGGACCACACATAGGATAGTTCTAATAGTTATCCCATGGACAAAGAAAACTGTCCAAGTTCTAGATTCCAATAAGAAGTCCAATCTGATTAGCAAAAGTAAAGAGTATCTTTCTTGATGCTTTTGGGCTCACTCCCACATACAGCACTGCAATAAATCTTCCTATAGTTAGATTCATGCTGTAATTTTACCAATTACTAGCATATCCTGCACGCTACTTCGCAAGCAGGGATTGTGTCTCATACATCTGCATATCCTCAAGTCTAACTTCATTCATATCCAGCACATAGCTCAATAAATGTTTGCTGAACTCAAGTCTAAATTTTTCACTTTATTCCACTAAGTTCTTTCTCCTTCAACTTAACAAACACCTTTTGACTGTTCACTACATGCCAAACATTGTGCACAAGGACTAGAAAGAAATTCCTTATAAAAATGTTTGCAGAATACAACTCAAAAAACAAACAAAACCACCTAATTAAAAAATGGACAAAAGACTTGAAAAGACATTTCTCCAAAGAAGACATACAAATGGCCAACAGCACATAAAAGGTGCTCAAGCTGATTAATCACTAGAGAAATGCAAATCAAAAGCATAACGAGGGCCCTGGCTGGTTTGGCTCAGCGGTTAGAGCATCGGCCCTTGGATGAAAGAGTCACGGGCTCGATTCCAGTCAAGGGCACCTATGTACTTCAGTTGTAGTTCGATCCCCGGCCCTGGATGGGGACATGTGGAAGACAGCCAATCGACGTGTCTCTCTCACATCAATGTTTCTCTCTCTCTCTCCCTCCCTCACTCCCCCCCACTCTATCTGAAAATCAGTGGAAAAATATCCTCGGGTGAGGATTTAAAAAAAAAAAAAAAGCATAATGAGGTATCACCTCATACCCAGTAGGATGGCTATTACCAAAAAAACCCCGAAAATAACAAGTGTTGGTGAGTATGTGGAGAAACTGCAACCCTTGTGCACTGGTGATGAAAATGTAAAATGGTACGGCCACTATGGGAAACATGGCAGTTCCTCAAAAACTTAAAAATAGTACTATTGTATGATCCAGCAATTACACTTCTAGGTATATACCCCCCAAAAAATGAAAACAGGAACTTGAAGAGACATATATACACCCATGTTCTTAGCATTATTCACAAGAGCCAAGAGGTAAGAAGAAGTGCAACCCAAGTGTCCACCGATGGATGAATGGATAAACAGAATGGGGTATATACATAAAATGGAACATTATTCAGCCTTAAAAAAAAAAGAAATGGTACAACATTGGATACTACAACATGGAGGAACCTTAAGGACATTATGTTAAGTGAAATAATCCAGACACAAAAGGACAAATACTATGATTCCACTTACATGAAGTCCCTAGAGTAGTCTAATCTAGAGACAGAAAGTAGAATGGTGGCTGCCAAGGGCTGGTGGCAGGGAGGACTGGGGAGTTAGTATTTAATGGGGACAGAGTTTCAGTTTTATAAGATGAAGAGTTCTGTGGATGGATGGTGACAATGGTAGCATAATAATGTGAATGTACTTAATGTCACTGAACTGTACACTTAAAAATGGTTAAGATGGTAAATTTTGTTATGTGTATTTTACCACAATTAAAAAATAATTGTCTGCATAATAATAGTCTAGATTTCTTTAGTGAATATCCCACAGAATTAACTGAAGTTATGTCCTTGCCTTCCAAATAAAATCAAATTCTCTTTGTTATACTGAACTTATTAGCTTGTCACCTTACCAAATGGGTGCTGATTGATTCAAGGAACTTGGAGTCCTTGCCATGTGATAAAAAACTTCCCTTAAACTCTAAAATCATACCAAAGGCCCACAAGTTTGGCCAATCAGTGCCCTTCCCCTCAAGAGTACTATCTTTCTTTTAATTTAATATGGAAAATACAACATTCATTGTTTTATTTCTAGCCCCTACAGCTTGAGAATACAATTTCTAGTACTGAGCTCCTTGTAACAAATGTTACTATACCCCAGAAATCTGAATCTCTTACAAATATTAAAAGGTAAAACAATTTCATTAACTAGAATTAACACAAAAAAGGCTTAATTTATGGTCCCAACTGATTTCTTAATTTATGGTCCCAACTGATTTCTTGCTTTGTATTTTAAAAATGTTTTTAGACAGCCTGGCCTGTGTGGCTCAGTGGTTGAGCATCGACCCATACAGCAAGAGGACACCAGTTCGATTCCTGGTCAGGGCACATGCCCAGGTTGTGGGCTCAATCCCCAGTGGGGGGCATGCAGGAGGCGGCCAATCAACATTCTCTCTGATCAATGTTTTTATCTCTCTCTCCCTCTCCATTCCTCTCTCTCTCTAAAAAAAAAAAAAAATCAATAAAGAAAAAATTTGAATAAAAATGTTTTTAGACACACTCAAGGATTGCTAGAAAGATCATTTAACTATTTGAGGTTATAAACTGAATGAATTTATCTTGCCATTCTCAAAATTTTTTAATTTATTTTTTGCACTTATCTTCAGATAGAACAAGAAGGAGAGAGGGAGAAAGAGAGAGAGAAACATCGATGTGAGAGAGACACATTGACTGGTTGCCACCCACACAACCCCAACCGGGGCCAGGGACAAACTGCAAATGAGGTACATGCCCTTAGCGGGAACCGAACCCGGGTCTCTCTCTGTTCCGTGGGCCAATGCTCTAGCCTCTGAGCCAAACCAGCCAGGGCACCATTCTCATATTCTTAAAACAGAAAAAAGTGTTTGCTTTTTTCATACAATGAAAAGGGTTCATGCAATGAAACACTATTAAAATATAAACAGAAAAGACTGTTTGTAATAGTTTCAATAAATTAACTTCCAGATATGTGATGCTTACAGTAAAAATAGTTGGTAAAAATATTTTAAATTGAGATATTATGTCTTCTATAAATCTAAAGCAGTGGTTCTCAACCTTCCTAATGCTGCGACCCTTTAATACAGTTCCTCATGTTGTATGTGGGCGTATCTGCATGTAGGTGGACCCGCCTGGAGACGGATAGAGGAGCGGTGTCTCAGTTCCTAAGACCATCGGAAACGTGCTGGTCTAACAAAGCACAGATTTCCCCTACCTGCTGTTTCCAGTCCATGGCAAGTGTTTAATTCAGCCAGAAGCTGGTTGAAATCATCCTGATGAGCAATCCAGTTGTCCTGAAAATACCAAAAACAAGAAATCAATTAGAGGCCAATTTGTAGTCTACCTAAGCTGGTTGAGATAAGATATATTTTGGAATGAAGGAAATCTGGTGGTTAATGTGAAATTTTAAATGTTTCATCAAAATATTATTTCATAAATTTGAATGATATATATACATTTGAAGTGTAATTTATTTATTTTAGTATTAAAAATGGGCTTCTTGAAAGCTTCGGTCCTGATGTCAAATTTGGATAACTTATTAATAGTCAATTTAGTCAAATAATCAACAGGCAACCTGTGTGCTAAATATTAAAATAAAGGAAAATAAAATTTTTTCTCTGTTCGTTGCTCATTTGAACTTCAAATATTTTATTTGCTGGTACAGACCCCAATTTTACAAAATAACACTGGGGAAGGGAGGAGGGAGGACTCCAAGTTCCTTGAATCAATCAGCACTCATTTGGTAAGGTGACAAGCTAATAAGTTCAGTATAACAAAGAGAATTTGATTTTGAGAGAATGAACATCTCCAAAGCAATCTAAACCAGTAGGAAGCAAGGTATCAATATAGGAATTTACCTCATGTATACTATTTTAAGATTGCTTAAGGTTACAGCATATTAATAGGTTTACTGGGCAATGCTTCTCCTAAAAAATTAAGTACATCTGTATATCTATTTCTCAATAACTACCTTTAAAATCTACCTTACCTAAACTCCTTTAGTCATTTAAAATTTTAGTTGTTTAGTCCAGAAAATTTTAGCCGATCTAGTCTACTACTAAGTGCTGCTGAACTAATCAAAGTAATTCAGTTTACTTTAAGACATTCTCAGATTTTCTGCCAGATTCTGTTGGTTGTAAAAATTTAAGAACAAAGCTTTTGACTTAGACACTTTCTAAAGCAAATAATAATACTAAAAATGAAAAGCATAATAGGATAGGCCATTATTTTTTTAATTCCAGTGTCATATTTTCAGTGTCAGTGTTTAAGAGGAAACGTGAAGAAATTTAACTACTCTCCAACAACAGCCAGACATACACAACAGTACAGGAAAAGAACACCACTTTCTTGCAGAAGAATTTTTAAATTTCTTTCTGAAACTGAATATCAGCAACTTCTAATAATATAAGCTAATATTAGAACACAGGTAAAGAAAAAAATTATGTCTTGAAATGAGTATTTCTATAAAAAGAATACTTTTTGCAAAGTTCAGCAATAAAACTAGTTTGTATCTCT
This sequence comes from Tadarida brasiliensis, assembly GCA_030848825.1. Classification (NCBI taxonomy): domain Eukaryota; kingdom Metazoa; phylum Chordata; class Mammalia; order Chiroptera; family Molossidae; genus Tadarida; species Tadarida brasiliensis. The sequence continues at coordinate 41,083,610 of CM061259.1, read as the reverse complement.
TACACATAAGCAAGTCAAGAACCCCATGAAGACAATAAGGCAAAGTGATGACAGGACATAGGATGAAGAGCCAGCTCAGCTACGGGCCTTCTACTAAATCAAAACATGGAATCTGATACACATTTGAATAGTTAAAAACTGATCAATCTGATTGATTTAAAATTTATATATTTACAAATAAGTCAATTATGCAAGGAAAACCCCCAGAAGACACACTGTTGCTCACTTCATTATTGATCGTAGCTCCAAGTCCCAGGTGGTTATTTTTAACTTGAACTTTAATATGATCTGTGGCCCCTTGCTCTTGAGCCCCTAAACCCTGTGGAGATTAAACACAAAGACAGTTAGCTTTTTATCAGGTATAAAGAGTGATGTCCCTATCTTCCCTCATCTACCATTCAATTAATTGCTAAACATCTAGGAACAAGGCACCACCTATGTTCTCAAAGAGAATACAGTCTAACGGATTCTTATAAGATATGTCTGTATTACGAAAAATACACTTACAATAATGAAAACTGATTCTTCAACCTGAGACCTAATTGAAGGCCCATATAAACACTATGGAGAACACGCCTTTTCCTAATGCTCTGAATCAGAGTTCTGCCACAAAACTATTAGAAGCCCACTGGAGGTCTTATGAGTCTATGGCTCTGTCAATTAAATAATTTTAGAAAACCACACTGAGAAAGGGGGAGAAAGGGTTCAGATACCCTATATCAATTAACATTCATCTATAAGGTGTCCCAAAGAGCTTGGTGTACTGAAGAACTAAAAGGTACCCCCCCGCCCCCGGGGTGACTTTAGCATAGTAAATGAAGAGGAAATAAGATGAAACGAAGGGCTAGACCTCACAGGACCTTGGAAATTATATCTTATTTTTTAAAATGGGAAACCACTGAACTTTAAAACAAAGGAATAACATGATCTAATCTCTGTATTTTAAAAGCTCATTCTGGCTGTTGTATGGCAAATGGCCCCAGGAGAAAAAGAAGGGAGGCAGGATAGAGGCTGTTATGGTGATCAGAGCAGCAATGGCGGTGGCTGGACCAGGACGATGCCCTGCAGAGAGGAATAATGACTGGGGACGCAGAAAGTGAGAGATGCAGGAATCAAGCATGACTCCCAGGTTTCTGGCTTGAGTAAGTAGGTAGACAGGGTACCATTTACAAAAATGGGGAAACTTGAGAAGAAACAGATCTGGGGGATCAAGAGTTTTATAATAAAAATGATAAACTTGAAACGCCTACTCAAGCGGAAATGTCAAGCCGGCTGATTAATTTATAAATCTGGAGCTCAGAGGACAGATCTGGACTAGACACAGAAAAGTAACTGAATTAGATAATCCCAGCATTTAAATAATTCAAGCATGGTATGGCATAAATGAGTTCACCTGAGCAGAGGACAGAAAAGGGCCTGGGGCTCCAAAGCTCAGTAGTCTGGAGGAAGAAGAACCAGCAACAAACCTAGGAGTGGCTGGTGAGGTGAGAAAAAAACAAGAGAGAAAGCAGTATTGTGGAAGTCAAGACAAAAGTACTTCAAGAAGGAAGTAGTCAATTATGTCCAATGTTGCTAAGGGATTCATTAACGTGAGGACAAAGAAGGGTCCACTGGATTTGGCAACAAGATCATTAAAGACCTTGACAAGAACCACATAAGTGTAGAGATATCAGTAGAAGTCCTATTTGAGTCAGGAATAACTAGAATGTGAGGAAAAGTAGAAAATGTGTAGTCTAGCTATGAAGGGCAATAAAATATTACACTTAGCAACATAAAACTGATGGTTAAGTATGATTTCAACCAACTAATTAAAAGGCACCATCTATGAAAGATGCTAATTATGCAGCTTATTTATTTTTTTTAGGGAGCGAGAGATAGAAACATTGACCGGCTGCCTCCTGCACACCTCTTACTGGGGATTGAGCCCACAACATGGACATGTGCCCTGACCGGGAATCGAACTGGGAACTCACAGTCCATGGGACAACACTCAATCCACTGAGCCACACCAGCCAGGCTAATCATGCAGTTTAAATGATAAACAAAGACAGCTGACATTTATGTTCAATTCTAACTTGATCATCACAAGGTCACTACAGTTCAGTTATTTCCCCAAAATCACTTATTGATCCAAAACATAAATTTTTCTCTGTCTCCTAAGAAGGATGCATTCTTCTGACTTGTTATCTCTTTGCACGGCTCCAATTTTTTTTGCTCTTCTCCAAAATACCTTTCCTTTAGACCACCCCATCTTCTCCAGCATCCTCTGGCCAAACTTGGAATCATCATTACTCCACGCGGTATTTCTTGGATCCACAGCCCATTTCTGCTTCCGCCGACCTGCAAATGACAAATTATCTCCTTAGCAACTTATCTTTCAAACCTGGAAAACACCACACAAATACACACATACCTAATACATACACACATACTTGCATAAAATATGACATACATTATGTTTTATTAGACACAGATACCAGATTGGATAATTTACCCTGGTTTCCTCAATAACTATATATTCTGAACATAAAAACTGACCTTTTAAGACAAAAATAAAGATATTCCCTCCAAAGGTGACAAATCGAAATACCTAGATATAGCATCAGCTGGGCCTTCCACAGTCAGCTAAAGGCAGCAACTTATGAACACACCTGTCAGCACCAGCAGCAGCATCACATCAGCAGTGGCAGGTGCAGCAGTCAGTATAGCTTTTGTTGCCATATATTATGTGCCAAATGTCAGACACACATTATTAGATTCAATTTTCACAATAACCCAATGAAGACAGATATTCTTTTTTTTAATTGATTTTTACAGAGAGAAGAAAGAAGAGGAAGAGAGAGATAGAAACATCAATGAAAGAGAACACTGATTGGCCGCCTCCTGCATGCCCCCCACTGGGAATTGGGCCCACAACCTGGGCATGTGCCCTGACCGGGAATCAAACCAGCGACCTCTGGGTGCATGGGCTGATGATGCTCAACCACTGAGCCACACCAGCTGGGCTGAAGATAGATATTCTTATTTCCACTTTTCAGATGAGAAAATCTGAGGCTTAGAGACAGAAATGTGCTTAATGTCCCCAAGCAAAATCCAGAGCCTTTATACAAACAAAGCTTATACTGATGTCAAAGCTTATATTCTCAGTCCACAATATACAACAGTCATTATGATCCTGTAAAGAGAGCCAGCTCTGTCCTCCACACATGTGATCTACAGATACTAATGATACATTTCCTTCTCACTGAAATGCCCTCAAGTCACATGACTCCTTCTATAAATTTCCAGAATAAATTATCTGCTTCTTTTTTGGCATTTAATTAACATTTTTCTGTGTTATGTCTATTTATATCCATCCATCTCTTATGTTTCCTATTAGACCATAATCTCCTATGACTCAAATTTGTGTCTTATTCTTTCTTCTGATTCATTGCAGGAGTAAAAAACACTGCCCATAGTAGGCACTCAATAAGCATGTGAATGCACAAATGAAGGAGAAAAAAGAAGGGGGAAAGAAGAAAGGAGACCTGGAATGGGAAAGGAAGAAAGGAACATAACTGAATTAAGGGAATGCTTTGAGTTTCTTCAAAGTAAGTATTTTTTTTAAATACATATAAACAACTGACCACTGGAAACTCAAATTTATCATTGTAGTTTTAAGAAAAATTGTGGCAGAGATACAGAACCTCAAAAGTTCACAGAACAAGAATATGAAACCCAAAAGTAAACTGTGGTCAAGTGAGAAATTTGGAGGTCAAGGGTCATTATCATTCACCTACTCCACCAGTTGAAGCCCAGTATCTCTCTATCAACAGCAACGTCATGCTTTGGCAGTCTTATAACCTGCAGTCAGAGAGGCTCACTGTAATGCATAAGAAGTCAACACAGAGACCCATAACTGTACACACCCTGGCAAAAATAAGTAAACCTTTTACAAGCATGCAAAGAAAGGCTACTTAGAAAGCAAAACAAGTTGGGTTCAAATTTATAGTGTTTCCCAGGAAAACGGAGACCCAAAAATGCTACACGTGACTAAGTTACCACTTTATTTATCTTAGTAAATACTCAGCGTAATGTTGCCTCTACTAATGAACAACATACCAGAGACGAGCCTTGCTAACCAGTGTTCTCTCTGTCGAGTTCATGTTTCTACACACAATGCTTGGCAGAAGTATCTGACTACGGCTTGTATGAAGGAGACAGTGTTTTTGTTTTTGTTTTGTTAATCCTCACCCGAGGATATTTTTCCATTGATTTTCAGATAGAGTGGGAGGGAGGGAGGGGGGAGAGAGAGAGAGAGAGAGAGAGAGAGAGAGAGAGAGAGAGAGAGAGAGAGAGAGAGAGAAACATCGATGTGAGAGAGATTGGTTGCCTCCCGCACAACCCCAACCAGGGCCAGGGATCGAACTGCAACCGAGCTATGTGCCCGGGACCAGAACTGAACCTGCGACTCTTTGCTCTGTGGGCCAACACTCTAACCACTAAGCCAAACCAGCCAGGGCGAAGGAGAATGACTGAGCCCACACTCTGCAATGAGAACTGCATACAGTTTATGTACATACATATATGTTTACAGCAGACCATAACGCTCACACAAGAGACTGGATGGCTAGGCAGGTCAGTTCTCTTCCCCAGGGAAATGGCAGGTATCCATGTGAGGATGTTAAAGATGGGGAGGGGCTTCCCACTAAATTTAAGAAGAGTAGCACTGAGTTAAACAATATTTTTAAAAAATATGTTTTTATTGATTTTTTTGAGAGAGAGAGGGAAGGAGAGAAAGATAGAAACATTGATGTGAGAGAGAAATATTGATTGGCTGCTTCCTGCACGCCCCCTTCTGGGGATTGAGTCTGCAACCTGGGCATGTGCCCTGACCAGGAATCGAACCAGGAATTGAACCAGGACGTCTCAGTCCATGGGACGACACTCAATCCACTGCACCACACTGGCCAGGCATAATTTAATAGCGTTCTATACTAGAGACTTTCTCAGACTTTTACTGTGCAAATGTGTGGGTCTTCTTAGAGGAGGGCAGAGCAACCATGTCATGTTTCCCAAACTTATTGAACAGAACTCTACTTCCCTGGAACACTTTCTGGGTCGAGTGTTGTACACGTTTCCAGGTTTGGGAAATCCTGGCAAGGAAAAGACTATCTCTGGTCTGTTCAGATTGGATCCACTTTTACATGTGCTTTATTATTCTTATTTCACAGCCTGTTCTGTGCTTAGATGGCAGTTTTGTTAATACCTATGTGCAGAAAAGAGTTAACCTAGCAGGCCTGACTGCTAGCTAACCTTCCAAAGTCTTGCCTACAAGGCTGGCCCTTGGCTGGGAACTCGGGTTTCAAGAGGCTTCCTACCATTCTCAGAAATGATAAGAGTGGCTCACTATGCTTAACTGTTTACACAAACAATGTGGTTTATGTCGAATACCTGCTTTCCTTCAGAGAGGCTGGAATTTTGGTACATGCCAAACAGAAGTTGCCTATGTGACCCCAGCCCCCATAAAAACCCTGGGCATGGAGTCTCTTAAATCAGATGGATTTAACTGATATCTTCAGAGCATTCCACCCCCAAAGCAGCAGAATATATATTCTTTTCAAGTGCACATGGAACACTGTCTAGAATACACCACATATTAGGACACAAAACAAGTCTAATAAATTTGAGATGGAAATTGTATCAAACATCTTCTCTGACCACAGTGGTATGAAACTAGAAATCAATTACAAGAAAAAAAACTAAACAACACGCAAACACATGGAGGCTAAACAACATGTTACTAAACAATGAATGGGCCAACAATGACATCAAAGGAGAAATAAAAAGTTACCTTGAGACAAATGAAAATGAACACACAACTTAAAACCTTTGGGATGCAGAGAAAGCAGTGCTAAGAGGAAAAATCATAGTAATATAGGCGTACTTCAAGAAGTAAGATAAATCTCAGATAAACAATTTAACTTTACACCTAAAGGAACTAGAAAAAGAACAAACAAAGCCCAAAGTGAGTACAAGAAAGGAAATAATAAAGATTAGAGTTGAAATAAATGGCATAGAGACGAAAAAACAGTACAAAAGATCAATAAAACCAAGAGCAGGTTCTTTGAAAAGATAAAAAAAAATCGACAAACCTTTAAATCAGACTCATCAAGAAAAAAGAGAGAGAACCCAAATAAATAAAATCAGAAATGAAAGAGAATTAACAACTGACATCAAAGAAATTCAAAGGATTGTAACAAAATATTATGAACAACTATATGCCAACAAACTGGACAATACAGGCAAAAGGGATACATTCCTAGAAACATATAATCTTCCAAAACTGAATCTCAAAGAATCAGAAAATCTGAATAGACTGATTACAACTAATGAGATGGAAACAATAATAAAAAAAACTCCCAACAAACAAAAGTCCTGGATTGGATAGCTTCACAGGTGAACTTTACCATTCAAAGAAGAAATAACACATATCCTTCTCAACTGTCCCAAGAAATTCAAGAAAAGGGAAGACTCCCAAGCTCATTTTATAAGGTCAGCATTATCCTAATTCCAAAACCAGATAAAGACACTACAAAGAAAGGAAAGTATAGGCCAATACCCCTGATGAACATAGGTGCAAAAATCCTCAACAAAATATTAGCTAGCCAGATCCAGCAAGACATTAAAAAAATCATACACCATGATCAAGTGGGATTTATTCTGGGGATGCAAGGTTGGTGCGATATCCACAAATCAATAAACATAATACACCACATAAACAAAATGAAGGATAAAAATGATATGATCATATCGATAGATGCAGAAAAAGTATTTGACAAAATCTAGCACACATTTATAATAAAAACTCTCAGTAAAGTGGGAATAGAGGGAACATAACTCAACATAATAAAGACCATATACAACAAACCCACAGACAATATCATATTCAACTGGCAAAAACCAAAAGCATTTCCCTTAAGATGATGAACAAGACAGGGATGTCTGCTTTCACCACTCTTACTCAACATAATACTGGAAATCCTAGCCACAGATATCAGATAAGAGGAAAAAATAAAAGGCATCCAAATTGGAAAGGAAGAAGTGAAACTGACATTATTTGCAGATTACATGATACTGTATAGAGTGAACCCTAAAGACTCCACCAAAAAACTAGAACTGATAAATGAATTCAGTAAAGCTGCAGGATACAAAATAAATATCCATATATCAATTGCATTTTTATATGCCAATAATAAACTATCAGAAAGGGAAACTAAGGAAACAACACCATTTACAATTGCATAAAAAAAAAATGCCTAGGAATAAATTTAACCAAGAATGTAAAAGACCTGTACTTGGAAAACCATAAGATACAGAAGAAAAATACTGAAGAAGATAATAATAAGTGGAAGCACATATAGTGCTCATGGACAGTAAGAATTAACATCATTAAAATGTCCATACTACCACCCACCTGGTGTGGCTCAGTGGTTGAGCGTCAACTCATGCACCAAGAGGTCACCAGTTCAATTCTTGATCAGGGCACATGCCCAGGTTGTGGGCCTAATCCCCAGTAGGGGGCATGCAGAAGGCAGCCAATCAATGTTCTCTCTCATTGATATTTCTCTCTCACTCCCCCTCTCCCTTCCTCTCTCTCTAAAATCAATAAAGACAAACTATATTTTTTTAATGTCCATACTACCTAAAACAATCTATAGATTCAATGCAATTCCTAGCAAGATACCAACAGTATATTTCACAAGACTAGAATATTCCAAAAATTTATATGGAACTACAAAAGACTGCAAATAGCCACAGCAATCTTGAGAAAGAAGAACAAAGTTGGAGGAATCATACTACTTGATATCAAACTGTACTACAAGCCCACAGTATTCAAAACATCATGGTACTGGCATAAAAACAGACATATAGATCAATAGAACAGAACAGAGGCCCAGAAATAAACCCATTCCTTTATGGTCAATTAATATTTGCTAAAGGAGGTAAGAATATATAATGGAGTAAAGACAGTCTATTCAATTAATGGTGTTGGGAATACTGGACATATACATGCAAAAAAGAAAAAAGAAACTAGACCATCTTCTTATACCATACACAAGAATAAACTTAAAATGGATTAAGATGTAAATGTAAGACTTAAAATCATAAAAATCCTAGAAGAAAACACAGGCAGTAAAATCTCAAACAGTTCTTGTAGCAATATTATTTCGGATATAAACCCCTGGGCAAGGGAAACAAAAGAAAAAAACAAAGGGGACTGCATTCAACTAAAAAGTGTTTTAGGTTTATTGAAAATGGCGGTGGAGTGAATGGAAGCTACACAGACCATCTCCCAGGACCAAACTGGAATTACAACTAAAATAAAGACAAATCGTCAGGAAAAAGCAATGGAAAAGCAGCTTGCGAGGACCATACAACCAGGGACACTGAATTGATCCTGGTAGGATTGCAGAGGCGCGAGAGGGGGGCTGGGAGCCCACAGACAGCAGAGGTCTTAACTGTGAGCACCGCCCTCGGGGTTAAAGCCCAAGCCTGCTCCACAGCGCAGAAGGCCGGGACAGAGAGCTAAAATAGCCACAGCCACTCACTTTGGGCTCCGGCAGAGGGAGAGTGGACTGGACTGGAACTGTGTGGGGACACTCGGGATTTGGAGGGCGCTCAGAGCTTTTGCTGAGTTGCAGCCACGCAGGACAGTGGCCATCTTACTCCTTCCCAGGGGTCTGGGGAGAGGCGGCAGCCCATCCCTCGGAGATCCAGCCACACCCAGGTGGGCCATTGAAATGCAAATTGAGACTCATTAACTACCAGCATCTGCCCCATCCTCAGGAAATCCTCTCACGCTGAACACCTGAGGGAGGTTTTCATTCAACTGAGAACCCAAGGCTCTTCAAGTAACCAAGACTAATAGCCTCTAGGCAAAAAGCTAGAGGGTAACTGAACCTTTTCTGGGCTTGCAAATCTACCCAGGAATGTAAGACTCAGCACTGGTGTATAACATGGGTCCTCCCACGCTCATCCAAACCCAGTACAGGGAGCCACAAACAGCAGAACACCAACATCCACAGGGAAAATCTGGCAGGCTCCAAAACCCACTGAGATAGCCAAAATGGTGAAACAAAAAAACAGATGCCAAATGAAAGAACAAGAGACCTCCACCGAAGATGAGGTAAATGAAATGGGGTTAAGCAAGTTAACAGAACTAGAATTCAGAGCCATGATCTTGAGGAAGCTCAACAGCATGTGTAAGGACATCAACACCATGAGCAAAGACATAGAAATATTGAAAATAAACCAACTGGAAATGAAGAATGACATAGCAGAAATGAAGAACACATTGGAAGGACTAAACAGCAGAGTAGAAGAAGCTGAGGACCGGATCAGTGAATTAGAAGACAGGGTAGAAAAAATCAACCAATCAGAAAACCAAAAGGAAAAAACAATTAAAAAACAGGAAGACAGCTTAAGAGAACTGTGGGACAACTGGAAACGTAATATTCGCACCATAGGAGTCCCTGAAGAAGAAGAAAATGAGCAGGGGTAAGAGAATATATTTGAAGAAATAGTGGCAGAAAATTTCCCTAATTTGGTGAAGGAAGAAGGCATTCAAGTTCAAGAAGCACAGAGAGTCCCAAGTAAGAAGAACCCAAACAGGCCCACACCAAGACACATAGTAATTAAAATGCCAAAAATTAAAGACAAAGAGAGAATCCTAAAGGCAGCAAGAGATAAGCTACAGGTTACCTACAAAGGAACCCCCATAAGACCATCAGCTGACTTCTCAATAGAAACACTATAGGCCAGAGGGAATGGCATGAAGTAATCAAGGTCATGAAAAACAAGGATCTGAACCCAAGACTACTCTACCCAGCAAGGCTATCATTCAAAATAGAAGGTCAAATAAAGAGCTTCCCAGACAAAAAAAAAAAGGCTAAGGGAATACATTAGCACCAAACCAGCACTGCAAGAAATGTTAAAAGGACTGCTGTAATTAGTAGAAGAAATAGAAAGGAAAATAGAACCACACTAAACAAAAATGGCAATAAACAAGTACATATCAATAATAACCTTAAATGTAAATGGATTGAATGCTCCAATAAAGAGACACAGAGTAGCGAATTGGATAAGAAAGCATGACCCATATATATGTTGTTTACAAGAGACCCACCTCACAACAAAAGACTCACATAGGTTGAAAGTGAAGGGATGGAAAAAAATATTCCAAGCAAACAGAAAGGAAAAAAAAGCTGGGGTAGCAATACTCATATCTGATAAAATAGATTTCAAAATGAAGGCCATAACTAGAGACAAAGAAGGCCACTACATAATATTGAAAGGATCTATCCAACAGGAAGATATAACGTTGGTAAACATATATGCACCCAATATAGGAGCACCAAAATATATTAAAAAAACTTCTGGAGGACTTCAAAGGAGAAATCGACAGCAATACAATCATAGCAGGGGACTTCAACACCCCGCTGACATCACTGGATAGATCCTCTAGACAAAAAATCAACAAGGAAACAGAGACTCTAAATGAAACACTAGACCAAATGGATTTAATAGATATGTACAGAGAAGTACACCCCAAAACTACAGAATTCACATTCTTCTCAAGTGTACATGGGACATTCTCAAAGATAGACCACATGTTAGGACACAAACAAAGTCTCTACAAGTTCAAGAAGATTGAAATCATATCAAGCATCTTCTCAGATCACAATGGCATGAAACTAGAAATCAATTGCAACAAGAACATGCAAAGACATTTGAATACATGGAGGCTAAATAGCCTGTTATTAAACAGTGAATGGGTTACCGAGGAGATCAAGAAAGAAATTAAAAACTTCCTGGAAACCAATGAAAATGAACACACAACAACACAAAACCTATGGGATGCAGCGAGAGCAGTTCTGAGAGGGAAGTTCATAGCACTACAGGCCTACCTCAAGAAACAAGAAAAATTTCTAATAGACTACCTAACCTCACAACTTAAAGAACTAGAAAGCAAACAAAAAGAAAACCCCAGAGCAAGTAGAAGGAAGGAAATAGTAAAGATCAGAGCAGAAATAAATGACATAGAGACCAGAAAAACAATTCAAAGGATAAATGAAACAAAGAGCTGGTTTTTTGAAAAGATAAACAAGATTGATGGACCCTTAGCTAGACTCACCAAGAAACAAAGAGAACCCAAATACACAAAATCAGAAACGAAAGAGGAGAAGTAACAACTGACACCACAGAAATACAAAGGATCGTTAACAAATACTATGAACATTTATATGGCAACAAATTCGACAATCTAAGCGAAATGGACAAATTTCTAGAAACACATAGTCTCCCAAAACTGGACCAGGAAGAGATAGAAAACTTGAACAGACTAATAACAATGAAGGAAATTGAAGATGTAATCAAGACTCTCCCAGCAAACAAAAGCCCAGGCCCGGACAGCTTCACGGGGGAGTTTTACCGAACATTCAAGGAAGAACTAACACCCATTCTCCTCAAACTATTTCTAAAAATTCAAGAAGAAGGAAGACTTCCAAACACGTTTTATGAGGCCAGCATAATTCTAATTCCAACCCCAGAAAAAGACACTATAAAAAAGAAAACTACAGGCCAATATCCCTGATGAACATAGATGCCAAAATCCTAAACAAAATACTAGCAAATCGGATCCAGCAATACATCAAAAAAATTATTCACCATGACCAAGTGGGATTCATCCCAGGGATGCAAGGCTGGTTCAATATTCGCAAATCAATAAATGTGATACACCACATAAACAAAATGAAAGATAAAAACCACATGATCATATCAATAGACGCTGAAAAAGCATTTGACAAAATCCAGCACCCATTTCTGATAAAAACGCTCAGCAATTTGGGAATAGAGGGATCATTTCTTGAAATAATAAAGGCCATATATGAAAGACCTACAGCCAACATCATACTCAATGGGCAAAACTAAAAACACTTCCCTTAAGAACAGGAACAAGACAGGGATGCCCACTTTCGCCACTCTTATTTAACATAGTACTGGAAGTCTTAGCCACAGCAATCAGACGTGAAGAAAAAATAAAAGGAATCCAAATTGGAAAGGAGGAAGTGAAACTGTCATTATTCACAGATGACATGATATTATACATAGAAAACCCTAAAGACTCCATCAAAAATCTACTAGACCTAATAAATGAATTTGGCAAAGTAGCAGGATATAAAATTAACGTCAAGAAATCGATGGCATTCTTATACACCAATGATGAACTCACAGAAAGAGAAACTAAAAAAACAATCCATTTACCACCGCGGCAAAAAAATTAAGATACCTAGGAATAAACTTAACCAAAGAAGTAAAGGACCTATTTGCAGAAAACTACAAGACATTGAAAAGAGAAATAGAGGAAGATATAAAAAAGTGGAAGCACATACCTTGTTCATGGATTGGAAGAATTAACATCATTAAAATGTCCATATTACCCAAAGCAATCTATAGATTCAATGCAATCCCCATCAAAATACCAGTGACATATTTCACAGAACTAGAACAAATACTCCAAAAGTTCATATGGAACCAAAAAAGACCCCGAATAGCCACAGCAATCTTGAAAAAGAAGGACAAAGTAGGTGGGAGCACAATACCGGATATCAAGTTATACTACAAAGCTACTGTAATCAAAACAGCCTGGTACTGGCACAAGAACAGGCATATAGACCAGTGGAACAGAACAGAGAATCCGGAAATTGACCCAAGACATTATGCTCAATTAATATTTGACAAAGGTGGCAAGAGCATACAATGGAGCAAAGACAGCCTCTTTAATAAATGGTGTTGGGAATATTGGACAGCTACATGCAAAAAAATGAAACTAGACCATCAACTTACACCATACACAAGAATAAACTCAAAATGGATAAAAGACCTAAATGTGACTCGTGAATCCATAAAAATCCTAGAAGAAAATGTAGGCAACAAAATTTCAGACATCATACACAGCAGAATCTTCACTGATACATCACCTAAGGCAACAGAAACAAAGGAAAAAATTAACGCACGGGACTACATCAAACTCAAAAGCTTCTGCACAGGAAAAGAAACAACCATCAAAACGGAAAGGGAACCCACTGTATGGGAGAGCATAATTGCCAAAGATACATCAGAAAAGGGGTTAATCTCCAAAATATATAGAGTGCTCATACAACTCAACAAAAGGAAGACAAAGAACCCAATTAAAAAATGGGCAGAGGAACTAAATAGACACCTCTCCAAGCTGGACATACAAATGGCTAAGAGACATATGAAGAAATGCTCAACATCACTAATCATCAGAGAGATGCAAATTAAAACAACCATGAGGTATCACCTCACACCTGTCAGAATGGCCGCCATCAACAAATCATCAAACAACAAGTGTTGGTGAGGGTGTGGAGAAAAGGGGTCTCTAGTACACTGCTGGTGGGAATGCAGACTGGTGCAGCCACTGTGGAAAACACTATGGTGTTACCTCAAAAAATTAAAAATTGAATTGCCATTTGACCCAGTGATCCCACTTCTAGGAATATACCCTAAGAAACCCGAAACACCAATCAGAAAGTATACATGTACTCCCATGTTCGTAGCAGCACTATTTACAATAGCTAAGATCTGGAAACAGCCCAAGTGTCCATCAGTGGATGAATGGATAAAAAAGCTGTGGCACATATACACAATGGAGTACTATGCAGCTGTAAGAAAGAAAGATCTCTTATCCTTTGAGACAACATGGAGGGACCTCGAGAGTATTATCCTAAGCGAAACAAGCCAAGCAGAAAAGGACAAATACCACATGATCTCACTCATTTGTGGAATATAATAAACATAACAGTCTGGGGAACAGGGCAGACCCAGAGATGTGAAAGTAGGGTACAGACTGACAACCCTTAGAAGAGGGGGTGGGGGTGGGGGAAGAGAGAAACCACAGAACTTATATGCATGTATGCATAACTGATGGACAGGGACAACAAAGCTGGGGATGGGGTGGGGGGTTAGGGAGGAGGGTGTCAATGGGGAAAAAAGGAGAAACATCTGTAACAAAAATAAATTAATAAAAAAATAAGAAGAAAATAAATAAATAAATAAAAATAAAAAGTGTTTTAGTTCTTTTTTTTTTAATCCTCATTCGAGGACACTTTTGCATTCATTTTCAGATAGAGCAAGAGGGAGAGAGGGAGGAAGAGAGAGAGAGAAACATTGATGCGAGAGAGACACATCGACTGGCTGCCACCCACACGACCCCAACTGGGACCGGGGACAAACTGCAACCGAGGTACGTGCCCTTAGCGGAACCGAACCCGGATCTCTCTGGATCGTGGGCCGATGCTCTAATCGCTGAGCCAAACCAGCCAGGGCCAGCTAAAAAGTTTTTGCAGAGCAAAGGAAACCATCAACAAAATGAAAAATCAACCCACTTAATGGGAGAACATATTTGCCAATGATACATCTGATAAGGGGTTAATATCCAAAATTTATTAAGAACTTATAAACTCAACACTAAAAAAACAAACAATCCCATTAAAAATGGACAATGGACCTGACTAGGCACCTCTGAAAAGAGGACATACAGATGGCCAACAGATATATGAAATGATGCTCAACATCACTAATCACCAGAGAAATGCAAATTTCTATGAGATATCACCTTGCACCTCTCAGAATGGCTATCATCAATAAATCAACAAATGACAAGTGTTGACAAGGATGTGGAGAAAAGGGAATCTTACCTTTTGCTACAACATGGATGGCCCTGCAGAGTATTATGCTAAGCGAAATAAACCAGTCAGAGAAAGTCAAATACCATATGATTTAACTTATATGTAGAATCGAATGATAGAGGGAAAGGGAGGTTGGGGGAAGTAGAAGAAGGTAAAGGGGGGATAAATGGTGACAGAAGACTTGACTTTGGGCAGTGAACACACAGTACAATATAGAGATGATGTATTATAGAACTGTACACTTGAAACCTGTATAATTTTATTAACCAATGCCGCCCCAATAAATTCAATAAAAATTTAAAAATAACACAAAAGAACATAGAAAAAAACTTTTCTATGCTTCCATATTCTCATCTCTAAAACAAGAACACCAGTCTAAAATATCTAATCACAAGGAATGTCACAGACATTAATTTAGCAAAAAATTTTAAAAGACAACACAAACTATTACATATTATCATGACAAAGATTTGAAAATGTGGAGTCATGGTGCAGAGGGAACTGAAAATATTCCCTTAAAATCACGCAAATCGAATTACTGATGTCTACAAATAGACTTTATACCTGTATACCACCTTCATACCTTGAACTAGTTTCACATTCACCACCTCATTGGCTTTTCAAAACCAACCTAGTGATGAAGATAATAAATGAAGTTTTTAAAAGCCCCACAGAAACTAATCACGGAAAGAGATATAAATGAATAGCAGAGCCAGGGTCAATGTTCCCCAGTGCCTACTGAATTAAGCACATATCAAAGAATATTAAAGCCAGAAGAGACCACAGAGATTAAGGCTCTAAGGTCGCTATTTAAAACATATTCTATTCTATGAGTCCCTACTTAAAAACAGGAGAAAACTGCTGCTCCTAACAGCAAGAATGTAAAGATACAGCAATAACTAGATCAAGTTTGTCCATTTCCAACTCAATGACCTGGAGTGAATTATTTTCCTCTGAACCTTAATTCCTGCTCCTGTAAACTGAAATGGAGCCTAACCCATTTAGTTTTGTGCTCACATTCCTCCATCCCCTTAGATAAGAGGATGCTGACAGCATTTATTTCACAAAATCCCGGGGTAGTTGCTATTGGTCTATCAAGTAAGCGGTTTCTGTTCATTGCTCACATTTCCAAAAGTATGACCAAAGCTCGACTGCCCTCTGGTGGCAGGCAACCTTAGCTACCGGTCCCATTCAGAAGTTCCACAGCCGCTCCAGAAAGGGGATTAGTGAATTTCACAAAGTGACGGTAAATGTCAAAGGCAAACTGAGGCAGGATGAGGCATCTCGGCTAACACTCAAGTCATGGAAGAGTGTTAATTCCAACAAAATCAAAACCGCCACAGTCTTACTTGGCCCTGCACCCCCTAAAAAAGGCTACTCCCTGTCTTTGGTATTTCTAATCCCTTTGCTTTTCAAGTTCTGGGTTCAATACATCTTCGAGAATGGCATGTCAATGCCTAAGGAGAGTCTGCCGGCCTAACTTCCTCTGTCTAACCTGAGGAAGCTGAGGCCCAGGGAAATGACAAGAACCAGCTCGGGTTCCCGCGACCGGTGTCCTGATTCTCATTCAAACCCACCGCGCGCGTGCCCAGCTTTGAACGTGACGCTTGCAGAGACCGATAGCTAACTTTGGGGGAAGGCTGGGCTGGGAAATCTCCGCGGCAGGCAGGGCGAACCAAACCCGGTTTCCCAGTGCTCCGGCCGGTGGCATCCTCCACCTCACTGAGCTCCAGCGTCCCGCACCCCCTGCTACCGGGGCCGGTCCGCCGCGTCACCCGGAACCTTCACCCCCGCTCCCTGGTCGGGTCTCCGCGCCCAACACTCACGCTCAGCCAGCATCGACATGTCGCAGAGCTTGTGACGCCGCAGGCCTCGGAACCTGAGCAACTGGAGCTACGGGGCAGGCGGGTAGCCGAGAAGTTGGACCGGCCTGACTCGCACGCCGAGAGAACTGCAGCGGCGAGGGCGCGCGCTGGTGACGTCAGTGAGGCGCGACCGGCTTCTCCGCTACGCCGAGCGAGTGGGCGGGGCGGCGCACATCGGGCAGGTGGGAGGGTGCGGACGCCGGGTGGAGGTCGGTCGGTCTCCGGATCTAAGGGAGGTGTAGGGAGGAGCATCGATTCCTTGACTTGAGCAAGTTCCTGTACTAAATGATTGGATATATATAAAGCCTTTGTAAGAGTGTTTGCCGCAGAGTAAGCGCTCTCATCCCTAATTGCTAAATGTCAAGCGTGGTGCCTTCTGGAAATAAGAAATGAACTCTGCCCTCACAATCTAAGTAGCTCACAATCTATTGTGGAAAATAAATATGTAAATAATAGCCCCAAGTCCCCTCAGGATTATTTTACACGGTGGGGACATGGAGTTTGAGAAACTCGACCGGAGGGGGAAGACTGCACTGTGGTGTCCCGACTCTTCTTAATGTCGAGAGAGAGAGAGAGAGAGAGAGAGAGAGAGAGAGAGAGAGAGAGAGAGAGAGAGAGAGAGGCGAGCGAGCATGAATCCCAAGTAAAGCAAATATCTAAATCTGGGGAAATGTTGTCTCCCTTTAAATGACATGATGCCTTCAACAAGACGAAGCTGTTGTTTTTTCTTCATTACAGCGTGCACTCTGAAACTTTGCTTTTATCATATTCTTCTCTGTATCCATACCAGGACCTTGTTTGTGAATTTTAACTAAAGTGCCTCTGTCTACAGAGGCATTCTAATGAGATTCTGGCAATGAGAGTCTCAGACAGACAGTGAGGACATGTTTTTGGACAGGTGACTCCAGTGAACTTTGGGTGACAGTACAGAAAGAAGCCTCCCCCTTCATAAGTGGAACATAAAGAGAGCAGCCAGGTGCCAAGAGAGGCTTTGTAAAGGACTAGATTCCTGTTCTAGATGAACTCCACCTTTAACTAGGAGTCTAGACAAGCAAGGTAAACTTCTGGTTTTATAAAAATCAGAGGAAAGAATCACAAAAGAATAGTTGCTGTGATCGATGGCTGAGTACCCAGGACTTGAGGGGCGTGAGGAGATGCAAAATCAAAGGAATTTTCACAGCCAAAGCAGGGAGCAGGTAAATTGTGACAGAGGGAAGTGGATTAAAATAGGGAGTTGGACTGGCACAAAATTAGGAAGGCAGGACCACCCTAGTCTTAGGATAATTAGCTTATCTGATTAGGCCAGAGAAAATGAAAGGTAGTTATATAGCATGGCCAATTGTGAATTGATCAGGAAGTCAGCATCTTTTCAAGCACCACATATGTTGGTATATGATTTCAGGAAGATAATTTTGTCTCTAGGATGGTCAGAAAGATTGAGGCAGAAGTGTACAACACTGTTGCCATGGTCCAGGGATGGTCAACACTAAACTAAGACACTGAGTGTGATAGTGAATGGCAAGGAATGGTTGCGTCTTGTGTCTTTCTTTCCTGGAAATGTTCAGTCAGAGGCCACAAAGGAATGTTATAGAAGGGACTCTGCATTTGGGTGAATGCAGTTTAGGCCAATGGTTTCCAAGGTCTGTTCCAACTCCAGCATCCCTTGTGTATATGAAACATCTATGAGGGTCATCTACTGAAAAAAAATTGTTTTTAAGTTTGAGATTTAAAAAACATACAGAATTTTATTTATATTTTAAAATTCTCAGCTGGGAGTGGATATTACACCTTTAAAAAGAAGGTGATTCCCCTATATTCATAGCAGCACTATTTACAATTGCTAAGATCTGGAAACAGCCCAAGTGTCCATCAGTAGATGAGTGGATTAAAAAAGTTGTGGTACATGTACACAATGGAATACTATTCAGCGGTAGGAAAGAAAGATTTCTTACCCTTTGAGACGACATGGAGGGACCTGGAAAGTATTATGCTAAGTGAAATAAGCCAGTCAGAGAAAGACAAGTATCACATGATTTCACTTATTTGTGGAATATAATGAACAAAATAAGCTGATGAACAAAATAGATCCAGAGACATGGAAGTAGGGAACAGACTGACAAACCTCAGAGGAAAGGGGGTGGGGGAGGTGAGTAGAGATAAACCAAAGAACTTATATGCATAACCAATGGACACAGACAACAGTGCAGTGGTGGGGGGTGGGGAACGGGGAGGAGGGTGTCAATGGAGAAAAAAGGAGGGACATCTGTGATAAAAATATATTAATAAATTAAGTGTTAAAAAAGGTGATTCAATACAAGACATCCAGTTTTATTCTTCAGTCTATTGGCAGACCTTCTCAGAACAGTGCTTCTCAACCTTTAATGTATGTGTGAATCACCTGGGGATCTTGTGAAAATGCAGCTTCTGGTTCAGCAGGTCTGGGGTGGGGGCAGAGATTCTGCATTTCTAACAAGCTTTCAAGAATGTGGATGCTGATTGTCCACAGACCTCACTTTATGTAGCAGGTAAACAATCAAAGGTATACATGAACTCGGGGTTAAAATATACTCTTTTTTTTTCCTGTTCAAAAAATGCTTTATGAAGAATACCTCTTGGTAACAGTGACAAATGCTTTCAAAATACTTTAAAGAACTGAACATAAAAGATACTTGGGTAAGTTATCTGTGCTCGTCTCCTGCCTTCAGGCAAGTAAAGACCAAGAGCAGGGACAGATACCTGCTACTTCTTTTCTGCATCTCTGGTGAATCTCAATCTATTTCTTTTTTAAAAAAATATTTTTTCATTTATTGATTTTAGAGAGAGAGGAAGGGAGAGGGAGAGAGAAACATCGATGAGAGAGAACAATGATTGGCCGCCTCCCACATGCCCCCCACTGGGGATTTGTCCCACAATCTGGGCATGTGCCCTGACCAGGAATTGAACCAGTGACCTATTGGTGCATGGGTCAATGCTCAACCACTGAGCCACACCGGCTGGAATTAATCTATTTCTTAATCTCTCTCTCTCTCTCTCTCTCTCTCTCTCTCTCTCTCTCTCTCTCTCCACACACACACACACACACACACACACACACACACACAATTATAAAAGATATTTATACCTTATGTGCAATCACAAAAAGGAATTCTCACATGTTGCATTACATTTTATATTTCAGATATATCACTAAAATTTTATCTATAAAAGAAATAGAGCAAAATCTTGCCAGTTAAACTTTGCTCATTCCTAAAGGCACCAGTTTGATATTGTGTGTGTGTGTGTGTGTGTGTGTGTGGAGGAACAGTCAGAAAACATAATAGAGCCTAAATTCTGTACCAACTTGGAGTGAGACCTTGGGCAAGTCATTTACCCTCTTTTGATATCAATGTTTGAATCTATGAAAAAAGGATGCTCTCTTAAAGCATAAGTCAATGATATCAGCATTCAAAGGAGTATAATTAAGAGCTAGGATTCTGAAGCCAGGCTTCCTGGGTTCAAATCTTAGCTCTGTTACTTTCTAGCTTTTTTAACCTGCTGTGTATCTTGGGCATGTTACTTCACCTTTCTGTGCTGCTGTTCTGCATTTGTAACACACAATAGTGCCTACTCTGTAAAGTTGTTAAGAGAAAAAAAGAGATTATAAATGTTAAATACTTAGAATGGTATCTGGAACATAGAAAACACTCAATATAGCATTCAGGAAAGCACTGTTATAATTTTAAAGGAAATAGAGGTTAGGATGATTATTTCAACAAATATTTATCATTTCCGGCAGGGTATTGGGTACTAGGGTTACAAAGGTAAACAAAAAACAATCATGAGCCTATCCTCATTGAGTTTGCTGAAAAGATAGACATTAATCAAATAACTATATACTTAAATGTAAAATTACAACTATGATAAATGACGGTGAGATTTATGAGGCTAGGACAGAATAGGGAAGGGATTTAGTTTGTTCAGGATAATTAGAGAGAACTTCCACAAAGAAGTAAGAAGTGAATTAAAACATGACCTATTTCAGGGCTTGACATGGCTGGAGTGCAGAGCAAGGGAAAGCAAGGTCACTGAGTTGAGGAGGGAGCCAGTTTTTATAAGGTCTTGGAGGTCATATTTAGGATTTGGGGTTTTATCTCAGGAGCTATGGGAAGCCACTGGAGAATTTTGAGCAGGGCAGGAACATACAGTTTCTAGAAGCTCCCTATGGCTGTTGTATGGAACTAACAGACTGAAGGGGAAAGGTATATATAGGGAGACCAGTTAGCAGGCAATTGTAGTTAAGGTAAAAGATGAAGGTGGTTGTGAAAATGATGATTCACTATTGGATTCAAAAGATATTTAGAAGGTAAAAGCAGTAGGAATTGATGATAACCTGGATATCAGGAATCGAGAAAGAGAAAGTTGTCAAGAATTACCTCAAGATTTTCATAACTAAAGAGATAACATTTTGGCCCTGGCTGGCTTGGCTCAGCAGTTAAGAGTGTCGGTTTGTGGACCAAAGGGTCACAGGTTCGATTCCCAGTCAAGGGCACGTACCTTGGTTGCAGGTTTGGTCCCTGGCCCTAGTTAGGGTCATGTAGGAGGCAACCAATTGATGTGTCTCTCTCACACATCGATGTTTCTCTCTCTCCCCTTCCCTTCCACTCTATATAAAAATCAGTGGAAAAATATCCTTGGGTGAGGATTAACAATAAATAAATACATAAAAGTATTAAAAAATATAACATTTGGGGTTAAGGAATAAAACAAACTCAGTTTTGGACATGTTGAGATTTGGGTGCCTTTGAATATGGGCATCATCAGTTGGACATAGAAGTCTAGAGCTCAGAGGATAGTGTTGGGCTAGGGATAAAATTAGAAATCATGTGAAGGTAGACATTCATTGAAACTATGGGCAGTGTTGTGTGCACCCAGAAAGAGAGTAGAATGAGAAAAGAAAGAGGCAAAACTTTGAGAAAGTCTAACATTTAATAGCCAGTAGAGAAGAAAGAGACTCCTAAGGAGAGCTATGAGGAGCTGCCTCAGAGGTAAGAGGAAAGAAGGGGTGGGGAAAGAAGTTTAAAGAATGAGGAAATGATGGCATGACCTTGCAAAGCACACTGGGAATAAAGTGAGAATGTGCTGGCATTGCACCAATCTAGGGCAACTGTAACTAGGACCAAATTCTGGCCTTTAGGTAACCCAACGCCCATTACCAAGGCCCCTCTGGCTGTTGTGCAGTCATGGATACTTGTGAGATAAAGGGCATGCCTGCTAGCAGTGGGGAAGACTGATCTGGTCCTCCCTATGTGAGCTGGTCCACTGTGTCTGGCACATGGCATGAGCTCAACAAATCATATGTCATTCTTTTTTAAATATGAGGAAGTGGTCAATAGTATTGGAAACAGGTAAGAGATGAAGTAGTATGAGTATAAATGGACTCCATATGGCAATGAACTGATTTCATTGCTTCTGAAAGTCTCCTTTGGAGACTAGGTGGTTAAAAAAAAGAGTAAGAAAGGGAAATGTAGGATCCTGCAAGCCAAACGAGAATAAAAAAATCAAAGAACACACGTTTCGCCCTGGCCGGTTTGGCTCAGCGGTTAGAGCGTCGGCCTGCGGTCCAGAGAGACTCGGGTTCGGTTCCTGCTAAGGGCATGTACCTCGGTTGCAGTTTGTCCCCGGCCCTGGTTGGTCGTGCGGGTGGCAGCCACTCGATGTATCCCTTTCACATCGATGTTTCTCTCTCTCTCTCTTCCCCTCTCTCCCTCCCACTCTATCTGAATAAAAAATGAAAAAATGTCCTCGGATGAGGATGGATAAAAAAAAAAAAAAAAGAACACACGTTTCCTCACCCAACTTTTCCCTCCATACACACCAAACACAGAACTACCATTTAAAAGGGCACTTTGCTATATAGGAGCAGGGAGTATTCTTGAGCCAGGAATCTTGAAAACTACCCCATAGCCAACAGCCTGTCCATGAAATGAATAAACAAAGCAGTCCTCATCTATAGAAGACTACTATAAAAAGAAAACAGAAATGAGAATCAAAACATTTCAGTGGATGGAAATACATCCTCACAAAAATAGCCATGAAACAGAAGAAAACTGTACATAGTACTTCATATTGAGTTAAATATCCTCAACTAATCATTTGGTGACATGGAGGGAAAAGATCTAACTTGAATCAGAAATTTAGAAGCTAACAGAAATAAACAAAAAGCAGGAGGAAATGAAATGAGAGTAGATCGAACACAGGAAAGAAATGGAAGGAAAAAGGCAAAACCATATCAGAAATGAGGACTAAATTACAAGGTGCCCAAAGGATAGAGTCAAATTAAAATTTAATAAGAGATAGTAAACAAAGCCAGGAAGACAACAAAGCAAATGAAAATAAAATAAAGAAGTAAAAAAGTGTCAGAAAGTAGTTTCCACATATCCTAGTACAATTATTAGACTTTATCAAAGAGAAAATTCTTTGGTAAAATAATAAAATATGAATGAATCAATGGCAAAAGAATTAGGTCAACATCAGACTTTTCAATATCAATGTAGAAAGAAAGGCAACCATGGAGCACTATTTTTAAAAAAACTCATGGAAGGAAAATATAAAAGAATTTTATATCCAGCCAAACTGTCCTGTAAGTAGCAAGTCTATAGCAAACCAGTTTAAACATGCCAGAACTCAAGGAATACTACACTCATGAGCCTTTCTTGAGGAATCTGCTGGAGGACAAGCTTTATCCTACCAGGGGATGGCTGGGAAAACTTTGTCAACAAGACCAATGGTAAGCATTTCATATATGTAATTGCAAACAAGTACTTTCTTGGTGAATTGATCTTGGAAATGAGTTGTGGGTTCTGTTGTAGATAAGACACCTTGGTTGAAGAAGGTTATCCAATCAGATGAAATAAAGCAGAGTGAAAGAATCTCACCTACAGATGTTCTGAAACCTTCAGGGCCAGTTCACTCATAATCTCTTACTCTCTTACTATTGGGTGTGAAGATACCACAAATCTGAGTCAAAAGAGTTTTTGCCTCCTGTGATAGACTCATGGGGGCTCACCTAACTTCGGTCTGAATGTTCTAAGTTTGGTCATTTTTTTGTCCCCTTTGATCATTTTTTAGCCTCTGCATTTTCATCTGAATTTTCAATTTTTTGTTTTTGGAGTGTGATGAACATTAAGTTGTAAAAGCTAGTTTCTAAATGTTTTCCTTTCCTGTGCTTATTATAGGACCTAGGTTTTCATATTAATAATTCTGTAAGTTAGAGAGGATTTTATTACTTTTTAAGTTCTTTAACAAACATTTCATTCTGATTTTTATTTCAAGCTTGCTAATGGTAACCTTTAATTTTAAGATCTAGGCTTATGCCTTTTTGGCACTGTTCAAATTAAGTCAGCTCATCCTATCTTTCCTCAAAATCTCCCTCCACCTTTTCCCAGCCCAAGGAAAATTTGGATCTAGAGTAGCTGATGACAAGATGAAGTGTAAAATCCAGAGAGGAAGAAGTTGCAGCTATTTCTTAATGAAAATTGAAGCAAAAGTTGAGTGTCTGCAAATAATAAAAACAAGGTAACTTGGGACAGCATTAATACAACAAAGGAGAGACTAACAAGGAAATCAGGTGACAGATTACATAACATATTTTCTTTTGAAATACACTTTCCCTGCTAAGCACTTTAGCAAAAAGATAAAACAGAAGCAACTTCACAGAGCTCCTGTTCTAGCAGAGGAAATGAATACATGCTATCTTAATTCTAACACAAGGCAGATTGTGTTAAATGTTCTAAAGAGACACAAATTGCTATGGAAGCCTCAGAAGGAGAGAGAAATCCCTCTTCCAATGTCAGCCTCACCTAGAAATTTGTTAGGAATGCAAATACTCAGGCCCCATGCTAGAACTACTGAATCAGATGCTCTAGGGATAGGTCTAGCCCTGTGTGTTTTACTAAGCCCCACAAGCAATGCTGATGCATGCTAAAGTTTGAAAAGCACTAATGTCACATATTCATAACCAGCAGTACAACACTTTGTGTTCCAAAGTGTCTTTTGCAGTCTATGACATGAAATGAATATAACCTAAGTATCCAACAATAGGGGATTATTAAGTGAATCATGTTGTAGTTATATGTCAGGATGCCAGTCACATCTACCATCTCTTGTGTGGGACACTGCTCAGCTCACAGTCTCTGCCAAGAGTGGCAGCCTGAGTCCTTTCATGCATAGAAGTCCCGTCTCTACCTCGTGAACCTCCTTGCCAGGCCACAGCTGACTGGATGAGGTGTGCAGTCAATTCATAGGAAGCCAATAAAACTGATGTGTGCTAGTGTGAAGAGCTGGGCATGCATGGGATGATGGCGATCAGCTGCACTGATCAGATTCTTCCTCTTGGCAGTATAAGCTAGGAAGTAGAGAGAAGCAACCCGTTAGTAGAGAGGGGTGTGTAAAGTATGTTTTCAAAGTTCTGTTTGTGATTGTCTTACTTTGAAAGTAAGGAAAAGGCAGAAGGGAAAGAAGTTGCAGCGAGAGAAGGCATTCCCACAGACGTTGTTATAATGATCTCACCCTGGAGAAAGAAGACTAGAATTAACATTGATGTCTGGAAGGTTTTTTCCATTTTTTATTTCAAATAAAAGTAAAAACAAACCTACATATGATCCAGTAATCTCGCTCCTAGGTATTTACCCAAGAGGAAAGAAATCATATTTTTACAAAAGCACGTGTACAATTCATAGCAGCTTTATTCACAATAGCCAAAAACTGGGAGCAGCTCTAGTGATCATCCACCGGCAAACGGATAAACAAACCGTGTATTCCTACAATGGAATACCAGTCAGCAATAAAGATGATGCACAAAGAAAAGGAATACTGAGATAGTGAGTGGTGAGTCTGGCCAAGGCGGGGTGTTGGAGGGGATATTCACAGCTCCTGCTGAGGTGCTGAAGCTGCTCTGGGTCTGAATGAACTTGCTTTGGGATCCTGACAGCAGTCTCAATCCTCCACTTCCTGCAAGGTCCAATCGTTTGTTTTTCTTTCCCCTTTGATCTTAGCTGAGACTCCTATGTCCTTGTTACCTGGTAGTCTCCTTATAATAGACATCCTATTATTTGAGGTAACTCAAGTGAGCGTCGGTCCTTATAACCAAAGAAGTGGAATAAAACACGTGGGAAAGTGCTTATGATGGTAAAATCAGAATACCAAGGTGTACCTATGTTTGATCGTCCATAGTTAATGTAATTTTTTAATGTATTGAATAAAAGTCTAAAAGGTAATACCTGAATCACTAACTAAGGTCATTTCTGGTTGGTAAGGTTATGGTTATTTTTTGATCTCCCTAATGCTTTTAAATTTTTTCTCCTGATTATGATTCATTTGTTCCTGCTTCTTTACACGCCTGGTAACATTTTATGCCATGCCAGGCATTCTATGTTACATTGTTGCCTGCTGGATGTTCTTTTATTCCTTTAAATACTTTGCTCTGGGATCCAAGCAAGTAGGAACAATTTGATCTTTTTGAGACTTTCTTCTAAGCTTTGTTAGCTGGGCCCCCAACAGTCTTTTAGCTTAGGTATGATCCACTCCCACTACTGAGGCAGCACTGTCTGAGGATTCTATTTGATGCTCCATGTGTTTGGAATTCTTTCTGCTCAGGAGACAGAAGTTATTCTTGGCCCTGTACGTAAGCTCTGGGGATTTTCCTTTCTCTTTCTCTCCGGTGATTCTTTCCCAGCAGTTTCTGTACATGTGTCCCTTGCTCAGCGATCCCTGGAAGACTGGAGGGGACTGTCTGCAGGTGTGTGGAGGACTCCTTTGCTGTGTTTCTCTTCTCCTTGATTCACAGCCCTGCAGGTCCTAGCTACCTTGGTCTTTGTCTCCTCAGCTCTTGGAGACCTCTGGGTCCTGTTCAGACTCCTCTTCCCGGTGCTGCCGCCTGGAAACTCTCTGCAGGAAGGAAAAAGCTACAATAAGAGTTCATCTCTCAGGGGTCACAGTTCTTCACTGCCTACTGCTAAATGTCCAAAAGACAGTGTTTTGTATATTTTTTCCAGCTTCATAGTTGTTTAAGATGGATGGGTAAATCCAATCCATTATTCCATCATGACCGGAAGCAGATGTTCCTAATACTTTCTGAATGTTTCCAATTTTTGACAATTTGTGTACCAGCTATGTATACCTACAAAAGTCAAGTCTTTAAAAAGCAAAATTGGCCTTGGTTTGGTTCAGTGGTTAGAGCGTCGGCCCGCAGACCAATGGGTCGTGGATTCTATTCCGGTCAAGGGCACATACCTTGGTTGTGATTCGTCCCCGGCCCTGGTTGGGGTCATGCGGGAGGCAGCCACTCAATGTGTCCCTTTCACGTTGATGTTTCTCTCTCTCTCTCTCTCTCTCTCTCTCTCTCTCTCTCTCTCTCTCTCCCCTGCTCCCTCTCTCTTTCTTCCTCTCTCCCTCCCACTCTATCTGAACAAAAAAAAAAGTAAAATTACCCTCTACAGTAACTCCCAAGTTAGAAACATGAAAGTTTTAAGCCAACAAACCAGATTTTACCTTCAAATCAAGTTTTCACTAGTGAAGACATAGAAACCTGAAATGACATAAAGTGGAAAATTAAAAAAGAACACCACCACCACCGCCAAAAATAACTGTAAACATTCAAAGAGCATTTGGACTTTCAGTGGAACAGTGTACAGTGTGGTGGTTGTGGGAGGGGAGCTGGAAGCAGACTGAAGGACAGAAGAGTGTGGCTTTCTCATTTATTCCCAGTTAATCCTGCTGTGGATGTTTGCTGTTGGCCTCTGTCCAGCCTTCCCCACCACCCTTAGGGGATATTTCTCTAAGTTGCCTAAGGAGAACTGACATGACCCTAGGAGTCTGCTTTTGTCAGTTCTCAGGGGACCTGTGTGTATCATAAATTCCCCACAGGTGCCAATCTAGTTGTTGTTACCGGAGGAATGGAAGGCTCATCATTCCCTAGAGGATTCCTCCTGCGTTCCTCACGGAAGCTTTGGTCAGACCCCAGGAAGAGCACAGCTGAGAAGCACCAGCCCACTCTGAGATGCAATACACCAGAAATGGATGCTTGATCAGATGTCTTGCTGAGATTTATCCAACCATTCCCTGGAGGCAGAGTATTGGATTTTGCTAGGTTGTTTCCCCTGCAATCTGCTTTAAACTTGACCCAGTTTCCGCTGCGTATGTCCCTGAGTGAGGAGAACGTGTCAGTGACACTATTTTTTTCAGGTTGCCATGCCCCTTTAATACCACTCAGGACTCTCATCTTCTGGGCCACCTGTAATAGTTTTTCTTGTCTTCACTTTTTATATTATAGAAGCACAAACAGGAAGACAAAACCTAGCCAAGAGCTGTGTGAAGGGAGGCCCTCTATTGACCCCGGTCCAGAAGTGCCTTCTGGCTTCCCTGCAGCAGGTCTGGCCTGCGGTGCTCCTCTTCCTCTGTTGACACTGCCTATCCAAATGGTACAACTCCAAGCTTTAGCTCTCACAAAAGCTGGAAAGCTCAACAATGGAAAATCACATCTAGAGATTGAATTCACATAATGACGTCAAAGAAAAAAAAGTGATTTCTTCACTGCCTCATAACTGTTTTCTTTATTGTCTTAGACTATTGGCCTTCTCTAGCTTCTGAGCAAGGTGGTGAGACTTTCGTTGCTCATATCTTGAGATGTTTTCAGAGTGGCAGGTGGTAGAGGGGAGGGTAGAGGGGGTTAGGGGCAGGGAGGTGGCTGCAAAAGGAAGGAACAAAATCAGGGCGGGACTTGTGGGTGATGAAAGGAGGACAAGGTGGTCATCCGCTTGAGAGGGTTTCCAGACCTGAGCCGAGGAGCCCAGTCCTGAGAGTGGGAAAACATCATGTCAGGCGGGGACTCTACCTTGGCAGTTAAGAGTGGACACTCTGGAATCACCTAAGGAGGTTTTCCAAGCTTCACTGTTGGCTGCTACTCTCTAGGTAAGCAGTCCACAGCCCATAGAGCTCTGTAGGTGTAGTCTCTCCTCCCTATGGCGATTTTCCTTGTGCAGTAATTAACAGAGTGAGCTCCAAAGTTAGAGGGTTCAAATCTGGCTCTGACACCTGCAAATCATGTGCCCTCTCTGACTCCTTTCCGCTGTCTCATGGGGTTGATGTGAGGATTAAGTAGAAACACCCCCGGGCACATAGTATAATAGCTGTAGTGCTATAATACTGTGAGCGCCCACTTCTGTTTGTCCCGGGAATTACAGGCAGCTCTTGGGGCTGAATCTGCCCCGTTATCCTTCATGTCCCTCTTTCATCTTCTTCTGCCACTTACCAGTTGTTGACCTTGGGCAGATTACTAAGTGTTCTATGCCAAACTTTCCACATCTGTCTGATAAGGATAATAATGGTATCTACCTCAAAGGGTTGTGATGCTGGTTAAATGAAGCCATTTAATGAGTGTTCTAAATGAAGTCCTGAAGTATTTTGGGACAATGCCTGGCATGGAGAAGGAACTCAAAAATGGCTGTCTATATTTGAGTGCACACAGTTTTTTTGTTTTGTTTTGTTTTTATCCTCACCCGAGGACACTTTTCCATTTTTTGTTCAGATAGAGTGGGAGGGAGAGAGGGGAAGAGAGAGAGAGAAACATCGATGTGAAAGGGACACATTGAGTGGCTGCCTCCTGCACGACCCAACCAGAGCTGGGGACAAACTGCAACTGAGGTACGTGCCCTTAGTGGGAACTGAACCCAGGACTCTCTGGTCCGCAGGCTGACGCTCTAACCGCTGAGCCAAACCGGCCAGGGTGACACAGTTTTGTTTTTTAACTGCACCATTGGGCTACCATCTTGAGCTGTCCAGGAGTGATCTTAGTGTAGGTAATAGAAGGGAGATTCCTGGGGAGGGGAGGCTGTCTTTGGGCATCGGACCTCTCAGAATTGTAGACCTGGTAAGGCACTAGCTGAGGTCACTGGTGATTGAGAAGGCAGTGAAGAGGAAGCCATGATTGTGGAGCACACATATTCATATTGGGATATTTTAAGAAAAATCTCTCTAAGTCCTTTGGAACATTTATGACTTACACAGAATTCATTCACATTTAGTCCCTTTAAAAAAAACTTTGTTATGAGTGAATTGTTAAGTAAATAATACCATTTGCAAAAGTGTAGGTGCCTCATTTTTAAAAATCCAACTTTTAAAAATAAAAAAGTCTATATAATAGTCTACACATACATACATATGCAGTTAGCATATGCATGGGAAATTTTGGGGAGACTATATTCCAAACTGTTAATACTGGCATTTTCAGTGGATTGGGAAAGGAATTACAAAAGACTTTATTTTCTGCAGTAAACATTTCTATATTGTCAGAACATTAAAATCATAATAACATGTTACTTCTTTATTATATCAGAATAGTTTAAATATATGTATTTAATATATATTAATATATATGGATATATATTTATTCTATTTATTAATATGTGAAAAGGGGCATGCATGCTCCCTTTAAAAGTATTATCTATATGTGGAGTATCTGGCCTGGAAATTTAACTCCATCTCATCCACTCAATCCAAGGCATGCTGGAAACCTGCCATAAGCACAGATGACAGAAATCTGTCAGCATTTTGGAAAACACTTGACACTGAGCATGCTCCTGAGGCAGCGACCTATGACTGGGGAGCCAGCTGACTGGTTGGGGTCCCACGGAGATGCCCTTGCTCCTCACACACACTGCCTGTTCGCAGCAGCTCTGCTCCCTGAGGCCACATTACTTCAGACTCCCCTTAGCTTTGATTCTCTCTGACTTTCCAGCTTCTGAATTTTGTCTTTTAAGGATCTTTGGTCTCCAAACTCCTACTGCTGCTGCTTCTCCTTCTTTTTTTTTTTTTTTTTAGATTTATTTTTTTATTGATTTTTTAGAGAGAGAGGAAGGGAGAGGGAGATAGAAACATCGATGAGAGAGAAACATCAATCGGCTGCTTCCTGCATGCCCCCTGCAACTTGAGTATGTGCCCTGACTGGGAATCGAATTGGTTACCTCTTGGTGGGCTTGCCCATCTTGCTTCCTCTCTCTTCCTCTCTGCATGTACCTGTGTGGCAGCCTTGTAGATCTTCAGCCAACTGGGAAGGAATTAGACTCAAGGCAGAGAAGAAGCCTCACTTAGGTCATGAACCTAAGGCATGGGCTCCAATCAGTTTACCAGACACTGTGCACTGGGATAAATACCACATGGCCAGGTAATAATGACATGCAGTCAGAAGAATTGCTTCATTCCTTGATATCAGGATCTTGCTTGGGGCCACTTCCTATTTCAGGGAATTAATGATTCTTTGAAGTCAAACTCATCAAGGGGAAGCCAAAACCAGCAATAAAGGAGATGTTTTACTGACTCCAAAATGTGGCTCCAAATGGTGGACGAGGTTTACAAAACCTTATGCACCCAAGCCTGGGTAAGACCTAGTACTTCCATAGTCTTCACAGGGTGAGGATGTTATGTTATGGGTACCTTCCAAAGGTCTTCAGTAACCTTCTTCCAAACCCAAAAGCCTTCTCAGCTCTTACCACACTCACTCTCTGCCACTGCCTGACATTCACCAAGTGCTTTCTTTGTCATAGTCTTCTTTCTCTACATTTTATTTTCTTCCCCTGTGCTATAACTTCCTCCTCCTCCAGACGTCAAACTCTAGCTATCACCTAAGCTTCTTGTTTGGTCTTCTCCTCTTCTCCTTAAGCCTTACTCCCTTCTAGGGTTCATTCTATTTCATGATTTCAGCCACCCCTCCTTTTAGGTGTCTCCCAAGAGGACTTCTGGACCATGGCTTCTTCCATGTCTGCTGTGGCTGTTTGTCTTGCCATCAATAATGCTTCATTGATCTTTCTGTCCCCAGAGCTCTTCTTCCTGGTTTCCTATTCCTAGCACTGGCAAATTCGTCATTAACTAGACCCAACTGGGTTCCATTTAGACCCTTGTTACAGTCAATGAGTCCCTCTTTTATTCCTTGGTAGAGGATAGGGGAGTTGTTGTTAGGATCGAATGCCTGTGTTATGAGGTGGCATAGTGATGTGTGGTATGGTGGGAAGAGCACAGGTTTGGGGGCCGACAGTCCTGGGAATGTGGTGTGGCTCTGCCACTTTTTGGGTAGGGAGGTTTGGTTCCCACATCTATAAAATGGAGAAGGTAATAATACTTAGCCCAATGGGGCAATATTATTGTAAGTGAATCCTAAATGATAGAGAAGTATTTGTAGACATGATAGTTTTTAACCAAGTCATTCACCAGAACAGTGTTGGCTACAACCTACATATTTTTCATCTTAAACTTTCCTTTTCTCTGGGCTAGGGATCCCTATGGATCCTTCTCTACATAGCAAAGCACAGGTGAATGTTGAGTTTCAAAACAAGAGGGCATGTGGGAGTTTTCCATTTGAGCAAGAACTGCCTTTGGCATAGTTCCAAGCAGTGTCCCCAGTGTTTTAAAGGGGAGTGTCTAGAGGGTAGGGACTGGTGCTAGGGTGTCAGGAAACCTATGTTGAGTGGACTTGGTAGGCTTGGTGTTTCTAAATCATCAGTTATTTAACCTTGATGAGTCAATTTCCTCATCTCTAAAATGGGATAATAACATTTACTTTGGGGTTGGCTGAAGGATTCTTCACTGAAATAAGATAGATTTTAAAAATCTAGTGGTGACCCAGATTAAGTTTAGAATATTTCCAGCACACTAGAAGGCATTCTTATATGCTCTCCCAATCAGTGACCTCCCCACCACCAATAATAACTCATTACTCTGGTCTCTCTGTATCCCCATAGATTAGTGTTGCCTGTTTTTGGACTTCATATAAGTGGGATTATACAATACAAAAAAAATCTAGTGGTGAGCTGGGTATATTTTTACACTCAAGTAATGCAGGGAAGAGGGCTGGATGGTAGGGAAGGGGGGTGGGGAAGAAAGCTCCATGGTACGAGAGACAGATGCCAGCTGACATGGTGCTCCATTGTTCCTGCTTTTTGTAATTTTTCACTTCTCTGACTACTGAGCCTCCACTCACCCCCTCCCTATTCTTTCCTTCTCCCTTTAAAATGCCCCTCACCCAACTCCAGCTGCCAGGGAGCCTGGCCAAGGCAGACCGAACTTCTCTAGGAGTTACAGAGAAAAGAGGGTCCAGAATAGCAAATCCCCAAACGCGAAGACACAGAGGAAGAGCCTGAAGTTCTGGACTCATATTCCCCAGGAACAAATTCCCCATATAAGGGTCTTCTATATGGTTGCATTGCCTTTGATAAAATGACTTAGCAAAGCAGCTAAACTCAGTTTAGGGAGGATTTTAGTTTCCAATGATAAGAGCCTCCCACATTCTTTCCTCAGAACCCCAACTCTCGTTAAACAGCCGAACCCTCTGGAAGGTAAAGATTACCCATCAGTTTAATAGGAGTTTTGGAAAGGACATTTGGAAAGGGGTGGGTGGGAGGGGGCTTTCTCCGTCTTCCCTGGTAGATGAGTCTCCAAATTTGCCCCTTTGTAGGGCTGAAGAGGCATTTATTTGATATAATTGGCCACTAATTTGTAAGTATGGTATTGGCTTAGGACTTGAAAGCATCCACAAAGTAGTCTCCTGTCCAGAGCACACAAATGTTCTCAGAAGAAGAGACTGAAGATAGGGTGGAGTGATTAAAGCAAAGGGGGCCCCTCGACTCACCATCCAGAGTTGCCATCCTCTGATGTGTTCTCCTTGCTGCCTGAGACAAGCCTACATTTCAGGGGCCTAGGCCAAAGGGGAGGTGCCTGAGAAGGGCAGGTGTAGAAAGTTATATGTTCAAAAATTGGGAGGAGGAAAGAGATCAATCAAACGGCTGATTGTTGAGAATGTGCCATCTCTCTTCCCAGAGTCTTAGGTATAACCCCATCTGATGCAATCTCAATCTCTCTCTCCCCCCTCAAAGGAGTCCCACATTGGGCCAAACTTGCACTGGGAAGAAAGGGCTGATGCATTCCTTTTAAGTAGTGTTCCTCTCTCTCCTCCCATATAACAACTTTAAAAAAATCAATCATGTCCAAACATGCAGAGAAGAGCAGAGATGAATGCTGTGAGGCTTGCAAAATCACCACCAGGTTTGCCAAATACGCTTGGAAAGTTTTCAGTAAAACCTTCCGATGCAGCTGCATTTGATATCTCCTGCCTCTTTCTCCAGGTTCCTCCTCTCTTGCTTCCACCTGCGCCCACCCTGCCTACCTTCCCGCCCACCCTCCAGCAAAGAGCCTGGATGCATATGACTGTATTGCATTTTGTGACTCAATAAGAAATTATCCTAAAGGAACAATGAAAACAAACAACCTTTGTGCTGGTTGTCAGTGGGCTTCCTTTGAAGGCAACTTGCCCCGGGAATTTAATTACAGTATTTCTAGCATAAGGTATCGGGGAAGAAAGTGTTGTATCTAAAAAATACAACCCAGAACTTTTCTGTCTCTCCTCTCCCTGTCCCCCTCCATTTTAAACACAGTTTTCTCTCTAGCTTTAGGTTTTCCCCTACCTGGTCCCTATCCCAACCTTTGATTGCCAGTCTGCATTCAGGCTCCGTGAGTAGGTAGCCTCCTCTCCAGGGTTGTTCCTACCTGTGGTGTCAGTACATCTAGCCCCCACTGGAGGGCCCACCCACTTACCTCCTCTTTCCCCCTGTACCACCTCTTCCTCTTCTGGGGCTCACCAGCTGCCTCTGAAAAGCCTTTGGTTCAGTCAGAGGCCATGGTCTGCTCAAATTGATGCCAAGAAGCACCCAGTATTGTCCACTCCAGGGTTATCTGCCCCTCCCCCACCATGTTAAAGGAAAAGGCACACACACACATATGTTATTAAAATGAACTGTTTATATTATCTCAGTTGAGTCAATACATTATAATGTATTAAAATGGAAAGGTACAAAATTGAAATAAATACTTTCTGATTCATGTATAAATCTTTTTTTTTTTTTGTCAAGATGACTTTTATCGTCAGTACATGTCACAAGAAAACATTTAAAATGACACCGAAACAATCATTTAAATCATGGTGCATGGAGGAAAAAGGTAAAGAAAATAACTTTTGGCTTGTTTTGGCATGAGACCTTGATACGATTTGGGTTCCCCAAAACCATGTGAAGGGGGGTAAAATAGAAATGCTCAAAACGGACTTAAAAAAATAAACAGGCTTTACAAAAACCCTCTTTGTGATTAACCCAGCCACTTCTCTACATGGTCTGCGCTTACAGTAGATACATTCATTATTGTCCATGGGAAGACAGCAACTGCCTTTCGTTTTAAAGAGCTTGGTGGAGAGGCTGAAGAAATATGCTGCAGCTGAAGGTGGGGAGAATGCTCGGGAGAACAAAAAGTCTGGATGGTCCTCAGGAACGGCACCGAGAGTGATGGGGTGTGGAGGGTCTCTGGAACAAGAGGTGGAAGGGAGGAAGGGTGAGGGGTCCAGATCTGAAGCAAAGCAAGTCTGGAGGACAGAGACGGTTGTCAGTCGTGACCACGTGGTGTGGGGAATCTCTCCATCTGAGCAGTTCCGGGTTTGTCCTCAGCCTGGGAACATCTCTGTTTCGGCAAGAGGCTAACCCAGCGCTTTGGAGGCAGGGCTGGGATTCTTCAGGCACAGGAGCATTGGGGAGACCGGGACAGGTACGGGGCTTCGCAATGAATGCCACCAAAGGGGCTTTCTCTTCTGCTTCTGACTGCTTATTAGGTGGTTGTTAAGGCAACAAGGACTTTAGCAAACTAGAAGTTAAGGGCAGCTAAATTCAGCCAGATTGAAGGTAAACAAAAGGTGAGAAGGAGTCCCTTTCTCCTCAGCTACCTCTCCCCCCAAGCACAGGAGGCCCCGAGCTCCCGAAGCTCTGAATTTACAGTACGCAGTAGCAGAGGGCTTGCCCTTTGGAAGGCTCCATGGAAAAGAAGGCTCGTCCCTGACTTGGGGCAACTTGACTGAAGTTTCTACTCTCCAGACTCTCTTTCCTGAGGTCCTCTCAGGAGGGCAGGCTGCGGGCACCCAGCTGTTGAGTCAAAAGTGGAAGCACCAAGGTTTGTGCAGAGTTGGGGCAAGTCCTTTGCTACTACCTGGCTCCCCTCAGCAGCCTTGAACACAGGTCCTGGAAAGCCAGGCCTGGTGTTCCCATGTCCCAATGAGATCTATGATCAGCTGGAGACAGGACTAGCCTCTCAGGGTTCAGGAATGCTCCCCTGATAGAACATCAGATAGAACAACAGCTGCGAAGTCCATGGGAAAGTGAGGTCCTTGCAAGACCGGTGAGCCCCTGGGTGGGTCCTTAAGGGAGTGAAAGAAGCTCCTTTGACTTGAATCCACTCACAGGAAATACAGAAGACTGAACAGAACTGATGAAAGAAACTCTCCCTTTCTCCTTGCATTGGAGTGAAGGAGACGGACCTTGAAAAGCTATGGGAAGGATAGACCTTGAGAGTTGCCTGCCATTCTGGGCAGACCCTCTGGCAAGATCCTGGGTGATATGCCTGCTAAGGCCCTGGAACTGAAGAACTGAGGCCGTTGCTAAAAGGTACAACTACTTACTCCAGCAAATGAACCACATGTGAGCTCAATGAACAAGACAGACGTCCCCTCCATCCTGCAGCACTAGACTGTAATCTAATGCAAGCACTCTTCATGAGATGCCTGGGGCCTGAGGATGCAATGATGTGGATGCAATGGCTGTGCTCTAATTACTCAAGACCACCTCAAAAAGGGGCATTCATGGGGACAACACGTGCCAAAGCAGAAATGCCCGTTGTAATGGCCGGCCGTCTGGGGACCAGTGCCCTGCCTGACCTTTCTCTGGTAGAAGCTGTCTTGTTTTGGTCCCAAGAAAAGTGGGCAACATTTCATTCAGGAATCCAAGGATTATAATAATCGATCCATAATGAAGCAAATATGATCATCAAGCTGTGGACATATAGATGAAATAAGACAGGCCATGAGCTGAAGTTGATGGGTAGGTCTGTGGGACTTCATTGTACAATTCTACTTTAATAGGTGTTCAGATCTATGTTTTGAAATCATCCACAGTACCAAACAAG
Source organism: Tadarida brasiliensis (assembly GCA_030848825.1). Taxonomy (NCBI): domain Eukaryota; kingdom Metazoa; phylum Chordata; class Mammalia; order Chiroptera; family Molossidae; genus Tadarida; species Tadarida brasiliensis. Next base: position 41,046,973 of record CM061259.1, on the reverse strand, counting down.
GTCCCCTGGACATTCTGTAGCTTAGTCGCCTCATTTTACAGACAGACCCCAGTGGTTAAGCGCCCACAGCCATGTGGGGAGTTAATGCGGAGCCAGAACTGGACACAGAACTCTCTCTGCAGGGATTAGAGTATTCTGGTTGGGTTTACATTCTTAAATCAATGTCAAGTTCCTCAGCTCTGCTCTTCCCGTTGGGAAGCAGGTGGCTGTTTTTAAAAATCCTGCCACTGAGCCTAAAGAGTATAATGGTGACAAATAGCCATAAAGCTACCAGGGGGCGCTTTCTTCCAGGGCTCTCTTCAGCCCCGGCATTTCAAAGAGAGACAACCCCCCTCCCCAACACACACACACACCATAAGGTTTAATGGGACAAAGCAGTCACTGTAACCGCTTCTTTAGGGGAACCACCACCAGGAAGCACATTCAGCGTCTTTCCTGGCCTCCTGGCTGTGTTCAGTTTTCTCTGGAGCCTGACTGAGGGCCAAGTGCAGGGAGGAGAGCATCACATTTATGATGGAAGTAGGGCTAAAAAGGGCTGGAATCACAGCCATTTAAGGGTATATGGACCTCTAAAAATCTTCAACTCAGGTTACTTGATCTCTTTAGAAAAATAGCACTGTAATCTAATTGGAATCAAAGACATTCTCTATTTAATAAGAAAAAGACATGAAGAACTGGAGGCTGAGGGAAAGGGAGGCAGGAGTCACTGGGTCCTTCTCAGGGGTGACTCTAACAGGGAATCAAGGGGCCTTGCTAGCAAATCGCAGGCTTTATTTGGAAAATTAACATAAAAACATTTCAGATCCATCCCTGCAAACTTACGGGGACAAACCTCAAAGAGTTTTGCCAAAGGAAAACAGAACAGATAACCCAGGTGCTTCTCAGCTCCCGTGAGGGGAAGGTGAGGTCAGAGGCTTTTGCCACATTTAGAAGACAGACACTCAAGAAGTTCCCGGGTCCACCATTTAGTGTGAGGAAAACGCACCTTGGGCTCTGGTGGCTCGGTTGAGATAAAAGTTAACCGAGAGAGATGCATTTTAAAAAGGGGAGAAGGAGGAGAAGAAGGAATTCATGGTAAAAATTATGTAGACCTGCTTTGATTAGAAAGGTGTGAGCTTCCTGAAACAGAGAGTTAGAAGGAGCTGTGGAATGTTCTTCTGGAGAGATCAGATGCCTTGGGAAGGGAAGACACCCTGGAAAATTGGGATGGCTGAATGAGAGATGGGTGGCTGGCTGGCTGGACAGACCACTCAGGTTATTTAGAAAAATCTGTTCTAGCAAGAGACTTCATAAGGGCAGGTTATGGATTTAGACTTTGCTGCTTCTTATTCTAATTTTTCTTTCTTGAAAAATATAGATAAATAAGACATCAGCTCCTTTATTGTTCAACATCTAACCCCCTTTACTTGGCTTAAAGAACTGGGTTTGGAGGAGAGGGGAGTGGATGTGTGTGTGTGTTCACATTGAGAAAATAAACTCTTCTTTTTCCTGGGGACTTCTATAAAACATGATGGTTTGGGAAATATCTGAATTTCACAAAGTAAAAGAGGGACTCTGCACTACTCGGCCTACGTCAAGAGAGGGATGAAACAGCATTGCAATGTGGGATCTGATTCTGGCTCTGCCAACTTCTAGCTGTGTTTCTTTCATCTGTCTCGGACTTCGGTTTCCTCCTCTGTAAAGGGAGGAGGTTGTGTCACATGAGCTAAGATCCTCTCTGACCCTCATAATCTGTGGTTCTGGAGAAGTGATTATCAGTCTGGAATAGACATGAGGTAGGGGCGGAATTCTAGGATCATGGTCTCTACTAGCCTTGCATCCAAAAAGAATAAATCTTGCTTCTGAGGATGGTCAGTACATTTTCTAACGGGTGCCTGGGGACTCCTGACTAATGCCACTGTGGGAAGGGGCCGGGGAGAGGCTCACCCCCCAACAAGGTCATGTTCACGCTGCTTCATCTGATAAATTCTGGCCTTCAAAGAGCCAGGCAGGAGAGGACTAGCACCTGCTGCGTCTCTGGAATCCTGTCCCTTTGCAGTCAGCCTTGACTCTGAGGAAAAGTAGCAAGTGCTATTCAAACCCAATGAAAATTTTAATTTATTTTGAAGGATGTCCACTAACAATGGTCAGCAGTGAGATCGATGCTTATGATCACATATGTCCCAGCAGGATGAAGTGTCTATGACAAGATGCTCCTGAAGTGTGAGAAAGGCAGTACTTGTTCCACCGGGTTGGCTGTCAAGATTGACCTTTCTCTGCAGAACCAAGAAGCCCAAAGACCTTGAAGAATTGCCTATGTCTCCAGATTTGAGGAGGAAGCAAACACCTCTTTGGAGACAGGTGCACTTTTCTGCCAAAAGACCAGTGTCTGCAAAACTATGAATACTGGGAATACAGGTGCTTCTAAAACCAACTGTGTAGGTTGGTTCCCAGCAAGAAGGGTGGGGGACATCTATCAGAGGTTTCATTGAGAACATATAAAATGGACAACTCCATGTATCCAAGCCCATGGATTCTGACTACAGGGACAGAAGCTCAATTCCATTTGCCAGAGATATTGCCTACAAATCCCACCTCCTTCCCAGCTGTGTAGAAGTTACCTAGCCGAAGAGACAACTTTGGATGCCAGGATGATCTGACACCAGAATAGCTCGTGCCTTTTCAGATACGTCTTTCCCCTGAGCAGGCCCAGATGTCCTGAGGAGGAGGGAGGATGCTGCCAGCATAGTCTCCAAACACACTGCAATTAAATCTCTTAGGTAGTTAAAGACCCACTCTTGCTCTAAGTGCACCGAAGAAAGTGTAGTTGCCCTCCCCACCAAAAAAAAAGTCACCTCCTCATCTTACATATGGTGAAACTGAGGCACGAGGAAGGACAAACAACTTTTCTGCAGCTCTTATATTGATCAGGTGACATATTCGGGAGGAAAACTCAAGTTCTCTCTTTCGGAGTCCTTCAATATCTTCCATTGCCTTTCTGCTTAATTCACAATTAAAGTCTGTCTGCCTGTCTATCTATCTATAATATACTATATGTACTATTATGTATAAAATATAAATAATTCTTATATTCCTGCTTAACTTCCTGTCCTTTTCTCCTCCTTTATATAACTAGGTTTGAAGAGAAAAAAAAAGTTCCATGGCAAGGGAAAACCACAGCACTGCTCAAAGGAATAGACCTGTGGAAGGAGAGAGGACAGACAGCCTTTGTCTGCGGGGAGGGGATGCTTCAGATCTGGACTGTACAGCAAATTAAATGGAACACAACTCAACGAAATCGGCGACGGAGACATCTGTGCCGGACGAAGTGAACTTCCACAACCTGGTTTTAAGGAACAGTAAATACAATAGAGATAGATAGATACACGATGCTGAATCTTGAGTAATAAAACAAGTTATAAATAGAATTATGCTAACTTAAAGACGGACATCATAAGGAAGAGTCTGGTCAACAACCAATCACCATTAGAATCAAAAAGTAAACCGGCCTTTTCACTGAGTACCTCCACGACGTTTCTCAATGCACTAAGTACATTTTAACCATGCAAAAATACACAAACATCTTAACTAGGTTGTTTTTTTTTCTTTTTTTTGTAAAAAAAATCAAACACCAACATTATGCATTTTTGTTAATTATATTGGTTAAAGTAACAGCCGGTGGCTGTCAAATTGCAGATACATCATATACATATTTTTATACAGAATCTGGACAACACAACATTACACAGCAGAGAGAGAAAGAGAGAAAAAGAGAAAGATATTATTTGTTCCTTTGTGGGTCTGTTGTTGTTGTTGTTCAGTAAAAAAATAAAATATGAGAAGCAATGCTAAGAAGGAAAACACTTCCACAAGTTAGGAATACATAGGGAGAATTGCTAACCGGAAATACGGGAGGAAGAGTTCATAGTTAGGTCTGTGTCTAGAATTTTCTCCACTAAGAAACAAAAGAGCACAACAGGTGTATTGGTTTGGAAAAGCAGAAAGAGCGATAACATCATGCTGTCTGGTTCCCAGCAAGAAGAAAAAAAAAATCATAATCACAAATTAATTTCACAAGTTTTGTTTTCAAAAAATGTCCTCCCTTACCCAGGAAGCTGGATAGTGCAGGGGTGGGGGCAGCTCAGTGTTGAGAGTCCTTGGCAAAGGTTTGGCCAAAACTGTCGGCCTCAGATTAGTTGGAGACATGAGCTGTCTGTGGGGATTCACGCAATGAAATGGAACGGTGGCTTGCTCCCATCTATGCAAGTTTTCGCGTTGCCAGCCAGTGTTCTGGTGGAGGGAGGGCACAACCTCCGTGACAGGTTCTGCTAGCCAGGCCCCAGTCCTGCCCCTTAAACATTTGGCATCAACACAATCCTAAGAATTCAACCTGGAAAGAAACAAGACCTTGAACACAAGCTATGGAAGCACTACCGTGGTCACGGTTAGATACAAAAATGCGAAAATTCAGATGTAATCAAAAATACAAAACCAGTTTCAATAAGATTTGCTTTTTTTGTTGTTGTTGTTAACCATTACAGTGCAAGGTTTTTCAGATTACAGTAAAAGGTATGTGTCTGCTTACAGTAACTAGAGTAAGTAGCTGATTTTGTCCTGCTAGAGTCAGAGGTCCCTGATAAGTGAGAATGCACCAATCTGAAATCAAGCCAGCTCAAGAAATGGATGTCTGAACAGAAACACAGCTCACTACCGGCTTTAAACCTTCGAATAGTAACAAAAGAATGGTGTCGTTGGGACAACTCATGAGCATGAGGTTCTTCCTCCATTAAAAAAATAATAATACATGGGTGGTATTAATATTCCAACAAGCAAAGGACTGGACATCTGGGGCTGAAGGCTGGAGTATCTGAAGGGAGTTTTCCCATATCACTGAGCTTTCCCATCGTTCTTAAAAATAAGAAGTGTTCCATCCCGCGGGAGCCCCTTTGGGCAATGCCGCTTTGTGCTTCAGCTCCCCTGTCCCAGGCAGTTGGGAAAGAGAGTGGCGCCACCTCATGGGATTACAGGAAACCATGATGACGCTCACGCTCCTTTGTGCCATCGAGAATCACCTTCAGGAGAGGAAAATGGAACTGTTAAACCAGAACTGGGGGCCCAGAGCCGGTGGGGGCTGGGGAGCCCACATCTGGCAAAAGGATGGCCCTGGCCAAGGCCGTTGTGCCTCTCAGAGCCTTGGGTTCTGGGAAGGATGGCGAGAACAGAGTCAGGAACCCCAAATGACATCTGAGAAACAGAGCCATCATTCTTCAGAGCCTTTGCTTTGGGAGTGGGCGTGGCTGAAAGAGAGTCATGTGGCTACAGGAAGTGACCAGGTGACAGTCTCCCATTTGTGTTGTGGGACATGAGGAGAAAGCAAGCGTGACTGAGGAGTTATCCTTTGAGATGTGTAAAGCCAACCAGTCCGAGACGGGTGAGGGGGTGGGCAAAATGCAATGGAAAGCCTCAAGGAGTCTTTGTCTCTGTGTGCGGGGGTGGGGGTGGGGAGTGGGGGTTGGCAACCTTGACATTAAGCCAGAAGCCTAAGGAGGCCACCCAGAACCCCTATTCCTCACACAGCCCCTCTTGAGCCTCATCCTGGTGCCCAAACCCATGCATACCACTCTTTGACCCATTTGACTGCCCCCTTATTTAGTCCCTCTGAGTTCCTCCTAATGGTGTGGGGCAGACGCTTCCCGGGTTTGCTGAAATGGAAAGGGGACCATTTTAGACAGTCAGAGGTTGTCATCTAGGGCCTGGAATCTGCCAGTCCTTCATAAGTGTGGGTAGCACCCTCTCCCATTCCCCTGGATGTGGCCAGGTGGTTGGATCCACCTACCTCGCACAAGGGACCTGCATAGGTGAACAAACCCTTGACTCACACCTACACCCCGAGAAAGGGAAGAAACACAAATTCCCCTGCTATGCTAGAAAGTTTTCCTGTCTTTGAAATAGGGTGAAGTGCTGTGAGCCCAGGAAGCACTCAATTATTCGGTTACAATCTGGCTACTGGAGGAAATGTGGGCTTCCTCTGCAGATTTTGCTGCACTCCTTAAGAAGAAAAGAAAGCTCCGCCAGACCTGCAGGCTTGGTGCTTCCATGCTGCTGTGGCTCCCGCTCTCCTGGGCAGAGGTGAACAGCCATGCTCAGCTGTAGCACATGGCTTCCAACAGCAGGTGTCCCATGGCTTGTCCTGCCCCTAGGAGCTGTGGACTCAGGCAGAACTTGTGTGCACGTCCCTCACTTTTTGCATAAAGTGCTCACACTTCCTTTCCTACCCAGGTTTCCTAGAGTTCAGTACCCACCCCTGACCTATTATAGCAAAATGGTTCTTCTGAAAAAAGTCTCTGTGCTCCTCCCTCAGCTCTCACTCAAAATACAGCTCAAGACCTGGTCTTCTGGGGTATAGAGGTGGTAGGGCCCTGAACAAGCCTTCTCCTTATAGCTCTGGGTGCCACTAAGTGGTTAGTACTTCCGAGCCAGCTGAGGTCTACAGGGACCGCTCACCATGGGTCTTCCCTGGAATGGAGGATTTTAAAAGGTTCAGCTGCTTTGCCTAAATGGCCTTAGGAAATGCCTATGTTCTTCCTGAGATAAAGCCCCAAAGCTCTGCCTAGCTACATCTGCTGTCTACAAAGGATGTGTTTCTGATCTGGCAGTTGATCATTGAAATAACATTTGAGGATCTGTGATCACAAATGTATGCACATGAGTGAAAGGACAGAATGAGTTGATATGTGATGTATCTTGAAGGCTAAAGAAACGCTCCAAAATTCCTCTGTGCTAAGGTCCTATTGCTGTGCCCAGGCCAATGTGAACCCTGGTGTAACCCCCCTGAACTGGGCTGTGCTGTCCCACTATTGGTCCCTAGGACTATTTAGTGCTGTTTACTAGTAATCATGACACTGTCTCTGCCTGAAAGAGATTCCCAGGAATGCTGTTGCGGAGAACGGACACAGTCCAGGGACACTAGTGGGAAGTGGCCTGCCTCTCTTCTACCACCCAGGAGAATGGGGCCAGTCACTGGCTGGGACATCAGATGCTCAGGTTAGACCCTACTCCTTTGGAAACATGTGATCTCGGGCAAGTTAACCTCTCTGAACCTTAGTTTCCTCATCTGTATGTTGGCTGTGGTGCTTCTTTACTCAGGGTTGTTGAGAAGATCAAATAAGATGCTACCTGTGAAAGCACTGCACAAATTCAGGAGATGCTAGACAACCTCATTCATCTCTGTGGAAAGGACCACACCCTCCTCAAAAACCAATTGATAATTGCCTGTATCCAAAGACTGCAGCCTGCTCTAAGTGGAGCTCCCAAAGAGAGTAGGGCTTCTGGGGCCATTTTTTTTTTCTTTTTTGCTCAAAAAATCTCAGTACATCCATTATGGTTGATTTTCATCTCATGAAAAACAGATACTCTGGTCCTTATCCAAATACACTTAAACTACTTGACATTGACAATAAAAAAGGTATTAGAAGAAGCAAAAAATTTTTTTTACCTTCAAGATACATATTTTGAGTATGCTTACTAGGACGGTGAGAAGTTGGCTTCATCTTTCTTTTAAAGCAAGAAAAAATATATAGTTAAATTGATTTAGGAGATGAGATGTTCACCTTTGATTTAAGGACCATCTCCCTGGGTTCTTATGCTCATAAACATTAGGATGGGTTCAAAGGAGAGGAGATAAGATTTTTTTCTCTTAGGATTTCTTAATATATTTTTTATTAATTTATTTAACAGATGTTTTAGGATTTCTTAGAAAGAGTTCACAGTCTGGAGACCATTCAGAGCTCCATAGACATTTTGTTGGATGAGTGGGTGTACTGTTGACAAAATTTTAGGGTGGGAAGGGACCTTGGGGTGTGTCATCACCATGTTGCAGAAGAGTTAACTGTACTTGAGTTAGTGTGTGGGCTGGTGACAAGTCCAGGGCTCCAGCTGCTGCACCTGGACTTCAGAGGACGTGACCTGGCTTGGAGGGGAGGTGGGGCTGGAGGACAGCTCTCTGTGGCTCTGTGATGCAACAGCACAGCTTCCAAACCCTGCTCCCATCCAGCCATGCCTAGAGAAAAGTGGTGGATAAGCTGCTGGCGAACTTTTAGTGGTCCAGTTTGCTGAACTGAACTAGGAGATCAAGGAATCAACAACATTTCTTAAAGGTTAAAACTCCCACTATTTTTAAAAAACTACCACCTATTGTAGGTGTGAGAAGTTGGCTTCATCTTTCTTTTAAAGCAAGAAAAAATATATAGTTGAATTGATTTAGGAGATGTTCACCTTTGATTTAAGGACCATCTCCCTGGGTTCTTATGCTCATAAACATTAGGATGGGTTCAAAGGAGAGGAGATAAGATGAAGCCAACTTCTTACACCTGTAGCTGTAAAATTGACTTATTTGGAGATTAATATGTAGTGTTTTGCAAATGGGCACCTGTTAAGTGATGAATGCGCTAGATGTGATATGTTTTGACTTCAGAAACTCTTTCATAATGCACCTCAAGACATTCACCGTGAGAATAGAATAGCGCCAAAGAAAGAATTATTCTTAAGGGGAATTGAAAGTTCATTATTGGCCTACAGGGGCCTTGTGAGAGTGTTCTGCAGGGACTGGTGCAGGAATTCTCATTTCACAGGGAACTTTTGAAGGTTTGTTGGCTGATACAAGGCTTGTGTTTGCCCCATGTCATACTATCATGCCCCATTTCTCTCTTGGCTCTTCCTATGAAAATATCCTTATCTTTTATTCTCTGTGACCTATGTACATGATCATAGCTTATTGCTTAACCTAAACTCTGTAAGTCCGTAAACTCAGGATGAAGGCATGTGTTCTGTAGACATAAAGAAATGATGGCTAAAAACAATAGCTAGGAAGGTTGTAGGGATATTGGGCTTTGAGTCTTTCATGTCTCCTGGAGGCAAGGCAGTAAAGGGGTCCGCTATGTTTGTATCCCCCCAAATCCATATATTGAATCCCCAATCACCAATGTGATGGTATTTACAGGTGGCATCCTTGAGAGATCATTGGATTTAGGTAAGGTCATGAGGGTGTAGTCCCCATAATGGGACTCATGCCCTTATAAGAAAAAGAGACCAGAGCTCTCTCTTTTCACATGTGAAGATACAACAAGAAGGCATCCACCTATAAGCCAGGAAGAGACCTCTCACTAGACACCAAATCGGGTGCCACCTTGATCTTGGACTTCCCAGCTTTCAGAACTATGAGAAATAAATGTTTGTTGTTTAAGCCTTCCAGTCCATGGTATTTAGTTATAGAAGCCTGAACTGATTAAGACAGAGTCCATTCCTAAATTCCTCATCTGCATTACTTTAAGTCTCTAGATTAAGGCCACCATGCGTTCTTTCTAGAGCAATCTATCGAAGGACAGAGGAATCTGCTCACTACTCTCCTTTCTCTCTGTCCTTTCTTTCTGGTTAAGCCATTTTTCCTAAGAGAGCATTGCTTTTGAGAAGGGCTCCTGATGATCTTGCAAGAAGCATCTGCTAAAAATGGCTGTCAAGGGAGTTAATATATTGGTGTACACTGGGGTTGCTTTTGGGGGAAAGTGGGGACATTCTTGTAGGGGACATGTTGTACTAAGGTCCTAAGATGAGGGTATGCCAACCATGAATAATGTTCAGCAATCCTTCAGAAAGACAGGTAAAGACAGAGAGCTTACAACGCCCCATGTCATCTCCTCTTCCTTTGAGCTCAAAGACCTGTATCTGGACTCATCACTTCCAGCCCTTGATGTACAGGTTTTAGCTCCCTTACCAGACTGTGAATTGCTTGAGGACAGGGTCTAGTCAAGTGCCTGGGAGATTTTCTGGATGAATAATGAGTAAGAAGGTTAAGTTAACGAACAGAATGAATAGACGGCATGAGTTCAAGGGTCCGACTGAGCCTTTGGTTCTCAAGGGAGGAGATCTCCTTTAACATCGGGAGAGATTGCCTCACTTTTGACAGCTGGCATGAGGCAAAGCAAGGTCTTTACAAGCTTCCTGGGTTCTTTCAGTTCTTCGGGTCAGTCAATGTGGGATCAGTAACTCTTGTTAGATGTAGAGCTTTGCTGTTTGGTTTCTTTTAAATACCTTGGGCTCCCAAAAATAATGGTGTCAATCAATGCCCTGATTCCTTCCCTACAATATGGATGGATCCTACCCAAAGAGCCTTCTGGGACAAATCAGAGAAACACCGATTGACTTAAAAATTACGTTCTCATGGAATATATTTTAGGTGTTGTTCTGTTTATTTGTTTGTTGTTGTTTTTTTCCAGAGAAAATCACTGGAAATCAGGGAAAGGGTTTCTTTTCCACTTGTCAGACTCAAGCTGACACCTCAGGGCTCCTGTTCTTAGGCCATCTCAATGTGAGTGGTTTATACACAGGTCAAGCCATTTGGGGCTACTGCAGTGCTGGATAAATGTACCGAATGTAGGAGTGAACTCTCAATTAGGGAGCAGGAAGAAAAGAAAGGTAAGATGCCCCCACCACTCTAAGCAAGGAGAGGATGCAAGGTCAGGTGTGACGACAAAGGCAGGGCTTTCAGTCGAGACACCTGAGCCCACATCATGGTTTCGTCTTTCAGTAAAAGGAAGTTGGGCAAATCATTCAACCCCCTAAGTCTCATTCTCCTCCTCTGTGAAATAAAGCTCTATGTTAAATTCCATAGAAAACAGGTCACTATAAACAATCAGTTAGATAATCAAAATAAGAAAACACGCAGAAAAGCACTGAGCAAAGTGCCTGATGTGAAGCAAGTGCTGAGTAATTATGAGCTAAATCTGAGATGGATGACGGATTGGGAAACACATCATTGAGCAGACAAGGGGAGCACGAGGTGCACGAGAGCTAGTGAGTGTCTGGGCATCACCCTCAGCCTAGGGTGCCCAGGTGGTCAGGCTCAGTAGAGCCACAGCTGGTGGGAGGCAAAGGGAATGCTCAAAATTGAAGAACTTGAAGCTTGGAGTTAAAGATGACTTGTACAAAATAGAAGCCCCCCTTTTCTGAAAGGATGCTGGGCTGATATGGTCAGTTTGTTGCCATCAGGGATGAAGGCACTCACCATCCCTCCCATTCTGAAAAGATTCCATGCCATGAATTGGCAACAACAGACTAATTTCATGGAGGTTAAAGACAGAATGACTGTAACAAAACAGATTGAGGTGACGGAGGGATTCCAATTGGGAGGCCCAGCCTGTTTGTTGTATTAATAGATTCTAATGCTCAGAATGGCCAATCCCTGCATTTCTACTTAGACATGCTGAGAATCTGGGTCTATGTCAAAGGCCAGGACACACTTTAAATGGGAAGTACGAATTCTAGGAATGGACACACCTGTGGGTAGGCTCTTGCTCTGCTTCTTTGTACCTTGGATGAAATTAAGTCAAACAAAGTGTGGGACAATGTGCGTATAGGGCTGAAGGAGTTGGTGGGGAGGGCATTGGGGAAAGATTCAGAAAGACGTTTTTAGCCTCCTTTTCTCTATACTCTTTTTGCGATATCTAGAAGGGCCTGGGATCACTGCACTAATGATAGGAGAAACTGGGACTTTTCCCAGATACCAAAGGCTCAGTGCTCGTTACCATAGGCTGTGTTTATAATGACGAGCTTCTAGGCTGCTACTGTGAGTGCCCAGAGCTGACTGAGGTCCGCAGGGCTTGACTTGCTCTGGGAGGCTGCAGTGGTCTCAGACATTCATGAAGGTGGGCCTGACCAGGGTTGAACTAAAACCTTATTAAGAAAAAGAGACTGGGCTCCTTTGCATCTCTTAGATGGGTTTTAAGAAATTCCATTCATTATTCAAACTTTCCTCCTCAGAACTCAGTGGTTCCTGAAATCAAACCTGGAATGGTCAATTGACACCTCCCTAGCCTCTGATTTATCCTCACTGATGGAGATACGAAAATCACCGCTATTTTAAGGCCTTCTTCCTCCTGGCTTCCACGATGCGGGGGTGGGGGGTGGGGGGCCAGGGGAATGGGAGTGAGGCACACCAAAGCTTCAGGGAACTGAACTTTGAGCCAAGGCATGCCCATGAACACGAGTGCCCGAAAGCCCAGCTCTGGTGGTCTGTGAAGCCTGTGAGGAGAGAGTGGTTATCCACAACGGGGAGCCATTCTCCAGATCACAATACCAAATGAAGAGAAACTGATTGCAGCTTGGAAGACGATTCTTTCAACAAGCTTGGGTGAATGTTAACAGACAGTGAAAGACACAGTGTAGTTTCAGTATGTGATGCTGGAAATTGCCTTGCTTTCTCATCGGGAAGCAATCAACATCTTCAGTGAATGAATGATGTGACAAGACTAGGCATGGCCAACCCGACCCACCCATCTGCATGCATCCTATGGACCCTTCAGAACCCAGCTGGAATGCCAGTCTTTTCAAAGTCTTCCCTCACACCTCCACTTAAACATTTTGCTTCCTGTGTTGGATACCCAGAGCATCTTGCACCTCTCCTAGGGCTCTATTTTTCACTGTATTATAGTCACTTATGTACATTTCTCACCTCTCATATTTAATTCCTTCAGGTTTGTATCATCTTTAGAGCCTTTACAGTTCTAGCCCTGCACTTGGCATAGTAGATGTTCAATAAATATTTGATAGCCAAGTGACTACTGAATTTGAAGTAGAAATACTGTTCTGGCAGGAAAACTCCAATAGGGTAAAACTAATTCATTATCTGCCACCTTGTTTTTGCAAGGAGGGTCAGTGCATGGCAGACCTGGCCTAAGAAGTCCAAGGTCAAAAGTCTCTACAATGGCTGTACCACAGCTCGAATTCAGGGTGAGAGAAATTCTTGTATCATTTGCCACATCCTATTGAAATATATCTCCTGATTCAGATCTCAAAGTTTCTCAGGCATAGAAGTTGTTCTTGTCTTAAAGCAGGGTACCCAGAAAGCAGCTATGGAGTCAGAAATGGATTTCAAATGGGAGATTCCCCCAGAAGTTCAAGAACAATTAACAATGAACAGGACTGAAAGCATCTCCCTCTAGAATGATCACATCTCAGGACAGTGCCTTCCCCCTTCCAAGGAGACAGAAATATCCAGACTAGTAACGATGAAAGAAATCCCGCAGCTTCCTCACAACAGTGCAAGAACTTCCCACAACTACCCAACAACAGTCAAGCCCAAAGACCAATCCACTTTGAGTAGACATGGTGTCTGCACTGAAAAGGAAGAAGATAGAAAAACAAAACAAAACAAAACAAACCTTCTCACACTGAGATGAAGCTCAGCACCCTTTCCCCTGTTCCCATACTTGCTCTGGCACATCAGGAATTCCTCTCAACCAAGGGAGCTTTGCTCGTGAGCCAGCAGGAGGTCACTACATGGACAAAGCTGGCTGCTCTGGGTCAGAAGTTGCCATGCCTTCTACTCGGGTCACTTTAGAGACTGGTCCATTTGGATCCTTCCAGTGTAAGAAACAGATTAAACTTAGTACTTGGCGCTACCAACTCACACACTTAAAATGTCTCTACTCCTGATGCAGCAAGGAGCTCCTTCTGTTCACTCTGAAATCTCCTAGTTATCTGTGCCCTGATGATTTGGGGGTGCAATGGATGTGGGCTTCCAGGGAGGGTGGTATCAAGTGTGGAAATGGCCCAGAGCCTGCACAGAGAGAGAAGTCAGCCCAGTGTTTAAACTTCAGAAGGGTCCCCAGTCCACAAAGCCTCCCCTGGGGGAAAATCAGGGGCTGAGATGAATGGAGAGACAAAGCAAAGATCTGAGAGTGTAGATGGCTCTGTAGCTCATTTTCTCTTGGCACTTGGTGGGCTGGAAGGTGGTGGAGCAAGGAAGAATCCCCCCAAAACCCGCCTGAAAACAGGCTCCTCTGAATCTACAATGGTTATGTCACCCAAAGAACAGGGGCTAATAAGAATTGTGCTTTCTAGTACCTAAAAAAACAAAGCAAAACATCTCTTAAGCATATAATTATTTCCAAAGAAATCTTGGAATCTGGGGAAGCTCAGTGAGGTGGCAAATCCCTCAGAATCAAAAACCAGTTTTGGAAGCATATTGTCATGGTGCATGTGTGTGGTGTGTGTACATGTGTGTGTTTATCATATATTCCCACTCACCTACTTATAGGTCTATAGAATATAAATATATATTTTTCATTGGAGTCCCTCCCCCCCCCCCTTCAAATCAACACCAGTGTGTTCCACCTTCGGTACACATTTTTTCTTCATTTCAATTCATAGACAGACCATTAGACCATAAAAAGAGAGAACTAGTTGAGAACAGGCAAAGTATACCCTCTCCAGAGCTGTTTGAAATGCTGGTTCAGCATCATCCAAGAGCAAAGCACACCTCCCATGTACAAGTTAAAATGTCTGTTATTAATACACACGAGCAGTTCTTTATGTTCATTGGAATAAAACAAAGGAGGGAAAAAAACGGACATATTATGAAATTGAATTTTCAGCATTTTTCTTTTTTGTTGTCATGGTAGGTATTTTAAGGGAAAACTTGCCAGTTGGAGAAATGATTCTCCCCTCTTCGATTACTCCTTTTCCCTAGCTCTCTGGAGCCGGGGATTAATAACACATACAGAGTTTCTCGGAAGTATCATTTTTAAAGATCTTTTACTCTAACTTACAGACCTTTAAAAACCCCATTCAAAACATACTTAATGAGTTTGAGAAATGTCTTACATATTTTGGCAAAAGACACAGCAAAGTAAGGGTTGTTGAATCAAAGTACCTAGGAGCCACGACCAAGATGTGCTTAAAGAAATAAGTCTGTTCAAACACACAGAAAAAAGAACGGTTGCCGACAATCCAACTTGTAGCTTCTACTCAAGATTCCCCTTCACCCGGTACTGTAATTGGTCGGGATTCTTCCGAAAAACTTGAGTCTTTATGGCATTGCTGTCTTGTAGACTACACATATTTCCAAATCTCCATCCCTCTTAACACATGGTATGGAAGAGAGTTCCAGAGGTTTGGAGAAGACGTGGGAGCTGGGCACAGGGTAGTTCACCACCAAATAGCACAACACATAAAATCAACCTAGAGGAAACGGCAAAGTCCAAAAGTCAAAGCAGCCCAAATCAGACGAGAATGCTGGGGAGTCACTGAGTGCCATATTCCATGCCAAGAAGTGGAGATTGAAAAAAGAACGAAAGCCGGACATAAATCAATATCGAAAGCTTAAAAAAGTCAAAGCCAAACCAATGTTTCCTTTTTCCCCCTACGCACAAACCTTCTGTCCTAAACCCAAAGCCCCAAGGCATTGAGATCAATCGTTGTATCTGGAAGATTCAAGTCTGCAGAGACACTTCCACTTGACCACTTGAGTCCACAGAAATAAAGCACCTTTGGAACCAAGAGTTGTTCAAGAATCCTAGTGTCTTGTTCGATGTGTTGAAAAGTACAGTTAAAATAATTAGAATAATTCATCAAATGACAAAACACAATAATATTGACTCTAGTGAACAGGCAAAAGGGCTCCCCAGGACAATTAATTCACAACCAGGAAGATAGAGCACAATAAAAGGCTATGACATTTCATGAATATTCTGTGTTATAGCTTTGAACTTTATTGCAAAGCAAAAATATATATTTTTATATATATATTTTTTTATCTACATTTCACCTCTGACATTGTACACAACACGAAAGCACAGGAAACCAAAAAAATCATAATGAGGTAGATACATAACACTTACAGATGGAGGAGACTAAGGAGTTTAAATTTGGCTTAATACTGTGGTCACCAATGTATGCATTTCCAACACAGCAGCAAGCATTGATTCACGGGGCAAGAAGCCCAGTGATCTCAAATCCAAAAATAAGCCCCATTAAAGAAAATATCTGCTTCAAAATGAAAAATAAAACAACTTTTTTTTCTTTTTCTTTGAAAAGTCAGGGAATCAGATGTGTTTAATTGCAAACCCTGGTGAGATAAAGTTTTTGTTTTTGCTTTCGTACCCAGGAAAAGAAATCTTCACCTATGCAGTTAGGAGTAACCTGTCCCATAGGGATCGTGTATGTATTCTTGCTGGTGGGGCTGGGGCTGCCTTAGGAGCTCTGTGGCCAGATGTTGACAGCAAAGGAGCAGGGGGTTTTCAGTTTACGAGAGTAACCTTTACCTCTGCAGCCACTGCAACAGGGACCACTAGACTCTGAGGGCCCTTGAAACATGCCTGGAAATGGCTGGAAATCAATTTAGCTGCGAAGTCCCTGGCACGGCTTTACCTTTCTAAGACCATCTGCTCTCCCAGTGGGTGAGGCAAGGAGCACCTACTGGTTTGGAACACTGGGATCGTCCCTTTCCCCTTGTCATTTCCACTTACAGCCTTTCCCATGGAGAGCTGGAAAGACCACGGAGAAAGCCATCTTTAGCCTCCATTTTGGCCATAAATGCACGTTCACTATAAAATGCAGTATCGGGCAGTGGTCGCTGCCACAGAGACCAACGTCCCTCTCATCTGATGTCTTGGATGAAAGGAGGATGAGATGAGAAGGGACCAGGAGAAAAACGCGGCTGGTGGAGAAATGATCAACCAAGGAAGGGTCAGCTCTGGCAAGTGCAGACGGCCCTGGAGACCTAGGGGGCTCCAAGGAGTAACTCAGGTGGTCACCAGTGACTAGAAGACCCTGGAGACCTTAGAGAAAAATGTGGAGGAAACAAGACTCAGAAACTTGACGGAGCTAAAAGGGGAACTGAATCGAGCTTCCCTGGATTGTTCAATGGTTACTTTTACTCTGGACGTGGTCATGCTTTTGATAGGATTTGCTCCACTGGGAGAGAGCTGGGATCAGCCGCAGGCCAGGTCATCCTCAGGCAAGAAGGAAGACAGAGGGGTCCTGGTGGAATGCTTGGTGAGTCTGGGATAATGGCAGGCCGGGGGCGGGAAGTGACAGGCAACCACTTGGTGAGAAGACTGCACCCGAGCCAAGTGCACATCAGAGAAGCCTGCAGTGGGCCGGTGCTGGGCAGGGCCAAGCCCTGTTCTCCAGAAGCCAGACCATTGGCTGTACTGTTTGTGCGCTGTCTCCCCGGTGAGACTTGAATGCCCTAAGAGACCATCTGTCCTCTTTGTCTCCCCAGCACCTAGCAGAACAGCTGGCATATGGAGGCCACCACTGAGGGTGAATTGCGTCTTTTTAAAAATGCAGCGGGAGCGTGGTTTGGGGAAGGAGGGAGGGGAAGGTGTCCACAGTGTAACAATAGCTCTGAAGACACTATATCCTCCCTCCCCCCACAAAGCAATACTCAGGGGCCTCCTGCTGCCTTCCTAGATGTATGGCGAGTGAAAACTCCCACTTGAATTTTGAACATAAACCTTTCAAGCAACAGGGAGTACACAGAAGCAGGGCCCAATGGGAAAGGAACTGAAACCAATACATCTGAGTGTGTGTAAAAACTGAGGTCACAGCAAAGCTGGGCAGCTGCCTCCAGCCTGGCTGGGCCAGAAGGTCAGGGTCAGGGTTGCAATCTGTCTTGAGCACTTACATACAGGAGGCAAAGCCAAGGTGAGCTTGTGACCATCACTTGCCCCACAGGAATTCCTGGACAAGGCAAGGCCGAGGGAGGGCACTTCCGAGTGTCCCAAAGCTCACTAACCCAGAGACTCGATCTCCGTCTGCTCAGACACCCCAAGCAAGGACTCGGTCTGGATTGCAGCAGGCGGAACTCAGACATTATAAGGGAGGACTCTCTGACCTCAAAGCATTGAATAGTGAGTGCAGGCAAGACGCTTTTCCCCGGGGGGCCTTGGAGAATAAGTCTGGCATCTTTTTGTCTGTGGCTGTGAGAATGAGCAGAACTTAGGTGGTGTCTGAGTCTCCTTCAAACCCTGAGATTCCATGGTTCCTTGTGCTCTGAAGAAGCCCCAGCTCTGCTCAAGGACTGAGGGGGTTTCTCCGTGGATAACCGCCGTGACTGAGGCAGGCGTAGGACAGCGCGTGAGTGTGCGCACGTGCGTGTGCTCAATCAGAGGCTGCCCAGTGGGCATTAAGCTGACATACATGTTGCACGTGTGTAAAGCATGAGGCTGACTGTGGAGAAAGACTATATGGGGTTCATCATGCCCCTCCCCCATCTCTCTCTAACTTGCCCTTTCCATTCTCTGTGTTCTTCTCTCATTTATATTTTGTATTTTTTCCCCCTTAACCAGTTCACATAACAATGACTATCCCATCCTTAAGCCTAATAGTTTGATGTTGGTCATTTCATTCCCTGGCTTAGGGATTTTTCAGTGGCTCCCAACGGTTTATCATCCCAAATCCAAATTCATCAGTTCAGGTTGTCAAGACTTTCATCAAATGCATTTTCCTGTCTGGCTATTTTATTACCTCTCTGGTATGAGTCAGTCACAGAGGTCACCAAGCTCACCCTCTGATTTAGAGCTGGGGAAACTGAGGCTCACAGAAAGCAAGAGACTGTCCCAGGAATGGTGGGGATAGGAGCAGGATGCCGGATCCCGGGCTGCCTCTCTGTCCTGCCCAGCCCTGGGGCCTAGCCCTGCCCTGCCTCACATTTCTCCTTCTCTCTACCATGTCATAACCATTACCTTCGAAATCCTATCAAAATTTACCCCGTGAAGCATACATTTCTGAATGTGCTCTAACTCCAACTTTCAACTCTTTGAACGAATCCTTAGAGAAATAATCCACTTACATAAAGTCCCTTCACCTTTCAAGATCACACACAGCAACGATAAAAAACCCACAGTAAGGAGGCACAGAGTTCTCAGGACAACAAACACAGAGATCCCAAGTGCTGATAGAAAGGTTCCATGGAGCACTCCAAGACCTCGCACCGAGCAGGGCGTGATCAGGTGACCTGTGGAGAGCAGGCGTCCTCTTCCACGGGGACACCTCATTTCAAAAGCGGACCAAATATTCAGGTCTGGCCCCCAGTGTACCCGACTGACTGCAGGACCCTGTGCAATCACAGAGGCCCCCTGCGCCTCAGTTTCTCATTTGTAAAGTGGGCTGAGATTTCTCATCTTGCAAGATTACTGAAAGGGTTTAGATGAGACTGTTTGCATGAAGGCGGCTGGGACAGGGCCTTATATGTCACTGGCACTCCACTGATGGCAGCTGAACCCAAATTCTCCTGCCACCCCAAACCGATCTGCTTTATCATGGCCGATGTCCCCTGAGGTGACGTTGGACTTCCTCTGATACCTGGCGTTCCTGAAGCTCCAGTAGTCCTACATACTTCTCTCCTCTAAGGAGCTGTCCCCTCCACCCATCGAAGGAAACAGCATGTCTGGTGGGACTCCTTACAAGCAGCCAGCCTGGGGGAGCTCTGGGTTGTACCCGACTTCTCTGGCCCTGGTATTCATAGCTCTACACCTATGGGCCCTACAGGGTCCAGCTGCCTATGGATGGCAAGAAGTCACCTAACAAAGCCACCACAACACTTGTCTGTTCTGATGGGGAGGACTTTCTTCAGCAAAGGCTCTGTCTGTGCTGCTGCTGAACTGCCGGACCTCTGGACAGGTGCCTTCCCTGGGTCTAGTTTGTGCTGAAACTCAATAATGCCACAGCCCCAGAGATGGGCATGTCCCTTCCCAGAGGAGCAGGTTGTCACAGCCCCAGAATTCGTGTTGGGCACTCTGATGCAGCCCTCATGGAAGAGTGAAGGGTCTAGACCACCTCTACCCTTTGGCCCCAAACTCTGAACCTCATGGAAGACCTGGAGCCCCTGGAGCCCCAAGGCTGTCTGAGGGCACTGGTGGGCAGGCCAGAGAAGAGTGGGTTCATGGGGCCAGACCTTGGCAACCTTTGAGAGGACACCTCTGGCTCTCCGGCCACATTTTACGGAGGGCTGGGAGTTGGGAAGTCTCATGGTGTCTTGGAGCTGATTCCCTTGATATTTTCTGAGCTATAAAGACAAGTTGGCTCCCAGAAAAGACTCCTGGGTTTGTGAAGGCAGGACCAGACCCCATGAAGGCTAAAGTCTCCAAAATACTACTTCCAAGGGCAAGAAGACCCTCCCCGCCCCCCATTACAGGAGGAGAAAGAAATAATGAGTGATAAATTCCTGGGATCCTGGGATGGGTCTGAGCAGGCATGATCTATGGAACAGGACAAAAAGCAAATGAACAGCACTTCATCGAGATCCCCTGAGTAGCTAAGAGTCTGTGCAGGATGGGGGAGGCAGGAATGAGGCCCACAGAGAAAATGCATTCTGTCAAAGGACTACTTCCTTTCTCATCCCAAAGGAATTCCATCTAAGCTCCCGCCAGCCATGGCGTGGAAGCATATTGTGCTGGAACAGTTCGGCAGTGTCTGAATTTATCTTTTAAAAACTGTCTCGGATGGCTCGGCCACCTTGTGCAAGATTTGTATGCCGTGTGCAAAACTCAGGCTTGTGCGGACAACCAGAGGAGTTGAGAAGCTGCCTTCTGTGTGCAGGGCTTCCCCTGCCTAATTTGTGCTTTGTCTAACCCCATGATCTCTCTTCCTCCCAGCAACAACTTTCTAAAACCTTCTGAAGGCATGCTCGGCCACAATGGCTCCAGGGTAGTTTATAAATGCACCAGAATCCACTGTTCTGCTCTCGAGCTAAGAGTGTATTTCAAATACCTCCGAATGGAGTGCAACCTGAGGGCTGACTTCCTGAGCGCGTTTGATGTCAGGCTCTTGAAGATTCTTTTTATATCCAACTTGCAAAATAAAAGCAGGTGCAGTAACCCCACTCAGGCAAGTCGCCGTCAGTGTGGCAGGGGAGGAGGCGTATTTGCAGGAAACTGTGTAGAGGTAAGGAACTAGGATTTGGCACTGGGCAGAGCAGGCAGAATAGGTGGAAAGGATGCACTTGGCATAAAGCTAAGGTAGAAAATGTTAGTTCACCCTCTGGGGATAGGTTACTCCATATAGATGACCATAAATAAGGAAATAAACACCTGGGTCAAATCCTTCCCAGGGTACTCCAGGTCCCACCAGCGTCTTTACTCAGGACCAGGGTGTAGGTGCTAATTTAGCGGCAGGTCCACAGTCTTTCCCAACCCTCAACCCCAGAGGTCACATGCTCATTGTTCCACCATAAGCCAAATTTTTGTTCTCGCCTGAAGTCAACACACCCCCAAAACATATCATAGAAAAGTAAACTTTTTAAAGGAGATAAATATTTTGAATTAAAAAGATGAAAACAAGTTGTAAACATGTAACCGAAACGTAGAAATACACACATCAGTTCACTTACGGAACCAAACAGAGTTACACTGAATCCATTTCATTAAAATGAAAGAAAAGGAAACGCTTTTCTCGGGAGCTCTCAGATTTAGGAAAAGAATCACTGTAGCATGCTCACCTTGAACCAGGGGTTGGATACTGTGGTTCTTGTACAAAGGAAAATCTGTGAGGGGGTGGAGCTCGGAGGTGAAGGAGGGAGGGAAAAGGAACTGGAAGATTGCATAGTTGTGAAACAGTGGCTTCTCATCAAGGTGAACAAGTGCGTCATCTGATAAAATAGCATTTGATATATATATATATTTTCTCTTCATTTCTGTTTACGATCTTTTTCTCTGTCCACCAAACATTTCAGACACGGAAGCGTATATACAGTACACACACACACACACACACACACACACACACATATGCGAGCACTAAACCTGAATGACACAGCCATACTTTAAAATGACCCCCACCCCCACCACTGGTTTCGGGCAAAGTTGGGATTCGCTACAGCCTCACCCCATTTCTCGTCAAAACTCATCTCTGGGATGATTTCCTTCTTTAGCCGTGAAAGGGGGCAGGTGAGAATGGGGGCGTCATGGAAAGCACCAGAAATGGTTGTTTTCTTATTGAGCTTCTGTGGAAATGCCTCACCTTTTGGCTGAGGTTCACCATTTTTGGAGAGATGGGGAAAAAACAACTGCCTCTTTTCTTTCTTAACTTGCTTGAGGTAAACAGTATGTGTTAACACCTTCGGCAGCAGGCAGGCTTAGCGTGCTGTTGGGGAACCTTAGACTGGGGGGAAACTGTGACGTCAACGCTTGGAGCATTCAGAAAGCACATTTACATTTTCATTTATTTCCCTTTCCTCTCATTCAGCCAACTCCTTTGAATAACATAGAACAGAACAGAAATATGAATAATTTCCTGTATCATACTGGGCATCCCATATCCCATCCCGCCATAACCCTCTCGTGCTCACATACTAAAAGTTGTGAGCCAACTGAAAATTAAAATAAAGATGGACATACTTCACTTTTTTCCATTCTTTCCATCTGCCTCAAGCATATATATATGCATATATGTATATATACACATACATATATATGAGACAGTTTACATTAATATAGGAAGTAGCAAAGGTCTTTTAGTTACATTTATACAGAATCACTGCATTTTATCTTTATTTTCTATTCTCTCTCTCTTTTTGGATAAACAATTGGCTATCACAATCTATAGTAAGGCTTCACAGAAAGAATTCTGCATGTTTTGTTTTTCTCTAAGAACCAAAGTTTATAAAATGAGGTTTGATTCTAGCACCTTAGACAGTATTAGTGATGTTGTTCCCTTGGGAGGAATTAGCACTACCCAGCGCCTCAGTGAATCTCAATCTGTTCCACACTTTTCAAAGGCATTGCCGAGTACAGCACGTGGCGGTGGAGGACCAGGGGGAACACACCGAACCCCAGGATCAACATCTCAGCAACAGACAAACAAAACCTTAAAAACATGTCAAGCTGCTGTCCCCAGATTAATAATGATTTAGCATTTCAGAACTGCCAATGAATCCTTTTGAGTTACCCTCCCCCGTGAGGTAAGGAATATTAGGATGTCCATTTTAGCTGGGGAAACTGAGTCAGGAGACAGATGCAGGTCAGCAGGTCACAGAGGAAACAGTCTGGGGTAAGACACAGAGTCAGGGATGCCCCACCTCTAGCCTCTTAGTCCCAAACTGTCCCTCGGCACCTTGGATGGGTGAGTTGAGATTTTGGAAAAGCAGTTTATTGGCCGCTGATGAGGAAGCAAAACAAACGAACACATTTTTAAAATATCAGCACCAAAGGAAGTTCAAAAGAAGCGGCTCTTTGCTCCCTTATCAAACACTCCATGGAGACAGCAACTTTCACAAGAAAAGAGAAGAACACGCGTCCCAGGGTGACCACCTCGTGCGGACACCCTTCCCGGAAGCCAAACTCCCCAGAGCGCTCGTTCCCGTTGGGTAGTATCTGTGTTTGCAGAGGGTTGATCGACTCCCACCAAAGCTGCATCAGAACCTCAATGACAGAATTATATAAATATAGTGATATCTCTAGCTCTATCTCTATCGATACATGTTTACACTGAAGTCAGACTGCACTGCACACGACCCCAAGGAGAAGCACTGGCGTTGCTGTTTGCTGTGGCCGCCTGGGCTGGAGTGAACGAGAGAAGCACCACAAGGAAAGGCACCACAAGGTTTCAAGAAGTGAAATTGTTGTCGCTGCCCTGACCTCACCGTGGTGGGGGAACAGAAAAGCCTTCCATCACTGGCAAGGGCCCTGGAGCCACTGGTTCCAAAATGATCCCGACCCACGTACATCTGTCTCCATTTCCCCATGTCCACTCGACAGGGAGAGAGGGAAGTTCTTTCTACTGCAATTTCTTTTTGGCTGCTGGAAAAGGAACACCTTTCCATTCTTAAAAAGAAGAGTGGGGGCTCGGACATCGGAAACCAAGCCCTCCTAAAAAAGTGAAACTATGAACACAAGTCTTGTGCTAAGGCAAGTTCTACATGGAAGTCTGTCGTCCTCACGGGATTCCTGGGGGGCTATGCATCAAGGGAAGAAGAGAGAAATTGCAGGAATGACATCTGTAGGCACCGTTAGCCACAAATAGCACCGGGTCTAGAGTAATGAGGACAGATAGATGTCCACATCTGTCCACATAGCTGAGAACCATGAGTGTTGGCTGAGAATCATCATTACTCCATCCTTAGAGTCTGGCCAAGAAAACTGAATGTTGGTGGCCATTCGGAGCACCAAGAATGACGTGTGCCACTGACAAACCAGCAGAGACGGGCAGTGAGGACTGCACAGTGGGTGTTAAATGGCATTTCGATGTTTACTAGTTACTTGCCGGCTTTGAAATAGCCCTTCCTAGGTTTCTCCTTCCAGGCAGGGGCTGTGCTCCACTGGGGGATGGGGAGCCTGTACGGGCTGCAGGAAGGTCCGAATGTGGGGTGAGGGCTGCAGAGTTCTCCCCACTGGACATTTCCCTTCCCTAGCTCCTGGTGTGTTTGGAAGAGGAAAGTCAACTGCCCATGCTGGTGTGATCTGTAAGCTCCCAGTACTTGCTGTCTGAACCCATGGCAACAGGATGGGGAGGCCTGAGACCAGGGTCAAAATGGCTCACTGCAGGGACCTCTCTTCCCAAACTCTGGCCAGTGCTCTAACTGAGCATGGGAGCTGGTTGCAGGGGGAGTGTGGACAAGCAGACTCTTATTTAAATGGAACGATTTCTTTTCCTTCTGGGGTGCGGGGAGGGGGGGCAGTTAGCTTGAGATGGTTTTCAAATTCTGATGCTTAACAATACCAAAAAATGATTCTCCCATTTCAGGTCTCCTTTTATGTTATTTTCCACCCCTATACCCATATGCCTCCTGTCATGACAGACCTGAGACTCCCTAGAATTTCCCTCTGGACAGGAAATGTACTGATGACCCCACAGTCCCTGCCTCCCCATTGACCTAAGGTCACAGGTGTCCTGACCACAGTCCCAGCAACCACAGTGGGTGGAGTCGAGATGGGAAAGTGCAGTTCTGAGCTGCTGGGACAGGGAGAGCGGGCTCCCCCAGCCTTCCTCCCCAGCTCCTCTTGCTGCTGCTGCTGGCCAGGAAATGGTAGAGGGGAGAGAAATCCAAATCTGTCATTATTACTGCTCCCTAAATGAGACCAAGCGGAAGGCGCCATCTGTGGCAACCGGGAGCATTGGTTTGTAGCTCTGGAGAAGGGAGCTATTGCCAGGCTGCTTAGAGGCCACCTCCTCCAGAGGTTTTCCTTTATTCTCAGAGTCAAGCGCTCCCTCTGCTGGCCTCCTGCGGCACTGGCTTTGTGCCTCTGATTTTATCACATGCTGCTTTCCGCTAGAGTTCTTGGAGTTTTTAGCCGAGTCATGGTGGTCAGAGAGTGTTAGAACGAAAGGAACATTTTGGAAACAACAATGACTAGAGAGGCTAAATCACTGGTCCAGGGTCACACAGTGTTGGGCCAGTGCTCAGATTTACTGATTTCCTGCCAGGAGTCTTTACACTGTCTTGTTATGACAGGTGAGGACATCATTCTTAGCCTTTCTAACCTCTTAATTTTCATTCAATATTCTTCCTTCCTTACCGCATCACCCATGGCAGGGACTATGTTTTGCATATACTAAGTGCTCAGTTAAATGAAATGTTTTAAGAATAAGAGCTTCTTTTTCCATTCAAGGGGTTCCTTCATTATGTCCTCAGCCAAATGCACAAGGGTTCTCCTTACCTGTAACACAGGTTTCATATAGCAGTACCTGTGTAGGTCAGGTGTGATAAAGGGCAAGGGTCCTTTCTAGCCTCCCTCCCACCATCTTTGGCTAAGCCACTGCCCACAGACCTGCTCCGAGAGATGGGGCTAGAAATAGGCTCACTGATATTCCCTTAGGCTGAGCATTTGGTCAACAGCAGGAGGTCATAAGCTGACATGTTCAGGAGGGCTCGGCCTACAGTTCACTCTAAATTATTTTTAACACCAGCAAACTTTGGAAACTATATTCTACTCACACAGCTGCTGCTTGGAACAGAAGGACGGATGATGAAGATCAGATATGGAGAGGGAAAGAGAAGAAAAGATTCCCAGCTGGGCACCAGGGGGAGTCTCGTGTGGGTGACAGAAGCCCATACAGCAAACTGCTCACCTCCTTTAAACGGACGGAGAGGACTAGGGCACACACTACCGGCTTGGAGTTGCCAGGTTCTAGAACTTTCCTTTGATGGATGCATGCCCCATTGTTTATTCAGTGGGGGGAGATAGCTGGAATCTCAAAACTAATGGTGATTATGACTATTTCTTTTAACCCCTCGAATTTACATACAAGCCAGTTTCTCAGACACAGCTAAGACACATACTCAGACACATGCTCAGAGTAGATAGAAGCAACGAGAATATTTTGTTAGCCCTTTAGGGAAAATTACAAATTTTATGCACTCAAGACTGAATTACCTGAGAATTTCTAATAGGTTTGCTCTATAAAGAGTCACTTAGCAGTGTCATCAGTTTTATTGGGGTAAATGGGAAGAATGGCGGGTAGAAAAAGTCTCCCAGAAAAACTAAACGAAGGTAAGAAAGTGTGTTAAAAATTAGCCATCATTTTGAGTGGAGAGATGGGATTCCAGCCTTCCAGCCCCTGCAGGCTGGCTCCCCTCGCCAGGCAGACGGGTGGGGAGAGCCCATGACAGGTAAGCACATGGGAAGGCCCCAGACATCCCTGCTGGGGGATGTCAGTGAGGCCAGAGCCGTGATTCTGTGGCCTGTCCTCGGGCAGACATGCTAGGAAATGCTGAAAAGCTCTGCCCAGCTGCAGGAGAACAGTGGGCTGCTCTGAACAGCAAACCACCGTTCAACAACCCACAGATGCCAAGAGGTGACGGAGAGACTTCAGAGGATTCTCTTCTTCTCTTTTCTCTTTCTCCCTTTGTCCTCTCCTCCCTCTCTTCCTTTCTCCCTTCCTCCCTTCCTCCTTCCTTCGATTCCTCCCTTCTTTCCTTCCTTCCTTCCTTCTTCCTTCCTTCCTTCCCTGCTGGTGTATTTTCTTCTGCAACAAATCTGTAATTTTTTTAAAGTAAAAGAAAAAAAAGTCACATAGGAAGGCAGGGGTGCACCATCAGCCCCCTCTAGGATTGTACTCTCATCTTCCCATGTCCTACTTCCAAATCCCTCTCCTTGTAGCCTAAGGAGATGCTTTTCTATAATGCCCATAGAAAAATGGGTTTCTTGAAAACATGTCTTGTCTCAAAAGAGTCCCTGCAGGGAAAAAGATAATGGAACTATTATACACTGGGGATTGGCACTGAAGATAAGGGACAGAAACATAGGGGAGGAGGGGGCTGGTTCCACATACTGGCATGACCATCTGCAGCAACTGGCCACGTGCCACACCACTGGGGGCTGGAGACACAGACATGCGCGTGTGACGGGTTAGTGAAGGGGACCCCAAAGGCTGCTCCTGTGGGGCGGGGCTTGGAAAGGTTTCTAGGGCTTTGTCCAGATCCTGTGGTTTTCTCCCACCTAATGCAGTGGCTGTCTTACCAGCACACGTCTAGGTCCCAGACATTCTAGGATACGGCTCACATCACTGCAGGTGGCTTCCCTTGCCTTCCAGTCAAAGCAGGAGCCTCACAATGGGATGCAGGTTGGGAAGGAAGGCTTTGGGCTCCAAGCACTGAGTTGCATCTGTACCTTTTCCCTCCAGGTAACCCCTAACCCTCTTTCCCTTCTGTGGAAGGACTCTTCCAGCGTAACCAAATACCCTGGCTCTTTGGGGCATGTGCATGCTGTCACCAGGCAGGAGGGAATTGGAGTGTACACCTGCTTATTCTCAGGTCTGTCTGACAGACTTGTCACGGCCGTCAGAGCAACGGGAGGTATGTGGCTTGGCTCTAAAATGGGTCTGCCTCCTACAAAGCGATTGCTCTGAGGTGTCTCCCATTAGCGTCATCAGAAGGGGTCACATTCCTGTGTGAGGGCCAGGCTCCCAGCATCCGCAGATGTGATCATGCAGGGCCGGACCCATCAGGCCCAGGTTTCACCGGCACCACCAAAGGACGTCTAAGGGAGACCTGGCCTGAGCCGTAACTTCCCGCCTCCCTTCTGTGTGCATTCTTCTCTCCCTGCTCCAGGGATCACCGTGTGATCTGAATGCCAGAAAGTGGACAGCCATTTAGAAAGCTGCTGCCCAGAGACCCCAGCTTGCTCCGTGAACCTGCTAGGAAAACTGGGAGCAACTGGAGACTCTCAAAATCCCAGCATAACCCTCCATTGGCTTCCCACCCCAGGCGGAGGAGGAGAAGGCATAACCCAGCCCAGGGGAGTCTTCATGACCAGGGCCTGGGAGAAAGCGATGACCAGCTACACTAGGGCTATTTCAAGTCCGGCAAGAGCCCTAAACATCAGAATTCTCTGTTCCATCAACTTTGTAAGCCCTTTAAGAAAAAGATACATGCATATATATACTTATGTGTGTATATATATATATGCATATAAATACCCAAGATTGGCACATTGCGTATCTAGATGTGATGAATGAGCGTAGAATGCAGGTATGTGTCACGTACTTCCATCGGGCACCCAGTTCTATGCCATTCCTGATCATCTCAAAACGTCCGATCACCTCATAGCTCACGTGATCTTCACTGTTCTCGCTCTCCCTTCTCTCTCATATCATTATCACTATAATTTTAAACAAATAAAAACGAAGCCCTCATAGTGAGGAGGTGCCATAGGTCAGCCTTCACGACAGTCAGCCTTCAGGACAGTGCTGTCCCATCACTTCATTCAGGGGCTTCTGTATGTTGGTAACACGATGCCCTAGATAGCCCAGGGGCTGTGAAAACTCGATATTTTCACTTGGAGGCCCATGTTGGCCTCCTAAGTTATCCATGAGTGTCCCCAACTACTTTGGTTAACCCAATCTGCCCCTCTCTCCTGCCCTCCATCCCCATAGGTCTCCCTCAGGACCCTGGGCCACAGCTTTTAAAGGCATATGTATTTACTGAAGGAAGAAAGGGAGCCTGTCCTGACCTCCGGCAGGCCGGACCATGGGAGGCTGAGGCCACTGCTTAGAGGAGTGTGGAATGACCGTTTCGGGGCGGCTGGTGATGTGTTTGGTGGAAGCCTGCAGTGACAGTGGTGTCAAGGCGAGCGGACAGGCGAAGGGGGTTGGGTTGGACAAGGCAGTGTGCCTGTAGGGATGGGCCCGTGGAGGCAGGCTTTCGGAGCCAACACCAAGGTTGGGAGCTGTCGTGAGCACAGGCCAGGGAAGGGCAGAGGAGTGGCTGAGAAGGACAAGACGATCTGGGCCAGGCAGCACCAAAGCTGAGCACATCCCTTCCTCGGGTCCTGGGTTCAAGGAAAAGGATGTCAAACCTCTGTCCTTACTACCTTGGGTCCCTAAAGAAACTCGCACGGGGCCTCCCAGTTCTGTGTCTAAGGTAGAAGGGACCCCTGTGGACCCCACATCTTTTCTCAGCAATGGAAGAGCTATATCCACACCAGAAAACCTTCTCTTTCTCTCTGTCCCTTCTTCCTTCTGAAAGGAAAACAAAGTAATTTTTTTCTTTCCCTGAAGGCTGGTATCATAGTTGCAAAATAACAGGTGGTTTCGCTCTGGTTCTGAAACACAGAGGAAGCCCCCGCTGAGCTCTGTGGATGTTCTTTCTGCGTTGCTAAGATTTCAAAGGTTCAGGGAGACGGCCCTCCTAGTACTGAAAGGGCATTCCCAAAGCTGCAAGGCTCTGGGGGCACTTCCAGGAAGCTCTGATTTAGGGCTGGAATTCACCCTGCTTAGCTCAGCAGGGGGTTTGGCTCTTTGTAGAAACCAGTGAACCTTGGGCCCAGCATTTGACAAATAATTTGAGATGTGCTATATTTTGGAATATTTTAGAATCCAGACTTGATTCCTTGAGGGTGTTTGGGAAGGCAAGAACTCTGCACATAGGAAAAAACAAATGAGAAATTTGAAAAGGCTTTGTTTTTAGTTAGGCAGCCAAGAAATGGATAACTCCACCACCGTCACCACCAAAAACCAGTAACTAATTAATTAATTAAAAAGCCACATGTTCTGATTTGTTTTCTAGTAAAGACCCTTGTCTTTGGAAGCCAAGACTTTCCAGCAAACAACAGTGAACCAGACTCTCCAAGGACACAAACCAACCCCAAAGTACCCAGCTGTTCCCACACAGCACAAGTGAACCATGCTCTGGGTGTGGAGAGAGAAGATGAAGGCTATGGCAAACTGAAGCTGAGCCCAGGAGGAAGGATGGAAATAAGAGAACCACATCTGCTGGTCATGGGACATGCTCACTAATGTTTGCCTTCATTTTCCCTCACAGGAAGAAGAGCAACCAGTATTTGTTTGCTTCTCAGAATAACATTCTCTGATGGAAGCCAAAGCATTTAAAGTCTTCCTTCCTGCCCAAATACTTGGGAAGGAAGACAGAGAACATCTTTCTGGGGCAGAAAGAAAGAGAACATCTTTCTTGACCCACATTAGGATAACTGTTATTCTGTCCTCTTGTAGTCATTTAAAAATATTCATTAATCAAAAAAAGGAAGAGGAATTAGTTCACCGTCCCCTTCCTCCACAGCACCTAGCATGGTGCTTTGCACACAGCAGGTGCTCAGCTAATGTTTAAAAGGATTTTAAATAGGAAGCAAACTTGATAACCATAACACTTTTATCCTCAAAGTACTTTTCCAGACATTCACCACCTTAGCCTCACAACAGCCCTGTGAGGCAAGTAAGCAATACTATTTCCCTCTTTACAGAAAAAGAAATTGGTCCCAAGAGTGACTTGACTTAGGTCCGCAGAAGAATAAAGTCCTGAATTCTTTACTTCCAAGAACACGATCACTTCCTGAGAACATGACTTTCCTTTCTTTAGATGTTTTCTCCGGGCCTTTAGTAAAACAATAATGCTTAAATAGGTCACTCAGTAAAATCAATTTCCTCTGAAAAGAATACACTTTGCTATTTATGCACCAGAGAGTGTAGGAAGTAACGATTAGATGGTTGCACATACTTTCCCCCACATACTTCTGGAAGCCTCCTCTTCTTTATCATTCTTCCTACCCATCTACTGAGTCATTTTGTCCTCGGTGGCTCCAGGTGTCCGTCTTCTCATTCATAAATGCTGAACAGTTCGTTCATCATCCATCCCAGTCAAAAAAGAGGTGCCGATGAGAACGGAGAGCCAAGTCTGAGGTCTCATGTACTCCTTCCTTCTGGTTACCATCAGAAATACCTAGTGGAAATAAATAAGCCAAGCAGGATCTGGCCTACCCACAGAACGATCAGAGATACAAGGTCAAACAGAAGTCATTATTGAGTTCCAAACTATAATCTGGTCCCTTGTGCTGTCGAAACAATACTATTAATCTTGGCGAGCAGAGTCAGAACAGGTGGGAAAGGAGTTGTCAGGGCCCCATAGTCAAGGAGCAGAAGGATTTGTTGCAACAACGGGGACCTGCCTAGCTGAGTTACCTGTTCCTTTGGGACAGTCTCAGGAGGAGCCTTTTTTTTTTTTTTGAGTGTGAGAATTTTTACATTGGAATATACCTGAACTCCGAGGAAAGGGTCAGAGCCAGGGCCAGGTTGACTGACCTAGAAGATTTGAAGCTTCTAGAACTTTCCTTTCTAAGAAGGTTCTCAGAGCCAATAGAAAACAAATGTTGCAGCTGGCCCTCCTGGAGCGCTAGAGTCCTTCTCCACTGCTCCCACCTGCCCTCACTCTGGTTTAGATCCTAAGAAGAACATGAAGGTTCTTAGGATGGGTCTGTTTCCTTCCTCAAAGGGTATCTTGGTAGTTGAATTGAAAACAGTCAAACCATAGGAAAAAGAAAAAAAAAAAGGAAAAAGAAACTCAACTAAACTTTTCCAATTCAAATGATGAGGGAAAAAATACCCCAATTTAAATAAAACCCTTAGTGATATTCCCCAGTCCCTGTTTGTCTCTGAACCTTTGCCTGCAGGCTCCACTCAAAGCACACCAGGGAATGATCAAAACCCACCACTGGGACCCACAGTTTCACTGATGAGACTTTTTTATTTAAAAAAGACAACGACAACAAAGTTTTGTTCCTGTACTCTGCAGAGAGGCAAAGAGAAGGCGAGTCCACTCGATGAGGTGAGCCTCACGGTTGGAAAAGATTTTAAGGAGAACAGAAGTGAGAGAGATTTCCTGAAGAGCTGTCAACCACCTTAAAAACCATCTCCAGGTACTCCCCATTCACCCATTCTCTTGTCTGCCCAAAGCTCAACAAACACCAATTTCCAAATGGATCCTTCCATATATTCTCCGATACTTTAGGAAAAATCCACATCGGGACATTTGGTTTTAGAGTTACAAGTGGCCGGCTTGAGCTGGGTGACCCTTGGTGGCCTGAGCGAGTACCTTGTGCTGGGTTCACAGTGCTGTGAAGTAGCTAAGAACTACAGGTGTGTGCGAGTTCTCCCTGTCCAACTCCACTGCTCATCCTGCGGGTGTGTAGGTGCTACTGCACCCGGAGAACATGCTATTCTTCTGTGGTTCCACTTCCCAAGCAACGAGGTCACCGCTCTTCCTTATACGATGCCTTTGCTACAGGCAATAATGACTGAGTCCTCACAGCATCCCTGAGGTTGGCCTTCTTTCTCTCCACTTTACAGATGGAGAAGCCAAGGCACCGAGAGGTGAAGAATCCATGATCACAGTGGGGGACCCTGATATTTCCTGATCTTTCTAGGTCTAAAGAAGAGCTTCTAGGAAGTCTACAGCTAAAACATATCTTCGAACCCCACTCGAGCCTGAGGACCCCAGAACTATGGATGGAAAAACACCAAGGGAGTTCATCTCTTA
The DNA here is from genome assembly GCA_030848825.1 of Tadarida brasiliensis. Classification (NCBI taxonomy): domain Eukaryota; kingdom Metazoa; phylum Chordata; class Mammalia; order Chiroptera; family Molossidae; genus Tadarida; species Tadarida brasiliensis. The sequence goes on along the minus strand of CM061259.1, from coordinate 41,014,452 downwards.
GGTGACCAGTTGTCTGTATCCACCATGACATATGGCCAAAGGCTGCTTTGAGGGGGATCTTTTCTGGGTTACCAATTGGCACTCTAACCAAGGCAAATGCTTTCTCTGTCCTCCTTGGTTTGAGGATAAGTTTTAGGAGTAGTCATTCCTGGTTGAGCATGGATAAGCTGATTGACTTCAGTTTCTGGTGTGGGGTCTTGTGATTCGAGTTAGGGATTGGCAAGGACAGGCATCTCCTACGGGGGCTTGCATATTGTCCTGCATGGGATGGGGCAGGCTAGGGCAGGTGCCCCTTAGGTCCTGCCTGCTCATTTCCAATTTGGTCTATTCTTAGCCCTTAACACAAGGTGTTGGCCGTGTGCAGGGGAACACCTATGGTTGTCCGTCTGCTGCCCTCAGGAGCTGCCATTAATAGCACTCCCAACCTTTGGCTCCAGTCCATATCAACCATTTCCTGCCAGCCAGTGTAAGGAAAGGTACAGGGAGCAAGAAGGCACAGCTCCTTCCCAGGAGGACAGGAAGAAGCAGATGGTGCCCGGGAGAGTCGAGTAAGGCAGACAGAACCGGGCAGGCAGAGGAATAAAGCTGCAGGCAGATCAAGGCAGTGCCCTTGTCTTTTGATATTTGGCCAATAGCACAGATGCAGTGTTTTAAGCAAGAAATAAAACGTTTAAGATAGCTAAGGACGGGTGAGAACGAGGCTTGTGTTGCCGGTGCAGAAATTTAGATTACGCATCATCTTTTCCCCGGTGAGGGCTCCGAAAAAAATCTCTAGGGGGGCAGGGTTGCCTTTTCACGAGTTTTGAAATTGGGACAGGCACACATTGATTTGGGATGCTCTGGGGACAGTCCTCTTGCGAGCTCATGGTTCTGCGGCCTGTGACAGCTTAACCACTGCCATTTCCACGCTGAGCTGTGCGTGGGAGCGGAATGTTTCTGCTTTGAGTGGACCGTTTCAGATGAGGAGATAATGGCACAGACTTTCACCTGGAAGAATTTCCACCTTTGTTCCTTTCATTCACACCTGGACCTTAAGGAGAGGCGTGGATGCTGGTTTAAATTGACTGCCTGTAAGGTAGCTGTGTGTACTTCATGAGGAGGGCTGCCTGGCCGGCTCGGGTCATCGGTACATGTCTGAGAATGAAATGAACATGACTGCTACCTAGAGGGCTGACCCCGCCCCTCGTGTGGGGTCTTTTCCAGGCCTCCCTCCGGCTCACCAAGATTCTCCTGGCAGTTTTCCAGTCTACACTGGGAATATCACTTGAATCTAGGTGAAATGAATGGCAATGAGCTCTCTTCTCCTCCCAGTCTGCAAATTGAAATCCCCTTCCCCCAACCAAATCTGGTAGTGTTATTTTAATTTTTTTTTTTTTCAGTTTGGCAAAGAAATAACAGATTTTAGCTTTTTGATAAGGAAATTAAACGAGTGTACACAAGGCATGCGCTCCTCATAAAGGCTACCATTCAGAGCTGCTGTCATCACACCTGAGAGGCCTGGAAGGGCTCACGTTGAGTAAGGAGCCACTTTCCTTGGCAAAGAAAATGCCATCGTGTGTGTCCACCCTGACTGAGAGAGCTAGGGTCAGGGGGGCGTGGACGCAGCCCGTGGGAAACGGCCCCGCCCTGTTCTCTTTTGGGACCTGACATGCCTTCCTCCAGCCCAAAGGCTCCGAGCCTGCACACTGCTGTCCTTCTCCTGCATCTGTTCCTAGGTAACCGGGAGAGAGAAAAGTTTACTGCGGGCTGGGGCATCAGGGCTGGGGGCTCGTTACAGAGGGGCAGAGTAGATAAAGGGGACCTGTCGTCCTCTGTCGGACGACACCGCAGGGGAGTCCCAGTGGATACAAGGAGCGACTCCGTGCCTGCTTCGAGGTTCTCCGACAAGATCAGTGTCAGGAACCTCTTCCCCTGTGCCTATGTCCCTGTGGGAGAGAGTACAAGTGAAGGGAGAATAGAGAAAATGATGTCATTTGGTGCTTCTTAAAAGCCCACAAATTTTCCTGTCCAAGAATAAGCCCCCTTATTGGGACAAGGTCTAACGCCTATGACACGAGATGCCGTACGGCCAATAGAATCACCCTTGTGATCACGATCCAGGCAGGTATTGACACTCTTTGAAACTGCCCTGGGACTCAGAGCAAGCATTCGTGGCTATTGAGGGGACAGGTTAGGCAACGGGGCCAGAGGGTATTGGCTGACTTTGCTCTTGGGGAGGTTGAGTGTGGGGGATCTGAGAGGTGGGGAGGAGCCCCTGGTGCCACAAGGAAATGTTGTCTTCCTTGACTGAAAAGGGACATGTTGGCAGCCTGTGCCATCAAGAGAGATGGGGCCTGTTCTCATAGCACCCTGGTTCCCAGCTTCTTTGGACAAGTCTGAGCCTGCAGAACAAGGCGAACCTTCCAGAGATGGTGGAGGAGTGTATTTGAGATGCAAGAAACTCTGGGGGTGAGTAAGGCCAGTGGGAGCTCTTAGCTCCCCTCATCATGGTCTTAAGAGACAAGACACTCCCATTTGGGATGTCACAAGCTTGTGGCAACGAGCTCAGGTGACCTCACCTCCATGCTATCTGAGGGGACTGACATTTCCTTTCAATGCAGAGGCCCAGAGAAGAGGCAAGGGAGAAACGGAGTTTGCAGAGATGATGCTACAAAACCAGCCAGGTTTTGGAGATGCTACCATATTTCTGAGAATGAAGAGAAGAGTCAAATTCTCTGTGTGGTTGTGGGTGTATCTGCTGGGGGAGGGCAGTAAAGAGAGGAAAGGGCAGCGCTTCCTATTTTGTTCTGTAGTTCATTTTCATCAGAAGTTCCTGGGCAAGAAGTGGGTTCAAAGAATTTTTTTTTAAAGAACATCATAGGCGTCCCCCTGGAGAGTAGCTGGGGCCTCATTGCCCGTAAGGGGTTTGTCAGGGGCTCAGGCAAGTGGCAGACTAAAGGCGATTCCCAGCGTGGGGGCAAAGGGCCACCTGCTGCAGAGGGGTCTGGAGGATCTGGGTTTTCAGGACCAGAGTCTTCTGTATAGGAAGACCCACCTCCCAGGGTGAACTCAGAGCACTGAGCATGTGGACGCCCACACTGCCACCCAAGGCCAGCCAGCCTGCCCAGCAGCCCCCTGCAGGGGAAGCACATTGGTGGGGCAGGTGATGGCTGGGACCAGCAGAGAGAGGCTTTCCTGGTGATTGAAAATGTGGGGACTTGCTAGAGGCTGAAGGCAGATACAAATTCTCATCTGGCCATTCTCCTTATGTTTCTCTCCGTCCCTCTGTGTTTGCTACTTCTGTCCTGACTTTTCTTCCTTCTTCTGTCTCTGCAAAACCAGCTTTCCCCACTGCTGCTCTTAGATGCCTATTTTCATCTGCATCATTAGGAAAGGAGCCGACACGACGAAGGGAGTGGGGAGTGACATTTCATGGAGAAGTGTGCCCTCCTGCCTGAGGCTTGCAGAGGCCAATGCAACAAAGGTTGGAAGAAAGGATTTCTGAAAGGCCCTGTGATCTCCTCAGTAGTTCCTAGTGGCTACAGCCTCAGGGGGCCCTCCCTGAGTTGGAAGTTATCACCCCAACTTTTGGTGCTCCAGGTCAACGAACGTGAGCCATTTTCTCAGTTGCATGTAAACATAAACACATACACATGCACGCACACACGCACGCACACACATGCTATATGTGCAGTAGAAAAATAGAGCTGCAATGTGTTGAAATGAAAGAGAGAGAGAGAAAGGAAATAAACCCAAGAAGAGACGAACAAGCCAAAGTGGCACAGGTCCCAAAGAGATGCGCAGGGACAGTGTCAAGGATTGCTCTAGTGACGGACGTCCACAGGGCTCCAGCCACACAGAGCCCCTGAGCTGAGGCAGACAAGAGCTGGGACCCCAGCGAGCCCAGGGGATGGCTCCTCTCACATGGCCTCACGTCCTCCAGCCTCAGCAGAGTACGCAGCGAGCTAAGCCCTCAGAGGGAAGCAGGGTCAAAAGGAAAAGCCCCTCTGAGCAGATGGGAACTCCCAATCAACCACTGAGTGGCCCATGGGCAGAGATAGGCCCACGTGGCTGGTCTTCACCAAGGCCTGGTGTGCTCTGGGCAGCGCGCTTCCTGGGTGGGTGGGCACCAGGTCCACAGGCTCTCTGCACCTCTCCTCCGCCCTCCTTTCCACGGGAGGACCCAGGGACAACCCAGTCAGGGAGGGGCACAGGACAGCACTGCAAAGTTTAGTGCCAGTGAAGGAAATCAAAGGGATCTGAGCGAAGAAAGGAACATCCAGATTTACTACTGAACTGAAATTTAAAACTTGTTATTATTATTATTATTATTTTTTACATCTTTAGATAAACAGTGAAGTGGGTGGGAGGGAGAAGCCTCTTTGAATAATAATTTAAAAAAAAAAAAAAACCCCACAAACATAAATAAAAAAAACCCAATTCCTCAGTTTTTGAACTTCTCTTAAGAATAGTTCAATGTGGGGTCTTGCACCCTAAACAGTTATATCTGGAATTTTTTTAAAAAATCACAGCTACACACAACAAAGACTAAGAGTATTTGCTAAAAAATATTGTGTGTGTATATATATATATATATTTATATATATATCTTTTTTTGTGGAGATTTTTTGTTTTTGTGATTTTTTTCTTTTCCTTTTTTTTTTTTTTTTTTTTTTTTGTGCCCAAGTAGAGATACAATGGGATTGAAACGATGTCCTAGAACAGAATATTCCTTACAGGAGCAATACTTTGAAAAATAACATTTAAGAAATGATTGAACATACTTGCAACACCTCTCAAAATTCAATTTGGTACAATGAGAAAATAATCAAATCTGCACCCAAATGACACAGCCTCTAAGACCCAGAGTACGCTGCTGGTGTGAGTCTCGCCATCCAGACAGGGGCTCATATTCCAGCACCATCCCCTCCTTCCTGCTCCCCCCTCCCCAGCCCCCTATGCTCCACCTTAGCCATACCCAGAGTCTGCCTTAGAGCAGTTTTCTACATTTCTGGCAAGACCTTGCAGCAGACACATACACACATATATACGTGTGCTATGGGCGCACACACACACGCACACACACACGCACACCACATACCACATACACAAAATCTCCCACTCACCCCAGATGCACCAGGTAAGCTGAATGAGTTTCAGCCGACCACAGTGGTGAAAGACAGAAGCACCAAACAGTCTTTGAAATGGGTCAGTTATTACAATTTGATGTGGTATGTGTGTGTGTGTGTGTATATAAATATATATATATATATATATATATATATATATATATATATATATATATATTCTAATTTTCCTCTGTGTTAATATTTTTAAAAAGCACAAATGAAAAAATGAAGAACTCTTTCCAGATCAATTTAAGGCTTCCCACCAAATGGAAACAGAAGAGGCCTTACACAATATCACATGTGATAAATGTACACCTTTCATGGCCTTAAAATGACAGACCAAAATCATGTTTGCCAGTCACTGATTAAGTATTGTGCCTTTAAATTGATGTCATTCTTTTTGCTACTATGCTGAGTTTTATTATTACTGATTTTCTGTGATTAAATAGATGGACATCTCCTTTAATTTGCTTGAGAATTTCCTGTTCTTATCAAATTATTGGGGTGGCTTTTTTGATCTATTCTGTTTTGCTCTTCACCAGGAAACAAAGGTGATCGTGCTAGGTGAATGCTGAAATGGCACAAGGTCAGCCTTCAGGGAGCTTTCCCAGCCATTTGAGCTCCAAATGGCGATTGGCCCCTAGAAGGCGCTGTTGAGTTGGGGGTGGGGACAGGAGAGGAGGGAGAGAAACCGAAAAGAGATTGGGGTTTCTATGCCTTTGATTTTGGTCAGTTTGTTTTCTTCAGTACAAATAATCAGATAGGAAGAATGATTGCTTTGTGTTTTATTTGTCGGTTGGTTTTCGTTTCGTTTCTAGATTTGTTTCATTTGATTGTTTAATTTCCCCTCTCTTGGTGCCAAAACCACCAGAGAGTTTTGCATGAGAAAACGGTGACAGTACTTAATGAAACTCAGCACCTAAGGGCATAAGGCAGTTGAAGGTTTGTTTGTTTGTGTTTGTTTTGTTGTTTTGTTTTGTTTTGTTCTTTCAATCAGCACCAATCCCATAAATGATCTACACTTGGTGTAAGGTATAAAACATTTTTTTTTTTCTTTTGGAGTGGAGACAACTCCTCCTTCTCCACCCTATGAACAATAGTGTGGGATTTTCAATACTGTTTCTTATGTGTAAAAAACAAAAGAAAGGTCTTCTTTTTGTTTTTACTTACAAAACATAGAGAATATCTTTGTATACATACAGCGACTGGAAAGAAAGCTTATCTGAAGGGGTTGTGACTTATTATTTTCTTTTTTTTGTAGCAGTGGTGGTGGTGATGGTGGTGGTGGTGGTTGTGATTTTGTGTATTGGGGGAAGGGAGGGTTATATTTCTTGCAAGCGGTGTTTACCGCAAACCAACTTAAGGTCCCCTTCTCAACTTGGGTCAAGACGCTCTTAGAGTGAAGACTCATACTGTAGCAACTCATAAAGGAGCGGTCCATCTCGATACCGAATGCCTACCGCGGTGGGGGTGACGTACTGCAGGATGTTAATAGTCCTTCTCAACCTCCTGTCTACAAAATGAGCATCCCAAGCTGGGTATCTCTTTCTTGGCATGTCAATCTTAATGAGGGGCCCTTCTGGGTGGTAAGGACGCCCCGACGGGGTGGGGGGCCCCATGGGTCTCACTTGGAAAACGGGCAAGCAAGTGTCAGCCGTGAGATCCTCCTGTTGTTCCGTTACGGCTCTGGTAGGCGTGACCTGGGTCCCCCGGTACCCAGGGGTCTGAGGCGCCATGGGCTCAACATCGGGGGGCAAAGGGATGCCCCAGAGCAGCTCGGCACAACAGGAGCTGGCAAAGATCTTAGCTCGTGGCCCCATGGGATGCAGCACACCATAATATAAGAGCATCAGTGCGATCCCAGCCACAAAGCTAATAAAGACACAACACAGTGCTGGCACCGCATAGGAGTCAGTGGTCTCCGGGTTTCTGTAAAAATACCAAAGGAACGTCAAGGCAGCATTCTCGGTCAAGACTATCGTATAATATGCAAACATTCGATATCGAGTCCGCCCTTCCTTGACGTTAAACCAGCAGAAAATGTACACAATCCCTACCACCATGTTGAAGAGGATCTCCTCCCACTTGGACATGCAGAAGTCTGTTCCGCCATGGATGATCCAGAAGGCCATGGCGCACCAGTGAACCACCACGAAGATCCCGAAGTAGAGCTGGAAGATGGAAGCAAAGAGGGCAAAAGAGATAACTCTGGATGAGATGGTGAAGAGGCGCCAGAAGAGGTGGATGAGGGCCCCTCTGTAGCTCATACTCTTCTTGTCGTCCCTGGAGTCCCGCAGCAGCTTGTGATAGGAGGCTAGCACCCAAGCCAGGGACATCAGGGAAGTCACAGAGGAGACACCTGCCGGAAAGACACAAACCCACACAGTCAAAACCTTGGATGTCAACTGCAGGGCACAGCAGGGCTGCCAGCTGAGGAGACGCCCACACACACCGAGATCTAAAGGAGGAGGGAGAAAAAAACACAAAATCAGGAACTGAACTTGGAGGTCACAGCTGCTCCCTAAGCTGACAGCTTTTGCAATCTAGTTTCAATTTCAACAACACAGTCCAGAACTTCTGGGGATTCACTGCTCAAGAGTAAAGCTGAGACTGGTGTGCTTTGCCAAGGGGGTTGAGAACTGGGGCCACTGTGGTGATTCATTACATCTGCTGTGGATGGGACCACACCTATTCTATTTTAAGGAATCCTGAGTTTTTGGGGATCTTTCTTGCACAAGGATGTGTGGCAGGGAATGGTGGCTTTGTCACCAGCAGCCTACGCTCTCAGAGAAGCTCACAGAGGGGCTCACTCATGGTGAAGGCTGACAGCTTGCTCACCGCCCCTAGAGCCACGCTCTTCTCCTTTGGGAAGGTTCTGGAGTCACTCTTTTGCCTTTTCATCAGCTCGCTCAAGGCTCCAAAAAGCTCTTCACTGATCCTTCCTCCAATAAGCTTCTCCCCTCCTTATCCGCTCCCTAAGGCCACTCTGATCAAGGACCCCGGGATATCCTGTTTGTTTCGCTAGCTGCCTTTTTCACTCTTGGCCTCCCCACAATCCTGTTGCTCTCTCCAACAAACCACTGCTCATCATTCTCTGAGGTCTCGACTTGTGAGGCCCTGTCCTCCCTGGATTCCATCCTGACTCGTGGTTTGAGGATGCCTTTCCCCCTCACCAGCTTGGTTTCCAAGGCCTCTGTATGTCACTCCTTATATTTCTCAATGGGCAAGTGAATGTATCTGATCTCAAATAATACTTGAATCACCAAGAGCAATTTTATTTATAATGTTACTTATTTGATATGTGTAACTAAATCAAACTAAACACAATAAATAGTTATTGGAGTTTCTCCAGACCCACCCATGAGCAAGCAATCAGGTATTATCCATACAATCTCCTCTCAAGCAAGATGCTGGATTCCCTCTGATTCCCCCATGTGTGGTCTTCACTCAGTCCATCTCACACCTCTTCTGCTATTCCTTTCTCCCAAAATTTCAGAACTACATGCAACTAAATTCAACTGAATAGTGTTCCATGGACAACCATCTCCTTGCCACATTCCCTACCCTCACACCAGAGCACAATTTCCCCACGACATTCTTCCAGATTGAAATCAATGTCACTTAGTCATTTTCTCTCTTAAGCTCAAAGGGCAGATCTAGGAGCCCCATTCATCAAGAGACTAAGTAAACCACCCCAGAGCTCCAGTCTTCTATTTGTCTTCCTCAGGTTCCTGCCCACCTCTCCACTCTTCTCCGAACCTCAGTGAAGAATCAAAGTCCTCTGTCAATTTACACCCTCCCTGCACTTGCCCTTCCTTGCCCATCTCACACAGCCCCTCCCTTCCGACATTTCAAAGAGATGCTCCAGTTGGCAGCTTGCAGAACATTATAGAGTGATAACAAAAACCAGTACGTCACTGTAAGCACAGACATACCCTGGATGATTAACTGTTACAATGAGTATGTGTTGACTTTGTAATAATAACAACCAAGATCGAAAACAAACATGGGAGAAACAATCCCAAATTCTCCATAGCGGCCAATCTTGAAAAGGTCTAACGACTTTCCTCTCACTTTTCTGGAAAGTTCTGAACATGGTACTTATGTGTCCTGCTTTGCCCTTCGTATACACAGGGCGCTTCCACCAGCATCTGCTGAGGGCATGCATGCTCTGCGACCACGTCACAGGGGCTAAGCTAACCTTTCAGCCTCCTGTGTTCACGTTGTCTGTTGGGTTGGGGCAGGGAGGGAAATGGGTCCCTTTAGGAGTCACATGACTTAGGCTGTAGGTTTCTGGAGTGCAGGAAATGTACAATCATGATAGTATATACCAGGCTTATTACCAACACTGGAGCATCCTTGGAGAGGCCCTTTTAAAATGTCTCTGTGATATCACCTCTCTCTTTGTGAACTCATTTCTTGATGTTAATAGTTTTATATCTAGGAGGTACTACTAACCCTTAGTAATCAGAGGGGGATTCTACCAAAGCTGAATGGCAAGACAGCCACCTATGAGCCAAGGAGAAAGGCCTCAGGAGAAACCAACGCTACCAAAACCTTGATCTTGGACTTCCAGACTCTAGAACTATGAGAGAATAAATTTCTGGTGTTTTGCCACCCAGTCTGTGGTATTTTGTTACAGCAGCCTTAGCAAACTAATACAGTGCTCTAATCCCATTTTTTAGATGAAAAAACGAGATATTTTTCAAAGATCATACATCTGGCAAGAAGATGAATCAGGCCCTGGCCTGTTTGGGTCAGCAGTTGGAGCATCGGCCTGTGGACCAAAGGGTCTCAGGTTTGATTCCCAGTCAAAGACATGGACCTGGGTTGCAGGTTTGATCCCTGTCCCCCATCGGGTTGTGTGGGAGGCAACCAATTGATGTGTTTCTCTCACATTGGTGTTTCTCTCTCTCCCTCCCTCCCTTCCACTCTCTCTAAAAATCAATGGAATGATATTCCCGGGTGAGGATTAACAAAAAATAAAATTGAAAAAAGAAGTTGAATCAGGATATCAGGCTTCAAATTTGGAGTCTGACTCCAGTGGCCTTGAAAGTAACCACTGTACTAATGGACCCTGAAGACATTGCCTTAGAAGGGGCTGGGTGAGGGGAGAGGAAAGAAAGTCTAGGCATGCTGGGTACAGAGGATTTGAAACTTTTTCTAAGAGTGAACAAGAAGTATAGTACCCATGGATATCTGAGAGAAGCCCTTGATTATGGAGCTAAAAACAAAATTTGAATTCTACTCCACCTTCTTCAGGAGAGTAACATTCAAGCCACAAAGGAAGAGGTGATGCCAATAGAATTAACTGAGATCACTTTCCCTCTGTTAAGTGATTAATCTTCAAAGGCCTGCAGTGTATTCCATTACAGAGTAAGGAAGTGCAGGGTTTTCCCTCTCTGCAGTGGCTCACTTGGAAGATTTCTGTCTTGCTTGAGGTCAATCCAAAAGTCAATGCATTATCCTGGCCAAGAGCCAAGCTCATGGGAACCAGCTGTGGAAGCAGCCTCGTGGCCCCCAGTGAAATTCTTAGATGGACCTGGGGGTATATATGATTCGCTTCCAGCTACGGTTCCATCACTTTCTGCATTCCAAGTATCAGGCTAGAAATTGTTAAACACTTCACGTTTGGCTGTGACAAGTTCTGGGCAGTGACCTTCACAGCTTGCTCACTTCTCTTGGTGCAGACCAGGAGGTGGGGCTTGCAGCTAGCCCACTGAGCTAACTGGAGCCAGCCTAACCAGCTAGGTAGTCACTAAACTGAAGTCTCCTGGGGATCACTCCCCTGAGAAAGGCTTGGGAGAGGGCTTTGGGCTCTGATCACCAAACCTGGGATCTAAGGTTTCTAGGAATGGAAAGGCCACATCTATGGCCAACAGAACAGAGCAGGATGGGCCACACCCTGCAGTTAGACACCCATTATCCAAGATGAGTAATCATCACGGAAGGCCCAATTTGATGGTGTTATTACAATATCCAAGGGTCACTGTCAGTTGAACTGTGGTTAGTGGGAAACAAATTTAAAAAGTGGGTGTGGCTTCCCCATCATGCAAGAAGCATAGTAATAGGGTGTCTGAGAAAGGACAAGACTCTAAAATTGGAGGATGGGGGCAGATAATATGGAAGACACAGGGGGCTATGATACAGTAGGAGGGATCAAGGACAGCAGGAGGGCCCAGCTATCAGGGTAACATAGGGAGCCTGAGAGCTGGCAAGTAGAAGGCAGGGCCATGGCTCAGAATGGATCAGGGCTGCACTGAAGGTCCAGTGTATGGGAGCCCTGATACTCCACCAGAAAATGGAACTTGAAGGAGAAACCAGAATGTCTGAGCATGTCAGAGGGAGAATGCAGTATGTGGGTGTGAGGAGTGCTCTGAGAACCCACGGGAGTATCTACAGATGACTATGAGACTGCTTCTGAGTAAAACTGGATGGAGTCGATTGCAGGACTGTTTATAGAATGGGATATGCCTGCCCATGTCTGTCACCAGCTACCCTCCTCCACCCTCTGCCACAAAGTTCTCAATCCCACCACTAAATCACACGATGGGAAAACACTGGAGGAAGAGGAACTGGACACACACGTACTAGGTACAGGGTAGGGCAGGGGTAGGGAGAGTCAGCACTGCAGGGAATCACAGATCCCTCTCCCCTGGTTCCTTCCCATCTCATGGTCAAGATCCTCCCATCTTACAAAGAGTAGCTGCCTGGACCCTGTGTCCTCTCCCAGTGCAATCCCACCTCTCTGTCTCTTCTCCTCCAACCTGCTCAATGGTGAGCTCCTGCTCCCTTCACTCTCCCACCTCCCCTTTACTCCTGACCCTCAACCCCATCGGGGAGCTCTCATTGAGGCGGTCAACCAATTCTTAAGCACAGCATTAAGAGGACTGCTTCTGTGCACTCCTCACTCTGTGTGACATTTGACATTTGGACCCGCCCTGTCCTTCTCCACACTTGATCATTAGTTATCCCCCAGTTACGGCATCCTTTCCCTGCTGGGCTATTACCTGCATTCACAGGTGAGGAAACTGAACGTGAAGTTAAACTTGGATGTGGCCACAGCTATGTTCTGACACTGCATGCTCACCTAACTGATAGGTAGGTGTACCCCACTGGGTTGGTCCCCTAGAGATTCCCAAAACCAAGAAACATGCTCAACTGGCGATTTGTCAACCTGCATGTCAAGGTCAACATCTCCCTCTTTCATGCCTCGCCTCCTCTCTCCCGACCACTGAAGCTAACATTTGGGGGGAACTCCACCATCTGCTTTTAAATTTCCCATTGTGGCCCAGCCAGTGTGGCTCAGTGGACTGAGCGTGGTCCCATGGACTGAGAGGTGCCGTTTCAATTCCAGGTCAGGGCATATGCCCAGATTGTGGGCTTGATCCCCAGTGGGGGGCGTGCAGGAGGCAGCAGATTGATATTTCTCTTTCACATCAATGTTTCTGTCTCTCTCTCTCTCTCCCTTCCTTTCTCTCTTAAAAAAAAAAATCAATGAAAATATATTTTAAAAAATAACAAATAATAATTTCCCACTGTGTATTTTCTCACATTGAGTTCCTTTTAGATGGGCAGTTCTTCCCTTTCCACCTGTCAAAATTCCCCCTATCTTCCCACATTTTTACAAAGCCCAGGCTCTTCTTGGAAATGCTCCCAGGAAAAGATAACACAGCTGTGTGCATGGCTCCTTAAGCATCACCGTCTGTCTCCTGTCCTCACCTCCACCCAGGCACACAGCAAGGGGTGATGGCACAAATGTACTTTACTAAGCAGGCAACCAAGGGGAAATAAACAACCCTCATGGATGCCATCTATGAGCCAGAATCAAAGACTTGAGCAGCTTGGCCAAGGTAACATAGGTAGTAAGCAAGAACGCTAACACTGCAACCTGGGATTATCTCACTCCTCAGACAGGATCAGTGTGCTGGAGCTGGCTCCTCCTGGCTTTTCAGATCCAATTGTTTTTTTGTTTGTTTGTTTTTTATCCTCACCCGAGGACATTTTTTCATTTTCTGCTCAGATAGAGTGGGAGGGAGAGAGAGAGAGAGAAACATCGACGTGAAAGGGACACATTGAGTGGCTGACACCCGCACGACCAACCAGGGCCGGGGACAAACTGCAACCGAGGTACATGCCCTTAGCGGGAACCGAACCCAGGTCTCTCTGGACCGCAGGCCAATGCTCTAACCGCTGAGCCAAACCGGCCAGGGCCAGATCCAATTGTTAAATGTGCAGGACTTTTGTGGGCTGGCTGATGTCCTGTTGGAGCCTTACAATGAGCATGGTGGCAGTCTTTATACCACAGAAATCAGCAAATGTTACAAAGTCAGGGTTCCCCCCTTTCTGCGAAGAGCCAGTTGTCAAACATTTACCAGCACACCACTGGTCAGATCAACCAGCCTTCCTGAGACGCTTGGTGGGCATCGCTGCCAATCAGAAGAGCCCCACGAGGTTCTCCTGCATCCCAACACTGTATTTCTGGGCAAACCCGGCTTTTAGAAATAGATTCTGTAAGTCTGAAGTAACCGCAACAAACAAATCAATCTCTTTTTAAAACTTTCACTGAAAATACACTTACAGGTCTAAGGCAGGGGTTTCCAAACAGTGTGCCGCGGCACACGGTGTGCCCAAGAATTTTTAAAACATGCAATACCTAACTATGCAGTCACGGGGACTGACCTCTTTTCCCTTAGATTGTCACATAGAAGAATGACAACAGCCAACACAACAATAGCCATCGGGGTGAATGAATCAAAATTATACCTATTTGTTTTGTCAGATGGGAGAAAAAATAAAACTTTTTGGTGTGCCGCAGAATTTTAGTAATTAGTTTCTGTGTGCCAGGAGATGGAGAAAGTTGAACGTCACTGGTCTAAGGTTTTCTTTGAGCACACTCTTTTACAAACTTCATTGTCATTTTGTTTCTGTATTTGAATCGGATGTGATCCCCACGTGAGACTATCACGTGGGGTAACCTTAAGACACCCTGACATTTCCAGACCAACCCTTGGGAAGGGTCAGAATAAAGATGGCACCCACCCTCTGTGGATGTACCCTCCGGACTGACACACATGTGTGGCCGAGGCGATCTGGAAAAACCCAAGGCCAATCAAAGTGGGCTGCTGTAAACATGGAAAGGGGGAAGTGGGAAGTCTCAGGAAAGCTGACATCTGAAAAATTACACCACACTCTGCCGGAAGGAAAAGCTCTTTAACATAAGGGAGATGGCCCAAGGGGGATAGAATTAAAATCTGGCACTACAATGGTAATCTCTGTTGTACCATTCTTACCATATTTATATGAAATGTCTCTTTATTGGCTCTGAATCCAGGCTTATTATGTCATCTGATAATCTCTAGTAAGTTTTTTTTTTTAATTTTTTTTTTTTTATCCTCACCCGGGACTTTTTTTTTTTTTTTTTTTTTTTTTGGCATTTATCCTCAGATAGAGCAGGAGGGAGAGAGGAAGGAAGAGAGAGAGAGAAACATTGATGTGCTAGAGACACATCGAGTGGTTGCCACCCACACGACCCCAACCGGGGCCAGGGACAAACTGCAACTGAGGTACGTGCCCTTAGTGGGAACCGAACCTGGGACTCTCTGATCCACAGGTTGATGCTCTAAACGCTGAGCCAAACCGGCCAGGGTTCTAGTAAGTTTTCAATAACAATCCCACCTTCTCCCTATTAAGCAGCTACCTTGGCCCAGACTCTGTGCACCTGACACATATTAACTCAATTCTTCTTCCCTACGAGGTGCTGGGCTGATTTTAAGATGGGGAGACTGAGGCTTGCAGACTAGTGATTTTTCCACATCAAGTAGTTAAAAAGTCACAGAACCAGGGTTTGAGCACAGTTCTGTCTATGTCCAAAACTCAGATTCTTTTTTTTTAATAACTGGGAAAGGTATATCTCCTCATCCACACCCACAGATGAAGGAATTAGCAGTCAGATTTCTATGTCAAATTCTTATTGATTCTGGTTATCACCTATCAGCCTTCTGATCCTCTCTGTGAGCACGGATGAAGTCAAAGGTGTCAAATGTGTGGGTCTGCCAAGCTGAAGACCCGCCGCGGGAGGCCCCGTCTGAGCGTCCCAGTAAGCAGGAAGGTGGTGATGCCTCTGTCCACGTCTTGCCTGGATTGCTGGAATGGCCTCCTAATGGTTTCCCTGCATCGGCTCTGATCACAATACAGCCAAAGTGACCAAGCTAAAGAGTGTCCCTCCGTGTGGCCTCCCAGAAGGTAGACTGTCAGTGGCCACTGGTTTTCCATGCCTTTCCTCTGGGAGGAAATGCAGTCTGCCCTGTTGAACTCAGGGGTGGCCAGTGACAGGCTCTGGCCAGCGAGACGTGTCACTTCCAGGCAGAAGAGGATGCTCGCCCAGGCTCCAAGAAGAGGCTGCTCCCCCGTGACCTATGACAGACATGCAATGGGCAAGAGAGGAATCAAAGTTGTGTTAAGCCACTGACATCGTTCACGTAGTCTACACCTCAGCACAGCTAGCCTCTCCTGACCCATACGCCATTTCATGCAGTTAACGTCACAGTCCTTATAAGGGCCTCAGGCCCCATTGCTTTGGAATTCCAAATACAACCTGTCCGTTTGCTGCTTCTGTCTTCTGTAGTCCGGCTCTCCAGTGGGCTCAAATCTCAGCTCCTCTCATGGCATCCATGTTCCAGTCCAGGCCCTGCATGGCATGGCCCCACGCCCTCGCCGGGGTGGCCGCTGCACATGAGCTCCGCACACGCCCTCCGCCCAGATGTGCTCCAGGCACACACTTGCTGCTCCCTCTTCCTGACGTGCCCTTCCACCGAGACCTTTACTCAAAGGTCAGCTCCGCAGCCAGGCCACCCCTGACCGCCACACTGGAGATGGCCAGCCCCCAGTGCTCTCTCCCATCGCCCATGTCTCATTTATTTCCTTCCATCTTGATATACTTTATCTCTCACTTGTTCCTTTTTTTTTTTAAGTTAAAATATCCCCTGATGCATGTGAGCTCCCCAAGGGCAGGGCAGTGATTTGGTCTGGTCCTTCTGAAACTATGTGCAGAACTGTGTGGGTATTTTTCTCAGGAAAGCGACCACAGCGATCCCTGGATTATTCTCAAGTGGGCCGATAGGGAAAGGGGCCCGTGAGCCCACCAGCCGTCACGACCTCCCGCCATCATCCCTGGATGCGGGGTAGGGGATTCTCCGGGAGTTACCATTCTCCTTTAGGAAAAAACCTTGAAGGTGGAAGACAGGAATGAAGAGGGACTAATACTTATTGAATGTTTCCAATGTAGCTGGCAGTATTCCAGGTACTTTGCACATGTTATTTCATTCAACCTCACAGTAATCCCCTGGAATGTCTGCCGGTGCCCGTTGTACAGAAGAGGAAACCAAGGCTCAGGGAGGCGAAAGGGTTGGTCTCAGGTCACTGCATGAAGCATGTCTTTTATTCTGATGCTTCGACATCTGGGGCTTTGCTGACTCTGGAGGGACTACCCCTCCCAGGGTTAGCAAATTCCTACACATTGTAGCCTCTGGTGCCTTTCCTATGCAAACAAATCGATCTGGAGCCCACACCCCAACACCTTTACTGGGCTCTGGCCCTCCCAGGCCACCAGCTTCCGGCTGTAATCCCCCCAGGGCCAGGTGCCAGAAAACTAGGAACAGCCCCAGTGCCCCTGGAGCCCCCTAAAATATTTTGGATTAGCCAGTCCTAAGCCTGCTCCCACTGCCCTACCCGATCCTTCCTGCAGAAACCACAACAAAGACTCTTGCTCACATTTCCTCCTCACTCCCTCTGCCTTCTGATGGACACTGGTGCTTCCTCGTGTGGTGGACAATGCAGGAAGGTACACATCTTCAAGGTCAAACACTGGCACTTAAAGGACTCAGGGACATCGTGGTAATTTACCTAGTTATTAAATAACTGGAAAGGAGCAAAGGGAAGGCCAAATAGATACATGCCCAGTAAAGTCTGGTACTTGCCTGTCAAGTCACACCTAGGAACAGGTCATTGGCCAGAGTAGGCGTGGCCACGGGAAGATTTGAGATATTTGAACTCCTAGACAAAGGACTTCCCGCTCTTGTCTCTGGCATGCTAGGCTCCTGGCTCTCTTGTCGCAGGAAGTGAGCTCATCTGCATTCACCCCCGTGGCTCACGGCCATGTGGACCCCACACAATGGACTGATGGACTGGAACTAACCTGATGCTGTGCTGGACCCAGCTCCACCACGGGATGGAAACCCTGGACACTCGCTTTGCTTCTAGCTCTGCTGAATCCCCAGCTGCGCCTCTTCCAGGACTGCACCAAGGGAAATGGGACTTTCGAAACACAGGGATGTAATTCCATGAAAATAAAAATCACTCATCCTCCCATGTGAATCTTAGAAAATTCTAAGATTCCCCCAGCACCCAGTGGGAAAAGGGATCCCCCACTTCCACCGGTGGACACCCCACATCCACCAATAACACCCGCAGGAAGAAGGCTAAATCCAGCCCCCTGCTTCACTTCTCTCTAAGATGCTGTCAGAGCCATCAAAATGCCATCTACCCAGCCAGCTGGAGAAAGGCAAACTTCAAAGATTCCAGAACAAATGTCAGCCACTCAGCCGGCATGGCACAAGCCCCGTGGATGCCTGCATCCTGGCTGGCCTGAAACACACCAGGAAGAGGCTGTCTGCTGTCACTGGAACGTTCCGGTAAGTCCACTCTCCTGTTAGAGCAGGTGGCTGACCGAGTTCAATGCCCTGATGTTCCCAGAGTGGCTGCATTTTAACAGAGGCTCTAGGACACCCTGGAAAGGACACAGGCTCTGGTGCAAACAGACTCAGCCTTGGCGTATTGTCTGTGAACCAGGGGTAAAATGTGGATTTGGAGGGTTCGGTAAACTAGGAGATAAAACATACAGGCACATCTCTGAAACACACACATACTGTACCATATATATATAATTACAGATATATAGAGAAAGAATATATACAGTGTATGTATACATACCGAATATATACACTCCTGCACTGCTTAACGGGGGTACGTTCTGAGAAAGAGGATTGCATCACTGTGCGAACATCACAGAGCGCGCTTACACCAACCTAGGTGGCACACCTACGGCACACCTGGGCCATAGGGGATAGCCTACTGCTCCCAGGCGACAAGCCTGTGCAGCGTGTTACTGTACAGAACAGCAAGACATTAAATCAAGCACAAGAGGAAATGAGGCAACCGAGAGACGTGGTCAACCCAAGACGTACGAGGCTGCTGCCGGTGCACCAGGGCACACTGTTTTGGAGCCAACTGGTTTTTACATAAGTAGAAAGAGTACACTCTAAAATAATGATAAAAAGTATAGTGCAGTAAATGCATAAGCCACTAACACAGCCGTTTATTGCTATTATCAGGTATTACGTACTGTACATCATTGTATCACTACACTTTTATACCACTGGGAGCGCAGTAAATGTGTTTTCACCAGCATCCCCCACACACAGGAGTTGTGCTACAATGTTACAACAGCTATGATGTCACTAGGTGATAGCAATTTTCGGGTCCATTATGGTTTTACTGGACCACCGTCTTACATGCAGACTCTTGACCAAAATATCACTATGTGGCACGTGACTAGAATATAGATACAAGTCTATAGTATCAAAGACGTGTTGGCTACATGTTACATTCTCTCTCTGTGCCTCCTCTGGGCCACTATATATATATATATATATATATATATCATATAATATATGATATATATATACTTATATATTATATGGTATATATACATACTTATTCTCTCGAGATATAATATAATATACATATATGCTCAATTATATTTGAATTGGTATCATTTATTGATTACTTGTTATTGCCTGTCTCCACTAAAATGTTGGCCCCAGGAGGGCAGAGACCCTGTCTACCTCGCCATCTCTGTACCCTCAGAGGCTAGCACAGAGCCCGACGCAGGCCGCCGCTCAATGCAGATGCGTGAGGTGAGTTTGTGTACTGCACTATCACCGACCATTAGACTCACATCGAATATTTCGCTTCAACAGTAACCTACATGACTCTCTTGTGAAATTGTGCGCTACGAGAGGAGCAGCCTGCAGCCAGGGTCGGGGGCTCTCCCGGCTCAGTCTCTCTAAGTGCATCAGTAGGAAGAGGAGGGACCGGCCTGGATTCCAAGCTTCCCAAACGGTGCAGACTGAGATCAGCCTTCTCAAGGCCAAGACCAAAGGTCGCGGCAGCCTCCTCATCCTGTCCCCTGACCCGTCAGACCTGTGACGGGGGAGGGACGGGCTGCAGGTTTTGGGTAGGAAGCGACTCAGAAAGTCATAGTCCTTTAGAAGCTGAGAAAAGCTTTTTAAAAGGCTGGAGTCAGGCTTGGTCCTGTCTCCCATAGTGTGAGAAATGATGTGGCCATCAAGACCCTTGACATTTTTCCAGCTCCGAGGATTTGGGGTTGCTTTACCTGGAGCCACTGAGTCCCTGAGGGTGCCAGCCCTTGATGAGCCAGAACCATTGTCCTCACTGTGGACAGTCCGGCTTCACTGCCTCTGCTCACAGCCCAGCTGTGCTGGCCGTGCTCTGGACGGAGCGGCGCCACTGCTAGGAGCATGGGAGCTCAGTGAGCAGCTCGGTGGGAGGAGGCAGGGCTGCTGAGCAGAGGAGGCTGGCAAAGGCCTGTGTGTGGGCTGACTTAGAAGTGGTCCATGCACCCTCAGCCCAAATTCTCAGTGCTGAGTGGCCCTGGATGAGGAAAGCCCGCCAGGTAAAATGGCTTTGCCAGACCAGATCCTTCCTGAGGATGGTGGGCAATGTTGGTTGAGAGTGAAAATGTGAGCCACCGTAACAGAGTGCCTCTTTGTGCCAAGACCAGTACATTCCGCGGACTCCGGACAAAGCCCCCGAGGCGGGGGTTGTCGCTGTGGTTTACACCTGAGGACCCCTGAGCCTCAAAGAGGTTAAGGGCCGTGTACAGAGCAGGTGTGAAGCCAGGCCTGGGGGGTCCATGCTGGGGGCTTCCACAGTTCAAAACAGGAGGCATCACCTTTTCTTCTAGGGGACAGTTTCAAGGGGACAAGCAGGGAAGGGCTCAAAGTGCTTGGTTGTTATTGGCGGCGTCCCAGCAGTAGCAGACGTGCAATGGCCCCATGTTGTCAGAGATGGGCAGACTTACAGCTGGTTGGCTCCTGAGCTCCAGGGTCTGGCAGCCCGGGGCACGTGGGGTCTAAATGTGCAAGAAGGCCTGGAAATCGTAGAGGACTCGGCTCTACTGGGTCAGCGCCAGACCCAAGCTTTACCTCCGGCTGTGAGCGGAGTGAGCGCCACTCCCAGAACCCCTCTGGACGTCCGACCGACCGAGTACCTCCCATCGGGTCCAGAACTGATTGGGTCCTTGTGCGTAAGTTTCATGGATAAAGAGTTGAGGTTCAGAAAGGGTGACTCACCCGTAATCACACAAGAAGTAGAACAGCCTACAGGGATTCACCCCAGGTGTCCCTCTCTGGGTCTCTTCCACCTCACTCTCTCCGCAGACAAGACATGAGAAGGCATCGTTTGTGAGACAGGGAGGCTTCCTCTCCTTGGAAGTCTTAAGGAACAGAAAAGACCTTTGAAGACCTTTTCACTGCAGTCTTTCCTGGAGCTCGAAGTTCCCATGAGACTTAGAGTCCATGAGTATCTCTCACATGAATGTCTAACCTAATCATTAAAGATTGCTACTGCCCACATTTCTCTGAGATTTCCCCACTTTTCTTTTAGCATCATCGCTCGCCTGAAAGGGACTTCGAGAGTTCCTCCTGCCCTCATTCGTGTTAAACAGGCCCAAAGATGAGATTCGAGAGGTTTGCCCACATCCCTCCCCAGGTTCTAGCTCCGCGGACTCACGACCTAGCGCTCCGTCAGCTGGCCGTCTCCCCGTGTGGGGAAGTGGGGGGGGGGGGCAGAGCTCACAGGGAGCAGGCCTGAGGGATGAGGTGTCTTCGTGGGGCAATGAAGATGTTCTGAGATTGATTGTGGTGAGGGTACAACTCTGTGAATACCCTAAAAGCCATTGAACGGTACACTCCAGGTGGGTGAATGGTACATTATGTAAGCTATGTAAGCTGTTTCTCAATAAAGCTGCTTCAGTATTTTTTCAAGAAAGAAGTAGGAGACAAGGCCCCTGGGCAGGTGAGCTACAGAAGCGGCCCAGGGCCCGTACTCATCTCAGCCTCCTGGCTGTTCTCTCAGCTCCAGGCCTTGCCCCTGGCTGTTCCCTCTTCCTGGCACACTCTCCTCCAGGAATTAGTGGGGTTGGCTCCCTCCGTTCCTCAGATCTTTGCTCAAAGGTCACCTCCTCTGGGAAGCCTCCCTTGGCCTCCCTGCTGAAAGCCGCACACAGCTCTGCTCCCCTCCTGTCCCTCCTCCCTGCGTCATTGTCCCCCCCGAGTGCTGATCATTTTCTAGGACAGGTGTTCCCCACTTTTCAAAAGTTGGCATTGCGCCACTTTGCTTTCACGGAAGACCTACATGAGTCCCTGTTTCTGCTAACTGAAAGAAATAGGAAGAGGATTTTCATTTTTACACCAAAAAAAGGGTGGAAAGGAAAAGCAGCATTCAGTGTTGGTTTTGCACAGCCGCTATGGAGGCGGGGCGCACCCCCAGCAGCGAGAGCGGCCCCGCCAAGCGCCTTCCCAGGAACCACACTCAGCAGCCAGCTCCCTACCTCTGAACTGTGACTGTGAGCATCTGTGCTTTATCTCGATTTATTTTGTGCATCCGTTAGCAAGAGGTGACCTGAGGTATCAGAGAAGCCCAAGGGAGCTTAAAAGGGTGTAATACTTAGTGTAGAACTGGATGTAATTAAGTTTTCAATGGTGGTGAACGAAGTAGATACAGTATGTGTGTTGAACGTGCCCACAATCACCACCATACTATTTACATGCAGAGAGAAAGAATCCTTTTTGTTGTTGTTAATCCTCACCTGATGATTTTTTTTAGATAGAGTGGAAGGGAGGGATGGAAGGAGAGAGAGAAACATCGATGCGAGAGACACATCAATTGGTTGCCTCCTGCACCCACCCCGACCAGGGCCAGGATTGAACCTGCAACCCGGGCATGTGCCCTTCACAAGGAATTGAACCTGTAACCCTTCAGTCCCTGGGCCAATGCTCTAACCATTGAGCCAAATCGATGAGGGCAAGAGAGAAGAATCTTTAAAAAAATTTTTTTTCTTTATTGATTTTTAGAGAGAGAGGAAAGGAGAGGAGAGAGAGAGAGAGACAGAAACATCGATGAGAGAGAACATCTATTGGTCACCTCCTGCATGCCCCCCAGCGGGGATTGAGCCCACAACCTGGACATGTGCCCTGACCGGGAATCAAACTGGTGACCTCTTGGTGCATGGGTCGATGCTCAACCACTGAGCTACACTGGCCGGGCAAGAGAGAAAGAATCTCGAAAGCTGCCAGATTTACTGTTGGTTTTGCTAGCAGTGAAGTGGTCCCTCTCAGTCTGCATCCACCGATGCACACAATGGAAAGTGTTGCTTGAGTGATGGATGGAGCCACAAACGGTGGTGTTCTGCCACCTGGGACGGCTCAAAATGTTTTCCATGTAAATGAATGGCAATTGCTGCTTCCCTTTAAGGCATTTTGGCTTACAAAACTTCATAGAAACACTCGACTTTGGGGGAGTCGGGAAACCTGTATATAAAATAAAGTACTTGTTTTGTTCATTATCTGTCTCTCCCTGCAAGAATTGTAAGGTCCATGAGGGCAGGGTTTTCTATCTGTTTCGTTTATTGCTATATCCACCCCTGGCTTCTAGAACTGGGCCAGGCACATAATAGGTGCTTAATAAATAGTTACTGAATAAAAGAATAAATGGCCCAGTTACAGTTAGCAGTGGGGTTCTGAACTTGCACACCTCAGCCCCCCAGAGGTTGTACTGGTCAGCCTGTGCGGGCTCAGGAAGCCTGCCTCCACCTTCCTCTTTGTTCCAGCATTTTACGCACACACATTTCCAGGTGAACAACTGCTATCCACCGGCATTCCCTGGAATGCAATCGATTGAGTTCATCTTTTTCATATTTTTTTCTGCTGCTTCGAGAACTAGCCCTTGGATAAGTGCAAACTACAGTTTCTTTTGCATTTACACATTTGTTAAGAGGGTAGATCTCACGTCAAGTGTTCTCACCACAGTTTAAAAGAAAAAGAACCGTCCTTTTCTTTTTCCCTTACCAGTTGTTAGGGGCAACCTTGGCTGAAAGACCGCAGAATCGTAAGCAGCTTTGGGCTTGATTGACGCAGTGAAACGTTTTATTTGGGTCTCTTTTTAACATCCCTGCAAATTCTGCTTAAAAGTGTAAGGTTTGAATGTTGTGTTCAACAAGAAGCCACTGGTAGCCCAAGCAGGACCATGAGCTGGAGGTGGCTGGTTGGGGCACCCTGTGTGCAGACCCAAGCAGAAAACTGATGGGAGGGGGGGAGGGCTGTCTCCTCAAAAGCGATGAAAGCAGAGAGCTGGAGAGGCCACCCTGGGGGAATGGGAGAGGCCACATCACGTCTGTGTTCTGGCCCGAGGAGGCGGGCGTGTCTGTGTGCACATCTCATCATTTCCACTAGGAGTACAGACGCAAGACAGCCAGGAGAGGGGGTGGGCGGGGAACCACACATCTTGTCCATTTCTCTGTTCCCGGCCAACATGCAGAAGTGTGGTGAGCAGTCTGGAAGCTGAGATGAAAGGCTGGAAGATCTCTGTACCAACCTGATCTGAACCCCCAGAGCAGGTCCCCGAGATGGGCGATGCCCGCTCAGGGGGTGAGCTAGGGAGAAGGACTGTGCTCCCCTAGGGTTCTGTCATGCAGCGGCCGACTGGTGAGGGATGGGGGCAGGCACTGAAACCCCCTATAATTCTAGACAAGGTGATTCATGGCCTGAGGTTGTTGGATGCAGTGGACTGGTCATTTTAATAACAACTCTTACTTCTTGGTAATGAGGAGACTGAGGGGAGAATTCACAGCTCTGGCGTCGAGCAGCCCACACAGCCAGACCACCCTCACTCTCTGGGTAGCAGCTCTACCTCATTGTAACCAAAATCCTAAACAACCCAGTAATCAACTTCTGTGTCCCAGACTTAGAGGGTGGCAGCTAATGTCCACAGGCAAAGACACCAGAAAGCACTATTTCACGTAAAGAAAATAAAAGCTCCCAAGAAGAGAGACGCGGAAGTCTTCCATTGTGGGGAGAGGGAGAGGAGGACGCTTGAACCAAGCCAACAGCTACGGAGCAGCCCCCTGGGCCTTCCCTTCGCCTGAGAGCCAGAACCAGAAGGCTGAGCTCCTCACAGCGAAGGGAGACCTGGCCAGGGAGACCCGAGTGGGAGCGGAGGCTTCCTGCAGGATGCGGGATGCGTTTCATTCTCACCAGGGAAAGGAAGAAGTGCTTTGGGGCTGGCGGCTGAAGAGAAGACACAGACATTCAGCTTAAGGGGAGCAGAGAAACAGGAACAAACACTTGCCTTTCCTAAGTGCGGGGATGCTGTCAGTCGGGGCTTTTGCTAGAAAAAGCAGCAAATGTGAAGCTGAGGTCTGAGTCACCGGAAAGGCTTTTGGTGGAAAAGGAGCCAGCAATTGAAGTTAAGAAGGAAAACAGTCAGGAGGTTAACGCCAAGGAGACAGAAAGAGCCCTCACGGAACCTTCGCACCCAACACTTGTTTAAAAGAAAACCAGTGTTTCCAGGCAGGGTTTACTTTTTCTTTTTTTAATCCTCATCCAAGGACATTTTTCCATTTATCTTCAGATAAAGTGGGAGGGAGGGAGAGAGAGAGAGAGAGAGAAACATCGATGTGAGAGAGACACATTGACTAGTTGCCTCCTGCATGACCCTGACCAGGGCCGGGACCGAACTGCAACCGAGGTACGTGCCCTTGACCAGAATCGAACCCGTGACTCTTTGGTCCGCAGGCCGACGCTCTAACCGCTGAGCCAAACCGGCCAGGGCCCAGACAGGGTTTAATATGTTCTCATACTTTCTTGTCTTGGTGAAGATGCTTGTTCTACATGAAACGGGCACTACATATCCGTGGTTACTGATGGTCAGGTGGTGGGTGGGGCCAACCTGGGTAGGGCTTGGTGTTGGAGCCACATCCCATAGATGCTGTGTTACCATCTCAGCTGCAGGAATGCCTTTCCTGCTGTGTGACTCTGGGTAACTCACTTGCTTCTCTGTGCTTCAGACCCCCAAATGTCAAACAAGGAAGGTAGGCTAGATGGCCTCGATCGACCTCTCCAGTTTCAAAGAGTCTGTAGGTCCAAATCCCTTGGAAACTGAAGTCACGAGGTCAGAGGTTTTGGATACCAACTCAAGGTGCCTTTCTAGGTATCCTCTCTCAGCAGCTGCCCACCCCACTCACAGGGTTCGGGAGCACCCATAAAGCGTTGCGTGGTGGAGTGCCACTATGAGGAGAAGTCAAATCTTTTATCCTCTGAGAACCCCTTGCCCCGGGAGAAAGGTGTCCCCCAGGCGTGTCCTTGAGCACGGCTGGTCTGCACCATGCCAGCTGGCTCCCTTCTGGGATCACAGGTGACTCTACCTTCAAGTTCCAGCCCGGCCCAAGCCCTTGTGGCAGTCATAAGCTTCTAATCCCATCCAGGGACTTCCATTTTTGCCCCCCAGCTGACAAGGGAGTTGGGGGGCACACAAGGTGGAGTGAATATCTGGGGATGCCCGGGCCTTTCTCTGAGGGTTTCCAGAGAGATCTAAGAAGACTGAAGGGACGTGAGCCATCCTGGAAACAGGGGGCACTGGGTTGCACGAGGGAATCCCTCGCTCACTGTGTAGGCCACCCACTGTGTCCAGCCAAGATTTCTTCGTCTCCGTCTCCAGAGTCAGCATAGAGACTATTCCCAAGGAAAGGCTCCTGTGTGTCCTTCTCACTAATAGGTGTCCTGGGAGCTGGGAGGGTCCTGGGTCTCTGGCCCATTCCCTCACCTGCTGGTCAGCGGAGCTGAGCTCGATGGTAAGACAGCAAGGTTCCCCCTGGAGTGCTCAGCAGAGGGGGTGCACACAGATGCTCTTGGAGACAGAACAGTTTCAAAAAGCAGAACCCTGGGTGGAGATTCCAGAAGCACCATCTTCTGACCTAATCGGTGTAATTGCATCTGGGGTACACACACATGCACATGCGCACACACACGCACACACACAGGCGTGCATACGCCAGAGATGATTATCGTGCATGTCAACCTATGCTCCCTCTGCATCAGTCACCTGGTCCTGCAGAATCCACACAAGTCTATCTCTTCGAGACTCAGCCACAGCCATCCTTGCTGAGAACACAGATACTGGAGCTAGGCTGCCTAGGTTATCACTTGTAAGCCTTGTGGCCACCTTGTGCATATTACTTAACCTCTCTGGACCTCAGTTTCATCATCTATAAAATGGGAACAATAGAGCATCTATCTACTTATAGGTTTACTATGGAACTTGACTGGGTTAATCCATGTAAACTTCTTAAACTAGTCTCTGGTACACAGTTGAGCTCCCCAAAAGTCTTAACTAACATTATTAGTATCATCATCGTCACCACCACTGACCCCCACGTTTGCTGCAATACATCCTGTGCTCTAGGCCCTGAGAACCAGTCACTCCCTGCCCACTGCATGCTCTCTCAGGCCTCCATCCCTTGACATTTACGGTTCCATTGCCCAGAAGAGCCTCCCGACCTTCTCTTTCAGGAGAGCTCCTATTCATCCATCAAAACCCAGATCAAATGTTACCTCCTCCATCACACCCACAGAAACAGTTACTCCCTCCTCTGTACATACATCCATCAAAAAATTTAAAATGTGCTGCACCTACACAGTGCCCGAGTGGACCATAAACCACTGAAGGAGACCACTTGCAAACCCATTCCCTACATGCATCTGGCCCACGCAGGTGCCTGACAAATGGTGGTACTGTGATGCCAGGGGAAGGTGGTCATCAGAGCCCATAGGTAGGGCAACTCCTCAGTATG
Source organism: Tadarida brasiliensis (assembly GCA_030848825.1). Lineage (NCBI taxonomy): Eukaryota > Metazoa > Chordata > Mammalia > Chiroptera > Molossidae > Tadarida > Tadarida brasiliensis. The sequence goes on along the minus strand of CM061259.1, from coordinate 40,987,356 downwards.
GGCTTAACCAGAAAAGGCAGACTCGGGCACTATGTAGGTGCAGTAAGTGGCACATCCCCCACCCCCCCAGCATTCATGTGGAAGCATCAGAAAACCCAGAAGTAAGAAAAAAGTGACAGCTATTAACTCTTGATCCATGCTCCCGCCAGCTCCCCATCCTGCATCTCAGCACACCCAGTTAGAACCCACCCCCTGCTTCTCCCACCGCCTACACCAGCCCCGCTCCGTCTTGTTGATTCGCGCTCCAGAGCACCACTCAAATCTGCGCACTCAGCACCATTTCCTGAAGACGCTCAAGCCCATCATCTCACGCCTGGACCTCCCAGCAGCCGCTGAGCTGGTGCTCCTGGCTCAGCGCCGGCTCTGCCGCCTGCACAGCAGGAAAGGCAAGCTTCTTCTTTTTTTTTTTTTATCCTCACCTGAGGACTTTTTTGCATTTGTCTTCAGATAGTGCGGGAGGAAGAGGGGGAAGAAGAGAGAGAGAAACATCGATGTGAGAGAGACACATTGAGTGGCTGCCATCCATACGACCCCAACTGGGGCCGGGGACAAACTGCAACCAAAGTACGTGCCCTCAGTGGGAACTGAGCCTGGGCCTCTCTGGTCCGTGGGCCGACGCTCCAACTGCTGAGCCAAACCGTCCAGGGCTTGAATTTTTTTTTTCTTTATTGATTTTAGAGAGAGAGGAAGGGAGAGGGCGAGAGAGATAGAAACATCGATGAGAGAGAACATCGATTGGCCTGCATGCCTCCCACTGGGGATTGAGCCCAACTGGGCATGTGCCCTGACCGGGAATAGAACTGGCAACCTCTTGGTGCATGGGTCTTTGCTCAACCACTGAGCCACACCGGTCAGGCGAAAGGGAATCTTCTTTAAAAGCAAATATGATTGTATAGCTTTCCTTCGTAACCCTTCCCACTGCACCTGGTGTAAACTGGAGCTCCCTGCAGGGCCCAGCTCGAACTGCCTGTTCGGGCTCCTGCCTGCTTCTCCATCCTCCTCCCCTGTCCCTCTCCTCCCCCAGCCCTCCCCACTGCCAACCTCCAGCCATGCTGGGTCCTTATACATTCTAGAACAAGCCAGGCCTTTTCTACCTCAGGACCTTTGTATGTGCTGTTCCCTTTGCCTGGAAGGCTGTTTCTGCTCTTCCTAGAGTTGGCTCCTTCTCATTTACACACAGCCTAAAGGTCAGCTATCTGGAGAGGCTTTCCCTCACCCCCGTCCAAAGCAGGCTCTGTCCAGCCTCCATCCTGTGTACTCGGTCTCAGTGCGATATTTGCTTGCTCCAAAGCACTTACCACATGTCATCTAACTGTTTTCATTCTGTCTCCCCAGAGATGGGAGATGCGTGAGGGCGTGGACCATGTGTGTCGTGGTCCATGTTGCCCTCAGCATGTTCAGGGCACCTGATTTAATGCATCTTTAAATCTCTAATGCAGACTACATCAAGTACCCACAATATGTCAGGTCAGGTGCTGGAGAGGCAAATGGGCAGCTCACGAGCCCTTCCTCTGCAACAGTTCCAAAAGGAGTTGCCGTGCCCACCTTACACAGGAAGACACGCAGCCGGAAAGTTAACTTGCCCCGTGTCACAAGTCAGTAGATGGCCGTGGTGGCCTCCGCACGCAACTCTGCCTGACCTCCCCACAGTCCTGGACCGCGTTCCAAACCCCGCGCCAGTCCAGAGCACCGGCGAGCTGCCCGCAGACACGAGGCTCACGGCCCACCAGTGTCTGTGGTGTATCAGCAAACGTTCCCTTCGTTGTTCTGTTTTAACTTTATTCCAAGACATCAGAGCTCGGGCAGACCCCGCTGAAATGCCCAAATGACTGTAGCACGATACACGTAGGGACTCTTACTATTACTGTATTTTCACCTGAGTCTGATTAACGGGGAAACTGGATACAAATCCCCGCTGCAGGCGGACCCTGTTCACCTCACCCCGTGGCGAGTGCAGAGTGGAAGGTGGGGAGACGGCAGGAGTAGGAGGGGCTGGCACTGGGCACGACCCATGGAAACCTGCCTGCTACGGTGATCGCGACCTTTCTAACCATCTACTCGCGTTAGTGGTGCGCGGTGGACAGGTGCCACTGAGGGCCAGCCACAGCAAGGCCCGTCGGCCTTGGACGCACCCGTCAAGCTTGCAGTCCAATTCAGACTGTGTGTCTACACCAAAGCCCTGCCAGCACCACCACAAAATAGCCAGATGCTGTACGAGGCACTTGACATGCATCATGTCTAAATGCTCACAGCAGCCCTCTGTGGTAGGTGCGAACATCGCCCCACTCCAGAAACGAGAAAAGGAGAGGACAGGAAGGCTCAGTCACAGCTCTCTGGCCCTGTCTTTCCAGGTGCCGCACCCCAGGCGCTCACACGGCTGGGAGATCCTTCCCTGTCACCCTCAGCGCCCTTCCGAGTGCACAGACTCTCTCTCCTCCTCCAATTTCTACCATGGAAACTGATTTTCTTCAAAGTACATACATGCCGTGTAGCTTTTTAGGAGAAAAGAGAGGAAGTCACCTGTCACCATGACAAAACGGTGCGGTGATCGGCAGACAGTCCAGAAGTGACCTAGGAGCCAAGTGCCAAGCCCCCTGCAGTCTCCGCTGGGCCACGGCAGCTTTCCTTCCTTCCCGTCAACCCTGCTAACGCCACGGACCCCGTCCTTGTCCTGGGGATTTACAACCGACAGCAGAAACTGCCACTGACCTTTGTTTAGCCCAGCAGCTCCCAAATGTACTTAACCACGAAAGCCTATTTCGAGAAACACCTGTTCCAGACACCAAACAGACACGGGCGATGCTCACTGGCCGAGAGCGGCGCAGGGCGGCCGCGGGGGGAAGGGCCGGGAGCTTCCCCAGAGCGCATGGCCCTCGTCCCCCCAGCTCTCCCAGGTGCCTGCTGGTGGCAGCACACCCAAGCAGCCCCCTGCCTTCACTGACCTTGGCCCCCTGGGCTCCCACGTCAAGAGGAAGCGACACGTGCCGCCCCTTGTCTCCTCTCCAGGGATTGCACATCGGCCTCTCTGTTTACAGAAACCGTCTCAGAAAGGACAGGCTGACAGAAAGGCTGGGGCCAGGACGACCCACAGGGGCCTTGCCCACACCACTCACCACCGGGCCCTGGAAATGATCGACACGTCCTGGGGCTCCCGTGCGGCTCGGCGGTTTGCAAAGTGACCTACGCACACGAACTCACTGCGTCCCCAAGCACCAGGCATCGCTGCCACGCCCCCGTTACACCACAGAGGCAGCGAGGCCTTGACAAGGTGAAGGGCGGGGCCCCAAATCACAGCAGGTCCAAGTGGTGACCCCAGTCTGGGACCAATGTCCTGTTGGGAGGTCACCCCCTGCGTCACCTGCCACTTGCCCTATTTGTGGTGCTGAGATGTGGCCAAAAATTAGAAGGACGACTTGGCTGCCTGGGCCATGTTTGAGGGGTGGGACGTTTGAAACGGAAACGGCAAAAGGTAGTTTGGGGTGGGGGGGTTCAGGCTGCAACAGGGTTGGGAAAAGGAGGACCTGAATGGGAGGGAAAGGGGCCCTCTGCAGCCCCCCGCAAATGTGCCCCCTGGAGCATGGTGCCCTGACCTGGGGAGCGGAGGGCGGCGGGTGTGGGGGCGTGGTGAGCAGGAAGGACGCCTGTCACCAGGGCCCATGAGGGCTCCCTCAGGCTGGAGAACAAGGCGACCTGGTGTGAGACAGTCTTGTCCGGTGAAGTCTAACCTCACGAGGCCTCGGGCAGCCCAATGGCCGGAGTCCAGAGACCTCCTGCTGCTGTAGAGACAGTGCTGTCCAGATTGGGCTCTGGGGGCTTCTGCCCCTTGGACACCACTTGAGGCCACAGGAGCCAGGATGGGGGAGAAGGCCAGTGGGCAGAGTGTGCTGGGCTCTGGACCCCCCATCTACTAGGACAGAGCTCCCTGAGCTTGTTCTATAAACGGGCTTCTGCACAGGCTTCGATCTGAAGCAAGAGCCAAGCTTAACAAGGTCTGAGACTGCCGTCTACGGTGCGTTAGTCTCCGCCCGCGCTGTCGCTAGGCCCGCTTCCCACCCTGCACACGTGTGAACACCGGCTCAGGCCAGCACCGAAGGCAGGGCCCACTCCCCCCGAGGGCCCTGGTCCCCCCTCTGCTGCGCCCAGGGACATCTGAGATCCTGGCTCTGCTCTGCTCTTAGGGCCCAGTGGCCTGGGCAGTGGGCAGGTGTGCACAAAGGTGTCCGGGACGTGGCTGTGCCACTCACACACTCCTGGTGTGGGCCGGGTCAGCTTCGCACGGGAGCCTGGGCATCCCGGGGACTCGGGGACCAGAATGGGCAGCACCCACAGAGTATGCGGGCACTGAGCCTGTAGGAGGCGGCACGAGGCGGTCCCCAGCTGGGATGGGCCTGTCCCAGCCCTCGGCAGGTGGTCCCCCAGGCTCCTGGGGCGGGGCACTCACAGGGCAGCGGCTCGGCGCTGTTCTTCTGGATCATTATGCAGAGCTGTAGCACCAGTTGGGGGGCGCTCTCCAGGAAGGTCTCGAGGAGGCGCAACATGTTGACGTCTGCATATTCGTACATCATAGCCCAGTAGAAGCGTCGCTGGTGTTCCTTCTGCCGCTGGCTCTGAATCCCCAGATACATGGTTCGGATATACCTGCCGAGAGAGATGGAACAGAACAGAGAGCGTGGGTGGGGGCGGGGGCTCTGGAAGGGCCATGCTGCCCCCCAAAACCAGAGCCACCGATGCCGGTGTCTCCTCCTTTGCTCTGAGGTTTCCCAGACACGTGTCCAGCCCACGGACACAGGCACAGACACAGTGCGAAGGCTCCGGGGTAGCATTTGGGGAGCTTCTACTAAGTACCCTGGCTGGCTGGGCCCCCGGCAATCGGCAGGTGTGATTCCCACGTAGAACAGATAGGAAACAGCCAGGGATCCACAGTGGAGGGGGAGCAACTAGGAGCCCGCCCCCGGCCATGGACCGCTAGGCTCGTGCGCCCCTCGACGCCAGGGAGACACAGAGCCTGCTCTGAGCCTGTGTCCGGGTGTGGCCCAGGACATGGTCACACAAATGCACTGACCCTGCTCCACCAGGGAGGACAAGGGGCAAAGGAAGCGGGTTCAGGTGGAGGTTATGGGCTCTGGGTTCAAATCCCAACCTTGTCATTTTCTAATGGGACGTGGGACTAATGACTCCAACTCCGTGTCCCTTGTTGCTCTTCTTTAACACGGGGAAAGAATCACAGAGTCACAGAGTTGGGTGGGTCGATTAGGGAGATAATTACAGTGGTGGGCATGCATCCTGGGTCTGTATCTAACTTTTACCCGAACTTTCAAGAGCTGTCTCCAAGCCACAGTCAGGGAGGATTCAAGGTGCCGTCCAAGCCGGCCGGCGGTCTCTGAGGCCGGGCCAGGACAAAGGCAAGTTCAGAGAGCATGGTTTTGTGGCCCAAGTAGGATCAAGAACACAAACCATAAAGCAGGGGCCACAGCCAGCAGGACAGAGCCACCCGTGCGCCGCACCACCCCAGGGAAGGGGAGCGGTGCCCCTTCTACGACGCCTGCATCTCATGGCTGAGGGCGTGGTTGACCCCAACATCGTCCCCACCTGGGCTGCTGGCTGGCCCGTCTCTGTGTCCCATCACTGTGCCAGCCTGGTCCCCACCACTACCCCTCCTGCCTGAACCGAAGCAGGGGCTTCCCTGCTGATGTCCCAGGACCAACTCTGGCCCCAGAATCACCCACAGCAGCCGAGGTGCTCTTTGAAAATTGTATATGCAATCATGTCACCCCCTTTTTCCAACCATCATAACTTCCTATAACGCTTAGAGTCAAATCCCCACCTCCTCCCGGCTCATGGACCCTGCCTGCCCCTCCAGCCTCACCTCTCATTCTCTCCCCCCTTTTTCATGTCTTCTCTGTCTCCCGTGGGGCACGTGGGCCTCTCTACTGTTCGCCCCGTGTCCCCAGTGCCTATGGACATAGAGGAAGAACCTGCCCTCCAGGACTGAGGCGTCCTGCTGGGACAACACGGTCACATCAGGTGAGGCAGCCCACGCCTGTGTGCACAGCAAGCTGACGCAAGGATCATAAAGCAGGTTGCTGAGAGGGGCTCTGGGTTTGGGGGGGGCGATGGGAGCTGGGGCATTGCCTAAGAACCTGCATGGAGTTTACAGAAGCCTGCACTTCAGAAGCAAACACACAAAAGCATACATTTGCAAAATAATTTAAAACTGCGAGGTACCGCTCCTGGCCACGCCCAAAGGGTGGGCCTCCCTCCAGAGTGCTAATCAGACAGGACCCACAGCTGGTCCAGCTCCAGGGTCCCCAGGGCGTGCATGGGACACAGCGCAACACCTGAACCACTGCCTGCTACCTGAAACCAACACGCTGGCAACCGCGCGCCCATCCGACACCTGATGGGTGGGACTGTGGCTGCCTCTGGACTTCTGAGAGCCTTCGGGCGCTGCATCTCTCAGAGGCCCACCCAGGGCAGCTGGGACAGACGCCTGTTTCCCTCGACACCCCCGGGAGTGAGCGGAGAAACATTTCTGCTGGAGACTAAAGGCAGGGAGGCGGGAGGCGCAGGCACAGGGGAGCGTGGCACTGCCGTGGGGACCCCGTCAGGGAGGGAGGGGCTGGAGGAGGGCAGGCAGTTCCAGCCCATCCCCTCCTGGAGTCCCTGCCAGGCTTTGTGGGGCAGACTGGTTGTCATCATTTGACACGTAGGGAAACTGAGGCTCAGAGTGAAATGAAGCACCGCATTCCGGTTCTGTTCCAGGTTCTGTCACTTACTAGCTGTGGTACAGCCCACGAGTCACAGCCTCCCTCTTGGCCTCTGTCTGTAAGTTCCCAAAATCAAGGGAGCAGGGAAGAGGCTCAGAAAAGGGCAGGGAGGCTACTGTGCCTGGCCTGGAAAGCCACAGGGTCACTGAACAGATTGAGCAGATCCGATGGTGGCTTGGGAAGGCAGAGCAACGGGGGACAGGGGTGCACTGGCTGAGGTGCTGAGGCAGGACTGTGAGTCCAGAAGTTCTGCACCAGCACCCAAAACAGCCGTGTGCCCAGCAGAGCCGTGGTGCCAGTGGCCTCACAGATCAGATGTGGTTTGCATGATCCAACCGTCAGCTCTACCCACATGGGCACCTGCAACACACCATGCCGTGGGCCAGACTCCCGCAGGGACCAGACCACAAATCTGTACTCTTTCAGGGGTACTCTCAGACCACAGACTCTTCATCTCCTAGCCTTGCAAGGTGGACGAAGGTGGAAGAATAATTATGTGGTGGTCAAGCCTACGCATGCAGGTCCCATGCTAAGTAACACTCAGATTCACCTAGGTCTGCCCTACCAGGGCAAGAGGAGCACTGATATGTCCCTGTAGTCCCCATTTCCCCCAAGCCACAAGCCCCTCTGCCCATCATGGCCAGGGCAATGGAAGGCAACGAGCCCAGAACATGCCGATTCCTTTGTAATGCCTCCCAGGAAAATAAACCTCACATGTCCTCTGTGAGAGCAGCCAGGGTATGGGAATAACTCAGGGTGGACGTGGGCAAAGCCAGCCCCCCCCCCCAGATATGCTAGGAGCCCAGAGTGCACCAGGATCAAGTCTGAAACCAAATTTGGAAACCACACCTCCTAGAACATCAGCTCACAGAGCCTGCCACCCTGGAGTCCAGTTTAGGATTTCCCCCTCAAGTGCCCTCTACCTATTCCGTCCCTTCTGTCTCCTGAAAACTCATCTTCTCTTCGTAAGTCCTTGGGTCCCTAGTAGACAACTGAGGGGTATGTGTAAAATCCAGAGTGGGTCTAAGTGACCTCTGGGACACCCAGCCAGCGGCCTGTGCTAAGCCTCCAGTCCCTGTGCAAAGACAGCCTTGGCCCATGGCCACAAGGTGGCGCCAAACCCTAAGCCACGCAGGAAGGCTACTCCAGGTGGTGATCTCATCCCCAGCAAGCGGCCTCCCAAGGCTCAGCACCCTCCTTTGCAGCAGCGCCGGGGTGCAAGGGGTGGCAGGCCCAGGTGTGCTGAGTCTCTACGAGAAGGTGCCGCATCTGCAGGAGACACAAGGTGGGCTGCTGCTCCTCCAAACCCTCAGCTTCTCCCGTTCCCTGGCAGGTTCCAGAAAGCTCACCTCCCCCCGGAAGGTAGTCCAGGAGGAAAGACACACAGCTCTCCTCCTCCTGGATTTGTTTCCACATCTTGCATCACCGCCTGTCACGCCGTCTTTCTCCTAAGAGCATCGCATGATGAAATGCACGGGTCTCAAATCAGGGAGGCAGTGTGTCATCACAGAGTGAGGACTCGGGAAAGCTGGTCCCTGGTCTTCATGACCTGGGGCAAGTCCCTCCCGAGGCTGGGCCTGTACTGTTCACCCAACTCAGGGAACAGGCTGGAGGAGCTCTGAATTCCGCCAACGTTTTAGAACTTCAACCTTCTTTAAGTGAGTGGCTCTGCAGAGCCGAAAGGATGGCCTAGCCTGTTTACAAATGATGCTCGCATGGCCTTTATGGGTGCCAGGCATGCTCTGAGCATCTTGTACTTACTAACATGTAACCCTCACAACAACCTGAGGAGGTAAACGCACTATCACCCTCGTTTTGCAGAGGGCACCTGAAGCTCCGAAGTTCAGAAACGTGCTTCCCAGCGAAGTCAGTGGCCAAGCAGGGCTTCCAGCCCAGAAGTCTGGCTTTGGGGCCAGGGCTCCTCACTCCTTCCCACATGCCTCTCAGAGGTGGACCACTGCTCACTTTTCCTCTGAATTCGGCACAGGGGAAAAGCACAATTCACCCAAAATACCTGGGTTCTCTTCCAGTTCTGACACTGGCTGTGTTACGTTGGGGAACATCTCCTAAGCTCCCCGGGCCAGCCCCAGTTTCCTTGTCTATCAAATGCCTGGCCCAGAGTAGGCCCCCAGGACATGAATGGATGAATGAATGCAATCATGCCTCCTGGGAGGGTCGTGGGGGCTTCAAGTAACATGCCCATCAGAATATTTGGGAGACCAGAGCCACAGATGACAGGTATTTCTGTCCCCCAAGGTGCTTCCTGCCTGCCTTTCCTTCAGCCCTCCTGCTTACTCTTCTCCCAGCTCTATCTCCTCCCCTTACTTTGTGAACCATGGATTGTTTCCAGTTCCTTATACCAGCCTCCAGAACTCTCGAGTTCTCAGAGCACATTTTCCTTTTCACACCAGCACTTTGCGGGAGACACATTTGTCATCTCCTTTTCCCTGCTGGCTCATAGGCTCAGAGAGGCGGAGTGATTTCCCCAAAGTCACACAGCCAGTCATAGTTCAGGCAAGTCAGAGAAGGTCTTGCCCAAACTACGTTGCCCCACTGAGTATTAGCTATGGCTCTGCCTGATGCGGGTTGGGATGGGAACTGGGTGATTTCTGCGTGGGGCAGGAGGCTGAAGAGGTTTGCCTCTGTGGGCCCACAGTCTCCCGCTGCTTCTTATAACATGCTCAGAAACAGCATTTTGAAACCTCTGATTGTAGAGAACCACCCACCCTCAAAGCCCCAAACAGGGCTCAGGTCAGGTTGTGGGGCCTGAAGCTTACATAGTCCTCTTTAGGAAAAATAGTCACACCTACCAAACATGTAGAGTAGAAATAGCACCAATTCTATACACTCCCCCCACCCCAGATAAATAAAACAGGAAAGAACACTTCCCCATTCATTTTATGAGGCCAGCATTACTCTGATATCAAAGCCAGACAAACACTATACAAGAAAATGAAACCACAGACAATATCTTTCATAAACATGGGTGTAAAAATCTTCAACAAAATATTGACAAATCCAATACAGCATAGCCAATTAGGGGTGATCTTGGGAGTGTAAGGTGGGTTTGATATTCAATGTAATCAATGATCTTAATAAGAAAAATTGCCCAGCCGGTGTGACTCAGTGGCTGAGTGTCAACCCATGCACCAAGAGGTCGCCAATTCGATTCCCGTCAGGGCATATGCCCAGGTTGTGGGCCAAATCCCAAATGGGGAGCATGCAGGAGGCAGCCAATCGATGTTCTCTCTCATCGATGTTTCTATCTTCTCTTCCTCTCCCTCTCTCTCTAAAATCAATAAAGAAAAAGAAAGAAAGAAAGAAAGAAAGAAAGAAAGAAAGAAAGAAAGAAAGAAAGAAAGAAAGAAAGATCACACATCACATTCATTGATGCAGAAAGTATGCATTTGACAGAATTCAACATCCATTCATGATTTTAAAAACCTCTCAGCAAACCAGGAATAGAAGAGGACTTTCTTAACCTGACATAGAGGAGGGGTATCTACAAAAACCTTCAGTTAATATCGTAATTAATAATAAAAGACTGAAATCTTTCCTTTTGAGATCAGGAACAAGGCAACGATGTCCACTCTCACCACTCCTATTCAACATCATACTAGAAGTCCCAGCCAGTGCAATAAGCTAAGAAAAAGAAAGTATATACAAATTGCAAAGAAAGAAGCAAAACTGTCCCTATTTGTAAATGAAACGTTGTCTAAATAGAAAATCCCAAGGAATATACAAAAAAGCCGACAGACCAATTAGTAAGTTTAGCAAAGTGTTGTGATACAAGGTCAGCATATAAAAATTAAATATATATCTGTAGACTACTAATGAACAATTGAAAATTAAATTTTTTTTATTTTTATTTTTTCTCTTCAATTTTTTTTAAAACTTATCTTTATTGTTGAATGTATTACAGATGTTCCTCATTTCCCCCATGGACCCCCTCCTCCCCATTCCCGCCCCCCTCCTGCCTTTCCCCACACCGTTGTCTGTGTCCATTGGTTATGCATATATACATATAAGTTCTTTGGTTTATTTCTTCCCACCTCCCAACCCCGCTTCCCTTTGAGGTTTGTCAGTCTAACAACCAATTTGTACTTCACCTTTTTCACCCATTCCCTCAACCCCCCTCCCATCTGGTAACCAACAAAAGTTCTCTGTATCTATGAGAATGTTTCTGTTCTGCTTGTTCATTTTGTTTTCAATTGTCGATATATATGTATTTATTGTCATTTTGTTTGTTCATATTTTTATCTTCTTTTTCTTCAAGAAGACCCTTCAACATTTCATATAATAATGGTTTGGTGGTAGCTTTTCCTTGTCTGGGAAACTCTTTATATGGCCATTGATTCTAAATGACAGCTTTGCAGGATAGAGTAATCTTGGTTGTAGGTTCTTGATTTTCATCACTCTGAATATTTCTTGCCACTCCCTTCTGGCCTGCAAAGTTTCTTTTGAGAAATCAGCTGCCAGTCTTATGGGAACTCCTTTGTAGGTAACTAACTGCTTTTCTCTTGCTGCTTTTAAGATTCTCTCTTTGTCTTGAACCTTTGGCATTTTGATGATGATGTGTCTTGGTGTGGGCCTCTTGGGGTTCATCTTGTTTGGGACTCTCTGTGCTTCCTGGACTTATATGTCTGTTTCCTTCACCAAGTTAGGGAAGTTTTCTGCCATTATTGTTTTAAATAGGTTTTTGATTTCTTGTTCTCTCTCTTCTCCTTCTGGCACCCCAAGATGCGAATGTTGGCACGCTTGAAGTTGTCCCAGCGGCTCCTTACACTATTCTCATTTTTTTTTTATTCTTTTTTCTTTTTGCTGTTCTGATTGGGTGTTTTTTGCTTCCTTATATTCCAAATCGATGGTTTGCTTCTTGGCTTTACCTACTCTACTATTGAATCTGTGTAAATTATTCTTTATTTCAGTTAGTGCTGCCTTCATTTCTGACTGGTCCTTTTTTATGCTCTTGAGGCCCTCACTAATTCACTGAGGTTCTCACTAAGTCCATTGAGCATCCTTATAAGCAGTGTTTTGAACTCTGCATCTGTTAGGTTGCTTATCTCCATTTCGCTTAGTTCTTTTCCTGGAGTTTTGTTCTGTTCTTTCATTTGGGACCTGTTTCTTTGTCTCCTCATTTTGGCTGCCTCCCTGTGTTTGTTTCTATGTATTACTTAGTGAGAGGTATGGGGCTAGCTGAGACCAGATGCTGCTTATTAGAAAGAATTTAGAAAAAGCTGAAGCAGGATCCAAGACAGGCCAATTCTATGGTAAAGCAACTGGCAACAGCTTGGGTGGGCCTGAAAGGTGGGTGGGGCAGGGCCAGGTTGCTGGAGTCCCAGATATGGTGGTGTCTGCCGGCCCAGGGAAGGGCTCACCAAAGGAACAAAAGCCTCTGATAGCACGTCTGTCCAGGAGAAAGCTGCCTCTCCAGCCCTCGCTCCAATGCCAAACAAGTCAGATCTTCCCCATATGACTCTGGTGCCTTTCAAGCTGCCTCCCCCACGCTGGAGCCTGGAGGGTGCAAGTCTGAGTAAGTCTGTGTGCGGGCCCTTTAAGAGGAGCTGCCTGGGGCTCCAGCCACCTCAGCCTCCCTCAGCCTCAGTTCCTGCTGGTTTTCCAGCCAGAAGTTATGGGGACTTCTCTTCCTGGCACTGGAACCCTGAGCTGGTGTGGGACAGGGACCCCTCAGTCCTCAGGGAGGACCTTCCCAGCCGAGGTATCCTCCTGAATTTTATCCGCCACACGCGGGTGTGGGACCAGCCCGTCCGCCTCCGCCCCTCCTACCAGTCTCCATGCAGCTTCTTCTTTAATCTCGTAGTTGTAGGACTTCCATTCAGCTTGATTTCAGGTGGTTTTGAATGATGGTTGTTCTGTAGTTTAGTTGTAACTTTGATGTGGTTGTGGGAGGACGCAATACCGCGTTTACCTACGCCGCCATCTTGACCGGAAGTCAGTCTAAATTTTTAAATATATATCACATTTCAATTAGCTCCAACAAATAAAGTGCTCAGAAATAAAACTAACAAAATGTGCAGGATTTATACTTTAAAGCTACAAAACAGTAATAAAAGAAACCAAAGAAAATCTAAATGATAGAGAGACATGCCATGTTCGTGGATGGAAATACTGTAAGGACAATATAATGACTGTTTTCCCCAAGCTGAGCTATGGATTTAACACAATTTCAATAAAGACCCCAGCAGAATTTTTGTGTGTGTGCAGATATAGACAAGTAGATTCTAAAATTTATATGGAAAGCAAAGGAATTAGAGCAGCCAAAAACAATTTTGAAGAAAGCAAAATGAATGAATTTAAAGAACTCACACTATCTGACTTTAGAACATACTATAAAGCTGCAGTAATTAAGACAGTGTGGTGTTGGCAAAGGCAGAGGAACACAGATCAGTGGAACAGATTACAGAGTCTAGAAACTGACCCACACACACACGGTCAACTGACTTTCGACAAAGTGCAAAGATAATTCAACAGAGAAAATATGTCTTTTCAACAAATAATGTGGGAACAATTAGTCATTTATAGGCAACAATGAACTTAAAACATATCATAGATTAAAATGTCACACTATAAAACGTGTAAGAGAAAACATGGGAGAAAATCTTTGTGACCCTGCATGAGGCTAACATTTCTGAAATAGGACAGCAAAAGCATGATCCATAAAAGAAAAAATTGATGAGTTGGCTTCTGTCAAAATTAAAATTTTTTGCTCTGTAAAGAACATTGTTAAGAGAATTAAAAACACACACATACAAGCTATGGACTGGGGGGAAATATTTGCAAATCACATATCTGACAAAGAACTTGTACCCAGAATACATGCAGAACTCTCAAAATTGCCAGCTCAGCAAGAAGGCAGGCAGGAAGAGCCCTGGCCAAGGAGAAATGACACGATTTCTCACCTTCCCACCCTTTCCTGCTCCTCTCCCCAGATCAAAGTCCCCCTGGGCCTGGCCCGAGGACCCAGCCACAAGAACACTGCTGATGAGGCCCCAGGGTGGGGGTGAGGAATGGCTGTGGGGCACTGGCTGCCCCCTGGGGCTGCCCTGAGCCTGGAGAGGGAATGAATGGGTAGGAGCTACAGAATTTAATGCAGAGCTGGCCCATAGCCCTGTCCCACGGCCCCAGCCATTGAGGGGGGACTGCCAGGGTGAGGGCTGGGGATCTTACTGTCTCCTTAGGTAGCCGACACGGCAAGATGGTTTTAGCTCTCACCACTCACCTAGTAAGTGGCTTCTTCTGGAACCCAATTTCGAGAGCTCTTCTATCCCACACGGGAGTGGGGCTCGCCTCAGAGGGTGCCTAAGACCCCAGTCTGGCCTTGGTCCTTCCAGCTTCCCCTAGGAGGGTAGGAGGGACCCGAGAGGAGGAGCTGGAGGCTGTGCCAGCTCAGACTGGACTCCAGCACTAAGTTATTCAACATCCCAGGCCACCTTCCTCTTCTGTGTGCAAGTCTCCTGGCACCGGGCCAGCGGGTGGCACTGTGGTAAGCCTGCCCCTCCAGAGCCCACGTGCCAGTCGGGAGGGGACACGACGCCAGGACGCCACTTAATGTCTGCTGGGCATGTGCTGGACGGAGGCCATGGCAGAGCCTGCGTCTCACCTGCCACCCGCAGTGCAGGGCAGGCCCGGAGGCTCTGCACAGGGGCCTGGGAACTGCCCTCCTCATGGCCACCTGCAGACCTGCCCTGGAGCCGAGCTGGAACAAACCACACAGCACAGCTCCTGCCTCTGCACGGGCTTGGGGCTTGTCGGCAGGGCTGCGGCCCATGCAGGGCTGCGGTCCCCGAGCCCGCTGCCTCCGCCGTGGCAGGCAGGCCGGTGGGCGGCCCCAGATGGGGCTGCTCTCTGACCCCTCCAGCTCCTTATGGAAAGACCAGGAAAGCTGACCTCAAAGGCAAGTCATACTTTTCCTCTGAAACTAACAATACAGTTATTCACCTGAAGGGCTCTTTGCTGCTTTAAAAAAATGCCTTTATATTTTTGTTGATTTAAATAAGACTAGCCGTGCCTCCGGGGCCACCCTGAGGCCTCTTTACCCTTATCCTGGGTGGGTGTGGCTCTCACACATATGTGCACACACATGTGCACACACACCACCTACAGGAACACCACACAGACACATGTGCACACTATACATCCCTGGCGTGTACATGCTAACTACACAGGAAGTTCATACACCCACATGGCAACACAGTCCTGCACAGTTCAGAGACCCACACATACAAACAGCCATATGCATGTACACGCTACACACGTCCAAGTCCCCTGCAGACACCTGGAGGCACGTGCTCACGCCCCTGTGTCGGAGCCCACCCTGGATTACTGAGGGTGGTCCCCCGTCTGGGCCTCGCCTCCTGGCCACTCACTGTCCTCACAGCTGACATAAGGACACAGAAAAAAAGCCAACCCACAGCGAGGCGCTGGGCTCTCTCGGGCTGTGAACCACCCCAGAGAGAGCAGGGCCATGGCAATGACTGGGCAGATGGGAAGTGAGGATGTGGGAGTTTCCAAATCGATGACATGCTGCCCCCATTCAAGGACGGAGCTGGGCTAGCTGCCCCGAAGCTGAAGAGCTCACGGATACCTGAACTTGCGAAGCGCCCAGGCCGCCCACCCCGCCCTGTTCTCACGTGCTTCCCTTTCCTCTGCCTGCACCCGGACCGTTTGGGAATCAACTTGTCTGGTAGCTCTCAAGGTGTTGAGAGCTGTTGTGACATTGTAAGATCTGCATTCTGGTCTCGTCCCCCCTTCTAGGGGTGTCCTTGCCATTTCTGACCACACCGCAGGGCTGGAAGGGTCTACGGCCAGGTGGCCATGCAATGACTGTAGGACCAGGTGGCCCAAAGGAGGGGTGGGAGGTGTTCAGGGTCCTCGGCTGCATGGGCTTGTATGGGATTCTTGCCACTCTGGGGCTTGTCACCTGCTGAGAACTGCTGAGCTGGGTCAGCAGAGAGGGTGTGGACTGGGGAGCTCTGAGGCTGCTGTGACAAGAAGGCTGTGCTCCTACCTGCATGCCGTTGAGCCTGCCGAGGTAGGAGCCCCGCGACTGTTCCCTAGGGTCGCGGAGAAGGAGCAAGCAGCAGCACAGAGCGCAAGCCCTTCCAGCTCCTCCAGACCTCAGGGGCATCAGCCTTGACTTGTTGGCGAGCAGTGGGGACAACATAAGCAAAGACAGCCAGAGGAGCCCTGGCTGGGTAGCTCAGTTGGTTAGAGCATTGTTGCGATACACCCAGGCTGTGGGTTCAATCCCCGGTCAGGGCACATACAAGAATCAACCAATGAATGCATAAATGAATGGGACAACAAATTGTCTTTTCTTTCTCTTTTCTTTCCTCTCTCTCTAAAACCAATAATAAAATAAAAAGATAGCCAGAGGGCACATGCCAGGAAGATCTGGGGTGGAGAGCTCTCGGTGTGGCCAGGGAGACCTGGGGTGGAGAGCTCTCGGTGTGGCCAGGAGGACCTGGGGTGGAGAGCTCTCGGTGTGGCCAGGAGGACCTGGGGTGGAGAGCTCTCGGTGTGGCCAGGGGGCGGGGAGCAGGTGTGGGAGAGAGAGGTGGGGAAAGCAGGAGACTGACTACCTGGATGCAGAGCCCGTGGGGAGCCACCCAGGTTACTAAATCTAGGTTAGCCTCGATTTCTTCACCTGGAAAATGGGAACAGAGATAACAGTAACCTGGCAGAGGCCTGCAGGCTGTTCCCAGCATGGCAGGATGAGACTATAACAGACAGGTTTTCTGTCCCTCTCTGGACAGTTTAAGAAGAGAGGAGCAAGTCTATTGGGGTTGTGAGACACCACAGCTCATGAGTGACGGGCTGGACCTGTGGCGGCCCTCTCAGCCCTAGCCGTTTATCACAGGCACCCCAATGCTCACGTGCCTGTGTGCACCTGAGTTTCCACACACAAGTCCCACCTGCAGCTCCCTTAGGACCACCTGAAATGCAAGGTCTGGGTGGCTTGAGGGGCCCCCAAGCCTGGCACAGCACCAACACAGCCCCAGGCTCTTCCTGAGTGTGAGAATGGACTCTAGAACCTTCCGTTGCCTGGAAGGCACTGGGAGCCCCTCTGCTCCCTCCTCACTCTCCAGCTGAGACGCTGGCAGTGTGGAGGAGAGGTGGGGGGTCAGCCACCAGCTCCGCCCTGAGAGCAGCGCTTCAAATCAGAGCTATTTTTAGCCCTTCTCTCAAGTGTCCCTGCCATCAGCTGAGCAACAGTGGCGGGCTCGGTGGTGGGCTCGGGCACACATCTGGGAGAGCAGGCATGAAAGGGCATTTCTCTGCAGGGGCCCGGGGGAGCAGCAGGGGAACGAACCACGCGGGGTCAGGGAAGGGAGGGGGCTGCAGGGGGTGTCACCCAGCCATCTTCCTGGAGGTAGGGTCATGGTGGTAGGGTCGCCTAAGCATTCTCAACATCCCGGGGCTCAGGAGAGCGTAACCTGAGTGGAGCCATGCCCCCTGCCCCTGCCTCATGTCCCCACCAGCACAGTGGGCCCGGCTACTGCCCCTGCTCTGAGACTCTGCAGGAACCTTAATTTAAAAGATTGACAAGCCTTGCAAACCTACATTTGGGAGGAACACTTTTTCTTACCCGTGATATAAGCTCCCGGAAGGACTGAGCCCCCGTTTCTGGGTGGTGGGTTTTGTTTGCATAACTGGTGCACGCCACACGGCCAGGTAGACATTTAGTATGTGCCTCATGAATGAGTGAACCAACTGGGCACCTTGTTAATAAAACCCTTGAGCTCCAGGAAGTTCATACATTGATATTCCAAGCTCCCAGGGCAATGTGGGGAAAGCCTTGCTCGTCTCCAGGCTCAGGGTCAGCACCCACTCTCCACGGGGGGCAGCAGGACTGGAGCCCAGAGTAGCTCATGGGGTCTATTCCCTGTCCCCTCCCTCCCTGTTCCTCAAGCCTGGCTCTGGGGCCCAGCCAAGTCCCCAGTCCTGAGTGAGTGACACATGCACTTCCTCTTCTAGCCAGCACACGCTCTTCCCAGCCAGGCAAGCATGCCCATCCTGGGTGCCGCCTTGTGCTTTTCTGCTTGGAGTTGGGGCCACGCCCACGATTGGAAGGGCCCCTTTGCTGTCCCCCACATAGAGCTGAATTCTGACAACAGGCCCCCACCAGTGGTGTTCTGCCTGCATCCTGCAAACGGATGTCCTGGGATTCAAGGCAGTCTGTGCACAGCCTGCTGAGTAGAACGGGGAAGGTGGGGCCTGCCTGAATGAGGGAAACCGTTAGTTTCAAGTAACCCACCACTTTGGGAGGGGACACGTTGACCCAAAGTATAGGCACCTGTACTTTGCCAGGGGCTTTGAATCTTGATAAACATAAACAGGAGCCCAGCCAGTGCAGTGGCCACGAGGATCCCTGGGCACTTGGCAGGAGGGCACGCCTGTGCCTGTCACAAGCCTCCGGTGCAGCGTGTGGCTAAACCTCCAGTGTCCCTTTCTAGCCCATAGTGGATCTGCCATGAATGAATTAATCTGAGAAGCTCAGGGAGGTCTTTTTACCGACACTACCTCCTGGGGGTGAGTACCCCAGTGCTTATTCTCCCTATGGGGCCATCTTTTCCTTTCATTTCTCCTAAACCTGTCCCTTTTAGACTCTCATGAGTGCTCCGCTGCAGAAGCCGGCCCCTCCCAACTGCATTCAAACATTCTCCTGCCTGAGCTCCTACTGTGTGCCAGACACTGCGCTGAGCCCGGGACTGAGCACCTACTGTGTGCCAGACACTGAGCTGGGCCCGGGACTGAGCTCCTACTGTGTGCCAGAAACTGTGCTGGGCCCGGGACTGAGCTCCTACTGTATGCCAGACACTGAGCTGGGCCCGGGACTGAGCTCCTACTGTGTGCCAGACACTGTGCTGGGCCTGGGACTGAGCTCCTACTGTGTGCCAGACACTGTGCTGGGCCTGGGACTGAGCTCCTACTGTGTGCCAGACACTGCGCTGGGCCCGGGACTGAGCTCCTACTGTGTGCCAGACACTGTGCTGGGCCTGGGACTGAGCTCCTACTGTGTGCCAGACCACGCTAGGCCCGGGACTGAGCTCCTACTGTGTGCCAGACACTGCGCTGGGCCCGGGACTGAGCTCCTACTGTGTGCCAGACACTGCGCTGGGCCCGGGACTGAGCTCCTACTGTGTGCCAGACACTGCGCGGGGCCCGGGACTGAGCTCCTACTGTGTGCCAGACACTGCACTGGGCCTGGGAAACTCGGCCTCTCTCCCTGCCATCCTTCCTCTGAATGAGACTCCCCATGTCCTGTGGCTCCATCGGTCCTGATGGGAGATGAAGTCACTGAATCAATGCTGTGTGTGTTCAGTATTTTGTGTTTAGTAGTTAGGTTCCAGAAACTGCCTTCCAGCACCTCCTAGCAGTGAACATTTCTGATGGTGGTGAGGAAAGGTTTGAGGCATCCATTGATGGATTTGACCCTGACCTCAAGGCTGTCCTGCTGCTGCCATGTCCTGGCCGTGTGGCCTTGGGAACGTTCTTTCCCCCTGTTTTCTCCTTAGTGAAATGAACAGATAAAACCAGATGAGCTCTCAGGCCCTGGTGCTTCACTGACCCCGCAGACCTTGTAGGGCCTGGTCTGCTACCCAGAGATCTCTCCAGATCAGTGGTCACCCTGCAGGACTTGGGCTGTCTCCCCAGAGCACCCCCACCTACTCAGCCTGCAGGCTGCTCCCCTGCAGGGGAGACGCTCGGTCCCTCCCAGGAGGGCAGCCCTCACCCAAGCCCTCTTCTATGTTCAGGCCCCGTCCCCAACCTGGGAAGCCAGACACGTCACGTGCGCTGTTTCCTGGGGCCTACCAGGGAAACAGGCTAGAAATAGAAACAGAAAATGGCATTTCGTTGAGTTTGCATTGTCCCAGCCAGGAGGCCAGTGACGTCTGCACATCTTAGAGTGCATTGCCAGGCGCTGCAAAGCCAAGGCCAGCTCACCAATGCCCCGGGCAATCCAGCCTCCCGGGAGGCCCCAAGGTTAGACACAGAGGGCAGCGAAGGACGGGTCTGGGGCTCTCCTGTGCACCTGGGCCAGGGTTCCACTGCGTGAGCCTCACACATATGCTGCCCTCTCTCTGACAGCATCCCCATTCACTGCGGGGGACACAGAGGAGGCAGGAGGAGCTCTGGGCTGAGTCGGGAAACCGAGCCCCGGGGGCCACCCCTACAGTTGACCG
This sequence comes from Tadarida brasiliensis, assembly GCA_030848825.1. NCBI lineage: Eukaryota > Metazoa > Chordata > Mammalia > Chiroptera > Molossidae > Tadarida > Tadarida brasiliensis. The sequence continues at coordinate 40,967,381 of CM061259.1, read as the reverse complement.
ACTATAGGGTGTGGGACTCCTTGCCCCTCTTGCCTGACCCCAGCCCCCAATCCATAAGCAAAGAACTGAAGGATAATTTCTTACTTCCTCCCAAATCTCCAGTCCGAAGGAGGTGGACATGCTGACTCTGTAGCTGCTCCATGCTCTGCGGGGAGAAGAGCCCATCTTGGGGACCTGGGCTGGGGGTGGGGGTGTGAAGTGGCCTCTGGCCTTGGGCTCAGATCAGCTGCCAGCCTGGGCCTTTCGAGGCCATCCCGGCCAATCGCCTGTGTGCAGGCACCAGCAAGGCACCTCAGGCCCACACCAGATGGGGTGGGGGAGAGTAACAGCAGCCACACAGTGACTTTACAGTTTGCTTTATCTCTATTTCTGTGCCCTCTTCCGACCTTCTTCACAGCCACTGGCATGGACTGTCCCTCACCGCCTTCGACAAGGTGATCTCGATTCTCCCGTGCAATCAGGGCAGAGAGCAGGGGCCACACGGCAGCACCGAGTGCCAGCTGGAAGCCCGGCGCCAGCCCTGGGCAAAATCTCCTCCCCAGGGCTCTGACCTCTTGCCCTTGTAGCCGGGAGGGCACATCTGTTCATAGAGCAGTCACCTGAATGGAGGGCAGCGAGGCCTCCCAGGTGCCAGGTGCCGCCCCTGCCCCACCAAAGGAGCCCACGTGGAGCAGGGAGACAGGCAAGTGCACTGTGAACTGTGACCCTCAGTGCTCTAAACGGAACGATGCTACTGAATGGAATACATCTACTGTTACCCCCACTTTACAGATGAGGAAACTGAGGCAAATGGGCATTCAATAAGTGATCCGGATGCAGAGTCAAGGACCAGAGCTGTGGACTAGGCTGTCCCCAAAGTATAAGGGGATCTTAGAGCACAAGGAAGCTCCTCACCCAGTGGGGAGGGCGAGGAAGGCTGCAGGAGCAGGTGAAGTGTGAGCATGATCTCAGGGAGCCAAGAGAACGATTCCAAAGGCCACGCGCCCATTTCCCACCCCAGCCTGCCTTGACTCGGGGTGCACAAGGCTGAGCCCATGGCCTCTCCAATGTGGTCTTCTCCTGGCTCTTTCTACTGAAAAGTGACCCATGGCGCTGAGACTGGGAGCTTTCGGGCGGTCAGGAGCTGGGTCAACCTCACCTTTTCATGCTCGCTAGTCCAGAAATAAATGAGTAAGTGATAAATGGATGCACGGATGGTAGGATGAGTGAGAGAGGGGTGGCTGGGGCTAAAGGAGGTCAAAGTTGAGAGAGGAACAGCTTCTAAGCAGGGGAGGGTGGGGTTCCACTGCCTCCTGCAGCCTGGCCAGTGGGTCCAGGGGCTCCGTACTCTGAGCTCACCGCGGGCCCGCCTGGAGCCAGTGAGGGACAGGGCACCCTCCCAGCCCAAGCCCAGATTCACAGACAGCTCGTCCCCCAGGTGCCTATGAGGCCAGGAGGCAGCAAGAGCTCTTCCAGGAGCCTGTCAGAGCAGAGAGCACCCACCCTTTGCCAGAAGCCCCGGGATGGCCAGAATCACAACTTCTGGAGCCTCAATCATTTCATCCATAAAATGGGGATAAGGATCTCTTGTGGATTGTCTTTCAACTCCCCACAGGTGCAAGTGAAGAAAGTGATATATCAGACAGAGTCTTCGTCTAAGAACACAACAGGAACAGCAAGCCTAGTCTCCTCCCTCGACAGAGGGCTTAATAATTCATTCATTCCTACCTCAGCACACTCTGCAGAATTCGACAGGACAAGAGCAAGTGATACAGCTGGCCAGACCATCCCCCTCCTAAGCTCGCCCACGAGTAATAGTTGAACATTTTCAATGAGGCAGGCGGTTTGCTAGACGTTTCTCACGTGCCATCTTATTTAACCTCACGGTGGCCCCACCAGGCAGGTACTATTGTCGTGCCGTCCCACAAGTGAGCAACCTGAGGCATGACGGCTCCTGCTTTGTTACTTATTTTCAAGACTGCCCCTCTCTCTGCAGGGCGATGCCTGATACAGCCTACGCTCATGTGCACTAACTCACCTAACATGACCTGTGAGGCAGGTGCTATAATAGTCCCATTTTACAGATGAAGAAACTGAGGCACCAGGAAGTCAAGCAACTTGCCTAAGGTCACCCACGTGGTAGGCGGCCGAGCTGGGAGTCAAACCTGAGCCAAGTGGCACTATTTCCCTGACACACACCCATAAAGACACCAGGATCGTGGAAAGAAGCTACTCTGGGTCTCTCCTTCTTATAGGGAAGAAACGGAGGCACAGAGAAACTTGTCCAAGGCTCCCTGTGACGGAAGCAGTTGGGACCCAGGTCTGTAGATCCTGGTCTCCTCTGCCCACAGTGGCCACCTCCGCTTTCTGTGCAGCCCCGCACGTTCATTTCAGTGTGATGATGCCTTGTCAATGCTGGGAGCGACACGGTGGCCGTGCAGTGATTCCTTCGGGCCCCAGGTGAGAGGGGGGGACCATGATGCTGGGCCAGGCCCTACACAGATCCGTGGTTGTCCTAATGGGGACAGGACCAGGGAGCAGGACCAGGACCGTGTGAGGTTATTGTGCCCACCTTCCTGCACCCATCACCTTCCATCGAGTGGCATCCCTGGGGCTCATCTCTTCCCCACCAAATGCAACTGAGCACAGTGGCCCATTTTGCCATCCTTGTAACCCAGCAGCAACCAGCCCAGACTGTGGCAGGCACACAGCAGGCCTTGGCTGACGTTGGCTGAATGGTGTGACTGGGTCAGCTCTGCAGGCTCCCTGATGAGGGTTCTAGTCTCCCCCAGCTGTCAGCAACCTTCATTGGATTAACACTGCTTGGACCTCCCCAGTGCTGAATGAGACCCCCCAGCTCCCATCGCCCCTGTAGAGCGCCCCACGGGGCAGAGCCTAGAGCTAAAGCCACATTTGTCTGTGAACAGCAGGCCCACCAGCCCAGCAAGGTCAAAGCTAGGGTGGCTGAGACTCTGCAGCTTCAAGGGGTTCTGGAGAGGAAGTGGGGCTCCTGTCTCATGAGCCACCTCCCTCCAGGCCACCCCAGACACCCCCTCTCAACACATCCAAAGTCAAACCCTTCCTCACTCCTTTCGTTCATGCTCTGACAACAACTGACTCCTCTTTATTCAAGACCCAGCCCAAACATCACTTCTGGGAATTCACTCTGACTTCTCCCCCATCTCTGCTCCCATGGGGAGAAGGTGGTGCCCCTCCTCTGTCCCCTTCTCCCCCAGCACCTGTCACTGTGGCACTCAGCACACCATAGCGTGGTCATAGCTTTGGGTTTTGTTTTTCTTTTGGCCTCCTTCACAAGATCACGAGCTCCTGGAATAAGGACTTGTTCACTCACGGTAGGTGCTCAGTTAATTTCTGTGAATGAATGAATGAGTGGTAACTAAATCGGTGGATCGATGAGACTGTGGGATGCCTCGGAGAAAACACTGGAAAAGCCACCCAGTCTTACTTTCTTTCTGACCAGCTTAGCAAGGCTCCTCCCACCTGCCATGGGCCAGCCAGCAGCCCATCTCCCGTTCTTGGCCCCTCCCTCATCTCACACAGTCAGGACTCAATGCTCCTCAAATCCCTCCTGTTGCAGAGGAGATAAACTGATCTAGCTAATTCACAGTAAGATGATAGTGGCTTAAGGTAGCATTTCTCCAAACAGAGGAGAGAAATGCTTAACGTAAAAGGGTTGATGGTTCCTGGCAGCTGAAATTTCAGACAACAGAATGGGCTCCCACTGCAGTGTGGACCCCACTATTCTCTCTTCTCTGGAAAAACCGACCTTGCCTTGCTCTCACAAGGTCACCTCTCTGTAGAGGAAAGCCTGTCTGACCAGCCACTATACCCATCCTTAGACCCAAAAGACATACTTTCTCCCAACCAGACAAAGCAACCAGTGTATGTGACTCATTGCACTTTCCCATGTATGTTTCCTTTGAATCTATGACGTAGATAAGGTGGGTGCCATTGTTCCCCTTCACAGAGGACCCCGAGGCTGTGAGAGCTGGACTGGTGGAGTTCAACCACCGAGACACTTGAGGTCACGCAGAGCAGCCTGGGCTGGTCTCCCTGGGGTCTCCAAAACCACTCTCCACAGCCATGGAAGTCCTGTTAGCTCTCCCGGCTTCATCCCTCACTGTCACCCTGGAACACTGTCATCCTGCTTACAGGGAAGTCACCCCAGGAATGTGTGCCTAGGAGTCTGGCATGGACTGAACGGTGTCCCCTCCAAATTCATATGTTGAAGGGAAATTCATAACCCTCAGATGGTGACTGTATTATTTGGCAACAGAATCTTTGAAGAAGTAAAATGAGGTCATGTGGGTGGGCCTCACTCCAACATGATGAGTGTCCTTATAAGAAGAGGAGATTAGGACACAGACTAAGGCACAGAGTGAGGAGGTGACTGCTATGGACTAAACTGTGTCCTCCCCAAATTCATATGTTGTAGCCCTAACCCCACGATGGCTGTATTTCGAGGTAAGGCATTTTAGGAGGTGACTAAGGTTAAATGAGCTCATAAGGGTGGCGCCTTACCCCGATAGGATTAGTATCTTTGTCAGAAGAGGAGGAGACACCGGAGACCTCTCCCTCTGTGCACACAGAGAAGGTGGTTGTTCACAAGCCAGAAAGAGAGGCTTCAGCGGAAACCCTGCCAGCATCTTTTTTTTAATAAAAAATTTTCCCCCTTTATTGATTTTTAGAGAGAGGGGCAGGGAGAGGGAGAGAGAGACAGAAACATCGATGAGAAAGAACATCGATTGGCCGCCTCCTTCATGCCCCCCAATGGAGATCGGGCCCACAACCTGGGCATGTGTCCTGACCGGGAATCGAACCGGGGACTTCTTGGTGCATGGGTCGATGCTCAACCACTGAGCCACACCGGCCGGGCATCCCTACCAGTATCTTGACCTTGGACTTCCGGCCTCCACAAGTGGGAGAAAATGAGTTTCTGTCGTGCACACCCGCCAATCTGTGTACTGTGTTATGGAAGCCTTGAAAACGGAGTCCTAGGACCGTCCACAGAGAAAGAGGTCTTCATTGATTAATCTAGCAAATGGCACTGCATGAGTGCCAGGCCTTGCATCAGACAGACGGTGGGGTGGGAGCAGAGTGTGGGTGGAGGGGCTCTGAACCTGGGGGTTCAAGTTCCGCTCCCCTTCCTGCTGTTAGACAGCCATCCCTTCGATTGAAGCCAAACGAGGTAACACATCCTGTCTCACTTTGCAAGAACTGCAGAAAGTTGGCGTTAGACTGGGCAGGAGTCCAACCCTTTCCTTTACGGACAACGAAAGCTGAGGCCAAGAGAGACGGCCCGGTGGTAACTTGTCCCCAAGTCTCCTGGCTCCCCGCCGGCCTGCGTTGGTGGCCATCTGCTGTCTTCCCTCACGGGTCCGCTTCTGGGGCAGGTGTTGGGTGGGAAGGGTGCAGAAAGGCGCTGGGGCCACCTTGTTCCCCTCCCGCTTGGCCGAGGGCCGGTCCTGGAGCGGAACCCACGGACTCTTCCTTGGTGGTTTGAGGGCTGCAGCACCTTCCTCCTCCCACTGCTCGTGTACTTGGCTTCATCTCTCTACTTTCTTCCAAGCCTGAGACGGAGGAGCAGGTGGATGGTGGGGTGACATTAGCAGCTTGCCCTGTTTCTAGCCCTGCCTTGGGGCCTGTCCTTTCTGCCCTGGATGCCAGCTCCCCAAGGCCTGCCCCACACTCTGAGAGGAGGCTCCTGAGCGGGCAGAGAGCTCACTCTGAGTTGGGAGAGGCTGAAGGGCCCACACCTGGACCCGAGAGCCTGGCCAACTGTCAGCAGAGATGAACACTCGAGGCATGATGATGTGTGGACATCGCTGGGAAGACAGCGCTACCCCTCCCTGCTGCCATGCGGAGGCCCGGAGGTGGAGCCCCTACAAGCCCCAGGGAATTGGAGAAACTCAGCAGGTGCCAATGAAAGGGGAGGGTTCAGTCAATGACTTCAGAGGGACCACAGCCAACAATCACAGCAAAGGGGCTGCTACCTCCTCCTCGTGCCTCCCACCCCAGCCTGCACCCCGGTAGCTAGTGGAGAGAGACTGCACTAGAATATGAGGTTAATCTGCCTTCAGCTTCTCAGATACAGGCGAGGCCTCTCTTACATCTGCATCCCCATCAGAAGGAAGGACCGATTAGCATCTTACAGGTCCTTCCACTCCCCGGGGGCCACAGAGCTGGGCACCCGCCTGGAGAGGGCTTCGAGAAGACCCGAGGTCCAGGGCATGCCCCCAGCCCCACTCACTGGCCTTAGCAGTGACAGGATCCCAGTGCCTGGAGGATTAAGTGTTCATTTCTGGCCGCCTCCCAGGAGACAGACCGGCAAGACCCTGAGATACTGAAGCATAGTCACCGGCAGGAAGAAAAAATGAGAAGACTGCCGGACAGATGGAGACGGCACCTGCCAGGAGCCGCTGGGTCCCTGCCCTGACACCCGATCTCAGTCTGCACAGCGTGTTCCCACCCCCCGCATGCCAGTGGTGATCTTCACCCTGTGCCAGCCTCGCCTTCCTGCTCGGAGCCAGCCCACTGGGGGCTGGGGAAACCCATGCAGACCAGAGCTGGTTATTTTTGATCCAGGAACTTGAACGAAACCAAATTAAGAGCCAACCAGTATACCTAATCTCAGAATGACTCCCAATATTTATATTCTTTTTTTTAATCCTCACCTGAGGATATTTTCTCATTGATTTTTAGATAGAGTGGGAGGGCTGGAGGGAGAGAGAGAGAGAAACATCGATGTGAGAGAGACACATCAATCAGTTGCCTTCCACGTGACCCTGACTGGGGCTGGGGATCAAACCTGCAACCGAGGTATGTGCCCTTGACTGGGAATTGAACCCGTGACTCTTTGGTCCAAGGGCCGACACTCTAACCACTGAGCCAAACCAACCAGGGCTTTATATTCTTTTTTTGAAACTGATTTTTTAACTGTTTTTTTTAAAAAAAAACACAGCGGATTATCGTTAGATTTGTAATTAAACATTGACGTTTTCTAAATCTACTAAACTGAAACAAAAAAAGGAAACCCACAGTGATTGGAAAGTGTGTTGGTCTACTTGTGTGCTGTGTGACCTTAGGTAAGTCACTCGCCCTCTCTGGGCCTCAGTTTCCCTCCTTTGTGTCAGGCTAGAAGATCTAACAGCTCTTCTTGCTGTTTATGTACTCTCTGAATCTCAAAATAGCGTCCAAATGGACTCTGCCCAGCACTTCCATGACGTTCTGTCCTCCGCCTGGATGACAACCAGGGCAAGTCATGTGGAAAAGGAAAGTTCTCTGTGTGCCATCTGCGAGGAGCCTGGGAAACAGAGGACCGAACCCTGGGACTCGGGGAGCCTGCTGACTCTTTGGAGCCGGCACTAATGTAATTATGTGATTAAGACGTTCATCTTGGTTTTCACTGTGCTTCATTTGGTTAAATCAAAAGTGACAATGAGCTGCCCGGTGGGTGATACGGTTCTCCCAGGCGGGCCCAGGTACAGCTCTTCTGGGAGGGGCCGTCCTGAGGTCTGGATACCCTCCGGCAAAGCGGGCAGTTCAGGAGGCTTCCGTCACCCAGGAAGGCGCGTGCTTGCTTCTGTCAGGGTTGAAGTCATAGCAGCTGTGGGTAGAAAGGTCTGTCACTTATGCCAGGGTTTGTTCTCTCCCAGACGGAGAAGCAGCCTGGGTCACGAGCGGAGAGGGCGGTGCTGTGTGTGCCTGCGATTTCTCATCTTTGAATAGAGTGACTCACTCCTCTATCCCACAGAGAAATGCTGAGCTCAGCTGAGGACATAACACAGAGTCCGAGAGCCTCTGGAGAGAGGAAACAGGTAGAACAGAGGTGTGGAGGATAATCATCGTGACGGTTATCCAGCTCTGAGGGTTGGGCAGCAAGGCTTGAGCACATCACTGCTTTGGGGAGTGGGTCCCTCCTTCTGTGCAAAGGCACTGTCTGCACTTGAACAGGGAAGCATTAAGCCTGGGAACGTGGCCCAAGCTGCCTGGAGACTGGAGGACATCCTCCTCAGGGCTCCCCCTGCCAGAAGTGGGGCACTGACGTGCTGCATTCCAAGCACCTCTGCTGGGTCCCCTGCACCGCTGCCAGCTCTGTGCCCCTGTGGACATGGGCTCATGCAGAAATAATGGTGGTTCATGCGGCCTTCCCTGCTCTCCAGGATGGCTGAAGGGTTTCTCTGGTACCTTGCCTTTCCCTGTTCCATGGTGAGCGTGGAAACCACAGAAATGAGAGAGGAACTGGGCTCCCTCTGCAGCCACACAGAAAGGGCTACACTTTTTCTCTGTGGCCCAGAGGGTGGGGGACAGAGGAGCAATGGCCAGACATCACAGGGAGACTTGTTGTGCCCAGTGTCTGAGTCAGCTCGGCTGCTATAACAATATCATAGATGGGGCGGCGTAAACAACAGTCATTTACTTCTCACAGTTCTGGAGGCTGAAAGGTCCAAGATCAAGGTGCCAGCAGACTCGGTACTTGGTGAGAGAGGGCCCTTCTTGCTGTGTCCTCACATGGAGGAGAGAGCTCTGGTCTCTTCTTATAAGGACACAACCCCATGATGGGGCCCCATCCTCATGACCTCATTTAAACCTAATTACCTCCCAAAGGCCCCACCTCCAAATACATCACATTAGGGGTTAGAGCTTCAACACATGCATTTTGGGGGGACACAAACATTTAACTTGGAACACCCAGTATCAGGAAAGACAGAGGAATCAACCACATGCAGAGTTGGATGCTCCTCGGCTCTGCCTTCTGTGCCCCTAAGGCAGGAAGGCTCTGGGAGGAATCCGCGCATGGGTAGGAGGTGACTCTCAGTGTCCCTTCTGAACATGAGCTTTTGCCATTAGGGAAAGGACTGGGATGAGGCCATGAGGTGCATGGTGTGCAGAAGGTGGCACTCACTCTCAGGGACAACTCTGTATTTGCACAACCCTGAAAGTGAGGCCCTCCTTAACACTAGTGCCCTGGCACCTTGCCTGCCTCACCCTAGCCCTGATCCTGTCTTCAACCTGCCCCTGGTCCAGAGTGCCTCCTACTCTGGAATGCACAGAGGTCTGCTTCTAGACAGGTGGGTTCGGGAATAGCAGGTGGGTTCAGGAATAGCACATAGGTTCAGAAATAGCAGGTGGGTTCAGGAATAGCAGGTGGGTTCAGGAATAGCAAGCAGGTGGGTTCAGGAAGATTGGGGGGGTTCAGGTACAACAGATGGGTTCAGGAATAGCAGGTGGGCTCAGAAATAGCAGGTGGGTTCAGGAAGAGCAGGAGGGTCAGGTATAGCAGGTGGGTTCAGGTATAGCAGGTGGGTTCAGGAAGAGCAGGGGGTCAGCTATAGCAGGTGGGGTCAGGTATAGCAGGTGGGTTCAGGTATAGTGGGTGGGTTCAGGTATAGCGGGTGAGTTCAGGTATAGCAGATAGGTTCAGGAATAGCAGGTGGGCTCAGGAACAGCACATAGGTTCAGAAATAGCAGGTGGGTTCAGGAAGACCAGGGGGGTTCAGGAATAGCATGTGGGCTCAGGAATAGCAGGTGGATTCAGGGGTAATCAGGTATAGTGGGTGGGATCAGGCACAGTCTCCTCCAGGATGTCAAAGGAACCTTCAAGCCCATTAACCCATGGGCATCAGGCAGTGTTGGAGGCATTACCCTGCCTGGGGAGAGATTCCTGCGTTCCTCTAAGGCGGGAGAGGATCTGATTAGAGTGGGAGCTGAGGCCATTCCTTTGATCAGGGAATGATCCCACGTCTCCACTGAGGGGAGGAAAATAAAAACTCATCAAATGTCCACTGTGGGGCAGGCAGTCTGTCACTTATGCACCATTTTCTTATTTGATCCCCAACACCATCCAGCAAGGAGGGTTCTCATTTTACAGATAAGGAAATCAAGGCTCAGAGATGTAACAGGATCTGTCAAAGGTCACAGAGACCTGGAACCTGAGGTCTGACACCAAAACCAGCTGCCTCGAGGTCCCAAGGCCTGAATTTTCACTCATTCTCTCCTTCCCTCATCTTCTCATTTATTCACTCCTTCAATAAATATGATTTAAGGGCCTATCACGTGGCAGGAACTATTCTAGGATCTTGGGATGCAGCTGGCATTCAAGGTGGGCAAGAAAGAAACACATAGGGCAATAGCAAATGCCATCAAGAAACGGAACTAGGGTGCTGCGATGGGGCGTGGCCAAGGGGTGTGGCCAGGGGCGTGGCCAGGTTGGACTGACCAGTCAGGGAGGCCTCTCTGAAGAAGGGATAGCTGTCCTGAGAACTGAATAACAGCCAGTCACTCAGAGATCTAGAGCAAGAGCCTTTGGGGCACAGGGCAGGGTGAGGACCTGGGTCCTGGGGAGGGAGGGGGTCAGAATGGCTCAGGGGACAGAAAATGATATCTCACACAAGGTCAGAGAGGAAAGCAGAGGTGAGCCGATGAGCCCACCTGAGAAGTTGTCTTTTTTTGTTTTTGTTTTTAAGTATAAAGGGAAGCCTCTGATACAATTTGAACAGCAAAGTTCAAGATCCAATTTACCAATTAAGATCACTGGCTTTTGTGTCCAGAGGAGCAGGAAGCTGGGAGGCCTTGGGGTAGCCAGTTGGCAATATTTCAGACTAGAGCATGACGGTGGGCGCGGGGAGGTGGAGAGAAGTCATTGACACGGAATGGCTTTTAGAGAGCTGCGTGACTCCCTGGCTGGTGAAGGCCTGGTGGGAGAACCGGACCGGGAACGGGGCTTATGGTAAGCCACAATCCGGACACCGCTCTGACGCAGTGAGACAGCATCATCCGATGAGCGGATGAATGAAGAAATCCAGGCGCATTCTCCCTTGGGCCAGAACCTCATTTATGTGGACCCCCTCAGACGCAGGACGTGCACGGCTTGAACAGGTGATCCCAGCACACCTGCTCGTGGTCTGAGAGGGACGCAACCGTGGCCCAGCGGGTCGGAAAACCAGAAACGTGCACTCCGGTTTGCCCCTTTTTACCTTTTTTTTTTACGTGCGGCCGTGGTCATTTCATTTCCCCGTAATACCCCTATTCTTCTGTGGGGAAGGAGTGACCCTGCTGTCCCGGGGATGTCCTCAGAATGAAGGCAGGCCGGTGACTGTGGCTGGACTTTCACCACGCCAAGGGCCACCAGGATCGTTCTTATTTCGTTGACAATAAATGGGAGCATCAGTATTCACCACGCACAAAGTGTGTCTAATTATACACCACCTTTTTTAAGAATAAAAGCTATACCTTTTATTCAGGGGAAAGCATTAAGCACCTTCTCCCTTAAAGTGCCGATCTTACCGCGAGCTGCTCTCCGAAGCACAATGAAAGAAGTCCCGGCCTAAGCGCGGCTTTGGTGGGGGTGCCGGGCGGGAAGGAGGGGCGCCTCCTGGGAACTTGAGGGGACTTATTTTCCATCTTTTTTTAAGAGGTAAGAAAATGCAAACCCTAAATAGGCTTAAGTGCTTTTTCTGAAGCATAATATTATCATACAATGGAGAGGTTATTAAATCACATAATGCCACTCAGTTCTGTAACCAGCTTTGGGTGAGAGAATGGCGCTGTGCTTCTGCAGCCCCCAGGACCCGGGCCCAATTTGTGGCTGCGGGGCTTGGAGTCCCGGGGCTGCGAATCTGAGAGGTACATCTCCAGATGTTCTGAAAGTAGGAGGACTTGACGAGAAGCATGACTAGGAAGAATTTTCTTTAGAGGGTGTAAGTGTATTTTTGTTTATTTTTTTACATTTTGCATCTTTGGAACTTGGTTGGAAGGGGGATTTGGCTCAACATCTCTTATATCCTCTGACATTCTGATTCATCTGTTTTTGAAGCTAGATAGGATCTCAGTTTTGGCCCCTGTCTGAATTTCCAAGTGGTGACTGTCCCTTAAGCCTGAGCATCTTCACTGGTCTCCCTGCAATTACCCTGAGCCCCAACGTCTGTAGACTGAATACCCAACACACCCGTCGCTGCTTCTCTGCTCAGCCCTGTCAGTGGCCACCAGCTCACTCAGAGTCCCAGCCCAGCCACAGTCTTGACAAAGGTCCCCTGCTTCCTCCCTGACCTTCCCTAACTGTCCCCCTCACTCACCGGGCTCCAGCCACATACAGCTGTCAGCTGGATCAGATCTGCTCCTGCCTCAGGGCCTTTGCATAGCGTTCCCTCTACCTGCAGTGCTTTTTCCCCAGAGATGTACAAGGCTCTGTTTACCAGCGAGGTCTTTCCTGACTACTGTGTTTAAAAGACCAATCCTCTCACCCTGGCCGGTGTGGCTCAGTGGTTGGAGTGTTGCGGGTTTGATTCCAGTCAAGAGCATGTACCTGGGTTGCAGGTTCGATCCCCAGCCTCCCCATCGGGGCACTTTTGGGAGGCAGCCAATTGATGTGTCTCTCTCACATTGATGTTTTCTCCCCACACCTTCCACTCTCTCTAAAAACCAATGGAAGAAATATCCTTGGGTGAGGATTAACCAAAAAAAAAAAAAAAAAAGAGCCACTCTCTCCTCCAACACTCTTCCTCCGCTTTCTGCTTTATTTTTCTCCAAGCCATTTTTACCATCTCCACCATCCCACACTGTTTAATTAGATACCTATGTATTGCCTCACTAGACCAATCATGCCACGAGGGCAGGGATTTTTGCTCAGTGTGAATCCCCAGCCCCTAAAACAGTGCCTGATGCAAAGTAGGCCCTTAGTAAGCACTTACTGAGTGCGTGAATGAATAAAGTGAGCAGAATGCAAACTTGGGGGTCAGTCCTGGATTCAAATCCCAGCTCACAGCCATGTGCCATTGAGTTAGTGACGGGACCTCTCTGAAGCCACCATTTTCATGTCTCTAAGGAGGCTGACATGACTCCCACCTCAGAGGGTGACTGTGAGGAATGTGAGCCATGGAGCAGCCCAGGGAAAAGATTAAGGAAATACCAGCATTCTGCAATCTCCTGCTACAGCCACCCCCAAATGTCAGTGGCTGCAGAATTGGGGGTGGTGCAAGAGCCCAGAGGGCCCAGAGGGTTCCCCAGGTGGGGTATTGCCAGCTATCCAGAGTCCACAGACTCGAAGGTGCCCTCAGGCCTGGGCCTCAGCCCAGGGGACCACATGGGGTCTGTGACCTCTGAGAACCTCCGGGGACCTTGGGTTGCATTGACTTCCCCAATCTGCCTCCCCAGGGCTGGGGCTGCCTACAACCGCTGCATATCCCAGGGGACACTTTGCATGGAGAGGTGGCTGTGGGAAAAGTGAATGGTTGCTTCTACAAACCCTACACTCCCAACACGCTCCCGGAGTTCCCAGAACACCCGTCTCAGCTCTGCAGGACTGAAGCACGTCCAGTCACCCAGGGCCTGTCCCGCTGACACTGTGCCGTACTCAGGACTGGAGCTCAGACCTGGAGGTGCAACAACACGTACAGAGCAATGCTTCCCAGTCGCAGGACCCCAGGTTTCCCACGTTCATGGATAAAAACAATCCCAACACTCACCACTCCCCAAATGGAACTCAGTTCACTTGGAGCATGTGGGGACAGAGACCATGGTCATTTCAATCAAAAATGACACCTCAGCCTTCACAAGGCATTTGGGCAACATCCTCTTGGGCTTGAAAATAAGAGGAAATCCTAGTAATTGCCCTTAGAAGTCTCCCAGCAATCCACACCTGCCTGTCACCGTGGCCTCCCCGGTGAGATGCTTCCTGCCCACCCTGGAGCCAGCCCTGGCCAGCACCAGGCCCATCATCGCCTCCATTTCTCTCACAGCTACAGCTTGGGACCCATCAGGCCACCAGACCTCCTCCCTGATGCCAGCGGGATGAGCCTGGGCTAATGTCTGCAGCATTCTCTAAAGTCCTGATCCCTGCCCACGGCCCACGTCCATGGGATTGCATTGGGACTCAGTTTCCCTGGCCAGCACTCCAGGACCCTGTGACACCTGCAGTGCAGGCACCCTGCGTATGTTTTTCCAGTTCTCTTCCTGCTCTACGTCTCTTTCCTTCCCTCTTCCTTGAGGGCGCTGGCCAAGAGCCACCCGCTGGTCTGGACACTCCCAGCAAGCCTGCTCGTGGGGCTCTCGGTTGTCGATTTAGGAAACCACATTGCCAAGGCCCTAGACCCACACGCTGGTGAGCGCTGGCCTCAGAGATGGCAGGTCCCTGCGTCCTGTGGACACGTGTCCACCCTAAGTCCTTCCTTCTCAGTTCTGAGAAAACCCACAGTGGCTAAGCTGAGCTCTGATGCAGGCGCCACACCGTGGGCACAGCTCAGGGCTAGCAGACCCCCCCGTTGTACAGAGGGAACGGAGCTACAGTGAAAGGATAGGCTCCCCCCCAACACTGTAACTCCTCCTACATGAGGAGTTACCTGGGGGCACCTGTCCGTCTGGCCGGCTGTGGACCACTGGCGCCTAGCACAATGCAGGTAAGAGGAATACAAGAATATGGCGACATTTCCGGCTTTCCAGTTATTTTACACGATAATCTCAGGCATTCAGGGGCCCTGTGGGAGCATTTCCAGATTACTCTCTTTCCAGAAGGAAAACCAAGACAGCAAACAGCTCCCTTGAGACTCGAGGGAGCGAGGGCTTGGTGCCTGGAAGCACCATCTCTCTCTTTCCAGCAGCTGCAGGGTGTTGCCGGGGCAACAGATGGCTGTCTGACAGGATGCAGCAATTTAACTCTTACTCCACACAAAACACGAAAGAGAGAACGATGTAACAGATGTTCCTGCTTCCGACGGTTCACGCGACAGAGAGGAGCGTGTGTTGCATCTGGTCTGGGCGAGTAAGGCATTTCCGACTTCCACATGGTGCTGTCTCCCGCCCAGCAGGTGTGGGCGCCCCGTTCCCTGGGAACCCAAGAATGGTCCTCAATATCCCAAATACTAGGATTCCTCAAGGGCACCAAACTCCCCTCCCAGGCCAGGCTGAGGACACTGAGCGGAGATCCTTTTAAGGTGCAACAATGCCAGAAGGCCTATCGTCAGGCTCTCAAACTCCCATGTGTCAGATCAGGGGTCATGGTGGGTGGTGCTAGAACACAGATTCCCGGGCCCCACCTTCAGAGTTTCAGATTCAGTGTGTCTGGGGTGGGACCCAAGAATCTGTACTTCTAACAAGTTCCCAAAGGATGTTGATCTGCTGGACCGGGGACTACACTTTGAGACCACCGGTGTATATAACCTTGCCACTCAAAGCCAGGTCCTGTACCAGGAGGGTCAGTACAACCTAGAACATTTGTTAGGAATGCAAGTTCTCAGGCCCTGTTCTCAGAACTCTGCAACAGAATCTCTGTTCTACTCCGGGGCCCAGAGTTCCAGGTTTCAGCAGCCCTCCAGGTGATTCTGATGCACAGTGATGTTTAAGAAGCACTGGGCTAGGACAGCAGTTCTTAAAGCCCCGCTGTGTATCAGAATCACCGGAGAACACTCAAAGGGCCCAGGCAGCACTCCAGGCTCTGAGGGTGGGGTGCAGGCCTCCGTCGTGTGTAAAGCTCCCCAGGTGATTACAATGCACAGCCCAGCTTGAAAACCACTGGTCTGGAGCTGGCCACACAAGTGTGGTCTCGGGAACAACGGCATCAGCCTTCCCCCAGAGCTGGTTAGAAATGCAGCATCTCAGGCCCTACCTCTGCTGCACCAGACTCTGCACTTCAATGACATCCCTATGCACAGTCAAGTTCAAGTTCCATTGATGCAGAGACCCCTGCTGCGCACACCTATTGGTAGTATGAGCTATGAACAAAGCATTTGTCTTCCCTGAGCCTCAGTCGACTCATCTGTAGAATAGGTTTACTGCATAAACCAGGTAACCATGCATCCCTCCCATAGTTGTGCGATACGATACCTCATTGCAGGGGCTTGATAAGTCTCCACGGGAAAACTTCCAGACTCCCAGAGGGCACCACGCACCACCCCTGAGCCCTTCCAAACTGCCTTGGTCCCCTTTGGTCTAAGGCTGTTGCTCCTTGGAGCTCAGCCAGGAGGCTGGAGCTAGAAAGGCTGGGGCTGTCCAAGGACACCATGCAGTAGGGGGCTCCCGAGACCAACTCGGAGATGCCAACACCAGGCAGACAGACCAGAAGCTGGGGAAGGGCTGTGGCCACAGGAACTGGGAAGGCAGAGAAGAGGTGAGAGAGGCAGGTTCAGAGTAGCAGCAAGGAGGGAGGGCACGGCTGGCTCGGCACCAACGGGCGAATGTGGGCTCTCAGCCCTCACTCCTTCTCCAGGAGGCTCCTGAGCTCCCAGTGGGTAGGGGGAGGCTGAGGCTCTGGCTGGACAAGTGCACTGAAGGGCACACTAAGGGGTGGAGGCTCCCCACTCAGAGCAGCCCCAGGAGCCGAGGGGAGCAGCGATGGAGAACACCCACGCTCCTCACCTCCCCGGGCCCCACTCACAGGCATCTGCTGCTTCTCAGAGGCCTGTCTACGGCTGGGGGGGGGGGGTCATTCTGTTGCTGCTTCCTTTGTTTTTTGTTAATCTTCACCTGAGGATATTTTTTCCATTGATATTTCAGAGACAGTGGAAAGGAGGACTGGAGAGGTGAGAAAGAGAGAGAGAGAAAGAGAGAAACATCGATGTGAGAGAAACACATCGATTAGCTGCCTCCCCCATGCACTCCAACCAGGGCCGGAATCAAACCTGCAACCCAGGTGTGTGAACTTGATTGGAATTGAACCCATGACCCCTTGGTCCAAGGGCTGATGCTCTAACCACTGAGCACACCTTCCAGGGCCCGTTGCTCCTTCTTGTGTCGAGGGTCTGTCTTCTTGGGATCCTTGTGCTCAAGAGGGTGACAGTACTTCTCCCTGTCCAGCCTGGCAGCTGGGGTCCCTGGCTTTCCTTTCTCCCTCCTGTCCACTAAAGAGACATCACTCACCCATTTAAAATTAAGAACAGAGAGCCTATCATTTGAATCAATAAGTACATAAATAAATGAATAAAACCAAAATTACAGGTCTCTTTCAGTTCCTGCAGTGCTCGAATCTTCCAGATCCTTTCCCTGCTCTGTGCCCCAGGGGGCTGACCTGTGTGGACCACATCTGTCCGGGGCTCCCTTGCCCTCTTCTGGGTGGGGTTAGTCAGTGGGGAGCAGGAGCGGGAAGTCGGGGTGGGGTCAAGCTATGTCCCTGACTCGGCTTCTGTGGTGGCCCCTGTGCGGAGCTGGCTGGGGAGGGACCGGAGGGCGCCATCCAGGGCTGGAGGTGCAAGCAGCTCCCCACCAGTCCCAGCTCCCCCCAGACGCTGCACCAGCTCTTGGTGTTCTGCCTAAGATGTGCCCACGTCTTTATTCGGTTCTTCGCGGTTACCAGCTTGAGAGTGCTCACTGTTTTCCTGCCTGGCACGCTGTTCAGGGACGAGAAAGAGGAAGGAGTTGGAGGAGTGTGAGGAAAGGAAAACGAGGGGGTGGTGAAGAAGAAGCTAAGGAGGATGCTGAAGGGAAGAAAGAAGGAAAGGCTCTCCGCTTGGGGTTCCAGTGGACGCCGGGCTGGCCGTGGGGGCTGCGGGACTTGGGGACGCCACCTGTGCACCCCTCCAAAGTGCTGACTTGCCCTCCAGTGGCTCCTCCTCTCTACGATCAAAATTGTTATCCTTTCTCTTTAACTTTAATCTTAGTGTGTTAAATGAAGACCTATTTTCCACTTGGAAGTTGAAATTGAAGGTGAAAAGGGGGGAGAAGGGGTCTGTGTGTTTTTAGAAATATCCTTAGGGGGTTAGAGCAGTAGGTGCCAGAATCACTCAGAAACTACCTCTAGAAATTCTTACATCCCAAGTCGGGGTTGGGCCTTGAAATTGGGATTTTCACAAGCACCCCAAGGCTCCCGAAGCAGGGGGTCCCAGATGCCACTGTGAGAGACTCCAGCTGAGGTACAGGCCCCCTGCGTCTCGAGAATACACGCGAACGGACATTTGTCACCTCCTTGCTCTTGGAGACGGCCCAGACTCTCAGAAAGCATGTTCTAATTTTTGCAAAACAAGCTGAGCCTGGTTAGAGATGTTACCTAGTGGAATCCAAAGGAACTCAGTGAAAAGGACTGTTCAGGAATAGATTTAATTAAACATTTGCAGGTGAAAGGTCTCCCTGTGAATCTAGCAGGACAAGACAATTCTGGGTCCCTAACCCCACGCTGGCAGCCCAGCCGCAATGCACAGCTCTGTAGGAAAGCGAAGGTGGGGTAAGCCCAAAGGAAAGTGTTGAGACAGCGTGAAGGGCTAGACGGGGGTCATTAAGAAAGGCCAAAGGAGCCCTGGCTGGTTTGGCTCAGCGGTTAGAGCATCGGCCCGAGGACCAAAGAGTCTCAGGTTTGATTCTGGTCCAGGGCACATGCCTTGGTTTCAGTTCAATCCTGGGCCCTAGTCAGGGTCGTGCAGGAGGCAACCAATCTATGTGCCTCTCTCACATCAATGTTTCTCTCTTTCTCTCTCTCTCGCCCCCTCCCTCCCACTCTATCTGAAGATAAATGGAAAAATATTTTTGGGTGAGGATTTAAAAGAAAGGCCAAAGGAACCCTGTGAATTCAGCCTAAGACAAGAATTTCATAACATTCATAAATACGAAGGCCCACTGAAGAGAAAATGAAAATGCCCCCTGTCCCTTTCACTGAGGGCTGAGCTCAAGAATGCAGCCCAGACCCCTGCCTGGGGCCACCTGACACAGTGGTGCTGTCCCCTTAAGGGCTTAGGTAACTCTCACCCGACTGGGATGGTCTATCCGCAGTCCAGCAAAGGCAGGATTCGCCGGGTGGCCTTTGTCCAGCCTTTCACCTCTCCAAGGGAAAAAGGCAAATGTTGCCCCTCAGTTCTCAAATGGGTTTTTTACAAAAATGCCACGCTGACCCTGGATGCCCACAGAGCCTGCTGAGGCTGCCCCACTCAGTGACAATGCCCATCACAGCCCTAAATGCTCCCAGCTCAGGGCCTGGCTTACAAAGGATTTTGTGGGGCCCTCTGGGGTCAGGCGGTGGGAACAGCACATGATCTCCCCGCTCCGCACCACCGTGGCCGACGACAACACCACTGCCTGGCCATGTGGTTCTAGGGGGAAGACGGCCACGTTCCGGGATTGTGCGAATGCACATGCCATCCTGAAAGGGCAGGGGACCAGGCCTTGGCAGCAACACAGTACGGAGTGGCCTGGGGGTGGAGCCTGAGTACTAGACCCAAATCCGCCCCCACGTACCTGCTTTGTCGTCACAGGCAGGAGGTGACAGCCCTCTGCCCCTCAGACTCCTGTCTGCAACACGAGGGCGTTGGACCAAACATTTTCTCAGATCCTGTGGCCTGAATTCTGCATGTCGGAAACCTAACATACAATTCTACAAATAGTTATTGAGTGTCTAACAGGTGCCTGCACTGTCCTAGGTGCCAAGGCACAAAGTCTCAAATTAAAAACACAACAGGCCCTCCCCAGAGAGTTTAAACGGGAAATGATCAGAACCCAGAAATGCACCCAACTCCCACTGGGACCTCTGAGGCTCGCGACATACAGCACATTAACTGCTCGTTCCTGAACATTCTCCACGTTATTCCTGAGATTATTCACTCGTGTGCTGGGCCTCAGTTTTAAATCAGGTAACATATGCAGAGTATATTATTTTAACCACAGAAATGCCTTCCCTGGGATAAAATTTAATGTGTTTGCCCTCAGATTTTGCGAGGGTGCAAAATGAGAGCTGTCCATTTGAAAAAGTGTTCTGTAACAAAATTTCAGCCAGACATTGTTTACTTCTGCCTTTCACTTAAGGACTCAGATAATAAATTCCTTTGGTGCCAGAAAGATATCATTCTCTTAAGAAACACCTGAAGTACCCTTTGATGAGAGAATATGACATGTTTCCCTTTTCGCCTCAGCTGCTGGGAAGCTCAGTGATAAATTGAACACTCAACTGTAGTCACATTCAACTTGGGGACCTAGCACATCTATTCTTGGCCTCTGGTGACTGGGTTTCTATTCTGTACTCTTTCAGGTTTTTGTTGTTGTTCCTGTATAGTTGTGAGCAGGCTTGATACGTTCTGGAATGGAGCGGGGGGGAAATTCCAGGGAGTCATAGAATGTGAAAACTGAAAGAGACCTTCTCTTGGGCCAAGAGAAAGTACGTGACTTATCTAATGGTTTGTGACTAGAAGGGAATTCAAGTTAAGGCCCAGTCGCCCTGCCCAGTGGTGCTAGCTACCTTCACCGTTTACGTTGTTCTCTGGGAACTGTGGCCATACCCCCTCCTGCCCTTGACAAGCTGAGATCCCAAACAGAGAAGGGACATAAGCTATGGGGTGACTGCTGGCTGCCCTCCCTACATACCATCCCGTGTCCTCTTCCTTGGACCCTGGGCCAGCATGGAGACAACTGTGAGAATGAGTAACTGGCCCAATCGGACACATTTCCATCATTTCTTGCAGCAGGTGACAGATACAATACAGGAGCTATTTTTAGGGCCAAATTTTTTATTCTTGATTTCCAAAAATAGATGAGCCAGCCCTTTCTCCTTATGACACTCACTCCACTTCTGGTAAGTCCCACCAGAATCTGATCCCAGAAGTGGCATTCAGTGACAGGCATCAGTACCATGGACTGGTTATTAAACGTGTTAAAATACTTCTGTACTGAGTACTAACTAGCCACTGGTTGGAACTCCCTGAGCACCTCCACCCTCGACCGCTCTGGGGTTGTCCTGGCCCAGCAGGGCTCGGGGTACGTCCCTCCTGAGGAGGTTGGCTGGTGCCTCTGTCTCAGAGTTTGTTCAATATTTTGAATATCAGCCTAGCCCCAACAGAACAGAGTTTTCGAGGAGAAATAACAGAGCTTTCGTGGAGTTTGGAGTTTGACATGAGACCAGAGTTTGAGTGTCTGTTTTGCTAATTACCATTGTGGGACTTTGAGGAAATCATTCAACCTCTCTTGGGACAATGTCTGCCTTATAGAGCTGATAGGAGATAAATAGAACATAAACGTAAAAGTGCTTAGTAACCCTAAAAGGGCTGCTGGTTATCATTGAGTCACACGGCCATGGGAATGAGTGAGCTTGTTAAAACTGCACCAGAGGAGAGTGAGACACTAAATGTGGTCTGTGCACATGATGGACAGTATTCAGCCTTACAAAGGAAGGAAACTCGACACCTGCTACATGGATGAGCCTTGAGGACATTACGTTAAGTGAAATAAGCCAATAGCAAAAGGACAAATACTCCATGATTCCACTTATATGAGGTACCTAGAGTTGTCAGCTTCACAGGGACAAAAATAGGATGGCGGTTGCCAGGGCCGGGGGAGGAGGGATGAGGTGTTACGCACTGAGTTTCAGTTTGGGAAGAGGAAGTTCTGGGGATGGATGGAGGTGACGGTTGCCCAACAATGTGAATGTACGTCACCACTAAACTGTGTGCTTAACAATGATTAAGACGGTAATGTTTGTTATGTGTATTTTACCACCATTAAAAACACTTTTTTAAAAAAAATCTTCACCCAAGGATATTTTTCTATTTATCTTCAAATAGAGTGGGAGAGGGAGAGAGAGAGAGAGAGAGGAAGAGAGAGAGAAATATCGATGTGAGAGGGACACATTGACTGGTTGCCTCCTGATAAACTGCAACTGAGGTACGTGCCCTTGGCCAGAATCAAACCCGAGACTCTGGTCCACGGGCCAACGCTCTACCGCTGAGCCAAACCGGCCAGGGCAGAAAAAACTTTTAAAAGAACTATTCCAAGAGTCACACTCCACAGGTCCCAGGAGAGACCAGGCGTGCCTCTGGGAGGAACAGCCCCAAGTTCTTGTGCACTGAGTTTGTAGCATGTAATCTGGTTATTCAGTAACAGTTTTGCCTTTTCTCATTTCTTGAGAACGTGTCTGATAGATAAGCCTTAAGATGAGATGCTTCTGGACCAATAGGGTATTGCTGTCCATTATTCAGAAGTGTTCTTTGAGAACACGCATCATAGGGCCAGTGTTTCAATGAACAGGAATTGATGGAATACCTATTTCGAAAGAATGAACTTGACCCATGTTATAAATTGGGAATTTAAAGGAACTCATCAGTAATTGTCATAGATAGCCCAAGCATAACAAAACAACGTGGAGGAGAAAGGATGCTACATTAGCCTTTCCTCCCAGGACATGCCCACTGCCCAGGGAGCCTGCAAAGGGTTCCCCTACATTTAGGGTCCCCTAAGTATAGGGTTCTCTAGGTGCAGTGCTCCAATCTGAGAAAAAGAAGGAGTGATACTAGCTGAGCCTCAATGTACCAGACTTTCCCACACAATTTTTCATTCAATCTTCCCAACCATCCTCTGAAACCTATTTTATCCCCACTTCATAGATGAGAGGGAAGGCATAAGTCTACTGATATTTCTTATTTCTTGAATGCCCACTTTTGGTTGGTACAATGACTAAATGCTTTCCAAATGGTATCTCATTTTTTCAAAAAGTATTATCATTCTGTATTTTTTTTTTTTTTACAAGTAGGAAATTGAAGCTTAGAGAGGCTAAGCCATTTGTTTAAGGTCACACAGCAAGTGAATGATAAGGCCAGATTGGAAGGCATATCCTTCCAAGTGCCCAGTGATCTTTCTCATTACGTCCCAGTTGCTGCTGTGAGCTGGTGGGGTGAGGGGAGGAGTAGGAACCTCAGGAAGAAGGTACGTGGCAGCTAGTCGGGGCTCCACAAATGCTAGCAGACTCTGATGTGCTAGTTTTAAGAGAAACCCATGCTATACACGTCTAGTTTTAAGAACTAAACCAGGAATTAGAGTGAAACACCTCTCCTTAGGAACGTGAGATGAGCAAGGCCTGACTGGAGGACTTTTAACTCACAGAAAGATGGATGGGCAGAGAGGAGAGTGCCATCGTCACAGAATGGGACCAACATTGCTGGATCCTTCCTGGAGTTTCCTTTCAAATTACTGAGTGGGCAGCAGACAGACAGAGCCACCAGCACGGGGCCAGCAGCAGATGCACCCAGGCGAGGCAAGGGACCTCCCCCACAGTCCTAAACCTGGACCACGGGCCCTGCCAGACCCCAGTCACTGGGCAGCTCAGCCGTATTCTGGGCTGCCTCCTTTTGCAGGGAAATTTTATTTTTTATTTTATCCCCACCCCCAGCTTTGGTGGTGCAGAGGGTGATAGGTGAATAGCTGGATTACCATTTAGAATGCCTTAAAACGATGTCCCTTTTATCCTCATTCTTCCCCTGTCCCTCTTGCCAAGGAGTGTTACCCTGGTGAGATTCTACTTCTTCTACAGCAGCTGGTTTCACAGGAAAAGGTTCCGTCTGTGGCAAGTGGCAGAGGAAAGACCAAAGAACTCAAGGCCAGTGCACTGGGATTCAGGGGGCGAGGGGGACAGTGTTATGGGATGAATGTCTGTGTCCCCCCGAATTCATATGTTGAAGCCCTCACCCCCAATGAGATGGTATTAGGAGGTGGGGCCTTTGGGAGGTAATCAAATTGAAATGAGTTCATGAGGGTGGGACCTCCATGATGAGATTTGTGCCCTTACAAGAAGAGGGAGAGCACTCAGTCTCTCTCCACCACACACACAGCGAAGGCCCTGTGTGGACACAGTGAGAAGGTGGCCATCTACAAGCCAGGGACATGGTCCTCACCAGGAACTGAATCAGCCAGCACCATGATCTTGAACTTCTAGCCTCCAGAACTGTGAGAAATAAATGCCTGTTGTTTCAGCCACGGAGTCTGTGTTTTGTCAGAGCGGCCTGAACAGACCGAGACAGGTGAGGAGATGCACACGGTTTCACTGAGGAGCGTGAAGAAGTTCTGAGACCGATGATGGTGATGACTGAACAACAGTGTGAATGCACTTAATGCCAGAGAACCCTACACTTCCATGTGGTTACGATGGTGCTTTTTTATGTGATGTATATTTTACCGCAATTTAAAAATTTTAAATTAGAAAAATAAGAATGCCTGGGTTCAGATCCCAGCTATGTCACTTGCTGGCACGTGACCTCTGGGAGCTGCTTAGCCCCTCTGAACCTCAGTGTCTTCTTCTGTCAAGTGGTCCATGACTGCTCAACCTGGCAAGTCTCCAGCAGTTGAGCCAATAGCTACAGGGGACCAGGGAGGACCCAGCTGCCACATGCTGGCCAACAGTCCCCTTGGCTTCCCTGGGATGGAGAGTCCTGGAGGAAGGGGTGTGACGCCTGCTTCCCCACCCCCCTCTCATGAGGAGGCAACAGAACTGCTTCTCCCACAAAGAACACACAGCAGCCTTGAGGTGGACCGCTGCCCAGGAATAAGTCACTCGAGCATTATCCGTCAGCTCTCAGCACTGTCGGGTTCCAAAGTGGCAATGAAAAGCAAACAACAGCCCGACAACATATTTCCAACCTCCGTCCTCGGAGTGGGCCAGAGCCTGCGCTTCCCCTCTGCGGGAGTGTTCCCGCGCCTGCGCCCACCAGGCTCTGGAAAGCAGCTGAAAGGAGGAAAATTACCTCCCTGCTCAGGCCCACGCCCGCAGCACAGCGCGGTGCTCTTGCTGATCTGCGGGATCCTCCGTGGGCTGGAGGTAAGGGGAAGACTCGGTTCCAATGATTTTTCTCAATAAAAAGGGAAGCACAGCCTCCTGCAGGAGCACTGGCTGGGGAGTCAGAAGGCCAGGACTCAAACCCCAGCCCCGCAGGGGATTGGTCAGGAGCTGACGCAAGGCAAGTCAGATGGTCTCTGCTCAGGCTTGGCTGCATCCACCGTGCTCTGTTCTGAGAGGCTTGGATTCGAATCCCTCCTCTGCCACAGGGACCATCCATCTCTGAGTCTCCCTCATGGGAAACATGAAAGTGTCCACACTTGCCCCCAGCACTGCACGAGGATTTATGAAGCTATGAAGGAAAAGTATATTTGTCGAAAGGAATAGAAGTAAACGGGCCCAGCAAAGGGCCCAGCATGGCCCTCCTTCTCCCCCTCTACCATCCTGTATAACGGCAGAGGCTGCATGAATGGAAGTTGCCACAGAAAAGACACGAGTCACAGAGAGCCAGGGGACCTCGAACAGCACCTGGTCCAGTCCCCATGCGCAGGACAAGAAGCCCTGAGCCAGAGGAGCAGGCGTGGACGACCTCTGCATCCCTCCTGTCGTGTGAGGCCATCTGTGTGCACTGCTGTCTCCACCAAACTGCCAGTGACTTTAGGACAGCAGTCCCGTGTTCATTCACCCAATAAATGGCTTTGGGGTCTGTTAGGTGCTAAACAGGGGTGCATGAGGATGGAAAGAGACACCCTGCCTTCAGCAGCTGCAACTCCACAGGCCAGGAAGAGCAGTGGCACGGAGTGCATCTCATCTCTCTTTATTCTTGTGCTCGGCGCAGAAGAGAGCCCAATAAGAGTTTGTTGAATGAATGAACGTCACCAAAGTCATTGAAGCAGCTTAGTGGCTTCCTTATTCCTAAACCAGCTCACTCACTGACTTCCTCACTCTTTTTTTCTCTCTCTCTCTCAGACCAGGCTACCTGGGACATTTTTCAATTAGTTACTTTGACCATTAATGCCTCCAAAACTGACATAGCATCCCGGAAGGCAGAGCACATCGGCTGTCTAGGAGCAGTTTACTGAGGACTCAATGAAACAGGACCAAGTGTGGTCATGACCAAGTACGTGTGCCATCAGCGCTGAAGCTTACAGATGCCCCCCACCCTCACCGCCCCCCAAGGCAGGTCATTCCTCTCTTGCTTGTCTCATTCACTCCATCACCCTCCTGAGGCCTGGGCCACAAAACATTGACTGTCTACCAAGGTGTATGGATGCCTCCCAAAGGGAAATGAACTCCAAAAGGTTCAAGTGACATACCCCAAATCACAAAGCTAATAAGATTTTCTGAGGTCACATCCAGGATCCTTAGTTTCCCCCATGAGACCTCATCTCATTGAAGGTCCCATGAGGAGCAGCCCTGCAGCCTCCCCAGGACAGCTGCCACCACAGAGGTTGTCCGGCTAGCACCCTTGTTGAACTAAGGTGGAACCCAGGGAGAGTGACCTGCCAGAGGCCAGGCAGGTGCTCCATGGTGGAGCAGAATCTAGAACCAGTGCTTCTGGGCCATTAGTTCCGCCCCATGCAACACTGCCTCCTCTTGGCCATCCGGAGAATACATTGAAGAATGACAAGAAAATATCCAGATCACTGTACAGGTTAAGAAACAAGAGACTTTTTTTTTCACCTTTTCACCAACCATTGTCACCCCCATAAATTCAATAAAAAAGAAACAAGAGCATGTCTGATAATCCAGTCTGTCAGTGGGCCTTGGGAGGCAGTGAATCCCATCACTGGAGGAATTTGGGATGAGACTAAGTAACAACACTAGATTCGATTTAAAATATGTAACAACGATACTGTACCAACATCAGCAAATCAGCACCCACATCTTTCAGCTACCAGGACAGTGGGGCCTGTGTGCTCCAAATTTATTATCACTTTTGTCACCACTCTCAGAGTGGGTATGAGTGCTCATGTCCCTCCGTTGTTAAGGGATCTATAATTGAGGCTGGTCCTGGCAAGGAGACAGCAAAGGGTCATGGTACATGATGGGACTTTGAAATGAGTAACTGAGGAAAGGTACTTGTCTCTGTGACTGGGAATAACATTGACCTCCTAAGTTTGAGAAAGGATTAGATGGGCTAATTTTTTAAAACTGATATCAGAGTGCACAGTAGACCCTCAACTAATGGCAGCGGTTACTTCATTGGCTGATGGTGATAGGGGTGATGACTTCAGGACATGGCTTTTTGGAGCAGAAACTGTCATCCACATCACTCCAACTTCTGGATTTTGCTCTTTCGACTCAACATCTGAAACCTAAAGGGTCCACCTTCTTGAGCCTCCTTCCCATTCATTAGAGGGAATGAAGGAAATGGAAGGGAACTGGTCTCTGGTTCCTGGGTACCACCTGAGGTCCCTGTGACATCCAACAACTGTCTAGCCCTTCCCCCACTATCACCTACACCTTAACTCACCAGATTCAGAACCGATTTATAGGAGAGAACAGATTTATTGCCTGATATGCATATTTAATGACCTTCAAAGATAGTTCATAAATACGCCATGCCATGTATTGGTATTTAATGTTATGCATTAATTAATAATTTTTAAGCCATCCAACATTTGCCGATTTGAAAAACTTAATATCACTTTCAATAACTCTTGTCAAGACTTAATACATTTCCATGGATTTATACATCCTGTGAAATGCACTTCATCTCCAACAAATTAAATAATGCAGATGATATGGTGTGTGTAGGGGAGGGTGGACACTTTTTTAAAGATGAATTTAATAGGAAATAAGTGTATTTTACCACTTGAGCTTTTTATGAAGGACCCATATGCATTCTCTTCCAAAAAAGAGAGACAGGCACCCCAGACCCCCCACTCACGGTAGCTATTCTAGATGCAGTGTCAGCCTCTGACCTTAACACAGACGGAAATGTGGTTCCTCTCTCCCCTCCTGCCCCAGCTCTGTCTTCTCTTCTGTTATCAGTTCTTTGCTAAACAGAGGTGGCTACCCTCAGCCTCAGCCACTGTCTTCACAGGATAAGCCCACATCCCAGGCCTGACCCCAGCCAGCCGGGGTTTCTCCACCTGAAGCTGTGTCCCAAGCTCAGCACGCTGATGCTGCTACGGGGCTGATGCCCACTGGCCACCCTCCCAGGCCTCAGAGACAGCTGGACAACTCTCCCCTGAGACTGTCATTCTTTTGTCTAGAAAATCCACCTATGGCAGGACTAATTCTATCCATTATCCATTTGGTTTGAGACCCATGGCAGTATTTAAGGTGGGGCCAGTGGTAGCCTGAACCTAGGCTCAGCAGAGAAGAGTCAGGTAGAGAGGCATTTCCCAAACGGAGCCAGTAAGGCTTGGGAACAGATCAGATAGAAGGTGAGGAGGGCAAGGCTTTGGAAAGAGAGGAAGAGTTTTCAGGTGGGGGCCGGATTCAGCAGAACCCCATTAGCAGAGGGTTTGCATAGAAACAGTTTAAGAGCAAAAGATAGTCTAGCATTTCCAAACCTGAATCTAAAAGTTAATAGAATTATAAGCATAGGGATCTAGAATGAACCTCCAAATTTAGTCCTGACTGCACTTTCCAAGTAATAAGACATTCCTTTGAAAGATGTCCAGATAGTGACATTGCCCGGTTTCCATGTATACCTGGGTCTAGTGACCGACTACCCTTGTGTCCAGTCATTTCTGCCTCACAACTACATTTAATCCTTCACACTCTAGCTTAAGTCTGTCTTTGATTATTCCTTCTTTCTCCTGTGGAAGTGTCACCATTTTGTGGTTAATAACAGGACCTACTATTATATACAGATGTCATATCTCAAATCCAAATGATGGCTGAGGGGAAAATGGGCAAATCCATGAACTGTGCTTTTATTCCAAAAGCTAACTGTTTAGAAAAAGCTCATGGCTTGAATGAAGGCTATTCAGAATTCAAAAGGCTCATTGCTAAGCCTATATAAAGTTAGGCTCTTCTATCCAAATAGCCTTCCTGCACTAAAGGCTCCAGTCAGCACAGAAGCCTTGGTTGCTACCCTAGGTCAAGGCTGCCCCAAGGGGAAGGACTTTAAAGGCGGAAATGCAATCAGTCCATCCCAGCGAAGTCTGACAAGTCAACACACCTCCTCATGACATCTCTCCAATCAGCTCTGTTTCAGAGGCAAATGGCAGGTGGCAAAATTGATCTATGGCAGCAAAGTAAAGATAAATAAAAGATACAATGAGAACTGTACTTTCCCTTTGATTTCTCCCAGTTGAAAATCATTTCCAAGAAAGAAAATGGAATGAAATGCAGTTAAAAGAAAGAAGACAGTCTGGGGAGATTTCCTCTGAGTCCTGGCTTCTCTAAGATGCCATGGTATCATGCACTGAAAAGTGTCTGGCACATTAACTCTCCAGGCTTGGGTCCCAGCTCTAAAACAGAGCATGCAACGCTTTTACCAGCAACCCTCTCTCCCATATGCGTGCCTCTCCATGACTCCATGAATGGGCCCTACACTTTGTTTAACCCAGCCCCAAGGCTGGGAAGGAATTTTACTGGCTCTGTTGTGACAAGGAGAAAAATAGGAAAATTTTCTGTTCATTGTCAAGTTAGTGTTGGTGAAAAGACCACACCCCAGGAGAGCTTTCTGGAGTCCGTTTTACAAGCTCATAGGAAGTGACTCAGGTGCAAGTGTAGGAAAGAATCAGAAACTGACCTGTGACTGGAATTAGAGCCCCTAGCATTTCTCAAAGCCGTGCTGTGACCTTCGCCTGCAGCAGCTGCAGGGGGCGGGGTGGCTGGAGGAGGACAGTGTTTGGCAAAATAACTGGAAGGTGTTCAGAGGGAGCAGACCCTTGGCAGCGCCAGGTCTAAGGACAGGCTGGGAAAAGAGCACCTGGGGTGGGTTGGCCTCACTGGGATCCCGTTTCTGCTCCTTTCTAGCTATGTGACCTTAAGCAAGCCATTTAATTTCTCTAAGCCTGTTTTCTTGTCTGTAAAATGGGAGTACATACCAATGAACGTAAAGCTTTATTAAGAATCAAGTGAAAGAATATATATGAATATGTCTTGCGGTTTGTAAATAATGTTGTACAAATGTAAGCCCCGAAGTGGATTTAGAGAGAAAAATAATGTCATAAAATAAAACCAAGAAAAGTTAAAGGACAAAAAAATTAATTAATAATTGAGAAAAAAGGGAAGAAAGCACAAATGCACAAAATCAGAAATGGTGATGGGGAAATGTCGCAGAGACACAAAACATTACAGGAATCATCAGGATTTATTTGCTTTGTTCTACAAAGCCAAATCTGCAAACCTGAATAAGATGAATTATTTATAGAAAAGTAAAAATTACCAAAACAAACCTCTGGACAGATGTAAAAAGTAAAGAGAACAATTATCATAGACCAAAAGTTATCACAGAGAGGAACCTGCGGAAAAAAAACTGGACACAATTGGTTTTATAGAAAAATCCTATCTAATCCTTAAGAAACAGACAACCACAATGCTATTTAAACTATTCTAGAACATTAAAAAAAAAAAAGGAATGCTTACAAATTCCTTTATAAAACAAGCATAACATTGACATCAAAACCTAGAAAGACAAAGCATAAATAAAACTATAGACCAATCTTACTTAGAAATATTATTGCAAACTCTTAAATAAAACATTAGCAAACAGAACCCAGCAGCACAGTAAAAGAATGATACATCTTAGACAAATGAATCTTGTATTCCACAAATACGGAGATGTATTAAGAAATGTATTACCATAACTTTCCATATTAATGGATCAAAAGAGAAAAATCATATGACCATCTCCATAGATACTGAAAAGCATCAACATCCATTTCAATCAAAGTAAAACTCTTATTTTTATCTTAAAATATAATAAAAACTCTTCACACACACACACATACACACACACACACACACACACACACACACACACCCCTACCTCAACTCAAAGGCTATATTATGTTTATTTGGGAAACACTAGAGGTATCCCAAGATTGTCTATTAGCAATACATATTTTTAGCATTGGTATGAAGGTTCTAGTTAGCTAGAAACAGAAAAAGAGAGAAGTATAAAAATTGGA
This sequence comes from Tadarida brasiliensis, assembly GCA_030848825.1. Lineage (NCBI taxonomy): Eukaryota > Metazoa > Chordata > Mammalia > Chiroptera > Molossidae > Tadarida > Tadarida brasiliensis. Next base: position 40,936,841 of record CM061259.1, on the reverse strand, counting down.
AAAGAGAAGGTAAAATTATCATTATTTTCAGGTGAAAACTCCAGAGAATCATCCAGTCAGTACTGGAATCCAACTAGGTTGTTGAGTACGGAATTAATAAGCAGAAATGATCAGCTTTCCAAATAAAAGCAACCTGTAAATGAAATAAAATACTAATAATATAATAATAACACAAATTATAAAATACACGGGAATATACTTGTGAGGAAACGTATGTGAAGAAAACAGTAAAACTATACTAAAACTTAAACAAATGGAAATTTGCATCCTACGTTCTTGGATAGGAAGTCCCAATTGTAAAGATATCAAATTGTCCTGAAGTTAATCTGTAAATTTAATGTGACTCCCAATAAAAATACCAACAGATATTTGTTTAGCTAGATAAACTGAGTCTCAAATTCACATGGAAAAATAAAAAAGAATACTTAGGAAATTTCTGAATAAAATCGGAGTAATACGAAGAGACTACTGGTAGATGCTAAAAATTTTACAGACTTATCCAATAGTTAACACAGTGTAGTCCTGACAACATAAGATACAGATAGATCTACTGAATGGATTGTGAAGGCCCAGAAATAGACTAAAAAGCATATTGGCATATAATAAATGACAAAGGTTGCATTTCAAATAAGTGGGGAGGGGAACTAATTATTCAATAAATGATGGTGGCCCAGATCATTAGACTTCCCCTCTAGAATGTAAGTTGCATAAGGGCATAGATTTTTAATGTTTTCTTTGCTACTGCCTCCCCAGCTTCCAGCACAGCCCCTGGTGCAAAAGAGATGCTCAGTAAATTTTTGTTGAGTCAACAAGTAGATGCGTGAACCCAGTCATTCTCCCTGAGACATTTAGTGATTTAGACATTTGGTGATTCGTTTAGTGAACCTTGGTCTTCTTTGGAGTCTTTTGCTTTCCATTCTTTGGAAAGTCCCAGCAGACTTTACAGACATTATGCAGACATAGAGACACCATTTGGACACCACCACCATTTCCAGGAGAACTGAGAACCCCATTGTCATGCAAATGTAACCCACAATCTGAAAGAAGGGGGAGTTTAAGCTCAATTCCATTTTCCTCCGTCCCTTTTCTGCTATTTCATGCAAGGTGTATACAGAAATGAGAGCTGCTGAGGAGCAAGACCAGAGATTCTGTTACATACTACATACAAAAAGGGATATCTGGGCTTCTTCTCAGGCCTATCAGCGGCTCAGAGTCAAGAGGTGTAAAATGTATCCCAATCACAAACCATATGAGACAGGAGATCGCTGATGTCTGTATTCAATATAATTCTTCATAGCAGATCCATTTCAGTAATTGAAAGAAATTATGGGAAAAGAGAGAGGAGGTTAAAGTTTCAGCTCTCAAGGCAGCAGTGTGGCTGGAAAAATTGGTCCAATTCCTGGCTCTACTACCGGATGGATGTGCAACGTGCACTAAGTTCTTTAGCCACTCCGAAGTTCAGTCTTACCCATAAAACCAGGCCAATATCAGTGTCTACCTCATGGAACTGAAGTTACAAAAACTAATGAGATGATGGGAGTGCAGCACTCAGCATAGTGCCTAGCACACAGTATGTGCTCAAAAAGTATTATTAATAATACTGTGGTGATGCAGGGGGCAAAATACACATGTAAATGTCCTGTCTGGGTCACAGACTGTTAGAAAAAAGTGCTTCCTTATGAATGAGAAGTAGTCTGGCAAGGGTTATGGAAGCAATGATCTAGCCAAACTAGTCCTTTGTTCCTGGGATCTTTTGACTGGCATCTGTTTGCTACATGTGACAGAGTCAGATGAAATGTCACGATTCAGTCTATTCAGATGATCAGATGGGTCTGCAGAGTAGCTCTCACACCGGGAAGCGGGTTATGCTCACTGCAGTACTGTGTGATCTGCAGGAAATTATCATTCTCTCCTAGACGGCAGTGGCACTCCTTGTAAACACTGAGATCATGATTCGCCCCACTTTATCTAAGAGGTTGTAAAAGTGACAGACCCACTATGTTAAAACCAACAAGTTTTGTAACAGCCATGTATCTGAATGGGGAGTGGTTAGACTTGCAGAGTGATTTTCAATGCAGTGTTAGAAAAGAACTGTCCAGTACAAGGAGTGTCTATCCAGGGACTGCAGTATTAGAGTATAGTGCTGCTGCTGGCCGTGGTACTGAAAAACCTGCTCTGGCCCCCAACAGTAGCTGTCCATGGTCTCATCCACTGCAGCTCAGGCTTACTTCCAGTGTTCAAAGCTTGCTCTAGCTGAAAGTGCCGTCCTCTTTCCCTTTAAATTCTAGTTAGTTCTTCCTTGATCTTCTGGCTAATTGACTAGCTGGGGTCATTATTATTCAGAGGATTCAAAGTAGGTTCACCATGGCCGATCTGGCTCAGCAGTTAGAGGGATGGCCTGAGGACCAAAGGGTTGAGGGTTCAATTCCTGATCAAGGGCACATACCTGGGTTGCAGATTTGATCCCTGGCTCCAGTCAGGATCATTCTGGAGGCAACCAATCGATGTGTCTCTCTCACATCTATGTTTCTCTCTTTCTTCCCCTCCCTCCCTTCCACTCTATCTAAATATTAATGGGAAAACATTCTTGGGTGAGGATTAACAAAAACAAAAACAAAATAAATAAGGAGGAAGGTTCTATTTCAAGATCAGTTTGGATGTTAAGATCTGAATAAGATGAGTCTATCTTTTCTAGGTCCTTAGAATTGCCACAGGTCTTAATTTGCAGCAAAACTACAGCTCAAATCAGTATGAAAGCAGATTCTAGGGGACTTTTCACACAAAGAATGACCCAGGTTCAGGCACAGTTCTCTATCGACTTGAGTGAGAAGTCGGTGGTTAACTTCTGGACCCAGGTGAGACCAGATTATGATTTCCAGTCTAGATTTATTTAAAGGTAAAATTGCAGGATTACTGTTTTCAGTAACTGATCTCCACTATCTATCTTTTATTTGCTCTTTTTAAAAAATAATAGTTTATTGATTTTTAGAGAGAAAGGAAGGGGGGGAGAGAGAGAGAGAGAGAGAAGAGAGAGAGAGAGAGAGACAGAGAGAGAGAGAGAGAGAGAGAGAGAGAGAGAGAGAGAGAGAGAGACATCAATCAGCTGCTTCCTGTACGCCCTCTAATGGGGATTGAGCCTGCAACCCGGGCATGTGCCCTGACCGGGAATTGAACTAGCAACCTCTCGGTGCAGGGGATGACACCCAACCAACTGAGCCACAATGGATAGGGCTGTCTTCTATTCACTCTTAACTTTCTTTCCTCATCCTGTATAAGATAGCATTTTTCTTTTTTATTCAGGACCATACATCCAGATTGGAATCAGTTCAAACACTGTTCTTCTCTGCTTTTGCTTCCAAATATAAGGAATGGGTAAAGCCTAGTGAAAAAAAAATAAAAGTGGGAAAACAGAACTAGATAATTTCATTCTCCACTTACATCCTGGCTACATATTTCAGCTTCCTGTTTATAAACAGGTGGTTAACAACGGATGTCATGAGACAGCCATGTGATGGGTACAGCAGGAAGCACAAAACTGGGCAGGAGTCCCACCCACAAACCTTCACAATCTAAATACCAAGACCTGCACTCTTCAGGGAATGAAGATCTATAAATAGCAGAGTGATGATATCATCATCTTCCAGCCTGTTGCTGTTCAGCTGTCAATTATTTTTTAAAGAGCTTACAAAAATATTAATAGATGGTGGTAAATTCTATAGCACCATTTAAACACACACAGACACAGACACACACACACACACACACACACACACACACACACACACACCACAGACCAACAGATTTTAGTGGCTACTAATAGAATGAAGAGTTCATCAATCCAAAAGCCACCCCTCTGACTTCATGCTGAAGCTCTTGTGTCCAACTCGTCTCTAATGCCCTCTCCACACCTAGACGGGCAGGTGTGCTTCTCTTGACAACCCACTGGCACTATCTATAAACAAGGTCTCGGTTTCTTTAGACCGTAACTTGGGGTTCAACCTTAAATGAGTAGCAGCCTCTGAATCTTATAAACAGATCTGACGTGTTAAAGGGAAGTTTAATCTCTCTTGTTCTTATCATCAAGTGAGGCCCAGACTGGACATCAGGAGAAAGGACCTTGGAGTGGAGCGTCCACTTTCACATGACCTTGACCAGATTCCCTGACCTCCTCCAACCTGCTAACCAAGAAGTGGCTGCATTTCAAGCAAGTCAATTCTGCATCTGGAGAGAAAGTCTCCAAGAGGATAAGTGATACTGTGACTGTTTTGCAGGAGATGAGAGGAGGAGTGGTCCTTGGCGTACACCTGCAGCCCCTGGGAAGGAACCGCCAAATGGACCTCTGTGATCTCAAGTCCAGCTCCACGAAGTTCCCTAATGGTGCTGACCTTCAAGCTGACCTGAAGCAGCAAACCACCTCAGAAGGTCAGAGAATGTCACCTTTCCCTAGTGACCTTGGATCCTTATCACTTCTCTTAAAAATTGGTGTCTGATCTCCACTAAAAAATAACAAAGAGGAAGGGAGGAAGGGAGGCAGAAAATAGAGAAAATAATCTTCTGTAAAATGTATATGTGTGTGTATCTACATTTATATAAATAGCAACCACAATGGGACATGGAGGGGCACATGCTATTTTAAGGACAAGCTGCAGTAGTAAAGCAATCTCCTGAGTGATGCTACTTTCTGGCCGCACACCCGCGTCCAGGCAAAGCTGTGGTGCTTTTTATTCTAGTCACATTGAATGCCTCTTACAAATCCATCCATCTTAATCAGCACCTACCACTCGCAGCAGCAGCCCTGCAGTCAGGAAGCAGAGGAGCAGACAGCTAGAGAGGACAGGGTGTGAGGGCAGTGGCGAGAGGTGACGTCATAAAAGGAAGGAAGGAAGGAAAGGGGTGGGGAAAAGCTGGTGAGGTGGGGGAGGAGGCACAGACCCAGCTGTGAGGCCCCTCTGCCTCCGCCTCTCTCATTCTGAATGGACGCCCCTTTCATTGGTGTGCCTCTCAGCCAGGTGGAGGATTGAGCGATGAGCTGGCCCCAGGCCTGCGTCTTCAGGGTGGACACACTGCAATGCTCAGAGGTTCGAGCAGCAGGTGCCCCTGAAACTAAGCTCCCGATGCAGGCTGGACAGAAGGTGGTACCTAGTAGGAAGGAGGCTGAGTGGCTGTCTCCTGTGTTTTCCCTCTGCTCTGCTCCTTGTCTCAGCCTGATTTCACCCCATGCAGGAGTCTCTTTGTCATAGAGCACCCTACCCCACCCCCCAACTGACTCCTGACCTATTCATACACCCTGGCTCCTCCTCTGTTGTCCTTTGAAATGCACCCGTTGGAGTTTCAATCAGCCAAAAGCCTGGCTCTTTCAAAGGGTGCCTGGGGCTCCCCATCCAATTCAGCCTTAGCTACACAAGCCCAACAGCTGCAGCCTCAGTCCACACCATGCCAATCAGGGTGGGGTCGGGAATAATTCTGAGCTCAGCAAACCCTTGTGCCCACCTAGTCTCAGTCTGCTTCTATCATAAGGTCTAGATCCTGCTTGGTGCTTCACTTACTGCTACAGCCAGAACACAGTGGAAACTGTAGTTTCCTTGGCTGCGCCCCTGAAAAACCTCCCAGCCCCTGGGCCCTGACCCCAACTCCTAGCTGGGAGCTAAAGTCCCTCTGCAAAGTACCCATAATACAATGTGGTCCCCCACCAATGTGACCATGCCAGGGGGCTCCTAAGCAGTAAGTCCCCGGGGTAATCAGCACCAATGTGAACCAAGCCTGAGCTTGTCACATACCTTCAGACCCTGTTGTTTGGAGTCACTGCATTGTCCTCACTGGGTCAGTTCCCCAGCCTGGTTCCCAGCTTTGATCCTAAGGGCGGCACTCAGCTGAGCCCTCGGGAGTTTGATGCTTGCTTCCCAGGTAGGACTTGGCTGGAGCACCTGGGCTGGGACTAGCAGGGGTCTGGGCATCTCAAGGTTCAGGATTTAGTGGGAGAACAGCAGGAGGCTCCCTGCCAGAGGAAGGGCAATGGGGGGCTCTATGAGATGACTGTCCTCAGCCTGGTCACAAGGTCACAGCTGCTTTAAGGATCAAATCTTGAAACTAGACTCAACTATCAGAATGAAAAGCGACCTAAGTGTCACTTCCGCATTATCTCCACACTCAGGTGCCTCAGAGGCTTAAGGAGACTAATATTTCCTAAGTGCCTATTCTCGACTTATACATGCATTCCTCCATTGATCAGCAGAACAACTACAGGAGAGAAAAATCGCCCATTTTACAGATGAGGAAACTAACTCTAAAGACTTTGGTAACTTGTCTGAGCTTAAAAACTAATAAATGGTAGAGCCAGAATGCAAATAAAAATCTAATTCCTAAGCTCACGATGCCCCCCACCTCCACCTAGCCCAAGAAAAGGACAGAAAACCCATGGGGGTGGGGAAGGGTAGGTGGGTGGATGAGGATGCCCAGAAAACAAACTTCCTCTATCACCAGGTACATCTGTGTCAAGGCCTTTTTAACAGATAAGCTCTACCCTTGAGTTACATTCAACCGTCTCATGGCAAGGCCTCCTTGCATTTAGACAGTATTGTGTGAGAAAATCCTACAGCAAGGGGAGGGAGGCTAGACCACCATTGCAAGAAGCCACCCGCCTCCACAAGTAGAGACCATGCAAGATGTATGGACAAGAAAGCATTTTTGTCTTTGCTACCAGTGTATGCTGGTAAGAGATGGTAGATAAGAAAAATCAATTTGTGAGCTATTAAATTTGGGGTGTTAATTTGCAAGGCTGAACTAGAAATCGGGAAAGCTGCCTATTTGGAGGCTGTGGCATGCCAGGGGGTGAAATGAATGGAGAAAGAGGAGCCTGCTTGAGTGGAGATGCTACAAATGTGAGGGAGGTGGGCCTGCTGGAGGGTTGGTCCTTTGCCCGGGGAGTTGGGAGCTACATGGTCCCAGCAAGGTCCTCACAGCCATCCTTCAGGTCACCTTCAAAGACAGCGCTTTGGGGCATCCCATGCTCCCCATGACCAATCTCCTTAGGCTTTCTCAAGATGTTTCCTCGCGATGGATCCCACAGTTGACAGCCCTGAGGTTCTCACATCCTAAGGAAAGGGATACCTCCCCCCCACATCACCACTGAAATACTACACACCCAGATCGGGTCTCTAGCCTCTTTAGGAAGCCACTCACTTACTGAGATGCCTTGGAAAGTGCTGAGCACTCTGCAGAAAGGGAATCTAGACACAGTTACCTACATGCTTACACTGGATGCTGGAGAAGAGCTCTCCGCGTTAGAGAGTCCCCTGGGAACCCAGCTGGGCTTCTGCCTGAGGGGCTGTGGGTCTTTGGGGAACTTCATGGGAATGTCAGCATCCAGGGAAACCCTGTTCCATAACCAGAACCCTATCTGGGTAGGGCCAGGAGCTTTCACCTGCTTTTGCTCCAACTTTTCTTTCTCCTTCCTATTTATCACAGATGCCAGCTTCCTCCTGAGATCCTTTTGAGAATGACTTTAGTCCAGCCTGGATGGTGGCCAGTGCCAGGAAGAAGCAGAATGAGATGTGTTGGGGCAGGGGGCTAAGCACTGTGGCTGGGAAGGAGCAGGGGGATGACCTGCTCTGCCTACTGCATGGGGTAGTGTGAGGATTAAATGGAACTATGTCTATGTATCAGTCAGGGTTCTCCGAAGAAACAGGCAGCAGGATACATACAGATATACAGAAGAGGACATTGCTCAGAGGAATGGGCTCACACAGCCATGGAGGCTAAGAAGTCCCGTGATATGTAAGCTGGAGAACCAGGAACGCCGGTGGTGTGATTCTTTCAGTCCAAGTCCAAAGGCCTGAGAACCAGGGGGACTGATGTCCAAGGGCATCAAGCAGGGAGAGCAGATTCGCCCTTCCTCTGCCTTTTTGTTCTGTTCAAGCCCTCAAGGAAACTGCCTGAGGCTCACCCCCATCACCGAAGGCCACCTTTACTCAGTTCACCGATTCAACTGCTGCTTCTCATCCAACAGCAACCTCACAGACACACCCAGAAATAATGTGTTACCAGCTCTCTGGGCACCTCTTAGCCCAGTCAAATGGACACATAAAACTAACCATCACAGCCTAAAATCTCTACAAAAGTCAGTTTGTTCTCTAGTCAGCTCTCCACCCAGGTGCATGCTCACCCATACGACTAGTAGTACTGGGTCCCAGTGATCAGGAATTAGTGTGGTGTTCCACTGTTCAATGGGATTTGAGAGATTATGCAGCTGTCCACACTCACACTCACCATTCATCCGTCGCCCACAGGTTTCACACCTCCCCTCACTGGTTTGGCTCCGAGTGTTGAAATCCCTTTGACATCTCTTCTCATTGGGACTAATGACAGACTGATCTATACTGGCCATGTGTCCTCATAGAAGTCACCCTCTTGGGCCTCAGTCTCCTTATTATGTGATAATGGAGGCTGACACAGATCCTCTCTAAGACGCCTTTCAGGACTAAAGTCCTGGGAGTCTATGCTACAGACCCACACAAATATAAGTGGAGAGAGAACTTCTAAAGGAAGCCATGCTTAGGAAGTCATGTGCTTTTCTTCAGTAACACTATCTGCTATCAGCTTCTCAGATCAATCATATTTCTCATAGATATGGACTAAAATAGACCTTTGTAACTCACTGTGATTTTCTGTTTCTATGGAGGCTTTTCCAGTGGTGTGTGGAACAGCGGGCATGCTGAGCTTTGCACGAGCCAGGTGACCAAAGCTCTGGAAGGCACTTTCCTCCTTTGTCAGTGATTTCTGTCTCCTGACAATATTTTCTGACTGCTCCCAGTTAATTGGAGGAAAGGCTTTCCGTTGCTTTTCTAGCGTCTCTGCTGTTTTCTTACTTTCTTCACATAACAGCCGAAGTTTAGCGTAAAGGAACAGAGCACATCTCTATGTTGCTGAGAGCAAGAAATAAAAATTTCCCAATTACAGGTTTCCTTCGCAATTTTCCCCTTTGCAGAAAAACAAAACACTACACCCACCCACCTCCACTCTCTCAGTTTTTTTATCTTCTGTAGACAAAGACAGTGTACACGGAAACATTCGTGTGCTGTTGTGCAAAGATGGCTTCAGTCCATAAGAAAGGGGCTGGACTTATGGGAAAAGGGAAGCAATAAGCAAAGTCTTTCCCCACCAACCGGACAGCTGCAGGCTCCTGCACACACACACACACACACACACACACACAGCACAACCTTCCTAACCATTTGCACCTTCTCTCCAGGGAGGACACCCATGTGTCCATAGTTTTTCTCTAAAACCACCTCATCTGTACTGACTTTCATCATATCTTATATATTGTAAGTGACTCCACTCAACAAAGACTTAGGGAGCGTCTGGTATATGCCAGGCACTGTGCTCGGCCCAGCGACTACAGCAACAACAGTAACGCCCTGTAAGTAGCTCGTCCTTTCTGTGCGCCAGATGCTGTTCTGAGAGCCTGACATGTTCCAGCTCACTCAATCCCCATAACAGCCCCATGAGGTCAGTGCTATCATTACGTCCATTATGCAGACCAAGCAGATGGACTACAAATGAACCCAAGGCCAGACAGCTAGTAAGTGGAGAAACCAGGCTGTAAATCCAGAGTGAGGGTCCAGACTCAGACTCATGCTCTTAGCCACCCCAGACTATCACCACCCTGCCTTCTCCTAGCTGGTGAGATGGTCACAGGAGAAATAGTTAAGGCACCTTGGATACAAGTTCTTCTTTAGATGAGAATTACAGGGAGGAGGCCATGCCTAAAGACATGAACATCTGTGGGGGGGCGCATGAAAAGCAATGAGTGTACAGGTGGGGTAAAGATTTTTCTGAGTTAAGATGGTTAATTGTGTGTGTCAACTTGACTGAGTAATGGAGTGTCCGGACATTCGGTCAAACATTATTCTGGATGTGTCTGTAAGGGGGTTTCTGAATGAGATTCGCATTTAAATCAATACACTGAGCAAAGCAGATTGCCTTCCCCAAGGTGGGTGGGCCTCATCCAATCAGGTGAAGGCCTGAAGAGAATGAAAAGGCTGACACTCCCCCTGAATAAGAGGGAATTCTCCCTGCCTAACATTAAATGAAAATAAAGGGCAGGTTGTGTCCAGATAATGGAGAGTGACTGAGGGCATGGAGGGTAAGAAACTAGACAAAGCTGTCTCTTGCCCCTCCCAGAAAATTCCATGTTAACAAACAGCCAAGCCTTAAACTCTCAGAATAGCATGTCAGGCAGGCACGGTCAGGGCAAGTGGGGGGTGGCTGGGAAGGGACCTGTGCTGACAATAAAACAGCCTGCCAAGAGGCATGTGCAGTCCCAACACAGGATGTGTGCTAGCGGTGAAGAGGAATTTAGAGAGGGCCTAATCGCCCCTGGAGTTTACAGAAGAGAAACTGAGGCCAGGGAGTTGAGGTGACAGGTCTGGGATGATACATGTGCATAGCAGAGGGGTGTCACCAGCTCTCCCGAGACACAGTCTGGAGCTCACTCCCAAGATCATACATCCTCCCACTGACCCAAGACATGCCCAGGAAAGCTTCCCCACAATAAGGAGAAGAAAGAAGAAGAGTGGCCATACACATGCGTGCGCACGCGCGCGCGCACACACACACACACACACACACACACACACACATCCCTGGGTTGTCATTTTGAGCCTAATTGTTTTAACACCAGCTGTCAAGTCTGCAAAATTCTTCTCTGGTACCAGTGACCTGCAAGTTCTAGAAGAACGAGGATGTGTTTAAAAATAGTCCCGATTCCTAGAATTCACCTCTACCTCTCACCCTCCCTTCTCCATCTTACTGACAGGCCTGGTAAGAACTCCACTTCAAATTTATGAGTACAGAGCCAGAAATTGTGATTCAGATTTATTAGGAGTGGTAGAGAAACGTGGTGGACAAGGGCAGGAGCTGATGAGGCAGGGCCCCAGGCTGTGTTTCCAGCAGAACAGGCTGGAAACCTTGGCGTGCGCTCAGCCCGAGCCCCAGCCCTCCAAGCTGGGCACTCACTTCCTCCATTGCTCCCAAGGGGGCTCCAGTTCCCCTGGTCCCTCTGCAGACAAGCACCCCCAATCCCTATGATGGGAACTCCCCTTGTTGGTGGTGGGTCCACCAGTTCCCTGCAGCCCAGCCCAGACCCCGTTCCTTCTGCCTCTGGAGCAGCATGGTGGCAAGGGACAAGCCAAGTCTGTAGTCAGACAAAATTAAGGTCAAATCCTGGCACAGCTGCTAACTAGCTGTGTGACTTGACAGTCAAATTCCTAAACCTCTCACAGTCTCAGTTTCCATCTGTAAAAGCTATGATTGTCATAAGGATAAATCCATAGTAGAAAGTACCTTCCATCCCATACCTGGAAGGTAACAGAAACCCTTAAATATCTGCTCCTTTTCTTCCCTTTCCTGTGCCCAGCTGTCTTACTCCTTCAAACCCATAGAACATGCTTTGACAACAGTAAATTAGGGAAATTTCAGTCAGAAGGTGCTGCCATGTTTGTGAGGGAGTTCAATCATGGCGTTAGTTACGGCACTGAGAAACTGGAGGCAAGTTCCACGTTCGACCTTGAGCAAATGGCTAAGTTACGATTCATCTCCTCTATGAAGTTCTATGTAGGCATAAATTCTATGTTACTGACATGAGAACATGCTCATAATGTGATGTTAAGAGACAAAAATCAGCATGCAACTTGTGTTTACAGTATTATTTCATTAACGTGAATGAAAACACTAATATAGCTGGGCCAGTTTGGCTCAGTGGTTGAGCGTTGACCCATGCACCAAGAGGTCACCGGTTTGATTCCTGGTCAGGGCACATGCCCAGATTGTGGGCCCAATCCCCTGTGGGGAGCATGCAAGAGACAGCCAATCGATGTTCTCTCTCATCGATGTTTCTATCTCTCTTCCCGTCCCTTCCTCTCTCTCTAAAAATAAATTTAAAAAATTTTTTTTAAAACAACACTAATATAAAATTAGGTTAAATGTTGACAGATTGTTTCTGGGTAGAGAACTTATCAGTAAGAATTTTCTCATTATGTGTGCTATATAATTTCCAGAACAAAATATTTAAAGAAATAAATCAATGGTTGCCAGATTTCTAGCTGATGTTATGTGGGGAGGGACTAAAAAGTCTCTTTCTAGACACCAAAAATAAATGAAAAGTTCTGAAAAAAAAAGCTGTTTTTTCCAGCCTGGCCGGTGTGGCTAAGTGGTTGAGTGTCGACCCATGCACCAAGAGGTCGCCGGTTTGATTCCCCGTCAGGGCACATGCCCAGTTTGTGTGCTCAATCCCCAGTGGGGGGCATGCAGGAGGCGGCCAATCGATGTTCTCACTAATCAGTGTTTCTATCTTTCTCTCTCCCTCTCCCTTTAAAGTCAATAAAGAAAAAAATATATTTTTTAAAAAGTTGTTTTCCATATTTGATAGAAATGGAGGTGATGAGTCTTGTTCTACCTGTGATTTGGTTTGTATGAACACGATGAGAGGAAGCTTTAAAGGAACTGGTTCTCCTCCTGTAGATGGGGTGCACATCCATGTGTGCAGAAAGAGCCCCACCAATCACCCTCGGGACAGCATGAGATACTCAGCCACAGGCTACATTGCAAGTCATGGTGCAGGATCAAGAAGGCTTCTCTAAGGACTACAAGATTTAAGACCAACTAGGAGAACTGTCATGGTGATTATAAACTAACAATTCAGAGGATTAAGAGAAGTATGAGAGGAAGATGTCTGAGTGCACTGTCTCCATATGACCACCCAGACCATGGGTTTAGTTAACAGAGATTTCCATCCTTGAGAACAACCAAGGACAGAGGAGCCTTGAGGAACCCCTAACCCAACACACTTGTGTTATAGATGATGAAAAAGACCCAGAGTCATCGAACCAATTAAAGGTATATTTTGGTGAACCAAGCCCTCCTGACTCATAGTACTGTCTGCTTTCCACTGATTATTTTGGATAGTGGATTTAGAAGCTTGTTTGAAGCTGTATGAGAAGACAGCAGAACAGAGCCCACATGCAGCCTTACTGCCCTGGCGCCCTCTAGTGAAGAAACAAGGTCACTGCAGCTATTCAGTTTACAAGGCTGAACCAGTGTGCAAATGAGAAACAATGTATCACAATATATTGTTTACTTCCTCGCAGAGCACACAATTGCATTTCTGTATGTGCATATTGCATGTTTTGGAGCATCATTATTCTTTCCTAGATATTCTCTCTGCCATTGCATCATGGCAAGCCTCTGCCTTTCTGCACAGGAAGTTGTATCCCTCCCCCAACTTGAAACAAACCCTATATCCGAAATCTGGATTTTGCGGGAGGAAAGAACAAAATAATCGCTGTCTTTCTATAACGATTTAGCACAAATGGTAAATACAGACAACATTTATTGGGCATATGCTAAGTGTTAGAAGGCATACACATATTTTCTCCTCTTATTCGAAAGCAACGCTGTGAAGGAAGAACTCCATTTTTGATGGGGAAACTGAAGTTCAGAGAATGAAAAACGAACCTGCTTGGAGTCACCCAGCTAGGAAATGGACTCTTTTAACACACTGTCCCGAGGCTCCCTCAAATAGCAGCGGAAAGCAGACAGCTGGGAAGTAGAGCACCTTGATTCTTAGACCTTCAAACTGTTAGCTCATTGACAAAGACTGAGTTGATGCCATCTGAGCCTGAGCAGCAACTTGTCGAATGTGTAAAGAAAGATTTTCCTCTGTCTCCGGAACCAACTCTCAGATGCCAACTTCGGGCCAGCTAGGCCGGCTCTGACGCTCTGGGTTGTCCCTACATCAGGCATCCACAGGGACGAGGGACTCTTGCCACTTGGACATTTGTCAAAGCTAAGAAAGGAGAGCGAAGAGAGAGCCATGTATATTAGAGAAGCTGGGACAAGGTAAAGAAGGGACTTCCTGGCTCTGCACACCTCGGAACCTCACCGGCCCCCAGTCACCACAGCAGCCCAGCTGGGCGGCTCACAAACAGTCAGGGACAAGCAGCACACCTCTGGCTGGGGCCACCTCATGTCCCGTCCCGTGGTACTTCAGGCTTCCCCAGTCCCTACTCACTTTCTCATTACCTCCTGGCTACCTACAGCGCTTCCTTTCAACAGATCTCCGTTTTCTAATCAGACCTGTGGGAACTTAAGAACAACTCTGCCTTTCTTCTCTAGTAGATGCCCCAAGAGGACAAATCCATGACGTTACTGTAGACATTGCAGGTTCCTGCCAGGGAAGCAGAAATCACTTCAAATCACTTCCGCCTCTGTGCACTTTGTTCAAATCATCCCCCTGCCGGGAATGCCTCACCCTCCCCTGTCCTGCGAGGGCCAGCTCAATCCTCCACAAAGACTCTCCCTTCTGGATTCCAAAAGCACTCTATGGCCCACTTTCCTTGAACTGTAATTACTTGTGTCCATATATGATCTTCCCTCCTAGACTGGGAGCTTTCCAGGGGAAGAATCGTGCAGTAGACACACACAGCTGCTTCATAATCCTTGAAAAGCCCCGGCGCTCAGCAGTGTTTGTAGTTCTCTTCATCACCAGGGGAAGGGGGGTAGGAGAAAGGAGCTGTAGAGAATATCAATTGACCTATATATAGCAAGTGGGAAGGAATAAGGTGTTGTAAATGTCCAGATCCCGAAGGCTGTCCCCGCCCCCCAACACAGGAGTCCCTCGGTGACATGCCCAACAAGTGATATACAGGTGACAACGAATTACTCTCACCACCCCTGAGTGTAGGACAGCCCAGGCCATGGTGGTGGCGTGAGCTCAGGGACCTCAGGCATTGCCTTCTCCCACCCAACCCTGCCACCATCACCACCAAGATGTGAGCTCTGTGCTGAGCACAGTGCTGGGCACTCAGAGTGCCAGGAAAAGGAGGCAAAAGCGAAATGGAGCACAGTCTCCATCCCCAGGTGCTGGTGCCCATTCCAGCTGGGGTGGAAACGCACTCGTGGACATAATCTCAGTAGAGTTACAGAGCAAGGCACCTTTCGATGGAAACCACTGTTCAATCGGGGATTTAAACAGGAGACCCTCATGTGGCTCCAAAGCCCAGAGAAGGGAGGTGACTGCCCAGTGAAGGGCAGGGCTGAGGGCAGACCCCAACTTTATAGCTACAAGTTGAGGGCTTTACCTGCACTGCCTCAGCTCACAAAGTTCACAGCCAGGGAGGACCCAGAAGGGAGGCTCATCTGGGGCTGAACAGGTTAATTCAGAAAGGAACCCCCCAAAGCAAGGCAGCCTAGAAACAGTTATTAATATATATTTTCACTACATATTGGCTCTGTGCAGACACTGAGGAATTAGAGATGAAGCAGCTTCATCTGCCTAGTAGTGATCACATTCTAACAGAGGGACAAGTACATCATTATCATTACCGTCACCATCACTACCATCATCATCACCACCACCATCACCATCAACCCTGTCATCAGACCCCTATCATCACACCACCACCATCATCATCACCACCATCATCACCACCACCATCATCACCATCAGCCCTGTCATTATACCCCTATCATCACACCACCATCATCCTCATCACCACCATCATCATCACCACCATCATCATCATCACCATCAACTCTGTCATCATATCACTATCATCACACCACCACAATCATCATCACCACCATCATCATCACCACCATCATCACCACCATCATCATCATCACCAACATCACTACCATCATCACCATCAACCCTGTCATCATACCCCTATCATCACACCACCACAATCATCATCGCCACCATCATCATCATTACCAACATCACTACCATCATCACCATCAACCCTGTCATCATACCCCTATCATCACACCACCACAATCATCATCATCAACCCTGTCATCATACCACTATCATCACACCACCACAATCATCATCACCATCATCATCATCATCACCACCACCATCATCATTATCATCATCACCATCACCCATCTTCACCATCATTGGTGACAACGGTGTCATCAGAGTTACCATACTGATACTAACACTAATACCTAATCTGTGTCAGCACTGTGGATTACATCCACTATCTTTAATCCTCAATCTTTTTAAAGCAGGAATTATGATCCCCATTTACAAATGAGCAAAGTGGGGCTCAGAGGAGCCATGCAGCCTACCTACAGTCAGAACCAGGATTCTGGAGCAGGCCTTCGGACTGAAAAACCTGCAGTTACTGCAGACTGCCTCCATCAACTAATAACTATGCTAACCTGTCATAAATGCTCCAACAGACATAGGTAAGGAGCTCGGGGAGCACAAAGCAGGGTGTGGTTAATTCTGCCTGGAATGGTAAGCAACAAGTTCCTGGGGAGGATGTAGTCAAGGTGAACCTTTGGGAAGGCTTTCAAGTTCTAGTGGAAAGAGGGATGGCCATGCATTTCAAGGAGAGAGGAGAACATGTTCACAAACAGGGAGTGGGAAGGAATGCTGCACAGTTGGGGTGCAGCTGGTCTGGGAGCATTGCAAGAGTGAGTGATTCATGAGGGAGGGAGAGTAGTGGCCGCTGAGAACAGAGCATCAGGGCCTCACCTGTTGGGCTTCAGAGTTAGGACGAGCCCTGGAAGTCTTGAGCAAGGGCAGTGAAATGCTCCAATCTATGTTCAAAAAATAAAAAACTCACTGTGGGGTGAAGATATATTGACAAGAATGTTTGTTATTCTGATGTTTATAAAAAGTGGCAACTGCCAACCAGGCCAGCAATAGAGAACTGGTTAAATGAAGTTGTTGCTCATCCATACACTGGGACACTCTGCAGTATTCAAAATGATGAAATATAAGACCCAGCAAGTCATCTTCTGGATATATCCCCAAAAGAAGTGAGAGGAGCCCAGCTAGTGTGGATCAGTGGTTGAGCATCAACCCATGCACCAAGAGGTCGCCAGTTCGATTCCCAATCGAGGCACATGCTCACGTTGTGGGCCAAATCCCCAGTGGGGGGCATGTAGGAGGCGGCCAATCGACGTTCCCTCTCATCGATGTTTCTATCTCTTTCTGCCTCTCCCTTCCTCTCTCTCTAAAAATTAATAAAGAAAAAAAATTTGTTTTCAGTGAGAGGAGGGACGTGAAGAGATAATTGCGTACCCATGTTCATAATAGCACCATTCATAATAACCAAAAAGTGGAAGCAACCCGAGTGTCACAGATGAATGAATGGATAAAGAAAAGGTGGTCTATACGTTCAATGGAATATTATTCAGCTTTTATTTTTATTTATTTATTTATTTAATCCTCATCCGAGGACATTTTTTCATTTTTTGTTCAGATAGAGTGGGAGGGAGAGAGAGGAAGAGAGAGAGAGAGAAACATTGACGTGAAAGGGACACATCGAGTGGCTGTCACCCGCACGACCAACCAGGGCCGGGGACAAACTGCAACCGAGGTACATGCCCTTAGCGGGAACCGAACCCGGGTCTCTCTGGACCGCAGGCCGACGCTCTAACCACTGAACCAAACCGGCCAGGGCATATTATTCAGCTTTTAAAGAGAAGGACATTCTGACAACATGGTGCAACCTAGATCTGCCTTGAGGACATTATATTAACTGAAATGAGCCAGTCACAAAAAAACAACTACTTTATGATTGCACTTACCTACAGTAGTAGATTCAAGGGAACAGAAGGTAGAAGGCGGTTGCCAGGGGCTGGGGGTGGGCAGTGGAAACAGGGAGTCGGTGTTTAGTGAGTACAGAGTTCACTTTGGGAAGATGAAAAGATCTCTGGGGATGGATGGTGGTGGTGGTTGCACAACAATGTGAATGTGCTTAAAGCCACTGAATTGTATCCTTAAAAGTGGTTAAGATGGTAGATTTTATATTAGGTATATTTTACCACAATAAAAATGATGATATGGGTGTAGATTAGTATGGAAATATGCTATGTTTGGGTAAGGAAAAACATAATATGTTATATTATGACCCTGTATTTAAATATATATGTATATTCTAGCAAAAATATTAAAAGATATGAATCAAAATGTTAACAGTATTTTTTCTGAACTGTGAGATTACATTTTATTTTCTTCCTTTGCATTATCTATGTTTTTCAAAGTTTCTACAATGCACATATATTAAAATGTTTTCAATTAAAGAGAAAAAAGGAAAAAACACACAGGAGAGAGATTGATCGAATGCTTGATTCACTAGGGAGCAGAGTGAGAAGTGGGCTGGGGAGGGAACATACGGAAGCAAAAGAGCCAGAGAAGTGGTCTCCGCCCCAGGACGTCGATTCAGTCAGTGGCCATCGCAGGCAACGCTGGCTTAGAGAGGAAGGCGTCTGCTTGGGACAACTGGGACAGAAGGAACAGCACGTTACCCCATGATCACAGTTTTCACTGTTCACTCCTCACCTGGATGTTGACGCCTATGACATGCCAGTCACTGGAGACACCAATATGACCACGATACTTTCCTGTCTTCCAAGAATGTACTTTCTGTGGATGGGAGACAGAAAGCTAAGCTGCCAAGTGGACCGGAGAAAGGCATCTGAGGACGTGCAGAGTGCTGGGGGACAGAGCAGTGGGACACCTGAGCTGGACAAAAGGGGACTTCTCTGAAACTTATGCAGGCCAGGCCCAGGGGAGCAGAGTGTGTGTTCCAGGCAGAGGGAACAGCATGTGCAAAGTCTCAGAGAGCCTGGAGGTCCACTACAGACAGACCTTGATAATTCCTTCTTTGAAGAACTAACAGATATCTCTATCTAGTAGGATATGGGCTTTCTGTGGCTACCTCAGTAGGCTGCCTATCCAGCAGCCGTATCCTTCTTCTCCCTGAGTTTATAGAAGCCCATCTGTGTTCTAGTGGCAACATGGAGAAAGTAGGCTCCTCCCCTAACCCAGGGGATGAACACAACTGGTCTAAGCCAAGCGGTTAATCCTATTTCCCTTTTCTGGTAACTGGTGTAGAAGTAGACACAGGACCACATTCTGGCCAATGAACCCTAAGAACGCTGCTAGGTGCTTCTGGTTAGGATTTTGCTCCCAATAAGCAAAGAGCTACTAAGGAAGTGACTCATTTTATACCTTCTCTTTGCTTCCATATTGGGATGCTGTTCTGATGCTTGGAGCTGTGGCAGCCAATTTAAGACCACGAGGGCAGGCCAGGATTGTTGCAGAGACAGGGGTCCAACACCCTAACGTTTTTGAACTGCTAAACCATTGCTGGAAATGCCTATCTCCGACACGTCTTACTGTCATGTAAGACAATTAAATGCCCTGATTATCAAGCCTCTGTTAGTTGGGTATTCCGTTCCTTGCTGCCAAATGTATCTTAAGTAATACGTCTGCCTCAAGACCAGGAGACAATGTAAAGGCTTTTGTTGGTCTGGCAGTAAAGCCTGCGTTCCAATGATTATTTGATGCCTGAACGTCAATGTTTTCCTCACATCAGGTCAGATCTCCCCTGCAGCCCTTTATAGGCACAAAGAAATAAAGATGTTAACATAGTTTCCACTCAACTATCATCATCATGATCGCATCAATATTGATGGGTCAAGTGCAGAACGTATTATACCAAACCCACTGAGAAAGACAGTCAGCCCTTCCCATCCCCCAAACAAAGCACACTGGGTGGAAGAAGCTGGAAACGAAACAAAAGGGAAAGAACTCATCTACTTGTAGTGGGTGCAAGGGTGGGCCAGGGCAGCACTGTACAGACCGTCGAGGCCCTGGCTTTGTTTCTCTGGGCTTGCATCCCTTCCCTAGAGGGAGAAGAGGTAAAACTCAGGTGAGTGTGGCAACCAGCAGGACAGGAGCTTGAGATCACAGAGGTAGATAGCAGGGCTGGGGTTTACAGGGCCCAGAGCAAAGCAACCCCGGCTGAGAGAATGCTGCCCCGGAGAGAAAAGAGAAAGTAAGTGCCTGCCTGTTTCTGACTGTTGTACTCCGGGACAGGTGTGTTTGCCCAGGGAGCAGGGCAGTGAAGCCCTGTACCTACCAGGTCATGCCAGCTCCATGTCTGCACCTGACTTATGAAACACCTGTGGAGAAGCTGCCTGCTTCAACCAACCATTCTTTCATTTTACTCTCCTGATGCACTCTCCTGCTCAAACACCCTCAATGGCTCCAGCTGTCTGCAGAGTGAAGCCCAGTGTCTTTGGCCTGGTTTTCTACAGCAGCGACTCTCAACCTTTGTCATCTTACAGCACACATAAACTAATCACTAAACTTCTGTAGCACACCAAAAATTATAGTATTATATCTTTTGCCAATCTGACAAAAAAAAAAAAATAGGTATAATTTCCATTCATTCACACCGGATGGCTATTGTTGTGTTGGCTGTTGTCATTCTTCTGTTTGACAATCTAAGGGAAAAGAGGTCAGTGGCCCTTGACTAAATAGTCAGTTATTGTATGTTTTAAAAATTCTTGTGGCACAGGTTGAAAATCGCTGCTCTGCAGTATCATCCCAGCCCACCAGCCTTGCCTCCCACTGGCTCCACTGTGTACCCCAAAGGCCAAAGGCAGGCCAGGCCCTCAGGCATGAGCAGCCCTGCTAACTTGCCCAAGGGTTTCTCTGATCCCCTCTTCCTCAGCTTGGTGCATCCCACCCCCTCCTGTCCTCAGCTCCAACGGGGGGCTCCACAGGCTTTCTAAAGAGCCCCTCACAGCCAGAACACATCTGTCTGGGCTGAAATGCTGCTGGGAGCCCTGGGTGAGCCCCAGGCCAAGCTGCTCATAGGATGCAAAGCACTTTGATCATGGCTCCCTGGCCATGAAAAAGAGCATCCGTGTCCACTGTGGCCCGGTGGGACTCTCAGGGCTGAGGGGCACCCATTCACATGCTCAAAAGGAGCAAGGGCCTGAGGAGTCATTCTTCTTCAACTGTTGTCTAAAGTTGTGTAAGGGGGTTCATTAGCACAGACAAGGAGCCGGGCCCCAAATCATACCTGTCTTAGAAAGTCAATAGATGTGGGTGGGTCTATTCTGTAGCTTCCTGGCCTTTGGCAAATCACTCCATAGTCAATCAATAAACATGAACGTCTGTCTGTCTGTCTGTCTGTCTGTCTGTCTCTCTTTCTCTGAAAAGAAGTAGGGCCTGCTATGAAATAAGACAAATTTGGGTTCAAAATGGGCTCCAATCATTCTACAAACATCTGACCAGCACTCCTCCAAACTGTCAAGGTCATCAACACAAGACAAGTCTGAGAAACTGTCACAGTCTGGAGGAGTGCAGGGAGATGTGGTGACCAAAAGCAATGTGGTGTCCTGGGTGGGATCTTGAAACAGAAAAGGGGCATTGGAGAAAACGAAGGTGATCTGAATAAAGGATGGAGCCTTGCTGATAATAACGTATCGATGCTTGTTCATGAATTGTGACAAATACCCCATACTAAGGTGAGGTGCGAATCATAGGAGAAACTGGGTGTGGAATATATGGGAACTCTCCGTAACACCTCTGCAATAAGTCTGCAAATCTACAACTGCTCTAAAATAAACTGTTTGTTATAATACAATCACTGGACCAGTGATAACTGGTCCAGGCGCTTCACAGTGGTGTGACTTCGGGAAAATCATTTCCCTTCTCTGAGCCTCAGTTCCACACTTCTAACACGGGGTGCTGTCTGTATCCCGGGGTGTGGGAGCACAGTAAAACGCTTTCCTGTCACAATGCCTAGCACACAATCGGCACTCATTAAACATTCCTTTTTAAAATCCCAGCCGGGAAAGGTACTTATGATTCAATAATAACACATATTAACTAGTCCATATTTTTTAAATTTCCCCAAATGTCCTATAGGGATTTTTTTTTTTTTTGATCCAACATCAAGGCTCATGATTTCCGTCCCTCTGTCAGGCCTCTTTATTGTCCTTTAGTCTAAAACAGCGGTCTCCACCCCCTTTTATTTCTTTCATGACATTGACACAAAGTTAAGCCAGACGCTCCCAGGAAGTCAAAGAACAGAGGCTTCCCACATAGCTGCAGAACAAGTGAGGCCGGAACAAGCCAGGCACCCATTTCCACCCATCCTCTTCGGTTCTGCTATGCCATGCCTACTACATGCTAGGCATTTTGCTCTGTGCCCTGCATGCATTGCCTCTCCATCTCCCAGCAACCCTACCACCCTATCTGACAGCTGAGAAAACTGAGGCTCAGAGCAGTTAAGTGACTTGCCCCAAGCCCCACAGCAGTCACCAGTATAGCTGGGATTTAAACTCTGGCTCCAAACTCATGCTCCCTCCTACATACCACGTTCCCTCCAAGGAGCTTCCACCCGATGGAAAAGACTGGCATGGAAACGAGACATTACAACGATACAATGCAAAAGTGCCAGTACACAAGCAAGTGGGGGGTGCCACAGGAACCAAGAGAAAGGACATGTGGACTTTCAGGGGAGACCAACAAGTCCCCCAGACAGGGGAAGTAGCCTCCTGCCATGCAGCCACAGAGCAGATGGGCATTAAGGAGGGCCCTAAATGTTTTCATTTCATTCAACAAATATTTATGGAGCTTCTACTAAGTACCAGGCCTGTCCTAGCTGCTAAGGATACACCAGAGACAAAGGGACAAAGAGCCCTGGCTGCATGGAGTTTACAACCTAACGGGGAAGGAGACAATAAACAAAGAAGTGATAGAGATGGTGATGAGTATTACTGAGAAGAATAAAGCAGAGAGGACAGGGAGCCCCTGGGGTCAGGGGGCTGTGATTTCCACTAGACGGAAAGGCCTCACTGAGGTACCTGAGTCAAGAACGGAAGGCGGGAGTGAGAGTGGGTGGCAGTGAGTGACGGGAGAGGAACATCCCAGGTGGAGGAAGCAGCGAAGGCACAGGGTTAAGTGTGGCTGGGACCAAGAAAGTGCCGGGCTAAAGGTTCACTGAGGGGCTGCGCATAGCACTAGGGGAGTAGCGTGATAAACCTCCGGGCGCACTGAAACAGCGCAGGCAGGTTCGTGCCGGAAACCCTACTGCAAGCTTGGGGACCATCAGTGTGTCAATGACAGGGGCTCTTACCTATTAAAGATCCTAGTGAGGAGAACTGGAACATGTCAGGCAGGGCCTCGAACCCTTATCAGAGCACATGGAGAAGAAGTCCACCAACTTTGACTGTGCCTAGGGCCAGCCCCGCAGGCGCCATCCCAGGCCGCAGGAACCCACCACGCCATATACCAACCCTGACTGCCAGCATGGGGACGCATGGGGACACATGAGGACACATGGGCAGGTAATGCCCAAGCCTCTTTGGAATCTCAGCTGCTAAGGGACTGCTGTGCAGGCACATCTCACTTGGCAAGTTATGTAACCCCTCTCTGCCTCCATTTTTTCATCTGTGAAATGGGATGAATAATGGCCCCTATCTCATAAGAAGGATTACATGACTTAATAAATGTAAAGTGTTCATACTATTTGCACATAGTAGGTGCTCAACAACTGTGCATGACTGTCATTATTAGTGTAGTTGTTGCTGCTGCTATTATTACTATCATCATTGTTATTGACAGAGGCTTAAACTACATTCTTAGTCTACCTAAGAGTTTCCAGCCCCACGAGGGAGGGAGAAGAGCTGGAGAAATGTCAGTAATGGAAAAGGTACCCTCCCTTCCGTCCACCTTCCCACCTCCAGCTATGTGCCCCCTCCACGGTCCTCTCCTTCCCTCTCCTTCCCTTTTCTCTGGATTAATCTTGTTTCAATAGCCTTCCCCACTATCTACCAAAAATGAATACATCCCGCTTCATGTCACCTCTAATCCACGGCTGTAATACATGCAATTCCTCTGCGCTCCCAGGACCGCTTTCATCAAGGCCCTGCGGGCATCCCCTGGCTCCCCAGGAAAGAGGGAATACCTTGTTGATTTGCAGTGTCTTCGCTTATAAGTCATAAGAGCCTTTCTACATCTGTAGACCACCTTACCCTCAGTTTGAAGATAAAGAGGAGACCAGAGAGGGGAAATGAACTTCCCAAGGTCACACAGCAGGTTGGGGGCCAAGCTGAAAGGGGAATCTCAGTTTCCAAGGGTACGTGTATTAAGTGCTTAGTACACACCAGGCATTTACTATTCATAGCAACCCTAGGGAGAGGTACCATCGATACCTCTGTCTCACAGAGAAAGACACCGAGGCTCAGAGAAGTTACAGAACCCGCCCCAGGCCTCCTGTTAGATTTAGGTAGATGCAGGAAGAGGAGGCTGAGAAGACTGACTTTAGCCATCCTGTGGTTTTCTAGGAGTCTCTCCTCCAAGGAGAGGAAAGGGGGTCTGCAGGAGAGGAGAAGGATTTACCACAGCACTTCAAGTGCTGTCTAGGAAGATGGACTCAGAAGGTCAAAGAGGTATCGCCCAGGAAACAAGGCTGTGTGTATTTATTTGAGATGCTGGCCCGTGGTTCCCAGACACCAGTAAGGGCTGTCTCACTCAACCTGGCCAACGCAGGCTCCAGATAGCAAAGGAGGACTGACTTTCATACCAGCAATTTGTCGCCACAGATTCATTAAGAGAGATATTTAATAACCAGTCCCTTTCTGTGAAATCTCAGTGCCTAGATCAGGCCCTGAATCTGTGTTGCTGACGGGATCCACCATCCATTAATCCAGAGCTAGTGGGGAGGGGGGCGCGTTCTCTACCCTTGCTTTGCAGAATGAATTAAACATAAATCAAAACCCACTTCAGAGGGGTTCCTTGTGATTTGCTATATGAGGTCAGGGGGCTATAGAAGGGCCTCTGAGTCATCCTGTCCATGGCCCTGTCTTCCTGCCCACCTGTACCCAAGCCATTCTTGTGTGTGTGTGTGTGTGTGTGGGGTCCCTTGTGAGGTCACCAACCTCCTCCAGCATCCGCTCCCCTCCTCCAACATCCAGGCCTATAAGTCAGGCCCAAATCCCTCCTAGGCCCCTGAGTGAAAACACAGCTTTGTCCAAACACTGCTTTACTCACAGAGCAGACAGGCCTAGTGGGCCAGAAGGGATGTGTGAGGCTCTCCAGATCCATCATCATCTGAACGTTTAAAGGTCCCCAAATGCCCATTTAGACAATCCACGTTTTCTAACAGCTAGTAAATACTCTGGGACTGGGTCAGCATTTTTAAAGGTCCTGAAATAGCTCATTTGCATAATCCATATTTTCAGAGCCCCTAAGCATTTGTCCTTCCTACATAATCTCAATCTTTATTATGCATGGGGAAGAAAAGGCTCCCAAGGAGGGTAGCAGCCCCTCGCATCCCTTCTGGGAGAAATTGATTCTTGTTTTTAAAAATGACCACATTTTCCAAAGCAGGCACGGAGCTAACCACAAAAGGAAAATATTTAAAGGGAAGCTGTTAACCTGTGCAGGCCTGCAAATGTTCTTTCCTTAAACGCAGGAAAATCTCCCTGCCAGCTCCCAAAGACACTAATTACACAACTCTCCTCCTCCCCCCAAACACTTCAATTAAGGTTGGAGCCCTCTCTCTCCCTGCTTCTCCCTCCCTCATTGGTTCCCTCCAGGAGGCCAAGAACACAGGTTCCCCTGAACATCTTTTTCAGCATCACTTTTCCAGAGTCAGTCTCAGCTCAGAGCCTCTGCCAGGGAAAGGAGAGGCAATTATACTCGGAGAAATTCAGGGGTCGGCATTGTGGGCAACACCGATGTGGGGTCAAGCCTTTGACCAGTGGGCAACAGGAAAGTGGACTCCTGCAGTCACCAGAAAAAAACCCCAGGGGACAGTGAGCAAAAGCCCCTGTCGGATGAATCCAAGACAAGAAAGACCCACACTGCTGCCTCTCTCTGTCCTATCAGGAAGGACATCCAAATTCTGAAACACGTAAAACCACAGGCAAAACATGGAAGACCTTCCCCAACATACGCAAAACTACTGTATGATTCCGTTTCTACAAACTCCTAAAACAGGCAAAACTGAAAGATGAGGAGCAGGACGGCGGTTATCCTGGGGTTAGGGCTGGAAGGAAGACAGGGCGCAGTTGTAAGGTGCTAATAACAGCCTGATCTAAGTGCTGTTTACCTGGGTGTACTCACTCAGGGAAAATGCCCAGAGCCACTTACTTATTTATTTATTTATTTATTTATTTATTTATTTATTTATTTTAGGTAATCCAAGTTCCCTTACTTCCAGTTTCAGCTCCCCCACTGGTTCTCCTGGCACTGACTGCTCTTAAATCCCCTCTCCCCGCCCCTTTGTCTGTACTCCTCTGAGCACAGCCGGGATGCCTGACTATCTGTGAAAAGGCCGTACTCTTCCTTTGTCCAGATTTTTGATGTAGGAAATGTCTGGGGGGAGGGGAATATTTCCAGTAGCAAGGATGTTTCTAAATGCACTGGGGCTTCTTTGCTGTTCTTACCCCCTAGAAACGCCATCACCTTAGGGAAGGGTACCCCAAGAGGGGGTGGAGGGAAGGGGAGCTGGCAGAGAAACTCGGCCAGGTCTGGCAAAGAGGGTTGTCTTCCTGTTGAGCGTCTTTGAAGCTGGGAATGGGCCACGGGCCAGGTGGTTCTGGGTTTCTCCAGCCTCAGGCAGGCCGCAGGGCTGGCTGAACTTGAGACCCACAGCCAGCCCTGCAGGGACCAGCTGAGCTCACAAATGTTAGGAAGGAGGGGTAGAGAAAGCTGGGGAGGGGTTGGGGAAGGGAGACCAAGGGAGTGAGTGGGAGTGAGAAGAGAAAATCGGAAGTTGGAAGTGGGAAAAGTGACCTGTGTTGAGGGTGGTCTGGGCACTGGTGCAGCCTTTCAGACCCAGGCCTCTTTCTCCAAATTTCAGCTTTTCCTGCTGGGCGGGCGGCTAGGGAGAGAGCAGGTACTTTGACAATCGTCTCCTCAGATCTTTGGCTGCCAGCTTGCTCTTTCTGCTCTCCCAACCCCCACTGCACCCCAGCCCTGCAGCCCACTTGTCCGGGATGAAGCCTACCTACCAATTCCTGGGGTGCCTGAGCTTATCACTCCTACGCCCCCTGAGCCTTCCTCCGGGCAGCCTCTGGGACCTCATGACCTGGGCGCCTCCTCTGAGCCCGATCTAGCTGGCTGAGGGACACGCGCCAAGGCGGGGTGGGGCGGGGGAGGTGAGACTTGATGAAGACCCCAATTCCTGGGTGGGACCTTCCTCCACCCCTACTCTATCCCCTTCGCCCCCTGAGGGGGGTGAGAAGAGTCTGAGCTCCACCCAGCAAGTCAGTGCAGCGGCTGCCGGTGACGTTGTGCGCCCTGCTGGCGACCTGGGGTGAGTGTTCGTGACGGGCGCAGGCACCATGCTCGCTCCCGAGCCCTGCGCGCCAGGAGCCCTCAGACCTTTCCAGCTTCGCCCAGAGCCTGATTGCCTTCGCCGCGCCCTTCCAACCCCGTGTGGGCTGTCGCCAGGAAGTCCCACTAGGCGCCCCAGAGCGCCACCGGCGGGCTGGCTGCGGATGCACGGAACCCTCAGCGGGACATTCCGAAAGCCCCCGCCTCACTCGTCAAGGCCTTGAATTACATCATCCCCCTGGAGCCCCCACCACGGGCCTCAGCCTCTGCAGCTGCCTTCAGCTCCGCGCGTCCTGCCTGCTCTCGGCCCCTCTCCTCCACACCCCGCTCGGAGCCAGTGCATCTCTGCCTACCCACTGCCTCGTCTCTTCCTGCGCGGGGCCCGCAAGACCCACAGCCAGTCCAGCCTCTATTTGCTCAGTTCCTTCCTTGATTCCACCTCTTCTTAGACCTTCAAGCGCTCAAATCCTGAGCAAGTCACCTTTCAGACGGTTGACAGATAGATATAGAGAGATTGATAAATGGATGGATAGATATACATAGATGATAGCTATAGATCCATACATACAGACAATGGATGTAGACAGATATAGATGAGAGAGATAATGGATAGATGGATGGATGGATAGATAGATAGATAGATAGATAGATAGATAGATAGATAGATAGACAGACATATATACACTGAAGGGACAACCCAGGACCCCAGTACTGGCCGGGAGAGGACTCATGCTTTCACAACGAGCATCATAGAAATGAAGCTGCAGGGTCCCAGCTGCAGAAGCTGTGCAAACTGTAAAGTGCTCTGAGCCCCTCTGTAATTAACCACAACAGCAGCTAGCCTGGAAGCCCAAGTGCTGCTTGCAGATGGTTTGAGCACAGCTCCGATTCTGCCAGGTTTGCCTGCACCATCACCAGGTTAATTCACCCATTCTTTCAATAAGCATCCACTGAACCTAAAGTAGCCACACACTGCTGGGTCCTATCACCTGGAGACCAATAGGACATGTGCCTGCTCGCTAGGGGCTGACATTCTGATGGGCATCAGACTCCCACACAGTAGTAACTCCTTGTGATAGATGCCCTGGAAGAGGTTAAGCGTGGAGAATTATGGAATGCACGGGAGGGAAAACATTTTACCTGGGTCTTGAAGAATGGGTTGGGGATTCCAGAAGGAAAGGCATTTCAGGTAGAGGCACCAGGAGGGACCAATCTCCCTGGGACAGGGAGCAGTTCTGGCAGGACTGGATCACGGTGCCTTGAAGCAATGGTGGGTGCTGGGTATATAGATGGTGCTCAGAGAGGAGGAAAGGGTTGGCTGAGGCCAAGTTGAGAGGGGCCCTGACATCCAGGCTATTTATTCTGTTCCTATAATCTCTGCCCAGCCTGTCCCATGACACCTTAGGTGACACAGGGTGAACCCCAGGCCTCTTGGCCAGGTCTTCCCACTACGGACACGTGACAATCTGAGAGTCAATCAGCCGTCCTATGGGAGAAGCTTGACCTAAATCCTCCCACTCACCCAGGGACAGCTCCCCCTCAGGGTGACTCAGCTTCTGGCTCACTTCCTGCCACCAGCTGAGATGTGTAACTGGTTACCATAGTGATCCCAAGGAGCCATACCCACCTTCTCTGATGAGACCTGGATGTCTAAATCACTCCTGCAATGAGAGCTGTGCACAGCCGCTTGCCTGCAGAGGTACAGCATTTGACAGGCAGCATCTCAGGGCCTTCCTTCCCTGCATGCACTCAGGATGGGGGCGGTGGTAGGGAGAGGAAGACCTAATGATGGACGCCTCCACCATGGGGACTCTAGGCTGGTGTTTCTCTCCATAACATTCGGTCTCCAGAGGGAGGGGGGCAAAGAACATGAAGGCAGAGGCTGAGAACTACCATCAGAGTTTGGTGTTTATGAAAGACTTCCCACTCTTCCAGGTAATGACACATGTGTACGTTTAGGAGAGATACTTATTTGTCAGATGTTATCATTCTCATCAAAGTTACACACACACACACACACACACACACACACACACAGCACCAAAACACTCTTTCTGAAACATGGTTCATTACTCTCCTGCCCCAAACCTTCAATAGCTCCCCAGTGCCAAGAAAGAAAACCCAAACTCCTTACCCTGGCCTGAGATTCCCTTTTAAAGATCTCATGATCTACCTAGTAACCATCCCTGCTGCCCCCAACAGAGCTCCACACGCCCATCCTGCCACAGCCTCAGCAGACCACTTCCTGCTTCCCAAAGGTTCTCCAGCCACCGTGCTTATCTCAAGCTGACCCTCTGCCTGGGCCGCCTTCACTCTGCATCCACTTCCTCAGCTGTCCTCACCCTCCAGGCTCAGCCCACTCCCCAGCCCTCCTTGCCCCTTCCTCACCCCCAGTTAAAATGTAATCCTTCCTTCCTTCTTCCTGATTGTATTTTTCGGACTCCTATTAGAAGACAGTGTCTGCCGTGAATTATACAGACTAAGTGTATCTGCCAGCCCCGTGGCACGTGGTCCGTGAAAGGCAAACATATGGTTTTATTTTAGTGTTCTTTTACCCCTCAGAGGGCCTAGCATGGGACCAAAATTAATATGGATTGCGCAGTACTGACTCACCCTCCCTCTCCTCTCTAAGTTGGTTTTGAAGAACTTCACTAAAGATAAATGAGGAGACCCTGGGTGGGCAGCCGTCCTACACTCGCCCATGGAGGCCCCTATCCCCCAGTAAAGATCCGGGGGCTACAAAAGCAGAGTGGCTGGATCCTTCCCCTCCGGACTCCTGGACCACCCATCGAAGTGGTACTTCCTCCATCCTGGCTCTTCAGAGCTACGGCTGGGGATGCAGACAGGCCCCCCTGGCATCCGGCAAAGGAGACAAAAAAACTCGGGAACAGGCTGCTGGAATGTGCGGATGGTGCTCCAGCTCTACCCAGGCCCAGGCCCTTCAAGGACCTCACCTAGTGACAGAGTAAGCAGCGTGGCAACAGGCTCTGGCCTACAGGACACAGCTGGCCGAGACAGGGGCCATAACCCACAGGCCCCAGCCACGCCTGCAGATGCAGCCCCTGCAGGCAAGGCTAATACGGTTAATTGGTTCCAACCTTCAGCTAAGAGTACAAACATTGATTGGGCACCCATGGGGCTCAGAAGCGGTGACCTCTGAGGATGCTGCACTTCCTTATAAGCGTGAACCGAGAAAAGAGAAATCCGATCAGAGGTCGTGGCGCTCACTTCCCAGCTGGGCCAAGCGCAGCAGAAAGGCGGTGAGTTATAAATAGTGGTGGAGCAGCCACTGAGAAATCAATGGCGAGGAGGGAAGATGGCTCTCTTCCGGGGGCAGGGCTGGCACGCCTCTCCAGGGGAGAGCCAGGCCCAGTTAGAGCAGGTGACAGGAAACAGTGAGCCACACTCCCACTCACCCTGGTCACCGTCCCGACTTCTGGAGCATGGGGACTTGAAGGGTGGGGATGGGATGGGGGGACTTCAATGAAAGGTTTTGGGAGCTGGGTTTGGGCTCTCGGTGGAGCCAGGGGTTGGCCCCACTTAATGTGATTTAATGCAGGAAGCAGACTCCAGGTATGCGCCCCACACAGAGACTGGAGACCATTCTTCTG
This sequence comes from Tadarida brasiliensis, assembly GCA_030848825.1. NCBI lineage: Eukaryota > Metazoa > Chordata > Mammalia > Chiroptera > Molossidae > Tadarida > Tadarida brasiliensis. Next base: position 40,906,061 of record CM061259.1, on the reverse strand, counting down.
TCACTCATCCATCCCTACAAAAATCCATCCACCCATCTAGTCATCCAAATCATTCAAGAATATAGTCAATAACATCATAATAACTGTGTATGGGGCCAGGTGGGTACTTGATATATCAGGGGGACCACTCTATAAACTACACGACTGTTTAACCACTATGCTGTACACTTGAAACTAATACAGAATAATACTGAAGTTAAACTGTAAGTGAAAAATAAAAATAAAAATTTTAAAGAATTAATTCGGCCAATCAGAATTGAGTCCCTACTCTGTGCCAAGCCCAGTGCTAAGCTCTCTGTGACCTCCCTGTAAAGTGGTGAGTTCTACGAGCACTTCACAGGGCATTTGTAAGAATCAACGAGAAGACAAATGCCAATGTGCTCCCAGCCTGGGAAGAGTTATGCCCTGGAGTGTGGCTTGGATAGGGAGAAGCCCTGTGGGAACTTCCAAGGGAGGAACATCCCAGCCCCTTAAGAAATCCTTCCTTGCAATCCAAGCCAAGAAGCTCTTGATTGCATTTACGGGCTAGTTTCTCAGACCAACGTTGTACTTTCTCCTAATACGAGGTTGTAGAACACACTTTCAAGAACTTTACAAAAGTCTGCTCTCCCTGGAACTTGCTGTATGACCTTAAGCAAGTCAGTTGAACTGTGCATCAGTTTTCTCATCTGTAAAGTGGGGCTAATAAGAGTATCTCATAGGACTTCTGTGAGGATATGAAGAGTTAATATATGTGAAGTGCTTAGAACGGTGGCTGGCACATAGGAGGTACCATGTAAGGGTGAGCTACTTATGACCATGATGGTGGGAAATGGGAATTCAGGCTAGCCTGTACAAAGGACCCTGGGAAGCCTACTGGTCAATTGCCTCTGGCTTGAAGACACGCTGAGCCATAGTCTCCCCAGGTCTTAACCCACCTCCATACAGCAGTTCCTTGGGAAGGAGACTCAAGGCCTCTCTTATAAATTCATCCTATAGACTCTGTGTTCTAAGATTTTGCAGCCTCTGAGAGAAGACACTACAGAATCTCATAGGGGAAGGAGGGGTGAATAAAGAACCCTGCCTTTCCTCTTCCTACAATCAGGTGGTGAAAAGGTTGGACTTTCATTGTGATGAGGAGGGGAAGAACAAGGCACACAGCTGAAAGTTTCCAGATGCTGCAGGCTTTCACTAGATTCCATCAGATTAAAGATGCTCTTAGTATACAGACCCGTGGCAGAGGCACTGCCTTGTTTAAGTAATGGTTCCCATTCATAACGCAAATATTAATGGATAGTTATTTACCTCTTCAGAGCCCAGCACAATTCATAGTAGCTTCTAGCCTTCTGCCCGTCTCAAGCAGAAAACAGCCCCAGCTTAAAAAGTGAGAGGAAGCTGTGATGAGGAGCCCAAAGTTCCAAAATCCATGGAGACTTTGTTGTCAAGAACATCAGAGTTCATAACTGCCATATATTCTTGGTCTTGCTGTACTTTTGGGTTGTTGTTATTAACCCTCACCTGAGGATATCTTTTCCATTGATTTTTAGAGAGAGTGGAAAGGAGGGAGGGAAGGGGGAGAGAAAAAGAGAGAGAGAGAGAAAGAAACACTGATGTGAGAGACACATGGATTGGCTGCCTTCCACACCCTCCCCCTGGCCGGGATCAAACCTGCAACCCAAGTATGTGCCCTTGACCAGAATCAAATCCGTGACCCTTCGATGTGTGGGCCAACGCTCTAACCACTGATTCACACTGGCCAGGGCAGGTCCTGCTGTACTTCTTATTTCAAATAACAACCAATCAGAGCCTCACATCTTCCTTCCTTGCTTACTGCTCATTCTACTATGCTAAGACTGAACGAGCCCTTAGAGATACCAGTGTGATAATCTCTGCCCTCAAGGAGCCCTGAGGGTAAGCCTATCTCCTTGAACTTGGCCTTATTCCACATAGACCTCTTTCTTCCTGCCTGCCTCCCTCACCACCATTATCACTGGCTGGTACTGACCGATTGCTTCCATATTCCCAACAGCACTGACTTGGCCCCTGCCTCCAACTGAACACTGGTCTGGACACTGCAGAAAAAAAAGATAAGAAATAAAGCCACTGACCTTATGGAGTCTACAGCCCACTGGGGAACATTTCAAGGAATGTAACCAAAACAGCCCTGGAAATCTTGCAGTCCACAGGCAGTACGTCCTAGACAGAATGGCTCCTGTCTTAGAGAGTCCAACCCTTCTCACTCACATGATTATGACATGTCACAGCCAGTAGGGGCCAAAAACCACAAGCGGCCTAGAGAAAGGTGCTGTAGAACAGAAAACCAGGAGCACTCCTGGGAAAGGCCTGCAGGTCATGACCAAGCCCGGCAGCCTGACTAGGTTACCTCGGCTTTCACGAGGAGAAGCAGCATCTTGAAATGTGGACACAAGTATTTCTGTTCTGCATGCAGTGAACCCAAACACTCTTGCTGATAAGAAGTGGCCAAGTCCAAGTCCCATTGGGTCCAAGGCAAAGGGACCATGCCAAGTGCAAGAGCACATGGTGATATTAGGCAAAGGCCAGAAGTCAGGTCCTGATGCAGCGTGTGGGACAAAAGCTGTGTCAAAATGCCAAACCGAGTCCAGTCAAGGGATGAAGTGGGCAGTGGGAGCAGAGGAGATTGGCGCTCCCACCTGTGTTATCTTCTTCAGCCCTTACAGCTACATCTAAGGTTGATTGTTCCCATTTTACAGATGCCAAAACTGAGGCTCAGAGGGATTATCTTGCCCAAGACTCTGCAACTGGTAAGTGGTAGAACCAAGATCCAAGGGTTTTATTCCTAAAACTTGGGCTTTTTAAATTATACCATGCAAACGGCAAAAATAGAGAGATCATTTCTATGTCTGTATTTGCTATTAATATTTCATGAATCGATATTTAACTCATCAGACACCTCTTAAACACCCTCAGTGTCCTAGGGCTGCAGCTGGGGTCTCCAACGCAAGGCTCCTTGGATTTGGGCCGCTGCATCCCAGGCCCCCTGGGGAAAGCGTCGCTCCGCATTCCCTTTCCGTGCGCAGCGATGTTGGCGCTGACAGTAAGCGCTCCCCGTCACCCCGCTGAGGCAGTTTCAGCTCCAATTTGTTCAAACTCCAGACCAAAGGCTCAGCCTCAGCCTCTGAGGTGCTGAACAAAGACCAGAGACAGGAACTTGTCTGGATCGGTGAGTCAGGGCCGGCGGTGAGAAAGCGCTGGCGGAAGGACGGCTCCCCCTCCCAGCTGGTGTCCCGGTTTCTCTTGATGCGCAGTCCCCCCAGTCCCGCCCTCATGCCACCCTGGGCTGCTGCTGCTGCAGACCCCTGACCCACCTCACTCTGTCTCCTTGGAGTCTGGGGCGCCTCACAGGCCCCCTCGAAAGCATCTGATACTGGTGTCCATAGGGCACAGTTTGAAAAACACTGCAGGGCACAGGGGAGGGCGTCCTAGGCTGGGACCATCGAGTTTGAATTACTTCCTAAAGAGATGCTTTCTGAGGACCTAATATAGAAAGGGAGTGGCGGTGGGGAGAAGGGCATAAAGATATATTACCCCACCCCCTCTGTTTAGGGTTGGGGAAACCCACAGAGAAGGCCCTATGCCTTCAGTATCTTTTAAAGCTTTCCTTTCAGTTAGTGTTTCCCAAAGATGCCCTCTGCACAGCCTCCTTCCTTCCTCCCGGTGAGAATTACTCCCCTGCCTCGGTACCACCTGGAGCTGCACGGCTCCCCTCCGAACACCTCGGGTCACTTTGCACCTTTCTTCATTTCTGAGACACACTGTCTGCCCCCAGGCAGGTGGGATGGGGGTGGGAACTCTCGCAGGAGAACTGAAAACTCTACAGGAAAAGTAGATTGGGGAGAATCGAGATTGCAAATAAAACTAGGAAAGTCCTTGTAACTGTATCTTCACCTACTCAAAACACACATGACAACATATGCACAGATCTCTACCAAAGACATTTTACACATCTTAACGTAGTCATCAAAGATAATGTACAATTAATTTCCAATTTCCACCCTTTGCTTCATAGAAGCGGTAGAAGAATTCCCTCTCCCATAGTTTTAAATAAAATGATAATATATTATTTCTGCCTTGTTGCAGACAGTATGCCTATTAAGAGATGTATGTGTGTGTGTGTGTGTGTGTGTGTGTGTGTGTGTGTGTCTATCTGATTCTCCATCCAAATGTTTATTTCTTTTCTGATTTCATGACTTTGGGTTGTTGACTCGTGTGGTCCCCCTGGTCCAGCAGACCCTGCCCACCTGAGTGACCTGGGACAAGTTGCCCAACCTCTGAGTCTGCTTCCTCAACAGTGAAATAGGAACGCGATGGGACCCATGTTGGAGGGGTGCACCAGGATTAAAGCACACCAGGTGAAATGGCAGATAATAAGCATTCGATAAGCAGTAGCATGGTTGTGTGTGTGTGTGTTTGTGTGTTTTATCATTGTTATTAGTGAATTCTAATATTGCTCTCTGCCATGTTTGTGGCTGGCCTCAGCCCCTGCTGCATGCCCTGACCACTCAAGGACTTCACCACTCCTATGCCAGCATTGTCACACCTCTGCCCAGGAAGCCAAACCAACAGACTTCCTTCAGGTGTCCCCCTCCCCCTTCCTACCACCTGCTGAAAGGTACCTGCTCTCCTGGCCCCTTGGTGCAACAGTCTAGAATTGATGCTTCTTAAAGAGACAGTACAGATCAGCAGACGGCTGCAAAGCAGATGGCTGGAACACCCAGAACTGGACTGTCCCTCATTCCCCAGGGCTGCAGGCATGTCCTGGGTTGAGGCAGCAACTGTGGCTGGCCTGGTCACAAGGTCATGACTAAGCTGCTCAAAGCCTGCTCCCTAACATGGTTGTCTCTGAGTCCCTGGGATCCAAAGCCTGCAGGAGGGATCAGGGGGTCAGATCTCCCCAGGACCGACGGGAGCTCTGACTTGAACAAGGAGAACAAGGTACTTCCACCCCTCCCCCTCTTGAGGGCTTTAAGCTGATCAGAACGTGTCACATGGGGATGAGAGAGATTTTATTTCATCAGAAGTTCAAATGCCTGTGGCAAATTTCCAGACACTTTTGTTCTGGCCTCATCTCCCAAACACACACCCATCTGCTGAAACCCTGCACTCACCTCAGCCAGATTCATGTCTGCTTGAATAAAAACTTCAATTCAGTGGTTACATTTGATGTCCCTGCTGCCTTTCAACACATTTTTACATAAGCTGACTTTAGAGCCTTGTCTTTATAATATGCTTCTCTTCTAAAAGGAACCGATACTTTGCTTGATGGAGTCTATTCATAAAGAACCTATTGAATACCTGCTAGGGCCGGCTCGGAGCTAGACACTTGGGGTGCAGGGAGGGGCTGGAGGGGGATGGAAGGATGCTGGAGACACATCTTTTCCCTCCAAGAAGCTTCGAGTCAGGGCAGCACTGGGGGAGACAGAGGTTCACGCAGCTAATCCGAAGGCACACCAGGCTTGGTAAGTCCTCCGAAAGAGGTGAACACAAACTGCTTTAGGAACAAAAGCCTAATTCCTATGTTTGCACGGGTCTGTGATTGCAAACTCGCGAATTCGTGAGTTAGAATTTATGAATATACAATCATGGTGCGTGAAATAAAGCTCTTGATCTAATAATACTAATACACGCTAGATAGAGTGTGACCGGATGAGTAATTAGTGAAGCTCTGGGGTGTGATATTGTTATCCCCACTTGTGGAGGAGAAGTATGAACTGCCTGCGTTGAGAAACAGCTGTGCTCTCCAGCATGGCAGCATCTGGCCACGCGTGGCTCGTGAGCACTGGGAACGGGGCTGGTCTGAAACGAGACGTGCTGCGAGTGTGAAACACGCCAGCTATCAAAGTCTCAGTGCAAAAAATGTAAATGTCTCTTGGGTAAATATTATATTGATTAGATGTTCAAATGATAAAATTTTTATATATATATTGGGTTAATAAAACATCATTATATACACAGGGGTGGGCAAAAGTAGTTCGCTGTGCCACTGTGACATTCTTTTGAGCGAATAAAGCTATTGTAATAATCATAACCTGCATGTCTTTTTCCAGATGAACAACTGTAAACCTACTTTGGCAACCCCTGTATGTTATTAAAATTAATTTTATCTACTTATTTTTATTTTTTATTATTGATTTAAGGCAGAGAGAGAGAGATTTGTTGTTCCACTGATTTATGCATTCATTGGTTGATTCTTATATGTACCCTGACCAGGGATCAAACCCGCAACCTTGGCACATTGGGACAACACTCAAACCAATAGAACTACCTGGCCAGCACCTTTTTATGTTTTTGGATGTGGCTATTAGAAAATATAAAACCCTCAAAGTGGCTGGCATTTATGGTCCACGTTGTATTTCTATTGGCCGGCCTAAATCGAGAGCATTCTCGTTCACTTCATCATTTAATTCTCAGTACAAGTCTACAAAGCAGGCATGCGTCCCATTTTAAGGACAAGCCAACCAAGGCTCAGAGAAGTGGTGAACTGACCCAGCTCACACCACATTAGGCTGTAGCGACTCATTTGGGTTCGTGGCTCAAGGTCTCACCTGCTTCCTCACCCGTAACATGGAGCTCGGACATCCCTGATGTTGTGTAGTAAGAACAGGAGGAGAATACATGCTCGGCTTTCAAGTGGGGACAGTCGTGGTTATATTACACATCCTAAAAATAACCCCTCTATCCAGTGCCCCCAGTTACAGCTCCTGAGGTGGGCTGGGAGCCCCCTCCTCCCTGGCGCTGGCACTCTGCCCCCACCTCAAATCGCCTGTCTGCTCCCATTGTGGTGGCCCCTTAGCGGCTGTCACATGCATGATGTGAGCACCTCCTGGGGGCAGAGGCACATCTTCCTCCCGTATTTCCTGTGCCTGATGCTGTGGTCCCCGAACAGTCAATGCTCAAATGATCACTTAATCAATTCACTATTTGAAATGAGGACTGGGCTTCTGTGTAGCCACGCTACTTTTTAAAAATAACAGACTTTATTTTGTGTAGTAGTCTTAGGTTCACTGCAAAACTGAGTGGAAGCTAGAGGGAGTTCCCATATATTCCCTGTCTCCCTCCACCCCCTGCCACACACACAGCCCCCCCCCACTATCAACATCCCCACCAGAGTGGTACAGGTGTTACACTGGATGAACCTACACTGACACATCATCACCCAGAGTCCACAGTTCACATTAGGGTTTCCTCGGTGCTGTACGTTCAATGGGTCTGGACAAATGTATAATGACCTGCACTCACCATTACAGTATCACACAGAGTAGCTTCACTGCCCTAAACATCCTCTGTGCTCCACCGATCCTCTCTCCCCCTAACCTCTGATCTTTCCACTGTCTCCACAGTTTCACTTTCTCTAGGATGTCATTCAATTAGAATCAAAAACAGGGTGGGGCAAAAATAGGCTTACAGTGGTCAGTTGTCTTATATTATTATTTATTAATTATTGCATTATTTTCCATACAAACAACTGTAAACCTACTTTTACCCCACCCCGTAGGCAGCCTTTTCAGATTGGCTTCATCCACCTAGTAATACGCATTTAAAGTTCCTCCGTGTCTTTCCGTGGCTTGCTAGCTCACTTCTTTTTAGTGCTGAATAATATTCCTTTGTCTGGAAGTCACAGTTTATTTATCCATTCACCTGCTGAGGGACACCATGGTTGCTTCCAAGTTGCAGCAATTATGACTAGAGCTGCTATAAACATCCATGTGCAGGTTTTTGTGTGAACATAAGTTTTTAATTTATTTGGATAAATATCAAGGAGCACAGTTGCTGGATCATATGGTTAGACTATGTTTAGTTTTGTAAGAAACCGCCAAGCTGTCCTTCAAAGCGGTTGCACCATTTTGCATTCCAGCAGCAATGGATAAGGGACCACACTACTTGGAATGAGCTGTCTCCGTGGCATTCATGTTTTAGGAACTCCGTCTGTGTACTCCCTGCCCCCTGAGCTCAGGCCCCAGCTATCCAGTCTCACTGGCCCTCCTGCAGGTAGCATCCAGCTCTCAGTGTAGGTACCATTGTTCCTTAATAATAGTTATGCTAATGGCGAGCAGTTAATACAAGCTGGGCACTGGGCAAAGCTCTCCTGTGTATCATCCCATTAATCCTCACAGCAACCCTGTGGGTGGGTACTATCATTGTCCCCATGTACACATGTGGAAAATGAGGCTCTGACATGTTTAGTGGTTTGCCTGAAGTCACAAGGCTGGTGGTTGGAAGTGGTGGGATTTGAACCCTCTGCACGTGACCCCTGGGCTGGGATGTCCCCTGTATGTATCTCTCCATTTTATTCAGCTGTAAGCTCCTGAGAAGCCAAGACCTGCCTCATTCACCTGGAAATCACCCCTGTGCCTGGTGTCTTCCCTACACACAAAACTGTAACAAAAATTATACCCAAACCATGCATGTCACTCTACAACCTGCTATGGCTCCCAAGTGCTCACTGGATTAAGTCAACTCTTTATTCTAGTATTCACAGTCTGCAGTAATCTGGGTCCCGCTCTGTCCCATCCCAGCTCACCCTGCACAGATCTCTGCTCCAGCCCAGTCATCTCCCTCTCTCTTGCCTGCCCAAGCTGGGCTCATTTCCACCTCTGAGTGTCCCCTGGCCCAGAATGTCCTCATCACTCTTCTCATTCCATCTGGATGCCGACAGGCCTTCCAGATGGTCCCAAGTCCAGCCATGCCAGGCCAATTGCCCTGCTAACATCAACCCCAGGGGATTGGTGCTTCCAGACTGCCCAAAGCAAGAACCCTTGTGCCACACAAACAAGCATAGCCCACAGGAGCTCCTGGCTCAGGAGGTTGGTTCCAGAGTGGAAAGGACCACTCTACTCTGCTCCCACCCGTGGAGACGGGCCATGAGAACAGAACCGGGAGGCTGTGAGGGTCCCGGAAATAAGCCCAGAAAAGCAGAAACTTGGGGACACTGAACAGCCGTCTATCAGCACCCGAAGGGCTGCCTCACACAGAAGGGGGGTTGAGTCTGAGCTAGGCCATAAAGAAGGGGGACAAATGGGTACAAGTCTCATGGGGGCCAATTTCAGTGTATTGGAGAGAACCTCTCTGGAAAGTCTGGACTCAGCTCAAGTGCCGCCTCTTACTCCAAACCTCCCTGACTCCCCTGGCTAAAACGAATCTCATTTATGAAACTAAGACCTTAGTCACACTTCCCAGTACATCTCACCTTCTTCTATTCAGTGTTAGAGTAAATTCACAGACGAATCTTCACTCTGTATCAGACTGGAAAGTATGGAGGCAGAGTCCATGACTGATTGTTTTTGTGATTCCTAAACACCCAGCTCAGTTCCCAGCCTGAACAGAGAGTCTGGCAGGATGCTTGTTGAATGAGTGTATATCAGGACCCCCAGCAGGTGGCCATGCCCTGCCACAGCTGTGTTCCCATCCGGGGCTCCTGAGAGGGGACTGCCCAGGGGGACAGGAGACGAGCTTACCGTGAGGTCCCTTACAACTCCTGAATCCCAGGGTTCTGGTGCCCCTCCATGAGAATTTTGCCTTTGCTCATCTAGTTTTTCCTTTGCTTCCTTCACAAGTTGGCACCAGACGTAGGGCTGAGAGCCAGATTAGCGACGAAAGCTGTCAAAAAATATCTCCCCTCCAGAAAAAGCAAAGGAAAACAACATCTTGGTGGGGTTTTCCAGGGGAAGAAAAAGTAAAATAGTCTCTATGTGTTGCCCTAAAATGGCAGTTCTGCAGAAGGAAAACATATTTTTTTCGGAGCAAAGCTGTTTGTGGTGTGAAAGATGGAATGTGCGTGCTGAGCACAGAGACCCAAATTGGCCCAAGGCTCGGCTGCACACGCGATTTTCCCAGGAGCTTATTTTGGGGAGGAAGGGGTTGGGGAAAGGAAAAAGAAAATCTTTGTTCTGTGAAAATGAAAAAGTAAAAAAGTTGGCCTGGATCACATTCAAACCTGGCATCTGGTACGAAGGAGGTCTGGAACAGCGAGGTACTGGGTAAAGAAATGGATGTTGAGGGGCAAGCACCCTACTTGCTCTCTCCGGGCTCACCAGAGAAGGCACAGGCTCACTCCAAGAGCATGATGGCCTGGGACCCTCTGAGCCCTGCCTCCTGTACTCCCAGGATCCATCTCACATGGCTCTGGAGAAGACTGAAGGAGATAATGCCCATATAGGAGGTAGCACAAGCCCTGGCCCCCAGTGAGCACTGAGGAGTGGTGATGGCTTTGCTGGTGATGGTGATCATGATGCTGATGGTGATGACTGTGATGATGGGGATGAAGCTCACGATGCTAAGGATGGTAGTGATAATGATCGTGATGCTGATGGTGATGACTGTGATGATGGGGATGAAGCTCATGATGCTAAGGATGGTAGTGATTATGATCGTGATGCTGATGGTGATGACTGTGATGATGGGGATGAAGCTCATGATGCTAAGGATGGTAGTGATAATGATCGTGATGCTGATGGTGATGACTGTGATGATGGGGATGAAGCTCACGATGCTAAGGATGGTAGTGATAATGATCGTGATGCTGATGGTGATGACTGTGATGATGGGGATGAAGCTCACGATGCTAAGGATGGTAGTGATAATGATCGTGATGCTGATGGTGATGACTGTGACGATGGGGATGAAGCTCATGATGCTAAGGATGGTAGTGATAATGATCGTGATGGTGATGGTGATGACTGTGACGATGAAGATGAAGCTCATGATGCTAAGGATGGTAGTGATGATGATCGTGATGCTGATGGTGATGACTGTGATGATGGGGATGAAGCTCACGATGCTAAGGATGGTAGTGATAATGATCGTGATGCTGATGGTGATGACTGTGATGATGGGGATGAAGCTCATGATGCTAAGGATGGTAGTGATAATGATCGTGATGCTGATGGTGATGATCATGGTAGTAATGATGGTGACGATGACGAAAGTGATCATGATGGTGATGACGATGAAGATAATTATGATGGTGATGGTGATAATGGTGGTGACGATGACTATGTCTCCTGCCTCACCCACTGTGGCCACCACTGCACAGCCCCTTCTTCTCCTCACAGCTCTGCCAGCCTCTCAGACTCAGAAAGGACTTGCTTCAAAGTCTACCTGGGCGAGTCATTAAAAGAATAGTCTGAGAACCACCGGGTTTGTGCACATACCCAGGCTCACCTAGAACTTCAGACTGGACCTGGGAATATACATTTTAAGCAAGCTCCCTGAGTAGGTCTTATGTACATTAGAGATGGAAAACCACCCATGGAGTCCAACTTCCTCATTTTACAAAAGAGGAAACTGAGGCCTGGGGAGAAACAAGTCGGCCAGCCAGGGATGACAGAGCCAGGACTAGACCCAGACTCTCAAATTCCAAGAGCAATATGCTATACCCTGTCATTCACTCAACAGTGGTGTGTTGAGTGCCAGCTGCCTACAGAGCACTGTCCAGGACCAAAACTAACCCAGACCGAATGCCTGCCTGACGAGCACACAGCCGGGGTAGGGAGAGCAGAAGAGTTTGGGAAGTGGTGCGTGCCAGGCAAGGGGAACAGAGAAGGGGCTGCGGGAGTTTAGACGGGAGAGGCTGAATGGCTGGGGAAGGCAGGAGGCATGGAGGATCTCAAAGGGGAAGGAAAACAGTTTAGAGGAAAGGAACTTTAACTGAACTTTGCAGGATGAGCAGAAGCTGACAGACAAAATGAAGAGATGGATGCTGCAGAGAGAACAGCGCGAGCAAAGGCATAACGGCGAGATGCTGAGGACACTGATGGGAAACAGGAAGAAGCTCCATTTGTCTAGAGCTCCAGGTGGGACGGGGCCCCCCGAAGGCTCGAGGCCCGGGAGCCAGAGAATATGGAACTGACAAGGAGCTGAGCAGCTTGGCTTCTATCTACAGGCAACAAGGAGCCGTGGGTGGCTTTCTGGGCAGGTCAGCTGACAGCAGCTTAAACTGGAGAGAATGGGAGATGACCCTGGCTCTGAGCTCAGGCCCCTAGAGATACCAGCACCCAGGGAGGCCCCAGATGGGACAGGTGCAAATTGCCTAGGCCTGTCCACCCCCCACCTCCCTCCTGCCTTTGATGGGGACAGAGGTGACAGATTGAAAGGGTATATATGTGACATTTAGTGGCCAGGGCTGCTCTGTGCTCTCTCCAGACCCAGCATGCTCGTCCCTGTATATCCCAGCCTAGCCTGTCTGTTCCCTTGCAACAGTCAGTAAGACAGGCTTCTCCCGGGGTACGGTGCTCCTGTGCTGGCCAGACCTTGAGAGGCAGGGTGGGAAAAGGAGGTGGTAGCATCAGTGGGTGCCCCAAAAACTTGGTTTCAGATCCATACACAATGAGTAGCAGTGTGACCTTGGGCCAGTAACGGATTCTCTCTGAGTCTCAGTCTCCTCATCTGTAAAATGGAGATGATGATACTTACCTGACAGAGCTGCCCTGAGGTCGAGAGACAAAGTATGGCAAACGCAGCCCAGTGCCCAGCCCAGCATAGGTACAAGCTATCTGGTGGCTGCTCAGATGATGATGATGATGATGACAACGATGACGTAGCATCCATTTCCAGCTCGCACCACCGGCGTCACCACCAGCATCAGCAGTATCATCACATCCTCTTCCTGTGTTGTGATAGCTCAGGCCCCTCACCAGCCACACGGGAGCCCGGAGATCAAGACGCCGACAGAGTTTTTGCGTCAGGCCCTCAGCCAAGCGCGGCCCCAGCAGAGATGGAGGCTCCGGGCCGAATCTCTGCACCCAAACAGGCTTGTCGACCTCCAAGGGGAGAGCTGGGCTCAGTGCAGCGACACGAAGGGCAGTCTGGAGAGGAACCCCCGAGGCCTGAGAGCCAGTTCTGGTCTACGGCTAACCTTCCAGAACCCCAGCTCCATCTGGGGATCTTGATGAGGAATGCAAAGGCCTGAAATGCCCCATTATGCCCAGAAATAGCATGAATAAGGATTTCACAGGTATTGATAGTAAGAGCTCCTTACACGTGTGCAGACAGTGGTGGGTCATTTACAAAACACCGTCAGACCCGTCATCCTGTGTGGGAGCTGGGGAGGGTTAGCGAGTTCACGTGGCAGATGGGGAAACTGAGGACAGGGAGGTCAATGGTTTCCTTGGAGTGCCACAGCCCACAGCAAGGAAAAGGCTCTACATCAGGCCCGGCCGGTGTGGCTCAGTGGTCGAGAGTGGTCTTGTGGACTGAGAGGTGCCGGTTTGATTCCCGGTCAGGGCACATGCCCGGGTTGTGGGCTCGATCCCTGGTGGGGGGTGTGCAGGAGGCAGCAGATGGATGTTCCTATCTCTCTCTCTCTAAAAAATCAATAAAAACATATTAATAACACAGCAAAAGAAACAACCATCAAAATAGAAAGGGAACTCATCATATGGGAGAGAATAATCGCCAATGATACATCAGATAAGGGGCTAATTTCCAAAATATATAGAGTGCTCATACAACTCAACAAAAGGAAGACAAAGAACCCAATTAAAAAATGGGCAGAGGACCTAAATAGACACCTCTCCAAACAGGACAAATGGCCAAGAGACATATGAAGAAATGCTCAACGGCACTAATCACCAGAGAGATGCAAATTAAAACAACGATGAGGTATCACCTCACATCTGCCAGAATGGCTGCCATCAACAAATCATCAAACAACAAGTGTTGACGAGGGTGTGGAGAGAAGGGGACTCTAGTACACTGCTGGTGAGAGTGCAGACTGGTGCAGCCACTATGGAAAACACTATGGTGTTACCTCAAAAAATTAAAAATAGAACTACCATTTGACCCACTGATCCCACTTCTAGGAAAAAAATCCTAAGAAGCCTGAAACACCAATCAGAAAGAATGTATGTACCCCTATGTTCACAGCAGCACTATTTACAATAGCTAAGATCTGGAAACAGCCCAAGTGTCCATCAGTAGATGAGTGGATAAAAAAGCTGTGGTACATATACACAATGGAATACTATGCAGCTGTAAGAAAGAAAGATCTCTTATCCTTTGAGACGACATAGAGGGACCTGGAGAGTATTATCCTAAGCGAAACAAGCCAATCAGAGAAAGACAAATACCTTATGATCTCACTTATTTGTGGAATATAATAAACTAAACAAGCTGAGGAGCAAAATAGACCCAGAGACATGGAAGTGGGGTGCAGACTGACAAACCTCAGAAGAGGTGGATGTGGGGGCAGGAAAGAGATAAACCACAGAACTTATATGCATGTATGCGTAGACAAGGACATAGACAATAAGGCTGGGGTGCGGGCTGGATTGGAAGGAGGGTGTCAATGGGGGGGAAAAGGAGAAGCATCTGTAACAAAACTAAATAAATAAACATTAAAAAATGAATGAATTAATTAATTTTTAAAAAACATATTTAAAAAAAAAGGCTCTACGTCTAGTGCTCCTCTGTGTCTGATTGATTAGACATTACCTGTGAAATTCTCTTCCTTCCAGTAGAGAGAAGAGTGTTTCAGAGCCTATAGGATCCTCAGAAAAGGTCTAGTCCCCTCTCCCTGGTGGTCATCCAGACCAGGTGAGAGGAGGGGACCTAGAGGAATACACTCTGCACCCAGCCTCAGTGAATCACGGGTGTTTAAAGTAAGAAGGACCCCACAGAGATCTGACCTAGTCGTTTTCAAGATGTTGAACTTGAATCTCACGGCTCAGTGTGGACCAGGTGTCAGCACCACCTGGGAACTGTTAGGAAAGCAAATTCTCAGGCTCCGCCCCACACCTACTGAGTCCGAATCTCTGGGGGAGTGGCCCAGGGATGGGTATTCTAACAAACCCTCCGGGTGCTTGTGCACTAAATTTTGAGAATTTGGTATTCTAAACCTGATGCACGCTGAAACGTGAGAAACATTGCTCTTAAGATTTAGGGGGATTTGGGGAGGAGGATTCAACAGACATCGGAGACAAGTTTCATTAGGCTGACATAACTATATTTTTAAAATGCAATAAAAAACAGTTCTCATGCTCTCCAGCGGTTCTCAACCTGTGGGTCGCGACCCCTTTGGGGGTCAAACGACCCTTTCACAGGGGTCGCCTAAGACATAACAGTAGCAAAATTACAGTTATGAAGTAGCAACGAAAATAATTTTATGGTTGGGGGTCACCACAACATGAGGAACTGTATTAAAGGGTCGCGGCATTAGGAAGGTTGAGAACCACTGCTTAAGCTATGTACCAAATCTTGATATCCTGGAGGCCATTGACCAATGGCATGAACTTGGACCACCAGCTTAGGTCACATTAGTGCAGGCCCTGCCCTGGGGTCTGTCATGTGTGAGCTTCCCGGGAGATGACTGAGGCTGTACAGAAGTCTTCCGTGAGCCAGTCCCAAGCCTGTCCCACGCAGGCGCCTGTCCACTAGGACCCTCCCAGTTGCTGTGCTCAGGGGCTGCCAGGTGTGTAGATGCTTGAGACACCCCCTCCTCCCCCCACCCTGACTCAGTCTGAAAGCCACTGTGCAACCGCAGAAGATGCTCTGCCCATCACCTCTCATCATCTCACAGACGATGCTGGAGGCTTTGTAGCTTTTTGTACCTGTTATTATCCCTTCATATTTACACTAAGGGAAGAATGTCCTGTAGTGATTCTGCGATGAAACAAAAAGTATCCAGTCCTCCTCTGTCAAGTGTCTGCATCTGTCTCACTCCAGAGGAAACAGCTCAACAATGGTACGCTGAGCTGTTAGAAAACTCTTACAACCATCGATTTGAGCTGATCAGAATGC
This sequence comes from Tadarida brasiliensis, assembly GCA_030848825.1. NCBI lineage: Eukaryota > Metazoa > Chordata > Mammalia > Chiroptera > Molossidae > Tadarida > Tadarida brasiliensis. Next base: position 40,890,308 of record CM061259.1, on the reverse strand, counting down.
GCTTAATACCGTGGCAGACACACAGGCAAATGGAAATAACTGAATGCCAACTGACGTATAAGTACATTAACTATAATCACTGATTTCAAAGCTGTGGTTGTCAGAATGGACCCTTTTTTTTCACTTTCCGATTTAATCAAAAGTGAATGTTCTAAGTTTTAACTTAGGGACACTTTTTTATATGAACATTACTTTGGGACTTCATATAGGATTTAATTTGAGAAAAAGATGCTCCTGTTTTTAAAATGTTCAAAATTAATAACCTAGACCCACCCTCTCATTTTATAGATAAAAGGTCGAATCCCCATGAGGTCCCGGGGCTCACCCAAGGTCACACAGGTGTTTTCGTATAATTAAACAGAGAGCAGGAGACATTTGCTATGCGGGAGGACACGAACACATTGAAGGCAGAAAGGAAGCATGTACTTCAGGGACGCAGAGAAGTAATTTTAGTCCTTGAGTAAATTTAGTGGTTTCCGTTCTTCAGGGGTTTTTGGAGAGATAATTAGTTTTGTTTAGTTCGGCCACAGGGAGTTAGGCAGGCGTCTGTTACTCTAGCTACCTGGTTATGTTCACCCATTCTCCACAGGGAAGCCCCCCAGAACCCTTCAACTCTCCGTTCACACCCTGCTGTCCACTCCAGGAGACAAGTCATTCACATCTGGCCATGCGGGGCTCTCGTTCCCCTGGCGCAGTGATTGGTTCAGGGAGGGCCCAGAACCCAGCTGCAGCCAAGGGAGACCTTGCAGGAAGAAGCCTGAAGCGTAATAATGGCCACAGAGGCCCAGAAAGGCACCCACAGCGCTCGACCCACCTGCTTTTCCAGTGAAAAGCCAACAGGAAGAAACATACAAGTGTATTCAAGTCATAAAAATCCACTCTAGATCTACCTTACAGGCCTGCAGTAGAAAAGGGGCAAAGTGTAGGTAAAAAAGCAGGGAGTGGGGGCAGCGTGGAAGGAGAGAGACTGAGGACCTGGGAGGTGACAAAGAGTGACCAGGCAGGTGAGACCGAGGAGCAGAACCTCTGCAGCCTCGAGGGCCCTACGACAACCACGGTTAGGCTGAGGCCACCCTTCTCTTCTTACCCCAAATGGCCTGTCTCTGTCCCAGGAGAGCTTAGGGGCTGGAAGGACCATGAGGGACCTCTGTGTACCTCTGTCCTTTTACAGATGAGGACACTGGGGCACAGGTGGAGGCCTGGTTGGTGCAGAAACCAAAAGTCTTGGAGCACAGACCACCCACATTCAAGGTCAGCAGGAGGGGTGAGGCTGTGGGGTGTGAGGAGTGAAAGGTTGGCACTGGTGGCCGGCAGAGCCACGCTGATGACCACACGCCCTCCACAAGGATTTGCGCCAACCCTTATTTGCACTCGCTCTTTCCCTAGCACAGCCCTGGACAGCAGATGCTTGAATGCATGTTTGTTGAATGAATGCACGAACGTCCAAGGGCTTACTTGTGCATCCATCTCCCACTCAGCGAGCAGACCAAGGTGCCCACGCGGATTTCCACAAAGATGGGAAAGCTACTCTCCAAAGAGCAAAAGGATGTCAGCCCGTTAGCAGAACAAGCTTCTCATTCAATCCTTGGAAGCGTAACTTGCTAACTGCTGATACAGTGAATTACCCAGGCCTCCACGGCAGGGTTCCCCAGCTTTCAACAATCACTCGCCTTTCCCATTCAGGGCTCCAGCCAGCCCTCCGCCTCCCTCATTTAAGGAGGTGAGGAGGAATGAAGAAACAGTAACCACAGGCAGTTCCTTAGCAAGGACAGGCTTTGCAATGAGAAGCCCAGGACAGGTGGTGAAAGGGGCGTGGTGCTTCCACTTTCCACTTCCTTTTCTCAGAAACAGGCCCCTCCCTCCCTTCCTCCCTCCCCCCCTTCCTTCCTTCCTTCCTCCCTCCCTTCCTCCCTTCCTCCCTTCCTCCCTTCCTCCCTCCCTGCCTCCCTGCCTCCCTGCCTCCCTGCCTCCCTGCCTTCCAGGCCCAGCGGCCTCTTGTCCAATGGGAATCACTGGTCACACCTGCTGCTTTCTCACAGGGAAAACCAAACCTCAGTCTGGGGGTGAAGAAGACCCCTAGATTCATCTGTGTCTTAGTCAAGGGGATGTGTGGGGCACGCTTGGACACCTACTCCAGACGAGGTGGACGTTAGGCCCCTGTGGACACCAGCCCATCCCGCGCCCCCCACAAGCATCTGAGGCAGTGGTTACCACCCCAGCCAGGGTCCGGGGGTCAGTGCTCTTCAGGAATGAGGGAACAGTTCGAGGTACGGTCCGTCTCTATAACACATCTTAGAAACACGATTCGTGGGGAGTTGATAGAAACGAGGGAATGCTTATCGCAGGATATTCGGGGAAAACAAGCAGAACAGCCAAGTGAAGGAACAGCACGGTATCAACTTAGCTTTTGAAAATAATGCTGACGATGCGGATATTAAAGCCAAGGATAGAAACCAAAGAGATGATAGCTGATGATCTCTCCGTAGCGAGGTAGTAGATCATTTAGAAATTGATGTTTTGAGATTTTTCCAAGCTTTTTCCCATGAGAATGTCTTACTACCACAGCCTGGGGGTGGGGCTGTTGTCCTGGTGACACATGTCATGGGCTGTGAACATCTCAGAACACATGGATTCAAACAGCAGGGCCCGAGGAGACAGGTAAGCAGGGGAGTGGGGATGGAAGACGCAGGTCAGAAAGCAGGAGGCCAGGACCTGAAGGCAGGGGCAGAGGAGCGGGGACGGGGAGAAGGGAGCTGTGAGTAAGTCAAGTGCCCAGGGGACAGAAACAAGCGACTGGAGGGAGAAGCAGGGCCCAGAGCCTTGGGCCGTGGGGGACTTGGAGAGCCCCCTTCCATGCGGCCCAGGCCAGCACAGGGAAGACCTTGGGGCCTCATATTGTTGGTGAAATAAAACATTAAAAATAGTTCTAATACATGCAAATTGTTCAAAATTTACTTGTATACATATATGTGTGTGCATATGTATTATATATATGCATGTGTGTGAAGTCTGCCACCTGGCCCTGGCCCCCCAAGGTAAGCAGCGTACTATGACTCTGACTCTGCTGAGGTCCTTATACATTGATGAACACATATAAGCACATGTGATCCACTGTCGGATTCTCCCCTCCTTTTACCAACAGGGAGCATTCGAAACATTGTTCTGCCTCCAGCCCCTTTCACTTCATGCCACTTTGGCAGTTTATTACTAACACTAGGGTCCCCAAAGTGGTCCTGTTGTAGCCCCTACTATTGCTGAAGTGGGGCAGCAGGCCCGAGAGGGCCCCACACTCCTTCCCCTGCCAGGTCTCCGGAACTCAGAGAACGCGGGTGAAGACTGGCCCCTCGCCACCTCCCCCAGGATACAGCTTGGCCCAGCAGACAAAATGCAATCTAGAGGAAGTGACAGCCTGCGGGTCATCCTACCAGGTCTCCAGGTGCTGCAGCCCCTGGGTGGCTGAGGCCTCCCCCAAGGAGGGCTCCTTTTCAAGGGGAGTCTCCATGGAGTGCCCAGAGCATGCTTATAAAATGTAACTTAATTATCATAAATAATACATGTCCAATATACCTCTGGAGAAGAGGAGGAGAAAAAAGATAGACACTCTTAGCAGGAGGACCTCATCAGAGGCCAAGATGAGAAAGGGGCTGGAGGATGGGTCTCTCAGTAGGGCACAGGAGGAGCTCAGCTCCCAAACTACAGATCTACGGAAACCAGAAATCGGAAGTCAACCCTCTCCCTTCCAGGCTGCCCACCTCCTCCAGGCAACCTGCCCTGACTTCTCCCTCCTTCACCTGCCTAGTACTCTTGGAAAGTTCCCTCTAAGACACTTCCTACTCTATGTTTGGAGGAGTTACTCTGGTTACTTGTGCTCTGGTCTCTTTGCCCACCACCCACGGAGCTCATAGAGGGCAGAGATTGGGTTTTGGACATCTTTGAATGCCACCCTCCTTTTGACAGAGTCAGCCCAGGAAACTCCTACCAAGTGAATGAACTTTCTCACTGATGGCCTGGGCCCCAGCCTCTCACAGTCACCATAGAGTGTTTTATGGCTTATGAAGCATGTCTACAAATGTTCTCTCATATCATCCTCCCACCAACTCTGTCTTGTAAGCAGATACGGGGCGGGGGGTGTGACGATGATTTTCCCATTTTACAGATGAGGAAACTGAGTTTGGGAAGATGAGCAGCTTGCTAACCTCAACTCCAGTGACCTTTGCTAACCCATACAAATACCTCGTTTATTCTTTGCATTACATTTTTCCACCCTGAAATCACTCTTTTTTTTTTTTTTTAATTTAATAATCTCTAACATTTTATTTTATTTTGCAGGGATAGGGGGCAGGGGAGGGTGGAGGTTCTGAGCTTCTGAGTGCAAAGCCCTGGGCACAGGTCATATGCCCAGTAAACTGGCCCAGTTGTATTGCTCACGATCTTGGGAAAGTTTTAAAAAATATTTGACCAATATATATTTTTTAATGTTACAGTATTACAGATGTCCTCCAATTCCCCCCAGCCCCTACCCCACTGCCCCCAGCCCCTGCCCCACACTGTCTCTGTCCATAGGTTATGCATATATGTATATAAGCTCTTTGGTTAATCTCTTCCCATCTCCCCCACACCCTCCCCTCTGAGCTATATCAGTCTGTCCCATGCCTCCATGCCTCTGGACCTATTTTGTTCATCAGTTTATTATGTTCCTGAGATTCCACTTATAAGTGAGATCATGTGATATTTGTCTTTCTCTGACTGGCTTATGAAATCACGCTTATAGATATTAATTACATAAGTCTGTTCTGATTATGCCAATAATGCCAGGAGGGGAGGAAGGGCAAGTACTCCCATCCCAGCCCCCACTTCCTACAGTCCGTGGAACTAGGCTTTAACTACTCCAAAGCTTTCGTTCTCTTAACCACTACACTGAACCGGACCGCCTCTTCTGCAGCCCAGTGATGACGTGACACTCTCTCTCTCTCTCTCTCTCTCTCTCTCTCTCTCTCTCTCTCTCACACACACACACACACACACACACACACACTCACCCCAACTGGGTCATAGCAGTACCCAGAAGTCCTATATTGCTCCAGTGACACTCAGCCATCTGGTGCCTACGTGGACTGTAGGACTGAACTTGGAAACCTCATCTGCTGAGAATAACACGCCATCAGCAAGCAGCATCCTATCTTTATTTTTCAACTTTAGTTGCCTGCAGTCCTAAAAAAAAAAACAGGCTTTTAGAGCAGATCACCCAGAGAGGAAGTTCGGTTCTTCCCTGGCAGGAAGGGGAACTACTGACTGTGTGGAGGTCTGGCCTTCCCCGCCTGTCAGCTCCCTCTGCCCTTTGATGAAATGGTTTCAGATTTGCCAACACCCATAGAGAGATCCCTTCAGATGTCTGTCAATATTAGAGGGGGAGGTGTGGACTGTGGATGGGACCCGAGTAATGCCTCTTTATTCCAGGAATGTTGTTGACCCTAGATCTGAATAAGATATATATGACATTTTGCAGGTAGATTCATTTTAAAAACAAACAAATTATGCCCTGGCCGGTTTGGCTCAGTGGTTAGAGCGTCGGCCTGCGGTCCAGAGAGACCCGAGTTTGGTTCCCGCTAAGGGCACGTACCTCGGTTGCAGTTTGTCCCTGGCCCTGACCCAACCAGGGCCATGTGGGAGGCAGCCACTCGATGTGTCCCTTTCACGTAGATGTTTCTCCCTCTCTTCCTCTCTCTCCCACTCTATCTGAACAAAAAATGGAAAAATGTCCTCGGGTGAGGATAAAAAAAAAATTAAAAACAAACAAATTACATCACCGAGGCCCAACTGGGACATCCCGCTCTGAGAGGAGATGGGTTGCGCCAACCTCCTGTGATACCCACCTGCTCTAGTCCCGAGCAAAACACAGAGCTAACGAGGGGGAAAGGAAGCTGGGTGTCGGGAGCTTCCCTGAACACATAGATGTCTGCGGAGTTTTCCTGAGAGCCTCCTGTATCTTGTACCCCAAATCCAACAAATAAGTGAGAATCGAGGCCAATGATATGCCGGCTCGTTCCTGGGTATTAGGCAGACAGCAGTAAGTGGAGCAGGGGTGGTCCCTGTTCTCATGCAAACACAATTCCAGTGGCGGGTGATAGACAGCTACCCAATAATCAAGCAATAAAATAATTTCAGACAGTGATATACACTATATATAACACTAAACCAGGGACAGGCATACCTCGTTTTATTGCGCCTCACTTTATTGCACTTTGCAGATACTGTGTTTTCATCAACGTCGAGACAGGACCTTCCACCAGCGGAAAGATTGTGAGTCACTGAAGGCTCAGATGGTGGTTAGCGTCTTTTAGTAATAAAGTACTTTTAATTAAGGTATATACATTGTTTTTTAGACATAATGCTATTGCACACTTCATAGACTACAGGATGGTGCAAATGTGACTTTCACATGCATTGGAAAACCAGAACACTTGTGACTCACTTTATTGCGATACCAGCTTTATTGCAATGACTGGAAATGAAATGCAGTGTCTCCGAGGTATGACCGTAAAATGACAGAGAGTGACGGACAGTGTCGGAAGCCCAATGTTCTCACGCCAGGTGCGCTCTGTGTTTCTCCTACTATAGCCACGAGATGACTGGAGGATCTAAACAGAAGCAATCTGTAGGTCCCAGTCGTTACCCTGATGAGCCCTGTGGCTTTCTGGGATGGCTTCCTTTTGAGTCCTGCCTTGGCACCTGGAGGGGAGCAGAGCCTGCTACAGTAGCCCCAAAAACCCGGCCAGGACTGTGAGGGCCCCGAGAAAAACCTGGAGAATGGGCTAAAAATACAGATTTCTGGAGCCAACTCCTAAGTCAGATTTTCTAGGTGGAATGTGGAAATCTATGTTTTTTTAAAGCACCCGAGGGAATTGTGATGTGCCCCAAGGTTTGGGAAGAACTGATCCAGTTGGTCCCCACAGGCCTTTTGCCGGCCAAGGGAGTCACAGAGGGTGAGTGCCATGTCTGGGTTACTCTTAAATTCTCCAGCAGGCCTGTGGCCTTCAGGATTTGGCTTTCTCTCTGTCCCATGGAGCGCTGACCTCCAGGTGGCCACCCGCTGGACACTGCTCACGGCTCCACTTAGTCCGGGCCAGATCTCAGGCCTCTATTCTGTTCCTCCCTGGCCTCACCCCCCTGCACTTCCCCACCCCACTGCCCCCAGCCCTGCGCCTGTCAATGAATGAAGCTGGGCTTGGCTGCCCGCCCAGGTGCACAGTGGCGGCTGTGGCTGCAGGTTTTTATCAATGAGATCAACAGGGCGTCTGCTGGGGATGAGTCAGGACCAGATCCTTGTGACTGCTGCCCTAGCCGGCATTTTGGAGGTCACCCTGCAAAAGTGGCTGGCTTAGGCAGCAGGAAACTTTCGTGGGGAGAGTAAATGGCTCTGGGCTTTGGGGAGCTCAGAAGCCCTCCCTGGGAAGGGGTACCTTGTTCCCCGGCTTGCTGTGAGGCAGCTTATTCTTGTCAAAGTTTTATCTGGGGTCCTCATGGCTGGAATGTCCAGATGGCTTCATGCAATCTTCTCTTGGCATCTCCTGCTGCCTCACTTTATTCTTTTTTTTTTTTTTAATTTGGTGAGTAGCTAAAACATCTATCTATTCCTCCTTTTCTCAGGACAGGATCAGGCAGAAGGGCTCGAAGCTCTTTTTAGGCTGGTGCTGGGCATTACTCTATTTATTTGCAGAGAAAGAAATGCCTGAAGCGGAACCAGATGTTAAGAGCACAGCCTGGACTTAGGGCTGGATGCTGCTCCCTGAGCCTCTCTGCAGGGGCTGCGGTTGGTACCATCCAGGGGTGGCCCCCTACCCAGGAGACAGGATGGCCTGAAGACCCAAACCTCGCAGAGCCAGCTGGATCTGCCAACAGCACCACCTGAGAGGGGGAAACTGAACAACAGGCAGCAGCGGCCCCGGCAATCACACCCACCTCTTCAGGGCAGGACTGCAAAGCCTGCCGATGTTCCCACCTTCCCCGGGGGCTCATGAGGGCGAAGGGTACCTTCTTCTAGTAATGGATGAGAAATAAGAAAGAAAAGGAAAACGTTAGCCAAATCTGATGAACAGATTTTCCTACCATCTTTTTCTATTAACCTTTTAAAAGGCAAGCACAGAAACAGTATCCTCCCACCTGTGTACCTTGCAGAGTGGCTGAAAGGACAGTTCCTTTTCTATGCCTCATTTTACTATCGCCAAATAGGAACTACAGTCATGCTCTGCACAACGACATTTCAGTCATCCATGGACCACATATACCACGGTGACCTCATAAGATTATAATGGAGCTGAAAAATTCCCCTCGCTCAGTGACGTCACAGCCGTAGTCAAGTCGTAGCCCAAAGGTTGCAACAATCAACAAGGCTGTGGTTGAGATGGCAACCAACTTCAACCTGGTGTGACAGGATGACACTGAGGAGCTCCTGCAGAATTAAATAAGGAGGAGTTGTTGGAACGGGGACAGGAACACATAGCTGAAGAGGCAAGAGAACAGGAAATTGCAGGAGAAAAAGAAGAACCCCCAAGAAAGTTCACACTGAAGGTTTAGCAGAAGTTTGCAGACCTAAGCAGACCTCCCCCACCTTCTGAGTCAGAACTTCCAGGGGAACCTGGACTCTGCAGTTTCACCTGCTGTGTGGTAACCACTGGCTCACCTCCTGCAAGTCACCTGCCACCCTGGGCACCAGCCCCCTTCTCAGTCACCCACCCCCAGGGCTCAGCTCTTAGACATGAAGCTGTCATTTCCCAACCACAGGGAGTCTCCCTTGGAGCCACTTTAGGACACTCCTTGTGGTCTAGACTCAGGGAGGTCTTGGTCACAGCACTGAAGGGGCTGTTAGGTCGCAGGTGAGGAGAGCTCCGTGGGGGCTGGGGCACAGCTTGCCCTTTCCGCACTGCCCCTGAGATGGGCGTGGTGTGTCATCTCGGACCAATCACTTACTCCTCCAGGTCTCATCTCTTCAGCTATGAATAAAAGGAGGGGCAGAGGTGGCGGGGTAGACAAGGTTCATTTTATTTCTAAAGTCTCTGCATTCAGCAACCCTGATCCTCCGGCCCTGCACACCCAACCCTCCCCCATGTCGCTGTTCCTGCGCTGGCCTGGGTGAACCCATCCATCACAGGCAAAGATCAATCCCTGACCCTGTTGGGCTAATTAGAAAGAAAGCTGGCTCTGGGGATCCCTTCCTCCTTCCCAGACAGAGCAGGGAAGCAGCAAAGGCAGCGTCTCCCAGGGAGGAGCCGCCCGGCCCTGTCACCCTGCTCCCCTACTGGCTCTGGCCTCCTCCCATGAACGGATGAGCTCCCACCGACTGACTGGGCAGTGCAGGAATTTATCAATGGCTCGTTCTCTCTGGAACAGCTTTCATCGATCAGATCTGTTCCTAGCAGCCTGTTCCTGAGAATCCTCATGGGGACCGAGATTCACTTGCCCTGCCCTGCGGATAAAAATACAACACCCCCCCGTGCACAGAACTTCACTTTTCCCCGTTTGTTTCCTCCAACATACACATCCCTCTGCAGGGGGGAGAGGAGGCAGCCCCCACCCACCTGAGGGGGGAGGTTAGGTGGGGTCTTCTCTAGATCCTTCTACTCTCTAGAATCAGGGATTTCAAGTCTGTGTGCATATGGGCGCACCCTGGCGGGAGCACAGGTAATGGAAAGAATGCTGAACCATTGCTACAACGGCAGAATAGCAGTGGATATTTTTGTTCTTTAAATTCTCTCTGATGTTGCGATAGCACTGTTGTATGAGAAACAAAATAGGGTGGGAATCGTGCATGGGAATCAAAGAGTGTAAGTTCCAAGAACACAGACTGTCACGTTGAAGGTGGGTGGGACCCAGCAATGATATCTTATACATCAATCTCTAAAGAAGTCAGCAGCCTAAGGGAATGGAACGGCCTTGCTTCCTCCTCCAGGGGGAAGGAGGCCCTATAAGGGGACCCATGTCCCCCTCCTCCCCTAGACATGGCCTTTCCCATTGGTCCAAGGCTAGCCACATCTGGACACTGAATGCTGAACAGAATCCGAGAGGGAGGAAGACAGCTCAAGGCGATCCAGTCTCACCTGATGTCCACTGGAAGTCGTGGGGCCTGAGTGTGAAGCCCAACTCACAGGCTGTGCGCCCTGGACAAAAGTGTCCTCCATGCCCAGGTGTTCAGGTTGTGCACTGCCCAGGGATACATTGTCTTGTGGAGGGATGCTATTTCCATTGTAGACATGTGGCAATTTATCTGAGAGTGTGTGAGTCGGTACAGAGGTTCCAGGCCTCCTTGCTGAGTCCTGGAGCAGCAGGGGAGACAGCCCTCCTACATCAAGCCACCAGGCACGCTCATTAGTGCACGCCCATTAGTGCACGCCGCCCTCTCCCACCTCTGCTCTGGGAGGGACCTGCAGTCCCTTCTCTTTCCTGCCTACCCCAGGAAGCCCAAGCCGGCCTCCATCAGGAGGGCAGTATAGAGCGGTACCTCACCTGGGTGGTGTGTGGGAAGTGGGGAAGGGGTGGGGGTGGGCAGTGTGTGATATTGCTGGCCTGTGGGCAGGGGGCGGGGGCTGCCAGGGCTGCTGCCCACCGGGGCCTTAGAGCTCCCCAGGAAGTTGTGGGCTGGACCACCTCATAGAAGGGTTCAGGTGTACTAACTTAAAAAGAGTTATTCAAGGAAAGACTCCTTGTCTTTTCTTTAAATAAGAATTGTATATATTTAAGGTGCAAGGGCCCTTTTCTAATGTATGCAAAGGCCCAGTGGGCTAGCAGAGGCCCGGGGCTGGGGCAGGTCCTGTGTTCTCCTCTAGAAAAGGGGACTGCCCAAGGGCAGTCCAGGAGCCGTAAAAGCTGGTGGCCACATCCAGGGGGTTTGCTTGGACATCTGTGGAGGAGGACTCCCCAGCCAGCTGGGAGAGCCCCAGGCCTTTCTCAGCACCCGCAGGGAGGCAGGTGCCAGTTCCATCCCCTCCGCCTCACAGCTGGGCTCCTCCGGGCAATCCGGCCGGTCGCCCCCAAATTCCATATCCCAGGACAGCCCTATCTGACCAACACCCCTCATACTCGGCACCAGTCAGCTTCTACTTCCCCCAGATTGGCCCTGAACGGCAACAGGAGGAGCGGGGACATCTTGGGTTCATCTAGGACTTTCTACAGTGATCTGCACAGCCTCACTGGGGGACAGTTAGCACCGTGGGCCTGGGGGTCCCATTGCACAGAGACAAAAGCAAAGGCCAGGGCAGCGAGAGGGCCTCTCTTGGGCCCCTGTCTGGCTTGGGAACCATGGATCACAGTTCTGGTCACCCCACTGTTCAAACCTTATTTCCTTCACAGACCCCCTTCAGACACTGTGTTCTAGCCAGACCAAACTACCAATGACAACAAACTTTCCCTTGATCCGTTTGTCTCCACAGCCCCGCTCACTCTCTGAACACTATTCATTGTAGCTCTTCATTTTCTCTTCAGCTCCCCCACTGCTGGGTGCCCCACATGGAGATGATGACCCAGTCCAGACATGGGGACTCTGCCCGACACACAGCACCCTGGACACACAGCCCTCAGGACACACAGCCCTCAGGACACACAGCCTCAGGACACGCAGCTCTCAGGACACACAGCTCTCAGGACACACAGCCCTCAGAACACACAGCTCTCAGGACACACAGCCCTCAGGACACACAGCCTCAGGACACGCAGCTCTCAGGACACACAGCTCTCAGGACACGCAGCTCTCAGGACACACAGCTCTCAGGACACACAGCTCTCAAGACACACAGCCTCAGGACACGCAGCTCTCAGGACACACAGCTCTCCCGACACACAGCCCTCAAGACACACAGCCTCAGGACACGCAGCTCTCAGGACACACAGCTCTCCCGACACGCAGCTCTCCCGACACACAGCTCTCAGGACATGCAGCTCTCAGGACACGCAGCCCTCAGGACACACAGCCCTCAGGACACACAGCCCTCAGGACACACAGCCCTCCCGACACACAGCTCTCAGGACACACAGCTCTCAGGACACACAGCTCTCCCGACACACAGCCCTCAGGACACACAGCTCTCAGGACACGCAGCCCTCAGGACACACAGCCCTCAGGACACACAGCTCTCAGGACACACAGCTCTCCCGACACACAGCCCTCAGGACACACAGCTCTCAGGACACGCAGCTCTCCCGACACACAGCTCTCAGGACACACAGCCCTCCGGACACACAGCTCTCAGGACACACAGCCCTCCCGACTCACAGCTCTCAGGACACACAGCTCTCAGGACACGCAGCTCTCCCGACACACAGCTCTCAGGACACACAGCCCTCAGGACACACAGCCCTCAGGACACACAGCCCTCAGGACACGCAGCTCTCAGGACACGCAGCTCTCAGGACACACAGCTCTCCGGCAGGACCCGGCTCTGCTCTGTGGCTCAGGCAGTAACTGTACATGGTGGAGATTCCTCTGTTAAAAATAGATGGAGGCGTCCTGCCGCGCTCATCAAACTCGGGGAAGGCAGAACCAACTGAGCCTGATTGCTATTCCAAGGAGATTGCCGCCTGCCTCTTATTTATGCGTTTACTGGGAAGTTCTTTATTTACATTGTTGTAATTTACATTTCCCAAGTTCCTTTGCTCCCCAGATCCTCTCCATTCTCCTTGTTGCTAAACTACTGAGTTGCTCCCGACCGCCAGACGCTCACAAGGCCCTTCTGAGAACTGCTGGGTAAACATTCCTCGTGTTCACCTGGGGAAAGATCGGGTTCAAGTTTCTCTACAAATAACTAGGCTTTTGACACTTGGTTTAGAGATGTTCGGCTATCCCAAAGGCAATTCGGCCAAGAGAACCGTCCTCATAAAAGCACCTCTCACCGTCGGACCTCAGCTTTCCCCTAGCAGGAGGACATTGGGCCCGAGTTCCAGAGCCCAAGCGGTTCACAGAGGCAGCCACGCCAGAGCAGCAGTGAATCTCCCTGTTGATGTGGGGACAATTTGAAGATGACTCCTACTCTTTGTGTTCCCTCTGGGGAAGGGAGACATGAATCCATTTTCGCGTCCCTCCAGCCTTCCTGCCTGTCTCACCTTCCCAGGCTGCAGGCAGTGGGTACGCAGGGAGGACGTAGCTTCTGTGTCCCGAGTCACCCCTCTTGACTCAGCCCTGCCTCCTCCCCCAGCCCAGGCTGGCTTGGACCATGCCAAGGAACCCACAGGCAAGGTGGCTTCCTCCCCACTTTGGTGCCCACCACCCGGAACTGAGGCCTCACCCTCAGCTGCCTGCTTCTGACTCTCCTACTCTCTCCTCTCCCACTGTCAGGGGTCTCCCCACTGCCTGGCTGTCCCCCTCAATCCTGGAACAAGAGCCACCACCTTCCTTTCCCGAAGAGGACAGCTCAGGTCACGCCGCTGCTCAAAGCCTTTCTTGGTGCCCCTAGACACGACTGTTCACAAAAATATTTCCTGCAACTCTCCCTGCTCCATATAGCCTATTTTCCACCCAAACTTAACAATAAACAATAATAACTTCAGTTCCTCTCTGTGGCATCCCCAGTACCCTCTCCTGCTTTGTCAGACTGTCACTATCTAACTCACCTTACTTATTACTACCTAACTTACCTTACTTATTGCTCACATTCTCCATCTCCCCCACACTGCAACGTAAGCTCCACAGGGGAGGGATTTCTGTGTTTTGTTCACTGCTGTGAAACACACAGGGCCTGGCACCCAGCAGGGGCTCAAACCACGTGTTGCATGAATGAGTGAATGAATGAATGAATGAATGATGAAAAGTTACATATGTCCAATATTCTCTCCTCTTCACACTCATCATTCTTAGTTCACCTCTTAATCACACCATGAGGTAGGTGTTGTTGTTATCCTCATTTCACACGTGTGAGAAAGTTCAGTGAATTCCCCAAGGTCACAGAGTCTGGACAGGGTGGAGCTAGAGCCCACTGTAGTTCTGTTCAGTATGACAGTCCCTGCACAGGGTACACTGAGGAAGGACCCAGGCCCGACTGAACGTAACGCCCAAGCTCTCAGATGTCACTCTCCGCTCCGGAGCCCCCCTGCCCCCACAGGCTGCCTCCTGACCCTCTGCCACCCGCAATCCTTAGTCTTCCCCTTGCTCACCCTTCAAGGCCCACTTATCAAACGCCACCTCCTCCATGAAGCTCTTCCTGATCCCTACAGCTGGGCCTTGGGCTTTTAGATCAGTTTTTAAAACATGTTTTCTTATATGCACATCCTCCTTTACAACGAGTGGTGAGCTCCTGAGGACACAAGGCATGGGTCTGACTCTCAGCCCAGAGCACAGGCGACATCTCACAAATAGTGAATGTACAATAAACACTTGTTAAGTGAATGAAGGGACAGAAAAGGGTTTTGAACTTGCTTTGTCTGAGCTGACTGAACTACGGAGGCAGTGCCTAACAGATTTTGAAGACAGAGACAGATACAGATGAATGGATAGAATATATACGGAATTTTATCAATACACCTAATACTTTCGACATCCTGGTACTGCACATTCTGACTTAGCCTCCCGACCAAAAGCACTCTTGGATAAGGCTGCATTGGTGCAGGCCAGCTGGGATGGCTAGAGCAGACACCAGGAGGTCCTGAGGACACCTGGCTTTCCACAGAGCTGACTACTGGAGAAGAAAGAACTCTGCTTCTTGGAGGGTCAGGAAGCAGAGGATGTGGGCATCACTGCAGGAAGCCCGTGTCTTAAAATATAGTGTATTGATAGAAAATATGAGTTTCCAATAGACCAAAGATGACTGCCATTGAAAAGATAGTTTGTTACTCACAGATCCCAATAGGAGGGGGTAAGCTATGCCATGGGGGACCCTTCAGGGAGGCACCGGGGTCAGTAGGAGGCAGAAAGAGGGGGGGGGACTGTTGGCAAGAGTCTTTCTCATGGTTTCTGCAGGAAACAACAGCAAAGCAGGGGAAGCAGTGTTAGGATCAGCTGGTCTGAATGATTTCAACAGAGGCTGTCCCTAATTGTCTGGAACCTGACGCTGGGGTGATGAGGGCAGGCAGACAGAAGTCCCAAATGTCAGAGTCTAGTGAAGGCGGTGGTTGTGGATGCAGATTTGTATCTGAAAAGTACACTGGTAGGGGGAGTTGTGTACAACCTGTAGGAATTGACTAGCCCTGGGAGGCGCAGTCCCTCCAGGGGGAGTAAGACCCCAGATGTCAAAGCATCAGAACACGAAAGATATGTGACATGGTTAGTAGAGCCCAGCTGAGGGATGACACACTCTCTGGCTCAAGGAGTTGGTTCATTAGACCCAAGTCTCCAGACTTCTTATCACACCAGGCCTGGGGCTCACTCTTCCAAGAAAATGTTTCCCCAGACTTGCATTCCAACGGCAAAGTCATGCTAATGCACACACCTGCCTTTAATCCTGAGACCACCTCTGGGAAGAAGCAGAGGCTCAGAGAGGTGGAGGGACTCCCCTGCGTCACCGGGTGAATGCAAAGCTGGGTTCAAATACAGGACTAGTGCTTCTAGAGATGGAAAACTGGAAGATGCAGTCCAGGGTCCCGTCTGGACTCTCAGACGGTCGGGAAGTGCAGCCAACCGAGCCCATCATTTCTCTGAAGAGGAAACTGGCTGAGAATGACGCACAGGATCAAGATCAAAGTCTAGATCCCCTGCTAACTCATGCTGTGCACTTCCTACCCCACCGCCCTGAGTTAATCAATAGAAAATTATTATTTTATTAATACCAGTACAGCCATTTTCTCTTCCTCCTCCTCCTCCTCCAATTCCTTCTCCTTCTCCTTCCCCTTCTTCCTGATATTCATGCAAATGGAAAAACCCAACTCCTTTGTCCCTAATGCATAAGGCAGCACTGACAACCCCAAACCCAGAAGGAGGCTGGATTTTTACAAAATCAGGTCAAGGCAAACAAGATCCTTGGGGGTCTGACTGGTCTTAAGCTCTGATTAAAGCCTGCATCTGAGTGAGTAGAGCCTCGTGTCTCCAGAGGAGGAGGAGGAAGAGGGCTGGAAGGCTGTGGAGAATTACCCTCCTGTGCAGAGGCCGCAGCAGCCCCAGGGCCAGGCTAGGGCTGGACTGGAGAAGGGGACAGTGATGGGGTCGGGGAGCACAGACTCAGATTTTTACCCACGTAAGGATCAGAACTGTTCTACCAGGCTGTAAACGTCCTGACTTCTCTCTGCCTTTGCACTGGCTGCTCCCTCTGCCCTTTCCACACCCCCTCACCTGATAAGCCCCTCCCAGCCCCTCAGATCCAGTCCCTCTGCCCACCCCCAAGGAGAAGCCAGTGTGTCCCCCACAGAGTCCTGTTCATCCGTCCCGGCTGGACTTCAGCAGAGGACATGGTGAGGGGTTATTAACAACAACCATTGCTAGCAATTCCTACGTGCCAGTCACTTATCACACAAGTTCTTCATCGGCACAATTTCCCTGCAAAGTAGGTGGCAGATGAGGACAGTGAGGCTTGGCGAGCTGAAGTAACTGGCCCAGAGACCTTCATTCAGCACGTGAGGCAGAGTGTAGACCCACTCAGCTCTGCCTGAATTCCACGCCCAAGGTCTGTCTTACTAAACCAAGTGCCTCGCTGTCCAGCTAGACTGTAAGATCTTTGAAGGCAGGGCTCTGGCTAATCATCAGAGCTAAAAAAATTTAACAGATGAATGAATAAACGAACGGATGCATGGATTGTGGCATTCTCCCACTTCAATGCAAGATCATGCCATATCACATAGGTTTCATACCAGACCAAACATACTGGCTTTATTGCTTTTATTCCCATGACTGGTAAGGAGATTCAGTGGGATGGTATGTTAGGGTGACAGGTGAGCTGCTGTATCAAAGACACCTCAAAAGGCAATGCCTCAAACACAGTATCATTTTGTTTCTCTAGCATGTGACAGTTCAGTGTAAGCTGCTCTGTTCCAAGAGGTCTTATAAGAATGTAAAATGGTGCAGCTGCTTTGGGAAACAGTCTGGTAATTCCTCAAAAAGTTAGCCCTTGGCTGATGTCAGCTTTGCCAGTGGTCCTCAGAGTCTGGTCCACATCTGAGCCCCCGTGGGATCTTTGACACATGCCCTCTCCAGCCCCCGCCCTGAGAGTCTGAGCCAGCAAGACAGGCTTTCCTCGTTTCAGGAGGGTCCACCGATGATCTTAGAAACCCCCTCGAGTTCAAGAACACCGAGCAAGCTGCCACTGGCTGAGCGGAGGCACTAGCTAGAGGCGACCGACCGCTAGCACCAAGGAGAGCAAACGCACGAATGGCCAAAACCCCCAAGTCACGCCAGATCTCGCTCACGGTCTCACCTTTTCCAGGTACTGAGTAAGAAACACCTTCCACAGTGGTGGTTCTCAGGGGTCTGGGTTCAGGTCCTGCCTCTGCTGTATTGCAGATGTAGAACCCGGGCAGACCAGTTAATGCTTTGTGTCTGTTTCCCCGTCTTTTTTTTTTTTTTTTAATGCCATAACATTTGAATGTAATTAAATGAATTGATGCACCTGGGGAACTTAAATGAGCACCCCAGAGGCCCCGGCTCACGCTGCCGCTCTCCAGCCTCCAGAGAGTGGAGGGGGTGGGACCGTTTTCCGTGGGGCTCAGGCACCGGGCGATGCCACCCCGCGGTGGCGTCTGCGTGGCAGCGGAGGGGGAGGGACCCGCACCGGCAGCTGCGGAGCCATCTGCTGCGTGGGCGGCGGCTCCCGCCCCAGTGTTTGTTTACAAACCCGGCTCCGCGCGCCAGAGAAACACGGCTCCTCTTCCAGGCGCGTGGCCGCCGCTGCCAGCCGGGAGAAGGGGCTGCAGGGCTCCCCGGACCCCAGGGGGCCCGCGGCCCGCACTGGGCGCGGAGGGCTCGGCCAGCACGTGGCCTGTCCGCCCCCCTCCCCCTCCTCCACGCCTGCCTTCACTCCGGCCCACCCGCCAAGGCCCAAGTTCCAGTCGGCCCGGCTAAGTAGCTCTGCGGCCCCGTCTGGAACAAGGACCCAGGTGACAACAGTACCCATGTTATTAGGGCACGTTAAGGATTAAATGAGGTAATGCACACGGTGGCACTTAATAAACATAAGCTACTGTGTTATCACTGTGGGTGAGAGGATAAGTCTCAAGCATTTTACAGAATGTCCAGTTTCTAACCCAACCTAGGAATCATTCCCCTTTCAGACAGTCCCAGGTACAGATGAAAATTCATTCAGAAAAAAAAAAAAAAATCATTTTGAAAAATGAAATCATCAACATCACAAATCATCAGAGAAATGCTAATTAAAACCACAATGAGATATCACCTTACACCTGTCAGAATGGCTATCATCAGTAGATCAACAAACAAGTGCTGGCCAGGGTGTGGAGAAAAGGGAACCCTAGTTCACTGCCGGTGGGAATGCAGACTGGTGCAGCCACTATGGAAAACAATGTGGAGTTTCCTCAAAAAATGAAAAATGGAACTGCTGTTTGACCCAGTGATTCCACTTGTGGGACTACATCTGAAGAAACCCGAAGCACTAATTCGAAAGAATATATGCACCCCTATTTCACTACAGTATTATTTACAATAGCCAAGGTTTGGAAGCAGCCCAAGTGCCCATCAGTAGATGAGTGGAATATTTACACAATGGAATATTACTCGACCATAAAAAAGAAGGAAATCTACCAGGCCGGTGTGACTCAGTGGATTGAGCATCGTCCCATGGACTGAGAGGTCCGAGTTCAATTCCCAGTCAGGGCACATGCCCAGGTTGCAGGCTCAATCTCCAGTGGGGGTGTGCATGAGGCAGCCGATCGATGTTTCTTTCACATTGATATTTCTCTCTCTCCCTTCCTCTCTCTCTCTAAAAAAAATAAAAATAAAAATAAAAATAAAAAATATATATATATATGAAGGAAATCTTATCTTCTGCTTATCTTCTGCGACAGCATGGATGGACCTAGAGAGCATTATGCTAAGTGAAATTAGCCAGTCAGAGAAAGACAAGTACCACATGATCTCACTTATATGTGGAATCTAACGAATAAAATAAACTAGCAAACAAAATAGAAACAGACTGACA
Organism: Tadarida brasiliensis; assembly: GCA_030848825.1. Classification (NCBI taxonomy): domain Eukaryota; kingdom Metazoa; phylum Chordata; class Mammalia; order Chiroptera; family Molossidae; genus Tadarida; species Tadarida brasiliensis. Next base: position 40,871,250 of record CM061259.1, on the reverse strand, counting down.
GCTGTCAGAAGGGAGGGGTGTTTCGGGGTTGGGTGCAAAAGGTGAAGGGATTAAACAAAAACACCAAACAAAACTCTTAGACACAGTCAACAGTATGGTGATCACCAGAGCGGAAAGGGAGGTGGAGGAGGTAGAAGAGGGTAAATAAAGGGGAGATAAATGGTGATGGAAGGATACTTGACTTTGGGTAGTGAACACACAATACAATATACAGATGATGTATTATAGAATTGTACACCTGAAACCTATATAATTTTATTAACCAATGTAACTCCAATAAATTCAATAAACAGCTGCCCATAGTAGAGCAATATCATATACACGTAAAGTTAAGTGGAGACAAAATGAACCGTGTAGGAAAGCAAGAGAAGCCAAGCCTACGGTGAGGGTAGCACAGAAAAGATTCTAAAAGTTCACATTAGGTTGTGTCTAATGTGAAGATGGGATGTGATTTATGGACAATGTTCTCAGTGTCCACCAAATACAAACTTGTTTCCCAGGAGAAAATATAACCAAGGGTCCTCAAAGAGAAGGCACTGTGTTCCTAACAATTACGTTGTTCCATATATAAATCTTATGAGTTAACTTTTTAAAAGGCAGTATTTGCCAGTTTAATTTTTTCCAGTCTATCCATATTTTTATTTCTAGGAATTAACCTGAAAAATATAATTCTAAATTCCAAACAACATCCAGACACAAAGATATTTATCACAATAGCCAAAAAACTGGAATCAATCTGGATATATCACAATAAGAGGGTAATCAACTACATCTATGCACTAGATGATTTTCAGTCAATAAAAAATGTCACTGTGAAAATGTTTACCATATTTGAAAATGTTAATAATATAAGTGAAAAAGTATAATATAAAAGTACGTATACTATAACCCTAATTTTGTCTTTAAATTATATACAGGGTGTCCCCCAAAAAATGTATACAGGGTATCTGTAGATTCTATTACATTTTGAAAATGAAATGTATTTTAATAAACGCTGGCTTTATAATTATTCAGGGTTGTGTATACATTTTGGGAGGATGCCCTATATATGCATACTTTAGGATAAACAAAAAATAAAAGTCTAAACCAAAAACTGTATAGTGGTTATTTCTGGGCTATACAAAAACAGATCCTTTTTATTTTCATCTTTGGAATTTTCTGTCTTCATGAAATTCTTTTCAATCAACATGTATTATATCTGCAATAAAAAGTAAAAAAGAAAGAAAATCATTCAGATGTAAGTGTATTCCTGGCGTCCCACCCTGCAGCCACAAACCCCAGAGTGGGCTCAGTGGCAGGAGGAAATAAAGGAGAATAACCTCAGGCAAACTCACCCCAAGTGCAGGACTCAGCGGGGCTGGCTTCCACCCCAAAAGTGAAGGATGCTCACTCAGGCTCCAAAGGGCTCTGGGTTGAGGTGGCTGAGAGCAAGGCTTTGGAAGGACAGCCAAGAAATGAGTTGAGGGTGGCAGAGCCTGGCAGCCCCCTGCTTTCCCCTCTGCCCCTCCTCCCTGCCTCTACTACAGATCCTCCTGAGACAGTGCCTGCGTCTAGACCGCCTGCTTCCTCTGTAAGCCTGTGGGACCTTCATGGTGCCAGAACTGGGCATGAGCTGGGGATGATCCCCCCACTTTCTCCAAGGGACAGTGGTAGAAAGCATTCCTCTTGGATTTTCCGGTGCCCAGGGTCTTATTTCTACATCATTGTTGGTTTGTTTTTTCCTTCCGCAAGATACAAAGGATTGAAGAGGTTACAAAGTGATGACAAAGAGAAGATCACACTTTATTCCCACAAAGGAACTCACATTCTAGGGGGGGGGGGACAGAAAAAGCAGTAACTACCGCTCTTCATTGCCTACCTACTCTGTACCAAGTGCTAAGTTCAGTGTTTCTGGCAATCCGTTCAATAAATACTTATTACACCAGAACAGGACCCTGAGGATGGAGCAGAGAACCAGCTTGTAGTCAAGGAGAAGCAATTAAACATAATTGCAATGACAATACATGTACCATAAGGGAAACACCTCTCTCAGTCCTGACACCGACCCTGATAACAACTCTGAATGGTAAATGTGATTATCCCTATTTCGCAGATATGGAAATAACGGCTCAAGGAGGAGAAATAACTTGTCCCAGACCTCTGAGCTGAGGTTTGGAGACAGGTCCGAGGCCCGTGTTCTGACTGCAACAGCCACCCAGGGAAGGGGGTGGGAAGGCCGGTCTCACCGTTTCAGACCGAAACAGTTGGGCGGTAGCACTCTGTTCAGGCTGTGGACGGTGAAGACTCTATGCTAAAGCCAAGTCACTTAGAGAGCCCCGTTTTGAAATCCTGAACCAGTAAAAATGTGAACACACACTCACTAGGGGCCATCCCCTGACAATCCCATTGGGCAGAAGTGCAGGCCAATCGTGCTCACCCCTGAGTCTGGGTGGGTGCAGAGAAGCTCCCCACCCCCACTCTTCCTCAGTGCCAATCCATTCATTCATTCACTCATTCAACACACCCTGAAAGACGGTCCTGCCTGGAGAACTCCAAACCCCTGTGGGGAGATGGAAAACACATGGGCCACAAGGTTAGGGCTGGAAGGTCCCTGTCCAGGGTGCTGTGGGAGCCGAGGAGGAAGGAGGATTAAATATCTAGTCTCCTCTTGCAGGGAGCAGGCGGCTGAGGGCAGGGAGAGCCCCTTCGACCTCCTGGACCCATAGATGGAAAAGGAGGAGGGAGGCTGGGCAGAAGAAGCGAGAAGGCGGGAGGACAGCTGTCAGTGCCGGAGCGAGGACTTACCCCGAGGCCATTAAAACAAGTCTGAGTTGGTGTGTGGGGGTCAGACAAGGACACGGCCAGGATTAGATGTTGCTGCTCTTAACTCCCCGGCCAGCATCTCCGGGCCACGCTCCGCCCTCTGGAGAGCAGGCAGGAATCGTAATGGGTGAAACCAGGACAGCAGCGGGCGAATGCATCCAGGGGAAAGCAGTCTGAAAACACAGGATTTCACGGGACGGACAGGCCAGGACAACGGGGATGTTGAGAGCAACCAGAACTGACGGCAGACAGCAAGTCAGACCCAATCTGGAAGTGACAAGGCCGATGGAGAAGCTGCTTGCACTGGGCCATCCTGCCCAGGCTCACCTGCGTGGGGCCTTCTGGCTAGAAAGTCACTCTGCCCAGGGCCTGTGAGGTGCCTGCCGCTGGATGGATGTGGGCTACAGAGAGCAACACCAGAACATCTGTACCCCAGGAGAGCCAAGGCCAAAGGGTGGGGAGGGGCTGCTGGGCTTCTCGAGAGAACCAGGGGGTGAGCATGTGAACTACAAAGCAAATGTTTACAGGAAGAATCAGTTCTCCAAGTAGGCTGACGCCTCGATTTGTACGTTCCTTCACTTGGCCCCACTCCCCCTCCGCCTGCAGGAAGAATTCATACATCAAATGTGCAGACCCCAAGACCTCTGGCGCCTCGGGTCAGGAGTCGCTTCAGCCACGGCGCCGCTCCTCTGTGCCTGGTACAGCACAGGACCGAGCACAGTGAGGACTGAGCGGCTTATTAAATGCACCCTAGGTGGAGAGCTTCTATTTAACACGATTTTGCTGAATTCTTCAAAACAGCAAAGAGTCCTACAGCAATAAACATAATTACCCTCTAATGAGATCTGGCCTTAATGTTTGAGTTTCACTTATTTTTTTAAAATACTGTGACGTGACATTGACAGCTACATAATTACCAAATCTATTCCCTCTTTCTTCCTGGGCACACAGCCTTTCCCAGCCTCCTTAGCTATCAGTGTGGCCATGTGACCAAGCTCTAGCCAATGGGAAGTGAGCAGAAGTGAACATCCCTTCTAGGCCCATAAAATCCTCCCACAGGTAATTGTCCATCCTCTTTCCCCATGCACTGGCTAGAATGGAAGTGAAGGACTCAAGCACCCTGGAGATGGAGGATGGAGTAGCCTGGGTTCTTGAATCACCACATGGAAGGCCACCCACGAATTATCCCACTGTACTCGTATGTGGACAAGAAATCAATTTAAATCCTATTAAGCCACTGATATTCTGGCATTTATCTACTACGACCTCCAACATTATTAGCCTAACACATATGCGCATAGTACATGGCAAGTTGGGCTGGGGTGGGGTATACACAGGTAAGAGTCAAATGTGAATTTGTGGGGAGGAGGCCATGACAGGGACATCCACAGACACACTTGGCTACTTGCGCATCTTTGGAACATGCCCACCCCCACCCCCACCCCCACCCCCACCCCCTCATGTCGCCGGCTGTAATTTGGAACCGGCCACAGATACTCAGTAATCATCTCTCTTCAACTCTCCCCCTTAGTGGCTATTCTGCTGGACACTTGGATTAGCTAATAGACCCAATTCCGAGCTTTTCTTCATTTAGAGATTGAATAAATGCATCGCTTTCTCTTCAAACTTTTCGCGCCTGCTGCAACCCTCGATTTCACCCAACCTGCTAAAGTTCCCTTTTACATCAGTGCCTTCGACGCCTCCACCTCTCCTGTGTTTCGGGTTAGAGCTCTTTCACACTTCGCTTCCCCACGCAGCCTCCAGTCCTCCGGTGCCATTGTTCACTCTGCCCTGCTTCCCATTTCCTTCCCAGTAAATGGTTTCCTTCTCCTTCCGCGCACTTCCTCCCTTCCCAGACCTCCAACCGCAAACCCCACTTCTGCTCTGAGACACATCCCCTCCCCATGCATCTTTCGACAACGGAAGAGAAGTGAAGGCCTCCCTTCCGATTCTTGCTCATCTCTGCCTCCGTTAAGTTGAGCCATGTGGATAAGTAATCAAACATTGGTTGGCCATTATTACCTGAGGCTCCTACGTCCTGTGGTGGTAGCCCATTGTCTTCTGACCTCGTATGTCCTCATCTCTCATCATGCTAAGGGGGGTGTAGGGGGAAGCCCCACCATCTTTCAGGGAAGGAAGCATAACAGTTTGTAGAAAGAAAAGAAATTGCTATTACAAGACTTGTTGTGATTTGTTCTCAACATTGACCCCTTCAAACATTCCACTTCTGCCATCTTAAGAAAATATGCATCAACTTCTATCAACTCTCCTTATACATTTTTTTCTTTATTGATTTTAGAGAGAGGAAGGGAGAGGGAGAGAGAGATGGAAACATCGATGAGAGAGAACATCAACTGGCCACCTCTTGCATGCCTCCTACTGGGGATTTGGCCCACAACCTGGGCATGTGCTCTGACTGGGTATTGAACCGGCAACCTCTTGGTGCATGGGTTGACACTCAACTGAGCCACACCGGCCAGGCTCCTTATACAATTTATTTATTTATTTATTTATTTATTTATTTATTTATTTATTCCTCACCCGAGGACATTCTTGCATTCATCTCCAGACAGAGTGAGAGGGAGAGAGGGGGGAAGAGAGAGAGAGAGAAACATTGATGCAAGAGAGACACATCGACCGGTCGCCACCCACACAACCCCAACCAGGGCCAGGGACAAACTGCAACCGAGGTACGTGCCCTTAGCAGGAACCGAACCCGGGACTCTCTGGTCTGCAGGCCGACGCTCTAACCACTGAGCCAAACCGGCCAGGGCTCCTTATACATTTTAAATACTCACATACTCCATCCTTTCATTCCTTTTTACTTCCAGGTATTTATACTCCCTTCACTTCCAAAAAGAATTGTGGTAGCTCACAATAGAAGGCACACAAAAAATAAAATAACAGAATATGAAAGTATATGAATCAATTAAGGAAGGTGGATGGATCTGTGTATCCTAGACTAAGGGTAGATGCTGTCATTGAGCATAAAACTGACCCCTAAACTTCAGTGCAAGTAGAGTTCATGACAATGCAGAAAGAGATCCAGAAGGACTGACGAAGATCTCAAAGGATAACATTAGAAAGCATACCTGTGCATGACTGTATCCTCTGCTACTCTTGTAATGTAGTCTTGGAAATGCTTTTAAAATACTTATTTACTTCCAGCTTATTTGCTAAAAGGATATGACATAGCATAATTTTAAAAATCATTATAAAAACAAGGACAAGAGACGTGCTAAATGGGGAGGTATGTGTGGAAGGAAGAATAATTACAACTTTCTTTTAAAAGCCAGATTCAAGTGAATGAACACAATTGAATACAGAACTGAGCTCTAAGCTTCCCAGCACCCGTGGCAAAGATGGAAACATGGGAAGATCACAGAAATGATTTTTTCTTAACCACAGTTGCAAAGACAATTGCCTCCCAACTATGTACTGAGAGGAGTTGTCTCACGGGTCTTATCATTTCCCTCAATCTTTAAAAAGAACTTTCCAAGAGTTTTTATCACATAATCCTCACATTCCTTGGCATACTCCACTGTCCAATGGCTTCATCATATTACCCAGCTCTCTGCCTCCAACATGATTTTCCTTCATCCTTTGATTCAGTGTTTCCCAGTCACTCGGATCCCACCACCTTGATATGCACCACACCAGCCAGACCAGCCATAGTCTTGTCTACATATTTCTTTCTGTAACTCTGCTCACATTTTTACTTAATAAATGTCGTGCCATCCCAGGGAATCACTGCTTTGGCGTGCCAGTTGCAGAATGTTTTCCCTAATATACATTAAATAAATGCCTGTAAATACAAACGCCGTTCTGGAGGCTCTGTTAGTGCAAGTCTGATGCTCCCGGCTCTCCTCCTCTTGGCTTTGTCTCCAGACAGTTCATCAGGGAACCTTTGCCGGAGAACGTTTCTCTCCAGCTTCCGCTCAGCGCTGCCCATTTCGGTCTCAGAAACCGTCGCGGCTGACACACATCCTCCTTCGCCCTCTGCGGCTAACGGGAGCCTTTTTATTCCTTTCTGGCTTGTGAACGACCTCCTCCCTCATGTTCCACCCTCCAAGCCCAGTTCAAGTCTCACCTTTGCCATGGAGTTTTTCGTGATATCAACCTTGAACCTGGACTTGCCTCCACTGATCCCCCAGAGCACTCATCAGACTCCTACCATATTATTACAGAACAGCCGTCCTAAAACATATAGTAAGCTCTTGTATATATTCCCTAGCAACCAAGCACAGAGCAGGTGCCCAGTACACAGGACACCACGTCAGGGCTGAGCACTGACCTTGGGGCCAGGAGAACTGGGTTCTTGGGCAAGTTGCTCTTTCAGCTTCAGTTCACCCGGCTATAAAATGGCAAAGAAGCGGATAGAGAGGGTCCTCATACTCTCTGAGGTCCCTGCCATACTGACCCCCCATGTTTAGCTCCCACTTCCTTGGGTACCTCACTGCCACCTGTGTAAATTCCCCTGCCTGTGCACCCCGACCTTGGCTTTTTCTGCTGCGAGGGTGCCATGCGTTCTCCCACTGGGGAGTCCTGCCAGGGGGTTCTTCGGCAGTCCGTGGCCGCTCTTGTCTGTGCAGTAGCTCTCCGTGCTCCTCACGCCATATCCCAGCATTTCGCACAGCCTCCCTCTCTGATCCTGCTTCTTAAACTGGCCTCAGAGTCCTCCTGTTCTACACAGCACTTGCAGCCTCTGCCCAACTTCTCTGCTGCCCAGCATCTCCGTGGCATCTTCAGGAATACACTGCAAGTTGTTTCCCGTCTAAACATAGACTATTCTTGTTTTTACACATACGCCACAGACGACTGGGTTGCACAGGGGCAGAAGCAATCCATTCTGGTCACTGTTTTTCACTTACTGGCCCTGTGACTTTGGGAGCATGGCTTAACCTTTCTGAGGCTCGGCTTCCACATCTCTCCAGCAGGGACCACACTGGCCAGGCTGTCTCAGTCACCAAACAGGACCACGCTGTTCACAGGGTGCCTGTCCACTCCTGTGGTCCACTCCACTAGCCGATGAAGCCAGTCCCGCACAGAGCTTTTCCTCTGGAGCACGGGCAGGCTTCAGAGTTCACACATCACCTTCTCACGCACTGCCCTTTGATCCCACACACAGCAATTGTACAACAGGATATTATTTACCCGTAAACAAGAAAGAAATCCTGACCCCAGCTACAACACGGATAAGCCCCGAGGACATGATGCTCAGCAAAATGAGCCAGTAACCAAAGGACAAATACCACACGCTTCCACTCCCTGAGGTCCCTAGAGTAGTCAACCTCATGAGGTAGACACATAAAGTAGCATGGTGGCTACTGGGGGGAGGGGACACGGGCAGCTGTTTAATGGGACCGAGTTTCTGTCTTGCAGGATGAAAAGGCTCGGGAGCTCTGTTGCACAGCAATGTACATATATGTAACACTATTGAACTGCACACTTAAAAATGGTGGAGATGAGCCCTGGCCGGTTTGGTTCAGCAGTTAGAGTGTTGGCCTGCGGACCAAAGAGCCCCGGGTTCGATTCCGGCCAAGGGCACATACCTCGGTTTGTCCCCGGCCCCAGTTGGGGTCGTGTGAGACGCAACCAATCGATGTGTCTCTCTCACATTGATGTTTCTCTCTCTCTCTCTCCCTCCCACTCTGTCTGAAGATAAAATGTAAAAATATTTTTTAAAAAATGGTGGATATGGTACATTTTGTGTCATGTATTTTACCACAATTAAAATTAGTTTAAAAGATATCCAACTATTACCACTTTTGCAATGAAGTGTTAGAGGAAGCTGAGGCTCACCTAGGACATGTGTCCAGGTCTTCAATCCCAGCCACACACCCCTCTCCCAACGCACTGGGGAAGTCACGAAAGGCACCCCTGAGCCCCCGGAGTCAGCTCTCCGGTTCCCCACACTGAGGACATGGGAGCCGTCTCCTCTCCTCTGCTCCGTCCCGCTGGGGGTCCAAGGAGCAGCCTCACCCCCTTCCCCCACAACACAGGAGCTTTGGCTCTGGCCTAGGAGACCCTTCAGGCACTGCCGTCCTTGGTCCCCAACACCCAGCTCAGCTCCCCTGCACCTGGCTCCCCTGCATCTCTCACTTGCAGTGTCCTCGAGCTCTGGGGAGTCCGGCCATCGCCGTCCCCATGCCAGGCCAGCCCTGGCCAGCTCCGGTGGGGTGAGCACAGCACTTGCCCGCACTCGCCCCCTCCTGGTTTGTGGGCAGACGCCCCCTCTCCTGCTCTGCTCTCCCCACCCCTCCCCGGTGTTGCTCCTGCAGGACTCAGTTGGCTGGCACCTCTCAGGCAGCCTCCCTTGGCCCCCCACATGGAACTAAACTGCCCACCTGAGCAGCAGGGGGACAAGTCTCAACAGCCACATCTCACGAGGGCGTCTGCAGGCCCAGAGAGAGGTTTGGGGACTTACCCAAGGCGGGCCGTGCCCTGGGGGAGCCAAGAATCAGAACCAGAATTTCTGTCCCAGGTCTCATGTAGAATGGAAAGAGAAGGAAGAAAACTCTGTGCTACCTTGGCCCCCCACGTCCCCTCACCCCTACCCTTGGCTCTACCCTGGGACTCTGGGCAGAGGGAGAGACGCTGTGCCTACCAGGCACGTGAGGGTGTCAGTGTGAGGATGGGAGGGTGCTGGTGCTGGTGGTCACAGGGCAGGGCGGCTGAGTTGCCTGCTAAAGTCGCCTCCACCTGCTAAAGCACATTCCAAAATCCGGGGCCTGTCTGTATGTTCCTGAGAAAAACCATCATTCGTCGGCTCGTATGATGGGTATCCAGGACCTTTCCCAGGATCCGAGTCCCCACGGCACTCACGCAGACTTGCGTGATGTGAGCACTGGGATTCCCTCCTGATGAGCGATAATTAAGGGCTGTAATGAACTCTGGAGGCTGTTAAAACAAATGTGCTTCACAAACATTGGCTAAGCGTCAACTATGTGCGGAGTACTGTACTGGGTCTGGGGAGGTGAGCAGGAGAATCCAGAGATGCACCTGGCCGCTAGGACCTCGCACGGAGAGAAAACCAGTACGTGAAGGACTGTCATAGAATGCAGACAGCCAGATGTGCCCCCTGCACCCCAAACTCGGACACTCTGCAGTAACATCCCCTGCTCATCTGACACAGCCCGGATTTAGCCTTTCGCTCTAACGTATGCACCGGTCAATACCGAAGGTGAATTAAGCTGATGGAAATCAATCGCAAAGCCGGTTTTTCTTTCCAGACCAAAAATTTTCATCAATAATAGAGAATTAAAAGATGCCACTAACTTCTGATACCTGCATTGCACAGAGTTCACTCACAGGTTGTGAAAACAGATTAAGAAGTAGAAACCCCTGTCAAGCTGGTCTGCAGGCCTTTGGCAGACACAGAGGGGCCAGTGTGGAACGAGGAATTTCAGGGTAAAGCAAAAGGCCCTGAGGTGGACGGTCCCATCTGGGAGGCCACCAGTGAGCAGTTCCCAAGCTGGTGAGCCAGGCCCCCACGGGCCGTTCACTAGGCCGGAGTCCAGACGGTAGGTTCCGGGATGCTGCCAGGAAACAAGCCAGACACACAGAGAACACCCAGCAGTCTGTTTGGCTGGTTAGAGAAGAGAATTGAGGGTGACATCATGGAAATTTCAGACTTTTACTTGTCCAGGGCATTTGAGCAGCAAGGTAAGACTCCAAAGAAGCAGGTTTGCCTATTTTGGGGACAATGGGGAGCCGGATGCTTTTTCCAATGTCCTACCTCTGAGGCTCATGGACGTAGCAATAGGTCTGCTGTGAATCAGCTCCAGGCGCACAGAGCTATGGCTGGCGGAAGCTCTGCTTGACTCATCCCTCTGCCTCCCATGTCCTTTCTCCCACCTGGGGTCTCCCCAGCTCAGCAGCACCCACACGGCCCCATGGCCCACCGTCAGATACAGCCTCTCCTGACGTGGCAGCAAAATCCACGCGGCAGCACTGCTCTGCCCTGCTCTGCGCTGACAGAGGCTTCCGGCCTCATGATTCATTCATCTTTTCGTTTATTCAATCATCATTTCCTGGGCCTGGCTATGTACCAGGCACGATGCTGGATGTGGGGGATGGAGAGAGAAGTGCACGTCTCTACTCCGGAGAGTCTAGTCCAGTAGGGGAGTCTTGCATTCTATCAGCAAACCTTTTCCGCGCACTTGCTACGTACCAGAGCCACGCCAGGCGCGGGGGCACCCCGGCCCCATGAAGCTCACAGTCCAATGTGAGAGATGCGCAGAAAGGAGGCAAAGTGGTCCATGCTACAGAGTGGGGGCGGGGCAGCGGGGCCTCAGGGCCCTGGCCCCCAAGGAGAAATTGCCAAGTGGAGGCTGTACCCCAGGCCCCAGGGAATGAAGTCCTAACCACTGGCGCATTGTAGGCAGCAGTCTTCTGGGAGCAGGAGGAGAACACAGTGCTGAGACCGGGAGGAGGGGGGAAGGGTGCAGAACTCTGAGAGATGTGCTGGGGCCACAGCAGCAACCACAGCAGTGCTCACACAGGGTGCGGGCCAGCCTGGGCTCGCAGCAGAGCCTGGGGACAAGAGAGGTTCCAGAGGGGTCACAGGATGAGGCCGGTGACACCAGCCTGGGACGCTGAGGCGCTGGGCAATGTGGGGAGGGGTTGGGAAGGGGAGGCTGCAGAGGGGCCACTTCAAGGCTGCTCTAGCCCTGCAGGGGCTCCCGCAAGGTGGACTCTCACGTCTGGAGGTAGGAGTGTGGGAACCCCGCTAAGGCTTGAGCTGCGGGAAGAAAATGGTGGGTCCGTCCGCCAGCCATGGGTCCCTGGTTCAGACATTTTAGCCAAGTTCCATCCCTGTGCCTCACCCTACTGGGAAGTAAATAGAGACTGGGCACAGACCACGAGCCTGGGCTCGAGTCGCCCTCTGAGCTACCCCTTCACTAGGATCTAGGTCTGCCAAATGTCCCTCCCCAGGTTGGGATTAGGAAAATATTCCAAGCCTGTTTTCTCTTGGTGAAAGCTGACTCTTCCCAATCAAGGTTGATGATGGGCGAGGACTATAAGACCACCTCCCACCCCATTAGATCATCCTTTACACTTCTCTAGTCCTTCCACACACATCACAACTTTATCCTTGAAACAATCCTGGGAGGTAGATGGGGCAGGTATTCAGTTTATCAATTAAAGAAAGTGACTTGAGCCTCAAGAGACACTTGTACATCCATGCTCGTAGCAGCGTATTCACAATAGCCAAAAGGTGGAAGCAACCCAAGTGTCCATGGCGATGGATGGACAGCCCAAATGTGGCACACACGTACAACAGAGTATCAGTCTTAAAAAGGAAGGAAATTCTGATGTGCTACGATGTGAATGAACCTAAGTGAAATTAGCCAATCACGAAAGGGTAAATCCTGGATGATTCCCCTCACATGAGGCGGCTAGAGTAGTCAGAGTCATAGACACAGAAAGGAGAATGGTGGTGGCCAGGGGCTGGGGACAGGAAACGGGAAGCTGTTGTTTAATGGGTATGGAGTTTCAGGTTTGCAAGATGAACAAGTTCTGGAGATGGATGGTGATGGCGGTAGCACAATGTGAATCTGCTCAACACTACTGAACTGTACACTTAAAATGGAGTAGGCAGCCCTGGCCGGGGTGGCTCAGTTGGTTGGGCATTGTCCTGTGCACCTGGGGGTTGCTGGTTCCATTCCCAGTCAGGGCACATGACTAGGTTTCAGGCTCAATCCCTGGTAGGGGGCGTGCGGGAGGCAGCCAATCGATGTTTCACTCTCACATTGACGTTTCTCTCTCTCTCCCTCTCCCTTCCTCTCTCTCTAAAAATCAATTTTTAAAATCTTTCAAAAAATTAAGATGGTAAATTTTGTTACATGTATTTAACCACAGTTAAAATAATTGAAAAAATTTTTTTATGTGACTTGAACCCAGATGTCCTAGCTATCAGGTCACTGGCCTGGTCTCTGCAGCATCAGCTAAGGGGTGATGGCTCCATGGGACACTGGAAAGAGCTACGGGCTGGACTGAGAGCAGCCACTGGGTGAGTCTCCCTGGCCACGTGACCTTGCCTCCTTCACCTCTCTGAAATTCAATGTTCTAATCTATAAACTGAAGCTGAAACACAATAATGACAGGAAAGTGCCCCAAGCTCAAGGCAGGCACCCAGTGAAAGCCAGAGGGGTCCTAAGCAGGGTCAGCTAAGTCCAGCTAGGACCCAGGGCCTCAGCCAGCATGAGTGTTCACTGCCTCTAAGTGGGTGTGCAGAGAGTGTCCACTTACCCACTGCAGCCTTAACTCCCAAGCCACTGAGATGGGGAAGTCCAGTCCTTTACAAGTAATAGTCGGACTCGCTTGTTCCTTCAAAGAGTGGAGAGCTGTGTCCAGCTGCCGGGAAGCCCAATCAGGGGCTGGAGTATAGACTCGGGGGTCCGACGGGCCTCAGCCTGGCCTCTTCTCCCTGTGTGACCCTGAGCATGTCGCTTCATTTCTTCAAGTGCCACCTGGAAAGTGTAGGGAATAATGGCCCCTCCTCGGGGTGGCTGTGAGGGGGTAGGTGGGGTCCTGGAATTCGAGGGCCTGCACCCAGGAGGTCTCAGTAAGGTTCTCCCTTTAGGAAGCACCATGGAGCACTTCCCAGAGGCTCCTGGCTTTGTCCAGGGCCTAAGGCTGCAGCAAGAAGGGTGCTTGGGACCCGATGCTCATTCCCACACACTGCTGACCGTGTGCCTGAGCTGGGGACAGGAAGAGCCAAGCAGGGTCCTGCTGCAAGTGACCTTCCCTCATGCCAGCTGGGCAGAAGGAACACACAGCTGAGAAGGGTGGGTCACAGACTGAGTTGTGTTCTATTGAAGCCCTAACCCCTAATGTGACCTACTTGGAGGTAGGGCCTTTAAAGAGGTGATTAAGTTTAAATCGGGTGAAAGGGTGGGCCCTAATCCACGATGACTGGTGTCCTTACAAGCAGAGGCGACACCAGGTATGAGTGCACAGAGCAAAGTCCTCATGAGGACACAGCGAGAAGACGGCCGTCTGCAAGCCAGGGCCAGAGCCTCAGGAGAAACCAAGCCTGTTCCCACCTTGATCTTGAACCTCTAGTCTCCAGAACGGCGAGAAAACAAATTTCCGTTGTTTACACCTTTCAGTCTGTGCTACTCTGTCATGGCAGCTCAAGCCAACTAAGACGGGACACCATGAACCTCAAGTCACTCCTCTGCTCAAAATGCAGGAGTTGCTGCCCCTCCCCTCCCCTCCCTCACTGTCCCCACCACACTGGCCTTCTCTCCACCCCTGCCCACACCTGGCATGCTCCCAGCTTCGCAACCCCTGCCTAGAAGAGCACGGTCTATGAGAAAAATCATGCCAGCCACAAATGCCAGCCACGGACGTAAGGGCTCTTTTCACACATATAATTCAAACGGACACTCCACATACGTACATTTCAATTTCCAGCAGCCACATTAAAAAACGTTTTTTAAGAAGGCGAAATTAATGTTAGCAATATATTTTAACCCAATATATCCAAATATTATCATTGGTACACATATCCAATATAAAATATTCATGAGACAGTTTACATTTTCTTTCATCCTACGAAATCTAGTGTGTATTTTACGCTACAGCTCATCTCAGTTCGGACCAGACACATGTCAAGGGCTCGACAGCCACACAGGGCCAGTGGCTACCACGCTGGAAAGCACAGGCCTGACGTGTTCTTCCTCCAGGTATCAACGAGGCTGACTCCATCACCACCTCAAATGTCCCCTTCTCGTGAGGCCCAAGCTGAACCCTCTACTGAATAAACCCCTCTGTCTTAGGCCGTTCAGGCTGCGAAGCCAAAATACTATAGACTGGGTAGCTTATAAACAAGACATGTATTCCCACAGTTCTGGGCTGGAAGTCCAAGATCACGGCGCCTCTACAAAGTAGAAACCCTTCAACCTCTCAGAGGAGCCCCACCGTCTTCCCGGCTCCAGAAGGAATCTGGGCACAGACTCTGGTCCCCATGGCAACCGCTGCAATCTGTGTCAGCATGAATGCAGTCGGCTGCTGCTAAAATTAAAGGAGGGGGGAACCCTCGCACGCTTAGCCTTTCCTGCTCCTCAGAATCCGGACCCCCGGGGACTCAAAGGAAAGAAGCTGAATTTGGGAGCAGTCTCACAGCGTTCAGCAGCACTGGCCCCCCAGATGGGTCCTTTCGGGGGGAGTCAGGGGTGGTGCAGGGCTAGAGGAGGAGGAGATTCCAGGTGGGCAGGTGTGAGGAGAATACTTAGCCTCAGATGGAGGAGCCTCACCATTGACCTTGACCTTGACCCCAAGTCACTCCAGACCACTGTGTGGTTAAAGGTCTCTGCGGAAACATTCTGCAACCTCTCTTGATACCTTACTCCAGGATTTATTGAGTCTCGCTGGGTCTACGGGGAAGACAGACCTATTTTTAAAATTTCATTTGGAAGGATAAAGTAGGGGAAGGAATTCCAGAGGGAAAAGAGAACTGACACTTATTGAATTTCTTACTACTCGCCGGAGACTTTATTGACATCGTCAACTTTAATGGGCACCTCGAGGCTGTGGATTGTTGTCACCATTTTACCGATGAGGGCATGAGGCCCAGAGAGCTCCAGTTACTTTCCCAAGGCCACACAGCTGTGGACTGCTGGCACCAGAATCCAAACCCAGATCCGGTCTGCCTTTCTACCGGTGCCTTCTCCACCACCCACAAAGCTGCTGACCACGTGTGAGGGAAGTCTACTTTCTGTCTCCAGACACCTGAGGTCACTTTGAGTCCCAAGAAAGCAAAGGTTTAGGGAAGGAAGTGCGTGTGCCTCAACCAGGGGTGGGGTGGGGTATGACGGGCAGCCTTGACAGGACCCAGCTGTCATAACTCCCTTCCGGTGACCCCTAGGACTCTAGAGCGCTGGACAGAGAACGTGGCCAGATTCCAGTTCTCTCTCCTCTGGCTACAGAGAGGGTCGTGCTGGAGGCTTTATAGAGCCTCCCCTCCTCCCAGGGCCTCTCTGTGACCTTGGCCGCCAGGCTCCACTTGGGCAGTTCCCGATGAGCCCCACTCTGGGAGGGCGAGACCTGGCCTTGGGGCTGGAGACAGGCGGCAGCCTGGTGACCTCCCAGCCCCGATGGTTTGCAGCAAAACCCGGAGGGCGTGAAACGTAAGCTACTGGATAACAGGGCCACAAGCACACGGGAGCAAGGTGAGGGCCTCTACTCCCCCGACAAACCAGCTCAGAACAAAACATGTTGCCCACCCCCTTTCCCACGGATCGAGAGCACACACCTCGGGCTCCGACGCTCCCTGCTCCAGCCCGGCCTCACTCTTCCACCTGTCCCTGCTGCCACGCCCTCGAACCTCATGGCAGTGCTCTCTCTGCTAGAAATGCCCCCACCCGCAGCGTCTGTGCAAGTCCCAGTGGCCACCCTCACAGCCCAGCCCCGCACTGCCTGCCCTGTCCCCACAGCGGAGGTGCCACCGCCCCTTGAGCTCCTCGAGCTCTGACCGGTCTTGCGTGGCACTCAGCACTCAGCCTCGGAGTGGACAGGTGCGTGTTTTCTGCCTTCACCCTCAAGATGCCCACATAAAGTATGTTCGTCCTAGAGGAGATGTGACACCTAACAGGCTGGTGAGGTGTGGGTGGATCCATTGGTACCTCCTCTCCTGCCGCTGTCCCGTGCTTACTGTCCAGCACCCGACCCTGCTGCCAGTTCCTGGAGCTGTCCCATGGTCCCAGCCTAAGGATCTCCCCACCAGAGAGCCTTCGCATCCGCCATCACCATTCTGGAAGGCGCTTTGCTGAGCTCATCTCATGCTCTTTCTCTTCCCTCAGCTGACAGGTGCCGTCTCTGACCACTCATCTAACAAAGGGCCCACCTCACTGTCTGCTGTCACACCGACAGCTTCTTTTCCTTGAGCCCTGGGAGCACCAGGAGCAGTGTTGATGAGTGCTCACCACTGAGTAGTGCAGAGCCACTCAGCCTCTCTTGCCTGGGGTACCCTGTGCCCGAAAGAGGCTGCCCCCAGGATGGCAGCAAAGGCTGGTCTCAGTGGCAATCCAGGCAGTCCTAGCAGAGGGCCATTGAGAGTCCATTTAGAGGTTCTTAGCATGCCAAGAATGGTGAGAAGGAGGGAGCCGGCCCAGCCAGCCCTGCAGGTCTCTAGCCTTCCAGCTGTGGGATCACAGAGTGAACATGCAGCCTTCTCCTCCGGCCCCCAAGGCAAGCATACCCTCCTGAGGGGCCCCGTCCCCAGGAGCAGCATATTCCAACCAACTCAGGCTAATGGCTGAGGCAAAACGGGCCCATGGGCCACACCAGGACCACAGGGGAGAGAGAAACAGGGCCCCAGGGGACCTTACGAACGCCCACCATTCTGCAACCTGAACCTGTTCCTCCAGGGGCAGAACGCAGCACATGAGGGCCCAGCGCCGGTTTCCGGCCACCTGCTCACAGGGAGAAAACCTCCTCCCCATCAGAAAAGAGCCTCTGGGCAGGAGATGCCCGGTCCCCGCTGTGTGTGGGCACCTTCCTTGCAGCTCCGCAACAGCAAAAGGAAGTGTGTATGTTGGAAGGGGGAGGGGGAGACAACCTCAGTGTGTATCAGCAGGGGAATAAAGGAATACACTTTGGTGCAGCACCAAATTGTTTCATTATGGTTATCAAACAACAGAATAAATGCAGCTTTAAAAAATAATGAGGTAGACTATATTTGTGACCTGAGAGATGTCCACGGTGAAAAAAGCAAGTTGCAGAACAATGTGTTTCCAATTCTCTCACTTTTGTAAAATAAAATCTGTGTAGCTGTACATGAGTTTGGCTAAGCACACGTATAAAACCGTCTGGAAGTTTATGGCACACCAGTAGTTCACAACCATCAGCCACGTGGGGGTGGGGTGGGGCTGCAGTAAGGAAGAGGGGCCATAATATGGCTTTATGCACTTCTTTGAATGTTTTTACAAAAACCAGGTAATGTTTTATAATAAAATAAACAACAAAGGTTTAAAAAAAATCCAAAAGCTGCCCAAATACCCCTAAAGGAGAGTGCCTGCTTGAGATCCGTGGCCTTCTACAAATGGACAATACCCTGAAATGTTTGCAGAGACCCGCCTCAAAAAGCAAGAAAAAATGCCCACTTGGATTTTGTAATTGACATATATTTTTTGTTCCTTGCCTAATTGGGAGAGCCTGGGGCCTCTCCAGTCATTTTAGTCCCCATAATAAGATAGCCTGCTAGCACACTAACAGAAAGAGATGTCTTCGTGCGCAATTTGTCCAAGCTACAGCCTATGTCACATCAGAAATTTGTCTCTTTATGAGAAAGGACAGAGTTTAGGAGGAGGGTAAGGAAAGAGGAAAAAAGAAATCAGAACATGTCAAAAGAGATATCTTTTGCAATTTCAATGACCTGATTATTAGGCTCATTTTAGCAGTTTAACGATTTATCTATTTCTCCCATCAGAATGGAATAGTAAAAACTTTGGAGATACAAAGTCAGTGCTTGCCACTGGCTCAAGTCTGTTCTCAGCTCATCGTCCTGGTGACAAGCTAGGTGGGCCTCCCTGGCTGGTCTCCAGAGCTGTCTGAAAACCCTCTACTGCCCAGCTGGTCGGCCAACGGGTCTGCTGAGCACTGGTTCGTGCCAGGAAATAATTGAGGGGATGAGACAGACATCCCCTGCCCACAGAAAGCATACAACCTAGTTGGAAAGAGAAGACTGGCCCCCGCCACCACCACCACCAAAGGAATTCAATGATTCCAGAGACCACCTGTGTCTGGCTGTTCCCTGTGGTTCATACAAGCCCCTCCAGGCACTTTGAGCTGTCAACCCCTTTGGGAAGGAGAATGGAGCTGTTATTACCCCCATTTTGCACGTGAGAAAACTGAGGGTCATAAAGTAAGATGCGAATGATAAAATGACAAAAGTTACAGGACACATCAATGGTAAATAACATGAAGAAAACTCAGTGGTCTGTAGTTACTTGGAACAAAGCACTCCACGTGTAACTTTGAGTCAAGTTGAAACCATCAGCTTTAGGTGACAGTAACATAGGAAACTTTCAGGGGGCCGGGAGAGGTATCCCCTACTTTTAGGCAACCTACCTACAGATGGTACAGTTTTGGAGAATAGAAAATCAAATTCTGAGAAAAGTAAGGATTACTGAGAAAGGCATTGAAATCACACTCTAAAAACTGTTGCTCTCGCAGAAAACTGGATGGTGCCAGAGAAATCCAGAAGATGGACTTTAACTTTAGCACGACCTTGGCCTCCTCATGCATTAATCACGCAAATGGAATAAATCCATTCCTGCAGGGGCAGAATTACACAGTTCTCTGTGATCCAATGTCAAACAGGTTATCCTTTGATTAAGGTCTTAGCATGGACGAGAGTTTTATTGAAGCTATTTCCATTATCCGCACAGGAGTTCATCATAACTATATTTGGCCGGGTGTATTTCAAATATGATTTGATCACACATCAAAATTGCGAGTATTTAACTAGTTTTAATCGAGAAATTAAATGCATCTGCCTTGCTTCCTCTCCTGGGGCTGCTCCATTCCAGGAATTCCCACATCAGCAGGCTCAGAGAAGGATTCTCTCTCTTTTTCCCATGGATCCCCACCCTGAGTTCTGACCATCAAGTTGAAAGGGAACCTTACAATCAAAGAAGATGTAAACAAGAATAAGCCCTGAAGGCTTAATGGAGAGATAGAGAAGCTTTCCTGTGCATTAATTAGTAGGGGGCTTACTCTGCAATAGTTCAGTGGAAGTCGACGGAAGTCCCGCTGTTCCCCCCGTGCCACTGGCAGCAGCCTCACTGCCCGGGTCAGAGGCGGCATAAGCACATGGTCCTGTCCTTAGCAGCGGGATGGGGCATCACCCAGCCAGAGAGGCAGTGCATCGGTCAGTGAACCCACCTGAGGATGCTCTACCCACCTGCCCTCTCTGCTAAGACCTGGAAGGAGATGAATGGCCCAGGTGGTGGCCCAGAAGGCAGACCAGGGCAGTTTCGGCTCTGCCAGGATGTGCCGCTGTGTGGCCAGGAGCGGTGAGCTGGGAGATTTGAGGAGATGATTTCTGCCCTGAACATAGTAAAGGTGGTCCACTCTTGTTTGGGGGAGCAGGGGGCGTCTGCAAATCCCAGCTGCACTCTCTGTAAGACTTAGCTGACAACTCAGAATCCAGATCATCTCACAAAGTCGGTGGAGCTCAAATAATAAAGTGCAATCACTTTGTACCACGTTATATGGGCAGGAGCGAAAGTCAGGCAAAGTTGGAAGGGGCTTAGTTGAGACCGTGGGTCAACCAGCAGCCCATGAGAAGGTCAAAGAAGAGCCCTGTGCTCCAAAGCCTCCCTTCCTGAGATCCCCTGGACTGGGACCCTCTGCCGAGATGTGGGAAAGCCCACATGTTTTGTGGACACGTCGGGTTCTCCTGAACGGGGATTGGCCCACATTGCTACTCTGATCACTCAGGGGTCAGGAACTGAAGGAGAACTAAAGAACTAAAGAAGCCACAAAGCAAAGTGGGTCCCTGGCGGTGGCCTTGGTGTGTTTCTAGCTTCCTATGACAGACAGCAGGTGGAGCCGGGCTGTCCTGCCTCTGGCCCTTTCTACAAAGCCCGGGGGCAGGACTGATGTGCTCCAGGGTCCCCCTGCTCTGCTGCTTCTGATCTGCAGTTGGCCCTGGAACTCGTGGGCTGCCACTGCAGAATAAGGCCATTCCTGGGACCTCCCTCCCTGAGACTCGGTGGCCAGCAGGAGCCCAGCGCCCTGAGCTCTGCCATATGCCTGAACACACGGCTGAGCACAGTGAGGGGTGCTCACCCCAGGGCAGGGGTGAGGAGGGAACTCAGTGCTCCCCTTACCACCCTCCTCCTCCTCCTGAAAACTGGCTGTGGAGTGAGCTCCTTCTTCTTCCCACGAAGGCCCCACGTTCAGCATCGTCAGGAAAAGTCGTCACCTCTCTTTATGCCCACGGCAGCTATGGGATTTGACAGGCTGCAGCATCCCCGCTGAGCTTTGGGCTTTATTTATTCATTGTATTATTTTATTTTATTTTTGTCATTTATTTGCAGTCCCCAGCCTGGGTCAAAGCTTTCCTTATCAACGCCCACGTGGGCCAGAGTGCAAAACTCCACCAGCCACGGGCTGGGTTTCCCCTTCAGGGCCTGGGAGTGTTTCCGTGGGGGAAGAGGGCAAGGACCTAGTTCAACGTGAAAAAGTCAGATGCATCAATATGTTCATGCTGGGATTACATGTCAAAGTTCAAAGTCTGAAAATAACCTAAGTGCCCAAACACTAAGGGGGTGTATAATATCAACGAGAATTCTCTAAGCTATCATACAAGTGATTATGAAACACACATAACCATAAGGGGAAGTGATTTGAATATTAATTAAGAAAGGGAACATAGAATTGTATGCCCACTATGATAACCATATATTTTAAATTTTTGTGAGGAAATGCAGAAATATGTTTTAAAGCTTTTGAGGTAGGGAGGCGATAAGTTTGAGTTTTTAAAAAAACTCCTCTCCTCTAATAACATATTATTTTTACAGTAACTAACATTGAAAGAGAAAACAAGAAATCTGGCAGGAAAAAAGGGGGTCTTTTATTGGGGGGGGTTCCTAATTCCTGTCTCTGCCCCCTCTCACTCCATGGCCTTGGGCATACCTCCCTGAGCCTGTCTCCACAACCACATTCTAAGTGATGCGTTACATTCATTATACATTTGTACATAATTGCCAGTGTATCTTCCAGATCTGATTTCCTACAGTTTTGTCCTCTACAAACAGTAATTACTGACTTAAATAGACGATGACTTCCACCATCGATATTTACCAAACCAAGGGCGCAGGAAAGCCGGCCAGGACACCATCTGTGTATCCCGTGCCCTCGATCTCAGAGCCGGGTGCCGCGTGCGATCTCAGACCTGCTGGACTTCCCACGCGCAAACCGAAGTCCCTGTGCTGCTTCAAGCCTGGATCCCTCAGCACGTCCAGAGTGAGGGTGTGATTGATACTGTCATTTTAAAATGACAGTTCTCCCGTCTCTAAGCATTGCACTCTTTACCACAGAGCATATCTTACTTTGGAGGGAGGAGAGAAAATACAGATTCGGAAAGATGTTCATGTGTTCCATAGCACCTCACGCTACTGAAACGCTGGGCCGGTCTTAACGATGGGACGAAGGTGGAAATTTAGAGCTCCACGCACCCGATTGGCCGTTTCCGATTCAGTCCAAAGGTGTCTGGAATAAGGTACCAGACTTCACCGGCTTTCAGAGTTAATGTGTGGGGTTTATTTTTTCCTTTTTACAAAGAGGTACTTGCCAGCAACCATTTAGTTATTCCCCCAGACTCAGACTGAAGAAGGGTCTCCATTCTTCTCTGGGGACTGCCGCCAGCTTCAGGACGAGGGGGCTACTCACACACCGGATGGAAGCGACCGACCTCTAAACCCTTTGGCTTCCGCACAAAGTTGCAATGGGTCAGCTCCTAAAGAAACACTGGCTTCCACCTATGAAATGAAGTATCTGCTGAGTAATGGAACCTAAACTACGTTCATCTATCTATCCATGAGGTAAATCCCCATCTCCTTCACCTCGAAAACAAGTCTTTGCGATCTGGTGCCCCCAGCATTCCAGCTGCACCCCTAAACTGCTTCTCACCTCTCAGCTCTCCCTCTGCCTAGGATGGCTTTGCCCCAGCCCTCCTCTGTCCCGTCACCGCCTCCTCTGTCTTACAGGCTCTCCGTTCAGGCTTTCCCGAGCCTCTAGGCACTGCCCGTCCTTCCCGGCATCCTGGGCAGTCTGCACACAGTTCCATTAGCATCAGCTCTTAGACCTCATCCCATGGTCTCTACAGGGGCACCTCTCGGGGCAGGGGCCATGTCTCAGTCATCTTTGCTTCCTGAGCAAGAGGCAAGGCTCCCTCTGTGACTCAACAGGTATTGGTGGCATTCCCGTTCTGTGTGCCAGGTGCCGTGTGGCACTTTCCCGCTCTCAAGGAGCCCACAGCCCGCTGCAGGGGACCCAGCCTGGGGAGAGTGCTAGGCGCACGCTCGTTACTGTGGAAGGTGTGTGTGTGCATGCGTGTGTGTGTGTGTGTGTGTGTGTGTGTGTTATGACTGCATCATTCTTCATACCAATCTCATGAGAAGAGGCAGTTTTCCTCATCTTATAGATAAGATCACCAACATATCCAAAGGGGTAAATGATGTTGGTCAGGTGGATAGTAACCTGGGACAGAGCCCAGGAAAGACAGCCCCAGAGGTCAGGCTGCTAGGAACCTCTCCTTCCTGGCCCAGCCTGGGTCAGCCAGGGGCAGGCCACCCACGGACCTCTGCTCAAAGCTTCGCCCTCAGGCTGCAGTGCGGACCCGAGCAGCACGCCCTCCACACTGCTGTCTCCCCACCTCCTCAGACCTCAGGGGAAGACTAACCGGGAGCAAGCTGACTCGGCTCTGTTTCCTTGGCCATTTACACCAGTCCCCACCTCTCCCCAGCACTTAGTTATCTACTCAGTTTGTCCTGGTTCAGTTGTTCTGTCAAAGGCCTTTTTGGTTGCTTCCGTGGGCTGGCATTCTGCACACCAAGAAACCAGTGTTTCCCATATTGGGGTCCACAGAGGTTCTGCCTCAGCATCACTTGTGGAGCTGGGAGAATGCACATGAGCCTCACCCCAAATCTTCTGGGTCAGAGTGTGTGCAGGTGGGGATCTAGGAGTGTGTGCAGGTGGGGATCCAGGAGTGTGTGCAGGTGGGGATCCGGGAGTGTGTGCAGGTGGGGATCCGGGAGTGTGTGCAGGTGGGGATCCGGGAGTGTGTGCAGGTGGGGATCCGGGGGTGTGTGCAGGTGGGGACCAGGGAGTATCTGAAGGTGGGGATCCGGGAGTGTGTGCCAGTGGGGACTCAGGAGTGTGGGTAGGTGGGAACCCAGGAATTTCTAGAGGTGGTACCCAGGGTTCCACAAACTCCCCAGGGGGGTCTTATGCTCACAGAAGTCTGAGCAGCACCAGTGGAAGGAACCAAGTCTCGTCTTTGGTGGGTGAGTCTGGGTCCCCTGGAGGACACTGTGTGTACATGTTCGCCACACCGCCAGCTGTCCACATCCTTCAGTTGAAGAATTAGGAGCGGAAGCCAAATGTGTTTTAACAAAACAAGTATGTCCCTGACCCAGATTCTTGCTAATGCGCTGACTCGGTGGTTTATGAATGGTTGCTTCAATATAAATAAGTTATTTAAGAAAGAAAATCACACTACAGGTAAACACAGAGGTTGAACTTGGCTGACCCCAGACATTTCTGGAAATCTAAGCACTAATGAGCCAGGGCCCAAATCCCAGGCTGCAGATACCCCTGGCACATAGTAGGTACTCGAGCAGTGCTAGCTGTTCCTGTTGTCATCCATACATGACAGCCTTCGGCAGAGGCGGGCGGGAATGTGGAGGAGCTCATCCGAACTCTAGTCATTTCACTGAAAAGGATCCCAGTGGGACAAAGACACAGTATCCTGCCCAGACCACATCAGGGCAACCCTAGCCTGACATCTAAAATAAACTGTAAGAAAGAGTAAAAAGCTCTCAATGGCATGAAGTCGAGCTGCAGACACTAGAAAGCAGCACGGCGAGGTGAAGTGACTTACCTCAGCTACAAAGTGAATCCCCAGCGGAGCAGAAATATCATCCAGGTCTCCGGTGTCCCACTCTGATACTATCTCTTTTCTAGATCCTGCTGCCTCCTCAGAAAGGGGAGACTTCAAATAAAAAAAAAAGTCAGTGCAGTAGTTTGCTCTGCTGCTAACAGAGGCAGTGGTGGGGCTGCCGCCCGCATCCTCTGAAAAGATTTAACGCCAGAAATATCTGAAACAGAACAGAGGCCTCGGAGGTCACTTGGCCAGTCCCGTCCCGCGGGGATCAGTCCTGCCCTTAGACATCTCTAGAGAATGGCTCAGAGGCAGAGACTGCCTCCCACAGATTCAGGCTAGGGCTGGAAGTGTGAACCACTGAAACCCATTAACCTCAACCCGTCCCCCAAACATACGCATTCTCAGTCTTGCCTTCACCACGCTGTTTCAGAGTCCGAAATCCTATAGATTCGAGGAGTCTTTCTCGATAGCATGCCTCTTTTTCTCCTACCAAATCCTGTAACACCCTAGTGAGGGGCTTCAGTGTTTAAATGGTGCTAAATCTACCCTTTGAGGAAGCATTCGCCAATTATCTCAGTGAAGAACATTTTGGCTGCCATTATTAGTTAACCACCCACATCCATTCCCGCCCCCCTTCTGTGCTAACAGAACTCTGATCTTGATGATTTTCCTCCCCTCAGGGAAAATGACTGATCTCAAGTTCAGGGTAAATTCTAACGTGCCTACGTCCATCTCAACAACCCCATTCCTCCCGCCAGGGATTAACTGTAGACAGCGATGTGCTGGATTCTGGCCAGCGAGACATGGTGGAAGCCCATGTCTTATAGAAAGGTTTCTTCCTTCCTAAAGAGAGATACATGGAAAGAGACCTTCTCTTCTTCCTCTGGCCACTGTCATATCTCAAAATTATACTGGGAAAGGGGGAGGCCATTTTGCCATCACAAAGGGAGCCAGCCTGCTGTTCTAAGGAGGGCAGAGCAAAAAGGTGGAAGGAACCTGGGTCTATGATGTCATCTTTCAGCTACTGAATTAACCAACCTTAGAGTCACATCGCCTAGTGAGTTCTTGTTAAATGGCATGATACATTTTCCTTATTATACAGGCTACTTTAAAGTGCATTTTCCGTTCCTGTAGCCAAATGCACCCTAATTAGCAATCTCTTTTTTCAATACAATCTTAGCATTTAATTGATGAGACAGAATAAAACCAACACCAATTTCCAAACTACACTGGGACCAACATATTACACATTAGTGTAAATGTATAGCATTTTAGAAATTCTTCTTGCGTGACCAGAATGTAAATTGAACACCCTCGATTTCTAAAACATAAACCCATGGTGTTAGACCAGAATAAATGACCCCATGGTGTATGGGGAGACAAATTCTCTTAGTCAGCCACTACGTCCCTACAGTGTGCCCTGACGAGGATGCTGAGGTCCCACAGTCTTTGCCCTCTGCAGTGGCACACAGGACCCCTTCACAAGAAGCATCCTTCTTAGATGGAACAGAAGACACACAGACACCAGCACAAAGATGTTCGTTCCCTTGCACTAGAGTAGTACAAAAGCCTAATTATTTTATCATTGAAATATTGCCAGATGCAGATATTGGCTGTAATCTTTACATCTGCATACTTTTCATCTTCAACACTTGAGTATATATTTTAGATGAGGTAGTTGTTTTTTTAAATATCAGATTCATATATATTTTTCTTTTGCTTTGAAATTAGAGTGGTCCCTTCATAAAATGAGGTCTTGCATGGCAAGATCTAATCAGGAAAATAGGATCCAGCCATAAATCTGAAAGCCTTATCTAGTATCTCTCCAAAGCCTGCCACCACACTTTCCAAGTTTAGATGGAATTTGGGGGATGGAGCGTTGGCGGGGAGGGAGGTGAGAAGGATCGGAGATATAGCTTGGAGCTAAAACAGTATGATCAGCCATCTCCCAATCTCCAGCCCCAGTGATATCAAGTGCCTCCTCAAAAATACTGTCACTGTAACACCCACCATCACCATGACAGCACATCTAATAGTCAAGGGAAGGACAGACATAGTAATAATTGCTACCATTTATTGCTCTCTTCTATGGTCTCAGCTTTGTGCTAGACAATTTCACATATCATTTCCATTAACTGTCCTGACTCTGTGAGACAAATGAATTCCACTTTTATGATGAGGAAACTGAAACTCAGAGAAGTTAACTTGCCTGAAATTACACAGACAGTCAGTGTAGGACTGGGATTCAAAGGCAGTCTTGTCTTTCTGGAAAGGCCATGCTTTTTCCAAGATATAACTAAAGTGGCTGGCATGGGCACAGGGCTAGATGCTTCACCTATGTCACTCTTATGAGTCCTCACAATGTCCCTAAAAGGGAAGTACCATCAGGCTCACTTTACAGAAGAGGTTAGTGGCTTACGCGGTCACCTAGCCCCTGTGTGGAGGAGGCAGAGTGGGTCCCATCTTTCCTACTCTGCCCTTGTTGCTCTCACCTAAAGCGAGACGACTGAGACTGACACAAGAGAGGAAGCAATCCAACTATCATCGACCTGAACAGAGCAAGGAAACCAAATTTATTTTCAAATCCCAGCTCCGTGAGAAAAAAGCACTGGAAACAGACTGCATCTCTGTCCGTTTCTGTACGACATGCAGGACTGACATTAAGTATGAACCAACTTTCTTCTAGTGGTGAACTATTGCCCCAGGGCTCCCCCTGCCAGCCTCTTGCCACCCCCACCCCACCTTCCAGAACTAATCACAGTCCAGCAACTAAAGGGTTCTCGCGGCCCAGCAGGGGGCCCCAGCCCAGGGAGCATCCATTAGATTCAGGGGGTTGTGCGTCTTACAAGACTCCTGCCTAGAAGATCCTCCCATCCAGTCACCTGCAGCTATTAATTGTCTAGAAACCAGCTCCTACTCTTCCACTTAAGCTGGCTGTGAATCCATTACTGCCTTTCAGCTTTTAAGCCCCAGTTGTGTTTACAATGGTAGTCTCTACAAAACATCACTAAAAAACTGCACCTACTATTTATGTTCACGTTCCTTAGAGTCAAGACTGGGGAACTGGACTCTTTCTAGACTCCCAGTCCCACCCCTGCCGCACCTGAAGACCTGTCTGTTGGGTCAAACTGGTGAATCAAATACCAGAGCAGAAAGGGATGGTGGTCAGAAGGCACAGGAGCAAGGTGGGCAGGGAGGGGAAAACCAAAGTAAAAAGTGTGCCAGACGCTTGGGCAGGGAGCCGGGAACAGGAAAGGGCTCAGCCAAGTGGAAAGGTGTCCACAGCAAGGTGTGGGTGTCCTGGGTCCCCAGGATTCTGTCACACACAACAAAGATAGAAAACACACACACATGCATCTGAGTGTTACGAAGTTCCCATCAACACTGAAATTCCAACAATGTTGACCACGCTTTGACATAAGTCAAGAAGAGAGGGACATGCTGCACAAGTGAGAAGTCCCGGGCCTGGAGGAACTTGACCACCGTCTGCAACACCTCGGATGCCAGCTGCAGCCTCCTCCTGGCAGACAGCCGCCGGGCCCTATTAGGCAGGGCCAGGCTGGCACGGGTTCCGTTACTAACTCGCATGTACCTCCTCAGCCAAAAGTGGACATGCCAGAGCTTAAAGAATGGGGAATAATAAAGCGATTTATTTTTTCTTCGCTTTCAGATGATTTCAGGACTTCCTCAAAGCGTGTCACTCAAAGGAATCCTGCTGTGTTTTCTGACGGAGCAGCAGCCATGCCCCACCCTCTGGGCCCCCAGCCCCCAGCGTGAGCAGTCCTGGTAGCACACGGTGGTGGCTGCCCCCCTGGAAGTGAAGGCTCCACCCGACCCTCCCCTGCTGGGAACAGAAGGGGGCACGTGACTCTGTCTCAGCCAATCAGATGCACTGACCGGGCAGCGGGATGCCTGAAGCTTCCGGGGTCACACCCGCAACACTGACAGCTTGTCCCTGTTGGAGGGACGTTGTCAGGGCCTCTGCAGCTTCCCCCCAGTCATCTGGTCTCCTGTCCAATCTGTATGTAAGGGCCCAGATTCTCCCTACTCCTTCATGCTCATTCTTCCCGCCCCTTCCCCGGCTCGGCCAGCCAGCCTTGCATTCTTGTCCTTTGCCGCTCCAGAGGCCAAACATGACTCACAATAATCTTAAAGGCCTGCGACGAGCATTCTTGACGCCAGGACTCCAATAATGCCATGAGTCAAAAGAAGCTGCCACAGACCCACTGTCCCAAAGACTGGGATCTGCCAGCGGATCCTGAACCTTCTCAGGGGGAGGATCTTCCTGAGAATGCTACCGGGGCCCCCTGCTGGGGAGAGCCCGATTCTCCCATTATGTTCAGACAACCTGTGAGTCTCTAATCCCACATGTAAAGATCATTGAGAAATGGCGAGTTCCCCATTGCTAGGAATATTCCAGCAGAGGTATGGGCAGAGACAGGAAGCTTGCCCTGGAAAGAGTGAAGTTAACATAAAGATGCCTTCCAGCCCTGGTCGGTGTGGCTCAGTTGGTTGGGCTGTCCTGTGCACCAAAAGGTTGCCGGTTTGATTCCCGGTGGGGGGCACATGTGGGGTTGCAGGCTCAATTTCTGGTGGGAGGCATACAGGAGGCAGCCCTCGATGTTCTCTCTCCCTCTCCTCTCTCTTTAAAAATCAATAAAACAATCTTTAAAAAAGAAAAGAAAAAGACATCTTCCAACCCAAAGTTTTCAAATAGCCTACCTGGATAAGGAGTAACCATGGCAACAAACAAACAACCTGTGTGTGACTGGTTGTTAGAAACATAAAAATAGCCAGTCAGATTGAAAACTGTTTTCCAGCAGTACACTGGAAAGGAAAAGGTGTGAGGAAGGTAAGTAGCTTTAAGAGTTCACAGACACCTGTTTTCACAAAATGCAAAGAAAATTCCTTTCAGTGTCACGTCAGAAAGATTTCAGGCTCAGTCTTCATAAATTGTGATATCAGAAGACATCTCCAAATCCACACCTGAGTATCAGCTTACATGCAATAGAGACGTTAAATATCTACTTGAGCCAAAAACGAAGGGGTGGATTTTACAGAAACCCAGTCTGACATAAAATGATAATTCTGACCCAGATCCCTCTGCAAAAGAATGAATGTCTCAAAACCAGTCTTACCCAGCCAAGCATAAAACAAGCTGTTTCATTAAGGGCGATTTCAGATCAGATGCCAGCATCATTTACTTGACCCACACCTCACACTGCCATGTCATGCTACTAATATTTTTCAGCACTGTCTCCCTTCTCTAAATAAATGCAAAGTCCCTAGAGAAGTGAGATCATGTCTCGTGCACTAGAATCTGGAATCTCAGTAAATGTGAAGGCAGGATGACTGGGGTAGAACGTTCTTCCTCCCCTCAGGTGACAAAGATGGAAAGGAGTGCATGCTACTCTTATTAAAATCAATGAGCTCAAGACACTAAATATTTAGATTCACGTGATAAGGATTAAACCATAATCTTAACATTGATTTCAATATTTTCACTTACAATCTGACACCATTTCTTCAACCAATATTTAATGAGCTCTTATAAGTACAATTAAAAATGAATAAGATAGCACCTGCCCTTCAGTGCACAGTCCAGGAAGATAAAATTAATATTAATATTAAAGGGATTAGGTCATTTGGGGTTTTTGTTTTTTTTTGAAAGTTGTGATTATTGTAGCAGAGCAAATCAGGGTAGGCTGTATATGCCTTGCACATAGAAGATGGTCAGTAATGGATAGATGGATAGATGGATGGGTAGACAGATGGATGGAAGTGAGTGGGTAGGTAGATGGATGGGTAGATAGACAAATGGATAGGTGGATAGAGAAATGGGTGGATGGGTGGATGGGCAGATGGGTGGAAGTGGGGCTGGGTTTGTATAACCAGAGAAAGGGGTTAGGAAATTCCAACCAAAACCAGACAAGCCAAGACAAAGGAGCAGGAAATCGGCAAGCATGGCCTGGACCCCAGGGCTGGAACATCAGGTCCATTGAGGGGAAGCACTACAGCACCAGCTAGAAAACAGAGGTGGAGTCAGGGAGTGGAGGGCCATGAGGGCCTCGCCAGGGAGTTTAGGCCTTGTTTGAGCTGAAATGCCAGATGGAGGGAACAGAATTCAACTAGCCCGGTAAAAAAGGAAATCTTAGAAGCGTTCTGAATGGAACAGAGGAATATTTATTATACACTCACTAAGTACCAGGCTGGGGTTGAGTGTTTTTTGTTTTTTGTTTTTTAAATGAAATATTTCAAGCACATAAGCAAAGAGAATACAAGGAATGCTTATATACCTACCCAGCTTTGTCAAAATTTACAGTTGGCATTAATAGCTTCATTTTCTGATAAATTGCTCACAATTGAAACCTTCTCTGTATTAGTCTCCATTCCATTCCCCTCCCTCAGGTAAACACTCTGCTGAATTTGTTGTTAACTGTTCCCATGCATATTTTAATATTTTTGCTAGATGTACATTTATTCATAAACTACACAGATATTTACTCACACATATATGCATATATATGTAAACATGTAACATATGTAAATATTGTTAGGCATGTTTTTAAATTTTATATAAATGGTTTCATTTTGTATTCTGTAGTTTGCTTTTTTCACTCAACATTGTTTAGCTTTATCTATGATGTTACAAATGTAGTTCTTATTCACGTTAACTGCTGTATAGTATTTCATTGAATATCCAGTCTCCTTTTAACGGATGTTTTTATTATTTCTACTGTACTTGTCACTAAAAGCAATGCTGCAAAGGACATTTCTGGCATGGTGGAATTGCTGGGTGGTAAGTATACACATCTTCAACTTTATTTGATACTGATAACCTGCTTTCTAAAGAGGGTGGACCAGTTTACACATGGACCAGCAATATGAGTTATCACCTCTTGGCATACTTGCCCACATTTGTGCCATATAATAGATGTGACACAGTATTTCCTTGTCTTAATTTGCATTCCCTGGATTCTAATGAGGTTGAAACTCTTTCTATATATTTATTGGTCTTTTGATTTCCTCCTTAGAAACTGCCTGTTCATATTTTTGCCCATTTTTTAAAATTGGGTCTTTTCCCTCTTACTGGTTTGAAGGAAGTTCTCTATAAATTCTTACTACTAATCATTTGTTAGTTACATGCCCTACAAATACCTGCACTTAGTCTGTAGCTTATCTTTTAATATTGTTTTTGGTGTGTATATTTTGATTCCTAACTACGACTCATGAAATATGCATCAACTCCATTTTACAGAAGAAAAAACTGCTCCTGTGTGACTTGTCTAAGGTCCCTCAGCCAGAATAGGGAAGAGCACAACTTAAGCCCAGGTCTTTATGATCCTAAGATTCTTTGCTTTCCCAACTATACTTCTACACCACCTAATCCATCAAGAGAAAAGTTAAAACTCATGGCTGTACCAACAGGTGGTGCTGGGAATAGAGAGAAGGGACAGGAGGCAAGGGTTATTGGCAGGAAAAAATCAATAGGAATTGACCAATAAATGACTGGATGACAGGATCAAGGACAAGGGAAAGGCTGTGTCCAGGTGAGTGGTACTATTAACGGTATAGGGACACAGGAGGAAAACGTTTGCAATCTGTTTTTAAATGGGCTGGACTGAAGTGCTGTTTGAAGTCATGTTGGAAATGTAGTGTAGGAAATGTAGAAGCCATCAGCAGAGAAATCTCTGTAGCTGAGGGTCTGAGTGAACTAATACCTAGAAAGAATATGAAAGGAAGGAGCTGAAGTCTAGCTTTGGTAGCCTCAAATCTATCCCACCCATGGGATTGTTAAATTCCCCAAGAATTCATCTCACACTAGCTTTTCTTTCTTCCATATCTGACACCCAGAAAAATGTCAAGCTCATAGTATGCATTCGATAAATATTTGCTGAATGAATGAGAAAACTGTTATGTCCCTTATACGGGCTCACATTCTCCTGTGGAAAGCCCTATTGTTCAGAATTTTTTGGCTCTTAAGAAAATAATTGCCCACTTGGGTTAAAGGTATGACTCCATTCTGCTGTTAAGTGTACAAATATTCACAGTAAGTGGGGTCAAGAAAGGCTATAAATACCCTTAAATCACTTTAGGTCATGTTTTGCTGCCAAATAAATTTGTGCCAACTTAAAAAGATGTTTATGTTTGAAATGTGGAAATGCAGATAAGGACCTGTGAGCCCATGGTATTGGTTTAAACTTTCCTGACACTGATACTTTTCATTTTATTCCATTTGTTTTATTTTCAGAATTCTGGTTGTGGCTGATTGAGATTAAGGGCCACTACTGAGTGGTGACCTAAAGTTTGAAAAATATTGCCCATGAACCCAGCACAGTGCTTTGAACACAAGAAATATTGGCTAGGTATCTGTTCAGCAAAATGAAGAGTAATACTTGCGCAAACACCACTATAGACTTTGAACATGAAATGCTTTGACCTTGGACCATCTCTAAATTTGAGGTGGTTGGTGGGGACCCTGGCTGGAAAGATCTGCATCCTCTGCAAGCTGTGACAGGAGAAACACTGTGCGGGGGGGAGGGGTGGGTATCATGGGTAATAGAAGATTGGGAGGGCAAATGGCTTAGTTCAGTTTGCCGGGAGCTGTCCATGGTCCTACCCTGCAAAGATTAGCAAGTAGACTGTAAAGCGGTCCAAAGATAAACTCTTCTTCCTAATGGCCATCAAGAAGCTCATTTTGCTCTGCCTCTGGAGGAACCTCAGCCAGAAAAGAACTCAGGATCCCTATCAACCTCTTTCCATTTTTTTCTGGCCCATAATAATCAATAAATCACTTTTCATCATGGCACATGAGAGCTGAAAGAGAGGCCTGAAGACCACACAGTCCAGCCCGTCAGTCTGTCATCCTACAGAAGGCAGTGCAGGGTGAGGTCAGGGTGGCTAGCCTCAGGGCTCTTAGCAGAGGGAGACCTGATTTGGCTGCTTGAATGCCCACCCCGTAGCCTGGAATGCCCACAGTGGTCAAGTCTGCTGCCACCTCAGCCTTCTCATCCACTATTCACCTCAAGTCTCAAGGCAAGCATGCAAATCAGCCATGGAACTCAGAAAACCACGTGCACACACCTGCTAACTTGTGAGACTGGCGCTTTCAGAGAACCACTGGAATTCTACAGGGAGCCCCCCCAGCACATTGTTCTGAACCCCCTCCTTCAGGAAAGCCCTCTGACCTTCATTGCTAACAGCTGTTGACAGGTAAGCCAAAACATACCCACTATGCTAATAAAATTTAATGCTCAAAGCAAGCAAAAAAAATAAATAAATACATAAAATCGTGTGCAACTTGGATGTGTTCCTTTCTAAGTCTGTGGGCTGGTGTAATGTATTTTATTTTAAATTTCTATTTCAGTGCTCTGGGTTGTGACCCAGGCATTGGTGATTTTTAAAAGCTGTAACAGGTGAATCTGATGTACTCATCTGATTAAGACCAGGTCCCATTCAATTAGTGGTTGTATTTTCCTCAAAATGCTCATTGCCAATTCCTAATTCCAGTGTCTTCCAATTAAGTCTACAGTTAAAACTCTTTTTAATGGTCCTTTTATTTCAGGACAGGGAAGACATTTTAAAGCACAAAAGCAGAAGAAAACATAAAACAAAAAGACTGGTAAGTTTGACTAGGTAAAAGTGTAACATTTTCTGAATGTCAAAAAAATAGGGACAAAGGTGAATATCTTAATATAGACAGCGCTTTCAGGAATCATTAAACAATAACAAAACAAAGCAAACTTCAAGAGAAAAATGAGCCAAGGACCTAAGAGGCATTTCAAAAAAGACAAGAAAGGGATGTAAGAAATTCAGGCTCACTGGAGATCAAATACACGTGAATGAAAACAAAGGGATATCACTTTGAACTGTCAAAGAGGCAAACTTTAAAAACAATACCCAAAATACCCAGGGTACACTGTTAATTAAGGGTATCAATTGGACAACCATTCTAGAACTGTTTTTACTAATATATATCAAAAGGCATCACTCATCCAACAAATATTTTAAACATATTTTTTGAGTTGGTAATTCCGTTTCTCAGTATTTATCCTAAGGGAGCAATCAGAACTGTGCACAGAGGTTTAGTACAAGGAGTCTCCCTTGCAGCATAACATATTAAACAACAGGAAAACAAACTGAATGGTCATCAATAGGGATCACTGGGTAAACTATAATATTCCATCTGCTGAAATACGAAATAACAACAACAAATACAACAAAATGGAATTGTTCAATAATATTTCAAAATTTAGGAAAAGATTCATTCCAAGACTCTTAGGTGAAAGAGTAGGGTACAAGACTTTAATAAAAAAATAAAAACTTGAATAGGCGTCATCATCTCAATTTGTTAAAATATGTTCATGAATGATACTCACCAAAATGATAACAATAATTATTATTACTGAGTGGTAGGAACAGAGTTGATTTTTTTCTTTACAGTTTCCTTTCATTTCTAAAATTTTTGCCACGAGCAGGTATTACCTTTATAACAAGACGCTATTAGAACACTGAGAAATCAAGGCGTTCATGCTTTTGAGCTGAATAAGAGATACCAAACAAATCAGATCTGTGTTATCATTGCATTGCTTAGCAGCCAATGCCTGAGACAATTTGGAAAAGGAAGATGGAACAACACCAATAATAAAGCAGCCTTTTCCAGGGGGGGATAAAAGTAATTATGACAATGAAAGGCCATACGAGATGCACTTTGCTTCCGGGGCCAGCTGCGCTTCCTCTCACCTGCCGGGGCCCAGGACCCAGGCTCACAAATGCCACCCTGGATTTCCATGCTTGTATCTTCCTCTTTGTTTGACAGTATTTAGCTATTTCTCAGCACACACCATATGAAGAATAAGCATAATCAAGACCTTGCTGGAAGTTACCCAAAGAGCACATTCAAATCTCGCTGGAATAAAGACATCATGTTTCCGGTTGGCAAATTGTGAGTGAGAGTTAGCCCACTTGCATATGATTTGCACATTTTTTGTGCCATCTGATAGGAACAGTGCTCCATAAATCAATGCCACGGAGCTCTTAAGTTCTTCCAGAAGATGGAAGGCAGCCTACAGTCAAGTTAAATCTGATTTTCCCAAAGTCAGTCAAGTTTGTCACCAGCAGGACACTCACCATCTGCTCTGTCTTCTTGTTGCCTACAAATGGCAAGTCCAAGAACTCATGTCACCTGTATGCCCCCCTCGCACACTCGCTCTCCCTCCTAAGTCCTCAGGAGACATAATGATAATAATAGATGTGTATATTTTCTCTATTGAGCTTCCAAAAGTGTCATTTTGGTTTTACCTCCCCACTCGACCCCCACTTCTCCATTCATGATGCAACAACCACATTAGAACTAGTATAACAAAAACACTTCACGAGGAGTCAGAAAACTTGGATTCTACCATAACTTTAGACAATCTACCTCTTGAAAACTTTTATTACGTGTAAAAGAAGGTAACAGCAGCAGCACTGCTCAACTCACAGCGTAGTTATAGTTTCCATTAAAAAATGCATGTATCCCTGGCCGGTGTGTCTCAGTTGGTGGGCATCACCCTGTGCACCTAACGGTTGCCCGTATGATTCCCAGCAGGGCACATGCCAGGTTTCGGGCTTGATCCCCGGTAGGAGACATGCAGGAGGCAGCCGACTGATGTTCCGCTCTCACACTGATGTTTCTCTCTCTCTCCCTCTCCCTTCCTCTCTTTGTAAAATTCAATAAAAATATATTTTTTAAAAATGTATGTGGGACTGGTGTCACCTGCAAGCCCGTTAGAAAAACATGTTTCCAAGTCCCACTCCAGAAATACTGTATCTGAATTTGCAATTGAACTAGGTCCCCAGATTATTCACACACACACACACACACACACACACACACACACACACACTTTGAGGTCTGGGCTGGAGCATTATTTCTGAAAGCTGCATGTGAACTAGGATACTCAGTGAACAGGATGAATGCGAGGTCCTATTTCTATCAGTTTTGGGTTTTTTCCTGATGTTATTAATACAATGTGCACTTTTCACCCTTAGAACATTGTGTGTCACAAAGCTCACTCTAGGACCGTATGTATCTCACTGCATTCCCAGAGGACAGGAATCTGACTGAACAGACTATGGAGGACAGCTGTCTCCATGCAAATCCCTGAGCTTCTTTACAGGTTAGAATTACATGATCATGCATGGTCCTATGTTCCTTTTCAATTAAATATTCCTACAGAAAAGTTCGAAATACCCCTTTTAGGGTATTTGAGGGGGGTGATTATTTATTCATTGCTTGCATAAGTGAAAAAAAAATCACTTAGAAATCTTGTTCCCTTAAATTTTAGCCTATCTGCATTGTTGGAGGAATAGTTTTCTTTGTTCTTTTTCCTTCTTTTGAATCTTGAGGGGGTTGGAAATACAAATTCACTGTTTCAAATTTTTTGTTTGTTTGTTTTGAAATAGACTTTCAGACCTTGGAACTTTTGGGAGTATTCAGTCACAGAAACATTTTACATTATTAGCTCCTGACTTTAGTCCACAGAAGTCTAACACAGAAAGTGGTCACTAAGAATTTTGTATACTGATAAGGTCTAGGAGAAAACAAGAACCCTGAGCGCTTCCTCCCTCCTCCCCGAGCCCCGGGGGAGCCTAAGCAAAGCCCCGAGCAGGCATGTTATCATCCTCCCATTTCTGCCCTCCTTCTGCCCCAAGACCATGCGCTACACCCACAGCCCACCAGCTCCCCACGAGAACCTGAGCTCCACATGACAGCCCCCCTCCCCACCGAACAAAGCTCCCACTCCTTCACAGCTCTTCTTGGTGTGGGATGGCAGGAGGGCAATCCTGTGCAACCAAGCTCGCACTCTGAAGAACTCCAAGCTCAGTGAGTCTGTCCAGTTGACTTTTGCAGCCCTGGCCTCCAGCACAATGCTAGCACCACAGCTGTTGCTCAGTAAATCGGTTGAATGTATTAACCCACTGACATGTTTTTAAAGGTAGTACTTACTACTGGCACAAGTCACCCTCCAATTCGGGGAATGTTAGATGCAATGGCGTTAAGTGAACATTCAGGTAGAGAAGGAGCTGGCGACAGGAATGAGGCTGCGGCACCCAGGGTCAGGCCCTGAGGTCAGTTCGTCTAAGGTAGTTGTCGCTTTTGTATAAGTCCTTGACTTCCTTCCAGACTCTTTAAAGGCTCCGGGTTTCTTCACAACTCCTTATGCAGGAGCGGTAGGGGATTCATTCATTCACTCATTCAAATATTATATAATGATTGAGTTTCTAACATATGTCAGGTATCCTTTTAGGTTTTGAAGAAACAGCCAGTAACAAAACAAAGGCCGCCCTCCCTGAGCGTATAGTGTAGGGGACAAGCCTTGAGCGTCTGGTTGTGCTCACTGCTGTGAGGAAATAAGGAAGGTAATGAAGGAGATGCTACGTTTGGTAGGCTGGTCAGAGGAAACCGGATGAGAAGCCTTTTGAGCAGTGAGGCAGGGGAGCCACGTGAGTCCCTGGGGAGGAGCATCCGAGGCGAAGGGATCAGCAAGTGCAAAGACCCTGAGACAGAAAGGAACGGGACACACTAATGGGGCTGGCTGAGGACTAGAAGAAGTGATACAGCTACAATTTTTAAGTAGCATTCGTGTTTTAGAAGAGAGGATAGAACTTCGGACTTCAACCTAAGCCAAGCCTTTTGCACAAGAACCTGAATCTTGAACACAGAGTTCTACTCAGTGTGTTTAGTGCACAGTAGTTCAACCAGGAACCATCTGACGAATGCAAAGCGGCTGGGGAGGGTGCATGGAGAAGGCTGCCTCTGAGTGATTCAGTTACACCACTTCCAGAAGGTGCACCCCCTCCAGGAAGGACTGAATAACACACGTAACCCTTGTAAAGGCTCCCGACATCGAGAAATACATCAGAACTTTGCCATATGATTTTCAACTTCTCAGCAAAACGTGTCGTCTCTTTGATCTGCCTAATTAAAGTTGGGATCAGAACAGTTTCATGGGAGGAAACTTGAAAGTCCCATCTTAGTTTGGCTGTGCTGTGTGCTCATCTTCTTATATTCCAAGAGCTTCCGTGGCGTTGGCCTCAGAGGCGGTGCTCTGAAAGCTGGCTGCAAACACCCCTCGTGAGCAGCAGGTGCTCCCCACGTGGCTGCAGCAGCGAGGAAGAGAGAGGCCCCTCACCTGCCAGATAGGGGAGCTACCACCTCCCTTAACCCGCCTCGTAATGTTATTAAGCAGATCTAAAGAGATGAGCTGTTGCTTAAGCACTTTACACACACACACACACACACACACACACACACACACACACACACACACACCCCACAGCTCAAAGATAAGGCCTTTCAGTACTAAATTCTAGTATTGGTATCTCAGTTGTAGGCACCCTGATTGTTTACAGTGTTCATAACTTATACCAAGGAGAAAAGTGGGTAAGTGCAGATATTATACAGAAAGCTATTCATGGAAACTGAGTCTATAAGAGTGAGAAACTGCGAAGAACCTGAATGAAAACCGTAAACCAACCACTTCCAGCCACGGGAGCTGGTTAGAGCCTCACCGAGCAGCCGTTACAGAGGATGCTGTCCGCATGGAGAGTGCACACTGCATGCTGCTGAGAGCAAAGAAGTCTAACTGACGACGATCAGAATATCAACAGTAGTGAGAGAGTGAAGTTTGATTTTGCTGTGCCATTGGAAATGTTTACAAACCATGTCCTTTGAGAACTACAGTTATCTGCATTTTGGAAAAGCAGGTATTGAGAGACAGAAGAAACTACTAACCACCTTCTCTGCCATTCCTCACCTGCCAGAGATTATAACTGAGGACCCACAAGAACCAGTGAATCTTTGCAGCACTCCATGGACACGCCCACTGGGGACTAGCCCCAGAGGACAGCAGTGGTCCCCTCCTGCCTGTGGATTTGAACCCCTAGTTCTTAGCATGAAATTTGGGTTCCTCCATGATCTTTCCCTTTTTTTAAAAAAAAAAAATTCTCACCCGAGGATATTTTTCCATTTATCTTCAGATAGAGCAGGAGGGAGGGAGAGATGAAGAGGGAGAGAAGAAGAGAGAGAAACATCAATGTGAGAGAGAGATATATAGATTGGTTGCCTCCTGCACAACCCCAGCTGGGGCTGGGGATGAGGTATATGCCCTCGGCCAGGATTGAACCTGAGACTCTTTGATCTGCAGGCTGATGCTCTAACTGCTGAGCCAAACCGGCCAGGGCTTTCACATTTTAATCAGCCTTAAATTTGACCTTGCCCACCCTTGCCTGCTTTAGCTCCTGGGGTTCCCTCAGCCTGGCCTGTCATCCTAACACATCCTTACGACATGTGGCCCACACTTTAGGGCCCCATTGAAAAGCCCACTCATCTTCTTTAGTGGGACCTCTGCACTCTTACTAGTGTCCCATTTTGCCACGGAATACAGTTTTTTATAACCACATCTACCTCCACAAATAATGTCATGGAAATGCCATGTGGGCTGGGCCCTGGAAAAGAACAATCTAAGCAGGAGGAATGACAACAGCAGAAGAAAGGAGGGAAGGTGCAGTTGCATTTGGATGCAGCCAGCGCTTCTGGTCCAGCTTCAGGAGTGGCTGGAAAAGCAGTCAACCACTGTGGGACATCTCCCAGCCTTCTGTCTTCTCTCTTCCCTAAGATAAACCTGTTGGTGAGCTCCAATTTATGTATGAACATCTTTCTCAAATCTCAACTTTCAAAATGAAATCTACTCTCATCTCCCTCCTTAGAACCTGAGACCTGGTCTTCTGTCCCACACTGCGTCCTGAGCGCCTTCCCTCGGCTCTTGGCCATTTATTCTCCTGGAAGGTGAACTGCTCACCAAGCCTGTTTACCTCTGCTAGAATGCAAACCCCGCACTGTGTGTTCTGCTTCCCAAGGGCCCAGAACAGCGCCGGGAACACAGCACTCACTCACCAATATGTAGCAGGAATTAGTGATTTACTGAAATGCCACGTCCAACGATATCATGCTTCTCAACTTTCCCTATTGAATAGCTTTTGGAGAAAATCATTTGGCTGTAGACTCTCCTACTGAAAAAGGTGGGGGCAGATGGGAAGCAAGAAGGGTAAGCGACAACTTCCAACTGTTGACA
Source organism: Tadarida brasiliensis (assembly GCA_030848825.1). Lineage (NCBI taxonomy): Eukaryota > Metazoa > Chordata > Mammalia > Chiroptera > Molossidae > Tadarida > Tadarida brasiliensis. Next base: position 40,830,705 of record CM061259.1, on the reverse strand, counting down.
AATGTAGTCTTTTCATTCATTCAGCGGAGTCTAAGGCTATGGGAAACTGCCCATTTATGACCTGATGCTCACCGAGGTACCAGTGTAATCACGTAGTAACATTCCATTCTTGCAAATTCAAGTTCCCATCAACGAGAGAAAGACGAGGGTGCAGAGAACTGGAGGAAGCAAGGGTTCAAGTGCAGTGCTCCGGCCTGTCCCACCCAGTCATAAAAACAGACTGATAAGCCAACAAGACCTCACCCTCGTGCATTATTGCACTTTAAGGGTTTTTACCCCATCCCCATGCTACTTCCCTTCTATCACCTCTTTCTGATTCTTGCTCCAAATTTTAAACCTTTAGGGTGGTCATCAAATTCACAACCAAAGGGAGCCAGAAGAATCTGAGGGGCAGGACACGAGGCATGGAAAAGTACAAGGTCTTTTAGAATCTTTTGCTCCATCCAGATCAAATCTACACTTTTGTTTGGTCAGAATTTAGGATTTAATGTTTTATACAGGGTGGGACAAAAGTAGGTTTACAGTTGTTCATGTAGAAAATATAGTAATTAATAAATAATAATACAAGAATAGACTTTTCACGTACTCGCAGCTATAAACCTACTTTTGCCTCATCCTGTATATGATACTGAGGTACAAGGTGGAATTCCGGGTCAGCTGCTGATGGCAATTTACTAGAGGAAATTAACCCTACTTTTCATCCTCAATTTTAACAGATAAGTCAAAAAAATAAAAACCTAGGGGAAGGGAGAAACTATAATTTGCTACAACGACTTCCTGGAAGGATGTTATTAAACAACCGAAGAGTCGTCGCTAACGCTGGTAGGTGTGAAAGGCGATGCCCCCACACCTGCCTTAGACTTGCTGAAGTCATCGGGAAATGCAGCTGCTCAGACACCCAGTCCTGCCGCTCAGCGCCACCCAAGGAGTCCTGCTCCTCAGGCCCAGCTCGCTGGAGGCAGGCTGAGCGGTCCACCAGCCCCGTCTGCCTGCCTTTGGCCCAGTGCTTAAGAATAATTCCTCATTTCTGGAAGTGGGAAAACTATCCTACAATGAGGCGAATATTTTCACATTTTCTGAAAGGTTCCACAAATGGGGCCTTTAAAATTGCATCACTCATTCCACGATGTGGTTTTTCGAAGGTCGAAATGGGGCCTGAAGAGGACACTCAAGAGCGAAAGAAAATCCTAATTCCTGAGGGAAAACGTTGGAGGTGCTGTTTAAATAAAAACGTAACTTGGTTTGGGGCAACAATGATACTGGGAGAGGGGAAAAAACTAAATTCCCTGCTTATAACTGTGTCACCAAAGACCCGTAGTATGTAACTCATGCCTTCTCTCAAACCAAAAAATGGCAAATCTGCCAGTTTTTGGTCCTATTTTAGGAGAAATTATTTCAATCAGTAAGTATTGATTTATAATTTTTTCCCTGCTACAGAATTGAGAAGGTTCAAAATATTTCATCCAAAACTTGAATGGCAAAGTAATGCCTTCCAGCATTGAGCCCTCAAGCGCTTGCCCACCCGAGGGAGAGGGTGCACAGCACTCGGCGGACGCAGTCCAACACGTCCTTCCGACCAACCTCATTGTATTTCACGATTTCACTCTTGCTTTCAAGTCCCAGTGAACGCAAGAAGCTGGTGTGTGCCTCACTAATCAGAGCCCTGGGTTTAATAATTCAAAGTTGGATCTCCAAAGAAAAAGTCTCTAAGGAAAACCTGTAATGTAGGAGATGGCAGGCTTTCCCTAACGAGCAATTCAGTAAGAGTTTTGCAGTATCCCCGGAGATAAATGGAGGTACTTTGGAGAATTGTAAACCATGAGTAGAGATCACTGACTTCCTCTCAACTTGCCTACAAGCACCCATTTAGGAAGGAAGAACCTTCACCTTAAAGGAAGAAATCTCACTATCTTTCTTGGAAGCTCACTCCTTGAAACGTTTTCTATTATCACTTAGCACAGTGGCTAGCACCTAAGCGGACAAGATATAAAAATTGGTATTATTTAGCTTACATTTCTCCGGAAAAAAAAAAAAAATGCCCTTCCACTGGGAAGATGAAGGTGATCGCCAAACAACCCTAATACATCATGGACTCATTCTTCGCTTCTCCTCCTCCAGGATCCTTTTGTCCAATTCTTTAAAACTAATTAATAAAAAGTCTAATCACATAAGATCATGGCATCTGAAGTTAATCTTAAACTTAATATGGGAGATAAGCAGAAATAAAATCACTTATAATCACTGCACTGCTTTTAGTCATCTATCGGGGTAGAAGGTTTGGTATGTTGGCAACTATTTTTCAGGTAGAAAAATTATCTGTAAGGTAGTCTAATAATTTCCTCAACGTTCGTGCTGTAGTGCATCTCTGTATTATCTGAGGTTTCAGTTCATTTTCACACTACTGGAACTCTGAGATTCCAGACAACCGTTGGTTGAAATAGGATATACCAGCTGTCCTTTTAACTGCTACCATAAGGTTTTATAAGACAACTCCTACCCTACAGAAATGTTGAAGACAATTACCTAAACTTTCCCAAACTGTTCTCTGGGACCCTAATCAGTGTCCTGTGAGGTATGGGTTGTGAAATAAGCAATTGGGACTTTAATATGCTAATATTACATGGTTCCAAGAACAGCAGCTCCCAGCCTTCAGACCAATAAAAAAATTTTAAGATGTCTTTAGAGAACTTGGGATGACAAGCCTTTTGTTTTACCGGACGAGGACATGTAGTAGAGAGAAAGACGTAGAAGTTTAAAGAACAATCTTTAAACTGGAAAATAATGTGAAGTCCCTGCACTGTCTTTTTCCCACTTTGCCTCAGATCCACAGCCATCCTCAGCTGGTCATTCAGGAACTGTGGAGACAGTACCAGGCGCCCTTGACCTTGGGTCAGGTCCCAGGGCACAGCTTCCACATGCTGACCCACACCACCGCTGATCCAGGTGGGGGTCCCTTTTCCCTTCAAACTACATATCCCACCCCCAACCCCATTCATACTGACTCTACCACTGTGACTTGGTAGAAAAAGGCTGCAAACCACTTAGACAATCACATGTACAGATCTTTTTGTTCATTTCCTTAACTCACATCACATGTTTAACTTTCTTTTAACTCACACGTAGTTCCTTGAACAAAACTTTAATCACTAAAATCTCCTTCACAGTACAAACTCCTTTATTTGGACAAGTTCGCCACATACACCGAAAAGCTCAATGAGCGTTTCCAGCCGGCCCACTCCCAAGCACTTGGTAACCACAGCCAAAGGTTCGGGAACTAGGACTGAAGACCTGGCCCCTCTTACAACACTTTCATATGTGGGAAACAAACACATCTAAGTACCTTCTAAGAATATTTGTACGTTACATGAAAAGTAAAAACAGTATCATATACTGTAAAATTTTACTCAAAGAATAACTTCAAACTATTAGGTTGTAAATAATGAGACTGCTTAAGTTTAATATTTATTAGAGCAAGAGCCAGAAAATTATTATATACAGTAAATACTGCTTTTACACAAAACATACTTGCAGGTGTTTCTGAAAACTCCATGTATTCTTAGAGCAATATCACACTTTAAATATGCCAGGGTAATCTGGTAATGTTTTTTAAGTTTGTTTTTTTTAGTAAGACACACTGGGTTCATGCGGGTTAATCTAAAATTTGGTATTTTTTGGGAGACAAATCTTGCTTTCCAAATCTTATTGACGTGATCATTTCCTATGCACGTGATCTGATTTTGCTAGCATCCTGAAGGGAACACAGGGATCTCTTCAACTATCTCAGGAACTCCTGACTGCAGGAACTAGCAAGCTTCCACGGAAGTCAGCTGCTCTTCCCATGCCTGAGGCATGATGCGGTCCATTCCTGGCTTCAAGAGAACAGGGCGGCAGAGAGCGGACAACCACGCCCAGCAGAGTGCAGCACACAGCAGACGGCCACTGGAGACTACTGTCAACACCACAGTTCAAAGGCTACATTTTTAATACAATGCTATGAATTTTTACAAGCGAACCTTAGACAGCCAAGATCTCTAAGTTGAGTTCTATTTTGTTTTCTCACAAGAACATGCAGGAAGGGAGATGGCAATGAAGGAACACATGTGGATTCTTTGCAGTAAGGCAACTGAACACCTTTCATCCCAGGCACAACAAAGTGGGACAACGGGAGGGAGAAGCCTGAACAGTGCAGTTATAATTCCATCTTGACCTAACGAAGGCACTGAGATCAGGCAACACTTTGAAAAGCTGGAAAGGAAATGTAAGAAAATTATGCGGGAAGAATAAACAAGCAGACAGACTTAACAGGATTCTGATCAATTTGGGAATCCTATGCACTCGAGGTCTTCCCCACATCTGAGTGGACAGCACAGAACAGGAAGGGCGGAGAACAAGCATCGGGGCACAGATGCTCAGGCTCCTCTCCCAGGGGTCGTGGAGTTGTGAGGCACACGGTGTGAAAGCCCAAAACACTATCTTCCAAACGGAAATACGAAAACGCCCTCCTGTCCAGAATACACGCTGTCTAGCTTTCAGGCAAGTTGAGTGACCCAGGCTCCGCTCCACCAGTGCCAGCCAACGGGAGTACATTGTACTGACAGAAGTGGTTTAAAGGCTACGCATTGTTCTTACGTTAGAGATACAGTTTATGATGTTCTTTTATGTGTCTCGAGGTCCAATTCATAAAAGACAGTCAAATTATACTTCATGTACAAAAGCAATGCAGTCTCGCTGATTCCAGAGTGTGCCGTGTTGTCGATCTCATAACGCTCCCATCTCTCGAATCAGTCCCCACACAGTGTCTTCAGATTTCTTGATGTTTCGAGGATGACCCCTCAGCGAAGCTGTGTTTTGCAGAAATGTCCCAGTGAATGACATAACACGGAGGTGAGCTGAGATTCCACACCGGAGATTAGAGCCACTCATGGAATTTTGTTGAAACACATTTCTAATTATATAAATCAAATGCATCCATTTTGGGTCAAAATATGAACTGAAGACAGTTTTCTCTAAACTTATAAATGGACTAATAAAATTCAGAAATAATCATACATTCAGGAAACTTGAAAGGAATAAAGAATTACCTTGGAATCTCAACAATTTTCCTGAAAACGTGCTACAAATTTCAGAGTCACAAAATAACAGAATTACAAATTCCAAGCACTGTGTTGATTTAAAGTACACATTTTACACCATGAATCTGATATCCTAAGACATAAGAAAATGTCACACTTAGATTAAAAAGGAAACTTTTATAATAATTAGGCATTTTAGAAGATATATGCTCACCTTTTAAAACAAAACATTAATATTCAACTGCCTATGAAATAAGCGTCCCTAACCCAGCCAGAGATGGCTGCTTTCTAGGAGGGCTGTGCCAGACTTCCCGCCTGGGCTGTTCCCACCACTGGGACTGTGGGGCAGCCCTTTGCAGAGAAGTTCTGCTCCATTAGCTTACAAACTCTGAACTTCTGGCTTAAGTTCAATGTCTAAGGCAGGAAGTGACCATCAAGTTTTGACTCTATTCAAAGGCTGCAGACAAGCACTAAGCAGTGACAATAAAGTCAAAGCAAGGTCAGAAGTAAAATGAAGATCTTTTAGATTAGGGCTTCCTGACCTGACAACCAAGGGCTGGCTGTCCCTTTACCCTAGAAATCAGTTTTGTTGGGGAAAGGATCCATAGCTGTTTTCAGATATTCAAAACCTTCCAAAATACAAAGAACCACTGCTCTAGGCTCCCTTTTTCTGTGTCTGTCCCTACATACTTATTGCACCCAAACTTACAAAGATGCGTTAAGTTTCTGAATCCCCACAGTGAAGTGCCAGACTAAGAAATGCAGTGACCCAAGAAGGTTCACAGTTTCCCATGAGACACACACTAAATTGTGTTATAGTGCAACTGAGGCCAACATTAAACACATTTAAAGTTTTACTTAGAAGTTTCTGGAAAGCACACCAAATACTAATTGTATTCAGGTCATCAATTCTCTACTATGCTCAGCATTCTACATGAATATGACAGGAACGAAAGACCCAAGTTTATAATTTTTTCTCTAATATCTATTTATTTTGAATTAAGTTCATCTTTGAGCCATATACCATTTATAACATACCAGAATAAAATCAAACTCAGTTAGGAAACGCATTATACTGCCCAAGATCACCTGTCACTACCCCTAAAATACTGTAGCGCTAGTGTGAAGTACTCAAATTAAGATCACAGTACCTATTGTCCCAGGGAGTCCACACACTACTCATAATCCCAGGAAATTATTCCCTTCCCTTAGGTTACTTATGTATGAGTTTGCCCCTCTCCCATCATTTTTCATTCTTAGGCTCTTAAATTTTTCCCTCTCTTGGGTCTATTTCATTTGTACTCAGTGTTCAGAATCTAAGAAGGTCTTTAAAATATTCATTCCAGCAGGGACTAAGTTTTTTCCTGCCTGTCTAATTCCTTCTGGGCATATCAAATGCCGAGGCCCAGTCAATACTGTGGCTAGAATTGGCTAAGAGGAAACACCTCTATTGACAAAAGTATTGCAGAAGGAGTTTTGAAAAAGCCAGTTGTCATGGGAAAGCAGCTAAATAGGCAATGCATATTTAGATTAAAACTTGATTTTTAAAAATCCATTTTCATTGTGCTATCTATTAAATATCTATCAGCCAATTACCCATAAAAGAAAACAAAGCAAAAGTTGGGGGTGGGGGTTATGGTGTATCCTATTTAGTTTCTAAAAATCCTCTAACAGAATTGTTATTAAAAAACTTCTGTTCTACACCAATTTCTGTATTACTGGATAATCTACCAATAATAAAATTTGCAATAAACAAATACATTTACATTCTACTGAGCTACCACTCAGTCTCTATAGTTCCTTGAATTCTCCTCATCCTTTCCCTTTGACCCTTTTTTCACTTACTCTGATTATGGTCATAAATATCAATCTTTCCCCAATTTTGGTCAAAAGAGCAGGGAGGCAGGTGCCAGGTGGCCACATGAATTATTGGAGAGAACACTTTGTAACCTATAAGAATGTCTATCCGCTGTAGTGTACTCTTGAAACTAATACAAAAAAAGTGTTGAATGCAGACTGTAATAGAAAAAAATTTTAAAAAAGAGTAGGGAGGCAGCCCAGTCACATTTGACCATTCATGTAATTATCTGCCCAGAATGTTCCCCAAATTTCTTAATTCCAGCAGGAATAGGCCAGAGGAAAAGACAATTACAAATAATGGCAATCATCCAGGGACTGCCTGACTCTCCTATCAGGTCAGGTCTCCATCCAATCCTATGGTCAAGAATGCCCAAGTTTTCACATCCTGGGTCTACATGATAGTAGCCTACAGGTTTAAAATAGTGTGTGGAGGTGTATGAAATATAGTCAACTTTCTTCTTGTTGTTGTTTTTTGGCTTATGAACAACAAACATTTATTTCTCACAATTCTGCAGGCTAGGATGTCCAAGATAAAGGCACCAGCAGATGTGGTTTCTGGTGAGAGCCCACTTCCTCATAGATAGCTGTCTTCTTCCTGTGCTCTCACATGGCAGGAGGTGGCAAGAGCACGCACTGGGGTCTCTTTTATAAGGGCACTAATCCCATTCATGAGGGTTCTACTCTCAACATATAATCAACTTCCAAAGGTCCTACCTCCAAATACCATCACATTTAGGATTAAGTTTTCATTGTATGAATTGTTCTTATTCAGTCTTTAGCAATATGTGTGTGTGTGGACAGACATGTATACATACATATAAATGTATATGTGAGTGTATATGTATGTATGTATAGAAAGATAGATGCATAAATAATAGAGATTAATTTTAAGGAATTGGCCTATGTCAGGTGATTGTGGGGGCTAACAAGTCTGAAACATGTAGAGTAGGCTGGCAGGGTGGAAATTCAGAGAAGAGTAGACATTGTAGTCTTGAGTATGAAATCTGCAGATTAGAAACTCAGACAGGGTTTCTATGTTAAGTCCCTTTTTTTTTTTTAATTTTTATTGAATTTATTGGGGTGACATTGGTTAATAAAATTATATAGGTTTCAAGTGTACAATTCTGTAATACTTCATCTATATATTGTGTGTTCACTACCCAAAGTCAAGTCTTCTTCTGTCACCATCTGTCCCCTCTTTACCCTCTTCTACCTCCCCCCAGCTGCCTTCCCTCTGGTAATCACCATACTGTTGTCTGTGTCTGAGTTGTTGATTTTTGTGCTTAAGCCCTTCACCTTTTGCACCAAGACCCCTAAACTCCATCCCCACTGACAGCTGTCAGTCTGTTCTCTATGTCTATCAGTCTATTTCTACTTCGTTAGTTTCCTTCATTCGTTAGATTCCACCTGTAAGTGAAATCATACAGTATTTGTCTTTCCCTGACTGGCTTATTTCACTTAGCATAATACTCTCCAGGTAGGTCCATCCATGCTGTTGCAAAAGGTAAGGTTTACTTTTTTTTTTTTTTATAGCCAAGTAGTATTCCATTGTGTATATGTACCATAGCTTTTTTATCCACTCATCTACTGATGAGCATTTGAGCTGCTTCCAAATCTTAGTTATAGCAAATAACACTGCAATGAACACAGGTGTGCATATATTCTTTCAAATTAATGTTTTGAGTTTAAAATATAGTCAACTTCCCATTTTTTAAGGGGAAATAATCCTTGGAGATTAAAACTTTGCTCCTTATTCTTTTCATTCACACTATCTACCCTTTGGCCATTTTACTTTCCACCAACTCATTCACCCAACAACAGGGAGAGAGAAGGGAGGTGATAATGAACAGCTCTTTTTCCTCCTCACTAGCACTTCTGTGCTACATATAACATCTCATTTGAAAATTGGCAGCATTTTGCCACAAGTACATTTGGATATAATTTGGGTAGAACTTGCATATTCTAACAGAGCATTCTAAGACTATTTCCAGATTGAAATGTTATAATTATCACCTTTAGAATTTTTTTCTCTTCCTGATCAATAATTACCTCTGATCTAAGTAAGCTACACTGCAAGGTAGAAAGAAAGAAAAAGAAACTGATCAAATCGGAATGGGAGAATTATATCAACTGCCTGGGAAAATAAACCCCCCAAATCTTCAAAAAATAACTGTCTCTGGAGTATGGTACTAATATTGACAGGAGGGAATTTGAGACATGTATGCCAACTTAGAAATACAGAATTTATAATCCTATTCTTTCATATGTTTTTTATTAAACCTACTGATTTACGTATTAAGTCATTATATACAAAAACAATAATATCCAGGGTTCCTAAAATATTTCCAACACATTCAACTTAGGGATCCAAGATTCTGAACATGCCATCACCAAAAAAAATTGCAAACCTAAAAAACAAAAAAGAAAAAAAATTAAACAATGTCAAAAGGAAAAGACTTTCTTAGAAAAGGTCAGTATTTACTTTTATAATTTTCAAAATGACATTTTAAAGTTTGTTCTTTTCTCATCTTACAGTTATAAGCTCTTACGTCTCTAATATTAAATTTTGCTTAAAAAACAAGGCAGTTTACTTATAAGAAAACAAATATTAAACTATACTCATTATACACATCACCTATTTAACATTTACTAGGTCAAAATATCTTTAGACTCACGATTTCAGGCTTTAAATTAAAGTGGCATTAGTTCTGTCTTTATCTTCTTTTAAAAACTACCATTATGGTGACAGACATTCAGGTACATAAGTAAAATTACTGATTTCATTCTTGTATAACTCATACCTCTAAAAACTACTTATAGTCAATGAATAGTGGTTAAAGACTTTCTGCTTCTATCACGTTAACTTTTAGCACAGGAAATAAGAAAGATGATCCTCAAAGTTCTTCTAACCTCAAAGGGGGTCAATCTATTATTTGGGGGAAAAATGTGTTTGGGTAAAACAAGTAATGAGAATTTCTAAAAAGATATAAATTAGTAATCGTTTCTCATTTAAACATTAACATACAAAAGTGTACTATACAAAGAATTCTTCTACTATAGGTTTAAAAACCATGCTATTTAAACCAGCCTATTTAATTTTTCCATAGAAAATCAAGAGTTCAGAGTTCACATTTCCAGAAGAAGAATACAACATATCAGGAGATAAGGTAAAACAAAGCAACAACCCGTTGTACATTGTGTTTCTTTAGAACAAGGCTGGGCTGGCTTATTTAAGTATAAATTGAAATGACAGATATAAAATCATTCCTTTCTCAAACTAAATAGTGCCTGGATTGACACGGCATGTGAACACTCTATCATCACAGAAAGTCACATACACGAATAAAACACATTATATAAATTTTAAATCACTCAACAACCGAGAAAATACTGCTTGTAGAGAAATGAGGTCCTGTGTAGAACTATAGTGACAACTGAGCCTCTAAAAAAAATTAAGCAGGACTTTAAAAATATGTAGAAATGTTGTCAGTTTCTTAGAATTTGCCCTCTGTATTACCCTCTAGAACAGGATGACAATTTCATTTCCTCAGTCTCTCATCAATTAAACAAATGCATAATTTAAGCTAAATATAAGAAAATTTGTGGTACTATTTTTGCTATTAACACTGTTACATGTAGAACTGGAAATGAAATAACATAAAGAACCATTTATTCTGAAAGAAGGGTTAGGATAAAATCTGAACTTGGGCAAAGAACCTATTAGAATGCTATTCCCAGAAGATTAAGGCTAGTAATTGCCTTATAAACCCTGCTAGTCAACATATTTAACAGGACATAATCCACTGGAATAAATTTAATAAAGACAAGCCCTGCCCCATAACAAGTTTCACTATAATGAAGTGCTATTACCTTCAACTACAAAATATATTTTGAACTAAAATACATGTAATAATTAAAGCAGAGTTAAGAAATACAGCTAACATTCTTAATAGGCACTTTGCATTTTAAAAAGAAAAAAAACACACACATACATAAAACATCATAATTCTTTATGACAAGAAGAGAGAGTTGTGGCAAGAATCCTTACTTTTAGTCTGAAAACTTATGAAATCTAGGGTCCCATTTAAGAGCAAAGAGGAAAATTATTTTAATCTTCAAATTTATAGTGGCTCAGGTGTTTTCATGGAATAAGTATTTTGTTGCTAGTTAAGTAGGTCAGTAGAGCTCACTTTTGGAAAAAGTTTAATTACTATGTAGATGTATACAATTAATCCTTTTAAGCATTTGAACCATTTCAGTTAGGACATGTCAGCATGTCGGTTAATACTCTTTGTTCACAACTTTAATTTTTTTTTTTTTTTTAATTTTAAAAAGGAAGAAATTGGGTAAGAGAACAGGCATGGAGAAACATGAAGGCCTCTCTTGCTCTTAGGTTTGCCATTACCATTCTGTTTGAAGTGGTTTCAGGACGAGGCGATCGCACAAACTTCTAGTCAGAAATCAGATGGCCTCAAAACAACCTCATTGTCAGTCTTAGGCCTCATGTCTTTCGCTTAGAGCTAAAAATAAAAATACATGTGAGTAAATGAATGATCATGAAATGAAATTTGTAACATGATACTACAATATAAAACATTAAAAGCCAATTTTTATCACAGAAAGATGAAAATGTACACATTTCTATCCAGAGCACCCAATCCTACCCCAATCCTATTGATAATGGAAGGGTGCAGTGCTCTTCTCATCCCGTCAGCAGCTAGGTATAATAACAATTGAATTCTGAGGTGGTTCTACAAAGCTAGAGTAGTATTTTATTCATCTCTTGAGACTATGAAACATTCTTTTTATTTTTTCAAAGTTAAACATCACAATATCAGTAATGAAGCTAATGACATTAGACAGCAACTTAGCTCTTCTTTATGCATATAAAACAAGGCAAGAAAGAAAATGTGGTATGTAGCTAGACAGACGAGCCGGGCAAGGACGATGGGCCAGGTACAGAAGGTCACCAGGGCAGAAAGCCCCCCAGGTGCCTAGAAACAGGCAAAACTGGGGAAACAAGGACCTCTCCCCAAGGGTAACTTTTCCTCCCCTGACCTTTCTTCCCCTGGCATGTTGCTAGTCATGTGGTAGACCCCCTTGGAGGAGGAACAAAGGGCCAAAGAGTGGCCTCAAGCAACTCCTATGCAGGGCCCTTGCTTGACCACTCCCTAAAGCATTAACCCCTAGGGATAACATCAAGGCCTCAGTTGTGTTTCAGCTCCAGGCCCAGAAAAGCAGCAAAACCAGACAAGCGATGTCATGGCTGACATCAGGACCAGCTTCGATAACTAATGACCCCTTGGCTCTAGGACCAACCAATCAGTGGAGTCCATGATCCTGAAAGGACCCACCTGGAAAGCTGATGAGTATTTGAAGACATACATTCTCTCTCTCTCTCTCTCTCTCTCTCTCTCTCTCTATCACACCCATGCCTTTCCCCACACCCTTTCCGCAGGTGTGTTTTCCTTGCCTCTCTTTCTCCTAAACTACAAGAGCCCTTCTTTTGACTCTGTAATTTGTTTCCTAAGCTCATTTCTTCTACCTCTGCGACTTCCTAAATAAACTTCCTGTTATAGTTTGAGTCTTGGCTCTGAATTCTTTCTTAGCCAGAACTCATTTACCAAAGTTGCTGAACCGAGGTCCAGTCTGACACCACAGGTCTAACACCTGGTGCCGTTTCACCACGACAGAAAGTGTAATGTCAAACCAGAATAATGGTCTGGCCCAAAAGAAATATATTTTTGACTGTTTGGAACTCGTATTTCTAACAGCATTGCTAGTAGTACCTGACAAACTAACCTGTTTCTACAATCACAGTAAGGCATTCACTCATTCAACAAATAATGAATGCTTCTAAGCCCGGGAAGTCAAATGCTGAATATGAAACACTGGTTCTGAACCTCACAAGTGGAGTCCTAGCCTCTATTTCCATATTTTGATCTCAAGTCTGGGCTTCAATGGTAAAGAAACAGAAAATAAGTTTTGTTTCTGTTTCCATGACAGGAAGAGGGGAGTAAACATGACAACAGAATGAGACCATGATTTAAAACAAAATCCACTGAGAAGCCTACATCCTATGCTGCATGTGACCTCCAGTTATCATTTGGTTTCTTTAGTGTGAAGCTTATGTTTTCAAAATCCTGTATTAACCCTGAAAATTAATTCTCCTTCATTTGGAGAGCCCTGGTAGTTTCCATCTCAAATATAAATCCCAGACTATTTTATAAGGTTAAATCAGCCAAGCACCCTGAAAAAAAAAAAATCACTTAATATAAGAGTACTTAATTCAACTGAAGCCATAATTTAAAATTCAGAAACTTTGCTGCAAGTTACACTTAAAGAATTGGCCCTTAACTAGAATGTAATGAAGACAAGTATTTATGCATTTTTATACCATTCACATACAGCCATTAAATTAAACAGAATTAATTAATAAAAAATCACTAGAGTCTATACTGACATTATTGCTTAATGTTTTGCATTTCTCCTCTGGTTCTATGTATACCAATTAAGTTCTTTAATTTTGTGAAAATATGGTATATTACCAAAAAAGTCAAAATATAGGCACCTGATTCAATGTAAGCTCTATGTTTTTCTTAAATCAAAAGTAATAAACACATTTCTGAGTTAGCTTAAAATCCATAATTTTTCATGTTAAGTCCAACCAAATTTAATCTAGACAAATGTTACAAAGTAGTTTGACTGAAGTTTATAGGTCTCAAAATCATGTTTTAAAGTAATAAACTGTAATTTAAGCTTAAATATTTAGAATAACAAAAAACTGTTTTGAATCATATCTAGGTCTTAAGTTATGGTTTGCCTCAAGTGAAAATATTAAAAACAAAATCAATAAGCTTTGAGAGATCATTTCCGACTGGTGTTCATGAGATGATTCTGTAAGTTTTATACTTTGATGCATTCAAATTTTAATCAAAGAAAACTGTTATAGTCTTATTTGTAAGCAATCAATCCTTCCTCCTTTACCAAGTATGTGGTAGATCCCTGCTCTTTTCAGTTGCAATAAATTTCAGAGAATACATAACTGATACACTTTTTCTACTTTAAGCCTTAAAGGTTCATTTAGCTGTAAATCCCCAAATTATCCTGCAACAAGGAACAGAACCTATCAGCTCTTAGGTTCTTAGCTCTTAGCACACAACTCTTCTCAATTCATATTTGCTGCCATTCTTTTGCAAAAACTCAAAAGTAGATGAGAGTTTCATTTCCCTCTCCAAAACTCAGATCTTTCCCTCAGTTAACTTTTTATCCTCATGCATGCTGCATTCAAAGCTTCATTTCCCCTTTTTTGTTATACTAGTTACAGTTCCCATCATTTTCCCTGAATCATACCACCCAATCCAGAGAAAGCAACAACTAATACTGTGACACTAGTTCTTCGAATTCCTTAACTGTAACTATTTCCACTTTGGTCAATGCCTTTAATGATGAAGTAATAAGATTTTAATACTCAGAAGACGTGTTTTGTAACTTATAAAGGCAAGTAACTTTATACTCAATCTCAGACGTGTTTTGTAATTTATAAAGGCAAGAAACTTGATACTCAATCTCAACTTATACTAATCATAAAACTCCATTTGTCACCTCAAGAATGTTCCATTGAGGTCTCTCATTTAATAAGATCAGTAAATTCCAGTAAGTTAGTTATAAATTTCAACAAATCATAAAATTAAATTTCCCAAAAGAAACAAAAAACAATGCATATTTACTTAAGAAAATTCAATGTAAAATACATTCTCATGAAAATCATCTCCTTAATTTAGACAGTATTTTTACAGAGAGATTAAGTCTCACAATACACTAACTAACCCAGTGATTTTCAACGGGTGTGCCACGGCACACTGGTGTGCTGCAAGAATTTCTAAAACAACCAATACCTGACTGACTATTTAGTCAGGTGCAGCACTGACCTCTTTTCCCTTAGATTGTCAAATAAAAAATGACAACAGTCAATACAACAATAGCCATTCAGTGTGAATGAATCAAAATTATACCTACTTTTTTTGTCAGATTGTCAAAAAATTATTTTTGTGCCACAGAATTTTAGTAATTAGCTTATGTGTGCCATGAGATGAAAAAGGTTGAAAACCATTGCACCGATCTGATTTTTGAATACTGTGGTCCTTTCTTAGTTTACTTTTTGTTCCCATTACTTAATGGATTCTAAGATCTCCCTTCTGACACATATACTTCTCATCTCCTAATCTAAGCGAAAACCATAAGCATTCTATTTTTCTTAATCAGAAGCTGTTTTTTCCTTGTACTGTTTTATTGCAGCAGCGCTCTTAATCTTCATGGGAATCCTACATCACACGTTCAGCTTTCCCCACTCAATTCTATTCAACTCAATTTCCCCACTTGTTTTATCTAGATGGTACTATGAACACGACACATGTATCAGTCAGAAAATCTCAAATTAAGGATTCTACAAAAAAAGAGACAGTGCTAAAAAAGTGAAGTTGAGACAACAGCTGTAAGACTTATAGCTCGATCTCTACCATTATTCCTTAAGCCAAAATAAATTCCCAATATACCACATTTAAATCATGAAACTATAAAATATTTAAAGAAAATATGGGTAGAATTTTTTTTAAATAATAAATTTTAAAGCACAAGATCTTTAATCATGACATATAACCTAGAAGCCAATAAAGGGGGCACAACTGATTTTTGAAAATACAAAGCCAAACCAAACAAAAAATCAATCACAAAGAATAAAAAATAAGCTGAAGAAAACATTTACAGCAAATATTAATGTGTACAGTTTTTACAAATTGCTAGGAAAAAGGCAACCCACTGAAAACTGGGCAATGATTACTATTTAATCATCACTGGGAATAAAAATGACCTATAAACCTAGGAAAATAGCTTTAACCTCTCTCAAAACTTAAGAAATGTAAATCAAAATGAGATGCTAATGGATGGACAATGATTATCAAGAGTATGGGGAGTGGGCACTTAAATACACCATTGGGAGAGGTGTAAACTGGCATGTTTTTGAAGAACAATGGCAATAGCTACCAAAATTTAAAAACCCACTTGCTTTTGACCCACAAATTAGACTTCTAGGACTAGATCCTTTGAATTTCCTCTCTCATGTAAACAAAACTATTTGTACAGGGAGACTATTTATAATAACAATACTACAGCAGCACTATTAATATATAAAAAAATAGAAAAAATATTAATATCTTTCAAAAAGAGGCTGGTAAAAAAAATTGTTACATCATATAGGCAAAAGGAAGCTGCCTTTTTTTTTTTTTTTTTTTTTTTTTGGTACGTGCCCCTAGTGGGAACCGAACCTGGGACTCTCTGGTCCGCAGGCCGACGCTCCAACCACTGAGCCAAACTGGCCAGGGCGGAAGGTGCTTTTAAAAACTCATGTTACATCTCACATAGCTGTGGAAAGGTGTTCTCGATATAGTATTGTGTGTAAATGACACTGTGAACAGATATATATTATCATTCATTTTGAAAAAATATTTTTAAAAGAAGTGCAATAAATATGAGTAAGAAAGGAAAGAAACAAAAATTATGTAAGGCTAGAAACTGAAACTTATGAGAGTGGGGAAAATACTTTTTACTCATCACTTTATAACTTGTATTGTAATTTTTGTAACATGAGTAATTATTCCATAATTTTTATGTTTTTCAAGGATGCTTTGCTATTTCAGCATTTCAAAACACTATGGATTGATTTATCAAAATGGAAAAGGATTTTTACAACCTTGAGTCAGGTTTCACAAGCCACCCTGTAAATGTAAGAATTTGCTGGGGACAGAACCACAAAGGTACTCGACTGTCACCTTGACGTTAAGTGACAATGTGGCCCAGGCACTGGGCTTCTCCAACTTGCCAACTACTTGCTTCTTCTAATGTTCTTCAGTTGCACCCCACACTGCAGCATGCAAAATACACTTTCACTCCTGACTCCTTTAAATTAGGAGCATGTTACAAGGTTTTCAGTTTACTTTTAAGGACTTAATGGAGTATCCAATAACTCAGCGTGTGCCACAAAGTTAGTCACTGACTGTTCAGCAAATCCTCCAATCCTAGGGAAACAGTGCCAATTCAGTAAAACTGCTGTTGCTATAAACTTCTTCAGTGATCTTAGACTCTAACGCCAGGTCCTTTAAAATTACAATCTTGCCATTTTATGAGGCACCCATTATTACAGAGAGAATACATGAAACTGATCAGGCTTCCCAGCAAAACATCACTGAATAAAATCAGTTTCCTAGGTAAGAGACAAAGCAAACTGTGATTTAAAACAAACAAACAACTTGTCCATTTAAAAAATGATCTTAACTACAGTTCTTCTCTCATTTGTCCCAAATCAGCAATCAGCAGAGACAGAATTCCTCAATTACTCAGCAGGACAAGAAGAGGCATAATGACGCTCGCATGACTAGATTTTGGCACTTACAGGAGCCCTCCACCCACAAAAGTGACAAATGGGTCTAAATTACAACTCAGTTTCTGACTGAGCCATGGGTACATCACCACTGGTATGTACATGTTCTTTTAACATTTGCAACAGCATTTCTGTTCAGGTATTAAGCCACTGTAATTGACAGTATTGTAGCACTCATCTGCAGATTAATTCATATTACCTAATTTTACTTGAGTCCTCACTAATTATTTCCAAACCCTTCTCTCTCTCCTGTCTCAGGGTAAACAGGAATCTTCTTTCTAAACTAACTCTTTTTCTGCCACATAACTCCTGTGGAATCTTAATCCATTAATTATTCCCTCATTCATTTATGTCTTCAGTTTTCCTGGGATGTGCCTACAGACACATTCAGTTTTCCTGATCCTGAGACCAATCCACAATCCATTTCCTTAAACACATCACTGATTTCAGCTAATGTCCTTCTTCCTCTTTTGCTTTACTGCAGAATTCCCAAATTTGAAGAGTAATCTACATTTGTTCATTCATTCAAAAATATTTCCTGAAAACTGACTACATGCCAGGGCCTGAGGATACAAAATGACATGGCCTTTCCCTCAGGGAGCTCTTGGTTCTCTTATACAGAAATTCAGATACATTTATGGGTTCACAATGTTAACTGTCACAAAGTAAAAACACCTGAGTCTATGAAAGTGTCAGATGGGGGACTTAATTTAGATAAGGCTGTCATTCCACACAACTTCAGTGGGTACTCTTCTCGTAGGCTGGGTGTGCCAAGGCGCACAGCTCTTGTGGTCATACACAGCAGGAATTGGGTAGGCAAAGAATAAGAGAAGCAGCACTCCAGGCAGAGGCACTAGATACGTGAAAGTCCTCAGACAGGAGAGAATGTGGTTCCTGGAGGATCAGAAGAAGGGATATGTGACAAGAATACACTGAAGAAGAGCAAATGCTCGAGCTAGCTAGATCCACCAGTCTTGCATAGCACAATGAGGATTTTGGACTTCAGCCTAAGTGCAATGGGGACTGTGTTCATTTATACCCTTACCTACTTAGCTTTTGTAGTGTGCCTTCTAGCCCTACCATTCTCTTCAAGTCAGCTGTGTACTCCTAATACACTGAGTCTTCTCAAGTCTCACCAACTGACTACTCAGCTTCTGAAACGACTCCTATCCCGAGCTTAAAAGCACGAGCTTGTCATTGATTTTTTTATCTTCCACTTCTCTCAGTATTTTGCTTAATGTTTTATACAAAATAGGTGTTCAAAATTTACACGTCGGACAAATCAGTCTTGGAAGAAAAAAGACTGATGAAAATTACAATAGAACAAGAATGCAACCATATTTTAAAAAGAGTCTCTATTAGAAGTACATTTGAAATTGCCTTTATTGATTTGCCTTATTTTCTCTCTTAGTGATGAAATATTTATGAACTCAAAAAAGAAATTTGTTTAAATAAATGCCCCATTATAATTTGAATAGTCCATGAACACAACACTCAGATCACAGGGCCATTCTCTGTGCTTAGCACAGTACCTAGGTGTATGGAACCAAGTATTTTCACCTTATTCTGCTAAACAGGGCAAGATGTCAATTTGCTAGGTTCAACATTTAAGGGCTCTGCCCATATTCCATTAGAATTATTGATTCAGACTTAGAAAGGAATGTAATAATTATTTTTATTTGTTTTTCTTTATTGATTTTTAGAGAGAACACTGATTGGCTGCCTCCTGTATGCCCCCCACTGGGGATCAAGCCCACAACCTGGGCATGTGCCCTTACCGGGAATCAAACTGATGACCTCTTGATGCATGAGTCGACACTCAACCACTGAGCCACAATGGCTGGGCTATTTTTAAAAGTATATTACTACATACTTTTTAACTGTACTTTAATAAAAAAATAAAATAAAATAAAAAGTAATACACTTCCTCTAACATAAGCTATAGATACTTCAGCTCTTTGCAAATAATTCTTTTACGTCTACAGGATGATCTGAGTTGTGCCCCGAAACAGCCCATCATATAATTAAACTTAATTAGATATTTTATATACAAATAAAAGTGTACTTTCATTGTTCTTATACTAAATCCCCATATTATATGTATTTTATATCCAAGAGAAAGAACTCTATAAAATTTAAACATATTGATAAAAACATGTTCTCATCTTCTTCACAGTCCATTTTAAAATGGCTTAAAGACCAGATTTTGTACATTTTAAAGTTTAATGTGTATACACATCAGAATGTTTCTCCTTTCTAGTGTCTAGTTTTCTTAGCAGATTCAGATGTTCACAGGCCTTTGATGCATCAGTCCTGCTAACAGAAAGAGACTGTGCTGTCTAAAAGATGATCAGACCAATAATTGAAACATGTCATAACTGGATGGACACTCTGCTCATGGTGGGAAACAAAGTGTTTGCAATTGAAATAGAAATAGAAAAAAGTGTCTGTGTTGGAAAACAGAATCACACTAACTTAATGTAGAGATGACTATGCTAAATCCATGCTTCATGAAGTGCAGGCCATGGTGTTTTTAATATTAATTTTAGTGTTGGATAACCATGCCATTCATTTGCAGTTCCCAACAACAAAGGCACCAGTGTACAACCCTGTCTGGGTACATCAAAAAAAGTATATAGTAATTAATACTGATCCACAGTAAAAAAATTGTTGGTATTTTCCTGGTCTTAGTCAGTAACTGTTCTTCTAATAAAAGGAAAGCAACTGAGAGGGACTCATGTACTTAAACTTCCTACAAGGTATTCTTGACTTCTGAGGATACAACCCTTCCAATATCCTTCTCTGTGAAAAGCAACATCATTCTTCCAGTCAGAAAGCTTCCCTTGTTCCATTCCTCACTAGCCACATCCCTCTCCCTTCACTGGAAATGCCCATTCGTAATGGAGGGTTACAACAGCCACTATAAACCCGTGATAAATTTAGTCCTTCTAACTGAATGACAATCATTTTCAAAAACTTTTATTATAGAAAGTTTCAAATGTACACAAAACAAACTAGAGCAGTGACCCCTCATGTAGCCTCACTCAGTTTCAGCAACTATCAACATCCTGCTGTTTTTGTTTCACCTGTATCTGCACCCACTTCTCTCCCCTCAACTTGATGAGATTGTTTTCCTTATTTTCTCCTGGGGTAAAATATACAACTAAGTGCTTTTTAAAAACCATCTAAACCATTCTTAAGTGTACAGTTCGGTAGTATTAAGTATATTACATTGTTGTGCTACCACTACCATCCATCTCCAGAATTCCTTTCATCCTGCAAAACTGAAACTGTTACCATTAAACAATAATTGCCCATTTCCCCTCCCACTTTCCCCCAAAACCACCATTCCACTTTATATCTCCATGAATATGACTACTCTAGGTCTCCCACATAACTGGGTTTCTTTCACTTAGCATAGCATCCTCCAGATTCATGTTTGTTTGTTTTTTAATGTGCCCTTCCTTTTTAAGGCCAAACAATATTCATTTGTACGAATATACCACATTTTGTTTACCCATTTATCTATCAATAGACACTTAGGTTGCTTTCACCTTTTGGCTATTGTGAATAACATTGCTAGGAACATGGGTGTACAGATATTTCTTCATGACCCTGCTTTTAATTCTTTTGGATATATACCCAGAAGCAGAATTGCTGGATCATATAGTAATTGTATTTTTCATTTTCTGATGAACCAGCACACTGGTTTTCGTAGCAGCTACACTAGTTTACATTCTTACCAACAGTACACAAAGATGATAGATGATTATTTTTAAGACAAATGGCACTCGACAACAATTTGGAGTTTACAAAGTAATTTCACATACATCAGAGTACACAATGCTTCAAACACAATTGACTAGCTGGGAGTCCTGATCTGTTGTCAAGTATTCAAGATCCTTAACAATCTATCACCAGTCTTTCCATAGTGTCAAATAAATGGTTCTTTCCCATCACTAGTTTAAGCAGACTGTATCACACAATATTAAGATATGTAGCTAGCTAAATGCTAAAAATATTAATAGTTTAAGACTTAAAGAACCCAAATGAAAATGTAAACAATGGAATGATATTTGTGGCCCCCAAGGGAAGACTAACCTTAAAACAGCTGTGAGTATCTTAACAGGTAGCCTTGACAGGCACCAGCGAAATAGTTAAGTAACTCAGATTTGTGGTTTTCTGTATATTCCACTGATATGATGTAGTCATATATGAGGGGGTGGAGGGGTGGGTAAAGTAATTGGGGTGAGCAGAAGATAGTGAGCTATGAGCCCCTAGGGAAAGCTAGAAACAAATGGAGGAGAGAAAGCAGACAATGAATAAAGGCTTATTAATAGGACAGCTACA
The DNA here is from genome assembly GCA_030848825.1 of Tadarida brasiliensis. Classification (NCBI taxonomy): domain Eukaryota; kingdom Metazoa; phylum Chordata; class Mammalia; order Chiroptera; family Molossidae; genus Tadarida; species Tadarida brasiliensis. The sequence goes on along the minus strand of CM061259.1, from coordinate 40,808,988 downwards.
TAATTGCCAGGGCCTAGTGCACAATGAAAATGCAGAGCCCTTGTAAAAAAATTAAAAATATCAAGATGACAACGGGATAACATTAAACCAAGTGTGGGGCCCTGTGCAACTGCACAGGTCGCCTGCCCATGAAGCTGACCCTGCATATTGAGCTGAACACCAGAAGCATGACAAGTACTACTGCTCCAGGCAGCAAAAGCAGGGGGAAGGCACAAGTGAACCTCTCACCTCCAAATACAGTAGGCACTCACAGGGGCCACTGGAACCCATGGTACAATTGACAGGCATAGCAAAGCCAAAACCTGTCTTTAGGAATTCCCAAGTTTGTTTTTTAAATAAAAGTGGGAAGAAGGGGAGGGTGCATAAACATCTATTAACAATTCCAGGGTTGAATACGAGACTAATCATTACAAAACAGACAGGAGTTTGCTGAGCAGGAAACATATAGAACTGATACTTTTTGGTGAAGAAGTATAATGAAAAAAGATCTGGAGTCTATCACTACCCAAGAAAGATCAATATGGCTGCCTGAAAGCAAGAAGACAAGAACCCTACAAATTATATCTAAAATATGTAACATAAAGAGAGACAGAAAAGGCCCAAGACAAATTTTTACTTATTGGTTAACTCGAAGTTAATCATGGTTTTAAAAAATCCTGTTAGTAAAGGAAATGGAAGAATCTGGGGTTGGACAGGAAAAAGTTTTAATACCAGAATGGGTCTTGGGAGAGTTAAAGAAACATAAGTCTAATATGAGAAGAAAAAAAGAACCTCACAAAACTACCAGTTACCAGTTATGTCATCATAACAGAAGACAAACTTGTCTACTTTTGAATTCATCATATAACTTCTGAAATGTGCACGTTAATTTATTTTCCTGATAGTTTAAGCCAAATACACTTTATGAGGGGGGAAAAAAACTAAATTCAAAAAGAAACTTCACAATAATTTGTGGACAGTCCTTCTGTCTTTCCATACCACCTTTGGTATAGAAGGTATGTTAGAAATTGAAACCTGAATTCAAACCTTTTTTGCCTTTATTTCTAATATAACATAAGATAAGCCAATTAAACACTGAGAATGATTTGGGTCTGATGCTGCTTCCCAGGGACAGGCTTCTCATTGTATCCTCACAGGACAGAGGGGGGTGAAGAAGCTTCCCCAGGTCTCTTTCATAAATGCACTAATGTCCTACATGATAGCAAAGCTCCCTGTTCTGAGCCCTCATCACCTCTCAAAGACACCACCTCCTAATATTATCACCTTGGCGGTTAGGGTTCAACATGTGAATTTGGGGAACACATTTAGACCATAACAAAATCTCAGAAATCAATATATCAAGCAGGCAAAAAATTAAGCAAGTATATAAAGGATTTGAAAGACACATTAATAAGCTACCTTATGTATGTTTATACCTAATGAGAAAACACATTCTTTCCCAATATACATTTGAATATTCACAAACACTGATTATGTATTAGGCAGTGAAGAAAATCTCAACATACTCTAAAAAAAAACCCAACACAAGCCAAATCTGCTAGCCAAACTGCAAGGGAATTAAACATTAACAACTGACAATGAACAACAAAAGACTAGCCAAAAACAGCTATTTATTTGGAAATGTAAAACACCCTTTTTGAATTCAAAAGAATATAAAAATGAGTATTTTTAACTAATTAGAAATGAATAGTGCATAGATGACTACAGACCAAATACACTGTGGAATGGAGCCACAATGCAGGTATCTTTTAGGAGTTCAATCTACAGTGAACACATCAACCAATTAAAAAACATGGCTATTAACTAAAGTTTCTAGTCTTTGTAGCATTGCTCTGATTCATGAGGCCGCCGTGCAGAGTTGTCAGTGAGATAGATGCACATCGGGAAAACTTCCGAGGACTCCGCCTTCCCCCGTAAGCACGGGGATCGCCCACAGGTGAGCCGCTCTGGCTGCTGTGCCAGCTTTGCCACTATGACTAGCTGTCAGTCCTGCATCACTCCGTAAATGCTCGAGTCTCAGTTTCTGTGGCTATAAAATTAGGAGGATGTTGGCTAAATTAGGTTATCACTGAGGGCTCTAACTTAAAGAATTAAATCATTCTATGTGCAGAGACTTCATGTTAACCCATTTTGTAAGCAACCTTTTGTGTGGTGCATATTTCCCTGTTTCACAACAGAGTACACCACATACAATCTTTTCCTAAAGACAATCACCCTAATGAATATTTTCTATTGTGCCATGTGCTTTAAAAGAGATACCATAATTCAAAGTGAGAATAAGATAAATTGCTGCCTTTCTATTTGCCAAGTGATTTCTCAATTTAATAAGATAGATTATTGGGGAAAGGGAGTGTCTCTTCTTCTTTCTGTGGAAAATGCTCCTGGTGTTTAAAGCTAAAAAGTTTATCACAGCAGTCATGTCTGTAAAATCAGATATTTAATGTTTTCACTGTTCCACTGATGGGGCATTCAAAAAAATCTTGTCATCAAATATTTCTTGAGTGGTTGGTTCATCGTTGGTTTTAAATGTTATCAAAGGTATGTATCTGCTTTCCCCTTCTACAGGTAGGCCACTAGATGCTCAAACCATCTCTTTTTAAAGAGTTAATAACTGACCCTAAAACTGAATGAGAATATTCATGGGACATGGACAACTATAAAATACCATTTTAAAAAGGACTATATACATTGGCCCTGGCCAAGTAGCTCAGTTGGTTAGAGCATCATCCTGATATGCCAAGGTTTCGGGTTCCACTCCCAGTCAGGCACATACAAGACTCAACACCAATGGATATATAAATAAGTGCAAAAACAAATCGATGTTTCTCTCTTTCCCTTCCCCTTTTTTCTCTAAAATCAATTAAATATTTTTTTAAAAAATTATATACATTTAGTGTCAAATGCTCTATAAGTTATAATACCTTAATTCTACCTGAATTTTAATTCATCCTAAATCTACTATTTTTTAATGTTGCATTTAAGTCTAATTTTTAAAATAAAGATGAAAAGAAGGACAGGGAAACAAGACAAAAAAGAATATTCTCTATCCCACCAAGTCAACTGTTTCAAAGAATGATCCTTTCCATTTTTCTGCCTGTTCACAATAAATGTGAGAAAACAATTCAATCTTCACTTTTATTTTATTTTTGCTTCTTGTATGTACCCTGACTGGAGATCAAACCCACAACCTTGGTGTATCAGGACGATGCTCTAATCAACTGAGCTACTCAGCCAGGGCCTTCTATCTTCACTTTAAAAAAATCTCATCTATTTGATATATAACAGGAGATAAGGAAAAGGAACATTCAAGATACAAAACTCAAGTGTCAAATCTAAATTCTTAGCTCCAGATTGCATAGGAAATCCCTGACCACATTTCTTACAAAAAAAAAGGTCTAACAATAAAGTAAAATTAATTATTAAAAGCCACAGTAAAAGAAACAATCTCATTATATATTCAAAAAATATACTTCTAGAAAGATAAGTAGGTCCTTTTCAGTTCTAGAACTAGACTAAGCATTTAGCATTTAGCTGTTAAACTGTTCACTCTCAGTTTATAGTTTATTTTTTATTTTTTTGGTTAATCCTCACCTGAGGCTCTTTTTCCATTGATTTTTTAAAATATGTTTTTATTGATTTTTTTTTAAGGGAGAGAGAGAGACAGAAACAGCAATATGAGAGAGAAACATGGACCAGCTGCCTCCTGCACTCTCTCTACTGGGGATCGAGCCCAAAACCCAGGCATGTGCCCAGACGGGGACTCTCAATCCACCGAGCCACACCAGCAGGGCTCCACTGATTTTTTAGGTAGAGTGGAAGGAAGGGAGGGAGAGAGATAGAGAGAGTTAGAGAGAGAGAAAGAGAGAGAGAGAGAGAGAGAGAGAGAGAAACATCAATGTGAGAGAGATATATGGATTGGCTGCCTCCCACACAACCCTGACCAGGGCCGGGGATTGAACCTGCCCTGGTACATATGTGCCCTTTATCGGAAATCAAACCCACGACCCTTAGGTCTGCAGGCTGATGCTCTAACCACTAAACAAAACCAGCCAGGGCAAGTTTAATTTTTTTAATGCTTCCAAAATGATATATTTTTCAGCAAATAGTTAAATTCAGTTCCTCTTCACTTTCCAGTCAAGAACTGAGTTTGAAGTTTTTAAATATCCCAAAGAACAATTGTTTTACAATGGTATTTACATTACAGCAATGTAGTAAATATGGTAGGTCTTTAAAAGGAAATTCAGGTTCCTCTCTTTTCTCTTCCCAGCAACCCTCCTTGGATTCACTGGGATCTGGGACAAGAAGCAGAAGCACCTGTATGTTACACAGAGACAGTGCCAAGGGCATGATATAGAAAGGGTTCATTCAAAATTTGAGCCCAAGTGGTGTGGTCTCTCTGGACTTCTTTAGGATAAGGCGCGAGGGGCTTCCCACTATGGCTAATACTTGGCCTTTAAAAAAAAAATCATTGGCTACTCTGCAACTCATTCTCATTCCCACCCACCTGGGATCTATTTGACCTAACTCTACTTGGTGTACTCTGCCTACAGGTCGGTCACTGAGAACCTCATACGAAGCACTATATTTACCCCCTTCAGACTAAGGTACACATTGTGGACCTTCTATCACAAGCATGGGACATCCACACAAAGTGAGAAGTAACATGGAAGGCACGTGCAGGTGAACAGTGAAGTTAGAGGGGCCTTTATAAAGAACACTGGATTACGTACACATCTCCCAGAATCACCATAAAGTGAGAACCTCAGTCATTTTTATATTCCACTTTACTGCAGTGATGTGAACACTACTCTTGTGGGGAAACAAATGTGTTTCCAAATAGTAAATTTTAAAGTCAAACTAACTGAATTCTGAGCAGAAGACCAAGAAATAAGTATCTCTCTGACTAAGTACATATTTCCAGGTTCCCTTCATCCCCTATCAACCAGTCACTTTGTTTCATGTATTTTCAGGGACACCTTTGCTTCTGGCTTGTCTTCTTCAGCATGTTTCATTTCAAAGTGTCTTCCATCTTAAAAACAAAAACTAACCCACAGTGAATTTTTCATTTTGGCATCTCCCAAGCATACAAAGTACCAGACAGAAATTCTTCAAAGAATATTTGTTGAGTAAATGAAAAGTTAGAGACGTACATTCAAAAGCTGTAAGCAATTCACAGAAACGAAATACAAATAAAAAGATGGTCAATATTATAATAATTAAAACAACACCAAGAAATTATTTTCCACCAACCAGATTGGCAAAAGTTCAAAACTTTCTATTGGTGAAGCAGTGGAAAAATAAGCACCTTCTTATATTGCTGGTGGGAGTTCATATTAGTACAGCCATTATAGAAGGCAATTTGAGAATATCTATCAAAATTACACATGCACATAATCTTTGACACAACCAGTAAAGTTCTAGAAATTCATTCTACAGATATACTAACACGTGTGAAAATTAGATGTGTGTGCATACGTGTATGCAGGTGTGGCATACATATACACTTACAATATTACTCATAGCAGTGATAGCAAAAGATTTCAAAAAATGTATTTGTCCATCATAAAAGGTATAGTATGCTACTATATATGCAAAAAAGTAAATATATGCAGTAATATACATACAAATTGTGTGTGTATGTGTGTGTGTGTGTGTGTACATATATATAAAAGGTCAGGCAAACAACACTGGTACTTGAGAGGAAGACAATCAGTCACTAAAGGACAGGGATGAAAGAAAGACTTTTTCTATATACCCTTGTTTACTTTTTCAATTTTATACTACTAAATCATTCAAAATAATTTTTAAATATTAGCTTTACTGAGATCATGAGATTTAACAATGTTTCTAAAGAATTTTCCCTTTCCATATCATTAATTTAGAAGAAAAACTCAATATTTTCCACCATGCCTTTTATTTTAATTACCACTCTCTTCCTTGTATCTTACTTACATCTTTCAAGTAAATTTCAATTCCTAAATCCACACACACACTTCCACATAGAAATCTATAGACATAATCTGGATTAAGAACCTACAAGAAACAGAACAAGGGTATAGTTGTATTGTCTGTGTAACAAATATAGAGAATGGCTGAGATTTGTAAAGCTATAGAAAATGAAAGATGGTCACTGAGTGGAACCAGAACACATAAATGCTCAATTCAATATAATGTCAAGTCCTTGGAATTTTTTTCCCATTGGAATTAGAGGTACAAACATGGTTTACCACAACAAAAAAGAAGTCCCCAGAAAGACATTTCAAAAACAGGGTACTCAATTACATTTAACTAGTGTTATTCCCTAGCACTGCTGACCTAACAAGCCATGTTTTCTCTACATACTAAGCTCTAATTCAGTGGATCTTAAACCACAGCATTGCTGGGCCCCACCGCCAGAGATTCTGGTTCAGTAGGTCTGGGGTGGGGCCCAAGAATTTGCATTTCTTTTTTTAAGAAATGTTTTTATTGATTTTTTAGAGAGAGAGGAAGGGAGGGAGAGATAGAAACATCGATGTTTTTTTCCCTTCCTATATATATTCTTGGTAGACATTTTATTAGCTACTGTCACTTACACTTTATCCACCTATAAAGTAATAATGCAAAGAAAAAAAATCTTTCAATTGGAAAAGCCAAAAATAAATGCCCCAAGGACAAATGTCTGCTTGAGTCAGACAAAAAAGATTCAAGTTAAAAGGAAGGGTCAGAAGTAAATTTACACATTTTTGAGATCAAAAACCTCTGTAAGGAAAATGAGAAAAAGAAATTCATTTGACATCTAATGTTACAGTGAAGGGAATACTGAATTGAAGGTTATAATGCAAACAAATGAATATAATTGGCTTTAAATACAAGCACACTAGGGAGAGGGTGCAAATGGGTACCGGGAATTGGAATTTAAATGCACATTTATTAAAAGTTTTATTGCTTTTAGGCATCAGAACTAAAGTGTTTCCATCGTTATGTGTGTAACCAACTAGAATCACATTTTGACAGATCTATAAAAATACGGTGCCAGCTTCATACAGAGCACCTCATTGTGAGAGGCAAGCTGGAAGTGGACTGAAGCAACAAATCATGACTCTGAACCCTGGACATAACTCAGATCCTTGGGCCAAATATGAACAATATCCTTAAGTCTCCCCTCATGGAGAGGGGATAAAAAATAAGAATCCCAACTTTATCTTGTGAAAAATGCAAGGCAGAGCAGACTCTGAGCTGGAGGAAATGGAGCTTCCCTCAGAAGTCTCCAGGGAGATTTGAAAAGAAACAAATAGTAATAACATTATAGGCTAAGACTCAGCAAAGGCCGGAGTCCTGGAAGAACTGTGTGTAAAAGAAAAGACCAACTCTTACTGGGAAAAGTCTCATGGGCAGGGCCAAAGGCCCTCCCTCCCTCCTTTGCAAATAGGAAAGCAGCTGAAACACCCTTTGCCCAAAATCCTCCCTGTCCCCAATAATTTGATGCCTTTTAAGAACAAGGAATGTTATTTCCCAAGGAAATGTCAGGTCTCACAACCACCCCACAGTCAAAACATAATTAACTCTAGGCCTTCCATTATATCATAGACCTAATCAGATAATGCCACCTATTTTAGAACTGTGTCTCTCTTCATCTTCAAAGATGGAAGGGAGTTGCTGCCTGCTTCAGGCAGGGCAGTTAGAGAGAGGCCTTAGAAGATGGAAGAGCAGCAAGGTGAGGTCTTCCTGTTCCTGTATTCAATGTAAACAACATTCTTAAGGAGAATGTCTGCCTCTACCTTAGAAACTGACTATGTGGAAACACCTACTAAATAAAACCTTGCCCTTAATATCCATTCCAGAAAAAATATGTAAATCCAAGGAGATCCTGTGGGTATTTCCCACAATGAATCGAAATGAATACTTAGGACAGATCTCTGTTAAGTCTCCTGTCAAAATGTTGGCAGATAAGGCTTTCCCACCATCTTCTTCCATTAGTATAAATAACCAAAAGTTATGCCCTGGCAGGTTTGGCTCAGAGGTTAGAGCGTCAGCCTGAGGACCAAAGGGTGTCGGGTTCGATTCCCAGTCTAGGGCATGTACCTGGGTTGCAGGTTCGATCCCCAGCCCCAGTCAGGGTCATGCTGGAGACAAATCATCAATGTGTCTCTCTCACATTGATGTTTCTCTCTCTCTCCCTCCCTCCTTCCCTTCCACTCTATCTAAAAATCAACGGAAAGCCCAGCGGTGTGGCTCAGTGGTTGAGTGTCGAAACATGCACCTAGAGGTCACCAGTTCAATTCCTGGTCGGGGCACATGCCCAGGTTGTGGGCCAAATCCCCAGTAGAGGGGCGTGCAGGAGGTGGCCAATCGATTTCTCTCTCATCAATGTTCCTATCTCTCTCTCTCTCTCTCTCTCTCTCTCTCTCTCTCCCTCCCTCTCTCTCTAAAATCAATAAAGAAAAAAAAATTTTTTATATGAAGGCCATAAAAAAAAAAATCAATGGAAAAATATCCTCAGGTGAGGATTAACAAAAATAAAAATAAAAATATAGCCCTGGCCAGTTTGGCTCAGCGGTTAGAGCATCAGACCATGGACCAAATAGTCGTGGGCTCGATTCTGGTCAAGGGCACGTACTTCGGTTGCGGTTCGGCCTCCAGCCCTGGTCCAGGTTGTGCAGGAAGCAACCAATTGATGTGTCTCTCTCACACTGATGTTTCTTTCTTTCTCTCTCCCTCTCTCTCTCTCTCTCCCTCCTTCCTTCCCTCCCACTCTATCTGAAGATAAATGGAAAAATATCCTTGGGTGAGGATTAAAAAAAATAATAATAACCAAGAGTTAGAATCAGAACCATTTTATTTGAGGAACAGAACACTGGACAGGCATCTAACATAAGAAAACTACATTTTTAAAGCAAGCTTCTTGTTAACAATTATCATTCAACACAATTTATCATAGGTATACAAACTGCTACTGAATAAATGCCATGATTTGATGTGTAAAGTATACTATTGGCTCTCAGATGGTTTGCCTCCATTCAGTTTTCATTTTATATTTGATTTCAGATACTTACTGAAATACTTAAGCTGAGAAGGTATTAAGAAGCAAAATTATCTCATTTTAGTTTTCCCTTTGGGGCCCTCCCCTGCTCTACGCAACAAAAAGAAGCCAGTTTAAAAAAAAAAAAAATCAAAACACTCTTATAACCAAGGGGGTCTTCAAATCGATGAAAACAGAAAAATTAGGATTTATCTATCAGGAAGGACAAATGGATAAATTCATAGTTCTCTAAATTTTCATTTAATGACTAATTTCATTTGAAGTGTCTATATTTTCAAAATAGGCAAAATTATATAAAAGAAATAACTTACGTCCCCAAGTCAAAAGCTTTTTATTTATACTGAAGTACCTGTACCACTTCATTTGCTGATAATAAAAAATTGACCTCGAGATGAAATTTTCAATAACATATTAACACAGTCACCTAGTTGCCATACTCTAGATAATTTTTAGTAACTTGTTGGTGATTAATAAAATCAATTAGTTCTCTAACCCTCTAACCCACTCTATGATAATTAACAATAAAACCATTAACCTTTAATATTAAACATAAATTATAAAGTTTTAATTGAGGATTTGCTATTTTGGCCTTCATGACTCTATAAAAGATTATTTTCTCTGTAAAAATGAATAAAATTCTTAACTTTTCTGTATAGAAAATTAAAGTTTCCTCTAATTGAAATATTTTGAAGAAAAAAAAAGACTATATAAACAGTTTAGGTAACAAAATCACAAAACTCACAGACAACATTTATCATACAACTAGATGACAAGAATCCTCATGAACTCCAAAGTACAAGCAAGAGGCAAACCACCAACAGCCATAAGACCATGTTAATTAGTGACTGTGACAAAGAAAGCAAAGAAACACAATGGAATGTCTACGGCTCCCAGAACAGGAGAAACCCAACAGCCCTATGATATTCACTGGAAAACACAACGGACCAATTTCAGATTAGTTGCTGAAACCAGAAGGGATTCTGCCCACTCCAATAGCAGGTGAAGGGGCTGGAGCAGTCTAGCTTCCTTGGGATCCTAAAACGGACCCTCCTTTCAAGACAAAAACCCACAGTAGGGAGAAAATGCTGAGAATGGAATCAAAATGGAACAAAACAGAAACAATAAAGATGAAAAAAGAACAAGTCTAGATAAAACTAAGAAAGGAGAACCAGAAAATCTCAGAAAGCAAGCTGTCTGTGCAAAAACCACAAATAAGGAGCACTATGAGGGGAAAAACAATCTAAACCTCCTAAGAATTGGAGAAAACTAACCACATACAAAAATGAGTAATAGAAAGTACTGAAGTCAGATCCCATACAAAGTTATGAAGAAAGAGATTAAACAGCAATATCCCACAGACAATAAAAACACACCAGAAAAAAAAAAAAATCAAAGCCAGCTAAAGGATATTAAAATGATACAAGTCATGAAAAATGTAAGTCAGAATTTTTTTTTAATTCAGAAAAGAGGTAATAAAACTCAAGGAAGAATAACAAATATAATATCATTTTAGAAGAGGAGCAAATAGACACAATCACACTTTAAGACGAACAGATGATTTAAAAAAATTTTTAAATAAAAGAAAATGAAGAGACAAATAAGAAGGATGCAAGAGAAAATAAATGTTAAAGATGTGCATGGAAGATCTAACTCAGAAAGTAGGAGTCTCTGACTAAAACAACCACAAAGCAATGGAACAGAACTATTGAAAACATTTTCCTGAATAAAAAATCATGTAAAGCCACATATTGAAAGAACATACCATGTATCTGAGACTATCAATCCTAAATGACCAACACCAGAAATATCCTAAAAAAAAGTACTGAACTTTAAAGAAAAAGTCTTTTGGACTTCTAGGCAAAAAAGAACACATGACTTACGAGAAAAATATCATTGGACATTGCCAACAATATTTTATGCCAGAAGAAAATAGAAACATATTTTAGACACTTAAGGAAAGAAAATGCAAGCCCCAAATTTTATATCCAGCAAAAGTGACCTTCAAGTATCAGTAACAGTTATCACTATGCAAAAACTTAAGAAAAGTTCTCAACTTCCTGACAAATCTACTAAAGAATAAACCCGAGAAAACTAAAATGACTATGGAGACATATATAAAGACTGGTATGAGCATAAACGGACAATATCGTTACTTGAAGAACTAAAATTAAATGAGGGTTTAAAGAGAGAAATTATAGCCCTGGCCAGTTTGGCTCACAGCATCAGCCTGAGGACTGAAGAGTATCAGGTTCAATTCCTGGTCAAGGGCATGTAACCTGGGTTCCAGGTTTGATCCCCAAACCTGAGGAGTCATGCAGGAGGCAACCTTCCTTAAAAAATCAATGGAAAAATATCCTCAGATGAGGATTAAAAAAATAGAGAGATTATAATATGTAATGGCTACATAACATGTAGATACAGTACAACTATTAAAAAACAATTGGGAGAATAGGAAGAGTATATGCAATGAAAAATTGTTATTCTGACTCCACGAGAAAAATAAACGTCCGTATCTCCAGAGCCCTTCCTTGCTGATACATTCAAATACTGGCAGCTGGGATTGACACGACAAAGAAAGGAAGAGTAGTTTTAGTGACTAAAGGCTCACCAAAGGTATTTCTGTGATTCTGGTTTCTTGATCTAGGTGCTAGTCACATGTGAGTATTCACTTTGTGAAAATTCACAGAGCTAAAACTAAGGGCTAATCCTCAATTTACATTAAGAGCATACATAGGCTTTTGCTAAAGTATACAGAATTCAATAATACCCTAAGAAAATTTTACCAGCAGGAAGGGCAGTTAATAAAACATTTGAATAAATTAAAGCCAGTGTAATATTATATTTTTTAAAGATAATAAATTATGGGAAGGACAGAGAGAGAACAGAGGAAGAGAAAAGGAAGGAAGAAAGGGAGAGGAAAAGTCAACACACTCCACCACTTAAGAATGATTTGTCACTACCAGAATAAGATTTTTTTCACCTGAAGAACTTTAATTGAACTTTTTTCCTAATAAAGTACATATCTTACCAAAGATTCTCATTCTCTTATTTCAACTTCAGTAACACCAATCTGCAGTTTTATTTCACGAGTCTGTACGCTTTCAAAGTGAATAGAATTAAGTTAGTAACCCAGAGAACTAAGCCAGAGTAGAAAGCCTAGAAATGATAAATTGATCCTAAACTGGTGTGTTAAAGAATATGTTTCTAGTTAATCCTTTTAACTGTTATAAATAAATGTGAATGTAATTAGAACTGAGTTCATCTAGTCACAATTCCCAATGATGCGGAATATCCTAAGCAGTCTTAAGCAAACGTTTTACTTTCCATAATATAGCAAAGATATTACTGGGTTACTAGGGCTTGAGAATAGCATAAACTCTAGCTCATAAATTTGTCAGATAACAAATTATGTACTAATATAAATGATGGATAGCCAAATGGTTTGGTATTATTCTGATCATAAAATCAACAGAGTAATACTAACAAAACTTTGCTATTTGGAAGAATTTTTTTACCCACCAATTTTTAAATTAAAATTAGAGTGCAGTTATTTTACACTACCTAGTGAGTTATAACTAACTACCAACATTCACAGTTAAACTCAATGAAGAAACTCAGCCTGTATATAAAAATAACCATCATCAAAGTAGAGGAAAGCTACATGAAGATAATGAACAATTGAGTTCAATATTAACAGTTCCTTTAGATAAATGCTTTTAATTGACCCAAATAAACCGATTTGTTAGGTCAGCAGAGAACATGAAGAAACTGTTTCTTCTGTTAGAAATAAAGAAATATGACATAACTTGTGCATGTAGCATGGATAACATACAGAGCAAGAACTTCTGAAAATGTGACTAGTTTCAGTAAGTTGAATACTTTAGGTCTAGAAACGCTATTACTGTTGATATTCAGAAATAATTTAAAATGTCTAAATATAGCTTGGATCATGCTGATAATGTTATTAAAGAGGAATAAATATGAGATTATCAACATCATATAGGTTGGTCTTTTGTTCATTTGGAGCCCTGACACAGGGTTTATAAAACACAACAGGTTTTCTTTCAAGTATCTGAAACACAAGGAATGATTTTCTTTTAATGAGTTGCATTATACCACCGGCACAGGACTGTTTTTTATGACGTTTTAATTGGTGGTAGTGGTGGGAGCCACCTAATTCTTGTGGTGGACAATTGGCTTTCCAGTATTTCAGTAATGGCATCTCCATCCTTGCAGTTGTTCAAGACAAAAGCCTCAAAAGGTATCTTGGACTCATTCTCTCATATACACATTCAGTTGACTCTTTCCTTCAAAATATTTTCAGACTGGAACCACTTCTTCTTACCTTACCCCTACCACTACCACCTGGGGTTAAGCCAACATTCCCTTTGGTCTATTGCACATAATCTTATCCTAAATGATCTGTTTCTAGCCTGGCCCCTATCTAATACCAATCTCAATATAAAACAAAACTCAAGGCAGTTCTTTTAAAATGTAAATTTTAAAAATTTACACTACCTAGTGTGGCTTTTGTCTTGGCTTCTGAAAGGTAATCTGTTATATCTGACAGAAATGTCCTTGTTTCTGTCACAAGGGCAGGGGCTGGTCACAGTGGATCTTAGGGTAGGACTGGCTATACCCAACAGTCTTAAGGTGAGAACTGGCCATGCCAGAAAGACCAATTTAGGGCATAACTGTTCCCCCTGCCTCATCAAACCTTCCCCCACTCTTCTCCCAGATTCCACTCATCCCTCAGGTTGGATTATACAAGAGCTTTGGGTTATACAAGAGCATTAGACCTAGAAACTTGAGTTCAACTCCATGGGCGATTGATCAATTGATCAATCAATCATGTCCATGTAATGAAGCCCCCCAAAAAAATCTCTGCACACCAAAGCTTGGGTGAGTTTCCTGGTTGGCAACTCCATGCATACTGTCATACTTCTATAATGGAAGGATAACTCATCCTAACTGCATAGTAGACGAGACAGAAGCTTTGCACTTGAACTCTTCCAGGCTCTGCCCTATGGGTCTCTTCTTTTAGTTTATTTTGACCTGTATCCTTTCCCTGTAAATAAACTAAAACTGTGAGTATAACAGCTCTCAGGGGGTTCTGTAAACCCTGCTAGCAAATTATTGAAACTGAGGGTGGTTTTGGGAACCCCCTGAACTTGAAGTTGATGTCACAAGTGAAGGCATTATTGGGGACTGTGCTCTCAAACCCTGCAGTCTGGATAACTCTGGGAAGGTATCAATCAGTGTATTTTTATAGTTTTCTTGCAACAGAGTTTCTAGAGTACGTGTATTTTTTTTTTCTGTTCCAAATAAATAGAATCTACGCACCCATTCTTTAATAGAAAACAAAGTACCCTCCCATCCATCCTCTTTTCTCTCCACTGACTGCTTCTATCCTTCTCTTTAAATCTTCTCAGTAAGGCAGTCTCTATTCCTTTAGAGAATCAAAGTTGAATTCTAAAATTTTCTCATCATATTCTCATAGATCTGCTATGTAAGTTCTACTCCTCCAGGAAGGAAAAGACAAAGAAAGAATACAAAAGATTTTTTTTACCAGCACAGCCTCATACTTATCGGAGCACTTATTAGAGATGAAAACAAATAAGAGTCTACTTGCTTCTCCAATCTTTATATGATATACTCCCCAGAATTGTGCTCATTTTGCAACCTTATTTCACCACTCAAAGAGAGTTCACTTGGCTTGGCTATGGCCACCATAACCTTGTCTTGCTTCGTTTGGGCTACCAAATTTTAAATGGCACTACTTAACACTTGGACAAATTGAATTCCCTGCCTAGAGTGGTGGTAGTCAGATATATTTAAAGTTGAAAAAAATCTGTTTTTAAATCAGTATGACCAAATACTTTATAATTTGAATATTAGTTTTGTTTTATGTAATAAACAAGGAACCCCTCCTCCCCAAAGAAAAAAAATAATAAAGATTTCACAACAGTTGGTTATCTTTAGGATACAGATTCTCAATGAAATTCAGGATCCTAAAATGAGATTCGAGAACTACACACTATACTTCTTAAAGGAGGCATATGTTGTTTGTTTTTATACACATATGTAGTTTTCACCAGTTTCAGTGGTTTCTCAGACGGTAGTTTAACACCAAATTCTCACAAAGCACCCACGGTTATCCCTTGCAGAGACTACTACAGAAGGCTAACTGGCCTTCCCACATTAGCTCAAACCTTCCATCAATCTATTCTCCCCACTCCACTCCTCTCCACTCCACTGCAGAGTGATTGTACCCAAAAAGCAAATCATCATCTACCATCAATGGCTTTCTGGAGCCTATAGGATCAAGCCAAAAGCCTTACAAAGATCCTCATCATGTGGCCCCACTCACCATGTCCTGCTCTCCCCCTGCATATGCACACTTCTGCCCTCTGGGTCTGCTTGCACAGGACCCCCACACTCCCAGGTGCACTCCCTTCCTCATAACTGTTCCCCCTGCCTCATCAAGCCTTCCCCCACTCTTCTCCCAGATTCCACTCATCCCTCAGGTTGGAGATTTCACACTACTATAGAGGTCTTTGCTCATGCCTTCCCCCAAACAAGGTAATCTGCTCCTACATACACTCTACCTTTTACTGCACTAACCACTCTTGTTCAATTTGTCTGCACTAGCTTGAGAATAGGATCCAAGTCTTTCTTATCCACTGCTATATATTCACAGTGCTCTGCACATATTTGCTGAATAAATGAATCCAAAAGCATAAAATATACTGACTTCAAAGGTTTCAAAGACAATTATTAATACAAAGTATGCAATTTTATTAAACTATTTTCAAAAATACATCACAAAAGAAAAATCCTTCTTTAAAGTAAAAGTTATTTGTTTTTCATTACAATACTAGACAATTTTTCAACAATAAAACTTCAGTATACAGTTTTTCAATATTTAACGAGCATATGCTTTCACTAAGGATTTAGAGCAGAAAAAAATAAAATGCAAGAGTAATGGCTGTCTAATGAAGTTTCAGTTTAAATTAATTTCCAAAGTCAATTAATACCATGCCCAAAGGGTGTTATAACCATGACCAAAACCTCCTTTTGTTACTCATAAGGTCAAATCTATGTTCAAACATGTGCTAAATTTTAATGCTTTATTTAGGAATAATTTCTCTCATAAGAAGTTCGATTCCTTTATATATAGTATCTATCAGTTTAGAAACTAGCGATTAACATTGTGGCCTGGGTTGAAAGAAAAGAAGTCACCATAAAAATTAATCCTCTTAGTAACTTATAGTTTAATATATCTAAGGGGAAAAATGTCCGGCAACCATTCAGCAAGTGTAGAACCAGCTGAATTAACTTCTAAATGAGATATGTACTATATTACAAAGTGACTTCACAGTGATAAATCTACATATTTATTTGAGGGGAGAGAAGAAACAAATCTTGCTTACAGAATGCTAAATAACATGTAGATCCACCCTCTCCAGGAGGTGGAGTTTAAGCCTCCTGCCTCCCCCAAGGTCCTTGAGGGTGGGCTATTTAGTGACTTGGTTTCAAAGAAGAGAGTGGAAAAAGTAACTTTACAGTGAAGAAACCTGGCAAACATCAGTTTACTCGAGTGATGAAGGTTAACCTCACCCATGATGTCATGTAGGTATAACGCACCCCTTGATATGTGACAAGCTATTTGATATAAGTGACGAGAAGTGCACTTCACCCTTGTAGTATACGTTCTGAAATTCTATAACCTCAGTCTAATTATAAAAAACAAAACAAAATATCAAACCCACCCAAATTAAGGGACATTTTACAAGATGCCTGACCAGTACTTCCTAAAACCATCATGGTCATGGAAAACAAGACTATCACTAAGGAGAGGAGACTAAGGAGATGTGACAACAAAATGCAGTTCGATGCCCTGGACTGGACCCTGGAACACAAAAAAGACACCAATGGAAGAACTGGTAAAGTCCAAATAAAATCTGGAGTTTAGTTAATAATAATGTACCAATACCAATGTTGGTTTCTCAGTTTGGACAAATGAACCATCACAATATAAGACACTGATAATGGGGGAAACCAGGTGAGGAGGACACAGGAAATCTCTGTTCTGTCTTTACAATTTTCCTGTAAACCTAAAATTATCCAAAGCCAAGGTTTATTTTTAAGAGTCTATTTACATGTATTACAAAATTCTCAGATTTCTTTAGCAAACGGATGGCTCACTTGTCCTATCTCCATTAAGTTACATTGGACAGACTATAAAGATATTACACTTAAACCAAAGCAAAAATATGTCAAGTCAACTATAATTATAAAAATTAGAAGTTAGTGATTAGCATCTATTTCTTGATAATGAAGCTTCAAATGTGTAATTAGTGACTTTTTACATCTGAACCACTCATCTCCCTACATTCAAGCATCATATTGTGCTAGACACTAGGACACAGTGAGAAATGGAGAAAAAATGAGACCAATGAGCAATAATAAATGGTTAGATACTATGATAGGGGGATGCAGGGTGCAATGGGAGCAGAAAACAGAAGCATCTGACTGGTTTGAGAGAGATTAAGATGGAAGGACCAGTAGAAAAAATTTTAAGTAAAATTTAGAATGAGACCTGAAGGAGGAAAAGTATTAGCCAAGAAAAGAGGATTGACTATACCAGGCAAAGGGAACAGCTTACACAAAGACTTGCAAGTGAGAGAACGTGGCCAGTTGTTCAGAGTGGCTACAGTTTACCGTGCTAAGCAGGACATGTCAAAAAGTGAGGCAGCCAGTTTTTCAGTCTGCTTTTGGGAGTCATGTCTAGAAGCTTGGCCTAAAGTTTCTTTAGCTTTCTTAACAGTTCTGATCGAAGCAACTAAAAACTTTTGTGTTTAATTCATTATTTGCCATAAAGACTCTGACCAACACAATCCCTCTTATGAGGATAATTAGCCTCCAAATCAAAACATTCAACAACAACAAAATCTAAGTGTTTAATCATAGGTCTCTGCACAATCTAATCTACAGAATGCTCTCTCCCCCAGGTATCTGCAAAAAGACAAGGGAAACAGGTTTATAAATTGCATAGAAGGCAAAAAGCTGGCAGACATTGCTAACATGTTTTAGTTCTATACAAGTCCAAATGTATCTATCACACAAATACAGGGAGAGATGAACCAGGGAGGGAAGGTGAGAAGGGGAAGGGAGGAGAGAGGGAGGGCAGGAAAGAGAGGAAGGGAGGGAGGGAGGGAGGGAATAACTACCAGAACACTAATCCCACTGTACTGGCACAAGCTAAAAATATATAATAAACCTCTCAGCCTTACCCCTCCTGCAACAGCAGACCCATCTGACAGAATTCAGTAGAACACATGGTTAAAACATTTACTAGCTCTACGACACTGGGAAAACTACTTAACCTCTTTGGGCCTAAGTTTCCTACTTTGTGAAATGTGGAGACTATCAGTACCCATGTGATGAATTCACTTTAATGTTTAAGTGAGTTAATATATATCAGCTATCATTAATATGCACTACTTACTGCCAAAGGTGTATACTCTGTGCTGTCACAAATAGTCATCCTTTTCTCTCGCTCTCAAGAAAGCATGTCAGAGAGTAACAAACATTATCTTGAATCTACTTAAGCTACTCTACATGATTTAAGTACATAATTCCTAAAACTCAGTTTACTACTACTAATATATACTGTACAACCCATATTAATGACCACACTTCAGTGTGTTATAACACCTAGGAGTATCACTGATCTAGGCTGGGACAGAAATGGACAGTGTCCAATCTTACTTATTGCTAACAAAACCCTGATTTTGTGTGGATATCAGTTGGTCATGCACTTTAATGGAGACCAGGCCCACCTCCATTTCTTAGACCAACAGCACCATCATCACCTAGGAATTTGTGAGAAATACAAATTCTCAGTACCTTTTCCAAACTTACTAAAACAGGGTGGGGTCCAGTAATCTGCATCTTAATAAGTTCTCCAGGTCATTCTGGTACAAACAAGATTGAAAACCATTGATAGAGAATCACTAAGCTAATAATGGTGACACCCTATCTCTTCTCAGTGACTGCTTTAGGAATGGGCACCTGACAATTCTGACCAAGGAGGGACATTTGGAGGAATTCTGTTTATTCTTAAAAATGAACAGAAAGAAGGGTACTACTTTCTTTCTCCTGACCTTTAGATGTTGTTGATTGGTGATATGACTCTTAGAGCTGCTGCAGCCATATTGTAACCCTCTGAGGGCAAGCCAAAAGCCTATTGCCATGCTGGGTCTTGATATAATCAAGGCAAAAAAGAAAAAATTACCGATCAGAAGGTGGAAATCTCTCTGAAAAGCTGCCACCTCCCCTCGACCCAGTGGCCTCCCCTACTCTTCCTTCCTTCCTCCCTGGCTCTCCACTCCCTTCTTTACCCCAGTACCTTCCACTCTACTCTCTGAGTTAACTGAGAGCGGAGCTGCTACCCCCAACATTTTCACCTTTCCCCAGCCTGCATCACCAAGAATAGAGTCAGGGTTTCTGGAGGGACCAAACTCTCCTCCCAGCATCTTTTCCATCTGCTGTTTTTAAACTGGCCTCAGGATGAGGAGGAGGGAAGTCCGAGCCCCTTTACACCACTCCACAACTACACCATAAAACACCTCCACTCCAAAGCTGGATTTTGCCTCCTAAGGGTGGGACAGACCAGCCCCAGGTTGATTTCTCTTTCTACTCCTCGAAGTTGGCACACCCAAAGCTGGAGAGAATCTGTATAACCAGGGACAAAAAGAAGACACCAAATCAAGCCTGGACAGAGCCATCTTACTCAAAGAGCCCCTTCCCAGAGCCCCAGGGAGAAGCAATGGCCCCTCCCTCCAGAATTTAACACCACCTGGCCAGGCAAGAGAAGTGCAAATTGAGGCTCATTAATAACTAGAGACTGCCAGCAAGCAACTGCTCCACTCGCTGGAAATCCTCTTACCCTGAACACCTGAAGGATTTTTTCATTCAGATGAGGGCTACAACCCAAGGCTCATCAAGCAACTGAGATTGATAGTCTGCAGGCCAAAACTAGAGGATAACTGAACCTTTGATTGGCCTGCAAATCTACCCAGGAAAGTAAGACTTGACAGTGGTGTTTAACCTGGGTCCTCCCACACTCATCCAAACCCAGCAGAGGGAGCCACAATCAGCAGAACAGCAACACCCACAGTGAAAATGTGCCATGCTCCAAGACCCACTGAGACAGCCAAAATGGTGAAACAAAGAAACAAATCCCAAACGAAAGAACAAGAGAATTCTACTGAAGAAGAGATAAATGAAATGCAATTAAGCAAGTTATCAGAGGTAGAGTTCAGAGCAATGATGATGAGGAAGCTCAACATCATGAGTAAAGAGCTCAACAGCATGAGTAAAGATATAGAAATATTGAAAATCAAACAATTGAAAATGAAAATCCACCAAGCAGAAATTAAAAATGACATAGCAGAAATAAAGAACACACTGGAAGGAATAACCAGCAGAGTAGAGGAAGCTGAGGATCAGATCAGTGACTTAGAAGACAGGGTAGAAAAAAATCACCCAATCAGAAAACCAAAAATAAAAAAAAATTAAGAAACAGGAAGACAGCTTAAGAGAACTGTGGGACAATATGAAACGTAACAACATCTGCATCATAGGAGTTCCTGAAGAAGAAAATGAGCAAAGATTAGAAAATATATTTGAAGAAATAGTGACAGAAAACTTCCCTAACTTGGTGAAGGAAAAAGGCATACAAGCTCAAGAAGCACAGAAAGCCCCAAGTAAGAAGAACTCAAAGAGGCCCACGTATAATAATTAAAATGCCAAAAATTAGTCTGGCCAATGTGGCTCAGTGGTTGAGAGCTGATTCATGCATCAAGAGGTCAGCAGTTCGATACCCGAGCAGGGCACATGCCCAGACTGTGGGCCCAATCTGCAGTGGGGGGCATGGCATGCAGGAGGCAACCAATCGATCTTCTCTCTCATTGATTTTTCTATCTCTCTCTCCCTCTCCCTTCCTCTCTCCAAAAATCAACACAGAAAAAAAAATTTTTTTACATGCCAAAAATTAAAGACAAAGAGAGAATCCTAAAGGCAGCAAGAGATAAGCAACAGGTTACCTACAAAGGAACCCTCACAAGGCTATCAGCTGACTTCTCAACAGAAACACTACAGGCCAGAAGGAAATGGCTGAAGTAATCAAGATGATGAAAAACAAGGATCTGAATCCAAGACTATGCAATCCAGCAAGGCTATCATTCAAAATAGAAGGTGAATAAAGAGCTTCCCAGACAAAAAAAGGCTCAGGGAATATATTAGCACCAAACCAGCACTGCAAGAAATGTTAAAAGGACTGCTGTAATAAGCAGAAGAAATGGGAAATCATAACCACAATAACCAAAATGGCAATAAATAAGTACATATCAATAATAATCTTAAATGTAAATGGATTAAATACTCTAATCAAAAGACACAGAGTAGCTGAATGGATAAGAAAGCAGGACTCATATATGTATATTATTTACAAGAGACCCACCTCACAACAAAAGACTCACATAGGTTGAAAGTGAAGGGATGGAAAAAAATCTTCCAAGTAAACGGAAAGGAAAAAAAAGCTAGGGTAGTAATACTCATATCCGATAAAATAGACTTCAAAATGAAGGCCATTAACTAGAGACAAAGAAGACCACTACATAATATTGAAAGGATCTATCCAACAGGAAGTATAACCTTGGTAAACATATATGCACCCAATATAGGAGCACCAAAATATATTTTAAAACTTCTGGAGAACTTCAAAGGAGAAATTGACAGCAATACAATAATAGTGGGGGATTTCAACATACCGCTGACATCACTGGATAGATCTTCTAGACAAAAAATTAGCAAGGAAACAGAGACTCTAAACGATGCACTAGAGCAAATGGATTCAATAGATATCTACAGAGAATTACACCCCAAAACTGCAGAATTCACATTCTTCTCAAGTGCACATGGGACATTCTCAAAGACAGACCACATGTTAGGACACAAACTAAGTCTCTACAAGTTCAAGAAGACTGAAATTATATCAACCATCTTCTCAGATCACAATGGCATGAAACCAGAAAATCAATTTCAACAAAAACATGCAAAAACATTCAAACACATGGAGGCTAAATAGCATGTTATTAAACAATGAATGGGTTACCAAGGAGATCAAGGAAGAAATAAAAAACTTACTGGAAACCAATGAAAATGAACACACAACAACACAAAATTTATGGGACGCAGCATAAGCAGTCCTGAGGGGGAAGTTCATAGCACTACAGGCCTACCTCAAGAAACAAGAAAAGTTTCTAATTGACTATATAACGTCACAACTTAAAGAACTAGAAAGAAAACAAAAAGAAAAACCCAGAGCAAGTAGAAGGAAAGAAATAGTAAAGGTCAGAGCAGAAATAAATGACATAGTGAATAAAAAAACAATTCAAAAGGTCAATGAAACAAAGAGCTGGTTCTTTGAAAAGATAAACAAGACTGATAGACCTTTAGCCAGACTCACCAAGAAACAAAGAGAGAGGACCCCAAAAAACCAAAATCAGAAACAAAAGAGGAGAATAACTGACACCACAGAAATACAAAGGATCAGTAAAAAATGCTATGAACAATTATACGCCAACAAATTGGACAATCTAGGTGAAATGGACAAATTTCTGGAATCACACAGTCTCCCAAAACTAAACCGGGAAGAGATAGAAAACTTAAACAGACCAATAACAACAAAGGAAACTGAAGATGTAATCAAGAAACTCCCAGCACACAAAAGTCCAGGCCCGGATGGCTTCAAGGGGAGTTTCATTGAACATTCAAAGAAGAACTAACACCCATTCTCCTCAAACTATTCCAAAAAATTCAAGAAGAAGGAAGACTTTCAAACTCACTTTATGAAGCCAGCATAATTCTAATTTCAAAACCAGATAAAGACACTACAAAGAAAGAAAACTACAGGCCAATATCCCTGATGAACATAGATGCCAAAATCCTTAACAAAATAATAGAAAATCAGATCCAGCAATACATTAAAAAAGTATTCACCATGACCAAGTGGGAATCATCCCAGGGATGCAAGGCTGGTATAATATTCACAAATCAATAAATGTGATACACCACATAAACAAAATGAAAGACAAAAATCATATGATCATATCAAGAGACGATGAAAAAGCATCTGACAAAATCCAGCACCCATTTCTGATAAAAACTTCCAGCAATGTGGGAATAGAAGGATCATATCTCGACATAATAAAGGCCATACATGAAAAACTTACAGCCAACATCATACTCAATGGGCAAAAACTAAAAGCATTTCCCTTAAGAACAGGAACAAGATAGGGATGCCCACCTTCACCACTCTTGTTTAACATAGTACTGGAAGTCTTAGCCACAGCAATTAGACATGAAGGAAAAATAAAAGGGATCCAAATAGGAAAGGAGGAAGTGAAATGGTCATTATTTGCAGATGACATGATATTGTACAAGAAAACCCTAAAGACTTCATCAAAAATCTACTGGATTTAACAAATAAATTTGTCAAAGTAGCAGGATACAAAATTAACATCAAGAAATCGACGGCATTCTTTTTTTTTTTTTTTTTTTTTTTTTTTGGTACGTGCCCCTAGCAGGAACCGAACCCGGGACTCTCTGGTCCGCAGGCTGACGCTCCAACCGCTGAGCCAAACTGGCCAGGGCTCGACGGCATTCTTATACACCAATAATGAACTCACAGAAAGAGAAATTAAAAAAACAATCCCACTTACCATTACAGCAAAAAAATTAAGAAACCTATTCCTGTTAAGGAATAAACTTAACCAAAGTAGTAAAGGACCTATTTCCAGAAAACTACAGGGTACTGAAAAAAGAAACAGAGGAAGAAGATACTAAAAAGTGGAAGCATATACCTTGTTCATGGATTGGAAGAATTAACATCATTAAAATGTCCATACTACCTAAAGCAATCTATAGATTCAATGCAATCCCCATTAAAATACCAATGACATATTTTACAGGACTAGAACAAATACTCCAAAAGTTTATATGGAACCAAAAAAGACCCCAAATAGCCACAGCAATCTTGAAAAAGAAGAACAAAGTAGGAAGGATCACAATACTGGATATCAGGTTATACTACAAAGACATTGTAATCAAAACAGTCTGGTACTGGCACAAGAACAGGCATATATATCAATGGTACCAAACAGAGAACCCAGAAATTGACCCAAGACATTATGCTCAATTAATATTTGACAAAGGTGGCAAGAGCATACAGTGGAGTCAAGACAGCCTCTTTAATAAATGGTGTTGGGAAAATTGGACAGCTACATGCAAAAAAAATGAAATTAGACCACCAACTTACAACCATACACAAGAATAAACTCAAAATGGATAAAAGACTTAAATGTGACTCGTGAATCCATAAAAATCCTAGAAGAAAATGTAGGCAACAAAATTTCAGACATCAGCCCTGACTGGTCTGGCTCAGCGGTTAGAATGTTGGCCCGCAGACCGGCGAGTCCTGGGTTTGGTTCTCACTAAGGGCATGTACCTCAATTGTAGCTTGTCCCCAGCCCTGGTTAGGGTTGTGTGGGTGGCAACCACTCGATGTGTCTCTCTCACATGGATGTTTCTCTCTCTCTTCCTCCCTCTCTCCCTCCCACTGGATCTGAAGATAAATGCAAAAATGTCCTCAGGTAAGGATAAAAAAAAAAAAATTTCACACATCACACCCAGCAGAATTTTCACTGATACAACGCCCAAGGCAAGAGAAACTAAGGAAAAAATTAATTCATGGGACTACATCAAACTAAAAGCTTCTGCACAGCAAAAGAAACAAGCATCAAAATGGAAAGGGAACCCACTATATGGGAGAGCATAACTGCCAATGATACATCAGATAAGGGGTTAATTTCCAAAATATATAGAGTACTCATACAACTCAACAAAAGGTCATACTCAACAAAAGGAAGACAAAGAACCCAATTAAAAAAGGGGCAGCTCTAGCTGGTTTGGCTCAGTAGTAGAGCGTCGGCCCATGGACCAATGAGTCGAGGGTTCGATTCCACCCAAAGGCACGTACCTCGGTTGCGGTTTGTCCCCGGCCCTGGTCAGGGTTGTGCAGGAGGCGACCAGTCCACGTGTCTCTTTCACGTTGATGTTTCTCTCTCTCTCCTTTTCTCCCACTATCTCGCTCCTGCTCTATCTACAGATAAATAGAAAAATATCCTCGGGTGAGGATTAAAAAAAAAAAAAAAATGGGCAGAGGACCTAAATAGACACCTCTCCCAACAAGACATACAAATAGCCAAGAGACATATGAAAAAATGCTCAATGTCACTAATCATCTCAGAGATGCAAATTAAAACAACTATGAAGTATCACCTCACACCTGCCAGAATGGCTGCCATCAACAAATCATCAAACAACAAGTGCTGGCGAGGGTGTGGAGAAAAGGGGACTCTAGTATACTGCTGGTGGGAATGCAGACTGGTGCAGCCACTATGGAAAACAATACAGTGTTTCCTCAAAAAATTAAAAATTGAATTGCCATTTGACCCAGTGATCTCACTTCTAGGAATATATCCTAAGAAGCCTGAAACACCAATCAGAAAGAATATATGTACCCCTACGTTCACAGCAGCACTATTTACAATTGGTAAGATCTGGAAACAGCCCAAGTGTCCATCAGTAGATGAGTGGATAAAAAAGCTATGGTACATATATACAATAGAATCCTATGCAGCTATAAGAAAGAAAGATCTCTTATCCTTTGAGACGACATGGAGAGACCTGGAAAGTATTATCCTAAGCGAAATAAGCCAATCAGAAAAAGAAAAAAAAATCACATGATTTCACTTATTTGTGGAATATAATGAACAAAATGAGCTGATGAACAAAATAGACCCAAATACATAGAAAGAAGTAGGGTTCAGACTGAGAAACCTCAGAGGAGGGAGTGGGGGAGGGAAGAGATAAACCAAAGAACTTATATGCATATATGCATAACCAATGGACATAGACAACAATGCTGTGAGGTG
Organism: Tadarida brasiliensis; assembly: GCA_030848825.1. NCBI lineage: Eukaryota > Metazoa > Chordata > Mammalia > Chiroptera > Molossidae > Tadarida > Tadarida brasiliensis. The sequence goes on along the minus strand of CM061259.1, from coordinate 40,782,903 downwards.
GGAGCAGGACCAGGAGGAGGGTATCTATGGGGAAAAAGGAGAAACACCTGTAACAAAGATAAATTAATTAATAAAAGAAAAAATTTACCAATTGTGGATCCACTCTATCCATGAGATTCCCTGATATTTGAAATAATATCATGTTTCATCAAATATAAAACATATCAATGGTAAGATACACCATTACTTTATGAATCATCAATGGAGGGGAAATGCTATCAACTAAATTGATATGCTATTTATCTCAATATTCAAAATGAATCCATTTCAGGAATACTCAAATATGAAGAAAATGTCCAGCTCTAAATGGAAAATAGTAAATTCCTTATTGTTTAAGCCAGGTAAGAAGGGGTTTTCTGTTGTCTGCTGCTAAAAACATCATAATTTATTTTTTTTTAAGGATACTACGTTCAATTCTGGGTCTTAAGGTGCAGAATCCACAAAAGATGGGCAAGAATAATGATGGGAAACCTTAAAATAGAAAGTAATAGAAGGTAAAGTACTTGGAGTGAGAAAAGAAAGCTTAGAAGAGGGCATCACAACTGTCCTCTAATGGGCTGGAATCCTGAAATAAGGATCAGACTTTGTATAACTCCACATAAAGCTCAGAAAGACAGATTTTAACTGAAGAAATGAAATCTACCAATGGAAAGAGTTGTTTTTAGAAATAGCTCATGCATTATTGCAGAAACAGAACAATCACTTCAAACACTAAGAGTATGATTCCTGTGCTGGTTAGGAAGGTGGAGAAGATTACCTCCAAGGTCTCTTCCAATTTTAAGATTCTAAAATATTATGACCACATTAGAACATAGCAAAGGTAAGAAGACTTATTAAAACATACAGTCATATCAGAACTGTCAACAGGACCTGATCTAGGCAGAGGACCTAGGAGAAGTTAAATTCCAGGATATGGGACAGAGTTCACAACCCTTGCAGGTGTAAGATGGCTGCACCAGCTCTAAGATTCAAATCAACAACATCTAGAGGCTGGAAGAGACAAATCCCCTTCTTTGTGTTCATTTTTTTCTAAAAATAAAACTCACATTTTATTTATGCTGAAATAAACAAAGATTTCCAAATATCTACCTACCTGTGATGTAAACTCCTCGGGCTGGGATTTAAAATTATCTCTCCACCACCACTACCTACCTTGAGACACCTTCCACTCCTTAAGGAATCCACTCAGTATCCATATCCCAAAGTGATTCATAACCCTCCCCTCCTGCACCACCACCAGCCTACTTCCTTTCTAGTGTCCTTGCTCATGATGTCCTTATAAACTTAGGCCATCAGTAGTCCTTTTTGCCTACCTGAAATTTACAAATCTCACAAACTGCATTCAAAATATTAACACCTGGTCCCACTGTTAGGATGGATCCAATTATATACAATGTAAACAAGTTCCAGGGCCACTATAGTTCTTTACAATGTTGGGAGCATTTTCAGTCTTTAATAAATCTTATTAATTCACTTTAGAAGCTATCACAAATCTTTCTCAGAGTTTAATATTTAATATAGTTGTATAAATTTAAAACATTTATTAATCTATATCATCAATTGCCTTCAACTCAAAATTCTGGTTGGCTTCACAAGTAAAGAATAAAGGTTTAGCCTGCCTAAAGGAATTGTACTTATTCAGGCCATAGCAAATACATGGAGCTGAGTAAAATAAAAAAGAAAACAAGAGGAAGGTCTACGGAATGATCAACCTCATCTTACCCTACTTCACAGAATGTCACACCTGGAAAGTACTCCAACTCCATTTGTTTTTCTTTTTTTTTTCTGGTCAATCCTCACCCAAGGATATTTTTTCCATTGATGTTTAGAGAAAGCAGAGGGGGTTGGGGGTGGTGGTGAGAGGAACATCAATGTGTGAGAAACACGACTGGTTGCCTCCCACACGCACCCTGACCAGGGCTGGGGATCAAAACTGCAACTCAGGTACACCCATTTGAATGGGAATCAAACCCATGACCCTTTGGTTTGTGGGCTGGCACTCTAAGCACTGAGCCACACCGTCCACAGCAACTCTATCATATTTTATATATAAAAACAGTGAGCCAGGAAAATTAAGTGATGTACCCAAGATAACAAAGCTCCCTTTTTATTTTCCAAGACAGGAACCTACCTAACTGTAAAAGGAAACTAAAAATGAAAAGCCTCCAGAATATTTTTTAAAAATTAACAGAGAAAAAAATCTAAGAGTTAAGGATACAAAAAGTTAAGAGGAAGGAGGGAGAAGCAGATAATGCACATGGGCTATATTAAATTAAATAGGAGTCCATACAGTACCATACAATAAACCCAGAAAATGTCTTTTTCCCTCTCTTAGTCCACAAGAACTACTCTAACATCCAAACTTGCTAAAACTTTATGGCCTGAATTTTTCAAATGGTAATTTAAGATTCACCAAGGTTACAACTTAGACTGGTTCTGATGAATTATGGAAGGGGGAAAATCCTTTTTTTATTATAATCAGGTATTAAGTGGTTTCATTTCAAATTTCCCAGAAAGGCAGCTAAATTGGAATTTGAAAATGGTTTTATACTGACACTGTAACAGTGAAAAATTATAGAACATACTTTCTTGTCCATAAATTACAAAAGAAAAACTTCACTTTTTTGTTTATTTTAGCTTATATAAAACTGTGACTTATAATTTTCTAAAAATTTTAAGACATTATTTCAAAAAGCCTATTCGTTGACCCAGTGAGCCATTTAACCTCAAGAGTTTTAATTAAGATGGTCTGTCTGGCTGACACTTGAGATCCAGAAAAAGAACTCTGTAATGAGCCACAATGTTTCAGTAGCTCTTTCAACCATTATCCATTAACAGCAATGTCACATCCAATAGCTGAGTCCTGGCAGACTACATTGTATAAGCATTTAAGACCTCATAGACACTTTTATGCATTTATCACTTCTCTCATTCTCTGTCCAGCTAATCTTTATGGACATGGGCCTCCAAAAATATCACTTTAGGAAAACAAAACAGCTCTTCTTAGAGAGAAATGGTTTATGGTATCCAACCTGTTTCCCCTGTACATGAAAACAGGGAAAATAGAATCCCTTACTAATAAAATACCGTAGCAAAAACAAGTGATCATAACCTAAAATTATTTTCTAATAAAATCAGGCCATTTAAAATTATCAAAAAGTCAACAAATTTAATAATAAAAAATTGTCGGAAAACATTAAACCATATTCTGAGAGTCAGTCCTAATAATTACTAGTCTTTCAAACATGAGATGGTTTGCAAAATACTGTTTTGTGTAAAGTATAGGCACTGCACAGCACTTATTACCAAGTGTGTTTGCATATGCAATTAACTCTAATAATTACAGTTGCAGGGAAAAATGTGACTAGTACATCAGAGGCTTTGTCTCTTTTGTTGCCATTGTCATTTTCCAGGTTCTGACTTAGTATAAAAAGCTCAAAAAGTCTGCATTGCACGTACCATGTCTTTCCTGGCATCTGCTGGAGATAGGCATCTATGATAAAATTAAGCCCCATAATAAAATCTAAGGGCAAAAATTTAAAAATGAATAATGAGTAACAAAATATATACTGAATTTAGGAGAGCCACTAATTCGGGTGGGATGGAATACATATCCATTTTGTTTGTACAGTCTGTTACTCATTTTTTTCAGTTTCTGATAACAACACTAATACAGCCCTTATTTTGTGCTAGGCATTGTCTCAGCACTTTAGATACATAAACTCATTTATTCTACCTATGAGCTAGGTATACTATCATTACCTCATTTGACAGCTGAGGGACTGAGGCAGAGTTCACTGATCTGTCCAAGATATCCACAGTCACAGAACTAAACGAAGAGTTTAAATTGTACTTCATTCTAAATCTTCTCTGCTGTCCCTGGCCCAGCCCTCACTGAAAACTAAATATATGCAAAACAACAGAATAAACAGACATAAAAAAGACAACCAGTTAACAACTCAGCTATCTTGGCAAGTTAAGACACATGATTCTGAATGGTACTGTGAAAACAAATTTTTGGAAGAGTCACTCTCATCTTAGCTTCTCCCTTACAATCTCCCCTGTCTATAATGGGGAAGAATGAATGAGATCAGACCAGCACTACTTCTGCTTGCTTCCCTAGTGAGTCGGCCTATTCACAGCCAGAAAGCCAATGGTCCCGCAGGCTTCTGCTTCAATTCAGGTACAGTAGTGAGGTTTGAAAGTGCCTCAAGCAGAGCCAACAGTTCTCTGATCCTTTACAGTATCAAACTCTGCAATTGTGTGTCATAGCAGTCATGCTAGAATGAGGTCAATTACTCTAGGCACTCATTAGACTTTTCCCTTTTCTCCACCACTGGTGTTCAGGCTCTTTTCCCAGCACTTACTCAGAGCTATCGTTAGCCTTTTCCCCTTGGTTGTGCTGCCCCTACATTTATGTTATTCTAAGTCTTCTCCCCTATAGACTCCTCTGGGGAAAATGAAAGGTCTGAAAGGAAAAAAGAAAATGAAATAAAATGAAGTGAAAATTCAGGAGGTTCTCGTTTTAAGTTGCTGTTTTAACAGGCTCCTTTCAAAAGAACCAAGCACTAAAACATTAGAAATATGGCCTAAATATAATAAATAAACACACACTGACATGTCATAAGGATCCCCCTTTTCCATCCACTAATTTCTAACTACACCATTCTTCTCTAACCATGTAATCAACTGTTTCTCAAAATCCATTTGTGAGATATGAAAAATTTTAAAGAAAACTAGCCTTGGACACCTGAGACCTGGCTACTAGAACACCACCATCACTTACTCAAGAAACTATGTCACTAAAGTTTTGTTTACTAATTTGCAAAACAAAGGTAACCCCACTTCCCCAATGAGGAGTTCAAAAAATATATTGTGTGCATGTGTGAGTATACCAAAGCACTACATATATCAATAGAGTTAAAATACACCTTCAATCCAAGAAAATCCCCTGAAGCAACATGTAAATACTACGTAATCCAACCTTTCCCTTGGCAATAACTATTTTAAGCAGAGGAATGCAAATCAACTAACTCCTATGCTTTTATGAAAAATTTTAACCAAATTATGTTTCAAATTGATGCCTAGACAAACAAGGTGAGGGGCAATGAGAACAGCTAGTAAGACAGCATACAGTCTAGGGTCACTTAGTACAAACCATAATTTATTACCAACTCTTTTCTATCTTTTCCCCAACTCAGTCTTCAGAATAAATGTAACATGTTAACTCCTAGGTCTTATTCCTGAAAAACTGACTCCCAGTGAAGTGTCAAAATGATTGATCAAGAACAAAAAAACACCAAAAAGATATTATACATTCTTGAATCCAAGGGCCTCAAAGTCTTACCAAAATGATTACTTTTAGTTCATGTATATTGCTAGAATTTGTCTTCTCCTGAATATACTCAGTAGTCTTAACAAGCCACATACAGTGGTAGCTGTCCAATGTTCTGCCAAATGATGTCAACTTTGGATATTTGTGAACTGATTACAGATGCATACTATCCACCAATAGATAAAAGACCATTTTAGCTGTACTTCAGTTTTCCCAGTAAATGCATAACTATAAAATTCTATATAAATCAAATCATATTTACCACTGCCTTGGGTTACTTCAGAAGTGCATTTATTTGTACAGGAAGAAAAATTAAAAAAACATGGCCTTAAGATATAAAGATCACAAGGCACCAAATTGTTTTTAAATCTTATATTTAGTATTTAATATTTATTTAGTCTGATATTTAATAGGAACAAATATTAACACTATTACTCAGTCAACAATATTGAAAATAGCTTAACAGAAACCATGAGATATAGCAAGAGGGTCTGACAAGAATTGAGGCATCTCCTATCTGCAGAATTTATAGAGGTGGTAGAATAAATGATTTCTGTGGGTGTTAAAGTGGACTACCACAAGAGAACGAAGTCTGACAGGGTAATGTCAGAATGTTGGAGTAGGCGGCTCCAAGCTCCCACCACCCCTCATCATACCGTAACATCAAAAACAAGCACCAACTGTTAGAACCAAGTTTGTCAGAACTCTGAAAAACAAGGATTTACAGCAACCAACTCTACACAGAATCAAGGGAATATTAACTTAAAATGCTTAGCAAGCTTTGTGGCATTTTTATTTGTTCTTACCCTACCCATCTCTGGTGCGGCAGCAGACTATGTTCCCAGAATGGGACCTTGCTCCTTCTGTCCAGAAAAAAGCCAACCTGGTTTGTGAATTATTGTGTAACTCTGTCTGGGAGCCACCTGAAGAATGAACACAAGGTGTAGTCTGTTTTGCCTAACTCAAACTCTCCCAAGCTGGAAAAGTCACTGGCATTGCTTGTAAACATTTTAAGGTGGAGGAACAATCTGTAGACGCCAGAGGTAAAGATAACAGTTGAGACATACACTAGACCATTTGAGATCTAGGAGGAAATGTCAAGAAGAGAGTTTCTTTGTGAAGTTAGAGCAGTCAAAAGTACCCATGTTTATGGGGAATTTAGCCACAAGAATGCCCAAGACAAGATACATGCTCAGAGAAAACCTTAAGCTTTCACCTTGGGCTACATGCAAAATCCAAAGACTATTTAAAACCTAGATAGAAAGCAGATGAGGTCCACTCCCAGGAACACAGGGTGTAATGGCGCCCACAGCACTGCACCAGCTGGGACTAACTAAGACCCACAGGCAATTAGTGCATCTTAATAAAGCATGACTACCTTTCTCAAAGAAAAAAAACCCACAAAGCCTCTAAATCAGAGCAAGAGACCTCCTCTGGCCATCTTCCTGGTTGCTATTTTTAGGCAGTTCAACACTGGGCACAGTCTGGCACCACTGGCATCAAGATGTTACTGCTGGCAGCGCAACGGACTCCAGCTGCTCCACTGACAGCCACTTTGAATATGGCCAAGGCTAAGAGAAGATGGAGAGGAGGAGAGGGCAACTCCCACAGAGTAAAACACACCATGTGTGCCAGACACTATGCCAACATCATCTCATCCAAACCTTGCACAACCCTACCAGGGAGGTAGAATTCTCATTCCACCAAGAGACAAACTAAGGCTCTGAGAACTCAGCAATCTGTTCTGACACCTAAGCCTATGGCACTATGGAAACTGAGAAAAATGCATCAACTGCAGGGCTAGAGTAATGGATATGGAAGCCCACCCTATTTCCACTGGTTATAGTATGAAGTTAGGTGGAACAGGTTACGTTATGCATAACAGTCCAACTACAAAGACTTCTGTTTAACCTACAGCAAAGCTATAGATTTACCTGTTTGTAACCTTCATTACAGCTATTTTCACAAACACCTACTTTCCCTATTTGAAGAATTATCTATACCCAAGCCCAAACAGCCTTCATTTTTTGTCAGACTGACATTGAGTCCACTACAAAAGAGAATTTCAAAACCTGCTATGCTAAAGAAAAAATCATGGGTGTTATGGGTTGAATTGTGTTTCACAAAAAGGTATGTGGAAGTTCTAAGCCCCAGAATCTCAGAATGTGACCTTATTGGAAACAGGGTAGTTGCAAATGTAATAAATTAAGATGGAGTGGTCTGGGCCTTAATACAATATGACTAGTGTCTTACAAGAAAAGGAAAATTTGGACACAGATACAGAAGGAAGAATGCCATGTGACAATGGAAGCATAAGCTAAGAAAGGGCCAGGAAGGATTCTACCCAGAGTCTCGGAGAGATCATGGTCCTTTTGACAATTTGGCTTCAGACTTCTGGTCTTCAGAACTGTGAGAGAATAAATTTCTGTTGTTTTAAGCCACTCAGTGAGTGATATTTTGCAGCAGTCTCAGGAGGAAACTAATACAAGGTACTGCCCCCCCCCTCAACCCAAGGCCTCTCTGACATAGAAATCTGAATGAAGTCGGAGGTGGTCCTTCTTAACTACAAACTACACAGAACTAATCCCTTATACTTGGTTTTATAACAGAGGCAAGAGATCATTACAGCACAGAGAGCAGGGTACTGAGCCCCAGGGGAGGAGCCAGGTCTTCCAACCAACAGGCAGAAACAGTAGGAAACTGTCTTATGGAGAGAGAGGTTATCCTAAAGAATACTATTAATGGCAAAATTACTAGTAACAGACTACAAATATGTATTCCAATCAAATCAGTAATTTCACATGCTCAGCAATGAATTAGTCTACTGTAGTATAATCTTTTGAAAGTTCATCAGCTCTGGGATCAACCTACAGCAATCTCAACAATTAATAATATTATGAAACCTTGAAAATTACAAATAGGCCCCCAAAATGAGTGTATTAAAAGTGGATTACCTTATTTAATAGCCTTACTTCTTTGACTTCAGGCAGTTATGACAGTGTAACCTGATTTCCAACCAAAAAATAACTTTTGTATAGACACATAAAAGTTGGGGGTGGGAGGGATACAAAATATCCCAACCATGTAAAAATCATTAAAGAAAAAAAATTAAGCACAACATCTGAGAAGTTAAAAAAAATAGGACAGGAGCTTGGATCAAACAGAAAACTTCTAGTTTTACTGTAACTTCGGCTGTAAATACAACTGAGACAAACCTCTTAAAGACAGTTGCTAAAGTATCGAGTTCTTCTCTTCGTTAAATCTTCACTTTCTGACTGGTGTTGGTTCTGTCTGAGCCCAAGGAACAGGCATCTACCTAGAGAAGGTCCATCTAAGGTTAACAGTTGAACTACAAGTTGACAGGTACCTTCTTTATAAAAAGCAAATAACTGATTATCAATATACTAATTCCCACAGGCTACCCAGACTTTAGTCCCCACGAACAGAAAATCGATTAAAATAAACTTCTGCATAATTTCAGTTCATGTAACATTTCAAAGGCAAGCGACTGAAACCACCACCTGAGCCAACCAGATCCTAGAGTACTGTCACAGGCAAACCACCCAAGTTGACTGCAGTGGTTTCCAAGGTAGCATTACAATGAAATACTTCCATCTGTGGTGTGTGTGTGTGTGTGTGTGTGTGTGTGTGTGTGTGTGTGTGTGTGTTTATACTTATATATGCATCATAGAGCCCCAACCCTCCCCTCTCAAAGGTTGAATTCCTACCCTTCACTGAAGCCCAACTCAAGTTCCGTGTTCAGACTCCCCTTTATTTCCATCTTCTATTGTACCTACCTGCAATCATTCAGTTGAACCTGGCTTAGTTGCCCTGTGTCAACACAGGGCAAGGCTTTAATACCACGTTTGTTTACTCAAACAGATACTACAAACTACTAAATACAAATTCCTTTGCAAGAAATGAAGATGAATCAAACATAGAGCCTACTCTTAAAATTTTAACAAGGGATGCCCGGCCAGGGTGGCTCAGTGGTTGAGCATCGACCCATGCACCAAGAGGTTGCCAGTTCAATTACCGGTCAGGACACATGTCCAGGTTGTGGGTCAAATTCCCAGTGGGAGGCATGCCTGAGGTAGCCAATCGATGTTTTCTCTCATCGATCTCTCCCTCCTTCTTTCTTCCTCTCTCTCTAAAATCAATAAAGAAAAAAAAATTTTTTTTAAGTTTAACAAGGGAGAGAATAGATTATAAATGGGATAAAAAAATGTTTAAAAACTAAGTGCCAAAAGCACTTTTCCTGGGAAAGTCCAAAATCAGGAGTGATTACTTGGACAGAGAGACAGGGACCCACTTTCATGGAAGAGGTAACAATTAAGAGGTCATAAAGCATGATTAGAATTTGAACAAAGAGCAATGCAAAGGACTGTCTGGGTCAGGTCTATCAACCTTGGCACTTTGTTTTAGACTGAGTAATTCTTTGTCCTAGAGGACTGTCCTGTGCATTGTGGGATATTCAGCAGCATCCCTGGCCTCTAGCCACTAGATGCTAGTAGCAACCTCCAGCTGTGACAACCAAGAAGTCTCTAAGACATTGACAAATGTCTGTTGTGAGAGGAGTAAAATCATCCCTGGTTGAGAGCCAGGTGAAGGAAAAAACACATGCAAAGGTATGGAGACAAAACAGTACAGGGAGTGAGAATGACTTGGTGGAAATGGACAGTGTTGTAAGAATGTCTCATTAACAAAGTCCAGTCTAAATAGCAATGAAGTAATGAAATATAGGAAAGTCTGGAACCACACAAGGTGTCATACTTTTGGTTTAAAAGCCTGTAGTATAATCTGTGAACAAAGAGAGACCAAGGTCTTTGATCTGGTAGTAGTAGGTTCAGAGGACCAAGATTTAATGTTGTTTGCAGAGGATGAAAAATGGCTGGTTAATGTCGTTCTTTGTTGAGGGGATTTTAAAGGGTTGTTGCATAAATAAACCATTTATACTCAATATTTTCCTCACCAACTAAAGGGTGGTGAATTCTTTTTCCGTCAAAAGTTTATACACGCTGAAAGTATTTCACAATTTTATTCTTTAAAAAAAGCTCATATAAACATTTTTAGATTTTTTGGTGCTAGAAACTATGTTTTGACTTTTAGATAGGCTGTATTTCAAAAGACATGGCTGCCTAATTTTATTCTTGAATATGGATAAGCCGTTTTTTACATGAGCATTGATCAATATATAAATAAATTACAAAATGACTATAGCTTTCTCCCAGGTTTCACTTACAATGAGAACAATCATTTAATAGATACCTATTTCTAACTGCTTTAACATTATTTGGAGAACATCCATGCAAGGCACTTTTATATGTATGAAAAAGATTTGAACAGTTAGAAAGGAGGGAAAATTTGGCCAGGTAGAAACCTATCAATGCCAGGTACAATTTTCAATATTGTGGGCCAGGCAGAAGAAGCTGTTAATTAATATCTAACATTTAGTGAGCACTTACTCTGTATCAAGAGCTATTCTCAGATTTTACATGTATTAATTCTTAATTCTCAAATCAACCCTGTGAGGTAGTGCTATCCTCCTCCATAAAGCTCTTTCTGATTGTTTTACCCAAAATATGCACTATTTTATCTATGAGGGAACTCAGGAACAGAAAGGTTAAATAATTTGTTCAAGTTAATAACTGGTCCAAAGCAAACTTGAGACCATCAGGGCCCACTCCTTATTAGACGGTGCTAGGCCTCATCACCACAGGTCATGCTGCAGGAGGGAGAACTTGGAAAAGTGCTTTTAAATTTGAAATATTGCCCATCCTTTATTGAAGTAACTTCAGATTTAATAACACTGGGGGGATCCCTTTCTCAAATCTGACACTAGGGGTGTTAATGTGAAGGCTACAATAAGACTAACTTTTTACCTGACAATGGTCATACTGTGTTGTTGAAGTGGAAGTGACCAATTTTAAAACAATATTGTAGATAACACAATTGAGACTGATCCCCAGCAATGACAAGAGGTACACCTTGATCTAAATGGGTTGACATAATAATTACTGCTTTTGTTTATTAAATTGGCAACAGTCCTGGATGAGGATGAGAAAAAGATTTTGTTTGTTCATTTAAGTTACGAGTAGGGCTAGAAAGAAATGAAAATATCTGAAGGGTTTGTTTGTTGAATCGTGATAACATACACGTAACAAGAAATTAACCATCTTAACAACTTTTAAGGGTATAGTTCAGTGGCGTGAAGTACACTCACACAATTATGCAACTATCACCAGTGTTCATCCACAGAAGTCTTTTCATCATCTCAAACTTCCCATTCCTCCCTTCCCCCAGCCCTTAGCAACCACCATTCTAGTTTCTGTCCCTATTAATCTGACTATTCTACTCTAGATACCTCAGAAAAGTGGAATCATATAGTATTTGTCCTCTTGTTACTGGTTTAGGTCACTTAGCATGCCCTCAAGGCTCATCCACGTTGTAGCATGCAACAGAATTCCCTTCCTTCTTAAGGCTGAATACTATTCTATTATATGTATATGCTACATTTTGTTTATCCATACATCCATCCATGAACACTGGGGCTACTTCCACCTTTTGGTTATTATGAAAAATCCTGCTATGAGTACAAGTGTACAAATATCTCTTCAAGTCCCTGGTTTCAATTCTTCTGGGTATATACACAGAAATGAAATTGCTGGATCATATGTAATTCTATATTTAATCTTTTGAGGAACCACCATACTGTTTTCCATAATGGCTATACTATTTTATTCCCAACAATAGGGCACAAGGGTCCCAGTCTCTTCATATTCTCACCAATACTTATTCTTTTTTAGTTTTTTGATAATAGCCACCCTAACAGGTGTGAGGTTTTATTGTTGAATTTTAAAAATTATTATTTGAGGTTATAGCTATGTCACTCAAGAGTAACTATTATTTGAAGTTAAGCAATTCATTGTTTTACTTGGTCTTAAGAAAATATCTTAAGGTCTGTGTTAATTAATATTACTACAATGCCAATAAATAAGACTTTTGGAGAGTCCACCCAAGTGAGCTTTATGAATTGAAAACTGAAAAGGTTTATGGCCCTGGCCAGGTAGCTCAGCTGTGGGTTCAATTTCCGGTCAGGGCACATACAAGAATCCACCAATGAATGCATGGATGAGTGGAACAACAAATCAATGTTTCTCTCTCTCTCTCTCCCTCTTTCTCTCTCTCTCTCTCTCTCTCTCTCTCTCTCTCTCTCTCTCTCTCTCTCTCCATTTCCTTCCTCTCTATCTAAAAATCAATAAATAAAAATTTTTTAAAAAGAAAGGCATATGAACGAGGATTTTTTATTTTTTTTAAAGGAATTTTATTATTTTTTTTTCTTTATTGATTTTTAGAGAGGAAGGGAGAGGGAGAAATAGAAACATCGATGAGAGAGAACATCAATTGGCCGCCTCCTGCATGCCCCCAATGGGGATCAGGTGCACAACCTGGGCATGTGGCCTGACCGGAAATCGAACTGGCGACCTCTTGGTGCATGGGTCCACGCTCAACCACTGAGCCACACTGGCAGACATGAATGAGGTTTTAAACACAGTATAAGCATTGTAACATCTACAGCAGCACTATGTTCTGGAGTTCATGGATATAACAGTACTTATTTTGATCAGGCTCAGAGTCATCCAGTGGCTTTACACAATGCTGGGGAGTCAGATCTATTTGCAATCTGGCCAATATCCTCTAGCAACAACATATGGAATAATGGGAGAGAAAAACTAAGCCAGCCCTGGACGGTTTGGCTCAGCAGTAGAGTGTCAGCCCAAGGATCAATGAGTTGAGGGTTTGATTCCAGCCAAGGGCACATACCTTGGTTGTGGTTTGTCCCGGCCCTGGTCGAGGTCACAAGGGAGGCAACAAGTCAATGTGTCCCTCTCACATTGATGTTTGTCTCTCTCTCCCTTTCTTTCCCTCTCTCTCCCTCCCACTCTGTCTGAAGATAAATAGAAAAATATCCTCGGGTGAGGATTTAAAAAAAACCTAAGCTAGCACCAGCTAATACAAGTAAATACATTAAAAGTACTAAAACTCTATTAATAAGATCAAATAGACAAAAAAGTTTATCTCAAGTAGTGTGTATTTAACCTATAACACCATATAGCTTCCGTTAAAGGTTTTAGTGTATAACTTTTATTCTAACTATAATTTTCAGTTTTATCTTTCAAGTACAATAGTTTGAAAAGATATTAATTACTTATTAGCCATACAGGTCACAGATTTTGGTTTACAAGAAAAAAAATGAAGGATCCTTATCTAGACCCCTAACACAGTTTCAATTAGTGGTAAGATTATATAGAGAAACTTTAATTATTAAATAGCCTGTAAATAAATACATATATTGCCCTGGCTGGTGTGGCTCAGCGGTTAGAGCGTCGGCCCGCAGACCAAAGAGTTGCAGGTTCGATTCTGGTCAAGGGCACGTACCTCGGCTGCAGTTTGTCCCCAGCCCTGGTCAGGTTGTGTGGGAGGACACCAGTCGATGAGGCTCTATCATATTGATGTTTCTCTCTGTCTCTCTCTCTCTCCCCCTCCCTCCCACTCTATATAATGATAAATGGAAAAATATCCTCTGGTGAGGAATAAAAATAAATACATACATACATACATACATACATACATATATTTACTATTTTAATGTTTTAGTAATCTAATTTTTAAAAGCCAATTAAGAATATCAGAAAATGTAACCTAAATGTTTGGAATTAAAAGAGTAAGTATCTTAAAATAGTTTCAATACCAGAGTAGTAGGTCTCTATTTTTTAAATATTTTATAGCTTTCTATAAGAATTTATAAAATATTCTGACATATTTTGGTTTCATTTTAACATTAAATTTAGATGCTTTAACGTACTTCAAAGGAATTTTTAGATTCTTTAAATCCATGTGGTTATTAACACACAAACCAAACAGAATGCATTAAGTTGCAGTCATATAAAGTTAGCATAAATTTCCAAATTTAGGTATGAATTTTGCATGATTTTTAGGTTATATGCTTGGAGGGCTGTACAATTAACAGATTAAAAACAAGGGACTTCTAAGAGTATTACTTCGGCAATAGTGCAGAACAAGGTCCCCATGTACAGGACATGGTTTTGTTAAAGTTACATCAGCTGTGGTCACATATCCCAAACTGTCCTAAACCAGATGAACTATTTTTTAAAACTTGAAACATTGACAAGGCTCGGGTTTAAGAGCCATAATACTTTTTATTTAGCCTTAGAAAGCCATTTTACCTTAGTGTAATTTCATCTGTAGAAAAATTATTTAAAACTCTAGTATTATTTCATTATATTCTAATTTAGTATGGATCACACTTAAAATGATTAAACTTAGTTATATTTTTAAGAGCTAATTAAAATATTTGTTTTACCTGACCAATTAAAATAGAGGTTGGCCTGTTTTTGTATGACCCTCAGGCTAAAAATGGTTTTTATATATTTTTTAAAGGACACAATGAGACAGAGATCTGACATGACTCGCATATTGTAAAATACTAAATTAAAACATAAATCAAAGTTTTAAAAAGAAACTGTCTCTTTTACACTTTAATCATCACCAATTTACATTACATGTGCACACGCACACACACACACACAAAACCTCCCTTAATAAGAAGGGTACCAGGACTAAGCACAGAATTACAAAACTGTTGCCTGGGCAAAACTACATTTCCCAGCCTCCCTTGATCTGGGTGTTGTCACAGAGCTACTTCTTTACAATGGAATGTCAGCACAAGTGATGTATGTCACTTCAAGTTAGGGCTTTTAAGAAGCAATTATGATTGCTCTAAATTTTCTTTCCTTTCACTGGCTGAATGCTGAGGGTGTTGAGTCCCTAAAGGATATCAAAGCCATCATCAGCCAGGACCACCCACAGTAGACAATACATTTCTATTGTGTTAAGCCATAAGTCTGTGTTAACATATAAGTTTGTGTTATTACAGTTGAGGAAACAAACTGTAATAGTCACTAACATACATGTTGTACATTCACTGCCTTTCATATTTAAGTAACTTCTACTTAATCTGGAAGTTCTCCCAAGCATCCTTAAAAAAGAAAAAAAAAAAAAAAAACCCTTTGAAAACAGATTGTTTATACTGCTGTAAGCTGTCTGTTTATTCTACCCATCAGTCTTTTCGTTGACAACTGGCTACTGTTGCACTTTTTTCTGTTTACTGTATGCTGAGATGAATTTTAATTAAAAGTCTCACTATAACCACATTTCAAATGAACCAAAATTTGAAACCATTCCTGCTCCATATATGTAGTTCAAGTGCTGATGTGGCATTGAGATTTATCAGATTCCATCTGATGACCGTGTTACAAAAGCAGAAATTTAAAAGTGGATTGAAACAGCCCCTCTTCACTTCTTCATTGTATATAAGGGCCAACAAAGCATGAGAAGAGCAATACATTTCACATAACCTTAAAACACTATAGTATCTCCAAAACTAGAACTTCCCAAAACAATAGAACCTTGACATTTTCAAGAACTGCATCTTGACACTATCACAATTCAAAAATATGTCAGTTATGCCACAATGCATGCTTGTGTAACACGGATTCCTTCACACATGACTGGCAAAATGCAAATGACAACAGTGTAATGGGGAAAGACTGTTGGTTCATGAATGAGTCTTCCCAGCATATTAATGTTTGAAGCTATCAGGGACAAGATTTTAAACAAATAACGAGAAAGATTGGGGGGGGGGTTAGTGAAGACTAAGAAAAATGGTGAGAATCTTACCAAAGTACCTCCCTTTGGTACAAGTAGCGACAGCTGGTTTCGTGGCTTCTCTATCCATTATGTTTTTTACTACCTGGTGATTCTATGGGCACACATGAAGGCTACACCCTGGATCAGAGCTTTAATTTTGGTGAAAATGGCCTCCAGAGAAGCTAATACCTACAAGAATCTACATAGCAAAGAAGAAAAAACAAGTTCTAGGATAAAATAAAGCCTAGAATCATCTAGGTATGATGCTGAGTGCATATGCCACCCACCTACTGTGCTAGCCTTTTTATTTGGATTGTCATGTATTTTGTTATTACTCTGCTTACAAGGCCATGTAGTTTTAAGTAGTCTCACCTTAATCCTATGTTTCCACAGCCCTATTATTTTTAGTGTGATTTTACAGAATGAGAGGTTTTTCAGGAATGCATATATCTATCACATTACAGTAGATACGAGTGTACCACGAATTGAGAAGGTGAACTGCAAATGCCAAGCAAATAGGCAAAATGACATACTCCAACCTCATAGGGCCCCATTCAAAATTCTGTAATGTGCTTGAGAAATACCATCTCATTTAATCCTAGATTACTACACCTTGAAAACTACCTAAAAATTAGGCGGTACCTATGAAATAGTGGAAACTTCAAATACAATCCAAAAATGCCAAAACACATTCTAATTCTGTTTTTCCCAATGTACAATACAATTGCTTTTAACTTCAGTTTTGTTTTGACAACTTTTGTTTAATCTGCAAATGGAGTAATCAATCCTTTATGTGGCTTCTCTTTTCTCTCAATCCAAAGGCACACCATCACCTACTAGGTATAAGTAAAACCATTTTGCTTAAATTTTGAATATATAAATTCTTTATTGGAAGGCACAATCTTTTCCTTCAGAGTCAGCTCTGATGAAAACTGCAAATGGCAGCATGCTAAATATACAGGGCTATTTACAACCACTATTTAGTTGACAGCTCCAAAGCTGTATTCCTTATGACCAAGCAAACTGACAAATTTGTTGGAGTTTTGCTCATTTTGATCCAGAATCACAGAGGATCCAACCCGCTCTACACTGTGCTTGCCCATACACCGTGTTCCACCTTTGCCAACCATTGCCTCTCCTAGGATTTCTGACCATGAGCTTCCCCCAGGAGCTTGGGTTTTCTCACCATTGCCACAGTACATTCCTAGATGGAGCTCAAAGGGATATTATTCTGGTGTGTGTAGATTTTATGTATCCTTACCAGCATGAAGTAGTAGAGTAAAACACTGTATGACCTTTTTCTCTCCCCTCCCTTAGCTATTCAACACCATGAATCTATCAAACAAAATGTAGGTAAGGCAATTTTCTTCTTTGCTCCCTTCCTTTTGGTCTCTACTGATACCCATTTAATACCTATTAGGTCACTTCTCCCCTGTCATTCACCAGTTTCTCTTTAGGAATCCTATCCTTGGCACTGATTTCAACAAATATAATATTTCTGAAAATCTGAGACATGAAATTCACTCTCGATTGAATATCAGTTTCCCTAACACAGTAAAATACCTCTAACCTGGCACTTCTGAAATACCAACAGTGATAATTCGTGTTAATAATGACCTTGAAGTATTTCAACTTCCAAAGAAGCTTCTGAGTCAAAGGAATATTAAGTTATGTGCCATACAGTTTTAATGTTAAATGTTACAGTATTCTAAATCTTAAGTACAGTATATGATGACCCATATGCCATAGTACATGGCAAATACAGCTATTATTTGATTAATAAACACTTTTGCCAACTCATTCCAGCTAAGAGTAAGGTCCAATCACAGATTGTCTAAATACTGGTGTTCCAATAAAATCATCATCAGAGCTTCCTTCATACATTCCACCCTTCTTCATCTGATATGCCTAGTGCTGAAGTTTAAAAAATATTCCTGAGTGACTCTAATATAAAGTCCTCCTCCTTGAGAACTACCACTGTAAAAACTGGTAGAAATCAGCTTATACAACTATGGTTCTCATCCCTGTCTGTGCACTTCTTGGAAAGCTTACTGAAAACACAGATTTTTAAAATATATAGGTCCTAAGGCCAATCCTAGACATACTGGACCATAATCTCTTATGATGGAACCCAAACCTGACTCCCCAAGTGACTCCAATGCACAGCCAAGGTTTGAAAACAAATGCTTTTGAAAGAGCTGCTGCTGCTCTTCGTGTTTCCAACTGGTCAACAGAGAACTAAGCAACATAAGGGTACAGCATTTAGGTGGGACCTACAGGAATAAAGAGTGGCCAAGAGGGTATTGTCAAACCTATATATTCCTTTCTTTAACGTGGAAATCATAGGATTGGAAGGTGTGTCTACCCTGAGAAAGGGACTGGGGTAAAGAACTGAATATAATTTCCTAAGGATACAGACACCTAGGAAACCGCTATTTGAATCATATTAGTGGTTACAATCAACTAAAAGAGTCATGAGCCTACCCTAGTCTCTGCAGAGTTTAATGCATTAGACTAGAAATCAGAGGTCTCAAAGAACTTCAGCTTGTTCATCAAGAAGTCCCAGTGGTTCAAGAATATCATTCCTTCACTACCAAGAAGTCAGAACAGCAAAGTCCCAAAGTAAAGCCAAGTAATTAGTGAGAAGAGCCTCCTGATCATTATAAGAGACATCTGATGTAGAAAAACTGCACGTATTTTGCCATCAGTGAGATCTGGCTTCAACGTCTTCCTCCACCAGTTACCATGACTTAAGATTACTTAACCTCTCTAAACTCATACCTTCATCTGTAAAATAGGCCTGAAAAACATGAAAATTTAAACGAGACAATATTTGTAAAAACAGAATTTTCAATATAGTTTCCTCTCCTCCTTAGTGATTTTTACATGCCTAATACTTCTATTAGCTCTGAACTTTTATTCTGTTCCTCCAAAACTAACATGAAGCTTTAACTCTGTCTACTGACAACCCACTGAAACACAGCAGTGCCTAGGATTCATATAGTAACTTCTAAAGGACAGAATCCCTCCACCTAGGTCCTGATTCCAGTAGAGCAAATGGCTCTCAAACTTTAAAGAAGGTAAGAATTACTAGAGGGCTTGTTTAAAATACAATCTCGCCCAGCCAGTGTGGCTCAGTGGTTGAGTGTTGACCCATGCACCAGGAGGTCACTGGTTCCCGGTCAGGGCACATGCCTGGGGTTGCAGGCTCGATCCCCAGTAGGGGGCAAGCGGGAGGCAGCCAATTCATGTTTGTCTCATTGATGTTTCTATGTCTCTCTCCCTCTCCCTTCCTCTCTCTCTAAAAATCAATAGAAACTGATTTAAAAATAAATAAAATAAAACACAATCTTATCTCCTACCAACAACTTCATAATTGATTCAAACAAGGATTCTCAATGGCCACTAAAACTATTAGGGAAAAGTTTACTAGGAAACAGGTTAGTGACACCTTGTCAAAGTATTACCCCACGAGTTACTTACTGATGATAAACAAGAAAATGTACCTTTTTACAGAGAAATCAGGCAGTCAGAGCCCTAACCAAGAGATAAACTCAGTATCGCTAATAGTAAGATGAATAATGTAGCATATGCCTACTGATACAATGTAAATATGAAGTATAAAACAGTACTTTAGACTAAAATATGTAGTCTGAATATAATCAAGACCCTAGATGCAACTAACAGTTTACCTAGAATACAGAGGGTAAACAACACATGTAGGAACAATCAGGCAATTCAAAATATGGAACATACAAAAGAACTGGCCTAGAATCTGCAAAAGTCCATGTTGTGAGGGAAAAAGTATAAAAGGATTGTTCTAGAGTTAAAGAAACATAAAAGCAAAGCATGACTTTTTATTAAATCTCTGTTTGCAGGTGGGAAAAACTATAAAAGACATTGTTGGGGACAACTGGGCAAATTTGAATGTGAAGCAGCTATTAGATGATTTATAGAATTATGGTATTATTGTTAATTTTCTTAAATGGGGTAATGATACTGTAGCTATGTAGAATTACTCTATTTACTATTTGAAGTATAGAGAGATACATGTTGAACACACACCAGGTGTTCAATATACTACTCTTTCTACTTCTCTCTATGCTTAAAAGTTTCCATAATAAAAACTGAGCAAAAATATACATTTCCTGGTCCCCAACCCCAGGGCTGATTCCTTAAGCCTGTGGCAGACCCATAAACCTGCATTTGAACAAGCCCTGGGCCTATTTGAACACAGAGGGTTCTCTGACCACTCCAAGAAACATGGCTGAAGAGAGAAAGTAAGTGTGTCTGCTGTCTGGAAGGTCCGGGTTCTTTCTTAATTCCCTGCCAGCCCTATTTGGTTGGCAGGCCTCCCAAGCCATGGATTTGGTGTCTTCCTCACTTTTGCCATCTTTCTTCATGTTTCCAGTATATTTAAGATGGAATGAATTGTTCAAACTAGAGTCTGAAATTCCTTCTTTGAAACTTCAGAGCACTAATACCAATACATACCATAAAAGATGTTTCAAAATTGAAGGGACCTTAAAGACCAATTTAACTCCTTATTTGATAAATGTAATATGAGAAAACTGAGACCAGAGATTTTTTTTTTTTGTAACTTGTGGAATGATACATCTGATTTCTCAACTCCAATGTTCCTTTATACCATGAAATGTCCTGTGCTTTTTGTTTGTTTTAAATATCTAGTGGTAAATTGTGGAATCTCTTCAGGCAACAGACAAGTCACTGAACTTTTCAAATGAGACTATATTTTCATGATTTAAAAAAAAAAAATTAACTCTTTCAGAACTAAATAAGAAATCCATAATTTCTGAATAAAAGAAAGTTAGTAAACAGAATAAACTAAAGTTTTAGCCACAAAAGTATTTGCATAGAGTATTCTATAAAAGCAAACAAGCCCATGGTGAAAACAGCAACATTTAAGACACGGTTTATTATTTTTTAATTGCTTTTAGAGAGAAAGAGAGAAAGGGAGAGGAAAAGAGAGAGAGAGAAACATCAGTGTGAGAGAGAAGCACCAATCTGTTGCCTCCTGCATGCACCTGCACTGGGGTCCAAACCTGCAACCTGGGCATGTACCCTGACCGGAACTGAACTGGTGACCTTTTGGTGCAAAGAACTACACTCAACCAATTGAGCCACACCAACCAGGGCGACACAGTTTGTTTCTTTCTGCACCCCACAGAATCTTTCCAACAGTCCAGAATTAATCCATTACAAAAGCCTAACTAATTGACCTATGGATCAAATCTGAAAAATCAAACACAAATAATGTTAAAAGACAAAAATAAACTGCTTCTGATTTCTGACATGTGCCTATTAGACTTCTGGACTGCTAGAATTCTGTAATACATATTTTGAGGTTTTGCTCCTAGATCATTCTGGAAATAACTATCCTTTATCACTAATTGCAATTTTACTCAAAAGTATGCCATTTTTTCATCACCTTACCTTAAAAATTCACCACAAATGTCAAGTTTTTACTGTTTCTGTTCAAAAATAAAAAATAATCTTCAGAGATGTTCTCTTCATAGTCACTCTCCTTTAGAAAGTACATAGCTCCTTGTCTAAATTTAATTCACAACTAATCATGTTTTTCTACAATTTTTCAGGTGGGGATAACTAAATGAGACTTGATGTTAAATTTGTCCCTTTTTCACACTGCAAGATCATCAAATTATTATCCTACATTTTCTTCTAGAGGTTTTACAGTTTAATATTTTATTGCATCTTTCATTCTTTTAGATTTGTTTATATAGATATCAACTTTATCCCCTAAATGGGTAGACAACTGCTTCAATATCATTTGTTACATAATCTTTTTTCCATTCACTGATTAGAAATACCACCTTTACTGTCCAAATTCCCACAAACCTGTCCATTTATTTCACTTTTTCTGCTTCACTACCCATTTGCTTAATTCCTCTGCCAGCAGCACACTGTTCAAATTATTAACACTTTATAGCACATCCACTTTCTGACAAGGTAAGTCTCAACATATTTCTTTTTCTAGGTTCTTTTGACTACTCAAACACATTTACTTTTCTCAGATCAATTTTTCTCAAGTTTCTCCTCAAAAAATTCCATTGAGTTTCTTTTGAACCAGAATTCCATTAAATTTATGGATACAATGAAAAACAATGATATTTTTACAACATTGTGATTCCCGCCCAGTAAGAGGCAGACATATAAAGCCCCCTTTAGACAGACATACAGACACACACACAAATACATGTGTATAATATTTTAATGTGACTATAACTAGTACCCTGGCCCCACACAAACGAATTTTTTAAATCACAAAATCTTACAGTTAGAGGGACATTACAGATCACTTAGTCTAATACCTCTCGTAATCCCAGTTATGTTTACCTCAAGCCTCCTTAAGAGAATCACTTCAAAATTAAAATATACATTTTACATTCAACATAATCATAAAAGTACTATTTGGCTCACATAAAAGGCAAAGAAGTGGACTACACTGATAGAAGACTGCTTTGAATTTAGGAATCCTTTTAAAATACGATGCATACTTGGACTCAAAGGAAAAAACACTGAGTACCATAAGTGCATACACTGAAGACAGCTCCAAGTGCTTTTAGACACTCATGTTTCCAAGGTAAAGTCACTTTGTTATGGTGTTGTCCAGGAACCAAACTTCATAGTACCAAATCATTCCATTCCCAACGGTTCCATCATATTTATTAAGAACAAATCCAATAACAACCTCCAGATCAAACAAGCCTGAAACCCAATTCTAAATGCATTCCTCAAACCTGGCTGCCTATCTGACCACCTGTGGAGCTTCTAAAAATAAGATTGTTTAGGTCCCACCTTGGGATTCTTCTTTAGCGGGTCCAGGAATGCTAGCGCATTTCTTTCTTTCTGTTTTTTTTTTAAAGCTGTAGTAGGTTCTATTCTCAGCCACAGTTAAGAACCACTATTCTAAAATATTTAATATGAACAAATTCCCATAATATGCCAAGTATCCCTGCACAAGAAGTGGAGGTGGGAGCAATTAAAAAAGCATATTTATCTCTTCACCAGCCCAGCAACGTTCACTGCTCATTACATAAAGAGCTATGTCCCTATACTACACCAAAGTCTTGAAACAAACAAAAAATGCTAAAAACAAAGCTTTAGACTGTTCACATATTGATGATGCTACTACAATACTTGAAAGCCTTTTTCTTTTTATTCCTTTGAAGTCAACCCTGCACCCCATCTCATCTCCCAAGAGAAAGGAAAGCTGACTTTAAATGAAAGGAAAGTTCACTTTAAAAAAAAAAAATCACAAATACACCCTGGCCAGTTTGCTTAGTGGTTAGAACATCAGCCCAAGGACCAAAGAATCTCGGGTTCAATTCTGGTCAAGGGCACATACCTTGGTTGCGTTTCGATCCCAGGCCTAGTTGGAGTCCTACAGGGAGGTAACCAATCAATGTCTCTCTCTCACATTGATGTTTCTCTCTTTCTCTCTCTCTCTCTCTCTCTCTCTCTCTCTCTCTCTCTCTCTCTCTCCCCCCCACCCCCTCCCTCCCTCCCACTCTATCTGAAAATCAATGGAAAAATATCCTTGAGCGAGGATTAATAAATTTTTAAATAAATAAAAATCGCAAATACCATTAAAATTTTAAGTAAATTCCTCTTTGTAAAATAGAAGGGTGAAAGCACTCATAAAAAAGTATAAATAAAAAGGGAGATTAATTATTTGACTATGACATTAGATGAAATTTCAGTCTAACAACTAACTGTTGCTTCTAGACTGCAGAGAACTGCCAACACACGTAAGCACCCTCTAAATGAAGCACAAAACCAAAGAAAGGCCAATATGCTGAAGGAAAAACTTACATACAATGCAATATACAAACTAAATCAAAATGTTCCTAAAGTCTAACCCTCCAAGAAAATGATTTCACTTTCTAACAACAAACTGATGTACTGAATTGAGGCCCGGTGTGACTCATATTCCTGGTATGAGTGACTCATATATACCTGTTACCCCTAGGAAAAGCACCTGAAAAATGGAGCACATAAAGCTACACAGAAAGTTACATGTTAAGTAATTAGTGAGGGTAAAGGATGCATTAAATAATCACAGTAGTGCTGTGCAAAAAGAGGTTCATGAAACTAAATCATCCTACAGACTACCCTTCCATGCTGCAAGTTTGGCCCAACCAAAAATACTTTCTTACATTTTGTAAAGTCATTTGGTATTTTCCGTCTTGAAAAGAAAGGCAACATGCATAGAAGTTTACCACCTTACTATAAAAGGAAACTAAATTTTCTTAAATAAGCCCTGTGCTTTGTCCAAGCAAGAGTCAAATAATTTTACATTTAAAAAACAAAAGCATATGAAGATATAGGTATTCATGGTTTAATGGAATCAGTTTTGACAATGTACAACTTCACCAACATCTTTTCTTAGAACTGTGGCCCAAATCAATATTAATTCCTAGACCTTAACCTTCATATCACATGACCACGTGAAATAGCAAAATTCAGGTAACAAATAAGAATAAGGGAACAACTGTAACCCCGAAAGATCTGCAGTAAAAACTGAGATGATGTATGTTTATACACACTGACAAGTAATTTGCCAAGATATTAAAACAAGAAAAAAATAAAAACCTTTCTCCAAAGCTTTTACATATGAATGATTTCTATGCAAACCACATGCCTAGCAGATATTAAAAAGCAAACTCTGCTCCTGGAGTATTTCAAGCAAAACCAGCTTACTGCAAAAATAAAAATACAATCTTTCCTCAGTAAATATTTCTCCTAAAGTATTGCTATGTTGGGATAAGTAACTCAGTTGAGTTAGCATGTCTTTTAGTACACTATACTTTTAAAACTTAATAAAATATTTAGACATATATGCTAATATTGAAAAAAAACTAAAACAATTCAGACAGTAAAATCACAGGCATCATATATATTGATAAAAAGACACACACACACACACACACACACACACACACACCATTGTAGACCTTGAAATTTCAATGAAGGTCTGGGAAAATAATTATCTACCCTCTTTTAAACAACCATAAAAACTAAATTTAACTTAAAATGTACTTGTCAGTTTGTTCCAAAATCTGAACTTCTACTTTGCCCAAATACAATTAAGATTTAGGTCGGTTGAGGGAAAATTATTCTGCCTAAATATTTTGCAAAATTGAACTCCATTTTCATTATGTCTCAAACGCTTACTACTAATAAATAGCCAGGATGGATTACATTAGAAACAATTCTCTCAGGAATTTTAACCTGACACCAAGCTTTTGATTGACCACTCTTAGGAGTCTAAGACATGGAGAGAGATAAGTGACTTCTGCTTGTTCAGTAGAAGCTTAGTTATTAAATACATGCTGTTAAAGTTTACTAGTATTTCAAAATCTTTCTCTTCCCCATAGTTTTTGTCCCTCTCCCCCTTTATTCCTTTACACCTTATCAACCTGCAAGAAATCAAAAGAGGTATCCCCAATATCGAACACATTACCTTTGATTTAGTACAGATTTGGGTATTTAGGGGTGTTTTAGGTATAGATTTCAAATTCAAAATATTTTTCAAAATTTTACTTGACCCTAAGCTATGCTCAAAATAGCTAAAAGTTAATCAACCATGATTTTTTAATTTTATCCACCCCCCCCCCTTACTAACTTATCATCAGGAAACAAATGATGTGCAGACAAATACAGCTAGAAAAAAGGTTGCTTGGTTCAATCCAGGAACCACTCAGATGTCCCCTTTTCAGAATTTGCATGTAAATTCTGTAGGACAAAGTTCTTACATTCACTTTCAAGATCTCATCAACTCAATCCCATGCTTTCTGAAACGTTTTTATTTAAAATTCTGAATAGAGATTTGCACAAACAATTCAAAAGACGAACTTTATCTCAGCTAACTAAAATACTGAGCACCTAAAATCTCCTACTAGGTGGAGGAGTCAAGGTAATCAAGGCAAAATGTCTTCTCACAGAAGCAATGTACCTCAAGAGCTCTGTGTAATTCATCTTCAGTAAGATTTTTTTCTTTTGAAAATGCTCTTACCTACAACTCACTGTTCCCAGAATACACTCAAGCTGATTTAAGTTTGAGTGCACAGATTTACCAAGGTTTTAATAGGATCACTTCCTTAGTTTAGCCATTTAAGGCTGGTGGCTAAAAGAACATCTGCAAGTGATGTTTGAGGGATTCACCTGGCACAGGGGAAATTTGCAAAACGGGAAAGGGCCGCAGGGCCAAGCTTAGGGCTTGTGCAAATGTAAATCACCTACACACTGGCCCAGCTACCAAAACTAAGGTTCCATCAGAATAGGTGTCTAGGTGGCTAATTGATTTTCTGGAGGTGAGAATTAAAAACAAATGCTTACACTCATCACATACTATACAATTTCACTTGTCACTAAGAAAAGGGCACGTCTAATCCAGGGGGGGGGAAAGTCATTTTTCCTTCAAGGAAGGCAGTGGTTTGGAGTCATTTGCAGGGGATGGGATTGCAGAGAGGGGGAGGGGGAGGGGGCGTGGAATAAAGGAGTGCTAAATAGAGAGGCAGCGAGGGGGTTTGCACAGGGCCCCACACAGGCCACTGCGGAGAAGACGGGAGAAGAGGGGAAGATGTCTCACCGGGGGACAAAACCGAGTGCAAACCGGCTGGAAGAAAGAAGGTTCCCCCCGCCCCACTCCGCCCCAGAAGAAGAGCTGGGGTGCAGATATAAAGCTCTAGCGGCTGGTTACCTTGGGATACAGGGGAAAGGAACAAGGGGAATACAGACAGAGGGGAGAGGGAGGATGAGGCAGGGTCTCTGATAAGTGCGAACCAAGGATGAAGACAAACAGCGGGACTTGGGCCTCCCTGGGCCAAAAGGCGTGGCCAAGGTTCCAGATCAAAAGATGTTCTTTTTGAGACGCCAGGGGAAGTGCGCGGCAAACCCCTCCTTCAAGACCCCAGACCGGGCCCGTCTGAAGGGCCCACCTGCGAGGCACCTCGAGGGCGGAGCGCGCCCCACAGGGCTCCGGCCTCGCTCGCGGGGCCCTCCGCAGGGCGGCTGGCCAGGCCCCCGCCCCCATCCCCGCAGTGCTCTTACCTCCACACCTGCCCCATCTGCAGCAGGTGGATGACCGACTGCCAGATCCACACGGAGAGGCGGCACAGGCGCTGCGCCCCCGGAGTGGCCGAGCCCCCCGCGCCCGGGCCGCCGCGGGCCGCGTAGCCGGCCCCCATCATGGGGGGGCCCCGGCTGCTGAGCCCCTCCACGGCGCCCAGCCCGCCGCCCGTGTAGTCCTGCACGAACCAGCGGAAGCTCAGGCTCTGCACCAGCAGCGACGGCACCAACACGAAGAAGAGGGTCAGCCCGAAGTAGCCGTAGTCCCCCTTGCGGTAGTAGTCGAGGGCCAGCCACAGGTCGGTGCCCACGTCCCCGAAGAAGACCAGCAGCGCCAGCACGATCCACAGGCAGTCGAGCCACGGCCGCTCCACCTGCGGCGGCGGCGGCTGCGGCCGCGCGGCCGAAGGCGTCGGGGGGTGGCGGTCGGCGCCGGCGGCCGAGGGCGGTTGCAGCGGCTGGTCCCCCCCGTCGGCGGCGGCGCTGCGGCGCGGCTTCTTGCCCAGGAGGGAGCGCAGGCAGGCGGAGCGGCAGCCCCAGTAGCACGAGGAGGTGTTGCAGCAGTGGCAGATGTGCAGCGAGCTGCTCTCGCCGGGCTCGCTGCCGTCTCCGCCGCCGCCGCAGCCGCCTCCCCCGGGCTCCCCGTCCTCCTCGCCGCCGCTGCCCACCGCCTCGTCCAGGTTGTGCAGCTGGGCGAAGCCCACCCCCACGCCACCGCCATCGGATTTCGCCGCCATCTTGACTCTCTTCCCAGCTCCGGAGGTTGGGGGGGGAGGGATGGGTGGGGGGGGGGAAGAAGGCAGGGAACGGGGAGGGGGGGAAACGAATGGAGAGGAAGGGGGGCGGGGAGGAAGCGGGGGAGCAAACGAACGAGGGGGGAGTGGGCCAGGGAACCCCCTCCGCTTCCGGGTAGTTGGCGTCACTTCCGGGCGAGCCCCCCAATCACACGGCGCCCGCAGCTCCCCGGCCCTACCCTCCCGGCCAAGATGGCCGCCCTCCTATGCCTCAGCTGCTGGGCGGGGGGCCGGGGGGTTCTCCCCGCCAGGGCTCCCCTTCCCCTCTTCCGTTGACCCCGAAACCCATCAGGTTGACCCCTCGGCGTTTCTGAATCCTGCTGGGCCAAGTGAGGCGGTCCAAAGTGATCCCTGGAGGGGGCAGTGCCAGACGTTTTGGGGTCCCCTTCCTCAGCGTCGCAGCTCACAGCTTTCCTCTTGGAGAAACGCCCCCTAACACCCTCCCGGCTGCTGGCGGAGGGGCGGGACCTCTGAGGGAAGGGGCGGAGCTAGTGCAAAGCAGGTGATTACGTGTCACTTCCGGGAGATAGGATGACCTCATGTGTAGTTAGACACCCTCCCCCCCCCAATCAAAATGGCTGTGTCTCACCTCTTTGGCTGGTTTTTTTTTTTTTTTTCTTTTAAAAACACCTCTTACTCTTTTCTTCTTTTGAGGGTCTTTAGAAATTACATAAGTCAGTTTAGAGTCCCACACACAACTTACTGATTCTCACTTCTATTTAGATACCTCCTTCCACTTTTCCCTCTGTTGACCCCATGCTTTTCCTGTCACTGACAACTTTACCATCTTTTGTAATAAAGTTTCCACAATTCCCTTAGGAAATCTCCAGGCAAAATCCGGTTAAAATCAGCCTGATTGTGTCTTGAATGTTGGAGCAAAGATTGAATTGGCATAGTGTGACCTTGAGTGTATCATCTTCCCCATTGATGTATTTCTATCAACTTTTTTTTAAGTATGCAATTTTTTAAATTCTGTGACCTTAATTTGGAAAATTCAAAACTAGCCAGGGGTTAGGCTATACCAATTACTTTTTCAGATTATTTGAATGTGTGAAGATTATCTTTCAGAATTTTTTGGTGCTAAAGGCTCTGTCAGTAAACATGGCTTTAAATGAATGAAAATGTTATCAATGTGTTATATCATTAAAATAGGTGCAGGGTACACTACTTAATCTTAACTAACAAATTACTGAAGTGAAGCAGCACTGAATGGATTTGAATTACAATGATCTCCCAGTGAAAGTATATTTGAAGCCATACAGAGCAAGCTACACGGTAACAGTTGTTACTGATCAGGTGAAAGGAACATTTTGAAGTTAAAAACACAAAAAAAATTTAAACACTGCATTTTTCTCATGACCTTTCTAAATTTTTGTACTCATTTTTCTGATTCTGTCTACTTCCTCCTTCAGTAAAACTTTCTAATAATGCCAATAACTTTCTTTGAAATGCTGAGGACAAATTAGGTAATATTTATATGGATGGCATTGAGGTTCTGTGGAAGAAAAGTACTTTTGAAATTTTCTATGATATCATTTTGATGTCTATGATATTTAACTCTATAGCAATTAGTTAAGTTTTGGGAGTGGTGGGGAAAGATGAGGATTCCACATTTCAGGACATAACTTTTCATGAGTATTTGTGCCAAGGTAAATAAAACCTGTAAAGACTTTACAGAAAGTACCCATAGAGAATTTGTACACCAGTCATTTGTTTTGCGGGGGGTTGGGGGCGTGAGGGGGAGGAATAATTCCAAAATCTTCTTTTGGAAACAAGTCACATAGCTGTACCCTTTTATTTCATACTATGATTTAAGCCTCTTGTTACTATGGTAGTAAAACTTATAGCCAGCAGGTAAGGATTATTTCTGCATACAGATGGGATTCTGTTTCTTTCTTTGCTGAATTTGAATTAATAATGCCTGAGAACAATGGCATAAACATCCAGTAGGATTGCTCAGGTTTGCATCCCAGTTCCACTAAAATAATGTGAATGATGTGAATAAGAGAATTAACTTCTTTAAACCTCATATCCTATGTTATGTAGTGGAAATAGTAATAGGGCTTTCTTTGAAAAGTTGTTGGGCAAATTAAAGGTGGTAGTCCATTCAAAGCTCTCAACATGATACCTAATAGATAGTAATAGAGAGTAAGCACTAAATAAATGGTAACTGTCATTATTATTGTTATGATTATTATCACTATTGTTGCTATTATGTTTGCATAGTACTAACATATAGTTAATTAAATTCTATCATTTAGATTGGTATCTCTAACAAATGCAAGTATTTTTAAATACATCTAGGAAATAGGTACAATGAATTTGTATCTTAAAATATATTTCCTCTCTTTAAGCAGCAATGGCATATTCCTATTTCTCTGTGCCCTAAAAGAACATAATCTACTACTGAAACTAGCTAAGTAAGTTACACTCACTATATAAGGCTGACAAATGAGATTGAGTCAAAAGTGCTTTCACAATTGAAGTTTCAAGTAGATTTATAGGATTCACAGACTCAAATGATTTCAACTTTACATTTGCTGTTTCAACAATTTTATCATTCTGCATTATTTGGAAGCAATACACTGTAGAACCCAGGAGATTCTAAAATTAAAATATCTTACAATGATAATACAGCTATCATGAGACTCACTGAAAGGTTAACATAAATTTGGACTTTGTGATGATCGGTACTTTTTTTTTTTACCTGGAGTTTGGGGGCAATTAGGTGTTCCAAGTAAGTTCACCACTTAGCACAGTACTGAATTCATCATGAGCACTCAAAAATATTGGTTAAATGAGTGAATTAATTAAATTCACTTTCTAGATAACTGAAATTTACCCTTTCAAACTGTATTTTATATTTTGTGATGTAAATCTTCATAAAACTCATTGATGTATAACAGAAATACCTCTATTCTTTATTAAATGAGGGATGTGGGGAAATTAATAAAAAAGAAATTCATTACCCTAAGGTCTACTCTCTTAACAGCACACCAGTTAACCCTTTTCTGATGACTTGACCTTAAGGTAGTCTCATGCTAAGAGATTCTGACTATCTATGGGCCTACTAAGGAGCCACCCTAGGCCTAGTAGACACTGTTGTTGTTGTTTACAAATAACACTTTTTTTTTTTTAATCTCTGCTT
Source organism: Tadarida brasiliensis (assembly GCA_030848825.1). Taxonomy (NCBI): domain Eukaryota; kingdom Metazoa; phylum Chordata; class Mammalia; order Chiroptera; family Molossidae; genus Tadarida; species Tadarida brasiliensis. The sequence continues at coordinate 40,751,783 of CM061259.1, read as the reverse complement.
TTCATAATTCAGTCAGGTAACAACTTGGGCCCCTATTATTTCCACTCAGATATAGGCTGGGGAGCCAAACCACAAAGCATGTTGGCATTACATGTAAAATAATAGTGAGTAGGTTTCTAGAGTATCTTCTATGAGTAAAATAAGACAAATTCAATATATGGAAATTGTGGCATACACTTTGGCTGTTTAGAGAAACCTTTGGGTTTTTCTTCCCAATTCTCTGCTATATTCAGAAGGTCAAAGAGGGAAAAGTTAGTGTTGTATGCTATTATGTATTAGACACTGTCCCAAATATTCCATTTAATATTACAACAGTCCCAAAAGCATGGAGATTAGTATCCCCATGTTAATTGTCTAGAAAACAGTCTTGAGTCTACCAAATGACTTTGCCAGAGTCACACCCATGGGAGGTAGGGTGGCCATGGATTAGAATCCTAGCAGGTTTAATTCCAAAGCCTAAACCAGGCAGTTACTGGCCCCTGGCAATGAAGTCAGTGTTACTGTATTAGTCACTGGAGGGACCCAATTGTGATGCTGATACACATCTAGGAGACAGAAAACTTGAATTCCAACATAGAGATTTGTCCCAGCCAAAGCATTTCAAAGGTGCTTCCTCATACGTTCTCCACAAGATTTTCCTAATTTGAGCCTGAGTAAAACCTCAAAACCACCATGTGATGTCATCCTTATCAATTTGAATCCTTGTATCTTACTGTCTTCTATAGAAATATGACTTCTTTGAGCACTGCAGAGTAAGCTCAGAGAACCCATTATCTCTTGAAGCTCCATCTCTGTATTTGATGTTAAGAACTGAAATTTCAGCGAGCACTCATACACTCCTGCTGGTGTTACAAAATGGTACAGTTTCTATTGAAGGAATTTTTGAACTCTGTCAAAATTAAAAATGCAATCACCCTCTAAGACAGCAATCCCTCTTATAGGAGTTTATAAGTATGCACATGTCAAAAGTTACCTGTGGTCAAGGTTATTCATGTAGCATTGTTTATAATAAAAAGGGGAAAATGAAGGAGAAAAGAAATCAAGTGTCAATCCAAGGGGAAACTAGTTGATGGAATACCATGCAGTGATATTGAAAATGTATAGTTTTCTTTTTAATGATATAGAAAGAGTCGCAGGATACTTTGTCACACAAAAAGAGCAAAGTGCAAAAACAATAGAGCATTTTCTGTAAGAAAGGGGAAGGTTAAGGTTATCTATTCCTATTTGCTTGTATTTGCATAAACAACTCAAGAATGATGCGCAAGAAACAAAGTGATTACCTATAGAGTGGTGGTAGTGGTGGGGAGAAATGGTGTGAACAGGGGCAGGGATGGGAGAAAAACAACAAATGTTTGGAGGAGGGTTTTTTTGGTGGTGAAGGGGAATGTGCACACATGAGGGGTGCAGGGATAGGTAGGAATGAAGGGATAGGCACATCTGTATTTCTCTCTGGACAGTAACACCACTAGGAAGTAGTTCATAAAGGCTTTTTTCTCTCTTAAGAACTTTGACACCTATAAATTAAACCCTTCTTGAACTTCATTGTATTTTTATCCACCAAACTAAGTAAAGATAATGAGCTCCACGAGTTAATTCCCCAAAGAGCAGAATACAGTAAATTCATCATCCATACACATAAATTATGTGAAATCAACTATTCATGCTCAACCAAAAGAAAATGAAGAGCAAGCAATAACAAATCAAATCATACAGGCCATTTCAGAGAAGGAGCCTACGTGCCTCTTTTTTGTTTTTTTAAATCACAATAGGTTAAGCCTTGTATTTAAATCACAGCTCTGTCATTAACTAGCTGTAGGATTTTGAGCAAGGTATTTTCTTATTTAAGCCTCAGTTCCTCAACCATAAAAATGAAGAGAATACACTTTGTCTCAGTGTGATGTGTGGTGGTTTAATGAAATGTGTATGAAAAGTACCTACTACTGAATAAGTGGTCGATGCTGGCCCTTCCCTGCCTCATGTTGCCAGATCTTTATGAAAGTCTTCCCCATTCCATGCCCCTGGTCCATTAATTTATACCACGTTTCCTGTTTTTCCAGCACTGTGTGGTTAAGTACCTGTGTAGGCTTCTTGTGAACTTTGCCTTTCAAACTGGAAATTGTGTGATGATACACAGCCTGGAGTCTGAATTCCCTAAACAGCCCCTTACTATGTCACCTGAGCAAGCTACTGCAACTCTCAGGTTTATTTTTCTGATGTGTAACACAGTGAGCATACTGTCCCCAACACAAGCTTATTGTGATATCAATGCCTGGTGTACAGTAGATGCTAAGTAAATCTTAGTCCTCCCTCCCTAGTCACTCCCTATACTGGTTTCCTAGGGCTGCTGTAAACAAATCACCACAAACTCAGTGCCCTAAAGCAACACAAATTTATTAGCTCACAGTTCTGGAGGTTAAAGGTCCAAAATGGGTCTCAGTGGGAGTCAAGGTGTCAGCAGCGCCATGTTTCTTCTGGAGGCTTCAGGGGAGGGTTCTTTTCCTTTTCTAGATCTATAGGCTGCCTTCATTCCTTGGCTCATGTTCCTCTTCCATCTTCAAAGCCAGCAGTTGCTTCACCTCTGCTTCTGTCATCACATCTCTTCTTGTATCTCTGATGCTCCTTTCTCCCTGTTTGCCTTATAAAAATCCACCAAGATCATCTAATCTCCCCAACTCAAAATACTTATTTTAAATACATCTGCAATTTCTTTTGCCATGTAAGCTAACATATTCACAGATTCCAAGGATTAGGATGTGGCCATATTTAGGGGCTGTTATTCCGCCTACTACTCTCTATAACTCCTTCCTGATGGGCAAACTTGAGCTCATCATCCCTGGCCTTCAAATTGACTGTGTCCTCCAATTTTCTTACTGCTGTGATACCAGCCTCACTTGTTCATCCCAGACCTCTAGCTGATGACTCACTCACAAACTCCAAGACCAGTGAGCCAGAATGAATTTAAAGAGCATTTTGTGCCCTGGCCTGTTTGGCTCAGAGGTTAGAGCATCGGCCTGTAGACCAATGGGTTGCGAGTTCGATTCCGGCCAAGGGCACATACCTTGGTTGCAGTGTCCCTGGTCCTGGTCGGGTCGTGTGAAAGGCAGCCAGTCGATGTGGCTCTATCACATCGATGTTTCTCTCTGTCTCTCTCTCTCTCCCTACCTCCCGCTCTATCTGATGATAAATAGAAAAGTATCCTTGGGTGAGGAATAAAAAAAAGGGGGGGGGGCATTTTGTGTACAAGTCCTGTGTTACAGACGAGGAAGAGGAAGCTGAGCATAGAAGACATTTATTTAAAGTTACACTAGTTCACATTAACTCAAGGATTCGGGCTTAAATTTCTTGATATTCAGGCCAGGACATTTAATACTACATAATGTGAATTATGCTGATTCACATACTTTATAAAGTTGCATAGATCATTCATTTCAGCTTTTGCTATCTCTTCATTTCTATTTCTTAATGACAGGAACACTGAGCTTAAATAATAAAAGGCAAAAAGTAGTTTGACTTCCAATGACACCATTTACCAGTTCTATGACTTTAGACAAATCTGAATTGAATCTCAGTTCTCAGGTAGAATAAGAATATTAATATCTGCCCTACCTCTCTCCATGACTTGTGAGAACCTGTAGGTTTATTGGGTGCTTTATAAGTCATAAAGAAATGCAAAAAAATATAAGGAACTGATTTTATCCCAGTTGAGGCCTCCTACCTAATCTCCCTGACTTTATTTCCCATCTAGCCTGCTTACCATCATCAGACTAATAAACCTAAAATGCTATCATACTAGTGTGAGAACACATAATGGCTCACTATTGCCTATAGTACAAAATCCAACTGTACCCCTCAGTTTTCAGATCTTCTATAATCTTGTTCCCAAACTACATGGACAAAATTAATTTTCACTGTTGGCTAGAACACACCCATATTAGGAAAATACCCTCACTGTCCACACATATCCAGCTCATTCCTGTACTGAGCTTCTGATCTTGCTTTTTATTCATTCACAGAGTCTTTTCTCTTTGTCTGTTATTCAATTTAAAATTCAAATCAATAAACTTTTAATGAAGGCCTACTATGAAGAAGGTGTCATAGTAGCAATGGCTCAAAAATTACTCTCATCTTTCAATACCTGTTTCAAATCCCACCTGCTTCAGCAAAAATGTCCTTCATGACTCCAACACAGAATGATAACATCTTCTGAAATCCGGTAGCATTTAGAATCTCTACCACACATTATAATTTATTTATATGCAGTCTTGCATTATCTTAGTTTATGTAATGTTCCTTTGAGCCATAAGGAACCATCATTTTATTTTATTTTTTATTTTAAAAAATAAGAATCTGAGATATTTATTCAAGCAATATTTATTGAGTATTACAATGTATTAAGCACATTACCCAAGGAATCCAGTAGCGAGCAAAGCAAAGTCTCTGGAACTCCAAAAGAAGGGGGTAGCCCTGGCCAGTATGGCTCAGTGGATTGAGCATCATCCCGTGGACTGAGAGGTCCAGGTTCAATTCCCAGTCAGTGCAAATGCCCAGGTTTTAGGCTCCATCCCCTGTAGGAGGCATGCAGGAGGCAGCCCATTGATGTTTCTCTCTCATATGGATATTTCTCTCCCTCTCCTTTCTGCTTTCTCTAAAAATCAATAAAAAAAAACAATTTTAAGGGGGGGATGATATAACAAGTGCAGAGGGAGCCACATGGAAGAGAGGGGGACTCCTTAATGTATCTACAAGTGTGAAAAGAGAGGAGGGTGGTAAGTGTAGACTGGGACTAATTTTTGAAGACCCATAAATGTCAGGCTTAAGACTTTGAAGTTGATCCTATAGGCAGTGGGAAATCAGAGAAGTGACTAAATCAAGTTTTCATTTTAGACAAATAACTTTGATGGCAGTGTAGAAGTTAGAGCAAAAGTTGACAACAAGTGGGTGTCCTAAACTGACTAATTAATTGGCGTCTGTATAAACCAGAATATTTTTGTTCAACATTCATTAGTGGAGACAGGGAGAAATTAATATTCTTTTGAAGAAAATCATACTCTGAAACAGATGAAATTTTCCTAGCCCAAACAGATGAAATTTTCTTTTTAAAAATTTCCCTTCATTTATATAGTTCTCTTTTGCACATAGTTCTATTTTATGATTTTCTAAACTAAAGCACTTTGGGGAAACATATTAAAGGATTTAAAATTTAGATACTAAAATTAGTCACTCCTTCCAAATAGTCAGCACTACACAAAGCATTATCTGGTTTTAAATTTTCAGCAGAATGCCAACTTTCAGTTAATTATAATCACACATAATCTTTGGAAAGAAATTTTAACAAACTGTATCTTCCTGTGTAGTATTTTTTTTTTTCCTGCTCCAAAGCACTTTCTACTTAGGCATATATAGAGACAGCTAGTAAGATGACCCTTAGTGATGCCCCTCCAGGTGTTCACATTTTGGTGTAATCCCTTCCCTTTGAATGTGGAGAAAATGTGACTTGATTCTAACCCACAGAATATGGAGGAGTTGACATGATGTCTCTCTCCTGGATTACATTGCATTATTTAAGGCTCCATGTTAGCAAGCTGGAACTGGAGTCTCTCCTCACCAGCTGGATGATACCAACAGCCTCATTGAAGAGGCCCATGTGGTAAGGTGACTCCCTAGGACTGGGGAACAATCTCCTACCAATAATGAGCAGGAAGCTGGGAACTTCCATGATATAACCACAAGGGAGTGAGTTCTGCCAACGACCTGAATGAGCTTGGTAGTGGAGTCTTCCCCATTCGAGCCTCCAGTTGAGAACCCAGTCCAATAAAAACCTTAATCACAGCTACCTGAGAGCTGAGCAGAGAACCCAGCCAAACTGTGCCTGAACCTGTGCGCCACAGAAACTGTGAAATAATGAATGTGTATTGTTCTAAGTGCTCAGTTTATGGTAATTTATTATGGAACAATAGAAAACCAAATACTGCATATAAACAGAATCTATTTGCATTATGCTAATTATTTAGAGTTGTATGAATATTCAGTTACTTGGCACCATATTTCTAACTGATTCAAATATTTTCGTGCCTCTTATAGACTGAATCCCTCCACCCATAGCTGCCCTACCCCTTCATCCAGTTGTTGCTTCAACTTTGGGTGAAAGAGGAGACAGAGAGACAAATGAGGGGACTCTGTCATAGTCTAAATGAGCTCCTCAGGGTCTGGGCCACAGCAGTGGCATCTGGGAAAAAGAGGCAACAGATGCAAGAAACAACTCAGAGTCTTATTTTATATTTTGACAAAAGCATTACCCTGTGCATCCATAGTACTGTACAGTCATAATTTATGCTCATAATAATGATCCTAAGGCAGAATTGGTAGACATCAGAACACTAAGTGAAATACAGGGGCTTCGAGAGTATTTTAATGTTCTATCTAGTTCTTCAGAGGTGGGTATAAAAGTATTAATTTTATTATTATGCTTTGTTATACAGGTTATTTTGTATATATTAGTGCACAATTTAAAATATAAATAAGCGCCCGGCCGGTGTGGCTCAGAGGTTGAGCATCAACTCATGAACCAAGAGGTCTCCGGTTCAATTCCCAGTCAGGGCACATGCCCAGGTTGTGGGCCAAATCCCCAGTGAGAGGCATGCAGGAGGCGGTCAATCAATGTTCTCTCTCATCGATGTTTCTATCTCTCTCTTCTTCTCTCTTCCTCTCTTTCTAAAAATCAATAAAGAAAAGAAAATTTAAAAAATAAATATATAAAATATAAATAAGCATTAAGATCAACCTAACGTACTTCTTAATTGTTCATCGATTTCCATTACCTACCAGAAAAGGACAGTGCTGTTTGAAGGAGTAGAATGTCAGTTAAACACAAACTCTGCTAACCAGAATATCACACTCCTTGAGGATATAAATCACTGAGATTGTTTTTGTCACCCACCCTTTGTAGCATAGGTATAATGAGAAAAGGAAAGAGTAGGAAGCAAAACAAACCAGGATAAGAGGACAGGAAAGGAAAAAGCAACTGAGAAATTTCTTTTTATACTGCTGAAAAGGGGAAGAGAAAGATCTGGGATGAAGAAAGGCCGAGCTTGGTGGGAGGAGCAGATAGGAGAGAAAACAGTATTATATTTAACAGAGACGTAAGTAATTTACACTGCATGCAAATTAGGTACTGTGAGGCTGAGTCAAGCACTGAGTGGGCTTTGGGGCCCACTCATGAGCTCTTTTAGACATGCAACTTGAGACACAGCAACCATGAAGTAACAGGCACAGCAACTGTCAGTAGCATTTTTCTGCTATATGCAGCCTAGAGCTTCTTTGTCATTGCAACATTTCCAACCAATGTTCACGGGGCAAAGTAATATGCTCAGTGCAGAGCTAGATACAACATTAAATAAGACACAGTCCTATCATCCAGGGACCCTCAGATTAGGAGAAGGGGGTCAGAAGAGAGGCATTTAGACTTTCTAAGGCAGGAATTCACATTGGTGGCCTTAGAGCTGATCTTGGGGCAGGCAGACATGTTTTATTGGGCCACTACTGTGTGTGTGTGTGTGTGTGTGTGTGTGTGTGTGTGTGTGAGAGAGAGAGAGAGAGAGAGAGAGAGAGAGAGAGAGAATCTGAAAGCCTTTAAGCACCCTCCATTCTGACCTAGTTCCCACCATTCCCAAAAGTCTTACCATGACAGCTCACACATTACCCAGCTGCTTGGTCCTTGAAGGCATTTGAATTTGCATCCCTCTGCATAAGCAGATAAATTTGGTTCTTGGGTTTTTATCATTCTTCTATCACCTTGTTACATAATAATGGCTAACATGATGATCTTCCTGACTAGATCAAATAAGTCCTTTTGAAACTAACGAGTGCCACCTCCAGTTGCTTTCTCTTTGCTAACACTGTGTTTGCTTTTGTTCCCAGAACTATGCACTAGACTGATAGTTTTAATGATTTTTCAAGAATAATCCCTAAATCCTTTTCTTGATCTGTGTGTTAGAGGATTATTTTCTGCCTAGACACATCACTGGACTGGCCTCCTTGCTCCCCAATTAATTATTAGTTTGTCTACATTAAATTACACTTGCCATCTGCTGATAAAATCACAAAACTCTTCAAGCCTTTTCCATAGCTTTCACTGTTCATTGCTGGTTCATTCTGTCTCCAAGCAGTTGAATCAGCTGCACACTGGGGGATGTGGTTTCTGATCCCTTCTCCCAAGTCTCTTCTCTATAGTGGAATTTTTTTTGTGAAAATTTCCTACAGGGTAAATATACATGTATATGTATATGTACATGTATATTTTATATATAATACATATGGTTTTTAACACTTAACACAAAAAATCAGTATAACTAAGCTTCCTGGAAAAAATAAAGAAGTAAGAAATGGACTAGGTGATTTCAAACAACTTCACAATGGGTCATAAAATAATGAGTTCTAAGAGAGATACATAAAAAAAAAAAAGAACAAATAATAAATAGTAGAAATAAAAAGAGATCCCTCAAAATATAGTGCAGAAAAATCAACATGAAACAAAACAGCATTGGTATTAAGTGTGAATCACAGAGCTCAAATTTAGGTGTGCAAGAAATAAGGCGTTGCCCAGCCAATGTGGCTCAGTGGTTGAGCATCAACCTATGTACCAAGAGGTCGCTGGTTCGATTCTGGTCAGGGCACATGCCCAGGTTGTGAGCCAAATCCCCAGTGGGGGGCATGTAGGAGGCAGCCAAGTGATGTTCTCTTTCATCAATGTTTCTCTTTCTCTCTCCCTCTCCCTTCCTCTCTCTCTAAAATCAAATAACGAAAGAAAAAAATTTTAAAGAAATAAGGTGTTATTTTCCATTAAACAATTGAATTTGTATTTCAAGCCCTAATCCTACAAGACTGGCAAGCTTTCTGCTTCAGTAACCCTGGGGTGGTCCTTCCCAGGATGTGATAAGGTTCTGAGGTCTCATGTAGGATCAATGCCTGTGTATGAGTTTGCTCAAGCTGCCATAACAAAGTGCCACAGACTGTGTGGCTTAAACAACAAAATTTATTTCCTCACAGTTCTGAAGGCTAAAAGTTCAAGATCAAGGTGGCAGCAAAGTTGGTTTTCCCTGAGGCCTCTCTCCTTGGCTTGTCTTTGCCCTGAGTGTTCACAGGTCTCCCCTCCACGTGTGTCTGTGTCCTCATCTCCTCTTATAGGGATACCAGAAAAACTAGATTAAGGCCTATCCATATGACCTCATTTTAACTTAATTACCTCTTTAAAGACCTTATCTCCAAATACAGTCACATTCTGAGGTACTGGGAATTAGGTTCCAACATATGAATTGAGCAGTGGGGAGCTCAACTCAGCCCATAACAGCCTCGAATGGGGGAACTTGTAGCCATCAACCAGTGTTCCACACAGAGATAAGAGCATTATCTCTGGCCATAAGGTCCCTGTCCATTCAGGCCAACTGCTTTCTGCTGTTACTTTTAAGCAGTGTTGGGGTACCAGGATGGGTTGATACAGCTAGGCTCCAGTGTAGTCCCACGTCCCGAGCACATCCTGCACCATTTGGGACCCACCGCCACCCTGCAGCCTAGAGCAGTGATTTTCAACCTTTTTCATCTTGTGGCACACATAAACTAATCACTAAAATTCTATGGCACACCAAAAAAAATTTTGCTTGCTGATTGGACCAAAAAAAAAAGTAAAATTTTGATTCATTCACATCGGACAACTATTGTTGTGTTGGCTGTTGTCATTTTTTTTTTGACAGTCTAAGGGAAAAGAAGTCAGTGCCCCTGACTATAGAGTCAGGTATTGCATGTTTTAAAAATTCTTGTGGCACACAGGTTGAAAGTTGCTGCCCTAGAGTAATGACAGAGTGACCTCTGCTGTTCCAACACCTCCAGTCCTCACTTCTGTCATCCAAATGGGAAATTTTTCTTTTCGGTTTTGGGAAGACCCTGCTAGACTCTATTTCCTGCCTGCCACTGCTTTCCCTAAGGTGATGAAGCATCTGCTTAAATTGAGAGAAACAAAATGTACAAAAAATTAATTAGGATCTCTCATTACTCTTTGGTTACACATGACTAATACATTTGTCCATGAGTGTTTGTGCTTTTTCCAATTCCAGTGTTCTAAGAGTCCCATTTCCTATTTTGTAATTATATGATTTTTTTCAATCAAGAATGGTAAGGTCTTTTAAAAATGGGATATATTGTTAACAAACATCATGACAACAAGTGTTGAGTACCGACATTAAACTTTACACTGGGGACACATGGAATATTTTTTGACCTTGGGGTATAAAACACAAAAAATGGAACCCAAACCAACACATGATAATTATTGTACCTGAATGTCCCTCTTTTAAAACATACATGTTTTGCCCTAGCTAGTGTAGCTCAGTTGGTTGGAGCTTTGCCCATACAACAAAAGGTGGTGAGTTCCATACTTGGTGGGGACGCATGTGGGAGGTGGCCGATCAATGTTGCGCTCTCTCTCTCTCTCTCTAAAAATCGATTTAAAATAAATAAAACACACATGTTTTCTGTTTTAAAAAGAGAGAGAGAGAGAGATACCTGTTCTTAGTTAAAAACTTAAAAAACATGAAGTGAAAATCATTTGTAACCCTACCATCTAGAATTGGCCCATTAAGTTTTAGATCTTTATGATACATTTTGACAGATTTCTTAACCAGTTGTCGCTCATTTGTTTATTCATCAATTGTGTGTTAGATGTTTACTATTTGTAAAGAAGTCCTTGTGCTGTTGATAACTCTCTCAATGCAGAATTTCTTACAACAGAGTTGGATAATGCCCTTTGGACCCCAGCTGAGGTTGTTCCAAAAAGCCTCAGATAATAGTGACTGGACAAATACCCAGCCTATGTCCCACCATGGGCAGATAACAGCAGCAAGTCTTAAACAACCTTCCCTCCCCAAGACGAATCTAGTAATCTTGCGGGGCTCAAGATGCTCTACTGTGAAGCTTCATATCCTGCATCCAATCATAAAAAAAAAAAAAAAAGAAATGTATCATGGACAGTAAGAGCAAGGACCCTGGACCCAGGCTGCCTGGGTTTAAATCCTGATTCTACCCCACATTTTACCTGTGTGACCTTGGACAAGTTACTTAGCCTCTCTGTGCCACAGTATCTTCAATTATAAAATGGGGATGACGATAACTACCTCGATGTAGGTGGTTGTAAGTATTAAATGAGTTGGTACATGTGAACTCTTAGAACAGTGTATGGCACATAGTAAGCACATGGTAAGTATTAGCTGTCATTTCATTTTAATTTTGAAATATTGTACCCTAAATGTTCTGAAACACACTTTTTGTCAAATGAGCATCACTCAAAATGATTACATTATCAATGGCATGAGCCAATTAGTTGACAAAGAGAAGGAAGACAAACCAGTAAATGGTTGATTACAGGCTGTAGTGTGCACTTTTTAACAATAATCAGTGGTGATAGCTGCATTCTGCTATGAGTAGATTGCCTGATTTAAAATCAACTACCTCCAGAGAGCACTTTCCCAAAGAAAAGAGACTTATTTCCCTTCCTCCTTTTTTCCTCTCCCACCTTCACACTCAGAAAAGCAGCCCCCAAGGTCTGCTAACTCTTGGAGAATTACAAGTTCACTTGGGAACAGGTGTAGCGAATGGCACCTGAGGCTTCCAAGATTCACTCTCCATCTTTCATGTCCATTTGTTTCACCAGTTTTATCCATGTGGTAGGAAATGTATGCACAGTTGTTCTCAAGTTTCACATCTTATAGTTTGTGCCAACAGAGAAATACTAATTGACCTCTTTTGCCCTGAGGCCAAAAATCCTAGCGCAAGAGCTCATGGGCTGTGCTTCCAGGTGCCCTCTCCTGGGCCAATCAATTATGGTTGGAGTGGAGGGCAGAACGAATCAGGTAAGAACATGGCAGGGCAGGCCCCAGGAAGGTTGGGTTTCTAAGAGAAAAGGAATGCTGGGCAGAAAATCCCGCACAAGTCCGGAACCAACACATGTATCATTTATCCCCACGGGTGGTTACCCAGCTGCAAAGAGCATCCATCTTTTCACTATTATAAAAAGAAATAATAAAATATACTCTTAACTTTACTTAAATGTGCCTAAAATTGCAGCCCAACTGACTTTTAAAATATTTATTTCAAACTCCAAAGATTCTGATTTCAGAAATGAAAGCTAGCATTTCCCAAAGGAGAGAAGAGTTAATATAACTGCTCTTTTTCTAGAGAATAGAAATAAGAACCAGAGCTCCTGGCATGTACATTAAAAAGTGTCTGATTAGGGATAAAGAGTTTGTGGATGTGATTTGTGGCTTAAAACAAAGAGGAGCTAGAAAGGAAAGTGTCCAGGGTAAGAAGGTTTTGCTTGTCTATTTATTTGCTTACTAGAAGCACAGACAGGAAAATTCACCTAAATTAAGAACTTACTCTGTACCAGGCATTGGGCCAGGAGTTTAACATGCATTATTATTTAATTTTTACCACCCTCCTAAAGACAAAAAGTTATCCTCATTGTGCCCACGAGGAAACCTAAATGCAGTGAATTTAAGTGATTTCCTCAAGTTAACAGCCAACAAGGGGTGAAGCTGAGATTTTAATTTGGGTTTATCTGCAAGTTGGCTGCAAGAATTTATGCTCGCTGCAGTATGCACACCCAGCAGACAAAGTAGAACATTGAGAGAAGGGGTCAGAGTTGGGTAGGAAATGGGATGGAGTCCTTAGTACCACTGCAGTTAATTTTTGACTTTGAAAACATAAACTATGAAGTTAATGAACTACACTTTAGCTACTTAGATTAATTTCATGAAGTTATCAGAATCACCTCTCCTATAGAATGGGAAAAGGAAGACAAGAGCATAGGAGTGAATTAACAGGGTAACTATAACAATTTATGCACCTGTTCAATAGCTCAGAAATTTTTCTGTTGCTTTAAAAAAATTGTTTTTCTTTATTGATTTTAAAGAGAGAGGAAGGGAGAGGGAGAGAGAGATAGAAACATCAATGAGAGAGAACATCAATTGGCTGCCCCCACTGGGGATTTGTCCCACAACTTGGGCATGTGCCCTGACCAGGAATAGAACTGGTGACCTCTTGGTGCATGGGTCGATGTTCAACCACTGAGCCAAACTGGCCGGGCTGCCTTTTTTTTTTTTTTTTTTTTTTTTTAAATGAAGCACAGAGTGAGTCAAGATATAAAGAATTATAGGATCCCTTAAGAATATGGTAAAGCCCAGCTGGTGTGGCTCAGTGGTTGAGCATCGTTCCATGGACTGAGAGGTCCCCTTTGATTCCCGATCAGGGCACATGCCCGGGTTTCTGGTTTGATCCCCAATAGGGGGCGTGCAGGAGGCAGCTGATCGATGGTTCTCTCTCACATGGATGTTTCTATCTCTCTCTCCCTTCCTCACTTTCTAAACCATCAATAAAAACATTTTTAAAAAGAATATGGTAAGTCCAGCCAGTGTGGCTCAGTGGTTGAGCATCAACTCATGCACCAAGAGGTTGCTGGTTTGACTCCCAGTCAGGACACATGCCCAGGTTGTGGGCCCGATCCCCAGTGAGGAGCATGCAGGAGGCAGCCAATCGATATTCTCTCTCATCGATGTTTCTATCTCTCTCTCCCTCTCACTTCCTCTCTCTCTAAAATCAATAAAGGAAAAAAAAAATTTTTTTAAGGAATATGGTAAGAATTTTTCAAGGTGTAAACACAGGTTTGGGTTAAGCCAGAAAGATTCCTTATCATCCAGGATTTTAGTATTTTACTGTTTAACATTTTCAAGGTACTTCAAAGTTTTAAGATAGTTCTATGAAAAATAAAACCATTATTGTTATCAATGCTCTTACTTAAAATTTTTAAAATATATGTGAAAACCATATGGAATTTAATAGTCCCTGGTTGAATTAATACTTTTTAAGGGTTTGTAATTATAAAAAGATTTTGAGGAAAATGTTTCATTAAAACATTTAAAATTAAACATTTGTTAAATGTTAACATTTTGTTCTTCTCTAGCAAGAAATAGTTAAGGGTGAAGTATTTGATTTCCTATGTTAAATAACTGCTTTACCAGGTTCTATCATTTTTTTCAGTCCATGTTTTAAAATCTCAAAACAATAGTACATAATAGAATGTCAATTTTTTTTCCATTATAGTAACATAAAATATCAGTTGCCACCACCTCCTCAGTAACTCAAGTACTATTGAAACATATCACATAATGTAAGGATTTGATTTGAGCACCACTCCAGAGATAGAATGATGTTGGATCCCCTCCTGTTCAGCCTTGATCCATGCCCTTAACCCTTCTGGGCCTCAGTTTCATTACATAAAAAATAATCTTGTCCCCTACTTAGTCTTAAAGTTATTAGGAAGATGAGGTGGAATGATCAAGGACTGCCTTATTCATCTCTACTGCTGCCCCCAGAGAGCTTGGTCTACAGGGTGTACTCAGTGGGTATTCACTGAATGCTTGAAGGGTGCACTGAAGAAGGAAATCCATCTGAGGAGTCTAAAAATAAAATCAAGCATCTGTGAACCTCGGGGCCCCACCATTAAACTTTTACTACCACCTGGAAACAGTGCATGCGTTTGTGTACTTCCTATCAACAGCTATGGATTCACAGTAGAAGAAAAGAAACTCATAATCCAAGAACGTACATGTAAAATAAACTTAATTTAAAGACTTTTAAAAGGGTTGAAAATTAACTTTTATTCATCCACTTTTTAATTTCAAAACAGAAATAAAATTGAGTAAAAGCTATGAATAATTAAAATAAACTTCAGTTTAATATTAAATTCACTTAAGGAAGACAGGGAAAGAAAGGAACAGGGAAAAGAAAAGGAAAGATAAAGCCCTCTGGTAATGCTCCCCTCACCCTAAGGGGCAAAGATCTACCTCACTGTCTGAAAGTGCTATGAAAATGCCTGCCTTCAATGTGTAAGATATGTATGCATTGCCTGAAATTGTGACAAAAAGTTGGGGGAAGGGTTTCAATTCCTACTTTGGAAGGAGAGGCAATCCTGAAATCACTTCTCCTAATCTTCAATGGGGGAAAGGGAAACAACCTCACACTTTGGTACTTTGGAAGGAAAGTGGGCCCTGACACTTCTCATTTTATTAAAAACAAACAAACAAACTCATGAATAATTAAGACAATCATCTTTGTGGCTACCAAGCATATTACTTTCAAAGATTCACTGATCATTGCATTAAGGCAAAAATGTGCCCCATGACCAAAAGAAATTAAGCTAAAATTTGGGCATCCTTATGTCTCTTTTCATCCATCTTCACCCTCCAGAATTGTTATCAAACATAGGTCTCTCATACCACCCTTTCAAAAAACGTCCTAATGCTTTCAGGATGATCTCCTCCTCCTCTTCCACCACCACCATCATCTTCACATTGCTGCCCCAGTTTACCTTTCCAGTGTCTCCTCTTAGCCACGTTAGACTATTCTTCAAACAAGCTACGTGCATGTCTCTGTGCTTTTGTCACTTTCGTTATTCTGTTTGCCTAGAAAAGCATCTACTCCTTCTTCAAAGTCCAGGGTAATTTGGATCTCTAACAGCTATTCTCAACCCTACATGCACTAAAATCAACTGAGGAGCTTTTAAAAAATACTACTGCCCAGGCCCCACCCCCACAGAGAGCCTGATTTAATTGTTTGTTTGAAATGTGCAGCCAGGATTGAGAACAACTCATCTATACATTTTTGTGACCCTTTTCTTCTCTGTGTAGGAAGAATCCTTCCTTCATATGACATTCCAGAGCTTTCTCTACATATTCCCATCCTACTGTGTAGCACAAAGTATTGGAGTTCTCATTACTCTCAATCTACTCATGGGTCAGACCTAAGCTCTCCTGGGACTGGAATCTTATTTTTCATCATTCTTTGTAGCCCATGTCAGAATCACCTGGAGAGCTTTTCCCAATAGACATCAAACCCCGAGAGAGTCTATCTGGAATCTTGAGAGGTAGGTGTGAGAGCAGGGTGGTGTAGAGGATGAGGTTTTTGTCTTTTCAATAAGTTCTTAGGTGACTCTGATTGTCAGCATCCAACATACATCCTCCCACCCCAGCTACTGATCTGAAGACAAGTGTGGCTCCTTTCTGTCTTCCTTGGAGTTCGTTCTGTTACAAAGTCCTATCATCTCTCCCTCCAAAATGTCTCCCAGTTGCATGGCCGTTTCCCCCTCTTTCTTGGCATGGTGTGCTATAAGAGCACATCTCTCTCGAGTGTTCTGCTTCTGTCATACCCCTTCTCAAACTTGTGCAGGCTTCTAATTGCTTCTTGAGTCAAATTTAAACTAATCATGGTCTTTGAGATTTTCCACTAATTTACCAAAGAACCCTCTCTTGCCACCACTCTGGGTTCATTGTATCTTCATATTAGCAAAATGCTATCTTCCCTCCAGCCTCTATAACTCTCCATATTCCATTCTTCCATGTGAAAATAAGGCTGGTTCCCCCTCTCTTCCACCAAATTATACCATAGTTTCCAAGCAAAAAGCAAAAACAAAAACGAAGACAAAATTTGTTTAAAAATCACTGCTTAAATCTCTGTAAAGCTTTTCCTCACCACTTCTAACATTTAAAAAAATTATTGAGTATGCATCTTTGTTATTTTTCTTGGTCATTTTTCTTTTTATTTTGGTATGTTTCTTTTTGGTGTGTTTGTTGGAACAATAAAGATATTTTAAGTGAGAGACTTTACTAGCTTTTTTCCCTCAGATTTTTCGCCTTGGGGAAACTCATTGTTCCTATCTATGAAATGGGGATAATCATGGTAAGTTCACCTGCTTACCTGAATTCCGTGCTGTAAGATCACAGAAAATAAAGCACATGGAATGTGCTTTGTGAGTTCAAACTTGCTTTACAAATACAAGGCAGTCACTATTACTGTCACTATTATCTGCCACCCAAATTCATTTCAATAGTTCTACACAGAGCTCTATACCAACAAAAGCCTTACTTGGGAACATTTTAAGCTATTTTACAAGGAAGATGATACAAAATGTTTTCTACCTTCATTACATTATTATTCTGATGGTACTTATTTAGTTCCATGTTTTCCACATGCTTCAAGTTATTTGCAGTTCTTTATGTGTCCTTCCAAAACTAAGTTCAAAAGTCAGCAGCAGAAGCCACTTGAAGCCACAGCAAGGAACTGAATGTAGACCAGGGTCTCCCAGAAGGACAAGTGCATTGTGGAAATAAGAATCCAGAATATATGCTCCGTTCTCCTTGGGATCTTTCTCAGCAGTGGTTCTGCTTCTGAAGCAACTTGGGAGCCCCAAAAGAAAAACACCGCATGCAGTAGCCAGCCTCCCACCCCCATCTTCCCTTCAGCTCTGCCTAAGCAAGTCACAATAATATTTGGAATTGGCAAAGCAACTTCTTTCCAGGGCATTCATAGCACTAAGACATTCCTCATTAATGCACACGGCACTCCTGTGGAGGAGGTGGGTGGCAAGCGATTTCAAATCCTTTTCTCTTTTTTTTCTATACCTACCAAAGAGTCTTTGCTTTCAATAGCTGACACAAATGAGTGAACCGTTTTGGTTAAAAGATTATGATTCACTCATCACCCCCCATTAACACCATTAAAACAACCTTTGTCCTTCTTAAAATCTGTGCAGCCAAGTGTGTGCAGAGTTTAAAAAGAACATAAAAACTGCCCTGGACGTCTGTGTGTGAGACCGGGCATTAGATGCCATGTCTTTTGTCTGGCTTCGGAAAACTCCCATAGGACAAATAGGATTAAATGTGACACTTCTCATTGTCTGGCAGCCTCCTAAGACTCACCCCTTTTCACAACCTTTTATCTCCGCATGCAGCCCTCTAGCTCTCTGCCCTAGCCCTCATGGCGACCATCCAGAAATTCCTCTGTCTTCCTCACCCTCTTGCCCCACCCAGGCAAGAATTAATGGCTTTCCTTAGATAAGAGAGGTCAAACAAAACAGAAGTCAAACCATCAAACTTGGGGCACCCCTAGGCTTCCGATTCCTGTATCCATGCTGGAGGCCCAGAGCCTTCACGATGGTCCTCCCAGAATTTCCTCCATGACAACTCTTCTGGGACTTGGAGCAAGTGCAACACAACACGTTCTGGGATTTTTCTGAATCCTCCAACACAACATCTACTCTGCTAAATAACTATATTTACTAATGGACAGTTTGAAGTTCACCACACGGGAGAATAGACGGGGAGACAGGAACTAGCATTGAGCAAGCACCCACTATACGCCAAGCACCATGCTAAGTATTGTAATGTCATGTCACCGTCACAATAGCCTGTAAAGGAGGTATTATTATCCCTGCTTTCTGTTTCACTCACCAAAACCCCAGTGGCTTAACACCACAAAGGTTTAGTTCTCACTTTCTAAACATATTCATTATACCTTTGCTCCACGTGGTCACTCAGGCACCCAGTTGATGGAGGTGTTGCCATTCCATAGCTGCACCATCTGGACCCATGGCCATCTTGGCCACCAGGGTAAAAGAAGAAAGCCTGGAGGGTCATGCACAGGCTTTTCATTGCCTTAGTAGAATTGCTTTTGGTCACATTCCATTGGTTAAATACATACATGACTCCACCTAACTCATTGCAAGGGGACAGGGAGATGCCTGAAAGCAGATGGAATGTTCCGTGAGTAGCTGTGATCGTGCCAGGGAGCTTGAAATATAAATGCCAGTAGTTATGCTAGTGTATCTTTAAATATACATATCACATTTGTAATGGTCGCATAAAGCCCCACTGCATGACTGTACCATACCAGACTCATCTGGGCCTCTAGTTGGGGACATTTAAATTGTTTTCCATCCATTAACATTCTTTGAAAACTTAATTATGTGCAGGGTGCAGTAGGTAAGGGACCAAGAGGGTGTTTACAGATTCAGAGGGAAAGTCAGACACATTTATAAATAAATGTCATTTTAATAAAAGGCAGATTTTGATGAATGGAACAGGAAAACTACCAAGTCCTTTGGGAATGCAAAGGAAGCAATCATTTCCTGCCAAGGTGCTAGGAAAGGACTTAGAGGGGATTTATCCGTTTCGATTGGACTTTCAAGATTGATTACTATTTTCCAAAGGGTAAAGTAGGGGAGGGCGCAAAGGCCCTCAGGCAGGAAAGCTCAGGAGGTGTTTAGGCCACAGTAACCTTCTGCTATGTGGCTTAGGCAAGGGTGCAGGCGGGGAAGGCAGGAAAGATGAGGCCAAAAAACATGTTGGATTCAGACAGAACAGGAGAGTAGTGAGTGCTTTGGGAGTGTGGATCTGGGGAAATGGGGAGCCACCCACTGAGCACCGGGATGCTATGGTGAGACCTACCTAGACCCTCCTAGAAACAGCAGCCATCAGAGTATTAACTAATGTTGTTTTTTTTTCTCTTCTTCCCTTTGGGAATTTCTGGTCTTCATGAACATATTTATTTTCCTTCTATCCCGGGGTTTGTAATCAAACATCAATTTAATCTGCCTAGACACACACACCACAGAATCAAAGTTTCTCTTTTATCCAAAGAAGGCATTCAGGCAGTCACACTCCTTTAGCTTTTTGGGTGTTTCTTCTTATCCTCTTTGAAATAAACATTCTTGTAAAAGATTGCAACTTCAGAATAAAGATCAAGGAACAGAGCCCCATACTGTAGTTTGGTTCTAGCATATTGAATTCGGCTATGCTAAGTTTGGACCCCCCAGTTTACCAGCTACCGGCCATGTGTTTCTGCCAAGTCACTGAGCCTCTCTGTATTTTAGTTTCTTGATTTAGCAGGAAACAATATTTATTGATTATATTTTCCTTCTTTGAGCCAATATTGATGAAGTACCTTCTATGAGCCAGGAAATGTGCTGATCATTGATGACCTTAGTAAAAGCATTTTATCTTCTTCTGAAGAAAGGAGGCAGGGAGGGAAATGAATGAATATTAAGTACACACCTACTGTGTGCTAGCACATGTCCTCGATGTTGTACATGTGCTGTGTCAATTACTTATGACACGTCACCCACGAGAGAGGTGTTTCCCCTCTTCCACAATGAGGAAGAGGAGGACACCCACGGTAACTTGCACAGTGGCATTTGGCTGGTGAGTGGCAGACCCAAGTTGGGAGTCCTGCACACTGCTGGGTGCCAATTCTACTCCACCATGGCATGGGGTGCTGGGAGCGGAAGCTCATATTTGCCACACAGAGTTTTTACTTCTCAGAGCTATCACTGCACCTCTGGGTACCCATGTCAGGTCAGAAAGAGGCATTTGTTGGCTCTTCTGACATACTTTTCTGGAATGCATTCAGCTGTGATGAATCAATCCCAAAGTTCTGAGCTCTAGGCTGTTCCCCAACCTCCAGATACCCCTGCCCACCCAGCCAGACTGCTTCTACTGACATCACTGTCGTGGGAGGATCCCTCTGAATCACCGTTTGGTCACTCCCTCTTAATTGCTCACAATTACCCAAGTTCCTGGACCTACAATAAGAAAGGAAAAGGGTAGCATTTTCTAAGACATATGTGTTTAGTGTTGCTGGCAGATTTGTAAACTTATTAGTGCCTCTCCATACCATATAATTAAGATCGAATTATCCAAGAGTTTTAAATAGTGCCTGCTGCTATTGTGCTGCTGAAAATTCTAAGGAATAGATATTTGCCTTTTTTTTTTTTTTACATTTACAGTTCACCTCTCCCCGATTTTCTCTGAAATTCTCTCGGAAGAGGCCAGAGGACCGCTGGTTTTTGCTGGACTGCTGAAAAAGGCTCACCACACTGCAGTGCTTTGCGTTTAGAAATGTTGCCACATCAGAAGCACAGGTGCACATTCTAAGACATCTGCTGTGGCATCTTCTAGAAGGGCCTGCAGTGCCAGGCAGGTGTGTCAAGGCCGACGCTCAGATGCTAGGCCCACGTCTTGATGAGACTTGACCAAAAATGGCTCAAGGCTGCTACATCTGAAGGAGAGTGGTATACAGCTGTGTAAGTTACCAATATCTGGTGCCATGAATGAACAGATAAACACAAGAATATATGCACCGTGGGAGCCTAAAGAGAAAGATGGGACAGAAAAGGGGTAACGCAGGCACTTGTATGAAGCACCCAATCCAAGACACTGTTCTGGGCTTGTCCTGTCCCTGAGAGAGGTGAAAGCATAGTGGGAAGGCAGAACAGAAAGGCAAGGAAGACATGCCAGCGTGGTGAGTGATGAATGCCTGTAGGCAGAGGGTGCTAGGGTGTATGGGTGAGTGGGAGAGTAGGAAGGGTTTCCATGGGTGGGGAGCTAAGGGGTCTTGAACACTACTAGGAGTTAAGCCAGACAGATGGGAAAGATATCCCAGAGAGAAGACACAGCATAAGCAAAGCCTCAAAGGCAGAAGAGAGAGGATCGGTGAATAGATTTGCTTGGTGTGAGGCCTTATGTGGCTCCTAAAACAAAGGTTAAAATGCTGATTTTAAGTAGAAGAAAAATATGAGCAGATTTCTATTGAAAACAACAACAACTCATCCTGGTTGTAATTGGATGACTTGGGGTATAGGAGCAAAGGTCAATGAGAACAGTGATTCCTAGGGGTGGTGCTTGGGCCAGGAGCAACAGGGCACCTGGAACTTGTTAGAAATGCCACTTCTCAGGCCCACTCCAGACCTGGTGAATCAGAAAGTCCGGGGGTGGCATCCAGTCCTCCGTGTTAGCAAGCCCTCCAGCTAATACTGATGCACGCTCGAGGTCTAAAGGAGGCCACTGCAGTAAACCAGGTAAACGAGGACCCAGGTGAGCAATGGACAAGGTGATGATAGGAAGAAGGTAGAAAAGGCAACAGAATGAGACAATTTTTGGTGGAATCCCTTTGTACCTCTCTCATAATATTTTTCCACTTTCTACTATGTCTCATCCCCTCTCTCTGTGTTTTGTATCCCTGGTGTCTTGGGGCACAGACCTCATTTTTCTGCTGGGCTCTTGTAGCCCCTTGCATGGTCCCTTGAACACAAGTGGAGCTCAGGTGAGGGTTGGCCAAGCAATATCGCATTGTCTCCTGTCACAGTTGGTTCTGGGCTCCAGGTGTGGGACTGACCTGTGAATGATTCCACAGAATCTTCCCAGGGAAGGGGAAGCTACAGGGAGAAGCAGATATCTTCACGACAGCCCAGAACCCCAGGACAGGTAGCAAGCAAGGCAGAGAAGATCAAGAGAAAAGTGGGAAAGGAAAAGGGGAGGAGAAGGCTGAAGAAGGAAGAAGAGAGAGTAAATGGAAAGAGACAGGGAAGAGTCAGGAAGGAAGAGGACAAGAAGGAAGAGAAAGAGGAGTCTAGGAAAGGTAGATGGATTTGAACATAAACTCCCCTCTCTCCAATCGCAGCACTCCCAGCTCTGTAGGGAGCTATTCCTGCCACTCCTGGTGTTGGAGTGGCCCTTCTTCAGGCCTCCACACCCACAGGATGCCCTCTGCAGGTGGACAAATTCCCATCAGCACCCCCTGGGACCCAGGCATGAACCCTGAGCACTGGAACCTCCCCTCTTCCTGCACTCTGCCTTATCATACACAGCCTCCACGGTTTATCATCTGTCTTAACAATCTTTTAGGAAGACACAGTGTCATCATGATGAAGAACATGAGCTGGGAGTGGTGAGTTCATATTCTTGCTCTGCCACCTGCTGGCACCTAAAATAGTGCATAGCAGACAGTGGTGCATAAATGAATGCACAAATCAGTTCATAGTTGGGTACTGGCTGTGAAACCTGGAGCAAGTGAATCATTCTGAGCCCCAGTTTCTGCACCTGTGAAATGGGGATAATAATAGTATCTATTTCATAGAGTTGTTGGGAGAATGAACACTATGTCATGTGCTTCTCTGGGGCCAGTTACTCTCGGGCAGTGGAAATGGGCTTGCTGCCCTGGGGCTGGAGTAGAATAGCATTTCCACCCCCCACTACAGCATTGCTTCTCGGTGTGGTTTAAGAACCACCTTCCTCGTAGCCATCTAGGATAGGGGCTGTGTAAAGGTATCAGAGAGAGGGATTTCTTGGCCCTACTCCAAACCTACTAAAAAGGAATCTTTCGTAGTGAAGCCTCGAACCCTGCATCTCCACAAGCTCCCCCGAGTGACCGTTAACTCATGTTTAAGAGCTCTATATTAAGGTTTCAATTCATAAATAAAAATACAGAGTCAACGCGTGACCATAAAAATTCATTGTTGAGAGCATCAGGCTTCAGGGTGGTCTGCTCCAGAGAGGATTTATGATAAAAATGAAAGGCCATAACTTCTGTAATGGAGTAACAAATGTGTTATCTGAATGCCTGGCACCAGAATTCCTCTTGGAGAGGGAACTGTCTTTAATAAACCTGTTGACACTGGACACTAATATGTGGAGGGCATGGATTTGTATTGTTAAGCCCCACCCCCCAAAACCCTAATTCCTGACCTGGTCTCCATTTAAAATGAGTAAGAGCAAAAGAAAATAAGAAGCAATGGGTTGAGCTTTGGAGAAACAGAGGCAGCCTGGAGCTGTGGTTCTAAAATAATTCAGGGACTTTTGGGGAACCGGACTGTGTAAACTTGAATTTCAACTTGTTGCATTGTTGTTCACTTAAAACCTCTGTCTTCCCAAACCCGCTACAAGGGCTCCTATGCCTACAATGCTAAGTATGAGTACATCTGTATCCTTTCTCCAACAAAGAACTGTGTAAGAAAACAGTGCCACCTTTAGGCAGGGTTTATTCGACTTCCCATTCTACTTCCTCTTCTCACCCGACTCTCAACTGAGTGAATTGCCAAATCTTGCCCTTTTTAGTTCAGTGATGTTGGTCAAATCCATCCCTCCTTCTCCATCGTCATTGTTATTGCTCGGTTTCAGAAATATACCACTGACCTCGTCCTAACTCGTCTTGCTGTCTGAATTTTCTGCCATCACAGGCTCACACCAGCCCTCCTGTTGCTGCCAAAGTCAACTTTCTAATGAAGTTGTAATAGTGAGAAGCAACATAACATGGAAACTAAAAGTATACCGCCAGACATCTGGGATCAAATTTTAAGACTCCTTCCTGTCGGTTGCCTCTTTGGGTTGGGTAAATTACTTACCTTCTCTTTGCCCTAGATTCCTTATCTGTTAAATGGGATGATGATAATAATGCCTACCTCCTGGGATTGTCATGAAGATTATAAATTAACATGTGTAAAGCATGCTATCCACTTGCTTTAAAAGACCATGTGGGCAATTTACGGAATTGGATAAAACTTACCCTTTCATTTGAATTATCCATGACATTCAAAGCCTTTAACATTCTGGCTGGCAATCTGCATTTCCTACCTCATCTCTCATTGTACTGTCCGCAACCTAAGCTCTATCCCCCTCAAGTTATTAAAGTTCCCGGAACATGCTATGCACATTCTAACTTCCATGATGTTATGACAACTCTTATCTTTTTATGGAATTCTCTCCAATGTCAGTTCTTTCTTTTCTTTTTTGAGTGGGAGGAGGGTCTCCATTTTTCTATCCACTGTTTGCATAGTTCCTATACATGCTCTGACTGACTGAAACACACACACATACACCTTGCTAGAATTTTAATTGGAATTGCATCAAATGTTAAATCTTTCTATCCAATAACATGGTATATCCTTCCATTTATTTAGGTGTTTTTACAGGTTCTCAATAAATTTTTGTAGTTTTTAGTGTAGAGGCAGCACACCTACTTGATGGTTTTTTATGCCACTGTAAATGGTAATATTTAGAAATTTCTCTTTTTTTGTTTGTTGCTAATGTATAGAAATACAACTGATTTTTATATATTGACCCTGTATCAAGTAGCCTTGCTAAATTTACTTATTATGAAATCATACTGTCTGCAAATAATGATAGTTTTTCTTTTTTCCTTTCCAATCCTTATGCCTTTTTTTACCCCTTGCCTTAATGCTGGGCCAGTGTTGAGTGGAAGCAATGATAGTGTATAATCTCACCTTGTTTCTCATTTGGGAGAAGGAGGGAGTTTTGAAAAAACCTGGAAGATTTACACTACCAATATTAAGACCTGTTGAACTGTAGCAGTTCAGACAATACGATGTTGGTGCATAGACAGACAAGCAGACCACAAAGAGTCAACAACAGAGAGTCCAGAAATTGACTCATGCATATATGGTCACCTGAAATATGATAAAGATGACACTAAAGTGGAGTGGGGAAGGGCGATCTTTTCAATAGATGGTGTTGTTCAGCTGGATCTCCATACAGGGAAAAATAAGTCATGACCCTTACCTCACACCAAACACAACCATTCCTGATGGATTGCATATCTAAACATGAACAGCAAAGCAACACAGGTTTTAGAAAAAATAATGGGAGAACATTTTCATAACCTTGGAGTAGATAAAATTTTTTAAAACAGGTTGCAAAAAGCAATAGCCATAAAGGAAAGAAAAAAGATAAATTGCATCACATTATAATTAAGAACTTCTATTTATCAAACATCACATTAAGAGAGTCAAAGGTGACCTATAGAATGGGAGAAGGCATTTGTAATATGTATAGCTAACACAAATTCTTATCCAGAATATATAGAAAAAACCCTCTTACAAATCTATAAGAAAAAGGAGTATTATTCAATATAAAAATGGACAAAAGACATGAACAGTCGCTTCAAAAAAAGGACACCCAAATGGCCAATAAACTTATGAAAAGGTGCTAAAATTAATTTGTCATCAGGGAAACACAAATTAAAGCCAAAATGAGATATCACCTCACATCAATCAGCATGGCTAAAATGAAAAAGACAGAACATGCTAAGTACTGGAGAAGAAGTGGAACTGGAACTCTCAGAGACTATTGATTTGATAGGATTGTATGTTGATATAACCATTCTGGAAAACTGTTTCACAGTATCTATAGAGCTAAACGGATAAATACTCTATGACCCAACATTTGCAGTCTTAGATTTATATCCCACATAACAGTGCACATATAATCACCAAAAGACATTTACAAAGATATTACATAGAAGCACTATTCATAGTAGCCAAACACTGGAGCACAGTAGAATGGGTATTTTTCTCTATGGACTATTATATAGCAATACGAATGAACAAATACAGCCACATAACATGGATAAGTTTCATGAGTATAAGGTTGAGTGAAAATAAGCCAGACATAAGTGAGTGCATATTGTTTGATGCCATTTAAAGTTTAAAGGCAGGCAAAACTATTTAACATTGCTAGAAGTCACAAGATCATACTGTTAAGGGTCTAGCAACTGGAAGAGAGCATAATGGGGGTTTCTAGTGTGCTGGTAATGTTCTGTTTTTTTTATCTGGTTAGGCTACATGGGTGTGCTCTTTTGTGAAAACTTATACAGCTGAATACTTATGATTTGTGTATGATTTATGTATTATATGTATGTTATATTTCAATAAAAAGTTAAGCCAATAAGATAATAAAAAGAAATGGAAAAATAAACAAAACCTATAAAACAGAACCCTGGGTTCTGCCGAGGTATACTGAATTAGACCATTGGGGGAGGACCATGTTGTAGCCAGCCCCCAAAATGGCTCCCTGAGATTCTCACTCCCTGGTAGTCACAATCTTGTGTACTCATCTCACACATTGAATAGAACTGCCTTGTGAAACCAGTAGGGTATTGTGGAATGGTGCAATGTGACTTTTTAATCTAGATCATGTATGACATTTCAGCTTCTACTCTTGGCTCACTCTCTCTGGGGAAAGCCACCATATGAGAAGGACACACAAGAAGCTTTGTTGAGCCCAGCTGGTGTGGATCAATGGTTGAGTGTCAACTCATGCTCCAAGAGGTCACTGATTAGATTCCTGGTCAGGGCACATGCCCAGGTTGTGGGCTCGATTCCCAGTAGGGGGCATGCAGGAGGCAGCCAATGGATAGTCCTCTCTCACTGATGTTTCTTTTTTTAAAATATGTTTTTATTGATTTTTTAGAGGGAGAGAGGAAGGGAGAGATAGAAACATCAATGTGAGAGAGAACCATTGTTTGGCTGCCTCCTGCATGCCTCCCTAATGGGGATCGAGCCCGAAAACCAGGCATGTGCCCTGACTGGCAATCGAACCAGGATCTCTCAGTCCATGGACAACACCCAATCCACTGAGCCACACTGGCCGGGCTCTCATTGATGTTTCTATCTCTTTCTCACTTCCTCTCTCTAAAAATCAAAAACATAATAAAAACTTTTTTTTTTAAAGAAAAATGAGTAAGAATTTGATAAATATATTTTTTTAAAAATAAAGTTTGGTGGAGAGGTCCATATAGTGAGGAACTGAGGCCTCCTGCCAATAGCCAGTACCACCTTGCCAGCCATGTGAATGAACCAACTTGGAAGTGGATCCCCTGGCCTCAGTCAAGCCTTCAGATGAATGCAGCCCTGGCTGACATCTTGATTGCACCACATGAGAGTAAGCTTCTCCCAAATTCTATACCCACCGAAGTGGTGTGATATAATAAAGGTTTATTGTTGTTTGAAGTACTAAGTTTGGGAGTAATTTGTTAAGCATCAATAGATAACCAATACAGGCCAAGACATATATATATATATATATTTTTTTTTTAATTCAGAGTAATAATATACTTGTTTATAAATTAACATCAATAATATTTTTCCTCCTTGTTTGGCAGCACTAACTTACTTTTTAATATTTTTTTATAAGAACACTTGATATGAGATCTATCATCTTAAGGAACTCTTAAGTGTACAATACAGTATTGTTTTCTATAGGTACAATGTTGTACATCAGATCTCTTGAACTAATTCATCTTGCAAAATTGAAATTTTATACACATTGATTAGCAACTCCTCATTTCCCCCTCCCTCCAGTCCCTGGCAACCACCTTTCTATTCTTTGTTTGAGTACTTTAGATACTTCATATAAGTGGAATCATGCATATTTTTTAAACGCCCTAGGTTTGGATGCACAGCCATGGCTAAAAACCTTTGACATAGTGTTTTGCTTCTACCCCTAGTATAGTACCTACCATTTTGTATTAGTGATATTTTTGCTGGTCCTCACTGATCAACCATGAGCTCATTAACTGAAAGAATACTGTTTTGTTCATTTGGGTACAATGAACCTAAAAGAGCACATGGCACAGAGTGGACAGTCACAAATACCTGTTAAATTGGAGTGACCCTGCCAATAACCATAGAGGGTAGGACCTAACATTCCTACCAGCCAGCCAAACCTCTTTAATGTAGCTTTTCAATTCAACATATATTTTTAAAGAGTCTACTTTGAATCAAACTCTGGACTGATGTTAAAGGTGAAAAGAAAAGGAAGGCCAGTCCTTGTAGCTAGGCTCAGTCAAGCAGGGATGACATCAGAGACCCCCAGGGGCAGATGCCATGCTTGGCAAAGGAGCCTCAGATGAAGTGATCAGTTCTGCTTGAGTGGACTTGAGATGTTTTCAAGAGTAAGTGGTGCTTGAGCCACACCCCATAGAGCAACTAGAAGTTTGCCAGGTAGACCAGGAGGGAAAACGTATTTGGGGACAAAAAAAGAGCCATGCACATGAGTAGGACCATGTGAAACCATGTAGCGTGTTGGGGAAGGGCAGAAGGGTGAGAGATGAATGACTGATAGGGAGGCTGAATTTGCCTTGTAACTAATAGGAAGTCACCGAAGGATGAAACGACAGTAGCAGGACTCACATGGTGATTTTAGAGAGATCACTCTGTTTGCAGTGTAGACGGTGCTTATAGGCAAAACTAAAGATCTCAGGACCCCATAGAGAAGATAGGGGTGTTATAACGATCCAGGTGGGGAAAGGCAAAGGCCCAAGGGTTGGAGAGGTAGGGACAGGTGTGAAGGAGCTGTTCCTACTGGTTAATAACACGGGACTGGGGTCAGAAGATTCCCCACCTTCCCCTGTAAAAAGGTTGGGGGAAGGGAGGTGAGTAAGAGGTATATTACACAGGTAACGTTTTCTTTCCAAATTTTCCTCCTTGGAACCAGAAAAAGACAGAACATCGGAAAGGGGAGAGGGGGTGAGATTCAGGAGAAATGTAACACATATGCTAATGTCACTTGGAAAATATAACCAGCTCACAATTCCCATCTATTATCTTAAGTGAAAATACATTTTCCGCCAAAAAGAATTATTTTAAAACATGGGTGTGAAATAAATGAGCACATGAAGCCATGTTGTCCAAACTGCCTCAGCAGACTGTTTTCCTTACACAGCAGCCGGAGTAACACTGCCAGCATTCTGCAGTCCCAGCAAGGATCTGTGCTTTTGTCATTTGGTGATTTGCAACGGAAAACAAAAACACAAAAACCCCCCGCTTATCTAAGGAATGCATCTGAAACTCTGTAGCTGGCAGGCGCTCAAGAGCATTGAACAGATGTCTGTCTGATGCACCAAGTCATATATGTCCATTGAAAAGCACGCGTGCTCCAGCTTCCTGCTACTGTCATGGAGAAAATATACCAGACATGCATCACCGGGCTTTGCCTTTCCTTCCTGACTATTCTCCTGCAGCATATGGATATCATGTTGACAGCTACCCAGAGTCCTCGGTTCACTGGCATTTGGAAAGGTCTTAACTGAGTTCATCTACAGCAGGTTCTCAGAAAACGTCATCTCATTCAGTCACGTAGGTATAACACTGATGAGGGAAAAAATAGTAATTCCCGGCCAGGGCCACTGTGTGGAATTCTCACGCTTGCCTGGTTTTTTTCCAGGGACTCCAGGGTCCTGTCACACCCCAAAGGTGTGCACATTAGGCGATTGCTGTGTCCCAGTTTGAATGAGAGTGGGTGGGTCTCAGTGGCCCTGAGATAGAAGATCCTGTCCAGGGAGGGTGCCAGCCTTGTGCCCTGAGCTGCCAGGAGAGGCTCTGGCCACCTGTGACCCTGGAAAAGGCAGGTAGGGAAATGATAATATCATTTTATTTTATTTTATCTTATTTTTATATGATTTTATTGATTTCAGAGAGAGGAAGGGAGAGGGAGAGAGAAATAGAAACATTGATGAGAAACATCGATCGGCTGCCTCCTCCATGCCCCCTACCAGGCATCGAGCCCGTAATACGGGCATGTGCCCTGACCTGGAATCAAACCAGCAACTTCCAGGTGAACAGGACAATGCTCAAACAACTGAGCCACACTGGCTGGGCTAATCTTTTTGTTTTCATTAATCTTTCTTGAATGTCTGTACAGCTCACATTTATTTTACTGTTAAACATTAGAAGTGTTTTGGGTCTCTAGAAGTTTGGTGATGTTTTTGTGACCAGAAATATGCCATAAGAACTTGACTCTTGTTTATATCAATTGGTCTATAATAAAACTGGTTTCATTGTACGTCATTTTGCTTAAAGTCAGTTTCCAAGAACCTATCGAAGATGTTAAGTGAGGACTTACTGTACTTCATTGCCTCCAGGCAAGACTAACCAGCGAGGCAAGAATTTCTGAGCAGTATCTGGTATCCTCTCGGAAGTCTGGCAAGTCTTCCATTCTTTGGTGTTGGTCCTGCATCCTGGACGCCCTTCTCACAGGTCTTGCTCTGGTAGGTTTAGGGCAGTTACCTGTCATCCCTCCTGCTCCTTGTCTACCCAACTCTCCCATCCCACCAGCCCCCCATAGTGATGAGGTCCTTCCATTCATTCTCAAGTTGACTCCCACCCACTCTTTTTCCCTTTCGGAAGATAGATGGCGCCTCTTCCTTTGGAAGAGGGGGAGAATGCACAATCACATAGCCCTGCTTTACCCGAGGGGGAGCCTGGGACCCTTGGGGGGGCTAGGAATCAGGAAAACGTGGGTCTCTATCATAACTCTTTCCCTCCCCATTTGGGGGATCCTGAGCAGCTCATATATCCTCGCTACCCTTTTGTTTCTTCCTGCAGAAAATGAGGGAAAAATCCCTGAAATAAGACAATCCTTCCAAGTATCCAGATGTGAAGGAAAAAGACAAAGTAGAGTGGGTCCCTCGTGTGGGAATCATTACACACACAGTGGTCTTATCAAAGGGCATCACAGCCCTGGCCAGCGTGGCTCAGTTGGTTGAGCGTCATCCCACGCACCAAAAGGTCACTGGTTTGGTCAGGACACATGCCTGGGTTGCAGGTTCAGTCCCCAGTCAGTGTGTATACGGGAGGCAACCAATCAATGTTTCTCTCTCTCCCTCTCCCTTCCTCTCTTTCTCTAAAATCAATGAAACAACATCACCACCAAAAAACAAAGGGCATCAGTAACTGTATTTTACACACAAGGCAGCTGATATTGGGGGGGTGGGGGGGGAGATGATGTGCATTGCTCAAATGAAGCAACAGAAATGCCAGAATTTAAACCCAGGACTGCTCACCTCCAAACCGGACCCTCCCTCCACTCTGCAGTGCCTTACTCCATGACATGACCTCACCCTTCCCATCTTCCAGATTTCTTTACTGTTGTCTTTTCCTCTGCCTATAATATACTCAGGGCTGTGCCACTATTAGAAATAAAATCCTGTAGTCTTAAAAA
Source organism: Tadarida brasiliensis (assembly GCA_030848825.1). Taxonomy (NCBI): domain Eukaryota; kingdom Metazoa; phylum Chordata; class Mammalia; order Chiroptera; family Molossidae; genus Tadarida; species Tadarida brasiliensis. Next base: position 40,720,335 of record CM061259.1, on the reverse strand, counting down.
GGAAGGACATTCTGACACATGTTACAATGTAAATGAACCTTGAGACATTAGGCTCAGTGGAATCAGCCAGTCACAAAAGGATAAATACTGTATGATCCACTTATATGATGTTCCTAAAGTAGTCACATCTGTAAAGATGAAAAGTAGAATTGTGGTTGCCAGGGGCTGGAGGAAGGAGGGAATGGGGAGTTGGTTTTAGCGGGGACAGAGTTTCAGTTTGGGAAGACGAAGAGTTCTGTAAATAGGTGGTGATGGTGGCATGATGATGTGGATGTGCTTAACGACATTGAACTGTGCACTTAAAATGGTAAATTGTATGTTATGTATATTCAACCGCAATAAAATAATAAAATAAAAACAAATACAGTAAAATTCCCATGGCCGTTTACCATCTCTCTCCTTTTCCCCAGACTCCTGAAAAGAATATGCTAAACTTACATGTCCCTTTCCTAAACTCCTTGCTACTTAACCCCTTGGCCATCAGGCTTTTGCCCAGCCCTCTGCCTTAATCCCTTCCCTGGAAGGGTTATCTGTGAGTGCCTGCCTTCCTCCACTGTTGGCAGGATGGGCCCTTGGCATTAGCACCCTGTCCCTGGCTTCCAGGACACTGTCCTCTGTTTTTCTGATCAGCCCTGCTTTGTCTCCTCGCTGCCCCTCTGTACATTCCCTGTGAGCCTCCTCCCTGTGTGCTCACTCCCGAGGTGATCTCACCCATGCCCATGCCTCAGTTTCCTCATCTGTAAAACATCTGTGGCACCCAACATCATCCGATCCTAGGCCCCATTTTGAAATAAACATTTGTAGCATCCTCTTTGCTACTCTAAAATGAAGATCATGGCTATAACTACCGACAGACATAATTTTTGAAAACCTCTCTGCTCTCCAACTGTAGTTTAAATGAGAAATTCCAGTGAACAGGTTATAACAAAATCATAAATATTTTAATATGTAAAACAGCAGTTCTCAACCTGTGGGTCGCGACCCCTTTGGGGGTCGAACGACCCTTTCACAGGGGTCGCCTAAGACCATCGGAAAACACGTATTTCCGATGGCGATTCATAACAGTAGCAAAATTACAGTTATGAAGTAGCAACGAAAATAATTTTATGGTTGGGGGTCACCACAACATGAGGGACTGTATTAAAGGGTTGTGGCATTAGGAAGGTTGAGAACCACTGATGTAAAAGCTTGGGCAGTGTGTTAACCATGTCTTTTACTTTCTATATGCTGATAATTTGACATCTGGGGCCTTGCTGACCCTGAAGGGATTGCCCCTCCCGGAGCTAGCCAATTCCTAGAGAGAGTAAGCGAGTTGCCCAAGAGCGGGCTTTCAAAACTCACACCAACCAGTCCAGAGCCCACAACCCAACCACCTCCTCGACTGACTCTCACACTCTGAGACGCTATCCTCTTGCTCTAATCACCCCAAGGCCAGGTACCAGACAACTAAGAACAGTCCCATGCCCCAGAATCTACCAGAAAATTATTTGGACTAGCCGATCCTAAGCCTGCTTCCCCTGCCTCCCTTGTTTCTTCCTGTGGAAACCACGAGAAAGGCTCTTTCCCAGATTTCCCCCTCACTCCCTCCACCTCCTGACCACCCCTGCCACTTCCCTGTGTGGTTCCCGTGGCTTGGGGTGGCCCCTCCTCTTGGGAATTGTGGATAATAAACTATTATTTCAATGGCAGTTGTCTTCTCATCTGTTGGCCTTACTATATCTCAGATTTTCTATTAATATACTATATTTTTAAAACAGACAGAACAACACTGCCAGACATTAGGAAATTAGGAAATGGTTTGCTGCCCCTACTTATAATGAATAAGCTTAGATTTAATAAAAGTCAGACGATTCGGAGCCATACCCTAGAAGGACAGAGAACAAGAACGCAGAAGGATGGTTAGACAGAGGGATACATTCATTAAGTATTTACAGAGCTGATTGATTTGTAAATGATAGAAAATGAGGAAAATACCTGAAGTAGGGATAAGATGCCAAGACGAGTTACAGATTGTAGAGGGAAATAAGGAAGTCAGATATTCTTGCAAATCACCTAGGCTTTTTAAAGAAGCGCAGGGTCAAAATAATTCCTCAGGATAGCATGGGGTGTCAGAGTAATAAAATATTGCAGAAAAGACATCCCAGATCTTGAAATCCCATCACAGGTTGAAGTAGACATTCTATCTCAGAACGTCTGACAGTTTGTTATGAAGTCTCATGGAACCCAGGTAAATTCTTCCCTGTGTGACCCACCTGGGCATTGCAGGACATCCAGTGTCCCTCCCACGAAACATCAGTAGCACCCTCCAGTCACTGTGAGAACCAAAACTTCCTCCATGGATTTTCAAGATGCCCACATTGTGAAACCACTAAATCGGACAACTCCCAAGATCCTTCCAGAGCTAGCTCACTTCAATTCTATGGTTCTAAGATTGCTAAGTATATTGCTAATGTTCTTTAAAATTTGAGAGTTACTATTGCTAGACATCAAAGGCCACTACTATGAACTGGCCGAACATGTTAAGACACCAAAGGAACAAAAATGTAAGAAGAAAATAGTGACAAACCAAGCCAAAGTGGCTTATTTTTGAGAGCAAGTTAACATCTAAGTGAACATCAAAAAGCTACTTTTAAATCTTACCAAAACAATTGTTCCAGTAAGTATAGTTCTGGAAGCATTTTTGGGGGTTAGCACACCTCAAGCCACCTGGTTCTGAGATGTGGATCTGGTAGTGTGTCCATGGTGGTTAAGAGCTTGGGTTCTGGAATGAGAGAAAACTAGGTTCAAATCCCAGCTCTGCCACTCACTAACTGTGTGGCTGTGGTTAATTTACATGGCCTCTTGGAGTTAGTTCTACAACCGGCAAAATTGGAAGCAGATGCCAAATGTACAGACAGTTGTAAGAATGAACTAATGTATATGAAGCTTAGTCCAACGCATGGCACTTAAAACACAATGTAAGCTATTAATTTCTACAGCAGTATCTATCTTTCTGTTTTCAAACTGTCCCCCAGAAGGTGCCAAACACTGTCCTGGAACTTGAAAGGGCAAATGTAGTCCAGTGTTTTCCCCCAGTTATCAACTTGTAAAACACGCTCTAAAAATCCTAAGCATTGGTGTCTGAGAAAAAAGATTTAGTAGTCTTTATATTTGTTTGCCCCTTTACCAAGGAGAGGTCTTATATCTGATATAAAAATGCTCAACTTCAAGACTACCTGTTTAAATAAAGATAGATGTATCACCTTGCGGTGTTGAGGCTACCGGTTTAAAACAACAGCAGATGCTCTGGCTGGTATGGCTCAGTTGGTTGGACGTTGTCCTATGAATCAAAGAGTGTCTGGTTCAAAGGGTTTCGGGCTTGATCCCAGGCAGAGGCAGCCGATCAATGTTTCTCTCTCTCCCTCTCCCTTCCTCTCTCTAAAAATCTTTATAAATGAATGAATGAATAAATGAATGAGTAAATAAATTAATTAATTAAAAAAACAGCAGCAGTTGAAGGACAGAGCTGTGGAAGCATCTTCCTCTGGTGCAGGTGGTAAGGGATGCAGTGTTTGTAGATAATTTAAACACAAGAATACAACTGACTTGATAGAAGTTTGCTGTTTTTATAGGTCGCCATGTGCCAGCAATTCTGAATGTCAGTGATGAAAGACTCCACAAAAAAGCTTTTGTTGTTCAAAGTTGCAAACAATTTCTGTAGGTATGATATGCTTTAATAATATAAATGTAAGCTTTAATTTGGTACATTTTCTTACTTATCCATTAATGATCGTATTCTATCTTGAAGTTAATTCAGAGAACTCCCAATCTTGCTGAAGTTCCTGCCCCATGGACTCAGCGTTGTGCATTTTCCTTCCATCACAAGTTCCTATCAGTTCTGAAACATTCTTGAGTAGCAACTATCTCCAACACCTGCTTAAATAGTTGATTCAAAATTAACTGTGATAACACAGTGATTGTAAAGACAAAGAAGTAGACCTTGTCTAACATACAGGGTGAGGCAGAAATAGGTTTATGGTTGTGAGTGTGTGAAACACAGAGTTATTCTTGTATTATTATTTATTAGTTATTGCATTATTTTCCACACAAACAACTGTAAACCTACTTTTGCCCCACCCTGTACTGGCCTATGATTATTCATAGTATCCTTTTATAATCCTTTTTATTTATGTGAGATTGGTAATAATGTCTCCTCTTTCATTCTGATTCTAGTAATTTGAGACTGCTCTCGTATTTCCTTAGTCAACTTTTGGCAATTTTGTTGATCTTTTGAAATAACCAACTTTTGGTTCCATTGACTTTATCATTTTTATATTCTCTGTTTCATTAATTTCTGCTCTAATATTTATTATTTACTTCCATCTGCTTGTTTTGAGTTTAGTTTGCTTCTCTTCTTCCAGTGTCTTAGGATCATTTGTTTTTTTTCATATAGACATTTACAGCTTTACATTTTCCTCCAGGTACTGCCTTAGCTGCATAAGTTTTGGTATGTTGTATCTCCATTGTCATTCATCTCAAAATGCTTTTTAGTTTTCATTTTTAGTTACACTTAATTTATTATTAAGATTGTGTTGTCTAATTTTCACATACTTATGAGTTTCCCAAATTACTTTCTGATATTGATTTCTAATTTAATTCCATTGTAGTCAGAGAACATACATGCATTATTTCAGTTATTCTAAATTTATTAAGGTTTGTTTTATGGGCTAACATATAGTCATTCCTGGATAATATTCCATGTGCATTTGAGAAGAATATACATTTTGCTGTTGTTGAGAGGAATATTCTGTAGATGTAGCAGATTCTATTTTTAAACTCATAATGGAAATTTTCAAATGCATACAAATGTAGGGCAGCTGACGATGAACTCTCATGTACTCACCACTCAACTTCAACAATCTCACAGCCACTTGTAGATGTTTTCAAAAGCGAGAACTTGGTGATTCTCAATCACTGTAACAACTTGGACTCTGGTCAGTGATAGGCTCTCAGATGAGAACATCAAGACACACAAGGACCTTTTGGCATGGTGCCAAAATGTCCCCTGGTCAGTAATTGAAGGGCAAGTTTCAAGTAGTGATGATCTCTCTTGCACCTTCAAAAATGTCAAAGACAGCCCGGCTAGTGTGGTTCAGTAGACTCAGCATCGTCCCATGGACTGAGAGGTCAGGGCACATGCCTGGGTTGCAGGCTGGATCCCCAGTAGGGGACGTGCAGGAGGCAGCCGATCTATGTATCTCTCTCATATCGATGTTTCTCTCCCTTTCCCTTCCTCCCACTCTAAAAAAATCAATAAAAACGTATTTTTTAAAAAACTGTTAAAGACAAAGGGGCAACAGAATTGAGACTTGTCAAAATTTTATGGAAAATGTAGTAGACAGTCAACAGATTACTGGAGGATCTTGGGGGAAGGATTTTAATGCAGAATTATGTTTTTAAATTGGGCTGTTTGCTAAAGTCATTGCTTATAAAATGTTATGTTGTCTAAGCATTAATTTTGACTTTGCAGCCGGATCTTACTTAACCTTTCTTTGTAGTCACTTGAACAGATGCTCTGTAGATTTCCGTTTGGGTACTATTAGTTAAGTACAGAGCATGGCTTGTAAGTTTGCAGAACTCTTTCTAATTTGTTCTTAAGTCATACTTTTAACATCCCCTCTTATTTCTATAAAGGTATCAAAATATTTATTTACTTTTCCAATATCATCAGCCTTTTGTGAAAAAGTTTCTTCTTGCTTCTGAATCCTGCTCACATGACTTGTTTCCTCTCCTGTCTTATCACGTGTCATTGTGATATTCTTCCACAAAACCTATGTATATTAATCTTTGACTTGAGTTTGAAGTTCATTCCTCGAGTGAATTTTTACATTTGCTTTTGCAGGCACCTGATGTATTCGCAAGCCAGGGCATCTTTAAATTAAATTATCAGTTTGGTGTTTCCAAGATTCTCAGATAATACACATTCTGGCCCTAAGCTATGTAAGGGTGAAATGCAAACCTCTCTGAGGGTGAAATTCTTAAACATATCTGTGTACCCTTGATTCAGAGGTAAGGTCAAGATAGACAAATTTTTTGTTTGTTTTCCTATCTCCTTAAAAGAGGTGGCATGTTTTCCCAATGAGGTATGGCTTTCAGGTTCCCAGTCTTATGAATGAAGGTCTTCAGATAGACTTTGCACCTGTGTAGGCAATAGGCTTTGTCTTCTTTCCCCTTTAACCAACAATGTAAGTGGAATATCCAGGCACCTCGATGATCCTTAAGCAGTAACTGCTTCAGTATCCTTGCTTTCTTCTCTGAAGCCATGATTTCATTATTTTGGTCTTTGAGGATTTTCTTTTACTTTTTGCCAGGCCAGCTATGCCTTTAATAATTTGTCATTTAAAAAAAATATTTAGAATATTTGTTGTTTTAAAATTAGACAATTATAGGTGTTAGATAATACCAAAAGGGTTATTAGGATTTCTAGTCTGCCATACTGCTAAAAATAGAAGGCAATAGTTTTTTGTTGTTGTTGCTGCTGTTGTTTTGTTGTTGTTGTTTTGTTTTTTAACAGAGCTTTATTTCAACTAGAACTTATTTTTGTGATTAGTTCGAGGTAGGGCTAAATTTCAATTCTGTAGACGCAAACAGTATAAAAAGAAAAGTACAATGGACAGTGGGCACTGACTGAATGGATGTGTGCTAGGAACTTTGGTGAGTTCAGGTTTAGGGGCAAAATGATACACAAAGCAAACATCAAGCTGGTTGCCCCACCTTGCCCATCGTACACATATGCCAGCCATCACTTGGAACACTCACTGTGTGATGGCACCTGCAGCTTCAGTCACCTGGGAGCTTGTGGAACAAGCCTAGACTCCCAGAGGTTCTGAGCCAGTAGGTCTGGGAAGGAGCCTGAGAACCTGCCTGTTCGCCCAAGCCCCAACCCACTCCAGGCTTGATGATATAAACGTTTTGCACTCCACAGTTTAAGAAACACTGCCTATAGCCATTAATGATCGCTGTCACTGCCAAGGTAACCCCAAGGGGATGAAGACAGGCAGGAGGAGGCTCTGATTCAAAAGCAGCGTAAGAGCAGGCTGTGGAAAGCAGTCTCTGAATCTGCAGGGCTACCCTCCTGCCTCCCAGAGCAGACCTTCTAGAGGACCTGTACAGGTTACTCTGCAGTGAGGCAGACTATCAAAATACGCCCTCTTGAAACCCATAAAAGCGGTCACAGGAAAGGCTCTGGCAAATCCTCCTAGGAACAGACGGAATCTCCACTTGTCACAGTCACAAACACAAAGTTTACAACAACCATCCTAGGACTCAAAGGGAAGGTGCCTAGCCAAAGAGCAGATAGTCATGTCCTGTTTTAAAGTGTATTAATAGTTGAAAAGCAGCCGCAGGCTGTGCACTAAGAACACAGCCTATGCGGAACACTTAGTATATTTCAAATATTTTCCCCATAATTTTATTTAATCCTCTCATGGCTCTGGGAGGTCTGTTATCTCCCTTTTATAGGTGGGGAAACTGAAGCTTGGAGAGGTTTTGTGAATCGTGGAGGCCACGCAGCTGAGAAATGCTGAGGCAGGGCTCCACATTCGTTTAATGAGTGGATTGCCACAGGGCACAACCTGACCCACACTGCAGGATTTCTCCGCCACTGGCAACTGCTGTCCCCAGGGAAAGCCCTCTGGAAGAGCTGCATGGACTTGGGGATCCAGCCTCTGCTTAGTCCACAGGATTCCCGGGTTCCTTCATTGATTTGCTTCTCCCACAGTGGACAGAAACAAAAGCCTGTGTCCAGGATAATGGCTACTGCTGGGAAGCTGTGAAGAAGTTGTGAGGACAAGCTGATGAGCTGTGACCCAAATATGAGACAGAGATAAGAATAGTGTCACATAGAGAACCATGATGGACGAGTGAAGGAGACCAGAGTTGTCTGGGCTATTCTTGTTAATTATTTCATAATCTTTGGTATATATATGCAATTGTATTAATTTGCTCAGGCTGCCATAAGAAACTACCATGTACTGAAAGGCTTTAAATAACAGAAATTTATTTTCTCATAGTTCCGGAGGCTGGAAATCCAAGATCAAGGTGTTAGCAGGGTTGTTTTCTTCTGCAGCCTCTCTCTTTGGCTCTAGGTGGCGGTCTTCTCCCTGTGTTTTTCCATGGCCTTTCTTCTGTGTGCATCTGTGTCCCAATCTCCTCTTCTCCTAAAGGTATTAATCATATTGGATCAGGACCCACCCTAATGACCTCACTTACTTTTAATAGCCTTTTAAAAATGTATTGATTTGAGAGAGAGGCAGAGAGAAACATCAATTTGTTGTTCCACTTATTGATGCATTCATTGGTTGATTCTTATATGTGCCCTGACCAGGATCAAACCCAAAACCTTGGCATATCGGGACAACATTCTAACCACCTCAGCTTTTTATTATTTTTATTTATTTATTTTTATTCCTCACCCGAGGATATTTTTCCATTTTATCATTAGATAGAGTGGGAGAGAGGAAGAGAGAGAGACAGAGAGAAACATCGATGTGACAGAGCCACATCGACTGGTTGCCTCCTGCATGACCCAACCAGGACCAGTGGGCCGGGGACGAACTGCAGCCGAGGTGATGCCCTTGGCCAGAATCAAACCTGCGACTCATTTGTCCGCTGGCCGACGCTCTAACCGCTGAGCCAAACCGGCCAGGGCTTTAATTGCCTTTTTAAAGGCCCCATCTCCAAATACAGTCACATTCTGAGATGTACTGCGAGTTAGAACTTCAACATATGAATTTGGGAGGACAAAATTCAACTCATGTCTTCAGTCCTATTTGAGCTTCTTTTTACCCCTCATAATAGAAAATAGTGGTTAAGCACAGATCCATCAGAGCTTGTCTTCATTGGGTCCTCCCCACCATCTTCCTCTGCACATCGATGATCTGCCACCTTCTCTTACGTGTGCCTTAACTTCCCCTTTTCTGCATGATTGTAACAATGCAGAAGATGCCACATGGGTTGAAAGTACCAACATTCCAATAACACACTCAGTTATAACAGAAACCTAAACATCACACTGATCTCATATTTCCATGGCACTTTACAGTTCACAGCTTTATTTCATAACCATTACTTGATGCTTACCATAACTTTGTTACATGGGTATGGCTATCCTCACCTTGCAGGTGAGACAAGTAGACAGTGAGAGAAGTGACCACCTCAAGACTATATAACTAGTAGCATGTTTTAATATGATCTGCAGGGGCCTCCTCGGTAGCTTAAGGACATTAGGATTCCCTCTAAGATTAAATACACATATGGGAGAAAATGTTGCTCTGACTCCAAGGACAATCAATCAACCGACCAATGGTCAAGGTGAATAATAACACTTTTTAATCTCTAAGTAAGAATGAACGCTTTAGACAACAAAAGCAAATAAATATATTGGGGGTGAGGGCCCACGAGTAAATTTTTAGTCTAAAATCAAGCCTTTCCAATGAGCAATAGATAGGACTTTTCTCACATTTCTCCCCCAACTTCACTTTCTGGCCTTTCAGAACTGATGACAGACATGGCTATCCTTCTTTTATTGTTCCTTTATTTAACTAACAGACATTTGTCGACTGCCTTCCACGTCGAGGAGCTCTGAGAGGGGAAGAAGACCCAAGAAAAACAGGATTAGGCCTGTGTTCTAAAGAGCATACAGTCTAGTGAGAAACTAAAATGATCAGGAATATCATAAAGGAGAGAAAGAAGAGAATGAGGAAAGGAATGTCAAGTGTGAACAAATTAGATATATTCAATTTTCAGATTAAAATTTGATGATACAATGGATGAGGCTGACTTAAAAATCATGTTTCCTGCCCTGGCTGGTTTGGCTCAGTTGGTTAGAGCATTGTACCATGCACCAAAGGGTCGTGGGTGATTCCCAGTCAGGGCACATACCTGGGTTGCAGGTTCGATCCCTAGTCGGGGTGCATACAGAAGGCAACAGATCAATGTTTCTCTGTCTCTCCCTCTCTCTCTCTCTCCTCCCTTCTTCTCTCTCTAAAAACAATAAAAATATATCCTCAGGTGAGGATTTAAAAAAAATTTTGTTTCCTTGGTAGTGCTGACAAAGATTCTTTCTTTGACCAGACTCTCTAGTCAGGCCCTCTGAGCCTTCTTATCCTTAGGCCTCAAACTTGGCCTATAAAAACTGCAGACTCTCAGCACAAATGATTTCATCCACCATCAACACATACACACACACATTAAAGCCTTGGATAAACACTAACATGATTTCTAACAGCTCAAGGCCTTATCTCTAGGACGACCCTAGCCACGTTAAAGCACCTGCCTGGAAAAAAACAACAACAAAAAAGCCCCCTCAAGGCTACCAAAGAATTTACTGCTTGTTCCAGTCAACATCTGACAACAGGCCCTTTACCTGCCTTTATAGAGAATTTACTAAAAATGACTTATGGTAGTTTCCCCTTATCCATGGTTTTGCTTCTGTGGTTTCAGTTACTTACGGTCAACCACTGTCCAAAAATATTAAATGAAACATTCCAGAAATAAACAATTCATAAGTTTTAAATTGTGCACCGTTCTGAGTACTTCATCTCATTGTGTGGGCGTTGTATCATCTCACATATTCACAAAAAGAACGGTGAGTATATTATCTTATCTTATATGATAAAATATGTTATGGAAGAGAGGCCACATTCACACAACTTTTATTACCTGTTGTTATAGCTGTTCTATTGTATTACTAATTATTGCTCATCTCTACCTATGCCTAATTTATAAATTAAACTTTATCATAGGTATGAATATATAAGGAAAAAAACACAGTATATAGAGTTCTGTACTATCCGTGGTTTTAGGTATCCACTGGGGGTCTTGGAATGTATCCCTCATAAATAAGGGTTTGGGGAGTCTCCTGTGAGTTGTGAATCCTTCCTCTATCCTTTGAGATATACATATACCTCCTACAACTCAGGAATGTCTTTCTCAAGGAACTCAAAGCCATTATTTGAAATGCAACCCTCAGGAAGGATAGTGCCCTTGTCTCGCAGTCTATGGGAGGATAGAATCCTAATTTCAATAATTGCCAGCTCACAGACACAGCTGACTGAATGGCATTTACACTGACCAAGGTTTTGTAATTTTTCACTTCCCAGACTTTGTGAAAGCCCCTGGTTGTTTCTCCCTACTTCCTCATTATTGTGGGGTGATTGTTGTACATCTGTCTCCTTGAGGTGGTCATCTCTGAGAAAACAGAAGAAAGAAGAGGAAGGCAAAATAGGATGAGAAAGGAGAGGATGGTGGAGGAAAGCCAAAGGAAGACAAGTAAGGAAAGGCACAGGAAGGGAAACTGGAGCAGGTCTCACCATCTATTAAACAAACTCAAGAATTGAAAACAAAACTATATGTCACATTGAAAATTATATAGAAAGCTTCCCCTAAATAATGTGAGGAAAGAAGAAATGGAAAGCAAGAGGGGTGTGACTAAAAGAGGTGAGAGCAGATTGAGGTAGCTTCCAACTTTATTGGACACTGAACCTGATTTAGGTTCAGAGACAATAAAATAAACTCCAACAGTAATCACTGGATTAGCATTGTTGACATTCCCACCTAGTAAATTTTTCTACTTCTTAATTATGCCTTTTTTAGATCTGCCTCTTTATTTTAATTATATCTCATTAAATGTAATTACATATTCTTAGTTCACTTTATTATGGCTATGAGCAGAAAAGTACTTTGACAAAAAGAGTGTGCTGACTTTTGGAATTTTCTCTTTATTCCCCTTTCCAGCTGCCAGTGTGAACAGGGGAAGATGAGTTCACACATATATGTTTTCCACTGCCAACTTCATCCCTGGACATACATTCTTTGACACTGGTCCTATTGAGAGATGGGGTCTGTATCCTCTCTCCTTGAAACCGAGTGGGTGTTTTTTTTTTTATCCTCACCCGAGGATATTTTTCCATTTATCTTCAGACAGAGTGGGAGGGAGAGAGAGAGAGGAAGAGAATGAGAGAGAGAGAAAAATCGATGTGCGAGAGACACATTGACTGGCTGCCTCCTGCACAACCCCGACCAGGGCTGGGGACAAACTGCAACTGAGGTACATGCCCTTGACTGGAATCGAATCCGAAACTCATTGGTCCACGGGCCAAAGCTCTAACCACTGAGCAAAACCAGCCAGGGCCTGAGTGGGGTTTTGTAACTGTTTAAGATAAATAAAGTACAGTGGAAGTGACATTATTTGTCATCTGAGCACAGATCATAAAAGTTGATGCAGCGCCCAGTTGATGTGACTCAGTGGTTGAGTGTCGACCCATGCACCAACAGGTGCCAGTTCGATTCCCAGTCAGGGCACATGCCCAGGTTGTGGGCCAAATCCCCAGTGGGGGGCATGAAGGAGGCGGCCAATCGACGTTCTCTCTCATTGATGTTTCCATCTCTCTCTCCCTCTCCCTTCCTCTCTCTCTAAAATGAATAATAAAAAAAAAAGTTAATGCAGATTCTGCTATGCTCTTGGGAATACTCACATTAAAAAAATGTTTTTATTGATTTTTTTAGAGAGAAAGGAAAGGATGGGGGAAAGAGAGAGAGAGAGATCAATGTGAGAGAGATACAAGGATCTGTTGCCTCCCACACAAACCCCGACTGGGGACTGAACCCACAACCCAAGCATGTACGCTGACTGGAAATTGAACTGGTAACCCTTCAGTACATGGGATGGTGCTCAACTAACGGAGTCACACCAGAGAGTGTGGGAATACTCACTCTTGACACCTTCAATTGCCATGTATACAGCCCAACTACCCTGAGGCCAGAGTACTAGTAGGAATATCAGATTAAGTCCCAAGGAGACCATGGGGACAGATGCTGAGACTGCAGAAAGAGGTGTCTGAGCAGTCTCTAGCTGCTTCAGCCTCTCCTCCTTCCACCATTCCAGCTCTAGCTACCAACTTCTTAGTGTTGTTTTAAGCAATTATACTTGGGCTGGCTTGTTTTATGCACAATAGCAACAGTCCCTCTTCCTTCCAGTTTGCCACTTTCTTCTAAAGTGCTAGGTTCCTGTTTTTCTGATTGGTCTCAAAAAATGAAGCGGCTCAGCCCTGGCCGGTTTGGCTCAGTGGTTGGGGCATCGGCCTGCAGTCCAGAGAGACCCGGGTTCAGTTCCCGCTAAGGGCACGTACCTCGGTTGAGGTTTGTCCCTGGCCCTGGTTGGGTCATGCGGGAGGCAGCCACTCGATGTGTCCCTTTCACGTCGATGTTTCTCTCTCTCTCTCTTCCTCTCTCTCCCTCCCACTCTATCTGAAGAAAAAATAAATAAATAAAATAAACAAATAAAAAAAAATGAAGCGGCTCAGTGATTGAGACACAGGAAGCAGACACAGGGAATGTGGCGATTAGAATGTAGTATCTGAACATGGACCCTTTGATCATATCATCGGCCCCAGAACTTCCCCTTTGTTGCTGTGTCCGATGAGACCTTAGCTTTCCTTTGCTAAAGAATGGCTGTCTTCTTCCAACATTCACAGTTCAGAACCTTGACAAACAAAAGCTGTGTAAAATAAGTCTAATTTAAATTAGTGTGATGGTAAGGGTCCAGGCTTTAGATGCAGAAGAGTTGTCTTTGAGTTTGTGCCTCACTGCTTGGTTTTGTCATTGAAAGGACATCACCATCCCTTTGGGCCTCGGCTCTTCCTCTCTGAGCTGGAAACAATACTTCTCATACCTACTTCACCAGGTCACTGACAGAGCCATATGTGATAGCATATTTGGAAACATTTTGTGAATTGAAACAGTGACCAAACATGAGATTATCAATATCATGATCACCAATAAGTTATTTATCTGCTTTAATTTCCTCATCTGCAAAGTCGGAACAATATAGCACTGCCTTCCTCTTACTTTCACCAAAATGCTGCTATAAACTTTGGCAATAATACTTAAAGTCATTAGATTAGGGTATGGGGAAGGAGATATCAGGGTGGAATATATAAGTGAAAATAGAGTTCCTAGTCAACAAATATACATTGAGTGGCTACTATTTACAGGCACTAAGCTAAGATACTGGGCATAATGCAATCAAGAAATGGTCCTTGCTCTGAAGGAGCTTACTATCTAGTGGAATGTTAGAGACACATATGAAGTCTATTTCCGTACAGTTTATTAAGAGGTAAAATCAGAGAAAGTAATCAAGGTGGGCTCAGGTCTCATGGGTGGTGATGTAGCATGGTGGTGAGGAGCACAGACTCTGTACCCAACTGCTTGGGTCTACATCCTGATTATACCACTTATTGCTGTCTGACCTTGAGAAAGTTATTAAGATCACTGTGCCTCAGTTTCCTCATAGGTAAAAGGAGAATAATAACCAACCTCAAAAAATTGTTAAAGTACTACATGAGCCAATACATGTAAAGCATTTATCACAATGACTGGAACACAGAGTAAACACTCAAAAGTATGAACTATTATTATTACATGGTGATGTGGAGCCTATATAATGTGGATTCCATAGTGTTGGAGGGGGAAATCAGGGAAGGCTTCCCAGAGGCAGTGACATCTGATATGAGATCTGAAGGACGATAGGAATTAGCAGGTCAAGGGACAAGGTATTGTGAGTGAGATGAGTACATACGAGGCAGAAAGAACACCCAGATTCTTTAAACAGTGATTTCTCAAACTTTCATGTGCATAAAAATCATTTAGGAATCTTGTAAAGTGCAGATTCTGACTCAGTAGCTCTGTAGTGGAACATTTCTAACAAACTTTCCAGGGAATGCTGATGATGCTGGTATCGGTTCTACACTCTCACTCAGTAGCAAGGTTTAACTGGGTGCAAAAATCTCAAGAGGAAACTGCAAGCTATTTAAGAATAGCTGGCATGAAAATTGCAAGGAATGGGGGTCAAGGGCTGTTGTACTGGGTAGAGAGAGAGTAGGAGAGATGAGATTTGTGATGCTGATAACTGCCTAAGGGGATAAATCATAGAGGGATTTACAAGTGAAGAAAAGAAAAAGAAATTTAGAATAGCAAAGAGGGCTTTAGCTGGCAAGTGGAGAAATGGGTTGGAGAGGAACCCTGCTAGAATAAAGGAGACCAACTAAGAGATTTTTTTTTTTTTCTGTTCAGTAACAGGGAGAAATGATGGTGGCCTGAACTAGGTGGCCTTATGGCATTCAAGAGCTATTAGAAGAGACAATCAGCAATTTGGTGATGGATTTGCTTGGGGTATGAAGGGATTGGAGAACACAAGAAAGACAAAGCATGAGGTTATCAGGTTCATTTCAGCTGCCTACAGTGCACATATAATAGCATAGCACGTGGAGAATAGCTGCTCATCAATGGTACACATAGGCAGGGCCTTCTCCATCATAGATACTCCTGCCACTTTTGGCAATTGTTGACTTGTTTTCTTCAAACTACTTTCATACTGCCTCAATTTCTACTCACTACTCAAGGCCTAGTCGAGAAACACAAAGCCATAAAAGTAAATCAGTACTTCAAAATTTAGCACTCTCTTATTTTTTTCATTCGTTGTGTGGGGTGTGTTGGCCTTCCCAAATTAGCTATTATTTTCAGGGCAAGGGCCATGTCAAATCTATTGTGTCCATTCCCAAAGTGATGACCAAGTAGGTACTTAACACATGCTAGTTGACTATCTGATAGAATAACATCTGGATGATTACATATCAATGTCACTTATCTCATAAAATGATGATAAAAATAATAACACCTATAAGATGCTGAGTGTTTTACATGCATTATAAATGCCATCACCTTCTTTGGTTCATCAGAATCTTTTGAGACCCTTATGTCCAGGCAGTTTGTATAATAACTTGTTTGACAATAGTTTCGTTGAATAATTTTTAGTAGAATGGAAGCCTATCTCATCACTGTCAAACTCTACTGCCATCTACTGTTCATGCAGTAAGTTAACATATTGTGCGTCCCACCACCTCTATTTACTATTCAATGTTTGTTTCCTTCAGACCTCAAGGGCTTTCTATGCTTTAAGCTTCAACCCAGAGTAGATGTAACTTTCTAATAGTTTCTGATATTTTTTACAGCAATCTAGCATGATATTGACAGTTTTCTCTCATGGACAAAAAGAGTTTATGCCTTTATGGAATATTAAAGATTTTAAAATTCATTGACACAATGATCTTTTCATAGGATTTTACCCCCCCAAATAGCTAAAAGAAAAAGGTAAAGAAATTTCTGAAGAACTTTTCCTTACCTCTAGTAGATATCATTAAACTGGACATCTATCTTGGTTATACTCCATTTAGGGTATAAATCTTACTCATCCTTCAAGGTCCTCCTTTCAAATGATACTTTCACCATAAAACTTTCCCTGATTCTTCATCCTGGAATAAATTCTTCCTTCCACAATTGGTAATTGTTATAATGAACAACATAGTGGAAGGGCAACAAAAAAAATTCCAATTAAAAAAATAACTTTATAAGTCATTTCCCCTTATTTCCCCTTCTCTATTGGTTACAGTTTTTCTTTTGCAGACAAATAAAATAACTGGACTCCCAGCTGTAACCACCTTATAAGATGTTCTAAGAACTGAACATTTTCAGAAGGGCAAGGACAGAAGCAGAAACATGTGTTGGATAATCTGATGAGATTTGAGGCAATTTGTCTTTGCTGCGAGATTTCAGCCAACTCGCTGTACTAAACGGTGAGGATTTCAAAAGTTAATGAAGTGACAGTAGACCAGGACTCAAATACTTGCATATTTCACCTCTAATTCCCTATATTAGAATGAAAAATGCCAGTTTAAAAAGGGAGGAAGCCACCAAGGAAGGAAACATTATTTAAGTAATTATCTGGCATAATTTAGGTGTCTGGGAGTAGTTTGGATGGACTGTATTTAATGGGAAGGCTGTGCGGTGGTGCCCAAAGCCCCAATGCCTTGGGTTTCATAGCTCTAAATGGAAGTCCAGTCTGGGCTAAATATGAACTGTGTTTTAGCAGGTCACTTGAGCTTCCTCACAAGGTAAGTTCACTTCCACTTCTGTGCATTGTACGTATTTATACCTAGGTCCCTCTCCTAGGTCTTTGGATGCGTTTCTTTTCTTGTTCAAGGTCACAGCACCTTGGCGCGGCGCTCTCTGGGAGTCTGCAGCGTCCGGCCCTTACACCTGGCGTCTTCTCTGGGGTCACAATCACTGATTCCATCCCACACTTGCAATCTGTTCATGGCGAATGGATGAAAATCGCGGCAACTGTTGGCAGCCCCACGCTGTGAAGAGCCCTTGGAGGGCTTACGACTCAAGTTGAGGGAGGGAGGTCGTCCCATCTTCCCCGGCCTTTTCAGATACGGAATATTTGAAGGGTGTGAGGCGTGCAGCGGTGGCCACGAAGGCAAAGAAGAGCTTTTTCCTCGTAGGAACGCAAATCTTCGACTTCGGCTGTGTTTCCGGAAACATTCTCTTCGGACCCACGCCGGAACGGACTTCCTGCTGTGACTTCCTGCCTCCGGAGTTTCGAGCTCCGTTGCTTCCGCCCGCAGTTGCTCTAGGTCCGGCTGGGAGCAGCTACTTCCGCCAGGAGTCCCCAGCGGCTGGGACTTGGAAAGCGGCCCAGAAACAGCTTCCTCCTTCTCCCCTCAGCTCGCTCACCCAGGCCAGGTCTCCAGCTTGCGGCGGCGGCTGCTGGGCCTGTCGCGGGGCGTCCCTTCTGGCCTCGTCCTGGGTCTGCGGAGGACCAGGAGGTGGGGGAGCAACGCCCCGGCCTGGGCGATCCCGGACTTCCAGCAGCCAGTGACAGTGGCCGCAGGCCTCGCCGAGCCCACCCTGGTCTGGGGCGGGGCCCGGCCTCCCCGCCCCGGACCCCGCCCCTCCGGCCAGCCCTGCACCGGGTCGTTCTCTTCTCCAGTCCTGCGGCGGAGTAACCGCCTCCCTTCTGCGGGACGAGGCGGTCCCCTGGCTGCGGCTGCTGGGGACCATGGAGTTTGCGGAGCTGATTAAGACCCCACGGGTGGACAATGTGGTGCTTCACCGACCTTTCTATCCGGCCGTTGAGGGAACCTTGTGTCTGACTGGCCACCACCTGATCCTGTCCTCCCGGCAGGACAACACGGAGGAGTTGTGGCTCCTCCATTCAAACATCGACGCCATCGACAAGCGGTGAGTGCGCATCCCACCCCCTATTCCGCAGGGACCTGGGGTCCTTAGGTGGACCTCTGAGGAAACGCGTCCCAGTGTTTTCCTTGCGTCCAAACCAGCCAGCGAAATGAGCCCTATCTGGCCTAGACTGAGCATTTGAGTTTTAGAAAGCAGAAAATCATCCATTTGAGACCCTAGTTTCTATTAAATATGGATGGGATCCCCAGGGTTATCGCATGGTTGTTATCTTGATTATCATTTTTGGTAGATAACACTATTTCAGTGGATTTTCTTTTTAAATTTCTTCTCCTTGCACCATCATATTCCTTGAATAATAATTATACATCACAGTTCATGCATTTGTGGTTCAATGTGATATAGGTAAAGTCTTTATTTGCCACTTTTGAGGAAAACTCAACTCAGTATGTAGTGTCTAAATTCCACCCCCACCCCCAAATGTTCAGTTAACCACATTTCTCCTTATTTTTTTAACCTTCTCTGTCATCTATTTAATACTTCCCACTATGGGAGATTATAATATCTTTTATTTCTCTTTATTCAGTTCTGCTTTTGGAAAGAACAGAGCTAACGCTTAAGCAAAGATATTAATTAATTAAACTCTTTTTTGCACCCAGACTCTGTCTTTCCAAGGTAGTGTCTCAGAATTAAAAAAAAGTTATATTCCATTTATAGTCAAAATTCCTGTTTTCCCAATGGCTGTGTACTTACTCTAGCCAGGAGAAGGTAAATTGATTATCCAACTTACACTAACGTATAAATGAACGACAATAGCTTTTTCTATTACCTCTCAAGAGAATTTGGATATTAAGAAGATTCCTAGAGAGATTATGCCTTAAAAGAAAATAATTTCTAATGGTAGAATTTGAAACAGTATGGACGAAGTGGTAATTAGACAGGCCAGTAAGCCAGGACAAGTGGAATAGGGAAACTGAGACAGATAGTTAAACAGCAGTTTGCAGCCATCTAGTAAGTCCTATCTTCCCTAAACCTAGGACACTTAATAAATGGTTTGCACTTCTCCCTAACCAGAGAGTAAATAGTTTAAATCACCCTACACAGGGAGAGAGCAGAAATCCAATTAGTGTCATTTGTCAACCACGCCCAAGGACAGAATAAGTTAAGAGAATAAATCTCATTTTGGTACATCAGTATAAAGCTGATGAATATTCTATTGAAATCCTCTCCTAAGACCTCCACTAAATGCTCAGACTTTAAAACCTCTCAAAACACCTCTGGCTGGTGTGGCTCAGTGGTAAGAGTGCCGCCCACTGAAGATTAGTGGGTTTGATTACCGTCAAGGGCATGTACTTCAGTTGCAGGTTCGATCCCTGGCCTTGGTTGGGGCCGATTCGGGAGGCAACCAATCGATGTGCCTCTCTCACATCAATGTTTCTCTCTCCCCCTCCCTCCCTCCCACTCTCTGTAAAAAAAAAAATCAATGGAAAAAAAATATCCTCGGGTAAGGATTAACAACAACAAAACCCCTCAAAACAAAGATCTCAGGTGCTCTCTCCCTCCCAGGAGAATGCCTGAACACTCCCCCTGCACCCCCCCACCACCACCACCTTCTTCCCCGACAGGCATGCATCTCCTAAACTCTAAGGGATCCCACAAGGCTTGCAACCAGGGCAGCAATGGGCAGTGGCAGTTTATCCTGGGCAAACCCTCTGAACCTGTCCCTAAGGCCCCCTTTTCTCTGATGTCTTAGTGAGCCAAAGAAGAGCAGCCTAGGCTCATTCTCCCCCCCCCCCCTTTCTTGTTTCATTGTCCCCAGCTGTAATAAATGTCCTCTAAAATTCACCTGGACTCATGCTGTGAATCTTCCTACATAAAGTCGAGAACCCACACACTACTTGCCCTAGGCAGACCTGCTCAGGGCCAGGTCCCCTTTCTGGTAACAGTAATAGATTTATTTTTTCAAACAAAGGGCCCCTATTTGACTCACCACATCACTTCCTGGGTAAGGGTTTTCAGTGTTCCCTCCTTGCCTGCATAATAAAATCTGTCATTCATGGCACTCCATGTTGTTCTATCATCAAACTCCTTTTCCCACCTTAGTTCTTGCCATTCCCTTTCATGACCTTTTTTCACTAGACAATCTTCACTCTTTATTTTTGCTCATCCACATCCTACATTCTCTTATTATTTTTTTTAATCCTCAACCAAAGATATGTTTATTGATTTTAGAGAGAGAGAAAGAGAGAGAGAGAAATATACTGACACTGAAGAAAGCAGAGGGAGTGCCTTACTTCTCCCAAATTTCTTAAACATTTATTGAATGTCATTATATTGCAGATATTTTGTGAGGCATTAAAGACACCAAGATGAATAAAATATAGTTGTTTAAGGAGTTTATAGACTATCATCCAATTGATACCCATCTATCAGTATTCAGTTTAACCATTTCAACTGCCATCTCTTTCACAGATTCTTCTGTTAGTCCTACAACTAGAAGTAATTCTCTTCACCTTGAAATCCTATAGCTCTTTAAGTATACCTCTTTCATATGTGTATATTAAAATTTGTATTTGGATAGTTACATATGTTAGTCCCTTGAAGCCAGGACTCGCATTTCATTAATTTTTATGTCCTTCAAAATTCCTAACTGTGGCTTGGGCAGATAGGCACATAGGAAATAAGGCACATAGAAATGGTCAGTGGTGCAACTGAATACAAATTAGTTTCTCCATGCAATCAACTCTTTTTTCTTTCTGATTTACCTCTTCTTATGATTGCTCTTCACTCTTTCATTTCATCATATTTACCTAGCATTTACTACATGCTGGGTCTGGTAGAGCTTAAGGTAGTATATAAGACATGGGCCTTTTAATCTGCTGGGGGATAAATAACAAACTGTACACACATTTGTCCTTTTCCTGGGGAGGAGCATGATGTAATGGAAAGAGCGTGAGCTAGGTGGTCAGATCAGAGATTATTTGTTGCTTTCTTTTTTTTTTTTTAATCCTCACCTGAGGATATTTTTCTATTTAACTTTAGATAGAGTGGGAGGAAGGGAGGGAGGGAGAGAGAGAAACATCAGTGTGAGAGAGACACATCCACTGGTTGCCTTCCGCACGACCCCCACCAGGACCAGGGACAAACCGAAACCGAGATATGTGCCCTTGACCAGAATCGAACCCGTGACTCATTGGTCCTCGGGCGACTCTCTAACGGCTGAGCCAAACCAGCCAGGGCTGTTTGTTGCTTTCAAGAAACATTTACTTCCACGTGTCTTCTATGTACTGAGCACTGTCGGGGCTCTGCAGATGCAGTGACGACTAAAACAGATGAGGAGATTATGTACTAGTGGAGGAGATGGATGTTCAGATCATTTAACAAATAAATATATAACAATGTCAGGTAGTAAGTGCCAGGAAGGAAAATAAAGATGGGAGGATAGAGAATGCCAGGAAGACAACTGACATTTGAATGAATGACATCTGAATGAAGAGAGGAAGCTAGCAATGTGAATATCAGAGGAAAGAGCATTTCAGCCAGGGAACAGTGGATACGAAGACCTGAGACAGGAACATGCTGGCATGTACAAGGAAAAACAAAGGGGCCAGAGTGGCTGGAGGGCAGTGAGCAAAGGGTACAGGCTAGGGGGACAGCAGAAACTGTGGTTGGGGGATAAGCAGGGGCCAGATCATGTAGGGCCTTATATGCCATTGTGATGGTTTTCATGGGAAGCCCTTGACGAGTTAAAAGCAAGGAAGTAGCAGTTGATAGACTTTTTAGAAGATGATTCTAGCTGCCAGCAGAAAATGGATTCTAGAGAAGCAGGAGTGGAAGCAGCAGGCCCAGTTAGGAGACGGTTGAGTAGTTCCGGTAAAAGGTGTTGGTGCCTTAGAGTGGAAGTAGTGGAGAAGCAGGCAGATTTGGTATGTATTTCGAAGGCTGAGCTGCCTGCCATGCCTTGCTGGTAATTGTAAATGGGGTGTGAGAAGAAGAGCAGTATTAAAGATGGCTCTTTCAGTTTGCCTCTTATTAGGCAGGTGCCCTTGGACAAGCTACTTAACCTCTGTGAACCTCAATTCTGCCCCATAAGAGGAAGACAGTCCCTCTCATATCTAGTAGAAACTTATATTTGAATAATGCTTTACAAGCTTATAAAATACTTTCATGTACTCTTTTTCAAAATATCTTCATATTGTTCTATGTACATCCATTTCACTGCTTCTGACTGTAGCATAGAATTCCAAAGTTTCTACAACATTTATCAGGTAACCTCCAATTCCCCCTTATCACAAACAACTCTGATAAATGTACTCATTTGGGTCCCATTATAGTCATGTGCAAGAGTTTCTCTGAGATTGTGCCTCCGATGGGATGGAGCTAGTAAGTAGGTGCATAATTTGTATCACAAAGTAATGTTGGATAGCTCTCCAAAATAACTATTCTACTTTGCCCTCCCACATTCTTACCAATATTTGGCATTATGGTCTTCCTAATTTTTGCCAGTCTGATGACTGTGAAATATATCTCTTTGTTTTAATTTTCATTTCCTTAATTACTGGTGAGTTTGAGTATTTCTTTATATATTTGTTAGCAATTCAGTTAAAATTTTTTCCTTTCTGTGAAAAACTTGGTTTGTTGTCTTTCTCATGTTGATTTGTACCAGTTCCTTGTGTACTCTCTAGATATTAATTCTTCACTTCGATACTGCAAATGTCTCCTAGTCTCTCACCTATTTGTTAACTTTCCTATCTTGTCCTTTGTTGAACGGAAGTCCTTAATTTTAATGAAAAATTTGTCAATTTTTAACTTTATGGTTTGTGCTTTATAAGTTTTACTTAAAAAGTCCTTCCTTATCCCAGGGTCACTAGATACTCTCCTACATTTTCTTCCATATTAGCTTTATAGTTTTAGCTTTCATTTTTAGGTCTTTAATTTGTATGGATTCTACCTTTGTTTCAATTGTGTCAAGAATCCAACTTTGTTTTTCTGCATGTAGCAAGTCTGTTTTCCTAAACCATCATCTTACAACCCATCCTTGACTGATTTTTCATGTCAGGTGGTTTTATATATATGTATATGTAATATAGAGAGCTTTCCCTGTGTCCTGTAAGTTTTGTAATGTTGTGTTTTCATTTGTCTCTAAGTATTTTCTAATTTCCCTTGTGACTTCTTGGATCCATTGGTTGTTTAAAAGTATGTTGTTTAATTTTCACAATTTTGTGAATTTCCCAGTCTTTCTTTTGTTATTGATTTCTAACTTTATCCCATTGTGGTCACAGAAGATACAGGCAAACCTTTTTCATTACGCTTCACAGTTGGATTACAACTTGCTTTATTGAAATACTTGCTTTATTATGGTGGTCTGGAACCAAAATTGCAGTATCTCCGAGGTATGCCTGTATTCCCTTTGTATGGTGGTTTGGAACCGAACCCACAATATCTCCAAGGTATGCCTGTACCTTGTGTGATATCTGTCTTTTTAAATCTATTCGTCACTATTTACATGTAATATCTTTTTCTATCCTTTCACTTTCAACTTGTTTGTATCTTTGGCTCTCAGCTGAGTCTCTTATAAGATAGCATATAGTTGGATCATGTGTGTTTAACCATTCTACCAATCTCTGTGTTTTAATTGTAGAGTTTAACCCATTTACATTTAAAGTACCTGTAGCAAGTCCTTGAATAACATAATTTTGTCCATTGTTGTTTTGTTATAACATTGATGAGATGGTGTAGGAACTTAACTCTTGTTTATATTAATTAGTTTATGGTAAAATTGCTTTTATTACACATTGTTTTACTTAACATCACAGAACCTATTGATGACATTAAGTGAGGACTTACTGTATTGATAAGAAAGGACTTCTCTTATTGTGTTATATGTTTTCTATGTCTTATAGCTTTTTTGTCCCTCATTGCCTGAATTACCGTCTTTTGTATATAGTTGATTTTTTTGTAGTGAAATGTTTAAATTCCTTTCTTACTTTTGGATACATTCTACTGTAGCTATTGTCTTTGTGACTACAATGGGAATTACATTTGACATCCTAAAGTTATAAAACTCCAATATGAAATTATACCAGATTAACTTCTATAACATGCAAAACTCTACTCCTTTACAGCTCTGTCCCCACCCCTTTTCATTGGTAATGTTATAAAATTACATCTTTATACATTGTGTTCCCCAAAACATAAACTAATAATTAATGTAATGCATTAGTCTCTTAAATTATGTAGAAAACAAAATTGGAGTTACAAACCAAAGTTACAGTAATGCAGTAATATTAGCTTTTACATGAATAATTATTTTCCTTTAAGCTTATTAATCTGTTAAATCATGTGGAAAACAAAAAGCACAGTTACAAACATTGTTACAGTAATACTAGCTTTTATAAGAAAGCCCAACTAATGTAAAATTAAATTTGTACAAAATTTGTAAATTTACTGATACAAAATTTATGATTAGATATGACATTGATGTAGAATAGTTGTAAGTTAATAGTTTTTAAAGACTGAAAAAGATATTTATATTTAAAATCAACTGCTGCAAGCTTGGAAGTAAGTAAAATCTCAAATGAACTTTTCCTATGCTTCAGAAATATCTTCATACAAATAATATATATGTATATATTTTAAATTAAATTTATTGGGATGACATTGGTTAATAAAATTTTATAGGTTTCAAGTGTACAATTCTATGATACATCATCTGTATATTGCATTGTGTGCCCACCACCCAAAATCAAATCTTTTTTCATCACCATATATTTTACCCCCTTTACCACTCCCCACTTTCCGTCTGGTAACCACCATAACTGTTGTCTGTGTCTGTGACAAACACTTAATATATTAATTACAGATATATATTTTTTTGCTATTCTTTGAAATAAGGCCCCAAATAATCTTTGTTATAAATTATATTTGAAAAGTTTTTCTGTATGTATTTTAAATAATTTTTATGATGTAGGCTTGACTTTTCTTAATTAGACTAATTAGGGAGACGAAAGTTGAATATAGATGGTGATTATAACTACATTCTCTTTTCACAGAAGTAATCATATGCTTAAAGTTAGAAATGTAGATGTTCCTAAGCGTAATTTATAATTTTTTACAGATTTGTGGGATCACTGGGCACCATCATCATAAAGTGTAAAGATTTTCGAATAATTCAGTTGGATATTCCTGGAATGGAGGAATGTTTGAATATAGCCAGTTCCATTGAGGTAAGTATTTTGGAAGCAAAATGTGATGAAAATAAATAGTAATAAAAAGAAACCTTATATTCTGACTCAATGTAGCTTTTATGTTTCTTCACTAGATATCTGGTCATGTTCTATGACTTCAGTATTGAAGACTAATAGGAAAAGCTTTGTTTGCCCTGATTCATTGTTTTAGGAATGTAATGGGATTTTATGGATGTATAGTAGTTTTTAGAGTTACTTATTCTTCCAGGTTCATCCGTATTTGGCAGGTGACAGAATTTCCTTATCTTTTAGGGCTGAATAATATTCTGTTGTAGGTATACATACGGTGATACTTTTTTTTAAAGCTATTTCTTTTATAAAGCAAGTAAAATCACTAATGATTATTGTCTGTTTGTTTTTAGTAAATCTGAATTTCCATATATCAGATTTGCTTAAGACAGGGTGTGTTTGTTTTATATTTGTATAAATAGTATTGAATATCTGTTCAGATTATAAGTAATAGAAATTTTACTTGGATAATTTAATCTTTAAATTGAAGAACTCACAATATTCTTCCCAATTCTAACCAACTATATTGGTATAGTTGGCAAATTTTAAATTGCCTTATTTTAAATCACTGCCACTAAATTATAGCAATTAACTTTATGTTTACAATATTTTCTAAATAATTATAGAGACATGCTAATTTTTTTTTCCTGTCTTTAAGTGACTAATGTGGGCTTTGTGTCCAAAACAAATGCTATTGCCTTAACTATTAAAAAGGGACAGAAAGGCTTAAAAATCTGTAAGTAGAATTTGTTTTTTTAAACAAAAATAGAGAAACAAAGGAACAACTGTTGTGGTACTGTGAAAATTGGTATGCAACATTTTTCTGTCTTTGCTAAACTTTACTTAAGGAAATGAGAAGATGAGCCAAACTGTCTCACATATCTGTCATTTGGCAATAACACAGTAATGTTGATTTGGCTGAATTTGCTTTTCTAACTTGTAAGATAGCTGGTTAGTGGGTGTTAGTGACGTTGCCTACAGTGAAGCATAGTGGTGAAGAAACAGGGCAAGGCTTTCTAATAGCATTTGCTTAGCTCTGTTAGCATCTGACACTACCAGTTGTTTACTTAGCTGTAGATATTACCTAATGGTCTATAGAAAATGACTGATTATATAGAAGCCCTTAGAGCTGAAAAGAAGCCATAAATTATGAGCCATTCTTATAATTTGACATCAGAAGGTGAATGCTGTATTGTTTTTATAGTTTAGTAAATACACATAGTGAACTTGGCCTCTAGCCTTTTACTGCCTTCCAATTCCTCTTCCCCCAATACATTTTGACATAACTTAGCAGTAATAAGTGAAATTTTTATATAGCATAGTTGAACTATTCTTTGTCATCAGGAGTCCATATGCCCAAGTATATTGTTGCCACAAATAGAATCCCATTGAAGGGTAACTGGCAAATGCTCAGTTTTCTAAATTATAGCAGGAAGTCTGATGAAGCTTTTTTTCTGTGTACTTTCAACTGCCTTTTGGGGTTGAAATGTTTTTTATTCTTTCAGCATTAATGTGTTTAAAGGAAAAGTCCTATCTCTAATGACATAAAGTATAATCACAAGTGCTTATTGCCTGCCAGAGTGGTGTTGACTTGCATTTAAAATAATGCTTGTATCAGCCACAATGGAAAGCAGTATGGAGGTTCCTCAAGAAATTAAAAATAGAACTGCCATATGACCCAGCAATTCCACTTCTGAGTATATACCAAAGGAAACAAAATCATTATCTCAAAGAGATACCTGTACTCCTATGCTCATAGCGGCATTATTCATAATAGCCAAGGTATGGAAGCAATCTAAGTATTGATTGATAAATGAAGAGAGAGAGAGAGAAAGAAATAGTATTCAGCCTTAAAAAAGAAAGTAATCTGCCATTTTTGACAACATGGGTGAACCTGGAGGGTATTATACTAAGTGAAATAAACCAGACTAAGACAAATACTGCATGGTATCACTTATATGTAGAATCTGAAAAAGTAAAGCCAAACTCATAGAAACAGAGAGTAGAAAAGTGGTTGCCAGGGGCTGGGGTGTGGGGAAAATAGGGAGACTTGGTAAAAGTTACAAACTTCAGCTATAAGATGAATAAGGTCTGAGGATCTAATCATTCTAATGTATAATATGGTGACTATAGTTGATAACACTGTATTGTTTCATTCAAATTTGCTAAAAGAGTCAACCTAAATGTTCTCAAAAACAACAGCAAAAGGTGATGTGAGGTGATGGTGTGTCACCTCAATGGAGGGGAGGGATCCTTTCACAATATGTATGCACTATGTGGTATACCTTAAATATTTTACAGTTTTATTTATCAATTGTATCTCAGTAAAGCTGACATTTTTTTCTAAATGTTGCAAAGAATATCTTACAAATAAATAAATAAATGAGTGAATGAATAAATAAAATAATGGTTGAACTGACCGATGACAGCTCTGGCCTATGTCAGATGTGGACACTGTCTTTTCTGCTTCTGTTTGGTGTGATTGGCAGCCAAAGATAATATAGAAGTAAATATGGATTAGCGAGCCATGCTTTTCCATATTTTCTGCTTTATGAGCTTTGGAGGGAAGGCTTCATGATTTATGGACAGATAGAAGAATAACTTTGGATAGGGATGTTTTTGTTAAACCACTGAAGGACATGTTCAGTCTAGCTTGTAATAAGTCGTGTGCCCATCCTTTCATGTCTGATCTTTCTGTGACCTAGAAGGAGGTAGCTTCATTCCGAGAGTTTGAGGGCAATAGCATGATATTGGGCCCTCTCCTCTCCTCTAGGTGTATGTCTCTACAATTACTGCAGTTTGAATTACACTAATTGATTTTGGTGCTTTTCTGTTTGGAAATGCTTCCATAATTCCTCTGCGAGAAGGATGAAACTGCCACATAATGGAGGATGTTCTGTCTGTCTGTTCCTCCTGTCTAGTCAGGTTTTCTGGTGTTGCCACCAGAATTCAAGTGCTGCAGATGAATATAGGCTCATCATGGGACCGCAGAGTTCTTGTCCTGGCTTGAAAATGGGTCATTGTAGCATAAAGATATGCAGATACCTGACCAAATGGCATATCACTCTAGGTAGGGAATGAACATTGGTGGGGCATGTATGGAGCATATAATATGGAACATGTAATAGCTAAAGTTATTTTAGAGTTTATTATGTGCCAGGCACTGCTCTAGGCATATTACACTCATTCTCTCTCTTAATGCTCCTAACAGCCCTGTGAGGTAGGTACTGTTATTTCCCCAGCTTTACAGCTGAGGAAACTGAGGCATGGAGTGGTTACAAAACTTAATTACTATTGCACTGGGGTCTGGAATTTAAGTCCAACAGTCTGACTGCAGTCTGGGTCTTTGGCCGCTAAGCCATCTCACCCTATTTTACAGTTACTAACAGATGCTGATTTTAAATAATTTACATATGTTTATATAGTTGATAACTAGATTTTGAGCCAAGGCTTTACTGACTACCAAAACCTATTTGTTCTCTGATTCCCAAAAATATTTCGACCGTTTTATTAGGCTTTATTAAATGATCTTAAGAAGGGGTTATTTCGTTTTTCTCCTGGAATAAGTATGCACATTTTTAAATTCTTCCATTCATTCAGCAAATGCTAATTGAATGTATGTTATGTGCCAGATAGTACCTTGTTAGATGCCGGAAGCAGGGTAATTAGCTATAATTAGCTATAATAAGCTATAATTATATCTAATGATAAATACAACGTTAGACAGATATGTCCATCATTATTAGGTGGTATTTGTTTAATACCGATTGGTCAGTTAGAAAATGTTTGTGTGGTATGTTCCTTTTTCCTTTCTTTATTTCCTTTTTATTTCCTTTTTTACCCACTAGGCATTGTCTACCCTGGACTCCATCACCCTGATGTACCCTTTCTTTTACCGGCCCATGTTTGAAGTGATAGAAGATGGCTGGCATTCTTTCCTTCCTGAGCAAGAGTTTGAACTCTACTCTTCAGCTGTGAGTAACTTTTGAGAGAACTACGGGTAATGAGAAATAACCCAACACCTTACTTTGTTTATAAAAATGATAACTTCCTTTTGATGAGTAATAAGGTGCATTTGATTTACTCATAACACTGAACTCAGTGTCCTACCGTCCTGGTTTCTCTTCTTAGCAGGACAGCTGGTTGGCTTTGATTCTCTTAAAATATGGTACCCATAACAATTAGTGTAGATTGGAACTATCACTAATACTTTAAGGTGGCCTTAAGTTGCATTGGCTTTTTGAGAATTAAATTATTAATGAAGATAAACTAAAATTCCTACATCTCTTCACATGTGTTATTAAGAGATCCTCCCTGTGTTTCTGTGGTTTTATTTATTTATTTTTACTTAGTTTCAATACTTAGGCACCTCCTTTTTGGTTTGCCTAATTATTTAAGCAATTTGTATATTTAAATTTCTGTTATATTTTCCTGCAAATTTTGTAGTCCATATTTAATGAGAACATCGTTAATGCCTTGATTTGAGGTATAATCTTACTGTTGCTAGATTATAGAAATCTAAGATGATCAAAGCATGGTCTCTTCCTTCTACTTGTTCAAAGTCTAATAATTAAGTAATTAAGTACAATAAAATAAATGCTGGCAAAAGTATCCACAAGCACAGAAGAAATTATATTATCAGATTTGTATTATAGAAGATCAATTCTGATGCAAAATGCTGAGTAATTGCTTAAGAGGCTACTATAATAATATAAAGAAGATGGTTGGATCAGTAACGGAGGGGTTATGGTGCTGTGTATAAGAGATTCATTTTGGACAGATAGGTTGAAATGAGTGGATGGAAAAAATATGTCATGAAAACAATAAGCATAAAAAGGTAGAAGTAGCTGTATTAGAAGACTTCAAGACACAGAGTATTATCAATTAATAGAGTCATTTCATAATAAAGTTAATCTTGCAGATATAACAATATATATATATGCCTGATAGCAGGCATATTAATGGAAATGAAGGAAGAAATGAACAATTGTATGATTATAGTAGGAGATTGTTAAAACTGCCCTCTCAACAAGTAATAGAAGTACTCGACTAAAATAAAACAACAAAACTAGAGACATAGAAGGTCCGAACAACACTATCTGATATTTACAGAATGCTATTCTCAATTTCTTCAGAATAAACAGTATTCAAGAACACATGAGAAACCATATGCTGAGCCATTAAATAAATCTCAAATTTTCAAGGATTGAAACCATACAGAACATAATCTCCAACCACAAAGGAATTGAATTAAAAATCAATAACTCTAACATATTTAAGATTACCCAGAGTATTTCTAAATTAAATGAAATACTTGCAGATAATCTATGTGTCAAAGATGAAATCATAAAGAAAATATTTTGAACCCAGTGATATTCAAAATATCAAAATTTGTGGAATACAGCTAAAGCAAGTTTAACGAGAAACTCACAGCTTTAAAGTGCTTGTAACAAAAATCACCAACTTAAGCTCCAAATTAAGAAGCCAGGGGGGAAAAAAAAGCAAAATACTGGAAAGAATGAAATAATAAAAATAAGAGCAGAAATCAATAAAATAACTAGAACTAATAAGCAGGTTTAGCAAGGTTGCTCAATACAAGTATACAAAAACTGATTGTATTGACAATAATACAGTTATTGACAATTGGCAATAAGTAATCTGAAATTAAATAAAATACTTAGGAATAAATTTAATAAAAGAAGTGCAGGATCTGTACACTGAAAAACACAAAACATTGCTGAGAGAAGTTAAAGGCTATCTAAATAAATGGAGAGATATACCATGTTTATGGATTGGAAGACGATGTGGTTAAGATCAGTAGTGGGCTGATTTATGTAAAGGACCAGACAGTAAACATTTTAGGCTTTGTGGCTGATGCAGTCTCTGCTAGAACTATTTCACTCTACTGTTGTAGCATGAAAACAGCAATGAAAATACACTAATGTGGTACTATTGGTGTGATAATACACCAATGTGGTACTATGTTATAATAAAACTTTATTTACAAAAATAGGCAATGGGCTAGATTTGGCTTAAAGACTATAGTTTGCCAACCTCTACAAAGATGACTATTTTCTCCAAATTGATTTATAGATTCATTGCAACTCCTTTCAAAATTCCAATGGATGTTTTTGTAGAAATTGACAAGATTGTCCTAAAATTTATATGGAAATGCAAAGTTACCAGAATAGACAAAATAACTTTGAAAAAATAGTTAAAGGATTTACATTACTTGATTTGAAAACTTACTATAAAGCAATAGTAATCAAAAGAGTGTGGTCCTGCCCAGCCGGTGTGGCTCAGTGGTTGAACATCGACCCATGCACCAAGAGGTCGCTGATTCGATTTCTGGTCAGGGCACATGCCCAGGTCGTGGGCCTGATCCCTAGTGGGGGGCATGCAGGAGGCAGCCAGTCGATGTTCTCGCTCATCAATGTTTCTATCTCTCTCTCCCTCCCTCTCTAAAAATCAATAAAGAAAAAATATTTTTTAAAAAAGAGAGAGAGACAGGAATGCCCCACCATCACTACTCATAGCCAGCTCAGTAAGTCAAGAAGCAAAACTAAAAGATACAAGGATTGAAATGAAAGCAACATTGTCATTCTGTGATTATATACTTGTCTACATAAGAAACTGAAAGAATCTTGAGATTATAGGCATTTGTCTATACTAAACACAATTTTGAAAACATAAATGGAATAAAACTATAAGGGTCCTAGGAATATATCTAAGAAAGATATGCAAGACCTTTATTGAAAGATTTATAAAACTTTATTGAAAAAAATTAAGAAAGCTTTAAAAAGTAGGGGGGACACTGCTCATGGACAGGGAGATTGAACATTGAAAAGAGGTAACTACCTTCAAATCCATCTATAAAGTCAATACATAGAATTTGATAATAGTTACATGAAAGAGCAAAGGACCAAGAGGAGCCAAGTCACTCTTGAAGAACAGAAAGATGGGAGGAGGAGACTTAGCCTACTAAATATCAAGCTTATTCTACAAGCTGTGGGACTTACTACAAATAAACTAGTGGGACAGAATAGAGAGTCCTATGTGTGTGGAAACTTAATATATGACAGAAGTAGCACTGCAGATCAATGGAGAATCATATCATTCTCCTGGGTAGTAAATAAGTAATAGCTAATAGTGAAAAATCAGGAAGTAACAGTATAGTCGTGTTATTTAGAAATTTGGAGATAAGCACACACACACAGAAGCTAAAAGAATTGATAATTGTTGCCTCTGGGAAAAGGGAATTAGGAGATGGGTAAGCAGGGAACAGGTAATTTCCTTTTTTTATATCATGGATATTTTAGAAATTGTCTTTTTAAAATTGATAACATGGCCCTGACCAGGTAGCTCACTTGGTTAGAGTGCCATCCTGATACACTAAGGTTGCGGGTTCAATCCCTGGTCAGGCAACATACAAAAGTCAACCAATGAATGAATGAATAAATAAGTGGAACACCAAATCAATGTTTCTGTCTCTCTCAAATCAATAGATAATAAATAAATAAATAAATAATAACATGGATAGCTTTGAAAAGTGAAAAATGTAATTAAAAATTATATTGTATCTTGTAAAAGTGTTTTAAAAATATTCTTGTCCTACAGTACATGTAACAAACTTCTCTTTTAACCTCCTGGTACTGCAACCCATGGCCAGTATGTTGGGCCAACTCTGATTTACAGGAACATATTGAAATTTACATATACATAATTTTATTAATTTTACTGTAAAAAGTTTTTTACAGTCTTCAAGTGGTTTTCATTATTTTAAATAAAATATTTATTGATTTTTAGAGAAAGAGGATGGGAGAGAGAGAGAGAAGCATTGATTCGAGAGGGAAGCATCGATCGCTGCCTTCTTTGCACCCCCTTACTGGGGATTGAGCTGGCAACCCAGACATGTGCCCTGACCGGGAATCGAACCGGCAACCTTTCAGTGCATGGGACAGTACCCAACCAACTGAACCACGCCAGCCAGGGCAGTTTTCATTTTTGATATTTGAAATAAGTTGTGATTTGATAGTTGTATATTGTATACTTTTAGTTCTTGGCATACTGAGTTAGAAATTATTTCACGGACTCCTAAGTATGCCCTTTCTTAGTATTGTCATTATTCTTTTAAGAAAGATGTTACCATCTGGCCTGTTTGGCTCAGTGGTTGAGTGTCGACCCATGCACCAAGAGGTCGCCGGTTCGATTCCCAGTCAGGACACATGCCCAGGTTGTGGGCCCAATCCCCAGTGCAGGGCATATAGGAGGCGGCCAATCGATGTTCTCTCTCATCGATATTTCTCTCTCTCTCTCTCCCTCTCACTTCCTCTCTAAAATCAATAAAGGAAAAAAATTTAAAAAAAGATGTTACCAATCTTTCTACATTTTTCTCCTTTTTTAAGTAATAGAAAGGAACAAGAGTTTGAAGTAAGTAGTAGCTCTACTTTCGCCTGTTGTGATTCAGCACTGTCTGAAGTATTAGTCTTTCCATTGCTTTGCTTTACGAGTACCATTAACAAAGTGAATAGTACTTAGAAAAGGGTGCATGAGATGGTGTTGGCCTCGAAAGTCATGGATACATTTAATACATTTAACTTGGAGAATAGGAGACTGAGAGAGAAATAACTGTCTTGCACACATTTGATAGGATGCCATGTGAAATAGGGAACTTGTACTGAAGTCACCGTGAAAACCAATAGAGGAAGTTGTAGAGCAACACATTTTGCTAAATATGAGGAAGAACTTTCTAGGAACTGGGGATACGTAGCATTGCAGGAAGCTGACTAAAGAATGGAGTATTCCTTTTCTCTGAAAGTATTGAAGTACAAGATAGGTATCCTTCTGTTATTCCTGAGATGGCTTCATTGTATGAAAGTAGATCTCTTAGGTCCTTTAACATTTTCCAGCTTGTTTTGTGATATTGAGATACCTGCTTAGCTTTAAAGTATTTTGTGTTTTTCAGACCAGTGAATGGAGGTTAAGCTATGTCAATAAGGAATTTGCGGTCTGCTCCTCTTACCCGCCAATTGTCATAGTGCCCAAATCCATTGATGATGAAGCTCTTCGGAAGGTGGCTACCTTTCGACATGGAGGCCGCTTCCCAGTGCTCAGCTATTACCATAAAAAAAACGGAATGGTAAGTGCATGGTACTGCTGCTTAGTCTACTGGAGGACTTGGTTTGAGGATTTTTTCTTAGAAATGTTTCCTTTTTCAGTGTACCTGTCCATTGAATTGATTAGTGTCTCCTGCTAGGACTTCTTCCTTCATTTTTCATTTAAACTTCAGGGAATCGGGAGAAGAGTGTTTTCTGTGCTCAGTGTGTTACTGAATTCTTCCCATGATATTGCTCAACCTTAGAAAAGCCCAGATAGGTTTCTCAGGACTCTTAACAAAGGGAACTAATGTTCATGTGCTATTTAAAATAACACTCTTAGGCAGAAATACAAATTTCTCTGACCAAAATAATGGTAAGATACTTTATTTTAATTATTCTCACCAAATTTCCTTATGAAAGGTAAATTGAGCAGATGTTTTTATTTTCAAAAGGGAGAAGAGTGACACATGTCTTTAGGCACGACTTAAGTAAACAGGGCATCAGGAATTGAATAGGCAAATGCTCGCTGTGCATTTGTTCCCTGAATATTTTCTAAATCGGTTTCTCTCCTCTTATTTCCTCTCTGTCAGTAAACTCGACTTCATTTTGAGACCAATAGTAAGTTAGTGGATAAATTATAGATACCTTCCATTTCCTTTCCCCTTGGTACTAAGTCAAACATGGATATTTAGGATAGAAAGATTTCCAAAAATCTGCTACTTTGGCAACCTATTTTGCTTGCTCAGTAGTATATCTTTTTAATAGGGTTCATTATAAAGTATTTTAATAGTTGATGTTAAATATACTATGTCCATTTATATCTGAGAGTTAGCTATTGTCATCCTCTGGATGACCTTTCTTGATCATGTTAAATTTCAAGGTAGTTAAGATAACAATACATACTATGGCATGATTTTGAAATAACTCTAAGCCATTTACCAAGGAAGGGATCAGTATAATTATTATTGATTTCTTGAGAAAAGTTTCAAAAGCAAGCCTTTGAGAATATACAGTTGGGCTCTGGCCGGTGTGGCTCAGTTGGTTAGAGCATTGTCTCAAGCACCGAAGGATCACCAGTTTGATTCCTGGTCAGGGCACATCCACAGGTTGCAGGTCTGATCCCCAGTTGGGGTGCATCCAGAAGGCAACTGATTGATGTTTCTTTCTCACATCGATGTTTCTCTCTTCCTCTCCCTTCCTCTCTCTCTAGAATCAATGAAAAACATATCCTCAAGTGAGGATTAAAATACAGATACATATAGTTGGTAGTATTTACAGTCAAGTGGTTAAGTCCTGGAATACTGAAAAGGTTGGAAGAGGGCCACTGGAGGATAAATAATAACAAGCAGTTTTCACCATATTGAAAATGATTCCCCAAACAAGAATAATAGATAAACTTGTTTTATTTTGGTGCTTTTTTCTTTATTAATTCTTGCCAACCCTAAATTTCTGTCGTTGAAGCAAACGTTTGCTGGTAAATAGGGCATTATTATTATCGTCATTACAAGGCGAGTCAGCTGGATAATTATTCACTGTCTAAATGAATTGTAATATCTTAAAGAGGAACTATAACTTATTATGTGAAAGTATTTTGAGATAGTGGGAAGAAAAACTATTTGAAAGTACAAGGTATATTTTTGTTTTACATTTATTAACTTTGTCAATACATAGAAATATGTCTTTGTTTTAGGACCAGATCCATCTCCAAAGTGTCACACAATTGTTTTTGAAATATTCTTAATCTAGCTAATTTATTTCTGTTTTCAAAAACTTTAAAAGCAGCTACTATTAAGTTTTTCATTTGTGTGTTTGTTTGTTTGTTTGATTGTAGAGAGAGAAAGGAAGAGAGTGAGAGAAAAATAGACAAAACAAAATATTGATTTGTTGTTCTACTTATTTTATGCATTCGTTGGTTGATTCCTCTATGTGCCCTGACCAGGGGTCGAACCCACGACCTTTGTGTATTGGGACGATGCTCTAACAAACTGAGCTACCCAGCCAGGGCTTAAGTTTTAAACTGTATTGTGATTCTAGGTAATTATGAGAAGTGGTCAGCCACTGACGGGCACAAATGGGAGACGGTGCAAAGAAGATGAGAAGCTGATAAATGCTACCCTCAGAGCAGGAAAGCGTGGCTACATCATTGATACTCGATCTCTAAACGTAGCTCAGCAAGCTAGAGCCAAAGGAGGCGGCTTTGAACAAGAAGCTCATTATCCCCAGTGGAGGCGGATTCATAAGTCCATTGAGAGGTAAAAGATTCTGGAGACAGTGATGGACTCCTATTTGAACCTTATTAGAGGGAGTGAACTCTTAGCTCTTCAAAAATCACAAGTTATCAAATGAATCTACACATTAACTTAGAGCCCAAAATTGACTGGCTATCATGTCATTGTGTTTTGTAAGATAAGCAGAAAACTTACCTGGATGCCCACAGGTGAGTTTTAGTCAAATAGCACTGTTTCTCCAAGTCAGCTCTGAAATTTCATTACCACAAGGTCTGCTCCTCTACTTGTAGGTCAGTGGTCACCAAACTTAAACAGATAGAATACAGAAAACTTTATTTTCATAAGTCAAAAGACTTTAGACGTTTAATTTCCTCCATACCCTCCTAGTCTCACACCCTGTTTCCTCCACCTAGATCATCTCCTGTTTATGCTTGCAGTTAGTGGGGTATAAGTGCTTCTGGGGATGGGAGTGGGAGTCAGGGCTGGCTTTGGGCACCCCTGCTGACAGTACTGGGTGGATCCGTGGGAGTAGGATTGCAGATGGCAGTGGTGCTGTCTCTGTCCTGTCTCAAAATGCAGCACTCTGGCCCTCTCCCCAATCAAGTAATTCAGCTCTTCGACTGCAGTTTAATTTACTCATATGAGGAACACTTTACCATGACAGGCATTTTAGGCATCTTTGCAATCATGTTTAAACATTCATTTTTCAATGTTTAATCCTCAAGTTATTATATAACAAGGTAAATATTTTTATAATATTTTGAGCTACTTTTGCTCCTGGATTTATTGGAGGCTGAGTTTTTGGTTTGGTTTCTTCCTTCATTGTTTTGTTTGTTTGTTTTTATTTTCCTTGTGTTTGAAAGGTATCACATTCTTCAGGAGGGCTTAATCAAACTTGTAGAAGCTTGTAATGACCAAACACATAACATGGACCGATGGCTCAGTAAATTGGAGTCTTCAAACTGGCTGACTCACATCAAAGAGATTCTGACAACTGCCTGTCTTGTGGCTCAGTGTATTGACAGGTAAAGTACATTTCAGTATTCCAGATTGGGACATGCACTTCTAACTAGACTTTGCTTTTATCCAGACATATGTTTATATATTAACATATACCTCAGAGATATTATGGGTTTGGTTCCAGACCACTGCAGTAAAGCAAATAGTATCTCAATAAAGAAGTCACATGAATTTTTTTGGTTTCCCAATGCATTTTAAAAGTTATGTTTAACTCTACTGTAGTCTATTAAGTGTGTGATAGTATTCTTTCTGTGGAAAAAAAAAAAGGAAAATACTTAATTAAAAAATACTTTATTCTAAAAAAACATTACATCATCTGAGCCTTCAGCGAGTCGTAATCTTTGCTGGTAGAGGGTCTTACCATCAATTTGTTAAAAAATGCAATATCTGCAAAGTTCAATAGAGTGAAGCTCAATAAAACAAGGTATGCCTATATGTTAAAGTTTGTGCCTATTCTATATCTTATGTTCAGATCATTTTATAAATTATTATATAAGATAGCCAATTCCATTCAGTTATTGATGAAGTATGTGCACAGAATTTGGCATTAAATTGATAATTAATATTCATTGCATGAATTCTGAACCATGTACATATACATGTCTTTGATGACACAACTTTTTAAAGTACCAAAGACCTAATTTTTTCTATACAGTCCTTAAATTATTTATCTACCAATTTTCCTTAAACTGTGAGAAAGAAAAGTTTTCTTACGTCTTCTCAGAGGGCCAAACTTGCCTTCTTACTTCTGAAATATCAATGAAAGGAAGCATGTAAATGTGTTACACAGTAAAATGATCCTTTCTGATCTCTCAGATATCTTAAACTACTTGATGTGTGCAGTTATATCAGGATCTCAAGTTGAGAAAACCTGATGGTAGTGATGTGAAGCATATGAAATGATTTTAGTTTATTCACTCAGTTGAAGGTTGCTAATCCTTGAGACTTGAGGCAGAAGACTTGAACAGAGGGAGAAGGATTGGTATAAGTTGTTGCAGAAGCTTAGCATGCCCTTTTTAAGAAGGGGATTCCCACTGAAACAATAGGTAGGTATAAGTATTGCCACCACGTAGTTGGATGGCACTTTTCTTTAAGAATTTAATGTTTTATTGATGCTTCCAAATTAGGGAACTATATATGTAATTTTTTATGGTTAGTGAGAAATTGATAATAGAATGGGTTGCTTAAAATCATGTGGCAAGTTAGTGACAGTACCAAGAATGGGCAGACTCTTGAAGTCGGGATTCCCAGGCTGTCGCTGTTCTTTATTTTAGGCAAAGCTCATTTATCTAATAAAATATGAGAGTTAAAGACCAAGGTTTTGTGGCCAGGAATGAACAATACAGAATGATGAGATGCCAAACTTCTTAACCTAAATTTAAAAGATTTTCCCTTACATGATCAGTACAGAGGCTCCTGTTTTCTTATGAAACATGATTTGCAATAGACACTATCACCATGTTGTCCAAGTTCTCAGGCATAATAATGAGATGGTGCAGGTTTAGGCAACCCTGGGTGCAGAACAGTGTTTGTTATCTCCACCTTTGTTTAGTTTGAGCTGCCACCTTAAACAAACAGGAGCCTACATACTCCTAGGAGAGTGGAAGGGTTTGGTTATTTTACAATGTTTGGTTTTCCTTTTCTGGTATGTATTAGCGTATTACTTGGACCTTCATAAAAATCTGCTCTTATAAGTAATTACTAAAAATGTAAAAATCGACCTTAAATTAATTGAATTAAATTTAGAGTAGACCACAGATAACTAAGATATATATATATTCAGTATATATCAGAAGCCATAAAATATGTGCTCATACCCTTTTCAGCCTACTCATTAGATTTCATTCTGAGAATGAGGTTGTTAACCTAACTATAAGTGAGCATCAGGGAGTCTTACTTTCAAATTAAGAACTCAGTTCAGCAAAAGACAAAAGGCTAAGTACATCATCTATAGTGTAACAAAAATCGGCAGTAACCTTAATGTGCAACCATAGGATTAAGTAAATTTTAGTTGACCACTTAATAGACTATTTAATAACCATTAATACAATACTTCTAAAGATGACATAGAAACATGGGAAAGTGTTTATAGTAAAAGTGGAAAGAATAAGAAATTACTTTTCCTTATAGCTGTGCAAAGTATATATGTATAGTACATAGGAAGATAATTAATAGTAATAAGCAAACATGAAACTTATGAGAAAGAGCTGAGCTTATTCACCCCTCACCCCCCAATTTTCTTCACTCTCATCTAAATATAAGAGGCGGAAGAAGGAGAAGGGAGTTGTAGTTAATTTAGTTTTTGGTGCTTCCTCCCACTCTTTTTAGAATAATGACATCCCATACACCTCCTAAGTATCATGGTATCATTGCCACTGACTTTTTCTAGATCGACAGTTTTTATTTTTGTGTGTTTTTTTTTTAATGTTTCTTCCTGTTTCATGTTTCTCAAAGTGTAGTTCAAGATACGTTTCCCAGATCCATTACAGTTGATGAAGGTGTCCTTACAATCAGCTAGCTGATGGTGAAAAGGTAGAGTCAAGGTCAGAGAGATATAGAAAAATAATTTTAAGTGTATGTTTCTGGGTTTGATGAGAAAAGCCTTTAATCAACTATTAAAGCAGAAGAGGTAAGTGCCTACTGGGTGTGTTAAGGACTGCTTTTTGTTTTGTAAAGGGAGAAAATTTTCAGCTAAAAGGTTCTGTGAAATTTGTTATAACTTAAAGGGGCTCTTGTCATGTGAAATTTGGGACTCAGTATAGTTTGATTTTTTTCCCCAAGGGAAGCTCTTTTTGATATGCCTTATTTAGACTCTAAACCCTATGGAACAGAGCAGAATAATACATAAGACTTCATACTCAATAAATGTTTATTATTAGCAGACTTGATTGACCATATTGGGAGTATCCCATGTGTACTCTGAATTTCCCTGTCAGGGAAGGAGCATCCATATTGATTCATGGAACCGAAGGAACTGATTCCACACTTCAGGTGACCTCCCTGGCCCAGATCATCTTGGAACCAAGAAGCAGGACCATCCGTGGTTTTGAGGCCCTGATAGAAAGAGAGTGGCTGCAGGTGAGAAAGCTATTCTGTGAGCAGAGGAACAGCTCATGATTGATGTTGTGATCCTGGTTTGTGGGGGCAGATGTAATGTATGAAATGTTGATTAATTAAAATGTTTAAATTGTATGTTTACTTTTCTGGGGGACAATGAATTTATCTTCCTTTCGATAAATGTTTGTAATCTTTACTGCCTGTCAATTTCTGTTTGTCTCTTTGCTTATATTGGTCATTTGGCACTTCATCCCCTTAAAGTCTTATTAGTTGTACTTTGTTACCTACAGGGGAAATACAAAGAATATAAAACATAGTCTTGTCTCCCAGAGTTTAGTCTTGTGATAAAAGACATAAACAAAGGGAGAGAGGAAGTAGGGATTTGTAATCACAAGCTTTTTAAGACTTTCTGCCTTTCACTGTAGTCTGGCTCCATCCTGTCTCCTTCCCCAGCCAGGCGAAACCCTTCTCATCCTTTAGGATACCGCTCATTGTCACTGCCTTCCTTTATGAAGTCTTTGGAACCTTAACCTCCACAGATAAAATGGGTCCATTTTCTTTGTGCTTTGTTCCCTAAACTAGACCAAAATAAAGTGACTTTGAGGTCAGAGAACCTTGCCCAATTCATCTGTTTATGCTTAGGACACAACATTGCTGTCACAGAAGGCTGAATGACAGCTAAAATAAAGGTCTCATAAAACTGAAATCCTCCAAGTTGGAGATTAATTTGTGAATGTATATACACTGTGTAACTTAGTAAACAATTGTGATTGAAAATAAATGTTTAGATACATCTTGGAAACGGAAGTATCTCTGGAGAAAATAATTTCTTGGCCTCCTAGTTACAATTAGGATTTATTATGTGTTATTGCTGTTACGTGTACCCTGTCTACCCTGCCTGACAACTGACCTTTATCTCTGTTTAAGTTAGACCATCCTAAATATTTGGTGGAAGTGTACTCAGCTGCATTCCTATGATACAGAGCAAACAAACAAATGAGTATGATGTACTTATATATTAGCATCTTAATGGGTTTCAAAATCCCATTAAACCCTGGAAAATGGTCATGGCATTATCTTTGTCTCACATAAGGACCCAAAGATAAAGCAGGTCTGTGAAATACCTAGAAGGGTGTGATTTGGGATAAGGTTGGTACTCAGGTTCTGGGTAGAACAGAGAGCCAAATGATTCTTAAATTTCCTTTGGTCAGTAGATGGTAGACTCTTCCCAGTTCTTTTTGGAGAGAAGAGGGAAAT
The DNA here is from genome assembly GCA_030848825.1 of Tadarida brasiliensis. Taxonomy (NCBI): domain Eukaryota; kingdom Metazoa; phylum Chordata; class Mammalia; order Chiroptera; family Molossidae; genus Tadarida; species Tadarida brasiliensis. Next base: position 40,678,344 of record CM061259.1, on the reverse strand, counting down.
TAAGGAGAGCTTTATCTAATAAATATAAAAGGTATTCATAAAGATGTCTTCGTGACAATAACATATTTTCCATATGTAACTAAAGACTTAATATTAGAAGTGAGCTTATAAAGTTTATCTATTAGAGCTCCATATTTATTTCCATTTAGCGGTGAAGCTTATGTACCTTCCAATCGTCTACAATGCTTTGGACAGATAGAAGATGATTGCTGTCCTTTGTTTTGTAACCAAAGAGCATATGTTCTTTGACGTTGCTCCAAATTACACAGACCTAGAAAGATTTATAAATTTATCATTACTGAAGTTCATTATTCTTCCATTTGACATTCCAAGGACAACTGTGTTCTTATGTTAGGTATTTCACTGCACAGCCTTGTTAGGTATTTGGAAATTGTTTTAAACCAAGAAATCATTCATCTAACAGCAGTCACCAAAATTATACGATGTTCCATTTAGTAAGAGTTTCATTGCACCTGTGTGAAATAATGTTGCTAGAATGTGGGATCTCACTAGGATACAACTATCATGTTTCCATCTTTTCTCGTAGGCTGGTCACCCGTTCCAACAGCGCTGTGCACAGTCAGCCTATTGTACTAGTAAGCAGAAGTGGGAGTCACCTGTATTTCTTCTCTTCTTGGATTGTGTGTGGCAGATACTCCGTCAGTTCCCTTGTTCTTTTGAATTTAATGAGACTTTCCTCATCATGCTCTTTGAGCATGCTTATGCTTCACAATTTGGAACATTTCTGGGCAACAATGAAAGTGAAAGGTGGGTACACTGCTCCCATGGGGGCCGTTTTATTTTAAGTTGTTTTGGTCACTTCCTAAGAGAGAGCAGGATTTGGTTCTGAATTAATGTTATTTATAAGATGGTAGAGATTTCAGTTAGTATAAATTAACATGAAGTGCATTCTTATTATGAGCTTATCACATGCTAAGTGAAAGCATATCCTAACACTTTGTTCTTTTAGATTAAAATTAATCCATAGCCCTGGCCAATTTGGCTCAGCAGTTAGAGCATCAGCCTGTGGACCAAAGGGTTGAAGGTTCAATTCCAGTCAAGGGTGAAAGGGTTAGTAATGTTTTAAAGGGTAAAGGTAAAAGTTTGCACAAGGCAGAGACTGTGGAGATTGTGTTGCTTGCATGACCTTTGCTTAGCCTTTTGTTAAGTACGAATAAAGATTATCTGGATTATCTGCAAGGCAATGGATAACGCAGCAGATGCTGGAGGAGATACCAGACCAGCCCTACTGCAAGGTAAACAATGGGCCAAATAAAGTACATCAGCAAGAACTGCTGGAAGCTAAAATTAGGATATATAACTGACACCCCAACTCTAATTCGCAGCTGAACTCTTTTCACCTCAGCCCGCCTGCACCCAGGCGCATGCAATAAAGCCATTTTGCTCTACACTGGCCTTGCATTGTGGATGTGATCTCCTGCCGGCTCAGATCTTTTAAAGGGCATGTACGTGGGTTGTGGGTTTGATCCCTAGTCCCAACCAGGGTCGTACGAGAGGCAACCAATCAATGTGTTTCTTTCACATTGATGTTTCTCTCTCCCTCCCTCTCTCTCTCTCTCTCTTTCTCTCTCTCTCTCTCTCTCTCTCTCTCTCTCTCTCTCTCTCTCGCTTGCTCTTTCCTTCCTCCCTCCTTCCCTTCCATTCTACCTAAAAAATCAATGGAAAAATATCCTCTGGTGTGGATTAACAAAAAAATAAAATAAAAATAAATGTAGACACAAAACATATTTAAAATTAGTCTATATACTGATAAAAAAGCTTTGAGTAAATTGGGTAACCATTTTAAATTATAATTTCCTTACATAGGATCATAGTGTCTTACATCTACAAGAAGCCTTAACATAATAATCTAACTGCATCCTCCATCTGGTTTTATAGATTTAGGAAAGTAATATGCAGATAAGTTAAATGACTTGTCCAGAGACACAGCCAGCTGGTCACCAAAAGTAGGGCTGTAGTACAGGTCTTCCTACTCCTGCTCTAGCCTTTCTCTGTTGAAGTAGTGTATGTAACTTTAACTCGGCACTTAGATACTGTGTTTGACTATGGATTCTTTTTGGTGTTGTACCTATTACTATCCCTCAGGCCTACATTCAAAAAGGATCACAAATAGATTTTATCTCGTATTCCAATTCCTATTTGGCAGAGCCTACCAGTAGTACTGGTTGAGGATTCTGAAGCTCTGTGGGGCAGGCTTAGCCTGAAAAAGTTCAGTGATTGGCTAGCTGTGGACTTGGGGGCAGGAGGCTGTAGGGAGCAGTGGGTGCAATGGTTTCCTATCCTCACTATGCCTGGTTCCTGGGGACATAGTATGGGACTTGCTATCCAAGCAATTGCTCTCCTGTGGTTATGTGGGTTCTTTTTATTGCTAGCATAATTATATTCACATAATTAACTTTGATGAAGCTTATAAGTAATCAAGTAATTTCAGAGACAAAACCAATTTTATAGTAAAACTTCAGCTTGAACAGAATCCTGTGAAAATTGAATGTATTATCTTTTTGGTTAATCTAAGGTTTACCACAAATTATCTTGTTAAATTATAGATTTAGGAAGTTAATATGCAATTCTTGTTAAACTTATTTTTTTTCTAAAATGTGCCAGTTTACTTTCTAATCTACTTAGCTATTTTAAGTTAAAATACAGCCCCAGATACAATGAAGGACTTTGTGTATGATGTGACCAGATTCTGTTTTTTCCTTCTTGCTGGTTTTGGAAGCTTGTAAAACAGTTTTTGTTTGTTGTTATTGAGAGTTATAATGCTGACTTTTCTGACAGATATTTTTATTTTATAACATTTTATTCCTCTACTAAAAGTCTTATATTCTGCCTTCCAAAACACAGAGAAAAGAAATTGTCCTATTAGGAGGAGCATTTGATAGTGGTTGTTAGAAATTAACTGGTCTAATGGCATTTTTTTCTTGATCAGATGTAAGTTGAAGCTACAGCAGAAAACAATGTCTCTGTGGTCTTGGGTCAATCGGCCCAGTGAACTGAATAAATTCACCAATCCTCTCTTTGAAGCCAACAACCTTGTCATCTGGCCTTCGGTTGCTCCACAGAGTCTTCAGCTCTGGGAAGGTAAGCCGTGCATCCTTTGCAAACTTTCTATCAGTCAAGGATGCTCTTTCACCTGCCTGTGAGTACATGCTGTTGTGGGTGTTTGAAGGTGGTAAGGTGGAACTCATTCTTAGACTTGTGTGTAACTATTTTTTTCTCAATGTTTTTTGAGGAATCTTCACACTGTATCCCATAATGGTTGCACCTTTTTACAATCCCACCAACAGTGCACAAGGGTTCCGATTTCTTCACATCCTTGCCAAGAGTTGTTATTTTCTTGTTGGGTCTCCCCCCCCAACCCCCGCCTTTGGTAGTGGCCATCCTAATGGGAGTGAGGGAAAGTACATTATTTCTTGTGGGAGAAAATTGGTAGATAGTTGGAAGAGGAATAGAATAAATTGTAAGCTCCTAGGAGATGGTTTCTGTTTCTTTTATTAAGCAGTCATTAGGATAGGTTCTTCTGTTAAATGCTACTGAAGGGTTGATAAGCTAACCATACTAGTTAGGGTCTACAGATGTGCACAGATGTCATGCATCCAGGCAGCAATGCAGATGTCCCACTGTTCATGTGGAACAGTAATCCATGCCTAATTTTCAGATCTATTCTAAAGAAGGTGTTTTACCTACAATAATTTTTCAGACTCCTGAAGCTTATCCTTAAATACCAAAGCCTGTTATTATTTTTTTAATGGCCAAAATTTATCTAAAATGTATTAGCCATTCATTAAAGACTATAAAATACCATTTAATTTTTTTAAAATCATTTGAAGGTAGTAAGTACATCTTTATTCATCTTTGTAGTAAATAGCATAGGGCATACACGCAGGCATGGCAGCTGTTTGGTAAATTGAACTGAATTACCATAAATGTCCGTTATTATATCGTGTTCTGATATGTTATGCCCTGAAGGACAATTCATGTGTGGAAAGCTATTTGCCCTTTATGTGTAAAAGGAACTCAGATTGCTTTGCTCTCTCGGCTTGAGATCAAGTCTGTTTCTGTCACTTCTCAGGATGTCAACTCTCACATCTTATTCCTCTTGGCAATCTGTCAATAGCCGCTTCCTTCCCCCTCAGTTTATGCTTCTAATCTTATCCGTAAAGGTGTCCCCTAGTCAGAATTGTGGGAAAATGGCCTCAGAGAGTCTTGGGGTTCTTGGAGTCTGAGCGTTAGTGCTTTGGGGAATTTTGGCTGCTTAGGATTTCTCTGCTTACTCTCCTGATGGTTGTAGACTGTCGCAGGTGCAGAAGTGATCTCTTAAATGAGAGATTTTAGCCGTACTTCTTGTTTAAGACTTCTGGGACAATTTACCCAAAAGCCACTGTCATGCTTAATAACTGAAATGAGAGACTAGCTTACTTGGGAGAAAAGCCATATTTGGGAGTTGGATGGCCTAAAGGATGATTTAACTAGTTTTTACCAACCTTATGGAGAGTTTCGGGATTGAGTGATAGGAGGAAATCTTTGTTATGTGAATGAATTCCTACCACTCTATTAAGAACAGTGTTTCCATATGTGTTTATGGAAACTAAGTCTTCCCAATTTAGAACTGGAAGAAATTCTATTAGGTAAAATCTTCTCATGGTAAGTATATGTAATGTATAATGAGACTACTCTTTAGCCTTAAAATGTCTCTCTGCGGGACTTCTGGTCAAGATGGCGGCATAGGTAAACATGGTCCTCGCCTCCTCCCACAACCACATCAAAATTACAGCTAAACTACAGAACAGACATCCTTCAGAACCACCTGAAATCAAGCTGAATGGAAGTCCTACAACTATGAAATTAAAGAAGCCACATGGAGACTGGTAGGAAAGGCTGAGGCACAGATGGGCTGGTCTCACCCACCTGTGGCGGATAAAAATCAGGAGGGATACCTTGGCTGGGAATGTCCTCCCTGAGTAGCAAGGAGTCCCCATCCCACACCAGGCACCCCAGCTCAGGGTTCCAGTACCAGGAAGAGAAGTCCCCATAATGTCTGGCTGTAAAGACCAGCAAAAATTGAGGCTGAGGGAGGCTGAGGCTTCTGGAGTCCCAGGCAGCTCCTCTTAAAGGGCCCATGCACAGACTTACTCAGACTTGCTTCTTCTGAGCTCCAGCATGGAGGGGAGGCAGCTTGAAAGGCACTAGAGACATACGGGGAAGAACTGAGTTGTTTGACATCAGGACAAGGGCTGGAGAGGCAGCTTTCTCCTTGACAGATGTGCTGGCGGAGGCTGACGTTCCTTTGGTGAGCCCTTCCCTTATGAGGTGCCGCCATATCTGGAACTCCAGGAACCTGACTCACACTGTTTGCCCTGCCCTGGTGATACCCTGAGGCCCTTCTCCACCTAACTTTTGGGCCCACCCAAGCTGTTTCCAGTGATTTTACCATAGGATTGGCCTGTTTTGGATCCTCCTTCAGATTTTCCTAAATTCTCTCAAACAAGCAGCATCTGGCCACAGCGAGCCCCATACCTCTCCCTAATTGGCCCCAGGCCTGGCACTAGAAGCAGCCAGCCTTAGTTCACAGCTTGGCTTTGCCTGGACACCTCCAAGCCCAGCACAAGAAGCAGCCATCAGCAAATCACTTTGTAGTTTATGCCGGTGGCCCCGGGTAGAACACAGGCAGTGGCTGACCTTGCCCCAGAACCAGCACACCCAGTGCACAGCTTCAGACCAAGTTGAAGCACTACCACCCAACCATGTCCACAAGTGACACATTCAAGGAATGAACTCAGTGGGTACCAGAGCCCTGCTGAAGTAAATCTTGCTCTGTGTGGTGGGCCCCTGCACAGCTGATTATCCAAGGTAATCAGAGGTCAGTGGATAGTGGGCACAGCCAGTCCTTGCAGCTGATCAGCCTGAGTAAAACCCTCCCATTGACATGCCAATAGCAATCAAGACTCAGTTACAACAGAAGGGTGTAAAGTCCACACAAGGGGTGCACCTCAAGGGCCCAGCAGGGTGACCAGGGAGGCTGTGTCACTGGACCCTGTAGGACACCTACTACAACAGGCCACCCTAGGAAGCCTAGGAGACATAGCAACTCTATTTAATACATAGGAACAAACACAGGGAGGCAGCCATAATGAGGAGACAAAGAAACATGTCCCAAATGAAAGAACAGAACAGAACTCCAGGAAAAGAACTAAATGAAATGGAGATAAGTAATCTAACAGATGCAAAGTTCAAAACACTGCTCAGTGAACTTAGTGAGAATTTTATGAGAACGTCAAGGAATTTAGTGAGGACTTCAAGCGCATAATAAAGGACCACTCAGAAATGAAGGATGCACTAACTGAAATAAAGAATAATTTACAGGGAATCAGTAGTAGAGTAGGTGAAGCCAAGAAGCAAACCGTCGATTTGGAATATAAGGAAGCAAAAACACCCAATCAGAACAGCAAAAAGAAAAAAGAATCCAAAAAATATGAGGATAGTATAAGGAGCCTGTGGGATAACTTGAAGCGTACCAACATTTGCATCATGGAAGTGCCAGAAGGAGAAGAGAGAGGGCAAGAAATTGAAAACCTATTTGAAAAAATAATGACAGAAAACTTCCCTAACTTGATGAAGGAAACAGACTTATAAGTCCAGGAGGCACAGAGAGTTCCAAACAAGATGAACCCAAAGAGGTCTACACCAAGACACATCATCATCAAAAGGTTAAAGACAAAGAGAGAATCTTAAAAGCAGCAAGAGAAAAGCAGTTAGTTACCTACAATGGAGCTCCCATAAGGCTATCAGCTGATTTCTCAAAAGAAACTTTGCAGGCCGGGAGGGAGTGGCAAGAAATATTTAAAGTGATGAAAAGCGAGGACCCACAACCAAGATTACTCTATCCTGCAAAGCTATCATTTAGAATCGATGGCCATATAAAGAGCTTCCCAGACAAGAAAAAGCTAAAGGAGTTCATCACCACCAAACCAGTATTATATGAAATGTTGATGGGTCTTCTTGAAGAAGAAGACAAAGATAAAAAAATATATGAACAATAAAATGGCAAGAAATACATATCTACCAACAATTGTATCTACAAACAAAATGAGCAAGCAGAACAGAAACAGACTCATAGATACAGAGAACTTTTTGTTGGTTGCCAGATGGGTTGGGTGAAAAAGATGAAGGGATTAAGAAGTACAAATTGGTTGTTAGACTGACTAACTTCAAGGGGAAGGGGGGAGGGGGGAGAAGAGATAAACCAAAGAACTTATATGCATATACGCATAACCAGTAGACACAGACAATAGTGTGGGGAAGGCAGGAGAGGGGTGGAAGTGGGGAGGAAGGGGTCAAGGAGGGAAAAAAGGAGGGACATCTGTAGTACATTCAACAATAAAGATAAATTTAGAAAAAAAGAAAAAACCAAAAAAATAAAAAAGTCTCTCTGCTGTTTATATTTACATCATAGTTAAACATTAATATTAAGTAGTTCCTATATTGAAGAACAGGATTTTAAAAATAGGCTCATGTAATAGAAAAATCAACACAGGTCAGTCAATTTTAAACTGTGTTTCTATTTTCCCTTTCTGATAGAGAATAGTATTTGGACATATACAGACAGACTCTTTAGGGCCCAAGACAGTTTGGTTTATGGAGAGTATTTTAATGAATCATAAAATCTTTGTGAACTTGCCAGCTACTGACCTGTTGCAAGCCTGGAAAGTTTTGTACCTCCTTACTTGAATATCTTTCAGCCATTATTTTGGGATGATATGGTTAACATAGGTCTATGTAGAGGAGAAGAATGTCTCCTTTTAGTCCATAATAAAATGGTATTTTTTTATTTGGGTAAAGAAGCATAATTGAAAAACTGCCTCTTAGGTAACAGAGAGAGGAAGCTGAAGTTTAGGCTTTTAAATAACAAATTTGTGTGATTCTGCTTTGACTGTAACTCTTGTTTCCAGTAAAAGTGATTTAACACAGGTAGGTCTCACATAAAGTTCTGTAATTGTGGAAAAAGAGATTTCTGTTGTGAAACTGAAAAATGTATACCATTGTAAATTATCAGCTTGTTTTCCTGAATATATTTGAGAACGGCATTTTGATCTATTTCATAGTTTAGTGTGTGGGGGGTGAAGAATTAATGAGCATATACATAAAAATAGTGACTTCTTGAATACTGTATTTAATTGTATTCTTTCAGTACCTCAAGATTCCTGTGTATTTTACAGTATAATAAAACATAGATGTGAATTGTGAAAAAATTAATACATGGAATTATATTATCCACACCTTTAATGTTAATTCATTATATGTATCTTTCTCCCTTCTGTTTTCCTATCCTGGATTCAATAGGTATTTTCCTACGTTGGAACAGATCCTCCAAGAATTTGGATGAAGCGTATGAAGAAATGGTTAACATCATTGAATATAATAAGGAATTACAAACGAAAGTAAATGTCCTTAGGAGGCAGTTGGCAGAACTGGAGACTGAGGATGGGGTTCAGGAGAGTCCCTGAAAGATGTCCCCACACCCTATGTAAGGACCTTCCCGTACCCGTATCCCACCTCTCTCTCCTTTTGCCCTTCAGCTCACTTTTACACAGTAGCCTTGAACTTGAGGCTTTGGATGTGAGAACCCTCTAATCTAATGGATTTCTCAATACTTTATGAATGAAACTTACTATAATTACTCATGTTTCATATGGCCTCTTAGGCCTCTTTACTTTGGGAGCAGGAAGGAGGTGCTAGTCATTTTATTTTATTCTATGTGAACCAGGTGACCTATGTAATGCCATTTGTGTTATACGCCATTTCATCATCAGCTTTTCTCTGTGATCTACTTTCCAAACAGTGCTTCAGACCAGTCAAGGATATGATCAGTCTCTTTAGGGAATTATGTTAGTTAAAAAAAAAAAAAAAGAGAGAGAGAGATCAGGTGTTTAAACACTTTGAATATAGAAATATTTTTCAAAACTGAAATGGTTGATAAACCAAGAATTTTATGTTTAACATGCCATTTCCAATACCTTTGCCATTCTCTTTAAAATAGTTTTGGACTAACAAAGCTGAATTAAGTCTCATTGTGGTTTTTCAGGAAAGGAAATTCTGAGTATTTATTCAAGGTAAATTATTGTTAAAAGGGCAACAGGTATAGTCCTCTGATATTTACCTTAAGAAGTAAATTTAACAATAGACAGTAAAGGTATGTGCAATATAGAAATAAAATAGGAATTTGTTACTGATATGGTATTGTTACATTGAATTGGTTTTTCAGGTTTTTGACCATACATATTAAATATGTATCAGATGCTGGGTATAACATTAAACCATCATTCATAATAGATGTTAATTTGTTATAATTAAGCTACAAATATGGTTTTCTTAAACCAGAGATGCACTGCCCTTGTCTGACATCCTTATTGTACTGGTTTATGTATGTTTGTGTATGTTCTTTTGTGTTTGGTTTTATTTTTAAGTGTTTTAAGAGTTTACTAATACTAAGGTTACAACTTTCATGGTGGTTTGAGCCTTTTGAAAATTTATCTGGACTCTGCTGATTTTTCCATTATATGTTAGGCAAATATAATCTCAGTGGAGGTGAGAGTGTATGGACACGATGCAGCTATGTTTTAAACTTCAGATTTGAAATGTTTTAATGTTATAGAAACAATGATGACTATATTTATGCTGTGCTAGTTTTTGCCCGCAACTCTGAAAGTTTGCAGCTCAGAGCTTTCCATGTACGTTTCTGTTTTGTGGAATTGCTCATTTTAACAAATACTATCAATTCCAGTTATCCTTTAAAAGGATAGTTGAAAAGTAATCATTAATAGCATTTCTACCCCATCTGTATATAACCATTTCAGTGTAAAAACATACCAAAACTGAATCCTGCTTTAGAGCTATGTATTGAGATAAAAATATAATTTTAAAAGATTGACTCTATCAAAATCTCTGGCCACATTCAGAAGCTTTTAGAAAGTGGCAAATTCTTTCTATTTCCAGTTGCCCAAGCTTTATTTTTTTCTGTTTCCTAAGACTGTAGCAAAAGGCTGGACCAACAGTTCATAGTCAGAACTCTCCTTTGGTCAATGTGCCTGCCTTCTATAAGCTCAGTTTTGTTCTCAACTTCTTTTCTTGGCTATAATTATTCATCTTGAGGCATTAAAGCTCTCACCAAAAGGCTAAGGCAAGGAACAAAGGAGATGTAATATCTTGCTGTATATATAGCTCTGTGTTGTGTGAAATGTCCATATTTTTTAAAAGAGGAAACACTCTAGCTTTTTTTTTATGGCCCCTCAAAATTGCTTTCTGCTTTGTTCAGGCAGCTGGCTTTTTTGTTTTCCCCTAATTCTGTCTCAAGACTAGATATGAAAAAGGAGCCCTTGTCTTCTATGCTAATGGACCCATAAGGACATAAGGAAAACCATCTAGAGATTCATTTATTTTTTTTTAGTAATTCTTTAAAAGTGACCCCCCCCCCACTAGTGATATTGATTGGCCATTGGGCTCCTATGGGTTGACATTTTGGAAGGAGTTTTTATTAGGTTTGGTCATGGAGAAATTGTATGCCATCAATTTATACCCATCTTCCTGATGCATATTTTATGTGTGAGCCAGAGTACAATAGCATAGTGTTTCTGTTTCTTTTATTGAGGCAGCAATCTTAAGCTGTTTGGACAAGTTTGCATTTTAGTATTAATTTATAATTAGAGATTGTCCAAACCACAATTCCGATTTTAGCTTGTAAAAACAAACTTGGGTATCTATGCGCTTTCACAGGAGTCATCTAATACTGTAAATATTAAGGTTTTCCAAAACTCGAGAACTCTGTCAAAAACAAGTGCGTTATCAACATAACGAAGAGGGTTTTTAGTAATACTATTAAGTTACCCATCCATTGGATGAGAATACATAAAATGGATATAACCATAAGAAGATACTTGTTAAACATTGTTTGGACAGCTGTCTTTGATAAGTGTGGCTTTACATTTTTTAATGAAGAGAATGGTGGCAGAATTATTGAGCAAGCAAACTGCCCCATAGGAGTCAATAACAATCAAGTGAGATATATTCAAGTTTTCGTATAATAGGCATCTTCCGTATTCATTTATAGTAAAGGCTGCTGCTGGTTTACATTTTTGGGATGCAAAAAGTATGCCCCACAAAGAATATCTTAAAAATACGAAGGATTGCTACAATCCTCATTCAGCAATACAAAGATCTTTAGATTTAAATTAATGATTTTTTTAAATCAGAAGAACATGGTTGATATATGAAAATGCTAAAACTTTCAGTGGTAAGACTTTTCAGTAATGGTTCAAAATTTTTCATTTTGATTTTATTTAATGGGAAGAAATGCAGAAATTATAAAATCTAACAGTTTTAAACAACTTATAAACGTGTTTTATTTCTTTTTTTAAAAAAGGCCTTTGAAGCAACATTTTAAAGTGATTTTTAGGAAAACTTTAGAAGACAGTAGACATTCATTTCAGATCCCATTGGGGAATCTTCAAACTTTTCTTTGAACTCTGAAACCTGATTTACAGAGGTGATGTGTCATTGCTTTTAATTTTAAAGGATGAAATTTAGTGAGATTTTAGTCTTTGATTCAGTTAGTACTTATATTAAATGAAAAATCAACATCATGGAAAAATTTGAACAGTAGTTGTCTCTTGAAGTGAAAAATTGAGACATCATGCCACATTTTTAAAAATCTGCTTAAAGATGTAACTCTTGTAGTTAATCTGGTTTCAGGATTAGCTGTTTTGTCAGTATTAAGTGGGTAATCAGGTTCACTTATTATAAGACCTTAACCTGAGATGAAGTTTTGGTATTTACCTATACCCAGATTTAATGAATAAAAAGTGTGTGAGGGTATTAAGAGCACTCTTTCTCAGAAAGTTATTTCTTGGACCAAAAATAAGCAATTTTTAGAATAGTTGATCCTCTGTTCTGGCAGCTATGAAATTGACCAGAGAATGAAGCCATTCAGTACATACAGGTGTATGTTATACCTCAAGACAGTGTAGATGAGTTATTTCTTATTGTTTAACATGTCAGATCTTCCTCTCTCCCAGAGCTGATATCCTAAGTTATTACCAGATAGTGTTTTTATGGAATTCACCATCTTAACTAAAAAATATTAAAAGATTGATTTCACCATTATTATTTATTCTCAGATTATATGAAAGGCTAATTTTCTAACAATATCAGTTTCCTAACTTTTGTTTTACTGAATGAAACTGCTTTTACCTTCACTCAGTCTTTATAATCTAGTGTCCACGGCATCTTCTTCCTTTAAACCAACAGCCCAGAAGAGACCCTCTGAAACTCTTGACTAGGTTTTAGGAAATCTGGACTTGTTATCTAAATTCCCTCTAAAAAACCCAATGTCCTATTTTTGAATGACACTCCAGAACTCTAGTTTATATTTAATTTAGTGAAAGATAGTGGGGCTCACTGTAGACACTACTTTGTCCTGAAATATAATTCCTGACGAGAACTTACTGACCTTTAGAGCCACTCTGGTTAACCATCTGTGAGTATACAGATTAACTATATATGTGATTTGTAATGAAAACAAGTTGTGCAACACTGCCAGTGTCTGCTCAAGACATTTGTTTCCCTTTAAAATTGTTTTTTCTTTATTGATTTTTTTTTTTTTTAGAGAGAGAGGAAAGGAGAGGGAGAGAGATAGAAACATCAATGAGAGAGAACATCGATTGGCTGCCTCCTGCATGTCTCCCACTGGGGATTTGGCCCACAACCTGGGGATGTGCCCTGACCAGGAATCGAACCGGCGACCTCTTGGTGCATGGGGTGACGCTCAACCACTGAGCCACACCAGCCGGGCCATTTGTTTCACTTTTAAAATGCACATATCTTTGGAGAGGTGGATTATTCTACACAAATACACCCTGAGTTTCTGTTGTTTAGAATCCTTATAGCTCTATCATGATCTACACTAAAAATGTTGTACTTGCACAACTTAGTTATTTTAAAAAGTATGTATTTCTTCAATAGCGGGTATTTCAATTGTACTCTTGATATAGTTGAACGTGACTCTTGGAATAAGTGCACTATTATTCATGTCTCACACAATAAAATTGCACTGTATGGCAAATGTGTCTATAATGTATGCTTTGCTAAAATCTCAGAGTGCTGTAATGTACAGGTTTCTATATTGTGAACCTGTCTATATATAGTCTTCGGGAAAAATACTGAACTTTCATGAATCTGTGTAACATTTTAATGTTATTTACAATGTTCCCTAAGTGATGCGCTCACTTATGTTCTAAAACTGGAATCATTCATCTTGAGTTGGCTGGTTTGTCAAGCTTGGTTTACTGAATCCAGAAACAGTCTCGTCGAACAGGGTACTGCTATCTTAGTGTGTAAGATTTGTGTGTAGTGGTCCCCCTCTGCCTCACAGGACTGTTGCACAGATGCAAGTGTTCACGTTTCTATAGACAATGGAAATAAAATTTGAATATATTCAAATATGGTCATCTAAATCTGTAGGCTGATTTTAATTTGTTTTCAAATATCTGTGAAGGTTTTGGCAGTTTCAATTAAAATTGCTATATATTTTGATCTTATGTTTTGAAAAAATTCAGATCCACCAAAAAAGTTGCAAAATAGTACAGTGGTCTCCCATATACTGTTCACCTAGATCGAATAACTTAGATTGAATAACTGTTAACATTTTTTCACCTTTGAGTTGCACTCTTGAGTGTGTGTGTGTGTGTGTGTGTGTGTGTGTAGTATTGTTGACACATTTGAGGGTAAGCTGTAGATTTCATGACCTTTCCACCTAAGTACTTCACAGGTATTAGGAGTATGTATTTACATACTATTTACTTGGCATGTATTTTTATGAATATATGAATGAGGGAAAAGGGAAAGTTATTCAGAGTAGATTGTCAACACTGAAATGTAGAATGACAAAATTAGAAAGTCACTATTTGGCAATCATCACAGTAATAATTGACCTAGACAGTCACCATCAGTGGATATTAAAACTAGTAGGATAAAGTTTGTGAGGAAAAGCACAGTATTTTTCCATAAAATGCTTATTAGTTACAAAGGGGGAAATAGTAACTTTACAGTGAAGGAACCTGGTAGATACCACCCTATCCAAGCACAGTTAGCACCACTAGTAATGGGACATATCAATATCATGTGCCTTCTGATATGACTTACTGAGAACACAGCATCACTTTTGTGGCATTTTTGCAAAAACAAACAAAAAAAGCACAATCTGAATCTAATTATAAAGAAGTGGTATCAGGCAAACTTAAATTGAAGGACATTCTACAAAGTAACTGGTCTGTATTTAACAACAACAACAACAACTATATATATATGTTTTGCCCTGGCCAGTTTGGCTCAGCAGTTAGAGAATCAGCCCATGGGCTGAAGTGTCTTGGGTTTGATTTCCTGTCAAGGGCACATACCTGGGTTGCAGGTTTGATCCCTGGCCCAGGTCAGGGTCATGTGGGAGGCAACCAATCAATGTGTCTCTCTCACATCGATGTTTCTCTCTCCCTACCCTCCCCCCCCCCCGCTCCTTCCTTTCCACACTCTAAAAATCAATGGAAGATATCTCTGAGTGAGGATTAACTGTATATATATGTTTTTATTGATTTTAGAGAGATAGAGAGAAACAGGTTGCCTGCTGTCTCCTGCATGCCCCCTACTGGGGATCGAGTCCAGGCATGTGCCATGACCGGGAATCGAACCAGTGACCTTTTGGTGTATGGGATGATGCTCAACTGAGCCACACCAGCCAAGGTCTGGTCTGTATTCTTTATAGAACTTATGAAGCTTACGGAAGAAAAAGTAAGACTGAAAACCTTTTCATAAGTTTGAAATTATTTCAAACTTTTTTTAAAAGCTCAAAGTGAACAGAAAACAACAGATGGCATCATACAAAGCTATAAAATTAAAATGAGAAAATATTTCAGCTGATAAAAATCATTCCCCAATAAATGAATCATTAAACAGAAGCAAACTATAACACATTCCAAAAGGAATATTTACCTTTCAACAAAACTTCCAGACATGAAAAAACACCTCAAATGAGAAATTACAAGCTCAGAACAGAAATATGCCCAAAACAAAACAAAATAGGAAACAATTGAATGAACTCATGAAAGAATTTGAGGAACAAAGACAAAGTAAAGTCAGATGAATTTTAAGGTACACAAGGGAAACTAGATTCAACTGAAAATTTATTAAAGAAAATCATGAAAGGCCAAGAGTGAAAATAATAAGCACAAAGGTCAGAGAGAAAGTGGTCAACATAGAGGACATACAAATAAGTAAGAGGTGTATGAATAATTGGAGTCCCTGAAGAAGAAAAGTGAAATGGGAAATATGAAACAGAACTAACAGTTAAATATACAATCCAAGAAAAGTTTCCAGAAATAAATGGTCTGAGTGGAATTGGATACAGATTAGTCAATTCCAAGACATACCCTTGACTTTGAATATGAAGAGGAAAAAAATCCCAAGGGCCTCTAGGCAAAAAGAGTCACTTAAAATGAGTTGTGCCTGGCCAGAGTGGCTCAGTTGGTTGAGCGTTGTCCTGCGCACAAAAGGTTGCAGGTTTGATTCCTGCACATACCTGGGTTTTGGGTTTGGTTCCGGGTAAGTGTACATGTGGAAGACAACCAATGGATGTTTCTCTCTCACATCAATGTCTCTCTCTCCCTCTTTCTAAGCATGACCTTGGGTATGGATAAAAAAGTGAGGTTGCTATTAGAATTCTCAACAACAAAATACAAAGTAAGACAATAAGGAGAACAGTATTTTTGAGAAATACAAAGAAAAAGTGTGAGCCAATGATTTTATATTCAGCCTATCTGTACTTTAAGAATGAAAGCTGTTGAAAAAGTTTTTAAGCATACAAGAACTCGGGGAATACTCTAATCAAGAGTGCTTCCTGAGAAATCTGTGAAAGGATGACTTTCATCCAATTAGGAGATGACTGGAAAAACTAGCTTAGGGCTGTAAAATACATTGTAACTGTAGGTCCAAGGCTAAGACAAAGGTAGAGACAAGGGGTAGAGGAACATTTATGTAGAAATTATGTATTTTGACATAGTAGAAGCAATGCAGTTTTTTTGAATAAAGAAAGTAGAATAAGCTTATTGACTCATTTAAGTAATATATAGAGGTCAGAGATATCATTTAAATATAACCAATCAAATTGTAGAACATTAAGTTAGGACAAAGGTGCTGCCTATGGCAACCATCAAAAATAGTACTATATAAAGTTATCTCTAGAAAAAATTCAAATCATTTTATACCCAAGGAAATAAAAACTCCAAAGGAACAGCATAAAGAAATACAGTAACTAAAACATGATACACATAGTAAATAAGACAAAACAATGTGATAATTGAAACCAAACATCAGACATATAAAAAAAATATATGAATGGACTTGATTCATCTATTTAAAGAAAAGATCTTAAAATTGACTTATAAAGCAAAACCCAAATCTATGCTGTATACAAAAATTAAAACAAAGTGACTCAGAAAGGTTAAAAAAATAAAAAAGAATGATGTACCAGTATCAGTCAGGGTTCGATATATTACAAAGCTACAGTAATCAAAACAATGTGGAACTCACATAAGCACAGACATAAAGACCAATGGAACAAAATAGAGAGCCCAGAAACAAACCCCCATGTATGTGGTCAAATGATCTTCAAGAAGGATCCCAAGATCACATAATGGGGAAAAGACAGTCTCTTTAAAACTGGTTATGAAAAAATTAGATACTCACATGCAAAAGAATGGAATTGGACCATTAGCTTATACCATATACAAAATTTAACTCAGAATAGATTAAAGATGTAAATATAAGACCTAAAGCAATAAAATTCCTAGAACAGAGAAAAAGCTTCATGATGTTGGATTTGGCAAAGAATTCTTTGATATGACACTAAAAGCACAGGAAGCAAAAACAATAAATAAACGGGACTACAGTGAACTGAAAAATGTCTGCACATCAAAGGAAACAACAGTGAAATGCAGTGTACAATGAAAGGAAATATTGCAAATCATATATCTAATAAGGGATTACTATCCAGAATATATAAAGAACCCCTACAATTCAACAACAAAAAACCAATAATAAAATTTTAAAAATGGACAAAGGCCCTGGTTGGTTTGGTTAAGGCAGTTAGAGCATCAGTGCACCAAACAAAGAGTCGCAGGTTTGATTCCTGCCAAGGGCATGTACCTCGGTTGCAGGTTCAATCCCTGGCCCTGGATGGGGTCGTGTGGGAGGTAACCAACTGACGTGTCTCTCTCACATTGATGTTTCTCTCTCCCTCCCACTCTATCTAGTCAATGGAAAGATATCCCCAGGTGAGGATTAAAAAATAAACAAATAAAATAAAAATGAACAAAGGACACCCTGGCTGGTGTGGCTCAGTTGGTTGGAGCATCATCCCATATGCCAAAAGATTGTGGGTTCAATTTCCCATTCACAGCACATGCCTAGGTTGCAGGTTCAATCCCCAGTCAGGGCACATACAGAAGACAGCCAATTAATGTTCTCTCTCACATTGATATTTCTCTCTCTCTCTCTTTCCCTCTCTCTAAAATTAATAAGCATATCCCCAGGTGAGGATTAAAAATAATAAAATAAAAATGGACCAAGGACTTGAATAGGCATTTCTCCAAAGAAGATGTACAAATGGCTAACAAGCCTATGAAAAGATATTCAACATCATGAATCATTAGAAAAATACAACTCAAAACCACACTGAGATATGATCTCACACTCACTAGCATAGTCACTATCAAAAAACTAAAAAATAATACGTGTTGAGTATGTGGAGAAACTGGAACCCTTAGTACTGTTGGTGGGAATATAAAATGGTGCAGCTTCTATGGAAAATAGTATGACATGCCCAGCTGGTGTAGCTCAGTGGTTGAGCATCAACCCATGCACCAAGAGGTTGCTGGTTTGATTCCCGGTCAGGGCACATGTCCAGGTTGTGGGCCTGATCTCCAGTGGAGGGCATGCAGGAGGCGGCCAATCGATGTTCTCTCTCATCAATGTCTCTATCTCTCTCCCTCTCCCTCTAAAATCAATGGAGAAAATTTTTTTTAAAAAGAAAAGAAAATAGTATGACAGTGCCTCAAAAAATTAAAAATAGAATTACCATATGATTCCGCAATCACACTTCTGGGTATATTATCCAAAAGAATCAAAAGCAAGATCTTGAAGAGATACTAGCAAATCCATGTTCACTGTAGTGATATTCACGATAGCCAACCAGCCCAACATCTATTGATGGATGAACGCATAAATACAATGGAATATTATTCAGTCTTCAAAAAGAAGAAATTCCTGACACAGGCTACAATAAGGATGAACCTTGAAGAAATTGTGCTAAGTTAAATAAGTCAGTCACAAAAGACAAACACTGTAGGATTTCATTTATACAAGGTACCTAAAGCAGTCAAATTTGTAGAAACAGAAAGTAAAATGGTGGTTACCAGAGACTTAGGGGAAGGAGAAATTGGAAGTTGTAAAACGAGTATAGAGTTTCAGTTTTACAAGATGAAAAATTTTAGTATTGTTAAACATATTCACAATAATGTGAATGTACTTAACAATACTCAACTGTATACTTAAAATAATTAAGAGGATAAATTTTGTTATATTTTTATCACTATTAAAATGTATAATAAAACAATGTGAGATTAATACACTTCCTTTAAAATTTTTAAACTGTAAAGTTCAGGAAAAACAAGCCATTTAAAAAGCATACAGGGTGACATCAGCAAATTGATGAAGTAGGCAGATCCAATCAATCTCTTATCCCCACACAGAAACATCCAAAAAAAAACCTTCAGAACCAAGTTTGTCAGAATTCTGGAAAACAGTAAAAGGTTTACAGCAACCAAGCAAATGCTGAATACATTAAAAGAAAACTTTTGTGGGATTTTTTACCTGCTGTTGTCCTATGCCCTTCCTCTCCAGCACAGTGGAAGTCTTGAAGCAACGTCAGCCTGTGTTACCGTTGTGAGATCCTGGTGTCTGGTTCTAAAGGGAGCAGAATAAACAGTAAAAAATTATTACCTATATTTGTTGTAACCTGTCTGGGGGCTACCTAAAGGCCTGACAGGTGTTCATCTCTGTTTTAACTAACTCAGAACTCAGGCTGGAAAGGCAGTGGATTTTGATAAAAAATACTGTGAGGAGAATTAACAAATTACTAAATCTGGGGCAAAATATTATAGTCAAGATACCTAAGGCCTGGAAGGAAAAGCTGGGGTAGATTCTTGGGGAAATTAAGACACTGAAAAAACCACGTGTGTATGAAATAATTTAGAAGGCCACACACATGCCTAGGTTAAGATGCATGTGTTGAGAAGACCAAATTTTCACTTAGGAGTGATTCCTAGATTCAGTGCAAGCCTGGTGTTAAAGTAGGGCCCCAACACAGAACTGATCTTCAAAGACTGCAAGAAAACATTTTGTTTGCTTGTTTTCAGTTATTTTTGTAAGCTCCTGGCATTCAAAAAAAAAAAAAATCTCTGCCAAAACATTAGGAGAATATAAGCTGAAGGCACAAAGATCTCAATGACCACACATGACAAGGAATACAATCTTTGCAAAATATAGTTTGGAAAAGTAACTAAACAAATGGACTACTATAGTCTTCAATAATAACAGTAAGATAAACAAAAAGCCCCAAGCAAACCCTGGGGAAGGATAAGAATCTAATTTTCAGAGTTACCACATTATAATTTTTCAAATGTTCTGTTTTCAACAACAAAAAAATTACAGGGAATGCAAAAACAAACAAAAACAGGAAAAGTATGGCCCATTTAAAGAAACAAAATAAAAGAAACCATCTCTGAGAAATTCCAAACATTGGACATACTAGAAAAGACTTCTAAAATAATCATCTTAAATAGGCTTAAAGTGTTCAAGAAAAACATGGACAAAGAATTGAAGGAAATCAGGAAAATATATGAACAAAATGCAAACATCAGAAACTCTGGAGCTGATAATTGCAAAAACTGAGATGAAAAATTCACTACAAGGCTTCAACAAATTATTTGATCAGGCAGAAGAAAGAATCAGAAAACTGAAGAGAGTAAACTTGAAATTATTCAGTCTGAGGGCAGAAAGAAAAAGAACAAAGAAAAATAAATAGGCTTAAGAGACCAATGGTACACCATAAAGTGGACCAATTTATGGATTATGGGAGTCAAAAAGAGAAAAAGAAAGGAGCAAAAAGAGTATTTAAAGAATTATGGGCTGAAACTTCCAAATTTGAAGAAAGACACGAATTTACAAATCCAAGAAACTTAATGACCTCCAAGTAGTATAAACTAAAAGTGATCCACATTGAAACACATTGTAGTCAAAATATTGGAAGTCCCCAGAAGGAAAGAAGAAATTAGAAGATGAAGTTGTACGGGTAGATCAACCTGTGAGGTCACTTAAGTTAAAACCCAGTTATTTGGGGGAATTGAAACAATTGCCTTTGTCTTAAAAATCTTTATGAAGTCAAAAATGCAGCTCTAGGAGCAGTTCAGAGCCCACCTACCTTTACCATCCTCAATTCCTCAGACTGAAGGAAAAAAACTTGTTATGTTTGTTTGTTTGTTTGTTTGTTTGTTTGTTTGTTTGTTTTAAATACAAACTGCTGCTCTGGCTCCAAGGCTCACTGCTAGGGACAAATACAAATCTTAACTCTCTTCTCCACAAATATTAATAAGAAAAAGCCTTAGATATCTGAACAAATAAGCAATTTATTCCAACTGCTATAAATTAGTGGGACTGTGCTTTAGTGTACTTGTGTCATGGCTGAATTTTTTAAAACAATACTACCAGGTCTCTGGTTGCATCTGTCTTTATATGTATATGTATGTCTACCTCCAGAGAATTGGAATTGGTTTGTAAAGAGCTCTGTGTAATTGGCCTAAAGCAATTATATAAAAAATTCTCAAAATATAGTGGAAACTAACCCAACTGCTTTCCAGGATGACATTAGCTAGGAAAATATATTAAAACTGGTTTGAGTTTTGGTTGGTTAAATAGGTATGGATTTAGCGTTAGAAACATTAAGTATAACACTTTTATTCTACCTGGGTTTTTCAGTCAAAGAAGTTCCTGTTATCTCTGTTACAAAATTTGTGAGCAAGAAAAATAACTTGATGTGATAAAAATTTTCATAAGTAGCCTAAATATAATTATTGAGAACAAGTAAGTTAAATAGATGTAAATAGAACAAGAGTGTTTTTTTTTTTTTTTAGGTAAAACATTTTAGCAATACTTATATGGTATGTGTACTTAAAAATCGTTTCCCCAAAATTAAATATAAAAATCACACACAAAAAAAGTTTCCCCAAATCTTTTGGTAACATAAAACTTTATAGTTTTGCCATGTTAAGTGATGAATCAAGTTAAATTTATTATCTAGATCATTTACAAATAAGATAAAATATGGAGACATTACTTGTTAAATCAGTCTAAGATTATCTAATTTTCTCATTACAGAAAAACTAAAAGATAAATTTGGATCTGTTAATGAATATGTTTTGAGCTTTGTTGAGAAAGCATATATTTCTAAAAATTATGAAATATATTTGCCAGTAAAAAAATCCCCATGCTTCTTTTTTTAAAATTTATTATTATTTTTCTTTGGTTTAACAAAATATATTATTTAAATCAATATAATGTATCTCTACCTTTTTCACTATGGTTACTAGAATTTTTTTTCAATTTTTATTAATTTATTTTTGTTACAGATGTTTCTCCTTTTTTCCCCCTAGACACCCTCCTTCCCATCCTGCCCCCCACCCCCCCACCTGCATTGTTGTCTATGTCCATTGGTTACACATACATGCATATAAGTTCTTTGGTTTATCTCATCCATCCCCCCCACCCTCCTCCTCTGAGGTCTGTCAGTCTGAACCGTACTCCTTTCTATGTCTCTGGGTCTATTTTGTTCATCAGCTTATTTTGTTCATTATATTCCACAAATAAGTGAGATCGTGTGGTATTTGTCTTTCTCTGATTGGCTTATTTCACTTAGCATAATGCTTTCCAGGTCCCTCCATGTCCTCTCAAAGGATAAGAGATCTTTCTTTCTTACAGCTGCATGGTATTCCATTGTGTATATGTACCACGGCTTTTTTATCCACTCATCTACTGATGAACACCTGGGCTATTTCCAGATCTTAGCTATTGTAAATAGTAATGCTATGAACATTGGGGTACATATATTGTTTCTGATTGGTGTTTCAGGCTTCTTAGGATATATTCCTAGAAGTGGGATCACTGGGTCAAATGGCAGATTAATTTTTAATTTTTTGAGGAAACACCATATTGTTTTCCATAGTGGCTGCACCAGTCTGCAGTCCCACCAACAGTGTACTAGAGTCCCCTTTTCTCCACACCCTCCCGGGCACTTGTTGTTTGATGATTTGTTGATGGCAGCTATTCTGGCAGGTGTGAGGTGATACTTCATAGTCATTTTAATTTGCATCTCTCTGATAATTACTGACATTGAGCATTTTTTTGTATGTCTCTTGGGCATTTGTATGTCCTTTTTGGAGAGGTGTCTATTTAAGTCCTCTGCCCATTTTTTAATTGGGTTCTTTGTCTTCCTTTAGCTGAGTTGTATGAACACTCTATGTATTTTGGAAATTAACCCCTTATCTGATGTATCGTTTGTGATTATGCTCTCCCATATAGTGGGTTCCCTTTCCATTTTGATGGTTGTTTCTTTTGCTGTGCAGAAGCTTTTGAGTTTGATGTAGTTCCATGTGTTCATTTCTTCCTTTGTTTCTCTTGCCTTAGACGTTGTATCAGTGAAAATTCTGCTGCGTATGATGCCTGAAATTTTGTTGCCTACATTTTCTTCTAGGATTTTTATGAATTCATGAGTCACATTTAAGTCTTTTATCCATTTTGAGTTTATTCTTGTGTATGGTGT
This sequence comes from Tadarida brasiliensis, assembly GCA_030848825.1. Classification (NCBI taxonomy): domain Eukaryota; kingdom Metazoa; phylum Chordata; class Mammalia; order Chiroptera; family Molossidae; genus Tadarida; species Tadarida brasiliensis. Next base: position 40,655,351 of record CM061259.1, on the reverse strand, counting down.
AAGTTGGTGGTCTAGTTTCATTTTTTTTGCAATGTAGCTGTACAATTTTCCCAACACCATTTATTGAAGAGGCTGTCTTTACTCCATTGTATGCTCTTGCCACCTTTGTCAAATATTAATTGAGCATAATGTCTTGGGTCAATTTCTGGGTTCTCTGTTCGGTTCCATTGATCTATATGCCTGTTCTTGTGCCCAGTTCCAGGCTGTTTTGATTACAGTGGCTTTGTAGTATAACCTGATATCCGGTAATGTGATCCCTCCTACTTTGTCCTTCTTTTTCAAGATTGCTGTGGCTATTTGGGGTCCTTTTTGGTTCCATATGAACTTTTGAAGTATTTGTTCTAGTTCTGTGAAATATGTTGTTGGTATTTTATATGGGGATTGCATTGAATCTATAGATTGTTTTGTGTAGTATGGTCATTTTAATGATGTTAATTCTTCCAATCCATGAACAAGGTATGTGCTTCCACTTTTTTATATCTTCCTCTATTTCTTTTTTCAATGTCCTCTAGTTTTCTGCAAATAGGTCCTTTACTTCTTTGGTTAAGTTTATTCCTAGGTATCTTAATTTTTTTGCTGCAATGGTAAATGGGATTGTTTTTTCTTTAGTTTCTCTTTCTGTGAGTTCATTATTGGTGTATAAGGATGCCATTGATTTCTTGATGTTAATTTTGTATCCTGTTAATTTTGTACCTTGCCAAATTCATTGATTAAATCTAGTATATTTTTTATGGAGTCTTTAGGCTTTTCTATGTACAATATCATGTCATCTGTGAATAATGACAGTTTCACTTCCTCCTTTCTAATTTGGATCCCTTTTATTTTTTCTTCATGTCTAATTGCTGTGGCTAAGACTTTCAGTACTATAAGGGAAATGCTTTTAGTTTTTGCCCACTGAGTATGATGTTGGCTGTAGGTTTTTAATATATGGCCTTTATTATGTCGAGATATGACCCCTCTATTCCCACATTGCTGACTGTTTTTATTAGAAATGGGTGCTGGATTTTGTCAAATGCTTTTTCAGCATCTATTGATATGATCTTACGGTTTTTATCTTTCATTTTGTTTATTTGATCCTTTGTATTTCTGTGGTGTCAGTTGTTACTTTTCCTCTTTGATTTCTGATTTTGTTTATTTGGGTCCTCTCTCTTTGTTTCTTGGTGAGTCTAGCTAGCTAAGGGTCCATCAATCTTGTTTATCTTTTCAAAGAACCAGCTCTTTGTTTCATCAACCTTTTGAATTGTTTTTTTGGTCTCTATGTCTTTTATTTCTGTTCTGATCTTTACTATTTCTTTCCTTCTACTTGCTCTGGGTTTTCTTTTTGTTTGCTTTCTGGTTCTTAAAGTTGTGAGGTTAGATAGTCTATTAGAAAATTTTCTTGTTTCTTGAGGTAGGCCTGCAGTGCTATGAACTTCCCCCTCATTACTGCTTATGCTGCGTCCCATAAATTTTGTGTTGTTGTGTGTTCATTTTCATTGGTTTCCAGGAGGTTTATTTATTTCTTCCTTGATCTCCTTGGTAACCCATTCATTGTTTAATAGCGTGCTATTTAGCCTCCATGTGTTCAAATGTCTTTGCATGTTTTTGTTGTAATTGATTTCTAGTTTCATGCCATTGTGATCTGAGAAGATGGTTGATATAATTTCAATCTTCTTGAACTTGTAGAGACTTAGTTTGTGTCTTAACATGTGGTCTATCTTTGAGAATGTCCCATGTGCACTTGAGAAGAATGTGAATTATGCAGTTTTGGGGTGTAATTCTCTGTAGATAACTATTAAATCCATTTGATCTAGTGCATCATTTAGAGTCTCTGTTTCCTTGTTAATTTTTTGTCTAGAAGATCTATCCAGTGATGTCAGCGGGGTGTTGAAGTCCCCTGTTATGATTGTATTGCTGTCGATTTCTCCTTTGAATCCTCCAGAAGATTTTTAATATATTTTGGTGCTCCTATATTGGGTGCATATATGTTTACCAAGGTTATATCTTCCTGTTGGATAGATCCTTTCAATATTATGTAGTGGCCTTCTTTGTCTCGAGTTATGGCCTTCATTTTGAAATCTATTTTATAGATATAAGTATTGCTACCCCAGCTTTTTTTTCCTTTCCATTTGCTTGGAAGATTTTTTTCCATCTCTTCACTTTCAGTCTATGTGAGTCTTTTGGTGTGAGGTGGGTCTCTTGTAAACAATATATATATGAGTCATGCTTTCTTATCCAATCAACTACTCTGTGTCTTTTGATTGGAGCGTTCAATCCATTTACATTTAAGGTGATTATTGATATGTACTTATTTACTGCCATTTTTATTTATTGTGGTTATATTTTTCTTCCTATTTCTTCTACTAATTACAGCAGTCCTTTTAACATTTCTTGAAGTGCTGGTTTGGTGCTAATATAGTCCCTTAGCCTTTTTTTGTCTGGGAATCTTTTTATTTTACCTTCTATTTTGAATGATAGCCTTGCTGGATAGTGTAGTCTTGGATTCAGATCCTTGTTCATTACCTTGATTACTTCAGGTCATTCCCTTCTGGCCTATAGTGTTTCTGTTGAGAAGTCAGCTGATAGCCTTATGGGGGTTCCTTTGTACGTAACCTGTTGCTTTTCTCTTGCTGCCTTTAGGATTCTCTCTTTGTCTTTAATTTTCGGCATTTTAATTGTTATGTGTCTTGGTATGGGCCTGTTTGGGTTCTTTTTACTTGGGGCTCTCTGTGCTTCTTGAACTTCAATGCCTTTTTCCTTCACCAAGTTAGGGATGTTGTCTGTCACTATTTCTTCAAATATATTTTCTAACCCTTGCTCATTTTTTCCTTCTGGAATGCCTATGATTCGAATGTTGTTACATTTTAAGTTGTCCCACAGTTCTCTTAAGCTGTCTTCCTGTTTTTTAATTGTTTTTTCTTTTTGGTTTTCTGATTGGGTGATTTTTTTTTTTTACCTTATCTTCTAATTCACTGATCCTGTTCTCAGCTTCCTCTACTCTGCTGGTTATTCCTTCCAATGTGTTCTTTATTTCTGCTATGTTATTCTTCATTTCCAATTGGTTGGTTTTCAATGTTTCTATATATTTACTCATGGTGCTGAACTCTTTACTCATGCTGTTGAGCTTCCTCATTATCATCAGTCTGAACTCTACTTCTGATAACTTGCTGAACTGCATTTCACTTATCTCATCTTCAGTAGAGTTCTCTTGTTCTTTCATTTGGGATTTGTTTCTTTGTTTCACCATTTTGGCTCTCTCAGTGTATTTTGGAGCCTGTCAAATTTTCCCTGTGGGTGTTGGTGTTCCGCTGTTTGTGGCTTCCTCTACTGGGTTTGGATGAGTGTGAGAGGACCCACGTTAAACATCACTGTCAAGTCTTACTTCCCTGGGTAGATTTACAAGCCCAGGAAAGGTTCAGTTATCCTCTAGCTTTTTGCCTGGAGGCTATTAGTCTCAGTTACTTGATGAGCCTTGGGTTGTAGCCCTCAACTGAATGAAAAAAATCCCTCAGGTGTTCAGGGTAAGAGGATTTCCATAGGCTAGGGCAGATGCTGGCTGTTAATGAACCTTAATTTGCATTTTCTGGCCCAGCTGGGTGGAGTTAAATTTCTGAGGGAGGGGCTGTTGCTTCTCCCTGGGACTCTGGGAAGGGGCTCTTTGAGTAAGTAAGATGGTTACTGTCCTGTGAGGGAGTGATTTAGCACAAAACTCCCAATGCCCTACCAGCTCTTCAAGCTCCCAAGTGTCCACACAGTTCCAGTCCAGTCTGCTCTCCCTCTGCTGGAGCCCAAGGTGAGTGGCTGTAGCTAATTTAGTGCTCTGTCCTGGCCCTCTGTGCTATGGAGCCAGCTTGGGATTTTAACTCCGAGGGAGCTGCTCACAACTAAAACAGCTGCTGTCTGTGGGCTCCCAGCCTGCCCTCTCATGCCTCCACAAACCTACCAGGCTTGATTCAGTGTCCTTTTTTCCTGTCCCTGGTTATATGGGTCCTCTCCAGCTGCTTTTCTGTTGCTTTTCCCCAACGATCTGTCTTTATTTTAGTTGTAATTCCAGTTTGGTCCTGGGAGATGGTCTATGTAGCTTCCATTCACTATGCTGCCATTTTGCAATCTCCCTTTATTGATTTTAGAGCAAAAGGAAGGGAGAGAGTGATAGAAACATCTATTAGAGAGAGAACATCAATTAGAGAGAGAACATCGATTGGCTGCTTCCTGCATGCCCCCACTGGGGATTGGGCCCACAACCTGGGCATGTGCCCTGATTGGGAATTGAACCAGTGACCTCTTGGTGCATGGATCAATGCTCAACCACTGAGCCACACCAGCCGGGCTCCCTATGTTTCTAGAAGTTATGAAAGTATTCATAAATTTGCCACTCTAAAGAATGCTAATTGCTTACTTTTTAGTTGTCATTGGAAATTAAGGTTTCTAAGGGTTAAGAATTATAATTAATACAGAAGGGAATAATATGTGTTCTTAGTGAAAAAAAAAAAAGTACAAAGTAAGGAAATATAATTTTTAGGGAATTAAATGAAAATAATTTCTCATAAAATAAATTGGTTATTTCTGAATGAATAAAAAGAGACAAACTAAAAGGGACATGCAATGTTGTAGAAATCTGTGGGAAAGGAATCTTGAAAAAGAAATTTTATGTGTGGTCAAGCTAAATATGATTAAAATGAATTTAAATAGCCAAAGTAAGCTGATGCAAAATTAGAGTTTGGTTCTTTTTCTGTTAAAAGGACAAAGTTTTTTTGTACTATTGGTATGCTCTTGAGAGATTCTAAAGGGAAAACAAAGATTATTTGTTTTATTAAAATTATTTCCTGTACTGTGTCATCAGGTCTTTGATTGCTTAGGTAAACCGAGTCTTCTTAATATTAAAAGAGCTAAATTTTGCTTACAACTATTTAACTTTCTGTATTTGCCTGCAAAGTCTTTGTCACCATGATTAAATAAGTAATTAAGTATTAGCTCATAGTAACCTAGGATTGTATATAACAAATTGTTTTGTTTTTATTTTATTTATTTATTGTTGTTAATCCTCACCCAAGGATATTTTTCCATTTATTTTTTTCTTTAGATAGAGTAGAAGGGAGGGAGATAGAGAAGGAAACATTGATGTGAGAGAGACACAGCAATTGGTTGCCTCCCGCACGACCCTGACTATGGCCAAGGATTGAACCTGCAACCCAGGTATGTGCCCTTGACCGGGAATTGAATCAGAGACCCTTCAGTCTGCGGGCTGATGCTCTAACCACTGAGCAAAACTGGCCGGGGCTGACCAAGTGTTTTAAAACTTTTAATATGTTTGATAAACTTACCCAAAATTCAAATTAAATTGCCTTTTTCTTAACCTAAAAATAACTTTGAGATTTTCAGAAGGATCCCTGAAACATTTCAAAGGAATGCTCTCTCTTTATAAAAGGGAATTAAGCTAATTAGGCATATTTGATATGCTAAATTACATGGGAAACATTGTTAAATAAGTAATGGGAACAGTGAATTGTTTAGAGCAGTTGTCTTCACAATGTGGTCCCCGGGCCAGCAGCATGAACCTCCCCTGGCAACCTGCTAGAAGTACATTCTCAGAACCCACCCTGTATCTACTGAATCAGACACTCTGGGGTGGGGACCAGAATTACATGTTTTAACAAGCTTCCCAGGTAGTTCTCTTGCATGCTAAACTTTGAGAACCACTGGATTTGATAATAATTGTTAGGCTAGATGCTTAAAGAAAAAGTCTGTTTCAATGTCACTACCCTCTTAACTGTCAGCAGACAGTGCCTGGGAGGTTGGGGGGGAGTAACTAGCTTATCAGTGCAAGTCTTTTATTAAAATTTTTTTTTCTTTATTGATTTTAGAAAGAGAGGAAGGGAGAGGGAGAGAGAGAGAGATAGAAACATCGATTGGCCACCTCCTGCATGTCCCCCACTGGGGATTTGGCCCACAACCTGGGCATGTGTCCTGACCGGAAATCGAACCAGTGACCTCTTGGTGCATGGGTCGATGCTCAACCACTGAGCCACATGGGCCGGGCACAAGTCTTTTTTTTTTTTTTTTTTTTAGTGTTTAGTGCTTTTGGAGAGAGAGGAAGGGATAAAGAAAGAAAGAGAGAGAGAAAGATCAATTGGTTGCCTCCTATACACACCCCAACTGGGGACCAAACCCACAACCTGGGCATGTGCCCTAACTGAGAATTGAATCGGTGACATTTCTGTGCACAAGAAGTAGCTTAACCAACTGAGCCATACTGGCCAAGGCCAGAGCAAGTCTTAAGGAATTCCTTAAGCATTTATTTCAGAAATATTAATTTCTTTCTAGCAAGAGGTTATGAATTATAGAACATGTCTTGGATGATTTTTTTTCTTTAAATGCTACCAAGACTGCTTTCATCTGTTGACCTAAGAATGTCCAAGCCTGTAGAAAAGTTTTATAAAAATTTATCTGAGTCGAACTGAAGATATGCCTGGAAGCAAGATCTCAACAGACATAAAAATGCTTCTGAGAGTAACAGTTTGCAGTTTCTTTTATGCATTTAAGATTAAGGAGAGAATGTAAGGAAGTTTACATGAAAGTGAGAGAAAGCAAGGCAGGGAGGCATCAGCTCTTGGAAGGAGGTGTCTGAAAGGGTGGTCAAGTATTGGAAGAAGGGGTCAGAAAGGGGGCATTTCAAAGGTGCGTTAACCTAGATGCACAGAAACAATGGACAAGGCTTGCTTAAGGCAAAGATAAGCCTTTTAGTAAAGAAATTATATGCCTGGGGCATGACGACCCACCATGACCTGCCCATTAGGAATCTGTGATCAGATCACTCTGTGAGATTTCCGTAGAGACCCCCTTTTCATCCACACATATAATAGAATGTGGAAAACTTCAAGGATATAAGGAATCCTGAGGCCTTGAGCTGGCCTTTTACAAATGAGAGAGGGAGAGGATGCCTGTAGCCCACAGAGCCTTCTCTGAGAATTTCCGGGCTAGCGCTGTGCTATGGAAATAGATTGTGAGCCACAGATATGAGCCATATGTGTAATTTAAGTGTTTCTACTAACCGTAATCAAAGGAGTAAAAAGAAACAGGTGACATTAATTGTAATATATTTTATTTAACCTAACATATTCAAAATATTATCTAATTAGCCTCTACCCAATATAAAATATATTGAGATCTTTTACATTACTTTTTTCATAGTATATCTTCAAAATCTAGTGCATACTCTACCTTTACAGCACATCTCAATTCTGGCTAATCACATGGCAAGTGCTCAGTAGCCACATGTGGGGAGTGGCTATGGGACAGTGTGGTTCTCAACCAAATACTCCTGCAGCTGGAAGGGGAGCCCTGGTCCTCTTTTGTGTAACTAGAGCAGAAGTTGTGGGCTGGTGATGTCATTAACTCTCTTACTCTCTGAGGCTCAACCATTATTTCTTCTGGGCACAAGTCTGTATCCAGGCAATCCTATTTGACGCTACATAGAAACAAACCTCTCTCTCCATATTTTAGATTAAATCACTGTGGGCCCTGGCAGCTGTGGCTCAGTGGTTAGAGTGTCGTCTTTCGCATCAAAGGGTCGCAGGTTCGATTTCCAGTCAAGGGCACGTATCTGGGTTGCAGGTTCAATCCCCAGCCCGGTTGGGATGTGTTTGGGAGGCAACTCACATCGATGTCTGTCTGTCTGTCTCCTTCTCTCTCTATCTCTCTCCCTCCCTCCTTACCTCCCTTCCACTCTCCCTAAAAATCAATGGAAAAAATATCCTTGGGTAAGGATTAACAAAAAAATAAATAAAATAAAATAAAAATCACTGTGGGATCCTGAAATTAAAGCATGGAATTTGCATTTGTTGTTTATTCTTCCTTAACTAACACATAAAGATATCTTAACCACTGCCTTTGGAAGTGCCCTGTTTAGGAATTCATGTTCAGAAAATTTTCCTATTTCCAAAATCTCGATCCTGAAAATGAAGGGAAAGTCTGAATATTATCACTAAACAGAAACCTACTTTGCTGGCTTAAGCCAAAGGATATGAGGCCTGGCCGGTGTAGCTCAGTGGTTGAGCATCAACCCATGCACCAAGAGGTCGCTGGTTCGATTCCCGGTCTGGGTTGTGGGCCAAATTGCCAGTGGGGACATGCAGGGGGCAGCCAATCGATGCTCTCTCTCCCTCTACCTTCTTCTCTCAATCAATAAAGAAAAAAAAAGTAAAGGCATTGGTGGTATAGTGGAGAGCATAGCTGCCTTCCAAAGGATATGAGGGAAGGCTGGAGAACCAGCCTGGAAAGGGGCAGGAACCCAAGGAAGCCCAAAGGCAGTGGCCCTGGGCAGGGCTGACTTTGGAGGGCCTCTGCTTCATTCCAATCAGGATTCAAGTCTGGAAGAAGTGTCTGCCCTTGGCTGGGGGAGGCAGAGGGCTGATGATATTTATGCCAAACTATTTCCACGGGGAAGAGAGGAAATAGATGCTGGGTAGCCAGAAACCTTCCACCTTTTATTCCCTTGGAAATCAATCCTTCTTCTTGCCCTGTCCTCGGGAATAAATATATTGAAGCCACACTTCCTCCCCTCCCCACAACCAACCAAACCAGGAGCAATGTCAGTGGGTTGCTCCACTTGGCAAAATCCCTGCCTGCAACCCCACTCAGAATAAACTCAGTGTCATCTCTGACCCCATCACAAAGTTTGAAGAAAACAAAAAAATACTCCTCATGATATGATGTGGTGTATTAGAAAGGGCAGGGACCCAGTGCCTAGGTCAGCATTCTGGTCCCCTTGGCCTTGACCAAATACTTCATAGCTCTGGGTGGGGCACCTCTTCCACTGTTAAGTGGGTCTACTTGATAATCTCTAAGGTCTCTTGAGAGGCTACAAGTTTGTAATTAAGATTTCAAAATTCAAGTGCACCCAAGGAAGACCCATAATAAGAATCATGTCATATGAGAAAATTGAAGAAATGGGGGCTCCTAAGAGCCTGAAAAACATAAAAGTAGACCTATTTCATAAAACTATAGCTTTTTAATGTTAAAGAACTTGGAGCTCTTTTCCAAAAGCCTAACATGCATGGGAATCATTTGGGAATCTTGTTAAAATGCAAATTATGATTCAGTAGATTTGAGTGGGGACTGCTTTGTTCAGGCTTGTGTACCAAGCCTCTAGGGAAGATGGGTGGTTCTCAGCTTTGACAGCAAATTGGAAGCCCTTCAGGAACTTTAAAATATATTTAGGACTGGGCTCCCCACCCTACAACAAGATTCTGATTTATTAGGTCTTGAGTGCAGCCTGGGCATTGGGAGGTTCAAAAACTCCCTGGTAATACTAAAACGAGGCTTCTCAAACTTCAGCGCGCATCAGCATCACCTGGAGGTTTTGTTCAAACACCACGCTCCCCGCCCCCCAATTCTGACTCACAGGTCTGGGGTGGGGGTCTCAAATTTGCATTTCTAACAAGCTCCCAGGTGCTGCAGACTCGGCTGGTCCCTGGCTTTGGAGGTCAGTTTGACAGCGATGTTTCCCACGTAGGGAACGAAGATGAAGTGACTCACTCAAGGTCTCTCCATACCCCACCTCCTGACCCCTGTCTCAGGCTTTTTTCTCAGCCACTTTTTTCAGCTTTCTCTTCTGCGTCCGCATTCTTCCTACGTGCACTGCGGAGCGACTAAATGCCAACGCCAGAGGGTTCTCTGGAGGTTGCAAAGAGGCCAGTTTCCTTTCAAAGCTGCCCTCACCCTGACGGTGCCCACGCGAGGATGGGCAGGCTGGCAGCGCCGCTGCCAGAGTCGCTGCGCGCGGGACTCCACGGCACTCCTCGCGGTCCCTGAATTCTCCACGAGGTGTGTCCCAGGCAGAGGCAGCGTGGCAGGTGCGCAAGGCTGGGAACCGGCGGGGACCCGCGGGGAGAGGGCTGCCATCTCCACCCGAGCTCTCCTCCTCCTCAAGCCCCACCCTCAGGTGTTCTGGCGCCAACGTCGGGCGGCCCTGGCCGAAGACAGTGATTGGTGCACTGGGGGGCGGGTTTGGGCGCCGCTGAGAGGATAAAGGTGCCTAGTGCCGAGCACCCTTTGGGGGTTTTGTTCGCAGCGCTTCGGCTCCTTGACACGTGGTGTTCCAGCTCCAGCGTCTCAGCGCAGCATCTCTGGGCGACCTCATACTAAGGTCAGTGCGGAGAGTGACCGGAGATGAGCGGAGGTTCCCTCGGTGGCTGCCTTGGGGACCTGAGTCCACTTTGGGAGCGGAGGCCAACCTCGCGGGGCCCCCTAGACCCTGCTGGCCCGATTGGTGTGCCTGGGGCGCGGCGCAGCTGACTTTGCGCTCCGGCGCGTGAGTGCGGATCCCCAGCGGTCACCGCGGAGCTGGGAGGGGGGTCAGCCCCAGGGCTGGAGGGAGCGCCGGGGTTCTGCTAGGGTCCGCAGGGTGCGACACTCTGCTCCTTCCACTTTTTGGAAGGGTACCCCTTGGCCCCCTCCCATCTCCCCCCTCTCCGGGGAATAGGGGCGGGCACCGCTGTTCTCATAAAACCGGTTTATCCAGTCATCTCCCCGGGAGGGTGGGATCCCACAGCCTTTCTACTGGGAGCCATGCAGAGGCTAGAGACCCTAGTGCGGCTCAAGTCACCGCGTCCTCTTGGGTTCCCTCTCCCAGGCAGGTGTGCACGGGAGGAGGGCAACGCCTGCTCCTCAGAGCCAGACCTCCTTCTGAGACTCTATGTAGCCCATGCTTAGAGCTCTGGGATTTTTTAGGATCATCCCTACCAAGTCCAGACTTTACCAGCTCGCAGTGGAGACTTTACGTTGACTGAGCAGAACTGTTAAATTCATTCAACAATCTAACTCGGTGGCCCTATCATTGTCCCCCTTTCCATGGATGGAGAAACTTGAGGTTTGGCATGGTAGTGTACGCAGGCTCACACAAGGAAATGAGTGCGGTGCCTGGCTGTGAACCCCCCACGCTGGTTCAGTGGTCTCTTCCGGGGTGGGGAAGAGCCACCCCGGAGGGGCGAGGGCACGAGGGGGGAAGATGCCCCCTGCGCAACCAGCCGTCTTCTCTCTTAGGTACCTACCTGATCGCATCTCTTCTTTGAGGGAGAAAAGTGGGGGTGGTGGAAGAAGGGTTTGAAACTCAACGAAACTGGTTTCCTCCCGCCTTCTCTTGGTAATTAGTACCTTCCTGACCTAGGGCGGGTCAGTTCGTCCTGTGAAATGGAGTCAGGAACCCAGCTTCAGGGTTATTGTGAAAGTTAAGAGCTCAGGAAAGCAGATCCTCATCAACCCTCGTAGTTAGGAGGTGCCTGATTTTGCCTTGGGTTGTTACTGTTAAGAAGAAACGTATATTATTGTTTAATGAACCAGAAGATTTAAAGCTGAAACTGCCTTGCAAATGTGTTTTATAAGCATTATTGATCCTTACAACAGAATAAAAGGGGGCAGAATCCAGGGGAAATGAAGGTGAGCCTGGTCAGCAGTGTCCTTTAGAAGTGGGAGAGGGCGCTGGGCGGGGAAGTCGTCAGCTAGGCAGTGGCTGACCTTTTGTGAAAGCCATTTCACTGAGTGCAGAGCAGGAAGCCTCAAGTTGAGGGCAAGGAATGGAGCTTGGAGCAGCTGACTTCCTAGAGACCCCTGAGACTGGAAGAAAAGGTAAAGGCAGCCCTGGCCAGTGTGGCTCAGTTGGTTGGAGCGTTGTCCCATACACCAAAAGGTTTTGAGTTCGATGCCTGGTTCGAGTGGGTATGGGAGGCAACTGATTGATGTTTCTCTCTCCTGTTGATGTTTCTCTTTGTCTCTCTAAAATCAATAAATATATCCCCAGGTGAGGATAAAAAAAAAGTGCTGTGAACATGAAGACTGAGTTAGTATTTTAACAGCAGAAGCGTACTTTTGCCTTACATGTGGAAGAGTTTGTAGTCATGGCTGGATTGGCCTTTTTTTTTTTTTAATTTTTTAAAAAATATTTTTTCTTTATTGATTTTAGAGAGAGAGAAAGGGAGAGGGAGAGAGAGATAGAAACATCAATGAGAGAGAACATCGATTGGCCGCCTCCTGCATGCCCCCCACTGGGGATTGGGCCCACAACCTGGGCATGTGCCATGGCTGGGAATCAAACCGGCGACCTCTTGGTGCATGGGTCGATGCTCAACCAGTGAGCCACACTGGCTGGGTGGCCATTTTGTTTTTATTCTTCTAGTATTAGCACCAAACCAGTCATCAAAGAAAATCTTAGTGCGTGCTTGGTAGCAAACACAAGTAAGGCCAAAGTAGTCAGTGTAGAATAACTTTTGAATTTCATGGTTCATTTTGAAATAAACTATGTTGACTTGGCGCTGATGGTGCAAAAGCAGTGCTGGTTAAAACTATTGGTGCCTTTGCACAAATTGAGGCCATGACATGGTATTCTTCATGTGCTTTCAATAAAAAAGAAAAAATTGCCAGCTTTACTTAAGAATGCCCTTTATGAAACAGTAAAAATGATGAATTTTATTAAATCTTGACCCTTGAGGACATACCTTTTTAGTGTGCCTTGCAGTGAATGGAGGTACTTGTTCCATATTGGATCATGATGGCTGTCTTGAGGTGAAGCATTTGTGACTGGGCTGTGAACGGAATTGACCACTTTAAAAAATTTTATATTTATTGATTTGAGAGAGAAGGAAACATTGATTTGTCATTCCACTTATTTATGCATTCACTGGTTGATTCTTGTATGTGCCCGGACTGGGGATCGAACCTGCTACCTTGGAGTATTGGGATGATGCTCTAACCAACTGAGCTACCTGGCCAGGGCTGGCTACTTTTAATTAATTAATTAATTAATTAATTTTAATTAATTTATTTTTGTTACAAATGTTTCTCTTTTTTCCCCCCATTGACCCCTCCTCCCGATCCCACCCCCGCACCCGTCCCCAGCATTGTTGTCCATGTCCATGGTTATGCATACCTGCATATAAGTTCTGTGTTTTATCTCTTCTCTCCCCTCCCCCTGACCCCCCTTCTGAGCTTTGTCCGTCTGTGCCCTACTACTACGTCTCTGAGTCTATTTTGTTCATCAGTTTGTTTTGTTCATTATATACCACAAATAAATGAGATAATGTGATATTTGTCTTTCTCTGATTGGCTTGTTTTGCTTAGGATAATACTCTCCAGGTTTTTTTTTTTTTTTTTAGTAGAGAACCATTTTTGCTTCAAAGAATGACAGACAAACTATGGTTATTCATACCTGGATAATTATAATACATTTTCAAAAAAGAAATGAACCAAGTGAGCCTGTGACTTCAAGGAAAAAAACTAATTGTATTTGTTGCCAATTAATTTGTATCCACCACTGTGAGCTTGATACCTTACCAGTACTTAGGAATAGCCAGTGTGACTTTGATACTGTAGAAGTGTATTAACATTTGGAAGCTCTGCATAAATCACTGAACCTATATTTTCCAAAAGACCTATGCATTAAATTACAAAACCATGCAGAACCATTCAAAGCATTACATAGACCGGTGGGTTTTAATGTAACAGGGTCTGAAATGTTCATTGATAAGGCTTCAGGTTCTGCATGGCAACTAATCTTTAAGAAATTAACATGTGTTGAGTTTTGGATATTAAAAATGCGTTTCCAAGATGATCTGAAAAGGCTTTTAAAATGCCACTTCCTTTTCCCACTTGCTGCGTGAGTTTCGATTTTCTTCACATACTTCAGTCAAAGCAACAAGCAGATTGAGTGTAAAAGCAGATGCGAGAATCCAGCTGGTTTCTTTTAAGGCAGACATCAAAGAGATGTACAAAATGTAAACAGTGGCACTCTTTTTTTTTTTTAAATTTAGTTGCTTTCACACAAAAATATGCTTATGTTATTTGGTTTTAAATGAATTAAGATGTTAAACATTTCTCAGTTTTGCTTTCTAATACAGCAAACATTCTTAGATATAAACCACATAAACAAAAGCTCTTTGTAGTCCTCAGTTTTTAAGAGGGTAAAGGAGTCCTAAGACCAGAAAACTTGAGAACTGCTGCCTTAAAAGTATTAACTTGAACTTGGAGGTAGCAATATAATCTTGATTTAGGAAAGCTATATGCTGTAGGTGGTTGGAAGTGTTGTGTTTTACTTTTGCTTTTAAAGGCCATGCACTATTTTGTTTTTTTTTGTTTTTTGTTTTAATTTTTAATATGTTTTTATTGTGTGTGTTTTTGAGAGAGAGAGAGAGAGAGAGAGAGAGAGAGACATTGATGTGAGAGAGAACTATTGATTGGCTCCCTCCTGCACGCCCCCTACTGAAGATCGAGCCCACAACACGGGCATGTGCCCTGACTGGAAATTGAACCCCGACCTCTCAGTCCATGGGACGACGCTCAGTCCACTGAGCCACACCAGCCGGGGAAGGCCATGCGTTGTTAATCAAAGCAATCCCATAACAGGGGCAGGAGTGCCGCTTGGTGGTTAAGAGCTGGGTTCAGGAAGGGTGGTGGCTGCCATGGTTAAATTCCATAGCGCAGTAGAGCACTCCGTACCTGTGGCACAGAGTGAGCATCACATGTTAGCTGTTAATAGTAGTGAAGTAGGAAGAACCAACTCAGTTATGAGTTGTCCACATCATTAAGCAAAAATGCTTCTTATTCAATTAGGAATTTGTGCCTCCTTCATCCTTTCCCCTTATGGGGAAAGAAGGGATGAATAGAGTTGTACCTATTTCATATTTTCAGAGCTTGCCTTTACCCTGACTGTAGTCTCCTCAACCTTAGAAAAAACAAAATACCTTTGCAACTGTGGCCATGTATTACTTTGTTTTTGGAATTGAGAATCATCTTTGAGTTTCAAGTGTTCTGGTAGATCTAGCTTCTTGGCTTCTTCATGATCCCCTTGAACTTGCTGAAATACGTGACTTTGAGAATCAAAGTCCTTACCTAGTCTCAGGTGTTAACACTGGCTGCAAGGATGATCTCCCCAAAGGTTTCCTGAGAGATGCTTGAAGAGCAGCTCGGGCCTTTTCTGTAAAATGCACACCCTGGTGCCTCCCTTCCAGTCCTGACCCTGCGCATGTACCAGCAGAGGGTTCTCTTCGGCTTGTTTGGGAAAGTGAGCTGGGACAAAGGGCCTCAGGAGCTTTGTAGGGCTACATCTGATGCTAGGGACCTGGTGGGCCAAGCCGCTAATCTGGCACAAGTCCCCAGGGCTCCACCTCCTTATTTCAATGTCCTAAAGAACGAAACCACCGTGGCTCATAAAAGAATGTTAAAGCATATGTTTTCAGAAGATTATATATTTTTTGTTTTCTATAATGTGGACTTGAGGGATTACAGGAAAGCTGCTACCTCTGGCATTTTCATTTAAAATTACTGTTATACACTCGAGGCACTGAGTTGAGTGTGGCAGTAGGCTAAATTCAGATCGTAAACAGGAAATGTCTTCATCTGTGGTTACCTTTTCTCCTTTCATGGTGTACAGTAAAAGATGGTTGAGATCTGGGTTATCTCTCTTGAGGTGGGGCACCAGAGTTGGCTCGGAGGGTTCATCTGCCCGTTCTGTTGGAAGTCTTACAACTGAGGGAAGTGGAGGCCACGGGCTGTGTCTGGAGTGCAATGGGCCTGACGCCAGCAGTGGAGAAGTTTGCTGTTAGAAGCAGCAGAGCAAGCTGTGCAGCTCTGATGTACTCCTGGGACATGCCCGGGTGCTGGGGATGGAGTGGGGAGAATAGAAGCCCTGCGTGTGTTGTCCGGTCTCAGTCTGTGTGTGGTTGGACCATGATTTGAGGCTAGAACTGATTTCATGGTCAGTCAACGCTAAAGCTGAGGGAAAGGAGGAGCCAGACTGAAATAAAATATACGTGATCTGAGAAGAAAGGAGAAAGTGGTTTTTCTGAATGATCCTTTCTAAAGGGATGCCATTCAAACAGAAATTAGTCACAGCTTACTGAATATTGCTGGGGGGGTGGGGTGGGGTGGCTTTTTATCCCAACCGGCTGCTTTTCTAGTCCAGTTCATTCTAAAGATAACATCTGAGTGTTACAGGGCACGATGTTATTTAACCTGGGACTTATTTGTGCTCTCTGATGGTGCCCGGACAGGCTGGTAACACTTGTTAAGAGTTAAAGCCCTTGCCATCAACAAATCATCAAACAACAAGTGTTGGCGAGGGTGTGGAGAAAAGGAGAGTCTAGTACACTGCTGGTGGGAATGCAGACTGGTGCACCCCCTCTAGAAAACAATATGGTGTTTCCTCAAAAAATTAAAAATTGCCATTTGACCCAGTGATCCCACTTCTAGGAATATACCCTAAGAAGCCTGAAACACTAATCGGAAAGAATATATGTACCCCCATGTTCATAGCAGCACTATTTACAATCACTAAGATCTGGAAATAGCTCAAGTGTCCATCAGTAGATGAGTGGATAAAAAAGCTGTGGTACATATACACAATGGAACACTATGCAGCTGTAAGAAAGAAAGATCCCTTATCCTTTGAGACGACATGGAGGGACCTGGAGAGTATTATCCTAAGCAAAACAAGCCAATCAGAGAAAGACAAATATCACATGATCTCAATGATCTGTGGAATATAATGAACAAAACAAGCTGAGGAACAAAATAGACCCAGAGACATGGAAGTGGGGTGCAGACAGACAAACCTCAGAAGAGGTAGATGTGGGGGGAGGGAAGAGATAAACCACAGAACTTTTATGCATGTATGTGTAAACAGGAACATAGGCAATATTGCTGGGGTGGGGGGAGGCGGGACTGGGAGGAGGGTGTCAATGGGGGAAAAAAGAACCATCTGTAACAAAAATAAATTAATTAAAAAAAAAAAAAGAGTTAAAGCCTTCTCTAGGACCCACTGACTTGGTGTTTCTGGTGTGTATGGCTCTATATACAGGAACCCCCACTGGGACATTAGAGCCCAGTTGATGTCAGCATTGTGCAGCTCCAATTGTAAATCTCCGTCCAGCCTTTGTTTGCCTGCACTTTGCGTGAGGAATGGTTTATCCCCTCTCCACAGGGCCCTGCTCCCAGCAGGCTCTTCACTGGCACACTCAGCAGTCTCTTTAGTTCGGTTCATGAATCCAAAACACGGCTTTGCCTGTGAGCTGACAATCTTCATGTTAATTTTGGTTAAAGAGTTTATATTATGAGGGTGTGGGGAACATAGGTTCTATAATTAACCCTGCTCCTTTTTTCTTGCAGGGTATTTGAAGAGAAAATGCCGGTTGTTAGGACGCTGTGGAGAGTTGTGGGCCAGATGGTGCAGGGCCCAGCCTGTGGCTGTGGGGTGGCTGCCCTGCCCGGCCGGGCCCTGGGCACCTCCCCTTGGCGAATTCCAGCAGAGGCCAACTTTCACTCTGACTCTTTCTCTGAAACAGACCGGCCACGTGTCTTAATTACAGGTTGAGTTTGTGGTTTGATTATTTTATTTTCTGTGCATCTGTGTGGTTGTGTATTTGTTTTGGGGATGTCTGACATGCTATCAGCTAGCATTTGTTAATCAGAGACTACCTTTTCCACTCTTGGCGTCCTCCAGAATATTGCAAGTCTCAAATCTTTATTTCGTCACTGTTACCATCTCTTGGTTTCCCTACCATAATGTTTAACTGTCTGAAGGAGGACCGAGGACGCTGGGGGCCCCAAAGCTGCTGTGGACCTCAGTTCCGCTGCCTTATTAGGGTCAGCTTGGGAGCAAAGGCTCATGGAGAGGGAGAGTGCGGGGATGAGAGCATGGATTCTGGAATCAGGAGCATCTTTTCTTGGCCAAACTCTTCAACTAAACTTGGTGTCATTCATCCCAAGCAGTTACTACACATTTGTGTGTTGGAAACAGAGAAGTCAGGGCCTGCCTGGAGGAACTCGCCCCCATCATCTCATGTTGCCATCGATCTCATCATCACCAGACTTGCTCCCTGATCCTTCTTACCTCTTGTACACCCAGCGCCTGATTCTGTACCTGCCTCCCTCCAGACTTCACTCTCGCATATTTCCAGCCAATCCAAGCCCACTCTGATTGATTGACATGTTTTATTTCCTTCTGGCCAGGTTTTCTTCTCTTGACTTCCAGTCATGATCCTTATGACATTCTATGTGTGTGTGTGTGTGTGTGTGTGTGTGTGTGTGTGTGTGTGTGTGTCTTTCACTGCCTCCTTCTCCCGTTGAGAATGGGTTTCAAATGCAGTTGGCCCCCTCTGCACTCTCCTCCCTGATTCGCTCAGCTTGTTGTCTGTTGTTTTATTCCCTCCTACTTCCATGAACAAAGCATCTTCTAGAGCCCATGTGAGCGTCAGTGGACCTGGTTTTTAGTCCCAAGTTAACCAGTGCTTACAAGAATTCCCACTTTCTAATAAAGCTATAGTACATATACACAATGGAATACTATGCAGCTATAAGAAAGAGAGAGATCTCTTATCCTTTGAGATGACATGGAGGGACCTGGAGAGTATTATGCTAAATGAAACAAGCCAACCAGAGAAAGACAAGTATCACATGATCTCACTTATTTGTGGAATATAATGAACAAAACAAGCTGGTGAACAAAATAGACCCAGAGACATAGAAGTAGGGTACAGACTGACAAACCTCAGAAGAGGGGAATGAGGAGAGGGGGGAGTGAAGAGATAAACCACAGAACTTATATGCATGTATGCGTAACCATGGACAGAGACAACAATGCTGTGGGGATGGGTAGGACTGGGAGGAGGGTGTCAATGGGGAAAAAAAGAAACATCTGTAACAAAAATAAAGAATAAAAACATTATTTATCAACTTCAAAAAAAAAAAAAAGAATTCCCACTTTCTGTATCTTCCTGCCTCATTCATTTCTCCCAAATGAAATGTATGGTTGTGTTCCCCCAAATGTGCTTCAGCCCACCCCCCAGCTCTCCCATTTCTATCCGTGGCATTTTTAATGCCATTCTATCGATTTTAATGTCTCCTCGTCGATTCAGTTATCTGCCCCTTTTTTCAGATGACTTCTTGGTTTTTCCCTCTCGCCGTTTCTCCTTTTCACATCCCATTGCAGTTCTGATGGAGGATGGGGTTCTGGAAAGTCCCACTGGAGGTCAATACAACCTATTATATTTGTCTTTGAGTATTTTGGCACCTGTAGCAGACAAGCTTCAGAGCCCATGGAATGACAAAGGCAAGGCTGGGGACGAACTTCTGGCCCAAGGAGCTAGGAGGTTGTCCGGCTTTCTTGTGATTTTTCTCTTCCAACACCCTTTCTTCCCTTCGGCCACTTTGTGCTGCAGAGAGCTTTGTCTCTGAAACTAACATTACCTGTACTGATTTCTGTCCTCGCTCGGAGGAGGTAGTTCAATTCTATCAGGCCAACCTGGGGCTTTACCTAATTAGGTAAGATTATAAATATAGTCTTATTCCAGTATCACATTCTGGGAATGATTTCGTTGGTTAGATTTGGATTAAAATTTTCCCTTTTTTCCCCTTCATCTAGGGGGTCTTGGCCAGCTTGGCGTGGGGCTTGCTAACCTGTTGAGGTAAGAGCCCTAAAAGTTGAAATTTAAAATCCGAGTTCTTCGGGATGGGAAGTTTGTCTTCGGTACCATTTTAACCATTTAATCTTTTCTCCCCCCTCTTTTCCCTTCCTGTTTTTAAGACAGCATATCTAAAGTGGCTGTGTAGAATACATTTCATTTTTCCTCTTAATATCACAGACGCTGTGGCAGGTCTTTGGCTCAGTGTCTCCCACACTGGTCCTTTGCCCCCTCTCTTTTCTCACTTACATAGAGGAAGACACTTAAATCCAAATGAATCACTTGGCTTTTAGATGTTTGGGGGCAGAGGGAAGTATGTGTAAAAACTGACAAGGAATTGTGTGGGATTTAGAGAGATTGAGATGAAAAGATAAGGAGAGAAGAATGAGGAGGGAGAGGTAAAAACTTGGGTACAGGGAAGACATTGGTGGCAAATATAGGGGTGATATGGGGTGAGAGTAGGAACAGGAGCTGGGGCCGTGAAAACGGAGAGGGAGGCCTGAGTGTGGTCAGAACTGAAGGTGGGTGTATTTGGGAAGAAGGAGAACAGGCATGAAGAAAGGAGGCATTCGGAGGCTGACAGGAAATTACAGTTCCTATTGGAAAGACTGTTTTCATGGAACCAATTATACCCTAGGTGTACCAACTCATGTGTATTGATTTCAGGAAACAATTTGGGAAGGACAATGTGATTTTGTCTGACATAAGGAAACCCTCTGATCGCGTGTTCCATAGTGGTAAGAGATCATTGCTTTTCTTTTATCTTTAATTTCCAACGTGCAGTTAGAGGAGCAGTTCATGGAATCAGTGTGTGCAACAGCTCATAACCAGGCGAATTAGAGAAGGAGACGCTATTGAGGCCAGGTGTGTCTCCTAGAAATGTTTCCTATGTTTGCCCTTGGTGTTCTATAAAATGTCTACAGTAACGCTGCTCCTTGTTCGAGTGTGACAAGAACAGGAGTTCTGAGCGTGAAGCAAAGTTTTGGAATAATATCATGTAGAGTCATATCTTTGGGGTAAAAACTTTGATTCCTATCTATTCTGGAGTTTGTAGTTAACTTCTTGGCTCAGAGAGCGAGCAAGCAACATTCAAATCCTGTAATGAGGTAAAGGAACTTTAAAAATTTGGGGAAATTAATCCTCATATTTCAATATAGACGTGTTCTTAAACTACTGTGTACACACACACACACACACACACACACACATACACATCTCAAACTCCTCTAGCCAAGTTTTCCACTAACTCAGAAATATTTTTATAATGTCTTCTAGTCTTTTCTGGTTCATTACAACTCTTTTGCTGGTAACGGTGGGGAAGAGAGGTAATAAGTGGGAAAAATTGGCATTGGATAAAATGAGCTCTACCTCTAAATTAACTGGGCATGATAAACTCACCAATCTTGGTTCTTCTATATCAGCGATTTTCAACCTTTTTCATCTCATGACACATATAAACTAATTACTAAAATTCTGCAGCACACCAAAAATATATATTTTGCCGATCTGACCAAAAAAACACACCAAATTAGGTATAATTTTCATTCATTCACACCAGATGGCCATTGTGTTGGCTGTTGTCATTTTTAAACTTGACAATCTAAGGAAAAGAGGTCAGTGCCTCTGGCCAAATAGTCAGGTACTGCATGTTTCACAAAATCTTGCGGCACTCCCGTGTGCCTGCCGCTGCACACCCGTTGAAAATCGCTGTTCTATACCATGGGGTTTTGATTTGGTTTTTAAACGCATTTCTCTCTTCCTTTAAAAATACGCAGCTTTTAAGCAGAGTGAAATCACTGCGTGTAGAGCTGGTGTGAACAGTGCTGACTGGAGCCAGCTGCCTGGCTGTAAACATATCTTCCACTTTCTCTCTGTTTGATCCTGGCAAGTGCTTGCCCTCTCTGTGCCTCAGTTTCCTCATCTGTAAAATGTGTCTGCCTCAAAGACTGTGTGAAAGCTAAATATACAGAAAGCCCTTAGAACAGTGCGGGCAAGTCTAAGTCCCGTATAAGCATTAGCTAATATCAGCTGTGAGGCGGCTGTAGTTGGTGATTCTCCTGTAAGAAAAACGCTGAATAGTGTCCAGTGGTTCGGTTATCAAGTTGGTGTTAACGGAATTCACAAGTCAACGGGTGGGAAAGATCATTTAACTTTTCAAAACCCAAACTTTTCACTTCTGTGGTTTCACCGCGTTCTCTGTAGGCCCGTTTATCTACTCGGACATTCTGGATTCCAAGAATCTTCGCGAGAGCGTGGTGAACCACCGCATCACCTGGCTGTTCCACTACAGCGCTCTGCTCAGCGCCGTGGGCGAAGCTAACGTCTCCTTGGCGAGGGCCGTCAACATCACTGGTAAGGCTCTGGCTCTTGCCCAACGTGGCCTGTTGGTCAGTTCTTCCAGTTCTTTGCTGAGAGGTTACTCGGATTGTGACGCTGTCCGTTCCAGGATTGCATAACGTTCTGGACGTTGCCGCGGAACACAATTTGCGATTGTTCGTGCCCAGCACAATCGGAGCTTTCGGACCCACTTCCCCGCGGAACCCAACGCCGGATCTCTGCACTCAGAGACCCAGGACGATCTACGGGGTGTCCAAGGTCCACGCCGAGCTCATGGGAGAAGTACGCACGGCTTGACAAGATGCCTCAGTATTTCCTGTTCTGTTCTGTTCTTTTGTCTCAAACCTGCTGATTCATCCTTGGGGGGACTTCCCCTTTCCCCTTCCCAGCGCCCAGAAATGCTGATTATGTTTGCCAAGCGGCAGGTGCCGATAGCGCCAGGACTCCTCAGCCCTCAGCCATATGGTACCACTCAACGCTTCCTAGAGGGCCCTAACATGGCATTTGCTGCCCATTTTGTTTGTTCCATTCTTCTCCCATTATTGGTAGTTATTGGTGGTAACTTTAAATACTTTTAATTTTTTTGCCCTGGCTGGTTTGGCTCAGCAGTTACAGCATTGGCCCATAGAACAAAGAGTTGCGGGTTTGATTCTGGTCAGGGGTATGTACCTCAGTTGTGGTTTGTCCCCCGCCCTGGTCACGGTTGTGCAGGAGGCAACCAATCAACGTGTCTCTCTCACATGGATGTTTCTCTCTCTCTCTCTCTCTCTCTCTCTCTCTCTCTCTCTCTCTCTCTCTCTCCTTCTTCCTCCCTCCCACCCTCCCACTCTATCTGAAGATAAATGGAAAAAATATCCTCAGGTGAGGATTTAAAAAATAAAATAAATAAATTAATTAATTAATTATTTTAATCCTTACCCAAGGATATGTTTTTATTGATGTTAGAGAGCGAGGAAGGATGAGAGAGAGAGCGAGGAACATTGATGTTAGAAGCGTCCATTGGTAGGCTGCCGTAGGTGCCCCAGGAAACAAACCTGCCACCTTTTGGTGTACCGGATGGCACTCCAACCAACGGAGCCACCTGGCCAGGGCCATTGGTGGTCACTTCAAAACTTTGTATTATGGAAGACTTCAAACATCTTTTTGCTTTTATTTATTATTAATCCTCACCTGAGGATATGTTTTTTATTGATTTTTTTGAGAGAGAGACATGAAGGTAGTGAGAGAGAAAAACACTGGTGTGAGAGAGAAACATTGATTGGTTACCTCTTATACATGCCTCGGCTGGGGATTGAACCCACAACCTAGGTATGTGCTCTGACCAGGAATTGAACCCACAACCTTTTGGTATGCTCCAACCGACTGAGCCACCCGGCCAGGCTGGTTTTATTTTTTATACTCTATGTCTTTATAACTCCATAGCAGATTTTAGTTGGTGTCTGATCCTCCAGCTGATATGTCACAGTCATTGCTCTCTGGTCACCCACTTGTCCTCCCTCTGCTCTTTCCAGTGCTGCATTGCTTGTGGAGATTGTGTAGGACCATGAGCAGGGACTCTTCCAAAGAAAGTGTGGAAATCCCCACTGCGGGCTGATTTATTATTTACCGTGTTGATGTAGCCCCAGAATGATGATGCTTTGAAGATAGAAACTGGAGAGTTCTTTGTTAAAGAAAAATAAGTGTCTTGTAGAAATTCTAGAGTCTTCCTTTTCTTAAGGAGAATCTCATATAACAGCATGGGATGATATTTCAGAAAAAGGCTGTTATTTCTTTGCATTGCTCTATGTGACTTAAAAGATTCTTTCTAAAGTAAGTTTTCTCTTTTTTGTAGTATTATCATTACCGGTACGGGTTAGATTTCCGATGTCTGAGATATCCTGGCATCATTTCAGCTGACTCCCAGCCTGGAGGAGGAACAACTGGTAAGCGTTGTTTCCTGTTTCCTTTGTCTGTAAGACAGGGAACAGAGGTGATGGATCTGCTGTCTTTTTAGCCGTATGCCGACTGGAGTTTCTGCATCCTCTCCAGGAAGTGCATCTGAGAAGCTCGTGGAGCGCCTTTGACTGACACTGGCTAAGGGCAGCTTATGCTGGTGTTGTAAACCCAGCTCGGGAGGCCACTGGGTATTCAGTGCTGGAATCAGATAATATCTGAGAACAAATTTGTACCCACAGTGTAGGAAGACACCAAATAAGAAATAGCCTCTTTCTTTGAACACAGGCTTCATTTCTTAATACAGAAAGCTCTGTTAAAATGGACTCTACACATTGCATATTTGAAAGGAACATAAGTATTATTATCATTCTCATTATTATTAATTTGGACTCAAGCACGCATTATATTTTTTAACTCCTACATTAGAAATCCTTCCCATGTGAGCGGTCCTGAGCTACAAGATAAAAGATACTTGACAAAATCCAAGGGATTTTTAAAAGCGACTTTGGTGTTTGTTGCTTTTTAAAAGTTTTGCCTAGCCCTGGCTGGGGAGTTCCGTTGATTGGAGCGTCGTCCCGATAGGTCAAGGTTGTGGGTTTGATCCCTGGTCAGGGCACATACAGGGATCAAACAATGAATGCATAGCTAGGTGGAACAACAAATCAGTGTTAAAAAAATTAATAAAAATAATGAAAAGATTTTGCCTTAGTGTGGTGTTTCTCTACTCTGCACTGGGAACCCCTGGGCATCCCTAAGACCTTTTCAAGGGGCCCAAGAGGTCAAAACTATTTTCATATCAATACTAAGACATTATTTGCTTTTTTCCCTCTTCTTTCCAAGTACACTGTGGAGGTTTTCAGGGGCTATGTGATGTGCGATCGCACAGCAGACTGAATGCAGAAGCAGAGGGGGGACTTCAGTTGTCTCCTATTAAGAGATTTTCAAAGCATAAAACATGCCGCTCTTCTCACTACATTTTCTTTTGCTTGGAAAAGATGTCCTTTTCATATAAAACGTCATACATATGAATATATAATGGTTTGTCTATTGCCATTTTAAAATGTAATATTAAAAAATTCTCAATTAATTTCTGATATAGAAAATATTGATATAATTCCCATTAATAACACCTTGTTGGAGGTCCTTGGTGTTTTTTTAAGAGCATAGAGAGGTTCTGAGACTAAGATGTTTGAGAACCACTGCCTTAACCCAGGAGGCTCACTCATGATTTTGTTCTGAGAAGACCCACAGACAGTATTCTCTTCCAGACTACGCAGTCCAGATTTTCCACGATGCTGTAAAGAATGGCAAATTTGAGTGCAACCTGAAACCCAGCACGAGGCTGCCAATGATGTACATTGATGACTGCCTCAGGGCCACCCTGGAAGTCATGGAGGCCCCGGCAGAGTCCCTCTCCTTGAGGACCTACAACGTCAGTGCCATGAGCTTCTCCCCCGAGGAACTGGCCCGGGAGGTTCTCAAGCACATACCGCAATTCCAGATCACCTACAACGTGGATTCTGTTCGACAGGCCATAGGTTGGTACATCATTGCAAACCCCTCAAAACCAAAGTTAAGCTTCATTCTGCACTGAGTCTCCTGAGGACACAACCCGTGGAGGACAGTAGAGCATGGAGCCCTCCTGAGGCTCCTGACACATTCTGGAGAAGGAGCTGTTGAGCCAAAACCCGCAGAGGCTGCAATTTGGGGAAATGATCTCTAAAGTGGGTGGAATAGTTTCATTCCAAATAAACAGCTTGTCAGCATTTCGCCATTTTACAGCTTCAACATAAAACAAGCAGAGTATGGAGGCAGCTCTGGGTTTTTAAATGCTGTGACTGGGCCACTCTGTGGCCCTGGGCACCCTTGGGTATAAGATTCCTACCTTACGAGTTTGCGTGAGATTTTAATAGTGTGTGACGATTCATAGTGCCTGACAGTAGATGTATAATACAGTCTTCTAATCTAAGAGGGTGACTGTGTACATGCATAACAGCTGCTCTGGCCTGCTCAAAGGGAGAGTTTCAAAGAGGGGATTTCTTTTGTGGTATCTTGTATGATAGAACTTTATATAAAGTGCTTTAGACCTTTCTGCAACCCTAGAGCCTGAAAAACTTAAGCTACTCTTTCATGTCTTTTCCTAGCGGATAGTTGGCCAATGAACTTTGATGACAGCAATGCTCGGAAGGACTGGGGATGGAAACATGATTTTGACCTTCCAGAGCTGGTGACAACAATGTTGAACTTCCATGGTTCCGAAAGTAGAGTTGCCCAAGCTAACTGAAGGACTCAGAGGAAGAGCTTGTATATCCTGGGAAGACAGTACTGACCCCCAGGTCACAGACACCAAGGGACCTGGATTATCCAGAGTCGAGGCCTAATTGGATACATTTTGGCAGCTCACATTGAACTGCCGGATGGAGAATCGAGTTGGCTTTAACATTTTCAAAATACTGTTGGTCTGGTGGTAGAACTAAATCTTTGCTCTTTGCCTAAATTTGTCCAAACACACATATCACAGAATGAAGACTTAAGTCATAATAATTTCCATTTTCTTAACTAAGATGAAGTGACTGTTTCTGGGAAGGTGGAAGTATGTGATGTTTGTGTTTAATGAAATTTAATTTAAATATCACTTCTAAGCCTTTATTATTTTCTTGACTAGAAACCAAAGATTACATTTTAGAGATTATCAAAGATGATCTCCTATTTAAAAGTATTCTTTTCAGTATGGTTCAGACTGACAAACCTCAGAGGAGGGGTGGGGGGAGGGAAGAGATACACCAAGAAACTTATATGCATGTATGTGTAACCAATGGAATAGACAACAATGCTTGGTGGGGGTGGGATAGGGAGGAGGGTGTCTTTGGGGAAAAAGGAGAAACATCTGTGACAAAAATAAATTAGTAAAAAAAATATTGTTGATATAATGTTGTTATCTAATTCATAGATCATAATAAAATTCTTCCAGTTTAAAAATAAATAAATAAAATAAAAGTACTCTTTTCTATCCCATCAGAACATAAAACATGTTTGATATATTTATTAATCCCATGTTCATAGTGTTCAAGAGATTTTGACACTTCTTCAAAAATTGTCAATTCATTTATTGTTCTGTAAAAAGGTATATCTGTAGGAAATTAAGGATAGCAAAGATGATGTAACTAGTGAAGGGTAGCGCCTCTCTACCCCAACTGGGGATCGAACCCGCCACCCAGGTATGTACCCTGACTGGGAATTGAACTAGTGACCTTTTGGTGCACGGGACAACGCTCAACCAACTAAGTCACACCGGCCAAGGCATATTTTATATCTTATTGAAGGACTTATTTAGATTTTATTAGACCTAGATTTGTATTACTTTAGTATACATGCAGAGAGAAATAGTCAAATGCTTGTTTGGTATAAGACCTAAAACTTCAGATCTGACTTCTGAACCACCTTTTTACCCAGTTGTCTCTTTATTCCACCCAGTGTTATTCTCTGTGTCAATAATTGTGTTGGTGATAGAGCATTTCTTTTGTTTCTTTTTTAAATATGTTTTTTTATTTTAGAGAGAGAGAGGAAGGAGGTAGAGGGAGAGAGAGAGAGAGAGAGAGAGAGAGAGAGAGAGAGGGAGAGAGAGAGAGAAAGAGAGATCGGCTGCCTCCTGCACACCCCCTACTTGGGATCAAGCCAGCATCTTTGGAATGTCCCCTGACCGGGAATTGAACCACTGACCTTTTAGAGCATGGAATGACGTTCAACCAACTGAGCCACACCGGCCAGGACAATAGAGCATTTCTTAAAACAATTCATAAAAACTAAAAATCATTGGTCCTATAAACTAGCTTTATCATTATATCAAGTTCGTCTACTTTTGACACCTGCTTCAAGTATGTGGCTAAATATATCGGATTCACCCCAAACCTACAACTCTGGTTCTAGAGAATAAAGAGCTGACACCCATCCTGCAGGTTTTCGGTGCTGTGCTTTTTATGGTGCCTGGGTAGGCAATGCCAACATTATTACGATCACCACCTGGTCAACAGTGATTATAAGCTAGCCTGATTTCAAAGTTGTTCAAGTGTGACGATGTGTGATCTTAGCATAGGTAGCTACATATGGTTGCACTGTACCCACTGGAGTCCAAGGGCAGCCCTTACCCTGCCCAGGCTGCCATTTGAAGGCTGAAGAGATGAAGCGGTTAGCTCTGCAATAGTTGGCCACGGCTGGGCTCCCTACCTGCTTTTACATTGCTGGGTGGGCTCACAGATAAGGTGGACACTACAGAAGTTGCTAAGGATGGCAGCAAACCGTCAGGATGTGTAAACCTATGGAGCAGGAGAGAAGATCAGATTTGAGCTGCCAAGAGAGTTTTGATGAAAGAACAGATCGTCCAATGGGGGGGGGGGGTTGAAGTCACATTAGAGTCATGGTCCCTAATATAATTCATCTCCACCCCCCCACCCCCCCCACCCCCGTTCCATAAAATTTTAGGTAAATTTTCAATTTACCATCAATGAAATGGCAACTATTCGGAGTGGAGGAGCTATACAAAGGGCTGAATTGCTCTAAGCCTAAGGGCATGGGTAGAAGGGGAGGTTGCCAGTGGGAGGCTTGCCCTGTGTCTTGATTACACCAGCACCTTCCAAATTAGGAAAGCAAGAGGCTGCTGGAATAAGAAGAGAAAGAACTTTTGTTATTTCTAGAATAATTTGGTCACAATACTGTTGTCATCTAACAATACTTCAATAAATATCTGAGATTATGTATCAACATGAAACCAGAAATTTTCAAAAAAACAAACAAACCAGACTGCATAGTGTTTTGGTTTTTTTAAAAATATTAGCTGGCAACCATAGAAGTTGAGGTTCCACTTTAGATACCTATCTACCGACTTTTTTTTTTTTTTTTTTAGTTTTTAATTAATTAAAAATCTTCAGATGTTATCTAGACTTATTCTGGTGATCATCTCACAACATATATCAATTTGGATCAATACATTGTACACCCAAAACTAATATAATGAATTTCATATGTCAATTATACCTCAATTAAAAAAAAACTTATGCTCGTGATAAAATTCAAGCAACATGAATGTGTAAATACAGTGTAAAGTATGCTCTCGGTTGCCATCTCTAGAGGCAATAATGATTGGTTGAATATTTTGCATATTCAGACACACACACACACACACACACACATATATATATATATATATATATATATACATATATATATATATATATATATATATATATATATAGAGAGAGAGAGAGAGAGAGAGAGAGAGAGAGAAAGAGCGCACAATACCTTTTCATCCCAGGAGACTTTTCAATACAAGTTAATTTGGATTTACCTCACTTATTTTAAAAGTTGTATCACTTTTCATTGTACGGATGTACAAAAATATATTTAACTGATTTCCTAATGATGGACATTTAGACTCTTTCCAGTATTTCACTATTACAAATAATGCTGCAAGTACATCACTGCAGATATGGTAAACTGTTATTGGTTGAAAGAACCAAAGTCACTTTCTGGGATTTTTGAAGGTCAGAGTTTTTATATACAAATAAATAAATTCTTAAAGGGGCAAATAAATATTCATTTTTCTACCATAATAATAGAAATGTATTAAATGGATATAAAGAACTCACTTAAAACATTTCTATTATATTTACCCATTTTTTTGTGTGTGAAAAGAGATATGTAGAATAAATATCTGTATCTGAGAAGAGATACATAGAATGATATCTATGTACATAGACATCAGAGCACATTTCCCCCATTCCCTGGTGAGACGCTAAGGTTCCGATGGAAGATGAGTCAATAGTTCCATTCCTTCTTTTCTTTTAAATAAGCTAGTGTCTAAATACCTTCATTTAAAGAATATTTTCCATAAAAAGTATTCAGCACATTCATATTAAAGCAAAAGTGTTTGGTTTTCTTGCCGAGGAGTATATAATGGCTGAATGTTGGACTTCCATTCAGTGAAATAAGTAGAACATACATATTGCAAAAGTCCTAGTTTTCTCCTTAAGGCATAGAGTTGTTTGTGGGAGAAATTTTTGCCATATGCTTTGAAACTAATTCTGCAATGTTTACTACATTCTAGAAATGAACTGCTGTGTTGATGTATTTATTCAGTCTTGAAACAGATGGGATTCCATTTGAAGGGGAGAAATGAACAATTTTTAAGAATCTTTCTGTTTTAATAAAAGATTCACAATCTGTCCCTGTTAATACTGAATTTTGATCATGTGGTAGTTCATATAATTGTACGGAAACTGTTTTCAACACTTCTGTTCAGTAAAGGCAATTCGCAATTCCCTGGAAAGACTCCTTTGCCCTAATAGACGATGTTCATTATTTCATACTCACTTTAGTAAATGCTTCTATTTTGCTGTCATTTCACAGCAAATATCAGGGAACCTAAAATTACTTCATAATTTAAAGAAATGTATCACTCACACCTCTCCTACACCCAACAAAAAATTTAAAACACTGGTTTTGGTATGTCCCCACTGTTCACTTAAAAGATGCATGCATATTCGCAATCTTGTCTCCTTTTCTTCATTCTGTTCACTTTTGTGTCTGATGCTATTGACTGTAGTGAGGGTAGATGCATATTTTACTAGATCCTAATACTCTTAAACATTTTTATTCAAGTATAACATAATAGGTATACAATTTATGTGCACAGATGGATTCATTCTTACAGATATGTACATCTGTGTAACCACCACCTAGGATCAAGATATAGAAAATGGCAGCTCCCAGGACCCCATGCTGCCTCCTTGTCACTACCTAGCCTATCCTATAGGTAAACAATGCCATCAATTCTAACACTATAGGTATGTTTTGTTGTTTTGAAGTTACATATAATTAAATCACAGAGTCCTTTTTTGGGTGCCTGGCTTCTTTTGTTCAACATTATATTTGTGAGATTCATCCATGTAGTTGTGTGTAGACATAGTTTGTTCATTTTCCTGCTGTATAGCATTCCAGTGAATGACAAATCCATTTTAATTTTGGTGGACATCTGGGTTGTTTGCAGTTTGATGTTATTATGAATAAGGGTGCCGTGGCCTTTCTTTTACACGTCTTTTGGTGAATATAAGTTTGCATTTTTGTTGATTAAAGACCCAGGGTCTATAGCATATGCTGGGTCCTAGCGTAAGTCCAGCTTTAGTATATCCTGCCTAACACTCATCAAGGTGGTTGGGGTACCTCCTTACAGCCTGGCAAGGGTGAGAGTCTGGGCTCCCTACCTAGCATTTGTTGGTGTGGGTGTGGTGGGCCCACAGTTTTTTTCTGTCGTGTTTGGTTGCAGCAGAGTGGTTATTTCCTAAAAACTTTCTGTCTTGCTAGGTTGCTTCTTTCCTGATTATTTAGCTAGAGAGAGCAGAGTTTTGGGTTGGTTTGTTTTTTTTCCTGTGCCCATTAATAATTCCAGATTGTCAGCTTCTCCAGCACCCATTCTGGGATGTATGAGGCAAAACAAAACAAAACAAAACAAAAAACCAGAGGACGCATCATTGTTTTGCTTTAGGTCCTGAGATGGCCAGCCAGTCTGCCTTCTCGTCTTCACCTTTTAGCGTCTTCTCATATTTGTTTTATATATAAGATCCAGGGTTTTTAGTATTTAGAGGTAGAGTTAGGGAAATGTAAGTTGATTCCATCTTCCTAGAAGTCTTGGATGGCTTTAAAAAATTTAAAACTTATCCCCTTCCACCTACCCTCCCATATCACATGTATTAATGTGTAATGCAAAAGAAAAATAATAAAATAATATAGAATGGCAAGACTCAACTACAATTGGGTCTAAAAAAAAACTTTTTAAATATAAAGCACAAATAAGTTAAAAGAAAAAGGGTGACACACACACACACACACACACACACACACACACACAAACCCTCTTAGAACTAAAAGAAAAATTTAACAAGGTTGCAGGATACAAGATCAATATACAAGAATCAATTGCTTTTCTATACACTGGCAATGAACATGCCAAAATGAAATTTATACTACAACCGTATCTTAATAGATGCAGAAAAAGCATTTGACTCAACCCAACATTCATTATTCATAAAACTTTTCAATAATTAGAAATAGATAGGAACTTCCTCAACCTGGTAAAGGACACCTATTATTCCACACTGTACTGGAGGTTCTGGTCAATGCAATAAAAGTAAGAAAAAGAATAAACGATATCTAGATTAGCAGACAACATGATAGGCCATGTAAAAAATTGTATAGAATGCACAAAATAGCTACTAGAATGAATAAGTGATTTTAGCAAGGTTGCAGGATATGAGATTAATGAAGCTAACTTCTTGGTCACTCTGCTCCTAGTTTCATTCACCTTCCTCTCATAAATGCTTTACACTGATAAACATATTAAGTCTGTGCCACACCCCTGACCAGAATTGTTCAGTTAACTTCTCATTGCGTGAAGCATAAAATGTAGTATCATTTGCATATGAGACCTTCCATGTTTCAGGTCCTGTCTACTACCCAGCCTCATTTCTTCCCACTAGGTCCCTTGCATTCAGCTTAAGTAATATTGACCAATTTGTGGTTCCCAAACCCTTCCTGTTCTTTTGCCTCAGAATCTTTATATTGACTTTTTCTTTTTCCTGAAGCATCTTTTCCTGCATTGCCATTCCTACTTTTTCTATGAGTTTCAGCTTACTCCTCTAGGTCAATGCTTCATTGATTTTCAAAATAACTAATGAGTTTATGTATTAACTAATTTATTCATGATATGGGAGGTGCATGTGGTTAATTACAGCCTTGGATCATTCCAACCTGCTTCTCTGGCTTCTACCATATCATGCACAGAACCATGATACCAGTATGGGATTACCAAGTTCTTTATCAAACACTCAGGTAGATCACAGAATGGTAGAACAGTGTTTCTGAAACCCTATCTATCTTAGTTGTTCTCTTGGCAAGGGTTTCTACTGGGTGCTGGGGAATCCTATACATAAGAAATAGTCCCTCTTTTAAGTGACTGAGAATCTAGTGGGAAGAAACAGAAAAATGTAGAAAGGCACTTACAATACACTGTGATAGGTGCTACAACAACAACAATAAAAAGTTAGCATGTGGTTTATGGAGAGAAGCACTTAGTCTTGTGGTGAGGTGGAGTCCAGGGGGAGTTTGGTCAGAAGTATTTCTCCAAGGAGATGAACCCTAAGCACTTATCCTCTGTACTCCAGACTTGTATATCCACTTGAATTTTTAACATCTCCCATTGGACATACAGATGGCATCTCATACTTGACTTATCCACAATAGATCTCTTGCTACTTTGAGGAAAATTTGTGGAAGAATTTTAAATGGGCAAAAGATTATTAGCACACTCTTCTGGGTTAGCTGTGCCTTCCATATTTTTATTTTTAAAAAATATGTTTTTATTGATTTTACAGAGAGTGGAAGGGAGAGGGAGAGAGAGAGAAACATCAATGTGAGATAAACATCAATCAGCTGCCTCCTGCCTGACCCCATTGGGGATCGAGCCCAAAACCTGGCATGAGCCCTTAGCCCTTACCTGGAATTGAACCAATGACCACTCGGTGCATGGGATGACCTGAGCCAACCGAAGCACACTGGCCAGGGCCCTTTCATTATTTTTGAGTTGTTTCACAACTCTGTAAATTAACTGAAAGTAATTTAAATGTTTCTTGTCCATAGAAATGCAAATGGATTTTATTTGGTGGAGGTACAATTGATTCCCTTTTTAAGGAGCAAGTTTTACATCAATTAACACATTTATGTTGGCATTCTTCATTGAGTGCGTGCGTGTGTTGTGTGTCGAATTCTTTGAGTCAACTGTAACATCTTACTTATTCCCTCATTCATTAATGAGTTAAACACAACCTTTGTTTATTTTATATTTGTATGAGAGTCATGATTTAGTCTATTTCAGAGAAAATCTTTTGAGTATCAGAGGTCATCTTCTGAAAGATGGCCAGTGGGTCCACGGGACAGAACAAGGAAAACTATGCTGCCGGGGAAGGGTGCTTCACTTCTGACATACGCCCAGACACATCTCTTCTAGATTTCCAGAAGAAACCCAAGCAGCAATAGAACTTTAACTTTGCTGAATCTCTGTTTCTCTAGTTTTATTTTTCTCTCTCTACTGATTGTGTGGTGTGTGTGTGTGTGTTTTATTGATTTTTTTTTTAGAGAGAGAAGAAGGGAGAGAGAGATAGAAACATCAATATGAGAAACATCGATTGGCTGCCTCCTGCATGCCCCCTACTGGGGACCGAGCCCACAGCCTGGGCATGTGCCCTGACCAGGAATTGAACTGGGACCTCTCAGTCCATGGGACAGCGTTCAGTCCACTGAGCCACACCGGCCAGGCCAAGCATACATTTTTTTTTTTTTGACCGGGTCTGTGGGGAGGCTGACCAGGTTGATTTTGATCTGATAAATACATGCATCCCCCCCAAGCATACATTTTAATTTACTTTATTTTTCCCAAATGTAGACAGGCTTAGTAATCAAATTAGCTAATACTTAATGTTATATAACATTTAGTATTATTAAATATGTAAATTTGTGTTCAATTAAATTCAGCCATTATTCTGAAGAACTTTTTCTTTCAATGGTAGTTATGTTTTTGTAGCTGGGAGATAACTTCCAAGATTTCAAGGCAATCTAAACCCTTGGACTGATATTGTTGAGTTAGTGAATGGATAATCATTGGATACCAAGACAATGTTTAAACATTATAAAATACCAAAATGATCATTACTAATATAATTTTAGGTTTATATACTATTGTTTCTTATTTGTATGCTATGGAGAGACTATCTCTTGGGGTCATGTTAATGATTGTCTTCATTTTTGCCACTTTAAGATGCAAAATAAAGCATATGGCTATAGACTGTTGTGTTATGTGTGGTCGTAAGTTTTGCCATTCTGCTAAAATGCTTGGGTAAGACAGACTGTTCTCCCTTATCCACTTCCCCAGTTTCCTCTGTGAAATAGAAAGAAGGCACTTGAGTTAAAGGTCATAACATTTATATGATGCTTAGAGCTATACAAGGAGAAATGGTGACAGAGAAATACAACCATGCTTGGGCTTTTGTTTTTTCAAGGAAAGAGCATTTTCCCCCTAAAGCAGTGATTCTCAGACTTTTGGGGAGCTCTGCAGACCACAAAGCCAGAACCCCTCCACACCCATTTTCCACAGGCACTTTCCCCATGTACTTATCTAATCCCATCTTGGCCTCCACTGCTCAAAGGACCCAGACTGCCATGGGCCCTTCTCCCTAAGGACTGTCACAGTCCTCACATCCACCTCCCCATTGGACCAGGAGCTCTCTGATGGTCAAGTGTGCTTATTCCACCCAAAACACGTGCATTCATCACTGAACCAGGTGCCAGGAAAACAAGCATGTATATGAAAATGGTGTGGGATGGTAGTTGTTTGAGGATTGCTTTGAGAAAGAAACAAAATAGTATTATGAATGCTCAGTGCCCAGAGCAGAGCCGAGGCC
The DNA here is from genome assembly GCA_030848825.1 of Tadarida brasiliensis. NCBI lineage: Eukaryota > Metazoa > Chordata > Mammalia > Chiroptera > Molossidae > Tadarida > Tadarida brasiliensis. The sequence continues at coordinate 40,620,148 of CM061259.1, read as the reverse complement.
ATAAGTGTTTGTTCTTTAGAAGTCTGGATACTCACCAATCTCCCAGGATCCAAAAGTGGCATTTCACTTTTGCCTCTCAAGAAACCTGATAGGGCCAGGATGACAAGGACAGACTCAGAGCCCGGGGGGCCAGTGGCAGCAGAGACTAGAGGCATTTGTTTCTGCCTGACCTCAGCAACAGGTTGCCTTTGTTATCTGTGCAGCTCCCTGAAACAAGTCGATCTGGTTACTAGTTCACTGAGAGCTTTTATCCTTGGCCATGTGCTGACACTCTATCCACCTGCACTGCTTGGGAACAGCTGACTTGTACTTAATGCTGTAGGAATCAAGATAACAGGATCCCTTAAGAAAAGTGGAAGAACCTGCTCACCTGTCCCATAGCATCCAGCATGGCACACAGCCTGGGCTGCATCAGGTTATGGCCCAAAGCATTCTGCAGTCAGAAGACTGGATGGCAGCCTCAGTCCCGTCACTTGTGACCTACATAATTGAGCAAGTCACTTAAGCAGCCTGAGCTGCTTTTCATCATCTATCAACTCTCCTGACCCCTGGCACCACAGTTGCCTTCTAGCAAATGGTAGTTGAATATAAGAGTAGAAATATATCATCGAGAATTATACAAATGTTAGCATTATGAAACAATCCATAAGACTTGTATCAACACACGGGGAAACATGCGAAATCAGAGAAAGATGTGGTCATTGGAAATCAGTTGACACAGTAATCCAGAATTATGTAAAAGCTCTCCAAATAAGTAGTTTCTCAGCCTGAACAACTCAGTCATCACTAAAGTACCAGGACAGCTTTTGCCAGGTCAGCTTTCACAACCATCAGTAATAACTGTACGTCCCTTGTCTCTATGTTGGGTTCTTTGGAGGTCTCTGGTGCTGGGCAATCTCCATGTCATACTGAGGATGAAGCAAATCTGAGTCCTCTGAAATCTAGATGGTAGCTCACAGTGACCATTTCCAGGGATAAGGTTTAAATATAGAATGAATTCACAGGACAAAAGGAATTTCTCTTCCAGCATAATGTCCAGGACGTTATAAATACTCAACTCAAAGGAAACACAGTGACTCCTGAGAAACAATGGAGAGAGAATTTACCCATGTCCTGGTGCCTCTCTACTTTTGTAGACTGGTATGAACATCCCTAACCACTGCAACACGGGTATAGAAAGCCCTCTAGCTACTTTCTTGGTCCATGGCTATATTAGTTATCTACTGATGTGTGACAAACTTAGGGGGCTTAAAACGACACACATTAATTATCTCATAGTTTCTGTGGACCAAGAGTCTAGGTAGAGCTCCTAAGCAATCCTACATGGTCTTCTGCTTAGGGTCTCACAGGCAGCAATCACAGCATCATCCAGGGCTGGGGTCTCATCCGGAAGCTTGACTGGGGAACAATCTGCTTCTAAGTTCCCCCAGGCTGCTGGCAGAATTCATCTCACTGAGGGCCCTTGCTCTTTTCAAGCTGATGGCTGGAGTTTGCCCTCAGCTCCTGGAAGCCACTCTTGACTCCTCGAGGCTTCTAGAAGTTTGTTGCCACATAGGTTTTCCCAACATGACCGCTTATTTCATCCAGCCAGCAAGGACAATCTCCGGAGTGAGTCTACCAGTGAGATGAACTGTTATACAATGTAACCTAATCAAGGAAGTGACATTCCATCACCTTTACCATATTCTGTTTGTTAGAGGTAAGGTCTTGCTTATATCCAAGGGGAGGGGGCTCCCCAAAGAAATGAAGATCAGGAGGCAGGGACTGTGGGACCACCCTGGAGTCGGTCACAGTGGCCAAGTCTGACCGCTGTCCGGCACTCTGAAGGCCATGCACAGAATTCATCATGATGTGTTAAACTTATTTACTAAGGCCCCAACAGAAAGGGGGTACTTTCCATGTTACTCCCAAAGCATTTCATGGATTGTGTTCTGGATCCCCAGCTGGATTCTTCCCTGGCCAGGTGATCAGGACAGGACCACCTGAAAATGCTCTGCTAACACCTGAATCCACCATTCTGAGATCGAGCATTTCTTCCTTTATTCCATTGGCCATCTCTGAAAGAGAGTGTGCTTCCTGTCTTCCCTTACATCTCAGGGTTTAACCTTAGTTAACACCTCTTCCTGTCCCACTCCCCTTCTGCTAGGGTCTCAGAGGCTTTTTTGCCAGCTTCTTGCCCAATCCTCCGAGTAGCTTTCCCATCCTCTGGTCCTGTCTGTGCATCAACCAGGTCCCAGATGGGTATAAAACCAAAGCCTCAGCTGTACACTAGATGCTACATTTTTTAGGGCAGAAGCTTCTGGCTTTTATCAGATTCTCAAAGGGTTCCCCTCTACCCCAAAAGACAAAAACCCTGGTGTTAGATGATCCTCACCTATACATTTGGAGGAAAATGCAGACAGCTCATGTTTGGGGGCATGGGCTGGCTTCTTCTCCCACCCTCTGCCCAGGGTGCCAGACCTGAGCTGGGCAGGGCTCCATAGCCCCAGCTGTGATCAGCCAGGAAAGCAGGCGGGTGGTGTGCTGGGCCTGGAGCAGTTCCCAGGCCCCACTTATCTTATCAGCTGCTCTGCCCTTGCCTTGGAGCTCAGAAGCTCAGAACTTGTGAGCTGATAGCATCCTCCCCTCTTGCCAGAGTCAACATTGCTGGGGGCTGTGAAGCTGGCAGCAGCTCCTGGAGAGAGGATTGAGTGCCACATGTGTGCAGTGGGTGTTTGGGACCTTCATCTCCTTAGGCCCCTTTGAGTCCTCTCATCATCCCTCCTCCAAGGCCCTGCAGCAGTAATTTGGGACAGTGGATCTAAGGCAGCATCTCTTCCCTGTCTAGGGCTCTCTGAAGTCTGTTGTCGAGTAAAATCCATCATTCTTCAAATCTCGGCTTCTTGGACATTTTGTCTCAGCAGCGGGACCCCTTGCAGGGTCTTGTGCACATTTTCAGAAACCAGAGCCATGTGCAGAGATGCAGTGTCAGCGCCCAGGAAAGAAGCGAGGAACCTGTGGTTGGCAAATGTCCCTGGACTGTGACAGGGGCAGGCTACAGGGGTGGAGACGAGATAGCGATCAGCTGAGCATTTGCAGGCTCAGGAATTCTATGTGACGTCAGAGCCACAGAGGCCTCCGGTGCTGGGCGAGCTCCATGTCACACTGGGAGAGCTGTAAGGATTCCATGCCAGGGTTCCTACCATGCACCGCCAGAGGAAAGAAGCCAGCCCTGCATACGGTTAAGGCTAGAAAGGCATCTGACCAAAGTGTAGACCATGCATTCTAGAAAGCCCATCAGGTGGATGGGCAAGTTATCACGGGAGTGATTAATGGCAAAACCATACCAAGGATCTTAGAGACCTGAGAGGCCCTGACTTCTCATTCTCTGTGAAACTAATTTCATAAGAGGAGAAAAGGAAGCCATGCTGATTGTCCTTGGCAAATGAGACCAAATAACCAGGTTGCAGTGGGTGGCACCAGTTCGGACTGGATGGGGGTAGTTTCCCGGGTTCAGATGGAACAGGCAGAGTCCCAGGGAGTGGAGATCAGTGGGTCCCCACCTCTGAACCCTGAATCAGTCTGCTGCATCTGTCGACGACTCTGCCTGCAAATGTGCCTGTGAGCAGAACAGGTGAGCAGGGACTCACCCTGGCATGCACAGGCCCTGGTCCGCCTAGGAAGGATTTAGAACCAGGGGCTGCAGGGACTCTGAGGCAGACCTTCCACCTGCTGTGTCACGTCTCATGGTAAGTCTCACTGACGGGAACATTCTCCTGGGTCTCAGGTCAGGGTACAGAGGGGCCACAGGGCTGCACAATTCCGGCAGAGAGAGAGAGAGAGAGGAGAGAGAGAGCTCACTGTTCCCTGTCAGAGGCCACAACCCTAGGGCAAAAGCAGGCAGGGCACCCTCTTGGTGACATGGGGTGGGCTTGGGAACCCAACTCAGAATTCAAATACACCTCCAGGTCACCTTAAAACCCTAATGATGCCGGACTCCCTGCACTAACGCTTGCGTGTTCTCAGTCTCCCAGGCTATTCTGATGACTTCTACTGATGTCATCTGTCCTTGCCGCTAGGTCAGATAGCATCACTAGAATGTGTAGGAAACAAGTGTCCAGAAGGGGGGAGGTTAGGAATCTCCACTGGGGTGCTGTGAATGCAGCACAGGTGTGCGGTGACACCGACGACCTCCACCCTTGGGGACCCCCAGGGCATGCACACTGTCTCAGTATCAGCTGCGCTCCTGTGCTCCAGCTACACATATTATCATCTCCTCTGAATGCCACAGCTGCGAAAGGTGGGGAGAAACTGATACCAGCCTGAGCCAGGAAGCCACACCCCAAAAGAAGACCCCCACCCTAATCCCAAGGAGAAGGGCAATCAGTTGGAGAAAGCCAGGCATGCCAAGTAAACATTGTGATTGGTCTCTTCCTTGGGCCTGTAGGAGGAGCATTTACATGATACACAAACACAACAGAAAAACCTTTGCAAAGAGCTGCCAACATTCTGTTCAGAGGAAGACGTGATGTGATGAAGAACATTTTATGCCTCAGGAAACCAGAGACCTGGTCAAGGCAGATAACTTCGTGAGAGAGAACCCTCTGGAGCAGGCACTTGACCTGCCTCCGGGGACCAGGTGTCCTGATGTGGCCTTCTGAAAAGGCTCAGAGCTTAGAGGAGTTGACAAGATGGCCGCAGCCATGTGGCCTGAGATGAGCTGGCTCCCTGCTATCTCCTCACATCTGCAGTGAATTTTCCAAGATCTTGAGCACTTGTGTGAAGCAGTCAGAGGGCGGGGCTCTGTGTCTGATTGGCACCGTGGGAACTGAGGCAGCTGGCAGGGGACCTCCCCGCTGAGGACCTGCTAAGGGGATCACCCAGTGTCCCTGCCCTTAAGTCTTAGTGCAGCTGGGCTGCTGTAACAGAATATGATAGGCTGGGTGGCTTAAACAACAATTTATTTCTCACAGTTCCGGAGGCTAGAAGTCCAAGATCAGGGTGCCAGCAGATTCTGTCTGGTGAGAGCTCATTTCCTGGGTCATGGACTCGCTGTGTCCTCACAAGGCGGGAGTGAGGGAGCCCTCCGGGGTCTCTTCTATAAGGACATGAATCCCGTTCATAAGGGCTCCGCGCTCATGACCTAATCTTTTAGAGGTTCCACCTTTAAGTACCATCACATGTCAGGGTAGGTTTTCAGCATATGCAGTTGGGGAAACACAAACATCCAGTCCACAGCACCTTAGCTGACCCACCCTTAACGGAGGGAAACCCCAGGGACTGGCGGGGTCACACTTCTGCGCACTCTGCCTCCTCTCCTGTCTTGCGACGCAAAGTGAGGTCCAAGGGCTGCAGCAGGTCACGCAGAGTGGCTGGGAAGGCGGACTCTCAGGCCCCGCCCCCGACCTGCTGAGTCAGAGTCAAGCTCCCAGGACGCTCTGCGTGCACTTGACCTGCGTGCACTTGACCTGCTCGGAGAAATCTGCTCTACCAGATGCTAGGTTAGTGATGTCTGGGTGTGGTCTCGGGAGGAAAAACACGGCCAAGGGGGCCACACAATTGTAGTTTCAAATCCTGACTTCATTACTTGACGCACGTGACCCACCGCAAATTACTCACCGCTGCGCCTGTTTCCTCACCTGCGAGACAAGGACAATCACGGCACCAACGTCTAAGACTAGGGAAGAATTAAAGAGGCCGATGCATGAGAGCGCCTGGTGCACAGTGGGTGCTCGGTGGGTGAGACTTCTCTTTCTGAAGCTTCTTTCCTGGAAAACTCATCAGGAAAGCTATTAAACTCCAAATGAGTTTAATAGCTCCCAGGACATTCTAATGCAAGGGCAGGTCACGCTACGGTGTGCCATTTGCAGAACCTAACACCCGGAATTGCACCTGGAGGGTAGCCTGTGCCCGGGAAGAGGCTGACAAGTGTTGGAAGGCGAATTCCCTGTAGTGGGGAAAAGAGACACCCTCCGGATGGCCATGGCAGTGAGCAATGGGCCAGCCCCTCAGAAACGTGGTGGGAGATCAGACTTGCGAAGGCACAGTCCGACACCCACGAGGGCTCATCCAAAGGACCGGGAGAGAGAAGTGGAGGCAGCAGGCTTAGCGTAGCCACGTTAGGAGCTTGGCTGGGAAAGGGAAGAGATTTGTGATAGTGGAGAATCAGAGGAATTTTTAAGAAAGGAAAGAACTGAGACCATATTGGGGATGATAACTAAATGAACATTTATTCAGCAGCTACATTTTCTTCTCTAAGTTTGCTTTTTTTAAAAACTTCTTTTGGGCTCTGGCTGGTTTGGCTCAGTGGTTAGACCAAAGAGTCTCGTGTTCGATTCCAGTCAAGGACACCTACTTCGGTGGCGGTTCAGTGTCCGGCCCTGGTCGGGGTCGTGTGGGAGGCAACCAACTGATGTGTCTCTCTCACATCAATGTTTTTCTCTCTCTCTCTCCCACTTTATCTGAAGATAAATGGAAAAATATCCTTTGGTTGAGGATTAAAAAAAAATTAAAAACAAAAAACCTTCTTTTGGAAACTACATAATACAACATACATATAGAAAAGTGCATAAAACAAAAATGTGCAGTTGAACAAATAATTATGACACGAAGCCATGCACAGCCACAAGCAGCCACCCAGGCAGAACCATGACAGCCCAGCACAGTGCAGCGCTGACCTGTTGCAGGAGGTCGCACATACACTTCCATTATCATGTCCCTATTTAACCTAGGAGGAAGCAGAGACTCGCGTGGCTGAACCACCTCCCCCAGGGTCACACAGCTTGTCAGCAGCAGAGCCAGAATTCAAACCCACTTATGTCTGACTGCAGGATGGTGTGGGGCAGCCTCCTCCGAGGAACGAAGAGGGCAGAACTGGAGGGCCCAGCGCTGGACAAGGTGGGCAGGAAGGGAGCGGACTCAGGACCAGGGGAGGATGCGAGGAGAGATAAAGAGCAGTTACTTTGAAGGGAAGAGTGAGCACACACCCAAGTGTTCATCCTCACCAGGGCTTCTTCTCACCTCTCCCAGACACTGCCAGGGTGGTCAGCCCTCAGAGAGGCTTGTGAGAGGAAACCCCTGAATCTTACTATCAGACGAAGGGCTTGGCAACCAGGTCTGGGGTCTGGGCAGTGCAGGATCGCCGAGGGAAAGACCCTCCATGGAGACGGTGGAGAACCAAGCAAAAGCCAAGCGTGAAGATGGAGCTCCCCCTCTCAGTGCCCCCGGCCTGCTGCTCGGAGGGAGTGGGACTGTTTCCAGAGGAAATACTGCTGGGTTAGCATGAGGGCTCATGCTAGGTTTCAAGTGAGATAAGACAAAAAAAAAAAAAAAAAAGTACCTGGTCAATGGCAGGTCAAGGTGAAGTCCACCAGAAAAGGTTATTATTCAGAGGACGTCACATGGCCATTATGTAACCTTCTAATCGGGACATGTCTGCTTTCCCATCAGCAGCTGGGAGTTTCTGAGACCTGCTCACATAGAATTAGAACTTATAAAGGGTACATGACAGGTGTCCCACATACCCTTGCCCTCCATCTGCTCAGTTCCCACACCTTCCTAAGTAAACTTGAGGCTGAGTTTCCTATGGGTCTTTCCAGAGCCTTAAACATGTACACTTAATCCCTAATACATAAACCTTGCTTTTTTCCCTTCATTAAAATAAAGGTAAAATACACATAAAACTTACCATCTTTTCCATTTTAAGTGTACAGTTTAGTGGCATCAGGTACATTCAGCTTGTTGTGTAGCCACCACCACCATCCATTTCCCAGCTCTTATCTTGAGAACTGAAACCCCAACCCCCAAATACTAACTCCCCATTTCTCCCACCTCCCAGCCCCTAGCAGCCACCATTCCGCTTTCTGTCTCTATGAATTTGACTACTCTGGGAACCTCAGGTAGGTCCCATTATGACGGGCTTATTCACTTAGTATGATGTCCTCAGGTTCATGCGTGTTATAGCATGTGACAAGACGGCCTTCGTTTTTAGGGCTGAAATGCTCCATTGGGTGTATAGACCACACTCTGTTTATCCCCCCATCCCCGCAGGGACACCGGTGGCTTCCACATTGCAGTTATTACAATAATGCCGCTATGAACATGGGTGTACAAATATCTGTGAGTCCCCATTTTTAATTCTTTTGGTATATACGCACCTCACTTTTTTACTTAACAGTATCTTCAAGATGGCATTTCCTGACCAGTAGAAGACTCATTTATACATGAAAAAACTGGGTCCCAGAGAGGGGAACTGTTGAAACTAGAACTGAGCCTCCAGACAGGCCTCCTACTCCCAGACCAGTATTTTTTTTTTTCTAGTATACTACATTTTTCCAGTATTCTTTTATTTATATTAAAATTAATCCTAGCTCAGGGCCTAAAAATACCGTTCTAGGAATAGGTGAAAATGAGGCAACTGTAAATGTGGTTTCTACCTCAGAGCTGCATTCACTATAGCTGCTCCCCCCGCCCCCAACAATGCCAGGGCTGGAGGGGCCTACAGTTCGCTCTTTTTTTTTAATTCTCACCTGAGGACATTTTTGCATTTATCTTCAGGTACAGCGGGAGGGAGAGAGAGAGGAAGAGAGAGAGAGAATCATCGATGTGAGAGAGACACATCGACTGGTTGCCACCCACACAACCCCAACAGGGGCCGGGGACAAACTGCAACCGAGGTACATGCCCTTAGCGGGAACCGAACCCAGGACTCTTCGGTCCGCTGGCCATCGCTCTAACTGCTGAGCCAAACTGGCCAGGGCTACAATTTGCTCTTATCCTCACAACATTCCCTGGGGTGGGGAGAGGCCCTCCCATTGCAGGAGGGAGCATCCTCATGGTACCTCACCCCCCCCCCCTCCGCAGGGACACCCTGTGACCAAACACAACTGTCCAGTCTCCTTGGCAACACTGGTGTCCAATAAGGTCTGTGATGGGTTGAATTGTGTTCCCCCTCGGTTGATCATATGTTGAAGCCCTAATCCACTCGACCCCAGAATGTGCCCATGACCTCAGCTTTCTAGCTTGATAGTCAGCTATGGACAGCCTCCACACCCTCACCCAGGCCAGGTCCTGGCCTCTCAGCCACCTGACCCAGGAGCAGAGGTCACCAACAGCCACTGGTATGCTCCTATAGGGGAGAAGTGTCATTCTACTGATAAGGAAATCAGAAAAGTTGTTTACATTGCCCGAGGAACATTCCAGAGCAGGCCTGGGACCAAGGTGAGGAACTGTTCTCAGGCACAGAATTCAAGGAGGTATCAGAAAAGACTCAGCAGTCAAGATAGACACTATTTTAATGCAGTGGTTTTAAAACTGTGGTAGAATATACACAACATAAAATGTGCCATTTAAACCAGTGTAGTGGCATTGAGTTTCACATTGTTGTCCAACCATCACCACCATCCATCTGAACACGTTCATCTTCCCAAACTGAAACTCTCTACCCATGAAACACTCCATTCCCTCCTCCCCGTGGTCCAGGCAAGCACCATTCTGCTTCCTGTCTCTCTGACTCTAACGACTCTGGGAACCTCATAAGTGAAATCTTCCAGTATTTGTCTTTTTGTTTCTGGCTTATCTCACTGAGCATAATGTCCTCAAGGTTCATCCATGTTGTAGCAGGTGTCAGGATGTCCTTCCTTTCCAAGGCTGGATAACACTCCTTTGTATGGATGGACCACATTTTGTTCATCCTATATCTTTCAAGGGCCACTTTTGGCTGTTGGAAAAAGCACTCCAGTGAACATGGGTGTACAAACATCTGAGTCCCTGCTTTCAACTCTTTGGGCTATATACCCCAAAGCGGAATTTCTGGGTCATGTGGTAGTTCTGTTTGTAATTTTTTTTGGAGGAAGCATCGTACTGTTTTCCGTAGCAGCTGTACCATTTTCCATTCCTACCAGCAATACACATTCCCATTCTCCACATCTTCTCAACCCTTGTCATTTTCTGTTTATCTGTGATAGACATCCTAACAGGTGTGAGGGGGGAATCCCACTGTGATTTTGACTTGCTTTCCTTAATCAGTAGTGCCGTGGAGCATCTTTTCCTGTGCTTGTGGGCCACGTTCATATGTCTCTTTGGAAAAAAGTCTATTCCAGTCCTTGACTCATTTTTTAATTGAATTATTATTTTTTGTAATTGAGTTTAGGAGCTCTTAATATAGTCTGGATATCAATTTCTTACATATATTTAATTTGCAAATATTTTATCCCGCTTTTCTTGCCTTTTTACTCTGTGAATAGTGTCTTTTGATGCATCCAAGTTTTTAATTTTGATGAAGTCTAAATTTATTTTTCGTTGGTTGTCTGTGCTTTGGTGTCACAGCCAAGACATCACTGCCAAATGCAAAGTCATGAACCTTTAAAAATATCAAAATTAAGCCCAGCTGGTGTGGCTCAGTGGATAGAGTGTTGTCCCATGGACTGAGAGGTCCCAGTTCAATTCCTGATCAGGGCACATGCCTGGATTTTGGGCTCGATCCCTCGTAGGGGGCGTGCAGTAGGCAGCCAATCGATGTTTCTCTCTCTCTCTCCCCCTTCCTCTCTCTCTAAAAAATCAATAAAAACATATTTAAAAAATTGTTTTAAATATCAAAATTAATGCAATGAAAGTGTGTACCCACAAACTATCAAAATCTGAACAAGACAGGATCTGACCTGCACGACTCACCTCACTCACCTCACCCTAAACCCAGCCCTTTCCAATCTTGTCTTTACTTAAAGTTTTGATATTTTGTTCATCATAGGGTTTGGGAGGCATTCATTTTGATCTTTTAAAATAACGCATTAAAACATGAGTCATCACCCTGGCCGGGTGACTCAGTTGGTTGGAGCATCATTCAGTACACCAAAGGGCTGTGGGTTCGATTCCCGGTCAGGGCACATACCTAGGTTTCAGGTTCAATCAGCAGTCAGAGAGCGTATGAGAGGCAACCAGTCGATGTTTCTCTCTCACATTGATGTTTCTCTCTCCCTTCCTCTCTCTCTAAAAGCAATAAACATATCTTCTGATGGGGATAAAAAAATGTATATGAGTCATCCTATTACTGAGTTTTTGGATGCATCCTAAAATTTTACACCTAAGGTGAGTTCCTCTCTGACCTCCCCAGTGCCAACCCTGCTCCAGAGAGGGACAGCAGTTAGCCAAGGGGCTCTAGAGCTATACAACTGGGCCTATTCTTGACACTGAGTCAGTTCTCCTTTAAGACTAGGTGGGGCAAGCTGGAAACCCACCTCTGCAGAAAAGCACAAACTCAATTGTTGATGCTAAGAGAAATGTACTTGTTAAGACAGAAAGTCACCTATCAAAAACATCAACACAATGAAGAAGTTGTTGAAAGAGTTTGAGGTGACTCCCTAAGTCAAACTAGGGCTCAGGCAAGTCTATCATCTAGCAGGTGAGAGCTAGCCAAAATAACCAAACCAAAGCAAATCAAAACTCAGTCCATGATTTGGAAACTACTAGAATGACTTGGTCATTTATTTTCGCAATAATTTATATCACTTGACAGGCCATTGTGGTATCTAGCCACATAATTCAGTTTACTTAGATATGAAACAGAATCTGTTTTCGCTGATTTGATTTACATGACCATTTCTGCTGTGAACTATTTTCAGATCACAGCTGCACAGGGAGCTCATTTTGTGGAGAGGCTGGAGCTGAGTTTCAACTGGTAAGTTGGGAGAGAGGATTCAGCTACACAGTGCACATGAACATGAGCAAAGACACACGAAAAAGCCTGGTGCAACCGGCTCATTAGACTGCCAAGTGTGGGCAGGGAGAGCTTACTCCTTGTTTCAGTCATTCATTCAGCAGATATTTATAGGACACCTACTGTGTGCCACGCACTGTTTTAACTGCTAGGGATACTGCAGAGAACTAAAGAGATAAAGATCCCGTCTTTCATGGACCTTACATCATGGGGGAAGACACAATCAGGTACAGAGTAATTTTTTAAAAATTGAACAATTTTGGTGTTTAAAAGTTATACAAATCTCTGCCACCAGGGGGCACCCCAGTGTCAGGCTGGTTGACACCGCTGGAGAAAGCATTTTGCTGAAGTCGACTGTAAGATGGCAGGCAAAGGTTACTCTGTGTGCAAGGGTGTACCTGTAGGGAGCCACGCGTGTCTGAGGACGTGAAGAATCAGGTTTGTGTCACCCTTTCTGCTCCATGTGTGTGGCACATAAACAAAATACAATGAGAGTATTAACTTTACATGTTACGACGTGAAAAAAGTTTAGGTGTAGTTCACTTTAAATTTTCAAATGAATGTGTGGGAGAATGATATATGAGTGTGTCAAAACTTGAGAAAGAATTGAGACACACAAACACAAGGGGCGTCATTCTGTCCTTCATGTTCCTACCTCTTGGTACCTGAGTCTGTCGTCTTGGAAAACAGGAAACAGCCTCTGCTGTCCTTCGCCTGCCCTCCAGAGGCTGGGGATAAACCAAGGGGACAGAGCTTATCACAAAAGTGCCCCTCCCTGCACCACCCCTCTCCCAGAGAACTGTTTGTGATTTGAGGTACAGGCGATAATGTGTGAAAGAGGGCTTTTACAATCTGTAAGGAAAGACAAAAGGAGACCCGGGACTGGGCTTGCTTGACGTATCAGATTTGACAGTTATGTGGAAACAACCCCAAACTCTAAAATAACGTGACCAGTTCTCAAAGTAGCTGGCATGTCAAGCTGGCCCTACAGAGAACAGCGCTATGTTCTGGCTTCTGAAAGCCAGGTCTGAATTGAATTACTCTTTCCTATTGTGACCACCAGCACCCTTGTACTTGTCAGAGCTGCATCTGTTTGACTTTGGGAGACACCACTGTGCTTCTCAGAAAACAGAACATCCAGATGGGTGCTCCTACCTCACCCCATTCCGTGAGTCACTAGGAGCGATCGGATGGGATTTCAGTAGGAAGTCACAGTTGGTGTTAGGACCACACACATGAGCTGAACAGGGGTTTGAAAGAGTTAGTAACATTTTAAAGGGTAAAGGTAAAAGCTTGCACAAGGCGGAAACTGTGAAAAATGTGTTCCTTGCATGACCTTTGCTCGGCCTTGTGTTGAGTAAGAATTATCTGGATTATCCGCAAGACAATGAATCACCCAGCAGATGCAGGAAGCGATACCAGACCAGTCCGACTGCAAAGTGGACAATGAGCCAGGCAGAGTACGTCAGCAGGAACTGCTGGAAGCTAAAAGTAGAGTATGTAACCTACACCCCAACTGTATTTGAGGCTGACCCCTTTTGGGGCTCAGCCCGCCTGCACCCAGGCGCATGCAATAAAATCCTTTTGCTCTACATTGGCCTTGCGTTGTGGATGTGATCTCCCACTGGCTCAGATCTTTTAGGTTTAATATTGGTTTTTGAGTTCCTGGAAGACAAGGACTATGCCTTATGTATTTCTGAATGCCTAGCTCCTAACAGTGCCTATCCTGAAGAATATTTGTTGAGTTGAAATACTAATAAGTAAAGCACAGTTAACCACAAGAAGCAGAGTTACAGTCATTCCATCCTTTGAGAAACAAACATGTAATGGCTTGAGCAAGAAAATGAGTATTATAATACAGTTCTGCTTCTTAGATCGGTTAGTGATAGTTATTGCTCACGGTGATTCTAATTAATTCTGCAATAACTGAGTTAATTTTCCTGGGGACAAGAGGATAGCAGAGGTGAAAGAACTAGGAAAACAATGTTCCTTGGCTCTTGGACTTGAATCCCAGGTCTGTCATTTGCTGTGTGATCTTGGAAACATCACTAATTTCTCTGAGCCTCAGGCCCTTTTTCTGTAGTAATGGAGAAGACAAAAATATCTAGGTCAGTAGTGGATGTGAGGATTAAATGAGAAGCACAAGTGAAGATGTCTGGTCACAGATCATACAATGCAACGTGGATACAAAAGGCTCACTGGTAGGGGTTGTAACTGTGTGTAGACACAGCTGGCCATTGGTACAGAGAAAAAGTCAACCGAACTTACAGGTAACAACAGACAGGATACTAAGTTCTTAAGGCAGAAGATTAGAAAATCCATTTTAGACTTTTCTTCCTTTCTAATATAAATATTTAAAGCAAAAATGCCTCTAACCATTACATTAATTGGAATATCATAAATTTTGGTACATCATATATCTATTTCAATTGGCTTAAAATATTTTCTAATTTCCTTTTTGATTTCTTTTTTGCTTCATGGGCTACTTCAGTAGTATTCAGTACTTATTTAGTAAACTGTTTAATTTCCACTGATTTGGGGTTTTTCAGAGAGAAGTCTAGAGAAGGGAGAGATCTGCATAGACTCACTTGGTTCCCCTCTCACAGCCCTGGTCCCTCTCTAGGACTTGGTATGCCCAGGACTTTCTTTTCAACTCCCGTCTCTAATGTTTTCTTTCCTATGCCTGATTTTTTTTTCTCAGATTCAGGTGTGATATTTTCCTACCAAGGACACTTGGAAGTCAACCGTGCCAAGACGGGCCAAGTGTTGATTTGGAGGTGACTTGCCTTACTCATTGACAACTGGAAGGAGTAGCAGCAGAGCGGGCCAGAGACTCGGGCCATGGAAGTGACTGTCCGGCTCTAGAACACCCAATCCTGGCTCGGCTCAATCATAGCTGTGGAGCAGTGCTATTCTTCCCCAAGCTCCAAAGGGTCGCTTTCTGTAAACACTTGAGGTGGATACGACTCTTTTTCTATTTTATTTTTATTTTCTTTATTGATTTTCAAGACAGAGGAAGGGAGAGGGAGAGAGAGATAGAAACATCAATGAGAGAGAACATCAATTGGCCGCCTCCTGCATGCCCCCCACTGGAGATTGGGCCCACAACCTGGGCATGTGCCCTGACCGGGAGTCAAACCGGTGACCTCTTGATGCTCAACCACTGAGCCACACTGGCTGGGCGTGAATAAGACTCTTAAAATAGTTCTGAGGGCCCCACATTTACAGAGGGCCCTGAAGGCTTCGGGTACTGAGTTAGGTCCTAGGAGTTTAAAAAGGAAATTTAGTCACAATAAACACAAGAGAAGGGGAATGACAGAAACAGAGATGGACAGTGGGGAGACTAAAGAGGCAAGTTGAATTATGGCAAGTAGAAAGTTGTCCTTCTTGAAGAGAAAGCCAGGTTTTAGCTGCAAGCTGAGAAAGACTGAGAGTTTTGAAACTGAACAAAGCCAATGAGGGGAATTTTGGAGTAGTCCGGGCACCTTCATATGAAAGAACAGGTGATAGAAAGATGTGTTTCTTGCTTTTTCACTTGTAATGGGGGAAAATGGCTACATTAATTAGGAATTGTAGTTTTAATAATGAGGAGAAAGGCACCAAATTAAACAATAGATTAAAAAAACACCCCAGGGATTTCCAAAATGGCGGCGGGGTGAATGGAAGCTACACAGACCATCTCCCAGGACCAAACTGGAAATACAACTAAAATAAAGATAAATCGTCGGAAAAAGCAACAGAAAAGCAGCTTGTGAGGACCATACAACCAGGGACACTGAATCGATCCTGGTAGGATTGCGGAGGCGCGAGAGGGGGGCTGGGAGCCCACGGAGAGTGAGCAGCGCCCGCCCTCGGGGTTAAAGCCCGAGCCGGCTCCACAGTGCAGAGCCGGGGCAGAGCGCTAAAACAGCCACAGCCACTCACCTGGGATCCGGCAGAGGGAGGGCAGACTGGACTGGAACTGTGTGGGGACACTTGGGATTTGGAGGGCGCTCAGAGCTTTTGCTGAGTTGCGGCCACGCAGGACTGTGGCCTGGTCGTCTTACTCCATCCCAGGGCTCTGGGGGAGAGGCGGCAGCCCCTCCCTCAGAGATCTAGCCACATCCTAGTGGGCAATTGAAATGCAAACTGAGGCTCATTAACTACTAGCATCTGCTCTACCTTCTGGAAATCCTCTCACGCTGAACACCTGAGGAAGGTTTTCATTCAACTGAAAACCCAAGGCTCTTCAAGCAACCACAACTAATAGCCTCTATGCAAAAAGCTAGAGAATAACTTAATCTTTGCTGGGCTTGCAAATGTACCCTGGAAAGTAAGACTCCACAGTGGTGTTTAACGTGGGTCCTCCCACGCTCATCCAAACCCAGTAGAGGGAGCCACAAACAACAGAACACCAACATCCACAGGAAAATTTGGCAGGCTCCAAAAACCACTGAGATAGCCAAAATGGTGAAACAAAGAAACAGATCCCAAATGAAAGAACAAGAGACCTCGACCGAAGATGAGAGAAATGAAATGGAGTTAAGCAAGTTAACAGAGCTAGAATTCAGAGCCATGATCTTGAGGAAGCTCAACAGCATGAGTAAGGACATCAACACCTTGAGTAAAGACATCAACACCATGAGCAAAGACATAGAAACACTGAAAACCAACCAAGAGGAAATTAAGAAGCAGCAAGAAGAAATGAAGAATGACATAGCAGAAATGAAGAACACATTGGAAGGACTAAACAGCAGAGTAGAGGAAGCGGAGGACCGGATCAGGGAATTAGAAGACAGGGTAGAAAAAATCAACCAATCAGAAAACCAAAAGGAAAAAACAATGAAAAAACAGGAAGACAGCTTAAGAGAACTGTGGGACAACTGGAAACATAATAATATTAGCATCATTGGAGTTCCTGAAGAAGAAGAAAATGAGCAAGGGTTAGAGAATATATTTGAAGAAATAGTGACAGAAAACTTCCCTAATTTGGTGAAGAAAGAAGGCATTCAAGTTCAAGAAGCACAGAGAGTCCCAAGTAAGAACCCAAACAGGCCCACACCAAGACACATAACAATTAAAATGCCAAAAATTAAAGACAAAGAGAGAATCCTAAAGGCAGCAAGAGATAAGCAACAGGTTACCTACAAAGGAACCCCCATAAGGTTATCATCTGACTTCTCAACAGAAACACTACAGGCCAGAAGGGAATGGCATGAAGTAATCAAGGTCATGAAAAACAAGGATCTGAATCCAAGACGACTCTACCCAGCAAGGCTGTCATTCAAAATAGAAGATCAAATAAAGAGCTTCTCAGACAAAAAAAGGCTAAGGGAATACATTAGCACCAAACCAGCACTGCAAGAAATGTTAAAAGGACTGCTGTAATTAGTAGAAGAAATAAGAAGGAAAGTAGAACCACACTAAACAAAAATGGCAATAAATAAGTACATATCAATAATCACCTTAAATGTAAATGGATTGAATGCTCCAATAAAAAGACACAGAGTAGCAGATTGGATAAGAAAGCATGACCTATATATATGTTGTTTACAAGAGACCCACCTCACAACAAAAGACTCACATAGGCTGAAAGTGAAGGGATGGAAAAAAATCTTCCAAGCAAATGGAAAGGAAAAAAAAGCTGGGGTAGCAATACTCATATCTGATAAAATAGATTTCAAAATGAAAGCCATAACTAGAGACAAAGAAGGTCACTACATAATATTGAAAGGATCTATCCAACAGGAAGATATAACCTTGGTAAACATATATGCACCCAATATAGGAGCACCAAAATATATTAAAAATCTTCTGGAGGACTTCAAAGGAGAAATTGACAGCAATACAATCATAGCAGGGGACTTCAACACCCCACTGACATCACTGGATAGATCCTCTAGACAAAAAATGAACAAGGAAACAGAGACTCTAAATGAAGCACTAGATCAAATGGATTTAATAGATATTTACAGAGAATTACACCCCAAAACTATAGAATTCACATTCTTCTCAAGTGCACATGGGACATTCTCAAAGATAGACCACATGTTAGGACACAAACTAAGTCTCTACAAGTTCAAGAAGATTGAAATCATATCAAGCATCTTCTCAGATCACAATGGCATGAAACTAGAAATCAATTGCAACAAGAACATGCAAAGACATTTGAACACATGGAGGCTAAATAGCATCTTATTAAACAATGAATGGGTTACCGAGGAGATCAAGGAAGAAATTAAAAACTTCCTGGAAACCAATGAAAATGAACACACAACAACACAAAATCTATGGGATGCAGAGAAAGCAGTTCTGAGAGGGAAGTTTATAGCACTCCAGGCCTACCTCAAGAAACAAGAAAAATTTCTAATAGACTATCTAACCTCACAACTTAAAGTACTAGAAAGCAAACAAAAAGAAAACCCCAGAGCAAGTAGAAGGAAGGAAATAGTAAAGATCAGAGCAGAAATAAATGACATGGAGACCAGAAAAACAATTCAAAGGATCAATGAAACAAAGAGCTGGTTTTTTGAAAAGATAAACAAGATTGATGGACCCTTAGCTAGACTCACCAAGAAACAAAGAGGGAGAACCCAAATACACAAAATCAGAAATGAAAGAGGAGAAGTAACAACTGACACCACAGAAATACAAAGGATCGTTAGCAAATACTATGAACATTTATATGGCAACAAATTCGACAATCTAAGTGAAATGGACAAATTTCTAGAAACACATAGTCTCCCAAAACTGGACCGGGAAGAGATAGAAAACTTGAACAGACCAATAACAGCTAAGGAAATTGAAGATGTAATCAAGACTCTCCCAGCAAACAAAAGCTCAGGCCCGGATGGCTTCACGGGGGAGTTTTACCGAACATTCAAAGAAGAACTAACACCCATTCTCCTCAAACTATTTCTAAAAATTCAAGAAGAAGGAAGCCTTCCAAACTCGTTTTATGAGGCCAGTATAATCCTAATTCCAAAACCAGAAGAAGACACTACAAAGAAAGAAAACTACAGACCAGTATCACTGATGAACGTAGATGCCAAAATCCTGAACAAAATACTAGCAAATCGGATCCAGCAATACATCAAAAAAATTATTCACCATGACCAAGTGGGATTCATCCCAGGGATGCAAGGCTGGTTCAATATTCGCAAATCAATAAATGTGATACACCACATAAACAAAATGAAAGATAAAAACCACATGATCATATCAATAGATGCTGAAAAAGCATTTGACAAAGTCCAGCACCCATTTCTGATAAAAACGCTTAGCAATATGGGAATAGAAGGATCATATCTTGATATAATAAAGGCCATATATGAAAGACCTACAGCCAACATCATACCCAATGAGCAAATACTAAAAACATTTCCCTTAAGAACAGGAAGAAGACAGGGATGCCCACTTTCGCCACTCTTATTTAACATAGTACTGGAAGTCTTAGCCACAGCAATCAGACGTGAAGAAAAAATAAAAGGAATCCAAATTGGAAAGGAGGAAGTGAAACTGTCATTATTCACAGACGGCATGATATTATATATAGAAAACCCTAAAGACTCCATCAAAAATCTACTAGACTTAATAAATGAATTTGGCAAAGTAGCAGGATACAAAATTAATGTCAAGAAATCAACGGCATTCTTATACACCAATGATGAACTCACAGAAAGAGAAACTAAAAAACAATTCCATTTACCATTGCGGCAAAAAAATTTAGATACCTAGGAATAAACTTAACCAAAGAAGTAAAGGACGCATTTGCAGAAAACTACAGGACATTGGAAAAAGAAATAGAGGAAGATATAAAAAAGTGGAAGCACATACCTTGTTCATGGATTGGAAGAATTAACATCATTAAAATGTCCATATTACCCAAAGCAATCTATAGATTCAGTGCAATCCCCAGCAAAATACCAGTGACATATTTCACAGAACTAGAACAAATATTTCAAAAGTTCATATGGAACCAAAAAAGACCCTGAATAGCCACAGCAATCTTGAAAAAGAAGGACAAAGTAGGTAGGATCACAATACTGGATATCAGGTTATACTACAAAGCTACTGTAATCAAAACAGCCTGGTACTGGCACAAGAACAGGCATATAGACCAGTAGAACAGAACAGAGAATCCGGAAATTGACCCAAGACATTAATATTTGACATGCTCAATTAATATTTGACAAAGGCGGCAAGAGCATACAATGGAGAGTAAAGACAGCCTCTTTAATAAATGGTGTTGGGAAAATTGGACAGCTACATGCAAAAAAATGAAACTAGACCATCAACTTACACCATACACAAGAATAAACTCAAAATGGATAAAAGACTTAAATGTGACTCATGAATCCATAAAAATCCTAGAAGAAAATGCAGGCAACAAAATTTCAGACATCATACGCAACAGAATCTTCACTGATACATCACCTAAGGCAACAGAAACAAAGGGAAAAATGAACACATGGGAATACATCAAACTCAAAAGCTTCTGCACAGCAAAAGAAGCAACCATCAAAACAGATAGGGAACCCACTCTATGGGAGAGCATAATTGCCAATGATACATCAGATAAGGGGTTAATCTCCAAAATATATGGAGTGCTCATACAACTCAACAAAAGGAAGACAAAGAATCCAATTAAAAAATGGGCAGAGGAACTAAATAGACACCTCTCCAAAAAGGACATACAAATGGCTAAGAGACATATGAAGAAATGCTCAACATCACTAATCATCAGAGAGATGCAAATTAAAACAATAATGAGGTATCACCTCACACCTGTCAGAATGGCTGCCATCAACAAATCATCAAACAACAAGTGTTGGCGAGGGTATGGAGAAAAGGGGACTCTAGTACACTGCTGGTGGGAATGGAGACTGGTGCAGCCACTATGGAAAACACTATGGTGTTACCTCAAAAAATTAAAAATTGAATTGCCATTTGACCCAGTGATCCCACTTCTAGGAATATACCCTAAGAAGCCTGAAACACCAACCAGAAAGAATACATGTACCCCCATGTTCATAGCAGCACTATTTACAATAGCTAAGATCTGGAAATAGCCCAAGTGCCCATCAGTGGATGAATGGATAAAAAAGCTGTGGCACATATACACAATGGAGTACTATGCAGCTGTAAGAAAGAAAGATCTCTTATCCTTTGAGACGACATGGAGGGACCTCGAGAGTATTATCCTCAGCGAAACCAGCCAAGCAGAGAAAGACAAATATCACATGATCTCACTTATTTGTGGAATATAATGAACATAACAGTCTGAGGAACAGGGTAGACCCAGAGATGTGGAAGTAGAGTATAGACTGACACCCCTCAGAAGAGGGGGTGGGGGGGAGGGAAAAGATAAACCACAGAACTTATGCGCATGTATGCATAATTGATGGACATGGACAACAAAGCTGGGGTCGGGGTGGGGGGATGGGGAGGAGGGTGTCAATGGGGAAAAAAGGAGAAACATCTGTAACAAAAATAAATAAAAAAAATAAAAATAAAAAAAATAAAAAAACACCCCAGCCCGACCGGTGTGGTCACTAGTTTGATTCCCGGTCAGGACACATGCCCAGGTTGTGGGCCAGATCCCCAGTAAGAAGCATGCAGGAGGCAGCCAATAGATGTTCTCTCTCATCGATGTTTCTCTCTTTCTCTCCCTCTCCCTTCCACTCTCTAAAGTCAATAAAGAAAAAAAACATATCCTATTATTTTCAGGTTAATGGCTATTTTCTTTTCTTTTTAAAGAATTGTATTCCAGAACTGACATAAAACGTGAATTTCAGTTTAGATAACACGAGTGAAACCGAAGCATTGTATATATCCTCAGTTTCTAATCATCCTGCTTTCCTAGGGTACAGTGCTTGGCACACACTAAATAGTTAAAACTGTTTGTAGAATTAAATTAAATTATGACAGAGTATTTCAAGTAGAGATTTTGGTTTTTGAGTGGTGAAAATAGCATCTGAATCTTGAATTTTGCAACAAATATGGGAAATGATGACCATTGGAAATGCCAAGCAGATGCAAATATCAAATTGTAAATGATTGGTGTTACCAAACTATTTGACAAAAACCTACATGTGGAGAGAGTTCTCCGTGTCTCCAGCAGGGGGCACGTTAGGATTTCCTAAACACAATGGGTTCAAACAAGTCCGGCCAAGCCATTTGTTTACAGGGGGAAGAACGTCACAGATTTGTTTTCTCAGGCCTCCTTCTCCGTGTGGTTCCGGAGAGGAGACCGTGGAGGTCGAAGGGCTGCAGGAAGAGAGGGTGTTGGGAAGAGCTGAGATGAGCAGTAAGGAGGCCATGCACTTTCCCAGCTCTGCACCGACTGGACCATGACCTTGGCCAGCCACTCCAGCTCTCGGACCTGCTTCTTTGTAATAGGAAAAAATCGTCCTCTGATTGCTAAAGCCCTCTGACTCTGACAGCATATGACATGCCCCACCCTAGCAGCTGGGGGCCAATATAGGGCCATGGCTCCTTTAATATTTTATCTGATGTAACTCTGAGCCCCATTTCATCATGGCAAAGCCTCTCTGTCTCTTCTCCCTCTTCCCTGAGACTCATCCCTCCCCTGGCTGCACTTTGCACTCTGCTTTGCCCCTTGAAGTGGAGGTTGTCACCTCCTCTCAACCCTGGGCTCGCAGTGTCACAGTCCCGCAGGTCTGTGATTGCATCTCTGCTCCCCGTGAAGGAGGCAGGCTTTCCAGCATTCAAGGTGCTTCTGAGATGCTTTAATAGCTTTGACTCCACAGGACCTGGCCCCAATTTGTCCACCCCTGCTTAGCAATGGGGAGGGCAGTCTGTCAACGCCGGGAGTCCTGGCTCGTCCATCCCCAGAGCAATCGTTGCTGACTTGCATTTTATCTGCTTCCCTGAAAAAGATCACTCAGGCAGTTTTTCCCAGAGACTCACTGTCTCCTCTGCTAGAAATAGAAGTGGAAGTGGCTGAAAACTTTGAACAAAACTTGATCTTAGAAAATCCAATCCCACCTTCTGGGGTGCCCTGCAACATTTTTATATTGGTTCATTCAGTCTTTTGGAGAGACGGAGAGAGAGAGCAAGAGGGAATGAGAGAGAGCTCAGAGGCCACTTTAAGCTGGGTAGGGGTACAGGAGATGACATTTTGTGTCCCTTTATCTCCCACAGGAAGCAAGCAATAGGGACCTCCTCCCTCTTTCATCCAGCCCCCAGATTCTCCAAGGGTTTCTGTGTGCTCCTCCCTCCGTGGGCTGAGCTCTGGCCATTTCCAGCACCCCCTGTGTAGGAGGCAGCCTGCCAGGGGCGGGCAGAAGGAATGATCGGGTACTGAGACCCACTGACTTTGCTCTAGCTGCAGTGGGGTCATACGGGCTGTGGGGTGACTGGCAGGCCTGTGGCTGCCTGGCCTTGGACCCTGTCTTGCTCCCTGAGTCTCAAATTCAGAAACTGCGACTTCTGAGTCCTGTTCTAAGAATTGACCAGGACATTATTAAAAACGTGGGGACACAGTGCAGGGAGGGAAGGCTATTTTATGTTCTCCAATTTGGTGCCAACTCCACACTTAAAAAAAAAACAAAAACAACTCTTCCCCCTTTGCTCTTTCTTGCACCTTATTTCTTTCTTGGCTTCCTCCCTCTTCTTCTCCCCCACTTCTGCTTTCTGCTCCACGGTTGAGCCAGGGCAGCTGGAGGGAATGCTGTGCCTTTTATTAAAAGACTAAAGTGTGGTAAGGGACCTCTGGTGGCCACAGAGGGGCAGCGGGACCTTAGGAAGTGCCTGGGCCTCAGAAGCGGCCGTCTCCTGGCCTGTCCCAGCCGGGGTCCAGCAGCAGGGCCGAATCCAGCCCGTGGCTCTGCAGGCGAAGGCCGCTGGGTCTCCCACGTGTTCCGTGTTGCTCTCCATCAGCAAAGCGGTTTGCGCGTATCCCCTCAAAAGATTTGCACGTCATATAATATATTACTGTACCAATACATTATGCACATTTGAAGCATATTAAAAGTAGAAAGGAAAACATTTAACATATTAATAGACGTTTTCTTTTCTTGTCACGGGCGAATGCATCAGCTTGGACACCCCCAGGCGCCTATCAGTCGCTGGCCAAGGTGTTCCCAGTGCTCCAGGCTGATGGGGTTTTGCAGGCTGCTCTGGGTGATGGGGGGAAGAATGGCGGGTGGTCACTGGTATCCTGTTCATAAACACTCCCGTTCTCCTCTGCTCCTGGGCATGCGGTCAGCTTGCACTTTCTCAGCCTTGGAGGTTCGGTTTGGCCATGTGACTGGCTTTGGCCGAAGAAACGTGAGCAGAAGTGACATGAGTCACTTCCAGGCGGATGCTTTCAGAGCCAGGGGTGGAGGAACAGGGGGGTCAGTCTGCTCAGGCGGCCACAGAGTGCCACACACTAGTGGCTTCAGTAACAGATATATGTTCTCACAGCTCTGGAGGCTGGAAGTCTGAGATTAAGGTGTCAGCAGGGTTGGTTTCTCCCAAGACCTCCCTCCTTGGCTTGCAGATGACTGTCTTTTTAAAATTTTTAAAAAATATGTTTTAATTGATTTTAGAGAGAGAGGAAGGGAGACAGAGCGAGAAAGAGAAACATCTATCAGCTGCCTCCTGCACTCCCTTACTGGGGATTGAGCACGAAACCCGGGCATGTGCCCTGCCCAAGAATCGAACCGGCGACCTTTTGGAGCATGGGTCAATGCTCAACCACCTGAGCCACACTGGCCAGGGCCAGGTGACTGCCTTTTCCCTGTGTCTTCACTTGGTCTTCTCTGTGTGTGTCCATGTCCTAATCTCCTCTTCTTACAGGGATGTTGGTCATAGTGGATTAGGACCCACCCACATGACTTCTTTGACCTTAATCACCTCTTTAAAGGACCAATCGTTAAAGTCACATTCTGGAGTATGAGGGGGCTAAGTCTTCAAGATATGCCTTTTGAGGGGACACAGTTCAGTCCACGACATCGTGTGAGGCTGTTATTTCCCAGTGGCGTGGCAGGCAGAGGTGCAGACGGAGGGCATCGCGATGTCCTGAGAATCGCCCACTCACGTGCTGCAGGGCGCTCCAAGAGGCGCCCACTGAGTTTGCTGAGGTCCGGGCGTTTCAGAATGAGTTCTGGGAGTCCCCTCCTCTAGCAGCCACTTCCCCGGCTCTTCCATTGTTCTGGAAGCCCCCAACCTCCTGTTGGGATCCTTCCCCTCTTGGAATGCTGAAAGCCACTCTCCAGACCAAACCCTGACGGTGCAGATGGGGTGAGGTTGAGAGCATTTGTCCTGTGCTGCCCCAAACGTGGCACCCCTTCCAGGTGAGGCTCCCAGTGCAGTGGGCCCTCCCTCTGGTGCCTGCCACCTGTCCTCCGGTGCCTGGTCAGTGGACCTGGGGAGGTGAGTCTCTTGGAGGGACACAGGAGGCTGGCTTGTCCTTTCTAGCACAGATTTAATCTTGGGACTCTGGATGCTCGTTGGAAAGTTGTCCTTTCTTAGAGCTTCCATTGTCCCTGCGTGGAGAAGGGGCAGGAAGAAGAGGGCTCGAGGGCTGTCTGTTTGACAAAATGGTGTAGGAAACCCACTACAGTCCTGCAAAGGACCCACTCCTTGCAGGATTAGTCCCCAGGGAACACCCACACCCTCCTGGTGCCCATCCCTGCTGGTCCGGGACATGTCTGCAGAGATCTCTCTGCAGCGAGCAGATGACTGCTGTCCAGAGCCTTCAAGCGTTTGAGGTTTCTCTTCCTGAAGCAGTTTCCTTTGGAGACCGCCTAGCTGTCTCCATCACTGTTTGCTTTGAGCTGGTGAACAGGGTATTTAAACATAGCCAGGTCTGAAAGCTTCCGTGTGCCTGAGCGGTTCCCATCAGATAGGGTCCTCGGTCGCACTGGGCCTGTCTGTGCTGGGGCAGCCACTGCACAAGGGTCTCTCTCCTGCAGCCCATCAGCCACAGCCTTCTCCCCCAGGCGGCAAGACCACAGGCTGCTGGGGCTGACCGAGAGAGTCAGGAAGGGGCGATGCTTCTGTCCCTGCTGAGAAGCCCAGGGGAATGTTTCCAACAGAGTTCAAAACCTCCTTTTAAAACAAGATAGATAAGATCTATGGGGGGAGGGTGGGGGGGGGGGCTCTGGAAGCCACCGTCTTCACAGTTGTCACCAGTCCGTGAGGCACACACTCAGCTAGGGCCACCGACAGCTAATGCGGCATCAGGCTGTGTCTCTGAAATAAGAAGCCGCACCCTCCCAGGCTGTCACCTCCATCCCCCACACTCCGATCATCACTTCCCATTCAGTGTCTTTTTCTCCACCAGTATGCTCACCCCAGCCATTTCCAGATGGCCCTGTGACCTCCAACCAGGGCCCTCACCACTCCAGCCCTGCTGTCACCCTGTCCCCAGGTCCCCACGTCCCCTCCTCCTTCCTTACTCAGTTTGGATTCCTTGGCCCAACAGGACGATGGCTCCTTTGCAAAACGCTTTGATGTTGGCCTTTCCCACCCTCCAGGGTCGCTGCCTGGCACGTCCCTCTGCTGTCCGCCTGGTCTGCGTTTGCCCTGGAGCAGCTCACCATGGCTGGAGAGGAAAATCACTCAACCACACTCATGGGATTGGCTTTCCACAATGACCACAGGCCTCAAATGGATGTCCAGCACTGGAGGGGGAGGATTCGGTGACCCTTTCCTAAGAAATTAACATATTCATGTTCCGAGACAATTACTTCAAACCTCTTTCTCCTCAAACCTCTGACATTCCACGGGCTCCCAGTCACCCTCCTGTTTCACGGAGAAAATCAGAAGGCTCCAATGGGACTCTCTTCTTCCTGCCAGAGATCTCCCCAACCCAGGCACCTTCACCCACGCCCCCGGCTCGTGCTGAGTGGAAGACGTGTCCTGGCTCCTCTCCCAGCTCAGCCGGCTCCCTCACACACCAGCTCCCTGCCTTCCCTCCTCCCCAAGAAACTCACTGCTGGTTTCCAGAGCAGAGGGGGTTTGGGGGATGGATGAAAGGTGAAGGGATTGAGAAGTACAAATTGGCAGTTACGAAATAGTCATGGGGATGTGACTATAGGGAATATAGTCAATAATATTGTAATAACTCTGTATGGTGCCAGGGGGTTGGGTGCTGGAAATATCAAGGGGGATCACTTTGTAAAGTATATGACTAACCTCACTGCTGTACACCTGAAACAAATACTAAATAATATTGAATGTCAACTGCAGTTGAAAAAGAAAAGAAGTCCGGCCGGTGTGGCTCAGTGGATTGAGCGTTGTCCCATGGACTGAGAGGTCCTGGTCCAGCTCCCGGTCAGGGTACATGCCGCGGTTGCAGGCTCGATCCCCAGTAGGGGCGTGCAGGAGGCAGCTGATTGATGTTTCTCTCTCACATCGATGTTTCTATCTCTCTCTCCCTTCCTGTCTCTCTAAAAAAATCAATAAAAACATATTTAAAAAAAAAAAAAAAAAAGAACATCACTGTTATAATTACCTCCTCTCCGGTGCACCCTCAGTTTCTTCCTCTCCAACAGATTATTCCCATTGGCAGATCTCAGATGCCAACACTTCCATTATACGTTCTGATTGTTACATTGTTAACAAGCACTGTTACTGTTTTAGACATGTATCTTATTATAGATTGTTACAAGAAACTGAAAATCATTTCCTTGGCTTTATGTCCTTGTCCAGTTCCTAGTGTCTGCTCCTTTTACAGTCAACTGCCTTGGAAGATGGGTCTCTCTTTGCGACCCCCATTTCTTCCCCTCCCATGTTCTCAGTCCACACACTGGACGTCCACGCTTGCCCTGAACTGACATGCCTATTACCACCGTAATAAATGACTAAGATCTCCATCTTGTTGAAGCCTGTTTATCTCTGCCCGCTTCTTCCTCGATTCCTCAGCAGCATTCGATGTTGATGACTCTCTCCATGAAACACTGTCTTCTTTAAGGCCTACGGACGCCCCCTTCTTCTGAATTTCCTTCTACTTGGCTAGCTGTTCTTTCTAAGTCTCCTGACGGCTCCTCTTTCTCCCTTAGTCCTCTAGAAAGGCTCTAGGATGCTCTTCTTAGCCCCCTTTTCTTATGTCTACATTCTCTTTATAGAATTTATCCAGGTAGGGTGCTTTTAATAGTACCCAAACACCTGGATATAGATTCCCAAATTTATGTCTCCAACGTTGGCCTTTCCCTGGAGCCCAGGTCCCTATATTCAACCACCTACTCCCTCCCAGGTTGGGTGTCTAACTGACATTTCAATATAACGTGTCTGAAACAGAACTATCGATGCCGCCCATGTACCCCTGGTGGTGGTCCCCTCAAACTTTCTCCATCTCAGTAAATGGCAGCCCCCTCTCCATCCAGCTGCTGGCCAGAGGGCTATCCTTCATTCCACATCAAGCTACTTATCAGTGTGTGCTGGTGGCTTTACCTCTAAAGCCTGTCCCAAAGGGAATCCTGAATGAGACCATTTGTCTCCCCTCACAGCTGCCGAGTCTGTCACCTCTCAATTCTTCTTGACTCCACCCCTGCCCCACTCCCCGTTACTTTCCACGTAGATCTTGCTGACATTTAAATCAGATTATACCACACTTCCCTGCTCAAAAACCTCAAGACATTTCTCGTACAACCCAAATAAAACCCAGACTGCTCACTCGGAACATGAGGCTGCCACGCTGGCCTGCCAGTCTCAGCTGCTCACCTCCCAGCGCGGCTCCGCACTCCAGCCACACTGCGGACCGTGCTCCTTCTGCCTCAGGATCGGGCGCCCTGTTCCATCCAGAACCCTCTCTCTCCTCATCTCTGTGTGGCCCTTTGCTGCTGAGACAGCACCTTCTCAGAGAAGCCCTCCCTGACCGGTGGTAAAAGTGGCCCGTCCCACACAATGACGCTGTCATCACATTATATCTTCTCTGTGGCTCTTAAAAATTACTTAATTTATTTGGAGGCCAAATTAGAGGAATTTCGCTTTGGGGTGAAAAGGGTGCATGTGTGGTCCCCTCTGGAGGGGTGGAAAGGCCCAATGGCCTGATGAGTGCCCTTTGACCCACACAGCCAGTGGTGATGGTGGGTTTCCAAGTGCCCACTCTGCCCCTCACCTCGTAACCCGCTCTTTGTGGGAAACATCTAGTCACCTATGACTTTGTCGTAGGCAGGTGACCTCATCTCAAGGGACTGCAGAGAACTTCTTTTCGACTGTTCTTTCCATAAAATGGGATTGCTAACACCTGCTTGGACCCTCCCACGTAGGCCTCTCCTGAGACCACTGAGATGGGAGCGATTCAAGCAATGCCTTCCCTTGCCCACTGTGTCCTTGGGAAGGTATCTCGGAGGCCTGTGGAGCCCTGTGTCGGTCTCCTGGGGCGTTTATTAAAGATAGGTTGCTAGGCCCATGCCAGGGCTGTACAGCGCCATCGCTGGGGTGGAGCCCAGGGATTTTCCCGGGAATACGCATCCGCAACAGGCACCCCAGGCGATCCTCATGCATGCTTCATCTCGAGGACTGCGACTTTGAGAGGCTGAGAAAGTTCAGGGCACAAGTTCTCAGAGCATGGTAATGTCCTGTGGTTCCACTGTCTGGGCATTGCTATGAGTTTGACCCAAATACTCTGAATTCAGTCAGTGTGCCCCTTGGAGGGACCACTGTAGGAGAGAATGGAGCTGGCCTTGGTGAAATCAGGATAATGACTGCATCTCTCATTCCACACCTTGAGCTAGTTCACTCAGCCCACACGGGGGAGCTCCCGGTGGTAGCAACCACCAAGCAGCCCCTTGGCAGAAGGAGCCATAGAGGAAAAAGGGTGATTAGGGTGAATGTTTTTCTCCATTCAGTGGCTGACTGTTCAAATCTTCCTTTCCTTTTTCTCTTCCTCATTTCCTTTCCTTTCTCTCTCTCTCTTTCTTTTTCAATTAAGTACTTGGCCCTGTGCTGCAACAGAAACAATATACAAGGAAGCCCATTTCTCCTCTTTATAGAGATATCATCTTCTTTTGAAATATTTTTATTTCACTTTTTCTAACAGCAATATAGAAACAAATAATCATAAAAAATAAAATTATAAATTGTCCATCGATTAGGTAATAGCACTTGGTATTGCTACAAGGTGGAGGCCTAGGGCTGGGTCAGGCCATCTCGGGCTGCCCAGGCTCTCCAGGCCTCTGTGATCACTGCTGAGCCCGGGAAGGCATCAGACATTACCGCACACAGAAGTGTCAACGGAGACTTCGAGTTTTACACCCAGGGGTCCTCGAGGAGGGCAAGGAGATGGGTAGACAATGAGTAAAACTGCAAACAGTATCGAATACACGTGGTAAGCCAGGAGGTGGCTCTGGGGAGCTGGCATCTCTTGACCCACACAAGGCAGGGATTTCACAAAGCTGAAGTGACCGGGTTAGTTATTTGTGTTCACTGGAAATAAGGAAAGTCACAGACACCGGACAACAAGAAAACACACCTGTCTTTCCCCCTCCATCTCTCTTCTCTGATGCCCCCCTCCTTCCTTATCCCAAAATAAAGTTCTCTTGGGATGAACCAAGCAAAATAGCTGAAATATCTAATCTATATTTTTAAAAAAAAAAAAAGGTGCCTTGAGCTCAGTTTCCCCTCACAAGACAGAAAAACAAGGAAGCATCAGGCTAACTGAGCAACTAAATTGCCCAGTTGACTCCAATTCAATTGGGTTGACAAAATTCAATGAAATTGCTGAACTTGAGTTGATTTCAACTTTTTTAGTTACTGTGATGACTGATTTCTAGAAGGAAAAAAACAAATCAGTTTGGCTTTTTTTTCTCTCTCCAGAATATGGAATGAGCTTTCCTGTGTGAGTGTGTGTGTGTGTGTGTGTGTGGAGTGTGCATAGGAACTGACACCCCACGACCTCAGGACTCGGAGAAGCCCAGCAGGGAGGCCTCTGTGGGACTTGGCAGTGTTTGCACGTATTCCAGAGTAGAGAAAATCTCCCTCCTTTCCTGCCTAAGAGGGGGCTGGCCTCCCTCAGAGGTCTCCATAAATGAGTCCTCTGGGCCTTGGATTTTTGTCACTGCTCAGAGTTGGGCCCAAACAAATCTGGCTACATGGTTAAAACTGCTTTGAAGGAAGTATAAACCCTCCAGTTCTTGGAAAGCACAAGGAAGAGACCAACATCTTGTCTGTCTAACTGGGGACCATTCACTTGTATCTTCCTACCCCCAGACCACAAAAGAAAAGCAACCACCCTGACTGGCATCGTCAGTGCACCGAAAGGTCACTGGCTCGATTCCTAGTCAGAGCACATACCCAGGTTGTGGGTTTGATCCCTGGTGGGGGTGCGTGTGGGAGGTATCATCTCTCTCACACTGATGCTTCTCTTTCTCTCCCTCTCCCTCTCTCTAAAAATCAATTAAAAAAACGTATTTAAAGGAAAAAAAGAAAAAAAAGAAAAGCAATCTGTTCTCGATGTGGGTCCTGGTGTGTGTGTGTGCACACACAGGGGCCCCAATCAGATTATACAAGAAGATACAACATGAAGGTCAGAGCAGCATGCCCTGCTCTGATTAGTGATTGGTGATATGTGTTCTGTCGGTCTGCTGTCCAGACGTTACTCTGAGTGTGACCCAAATATTCTGAATGGCCAAGAGGGAGGTGCACTCTGGGGCCGAGTGAAGTGGAGAGTAGAAGGGTTGGCAGTTTACAGGTTTGGCAAAGCATTTAGGACCATCTTTGGAGTTCCAGTTCATTAACATACGATCTGTCTAGGCTTTTCAATAACGAGTTAACACATCAATATTTTATAGCCACTAATGAGCTGTGTAACCTGAGGGAAGTCATGCTCTCCTTTCCCGGCTTCACCTCACTCCTCTGTGAAGGAGAGGTCTCGACGAGGTGACATCAAAGGTTAAAAATTCCTAGCTGTCGGGCAACGCCTGACATGTGGCACTCTACAGGTTAACTTCCCTAACCTGTTCAGGTCTCAGTCCTCACCTTCTTGATCCTCATGCTTGTGGTTAGAAAGAACCTTTTAAAATAAAATCCTAAACCTCCGTACTTGGCCTAGCCAACTGGCTTCGACATTTGGACAAAAGTCAAACAGTTATTAACAGGTTAGTGACAGATTAGTAACAGTCTGATTCAATTAAAATTAGTCATTTAAGTCAGGCACAGAATCTCAGAGGAGCTCAGGGCCAGCATCTGGGCTCCCTCAAGTTTTTCTGGGGAGGGCAAGAAGGTGACATAGGTGACACTGTTGGAATCCACCAGGAGGCCTTTGCTGGCCCCAGGGAGGATTCAGTTATGGGAAATCCACAGGCAGACCTGCCCGTGGTCTCCTAGGCACTCCCCCAGGGTGGTGGCGTGATGGCAGAGGGACTCTTTGGAGATTGGCACTGGTATATGTGGCCGGGCAGGCAACAGAGGGCATCTATGCTTGCCCTACCCGAGCTACACGGCGTGTCCCAGCATACACTGGATACAGTTTACATTGTAGCCTTTTGGTTTTCCTGTCAAGGCTGTTGAGTCATCTATTTAGGGTGGATTTGAGCCAGTACTTAGAGGACAGCCACAGCAAGATGGGCACACCTGATATATCTAATCACCTCTCCCTGGGGGCTCAGCGCCCATGGGGAAGCCTTCTGAAGAACCACAGCATTTGCTCCCCCTCCCTGCTTTGGGGTCCCAGTTCTCATAGCACCAGTGATTCCAGGAAACAGGAATATGGATCACTGAGGGGAGGACTGAGACGGGTCATGCTGGAAACCCAGGTCTCATTGAACATCGGGAGGGAGTGGCCCTTCTGCAGGACTCTTTGGGTAGTGAGAGCCAGTCATGGGATACTAGGCTCCAAAGCTGGGACCCCGGGGAGATCACCTGTCGACAGGTCCTAGGGAGTCCACAGTTCACCAGTCTCAGGGAAGCTCTGCCTCTGAGGAGACCCACTTGGGGTGACTCACCCTCACCTCTCTTCTCACACCCCCTCTCTGCTTCCCAAACCCTCTGTTCTGGCTCCTCTGCCCTGTTCTAGGGCTTCTCAGCAGAGAGAGAACCTCCGGGAGTTGATGTTCATCTTGGTGACTCCAATGAGCTTGAGTGGCGTGGAGAGACTGAAGGAGGAGGCCAGCGGGGAGTCGCAGAAGAGGTCTGACAGCTCATCCCGCTCCTCCAGCTCATAGGTGGCGTCGTTGAGCATCCGCCTGTGGAGGTCGCAGGTCTGCTCTATCTTCAGTTTGTTGATGTCACTGCGCAGGCGCATGAGCTGTCTGGCCAGCTGCTGGTCCTGCAGCCGCATCTCCGTCTGGAAGGGAGGAGGGGGCATCAGAGCTGAGCTGGAAAGGGTTGGGGGTGGGGGAAACGACAGGCTGCAGCTCCACAGCTCCTGACAAGCACAGACCCGCTAATCAGACTCAACTAATGGTTTGCATCATCAATTAGCGCACTTGGAGATATTAGCAAGTTCCCAGCTCAGGGGAGTGAAAGGGCACCCATAACAAGGTCACAGATGAGGACATGCTTGCGAAACAATCCTTTGTGCTAAGCTAGATACTATGTCTAAATCCTTCTGGAAGAAGTGCACGTCAATCCTGGCTTAATGGTGTTTCCAGCCCCGCCTCATAGTTTACAGATATGTACAGATGGAATAAGAGTATAAAGAAAATAATGAGAATAATAAATACCAAATTCAGAAGCACAGTTACCTCTGGGCAGGAAGGAGGAAATGAGATTGGAAAAGGTATACAGGGGCTTCAACTTGTATTGGTAATGTTTCATATCTTATGTTGGGTGATGGGTATGCTGTTATATTATTCTTTAAATGTTTTAGAATGCCTGCAACATTTCTTAATAAAGTTTCCAAAGAGCCAAACATAAATATATGCCAATATTTATTGAATGTTTTCCTATAAACTGGACATTGTTCTAAGCTCTTTGAGAAATGTATTGGTCAGTTCGGGTTGCCATGCAAAATGCCATAGACTGGGAGGCTTAAACAATAGACACTTATTTCTCACAGTTCCAGAGGTCAGGAAGTCCAGGAGCAAGTTGTGGGCTGATTCTGTTCCTTGTGAGGACCCTCTTCCTGGCTTGCAGATGGCCACTTTCTCACTATGCCCTCACATGATGGAGAGAGAAAGATCTCTTTTTATAAGGACACTAATCCTATCATGGAGGCCTACCCTTGTGATCTCAAAATCTAATCACCTCCCAAGGGCCCACCTCCAGATACCATCACATTTCGGACTAGGGCTTCAACATGTAAATTGGGGGGAGGGGATACAGACATTTAATCCATAACAGGGCTTATTAATATGCAACAATCAATCTTCTACAATTCCGTCAAGTAATTTCATAATCTCCCCAATTTATATATGAAGAGGCCAAGTAAGTCACTGTGTCAAGTCACAAAGCTCATAAATGGCAGAGCTGGGATTAGGAACTCAGACAATCAGACTCAGGAACCCAAACTACTGGCAACTAGGTTCTTCTGCCCCTTTGGGTAGAGTTGGAGTGTGGGGGTGGGAGTGAGTTCTGTGCTCGGGGACCTAGTGGAAGGTTCATAATATTTCTAGTGCCTCAGTGTTTCCTGTTAGGAAGGGATGTGGTGATAACTCCTCACCTGGTCTAACATGTACAGTTTCCATTATTCATCTACATGTTAACCTTGTTGGAACCACACAGCCAGTCCCGGGGTAACAGCAGGACAGTCTGAGTATTTTATAAGTGGGGGGAAGTTTCAGTGAGTTGCTCAGTTTCACAGTTGTGTAGTGGCAGAGATGGGATTGGAGCCCGCAGGATCTCTTCAGGGTCCCAGTGCAGAGCATTTTCTATTAACAACACGCGGTCACTAAGGTCACCAGCTGCTCCCGCTCGACAGATCTGATTTCTTCTCGGCCTATGCTCGCAAGCGTTTATGGTCGTAGTGTCTCCTTGTGTTTCAGCTGTGTCGTTCACCTGGTGCTTGGAGCCAAACTGACTTAGAAAAATCAACCATGAGATCCCAGAGGGACCCTCTCCCTGGTTATGTAAATAAATCCAAATGTTGTCACTTTTCTCCTGTTCAGATTTACAATCAAGTGCATTGCAGGGTAGAAAATAAGCAACTTCATCGGTAAGCATTCCACTTTTTTCTCTCTCTCTTTCATTTCTGTGTACTTCTATAGATCTCTTCCAATTTTATAGATGAGAAAAACCAAGACAGAAAGTCTTGCTTGGGGATAGCAAAGTATTTAATGGCAGAATCTGGATTAAAATTTATAGCCTCCACTTAAGTAGTTTACTTCTCAATCCTTAGGCATAACGACCTAAATTTATTGCCAATATCAGAATCTATTGCTCTAGATGAGCGCCAGACTAATGATGGCAGACTGCCCCGGGGCAGCTGGTCATTGATTCATTCATTTGGAGGCCCTGGCACGCCTGGAACTGGGCTAGGTGCTGCCTAACCCGTCTCAAAGAGACACTGGTCAAATTGGTCTGAAAGACAGGGCCGGCTCGTACCCATTGTTTTATTTGATAAGGTCTTCTGGGAGTTTTGCTCAAACCACTTACTCTTGGGGTATTTTATTATTTGAAGATAGAGCTCTGAAAAGCTAGGAACCCTATCATTTAGATTTGAACTTTGGCCTCAGGAATTGGATCTTTGGTCTGAAAAACCGTCAAAGTTGGAGACTTTTAGATTGAGCAGGTGTCTGGGAGTATCTGTGAGATGTGGCCTGCAGTGGGCACCTGGTGGGGGGAAGGGGCCATTTTTCTTTTTGCAAACACTTCTTTAAAAATATGTTTTTATTGATTTTAGAGAGAGATAGGAAGGAAGAGAGAGAGAGAGAAATATCCATGAGAGAGAACCATCAATTGGCTACCTCCTCCAGCCCCCTACTGGGGATTGAGCCTGAAACCCTGGCATGTGCCCTGACCAAGAATTGAACCAGCGACCTCTTGGTGCATGGGATGATGCTCAACCAACTAAGCCACATCGGCCAGGGTGAGGGGCCATTTTTCTATGGCTGATAGATCTGGTCAAAGGTCAGAGGAACAATTTAGGGTTTAAAACCCATCAGAATCAGCTGGACAGAGGGGTGATAGCAAGGCACATGCCCAGTGTCCTTTGACTGGACAAAGGCCACCTCAGTGGAGCCACCTCACAAACCCATTCAGCTTGGATGCAGTCCACTCTGCAGGAGACAAAGAAGAGAAAGAAAACCACACTTCTGCTAGGGCTGGAGACTCTGCCCAGTCCATTCGTTTGTGCCCCAACCCGAGGAGGGGGAGGGGAGCTGCAGGCCTTGGTCTGAGGACCCCTCACAGTGTGAGTGTCCCATACTGGGAGTCTCTCAAAATATATATTTTGTTATGAGCCCTGAACATCTATCAACTATTTCAGTTGATGCTGAAAGAAACAGTGTTTGTTCCAGCACTACAAGAAAAACCGGCAGTGCTGGCCCTATTCTCACCCACTCCGTGGGCCACACAGGGGTTTTCCAAGGGTGATTTTATGCCTTAAACACTAACTTGAGTCCCTGTTTAAAAGGTAACCCAACTGTAACCATATAGAAAACAGTTCCCACTGCCTCTGAAGAAACCTAAGCATAATCTGCAGGAGTAAGAGGCTTTTTTTCCCCCCAGAAATTTTTTTTCAATTGTGATTAGATACACAAAACATAAAACTTGCCATCTTAACCATTTTAAAGTGTACTGTTCAGTGGCATTAAGTGCATTTATATTGTCGTGCAACCATCACCACCATCCGTCTCCAGAACTCTTTACATCTTGTAAAACTGAAACTCTGGGCCCTGGCCAGGTAGCTCAGTTGGTTAGAGCGTCGTCCCAATACTCCAAGGTTTGGGTTTGATCCCCAGTCAGGGCACATACAAGAATCAACCAAGGAATGAATAAGTGAGTGGAACAACAAATTGATGTTTCTCTGTTTCTCTCTCTCTCCTCCTTCCCTCCCTTCCTCTCTCAAATCAATCAATAAATTTAAAAAAAAAATCTGAAACTCTGTCCTCATTAAACAACTTCTTGTTCCCCCTCCTTCCCCCCCTGGCAATTGCCATCCTACTCTCTGTCTCTATGAATGTGACTACTTTAGAAACCTCCTATGAGTAAAATCTATAGTATTTGTCTTTTTGTGACTAGTTTATCTCAGTACAATGTCTTCACGGTTCTTACAGTTAAGAGGCTTTTTATAAATTAAATATTTTCAGAAAAATTTCATGAACATATGTCTTTGCTGATCCTGTGTAGAGTAAGGCAGGAAAATGGCAGTTCCTGAGGATGGTGACGGAGAGCAGGGACTGGGATGCAGAGCTCCTTCCTTCCCCTCTGTTTTCTGCCAAGGAGACGCTTGGGGCAGCGATGACACCGCCTCCCTCCCACCCCTCCCACCCCTCCCACCCTCTCTTCTGCCACATAATGTCAGATGGTTTCCATATATTATTTCACTGCATATTACCTAGATGATTGGGCTTTTCATCTGTTTCATGGTTGAGGAAACCAACTCAGAGAAGTTAAGGAACTGTGCATGGTGGCACTCAAGTCACACGGGGCCCGTCAGAGCCCAGAGCTGGTGGCCTCTCCATGACCTCCATTGACCTGAAGCGGGGCTGGGTCCCAGAGGCAGCAGAAATGGGAAATCCACTGCTCCAGGGTTAGAATCTGGGCTCATGCTGAACCTCACTCCTCATTAGCTGTGTGGCTTTGGGCAAGTCACTAATGCTCCTTGAATTTCTGTCTCTTCGTCTACAGAAAAGGCATAATGCCTATTCCAAGGACTGTGAGAAGCAAATTAGATGTTAGGTGATATGCCACGTAAGCTGAACAATGCCGGTCAGATAAAGGTAAGTGGTTCAGGGCTTAAATCTTTTCTCTCCAGACCAAGGTGCAGGATATGGAAACCAGCCAGGGCCTCCCAGTTTTAAGACTTTATTAAAGAAACTGAGATGCAGGCCCCAGTGATTCAACTATCAATGTGGATTTAATGCATTCCCTGGCAAAGGCTCACCTGTGGGATGCGGGGATCTCTAATCCCCCCTCCCAGGGATAAAGGCGCTCGCTGGATTCTCAGCGGTGTGGCCTGTAATTCCAGCAATCCTGTAATTAGGGGATAGAATTGGTGAAGGGAAGAAATGTCACCGCGTTGCCTTCAGCACGCTGTGGTGACAGGCGGGTTCCAGTCAGGGCAGAAAGCACACGAAGGGGCGGCGGACAACCAGCGCTCTCTTGTAATAACTGTTTGTGGTCTGTGCTCGGCTGTAGCCCACACAGGTTTGTTTCCTGAGTCAGACAAGAATGCTCCTTAGGTTGTTTCTTAAGGCAGAAGGCGAATCCCCAAGCGCAGGGTTAAGTAACTAAAGGTGGTAATTAAACTGCTCTGGAGGAGATTTCCTTAGCTTGGGTTGGTGAGGTGAGGGGGTGGTGGGAGGCCAGGGAGAGGACACACCCGGGAGGATGGCCAGCGGGAGGGCAGGGAGAGCTAATATGAGCGAGTAAGTGGTTTACTGTGAGGTCTCTTTAGACGAGTCTCATGGGTCACTAGTGAGTCCCTGGGGAGTTAGAAGAGGGGCTTGACTCCTGCCTCTGGGCTGGGTGAAATAAAGACAAAGCCAGTAAAATGATGTGGATAACATCTGACAGTTGCTCAATAAATTAAACATAGAATTACCATATGATCCAGCAATTCCTCAAAGAACTGGAAGCAGGGACTCACACAGATACTTGTACACCGTGTTCACAGCAGCGTATTCACGATAGTCAGAAGGTGGAAGCAACCCAAGTGTCCAGGGAGGGAAGAATGGGTACACAAAATGTGGTATATGCATACAAATAAATAATATTTAGCCTTAAAAATAAAGGAAGTTCTGACACATGCTGCAATATGGATGACCCTTGAGGACATATATAAGTGAAAAAATCCAGACACAAAAGGACAAATACTACTTGATTCCACTTATGTGAAGTACCTACAGCTGTCAAATTCAGAGACAGAAAAGAGGATGGTGGTTGCCAGGGGCTGGGGAGAGGGGGAATCAATACAGAGTTTCAGTTTGAGAATATGAGAAAGTTCTGGAGGTGGATGGTGGTGATAGTTGCACAACATTGTGAATGTAAATAATGAATTGTGCACTTAAAAATGGTTAACATGTTACATTTTATGTTGTATGTATTTACCACAACTAAAAGTAACAACAAAAATTGCAAATTTGGGGTGACCACCCAGACCTGGTTTGCCCAGGACTTTCCTGGTTTTAGCCCCTCAAGTCCCACAGCCTGGGAATCTCCCTGGCCCCAGGCCAACAGGAATGGTTGGTCACCTACCTACAGCAAGTATGGCTGCAGGTGTTGACACTGAGGACCGGTCCTGGCCAATCAGACACCGTCTGTGCGGTGTAGTCTTTAACTTGAGCAGCAGTGGGAACTGATCAGATCCTGACAGAGGCCTGGTGGTCAGAGGTTGACGGCCTCTCCGAGGTGGGTTAGAGGAGCGGTGGCCACAGAAGGAGGGCAAGAGTATTTTGTTCTTTGCCACCGGCCCCTGCAGCATTTGGAGAAGCAGCACTTTTGTGGAAATCTGGAGACTCTGCTTCCTTCCTTAGCACCCCTTGCCCACTTCCTCTGTGTTTACTTGCTCTGTCTAAAACACTCACTGATCTCTTGGCATTCCAGGGAAGCAGATGCCTTTATTCATAGTTGCCAGTGGATCTGCTTACTTTCTTGAGTCTGATATCTACAGGTGCAAAGTGTCCTGAAGATTTTAGGAGTTTAAAAAACAACAAAGGCCAAGCCGGAGTGGCTCAGTTGGTTCACCGTCGTCCTGTGCACCAAAAAGGTTGCTGGTTTGGTTCCCAATCAGGGCACATACCTGGGCTGCAGGTTCAATCTCTTGTCAGGGCACGTGTGTGTGAAAGGCAACTGATCGATGTTTCTCTCTCACATTGAGGTTTCTCTCTCTCTCCCTTCTTCTCTCTAATCTCTCTGAGCATGTCCTCAGGTGAGGATTAAAAAACAACAACAAACGACTATAAATATCAGACTGTCAGGAGCAGAAGCAATTCTTCTGAAGGTGCTGTCTTCACCCCATAGCAGCATCTGTTTCCTAAAACAGGTCAAATGTATGGATTGTCACGCAGACCCACCTCTTTCCAACAAAAGTCTTTCCTGGAACCCTACTCATGATCTGCTTTGTTTT
The DNA here is from genome assembly GCA_030848825.1 of Tadarida brasiliensis. NCBI lineage: Eukaryota > Metazoa > Chordata > Mammalia > Chiroptera > Molossidae > Tadarida > Tadarida brasiliensis. The sequence continues at coordinate 40,580,351 of CM061259.1, read as the reverse complement.
TATTCGCTAGTCCTTTGTTTTCTGGAGAATTCTGCACATTTGCCTGCGAATGGTTCTGTTCTCTGTTTGGAAAAACAAGAAGACAGTGACCATGGCTTGACACGTGGCCCTGTGCATATCCAAATGCACATCTGGGGCAGAGATTTCCAAATGCATCTTTAATGCCTGCTCCAGAGAAATCCTGGCGCCCAGGGCCCAACCAGAGGCGAATGAATGAGCTGGGTTGGAGAGCATCATAATTAGCACAGACCTGGGCAAACTGAAAAAAATCCTAAAGTGATCAAGGGCATTTTGTTTAATCCCTATTTCTGAGGCTCATATCTACGCTGCCCCACCCAACAGCTGCAACTAGTCCCCGACTGACGCTGGAGAGAGACTGGGAATAACATCCAGGCCGTCTTCCCAACCGCGCGTGAGGGAACGTGCACCGCTCTCCCGTGAGACTTAATTCTCGAACCTTGAAAATACTTTGTGCAACCCATCCTGAAACGTCCAGCTTATTGTTTCAATTGGTGTTCTGTGGGAATGCATTTAGAAGCCTGGATTAAATATTATTCATGATTTGAGCTTGGGTTTGGCCTCTGAGAAATAGCCAGAATGATGCTGTTAAGACAAGGGGGTGGGGTCATCGAAGTGTGCTGCTAGATGGCCACTTCAGATTCTGGGAACAATTTCACCAATTTTTTTTTCCCAACAGCCTAGAAACCAAACTGAGTTTGTGGCTTTGTTTCCAGCGTAAGCTGTCCGCTCGGGGGAACACCGGCACCTGTTGTCTGGAGGGAGCCCACCCCTGGACCCTGCTCGGGGAAGCGGAGGCCACACTCATGGCGGCCGTGCGCTCTGGGGCTGCTGGCCTTGGGCCAAGGCAGGTGCCAGGCTGGTTCTGGGTTCTTCTAAAAGAGAAGCCAGAAAGTGCCCTCACCCTTCCACCACGTGAGGACACAGCGAGAAGTCTGACCCAGAAGAGAGCCCTCTCCTGCCCATGCTGGTACCCTGATCCTGGACTGGCAGCCTCCAGACCGTGAGAATTAATGTCTGTTGTTTCTAAGCCACCCAGTCTGTGGTATGCTGTTGGAGCAGCCCGAAGGGACTACGACACAGTCCTTGTTCAGCTCCTAATGAGATGAGTGACTCTGGGAGGTGATGTGACCCCTGTGTGGGAAGGGGATGCTGCTCACCTCCCCTGACTTCGTAAGACTGCATCCTGAACATGAGGGGGGCCTGGAAACTCTCCACCCAAGAAAGAAGTTCTGCGCCCCAAAGCGAGGGCAGGAGAGATGGGCACGGTTGCCAGGCTGGGAAAGACAGGTCCAGATTAGTATGCCCACACTCACCTCTCACCCCATCCCTCAGCCTTCTCGCTGGCCTCCTCCTCGCTTCCCCTCCCACTCTTTGTACTGGATCCTACACTCATGAGGTTGATGAACAAGTCTCTCCCCTTCTTCAAATATTTCAAAGGTACAACCGGCCCTCCTGGCTCCCCTGCCTCAACTCTCCCATTCTGAGTCCCTCAGCTCCCCATGGCAGCCACACTGGGTCTGTGTTCCTTCCCTAGAATCCTTCCTTCAGGCCCCATCATCCTCCAGGCCCAGCTTAGCCTTTAGCTCCCCATCCCACAGGTTGGGTGACAGGCCCCACCATGAGTAACTATCATAGCACCTAAACATGCCATTGATGAAGACCGTGTTCAACAGGACCACCCCAGTGCCTCGCACATAGCTCTGGTGTGCAAAAGCCATTTGTTGAATGAATGAATGAATGAATGAATGAATGAATGAATGATGAAAGCAAGGAAAGAAAGAGAAGAAGGAAGGGAGGAAGAGTAAAAGGAAGGAGGAAAGGAAGGAAGGAAGGAAGGAAGGAAGGAAGGAAGGAAGGAAGGAAGGAAGGAAGGAAGGAAGGATCCAGGTCTTGATTTTTCGCAGCTGGGACAATCCTGGGGAAACCATTTTTGACCTTCCCACCCAGGCTGCCCTCCAGGCCTACGGAGGCAACAAGCAGAATGAACAAAACATCAGCTCATGGGTTCAAAGTCCTCCACCGCTTACTGGTGTTTGACTCTGCGCAAGTTGCTCAAGCCGAGCCTCAATTTCCTTATCTGTGAAATGGGCATAAAATAATAATAATACTCTGAGAATTAAAAAACTAAACCATACAGAGTGGGGCAAAAGCAGGTTTACAGTTATTTGTATGGAAAATAATATGATAATTAATAAATACTAATACAAGAATAAACTCTGTTTCGTGTACTCACAACTATAAACCTACTTTTGCCTCACCCTGTATATAAGACACTTAGTACAGGACATTGGAGTCCATAAGTATTAATTCTATTTTACCCTTTCTTCATAATCAGAACCACAGAGCTAAACACTCAATTTATTTATTCTTTCTGCTATTTCCCACATGACACTCTTATCTCTCCTACTAGGTTACAAGACTCCTACAGGCATGTAGGAGTCTTCTTTGCTCCCTAGCAGTACCTGGAGCAGAGCCTGTCACCCACCTATGCTTCCCACACACGTGTGTGCAGTAACTTCCACCTGACACCTGTGTTACTCTGCACTTGCCTGAGCACAGCCCGTGGGGTGGGTAGGGCAGTATTAGCATCACCATCATCGAATGGCTCGTCCAGTGTCCCAGAGCTAGTGATGCCAAAGCACTTCAGGATTTCAAATAGAGGAAGGGGACCCTCCCAGGTAGGGGTGTCCTTAGCTGGGACACGAGAAGGTCCAGGCCGGCCAGTGCGGACCTTCCCCAACTTCCCTACCAATGCCCAGGACAGCAAGTGGGGGCCGTCTTGGACCAACAACCCGTCCCAGGACTGTGCCACTCACAGCATGGCTACTCCCATTGGGCCCAGAGCCAGACAGCAGGGAAGGCTGGGTTCCTCGCCTCCCTGAACCAACACGCCCTGCGAAAGGGTGGACAGAGAGAAGACCCCAGGTGGGGCAGTCTTCCTACATGCTGGGAGCTCCCTGCATTGCCTTCTGAACTCCCACCTGCAGGGAGCAGCACCTGGCCCGGGCAGGGAGTACCCTCATTAACCGATTGCCTGGAGCGCAGCTTTGGCCAGGGCAGGTGTCAAATGTGGATGCAGGACGCGAGGCACCCTAGCCCCCTTAGAGAGCCTCAGGAGACCCCTGAAGCACCCATGTTGGGACTTGTAGACTTTTCTTGAGTTCTGGGCTTCCCAGCTTGGAGACCAGTGGAGCAGAAGTTTCATGTCTGATGCTGGGCGAAGAACAGAGGGTCTGGGCTTCACCCGCTGGAGAGGCCTCACAGCAGCCTACGGACTGGGGTGCGCTCAGAACCCATCCCAGGGGCATCTGTGCCCCGGTTTCCCTCAAGTTCCAGGGTGAGGGGATAAGTCAAAGCTGCTCTCCCCTCATCCCACCCCGAGTGCTCAGGTGGGTCTCTGGAACTGTTGAGTACTGTGAAATGTGGCCAGCACTGACCACGGGGGCTGCTGACCATGTGAGACAGGAAGGGCGTGGGCTGGAGAGGGCTGGGCTGGAGCCCGTCTGAGGGCCCTCCCGAATCTGTACGGCTCCTTCCCGCACTGCAAACGGAGGGTTGATCATCCCTTTGGTTCCTTCCTGCTCTAGGATTTGATGGTTCTGCTCATAATTCTACCTAGTGCTGAGAATTAGCACTGTCAGAAAGGGGAAGGTTGGTCCTCCCGAGTCACGGGTGCTGGTGGGGTGCCTGCCCTGGGTGGGAGCTGGATGGGAGAGAGAGAAGCTTCTCGACCTGCCAGGGACCTGCCCTCTCCCCTGGCTCCTGAGCAGCCTTCCAGCTACGACCTGGCTGGAGGGGTCAGAGCTGTGGCTCCTGGGCACCGGGCCCGTGGCACAGACTTGGACACCGGCTCCATGCTGCCGAGGGCTTAGCCACCTTCAGTGAGCCTGTGACCTCTTCCTGGCTTTTGTCACTGGCTGTGACTGGTTCGGGCCTGCACCCAGGGACTCGACCTCCACCCACTGGGCAGGGCCCAGTGTTTTAGACCCTGGTAGCAACCTGTGGGGAAGGAGTAGGTCCAGAAGCTTGTAGAATAATGCATCCCGCAGCAAGGAATTGCCCAGCCAAGGGGCATGCCTCAGGCTTGGACAGTCCCTTCTGAACCTATCTGCCATCAGCCCTTCTCAGAGAGAGACAGGGGTTCTTGGAAAGGGGGCAACATCGAGTCAGCTTTGGAGAGTAACAGCCAAAGTTCCAGGAATTGAGAGAATGTGTTGAATGAGCACAAACTGCATGAAATACAAAGTGCATTCCCACTCATTTGATCACAGGAGCGTCTGGCTGCATGGCAGCGGTTCCAAGCAGGGGTTCTGAGGTCAGGCGGGCCTGGCTTCAAATCCCTGCTCTGCTGCTTGATCTCGGCCAAGTTACTTACCTCAGTTTTCTCTTCTGTACAATGGGGATAGTAATAGTGCCTGTTCAATGATGTGATGTGTAAATGAGCATAACCTAGTACCTGACTGTTCCAGGAAGTCGGCAGGTGCTCAGTCCCCTCCCCCTGCCCTCCTCTTGTCCCTTCATGACACCCTGCCAGCTAGGTATTCATCAACCCCATTTTACAACGACCAAACCCAGGACTAGGCTGGTTGGTTTTCCTAAAGTCACACAGCTAGGCTGTGGCAGAACCTGAGTGCAAGTCTCATCTTGTTAGAAATGTTATGCTTTTCCCACTCTGCCTGTGACCCATTGATGGGCCAATGGCCTGAGAACCACCCACGGGCACTTGTTAAACTCCTGACACCAGTCCAGACGTATGGAATCTGAGTTGCCACGGAGAGTCGGGAGGGCTCTGTATCTTTAACAAACGTCCTGGAGCCTCATCCCCACTACCCACTAGACACGAGCATGTTGTAGAGTTAGTAAACCCAGAGGGTGGCCATCGGAGGGACTGGGTTTTATTATAGGAGAAACAAGGAGAAGCTTAATGTCAGTTATGCTTAAAGGTGTGGATTTGGTTGGTGAGGAAGTTGGAGGTTTGTGTATTTCCCTTTGGCTAATTTCATTGTTCACTGTGCCCGGCACATGGCGGCCATTCAGCACGGGGCTTAACTCCCCCAAGCATTTTGGAGCTGTATTTATTGTACCTAGTATAGCTCTTGTCACACTGCGTCACTGTGTTTCCTTGCTGTCTCTTCCACACGGGGAAACCCCATAAAGACATTCACCTGGGCCCCCACCTGCACCAGCACCTAAGCCCAGGCACCAGTGAACATGGGCTGCATTGAATAGACAGAGGACTGAAGCAAAGGTCCCTGACAGTCTCTTACAGCCCAGGACTGAAGCAAAGTCCCTGACTGTCTCTTACAGCCCAGGACTGAAGCAAAGTCCCTGATGGTCTCTTACAGCCCAGGACTGAAGCAAAGTCCCTGACTGTCTCTTACAGCCCAGGACTGAAGCAAAGGTCCCTGACGGTCTCTTACAGCCCAGGACTGAAGCAAAGTCCCTGATGGTCTCTTACAGCCCAGGACTGAAGCAAAGTCCCTGACTGTCTCTTACAGCCCAGGACTGAAGCAAAGTCCCTGATGGTCTCTTACAGCCCAGGACTGAAGCAAAGTCCCTGACAGTCTCTTACAGCCCAGGACTGAAGCAAAGGACCCTGACGGTCTCTTACAGCCCAGGACTGAAGCAAAGTCCCTGACAGTCTCTTACAGCCCAGGACTGAAGCAAAGTCCCTGACTGTCTCTTACAGCCCAGGACTGAAGCAAAGTCCCTGACTGTCTCTTACAGCCCAGGACTGAAGCAAAGGTCCCTGATGGTCTCTTACAGCCCAGGACTGAAGCAAAGGTCCCTGATGGTCTCTTACAGCCCAGGACTGAAGCAAAGTCCCTGACGGTCTCTTACAGCCCAGGACTGAAGCAAAGTCCCTGACTGTCTCTTACAGCCCAGGACTGAATCAAAGGTCCCTGACGGTCTCTTACAGCCCAGGACTGAAGCAAAGTCCCTGACGGTCTCTTACAGCCCAGGACTGAAGCAAAGTCCCTGACGGTCTCTTACAGCCCAGGACTGAAGCAAAGTCCCTGACTGTCTCTTACAGCCCAGGACTGAAGCAAAGTCCCTGACGGTCTCTTACAGCCCAGGACTGAAGCAAAGTCCCTGACGGTCTCTTACAGCCCAGGACTGAAGCAAAGTCCCTGACGGTCTCTTACAGCCCAGGACTGAAGCAAAGTCCCTGACGGTCTCTTACAGCCCAGGACTGAAGCAAAGTCCCTGACTGTCTCTTACAGCCCAGGACTGAAGCAAAGTCCCTGACTGTCTCTTACAGCCCAGGACTGAAGCAAAGTCCCTGACTGTCTCTTACAGCCCAGGACTGAAGCAAAGTCCCTGACGGTCTCTTACAGTCCAGGACTGAAGCAAAGTCCCTGACTGTCTCTTACAGCCCAGGACTGAAGCAAAGGTCCCTGATGGTCTCTTACAGCCCAGGACTGAAGCAAAGGTCCCTGACTGTCTCTTACAGTCCAGGACTGAAGCAAAGTCCCTGACTGTCTCTTACAGCCCAGGACTGAAGCAAAGTCCCTGACTGTCTCTTACAGCCCAGGACTGAAGCAAAGGTCCCTGATGGTCTCTTACAGCCCAGGACTGAAGCAAAGGTCCCTGACTGTCTCTTACAGCCCAGGACTGAAGCAAAGGTCCCTGATGGTCTCTTACAGCCCAGGACTGAAGCAAAGGTCCCTGACTGTCTCTTACAGCCCAGGACTGAAGCAAAGTCCCTGACGGTCTCTTACAGCCCAGGACTGAAGCAAAGGTCCCTGATGGTCTCTTACAGCCCAGGACTGAAGCAAAGGTCCCTGACTGTCTCTTACAGCCCAGGACTGAAGCAAAGGTCCCTGATGGTCTCTTACAGCCCAGGACTGAAGCAAAGGTCCCTGACTGTCTCTTACAGCCCAGGACTGAATCAAAGGTCCCTGACGGTCTCTTACAGCCCAGGACTGAAGCAAAGTCCCTGACGGTCTCTTACAGCCCAGGACTGAATCAAAGTCCCTGACGGTCTCTTACAGCCCAGGACTGAAGCAAAGTCCCTGACGGTCTCTTACAGCCCAGGACTGAAGCAAAGTCCCTGACTGTCTCTTACAGCCCAGGACTGAATCAAAGGTCCCTGACGGTCTCTTACAGCCCAGGACTGAATCAAAGGTCCCTGACGGTCTCTTACAGCCCAGGACTGAATCAAAGTCCCTGATGGTCTCTTACAGCCCAGGACTGAAGCAAAGTCCCTGACGGTCTCTTACAGCCCAGGACTGAAGCAAAGTCCCTGACTGTCTCTTACAGCCCAGGACTGAATCAAAGGTCCCTGACGGTCTCTTACAGCCCAGGACTGAATCAAAGGTCCCTGACGGTCTCTTACAGCCCAGGACTGAAGCAAAGGTCCCTGACTGTCTCTTACAGTCCAGGACTGAAGCAAAGTCCCTGACTGTCTCTTACAGCCCAGGACTGAATCAAAGGTCCCTGATGGTCTCTTACAGTCCAGGACTGAATCAAAGGTCCCTGACTGTCTCTTACAGCCCAGGACTGAATCAAAGGTCCCTGACTGTCTCTTACAGCCCAGGACTGAATCAAAGGTCCCTGACGGTCTCTTACAGCCCAGGACTGCCTCGTGCTGTTATGCTGGTTGGATACAACCATCAGGCCTCTGCCCCTTCCCTCTCCCCTCTCCTTTGCACTACAAGACAGCCAAGGAAAGGAAAGAAGGTGAGACCTCCTGATTCCTAGTCCACTTCATCTCATTGGTCCTCAGTCCCCACCTCATCGGCTTTCACGCTGAGTGGGGAGTTTCTGGGGATCACAGGCCTCTCTTTTCTTACCTTATTCTAGGAGATTCTATGCCTCTTTTTTTTTTTAATCTGCAGACTACAAGATGAGGAATGTGTACCAATTACATTGGCAAGAGAGAGAGGAGTTTGGTTCTTATTTTTCTTTCGTCTTTTATTTTTATCTTTTTTCCTCCCTAATTATATATAATATATTTCTATTTTAGAAAATTTTAAAGCTACAGAAAAGTCCAAAGAATGATATTACACCTGGGAATTAAAGATCCATGCTATTGTGGCCTATTTGTGTATAAGTCTGGCACCTTTGTTTATACATTCTCTAGTAACCACTAAAGGGCCCGTCTCTGGCCAGATGAAGAGAACAGAGTTTTCCTCCGGCAGCTTGCTGGTGTGGACAGGCTAGAGCTCCAGGCCAGACCGAGAAGACTTCGCCTGGAGCAAAGGGCCACCTGGACTAGACACTCTCGTGGATGAAGCCCAGCTCAGCCAGCACCCCGTGGCTCTGACCAAGTTATTCTCCTTGGGGAACGGGCGTGGCTGCCCGGTCTCTGTAAAGGGCTGTGATGAAACATTGCTAATAGCTTTCTGGAACCCTTTACATGTGTCCCATTCTGAAACTGCAGGGTTTTAAATGCGGGCTTTTGGACAAATCATGGCCCCCCACTGACGCGAACATTAGATGTGAGCACTGTGCCTCATACAAAGGGAAGATATCTGCATCCAGAGTCAGGACATGTGGGTCTATGTCTTGGTTTAGCCACATCCTTGCATAGGACCTTGGGCAAGTCAACTTCAGTGACCCTCAGGCTCATCATCTTTCTGACCCTCACCCTTCCCATCTGTAGAATGGGAATAGCAAATACCTCCAAGCCATGCACAGAAAACTGTATGTATAAGTGCCTTTGGGACCATAAAGTGCTCCTTAGATGGAAGGTGTTGACATGGCCATCTTCACATTTCTCACCTCCATCCCCGTCAGAAGATGCTCGGTGAGTTTGAACTGTCATTCAGCCGCGTCATTCAGCAGCAATGGATAAGACTGGCCTCAGAGGGCTGGGCTTGGACACTCCAGTCATCGGCTTGCCACCACAGGCAGACAAGGGTTAACCAGGAGAGGTGAGCTCACGCTGCCACGAGAGGGGCCAGTTGAGTCCAGGGCTGCAGCCTCCTGCCACAGCAGGCCCCAGAATGATGACAATGTGTCGGGGTTCTTCCCCCTTCCTCTAACGACCATAGACACCTTTGAGGGGCTCTGTCCGCAGAGATCCAACACGTGTGTGAAGCTAAAAGAAAACCATCTGCCGACACCCAGGGATTCTTGCTACAAAGACAACCCCTGAGGAAGCTGGAATGTTTTGTTTTTAGCTGTGGCATTGCACGGGCCAAGCCAAAGAGTTCCCCCCTTTTCTTTGCCTTTCAGGTTGGCGAGGGGAACATGGCAACAGGGTTAAAGAGAGAAGACGGGGGCGGGGGGTGCTTTCCTTCTTCCCTCGGGCTGCCAGCTCTGGGATCAGTGACGTGTCTGAATTCCAGACTCAGCCAGAGGGCTGCGTCCCACGGCCTCAGGGTCCTGCCCTCTCTCGCTCACCCTTTCCTGAAACACTGCCCCCACCCCAGCCCAGGCCACCTGACCACCTAGCCAGACTGCCCCGAAGGTGGGAAACTGGAGGCGGCGACCTTTGGCGAGGTGAGCAGCCTGGAAATATTAGACTTGCACAATGACCATGTAACCGGGTTCTGAGTCGGTCTCCCACCAACAGCAAAGCCGGGTGTCAGCCTGGAGGAGCCAGGTGGCCCAAAGCCAACCTGGGGCAGAGGCGGCCGCCCTGTCTGAACATCCTGGGAGCCGAAGGTCAGGCCTTCCCAGCTGGAGGGGTAATGCTAACAGCTACACCTGGATGAGCAACACCTTCCTGTATCACCTGACACATGGACCTGAAAAAACCCCACTCTACTTGCAAGTCCCTGGGGCGGTCAAGATGACTGGCATCTTCTTCAGTGGAAAGTGAGAGGGAGAGTGGACCCCGGAGGGAGCTGATAGGATCCTTTAATGCGCTGGAAATAAGCCAAGAACCAGGCAGTCACTGTGTGTCTGTGAGCTGGACTGGTAGCAGGCAGGGGGTGGACAAGCGGATCTCTCAGACCCAACACCACCTGCCTCTGGAAGGGTCGACACTGAACAAATGCCTTGCCGGCTGCGGTAACCGCTCCTGGAACCACCGCGCGACAGTCAGGGACCCACTGGGCACAAGCCACACTGAGCCCAAACTCCAGTCATGCTGAGTGTTTGGCTTTGTGTAGGGAAAACGGCCACACAAGGGACTGAATTACAGATTTGTGATCTGTTTTCTCGCCACGTCACGAGAAAAGACGGCTTTGCACCTGAGCCTGCCCAGGTGGAGAGAAAACTTGATTCTGGGCTTAAAACATAGCAAAAGTTATTTGAAACCACTTACATTGGGTTAAAAAATTGGTTAATGTTAAGTGACACCTTGAGTGGGTTAACAGATGATGCATTAGAAAAACGATGACGTGAAGTTTAATGTTTTGACTGAGTTTTAAAAACAGGAGAATGGGTTTATTATTCAAATGTTGAACTCTTGTTTTTAATTCAATCAAAGGATTTTACAAGTTGCCTTGTTACTGTTTAATCTCCTAGAAGGGCAGAATTGTGCACAGTTCAGTTGTCCTGCCTGCCAGTCTGTGTTTGGGCTGCTTCTGACCTCAGACATCCCCCCTTCTGAGCAAATTTGGTTCTTGGACCCTCTGTGCGGAACCGCTGTGAGTGGTTCCAGCCACTGGCCGAGCCCCAAGCCAAAAGGGCAGTTACAGCAGGGACAGGGCTCAGGGTGCAGGCTTGGGGATCCTTGGGGCTCCCTCTGAGGTCTAGTCCCCTGGCCCATCTTGCCTGCCTATCAGTCCTTATTCTCAAAGTGTGGTCCGTGGGCCAGATCTTTAGGATCAGAATCTTCATTTCAACAAGAGACCCTGGGGATCCGTACGCACATTGGAGTTTACCCCAGCCCCCTCTGCAGGAGGGCCACCTCTCCAGCCTATCTCCTGCCTCTCTCCCCAGCGCTCTCTACTCCCGGTGGGGAAGGCTGAGTTCAAGCTCTGGCTTTGCTGCTTCCTAGTCATATCATTCTAGGCAGGTCATCTGACTTCTACGCGCCTTGGTTTACTCATCTGTCAGATGGAGGCAATAACAGCACTCACGCAGGTGTATTGTAAGAATCAGAGAGACAGTGGAGTGAGGGCTGGGATTCCCTCATTCAGTCTTGTTTCTCCCTCTGCCCCCACCCCCACGCACTCTGTCGACTGCTGACATCTTTGCGAATTCGCGTTTTTAGGAATGACGCAGCAGAGTCCAATGCCCTTGAAAGACACTATGTGGTATGGTGGCTAAGACGAGCACAGACAATCCGACCAGATGGGCCACTGTCCACATTTCTACTCTCTCACTTATTGCTACATTCCTCCCTGAGCCTCAGTTTCCTCTTCAGTAAAATGCGGGTAACAGGAAGGCGATGTGACAATCAGAAGAGGTAAACAATACACGTGATGCACCCAGTACACAGTGACAAATCTCAGGCTTATTATGATTACTATTATCACCCACCCCTGGTTGCACAGAGAAGTAGAGGGAGGGTGGAAAATATCATGCACATATAAAGCATTAGTAATAATAATGCTATTCCCTGTACTTAGGTAAGATAGCCTTTGGCAGCCAACTTAGTGCTGACAATTAATGCTCCTCCCTCCACCTATGGAGCATTCCTCTCTGCATTGCCCATGGCTGCCCTTGACCTGGCTCACTTCCTCCTCTCAGCCAGCATACCCTGGCCAGGCACCTTGTTCTGCTCGGCAAGAAAAGTGAGCCTGTCTGCAGGTCTGTGCCAATGGTTCACCACCTAGGTTGTACTTTTGAAGAACCCGGGAGCTTTAAAAACCATGGATGCCTGGGTACTCACTCCCCAAATGTTCATCTGATTGGCCTGGGGTGTGGTCTAGGACTCGGGAGGTTTCCAGGTTTCCGTGGTGATTCTAAGGTGCAGCCTGGGTTGAGAGGCACCTCTGTCATCTACGGGACGGGGACAAGTGCTAGTGAACTCCCTACCGGTTCACACACAGGGAACTCCTTCTCTGCTCTGCACCCCAAAGGGAGGCCGATGGGGGATGCTCACTTAGAAAGTAAAAGCCTCTGCTCCCAAAAGCAATAAAAGCCCAAATGAACCCTAAACCAACAAACTGAATCCTTGATTAATGGAAATATTTTTTGTTCCTCTTTATGAAAACAGAGGAAAGCAGTTCAGCCTCAGGAATTTAAAGGGCAGCCTCCAGAGTCTGTCCTGACCACCTCGCATGCCTCCCTCCTCCCCTCTTACACCCCCTTGAGCACCCAGTGGTGATGGAGCATCGGTGACCCGTGGATTCTCCACGGGTGCCATGTCTTTTATGCAAACCAACTCACACCCCGGTTACTAAAGACAGACACAGTGGAACAGTGCGTTTTAAGAAGCAGTCTCAACATCAAAGATTAAAACCAAAAAAAGATTTCCAATTAATCAGACGCCAGGGTCTCTGAACACCCCCAGCCTCAATTATTTATTTCTACTCGTGGGGACTTCCAGGCCCCAATGAGGAGGTATTTTTTAGGATTATGCAGAACGAACCAAACAGGCTCTGCCTACTCGGCTGACTCAGAAGTTACTAGTGACTCTGGAAGGCAGCTGGCCCTAGGTGACCGGCTCACCTGTGGTTAGAGGGGCCTGACTGGGCAGGTGTGACCTGGGCCCCAGGTGATGGGGTGGAGGGCAGCAGCTGAGAGCATGGGGAGGGTGAGCTTCATGGCTGGCTCTGCTGAGAGGCCATCAGGCCTGGGATCAGAGATTCTCCCCGGGCGAAGGGCACACAGCCTGCATGCCCACCCCCATTCTCATGTGAGATGCCACTGACGGGAGCCTACTGTGTCCGTGGGCAGAAATAGTTCAAACTGCTGGCCCCAGCTCCCAAACTCACGCCTGTTGCTTACACTCATTCCACCTGGATGCTCTCCCAGCCCTGACTTCCGGGCAGCTTCCTACTCAGCCTCGGAGGCCCAGCCCGGAGCCTCCTCCACAGGCCTGGTCAGCCACGCGGTCCTCCGTGCAGCTCCCCGGGCACCGCTCGGTATCGACACACCACTGCTGGGCTGAGCCTGAGCTACTCACAGCGGTGCCCACAGCTCTGTGCCCCCACAGCTCTGCCCGGAGCCCACCCCGCTGTCCAGCACAGCACACTCTGCTTGCTGGATGGATGGCCGCGGGAGCCAGGCGGCAGCTTGGCCGGATGGCAGGTTGAGAGGGCTTCAGAGAGCAGGAGGGGCTGTCACACTCCAGGAGCCCTCTGAGCAGGGCAGGGACGAGAGGATGAGACTCTGACGTTGGGAAGGCTGGGGAAGGCACTGGGGAAGGCTGGGGACACCTTCATGGGCTCAGGTTCTCATGAGCAACCCTTGCTTCATAAGTACCTGCGATCAGGGTCTTATTGATGCATGGATGTCATGTAACAACATTGCAACAGTCTACCCTTGATGTAATAGGAAGATGACAGATGTGCAATTGGGAGAGATAGAGATGGGGGCAGAAACAGAGAGACAGAGACAGAGACAGAGAGACACACACACAGAGGCACACACAGAGAGTGGCATTTCTGGGGATCCTTGGAGGGGCAGCCACTTACCAGTTCCTTTCTGAGCCAGGCTATCGCTTCATCGATGTTCTCAAAGCCTTCCAGCTTGCCAGTGGGCTGGGTCGCATCCTCCTGGCCGGCACCTTCACTAGGTGGGGGATGCTGCCTGGGCTCTCTCGGCGGGGAGGGCTCTTCCCCCCCACACTGCCCCTGCTCAGCAGCTGGCCTCGGGAAGGGCCATGCCTGCTCCTCCAGCCTCGCCTGCCACTCCAGGTAGGAGGGCCTGCGGGTCTCCAGCCTCAGTTTCTCAGTCAGGGCCTTCAGGCTCCGGAGGTGGTCGTCAGGAGGTGGGGCGGCTCCTGCCAGCCCGTCTTCCCCTCCCACCACTTCTTCCACGTGGATCTGGGGCACAGACATCCTAGAGCCTGCTGGGAGGTGGCGGAGGTGATGCGGGAGTCCTGGCGGGTGGTAAGGTTGGAATGGTCTCACCCAGCTGGGGCCCAGGCTCCTGAGGGCATCGCTGGGGTCTGAGCAGCTCCTGGAGCCGGGGGACCAGGGACGAGGCGCAGAGTGCCCAGCGGAGCAGCTGCAGAGCTTTGGGTTTAAGATTCTCTCTGGAGTCCTGTGGGCGCCATGCTTCACACAAGGCAGGAACAGACAAGCGTTAGCAGGAATCTCTGGGGCAGCTTTGCCAAGAAGATCTATGAGTCCTGGAGATGCGGGCAGATCAGAGATGGGCGGGGACGCAGCTCCCTCCTCGTGGGGAAGGGCAGGTGGTGAGAAGCTGCTGGCCGGCCCAGGCCCTGCAGGAAGGATGCAAACAATGTCAGTCAAGGATGTGAACAAGGCCTGCATGCTCCCGAGCTCCCAGGAGGGCACAGTGAGGCTCAGAGAGGTTCAGTGACTAGGCTGCTAACCGCTACTTCGGGACTAGAAGTGAGGTGATCGCAATGCCTTAACTTGGTGCAGAGAAGTTAATAATAAATCAATACATTGTTACAGTGTTTCACGATTTATGAAATGATTCCACCTCTATTATCTTATAATCCTCACTGCAAGTCTATAATTAGCTGCTTTTGGCCCCATTTTACATGTAAGACACCTGAGTCTCTGAGAAGTTCAATGACTCAGCAGAGAGTTCCCAGCAATTAGCCAGGACAAGACCAGGTGGTTTGATTCTGAGGGCTCAGGTCTCTCTGAGCAGCCGCTGCCTGCGGGTCCTCATGCAGAAGCAGGTGTCCCGCTGGGTCCAGGAACCAGTGACCCCACCCCTCCCCACCCACCACAGCACCTGTCCTCAGGCACCAGCTCTCCAAGGCCTGTCTAACAGCACACCCTCAGCTTCTTCCTCCAAGAACAACACCTTACCTCACCTCTTGAGAGGAGGAAGCAACTAAACCTGTAGCTGATGAAGGAAAAGCCAATGTACTCAAGGTTGATTGGTAAACTGAGTGACTCACCATTCTAGAAAGATGGTTATCACATTCATGCCCACACAGCAATGCCTCCTGGGCAAGGGCTCCAGCTCGCTCCCCTGATTTGGCCAAGGAGAAGGTTGAGCCAAGGTGCTTGCCCTGTAATGTCAGGGCACAGGGTAGAGAAGTAACTTGGAGTTAAAATTTGGCCCTGGCCCCCCAGCCTCCATGTCCCTGCACCCACAGGGTACATCAGACCAGGGACGTTTGACTTGGACGATGGAGATAAGTCCTTGTCTTTCAGGGTGTTTTAAAAATCCATGCTGAGAGCAAGCTGTGAAAAAGAGTGAAGTGATATGGAACAATGTCCAAGATAAAGCTTACGTGAAAAAAACGAGACGTTCGCAGACTGGAGAGAATGCCACCCTTGGTGTGAAAAAGGAGGGGGAGGCAGAGAGATTTTCATCGACATGTATGTGCCTAAAAAGATCTCTGCAGGGAGAAAACCTGGAACCCAGAGCTGTGATTGCTTGCCTGGGGTGACGGGGACTGGGCATTGGGTGATGGAGGGCAGGAACAGGAGGAGGCGGAATCGGGTTTGGGGGGCAAAACCAAAACACAGGCTGGCCCACCCAGGGAGGCTGTGCAGTTTCTCTCCGACTCAGGCATGGAGATGCTCAAGAAGAGCAGAGCTTGCTGTCTGCCCCAGGCGTTGCTATAATTCCCACCTGCGATGCAATCTGACCAGGGGAAGGCTCGCCGCCTTTCCCATGCTCTGATGCCCCTGCTTTGAAGCATCCCTGAGGAATGAGGACTATTCCACCCCAAGTGATGGCACAGAAACCTCGACCTCACCTCCAGCCACGCAGGTGGGAATCCCCTGAGGAATTTCCACAAGCTTGGATTGCCAGGCTGCACTCCTGGGGGTTGTAATTCAGTTAATCTGGGGACGGCACTCCGGGGTCAGTGCATTTTTGAAGCTCTCCGTGGGGCCCGAGTGAGCTTGGGGTTGAGAGCCACTGGGCTTGAGATAGAAACACTGGATTTGGAATCGGATTGTCTTAGCTGTAGGTGCGGTCAGGCTAGCTGAGCCTCAGTTTCCTCACCTGTAAAACGGGGCCATAATACCAACCTCCTAGGCTTAGGGCATTGGCAGAACTGAGGTTGGTCCGTGCACTCAGCAGGCTTAGCACGCTCTGCAAAGGGGTGTTCCCGTGGGCGTCTTTCTGTGCAGTCTCACGGTCACACAGGCGTCTTTGGAATCTCTCCTAATCTAAAGACGTATTAGCCGCTTTCTGGGGCCCCTCCCAGGCGCCGGCTCCCTCTGCTGAGGCGCCAGAATTTGTTTTGAGTTTGCCTTGGGGCGTTTACCCTATAGGGCTTCTTCCCACTGACAAGGGAGCTCTGGTTATTTCCAGCAAAGCTTTTTGGAGAGGATCTAATTGCAGACAACCGTGAGCAGATGACGCTGAAGGGAAGGCTCCCTGGCCCTGTCTCCCCCACTGCACACCCACCGAGGAGGGCAGGGTCATCTACAGCGAGAGGGAGAGCCTGTTAGGGAAGGGTCTTCCCTTTGGGGTGGGTGACAGTTATGACTGGATGACTTCAGGTGGCTGCCTCCTTGGGAAGGGGATTAGTTTAACTGGTGGTCTCTAAATCAAGTGGGAGAAGGCCTGCGGAGACAGGGTCACGGCGACCTGGAGGCACCGGTGGGCTGTGAGTCAGCTAACGATGACCCTTACAATCCGCTGAGTTTTAGGGAGTGTGTGAAAGCACCCCTGTGCACATCACTGCTCCTCCCCGGAGCCCTGAGCAGCAGGAGGGATCACCCCATTTCACAGATGAGAAAATCAAGGCCGGGAGGGGTGAAGAGCCCCCACCCATGGCCACGGGCAGGTGGCAGGAACGGAAATTAAGCTCAGAACCCTCAGACTCTGGTCAACCTTCCTACTCCAGAGCGTGTGGGCCTTTGAGCCAGACCCCAGGGCACCCAGTGCTTTCATCGTGGACATGGCACGTCATGACCACTCCATTCCTGCGTCCTCTTCTGAGAAGCGGGGTCACCAGGACCAGCTATATAATTTGCCTGGCTTGGTGCAAAATGAGAGTGCTGGGCTCCTTGTTAAAGTGAACTAAGAATTTTAAGATGGCAACAGCAGATTGTTAATGCAAGGCAGGGCCCGTGGGGCTGCCTGGGTCCCTCGCTCATGAAGCGGACCCTGGGGTAATCCCGTGGGCTTCACAGGGCATTGTGAGGGGTGAAGTAGCGAACAGCCAGCCCTTAACATGGTGCATGGTATGGTTTTAAAAAGTATATCTTTAAAGTCACACTTTAAAAAGTATTATTCTTAACCTATATAATTTTATTAACCAAAGTCACCCCAATAAATTTAATTTTAAAGTATTGTTCTTAGGACGATAAGACCTATCCGGGCCGCATCAGTCATGTCACCAGATGCCCCCTCGGGCTGCACTGAGCAGTCATCCTGTTGGTCCCTGACCTGCTGGGTGGCCTGAGCACATCTCTGCCCCCTTCCATCCTTCCTTGAAAGCCAACTGAAATAAAGTCGGGGGAACCCACCTCCCCCCAGATTTTCAGGACTCAGTTGCATTTTCATCATGCCTGACTAGAAGGTCTGCCATAGGAAAGAGAAAAAAAGCCCAGCTTAGAAAATCACCCCAATATACCCCACTCCCTTCCCTCCCTGCTCATGTTTTTTTTTTTTAAATTTTTTTTTCTTTATTGATTTTAGAGAGAGAGGAAGGAAGAGGAAGAGAGAGATAGAAACATCAATGAGAGAGAACATCGACAGGCCGCCTCCTGCACGCCCCCTACTGGGGATCGGGCCCACAGCCTGGGCATGTGCCCCAACCGGGAATCGAACTATCAACCTCTTGGTGCACAGGTCGATGATCAACCACTGAGCCACACCAGCCGGGCTCTCCTCACGTTTTAAACACCCCTGCTGATGGCTCGGGCTCCAGGTGACCCAGGTTTGACTCTTAGCCACCCCTGCTGATGGCTCGGGCTCCAGGTGACCCAGGTTTGACTGTTAGCCACGAGGTGAGAGCAAGGGCCAGGGTTCTGGCTCCAGATCTGCTACCAATGAGCCAAGTACCCGGAACCAGCCCTGTCCTCTTGGCCTCAGTGTCCTCATCTGTGCACTGGTGGCCCCGCCCCCAACCCATGTGCCTCATACGGATGCTGTGAGAATCAGCTGGACTCGTGTGTGAAAGCGCTCCGCAAACTGTAAGGAACGGTACCCACCTGAGGATCACTGTCATCATCCAGGCACGTGTGATGGAGTCAGGGACTCACCACTTTAGGAGGTGTGGTCCATATAGCCTTCAGGGACCGAGTGCTAGACTGCCTCCTATTGCCCCCAGCACTCCCAGGTGACCAGGGTTTACTGGAACAGCCTCTGTTCTCCTGGTCACTGAACAGTCCCAGTGCCTAAGAGCCCTGTGGAGCCTCTTCCCTCCCCTCCAGGTAATTGTCACCCATGCAGGCCAATCCAGGTATGACTGAGTTGGACCCAGTCTGAGCTGGTGGGGAGGTGCCAGCCAGGTGCAGGGTGCAGCGGCGAGCACTGGGCAGCTCCCTGAGCTGAGGGCAGTAGGGGCTTTCCCTTCGTCTGGACAAAGCAGGAACTTCCAGGGTGCAGGCTCGGGGAGGAGGAGCCCTCTAAAACCTGGGCAGACAGGCTTTCTTTACATCTAACCCAAGTCCTTCCTACTCCGGGGAGCCCACTTTCTCTCACTTCGGGCAAAGGCGGAGAGCCTGAGGAGGAAAGCCAGACCTGGGACCTGGGGCATCCAGTAAAACAAGGTCAGAGTATAATCCCGCCAGGCCCAGGTGAGCCCACCAGGCAGTTCTCCACCCCACCCCCGCAGGGGACCAGCCCCGCGGCATGTCGGCCTTTTTGCAGCAGGGACTTGCCTTTCTGTGCCTGGCTCACTCCGGACCATGGACCACAGAGGCTGCGGGAGGGAAGGGGGCCGTGCCAGCCATGAGCTAATTTCTCTGGCTGCTGGAGGAGCCATGTGGGTGCAGCTCGGCCATTCAGCCAACACCTCGCCACAGGATGATCTAATCTGTTCACTTGGACAACTTCCAAACCCACTTCCTAGATGGGCTTGAGGTCAGGGAACGGTGCAGGGGCTGCTGACCCATTTCCATCTCTCTCTGTCTCTCTGTTTCTCTCTCAGAGGCCTGGCATCACTCACTCCCTCTCCCTCTCGCCCTACGTTCTCCTGAGAAACGCTCAAAAGCCACCCTCCCTCTGGTTCTGCGGGCTTGTGCCTGCTCCTTCCAGTCTTAGGTTCTTCACGAGGAGCACCTCACTTCTTCTCCATACCAGACCATCTGTCCACCACTCCTGTCCCACCGAATCCCGTGCTCTCAGGCCTCATGACTTTGCACAAGCTGTTCCCTCAGCCTGCAACGCCCTTCCCTCGCTTCCACGCCCTAATTCTCAGAAATTTTCTCCTTCAGGAAGCTTTCCTTAACTTGCCCGAGCTGTGTGTGCACAGAGAGCACATCGGAGAAACAATTACATCACCGCAATATTAGCTAATGCTTTCTCTGAGCGTACCAGGCCAGGCATTGTTCTAAGAGCTTTGCATGTACTGACACATTTAATCCGCACAACAACCCTCTGAGGCAAGAACAGACTGTCTCCATTGCACCGATGAGCAGACTGAGGCACAGAGCGAGTGGGTACCTTGCCCAAGGTCACAGAACTAAGTGGTGAAGCTGGGACTTGAACCCCTGCAGCCTGGCTCCAGCCTGGCTTGTAGCCACTAGGCTTACTGGCCCTCTCAAGCCATAGCACTTCTACCAGGGACCTTCTTGATGGTGTCTTCTACCCAGACGGAGCTTCATGAGGGTGAGGACCAGGCTTTGTGTCCTGGGACCTCCAACACATAGCACTATGCTGTTCATGGGCTAAATGAGTAACTAGAACAGATTCCCTGCCCCCCCATTCCCTCCACCCCCACCCTCACACACACACACACACACACACACACACACACACACACATACTCACTCTCACTCTCTGTAGCCTATACTTGCTCTAGTCTGAGCCAGTCTGGACAGGCTCAGAGGAGCAAAGTGGACCTGGACTTCCTGTGACAGCACCTTCACCACCTGTCCTCATAAGGCCTGCCTTGCCCTCAGAGTCCTAGACACAGGCTGTCAGGCCCCAGGAAGTCAGGAGAGGCCTCCCCCTGCATCAGGTGCCAGGGCTAGGAGCTGGCACACAGAGAGGGGGCTCAGTGCCACAGGTACAGCCGGACGCCCTCCTCTGTCTAGCACCGCGAGGCAATTTCCAGCAGCGTCCCTTCCCTCCTCTAGAAGGAGCATGGTTTTTCCTGTGGGGAGCCCCTCCACGTGCTTCCTGGGGGCTGACACCCCTCCGTTGCCTCAGGGTGGGCACATGGCTTGAGCTGAGCCTGTTAGAGCCCTTGTGGGTTTCTGAGCCAGAACCATCCAGAAGCCAGCTGTTCCATGCTGGCCGGGGCTGCTGGCTCTCCAGCTCCCTCATCACGGGCAAGACGGTCCTTGATCATATAGCTTATATAGTCTCGGCTGCTTAAGCTTCTTTGACTGGATTTCTGACATTTGCAACCCACATAAGCATGTGTTGGACAAAGAATACAGAATAACACGGTGGATATTTGTTTTTTGTTTGTTCGCCGTTTACTGTTTTTAGGGAGCTCCTCATTTTGTGCGGGACAGCAGACAGGCTGAGCACCTCTCCTCCGAAACCAGGGGATCATGTCCTCCCTCCCCCCTGGCCACCGGATGCTCTGGCAACCAGGTACAAACATGTGGGTTGGACTTGGCCAATCAGATGCCCAGTCCTCTGAATCTGTTGTGTGAGGCCAGAATGGAGGGACAGGTAGGGTCCATCTGTGGCCATGTCCAGCCTTGGAGGCAGATGTGACCTGCAGGGCAGGTGGAATTAGTTAAGCCATCCCTGGTAAAGGACTGTTGGAGAGTCTGATAATGTATTATACTAAGAAATAGACATTTGGTCTCCATCCCCAGTTCCTGAAAAGAAGCTCCTCAAACCCTTTAAACTCTTCTAGGTGATGAGAGCAATAGGAATACCTCTTAATATAATGTCTGCTTTTTGCCTGCAGTTCCATACTGATAAACATGGAAGGAGACTCTTTCTTACTCATAACAAGGCCCTTTCAAACCCACCTGGTTTGTGCTTGGAAAGCCCCTCAGGATGGGCCGGTGTCCAGGGCCAGTGGCCAGGGATTTAGAGAGCTGGGACTTTGAAACCCACTCCCGACGTCTGGGGAGGGGACAGGGGCTAGGTGTAGAGTTAACCACAAATGGCCAATGACTTCATCAGTCGTGCTTATATAATGAGGCCTCCACAAAACCCCAACTGAGGGGGTTCCGGGAGCTTCCATGTCGGTGAAAACGTGGGGTGCTGGGAGGGCAGCATGCCTGGCGAGGACATGGAAGCCCTGCACCCCTTCCCCACACCTGGTACGATATGGGTACCTCTTCCTCTGGCCGGTGAATATAAGGAAATGCTCCCTGAGTTATGTGAGCCATTCTCAAAACTATTGAATCTGAGGAGGGGGTGTGGCCAATTCCTGATTTATAGCCAGTCAATCAGAAATACAGGTGACAACTGTGGGCTTGCAGTTGGTGTGTGGAGTGGGGCCGGTCCTGTGGGACTGAGCCCTTAAGGGGCGGAATCGGCTGCTAGCATTAGGTAGACAGTGTCAAACTGAGTTCAACTGGAGGCCTCCCAGTTGGTGGCTGCAGAGATGTGGAGAATTGTTTGGTGTGGAAACTCACACATCTGGTGTCAGAAGTGTTCGGGGGTGTTGTGTGGGTAACAACCTGGCACCCCTCTGAGCTGGTGTCAGACGGATCGTTTCATTTACAGGGCCTCCAGCCTCTGTTGCCAAGCGGCCCTGGTTCTGCCTGTTCTCTCCCTTGGGTCTTTACCTCTTGCCAGTTCTGTGAACGCCTTACGATAATGTTATTTTCTGTTACTTACAACCAAGAGCCCTGGCTGAAATGAGGGGGGACATGCAATTCACTTGGGGAGGCACAGTGTATAACTGAGGGCTAAGCAGTGGCATAAAACAGTGTAACTCCCCTTCCCATGTTTCCATGTGTCCCTGAGAGGGGCTGGGGCCACCTCCAGTGAGAATCAAAGGGTGGATGACCATTGTCTTCTTAAAGAGGCTTTTACTGGGAGTCCATCTGCATTCATAGTTGATATGTTTCCTAATCTACATTCTACCCCAGGCAATGCTTGAGGAGGACGGAAGAACAATTCCCATGTGTGTAAATTTACACTACACTCTTCCTTCTGGCAGAAGTGCCACCCACGGGTCCTCGTGCATAAACTGATGCGCTCTGGCTTTGGACTTGGCGACACCCTCAGCACGCTCACCAGAGGAGCCTGCTTCGCACAGGCGTGGGAGGCCCTGCCTTCAGTCCAGGCCAGCCCGGCTTCCAGCAGCAGAGCAGTGGATACAGGCAATGGTGGGGACATGAAGTCAGGAAGGGACCCTTAGGTTACCCCACCCCCCGCCAGGCCTGCCTTGCTGAGGAAATTCAGATCCTGCAGGATCCTTAAGCACAATGTAGCCAATTCTTCATTGCAGAAATGTCCCCGAGGGGACAGGCTAAGAGCAGCAGGGCCCATTCCTGGGGGACAGTGCCTCTGGCTCTGTGTCCACTGCTGAGCCTTCTGCCGCCTCTGCTCATTCACCGTGTCCTGTGGGCTGTCCTGCTCCTGAAACAGGTCAGAGGGCTCACGCCCAAAAGCCAGCACCTCCGTTGAGGATGTTGCGTGTATCACCAAGCCTAAAACCCGCATTAGAAAGAGTCAGTCCCTGAGCTCAGGAATGGCCTAAGGACAGGCAGCATCTTCCCCATCCTTAGCCAACACTGTGTGCTGGGGAGGTGGGGGCTGCAGGAAAGGCAGCTGAAGCACCCACTCTGACTTCCCATCTCAGCCAGGCCAGGCCCACCTCCGGCTCTCAGCAGAGCTGCATGTTCCTCGCCTCTTACCTGAAACCGAAGCAGGGCCGGTGGGCTATGACTGAGAGCATATCAGAGGTTGATGGGGCTGAAATCAAAGGGGCACCCCAGCTCCCCAGGCTGCGGGTCTGCATTCTGAGACCAGAGCCACCTCCAATGGGAGCTGTGAGACTTGGGGAGTCACCTTACCTCACCTGCCTGGGTCTCAGACCCTCTTTTGAAAATGGGGTTGATGGGGCATCCGCCCTGCAGAGCCACAGGAGAGTGAGGGGGAGGGCTTGGTGGACTAGAATGCGTTTTATAAACTGGAAGAAATTCAGGGGGGCTCGGGCCACACTGACACCTGAATCTTTTTCTTTCCTTTTCTAAAGCAGATAATCCCTTTTTCCCCCCAAGGTGGATGTGAGGTCAATAGGTCTGGGGCTCAGACATGGAGCTGTGACAAGGCAGGCTTTTCAGTCTGGGTTTACTCACAAACCCTGATGCTCATCTCAAAGAGGAAGCTCAGAGCCAGGGCTCAGGACCGACCTCCGGCGGGGGCTGACGGAGGCTGTGAAATCCCCGTCTGTGTTCTGCAGACTGGCAGGAACGCTGATGACAGGGGCTGAGAGGCTGGGGGGACACAGGCCTGTGCCCCATAGAGCTGCCCACGGGAGCCAGGGAGCTTCCAGGAGCTGCCAGAAATTGTGTTTTCTCTCCTCATCAGAGGTTGCCATGGTGACGGAAGCAGGAGGAGACACCCGCTGGTCTGGCTCTACACAGATCATCTATCCTGGCTCATCTTTATTCCATGTCTTGGTCAGAGCTGGAACTGGGAGCACCCGAGATGGGGGAATGACATCATCCAGAGACCAGACCCTTGGCACCAATTATTTGTACATCGTGGCAGAGCATTGTGTTGGGACATTGCACGTGCATGCATATAGGTAGGGGGTAGGGGGGGTTACGTTGTTGTATGTGTGTTCTGATGTGCAGTGGGGATGCTAGTAAGGGAAGTGGGGTGGTATCAAGGGTGCATGGGACAGTAGGGTCTTTCTCAAATGCACCCTTGATCTCCACCTCAGGGAAGAGCGTGCCGACAGGGGCTGCATGCTGCCCACCCAGGAGAACCCTCCTCTTTCCACTTCCTGGAAGCCATCCGTTTGCTGCTTGGATTATTCCTCCTATCCTCCCGGCAGCAAACCATTGTGAGAATCCAGCCATTTCTACTGAGAGTCTGAGGCTACATTTCCTACCCTCAAGCCTTGGCTGCATCACCTGACTTCTCCCTGATTTCACTCAACCTCACTCACATCTGCTCAGGGGTCAGCACCATCCACATAGAGGCCAGCTCTGACCATCCTATCGAGATGTCCCTGCTTCATTTTTCCTGTAGCTCTTATCACTCCTATAACTACGATGTTCTATGTTGACTTGATTGCTTGTTTATTGTGTGTGTCTCACCCACTAGTGTGTAAGCTCCTTGAGGGCAGCAACTTTCTAGTGTTTCCTGCTGGGATCCTAGCACTCAGAACAGTGCCTGGCACACAGTAGGTGCTCAGTGAACTTGTTGAATGAGTGACTGAATGGATGAATGAGTGACTGAATGGATGAATGAATGAAGGAGAACTATCATCCTTGGTTTGTCATTGGCCCATCTGGGAACTCCCTGCTCCTCAACAATTCTAAAGCCCTGCTTTAGAGCTCAGCTGAGGGCTTGCTTCCTCTCCTGAGCCCTCAACGGCACCCCACCTTCCAGGTCATTCTGTGTCTGAATCCTGGCACTGGCTTCTATCATGCTCATGGCACACTGGCCTGTATGACCTTGAACCGTGAGAGTGTCCTTTCTCCTTGACCAGATGTCTAGCTCCTCAATGAGAAGGGCATCACTTTCTCTTTTGTGTTCTGAGCACAGGGCTCAGGATGTTTAATAAATGCTGAAGACTGCAATGCTGTGAATCAGTGAACAAACTCTAGCCCGAGTAGTTCACACCTCCAGATGGCTTTCTGCCCAGCAGGCCTCCTACGGGTTCATGGGTAAGACTTTCAAGGCGAAGATGTTTCCAGTGAGTTTGGGAGGCAGGTCTCAACTCTGTGTTTTATCCTTTTCCCATAACCTCATGTTTGAATTTGACTGAGTCTTTGAGCCTAGTTCACCACCTCGTTCTACAGTCTTTGCTTTTTTGGAATGGAGCTGATCACTTCCTCCCCTAACACATTTTTTTTTTAATCCTCACCCGAGGACATTTTCGCATTTATCTTCAGATAGAGCAGGAGGGAGAGAGGGAGGAAGAGAGAGAGAGAAACATCGATGAGAGAGAGACACATCGACTGGTTGCCACTGACACAACTCCAACAGGGGCCGGGGACGAACTGCAGCCGAGGTACGTGCCCTTAGTGGGAACTGAACCCGGGACTCCCTGGTCCGCAGGCTGATACTCTAACCGCTGAGCCAAACCGGCCAGGGCCCTTAACACACTTTTCTACACCCATCTAGGTACTGACCACTCATCTTCTTGAATTGTATGATTTAGTTACCTTTCTGATGTACCTGTTAGGTGGTCAGGTATGTCATTGTTCAGCATCCCTTCTGTGGGTACCAACCCTGTATCATTTCAGGTGGTCTGGAAGGACCATGAGTTACGGCTCCCTGCCCAACGCCCCCACCCCCAGAAACACTCATGTGACCCAGACTTAGACACTCCTTTTAGGTCTTACTCTGGCAAGAGCGACAAGTCCATTAGATGTACACCTGGCAAAGCAAGGCCAACTGGATATTTTCATGGGATTTAAATATAGATACTTATAGAAACAGGGTGTCTTTTCCGCTGGGATAGCTCAGCTGGGAGGATCTAAACCTGAAGTTTCCAGGGTCCATCTTTCTCAGCCTCATGGAGAAAGCCCGAAGGAATAAACCTTCAGGAATAAGAAGAAAAAGGAGGAGGAGGAGGAGGAGGAGGAGGAGGAGGAGGAGGAGGAGGAGGAGGAGAAACAGGGAGCTGACATATTTCAATCCATTGGACCCAGCAGTGCCATAGACCTAAACTTCCATTTCTATGCACTAAAACATCTTCTCCTTTGCTTGGCTCATTTAAGCTGGGCTTCTGTCCCTTGCCATCAAAAGTGGCCTGAGTGACCTACCTACACTAGACTGTGAGATCCTAGAGGGCACACAATCTGTCCCCAGGTCTTCCCTATACTACTCATAGCTTCTGGCTTCATAGAACCAGATCAACTTTAATGTATATTTTCTCTATATAAACAAAAGAAATAAATATACAAATGGTCATTGTGTCTCCATCTGAATACAGGAACAAATGAAAATCTTAGATT
The DNA here is from genome assembly GCA_030848825.1 of Tadarida brasiliensis. NCBI lineage: Eukaryota > Metazoa > Chordata > Mammalia > Chiroptera > Molossidae > Tadarida > Tadarida brasiliensis. The sequence goes on along the minus strand of CM061259.1, from coordinate 40,554,141 downwards.
CAAGAGGAAGAGGGGAGAAAATCATTACCCAGTGCTACTATGTGCCCGGCACTGTGCAAATGTCCAGTCAAATCCTTGAAATGACCCCTAGATAGGACGAGTATTATCCCTACTTTACAGGTCGCAGGTAAGTGAAGAAGCCACCATTTCAGCCCAACTCTACCATTGTGACCATGTCCCCAAATGGCTTCATACACAATAAAGTAACAGGAACAATGCTTTATAGTATTTCAGTGTTTTAAAGCCCAGCGTCTTTAGGAAACCCCGGAGCAAATGCTAACATTGAAATATTCTGATGGCACTGTTTTGTTTCCCTGTGAAATTGATCAGGGCAGGTGCAGGTGAGGAGGGCGAGATTCAGCACCTAGACTGGAGTCCCTCTCCACTGACACTGGAGGGCGGAGCTGCGGGAGCCTGAGGGTCTCTCTCCTCCGCTGGAGTCCTCCTGGGAGGGCAGGGCCTGACATCGAGGAGTCCTGAACCTAAGGAAAATTCTGCCATTCCCGACTGAAACTATTCTGGACAAATTATGTGACTTCTTGGAACTTTAGCAAAGTGCCTGGCATGGGACAGAAGTCATTGCATTTGTTCACTGCGTTTCTGTTGGGGGGGGGGGGGGCATGGTGCTTCTGGGCCAGTCCTAGGGGTAGCTGTGATGCCTAGATCTGAGGCTGCCAGTGTGGGAGGCCCAGTCCAGGGCCCAGAGGAAGCAGGGAGCCCCGGAAACCTATACTCCTCACTCCCCTTAACTCTCCTGTTCCAAGTAGCCCCAGGCCACCTCCCACCCAGGGTCCTAGCATTGCTGCTGGGAGATGGGAATGAGACATCCATTTTGGATACCCAGCCAGGGGCAGGAGAGGAAAGAGCCCCTGGCCTGGGAGTCAGCCCCAGGGCCCCTGCCCACCCTGAGTTACTATAGCAACTCACTTCCCCTCTCAGGCTCCTGCTTCTCTCCCTCAGAAATGTTTTGATGCGATGGCCTTTATACTTCCTTGTACCCCAAGCACAGAGTCTAAACCACAGCAGCTGGTGGGGTTGTCAACATGTCACGGAATCACACCCACAGGGAGCAGAAGCAGAAGCACTGACTTACCTGTGTTCTCCCAGGTGTGTCTCTCAGTGCAGGTCGGTTTGCAACGTCCTGTGCAACGGTTGCACCTCAGCTTATTCAAAGCTTCTGTTTCCACACCTGCAATAACAAGGGTAATCAGAAACATTTTGAAATCACACGGCAGTTTACAATTTTCTTCTCCCCACACATGATGGCCTGGGCTGGAGAGACCTTCCTGAGAGTTATATCACAGAACAACCACAAACCAGAGAAGTCACCAGACTTGCCTGGGTCACACAGCGCCCTTAGTGGGGCTGGCTGACTTGGATCGATCTTGATTCCAGGTTGAGCTTCTGTTGTCTAGAATACAGCAGAACCTTGCTTTGCCTCCCTGAGATATCGTGAGGCTAGAATCTATAAAAATACTTGTTAAGACCTTACACATTCAGAGTGCTCAGTCTGTGCTAAATAATTGATGGGCTCTGCTCCTGGCTGCTTAGAGCAGACACACAGGCCTCTGCCATAGGCCGGGAATGTGGAGACCTTTCTCATCGTTTTGCCCAGTGAAAGAATTTGCCGAGAAAATCACCAAGAAAGAGTTGTGCTTCCCTGTAGGTGGGCGCAGACCCTGGCTCCTGGGAGCCATAGATCAACTCGAATTTATCGCCTCACTGAAAGGAGAGGAGAGAGTGCAGGGCTGCTGCAGGGAGGGGCTGCTGGGCCGCCCAGAGTCGCCGCCACCGTGTCTTTTCCAAGGCTGCAAGGCCCTGGGAAAGGGCTGCTCCTCTCTGACAGGCGGGGAGAAAGGTGCCTGGGAATCCGAGAGGCCAGTGGGGAGGCGTGGAATCAGCCATGGGAAAGGCAGAGTCTGAAGCAGAGATTCTCCTCCATGAAAACGCCTGACCAGACGGAGATGCCCAGGAAGGCTGCTTGTGACCACAGAAACTTTCTGACCAGAGGCCATGGCAGCAGGGATTAGGGGGCAGAAAGTAGACACAGAGTGACCCTTAAAGCAATTTGCAGAGATCAAAGGAGAACGCAGTTTGAGCCGGTATTCTGGCTAGCAGCACGGGGACGTGCCACAGCAGACAGACTCAGAGAACCATTCGCAGCTAAGGACACCGAGGACATACGTCCTCCCCCCCTGCGGGCTGCGGGCCACCAAAGTGTCTCCTGAACTGTCATTTGTCTCAGCCCCCCAAACAAGGCCGATTTAGGACTGTCCAAATCCACGAGATAATTAGCTCCAACTTCAAATGAGCAGAATCAACAAGCTGCAGCTCAAGTGGGATTTGTTCTGACAACCGGCTTTCTGTCTTTCTTTGGACAGCAGGTTCCAAACCCCCTGGTTTCGCAAGGACTTCCTAAGAAGTGTCGAGCTGATGTAAGGCACTGTGCTTTCATAATTTGTCTGGACGTGCTGGCCTCCCAGGCAGTTGAAGGGCCCTTGGAGTTTCCCTGTGCATGGGCAGGGCCCCGTCCTAATGACTCTGGGATGGGCAGCTGAGGGTGGTTCCAGCGTGGCCTCAGCCTGACTAGCAACGTTCAGTGCTGCCCGCAACTCACCCAAGGTGCAGTGCTGCCCCTACCCTGGGGCTTGGAGAGGACCGTTGGCTCGGGCACTGCACAAGCTGAACAGAAAACAGGACATGGGACTTCGCTCCACACTGCGTCAACTTGAGCTGAACTTAACCGGGCTTCTGAGCTCCCTGAGTTCACACCTAACAGAGCGGGTTAGGGGGTCGGGGCAGGGCTAGGTGGGGTGATAGCCCAGCTCTAACACTTACTAATTCTACGACCTCGGGTCATTGATTTAACCTTGCAGTCCTCAGGTTCCTCATCCATGAAATGGGGATCATAGTGGAACCCACCTCAAAGCCTGGGAAGGATCCAATAAGAGAGAGTGTATGCAAATTCTTAGTTTGGCCTCTAATGAAACTGTCACCTCTCCTGGGACTATCAAAAGAGGGCACGGCTGCTGATCCATCAAAGTTAGCTCAGGAGTATCTGTGTGCTCCAGAATGTGCGGGACATCATCTTCCTGTCAGCCTGGTACGCTGGGCTGCACCACTTGTCTTTTCTTGTCTGCCACCCTGACCAGACACCGCGCTCCTTGAGGGCAGGGCTGTTGTCTTCCGCTTCCCTGGGAGAATGCTGTTGATCTTGAAACCCTTCACAGACATGGTGAGACACCCTCTGAGGTATCACTGAGCTAGTTGCAGCCACATTCCAGAAGGGTGCATTCACACCGGGACTCGCCACGCCTGGCTGGCAGCCTCATGCAGAGTCCCCACTCCAGGGACCGTGGCAATCACTTCAACTGGCTGTCTTTCTGTCTGCTCAACACCAGGCATTTGACAATTAGCAGAGTAAACGTTAGACATGCATTCTCCTTGGTGAAAGCAGAGGCATTCAGGATATGTGGGTTGGCCAAATGAATTCTGAGACACACTTGACTCTCCTAAGAGCAGGTGAAAGAATGTAGTAAAGCCTCAGCGGAGGTGTGGTCAGGGCGTCTGGAGACACAGATGGCCGCAGCTAGCCCACAGAACATACTATGGGAACACTGCTGGGTCCCTTGCAAATAAAAAGTCGCTCAGAAAATATCTGCATGTGTAGCTGAGTCTGGTCGGAGGCTTGCTTTTATTCGACCTGTTAATGAGGTCTGCCTTCACTTCCTCAAAGTTTTCAGTGGCTGCTGTCAAACAAATAAACCAAACACCAAACACAACAAAACCTGAGAGTTCTGACCAAGTGGACTCGGGTCAGTTCACAGTGTGGTGCGTCTCCAGGGCACAGCACATGTAAATGCTCACAGGAGACGGAGGCAGTGTCACTTTTAACTTGATGGTGGTCAGGGGCACTGGGGCCTCAGGGGGCTGCAGTCCAGGATCCTGATCCAGACCCTCCTGGGTACTCACCCCCCTGAGAATTCCCCAGGCGGCCTTCCTGGGCTGAAGTGCCCAGGTCACTCTGGGTCACACTCACAGGCATTGTTGGTTTTCTGGAATGAGGAAATGTTGCTCAGTCTTCAAGAAACCCTGAAACCGTGGCCACAGTGGAGGTCACTGTCTGGCCCACTATGGGACAAGCCCTATAAGGAAGTCTTAGGGGACCCTTTACCAGCTCCCACACTTGAATCAGAATATCAAGGAGAATTTCTGGCCATCCTGGAGAAATGGCCTTGAAGGAATGGGGGCTCCGTCTGCATCCTGGGAGAAGCTGAACCTCCACGCCTTCCTGGGGCTCTGTTAAGGCTGCTGGGCAGGGACCCAGGAGTGAAGAGGCTCCAAGTGCTGGAGAGCTCACTACCCCTCTACCTCTAGAGAGGAGAGCCCTTCCTTGATGGGTAGTGCCCACTGGGAGATGGGCCGCTGCTCTCTGCACTCCCTTCTCTAAGGAGTTTTTCATGGGTGAGCATTTTTGCAGGGTGGGGGTGGGGAGGTCCGGTAGCATTCAAGAGGAAAGAAGATAGGCATGGGGCACTGCCAGCCTCTAAGTTCTCCCATTGCCTACCTTCTTTCTCCCTTGTTTTTCCTTCCTCTTCAGAGAGAAGTGTGTGTGTGTGTGGGGGGGGGGGGGTTGGAGGGTGGAGGTGAGGAGCGCTATGCTTTCATGCACCAGGGCAATTCTCCTAACCTTGGAGAAGCTGATATCTGTCGCCTTCCCCACTCATGTGGCAGCTCAAACTCTGCAGGCTGATTGAAAAGTTAGCCAGGCCTTCATGTCACCCCCCTTCTAAACCCCTTCCCCCCCCAGTCTCATGCTGCTCCCATGTACCCATTGCCCTCATTTAACACATCCTCACCCCATCAAGGTCAGCTTCAGAATTTGCCTTTCCCTCCTTACTCCTCTCCCCTATCCAAATCCTAGGGTACATTTGCATTTTAGGAGCCATCCTGGTTTCCAATTCCTGAGTGAGAGCTCCCCCATCCCTACTCTGTAAACCAGGAAGCAAACTGCTCAGCTTATCATTCATCTTCCACCTTTGCAAGTAGCTCAACGTCCCAGTAAAGCAAAGAGCCACCTCGGGCATAGCACAGTCCCAGAGGGATCTGGGAATTCCAAATGCTGTTATAGAGCCAAGGGAGTGTTCCCCTAGCAAAACTTACCCAGAGAAAACCACCCAAGTGTGTGAGCAGCTTAACAAGCAGTTTCTTCCTCATTGGCCTGGGGCTCTGTGGATGTATCTCAGGAAATACTTAGGTACTGCCTTAATTTACTTCCCTGACAGAGTTCCGCTTGGAGGGAGGCCAAGTTGGTGAATATGGAAGCCAGACTGATAATTTAGTGGAAATCCATGCATGTAATTGGGAAAACAAGTGCATGAGAATTTGGGGGTCTTAGGATGGGCAAGGGGGAAAAAGGGGAGAAGAAAAGACCCTTCTCTCTGCTTCAGGCCAGCGAGGCTGAAGTGAGCCAGGCCTGATTACAGAGCCTTTCAGACTCCTGATACAAGAAACAGCTTTCCTTACTCCATGGGGCCTCTTGAGATGGCAAAGGACCTTCCTAGGTCACAGGATGAGCCAGTCACACGGCTCTGGGTGAGACAGGTTTCTTCCTCCTCTCTGGGCCTTCCTCCTTGGATCTTCTAAAGCAGCCATCCTTTGAGAGCACTGTCTTAGGAGTCAGGCACGTGAGGCTGAATCTCTCTGCTCTTCACCAGCCACATGAGCTGCACCAAGTTTCTAAATCTCTTGAGCCTGGTCAGCAAAATGGTGATATTATGTCCTGTGGAAGGGCCATTGTGAGGATAAAATGACCAACAGATGTCAAGGCCTCTCAAGCAGTGCCTGACTGGTAAATGCACTCGAGAAAGAAGAGCTGTCATCTTTATCCACTCTAAATACAGCCCGTGGCTGCTTTGCCAAGCCCCTTAAAAACATGCTGGCAGCAGCTCCCCGCCTGTGGATGCGGTCAGGCTAGAGGCGCCACACCACCTCTGCTCTTCCAGGACTTTGCCTAGCACTCTCTACTCCCCATCTGTGCCTTGTGGGCAGCAGGGCTGTCTGGGTCAGAAGGGAAGCTGCTTCAGAGCCTCGTCTCCCTTGGGCACTTTGGAGATGGCCCTGTTGATGGCACCTGGGCTCATCCTACCTGGGACTCACCAGGAATGGCCGGGAGTTAGTGGAAAACAACGTGCCTTCCAGACCTTCTCAGGAGAACCACACACCAAGGGGAATGAAAACCAGTACAGGCAATAGGTGGTGTGTGTGTGTGTGTGTGTGTGTGTGTGTGCATTTTTTTCCTAAGCAGAACATCTGACCTGGCTTGATAGAAGGAGACACCTGCCCATTTGCCAGGACCACGGACCTTCCTGCCCTCTCCTAGTAACCCAACCTCATGGCTGACCTGCTCATTCCTGAGGGCCCTTTGGGCTGTACATTTCCCCCTGATTACGTGGGCCTCAGCCCAACAGAGCACCCTGGGGCCCAAGCGCTTTTGGTCACTTCTGAGTTCATACAAATGCCATCTTGGGGCAGGAACTTTGTCACTGAGTCTGAAGTAGACAGAAGGGACAGGGTGGGCTTGGAGATGACCAGAGGTCTGGGACTAGACCTGGAGAGGCTACGTGGGGCTCCTCCTTCTCAGACCTGGTACCCTAAATCTCCACCCAGATCTTCACCCTGGAGGGGCCCGCTGAGAAATGGGAGATGGAGTCCAGCCACTTGTCCTACGCCCCTGGGGAAGAGCCCCAGGAGCCGGCGAGGCGGGGTGCGCACTGCGAGCGCTCTGAGACCCGGTGCTCCCGCAGACCCAGGCAGCTGCTCCCGCCGCTGCCGGCGCTGGAGACCTGCGGCGCCCGCGCCCCCGCCCCGCCCCTGTCAGCACCGCCGGCCACCGCACCCCCGTCCAATCCCAGCCAGGGACCCTCCGCGCTCCTGCCGCAAACCCACCTTCGGGGTGCGCAGAGGCCCCTTCCAGGGGTGTCACCGAGGTCCCCGCCTCCTCCTCCCGACGCGGGCTCCCCGCTCCGCAGCCTCTGGCCCCGGCCTTGGGGCTAAGCCGGCTCCTGCCTCCCTTTCTCTCTTGCTCCCGAGAATTCTCAGCACTATTCTTTTTTTAAGGGACTTTTTTTTTTTTTTTTTTTTTGCGTTGCGTCAGGACGGTTGCCTGGCGACGGCAGAGCTATTCCGCCGCCAGCCCTTTCAGCCGCGGTCCCCTTCAGCCTCCCATTCATGCCTCTCCTCCCGCGGCTCCGGACCTGGACGCGCAGGGTCCGGACGCGCACCGGGTCCTAACGCCCGGCCAGTTGCACGTTCCGGCCCAGACCCGGCCCAGAGCGGCCGCCCTGCCACACACATTTGCCAAACCCTAGACGAAACCAAACCCAAATATCCTTTCTTTCTTTTTCTTTTTTTTTTTTAAACCCGAAACCCAAGCGGTTTCCCCATACGCACGGCAACGTGGCTTTGCCACTGTCAGCAATTTGCCTGCGCGGAGGGGAAGGAGAACCCCCTTCTGGCCTCGGCAAGCCCAGAGCTTACACTCCGCCCACAGGCGGCTTGGGTTCAAACTATCAGCAGCAACTCCCAGTACCCAGTGCCCACCATGTGCCACACTGTCAGAGCGACTCCGCGGGCAGAGGTGGGCATTTCCAGCTTACAGATGAGGAAACTGAGGCTCAGAGAGGCCAAGTAGAAACCAGAAGCGAAGCAGAAAACAGACATTCTTCCAGATCTGTCTCCCAGACCAGCTGGGAGTAGTTCGAGGGACCTGCCCCAAAGCATGTGTTTTCCCCCACTAACCACAGGGTGCCTCATGACATATAATACTCTGTGCTGTGTCAACCACTAGAGATGGATATATTCTAAATCAGCTGCTGCTCCACCAGAGCCTAGAGCTCCAGGTACCTAAGACACATGTAGGACAGCAGCCAGGGCTGCCCCATCCTGGCCTTTAGGATGGATCCTGACTGCAGACAGGGGACTCCAGTCCAGATCCCTGGGCTCCACCTCCTCCTAGGACCCCTGGCCCCAGGGCGATTACTGGAAGTTGGCCTCATTCTCAGGACAGCCTGAGACATGGCCAAGTTCCTTTCCTAGATGCTTAGGGTTGGCAAGTTCTTCAAAGTTATCTACTCTGCTATGCTCACAGTAGCATTGGGGATGCAGGGCAGGTGTCCTTATCTCCATGGACAGATGTACACACTGAGGCATGGAGCTGCGAAGTGACTTGCCCCAGGATCCATGGAAAGTGGCTGGGTTTGTTTTCTGTAGGGACTGGGCTCCCAGATGCCCAAGACCCTTATGCTGCCTCCTGGTGCCTGTGCCCTTCACTGCATCTCCCCACTGGGGCCTTGCCCCACTTCCTCTGTCCCCCTCCACTAGCATCCTGCTAATGTGAGCACTTCTTCATGCTAATGGGTTAACGCTTCTAAGCTTGCAAGTGTATTTGAACAGGGGTCTTTTGGAGAGTCCTAGCATCCACCCAACCTCTTGATTCCAGCTCCTAAATATTGATCTGGTCCTCCACTTCTTCCATCCCCTCTGCCTCTGCCAAGTCACCACCAGCTTGCCCAACCTCCAGCAACAGCCTCTTTTTGATGCCTTGCATCCACTCTTGGCTCCCCACCTGCCTCCCCCTGTGCCAGTTAAAATGGAAATCCAACCCTGGCTTCTATCTCCCTAAAGCCCTCCAACAGCTCCTACTCTTCCCAGTATTAAAGCCCAGCATGGCTGACCAGGCCTGTGTGGTCCAGCTCCGCCCACCTCTTGGGCCTCGCCTTGTGTTGATGCTCTGCTCTCCAGACAGGTGCTCTTCCAGGTCCTTTTACACACCTGCTCCTCCCACACAGTGCTGGCTGAACTTCTGCCTCCTGTGAGAACCCCAGGTTACATGTCCTTACAGCCTCACCTACCTCTCCCTCATGGACCAGCTGTCATTTTATCTTTCTCTGTGAGGTTATTTGTTTAGTATCTGTCTCCTTCCAAGGCTATAGGCTCCAGCTGGCAGGAACCACAGCTGCAAATTGAAGGCCCGGTTTAGACATGGGGACTTGGCATCTTCCTGGGCTGGCTGGCGGAGGTGGAGCCACACTGCCCTGTGCTGAATACTACTCACCAGTGTGTTCTGACCCCAGCATGTGGTAAGTGCTCCAATGTCTTCTTGGTGGAGCCATTCCACCCCACCTGGAAATGCTTTCTCCCATCTTCAGCCTCCTAGCCCCTCATTTGGCACGGGGCTCCTGGTGCTGCTTTTTCGTGGGTGTATTGTCTTCCTTCTTCACATAGACAGATAACCTGTCCAGGGCAGGATTGGCCTTACCCTCATGCTTCTCATTCTGCCTGGTGCATGCCTGTTAGTGAAGAGGACCAGGAGAGCCAGCAAACGAGGGAAGAGGAGGAGGAGGGAGAGCCAGGTCTCTGTTGGAATAGTCTCAACTCTAGCATCTAACCAGATGCAGTGGCTGAATGAGTTCTTGGTAGGGTTCTAGCACAGGATAGTATGTAGCCATACAAATAATATTTTCAAAAAAATATTTGATGACATAGGAAAATGCTAATGATTTCATGCTAAGTAAATAAAACTGGAAAACCAGATGTCTAAGCTAATAAGACATTAGAAAAACTTTAATTCTAATATCTAATTCCTTTAAATGTGTAGAAAAAAAGATTGGGAGGGTATATGTAAATATTAGCTGTGGTTATCTCTGGGTGGCAGGATAACAGGATTTTAATGTCTTCTATAGATTTGTATTAACTTTCTATGTTTTCTACAATGAATAGTTTCTGTAATTAGCAACTTTAAGAAACACTACTATGAAGAAAAGATGGCCCTGTGTTTGTGATACCTGATGCCTCCTGCTTTGTATGGAGCTGCCTTTCACATGGGAGGCTGGGCAGGAGCCCGGTGATGGGCAGGGGGATCCCCATGGCCCAGAGCAGCAGGGCCACCTGGGGGCTCTTCCCCTAGTTGGTCCTTTTGACCGGGTAACACTGGGCCAAGCCCAGGAGTCTGGACTCGGTGACAACACACTGGTTCTAGAGCTGACTTTGGGATCAGCCGCTTTGATCCCACTTGACTTGTAATGTTGTGTGAGATGGCTGCTGCAGGGGTCTGGACTGCCTTAATGAGTGCCTATGTCAGCCAACAGCCCCCTCACTGACATTAGCACAGCACTTTACAGGTTACAGAGCAGTTTCCTTTCCACTGGTCCCAAGATGAGTGAGACAGTGTCTCTTTTGGACCTTCAGAAATCCTGTGAAATAAGGGAGTCCAGAAACAATTCCTTATCTTACCTACAAGGACACCAAGCTTGGAGAGGTTCGGGGCTTACTCAAAGTCCCAGGACTGTCTGACTCTGAGTCTAGGGCACTTCATATTGCACCCCACTGACCTTGCAGTCCCTCCAAGCAAGGGCAGGGCAGCCTCAGTGACCACAGTGTGCTTGATCCATGCACGGTGGGCAGGGATGACCGGATTAATAGGGTGACATTTGAGCAAAGATTTGAAGAAGATTTAAGAGTTGGTCATGCGGTACCTGGGGGAAGGGTGTTCTAGGCAGAGGGAACGGCCAGTGCAAAGCACACCTGCTGCAGTCAAGGAAAAACAAGGAAACTCATGCTGGAGTGCAGTGAACAGGGGAGCGATGAGAGCTGTGGGAGATGAGGCCATGGAAGCGACAGGGCAGGTGGTCTGGGGTAGATCCCATGGACCTAGCAGACCATTGTAAGGACTTGTCTTCCCCAAAGGAACACTGAGGATGCGCAGCTGGGTTGGGTCTCTGCCTTCTTGGCAGAGTACTCCCACAGTACACAGTGCAAAGCACTCTCTGAATTAGTCTTACCAATTCCCAGAGGAGCTTTTTAAGCTACTCAAGGGCAAACTCCATTGTCTAAGGCTCCTGGGTATCCTTCATGGTGATTAAAATGGGATCCCTATGGACTGAATGAGAGAAGGAAGAAATAAATTTCTGTTTGGCTCTGTTGTGCAGAGGAGATGGAGGGTGGTGATACCCTCCCCTGCTCCAGGGAGCAATTAGAGCTCACAGTCCTGGGCCAGAGTCCACTAGCTTCTACCATCTGCCTTTGAGAGGGACTTTTCCATCTGGGGGCCCAGTGTTTCAAGAGGATCCAGGAAATGTTTGGCATTTGGCATCGAAGCTGTTATCAGGAATGGCTTTTCTCTGCCCTTATCTCCTGGGAGGGGTTGAATCAGGCGGAATCACAGAAGGCCCCCCATCTTGTAGGAGACCCATTAGTTCAATCAGCAGTGTGGGTGGCTCGCTCTATGCCACCCGGTGCTAGGCATGGGGACACGATGCTGCAGCTTATTAGTAGAGGAAGATAATTTGAAAAGCAGACACCTTGGAACTGGAGTCAGGGAGGTGACAGCTGCCGTCTGAGTCCAGATGAGGAGGAGGAGTGGAGCTGGCTAGGAGAGGTGGGGGAGGCCTGAAGTAGAGCGTGGCGGGAGAGGACATGGCATGTTGAACACGGAGAGGGATTCAGCGTGGCTGAGAAGAGTGCAAGAGGGTGTGATGGGCCAGGTAAGGTCTGTGGACGTGACCCTGAAGGTGAGGGGTTAAGCAGGAAGCTTGTCATGGCTTTTATATCTCAGAGAAGCTGAATGGATAAGGGGACAAGACAGGAGGCAAGGAGACCAATAAAGAGAATGTATCCATTTTAAAAGCAGTGAGAGGCAATAGAAGTCCAGACCCACAGCAAGATGTGGCTCACTGCATTTCCCAGGTGATGGTGGGCAGTGGGGAAAGCAGCACTGGGAAGGGGACCAGCAGGGCGTCTGGAGGCAGGCAGACCCAGGTTCAAGTCCTGACTCTTCTGGTTACTGGTGTGTGTGCCTGTAAGAAGCCACTCAAGTTTTCTGTGCTGCAGCTACTTCATCTATAAAATGGCAATCATTTAAATAATACTGTTTGGGGGTTCCAACCTGCCTTCCCCAAATGTCAGTGGCCTTTGCACCAGACTGGCTGAGAGGCAAGGCGGGAGTCAATCAGGAGACGGTACAGCGGCTCCTGGAGCAGAATGACCCGCTGATAAGCTGTATCACAGAGGATCAGAGCAAAGGCAGGCGGACGAGTGCGTCCCGTACCAGCACGTGTTACATAGACATCTCATTTATTTGGCTACCATTGCAGATTCCAACCCAACCAGTCCTTCAGAAGTAACGGAAAAATCTTCCAGTTGGCTCCTGTGAGGAGTAATTGAATGTAAGCCACTTCCTATGAAACGGAGACAGGATCTTTACCAACTCAACTGCTAAAAACATGAAGGAAATCTCTGTGGCTCTTTTTAAAGTGTAAAATGTGAAGAATGCTACTAAGTTAACTGTATTCCATGTAAATATTTATTTCAGTAATTAAGCAGATTCCCTCAGTGAAGTTGCCTCCTGGGTGTTTTCTTTCCTGACACACGTGTGTTTGGATAAGAAAGATATCGTGGGCATCTTCAAGCCTCCCTTTCTAGTTTCAACCTGAAGGGGAAACTGAGCAGGTGCTTGGGCACAGCAGGAAGTGAGAACATGTAACTGTTCTCCTTTCTACCCGTTTGTAGTTCGGGACCCCCAACGGTTCTTTTCAAGTTGCTTTGAAATAAAGTGAGCCTTTCCACAATCAATCAATCAAACTGTTCGTGTACATAGGTAAGGGGGCCTGTCTTGGAGCCTATACTTTAGAAAGCCCAGCTCTAGGCTCCCTTAAGGTAAGGTGGCCATGGGGCCAGGGAACATGCCCACTCACTAGTCACTCATTTTCTTCTACTGCATGCTCCAAGGATCAGGACCCAGAACTATTCTTGTCAAATGGCCCACATTCAGGCCTGTGCAGGCCTCTTTCCTGGTCTGTGGAGTGTGGGTGAAGTTTGGACTCTCAGTCTGGGGTGCCCCTGCCTAAACACAAGGGTCTGCAGGTGGGAAAAGAAAGAGGGAGGGCTATGGGTAGGGCTGAAGCCTCACTCCTCCTGACCCTGCACAATCCAGGGTCCAAGGATGCAGAATTATAACCTGCCTTTGAGGTTGTTATAAAGGTGTATTTGTCAAGACAAGAGGAAAGAACAAACAGTGCCTCCCCGTTTGTTCGCTTGGTTTATAACTCTCAAATATTTAGACACATGGCATGGGAGCCCCCATTCGCGCACTTGCTTTGGACCTCTCGCATGTTAGGGGTGGGCCTGATTGTGGGCCTGGCTTGCTGGTTTGTTTAAGAAGCAAAAGACACTGTACACAGCACGCAGACATGAGCTGTTGCCGTTCGAATCTCTCTCCTCTCCATCATGGCATCTCAGCAGCACCAGCAGTCCGCCCTTTTTTCTTGTGGACACTTGTAGGAATCAGCATCTGGAAGAGGATGCAGAGAGTCTTTCCAGCCCAGGCCCAGGCCCAGGCCCAGCACATCCTGGTGACAAGTGGAAGGAGGCCTCCCCGGGCATGTGCAGCATTTGAAGGAAATCAGAAATGATGCCACTAACAACTGCAGTGAAGCAGCCCTGTTGGGTGGGGAACAGCCTTCTAGATTCTTCTAAGCATCATCTCACCCCAGGAGCCAGGCCCTTTTGTTTTGTTTTAATGTATCTTTATTGTTAAACTGTTACAGATACCCCTCCTGCCCCGCCTTTTTAGCCAGGCTCCTTTGAACAGTGGAAAGAACCCTGGATAGGAAGCAGGAGGTCCAGGTTCCAGACCAGGCTCTGTTACGAATTTGACCTTTGTCAAATCACTTTCCCCGTTGGATGGTTTCCTCATCACTGGCACAAGGAAGTCAAGCTTTGGCATCTTCTGACCCAGGATTCCATGATACTCCCCACCCACTGAATAGAATGCTGGGCGGTGGCAGGAGGCAGGACCAGAAACTGCAAAGTGGGAGGGTCTGGTAGATGCTGAAAGTCTGGGGTAGCGAGAGGTCAAGGCCAGCTGGACAGAGAGAAAGAGTCCGGCTTGCCCTGAGGCTGGGGTGAGAGTTCGCAGGTGAGACACTCGTGAACAAGGCTGAACCCCCATATCCTGGGGGAGAGCCTGCTTGTCCTCTGCCCTGCTTTAAATTCAGTGGGTGGGGTGGGGGTGGGGAGGTGAGGTGGTCCTAGACCAAAAGGCAGGATGAGGAAGTCTAGGGTCTCCAACAGAACTCTGCCCCTTATGGAAGCGAACAGAGATGCCCACTTGCTTCACGAACTCAACAGCGCTCCTAGTGGTTGAGCCAACAGCTGCTGCTAATGAGTTTATTATCATTTCCACCAGCCAGCCAATCTCTGATGACTTAGGCTAGAGATGGGTGTCAGGAGGAGAAATTCTCACAAACAGGGATGAAGTTGAACTTAATCAGTCTATCACTAAGAAAACCTAGACCATAATCATGGGCTTTAGAGGTGGGATCAAGACCAGGCTATCACAGAAGATAACGAGTGCTTGTCATCCATCATCACACAGAGCCCTAGGGGAAGCCGGACTGCGCATGCTCATATTCAGTACCTCTCCAGGAATTTTACCCCAAGTACACAACTCCCTCACTGGAAGCAGAATCTCCCTTTACTTAGCTGCTCTCCTAAAATCAACTCAAAACTACTTCCCCTATAGATGTTAAAACAAATGGGATGCACACTTTTTCTCCCACCCCATTGTGACCAGCGATTGGGGGAGGGGGGGTGGAAGTACAGTTGACTTGAACAACATGGGGGTTAGGGGCGTCAACCCCCCTTGCAGTAAAAAAATCTGAGTATAACTTTTGATCCCCCCAAAACTTAATTACTAATAGCCTGCTGTTGACTAGAAGCCTTACTGATAACACACAGTAGATTGATGCCTATTTTGTATGTTTATGTATTATACACTGTATTTTTACAATAAAGTAAGCCAGAGAAAATAAAACGTTATTAAGGAAATCATAAGGAGAATAAAGTACATTTACAGTATTTATTGGGAAAAATCTGCCTATAGGTAGACCTATGCAGTTTAAAACTATGTTGTCCAAGGGTCAACTGTATTATTATACTACACTGTTCAGGTTTTGGGGAATTTGGGTCTATTACTGGCTCTGTCACTTGTTATCAGGCTGTTTCAGGCAAATATCTAACCCTTTTGAGCCTCAGTTTCCTCATCCATACATTGGGGGTAGCAATATGGGTTGTTGTGAGGATTAGAATTAATGCCTGTGAAATGCCTGAAATAATGTTTGGCATGGAGTAGGCACCTGATAAATGTTTCTTGTTATGTCTTGTGAGTCAACTGAGTCTTTGACTGCACCTGAAATGGGGTGTGCCTGTGCCCCATTCGAGTCTAATGAACAGCGTGAGCAAATATGAAACAATCAAGCTGGCAGGATCTCCAAATACCTAGCTGCCTTATTTATGTCCTTGGAACACGAAGTAGCTCTGTTTGGAATCTGACACCAGGAAAACAGGACGGAGCATGGAGCAGACAAACATACCCCGCGGTTCGGCCACAGGTTTCAGGCACAGACTCAGAGCACTTCCCGGCGGGGGTGCAGCCAGCCACTTCAGCATGGTCGGCTGCCATTCTACTGACTAACATCTTGTGACTATGACTGTTTCTGGTTCACAGAGAGAACTGGCAGCAGACGGGGGGAGAAAAATACTGCAGGCACACAGAGATGGACTTACTTCATGCACTCTGGGAAGAGAGAAACAAGGTACAGATAACAGACTGAACCCGTGGTGAAATCACGTCTGCAGGACCCCCTTTCGGGTTAATGTTTCCTGATCTGATCGGAATGTTTAGCAAGCAGAATCAGCCCTCATTAAAAATGGTTGCTGGGGATGATGCCTTAGGCTTATGAGAAGAAAAGAGAGAATGAGGGAGAAGGAGGAAGGAGGAAGAAAGTGGGAGAGAAGAAGGAGGAGGAGGAGAAGGAGAGGAAGAAAAGAGAAGGGAAGGAAACTGTTCAGAATGGGTGTGGTAGTCTGAATGTGTCCCCCCCAAATCCATATGTTAAAACCCTAACCCCCAAAGGTGATGCTATTAGGAGATGGAGACTTTGGAAAGTGATTAGGTCTTGAGGGTGAAGCCCTTGGGAAAGGAATTAGTGCCCTCATAAAGGGACCCCAGAGAGCTCCCTCTCCTCCTCCACCATGTGAGGAAATGGGGAGAAGGCAGCAGCTATGAACCAGGAAGTGGGCCCTAACCAGAAGCAAAATCTGCTGATGCCTTGACCTTGGACTTCCAACCTCCAGACTGTGAGAAATAAAATTCTGTAGTTTATAAGCCCCTCCAGCCTGTGGAATAAGATGTGTGTATAAGTGAACAAATGAAGAAATTTTGTTAGAGCAGCCCCAATGAACTAGGACAGTGGGACTAAGATGTTCTTCTCCAGTGGCCTGGTGTCCTGGAGCCCGCAGCCTGTGAAGTGAACAGGACACTGTCGGAATGAACTGATAGTCTCAGTCTTCCTCCCGCCCCCTCCCGAAGGCCTTGGTCCATGCAGGCCTGGGTGGTCTAGCTGTTGCAGGAAGGGCCAGGTCAGCCTGGGGCTAAGAGTTCTGCAGCTGGCCCTGGCCAGTATGGCTCTGTGGTTGGAGCGTTGGCCCGAGCACCAAAGGGTCAGGGGTTCAATTCCCAGTCAAGAGCACATACCTGGGTCACAGGTCTGATCCCTGGCCCTGTATGTAGGAGGTAACCAATTGATGTGTCTCTCATACATTGATGTTTTTCTCTCTCTCTCTCTGTCTCTCTCCCTCTCTCTCCCTCCCTCCCTCCCTCCCTTCTACTTTCTCTAAAAAATATCATTGGAGTCCAGCCAGTGTGGTTCAGTGGATTGAGCATTGTCCCATGGACTGAGAGGTCCTGGTTTGATTCCTAGTCAGGGCACATGCCCAGGTATCGGGCTCCATCCCCAGTAGGGGGTGTGCAGGAGGCAGCCGATCAATGTTTTTCTCTCACATTGATGTTTCTATCTCTCCCTTTCTCTCTCTCTAAAAATATCAATAAAAACATATTTTTAAAAAACTGATGGAAAAAAATATCCTTGGATGTAGATTAACAAAACAGCGAGTTCTGCAGCCAAGCCTCCCCTGTGGCAACCCCCAACTCAGGACTCCTCATCTCTTTGTAGGATCCACTCCCTCCTCCTTGGACCTAACCTCAGTTTTCTCAGCCATGGACATTTCCACATCTTTGCAGTCAGGGCTAATGGTGCTGAAGGGGTTGGATTATTTTTGAAGTTTTCCAATTGAGAAGAATGCCTGGTGGCAGTTGGGAGAGAACAGTACCTCAGAGTGTATAAAATCCCTCAACCCCCTCCCCATCTCCAATTGACCCCTCTTACCCTGAAGCCCCGCCGTGCAAACAATGCAGGCCTATGGGACCTCAGAGGCTAAAAGCAATCAGATGGAGGCAAAAGGAAATCAGGCAGAGGCTAAGCTTAAACTACAGTTCAGGTCCAAACAACAGTCCTTCTGAACTATGTTTTTACAAAAGACATCTTACCATGAGAACCATTCGATTTCTAAAATCCATTCACATTCAAACATGCCCACAAAAATATATCCAGTACCTGCAAAATACAAAGTTTGGGCTACATTATTGTCCTTGTGTGATCTGACTTACGTGTTAGAGGAGAGTAGAGAAATGTTTGATAAGTCTGGTCAGATGTACCCATTGGCAGGTCCTAGAATGCAGAGATCCTCAAATCTTTCCTTAAGTGTATTCATTCCATTTTCCTCTCTCCTCCCCCCAATATCTACTCCTCTAACTGGAATTGGTGCCCCTCGTTTATTCTGCCCTGTCACCCGCTCTACCCTGAGGTCACTGATCCCTTGGCTGTCTCTCCTAAGAGATTCCAAGCCCTGTAAGGTCAGGGATGGCATCACACTCCTTCCATTCCTGGAAATGCTCCCAGTGCCCCGCACAGGGCTGGGACCTGGTGGGCACCTGAATCAGTGATGTGTGTATACGTGAACAAATGGAAGAATGAATGAATACACACTCTCATAAACACTCTTATGCCTAGTTTCCTCTGCTAAAGAATGAATGGGAGGAAAACAAGTTGAACCAGGGATCCCAGGAATGTTCTGGATGGGCAGCTGGAGAAGGGGTGGGTAGTTTGAGGACTGGGTCATTTATCTTCTCCCATCCTAGGAAGAAGCTTTATGGGGCTCCCTTAGTTCACCTGAGATGTGATCTGGCCACCACCAGTCCCCCCACAGACTTACAGAAAGACAGGAAGGGATCTCTCTCCGTTAGTAATGGGGCTGTGTGATTACTCCTCTTTTCTAAGGCGCTAAAAAGGGTAGTAGATTACTCACCCCATCTTTTTCAGCAAGGGACAAACTTCTCTACCTCCTTTCTGCAGATGGAGAGGCTGAGGTGAGAGAGAGGTCACTTCCCCAAGTGCCTCCACAGCTGGCTACCAGTCGGGACTTCTCATTCCCCTCCAGCCCTCAGCTTGGGAATGAGGGGCATTAAAATGTTTTCCATTCATTAGCTACCACTGGGGGAAATTCCACAACGTGCCCCACCTTCCCCCGAGCCCGAGCTGAGGTGTTTGCACCTGGATGTCTAGAATGTGTGCGCACCAAGCAGGGGCAGAGCAAGGGAAGATGGGCCTCAGTGTATTTCTGGGCCTTGAACTCATTTCTGTGCAGGGGGGTCCCTCCTGATGGCAGTGAGAATTCAGCCCCTCTGGCTTTAGGCCCTTTATAGGCCAGAAACTCTCCTGTGTGTCCTGTTTGGGAGACTGGGCTAGAGTGTGGGGGCCAGGGCGGGGGCAAGGCCAGCCTGTGGGAAATACACGGGTTAAGAGGGCGGGTGCTGTGAGAGCAAAGCAGCAGCGACCCGCCTCTCGGGAGGCCTGAGAAGGTAGCCTGCTGACTTCGGCCTGGCCCTGCCAGACCCCGGGCTGTCTGCCCGCCACAGAGCCCTGTTCCTGGGGTAGTCGGGGACACAGGTTTTGGTGCTTTTGGTTTTAGTTTTGGTCCCATTTCTTTGCAGATATGGTACATTTGAAAAATAAGAAAAAATTTCAAAAAAGAACAATCATTCATATTCCCACCACCCATAATTAACTATTATTAATATTTCAGCATATTTGCTTCTAGGTTTTTTCCATACTGTATATTGTCTTCAAAAGCATATTAATTGTGAGTACATTTCTTCTTCTTTTAAAAAGGTTAGAATTGTATAGGTAAGGCTAAGGCCCTTTTTACCAGCCCCTGCCACTCACCTCCCCAGAAATAACCATCGCTGTGAGTTTGGAGGGTATTTTCCTTATCTGTGATTTCACTTTTATACACGCGAGTATGTGACGCGTGCGCGCACACACACACAGAGCTTCATTTTGTTTGTTTGCATTTTCCCCTAATGGTATAAGCCTGTATGTATTACTTTCCAATTTGTCTCTTCCTCCCCAGTAGGTGCTTGTTGTTGACACACTCGGATCTGGGCCACTTCAGTGACCCACTCCCTTCCTGATGGACATTTTCATTGTTCCAGCCACAGTGGTATGACGTCATCCTCATCCACCTGTGCTTCTCCAATGTGGGTGGGTTCCTGGAGGTGACACTGTGGGTGACTAGGCCTTTTCCTTTTTGCTAGATACTGACAGATTTCCCTCCCTGCAGTGATGGCACCATTTACACTCCAACCAGTAGGACCCACTGACCCACTAACCAGGCTGAGTGGAGAGGACTTCGTGGCAGGTTTGGGGCCTACTGTCCTCATTCCTGGATCCATCTTATTTTTCTGCTCTTAGTTTCCTCTTTGACTCATTCCCCTCCCCCGTCCCATCTACTTAAAATTTTTTTATTTTAATGTATTGCAGATATAAATCTTTTTAGTTTAACGACAGTACTTTTTGGAAGGCAATCTGTAAATGAAAGTATTTCAGGTAGAGGTGGGAGCTACTCAGGCCTGATCCCAGTGAGTTAAGAGGTCCCAAGGTCTTCTGGGGACTCCTCCACCTCCCTGGGGAGAATTCTCCAGATCCCAGCCCTTGTAGCCACTGTGCTGCCCCTGCCCCAGCCCGTGCCCAGCCCCAGCCCATGCCCAGCCCCAGCCCCAGCCCATACCCATGCCCAGCCCCAGCCCATGCCCAGCCCCAACCCAGCCCCAGCCCCAACCCAGCCCCAGCTCAGCCCATGCCCAGCCCCAGCCCAGCCCCAGTCCCAGCCCAGCCCATGCCCAGCCCCAGCCCCAGCCCCAGCCCCAGCCCCAGCCCCAGTCCCGCCCCAGCCCAGCCCCAGCCCCAGCCCAGCCCCAGTGCCCTGGCCTGTTTCTTCATGCTCTTTGGGCTTGGTCTGTGTTCCACTGAGGACCAATTCGGTCTCAACTTCTGCTACTGCTCTTCATGAGTCCAGGGCCTTCCTGGGCACTGAGCTCTGAAAGAGCTTCCATGGACTCAGCCATGACTCACCAGTGGTGGGCCCCAGCAGGCCAGGGGGGCCCCTCAGGACGTCTGGGGCGGGCCTAGAGTTGCCAAGCTGCAGACGTTGCTGACCCTTCTTTAAATGACTGAGAAAGTCTGATTTGCAGCAGCTCAACCTTCAGGGTTTGAAGCTCCCAGAACATCTGCTCTTAACTGAAACCAGTCATTAGTGGGATTGTGGAATGGAAGTCTTGGAAGAGTTTCCTAAGAGGCCAAGTGTTGGAGAAAAAAGAGGACTGGACTGTGGGTCAGGAGACCTGGCAGCTACTGGTGTTACTGCTCACCAGCTCTCAGCCTTGAGCAAGTCCTTCTCTTAACCCTGTAAAATGGGGATGATATAACCCAGATCAATCATTCAAGTAACTATGACTGGGCACTTTCAATGTGCTAAGAACTGTTTGAGGGGCTGGGGATAGAATGATGGACAAGAAGGATAAGGCCTCTTTTGGGGGCTACCTACATTCTAGTGAGCAAAGACAGGCAATAACAATCAAATAAACCAACCAACAAGGTAACTTTAGCTACTGATAAGTACCATCAAGAAAATAAAATTGGGTCACTCAAGGGAGATTCCTGGGAAGAAGGCCGTGGTTTAGGCCCATGATGCCTTGTACTGGGTGATGGCACCAGGTGTGGATGTTAAGTGAGAAGATTCTAGATCATGTTGGAGGTAGAGCCCATAGGACTTGCTGATGGGGGAAAGGGATCAAGAGGATGGTTACAAGGCATTTTGGATTGAGCACTGGAGTCAATGGTGGTGTTGACTCATGGAATCGGGGAAGAAGTGGGTCTGGAAGGGAAAATTGAGAGATTAGTCTTGGACATGTGAAATCTGAGACCCTCAGTAGACAACCAAGTGGGGACGAGAGGAAGACAGCGGGGCACCTGGTTTTGGAGCGCGGTGCAGAGCTGCAGAGTGGATGCAAAGAGCTCACCATGGTGAAGTGCCACTGGTGGTGCGGGTGCAGGTTTCCAGGGCTCTTCACACATATCCCACCCACCCACCCACTTTCAAATGCCCTCAAACTGCTCCCTCACTCCTCGTGCCTTGAGCACTTCGGTGCTGGCCCCAAACACCCTCTGCTGGTGGCTCTGGGGCTGTTCCCACTTCTCAGCACAAAATCCACACCCATTGCATCCCGGGCCATGGGCCTGGCTCCTGGAAAGCAGCTCCAGATACCTTTCACTGAGGTATCAGTGACACCACGTGTTTTATTCTCTGGTGGGGTATTTCCCTCCTTTTGGGGGTGGGGTATGCACGGGCAAGGGAGCAATGCCTTGAATATTACTGATGGAGATGTTGGGGTGTTTTAGATTGAGGCCTGGCTTTGAGCAGTTAAGAAACCTCTGAGGCCTTGGAGCTCAGTGTGAGGAGCTCCCTGCAGCAGGGGAAGACCCCCTTCCTGAGGAAGCTTTAGAAGACAAAGAGCATGCTGGCTTCTGGAAAAGGGGTGCCCCAGCGACCCCCTTGGCCCCTTTCACCCTTGCATCAGCAAACACTGTGGGAGTCTTCAGTGGTGAAACCTTCTGGGTGTCTGCAGCAGAGACCAGGCTGCTGGGGCCCTCCTGATCTCCTCTTCCTCACATGGGAAGGTCATGCTGGAGGGGTCCCTCTGGGCACCGAGCTGTGCCAGACTGGGCGATGGAGTGATCCAGGTAAAGATACTTCCTCTGCTTTTCTGTGCAGTCATCCTTGGGTTTTGTTTCACTGGGTTGCCGCAAGTGCTTCATTGCATTCCAGAGCTCTCCCAGAGCTATTTTCATCTGTTTGTTGTTCTTTGTTACTTTTGTTGTGGTTGTTTTTGTATGTGGGAGGAACAAGGGTTGGGACCTCCTAGTGTGCTAACTTGCTGAGATCACTTCTCCTTTTTACTTTTCAAGTAGGCCTTCAATGGATCACAATCTACTTTAAATTAACTCTGACTTTGGTGAAAAACAGAAACTTTGCTCCATTTCTCATGCTCCCTCCTCTTTGTAATTACTGCCAAATGTATTATATGTGTTATAAACCTACAGTGTGATGTTATAATTTCTGCTTTGAGCAACCATATGTGTTTTTAAGAAGCTAAGAGAAGAAAAGATAATATACGTTTATGTAATTATGTATAGTTTTATTTACCTACGTGCTTGCCATTCCCACTGCTTTTCATTCCTCTCTGTGAACTTGTTACCATCCGGTATCATTTTCTTTCAGCCAGGACTTCCTTTAATTTTTCCTGTACTCTAAGTCAGAGAGAAACACATTTTCTCTAGTTTTGTTTATCTGGAAAATTATATCAACTCCTTTTTTCAATAAAGGATAGTTTTATTGGATAGTAAATTTTTAGGTGACAGTTCTTTTTCTTTTTTAGCACTTTGACTATGACTCCACCACCATTGTTTCCAATGAGAAGTTAACTATTAATTTTATTATTGCCGTAATATAATGTGTCATTTTTTCTCTTGCTGCTTGCAAGATTATGTCTTTTCTTTGATTTTCAGTATTTGGACCATAATGCTGAGGTGTGGTTCTCTTTAAAAAAAAAAAAGTTTTTATTGATTTTTTTAGAGAGAGAGGAAGGGAGAGAGAGATAGAAACATTGATGTGAGAAACATCGATTGGCTGCCTCCTGCACGCCCCCTACTGGGGAACAGGACCTCTCAGCCCATGGGACGACACTCAATCCACTGAGCCACACCAGCCAGACAGAGGTGTGGTTCTCTTTATGCTTATGTTAGGATAAGTTCATTCAGTTTCTTGACTGTCCTAGTCAGTTTGAGCTGTTATAGCAAAATACCATTAGATTGAGCGGCTTAGAAACAACAGAAATTTATTTCCCACTGTTCTAGAGACTGGGAAGTCCAAGATCAAGGTGCCAGCAGACCTGGTGCCTGGTGAAGACCTGCTTTCTTGATGGCTATCTCTTTGCTATACCCTCACATGGTGAAAGGGAGGCGGGATCTCTCTCAGGCCTGTTTTATAAGAACACATTCTAATTTTTTTCCACATAAATGAAACTGAGAGATTTTTATTTCTATCCAACTTACATGAGGTTCCACTCTCATGACCAAATCATTTCCCCAAGTCTCCACCTCCTAATATCATCACATGGGGCATTACATTTCAACATACGAATTTTGGGAGGACACAAACATTCAGGCCACAGCATTGACTCTTTAAGTCAGTGTTATTCACTGACACTGGAGAATTTTCAACTAGTTTTTATTCAAATAATTTTTCTGTGCCCTTTTCTCTTTCTTCTCCTTTGGGACTCCTATTGCATTTACATTTGAACACTTTACATTGTTTGGCAGGTCTTTAAGGCTCTGTTAGTTTTTCTTACCTCTGTTTGCTCTTTCTTTCAGTTGGATCACTTTTATTGCTGTATCTTCAAATTCACAGTTTCTTTGTTCTGCCATCTCAGATCTGCTGGTAAACCTATCTGGTGAATTTTCTATGTTAGCATTTGTAGTTTTCAAATCTAGAAATTCTATATGATTCTTTTTATAATTTCCGTTTCTCTGTTGAGATTCCCTTTCTGTTGACTCACTGTTAATATAAATTGTTTTAATTCTTTAAGGATATTTTCCGTTTATTCCTTGAACAGAACTGTAATAGCTTGGAGTCAGAATCTATTGATGTTTTTTCTGGTCTCAGTTTTCTGTTTCTTTGTGTGTCTAGTAATTTCCAGTTGAAAAATAGACATTATAGTGACTCAGAATTCTGAGTTATTTTCCCAAAAGTGGTTGGTTGGCTGTTTTACTAACTTACCTGCATTAGAATCGCAAAGATGGTCCCTTCCATAGTGTGTAGCCACTGAGATCACTGTGCAGCTTTTGTTTTTAGTATTTTACTTTGTCTTTCAGTCTGGCTTTCTAAGGGTATCCCTGTTTCTGCATTGTTTAATGGTCAGGCAATTATTTAGACAGAGGTTATGCTCAGATACCTGGAACATATAAACCTTCCACTTTCTGTTGCCCAAACTGTTTGTAGTTGGAGGAACAAATTCAAATCTACAGCATGTCCTCGCGTCTCCCTTGGTGTCCACTTTCTGCTGCGCTCTCAGGCCTCCCTGACTCATGCATGTTTTAGCAATTAGGCGGGGATGTACAGGGAGTTCATTATCTCAGCACTTTCATGGCTGTCTAACTTCTAGGATTTCCCCCATTACCTTTCTGGGTGATCCCCTACCCACTCTGAACAGAAGTTTTAACTGTTAAGAGGTTGAGCCAATAAAGCTGCAGTTTTTCACTTCCTGTCAGAACCAATTCCTTGACCTCTGACTTATAAAGCTGCAGGTTTTCATTTCCCCATCCTAGATCAAATCTGTCACCTCCAGCTGGCAAAGCTGCTGGTCTTCACGAACGGCCCTCAAACCAAGCTGACCATTCCCACAGGGAAAGCTGCGGTTCCCATCACCCGAGCCAAGGGATTGGAGGAGGCACAGAAGCCCTAAGCCGGGAGACCACAGACTCATGACCCTGAGGATGTAGTAACAGTGTTTTTCAAGATTAAAGACTTCTCAATTTGTTGTGTGCCCTGGGTCATCTTCCAGTGTCCTGACATGGTTGGTTTTGACAGCTTTGTCTAGTTTCATCCTTGTTTCCTTCAGAAGGAAATTGCCCGACTTCTCACACCACCATTCCTGAATTGACTCCTGGATTGGCTTAGTTCAGTGTTTCTTCCACTCAAGTATTCTATTGCCCACAGCTTTTGATTTAGATGAGAAATGTGCTGGTACTGGGAGGCTGGTGAAGACACGTGGAAGGAGAGCTGTGAATTTTGCATACGTGACCTCAAATGTACAAAAATAAATGAGGGAGCCAGTGAAGCTGAACCCTGAACTGGGAGTTTCAGAGCCAGGGCCCAGTTTCAGTGCAGCCCCAAGAGCTCTCTCTGAGGTTTTCTAACAAAAGTGTCTAAAAAGGACTCCCCTAGTCTCACCTAACACATCTCAGTGCGTCCCATCTTCTCCCCTGGGCCTTCCTCCCCTCCGCCATTCTCATGGATTCTGACTCTGTGAGAGTGAAAATGGCTGAAATTAACTTTCACTTCTGCTCAGATATCTGAAACCCAAGAGCAAGGTCATTTCCTTGTTCTTTTCTGAACAGCTACAGGAATCATTTCTGGGTATTTTTTTCCGACCCCCGTCTGTTGGAGGTGGACAGAAAGATGAAGTGTTTTTTTTCCGGACCACACAAAGGTGACCTTACCCTGAACCTTCCCTCCCTGCAAATTCTCACATCCCCTCTCATTCTGACCTTAATTAAATAGATGATCCAGAGTCAGAGGAAATCGGATTTTCTCCTTAGGAAGGTAGATTTTCTGCTCCCCCTATATTCTCTATCCTCAGGTCCAAGTATATAAAAGTTTCCCAAAAGTCACTTATTTAGTCCCCACTGATAAAAACATTAGATATAATTAGGCAACATCACTGGATCCTTGTTCAGTAAAAGGTTTGACTTAGGTACCTGCCTCTAAGTGTTTGCAGGATTCTCAGTCACAAATCATGTTCAAAGCCATCCCCTTGGTAACTTCCCCCAATAATCCCCGATGGAATTACTGCCCCGCCTCTGTTCTAATACTGTGCCTTGTGGAGGCATCCATAGCTGCACTTACCATACTCCATTATAATTGACTGCTGGACCCCCTTTCCAGACTCCTTAGGCTGAGTCCTTCAGGGAAGGGCATGCCTATTTATATCTCTACCCTCAGCTCTAAGGTGTGCTTATCACAGAGTAGACATTCACAGAAGTTTGTTGTGCTAATTGAATTAAAGTAACAGGACTGAATAATCTCATCTCAAATCAGTAAGTTTTTTAATTATAAGTTTAAGCAGGCCTATATTCTTTCAACTTGTATTTAATGCTTAGATCCAACTCTCAGGTGTCAGGAGGTGAACATAATACTAAATTAATAGGAGCTGTGATTCACTGAGCACAGCCGGTTCTGGGCACTGTTCTGGGCCCTTTGCTACCCAGGATAGAGGACAAGGAAGTTTTAAAGAGCAGATTTGGGACTTTGATTAGGCATATTTACATCAGCTACCAGTCCTCTGGAGTTAACTGAAGTGTAAATATCATAATAAATACTTGTTATGCAAAAATCTTTCAGGTAAATGAAGCAAAATTTTTCCAAAGAGTCTTAGAACCCAAGAACTCAATGTTGCTATAAACATCTGTCAAAAATGTCTTTTCTACCAGGAACTCAGAGCAAAGTATTGTCTGAGTCCTGAAATCCAAGGGGAAAAAAGCTCTTTAAGAAAACTGAGATTGTGGACTGTGGTCCCGGGCCAAGGGTCGAAGCAGCTCTGTCTGAATTCCATTCCCCACAAGGTTCCCAGACACAATGACAGGAGAGGAGCCCACCTATTGGCTCCCTTTGGTCCATGGATCAGAAAGCAAGTGACCAAAAAAAAAAAAAAAAAGTTAAATTAAATTATAAAAAAAATAAAAGGAAAGAAAGAAAGCGGGTGACCAGTGGCTCACCTGTCTGTCAGGACCAGCAAGTCTCCTGAGGTCATCTCAGCAAGCTTCTTGGTCCTGTCGGTCCCTCAGCTGGTGGAGTCCCAGACAGCACCTCGTCACTCTGGATGTTAATTAAGGTCCTTTCCCCATTGTCTCCATCATTCTCTGCTCCTCTGAGTTTTCATAGCAAAAAAGGTAGCACGTTGAAGAGGCTCTGAGAGCAGAATCAACAACTGGCTATAAAAACGAAACAGCCGGGAAGTAGCATTTTTGAGAGCCAATTCTGTGCCCCTCTCTCACACCCATTCTATCGTTCCTGCTCAGTGTCTCATGGGCCAGCTGTTATCAACACTACTTGGAAAACCAAACCAAACCAGTAAGGCTGAGAGAACTGTGGCCCTGGCTCCTACAGATGGCACCAGGCGGCAGATCCCAAGCTCTTTCTTGTCTTGCAGACAAACGCTGCCAAGCAGAGCAAAATACCTGATCGAGTTAGCTGGAAGGTTTACTAACCCTGCCAGGCTCATGGAGGAAAAACACCACCCATATTGGTAAACCAAAACCCCATGAGAAAACTTTCCGGGGGCACAGGGGCATTGTGACCAATGTGGCCCAGGGCCAGAGAAAGACCAGCTGCTCCTGGTCCTTCCTCATGGGCTGTTCTGGGGCAGTGGCGCCCATTGGACCCGGTGAGCCCATCAAAGCTTTCAAAGTGCTCAGGAGGGGCGGGGCTCCTTGGGGGTGGTTGGTACCGCTCTGACCACAGACCTGAAAGCCTGCCACCTCTGCCCGGTGCTTGCTGTGGGCAGGAAGCCACGAGCTACGTGGACTAACTGAGACCGCTGAGATGGGCTTTTCCTTTAGGATTGCATCAGGTGTTGCTGGTTGTAGTTAGAAGGCCGCTGCACCACAAGGATGCTGGGATTTGAAGAGCTATGGTGAAAAGCAGCTGAGCATTACCAAGGTAAGACTCTGCATCTTCCGCCTTCTGGAGCATCTCATT
This sequence comes from Tadarida brasiliensis, assembly GCA_030848825.1. NCBI lineage: Eukaryota > Metazoa > Chordata > Mammalia > Chiroptera > Molossidae > Tadarida > Tadarida brasiliensis. The sequence continues at coordinate 40,526,310 of CM061259.1, read as the reverse complement.
TCCTTAAACTGAGCGAACAGTGCCCTGAGGCCCGGGGGTGGGAAAGCGGCAGAAACATTGCTATGGATATAATAGACGGAGGGAGAAGACACCAACATGATCTGAGCCACAGCAGTGAATAGACTGTTCTAGTGTGGGTTTGTTTTAATTTTAGAGAGTTTTGTGATTTATAAAAGTTCATCCATTCAGGGTAGACTCTGTTTCTTGGGCTTTTGAAGCTAGAAAAGGCAGTGAATATGCCACAGAGGAAAGACAGACAAGGCTGTGGGCACACATATGCCAGTTGTGGGGGCTCCAAGCAAGTTACTCAGCCTCTCTAACAGAGGGTAATGCTATGTACAGGGCAGAGCTGATGGAGGCTAGCAGTGGTGTATGGGGAGTGTCTGGCTCAAGGTAAATAAATGATTGGTTGTCGTTTTTGTTTTATTTCGTTTGTTTTTGAAAAAGGTTTTGCACTTTTTAGTCACTGGGGGTGGGGTGATGAAATAGGTTTAATGATGACCTTTTTGACTAAGAATTCTCTTTGGCCAACTGCAGAAAGGAAAGAACAGTTGATAACATGCTTTGAGAGGTTTTTTTTTAAGGTCTAGAGTTTAGACAACTTTTCCAGTCCTTTTTCTAACTGGCCACTGCTTTCACCCTCCCTGTCCACATTACCAAGGAACTAAAGAATTGCTGTCATTGTGCTGCCACAGTTAGAAAGGAGAATTCTGCATAATATGTATATGGAGATGCTCCTCTTTCCTTGATAGGAGCTGCACTTGGAGACGGAAGGGGAAAAACAGAAACTCTACAGTGGCGAATCCTGACAGACACCACCTTAGGCAGGTGATCCAGGTTAACGTCTTGGCCTTGCTTGTGTGGCTCACTGGTTGAGCTTCAACTCATGCACCAAGAGGTCTCTGGTTGATTCCTGGTCAGGACACATGCCCAAGTTGTGGGCCAAATCCCCAGTGAGGGACATGCAGGAGGTGGCCAATTGATGTTTTCTCTCATTGATGTTTCTATCTCTCTCTCCCTCTCCTTTCCTCTCTCCCTAAAATCAATAAAGAAAAAAAGGTTAACGTCTTGAGGGATGTCATGTATTATATACCTTCTGCTATGATACTAGGAGAAAATATTTTACCTCTGTGTAGTCTTTCCCCAAATGCATAACCACAGTCTAGTTATGAAAAAATATCAGACAAACCCAAATTGAGGGACACCTACAGACCATTTGACCTTCAAATTTGTCAAGGCCTTGAAAAATGAGGAAAGACAGGGAAATTGTCACATATCAGAGGAGAGTAAGGAGACAGGACAACTAAATCCAGAATTCACCTCCTGGATTGGACTGAATCCTGGAACAACAACAACAAAAAGTCATTAGTGAAAAATAGATGAAATCTAAATAAAATCTAATATTTTATTTATTTATTTTTAATTTATCTTTATTGTTGAATGTATTACAGATGTCCCTCATTTTCCCCCCATTGACCCCTCCTCCCTGCTCTCATCCCCCTCCTGCCTTCCCCACACTATTGTCTGTGTCCATTGATTATGCATATATGCATGTAAGTTCTTTGGTTTATCTCTTCCTGCCCCCCCAACACCCTTCCCTTTGAAGTTGGTCAGTCTAACAACCAATCTGTACTTCTTAATCCCTTCACCTTTTTCACCCATTCCCCCAACCCCCTCCCATCTGGCAATCAACAAAAAGTTCTCTGTATCTATGAGTCTGTTTCTGTTCTCCTTGTTCATTTTGTTTGTAGATTCAATTGTTGATAGATATGCATTTATTGCCATTTATTGTTCATATTTTTTATCTTCTTCAAGAAGACCCTTCAACATTTCATATAATACCGGTTTGGTGGTGATGAACTCCTTTAGCTTTTTCTTGTCTGGGAAACTCTATATGTCCATCAATTCTAGATAGCTTTGCAGGATAATCTTGGTTGTAGGTCCTTGCTTTTCATCACTTTGAATATTTCTTGCCACTCCCTCCTGGCCTGCAAAGTTTCCTTTGAGAAATCAGCCAACAGTCTTATGCGAGCTCCCTTGTAGGTAACTAACTACTTTCCTCTTGCTGCTTTTAAGATTCTCTTTTTGTCTTTAACCTTTTGCATTTTGATTATGATGTGTCTTGGTGTGGGCCTCTTTGGGTTCATCTTCTCTGTGCTTCCTGGACTTGCATACCTGTTTCCTTCACCAAGTTAGTGATGTTTTCTGTCATTATTTTTTCAAATAGGTTTTTGATTTCTTGTTCTCTCTCTTCTCCTTCTGGCACCCCCATGATGCAAATGTTGGTATGCTTGAAGTTGTCCCAGAGGCTCTTTACACTATCCTCATTTTTTTTTTAATTATTTTTTCTTTTTGCTTTACTGATTGGGTGTTTTTTGCTTCCTCATATTCCAAATCAATGGTTTGCTTCTTGGCTTTTCCTACTCTACTGTTGATTCCCTGTAAATTATTCTTTATTTTAGTTAGTGCATCTTTCATTTCTGACTGGTCCTTTTTTATGCTCTTGAGGTCCTCACTAAGTTCCTTGAGCATCCTTATAACCAGTGTCTTGAACTCTGCATCTGTTAGATTGCTTATCTCCATTTTGTGTAGTTCTTTTCCTGGAATTTTGTTCTGTTCTTTCATTTGGGATATGTTTCTTTGTCTCCTCATTTTGGCTGCATCCCCGTGTTTGTTTCTATGTATTAGGTAGAGTTGCTATGTCTCCTAAGCTTCCTAGGGTGGTCTATTGTAGTAGGTGTCTTGTAGGGTCCAGTGGCACAACCTTCCTGATCACGCCACATGGGCCCTCAAGATGCACCCCTCATGTGAACTGTATACTCTTCTGTTGTAATTAAGTCTTGATTGCTATTGGCATGTCAATGGGAGGGATTTACTCAGGCTAATCAGCTGCAAGGATTAGCTATGCCCACTGACCACTGACCTCTGGCTACCTTGGGGGATCAGCATTGCAGGGGCCCAACACACAGAGCAAGACCTACTTCAGCAGGGCTCTGGTACTCACTGAGTCCATTCCTTCAGTGTGTCACTTATGGAAGTGGTTGGGTGGTGGTGCTTCAACGTGGTCTGAGGCTGTCCACTGGGTGTGCTGGCTCTGGGGCAAGGTCAGCCACTGCCTGTGTTCTACCCGGGGCCACCAGGCATGAGCTACAAAGCGATCTGCAGATGGCTGCTTCTTGTGTTGGGCTTGGAGGTGCCCAGGCAAAGCCAAGCTGTGAACCAAGGTTGGCTGCTTCTAGTGCCAGGCCTGGAGCCACTTAGCAAGAGGTATGGGGCTCGCTGAGGCCACATGCTGCTTGAGAGAATTTAGGAAAATCTCAAGCAGGGGTCCAGATAGGCCAATCCTATGGTAAAGCCACTGGAAACAGCTTGGGTGGGTCCGAAAGTTGGGTGGGGCAGGGTCTCAGGGAATCACCAGGTCTGGGCAAACATTGTGGGCCAGATTGCTGGAATCCCATATATGGCACCCATCTGCTGGCCTCATGGGGGAAGGGCTCACCAAAGGAACAACAGCCTCTGCCAGCACGTCCTTCTGGGAGAAAGCTGCCTCTCCAGCCCTGGCCCAGATGCCAAACAACTCAGTTCTTCCTCGTATGTCTCTGGTGCCTTTCAAGCGGCCTCCCCCATGCTAGAGCCTGGAGGGAGGGAGTCTAAGTCCATGCATGGGCCCTTTGAGAGGAACAGCCTGGGGCTCCAGCGCCTCAGCCTCCCTCAGCCTCAGTTCCCACTTGTTTTTACAGCCAGAAGTTATGGGGACTTCTCTTTCTGGCACTGGAATCCTGGGCTGGGGAGCCTGGTGTGGGACGAGGACTCCTCACTCCTCAGGGAGGACCTTCACAGCTGAGGTATCCTCCTGATTTTTATCCTCCACACGTGGGTGTGGGACCAGCCTGTCAGCACCTCCGCCCCTCCTACCAGTCTCTATGTGGTGGCTTCTTCTTTAATTTCGTAATTGTAGGGCTTCCATCCAGCTCGATGTCAGGTGGTTCTGCATGATGGCTGTTCTGTAGTTTAGTTGTAATTTTGAGGTGCTTGTGGGAGGAGGCCATACTGCATTTCCGTGCGTTGCTGTCTTGACCGGAAGTCCTCAACCTAAAGTCTAATATTTTAATTAGTTTCCTTGTACCAATGTGAATGTCTTAGCTCTGGCAAATGTACCATGCTGAAGTAAGATGTTAACATTAGGGGAAGCTGAGTGAAAGGTATATGGGTAGTCTCTACACCTTCTTTGTAATTTTTCCGTAAACTAACAATTATTCTAAATTAAAGAGCCAAAAAAAAGTATACTTATTCTGCCTTAGAGCAGAAGTGGTAAAAATCCAGCCATGCTTGGGAAAAGTAGCATCCATGGCCCAGTGGTCCCTGCTATCTCTTGGAACATTCTGGAACATTCTAGAAGACCTTTCGCATTTTCTACCATTCTCTCCCAACCCCCACATTATCCAGGAAAGCTCTATATTTCCCTCTCTTGATGGTATTTCTCACAAGTCATTTATTTTCTCATTCAGCACCCATTTTTTGAACTCTCACTCTATGTCAGGGGTTTTAAAGCCAAGTGCCGTCTTTTTAGTAGCCCAGCAGAGCTCACTGGGCTGGACCAGGCCTCCAAGTGCATGCCCAGCTGCCCAAACCTGACCCCTCTGCAGTTAGGAAACAGAAGGCCAAGAATGGAGGCAAGTGGGGGCCCAGACCCTGCACAGAAGACTCGCATGGAATCTGCTGTCCTCTGGGCTCAATCATCCCCATGGAGTCTGTGGCCAGCCAAGCAACTGCGAACTGTGCTAGGGAAACACTCCCTTTGAGGGAAGCTGTGGCCTTAGGGACCTGGAGGGGGACTCCAACAGCCAGTTCCTGCTTGAGTGACAACCTGGCCTTGGAAGCCCACTCTGCTGCCCTAGAATCTGCAGCAGCCAGATGAGGCCACCAGGGGCCAGCATCCTTGCCTGAGAGGTTCACATGTGTGGAGAGGTGATGGGTAGACAGAGAAGCTTGACACCCTGTCCCCCCTCCCCTCCCCCCGCCCCGACACAGCAGAGCAGGTGTGCCCTTGTTCAAAGGTGATGTCTCAACCAGATTACGGAAATGCTTCGGAAGCAGGAGAGAAAGAAGAAAGAATTATGAAGCCACAGGAAGACAGCACATAGATGAAAATCACAACACTTAGATGGAGATCAAAACCAGAGTGGTGATTCCCACTGGGCTTAAACTGCCTTTCCTGTCACATACCCTGCTCCCCACATGCCCCCTCCAATAGGCTGTGACTACACGCCTGCTTCTGGAAAGCACCAGCCCTGCTCCTGCTGGCCCCTCTGCCTGTCCTCTCCCCACTTTCTCATCCAGGCAAGTCCCACTTGTCTTCATTCTAGGGACCAGCGCCAATGTCTTCCCTTCTGTCAGCAGTGCCCAAATCCGTCCCTGTGTCCCCAGGAACCTCTAGCACATGCTTAGGGCTATTTGTTTCCAGATCTGATGCCCCTCTGGACCTGAGCTCCCCCAGGATGGGGACCAGGTCCTCTCCCTCTGTTCTCCTTGGGGTCCCAGTACCCAGAACAGTGCCTGGCACAGGTTGGGCACCCTGTGAAATGGTTCTTGAGTGAAAGAAACAAGGACACATTCTTGAATGCAAGTAAAGATGAGGACATGAGGAAGAAAGCTTGAAGGAGGGAAATCATGTAAGATTTAACGATCACTCTTAGCCACAATGAGCTCCAGTGCCTTTGCCACGTGGGGATTTTAACAGGGACCCTGGCAGAAGGAGATGGCTCTGTGGGCCAGAGGAAGGTGCTGGGCCTTGGGCCAGCCAGTTCTACCCTAGGAGCTGGCTCTGTCACTTGCCACCTGTGTGTGGGGGGGTAGCAAATGACCAAGCTTTCTACAAAAAGGGGACAGTTACATCCAGCTCCAAGTACAGACGTGAGAACTAAATTAAACAAGATGATCCTAGCACGCAGCCTGAGACACAGAAGAGGCTCTGCCATGGGCGCTGCTGCCCTATGTGACCTCCCCTCCCCACGGGCCATTGTGTGGTTCATGCTTCTTGGGTGCTTTGTCATCTCTGGCCTCTGCACACCTTGATACCTGGGCTGCTGGGCTGAGGCTAGCCAGGCACCAGAAGTACAATGTTTAAGAAGGTCCTGACTCTCAGTGTTGTTCAAGTGCAGGGAATGTTTGTGTATGTTCATGTGGTGTCTACAAGCATAGGACATGATCTGCAGTTAGTGAATGAAGTCAGGAGTTCTGACCTCCGTGACCATGGACCCTGGTGAGTTTCATGGGTCCTATGAGCTCCCTGAACTTGTATGTGAGCTTCTGTGGACATGCACAGCTTTCTGCAAAGCGCGTTTATGGCTTTCATCAGATTGCCCGAAGGATTCGCCAACCCGAAAATATTTGGAATCACCAAGTCCAATATTTAATAAGGATAATTTAATTTTATCTCTGTGTGTTGTGCATACAACAAAGTGGAAGAACTTGGGCATTGGAGTACAACAGGGAAACCAAGACTGAGAGGGCTAGTAGCAGAGAGGTTGGACCCCCGGCCTTGTGACCAGAGGGCCTGAGTTCAAGGTTCAGTCCTGCCACTGCCTGGCTGTGTGACCTTGGACAAATCACTAAATGTCTCGATGAAATAACAATAGTTTGACCTCACTCTATACCGGCGCCTTACCTACCTCTGGTAGGTTACTTATACCCTCGAGTCTTATTTCTTCATTTGTTGATAACAGCACATCGCAGGGTTATAAGAATTAAACTCCAAAGCCCTAATTCTTAGGTGAGTTGAAATAATATTTGCATCTGGATTCTTTCCAATTCTCCATGTAAGAATTGACCAGAGGAGTCCTTGTAACTTGAAAAGGTACATGTCACATTGTAACGTCTGTGACATTTTTATGCACAATATTTATTTTGAAATCTCAAAAAAAGGAGAGCGTGATTTTGTTATGTTTCTCAAAAGAGGAAATGAGTTTAATAAGACTGAGACACCTGAACCTAGATACGTTGGGTGTTACCCCGGATGGAGCTAGTCAGTCTGAGACATGTGTCTGGATCTCAATGCTTGGGGTATTCAGGGAACGCATTCCAGAGCAGGCACCCTTTCTTGGTGAGGTTGTGCTGTCCTAGGCTCGTGCTGAAGGCTGCTGGGACAGACAAGGTGGAACACGCTCTGTGGCATTGAGGCTGCCACGCCATGGAGACCCCGCCCACCGTTTCACTCCCAAGCACCCTAGAGGAGCCTTGGGGGAATAACTCTCAGACTCCAGACACTGGCAGCCCACAGGGGTGGCTGGAGTCAGAGGAGGGGCCCCAGTGCCCCGCACAGAGGAGACGAAGGCGGTGCCTGGTCCGCCTCTCTCCCTGGGGCTGGCGTTCCTTGACCCGACTCCACACAGAAGAGGCCAGGTCTGACATGCTCTGCATCTCTGCCTGTCTTCCACCCCCGCAAAGGGTGACTGACGCCCCTGCATCTCTGGGAGAAGAAACCCAAGGAGTGTAAGCAGGAGTCTTAGCAAAGGCCAGAGGACGACCTGGAACACTCACATCCAAATGGAGAGCCTGAGCTGTAAGGAAGAGAGATCTCTTTTCCTTCGAGTCGACATGGAGGGACCTGGAGAGCATTATGCTCCGTGAAATAAGCCATCAGAGAAAGACAAGTACCACATGATCTCACTGATTTGTGGAATATAATGAACAAAATAAGCTGATGAACAAAATAGACCCAGAGACACAGAAGTAAGGATCAGACTGACAAATCTTGGGGCGGGGGATGGGGGTGTGGGGGAGATAAACCAAAGAACTTATATGCATATAAGCATAACCAATGGACATAGACAATAATACTGTGTGTACGGGGTGGGGGGGGCACAGGATGAGGAGGAGGGTGTCAGTGGGGGAAAAGGGAGAAACATCTGTAACAAAAATAAGTTAATTAAAAAAATAAAATAAAAAAATGGAGAGCCTGACCTCAGCCCTCATTCGGTTTTCTTGACTGAGGACAATGCTGTGATAGTGTCTGTCCCCTCCTTTCTCAAATGTGTCCCAGATCTCCATTGCTGTAGTTCAGGTCCTCCCTACTACCTCCGCCTCTCTACCTCCGGTCCCTCCCACCGCTATCCATCCATGTGTGGCTGGCAGGGTCTTCCTGAAGCTCTCATGGGGCCCTGTGTCCTCCCCAGGATAAAATATCCTTGATGCCTGAGACCAAAGGCCAGGGCCCTGAGACCAGACAGCCTGGGTCTCCTTTCCCAGCTTCTCTCCTGGTGTCCTCCAGGCAGCTGGGCCCAGAAGCCTGGTCCCTGGGGATCCTGGTGTCCATCACATCTCAGTGCTTTTGCCAAACCCTCCTCTCTGCCTAAAATGCCCATCTCCCTGAGGAGAGCTCCTGTGTATGCTTAAAGGTCCAGTGCTAAAGTCCCACCCCCCTCCAAGCCTTTTTGTAGCTGTTCCACTTCCCTGGCCCGGGCACCCCCAGGCTTGGTGTATGGCTCCTTCTGCTGGGCCCAGAGGGAGCTGGAATTAAAAGAGCTTTGAACTCTGTGCCAGGTGGACACGGCTCTCCACCCTAGCTCCACATTCACACCCGGTGGCATCGCCAGCTCCCAGTCACATATCCGGAGAGTAGAGTGCCTTCCTGAGCTCACACAGATAATCCATGACCAATAGTCAGACCTCGCCCCTGACCTCTGTCTGCCTGTCCACACCATGGGGTGTCTGTCTCTAAGGCAGCTGTGAATCCGCCTTGAAGTTCCCCTTGCAAACCCAAGGGGAAAACAGTGCAGTGCTGAATTTGTCTCCTTCCTTCATTTTTTTTCACCTTCCCAAGGTCACACATGTTCTTGGGGACACTCAGGAATATGTATTTGGTTCATTTGTCATTTCAAAAACATATGTGCCATTTTCAAGAACAATGACGCTCAGGAGAAACTTTGAAACTGTTGCCAACGACACCAGCTTCCTAGACGGTAGGAGAGTGAGTTGAGCAAGTTTATTATGAAGGTGTTCCTACCTCTGGAAGAACATCTGGCAGGCTCAGGGAAGTCGTGACAGAGAGCAGATCCATGAGGAGTGGGTACGAATCTCAGTCCACAAACAGAACATCTGGTCTGAACGTCTCAGTTTCTGCTGGGTAGTGGAAAATCACCCCAGTGAGCTCAGAGTGCTCCCCTTTCTCCAGGGTTGGGTCCATGGGGGGCTCATGGGGCTCAGGACTTTGGGGGTGACCCATTCGGTCTTCATTATCAATCCGCACATGCTGCTGCAAGGATGTCTCATTGCAGCTTCTGCCCTGGGTCAGGCCTTCTCTCAGGACTTCTGGGCCACATCATGGGTGCAGAAACCACGGTGCCACTCTGGGCCACTCTGAGACCCCTGTGCCCATCTGCCCAGACTGACTCATAGCATTTCTCTTAGTTGGTCCACGTTGTCTGGTCTAATCCGAGAAAGGTCTCTTGTCTCTACCTTCTGTTTCCCTGTGGCGATGGCTTGAATGTGGGTGAGGAGCAAAATAATAAACTGATAAAAGTAAGAACATCCATTCATATCTTAAAAGCCATGGGTCTGCTCTCCCTGAGGACAGAGGCAGTGTGGCAGCAACACTGGCTCCGTGGCCTTGATCATCTTTCCCACAGAGAGTACGAATGGGAACGATATTTACTAACGGTGTTGACAAGTCAGGGAGCTGTGTGAGCGCCTGCGGAACAGGAGGAGGGGAGCCGGCAGCCAGCTAGTGCGAGTCAGGGGAGGAACGGACGTGGGGATTTTGAAAGACGGAAGCAGAATGTCCCACCTTCCTGCCTGTGGCAGACTCTGCCCTGGGAATGATCCTAGATCTAGTGGGCTGGGCCTGGACCGCCAGCAGGATGTCGAGGTGCTGGTGGGCGCCCATGGATCCTGCCGGACACAGGGACCTGTCACTGTGCCTGAAGAGGGCAGGTGTGGCTGCTATGATTGGAAGTGAGACGCCACCCACGTCCCTGCTGCTGAGAGCTGTCAGAGGAAGGGAAGTCAATGCTCTAAAGCAGTGGTTCTCAACCTTCCTAATGCCCGACCCTTTAATACAGTTCCTCATGTTGCATTATATGTGGGCGTATCTGCATGTGGGCGGACCCGCCTGGAGACGGACAGAGGAGCGGTGTCTCGGTTCCTAAGACCATTGGAAATATGTGTTTTCCGATGGTCTTAGGCGACCCCTGTGAAAGGGTCGTTCAACCCCCAAAGGGGTCGCGACCCACAGGTTGACAATCGCTGCTCTAAAGGAACTTTAAAGGTACAGGAGCTGCCTGGCCGGTTTGGCTCAGCGGTTAGAGTGTGGGCCCATGGACCGGAGAGACCCAGGTTCAGTTCCCGCTAAGGGCACGTACCTCGGTTGCAATTTGTCCTCGCCCGGTTGGGGTCATGTGGGTGGCAGCCAGTTGGGGTGTCTCTCTCACATCGATGTTTTTCTCTCTGTCTTCCTCTGTCTCTCCCTCCCATTGTACCTGAAGATAAATGCAAAAATGTCCTCGGAGGATAAAATGAAAATAAAGGTGCAGGAGCCTGGTGACCCTGGTGACCCCGGTGGAGTTAAAACGTCAGTTAAAACGTCCAGGGCTCGTCCAGCTCAGGAGGCCGGCAAGTGTAGAATTTAGGAGTGGCCAATCAGAAAATTCCAGTGGGCGGACCTGAGGGTTTGGGGGATACAGGGTCCATGTGGAGATACAGCTGAGAGGGTGCCAAAGATCAAGCTGGCCTGGGGGTGCAGATAGCTATAGCAAGACAGGACAGTCCTCAAGTTAGGACGGGAGCAGGAGCCTGGAACCGGGAGGGGGGAGAAACCAGGAGCACTGGGAATAGAGTGCCCATGAGTGCCAGGGCGTGCCAAGCTAGTTTCATCCCCAAGACTGCGATTCTACAGCTGGGCCCTGGCCTTGCCGTCTTGGCTAGGTGACTTCCTCTCTCTGGTTCCAATGTTGCCAAACAAGGGTGGAGACTAAATGGCCTCTGGGCATTCCTTCCATCAACCCTTTGATGGGTCTACTTGCCATGTAAGGCATGCTGGTCAAATCTGGGATGACTGCCAGTACTTGAGTGCCAAGAAATGTGCCAGGTGCCTTGTGCACACGCATTCACGTGATCCCCACAACAGCCCTGTGAGGTTGCCAGGAACCACCCAGAGCTCAGAGGCAGACTCCAGTCTGTGACTCCAAAACCAGTGCCCTGAGCCCTGCATTCGTCGGTCTACTAATCCATCCCTGTGTGCGGAGCACTGGTCAGTGCACTGCAGACAGGCAAGGGAAGCTTGTCACACACACCGCAGTGAGCGCTACACGCATGCTGTGAAATCGTCCCTGGCTTGCAGACACAGGTACAGAGACTGTGCAGAAACAGAAAGCCAGGGACGGAGGAGCGCAAGATGTATTCACACAACATCTGGGAAACCTCTGTCCAAGGAAGCTTCTATTCCTCCAGGGGGCACCTGGCACAATCTTGCCTGAAGAAACAGCCCTCCAGAGAAGGCCCGTCTCGTCCTGGGCTGGGTCACTACGTGCCCACTTCCCTTACCCTGTCTTGGTGGGCATCATCCTTGTGTGCCCACTAGCTCAGGCCTCCTTGCTGTTGCTTTTCATTTCTCCATTGTGCCCACATCTGTCCACCCTTTGGCGTCAGTCCTCTCCTGAACTCTCCCTGCCTCGTGGTCTCCTTGCCCTGGAACTGTGGTCGGTCATTATTTCCTGCAACTCTCACTAGGCCCAGCAGGTGCAGAAACGACAGTCGCTGTGAAGTCAGACATGTCCACCCATTCTTCCCACCCCAATCGGCCTGTGACAGGGCTGTCACTCATGTTTGCCACGCTGTTTGGGGCCGTCAGACGAGGAGCTGCAGAAGGAGGGGTTTCACAGGAACCAGGGCAGCCCTGCATCAGCTGAGCACTTTGAGAAGGAAATGTCACGTATGCAGGATATGGGCTGACTCCTGACTTACTGTGCATGTCCCCCAGCTGCAGGTGCCAGGGCCCAGATGTGAGGGAGGCGGTTAGGCTTGGCCTGAGGGGAGTGAGCCAGGCCTTGAGGTCAGAGCTGCCCTGCAGCCGGTGCCGCTTTTACTTAGGAGGCTCCGTACTAATGACCAGTGCGCTGGCCGTGAACCTCAGGAAGGTCAAGTGGCCTCCTGATGGATGGAGCTGCTGCCCCTCCTGTAGGTTACACTGCAGGCAGCTTTTCAGTGATTTTCTCTGGGTGGCTATTGTGAGAGCAGCCAACCTCCCAGCACCCAAAGGGACCCCGTGGGGCTCCCGTGTCTGTTTCCAGCATCAGCAAATAGCAGCCAGGCCCCAGGCTTGTCGTGGCAGGGACTCTAAGGCCGTCCCACCAGGACTGTAGCCCTGGATAAGTCATTTGCTTCTGACTCTGTGCACAGCCTACTTTCAGGTGGTGTGAATCTGAGACTCCAAGGTTGCAGAGATTTAGACCTGAAGTTCCTCGTGCTGTTTGCAAGAACCGGTCTCCCCATCAGCCCAGACTCGGATGCCGAGGACCTAAACCGTGCAGGGTCTATTGGGAACCTGGGCGGGTGCTGGGAACTACGGAGGGGCGCTCACTGCAGGTTTGGGGTCTGAGCTTGTCTGGGTCTGCGGAGCTCTGGCCGGTCTCAGGCCCAGCTGCCTTCTCCGCCTGCTCACGAGGGAAGCAAAGACCCGGGCCGCTGACAGGCAGGAGCTTGGCCGCAGCCATTTGGAAGAACCGGCTGACTCAGAGCAGCTTTATCATTGACTTCCTTACTTTAAAACTGTAAAAATTATATAATACCAAAAAAGCTTTTGCAAACAGATAGAAGCCATCAACAATTCCACCAACCTCACATTTTTACCCAAGAGCTGCTTGTCTTGGATCACATGGTACATTTTTTCATCGCTGGAATCATGAAAGATTTATGACTTCAGATTCCACTTTTTTTTTTCCTTCCTTTGTTTTTCTTTCATCACAACAGAGACATCTCTGCCATGGCTACATGTCTTCACAATGATCACTTTTGAGGCTGCAATAATATTTTATTGTATTAACTCTATTCCACCATTTCAGCTAGACATTTAGTCACTTCCCCTTTTTTAAACACTCGAGAGGACTGTGATTAAAAACAAAATAACATGTAGCTTTCTAAGGCGTTCTGATCATCACTGGCAGCTGAAGCCTATTCTTTCCTAATCCCTTCGCGGAACGACAATGGTGTAGGAAGACGAAATGCCCGTTTTGGGGGGCAGGGAGAGTGGGGTGGACTTTGAATTGCATGGTGATAGTGGCCTGAGTTTTTCATCTTCTCTCATCCAGTTTCCTTGTTGTCAGCAACTATGTTTGCTGGCCAGGATTACTGGTGTGGTCTTTGGCCAGAGAACACACTTTCCTCTCTGTGAAATGAAGTGACTCATAAGGAAACAAAACCCAAGGGTTTGGCCTCATTTGTCCCATAGCTTAAACCAAAGTTCTTAATCAGAGGTCCACAAATCGTTGTGGGCAGGAAGGGGTCCTGCAACTGTGCACAAAGTTTGACATGTGTGTGCATACGTGTATTTTCTGGGAAGAGTGTCTGTAGTCTTTCCAGACTCTCAAAGCAGGCTGCGGCCCCAAAAATGCTTTGAAAAACAACTGCTCTCTCTCTCTGTCTCTCTCTGTCTCCCTATCTCTCTCTCTCCTGCCTACCTCCCCTTTTGGGAGTCTGGGGTTAAAATGAAAGACTCCTAAAGATATATAATACAGATCTCCAGTCATGCGTTGGGAACACATCATCCCCCGTTTAAGGATGAGGAAACTGAGGCTCAGGAGTACTTCTAACTAAAGGAGATGTTTTGGCATTTTTTTAAAGCCTTGAATTCAAGGGCTGACACAGAAATATTTGTGATTGGTTCACCATTCTTTCCTGCTACAAGCATTAACCATAGGAGGTGAATTGTTTATCAAACTGAAATGTTATCACTCAAGGCTTAAGGAGACAAAGTAACATTGAAATTCAAGGGACCAAACCAACAGTTCAACCCAACGGGTGGGAGACATCAGCCCACAATTTCCTAAACACCATTGGGCATTTTTAAACACATGTTTTTTTTTTTTTTTTTTTTTTTTTTTTTTTTTTTTTTTTTTTTTTTTTTTTTTTTTTTTATTTTTTTTTTTTTTTATTAATTTATTTTTGTTACAGATGTTTCTCCTTTTTTCCCCATTGACACCCTCCTCCCCATCCCCCACCCCATCCCCAGCTTTGTTGTCCAGGTCCATCAGTTATGCATACATGCGTATAAGTTCTGTGGTTTATCTCTTCCCTCCCCCCCCACCCCCTCTTCTGAGGGTTGTCAGTCTGTACTCTACTTTCACATCTCTGGGTCTACCCTGTTCCCCAGACTGTTATGTTTATTATATTCCACAAATGAGTGAGATCATGTGATATTTTTCTTTCTCTGCTTGGTTTGTTTCGCTTAGGATAATACTCTCGAGGTCCCTCCATGTCGTCTCAAAGGATAAGAGATCTTTCTTTCTTACAGCTGCATAGTACTCCATTGTGTATATGTACCACAGCTTTTTTATCCATTCATCCACTGATGGGCACTTGGGCTGTTTCCAGATCTTAGCTATTGTGAATAGTGCTGCTATGAACATGGGAGTACATATATTCTTTCTGATTGGTGTTTCAGGTTTCTTAGGGTATATTCCTAGAAGTGGGATCACTGGGTCAAATGGCAGTTCAATTTTTAATTTTTTGAGGTAACACCATAGTGTTTTCCACAGTGGCTGCACCAGTCTGCATTCCCACCAGCAGTGTACTAGAGTCCCCTTTTCTCCACACCCTCGCCAACACTTGTTGTTTGACGATTTGTTGATGGCGGCCATTCTGACAGGTGTGAGGTGATACCTCATTGTTGTTTTAATTTGCATCTCTCTGATGATTAGTGATGTTGAGCATTTCTTCATATGTCTCTTAGCCATTTGTATGTCCTGTTTGGAGAGGTGTCTATTTAGTTCCTCTGCCCATTTTTTAATTGGGTTCTTTGTCTTCCTTTTGTTGAGTTGTATGAGCACTCTATATATTTTGGAGATTAACCCCTTATCTGATGTATCATTGGCAATTATGCTCTCCCATACAGTGGGTTCTCTTTCCGTTTTGATGGTTGTTTCTTTTGCTGTGCAGAAGCTTTTGAGTTTGATGTAGTCCCATGTGTTCATTTTTTCCTTTATTTCTGTTGCCTTAGGTGATGTATCAGTGAAGATTCTGCTGCGTATGATGTCTGAAATTTTGTTGCCTACATTTTCTTCTAGGATTTTTATGGATTCACGAGTCACATTTAAGTCTTTTACCCATTTTGAGTTTATTCTTGTGTATGGTGTAAGTTGATCGTCTAGTTTCATTTTTTTGCATGTAGCTGTCCAATTTTCCCAACACCATTTATTAAAGAGGCTGTCTTTGCTCCACTGTATGCTCTTGCCACCTTTGTCAAATATTAGTTGAGCATAATATCTTGGGTCAATTTCTGGATTCTCTGTTCTGTTCCACTGGTCTATATGCCTGTTCTTATGCCAATACCAGGCTGTTTTGATTATAGTAGCTCTGTAGTATAATCTGATATCTGGTATTGTGATCCCACCTACTTTGTCCTTCTTTTTCAAGATTGCTGTGGCTATTCGGGGTCTTTTTTGGTTCCATATGAACTTTTGGAGTATTTGTTCTAGTTCTGTGAAATATGTCGCTGGTATTTTGATTGGGATTGCATTGAATCTATAGATTGCTTTGGGTAATATGGACATTTTAATGATGTTAATTCTTCCAATCCATGAACAAGGTATGTGCTTCCACTTTTTTATATCTTCCTCTATTTCTTTTTTCAATGTCCTGTAGTTTTCTGCAAATAGATCCTTTACTTCTTTGGTTAAATTTATTCCTAGGTATCTTAATTTTTTTGCCGCGATGGTAAATGGGATTGTTTTTTTAGTTTCTCTTTCTGTGAGTTCATCATTGGTGTATAAGAATGCCGTCGATTTCTTGACGTTTATTTTGTATCCTGCTACTTTGCCAAATTCATTTATTAGGTCTAGTAGATTTTTGATGGAGTCTTTAGGGTTTTCTATGTATAATATCATGTCATCTGCGAATAATGACAGTTTCACTTCCTCCTTTCCAATTTGGATACCTTTTATTTTTTCTTCACGTCTGATTGCTGTGGCTAAGACTTCCAGTACTATGTTAAATAAGAGTGGTGAAAGTGGGCATCCCTGTCTTGTTCCTGTTCTTAAGGGAAATGTTTTTAGTTTTTGCCCATTGATTATGATGTTGGCTGTAGGTCTTTCATATATGGCCTTTATAATGTTGAGATATGATCCCTCTATTCCCAAATTGCTGAGTGTTTTTATCAGAAATGGGTGTTGAATTTTGTCGAATGCTTTTTCAGCGTCTATTGATATGATCATGTGGTTTTTATCTTTCATTTTGTTTATGTGGTGTATCACATTTATTGATTTGCGAATATTGAACCAGCCTTGCATCCCTGGGATGAATCCCACTTGGTCATGGTGAATAATTTTTTTGATGTATTGCTGGATCCGATTTGCTAGTATTTTGTTCAGGATTTTGGCATCTATGTTCATCAGGGATATTGGCCTGTAGTTTTCTTTCTTTGTAGTGTCTTTTTCTGGTTTTGGAATTAGAATTATGCTGGCCTCATAAAATGAGTTTGGAAGTCTTCCTTCTTCTTGAATTTTTAGAAACAGTTTGAGAAGAATGGGTGTTAGTTCTTCTTTGAATGTTCGGTAAAACTCCCCTGTAAAGCCGTCTGGGCCTGGACTTTTGTTTGCTGGGAGAGTCTTGATTACATCTTCAATTTCCTTGGTTGCTATTGGTCTGTTCAAGTTTTCTATCTCTTCCCGGTCCAGTTTTGGGAGACTATATGTTTCTAGAAATGTGTCCATTTCGCTTAGATTGTCGAATTTGTTGCCATATAAATGTTCATAGTATTCATTAACGATCCTTTGTATTTCTGTGGTGTCAGTTGTTACTTCTCCTCTTTCATTTCTGATTTTGTGTATTTGGGTTCTCTCTCTTTGTTTCTTAGTGAGTCTAGCTAAGGGTCCATCAATCTTGTTTATCTTTTCAAAAAACCAGCTCTTTGTTTCATTGATCCTTTGAATTGTTTTTTTGGTCTCCATGTCGTTTATTTCTGCTCTGATCTTTACTATTTCCTTCCTTCTACTTGCTCTGGGGTTTTCCTTTTGTTTGCTTTCTAGTTCTTTAAGTTGTGAGGTTAGATAGTCTATTAGAAATTTTTCTTGTTTCTTGAGGTAGGCCTGTAGTGCTATGAACTTCCCTCTCAGAACTGCTTTCGCTGCATCCCACAGATTTTGTGTTGTTGTGTGTTCATTTTCATTCGTTTCCAGAAAGTTTTTAATTTCTTCCTTGATCTCCTTGGTAACCCATTCATTGTTTAATAACATGCTATTTAGCCTCCATGTATTCAAATGTCTTTGCATGTTCTTGTTGCAATTGATTTCTAGTTTCATGCCATTGTGATCTGAGAAGATGCTTGATATGATTTCAATCTTCTTGAATTTGTAGAGACTTCGTTTGTGTCCTAACATGTGGTCTATCTTTGAGAATGTCCCATGTGCACTTGAGAAGAAAGTGAATTCTGTAGTTTTGGGGTGTAATTCTCTGTAAATATCTATTAAATCCATTTGGTCTAGTGCTTCATTTAGAGTCTGTGTTTCCTTGTTAATTTTTTGTCTAGAGGATCTATCCAGTGATGTCAGCGGGGTGTTGAAGTCCCCTGCTATGATTGTATTGCTGTCGATTTCTCCTTTGAAGTTTTCCAGAAGATTTTTAATGTATTTTGGTCCTCCTGTATTGGGTGCATATATGTTTACCAAGGTTATCTCTTCCTGTTGGATAGATCCTTTCAATATTATGTAGTGGCCTTCTTTGTCTCTAGTTATGGCCTTCATTTTAAAATCTATTTTATCAGATATGAGTATTGCTACCCCAGCTTTTTTTTCCTTTCTGTTTGCTTGGAAGATTTTTTTCCATCCCTTCACTTTCAGCCTATGTGAGTCTTTTGTTGTGAGGTGGGTCTCTTGTAAGCAACATATATATGGGTCATGCTTTCTTATCCAATCTGCTACTCTGTGTCTTTTGATCGGGGCGTTCAGTCCATTTACATTTAAGGTGATTACCGATATGTACTTACTTATTGCCATTTTTGTTTAGTGTGTTTCTATTTTCCTTTCTATTTCTTCTACTAATTACAGCAGTCCTTTTAACATTTCTTGCAGTGCTGGTTTGGTGCTAATGTATTCCCTTAGCCTTTTTTTGTCTGGGAAGCTCTTTATTTGACCTTCTATTTTGAATGATAGCCTTGCTGGGTAGAGTAGTCTTGGGTTCAGATCCTTGTTTTTCATGACCTTGATTATTTCATGCCATTCCCTTCTGGCCTGTAGTGTTTCTATGGAGAAGTCAGCTGATAACCTTATGGGGGATCCTTTGTAGGTAACCTGTTGCTTAGCTCTTGCTGCCTTGAGGATTCTCTCTTTGTCTTTAATTTTTGGCATTTTAATTACTATGTGTCTTGGTGTGGGCCTGTTTGGGTTCTTCTTACTTGGGACTCTCTGTGCTTCTTGAACTTGAAAGCCTTCTTCCTTCACCAAATTAGGGAAATTTTCTGTCACTATTTCTTCAAATATATTCTCTAACCCTTTCTCATTTTCTTCTTCTTCGGCGACTCCTATGATGCGAATATTATTACGTTTCCAGTTGTCCCACAGTTCTCTTAAGCTGTCTTCCTGTTTTTTCATTGTTTTTTCCTTTTGGTTTTCTGATTGGTTGATTTTTTCTACCCTGTCTTCTAATTCACTGATCCGGTCCTCAGCTTCCTCTACTCTGCTGTTTAGTCCTTCCAATGTGTTCTTCATTTCTGCTATGTCATTCTTCATTTCTTCTTGCTGCTGCTTCATTTCTTCTTGCTGCTTCTTCATTTCCAATTGATTTATTTTCAATATTTCTATGTCTTTGCTCATGGTGTTGATGTCCTTACATATGCTGTTGAGCTTCCTCAAGATCATGGCTCTGAATTCTAGCTCTGTTAACTTGCTTAACTCCATTTCATTTATCTCATCTTCATTGGAGGTCTCTTGTTCTTTCGTTTGGTATCTGTTTCGTTGTTTTACCATTTTGGCTAGCTCAGTGGTTTTTGGAGCCTGCCAAATTTTCCCTGTGGATGTTGGTGTTCTGCTGTTTGTGGCTCCCTGTACTGGGTTTGGATGAGCGTGAGAGGACCCACGTTATACGCCACTGTCGAGTCTTACTTTTCTGGGTAGAGTTGCAAGCCCAGAAAAGGTTCAGTTAGCCTCTAGCTTTTTGCCTAGAGGCTATTAGTCCTGGTTACTTAAAGAGCCTTGGGTTCTCAGTTGAATGAAAACCTCCCTCAGGTGTTCAGCGTGAGAGGATTTCCCGAGGGTGGGGCAGATGCTGGTAGTTAATGAGCCTTGATTTGCATTTCAATGGCCCAACTGGGTGTGGCTGAATCTCCGAGGGAGGGGCTGCCGCCTCTCCCCAGAGCCCTGGGATGGAGTAAGTCGACCAGGCCACAGTCCCGCGTGGCTGAAACTCAGCAAAAGCTCTGAGCGCCCTCCAAATCCCGAGTGTCCCCACACAGTTCCAGTCCAGTCCGCCCTCCCTCCGCCGGAGTCCGAGGTGAGTGGCTGTGGCTGTTTTAGCGCTCTGTCCCGGCTCTGCGCTGTGGAGCCGGCTCGGGCTTCAACCCCGAGGGCGGAGCGCTGCTCACGGCTAAGGCCGCTGCTGTCTGTGGGCTCCCAGCCCCCCTCTCGCGCCTCCGCAATCCTACCAGGATCAAGTTAGTGTCCCTGGTTGTATGGTCCTCGCGAGCTGCTTTTCCGTTGCTTTTTCCCGACGATTTGACTTTATTTTAGTTGTATTTCCAGTTTGGTCCTGGGAGATGATCTGTGTAGCTTCCATTCACTCCGCCGCCATTTTGGAATCCACATGTTTTTATTAACAACAAACTCTTTGGCACCAGTAAGTGACTTTGGCTATCTAAATGTGTTCGGTTTCCTTCTCTCTTACTAATCCTCTCCTAAATCTTCTTAAACTCCAGTGCGCATACCTGGAGGCAGAGAAAATGGGGCTTAATTTAATTTCATGTCTCCTTGTTTCTTCTGGGAATCTCTGCTAAATTAACCACTTATTACTACTGAAAATTGGCAGCCTTTAAAGGGGAAAGACTTTCTGAACTATGGGAAATAAACCTTCAATAAAAGAGTAAATTTTAATTTCATCTTGGGCATCTTAGATGTAATACTTTAAACATTAGATCATTGTGCCTTGTTGGGCCCAAAGTTTTGACTAACGATCAATAATCAGGGTATAGAATAACTCTGGCCTTGGTATAAATGACATCTTTCTACCATCGTCTTGGTAAATTAATCTGTTTACCATTTATGGCAGTGGGTTATTGAGTTGGATAAGTAGGCATTTGTTTATGTTTTCCCTGATTAATTGGTTGATTCATTTATTCATTCATTCAAAGGAAGAGAAAGATTTACTGCATATCCAAAGTTTCAGATGCTGAGATGGGCCCTGAAAATACCAAGATGAAAAAACAAGTAGCCCCTTCCCTTGAGGCAGTCTCATTTAGAAGGCGGATTTTAAACAAAAGGCCCAGTATACTGTGGCTGGTGTTATAAGAAGTGCTGTGGGCCAGCCCTTGTTTCTTGATGGTTTGGGGTTACTACCATAATAATTACTGTGCCAGCCATAATAATAACTGACATTTATTGAGTGCTTACTGTGCGGTAAGGTACCCTTCTACGTACTTCATATGTATCATCTTATTCCATAAAAAATCTTTCAGAAACTTCCTTTCGTTTGGTGTTTGTGCCTTTGCCTCATCTAATAGATAAGTCCAGACTATTCACTTTCAAGGTTTTGGGGGCAATATAACATGGTAGTCTTTCTAAAAAAAATTATTTTTTCAAGAAAGGCTGAAGCAAGTTTCTCTCCCCAAAAAAGTGGTGTTTTTGTTTTGTTTTGTTTTGCTGTAGATAGAATATTTATTTTAATGCTTTATCACAATTTACCTGCTCCCTCACCTCCATGCCCCCCGCCTGGATTAGCCTCTGGTGTCGAACCCCAGCAGAACGTGCTTGAGTCCCAGAGCATGTCCACACGCTGGGCCTGGCTGAGACTGCTGATGACACTGTGTGGTTGGCTCAGGAACCAGGACCCTCACATTGTAAACTGTGTGCCCCTGGGTTGGGAGGTGGAGATGGTGAAGGCCGGGGAACGAGGCTGAGGGTGGCAGAAACGAACACTGGTGATTCGTGGACCATGAAGAAGGCAGAGAAGGTGTTGAGAGGGGAAGAGAAACCAGAGCATCGCTCCTAATAGGATCTCCGTGTCACTGCCTCCAGCTCCTTTGGGTAATGAGAACACAGGGGCGGACCATGTCCATGACTCATACCCATGTCCCATCCTCATTCTCTGCAGCCCTGAGCAGAGCTCAGGTCACCACCTAGACCCTGCTGTTCCTCTGTGCCCCCATCAATCTACAGGGGAATCACGGGAGGGCTGGGGGCCACTTGGAGCTCCTCCATCCAAAGCCCACATCTTACAGATGAGGAGACAGAAGCAATGAGATGAAGTGACTCACCCAAGATTCTGTCATGAATAATCCATTGATGCCCTCAGACATCATACACAATGCTCAAGTGCCCGCTGAACAGCCAGAAAGAGGTAGATGAGCTCAGAACAGGTTGGGAGCATTTATTAAATTCCACATCACTTAAACCTGGTGCGCGGGCAGACCAGGCATCCCGCGTTGTATACAAAGGGTCTGTATGGAGAGACTGTGGGTACAGAGCAGCCCAACACCCGGCCCAGCTGGATTTCAGAGGTTACCCTAACTTGGAGAAGTCTGTGCCTTGGAGAGTGTTTCACTCACTGGCCTGTCTTTTGTGAGGAACATATTTGGATTTTTTTTTCTTCTTTTTTTCTGTCTGTGTCTTTTTGGGGATATTTTTTATAGGTCACGGTGGCTGTGGTATTTTATTATATTGGACCCAATAAAACCTGTAATAAATATCCAAAAGAATTGAAAGCAGGGTCTCAGAGAGATATTTGGACACCGATTTTCGTAGTGGCATTGTTCGTCACAGCCATGGTTGAATGGATACATAATGGATAAACAAATATTTGCATATACCTACAGTGGAATATTATTCAGCCTTAAAAGAGGAAGGACATTTGAACACACGCCACACATGGATGAACCTTGAGGACATTATGCTAATTGAAATAGGCCAGACACGAAAGGATAAATTCTGAATATTTTCACTTATGTGAAGTGTCTATAATAGTCACATTCATAGAGACAGAAAGTAGAATGGTGGTTGCCAGGGGGTGGCGGAGTGGAAAATGAGTTTTTCTTTCATGGACACCGAGTTTCAATTCTGCAAGCCGAAAAAGTTCTGGAGATGGGTTGCACGCCAGTGTGAAGATACTTCACATTACTGAGCTGCACACTTAAAAATGAAGATGGCAAATTTTATGTTAAGTGTATTTTACCACAATGTAAATTTAAGAAAGCAATAATAGGAGATGTTTAAGGGCGTTTGTCGCTTGAGGTAGGGTAAGGAATGTTCAGTGAACCTCTGTTTCACGGTGTGTGTGCATATGAGCACCTCGGTCTGTTCTACCTGGTGGTGTACAGTGTATTTCTTGCTCATGGTCGTCATAAAAAGAAAGAAAAAAAAGAATTTTGGCAGATGCCGCTGTAGACGAGCAGAGAGCAGCTCAGGAGGGCAGCTGCTGTTGTTTCATTGCTGTTCCTTCCCAAGGGACCTTCTTCCTGAGCTACTTGGGAACCACTTGTCACTGGAGAGAAAGAGAATCTAGGAGGCCGTGCACATTCTCTGTCTTCTCCCATGTCACACTCAACTGTGGAAGGGGGGAGGAAGGCAGGAGAGAGGAGGGAGGGAGGAGGAGGCAGAAGGAATGAAGGAAGGAAGCAGGTGGAAATAAAATGGAGGTGGTCTAGATTTCTCAGCCTTGCAGATTTTAGATAAACCCTCTGTAATCTCAGGAAGCTAAGAGCCTCCTTGGAAGTCTTCCCAGGGCTTGAGCAGCGGTTTGGAAATCTACAGCTTGTCCTGTTGAAGAAACAGGGAGAAGCACCCCTTGCTGCTGGGCCATCAGGAGTGCAAGCTGGGTGTCCTGCTGGCAGAGATGAGGCTGGGGACTGCCCTGAGGCTGTGCCCAAGGGCAGACATTCTCTCTCTGGCATTTGTGGCGGGGAACCTAGTGCAGGTGAAAGCGTGGGGATCAATGGAGCAGCTACCATTAGCACCCGGTTTATAACTTTTAGAAAGCACTGCACAGAAGATGCTGAGCTCCTCACAGCGCCTCCCAGATAGAGTGAGCTCAGCTAAGAAGAGGCAGAGCACTGACTAAGTGCATTCATTGTGATTTACAATCCCTACTCTTCCTGCCTCCTGGGAAAATTGATACCAATAGTTCTGGACCGTGTGGGACGATGGACTTCAACGAGGGCCGGTTTTCATCCTGACACATCATTTATTAACCCCAAAGCTCAGTACCCTCCTCTCCCAAACCTCACAGGGCTGTTGCAAGGACCAAGGATGACACATTCAATGGCCACTATAGATATTTATTAGGGTGGATGCCACATTAGAAGAGGAGCCATCCACTAATTCATTCAAAAATATCTTTGTGCTTTTAATACAGGCACTGGGGTTTCAGCCATGAACAAAACAAGGCCTGTCCTCGTGGGGCTCACCTAGCAGTGGGAGAAGACAGCTACTGAACAAACCAGTAATTCTGCAGTGTCAGGTGGGGATCAGGACGCTGGAGTAAAATAAATCAGAGTGAAGTGCCTGGGATGGGCAGGTCTGTGTTAGTTTGAAAGGTCAGGAAGGGTCCCTCTGCTAATCAGGTGACATTTGAGCAGAGGCCTGAAGGAGGTGAGGGAGCTGGCAACATCCGAGGAAGAGCACGTGCAAATGCCCTGAGGTGAGAGTGTGTTTGCTTATTTAAGGCTCAGTAAGGAAGCCAGTGTGCTAGGGGCAGAGTGGGCAAGAGGGAGAGTGGTAGGAGATGAGAGAGGAGAGAAGGGTGCAGATCAATTCTAAGGACTTGGATTGTGTCTGTGTGTGTGTGTGTTAAAATACACACAACATAAAAGTCACCATTTTAAGTGCACAGTTCAGTGGCATCCAGTACATCCACGTGGTTGTGCAGCCACCACCACCATCCACTTCCAAGGCTTGTTCTGTCTTTCCTAACTGAAACTTTGTACTCCCACCCTCAATTTGAATGTTGAAGTCCTAAGCCCTAACACCTCAGCAGGAGAGAGTGTTTGAAAATAGAGTCTTTCAAGAAGTCATCAAGTTCAACTGAGGTCATTATTTTATAATTCAATCTGACTGTGCTCTTATAAGGAGAGGAGATTGAGGCACAGACAGACACAGAGGAAAGACCATGTGAAGACACTGGAGGAAGATGGCCATCTATAAGCCAAAGAGAATAGCCTCAGAAAAAAACAACCCTTCCAATACCTTAATCTCAGACTTCTAGCCTCTAGAACTGTGAGAAAATAAATTTTTGTTGTTTAAACCACTCAGTGTGGGGTGCTTTGTTATGGCAGCCAGAGTAAGTAAACACGCCATTAAACACTCCCTCCCTGTTCTCCCTCCTCCAGCCCCTGGACCATTCTAGGTCCCGCATACGAATGATCATACAGCACTGTCCTTTTATGCCCAAATGCTTTCACTGTGCATAAGCCTTCAAGGGTCACCCATGTTGCAGCATGTGTCAGAATGTCCTTCCTTTGTAAGGCTGAATGCTACTTGATTGCATGGATATACCACATTTGGTTTACCCATTCATCCCTGGATGGACGTGGGTTGCTTCCCCCTTTGGGGTGTGGGGACCAGTGCTGCTCTGAACGTGGGTGTACAGGTATCTGTTCAAGTCTCTGCACAGAAGTGGAGCTGCTGGATGACAGGGCAGTTCCGATTGATTTTTCTGAGGACCTGCCATACAGGACTTTGGATTTTTCACTGAGTGGGATAGGGCCATTGGAGGGTTCTGGGTGGAGAAGTTTCATGGTCTGACCGACATTTCCCAGGACCTCAACTCGCTGCCTTGCTGGAAGTGGGCTGGCGGGAGGGCAGACACAGGAGCAGAGAGACAGTGGGCGAGCTACTGCAGGGATCTCCACTTTGACTGGAACAGCAGCAGTGGAGGTGGGGAGGTGGCCCAGCTCCGGATGTATGTTGAAGGTAGAGCTGGCAGATTTCATGACGGTTTGCTTGCGAGATGCAGGAGAAAAAGTGTGAGCAGCTAGAAGATGGAGTTGCCCTTTGCAGAGACGGGGAGAGCCTTGAGACTGGCAGGTTTGAGAGCAGACCAGGGGCTTGTTCTGGCCACTGAAGTCTGAGAATAAGACTCGGATTCACTAAGAATCCGAGTGGCAATATTAATGGTGAGATCAGCTTCTTTCTCCGGCTCTTTCCCCATGCGAGTGTCCAGGGCCTGCCAGCCTGGAAGCACATCTAGACCTTTCGGACCTTTCTGACACTTCTAGGCTCCCGAGAGCCTCCGCTGCTGCAGCTCATGCCTTATCCCCTGTGCCTCTCCTCTTCTCAGTCCATTCGAGAGAGAACTCCTGGGCGTGTGGGAGTGAAAAAAAGCGGCCACCAATGAAGAAAGCATTTAAGTTCAACAATATAATTATGTTCATTCCAACAGTATAATTTAAAACTGGACTATTCTGTTAGTACATAGAAGTAACGCTGTTAATTTGGGCAACAATAGCTTCTCCCAGCAGGGACTTAGAACGAATAAATCACTGGTAGCTAACAGCATAAGCTCACCCCAATAATAAAACACTTATTAAACAAGTTGTGAGCCCAATACAGTCATGTATTTAAGGAAAGATTGATGAATTTCAAAGGAACGTGTCAGGGCGGGAGATAGGGTCCAGCTCCTGCAGACCTCGCTCCTTCCCCAGCTGGGCCAGCTGCTGTGCTGCGGTCCGAGCTCTTGGCCCCCTTCCACGGTGGGGTCCTGCTCCCCAGGGCCCCGACAACAGGACCCTGAGTCCAGGGCCCCTCTCAAAGCTGACGGTGACTTCTGGGGAGCCAGAGAAGTACATTTTCCTCACCGCAGCAGCAGCAGCAGCACCCAGTAGTAATGACTGCTCCAGGAGTGATCATTAAAAGGATGTGGGAGCAAGGCGTCCTCGGGTGGCTGGCCGTCAGTGAGTGCCACGGATGCCAGAGTCAGATCTCCCTTTACAGAAAGGGACTCTGAGGCTGGGAGAGGGTGAGGGGATGTGCGGGTCCACAGCCTGGTTGAATCGGGTCTAGAATCCAGTTCTCCTAGTTTGGGGGCGCTGGCAGCCTCCCAACCGTCACGGAGCAGTCCTTTGGCCTCACACAGGCATTGGGAGCCCTTTATCCTAAACAAGGTGCAGACTTGCAAATTCGGGCTTCAGCTAAGGCTGTAGATGGCGGGTGCTCCTGGCAGAGCTTGGCTTCTGAGATCAAGCCCCCACTCTCAGGTGTGTTTATCCAGCACACTCAGTTTGTTAAACTTGACCTGTCCACAGTAGGGGGTGGGGTGCAGCGGAAGGTTAAATTCCTCAGGAGGATTGAGGGGCAGCTCTTTCCCCTGCACAGACAGCCCAGCCCCCCAGCTGAAGGTCATTGTCACCTTGTCGTTGGCATCTCACCATTTCCATGCACTGCGCCCATTTCCACTGACAACACCCTCATCCCACTACCTCTCACCCTGCCTCCTGCTGTGATCCCCTGCCTAGTGACCCTGCTTCCGGGCTCGCACCCCACAGTCTTCTCCACACAGCAGCCTCAGTGATCTTTTTAAAAGGTAAGTCAGCCCTGCTTAAAACCATCTGATGGTTTAACATGGCATTTTGAAAGAAAGCCCAGCTTCCTTTTCTGTCCCTCTCTTTGTCCGTGCCTCCTCCCGCCTCCCTGCCCTCTCTGCTCCAAGCACACTGACTCCCCCTCCTGCTCCAAGAATGTGCCAAGTGCACCTCCTCAGGGCCTCCCCTCCTGCTGTTCCCCTTGCCCTTCCAGACCTTTGCCTGCTTGTCATTCAGACCCTAGTTTAGAAATCTCACCGCCTGGGGGAAGTCTTTCCTCCTCACCTGAGTAACCCAGAGCCTCTGTGGCAATTCTCACACCATCCTCTATTTTCTTCCCAGTACTGACCTCTTTTGGAAATAACTGGCCATTTACTTTGCATTTTTGTTCTCTGGCTTCCCTTTCACTCACTGCCGTGTTAATGAGTTTGGGGCTCCATAGCTGGAACCTGGTGTACTTTCCCACCGTCTGTCCAGCACTCACCCCACAGCCTGGCCAGGTCACGCTCAAAGGTACCTGCCAGGGAGAGACTGAGTTACTCCTGGGGAGGGATGAGCCTGCTGGGACTGGCCTGGGGGCTTGAGGGCCACAACGCTGCAGGGGGGCTCCCACACAGCTGCTGGCAGCCCGCCTTGTCACAGCCCTTCTGGAAAGCAATGTGACAGTTAGGATCAGGAATCCTGAAATAGTTCCGTGGTATTGGTCCAAAGCGATTCTCTGAGAGCCTAAACAAAGGGGGAAATCTGAAATGTAGGCAGCAATTGATACAGAAATACTAGATAAAGCTGTGTGTGAATGTGTATATACACACACATATAGTAGGACAAAGAAATTTTAAGTGTGTTTATTATAAGTTGCAATGGTGGAAAAAGGCCTATGATGTACTATTAAATGATAAGAAGAACGCAAAAATGTATGTGCAGCAATAATAGCGAATATGCATTTATAGGCTGTTTGTACCGGGGACCATGCCAAGGGCTTTCCTTATTCTTCCTAATTCTTTCAACAGCCCCGTGAGGCAGTTACTAGTATTTTACTGACTAGGAAAATGAGACTTCAAGAGATCAAGGAAACTGACAAATGTGATGTTGTTTATCAATTATAAACTCAGGGTTGAAGTCCATTTTAAAGACTCCATTTTAAACCATGCTTTGTACTGATTTCAGCTTTGTAAAAATTTTTAACTGTTCGTATCTTCCCCCCCTCCCCACTAAAAAAAGATAAGAAGAAATACACCAAAATATTAACAGAGGTTGCCTCTGGGTATTGGGATTATGGGAAATTTTCTTCTTTATAACTTCCTATATTTTAATTATTTTCTATAATGAGCACATTATTTTCATACAAAGCTTTGAGTTTTATTGAAAAATAAGTTGTCACACACAAAACTTCAGATGAGTAAATGGGTAAATAAAATGAGGTATATTTACTTCATGGAATAGAATAAAACAAAAACTAGAAGAACTAGGGATCCATGTGGCAAAGTGAACAAATCTCAAAAACACAATTTCAGGTAAAAAAAAAAAAAGAAAAGCCAGCTGCAAAAGGTTACATGCATCAGGAAGCCGTTTTTGCAAAACATACAAAGCAAGAATGTATATTGCTTGTGGCTGCTTACACATGTCATAAATGCTCAAAGTCATACATGGTAATAGCACCCACTAACTTCAAGACAGTGATTACTTTTGGAGGCAAAGAGAGGAGAAAATAATGCTCAAGCTCTAGCTATATCTGTGACATAAAAAGAGAGAGGAAGGAAGAAAAAGAGAACTGCCTAAGGGTAACAAAATATTAGCATCTATTTGATAGTAGTGCTGTTACATTAGTTTGTGTCTTTTGTACATATAAGATATTTATAATTAACAGTTTTTTAAAAAAACCTTAAACTAGTTTAATATTCCTATGAACTTGGGGTGGGGAAGAAATTTCTAAGTGTGAACATCAAAGACAAAGATTGTGAGAAAGATTAATAAACAGGTGAGATAACAATGATAACCTCTGTGCACAATGAATGCCATAAACAACATTAAAAAGCAAAAGATAAATTGAGAAAAATACGTATAATATATACGGCAAATTAATGTATAAATTAAATACATAAATCATATAAAGAGGTCCTATATGTCATTAATATAACGTACAAATAAGCAGGGGACATGGACAACTAATTTATCACATGACAAACACAAGTGGTTGATAAATACATAATAAATATTAATAGCAAATGAAAGTAAAACTATGTTATTTATCACCTTTCATTTAGCAGACTAACAAAGATTTCTTTAAAACTTGATAAAAACCATTGACGAAGAACCAGGGAAATGGGCTTGGTTCATCACTGTGAGAATGTAAATCAGTATTACCTTTGTGGAAAACAACTTAGCATCACAGATCAAGATCCTTAAAAATGTGCATCTTCTTTCACTTAATAACTCCACTTATAGAAAAATAGTTTTAAAAATATTGGAGCCCTGGCTGGGTAGCTCAGTTGGTTAGAGCACCGTCCCAATACGCCAAAGTTGTGGGTTTGATCCCCAGTCAGGGTACATACAAGAATCAACCAATGAATGCATAAATAAGTGGAACGACAAATTGATGTTTCTCTCTCTCTCAAAAAATAAAATCAATTAAAAAAAATATATATATATATATATATATGAGCAACAAATAAATATATATTTTATAAGGATTTTCATTACAGGTTTCTTTAGAATAGTCAAAGGTTGAAAATAACTTATTTGACCAATAGCAGTTAAATAAATTAATGTTAAGTCTTTGCAATGACATGTAGTTAATAATATTTCTTCCCAAATTGTACTTCCTTAAATACAGTTTACACTGTACTATTTACCAAAATAACTACATCATAATCTGTGTAAACAGTGTGGCCCCATTTTTATAAACGTGAACGTGCACTTTTGTTTGTTTGTTTTGTTAAAACTCATCCAAGGTTATTTTTTCATTGATTTTTAGATAGAGTGGAAGGGAGGGAGAGAGAGAGAGAGAGAGAGAAACATCGATGTGAGAAGGGCACATCGACTGGTTGCCTACCACACGACCCCAACCAGAGCCAAAGATTGAACCTACAACCCAGGTATGTGCCCTTGACCAGGAATCGGACCTGTGACCCTTCAGTCCGTGTGCCAACATTCTAACCGACCGCTAAGCCAAACCGGCCAGAGCATGGACATGCATATACTAAAAACTCTGGAAATTCATCACCCAAGTGTTCATAGTCGCTCTCCATATGTGGTGATTTTTATTTTTTTCTTCACATTGACCTGGATTTTCTGATTTTCAACATGCGTGTATTACTTGCTTAACAAAAAATAGGTTAAAAAGTAAAAAATAACTTTTTAAATAAATTAACTTAGTAAGTATAAAAAAGTGATCATTGTGATGAGAGGAAGCGCAGGGAAATCCATACTCATGTACTGCTGTGTGAAATTCCTGGAGATGATTTACAAAATGTATCAGAACACTTAAGCATGGTCTGCTCTTGGGCCTACTAATTGCACTTCTAGGATTTTTCAACTCAACCAAGATTGATGGGGGGGCGTGAACAAGGATAAAACACACGAGCAAAGGACTTTTTTAAAAAAATCCTCACCCGAGGATATGCTTTTCACTGATTTGACAGAGAGAGAGAGAGAGAGAGAGAAACATCGACGTGAGAGAAAAACATCAATCTATCGCCTACTGCATGTCACTCTGACTGGGGATCGAATCTACAACCTAAGCAGGTGCTCTGACCAGGAATTGAACCCTCAAC
The DNA here is from genome assembly GCA_030848825.1 of Tadarida brasiliensis. NCBI lineage: Eukaryota > Metazoa > Chordata > Mammalia > Chiroptera > Molossidae > Tadarida > Tadarida brasiliensis. Next base: position 40,495,614 of record CM061259.1, on the reverse strand, counting down.
ATTTTTGGTGTACGGGACAATACTCCAACCAACTGGGCCAGCCGGCCAGGGAAGTAAAGGATATCTTTGCTGCATTATTTTTGATACTAAAAAAGAAGAAAATGGAAACAACTTGGGTGTGTAACCAAAGCAATGGGTAAAATAAGTTGGGTACAACCTTCCAATAACGCGACCCGCAGCCTTGCATTCAATGCTACAGGCAAAACAGGTGACAGGCAAAGATGGCCAAGATACGCTCTTCTAAAGCAGGTCACAAAACAGGATGTAGATAATGATCCCTGTTTTGCTTTTTTAAAAATGGCAATGCAAAGTTACATACCATAGTGTTCCCTGTGGTTATGTCTGGATGATGGGGCTGTCGGTAACTTTTATCTTCCTCTCTACTTTCTGAATTTCCTGCAACAAAAGCAAATTACATGTGTCAAGAGGAAAGTATATTTAATGTGATTCATTAAGAAGAGGCTGAGTCCTCCAAGCCTGACCATGTAAAGGAAAGCGTCTGGTGACTTCATTCATCCTTTCTAATGTTGCTCAGGAGCACACGTCCCATAATTGCGGGGGAAGTAGGGGGATTGCCTATTTTCTTTTATTTAACTTCACATTTTAAAATGGCATTTTAAGGGTATTATGTATTCAAGCATATTGCTTTGTGTTTAATCCAAACTGCACAGAGGTATGCGAAGCAAAAATATAAAGTCCCCCATCCTTTTGCTTGTGAATTTCACTCTCCAGAAGCGTCTCTGTTAGCAGTTTCATTCACATCAAGGACTTTCAGACATTTCTTTTCATTTGCAAGTATATTTATACACTCCCTTTTTTTCCCTTTTCCGCAACCAGAATCATATTATTCAAAGCATTTTGCAATTTACTCTTACTTAGTGATAACGTATTCTGGACATTTTTCTTTGTCAGTTAGATTTCTTTTATTCTTTTACTAATTTACAGGGTGGGGCAAAAGTAGGTTTACATTTGTTAGTACAGAAAACACAGAGATTATTCTTGTATTATTTATTAATTATTGTATTATTTTCTAAATGAACAACTGTAAACCTACTTTTGCCCCACCCTGTATTTATCTACTCATTCATTTACTGAGTTAGAGTTTATTATTATATTAGTTATCCATGAATATAATTTCTTAAAATGTGGACAGCCCCAAAGGGTCCCAACTAAAAAACAAAAGTTTGCCTCCCTTAACACCACCTCAGAAATAAACAATGGTAACGGTTGTTGTTTTTTTTTTCAAAATCTCCTTTTTGTTACCTTTAGAATCTCAAAGAATACTAACACTTTTATTTTAAATATATCTCTGGGATAATTATATTGTTTTCCCCTCTGAAAGATGTAGAATGCACTTTTTTACCTTCCTTCCACCCTCTCCTCTCTATCCCCTACATTGTTATCGATTATTTTTTATCCTTTTAGTGATTGACTTTATGATATAAAATAATATAGTTAAATCTTTATATCTTAGTTTATTAATTTCAGGCAGTATTATTGACACTCCACACACACATTCCTTTCAACTTCACATACTACTTTTTTAATGTTTTTATTGATTTTGTAGAGAAGAAGGGAGAGAGATAGAAACATCAATGCGAGAGAGGTACATCGATCGGCTGCCTCCTGCACACCCCCAACTGGGGATCAAGCCCGCAACCCAGGCATATGCCCCTACCGGGAATTGAACCAGGACCTCTCAGTCCATGGGACGACACTCAATCCACTGAGCCACACCGGCTGGGCCACATACTACTTTTTTGTTCTATTATTATTTTTACATATAATGCATTTGTTATATGCTCCTAACAATTATATTCTGCTCTGTGCCTATATTAATTTTACTATACTTCACACTCAAAATTGCAAAGTCTCTTAAGTTTTATGCATAAAGACAACTTAAGTGGTTGATCGAAAAGGTTGTATTATTTCATCCTAAGTTCAATTGGGGAAAATGTGTTTAGTTTCTACTTACTCAAAAACAGCAAAATAGGGGAAGACTGACATGAAAGAACCCCTTTCCCTTCTTTAGTATACATAGTTCAAACCTTTTTTTGTTGTTGTTACATTTAAACTATATCCGTATACATCAGTCTATTTTGGACTCTTCAGCTGGCATTAAAGATAGAAACAAAACCATTAATTTTTTTGTATGTGGTTGTCCAGTTGTTCCACCACCTCCTGTTGAAGAGACTATACTTTCTCCATTGAATTGCCGTTGCTCTTTGTCAAAGATCAGTTGACTATATCTGTGTGGGTCTATTTCTGGGCTCTCTGTTCTGTTGCATTGTTCTATTTGTCTATTCTTTTACCAGTGCCACAATTTCTTGATTACTCTAGCTTTATAACAAGTCTCAAAGTCGGGTAGTATCAGTTCTCTGACTTTGCTCTTCTCCTTCAATTTTGTATTTACTATTCTGGGTTTTTGGCCTCTCTAAACAAACTTTTTCATCAGTTTCTCAATATCCACAAAGTAACTTGCTGGGATTTTGATTGGGATTGCAATGACTCTTGATCAAATTGGCAAGAACTGACATCTTAACAATGTTAGGTCTTCCTATACATGTATATAGAATATTCTTCCATTTATTTGGGTCTTCTTTGATTTCTTTCATCAGAGTTTTATAGTTTTCCTCATATAAATCTTGCACATATTGTGTTAGATTTATGCCTTGGTATTTAATTTGCTTGGTGCTCATGTCAATGGTGTTGTATTTTTAATTTCAAATTCCAATTGTTTATTGCTGGTATATAAGAAAGCAATTGACTTTTATATATTAACCTTATATCCTATAACCTTTCTATAATCACATATTAGTTACAGGAGGGATTTTTTGTTGATTCTCTGGGATTTTCCAAATAGACAATTATGTCACCTGTGAATAAAGATAGTTTTATTTCCTCCTTCCAAATCTGTATATGTTTTATTTCCATTTCTTGTCTTATTGCATTAGCTCAGACTTCTAGTATGATATTGAATAAGAGTGGTGAAAGTGGATATCTTTGTCTGTCAGATATTATATATTTTAGTCTTTCAGTGCTATTTTCTAGGATATATTTTGACTTCATATTTCAGATCATTAATCTGAACTTCAGCCATATCCTTCTTACTATTTTTAATTACATTTTTAATTTGCAAGAACTCATTTTTCTGATTATTCTTCTTTCACATTAATTTTAAATTTATATAATCTATAAAATCTCTGAGGATACTAAATAGAGGTTTTTCTTAAAAGCTATTTTCTATGCTCTGTCTCTGCTTCCTCTTAAATTAGTCAATGTGTTTATTTTGAATCTTCTCTTTAATATTGATCGTTTTCTCCTGATTTACTTCATTGACTGTTTATATTTATGGACAAAGGATTACATTGTTCTGAAATGATCGTTGATATAGGTTTTCTCTGAAGTTGTGTAGAACTATGTCCCCTGAAGTCCCCTTTCTTAAATGGAATGATAGGCTGTGTATTTTGTGTAAGATGGGTGGGCTCATCTGAAGATGTAAGAAAGACTCAAGAAGGCAACAAGCCTTCTTAAAAAGTGAGACAAGGTATGTAATGCTAATTGTCATGCCTGACACCAATAATCATGTTAGTTGCTATTATTCTCTGTGGTGGTCATGATGGTGGTTATATCCAGATTTGTGAACTTACTATCTACTGATATGTCTATGTCTTTTTCAAACCAAAAAAAAAAAAAAATTACTACTTGTATGAAGCACTCACTATATGCCAGTCTCTTGTGTATACTATCTTTATTCCTTATAATAATTGTGCAAGGTAAACATATTATTTCCATTATGCAGATGAAAAACAGAGGCTTTCAGTACTACATCATAATATCTTTGTCCAACAGCTAGTGGGCATCAAAGTCAAGATTCAACACATTTCTTTGAGTTCCCAAAGACAAGAAGTATTCTCTCTGTCACACCCACTGTTATCCCTCACACACTACTATTGAGTCAGGCCTTTCTGCTGAAGTGCTTCCCAGGGTGATTTCTTAAGCCTAAATTGCATGCTTATTTTAATTCAACTTGTTAGTTTCAGACACTCATTCCTGAGGGGTTTTCTTTTTGGTAAAGGTCTGGCTCTATTACTTATTTCCCTCATTTTATATCTTCTGAAATTCTAATGAGCAAGATTTTAATGTCTGCATTAAAAAATGCTAATAAAATATTGACTAGGAGAGGCTGAAGATAGAACCTTGAAGCATGCCACCACAGACCTTTCTCAATGTGAGATCAATCTATTGTTTATTTAGCACCACTGAGTGAGTGACTCCCTCAGACAAGTTTGCCTGGCCCTGGAAAAACAAGGCTGGCCCAGAATGAGAATTACAACAGTGATTATAAATAAATGGAGACTTGAAACTCTCCATCACCCTGATTCTGTTCTAAAGTCTTACCATAATCCACTTTTACTTACTTATCACTTATACATAATTTTCTAATCAGTTTCACATTCTTCTCAGATATCATCACACGTGTTTTATTCTTTATTATCTCGCACACTTTTGAAATGGAGTAGAATCAGCCAGATTTCGGAGTCAGATAGAACTGATTTTCAAATATCGGTTTGTGACTCACTGTGTGGTCTCGAGCAAGCCTTAAACCTCACTAAGCCTCAGTTTCTTCATCTGTAAAATGAGAAGCAACATGTTTGCTGTTGGGACTAGATATACACTACATGAAAAGCACAGGGCATAGTCTGGCCTGGGCGGAAGGGTGCTAGACACTGCGCTCGTCATCATTAGTATTCCTGTTCTCGTGTGACACACAGATCCTACAGCAAGAATTTTATTGGTCAATTTCCAACCTCTGTGTCTCTAGCTGGTCCTCTGTGCCTCTAGATCCACTCCGTAGTCACAATTAAGGCAAAAATGTCAGGGACCTGAGACCTCTTTGTTTCTTTCTTTTTTCTGTCTTTAACCTTTTCCAATTCATGTTTGGAAACATAAAATAGAGCCAGCTTTTTTCAGTCCATGTGTCCCCCCGAAACCGAGTGGAGGTGCTTCCCCTCTGTTCACAAATCTGGGCTGTGCTGAATAACCGTTGGAGGGCAGCTCAAAAGGATTGAAGGTGGAGATAGGGCCTTTTTAAAGAAATTCAGGTCGTGAATGATGTGTATCTGGGAGGATCCCTGGAGCCTCGGTGGGAGAGAGCTCTGAAGTCAGAGAACTGACTTAAATCCCTGCTCCGTGCTTCCGTTCCGTTACCTCTGTCTGTGTCTCCTGTCTGAGGATAAGGATGAAGATGAGGATTTTATTTCGCTCATAGGGTCCTTTTGAGGCTCCTAAGTTACCCTTTGTGAAAATACTTTATGAACTGGCAGGTATCAGAGAGATGCTACCTTTGTTAACATAGAAAGGGACGATGTTTCCCCCATGTCAAGAAAAAAAAACTATGCAGAAATATATTAATGTGTAAGGAATATTTGTATGGAGGACAAAAAAAATGCATTTTATTTAAAGACAGGAGGATCACTGGCAGGGAAACTACAAGCATTCTTTATGAGGGACTCATGAGAAGAAATACCCAAGGTCAGCAGGGCTGTCTTTTAATCCTTTTTTACACGTCGTATTCCAGAAGCGCGGCCAAATATAAGAAAGGGTTTTGTAAAGAGAGGTTGGCGGACCTGTCTCCATCAGCATCTGTAGGGGGCACTGGTAAAAATTGCGGATCCTGGGGCCCTGCCCTGCACCTGCCACGGCTGGGCCCCAGGAGTTTGCAAACTCTGGTTGGTTATAACACAAACTGAGCTCTGCGAACGTTTGTGCTGAGGAGTCAGAACTGAGTCCATTAGGAAGTAGTGAATTCATGATGTAATATTCTGTTTAGTTTTTTAAAATGAAAATGACGCAAGAAATTTTTAGAAACTGCAAAATAGGTTGAAGTCCGTGGTCCCATCAATACAAAACAGAACAGTAGTTGTATTTCTATTTTGGCATATCAGCAGTATGTTTTAATGATCACTATGGTGGGGTTGTTGTTTTTTTTAATATAAATGAGCACGATGTCTCCAATTAAAAGAATTTTATTCGCAGGCTAGTCATTATCACAAGAATTTACATATCAACACAGCGCCCTTTCCCCGCGCTGGAGCCTAAGGATTCGAGCTTCTCCGTGTCAGCAGGATCAAGAGTGGGTGACTCAGTAACGTGCGTCTGTATTTTACTCAACACAGCTTCACAAAAGTGCTGTCTTCCTTCCAAGTTTCTCGTTGCACCCTCAAAATTCTCACCACCGAAAAAGTCTTTTCTACCAACATTACCATTGTGGGGAGTGAATTTCCACTGTGGAAATATTTTCACTTGACAAGATTGAAATAGCCCCCCGTGTGTTTCCTCCACTGTGCCTAAGTCGGCAGCCACGTGGACCAAGGGCATACACGCGTCACAGGTCCTCACTGCCAGCTTGCCCCTGCCAGGGACCACACGTGCACAGAGGCCCTGACAGTCTCAGCTGGGAGTTACAGCTCTGTATCAGGTCCTACGCTAGTTCTGGACAAATATTCTACTAGTATGTAAAAGTATCGCACAAGGTATTAACTGTGGATTTTAAAAACGAATAATTCTACTTTATAATCAACAATCCAGCTGATGGAAAAGCTCTGTTTTCTGAGCAAGTTTCCTGTTTCCATGTCTTAGGGAAAGCATTATTTCTCTACATCCAAACATCTCCTGACCCTGATGGAGTTATGCACATATTTTCTGGTGTTCTCTCTGTTTCATCCTTTACTTTATCAACTCCCAACTAACCAATGTGGAAGGAGTGGCGGATTCGAAGCATTAATAGTTAGTAACCCTTCATGGACCCATTAGCTGAAATGTTGATGAGAAGCTTTTCAGTGGCAGGATTAGACCGCCATCACCTGATGTCAGATCTCTCTTAGCATCACGGAAGTGTGATCACTGATAGCACGTGAAACATCCTGATAGTATATGACTCGGAGCACATGTCACCCCCATAAGATATCCCTACAAGAAAAAGATGAACCGGAAGCTAATGGAGCCTAGAGAGCTAACTGTATGTGCAAGGAATAGGGGGGCAGAGGAACGAGTTATGGGCTATCACAGGGAAGCAATATCCAGAATGCGGAACATGCTATAGGACCACTGACCTGGTTTTTACAAACCGATGCCATGAAACAAACCAAAGTGCAAGGGGTGCGGGGTGATGGAGGCAGCTCCAGTGAAAGAGACATAAAGACCTAACAGTCATGTGTCATGCCTGAAGCTTGGAATCCTAACTAGAACAAACCAATAGCAAGAAGCCATTTTTTGAGTCAATTGGGGGAATTTGATTATGGATTGGATTTTAGATAACCCCAAAAGGAAAGGTAGGAAATCCCCACGAATCCCAGGGCCACCTTGGAGCATCAGGATGCTCTCAAATGAGGATGATTAACCTATCAATATTATCGTGGCTATCAAATACATCAATATTTCAAGTGCTTTTCAACCTGTGGAGTGCTAGGCAACTGTAAATAAAGGGTTTCTAGTTTCTCTATTTTTAGTTGCTGCCTCCACCACATCCCCTGTCAGCCCCAGGCTGTGTTTCAGACTTTCAGCATCTCCCCTGGGGCCAACATTGACCTCCCTGCTCTGGTCAAAGTCTGCACAGGGGGTCCAACCCAATCACAAGAAACAAACAGAAGTCCTTTCCCCCATCTTCCTGCCTCTTTTCAGCCCTTTACCACGAATGTTATGAGAGCGCGAGCACACACACACACACACACACACACACACACACATACTTGCTCTGCCATGCACACACACACGGGTGTGCACTGTCTCCTACACACATACACACACACACACACACAAACTCACACCCTTCTCCCATCCATCCTTCACCCAGTGTCTTCAGTCCAGCAAAACCACCCGAAACCGCCCAGGACCTGTACATGTTACACCTGGCTTTTGCATGGACTTCTGCATTTCCTGGCTCCACCCGGCCAGAAGTGGCTAAAAATGTCACAGTGGGGTGGCAGGCCACACACCAGCGCCAGCTCTAGTTGTCACCTGGCCTCCTGAGTAATTCTAGTCTCCAGTCGGAACCACTGGGGTGGAGGGACCTGTAGAGAACCTACGTATTTATAAAACGCAAGGGAAAATCATGTGTATATTCACTGCTAAGGAGTCGAAAGACAAAGAATTGTAAGCAGTGGGTGATTTAACTTTCAGCATTTTACTCTCTATCAAGTTACTTAAATGTTTAACTATATTGTTCAAGAGGACATAAATGTTTACATGGGAAGTTTAAAATTGGTGGAAATACGGCTGACTGAAGAGGGCTGGTCATTTGGGCAGGCACAGAAGCAGGACTCCAAGCTGGGAAAATTCTAGAAGCTGCTGCCTGCTCACCTTCATTGAGCCTGGAGGCTGGGAGAGGTCAGGAGAGGCCTGGGGCTCAGGCTCTGGCTGGCCGCTCCGTGGCCATTCTCAGGAGCTGGGACCGGCCCTCGTCCAGGCCTTATGCCCCCTCCGTGGCTGAGCAAGTCATTCACATTCTCGTTTTATGTTTCTGCGTATGCCAATATATATGCTAACTATTAAAGAATTGAAAGAATATGTAAAATTATAAAAAAGAAGATAAAAGTCACATGAAGTCCTGAGATAAACAATATTCATATCTTAGGAAATATCTTTTTGGGGCACTGTTTTGCATTAATACCCACACCACACACAAGTTTTTCAACTTCTTTTTTTTTTTTTTTTTTGGTGGAAGGGGGGCTGCCACCTCCCTTTTCTATCTCCACCACCCCCACCAGTAACCAAAGTAAACAACTTGTTTGCGTCCTCACAAACCTCTCTTCATGTGATATGAAAACATGTACACATGCCGACACCGGGCTTTCTCTTCTCATTCTTCAGTGTTTCTAAATCTGGGATAACCTCCTGGCTTTCTTTGCATTCTGCTTTTCTCACGTAATGGCACGTTGTGGAAAATCCTCTGAGCCTCACTGGTAACGATCTAGCACATTCTTTTAAATAGTTGCATAATATTTTACAGACTTTTAGAGTGTGGATTTATTCAACAATTCCCCAATTCGTGAGCAGTTACGAAGCTTTCTTGTTTTTTTTGGTTTTTTTTTGCTGCTTCAATTTTCACTGCAATTAACATTTTGATATCTCACATATTCCTATATAATGATGCTTTATTACTCTGTGAGATTTCCATAAAATGGGATTATAAATCAAAAGGTATGTATACTTTTTTATTTTAATAGAACTTGAAAGATTGCTTTCTAAAAGGTAGGTAATATTTCATATTTTATTTGTTCAATATTCATTAAGCTCTTACACCGTGCCAAGCACTGTTTTAGCAATTAGGATTCAACAAGGAATAAAACAAAGATCCCAGACCTCCTGGAGTTTTCATCCTAGAAATGAAGTGGAAAGAACAGATAAAATGACGATAGCTTTAATAAATACTTTTGTACCAGAAATGCGGGAAAACACAGTGGTCCTTTGCCTTACTATCAACAACTGGTATTATTATTTTCCCCTAATTTATTGATGTAATGTGATATTTCATTATCTTAATTCGCATTTTCCAATCGGTACGTAATTTTAACATTTTTTATATGTTTATTTAGCTATTTGGATTTGTTTTGGGCGAAATGCCTATTTGTAGTCACGCATTTTTCTATTGAGTGGATTGTATGCTAGACCCATCCTTCTTGTCAATGTTCGTGAGCTCTGTGTGTGTTATAAACAGACATTTATCTGCTGTCTGCTTTGCAAACCTTTCCCCCAATCTATTGCTTATCTACTGACTTCATGATGGTTTATTTTCCTATGTAATACCTGTAACGTTAGTGGATTTGTCTTTTTGTTGTGACTTCTTTTTGTCCTCTCAGCTTCTGCCTATTCTATCTCTGTCAGGTCTTATCTCCAAACTCTGGCTCATATGAATTATTTCCTAAATTTTCTTCCAATTAAAATTTTTTATTTTTCTTCTAGACACCTGGAATTTATCTTTTAATGTGGCATAAAGTAGGGGTCCAATTCTATTTTTTTTTCTAGGTAGATAGCCATTTTCTCAATACCTTTTATTACAGTAAACCCTCAATTCTCCACTGAATTAAAATGCCACTTCTTACAGTTCCCATACGTACTGCAGTCTGTTTGCATGGTTATTGTTCTGCTCCGATAGGTATTTGTCTATTCTTATTTCAATTTATGCTGTTTTGTTTACAGTCTTTTTTCCCCATAATCTTAAAGTTAGGTTAAAACTATATTGTCATAGAAATCGTCAGATAATTTTATCTAATTAAAAATTGTAATTTTTATTGAAAGTGCATTTAATTTATATTTGGAACAAGAAAGATTTCATAATCAAGAAACAAAAGACATTGCCCAGCCAGTGTGGGTCAGTCCCATGCACCAAGAGGTCACTGGTTCGATTCCCATCAGGGCACATGCCCAGGTTTTGGGCTTAATCCCCAGTAGGGGGCATGCAGGAGGCAGCCAATAGATGTTTCTCTGTCATTGATGTTTCTATCTCTCTTTCTCCCTTCCTCTCTCTCTAAAATCAATAAAAACATATTTTAAAAATAAAATAAAAGACATTGAAATAATTATAAAACAATGCTATGTATAAGTTTATGGAAACAAATTAGAAAATATGGAGGAAATTAAAGATCTCCTATAAATCACTTAAGTCATCAAAATGGTGCAAGGAGGAGGAGGGAATGAAAACAGACAGAACCAGGATGTGTCTGAACAGAAAAATTTCTGAAGGAGAAATTAGAAATGTATTTAATGGTCTACTATTTAAAAGGGCCCGAGGAACAGATGACTTATCGGCTAAATTCTTATCTAGCCTTTAAAGAACAGATAATCCCAATGTTGTTAAACTATTCAAGACCAAAGGGAAAAAGACAGGAGGCTCCCTGGTATATGTTATGAAGCTAGCATCATCTTCGTGGCAATGCTTCATAGACAAATCCCATTTGGGGATATAGATTCTCATTTGAAATAAAATATTTACAAAAAATGATCCATCCATGTATCAAAAACACTAATGAACAGTAACCAAACAGCTTTTATCCCAAAATGCAAGGATGTTTTGACACCAGAAAATTGATCAACATAATTGATTACATCAACAAATTAAAGACTACCATATTAATAGATACTAAACAGGCACCTGATAAAACTTAGTAGCCATTCCTAATATAAGCCCATAATCCTTTATCCAAAATTCTGACACTGAAAAATCTCTGAAAACTAAAACGTTGACCTGTAACTTTGCACTGTATTTTATCTGATGTTAAAGCTGCTCTGAACTGACAAAGAAACTATTTAAATACGAAAAGTATTATTGTTTTTTTACAAATGTACAGTATTACATGTTCTGTAGGCAAACATACTCAAAGATACTTCTGGATTATTTGTGGCTCTCTGTCCTGTATTCAAAATTAGTATAGTCTTTTATATATTAAGTTGAGTTTGAGGAGAAATAATATGAGGCATGTGCCTACAACTCTCTGGGGGGAAAAAATTACCATGTTTCATTGAATCTAAGGCGCCATTACTTAGAAGGCTAGCATTTATTTTATGTATCACTAAAAGAGAGACATAAAGGTAATGGGCCAGGTATGAGTTGGAGTGTGGTGGTCTGGGTGGTCTGGGGTCAGCCAGGCTCCAGAGTTGCCTCTGTATTGATTAGTTGTTTGATCATAAACCAGCCATGTAATGCCTCAAACTCCAGTCCTGGGATAGTACTAATACCTACTTACACTTATTTGAGAGAGTTGAAAGGATGATACGAGACAGGACTTGTGACATTCCTGGTCAACAGTAAGCCCTCCCTAAATAGCGGCCCCTGGAATGAGGGTGGTGATAATAGTGGCCACGAATGTAGGGTCTTTCCCACATCTGTCATCCTGTGATTCTTGACCCAACAAAAATCTTGACCATATTTCTCTCACCTCTGGAGAAGAGTCCCCGATATTACTGGAGAAGCTGCAATCGGCCTTACATGCCTGTGCCCTGAATGTATAACGCCTGACCCGAATATCTGAGTAGGAAAGAACGTCAGCCCTGTCCTAACATGGGTCAAGAGAGGAAATGTGACTTTCTCGAGTGATGCAGTCAGTGGTACATGACAACAAAGACCCAGACCACCGGACACACTGGTCAGACTCTTCCTAGATGCCAAGACTGCTGTCCCCAGAGGGTTGGGGTCCACCCCAGCAGTTTCTGGCAGTTCCTTCAGCCACACGATCTCTGTGTCCTAAATCCAGTCATTGCTCCTCTCTGGGTCACTTCTTCCTGCGCTGGAAAAAAAATGGATGCAAGTTTGATTCATCCAACCTCCTTCTGACTTCATGTCTGACTGTGCCCTTCACTGTCCTCCACTTCCACCACCACCCCCCCTTTCTAATCGGCCACCCGGAAGGAGTTTGGAGGAGCTCTTGCGTACAGAGGCTCCGGAGACCTACTCACATCGCCAGTCTGCTGTGTGCTCTCTGACAGGATGGGAGTGGTGAGCAGCAAAAAGCAGGTCAAGGAGAAGGGTAGGGGACAATGGAGCCCTGTGAAGGTCAGCACCCAGAGCAGAGAGCCCCCACCGCTGCCACCCCTGGTGAGTGATCGCTATTCCCAGCTGGAGAGTGGGGGGAGGAGGGAGAGCACAGAGCACGTGTGGTTCCCTGCGGGGTGCTCGTAGTCTCTCACCATCCCCAGTGCCATCTCTTGAAAACTCAGGGCTCCCACAAATAGGCCCCTGCTGGTGCCACTCAATCTCCCATTGGTGTGGCAATACTGTAGAATGTTATCGCTTCTCGGCATTTTGGCTAAGATCAAGTGTAATATTGTAGAATGTTTAACAGCCAGGTTGCTGGCGTTCAAATCTGTTGGTTGTATCTTTGAAGCAGTTTCCTTAACTACCTTAGCTTCAGTTTCCTCATCTGTAAAATGGGTAGAATAAAAGTGCCTTTCTGAAAGGGATGTAACAATATGCCACGTAGACACAAGTATGCCATGCTATAATGTATTGCCTTCAGTACAGGACTAGGCGTGGTTAGCCCCCAGTAATTCTTAGCCAGTTTTCAATGGGCATGGGCAACCTTGAAGAGAAAGAGAAATCAAAGAGGTCAGCTTGAGGAAAGGGTGTAGTGAGGAAGAGTCCAGGGCCTTTAGCAATATCTGCTGCCCCGAACCCTATTCAGATGCTCCTGGATCACTGCCCACTTCCTGGTGTGCCAGCATTCCAAAGAGCTTACTCCCCTGGGACGAGGCATCCTAAGACGGGAGGGTGCCTACGCTCACCTCCCCCACAGGCCCTCAGGTGTTCATGGAGCCCATCTTGCAGTTCTGGTTTGTTTAAAAGTAGTTAGCTCCCTTCCTCACTACTAGTTTCTAAAGACGCATTTTTAGATGACTATTTGTGTCCCTCCTGCCTGGTACCTACCCCCTTTTGGTTTGGGGCAATTGGAAGTCATGCCTGGATTCCTCTTTCGTGCTCTCTCCTCCCCCACAGGCACATCCAACTAGTCATCATTCCGACTGTGACCTAATGGGGGTGGGGACTGCTACTTCCATTTTTTAGATAAACCAGGCATCTTATCTGTGTCCCAACTCAGGTCTTGGCATGTAACAACGAAATGTTTGTTGAATAAATAAATGATCGAAGGGCCATAGATTAATTATTGAGTTTACGCCATCGGACTTGGATTGAGTAATTCTTTCAGTTACATGCTGATGAGTAATAGAACCTGGAATGTTTTTAACTTTTAAAAAGTCACATGATACATATTAATTATGGGGAAAAAAATACTCATTATCCCATTACCCAATGATACCCAAGTTAGCATTGCAGAGTCCCTGCCTCCAGACCCTTTTCCTGTGTCTTATTTATATGTTTATATTGTCAATGGAACTGTTATACATACCATTTTGAGAAATGCAACTTCAAAATTGTGTTTAATAAATATGAAATACACACAAAAATATTATTCATAACACATATGTCAGGTTGAAAGAAGGAGAATAAAATGAACACCCAGTGCAGGCCCTTCTTCAGAAGTGGAAAGTGACCCATCCCCCTGAAGGTCTCTGCTGTCCTCCCCATCTGTCCCCCTCACTCTAGGCCCCACTGTTCTGAATGTGCTTATCTTTCCTTAGCTTTGCTTTTTCTGTATCATCCCATAGGCATATATTCCTAAACACTATTTAGTTTAATTTTGCATGTTGTGAACTTTAAATCAAACGAATCCAACAGCATGTATTCTTCTGAGACGGGTTTCAGATCTACGCTCTTCGTGGTGAGCGCCATCCACCTGGACACACACAGCCATAGGTCATTAACTGCCACAGCTGTGTGGGATTTGACTGCGTGCAAATGCCCCAATTTATCCATTGTCTGGTCACGAGCCATAAGGTGATTTCCACGCTGCAATGATTTTTATGTAATTATTATGTATTATATTATGCATTTCTGCTGGGAGCAGTCTTGTACATGTTTCCTGGCGTACATATGCAAAAGTTTCTCTACAGGGTATATACCTAGGAATACATTTGTTGAGTTTTAAGGAAATATGTTCTTTAAATAATTCTCCTTCAGAACAAATACCCTTTTGCAACGTCATCATTTAATGACACAGCCAGGATTTTAAGCCAGGTGATCAGGCGTTTCCCCCACCCCAACTCCCCTTCCACGGCTGCCTCTTGTCAAGTTGGGGCATCCCTACATACCCCTCCTCTAAACATGTATATGGTCGGAGCAAAGCTGGCAGGTGTTCCGGGGGTTGTTTGAGATGGCACTGGTACAGGGGAATAGAATTTACCTGTGCGAACTCCCGCGATGACAGGGCAGCCCCCACCCACAGCAGTCTCACCCACCGCCCAGCAGGCCCTGCCCGCTGTGGGGCCTTGGACTAACTCAGAGGGCATGTGTTTCCGCTCCAGGTCGTGTTCAACCACCTGGCTCCTGAACCTCCCAGCACACACCCAGATCAAGGTAAGAAGGGGATGCTTCGGAAGCCGAGGCCCCACGGGCCATCTCCCCAGGCCCAGGCTCTGCGCAGTTAGAACAGGGGCTCAGTTGGGAGCAGCTTCCTGGAGGAGAGGGGCGTGGGCCCTCTCGGGTCTGACAGGAGAAGGTGGGGGAGGCTGAGGAGAAGCACCTAGTCTGCGGCCCAGCTTCGCCTGCCCTTGGGAGCCTCTCCAGCAGTCAGGCACTGGCTCCTTTAGTGCACCTGAGCCTGGATGGGTATTTTTTAAAGGGCTTTACAAACTATAAATGAGCACAAAAAGACAAGAGTTACAGTGAACACAAACAGCATCATTAAACCCAGGCTTTTAAAGATCTAACTCCCAACCTCAAAGGGTGAGGTTCTCCCTCCCAGCCCTCGGTCTGTTCCAGGCAGAGTTACCATCTTGTTCCCCACTGTCCCAGCCCACTTTCCAAAGTGTTGACGTTCTTATCACCCACGACACCTTACCTCGTCCCCAGTCTCCACTCGCATTTTGGTGGACAGAACTGTGGAGGTGACATAGTAAATGCCTTCGGCCTTCCTGGGCCAGGGCTCAGTCCTCAGCAGGGGCTCACAGGATGGTGGCCTCGTTCTGAACTGGCGTACGGGAGAGCAGAATACCCAGCATCCTCACAACTCACTTCCACACAGCACCAGGAAGGCCATTAATTTCCTCACACTGAAGGCATTGAGCAAACAGGACCCAGAGCCCGGCTCTGTCCAAGGACTGGGGGAGCTTTAGAAGACTGAGCTCCTCCCCTGGCCGGTTTGGCTCAGCAGTTGGAGTGTCAGCCCGTGGACCGAAGGGTCGAGGGTTTGATTCCCGGCCAAGGGCACGTACCTTGGTTGCAGTTCAGTCCCCGGTCCTGGTTGGGGTTGTGTGGAAAGCAGCCAATCAATGTGTCTCTCCCACATCAATGTTTCTCTCTCTCTCCCCCCCCCCACCCCTTCCCCCTCCTTCCCTTCCACTCTATCTAAAAAAATCAATGGAAAAATATCCTCGGGTGAGGATTAACAAGAAAAAAAAAAGACATAGCTCCTCCCGTGCAAGAGCTCAGAGTCTATCAAACTCATGAGCAAGGCACAGGAACTGGGTTAGTGACCTCACCTGGTGTCTATCATCTTGTTGGAGATCAAATTAATTGGCATCAGGGGCCACCCTTCACTTCCTGCCAGAAGGTTCCTATTTCCAGGAAGGAAGCCCAGGGGAAGGAAATAAACTAACTGCTTTGGACACAAGAATGAATCTCAGAACCAGAGGGGCCTCTGTCACCTATTCCAACCCCCTCTTCCCACCAAGGGAAGGTGGTCACACCAAGCATTAGAGACAAAGCTGAGTCATCTGTCCCAGCAACGCTAGGTTAT
Organism: Tadarida brasiliensis; assembly: GCA_030848825.1. Taxonomy (NCBI): domain Eukaryota; kingdom Metazoa; phylum Chordata; class Mammalia; order Chiroptera; family Molossidae; genus Tadarida; species Tadarida brasiliensis. Next base: position 40,479,265 of record CM061259.1, on the reverse strand, counting down.
CTCCAGGTGACCTTTCCCAGGTGGGGCTCGGCTCCCCAGAGCTGTGCAGAAAAGCCCTCACTGTTAGCAGCGGTCATTTGAGAGACCAGCTCTGGAGCCCTCTCTCCACCTCCATTCTGAGGACCACCAGCAAGCAGGGGTCCTGCCAGCCAGAAGTACCATGATGGGGCCCTGGGCATGGCTGCTGGTCTAAGTTACAGTTGCCATGTTCCGAGACCACTGCTCCCTTTGGAATAGAGGCTGGAAGGGACAGGTGAGGATGGGGAGAGAGGAGCTCACGTGCCTCTAGGAGATAAGGGATCAGCCAACACTGGTTTCCAACTTGGGTCTGCAGCCATCAAGTCCGTGCAATGTATCTCCCTGGACCTCTAAGCTATTGAGTCCCTGACACATCTAGTAGTCCCATCTAGGCCTTAGGGTTTCTATGTGGGGTCCAGAAAGGATGACATGATGGGATCAGAGGGGCAGTGTGTCCCTGTTACTGGCAGCAAGGTCAGGAGGTCAGTCTGCAAGACAGAAATTTCTTCTTCTGCATCAGTGAGTGAGAATGCTCACCATGGCTTCCCCTCTGTCCTTGCCTTTTCCTGACCCTCTTAGTAGCCAGAAGACGGCTCATAGCACAGTCTTACCCCAGCCCCTACCATCAGTCCAATGGCCCAAGCCGTGGCCATCTCTTCCTTGTTCCCTCTAGAAGAGCATTTCGTGGTGGCGCTGTATGACTACATGACAGTGAATGACCGTGACCTGCAGATGTTGAAAGGGGAGAAGCTGCAGATCCTAAAAGAGTAAGTTTCCAGAATGCTGTCTCGTGGTCAGAGGTCTCTGCAGCTCCCTATCCCCCAGGACTCCCGCCCATCCACCCAAACCTCACTCCACCCTGCCATGCTCTCTATGACTACCTCCAGAATATTTCCTCCATTGCCCAGCCCCAAACCCAGGTTCCCAGGATTTTCTTGAACTTGACTCAACCATCTTTCTTGCACCTGTCTTTCCAAAGTCTTCCTGGGGATGTGGTTTCCTGCTCTGCTGTCAAAATCCGACTCTTCCTTCAAAGCCCACCTCTAATGTCACCTCCTCCATGCAGCCCTCCTGACACCCACAGTGCTTGCCTAGCTGCCGCCGCAGCTTTGTGTTGGAGTCCGTTGTGTCTGTATCTGTCTCCCTTGCTAGACGAGATCTCGCCTGGGATGCTACTTACAAATCAGCTATCGTTTATTTCCACTGTTCCTGCTCAGAAACTCCTCCAGAATCTGCTCTCTGGAGTCCTGTAGAATCCTGAGAGCCTGCTTTGTTCTTGAAGTTCTGCAATGACCTTGAGCTAACCCTGTGACCATGGGTGGGCGGCCCAGCCCTCCTTTTGTCAGCAGCCCTCCTGTGTTGTCTTTCCTGTCCAGTCCCAACTCGCTCACTACGTTCTAAAGATGCCCATGAATCAAGAGGAAGGGTACTCATTGTGAAACAGGGGCCCAAGTGGGTTGGTCAGGCTGTTGAGACAAACTGTCCTCTGGAGGCTGTGCCAACCCCCTTCCTCCCCTGAACCAGGAGCACCGGTGAGTTAGAAGTAACCCAGAGAGCCCCGTGTTTGAGCAGCTGGAGTAAGCTCCCTCTCATCTGCCAGACTGTCTGCTAGCAGGGCTGGGAGCATGTCGTGAGGGCTGTGAGCTGCCCCGGACAGACACCGACCTGAGCTCTCTCGTTGTTTTCCCTTCTTCCCTTAGGTCTGGAGACTGGTGGTTGGCCAAGTCTCTCATCACAGGAAGAGAAGGCTACGTGCCCAGCAACTTTGTGGCCCGGGTAGAGACCCTGGAAGTAGAAAAGTAGGTGGACAGGCCTCCAAGCAGAGGCGTGCTCGCTGCTTCTGCTGAGCGGGCTGCTGGGCAGGGTGTGGCCAGACAGAGGCTAACATGCCAGCCCGGTGAACCCAGCACGGAGGGAGCAGGACAGGGACAGGGAGCTGGAACCCCTGGGAAAGGCTTGTCTACTGTCCCAACGTTTCAATTGTTGTGCGATACTGAGGAGTCGGTCCTCTGTGAGACCTCACTGTTCCCATCTGTAAGAGGGAACCGGCCCTTTCCTGGCTTACCTGGACAGAAACGGCCCCGGGGTCCCACGGCCTTGCAAGCGGAAAAGGAGGAGCTGGATCAGACACCACTCCTCCAGCGCCTCCAGCGGGCGGGACTCAGGGGCTTGGACAGGAGGGACTCCAGGATGGTGGCCTCAGTCCGAACTGGGTAATAGGGGAGCAGCATCCTCATAACCCACTGCCAAAAGCACCAGGAAGGTGTGCCGCGGGCCTCGGCCATTCGTCCACTCACACAGAAGGCACTGGGCAAGCAGGACCAGAGCCCGGCTCTGTCTAAGGACAGGGGAAGCTGTACAATGAGTAAAACGTGGCTTCTCCCCTGAAGGAGCTCAGAGTCTGTCAAACTCAGGAGCAAAGTGCGGGAACCCGGTTAGTGACCTCACCAGGTGTCCCTCAGGCAGCGATGGTAGCCCTTGGGAGGGTTCCTGTCCATCACTCCCGGCCCTGTGCCCATCACTGGAACAGCGAGCAGGACCTCGGGCACCTCCACACTGACCAGTCCATGCTCAGGGACCAGGCGGGAATCACTGAATCTACTTCCGAGACCCGACCCCAAGGAGGGTGTGCTCTGAGAGCAGGTGGTCCGGCACCTTTTCCCAGAGTGAAATTAACAGGGGCACCCAAACAATGTTTCATTTCAAGAAAACAGTCTGTCCAGAAAAGGGAGCACAGACACCAGGGGCCTTTCCGGGATCGAGCTGGGAGGAGCGGTGGCTCAGGGAGACCCTGGGGGCAGAGGCACAGCTCAGGAGGGAGGTTAGATAAGAACACTCCGAGGGGCGTGGCCACTCTCTGACACCTGCCTGCCTCTGTCCTTTTCCAGGTGGTTCTTTAGATCAATTAGCCGGAAAGATGCCGAGAGGCAGCTTCTAGCTCCAATCAATAAAGTGGGCTCCTTTCTTATTAGAGAGAGCGAAACCAACAAAGGTAAGCTGGGCAGCCGCCCTCCCCTCCCTGTGCCCCGCCTGAGGCCTGGCTGCTGCCCCTGCTGTGGGAGGGGCATGCCAGCCAGGAGAACCTGGCAGCCTCCAGGGTCTCCCTCCCAATCCAGGCTCTGCCTGGGCAGCCCGGCGAGAACCCAGCAGCGGAGCTTGAGGCTGTCCCCACAAATAGTTCTCTGTCGCCCAGGCTAGAAATGCGCCTTGGGCTCGGGGAGGGCAGGCATGTGTCATCTCTGAGTCAGCAGCCGCACTGAGGCTGGAGGGCTCTGAACAGGGCAGGTAACCCAGGGACATGTTCTGGAATCAACGGAGTTGGGAGCGGAAAAGATCCTTAGAGATTGTCTCAGTCAGAGGCTGTGACATCAGGCCCTTAAAGGAGCCTGGAAGGCAACATAAGTCTGTGGAATGACCTGTGGCTGGAAATAAAAGAAGGGGGCAGCGACTGTGGAGAACCAGAGGGACTTAGGGGTTCAAATCCACTGCCTGAGCGAAACCTTTCTGCTGCCACCCGCAGGCCACGGGTTTTCTCTTGTCTTTTCACAGTTTTCTCTCCTTTCCTTCTCACAGCTCTTTTTGGTTATAAAATATAAAACACATAAAAATTGCATGCATTATAAGTAAGTGCATACTTTTAAATATAGAGTCATAATAAATAAACACTTGTGCTACCATTAGAGGGAACATTCCAGAAGTCTGAGCCTCTCTCACTCCTCCACTCGTGCCCCTTTCTGATTCAACCTCCCCACAGCCCAGAGAGGTCACGACTATCTGCACTTTCAGGGAAATCCTTCCTTGCTTTTCTGTATGGTTTTAGCATCGGTATTCTGTCTGTTTCTCGGCTTTCTACAAACGGAATCCTACCACATTTACTTTCGTGTGTCTTGTTTGTCTCACTGAATATGGGAGATTCTGTGTTAGTTTGCTGGGTCTACTGTAACAAAGTATGAAGCAACAGAAATGTATGTTCTCACAGTTTTGGAAGCTGAATGTCTGAGATCGAGGTGTCAGTGGGTTGGTTTCTTCTGGGGCCTCTCTCCTTGGCGTGTAGATGGCAGTTTTCTTCCTGTGTCTTCACATGGTCTTCCCGCTCTGTGTCCTAATCTCCTCCTCCTCCTCCTCCTCCTCCTCCTCCTCCTCCTCCTCTTCCTCCTCTTCCTCTTTCTCCTCCCCCTCCTCCTCCTCCTCCTCCCCCCTCCTCCTCCTCCTCCTCTTTCTCTTCCTCCTCCTCCTCCTCCTCCTCCTTCTTCTTCTTCATTAATCCTCACCAGAGGATATTTTTCCATTGATTTTTTTTTTTTAGATAGAGTGGAAGGGAGGGAGGGAGGGAGAGAGAGAGAGAGAGAGAGAGAAACATTGATGTGAGAGAGACACATTGATTGGTTGCCTCCCGCACGACCCCAACCAGGGCTGGGGATCAAACCTGCAGCCCAGGTACATGCCCCTGACCAGGAATCAAACCTGAGACCCTTAGGTCCTTGGACTGATGCTCTAACCACTGAGCAACACCGGTCAGGGCCTCCTCTTCTTCTTATAAGGTCACCCGTCATACTGGTCTAGGGTCTACCCTAATGACTTCACTTGAATGTAATCACCACTTTAAGGACCCCATGTCCAAATACAGTCACATTCTGATATACGGGGGGTTGGGACTTCAACATAGGAACTGGAGGGGCGGGGCACAATTCAGCCCGTAACAGTCACTCACGTTGTTGAGAATGGCAATAATCTGTTCACTCTCAATGCGGTACAGGTTATATGAACCTTCCTCGAGCTATTTCGCTATTCTCATGTTGGTGGACTTGGGGTTGTTCCAGTCTGGGGCTATTATGAACATAAGCTAGGAACCTTATTACTCTATGCTTCCTGGTATACGTTTGACACTAGTCATCCATCTTTGAGATACTGAGTCAGTACCCCCATTTGAAAGATGAGAAAACTGAGTCTCTGAGGGAGGAAGTGACTCACTCAAGGCTAACGGTGAACAAGTGTCAGAGCCCAAACCATCTAAGGGGCTCCGCATAGCTTCACAAGACCCAAAATGTGTCAAGCTGGCCTAACCTGGGTCAGTGGGGGGAAATTTCTGCAGCAGTGTGAAGAAAGCCTTTGTTTATCAGGTCACTGCCCACAGGGACCCTTTAGAGCCAAATTTTAACTGGAGAAGCAGTGAGGACAGCGACATCAGTGGAAGGGGAGGAGGGTGGCTAGACTGTGATTTGGTTCCCTGTGGTTGGCACAGTGAGAATGGACAGAGGTTTGGCCCAGGAGGAGCACCCCACTGGGCTTGTCCCTCAGCTCCATTCATGGGGTCTGCAGTGAGTGGAAACACCAGAGCAGCAAAAGCTGGACAAGGAGCTGTTTACAGCACACCGGGAGGCTCAGGGGGCAGCCCTCGGCCTCGTTGCCCTCGGAGGGTCAGGGCCGGGCTGGGGAGGAGGAGGGGTGCATTGATACATTGGGCTGGTCTGTGCAGAATTTCCTGAAATGCACCAATGGATGCATTTTATTACACACATACACATACACACAGCATGGGGCAAAAGTAGGCTTACACTTGTATGTGAAACAGTTTATTCTTGTATTATTATTTATTAATTATTGTATTATTTTCATAGGAACAACTGTAAACCTACTTTTGCCCCATGCTGTATGTATATTGTCACTATTCCATTTTAATGGCAGAGCACCTATGTCCAAGAATAAAACCGTCATGTTTTATTCTTGTTGTAGAATACTTTCAACACATACAGAAGTAGAGAGACTAGTATAATGGAACCCCTTGTCCCCAGTGCCCAGCTTCAACAACGATCAGCTCAGCCAATCTTGTTTCATGTACATCCTCACCTACGCCTATTACTTTGAAGCAAATCCCAGATATCATGCCATTTCATCCTGGAAGTGATGTTTTTATCATTGCCTAGGGCTAAGCTGCCCTCTGGAGGGAAAGGGGCTTCCGAGCTCAGAGTGGAGGAGGAAGGGGTTCTCTAAAGGTGGGGTACTTCCTCCGGTCCTTGCCCACTGTGGGAAGCCAGTCCAAGATGGGCACTGGCAAGATGGAGCTGGGGCTGCAGGACTGTCCAACTAGCATCACCCCCCCACACACTCCTATACACACACGTATACACACATGCACACACGCACCTCCGAACTCCAAAGCAAGACCCCTCTGTCTGAATCTGGAAGCCACACCCAGTGGCCGCAAGACAGGGAAGGAACTCAGAAGCAGGGGGAGTGAGTTGTAGCCCCCTGTGGCCTCCCGGATGTCCCTTAGCTTCTCAAGCCTCAGTTTATTGCTATCCATGTGAGGACCCACTAGTTTTTCAGCCCAAAAGCTGGTGGTCTTTCAGGAGTTAAGAAATCTCAGTGTCTGGGAGCCCAGCCTGTGTGCCCAGCACAGCCCAGAGGTAGGGCAGGGGGTCCAGATTTTGGAGCAAGGTTGTCCAGATTTTGTGAACCTGAAGTTGATAGGATTTGGAGGTCCCTTTAAGAAGAATACCAAATTGTAAAAATCTGTATATCAGAGAAAGGCCCTTGGATGAGCATGGGCAAGTGAGGGGCCCTACATCATGAGCTTGGGCAGTGGCTCTGTGTGGAAGAGAGGGGGTCTCCTTGGCCTATCGTGAGTTTCCACAGCAGGGTGCAGCCGAGGAAATGGGGAGAAAAACCCTTTTCTTCACTCTGATGGTGCGAGACGAATGAACTCACTAGAGCCACTCTCCAGTTCTTTAAATTCTGGGGCAGAGCTGCACCTCCCGGCGCGACGTGGGAGAGACAGTTTGCAGCACGCGGCTGGGGCTGGAGTTGCAGGAGTGTTGTGGGCTGTGGCCGTGGCAAGGCCCCCGATGGGGCGCCCGGCCTCTCGGAGACCTTTTGTAAGTAGGTGATGAGAGAGGCGCAAAGGTTAAGGGAGAGGGGAGAAGAGAAAGAGTTTGAGATAGAGTGATGGTCCGAAAGGAAAGGAAAACTGCGTGAAGACTAACAGCACAGCCGAAAATCAAGCGTCCACACTCAGAAAAAGAGGTGTCCAAGCCTGACACCTGGCGGGGGAGGGTGGTACTGCTCACCTTAGGTGAGCCCTCGGGAAGGACCCTGGGGCCCCCAAGCCTGCCACTTAACTAGCTGAGTGACCTGGGACAAGCAACATCCCCCTTCAGGGCCTCAGCTTTCTCATCTCCCAGATAAGAGTGGGGACATGGTACCCGGAGAGCTGAACAGAGGCATTTTTATGAAAACATCAAGTTTATGGGAAGAAGTTTCTTAACTGGAAACTCACCTCTTTAACTTGCTCTTAATCCCTGGCATCTGCTAGCACCTGTCTGCAGGCAAACATTAACACAGACGACAGAACACTTAGATGTGTGAACGAGTGTGAACAGAACCCCTGGGAAATAGCTGGTTATGCTCTCCTCCCTGGACGGGGTGCTTGAAGTTGAGACGTGGCGTTGCATGTGGGAGCAGAGGAAGCCTTTTCAGCCAGAATGAATGAATGAATCGATCAATCAATCAACCTTTTAGTCCTCCATCAGCTCTACATTTCTCAATATTCCATGGCAAAGGGTCCCTGAGTGACCAGGTTCGCAGAGGAGGGATGTCATGATTCTTCGGAGAACGTCCTACCTGCTCCAGAGTTCTGTGGTTCCCTGGCTGAGTTTTGGGAGACTCTGGGAGGCACATCAAGAACAGAGTCAGATGGAGCGGATAGGGCAGGCTTCCAGGAGGCTGGAGGTTGAGATGAAGGAAAAGGTAGTTTAGGGTGGAAGTGGTTAAAACAGCAGAATTCGGGGAGCTTTCTCCCAAGGCATTGAAATGAAGCCAAATCTCAGTCCACTGTTCCCTCATTATGCCTTCCTTCTCATGCATGTGTCTTTGTTAACCCTCCAGGTGCCTTTTCCCTGTCTGTGAAGGACGTAACCAGCCAGGGGGAGGTGATCAAACACTATAAGATCCGCTCCCTGGATGAAGGGGGCTATTACATCTCCCCCCGAAACACCTTCCCCACTCTCCAGGCTTTGGTGGAGCACTACTCTAGTAAGAGGGGGCATCGGATGGGGGCGGGGGGCGTGTGCCAGAGCAGCCCTTGTATTTCTCTATGGCTAAGATCTCAAGATTGAGAATCACTGGTGCTATCTTGGAGTTGTCAACTGTCAACATAGTGGTTCAAAGTCTGTGTACCTAATCCCTTCTCCTGGATCAGCATTCAACAACCTGGAGTCTTAGAGAGAGCAGGTCGATGCTAGCAAGTCTTGCTTTATCCGAAAACATTGTAAAGAGCTGAGTGTGTGTGTGTGTGTGTGTGTGTGTGTGTGTATAGTGTGTGTGCAGATGTGTATACATGCACTTGGGGTGTGGTTGGGACTAGCAAGAAACAGTGAGGGACATGGCTAGAAAAATTAGGGCTCTCCAAGGAGAGTTGCGAGTCTGGCTGCTCTGGTAACTTCCAGCCCCGTCTCTCCTTCCCTAATGCAGAAAAAGGGGATGGCTTATGCCAGAAGTTGACCCAACCCTGTGTGAGCTTGGCTCCTCAGAACCCCTGGGCCCAGGATGAATGGGAAATCCCCCGGCAGTCTCTCAAGATGGTCCGGAAACTCGGGTCAGGGCAGTTTGGCGAAGTCTGGATGGGTGAGTATGTGGCATGCCAGGAGCCTCTCACCCTGCCCAGCATCCTGAAGCACAGAGGGCTCAGGGTTTGCACAGTGCATCCTGCTTCCCTAGAAAGGCTTGTGAGGGAGAAGGGACAGAGGCTGTGATACCCATTTCACAGGCGAGGTAGTGGAGGCATAGAACATTGTCCCTCAAATGCCTAAGGGAGGCTGAGACAGGCTGGCACACCCATCTCCCTCAGGGGCTGTACATTCCAGCCCAGGGCCACTTCCTAAGGGGGTGGCTCTAGCTTCAATCCCACCCCCACCCCCACTCCCACCCCCCACCCCCAGCATCAGGATGGCTCCTGAAAGCTTATGTAGATTTTGGTTAAGGGATCACCTTCCACAACCTCAGGGTTTTCTGAATGGCTTCTCCATGCTCTCCCCCACCCCATCCCCTCTCCTGGCCTAGGTTATTACAAAAACAACAAGAAGGTGGCCATCAAGACCCTGAAGGAGGGAACCATGTCTCCAGAGGCCTTCCTGGGCGAGGCCAACCTGATGAAAACTCTCCAGCATGAAAGGCTGGTTCGTCTCTATGCTGTAGTCACCAAGGAGCCCATCTACATCGTGACTGAGTACATGGCCAGAGGTGGTGCCCCGTGGGGGCCTGTGTCCCTCAGACAGAGGCGGGGAGGGGCAGAGGGAGGGGACAGGCTTAGGGGCTGAGAAGGCAGAGGCCCATCTGCTGCTGTGGGTTTGCCTGGCCAGGGGACCTGTGCATGGGATCGCTGAGCCGTGGGCTGAATCGATTAGCCTATGTCCTGCGCATCTAGGGTGTCCCAGGTGCATGGGGGTGGTGGGAGGGAGAAAGGTGAGAAACGAGACAGATAAGTGGTTCTGTAGAGTTGTGTCCCCAGTTCAGGGGCACTTGGAGTATGTCTTCTGTGCTCAGCACTGTCTGACGTCTGCGGCGGAGGACAGAGCGTGGCCAAGTTAGAAGAGCAGTAGGCTGGGCGTCCAGAGACGGTTCCAGTCCCAGGTCTACCACTCACCAGCCATGGGACCTTTGACACCTGTATGAACATTTTACCACATGGCGAAAAGAGAACTTGGATGAGATGACCTCTGAGGTCCACAGTGTGGCCAGGCTTTCATGGGGCAGTGGACTGGGGTCAAGCCTTGGCCTTTGACCTCCTTCTCACCCCTCCTGTGAGGCCACACACTGCTTCCTGTAGGACCCTAAGGTGCCATGCTAATCTAGTTCCTTAAATGTCCCCATGAAGGGGACCCCACATTGAGCTGGAGACCCAACGGCTCCTTTGCTCACCTCTTAGCCACACCTCAGATGAGTGTCCCCGCCCCCCCCCCCAGCTTTTAGATGCTCTAAATCCCAGAATCTCCATTCTGGTGCTCAGAGGCACAACCTCTACCAACAAAGGGTGAAGAGGGCAAGAATGTCATACCAGGAACGAGCACTAAACTTACAGTCAGAGGAGCAGGTTCTGCTCCCCACTACCTGCTTGTGAACCTGGCTGAAAGCTAACTTCCTGTGAGTGGATAGGAGCATATCAGCTGCCTCCTGGGTGCTGTGAGGACCGGGGTTGGAATTCTGTAAAGCAGAAGGCACTCGATGCTGGGGGTGGACCTCTTCTCTGTGGACACGAGATCTCACAGAGCGCCACCTAGTGCTGGTGCCCGGGCGGGGAGCAGCCCACACCTGGAGGAGGCTGGCAGAGCCAGGGAGGGCCATTTGCAGAAGTGCAGCCACAGCGTCTCTCCTCAGGATGCTTGCTGGATTTCTTGAAGACGGATGAAGGTAGCAGATTGTCCCTCCCAAGACTGATCGACATGTCGGCCCAGGTTTGTGAGCTCCCAAGGGCAGCGGGCCTGAGTACCAATGCCCTCCTGGGGGCCCAGATCTCCAGGTCTCTTGTCCCGGCCCTCTGGCATGACAAAATCAACGATTTAGAGGTTGTATCAATGCGATGTAGGCTGGGCTGTGAAAGACAGAAAATCCAAAGTAATAGTAACTTACATTTTAATGTGTAAACATCCAAAGGTGGAAAGTTTGGGGTGGTAGGTGGGACTGCCCCTCAAAGTCACAGGGACCTAGGTTCCTTCCACCTGCCAGATGTCTTAGCATGTCATCTGATTGCCCAAGGTAGATACTCACACTTTACCATCTTGTCCTCTTCTCAGTCAGGAGGAAGAAGTCAAGGGGGGTGGGGGGTGAAAGCCTATTTTCCTTCCTAGAGACATGTCCCTGAAGTCACCCAATACACTGCTCTCACATCCTCGTGGCCACAGAGTCACCTGGCCACACCTAGTTGCAAGGGAGCTTGGGAAATGTAGTCTTTACTCTGGGCAGCCATGATGGGATGAGGTGGGTTCTATCAATAAGAAAGGGAGAATAGATGGTAGTGGTGCAGAAAACCCAGCGTTTGCACGAATTCCACTTAACATGGTCAGCAAGTGTTTTGTGGTGACCTCATTTCTTCCTCAGAAGGTGCCCACAAATGCCCTGTGTAGCAGGTGAGAAAATGGAGAGGAGGGATCTTTCCTCCCCAGGGAATTTAGCTGAGGGCTCCAACTGGCAGGAAAACCCATCTGGGGGCCCCAAGTGTGTGGGTGTGTTAAAACTGAAACTCTCAGCAGAAAATCTTTGTGGTCAACCTGTGAGACATGTACACACATGCACACATCCGGCTGCAGAAAGGAAACCTCCCCTCACCCCACTCTGCCCCTCGCCAGCTCGCAGCCTTATCTGCCGTTGGTATCGAGGAAGGAACTGATATCACCGCATCCTTTTTCCACAGACAGGTTTGAGGGGGCTGGTGAGATGGTCTCGGAAAATTAGCGCTGGTAACCGGTTTCAAACCACATAAGAGTGATAAACCTGTGAACTCTTTTTCTTGCTTTTCCTTCTCTCCCTCTCCCCTGCCTCCTTGGGTCACCCAGGGGCAAAGGATGTGAAAAGCCACCTCAGTTTATACCTAGGTGTGGTGAAGATGCTGAGAGTTATAAAACCAAAATCAGAACCTCCCAGGTGGTCAGCTTCTAAACCATGTTCTGGTCATGCTAGTGACTCACCATGTGTGCAAACGTACACATGCGTGCACACACACACACCCAGTGCTCCTCTGGGTGTTCCTTTTCCTGCTCTACAGGATGAATGCACAGCCCCAGGTGTCCTATTTTGCAGTCACATGGCAACTCCCTAATGTCTTGGGAGCCTTTGCTCAGGCTGTCCTCTCTTCCCAGAATGCCTTTGACTTTCTTCTCACCTGGAAAAATCCTAATCAATGTTCATGACCCAAGTGTCCTTTCTGGTACATTTTCCCTGGACCTAAAAGTGTGGGTGAGCACTTAGCTCATGTGTTCTCTTTAGCATCATGCACAGTAATCTTCTCCTTGAAAACACATCTGGGCCCTTCTCAACCTTTTTTTTTTTGGCATCTCTAGTACTGCTCAATACATATTTTTAAATGGGATGAGTACTGAGCCCTGGCCGGTTTGGCTCAGCGGTTAGAGCGTCGGCCTGTGGTCCAGAGAGACCTGGGTTCGGTTCCCGCTAAGGGCACGCACGTACCTCGGTTGCAGTTTGTCCCTGGCCCTGGTTGGGTCGTGCGGGAGGCAGCCACTTGATGTGTTCCTTTCCCATCGATGTTTCTCTCTCTTTCTCCTCTCTCTCCTTCCCACTCTATCTGAACAAAAAAATGGAAAAATGTCCTCGAGTGAGGATAAAAAAAAAAAAAAAAGGGATGAGTACTGCTAAATGCTGTCCAGATATGAGATATAAAATATTTGGTACTTAACTTTATAGTCCTCACAGGACCACACCAGTAAATGTGTGCTGATGGAATAATTTAGCAAAGGAATGAATGAATGAATGAATGAATGAATGAATGAATGAATGAATGAATGAATTCATGGGTAAATCAATACAATGGAAACAGAATGAGAGTTGGGATCAATCCCAGTACTGGCCTCTTGCTGCTACAGGTTTGAAAAGATAAACTGGCCTTCTATCTCTGCCTCAGTTTCTTCATCTGTCAGTGGGAGTGCAGATAATAAAGCCTGGGTTAGTTTCCTTGGCTGAAGGGCACACCAGCAGCACAAACAGCTACTCCAGGCCCAGCGCTGATGATGGGGGCAGAGACAGAGTCTCCTCTTTTCCTGCCTCTGTCCCATCAGGATTCTGCCCTGCTCCCTGAGGGCCCGCCATGGAGCAGTGCTGGGTTGGGTTCTCGGCCACATGTTTCATTTCATGCTCACCTCAGCTCCATGCCCTGCAGACCCCTTTCCTCATATTCCAATCAGTTCAGTGACATTTCAGGGAGCGTAAGCAACGTGCTAGGGGTCAGCGATTCCAAACCAGGGCACCCTGCTCCCAAAATCGTGCTTCCAACTGGCCAAGGAGATGAAACCCTTTCCTTGCCCCCACCCTTCCCTCTCCCTGCGGCCTCTTCCTTTTCTTCTCCCCTCTCAAGAGATCTCCCTTTTCTCCTGCCTTTATTCTGCTGTCTTCCTCCTCTGCAGACACTTGGAAGGAGAGGATAGGTGGGTGGGGGTACAGGTAGCCCCTAGCTCTGATAGTGTCTCTGCCTTTCTGGGCTTTTATGGGACAGGGGTGTATATCTTATTCAGCTGAGGAGCAGTGGAATTTCCCACCAAGAATCTCTCCTTCTTCAATAGCACCACCATCCCTTATACACCTACCAAAACACACACACACCCCAGACACACACACACACACACACACACACACACACACACACACACCCCAGACACCCAAGCAGTCTTTTCTTTCTGGGCTGTGAGAGGATGAAAGCTGCTTCTACAGACAGGCTGGTGGCAAGGATGGGCAGGGTCCTTCTTCTCCCCCATAGGAGCTGTAGGGGACCCTGGATGGGCTCAGTCCTTGCATGGAGGTCCCCACATTGCTCTACCCTGTGTGGCATGTTCCCTCAGATTGCTGAAGGAATGGCGTATATTGAGAAAATGAATTCAATCCACCGTGACCTCAGGGCGGCCAACATCCTGGTGTCTGAGACCTTGGGCTGCAAAATCGGTGACTTTGGCTTGGCCCGGATCATCGACAATGAATACACCGCTCAAGAGGGTGAGCCGAGACTCCCAACCACAGGGAGACCTGGGAACCACAGGGAGACCTGGGTCTTACCTTCCCCAGCTCCCAAACTCCCTTGGATTTCTCGTCACCATATAGCAGAGCCCTATGTGAAGAGATTAGAGAGCTGTGTGGTTTCCCCAGTTCTGGCCTTACCCCCAATAGATCAGCATTTCCCTAACTGTGCTCTGCAGAGCACTAGAGCCTCCCGAGGAATGGTTGTGTGATGAAGTAGGTCTGGAGATACTACAAAGTCCCCTTGGTGATTTCCAATGCACACCAGCATATTAAAGGCACTGAGAAGTCCTGCAGCAAAGCAACAGCATACATTTGCTTCACCTAGTGTCCCTCAAACTAATTTGACTTTTTTTTGGTTTGTTTTTTCCTTTATTGATTTTAGAGAGAGAAGAAGAGAGAGGGAGAGAGAGAAACATCAATGAGAGAGAACATTGATTGGCAGTCTCCTGCATGTCCCCCACTGGGGATTTGGCTCACAACCAGGGCATGTGCCCTGACCAGGAATCGAACCTGCGACCTCTTGGTGCATGGGCCAACAGTCAACCACTGAGCCACACCAGGCGGGCTCTCCCAAACTAATTTGAACCCAAAATACTTTTCCACTTATCGTCTATTAACTTCCCACAGAACTAGGGTTCCAAAGGACACACTTTGGGAAACACTGCTCTGAATTGGGAGCAGCAAAACCTTATACCTGAATTAGGTTTCCATGGAGCCCTCTGGTTTACTCTGTTAGTATAGCAAGTAAAAATCCTTTTCACAAGGGGAATTGAAGTGGTCACATGCATTTATCAAGCAAGCTCGCAATTCATATCAGCTGAGCATATTAAATCAGCGGGCGCAGGAGAAGGGTCCATATGGCTCGTTCTCTGAGAGAACTGCAGGCTGGCTGGGGAGGTGGGGAAAGCCAGGCGAGGTGGGAGTGGATTGGGTGCTGAGCTATGCCATCCACTCAATGCTGATCAAACTGCAGCCATCCCCATGGCTTCATGGGGCAGCAGGGTTTGAATCCCCTTCTCACTGTGACCCCTAAGTGATGTGTAATCATTTCCATGTTGCAGGAAAGGATTAACTGAGGCAGGGACAAGTTAAAGTGAGTCACCCAAGTCATGAGTTCTGTTGTTAACAAGGCCAGGTCAGGTGGAAAGGGACGCCTCTGTGCAGATGGAAATATGTGGTGGTTGCCCAGTGAAGCCCAATGGGCAGGGACCCAAAGAGGGTGACAGGGGTGATATTTGCGTCCCTATGTTCTTTGATGCTGTGGCCCCCAGTGTCTGCACATGCCTGGTCATGTGTCCTAGTGGGTCTCAGTGACTCCCTGGATGAAACGGTCAAGTAGGGCAGGCCAAGCCCTGCAAAGGGAGCTGGGGGAGCAGAAAGAGCAGGGGTGGGGGTGGGCATGTAGGGTCAGTCAGTCCTGGACTCACAAACCTGTTCATGGCTTTTCCCGCAGGGGCCAAGTTCCCCATCAAGTGGACTGCCCCAGAGGCCATCCATTTTGGGGTGTTCACCATCAAGGCGGACGTGTGGTCATTTGGCATCCTCCTTATGGAAATTGTCACCTATGGGCGAGTACCCTACCCAGGTAGGCAGTTTCATCCTGCAGTGTCTCACGGGTTCCCTGCTGTCCTGGGATGGCAGGGGTGACTGTGATGCCTGGGGCCACACACATATGTGTCAGCATGGAGTCTCGATGGTGGGTAAGCATACCAGTCTGAGGGCAGAAGGACTGGTACGCTTACCCTTCCTCAACATTGCTCTTGTCAACAGGGCCCCGTTCCCTTCCTCCAGTAGGGCTCAATCAGCCCCAAACCTGGAATTAAGTAAAGGTCAGGGTGTGAACTCTTTTACTCACAACGGGATTGTTCTTAGTTGAAGGCAGGTAGTCCCTCCCTTGGCCTTGGGTGTACTCTCAAAAGCGCCACCCTGACGGTAAAACCCCAGGCCCCAGCCCCCAGCCCCCAGCCCCCAGCACCCAGCCCCCAGCACCCAGCACCCAGCCCCCAGCCCACGTCAGAAGGGCTCAGGCAGCTGAGCAGTCTCTCCTAGTCAGCCGGTGGTTTGTGTTGGTGGAACACCTGCCCAGTGAGTGACGGACTTCAGCTGTGTGCCAGGCAATCACAGATATGCCAGATAGGGTCCCATCCACGGAGGAACTGTCAGCACTGCGGGCAAAATCTACAGCCTCATTTCCAGAGGTTCCCCAGGCAGTGAAGAGTAAATAAAGGGATGTTTAAAGGTGGCCCAGGGGGGCAGCCAGGTCACCTGCGAGGGAGGAGACAGTGGTCCGTGCCTCGCAGGCCCCCGCCGCTCTTCAGCCACGCTCTGCGTCCCCTCTGCCTCCAGGAATGAGCAACCCCGAGGTCATCCGCAGCCTGGAGCGCGGCTACCGCATGCCGCGTCCCGACTCGTGCCCGCCGGAGCTGTACCGCGGGGTCATCGCCGAGTGCTGGCGGAGCCGGCCCGAGGAGCGGCCCACCTTCGAGTTCCTGCAGTCGGTGCTCGAGGACTTCAACACGGCCACCGAGCGGCAGTACGAGCTGCAGCCCTAGCCCGGCTCCGGGATGCGTGGGCGCCGCGGGGCTCCCGGATCCCCGCACCGCAGCTCCGGGACTGGACGGCGCACACCTGTGCCCCGACCCGCAGAACTGACGAGGCAGGTTCACCTCGCGGCGCTTATCCAGCCCCACACAGGCTGGAAAGGCAAGGAGGGCGCCGTTGGCTCCCACAGGCAACCGGAGGCGGCCGGGAGCGCGGTCCACAGCGTGGACTCCGAGCGATCGCGGAGCGCCGCCCTTCTCTGGCTGCACGTCCTTGGGCCGGTTACTGAGCCTCTTGGCGCCTCGGCTCCCTCCTTTGTACAACAGGAAGGATCGTTATCGTACCTACCTCGTATATTCCTCGTGGGGATTGCATTAGTTAAGCCGGTAAGATGTCCAGAATAGTGCCTGGCACACTCGTGTTTGTCATCATACCAGGCGCCCCTGTGCTGGCGCAGGTGACCGGGAGTGCCGAGCTCCCACCAGCGCGTACAGCCTCCCCCCTGAGGCTCCCTTTCGCCCACCCCAGAAGCGGAACTGGGTCCTCCCCAGCCGTGGGCTCCGAAAAGCGTCCACCCGCGTGGGCTCCGGGAGGGGAGCGCTCCAGAGCTTTGGGACGTTCTCTATTACAGTCACAAGCTCTGACCTTTTCTGTGCCGTTACTGGTGACAAGCCTGGTCATCGCATCCATGACGTACATGGACGCAAGAGTGGCGCCGCTGGGGACTGGCGGATGACTGAGGGTTTCCAGTGGGAATCAAGTCCCCAGCCCCAGAACCACTGCGCAGACGCAACTGTCACTGCCTTTGAGCAGGGCCAGCAGGTGGCGCCCTCACCTCAGAGATCCTTGACCTCAGCAAAGCGACAGAGCTGAGTGGGAGCCTCGCTTCTTGGGGACACCCACAGATGAGAGGAACAAGCCCCCTGGGCTCCCAGTCCAGCCACCATGCACATAAGCAGAAAGCAAATGACGATGGGATGCTAACACCAAGGAACATTTAAGAAGCTCCCCATTTGTCATGTTTTTTTGTTTTGCTTAGAATAGATTATTTTCTTAGCAGTTACAGAAAAATAAGCAGAAAGTACAGAGAAAACCATTTACCCATCACCCCTGTCCTCCCCATTTCCCCTCTTATCTTGCAAACGTGTGGTACATTGGTTACAAGTGATGAGCCAATTTTGACACATCGTTGTTAACTAAATTCATAGTTTCCTTTACGATCCCCTCTGTGTGTTGTATGTATTTTTCTGTGGGTTTGCGCAGATGTGTAATGACATGTCTTCATCATTACAATATCACTCTGAATAGTTTCAGTGCCCTCAAAATTCTTGTGCTCCACCTATTCATGTCTCCCTCTCCCTCTCTGAACCTCTGGCCACCAACTTGCCATGTAGTGACTCGTCTGATCTTGTGACAACCCAAAGAGGTATGATTACTGACATCCATAGACAGAGGGAGAAACTGAGGCACAAAGAGCTTACCTGGTGTTCCCAAGGTCACACCGCTCATTAGTAACGGGATGGGGATGTGGACCCCAGCAGAGCTGTGGGACTGTGGCAGCAAGGTAGGTGGGGGTGCTGGGCTGGGAGAACCTCACTTGAGGGGCCGCCTCTGCAAGGGAACAGAGGTGATTGAGCAAAGGACAGGTGTCTGTAGAGTCCTTGCTGGCTCTAGACTACCTGCCCATCGTCTAGATTCTCCAACAGCCCTGGGAGGAAGGAGACTGGCAGAGACTCCACACCACCAGTTGTGCCCAGAGGCTGTTAGCTGGCTAGTGCTTGGCCCCTGCCTCTGCCATAGTGCGGTGTAGAGAGCGCAGCATTCTCGGGGTGGGGGGTCTGCAAAGGTAGGTCTGGACTGAGCAGTTCCCAAGTAGATCCTGGGGTTGGGGGCTGTGATCAGACTGGGACTTGGACAGATCTCCACTAGGAGGTCAGGGTGCTGGAGGTAGAGGGCTCCAGGGGGGTCTGGGGAATTGCCTCAGACCTCTCCCTGGAACTGAGGGCTCTTTTTAGGGAAGAGGCTGTTAAGTCTCTGGGGGGGGGGAGAGCACAGCTCAGCCCCCCTCCACACCCCCAGGGGCTTAGCACCCACACCCCTTCTCTCTAGAATCTCTAAAAATTAGGACTGCCTGGCCCAGAACCTGGGGTGAGGGGGTGTGACTGGTGGGAGCTAAGCTGGAATTTGGGACACCAGAGTCAACTGAACCTTCAGGGGCTGGGTGCATTGGGCAGACACAAATCTGAGTGGAGGTGCTCATGGGTGAGAAGGTCCCTGAGAGGACCTATGGGTGCCTTCTGAGGTAGGGCCGGGAAGGGACCGAAATCTATAGGATGTGGAATGAGTCCTTCCTTCCGGCTTTGCAGCCCAGACCTCGGGCCTGAGCACCCTCCCTGCCTCCCGTGGCCTCTCTGAAGTGGGCCCCGGCTGTCCAGGAGCTGGAAGGCCTGGGGCTGGCTGGCCACCTCTCTGGATGCCACCGCCTTCCTGTGAGGTGAAAGGAGTCACCCAGTACTTGGCCAACCTCACTATTCATGAAAATCACCTCTGGTGTTTTAAAATGCAGTGTCTAGCCCTCTCAGTCGGAGATGTGGATCCAGCAGGTCTAAGGCGGCATCTGGGAACTTCACCTTCCCTAAGCACCCTGCGTGGTTCTGGGCTCAGCTCCGTGGTTCTGGGCTCAGCCCTGTGGTTCTGGGCTCAGCCCCCTGGTTCTGGATGCATGTACGGATCACTGTGGGCAGAAGGAGGACAGTCGGGAGGGCACATTGAAAATACGGGTGTCAGGATTCCAGGTGGGGCCTGGCCATCAGCACATTTTACTTTTTTAAACATTTTAAAAATATGTTTTTATTGATTTTTTTAAGATAGAGAAGAAGGGAGAGCGAGAGAGAAACATCGATGTGAGAACATTGATCGGCTGCCTCCTGCACACTCCCTACTGGGGATTGAACCCACAACCTGAGCATGTGCCCTGACCGGGAATCAAAACGGGACCTCTCAGTCCATGGGATAACATTTAATCCACTGAGTCACACCGGCCGGGCCATCAGCACATTTAAAATGTCCTCAGCTGGCTAATGTTCATCCAGGATTGGGAACCACTGGGCTAGTTGTGTGGGGTTCGGAAGCACCCTCCCCAGCAGGGCTGGCTGCAAGTAACCAGGGCCCAGTCTGACTCTTAGGTCCTGGCTCATTCTCAAGGACACGTTGTCTGGCCAGGCAGGCACATCTCCACCTCCCCTCCTCACAGAGGTTTCCTGGGCAAGGTGATCCTGGAGCTTGAAGGGCCAGTGAGACTTTTACCCACTAGGAGGCGCCCTTGCCTTAGTGGTGGCCAGAACTGAGACTGTCCTGGTGATTTATATTAGGTATATAAGTGACTTCATAAAGGACAAGAAGCTCTCTGATTCCTAGCCAGAGAATAAAGTGTGAGAGGGTGTGGAGAGATAGAGGCAGCAAGACAAAGAAACAGGGACAGAAAGACAGACAGAACCAGCGATACAGGCAGAGACAGAGAGACAGAGACGGAGAGAGGAAACAGAAACAGACACACAGAGAGAACATGAATGGGTGAAAAAAAGCCACATTTCCTGCTCTGAGAACCTGTCTCACCAGTGGGAGGGGAGGCTCGTCAAGGCTGTGGAGGCCGTGTTCTTCCAACCACAATCTGCACGTGTGCGGATATTGGAAAGGGGCCCAGGCCCGAGACATCTGGAGCTTATGATTGCTCCCCGCGTGCCCAGAGCTCTGCTGAGGAGTGGACCCCAGCTTGGACCCCAGACGCCGTCGTGCCTGCGATGGAGACTGCTTTCTCCCAGAGCCAGCACACACACACTCACATTTCTTCAAGTGAATAACAGAAGATCTTCGGGGTCGGGTAGACCTGGGTTCCAATCCAAGCACTTTCTCTCCCAGGATGTGTGACCGTGGGCACTTTGCTTGACTTCTCTGGGCCTTAGTTTCTTCATCTGCAAAATGGGAATACTAATAACATATATTAGAGGCTCATTTCGAGGTTTCGATGAAATAGTACCTGTGAGGCATTTATCCTAGTGCCTGCCTTATGGTAAATGCTCAGAAATGTTAGCTCATATTATTTTACGATAGCCCCCTAAAGGCCTTCCAAAACCCTAACCCTAACCTTCACCACCCTTCACAGGGTTTCCCCTGTTCCCTGTGATATGTTCTCTGTCTGCTGCTATGATTTCCTTTGTTTGCTTCCATACTCCTCACACCCTCGGGGTCAAACTGGGAAATAAGTGCGCAGGATTTGAAGCCAAGGACCTAGCTTTGCCCAGCACTTTCAGCTGTGTGCCCTTGGGCAAGTAACTCAAGTCCTCTGAGCCTCGATTTTCTCAACTATAAGCAAGGAGAAAATGATTCCCTTGCAAGGTTGCTTTCAGGATTTAAAGAGTTCTCTGAAAATGGAATGGCATACCAGGCTGCCACGGTAAACAGCACAGGCTGGGGCTTCAACACAGACATGGATGTTCTCACAGTTCTGGAGGCTGGAAGTTCGAGATCGAGATGTCAGCAGGATTTCCTTCTGAGGCCTCTCTCCTTGGCTTTCAGACGGCTGCCGTCTCCTCGTGTTCTCACGTGGTCTTCCCTCTATGTGTGTCTCTACCCTGACCTCCTCTTCTTATAAAGACACCAGTCATATTGGATTAGGGCCCATCCAGTGACCTCATTTAATTGAATCATGTCTTAGACTCATCTCCAAATAGTCACATCCTGAGGTACTGGGAATTAGGACTTCGACGTAGGAATTTGGAGGGACACAATTCAGCCCATAACACCTAGTAATACATAAACGTAATAATTATTTCTTCTATCATATTTCCTATTATTTCTTATTTGTATTTCTTCTTTCATTTCACTATACCTGCCGTGTGCTAGGTGTATAGTAGATGCCAGTGTATTCTTGTAACTAACTGACTAGTTTCAGAAACAAGAATATTTGCTGTGAATAAACTTCTCATCTACAAATCAAGAAGACCCAAAGCTAAGACGGAATACCAGTGGACCAGCGTTAAGCGAAAATCCAGATTTACGTGAAAGGTGCAATAGTCTTTAATGATGTTTTTATAAAAGGTCCCACCACATATTCCAGTAGGTACTTTAAAAGTAGTACTCAAACTTCCCCAGGCTTCATGTTGTCATTTTTTAAATTGTGGTAAAATACACATAGCATCAATTTACCATCTTAGGCTTTTTTTTTTTTTTTGAGAGTATGTTTATTAAAGCTGGGACAGTGAACAAGGAAGGGCTTAGGATAGAAGCAGCAACAGGAGAGAGCCTAGGCGGGGCTGCTTTGGCTCCCTGGACACGTTGCAGGAAAGAGCTGAGCCAAGGTGGGCTGTCGTCAGCTCACTGGAGAGTCAGAGAAAAGGGGGCCTTGGGGACAGGTTTGGGGGTTAGAACAGGATACGCTGCCCCTGCCCTTTTTTTTTTTATCCTCACCTGAGGATATGTTTATTGACTTGAGAGAGACAGGAAGGGAGGCAGAGAAGGAGAAGCATCAATGTGAGAGAGAAATATTGATGGGTTGCCTTCCCTATACGCCCCAACCAGGATCAAACCCACAACCTAAGTATGTGCCCTGACCGGGAATTGAACCTGCAAACTTTTGGTGTATAGATACTCCAACCAACTGAGCCACCCGGCCAGGGCTGTTTTAGTTTATTTTTTATGGTAGTCATATTAATGGATGTGAGGTGGACATCATTTTAATAGCAATAACCCAAATTTCTCTAACTTTGGTCCCCGTAGGACTCAGACCTCTGTGAAATGCCCTGAGGTGATTCTGAATTTTCAGGGTCCCCCCTCCTCCATATGTGCTCATGGTGAGCCTTTTCAGGCCGATGCCTCCGAAGTTCGGCTGTTTCTCCCTGGGCACTGGGGGCGGGGGCTTCCTGGGCCTGGCTGAGAAGTCCCAGCTGGCTGGTGGGGTGAGGACAGGGTTCTATTCTGGGGAAAGCGCCTTCCAGTTTCCGCCTCGGTGAGTCTGCCTAGCGTGCCTTGGGGTCTCCTGGACCGTGCCTGAGGCTCTCACCTGCCGTGCCCAGGTAGGTCTGTGTCCTGCTGAGCTTGTGCTCGGACCTTGGCCTCAAAATGGTCACCAAGATTTGCTTGACATGTGGCATTTCAGTCACCCCAGGAAAAACTATGTTCAGTCCTGGGCACTTGGCTGCAGAGGTGAGGAGGAGAGAGCAGAAGGCAGTAGCCACCATGACACACAGGCACCCAGGGCGCTGACATGGGCTTGTCAGCTCATTCCACGGCAGAGCTGAGCTCGTAAAGTCTTCCAGATTAAAGAACGCGCTAACCTTGTACTATGTTTAGAATCTTAAAAAGCTGAATGGGACCTTCATGATCAGTCAACAATTATTGAGCGTAAAGTCCCATGATCCTTATTTTACAGAGGAAGAAACTGGGGCACAGAGAGGTTAAGTAACTGACCCAAGGCCACACAGCTGGTAAAGGGTGGCGTGAGGACTCACCACACTTAACCATTCTCCCAGGAAGAATCTGGTGTAGATGTTTACTTCTTTTCCTTTTTTTTTTTTTTAAGTTATTTTACTTTTTAAAAGATTTTTTTATTGATTTTGAGAGAGAGAGGAAGGGAGAGGGAGAGAGAGAAACATCAATTGGCTGCCTCCTGTACACTCCCCACTGGGGAATCTAGCCGGGCATGTGCCCTGACTGGGAATCGAACTCAGCAACCTTTTGGTGCTCAGGACGACACCCAACCAACTGAGCCACACTGGCCGGGGCTGGTCTAGACGTTTCAAGTTATGTTCCTTGGTGGCCTATGGCGGGGTCTCGGGAGCAGGAAGCTCACAGTGGGATGGGGCGGAGGGGAGAAGGCCCCACCCACCCTTCAAACGCAGCAGCCTTTCCTACACCTGTTTCACGTGTTTAGCTGCCTGTGAGGGTTATTTGAACAAATGGAGCTTTAAAATTGTTTTGCAAATCTGTCACCTGGTCCAATGTTCTCTCTCTCCTTTTCGTCTCGCAAATGGGAAACTGAGACCTGAATAAGGACCCACAACCACATGGGGTCCACATACCAGGGCCCAGCCCTCCGGGCACTTGGCCAGTTTCTCTATCTACCCAACTCACCTTGGTTTCCTGGTGGGCAGGTGTTAATTTACTCCAGGTTTTTCTAAAAATAGAAGTCCTTATATTTGAGAACTCTCCATCAGATTAATAGGTTCCCTGGAAACCCCCATTCCTTAACCATGCCAGAATCGCTATTTATTGAATGGATCAGAGGATAGAGCCTTTAGAACAGTTACTCATACGAATGGGGCCACCACCAGGGCACGGCATTCGACAGTTTGCAGAGGGGTTCCCCTGCTTTGCATCGTCTCAGGTGCACGGCCTCCTTCATTTCTCTTCGTTCTGGACAGGGCGTCACTCACCGTAGCATCCCCAGAGAGTGGCGGGGCCAGAACGCAAATCCTGGGCCCCTGACTCCGCGGTCAGCATTCGAGGGACCCAGAAAATGGCCCTGAGGTTCAAAGTGCTCTAGAAAAATGAGGGACTGGGTGGACACAACCCACACGTGGCCTGTTGAGTGGCCCTCGTGGGGCAATCCTGTCAATAACGTTAAGCAAACCGTGCCGAGAGGATGACAGGGAGGTTTTGTAATGCCTGGTGGCAAAGAAGCAAGAAGAGAAACATCTGGTTCTGATGGGGCCACCAGACTTAGTGGATTCCCATCCTTCAGACAGGAACCGCAGTCCCTGGAGAGGTGAGGTGGCCAGAGTTCCCGTGAGTGAGGTCGGGAACTCTGTTGATGATTCACAGAGTAAGAACTCTGCCTGACATCAGCTGAAGACCTAAAAATAGCCATCAGGGAATGCCGGGAGATAGTGGGGAAAGTTAAATTTGTGGGCAGGATGGTGGACACGCATGGAAAATGTCTAACTGGCACCTGTGAGGACTTTGTGACCTTTCAGGTCCTTGCTTGACCCTGAAGGAAGACAGTGATGAGTAAGACAAGAACCTGCCTCCAAGGAGCTCTTCCCTGTGCCCTCATTCGTGGGAGCATGAATGTTACGTCTCCCGTGCTCAAAGCGGGGGTGCTGGTAGCAATGCCACCTGCCTTCCTTGTTGTGTGCTCATAGTCACAACCTCACGTCGCCCACGTGACAACTCAGAAGTGGATTCTGTTATTAGTTCCCGTCTGCAGATGAGAAAGCTGAGGCTCTCCAAGATGGGGTCATCTGCCACGCTCACATAGCTGGGATGCAAGCCCAGGTCGGCCTCTGAGCAGAGCCTCATCCAGCAAGAGTTCCTGGGAGGGGGGGAGCTGGAGCTGGCCCGGTGCCCACCGGAGGGGCTTTGCCCACGCTCCTGTGGCCTCTCCCTTGCCAGGTGTGGGTCATGTGGTGAAGAACAGGCTCTGGGGGGGTCAGGCAGTGTTCACTTCACTTCTCAACTCTGCCTTTACCTGGCTGTGGAATGAATCCCTGGCGAAGTATCGAAACTCTCTGAGCCTCAGTTTCATCATCTTCAACATGGGCACTAGCACAGCTTTCTCAAAGGGAAGCTGGGGGTGAACTGAGATAATGTATATAAAGCTTTGGGGACAGGGTCATGCGTGCAGCAGAGTGTCAATACACACGTGCTCCCTCCTGCTCTCAAGGCCCAGGCCAGACAGCATCTGCCCTGGGGTCACCTCAGAGTCTGTGTGGGAACCCGGCCTGCCCACCCTGTCCCATTGGCCTCCTTTTCCAATCAGCAGCTTGGCCCTTGGGCCACCACGTCCCTCTGGCAACAGGCTGACAGGGGCTGATGGGAGCCAGTCCCGAGGGGTCTGAAGGCAGATTGCTGAGGACTGATGAGGTGAAGAGGGACTGCTGCCCGCGAGCTGACAGCGTCGCCTGGGAGAAAGAGAAGGCAGGAGGGCAGGAGAGTTCCCTAATCTCACCCTGATGTCTTCTGGAAGGGCGAGGGTACCATCTGGGGGCGTCCCTTTCAGAGACTTTCCTTCTGTGCCAAGGTCATTCTGCAGGTCTTGGTTAAAATTAGCTTCCTGCTCATTGCTCTGGACTGAATGGCCTTTTCCCATGAACCACCAGGACCTGGTTTTGCACAGGAAGGGGCTGAGCTGTGTGCCCTCTGCTCTCCAGAGAGCAAATAGAACACACGTCCTCTGCTTGGAGGCTAGACAAGAGGGGCAGGGCATGAGCACGCGGCTGTGCAGAGGGGCGTGCATGGGCGCACATGCCTGCACACATAGCTCACCAAACCAGGACACAGGGAGGAGACCTAATCACAGAACTGTGCGAGCTCTTCGTCCTTGGCGTGATTCCTTGGTTGTATTGTTTCTTTCTTCCTTCTGAGGCTCCTGTGTGATGTCTGGTGACATCATCTTACTCACGTTAGCCCCTGGCATGAAACAGTAGGCCCACCCCACCCCCCATGCACCACACTGGAGATTAAGAAAAATGTGCAGTGCCTCCTGGACCCCAGGTTAGCCACAGGTGTTTATTAAGTGAGTGAGCAAATGATAAAGCAAGACGAGGAAGGGTTCAGCCAGACTGTCCCCTCTGTGGAGCTGGGCTGTGTCTTTTTCCCACTGTGTCCCCAGCCCCTGGCACAGGGCCGAGGACATAGAACGTGCTCAGTGGATATTTGTTAAATACATGAATGAATGAAACAAGTTTCCATTTTGCTCTTTGCCCATATGCCATACGTAGTAATATATTAAGCCAAAACAGCATGCTCCGTCAGAGCTTAGGCAAGGATGGTTTGAGCCACATCAGAAATGGGGTTGAGAATGGGAAGAAAAGATCACAGTGATTGAGGCTCTGGGGGCTCTAGGCCTGCACAGCAGAGTGTCCCTCTGCAAGTCAGCCAGCTTCCTGAGCCTGATTCCTCACTCTCCAGGGCATCAGGAACCAGAGGCCTGGCCTGGAGCGGGCGAGACGGTGCCTCTCCAGTCCCCCAAGGAACACCTGGTACACAGCAGGCCTTCAATAAGAGGGTGATTGTTCATATTTTTACAGGACTTCTGTGGGGGAAATGCGAGCCAAACATCCAGGAGCAGAGGATGGACTAGCTGCTATCCTGCAGAGGAGGCATGTGGCTAAGCTAAAAAGTAAGTGTCAGACGGGGAGAAGCATTTGCACTACCTGTGTAGCAAAGGATTACTGCAAAGAAAACCTAAGGAGTCCTTCTTGTTTCTAAACAACCCAACGCCAGATGGACAAATGATACGATGTGGGAATTGCACAGAAAGAGAACTACAATCAGCTGATAAACACAGGAAGAGGTGCCCAGCCACAGCAGTCAATGGGGAAAAAAAATGCAGATTAAACAGTAATGCAATATTTTTTGCCATCAGAATGGCAAGACTGCTAATAGCCAATAACATTGGTGATGATGTGGGAAAATGGTTACCCTCATCAAGTACTGATGGAAGTGTAATTTCATAAAGACTTTGGGGGGAGCATTTTGGGCAGTACCATTCAAAATCGGGGTGCATATGCTTAGCAACAAAGCAATTGTGCTCCTGGAAAATTATCTACTCTAAAACATGCCCTTATTCTCAAAGATAAATGATTGCTGCCCTTCTTAGCAACACGTTGGTCACAGCAAATAGCAAGCATTGGATACAATTTAAAGGATACAACAATGAGGAAGATGTAAGTAAACTGTGGCACATTTATTTTATGGACTGCTCTTCTGTCATCAAAATGAATGGGAGACTGGCCCTGATTGGTGTGGCTCAGTGGTTAGAGCGTCCACCCGTGCACCAAAGGGTCTCGGGTCCGATTCCCAGTCAAGGGCATGTACTGGGGTTGCAGGTTCCATCCCTGGCCCTCGTGGGAGAGTGTGGGAGGCAACCAATTGATGCGTCTCTCTCACATTGATGTTTCTCTCTCTCTCTCTTCCCCTCCCTCCCTCCCTTCTATTCTCTCTAAAAATCAATGGAAAAAATATCCTTGGGTGAGGATTAACAACAACAAAAAATTAATGGGGCATTTCTATAGGTACAGATATAGAAATATGCCCAAGACATGTCAATTGAAGGGGGTAGGTGCAGAAAAACACATACGGCATGGTTTTATTTACATGCATGCGTACGATGTTATATTCATCACATGCACACATTTGTCTGTAGGTAAAGTAAAGCAAAGGAACCTGAGTGATACCCACCCAAGAGAGCTCGGAGTGACCTCTTGGGTGTGGGGGTGCTAATGGGACAAAGGCGGATAAGGGAGGCACTCACATTTTATTCTGTCCTTCCTTGTTGCTAAGTCTTTTAGAATGAGAATGCATTAATGCATTTGGAGAGAAAAAAAAAGCCAGACAGTGGTCAGTGATGGATTGCTCAGTGCAATTGTGCCTGGTGGCAGAGAATGGATGACATGACCCTCAGGGTTGGGTCCGGCTCTGGGGCTCTAAGCGGCCTCCTGACTCTGGACCTTATTTACAGCCCCCCCAGTCCCAGCCCATTTCCTCTCCCGATAGCACCCTCCACCAGGTTATCAGCAGTCCCAGAGCACAGAGAGAAAGCCCTGCACCACGCCTTAATGTGCCATCACGGGCTTATCATGCCTGCACTGAGGGAGGCCGGTGGGAGGTCCAGGCCCTTGGATCACAAGCAGAGGGCACCAGCGCGGGTTGAAAGTGACCAAGCCCCTCCTTTCAGCCCAGGCCAGCATCCTAATGGGGTGGGGGTGGGGGGATGCCTCTGACCACCAGCATCTCCTCCCTTCACCACTGGGACACCCCTGTGACATTGTTCAGATGGCCCTCTTCCCTGTAACAACAGGATGGCAGCTAGCAGGGACTGCACTCCTACTGTGTGCCAGCCACTGAGCTAGGCAGTGAGTGTGCTGTTCTCTTCTGATTCTTGACACCTCCTAACAGGTAGGCACTGGGATGCCCACTTCACAGATGAGGAAACGCTCAGAGATTTTTATTGTGGTTGCATCCACAGGCCCATCATCGATGGCCCTGCCTTCCTGATTCTCAGGAGGTGCCGAGCAGGAAGGGGATGCAGGACTGCTGAGGACTCGCTGGGGGCGCCCGAGTCTTGGAGTCAGTCCTGGCCCCCATTCCCCTTGAACCCCTTAGTTGATCTGCGCGCAAGTCGAGGGGCCCAGGGAAGAGAAGTTTTGAGAATGACATCGTAACTGCTGGCCCATTCATAGTGGAACTCGTACTAAAATAAAGCAATGGAATTTCTTATGTGACCCCAACTCTGTTACATCTTAGCAAATAACTTATCTACTCAGTCACCAAATAATGGCCACTCATGATGACACGATGCTGTGCACAATTGTGGTACCTGCTGCTGACTCGTTATTGGCTGAGCACCAAACAGTATGCTAAGCGATTTTATATCCACTGTTACATTTAATTCTTCAAATCTCCCTATCGCAAAGGTATCCTTTTTACTAATTTTATAGATCGAAAGACTGAAACCAAGACTAACACTGAGTTTACGTAGCTGAACGCCGTCTCCACCCTTGGTCAGTGGCTGTAATCCGGGCTGTACATTAGAATCATTGTGGAAACGAAAAAACACAAGGTCCCACCTCAAGAAATGTTGGTGTAAAAGGTTAGCTCACTCGCACACGATGGCATTTAAAGTGTTCATTGTGAGCCTGGCCAGTGTGGCTCAGAGGTTGAGCGTCGATCCATGCACCAAGAGGTCGCTGGTTCGATTCCCAGTCAGGGCACATGCTCAGGTTATGGGCCAAATCCCCAGTGGGGGGCATGCAGGAGGCCGTTAATCGATGTTCTCTCTCTCATTGTTTCTATCTCTCTCTCTCCCTCTCCCTTACTCTCTCTCTAAAAACCAATAAAGAAAAAAAATTTATAAAAAAAAATGTTCATTGTATAAATAGATCCAGAGACATGGAAGCATGGAGCAGACTGACGAATCTCAGAGGGAAGGGGGGGGGGGGCATGAAGAGATTAAGTAAAGAACTTATAAGCATGTATGTATGACTCATGGACACAGACAATAGTGCTAAGTGCAGGAGGGGTAAGAGTGGGGTGGAGAGCATCAATGGGGGGAAAGGGGGGACATTTATAATGCTTTCAACAACAAATTTACATTTAAAAATAAAAATAATAAAATATAAAAATAAAATGTTCACTGTGTTATGCAACCAGCAGGAGAACTGATGTGTTCAGATGCTGGTTTAACACGGACAACGAGGGGCTGGCTTCAAAGTGCCTCGGCATCACGGAGGCGATGGCGGACAAGCCCGACAGTAGAACAGTACAGGCCCAGTCACGGGGATGTGCAAATACTGCATTGGGAGAGACAGTGCAAATGTCATTTGAACAATTTATTTAATCTTGGTTTATTTTTTTCATCTGTAAATAAGTCTAAAAATGGCTGCCCCCCCCCCCCAAGGTTACTGAGACCTTGTGTTAAGGATCCTTAGCACTGCACTTGGCACATAGTAAGTGACTCAGAGGGAATCCACCTTTCCATATTTTTCTTCCCACAAAGTGCTGTGGAGACGCCAGGTCTCCATCTGTGACATAGTGATCATAACACTACTTCACAGGTTCTTCTCAGGATCAAACAAGACAGATCTCAGCAGGCAGACATATCAGATCCTTCTCCATGAATCAAGGGCCCTCCTGAATGGCTGTGTTTCTATTGATATTTTAGAGAGAGAGGAAGGGAAAGAGAGATAGAAACATTGATGTGAGAGAGACACATTGATCTGCTGCCTCCTGCACACCCCCTACTGGAAATCATGCCCGCAACCCAGGCATGTGCCCTGACCAGGAATCAAACCAGGACCTCTCAGTCCATGGAATGAGGCTCAATCCACTGAGCCACATCAGCCAGGAGAGGTGTCACAGCATTTCAAACATGATTCTCTTTGAACTCTCCAGAACCATGTTTGTGCATTTAGCTTCTTGTCCTGAAAGATTCATGCTTAGTCAAAATAAGGAACGGTGGGGCTGGACTTGATGCCACCTCTTGGAGGATTCAGAGATATTAAGTGATCAAGATCGCCAGCGAATGTGTGGCAGGACCAGGATTTGGACCCAGGCCACTGCAAGAACTTCTGCCCAGAAAGCAGGGGTCCCAGTGGACTTTGTCAGTTCCAGCCCTGGGTCTCCCCCATGCCCCTCACTCCAGGGGAGACTCATTCTGCCCCCTCATCCTTGGCAGGGGTGTGGAACCGTCTCCATTGAGAGTGGCTCACACAAATGTCATTAAACTTGAGCCCCACTAATTGACACTTTGTGTCTCCTGGCTTGTTCAGGGAGTAGGTGGGGTGGAAAGAGCCCTTCACAGGATCAGACACCTGGCAGGCTTCCCTGAACCTCAGCCATGCCACATCCCAGCCTCGCTTTCCTCATCCATAAAATAGGCATGGTAAAATTCCCTGTAGGAGTAAAGGTGGTGTTGATGTATGTCACACCCTTGGGTGTCAAGAACTGTGGTATCATCATCATTTGTGCCCATCTCTGGCCTCAGTTTCCCCATTTGTAAAACCAAGTAGAAAGGTTAGACGATCTTTTCTCCCAGTTCTCTCTTTAATCCTGACTAGCCAAGGTGAAGTTTCCTTGGACCCCTACCCAGGAGTCCAGGAAAAAAAATCAAAGCATAGTGGGTGTG
The DNA here is from genome assembly GCA_030848825.1 of Tadarida brasiliensis. Taxonomy (NCBI): domain Eukaryota; kingdom Metazoa; phylum Chordata; class Mammalia; order Chiroptera; family Molossidae; genus Tadarida; species Tadarida brasiliensis. The sequence continues at coordinate 40,448,349 of CM061259.1, read as the reverse complement.
TCATGGGGATAAGTGGGCTCTGGGGCAGTGAAGTATCACGGAGGAATGGGTGTGTTGTGGGGTGGTTGTACTATGGGGGTGGCTATGTCATGGAAGAACCGGGGTGTGGTGGGGGTGGGTGGGTCATGCTGTAGGCATGTTATAAGGGGTGGGTTTGGGGGACGGGAGGGTGGATCATGGGGGTGTGTCTTACAGGAATATGACTTGAGCTCAGGGCAGCAGTCTTCCCAATCCAGACTCCCCACCAGCAGGCTGAAGCATAATTGTGTGGCTTCTGGCAAAACTACCCAGGGGAGCTGGTAGAAAAGATGTAAACTGCCATCTTTGTTGAATATTAGCAATAATTAGCGATTTATTAACAAAAAAAATGAATATTTGCAATTTTGTATTCCTAATAGTATTTGGGGGAAAATCTAAAAAAAATAATGGATGGAGGTATGGGGCTGGGAGAAGTGACCTCTGTCCAGCTCAAGGATTCTACGATTTGTCCCTTGAGTCTAATTGCAACTGTGATCATCCTTACTGGGATGACGACTGGTACTCAGGAGACACGACAACCACCACCACGGCCACCGCAGCCCGGGGAGGTGACATATGGCCTCGGACAAGTTCCTTCCCTCGTGGCTGGAGGAGCTCTGATGCTAATGAGTGTGGATGGTGGCATTTCCTTTGAGGTGGAGCTGGGTGGGGCTGGTGGTGGGCAATCTACCCAGCAACACTGAAACCCAGCCTTCTCCTCCTGTCTCTCCCAGTTCCTACGTCCCACCAGGCCTCCTGGCTCCAGACACTTGGCATGATTTACATGGGATTCAGGTCAGGGCAGGAGTGAGGCCAGGGCTCTGGAGGGCTCTGGAGGCCGACACACCTGGATTCCAATCCTGGTGCTGTCACGTGTCCGATGGGGAGGGGCCCCAGGCAAGGTACTTACCCTCTCTCTGCTGTGGGCCTCAGTTTCTTCTGCTACAGAATCTGGATAATGAGGGCACTGCCTCAAGGGTTACTGCTAGAATAAGTGGGGCTGTGTTTGTAAAGAGTGCAGTAGGTGTGAGCCCGCGTTTGAGTTACTGTCATTCAAGTGGCGAGCATCTATTCAGCACCCACGCAGGGCCGGGACTGGGCCAGGGGCCTGAGGGATCCTCCCCGGCTCCCCTTTGCTCCACCCCTGCCCTTGTCTTTGCTGCATTGTTGGTGGTCCTGGGCCCACCACAGTACTGTCTCCCTGTGATAACTCTGGGGTCACGGGGTCAGTCTGGGGCCAGCAGCTCATCAGGCATCCATGATCTCTCCTAGCTCCCTGCTGATGGAAGGCCGTGTTGGAGGCTCACGGCCCTCATCTCAACGACAATGGTGTAAACACTGAGATGAACACGACAGGAAACACCTCTCCCTCCCCCAGGAGCCACAGGCCTGGGGAGCGGAAGGTCCTGGCTGAGTATGGCAGCATTCCAGCGAAGGAGGGCCTGACCCAAGGACCCAGCACCCCACAGGTGTGCCCAAGGTACCTGGTGCATGTGGTGGGTTAAAGGGTGATCTCTGAGGCCTCCTTTCCCAAAATACTGCCCTCTGGCTTACTTACTCCTGGCATTCCCCCACATACTTCTTTAAATTCCACGGGACCACTGTGAACTTTGGTCTCATTTTCTGAAATGGAGGATAATACCTCCTCTCTAGTTATCCAGGGACAGTGGTAAGCAGTGGGTTGTGTGGTGCGCAGCACAGCGCCTGGGCACGGAGGAGCTCTCAGTAGCAGTCAGCACCTTCCCGCTGTGAATCCTGCCCTCATATTTCCTTCCCTAGGTCTCCCCTCCCCCGAACGTGCATGCTGCACCTCAGGTGAGTTCAGTATCTGCCTTAGTCTCTTACCTTCTATTTCCTGTCTCCCAGGTCTGCTGGAACAGGTCGCAGCCACAGGAAAGCACTTATGTACAATTGACGTCCCTTTGACAAGTGACATCCTAACTTGGCTGGTGCGATTCAGGGATGCCACCCCTCCCCCTTGTACTTCTGGAAATGATGCATGCCTATACCGTCAAAGTAAAATTAAAGTGGGTTGTACACCTATGTTCACAGCAGCATTATTTACAATAGCCAAAAGGTGGCAACAACCCAAATATCCATCAACAGATGAATGGATAAACAAATGTGGTACATCCATACAATGGAATATTACTCAGCCTGAAAAAGAAAGAACATTGTGATACGTGGTACAACATGGGCGAACCTTCAGGACACTATGCAAAGTGAAATAAAAGGACAAATACTATAGGATCTCACTTATGGTGGTCAAATCAATAGAGACAGAAAGTGGAAAGGGCGCTGCCAGGGGCTGGGGGAGGGGCAATGGAGATATTGTTTAATGGGAACAGTTTCAGTCTGGGGAGATACAAAGTTCTGGAGATGAATGATGGTGGTGGTTGTGCAACAATGTGAATGTGTTTAATGCCACTGAGCTGTACACTTAAAATTATTAAGGCAAAATTTATGTTATATCTTACCACAATAGAAAAACGAAAAGTTAGCTCCAAACTTGACATGTAGTAGCCCTGAAAACTGTTGAACAAGTTATATTTGTTTCAGAATTTGGGACAACCCTGCAGGTGATTAGAGATACGGGCCATACCCTCACTGCTCTATCCCCTGGGTCTTAAGCAGTGCCTGGCACATGGCAGGCATTCAGCAAATATCTGATGGATGAATGAATGGAGAAGGCACAGAGGAAAACTGGCTGGTCCTTATTCCCGCCTCCCACTCCACCCCCCACCTTCCCTTCCCCATCCCCATCAGAGAGCAGTGGTCAACCGAGTCATTCCCCATGTGAAAGGTACCTTTGGGGGTCATTTAGTCCACTATCTTCCCCCTGAAATAAATGTTCCAGGCACTCGATGCCTATGTTCTCAAAGGCTATGTTGCCAAAGAAAGGGGTCTCTCTGATCCTCCTGGGTTACTTTTCTAACACTGTGATTGATGAGACATTCTTCCATGCCTGTTCTGCTCTGATTGAAACCTCCCACACCCACCCACCCAATTCTTTTCCCCTGAGACATGTGAGAGGGAGCCCTGAGAGACAGGTGGGGGTGCCACGCAGGGCTCAGGGAGGGGGGATGAGAATAGGACTCAGCCACCTCTTAAATACCATCGGCCCAGACAAGATGTTATGAGGATTAATGAGACCTTTCCTGGAGCAGGGATGCATTACATGACCTCAGGAAGTCCCCGTACTGAGTCTCGGAATCTCGGAGTCTGTGAGGCCCGGAGAGGGTGTAAGGAGCCCAGGCTGTGAGCTGCCATTTTGGACCTCTCTCTGACGAGTCTGTTTCTTTGGTACATGGGTTTTTTTTTTTTTTTTTTTTTTGCATTTGTTTTAATCCTCACCGGAGGATATTTTTCCATTTATCTTCAGATAGAGTGGGAGAGAGGGAGAGAGAAACATCGATGTGAGAGAGACACATCGACTGGTTGCCTCCTGCACGACCCCAACTAGGACCTGGGGACCAAACTGCAACTGAGGTTCGTGCCCTTGATCTGAATCGAACCCATGACTCTTTGGTCCATGGGCCGACGCACCAACCACTGAGCCAAACCGGCCAGGGCAGACGAAGCAAAGGGTGGTTGGTTAGTGATCGCTGAGTCTCACTGAAACCCAGTGAAATAAGTGCAGCAAAAGGACACATGTGAGCGGGAGCCCTGAGAGACAGGTGGGTGCCCCGCAGAGCTCAGGGAGGGGAGAGTGGGTAAGAATAGGACTTAGCCACCTCTCAAACATGATCACTCCATGGGAAAATATGAGCAAATAATGTCAAAACTCACAAACTAGGCAAATGAAGGAAGAGGGTTCCTATTTGGTTGGAAATATAAAGAAATGATGAGGTGGCCTTACCTCCCAACATTCTATTGCTTCATTTGAAGTTCAATCCATTTTCCACAGATCTTAAAGATTATGAATAACTAGTATTATTGGTAGAAGAAGGCAGTAAGAATAGCGGGTGCATGGTTAATTCAATATATATATATATATATACACATATATACATATATATATATACATATATACATATACATATATATATATATGTCACTATGACCGTGGTGATTTATTCCCGTGAGACTGGGCACACTACTACCTTCTAGCCAGTGAGTTTGCGTGACAATTGACAAAGGAATTAGATCAGAGTTTCCCAAAGGATGAGCCCTAGAGTCCTGTGTAATCACAAACTCCTTGGAGACTGTAATATAGGTTAGGGTATTAAGATATGTGAAAAATACTTTAATAAAGATATCTCTATTACTTTGCTTAACTAGCATTTCTCCAAATTAATCTTCTATAAAATCTTTAGCCAACAATATCTATTATTCTGTGGAAATAGAATTTCTTGGAACATACATAGGAAAATGCTATGTGTCTCATTCAAACACCCTTGACTCACACCACGATTCATTAAACAGTCAATGTTCATTCATAAAGACTGGTTGTGTTGCCCGGCTGGTGTGGCTCAGTGGGTTGAGCCTCATCCCATGGACTGAGAGGTCCTAGTACGATTCCTGGTCAGGGCACATGTTGGGGTTGTAGGCTCGATCCCTAGTGGGGGGCATGTGGGGGGCATACAGGAGGAGGCCAAACGAAGTTTCTCTCTCCCATCGGTGTTTCTATCTCTCTCTCCCTTCCTCTCTCTAAAAACCCAATAAAAACATATATTTTTAAAAAGGATTGGCTGTGTTGTCCAGGCACTAGAAATGCAGAAATGTATGGGATACAGTCCCTATCCACCAGAATGTCACTCTGTGTAGGGGACACTAAGGGCAATTGGCTTAGTAAGGACAGTGTAATTCCACAAAACAATGGAATGGGACTTGGCAGCGAGGAAAGCACAGAGTGCTAGAGATGCCCAGGAGAGGCCACCTACCCTAGGTTAGGTAACCCCAGGGCACTTTCCATTAGACACGCTGCTTGAGCTGAGGTTTGAAATCAAGAAACTAGCCAGGTTCCCACTGGGAGAAGAATGTTTTAGAAAGAAGGAAATTTTTATGAGGGACTCAGAAACACAAGCAAGAAGAGCCTACGCAGGGGATGAGTAGAGGAAAGGGAGTGCATAAAGGAATGCGGAGAGGGGGGACTGGAGAAGAAGGTGGGGACGGATAGTGGAATCTACTGTCCTACGGAGTGAGGACTTCATCTTAGCACCAAGGGGGTTCTAAGCATGTCACTGTCACACCTCCTGATATTGCCAGTACAAGGGCTTAACTGCATGGGACAGGCGAGGAAGAGCAGGTGCTGAAGAGACAACCCCAGCACAGAGGATGGAGAGACTTCCGACAGAACCGACCAACCTGGGCAAAGGCGGCATCCAGGCAAGCAAGCAGTTTCATCCGAGAAGTCAACAGTGGGAAATCCCACAGGAAATCCTACTCTACTCAGTGATGTTGAGTAGGAAACAGTTTCAGTTTGGGGAGATACAAAGTTCTGGAGATGAATGATGACGATGGTTGTGCAACAAGGTGAACATGTTTAATGACACTGAGCTGTACACTTAACGATGATTAAGGCAAATTTTCTGTTATGTATATCTTACCACAATAGAAAAGCTAAGCAGGATGATCAGGGAATTCTGTCACCAGGGTGTCAGGCCTCTGGCACGAGACCAGGGGACAAGGCTCTAGTCTTGGGGGTAGAGAGGAGATTGAGATACAAGAGTAATCTAGGGAAGCATTTTTTAAAAAGGGTAAGTAGTGGTTAAGAGGTAAAAGGGGGTAGTTGGAATTGGCATACAAGTGAGAACTTGGTGTCAAGGACAAAAATCCAACGCTTTTGTGATACAAGAATAAGATCAGAGGCTAAGCATGAAATCCAGAGCTCCTTAAACCTGGTGACTAGGACCAAGATTGATTTCAGAGCCTGGAGTGAGAGTGGCGTTTAGGTGGCCTTCACGGAGAGGTGGAGGAGCATCGTGAAACTGGAAACCAGGCGGGTCCGACGACAAGAGCTGCACCCTGGCTCTGCAGGTCTCATCCACCAGAAAGCAACAAAACTGTTCTGGTCCAATGCTGCCATCTGGTGGCTGGGATTAAAAACTGGGAGACCCAAATCTCCGGGCTTGGCACTTCCTATTTCTTCTGGGAATTCCAAACTCTGCCCTCCAAAACTCAGTTCCCTCCGGATCAGACACTTGCCCACATATGGACTCGTCGCCTCTTAACTCTGCATCTCTCTCTCTTCGCTCTCTCCCACTTATCTCAGGAAAGCTCCCCCTTCCCGATCTTGCGTTCTCTTGTTCTTTTCTGTATTTTGTTTTGGAACAGAGGCAGATTTTCTTAAATGACCCCAGTCACAATAGATAAGAGTTAGCAATGGGTCTGTATTACTGAAAGGGAAATGTATGCATTTTGAAGCTGAGCACAATGTCAAGAACAGAACCATGTCATCAGTCTTGCACGGACAGCCCTCGTAGGTGCCCGGGAGCCCTGTTGGGGTGAATGCTGGAGTCTCCGTCTAACTCTCCAGCTTCTCCTGATTAAATCTATCGCTCCTCCAGAACTAGCATTTGAGGAAAAAAATGATTGCTCTATCAAATGTGTTATTTTTTTCCCCTTTACATTGTATTTGTGACATCATTTACTTTTTGTTGGAAATATATAGCATTTTAGGCAATGGGTTTAAATAGATTCAGGGCTTTGGGGGATTGGAAGTATTACCTTGTTTCCACAGGGAAGTGTGTGACTATTTCCAAATGAGCACATCCATAAATCGGAGCTGCCTGGGCTCTCAGGCTGAGACAAGGTCTAGGGGAGAAATGGAGATTAAAGGGGACAGCAGACCCCAGCTGTTTCACTCCAAGAAGACAGAGAACTCACTAATTGTCCTGTACTGGACAAAGGGACCCAGGGGCAGAGCCGCAAAGCGAGAGCAGCAGTGAGAACCAGTGACTCTCAAACTGTGCTGCCTTCACACCCCGCGCAGAGCGCCTTTCAGAGCTACAGGCAAGGCCTCAGACAGTTCCACGGGTGGGACGCCCACCTGCTTGCACTCCACGTGAGACTTCCGGCACCAAGCAGGTCCGATTTGCCAACAGAGACCGTGCAGCTGCCACTGAATGCACACAAGCCGTGGAACCAGAGCGATGTCTGCAGCTCAGCAGCTCTGACGGCAGGTTCCCACACCTGCGAAGGATCCATTCTGTGCTGCTGGTCTTGGGAGAGCAAAGCAGGCTTGGCTCCTGGGTGCGATCTCTCCCCCCGCCCCCACACACACGTTCTCACATATGACCTCTCCTTATTTGGGGATAAACAGTGGCCTGTGTTCTACCACAGGCCAGGAGAGCTTCAGGGGCACTTTGTCCCTCCATTTGTAGCGTGACCCCTACCCCCAGCTCCAGGAAGCGAAGGGAAACTGACAGACTCCACTGGAGCCAAACATTCTGGAAGACTTTCTGCAGAGAGCTCACTCTTGCCCTGTAATGGGAGAACTGGAGAACACGATGGCAGCCATGATGGTGACCGGCTGGGGGACAGGGGAACCCTACACTCTGGTGATTTTTAAAAAAAAATATATTGATGGCATCAAGCTTCTTTTCTGGCCTTTTTCTTTCTTGTTCCTCTTCTCTGCCCTCCCTTCTGTCAGGACTTCCTGTTCCTATTCCAGGCCTGTTGATTCCAGAATGTCCACATAGAAGGGCCTCGGGGTTTTTAGAAGGACATCTTGAACCTGCTTCTCTGCACAGCACCTTTCAGAAGACTGAAAAAGGATCCATTGCTCATGTCGAAGATTGGGAGGTGCCGAAGGAGGGTGGGGGGCCTGAATCCCCACTCACTGTGGCATGGCCCGGCTCTGGTTCTTCTCGCAGCCCCTGCCTCCAGGGTCCCTCCCCCCCTGCACCCAGGTTGCCTCCTGCGCTCCCTCCTTGCAGCAATCCTGTCCTGCGGGGTGGCTATCTGGCTGCCCACGAGCTGGACAAAGCATTTGTCAGTTGTAATGGATGTACGACTCCCGCCCTGACATGGTTTCTGCCTCCCCAGGGGGCTTTGATCTCCTTGTCTGCATACATAAATGAGAGGATTACCGCGACATCCAGAACAGGGCACCAAAAATGTCTTTCACCGAGGTGCTTTCCCCCAGCAGATAAGGGTAATAAGCTGCAATGCCAGGAGCCATTAGGGCCCTGAGCTGGAGGCAACTTCACTCAGGGAGAAATGGGTTACGAAGACTGTCCTAGAAGGATCTCCCTGTCATGATTCCCGATATTGTTTATATCTGGGTGATGTGGATAAAGAAACCGGTCACTTCTGGCACCGCCTTACCTCCCCGAAGATTACAAGCAACTGTGGCTGACATTTGACAAGGTTGCTCTGACTGACTTGGTGCTGGTATATGTCAGGGATTCCTGGACAGGGGGCTGGGATCGGACACGGGGGTGGGGACGGGTATTTTTAGGACACTCAGAGCCCTTGGCTGGATGTGGGCCAGCTCTCGAGACTGTTACGAAGCCACAGTATCACGCCTGCTTTGTTACGTATCCTGAGAGAGAAAGGAAGGACGAAAGGTTGTTTGGAGACTGGGGTCCTGACCACTTATGTCCAGTGGAAGCTGAGTGCCAGTGTTTGGAGGTGGGGGCTCTCTGAATGCACCCCCAAAGTTTCCAGATGGCAGGTAGATAAGGTCAGAAGCAAAGAGACCAGGGAGACATGGGAAGGGCCTCATTAGCCATCAGTCAGGGGAGAGGTGCTCAGCTGAGCAAACAACAGCTCCGATCCCAATTCTCTGACTCCCATTTGTTGACTAAAGCTCCTACATCTACTGACATATTTATCATATATGCCTATATGTCCTAGGAACAGGTGAGCCAGTGACAAATAAGGCATATTCCTTCCTTTCTTCAGTGAGCTCAAGATCTCGTTATCACTTCCCTTTTAGTAATATAGTGGTATAGGCCCTCTGGGTTGGAAAAGATCCTGAAGACTGTTTAACTCAACCTCATCTAATGTTTGAGGACCTTCTACAATATCACTAAGAAAGAATCATCTGCCCAAGCTTGAATACTCCTGATGACGGGCACCTCACTACCATAATTTTGTCACCTTTGATTATGGTAAATCTCTTTCTGTGTCAGACCAAAACCGGCTTTCCTATGGCATAGTGTTAGTCCTTATGTCTGGGGCCAAGCAGAACGAGTGTAACCTACCTGCACAGGCCTTGTGTGGAGTGGTCTCTCACCTACCAGCAGGTCATACTCCACATCTGTCAAGTAGCAAAGGAAAATTAGGTAATGTCTAAAGCATGCCCTTCACCCCACCCCAGGGCACCCACTAACCCGTACAGGACTTTTGTGTGAATTAGGAAATAGTGTCTATAGCATGGTGATTACCAGAGAGGAAGGGGTGGGGGGAGGTAGAAGGTGGGGGGGGGGGTAAATAGTGATAGACGGAGACTTGAATTGGAGTGGTGAACACACCGTAAATAGATGATCTATTATAGAATTGTGCATCTGAAACCTATGTAATTTTATTAACCAATGTCACCCCAATAAATTCAATTAAAAAAAATTTTTTTAGGAGAGAGGCGTTTCTCCAAGACACAATCCTGCCACCTGCTGGAAGATTGCCGCAATGTTCCTGTGCAGCGCCCAGCCTGTGGACCAGTCCCTGACTCTGGATCTGCCCAGCCCCCAGCCTGTGGGTCCTGATCTCCCGCGATGCACCATGGGACGCGAGAAGAAGGGAAGCGCCACATCTCAACGTTGGAAGGAAGTCACTGACGTGCAATATAAAACCAAAGTCGTTTTTAAAAATTCTTTTTTTAAAGAGAAAACAAAGGTTTCTTAAGTATCTAAAGCAATTCTCCAAAATTTCAGAAAACGTCTCACACTCCCAGATGCTTTTTGCCTCCATACTTGCCTCTCTTCCTTTCCTTGCTGCCTTCTTCCATGTTCTTTCCTGTGTTGGTGCTCCATTCCCAGGACCCCAGTGTTCAGGAGTGGGTGGGGAGGGTCTAAGGTGACGACTTATGGTCTCCTGATACAGAGTAAACCAGTTATACAGTCCACTCCCCCTGAGCTCTCCACAGAGTCAAGCTCCATCATCCCCACTCCCTTGGGGTCTAGGCGCAAGAGGCCCAGCCCTGCTCTCCAGTAGCTTCCAATCCTGTGAAGGATCTGACTTGAACTTGACAGAGACATTTCCTTCTTGGGAGAAAAAGCCACTTTATCTGTCTGATTTATTCAGTTATTTCTAACAAGTGAGATTCCGTGTCAGGAATACAGTGCCAAGCCCCGACCTGGCTCAGGCTTCGGGCAATGTGCATATTTTCGCTCTCTCTCCTGTACAAGCCACCTGGGAACGCTGGCTGCATCCCCAGTGCCAGTCCCCAGGTGACTGTCACCCTTCATTTCTGGATGTACTCAGCAACTATGTGCAGTGCAGGCTGTGGAGGAGGTGACATTTGAGCTGGGCCTTGAAAGGAGGTAGATTTCGGCCCTGGACTGTGTGGCTCAGTTAGCTGGAGTGTCCTCCCATGCACCGGAGGGTGAAGGATTCAGCTCTCTGTCAGGACACATACCTGGGCTGTGGTTGGGATCTCTACTTTGTTAAATGATTAAAAAAAAAAAAAAAAAAAGGTAGGTAGATTTGGAAAGGTGGAAACAACCTGGGTTACTACGGATAGATGAATGGATAAACAAAAGGTGGTATATCCATTCAACGGAGTACTACTCAGCCTTACGAAGGAAGGTCATTCTGACACCTGCTGCAACGTGGATGAACCTTGAGGACGTTATGCTCAGTGAAGGAAGCCAGTCACGAAAGGACAAATACTGTAGGATTCCACTTATGTGGGCTACCGAACTAGTCAAATTCATAGAGACAGAAAGTAGACCCGGATTGCCACGGGCGGGGGAGGGGAAATGGCGGTTAGTGTTTCTGGGACGGAGTTTCTGGTTAGGGTGAAGGGAGAGTCCTGGAGGTGGATGGTGGTGGTGGTTGCACAACATCGTGAATGTGTTTTCTGCCAATGACCTGTATATTCAGAAAGAGTCAAATGGTAAGTTTTAGGTTATGCATGTTTTACCACAATTTTTTAAGAAGATAGGTATATTTAGAGATTGGAGACTGGCAGGGACAGCATTCCGGGAGGTGGGACGGCCTGAGCAAAGGCACAGAGTGTCTTTATTCGGTACCGGAAGTAGAGCATGAATTCCCTTGTGTGATCATTTCTGTAGAGAAAATCGCCCCACATCTAAGTCACCCCACGTCCCTCTTTGGTAAAGTGTGATGATGATAATCCCTGCTCAGCCTCTTGTAAAGGGCCAATGAGGAGCAAATGGACCAGCCTCATCACAGCGCTGGAGAAACCACAGGAGCACGGGGTGGTCATGCTGCTGGCAGCTGTGATGGGAAGGACTTGGGCTGCAGTCAGAACCAGGTCCAGATCCCAACTTCTCCCCAACTGGTTTTGTCATGAAGTCACTCAACTCCTCAGTTTTGGTTAATCTCATCTGTGAAATGGGGTCAACATGACTGCCCTTGGGAAACGCATCCGTCGGAGTCCAACCGGGACAGAGAAACCCACTCTGAAGTGTAGAGCAGTGGGATTTCAGACTGGGGACTCGGTTATTCAGATGATGGAACTGCTGAGAAGCCGAACAGAGGGAGAGCGGCCCCCCAGGGATGAGCAATGGCAGGAAGAGGTCACTGGGGCAGGAGGCTGTGTTACTAAAGTCGAGAAACCAGAAAGATCCGGAGGAAACCACCCACTCGCACCCTTCCACAGGTGTTCAACCCACAACTTCACCAAACATGGCAACGTGCCCTCAACGGCCAAGCCCAGCCAGAAGCCTGAGGACATGGGAGGCCTGGAACGCCCGCACAGCTGGACCCTGGGGTGGGCCAGGTGGAGAGGAGAGCAGCGTGGAGGGGAAGGAAAGGACTCCTGCGTGTCGTGTCCAGGAGAGAGCATTGGGCCCTCCAGCCTGCAATGGAGGCTCCAATCTTCCAGGTCCTTTGTCTCCTCACGTGTCAGGTCAGGGTTGGGGACCACGAAGGTGAGATCAGAGATCAGCTGAGATGGTCTGGGGCTGATGAACTTTCAGTCGGTTCTCGGGCTCGGTCAGGGCCCGATATGGCTCCGCCTCCACCCTGGCTGGGTGTCTGACTCCCATTCAGTTCCACCCAGGTGACACACCCTATGGGTCATTTCACCCTCAGCCTCGGCCTGGCCACCTCCCTGGCAGACTCACCTAGAAGGACTCTCGGTTACCCCGCCCTCACCCCTGGGTGTTTTGCATACCACACAGAACCTACCCAGAGAGGCTCTCCAGCTAATGGCCCCTGCCACCGCTTTTCTCTGAGGTGGCTTCCCTATGCTGGCTCCTCTGTCACCCTGATAGGCGGTCCATCCCACAGCATCACAGGGGGCAGGGCAAAGGCCCTTATGACTGCTCTATTCCCCTCAACCCACCTAACTTGCCAGCCCCTCCAGGAGGCACCAGGCAAGGGGAGGCTGACACACGCCACCTCACCCAACCCTGCTCCCGCCCACTTCTCTCTCCCTTCTTCAGTCCTCCAGAAGCCTGGAAGCAGGGGGCATTCAATTCCTCTCTGTTGACCAGAACACTCCCCGGGGTCAGACCCTCTCCCCTCCTGAGATGGCATCTGCCGCCCCACTCCCAAGGCCTGGCGCTCTGGAGGGTGGGGCGCAGGAGAGGGAGTCCAGCTGACCAGTAAGGAACAGAATTCAGGAGGAGTTTCGAAAGGTTAACCCCTGATCCAGGTGGTGGCATTTGAGCTGAGCTTGTCATATCTTCGGGGCTCCGGTGAGTGAGAGGGAGTAGCTCCGGTGAGGGCAGGTCAGAGGGCAAAGGCATGGGGCATGGGGCCTCCCAGACGCTGGAAGCTGCCCGCTCAGCAGTTGGAGGAGCAAAGGAAAAGTGTCTTCCTTTGCTTCGCGTTCAGAGATTTAAATTGGGCACTTTGGGCATCGATGTGTTAGACAATGGGTCGGCATTTAGTCAGATGGAGTAGAGTCTCCTAGAAGGAAGGTCTTGGTGGAACAGGAATTACAGGGAGCCTGCAGCTTCCCCAAGACCCTCCCCCACAAACAGGCACTCAGACCCAGCTGATTCTGCCTTCTTGGTCATAAGGGCCTTTCCACCTGCTACTAACTGGGACCACCCCCATTCCCCTCCCTTCCCTGCCCTCATTCCCTATCTGGACCAGCCATGCTCTCAGGCACCCCCCACCTTACATCGGAGCCTCCTTCCTCCCACTGAGATGTGCTATGAGGGGGAACTTGAACTGAGTTGTCTGTCCCCTAGAAGTTATGCCAACGACCATCACTGGGAACCACCACGCCACACCAGACACCCACCCGAGTAGCTCCTCTGTGGGGTGAACAGCTTTGGGGCCAACCCTCAAATGCAGAACTAGAACCTGGATTTGAGTCCCAGCTGCAATGCTGAGGTCCTCGCACACGTCACCTCTCCTCTCGGGGCTGCAGTGTCCTCGTCGGTGACGTGGGAAGGTGTGCCTGTCCTGCTGGTCACGCTGGATTGTTTCAGAGACCCAGGTGGGATACTAAACGCTGATTCTGAGTCAGCTGGTGGATATGGGAAATACTATTGTTCTCCTGGGCACTTTGTGTCCATATTGTAGTTACAAAGGAAAGTCTTGAGTTCCAGAACAACAACTCCAAACCCTCTCCCTGTAGGCACCTCTGCGCCTAGCTGGTTGACAGGCTCCATCCACAGGCAAAGGAATGATTAAGAGGGGCCCTCAGATGCCATGGATTCTTTAAAATCTGTGTATTTCAGTCACTGAATTGGTCTTTTAAATTTCTGAAATGCCGAAGAGGTAAAAGCCACCTCTGACCACGTGTTGCTGCCTCCCACCCGGTCTCCCTCCTGGCAAAGGGCAGACCAGGGCCTCCCTCTGCAGCCCACACTGCCGGCCGAAGCCTGGTGCTTGGACCCGGTCCAGCCCCAGAGCCAGGATAACAACGCAGCTCTCCTCTGAGCATTTGAGCCAATTAAAAAGACAAATGACTGCTGGCTTATCTTCCCTCCTCCTCTGCTTCTCTCTCTCTTTCCACCCCCACACTCTGGGCCCTCCCCTCCAGGCAATGGAGCAAGGGACCTCCATGCTCTGAATCCCTTCTGAAACAACTGGGTGCCCCCAGCCTCCAAACCTGCCCTGGGGCATTTCAAGATCTTGACGGATGACAGATGGAGGTTTTCTGGCTTCCTCTTGGAGCTTCTGAGTGTCCCTGAGATCTTTGGCTGGCAGGAGGACAGTGGGGGCACAGGAGTGGACTGGGAGAAAGCAAAGAAGAAAGACCACAGGCTCAAAAGATGTTTATTTTTCTTTAATGGAAAAGCTTTTGAGCTTACTTTTTAAATTTAATTTTATTGCTGAGGGTATTAGATATGTCCCCCATTGTCCCCAATTTGCCCCTCTCCACACATCTCCCACCCCACTTCAGGGCCTTCACCTGTCCCTTGTCTGTGTCCATGGGCTATGCATACATGCATATAAGTTCTTTAATTATCTCTTCCCAGCCTCCTTCCCTCCTTCCCTCTGAGAAGTCTGTTCCTTAGTTTTAAGCTCTGGCCTTAGGCCCTGAAGCTTTAACAGGAGACTCTATTTCTGGAGGGGCATTTCATTCATTTACTCCATGGTTAAGATGACCAGGTCCTCTGCCTTGAAGGAGGGCCAGCCTCCCCAGGAAAGAACGGGAGATTTGGAGGTAGAAAACCCTGGGTTAATCCAGCCTCCAGCCGATGAGGCCTGAGACCCAGAGCAAGTTACTAAAGCCCTCTGAGCCTACACTCCCATTTGTCAAATGCCTATCTCACAGGATGGTTAGAAGCAATAAATAAAATATCATGCATTAAGTGCCTGGCACAACACTAGGCATATACAAGGCATACTATTAATCTATCAATTTCCTTCCACATGTGGCCACCTCAAGATATTTATTCTCATTTCTTTATGGCTCATGCCTTTACCTCCTGTCATAACTTATTTAAGGGTCTCATAATTATCATCAATAGGAAGTTTATCCTGACATCAAACTGGAGAGGGAAACCTTGTGTTACCTTCACTCCCTGATGAACTCCTATTCATCCTTCAAAACCCAGTCCAATTGTCACCTCTCTGGCTTTTACCTTCTCCATCATTCTCCCAGCACCTTGATCATACTTCCATTCTTACTCTGTAAATGTTGTAATTGTTCCATTAAGTTGATGAATGTTTACTGAGTGTCTGCCACATACCAGGCACACTGCCAGTTCCAGAGAACACCTTGGTGAATGGGATGAAGAAAATCTCCACTCCCCTGCAGCTCATATTCAAGTTGAAGGAAACAGACATTAAACATTTTCTTAAAAGTAAGCAACGTATCTGTCTCCTAGACAGTCGACTCCTTGTCTTCTTCCTCTTTATATTCTGGGAAACTGCATCGCACCGACAGCGTGGAAGCTCAGCTGACAGTGATTCTCCTCTTCACACCACGTTCTCCACGTTTCTCTCCTCTGGGAAGACAACTAAGGCCTGTTCACAGACCCTTTTGTTTGTCAAAATCCACTGCACTTAGGTCTGACCGGCTCTGGGTGCCCTGTTTCATGGACAAACCAGTAGTCTCAACAGCCTACCCTGCTGCGGACAAAGCTCCTCCCAACTCTCGCTGCCTTTGAGGTGGAAAGCACAGCAGAGAGGCTGGACCCCCTTCCCCCCACCAGGCTGGGACCCTGGGCGCAGGTAAGGGCTGGCTCCATGGGCTGTGTGTGCAGGCTGGAAGGAAGCCCCACTGACAGCCAGGAACCGCCTTCGGAGTCCTGGGACCGCTTCCCAGGGGCCCCTGAGAGGCAGGAGCCAGGCAGGAGCTGATTTCCTTCCTGTTCCTGGCTGCGGCCAACTTTCTGGAGAGGAGCATTTGGGGAAATGTTCGGCTCAGCCAAGGCTTAGAGTCATCGGGGACCTAGAATGATGGAACTAAAAAGGAATTCGGAGACCAGCCAGCCCAACTCCCTCATCGATAGAGAAGACAGCTGAGACCCAAAGTAGGGACGACGCATATTTTCAACAAATACGGTCTGAGAGATCATCTCCTTCGGGAATGGAAAATTCATGGATGTTATGCTCCTAATCTGCTTTTAGCACATGGCACTGATCAACTATGATGCTCTCCCTGTTGAACCAAGACAAGGCCTCCAATCCTTTCAACATGGACCTCCAGGCACAGACTGGTGAGCCGGGCCATGAAACGATAATGATGATAATGGTGGCTCATATATATATTGGAAACTTGTTTTGTGTCGAGTCTAGGCATGGCCTAATTTGTTTCTCAACACTGTAAAAAAGGGACAGTAATTCCTCACTTAACATTGTTGGTAGGTTCTGCAACTTGAAGTGAAATAACGTATAACAACCAATTTGACCAGAGGCTAATTGAAATAAACAAGAGTTAAGTTCCAACGGCCTCTCATCAACCTTCTAACAAATCGATGTTAAAAGAATCAATGTTATTTGAGAACCTCCTGTACTTTTTTTTAAATCCTTGCCTGAGGACACATTAGAGAGAGGAAGAGAGAGAGAGAGAAGCATCAAAGTGAGAAAAAAACATCGATCGGTTGCTCTCCGCACATGCCCCGACCAGGGATCGAACCCGCAACCTGGGTATGTGGCATGACTGGGCATTGAAATGGCAACCTTTTGGGTCACAGGATGACGTTCAACCAACTGAGCCACTCCGACCAGGCACACCTGCTGTACTTGTATTATCCATTTTGCAGATGAGGAAAGTAAGACTTAGAGAGATAAGTAACTCATCCAAGACCCCACAGCTAGTAACTCTAACACTGGCACTGCCTTTGGCCCTAGGTTGGCAAGTAGAGAGGATACGTGTGCACAGAGACATACAATGAACATACAGTGAGTTTTTTCCTGAGCCATGGACACCAGTGCATTTTCTCAGGACTGTACATCGGCGCTCAGCCCCACCATGCCCATCATCACATTAGCTGCTGTTGACTAAGCGCCTACCTTTCAGGTACAGTGCTGCATGACTGATAAACATTGTCTCATTTTTATCCCCAAGGCAGTCCTCCAAAACAAGCACCTTTGCTTTCATTTTACAGATAGAAAAACTGAGGCAAAGGGAAAGTAATCAATGTCTCGTCCATGGGAGCATCCGCATTTGAACTTGGATCCGTCTGACCCCCGAGCCCATGTTCTCTTTTTCCCTGACATCATGCCTCCTCCCTGGACTGGTCACCACAAGTAGAGGGTGTTGGCGAAAGGCAAGATGCGCCTACATTTGTGGGCCCAAAAGCTGCTGCCAGCACAGTCCCTGGCTCATAGGGGAAATGTGGTGTCAGTCCCCTAGCCCGGGCTCAGTCCCACATGTACTCCCCATCCACCTCAAGCAGCCAGACTGTGAGCACATGGAGGGCAGGGCTTGATCCCAAACCTGCTGGGTCCCACCTGCCCCAGGTACAGTGGTGTGGTGGAGGAAAAAGTGCCCCAGATCAGAAGTCAGGAGTGTTGGTTGGTATCAACTTTGCTAACAACCAGCTACCTGATCTTGGGCACTCACATAACCCCCAAGTGTCAGCTTAGCCTGGGAAATGAAACATGCCAGTTGGTGAGGGGATCAAATGAGCTTGGGCAGGCACAGGGCATAGTCTCAGAACCCAGAGAACTTGTGCTCAAAAGCAAATGCCACCACCTACCAACTGAGCAACCCTGTGCCAGTCATTCCACTCTGCTGAGCCTCAGTTTCTTCAGCTGCAAGCTGGGAGTTTAGACAGTCAAATCTGCCTCACCCTTTACTGTGCAGAGCAAATGGAGAGATGTCTGTGAGGCAACTCTGCAGACGATTAAGCCCCTTGCAGGTGGTATTCGGCACATGCTGGATAAATAACCACTGCCTGACAAAAGGAATCCTTGTGTCCAAAGTAGCAACAAAACTAGCAGTTATAAAATGTTGCCAGCTGCCCCTGGTCCTGCCCATGTTCTTGTGTACTCCCAGGGTCCTAGATGATTGGGTCGCAGGGAACGGGGCCTCCAGGACCTTCCCCAGGCCGTTGGTCAGGACTATCCCCTTCAACGCACAGAAAGCAACTAGGACTTTCTGCAGCTGCTGCCTGAGACATCTCTGCGCCCTTGAAGGTAGCTTGCTGTTGCTAGTTTAGTCTGAATTCCATTCTGGGGCCTCCCCCTTGCCCGGAGCACAAGGCCTTGAAGATGTTGCGTGCTGTGTGGGCCCGACCAGGCGAAAGTAACAGTGTGAGAGAAAGGGGAGCAAGAGAGGGAGCGCCTGAGCATGGTGATAGCAGAGGTCAAGGCCAGGCAGCACAGCACAGACCGCAGGCTTCCAGGATCCCTCTTCTGGTTGAAGCAATTGTTCCTGGTGATAAATAAAAACGAGGCTTTCCTATAGCAACTTCATCTTACGACCTCAGATCGTCTTGCAAATACAAGTTCCTCTCTAGCATCCTTTGTCCTGGAATAGCAGTAACACCTGCATCTTGTAAACGGTAGACCCTTGGGGTCATTCCCCATGCCCCTCCGACCCCACAGCCTGCCCTGGCATTGTTATGGGCTGAATTGTGTCTTCTCCAAATTCCTGTGTTGAAGTCCTAACCCCCCACTATCTCAGAATGCAACTGCATTTGGAGATAGGATCTTTAAAGAGGTAGTTAAGGCTAAATGAGGTCATTAGGGTGGTCCCTAATCCAAAATGACTGGTGTCCTTATAAGAAGAGGAGATTAGGGCACAGACACACACAGAAGGAAGGCCACGTGAGGACACAGGGAGAAGACAGCCATTTACAAGCCAAGGAGAGAGGCTTTAGAAGAAACCAACCCTGCTAATACCTTGATCTTGGCCTTCCAGCCTCCAGAACTGTGAGAAAATCGATTTCTGTTGTTTAACCCACACAGCCTGTAGTACTTTGTTACGGCAGCCTGAGCAAACAATACCAATTTCATGTCAAGAGACACTGGTTGCCCAGCCACTGCTTGCCAGGCACCAGGCCAGACGCTGCAGATCCAGAGATGAACAAGACACTGTCCCGGCCCTCGAGGTGCTCAGGATCCAATGAGGGCTCAGATAATTTCAAGGAGAGAATTCATTTTGGGGGGTTCAGAGGAGCACTGAGTGTGGGATGATAAGTTATGTGGGAACATCAAGGAAGACTTCTCAGGGGAGGTGACATCTGAGTCAATTTTACAAAGACGGAAAGGACTGGACAATTTACCAGGCAAAAAGACAGAGACACGTGGTGAGTTTGGGAAATTGTCCAGATTACAGGAGCAAATAAAGCATAAACAGGCAGGCGGTGGAAAACCACATAACCTCTCTGAGCTTTGTTTGTCCATCTGTAAAATGGGAATAATCATACATCACGCAGGGTGATGTAAAGTCAAATATTAAAATAGGGAAAAAACATTCATGGAAAAGAATGCAAATCTTACTTCAAATATAAAATCGTAAACCCCCTAAGTTTTGAATTCTACTCACCCCCCCACTACCACCTATAACCTTTTATTATTTTGGCCTGAGTATCAAAACAATAGGTCTGATTGTTCTTTTAATTAAAAAAAGTAGAGCCCTGGCTGCTGTGGCTCAGTTGGTTGGAGCATCATCCTATGTCCCAAAAGGTTGCCAATTTGATTCCCAATCAGGGAATATACCTAGGTTGTGGGTTCAATCCCCAGTTGGGGCGCATATGGGAGGCAACTGATTGATATTTCTCTCATACATCGATGCTTCTCTCTCTCTCTTAAAAAAGAAAAATCAGTAAAGCCCTGACCTGTTTTGCTCAGTGGTTAGAGCATCAGCCCATGGACCAAAGGGTCTCAGGTTTGATTACCAGTCAAGGGCACATGCCTGGGTTGCAGGTTTGATCCCCGACTGGGGTCATGTGGGAGGCAACCAATTGATGTGTCTCTCACATCAATATTTCTCTCTCTCTCTCTCTCTCCCTCTCTCTCTCTCTCTCTCTCTCTCTCTCTCTCTCTCTCTCTCTCTCTCCCTCTCTCTCTCCCTCCCTCCCTCCCTCCCTTCCATTCTATCTAAAAGAAAAGAAAAGAAAACAAAAGAAAAGAAAAGAAAAGAAAAATATCCTCTGGTGAGGATTAACAAGAACAAAAAAATCAGTAAATATATATATATATATAAATATATAATTATATATAAATATATAAATATAAAATAAATGAAACATTCTTAAATTTATTCTTAAAAATTAAATATGAATACATTTAGGTTTGCAGAAAGTTACAAAGATATTACAGAGTTCCCATATAGCCCCGCCCCATTTCCCTTATTATTAACATCTCATATTAATATGATACACTTGGTATAATGAAAGAACCCACATTGATACAGTCTTATTCACTGAAGGTCATCGTTTATTCAGACTCCCTTAGTTTTCACCTTTTTCTGTTCCAGGATCCCATCTAAGATACCACATTACATTTAATCATCCTGTCTCCTTAGATTCCCCGCCACTGTGACAGTTCTGGACTGATTTTTTTTATTTCAAAGACACAGCATTTGCAAAGAAAAGTACTAATGCACAGAGTAGAGAATGGGCAAAAGAGTTGAAGGATCTTCTGAGAACAATGGGATATATTTTAGTATTGTATCATTTGGCTTATCAACAACATACGTTGGTTATAAATGAGACTTTCTGTTCACTGAAGGTGCCCTAAAGGGACCGTGCTTGTTATATTCTCCGTTCATTTCATCCTTTGCACTAAAAATTTAGGACTAATGTATATTAGTAAGTGCACAATTTTAGAATTGTCCCCCAGATAACAGCCCAAGTCCTTTTCCCCTTCCCACAGCCCTCCTCTGGTCCCAGGTGTCCTGTGCTCTTTAGACCACCTGAGCCCTCGGGCCCACCGTTTCTTGGAGGTGAAGGGCTGCCTCCCTCTCTGAGCCCTGGGGATCAAGGGGGTGGGGGGAGAAGACAAGGACAGCACATGTCCAGTGATGTCCACTCTCTCCGAAGACATCCACTGGAACCCCAGTCCATACTCAATGCCGCACGGTCGGATAAGATGCCCCCACTATAAACCTAGCCGGGTGGCCTGGGGTGTGGGGTGGGCTGGCGTGGGGCTGTTACTGGCTGTTCCTTGTAAGAGGGTGGGGGCAGGTTCCTGAAGGCCCTGCCTCCAGGCTGCTGCAAGGAGAGCCCCTGGATGCCTGCAAGAGTGGCAGAAAGGGAATGTGTCCCATGGTTTGCCAGGACAGTCCTCTTTGCCTGGAACACTAGGTTCTAGCACGCTGTCTGTTCTCAGGTTTCACATCAAGACCTTGTTGAGGAACCAAAGAGAAGAACTCACAGTAAAAGCAACATTTATGAGCCTGGACTGTCAGAGAACAGCAAGTCCACCTCCCTCGCCCCCACCCACTCCCACCCAGCTGGCTACAAGGCCACAAGAAATCACAACTCACACTCCCAGCTGAGCTCATTCCTTCTCATCCTTTTTTATTTAAACAAAAAAAACTTTTTTAAGTGGCTCAAATCATTCTAAAAATTTCATACAAGTAGATGAAATGAAAAATCCTTTTGAACACTGCTCAGTCCCCATCCCATCCCCAAGGGTAACCGATGCCATCAACTGAACATGTGTCCTTAGAGACCTTTTTCAATGGATTTATATGCCTACATTTACATGGGCACATTTGGAAATAGAGTATATTTCTAACACACTATACTAATATACTACATATATTAATATACTGTTCTCATGTACTGGAAATAGAGACTTTTACATTGGCTCTCTAACGTACAGATATAGTATAGTTTATACAACTGTTTGCTTACAGAAATCTGGGTTCTTATTGTTTTCTGTTATAAATCATGCTGTAATTAAAACGTGTCCCCCTTTTTTTTTATTTTGTAGGCAAGGCTGGTGGGTGTCCATGTCTCCAATGAAGCCAGATGACCATACATCTTTTTGTTTATCCTGGGAACAGCAAGAGAACACCCTTGTGCACAGTTGCCCAGTACAACTTGCTTATGCGGGGTGACCATCAGCACCCAGTGTCCCCCAGTTGCGTCTACTTCTACAAATACAACTGATGCATCATTGAAAAGGTTGGTGTTGTCAAAAGACATTTCCAGCCTAACTCTCATTTAGGTTTGAAGATGACCAGAGAGGTAATATCAAGATTGCATACGTGCGCTGAGGCTGTCGTACCAAACGATCACTGGTGTCTTCAAAGAACAGACACTTATTCTCCCACAGGAATGGAGGCCAGAAGTCTGAAATCAAGGTGTCTGCAGGGCCATGTTCCCTCCAAAGGCTCCAGGAGAGAATCCTTCCCAGCCTCTCCCAGCTTCCGGTGTCTCCAGGTGTTCCTTGGACACCTGGTGTCTGCATCACTCCCATCTCTGCCTCTGTCTTCATGTGATCTTCTCCTCTGTGTGTCTGTGTCTCCTCTTCTGTCTCTTATAAGGACATTTTTCATTAGATTTAGGGTCCACCCAGGTAATCCAGGATGATCTCACCACAAAGACCCTTTTTCCAGATAAGATCACATTCACAGGTTCCAGGGGCTAGGACAGGGATGTATCTTGGGGAGCCACCATTCAACCCACTACTGGGATCACTACCTCAGACCCCTACTTCACAAATGAGAGTACCTTCTCTGCCAGAGGGTGAGAAATGCTATGGAGAAAAAGTGGAAGAGAGAAGCAGGGAGGTGCCAAGCTATGGGTGGAGTTTCTATTTTAAATAGGGTGGTCAGGCAAGGCCTCTCTGATAAGATGACATTAACCAAGGGACTGAAGAATTGAAAATGTGACTTATGCAAGTGTCTGAGGGGAAGCCTTCCAGGCAGAGGAAACAGCAAGTGCAGGTTTGGCCTCTGTGTACCCTTAGGACTTTGTTCCTATTTTGTTCATATATATATATTCCTGGATTGAATTATGGGTTCCCCCAAAGACAGAAACTGTGCCTTTCTCTTTGTAGCATCCCCAGCACCTAGCCTAGTTCATCATGCATGGTCAGTCAATATGAATGACAGGAGCAAATGAATGGCAGAAGGTATGAAAGGGTGCATGGCTTCCATTGTTTGCCTGAGGTCACACAGCTGTTCAAGGGCAATGCCAAAACTAGGACACCAGAGCTCTGGTGCTCCTGAGAAATCAACGTGGTGCATTTCCTTGGAGCTCATCTTTTACTTGGTTCTCTTTATTGTTTCATTTTTTATTAAATGTATTGGGGTGACATTGGTTAATAGAATTATACAGGTTTCCGGTATACAATTCTACAATACATCATCTGCACATTGCATTGTGTGTTTATCACCCCAAGTCAAGTGTCCTTCCATCAACTCAATTCTCTTTTAAGACTGAATTTTCTTGGCCCGGCCCGTGTAGCTTAGTGGTTGAGCGTCGACCCATGCACCAAGAGGTCACTGGTTCGATTCCTGGTCAGGGCACATGCCCAGGTTGTGGGCCAAATCTAGCCCTGGCCAGTTTGGCTCAGTGGTTAGAGTGTTAGCTCTCAGACCAAAGAGCTGTGGATTCGATTCCAGTCAAGGGCACGTACCTAGGTTGCGGTTCAGTCTCTGGCCCTTGTCAGGGTCGTGTGGGAGGCAAGCAATTGATGTGTCTCTCTCACATCTCTCTCTCTCTCTCTCTCCCCCCCCTCCCTCCCTCCTTCCCACTCTATCTGAAGATAAATAGAAAAATATCTGGACATTGGACCAAAAAAAGAAGAATGAACAAAATGAATAAATCGAGTGTCTCTTGGAAGTCAACCAAATTCCAAGGAATAATCACCAAAGAAACTAGGTGGCTATGGCAGGCGGTGGGGAACATAGTGACATTCAGTGCTGGACAGTGGGTCAGCTACTTAACAACAGGGACAATGGTAGTTAAGAGTGAGCCCTGGAGTGGCTTGGAGGCCACTGTGGACTGGGTCAAGTGAGCTCAGGTTAGCAGCACCTAGAAAGCAAGTGAAAGAGAACAGTATTATAAGTCACTCAGGCATGGTTTAGTGAGGTTTAAAGTCAGGAAAAGCCAGAAGGCCAAGGACACAGGTAGAAGAATGGAGGGTCCTTTGGTTACACAGAGCACAGGTCAAAGCACTTGCAGGACCTTGGATAGCTCCGCAGGAGGCTGGGCTGAGGGGCGTTGGATGACTGGGCTTTCAGCCTCCAAGTCCCAAGGTGAATGACTGGATCCACCTCTCAGAGGGAGCTCTGAAACTTAAAGGACCTTGTACAGTCCTGGTGGCTCCAACCTTTTGGTTGTGACAAACAGGGGGCTACTACTCTGACCACATTTCCCAAATATGGTGGCTTTTCCAGCACATTTAAGATGTTGTGTTGACGCGACTGATGGTTGTTAAAGCCAGCATGAATGAAGCATGAGAGAGATCAGAGGTCAAAGGAGGGGCTTTAGCTCTGTTCCAGATCCCCACCCCTAATAGTGCAGACCCCACCCCTGGCTTGGCTTGCCTGCTCCAAATGTTGGACCCTGGCTATGCCTTGAGCAAGAAATAATCTCACCTATGCAGGGATCCCCAGGCATCTCCAGGGTAAGCCAGTGTACCTGTGGTGTGTCAGAACGAGCATAGACTTTGGAACCATTTAGCAGCAGAGCAGGTTATTTCTCTTCTTTGAGCCTCTATTTAGCACCTTTAAAGTGGGGGCAATAACCTCTTGCAGATGACTGTAAGGATTAGTCAAGCTATACAAAATGCCTGGCATGCAACAGAGAGTCCATGAGTGGTCACTGTGGTTAGGATTGAGACACCCCCTCCTCCTTAGGGTCACACTGGAGGTCTAGTGCACACTTCTCAGTGGCGGCATTGTCTCCCTCTCCAGAGTTTCCATCCCCTGACACATCTCACCCGAGCTTGAAGCTTAAGTCCAGGCAGGATCTTAAGACATGAAAGAAAGATAGTCAGGAGACTGCAGTGGGATTTTCAAAAAGCCAGCAGAAGTCAGTTGCTTCAGAAGTGCTTCGTGTTCTAATAAGCATAGCATTTGTGGAGAGCCACAGCTGCCCAGCCTTGGAGACTGGCTGGAGAGGAGCTCAGTAACAGCACAGCCTGGCCAGACTTTCTGCCCCAGAGCCAGGCCAGCGCCGTGGGGCGCCCACTTCTCACCAACACAAAACTGCAGGTGGGGTTATTTGTGATTTAAAACCTCATCCCCTAAGGCCATTCACGTCCTGGGGGACACCAGACCTGAAGTCCTTCTGTCTCACCAGGCATTGGGAGAGTAGGCTGGCCTCAAGGGAAGTCCCAGCAGAGTCCTGGTGTCTGGGGTCCCTCTGAGGCATCCCCTCCTGCCTGCCCCCCCCCCACCGAACAAACCATTGGAGCACTCAGGAGACCCGGCCTGGCCAGATGTTCCATGTCTATCTGAAGAGCTGAAATTCTAATAGGGATGATTTATGAGTTTCTGAGAGAGGGAAATGGGAGCCGCACTTTCCCCTGACATAGAGCCTGGTCCCGAGGGTGCCGGATGAGTAATGCTCTCCCATGGGGCAAAGGGCTCCTGTCTGAGTCAAGGGATGATTTAACTCCTCAGGGAGCCAGCATTCCCTCCAATAACTCACCCTCCTTGAGGAAGGGAGAGGCGTCCCCCTGTCCTGTGAGAGTCTGTGCCCGCTCAGGGGCAGGAGGAGTCTCACAAGCAATCAGCAGGGAAACCCAGTGGTCAGCCTTCTTCAGGGCGGGCAGGGCCAGCAGGCACGCACAGGGCACCAGTCAAGCGCAGGCAGTGGCTGCTGCAGGCTGCCGAGGGGGTAGTCAGGGGAAGAAGGCTGATTCCCAGGGCCCGGCCAGGACACTTGTAAAGGATACAGGAGGATTTGAGCTCAGGATAAAAACAGATTTCCAACCACCAGATTTTCACAGCCCGCCCCCGACAAAGAAGAAACTGTTTCCTGAGGTGGTTGGCGAGGCTGGGGAGGAATCAGAACGCTGTGGTTGCAGGTGGGATGCAAAATCATGCAGCCACTGTGGAAAACAGTTTGGCCATTCCTCAAAAAAGTAAACGTAAAATTACCATGTGATCCAGCGATCCCACTTCTAGGTATCTACACAAAAGAACTGAAAGCAGAAAATCGAACAGCAGCTTGTACACCCGTGTTCATAGCAGCATGATTCACAATAGCCAAAAGGTAGAAACAACCCAAGTGTCCACCGGCAGGTGAATGGATGAACGAGAGTGGTACATCCATACGATGGAACATTATTCGGTCTTAAAGAGGGAGGAAATTCTGGCACGTGTACAACATAGATAAACTTTGAGGACAGTATGCTAAGTGAAAGAAGTCAAACATAAAAAGATAAATACTGAATGATTCCACTCCCCTGAGGTATCTAGATTAGACAAATTCACAGAGACAGAAGATGGAATGGTAGTTGCCAGGGGCGGGGTGGGGAATGGAATGGAAAGTTGTTGTTTAATGAGTACCGAGTTTCAGTTTGGAAAGATGAAAAAATTCTGAAGATGGATGGTGGTGATGGTGGCACAACAATGTGAATGTACCTAATGCCACTGAGCTGTACCCTTAAAAAGGGTTAAAATAGTAAATGGTATGCGATGTACATTTTATCACAGTGTTCAAAAGACATAAATGGAGCTCAGTAATCACGAGAGAAGGGACTCAGGCTTCTTAAGGACCCAGACGACTTTGAAATTAACAGGTTATTGGAGCACTGGGGAAACGAGAGAAAAATGGGTATATTCTGGCCTGTGTCCAGCCCAGATCTGCTCAGCCTGAAATGAAGATGCCCATGGCAAGCAATGTCCAGTCCTTTGAAAACACATGTAACATTTTCATCAATCCTGACAAGCCGCTTCCTAAATCACTCTCCTCCTGCACAGGGCCTGCCCCTAATAACTTTTCTGCAGCAATAATAAGAATTACAAAATCATCTTAGCTGATATGTATCAAGTACATACTCGGTGCCAGTCACTGTGCTGATCACTGTTCCTTTAACACCCACAGCAAACCTAGGAGATAGTCACTGTCATCACCTCCTTTGGCAGGTGAGGAGAACTGAGACTCAGTGCAATTAAGTATCTCAGCCAGAGATTTCTCCAGAGCTCACTCTCCCACCAGCGTGCTCTACAGACCAAAGGGCATGAGAGGCGGGGATGAAGATGATATGAAGGTGGCACTTGAACTGGGCCTTTGGGGAAAGCGGGGCTCGAGCTACGAATCCAGGCATTGGACTCACTAGCCGTTACTTAACATCTCTCGGCCTCAGTCTGCAAGGTGGGAATGATAATCACCCCTGCCCCACGAGATGGCTACAAGGACCAAATGAGGCAACCCTGGCAAGTGCCTAGCCCAGTGCCTGGCACGGAGAAAGCGCTGATTCGCACCAGCTCTCCTTGTTAGCATCCATCTCTCCCTCCTCTGAACTCTCAGAGCACTTGGTGTTCACTCCCCTTGTTGTACTTAGCAATTTCTACCATGCATTAGACAGAGCACTTTAACTCAGTCCAGCGACCTCCCCACTCCCCACAAATTATACATTATTTGAGGGCAGAGGTTGCATTTTGCTCGTCTCTGGGTCTCCAGCAGCAGCGTAGGAAGTGCACGGTCATGTCTGAGGGGATGGTGACATAATAAATGGATGCATGATGCTCTTTGACCAAAAACAAAACCCTCCCAGGGCTCTAATCAGAGCCACAGCCACCCCTTTAATGAGGAAGGCCAGAGCACTGTCCCACCCCGTCCTTGGCGCAGACAGCCAGACGACCGTTTCAGGCCGGGCTGATCTCAGAGAGGATAAGGGGGCAGGCGGGCTTTGTGGAGGGGACAGCCTTGGGCCTGTGGTGCCTGCCTCCTGGCAGACAGGCCTGGAGGAAGTGACAGCCCTGGCCTCGGGCTCGGGCTCAGCACTGCTGAGGACAGCGTGTGGTGGAGAAGTGGAGCCTCTGAAATAATGAGAGTGGGAAATGGGAGTCAAGGAGCCAAGGGAAACGGCAGATCTGTTAACAGGCTGTTTTTGCTTTTGTCTCTGGAGAAGGAAGAGGATGGAGAGGAAAGACAGGAGAGTCACAGGCCGGCTTCCTGCCCGCCCGGCCAGGGTGGGATTGCTGTAGATAATGGCTGATAGCAGTGGAAACTGGAGACAAGATAGAGGGGAGGCCTGCGGCCGCAGACCCTCGGAGCCAGGGAGGGATGAGGAAGACGTGGGGAAGTGCAGAGGAAATGGGAGCAGAGAGAAGAAAGGCCTCAGTGAGACACCCAGGCTGACCAGTAGCTGCCAAACTGGCCCGGGGCCCTTAGGGATCAGCTGCTGAGCTATCACTCAGGCCTAGGGCAAATCCCACTTTCTCCAGCAAGTTCCTAACCATCCAGAGTGTCTGCTCCTCAGCCCTAAAGACTGCAGCTGTGGAGGGTGGGTTATTAGAAACCTGGCTCCTCCTAAGAGTGTTGTTAGCTGACAGATTTGAGATGCTTCAGGTTAAGTGGCCAGTACAAAGTAAGTGCTCAATTAAAGGGTCTTTTCAGTCCAGCCAGTGTGGCTCAGTGGTTGAGCACTGACCCATGCAGCAGGAGGTTGCTGGTTCGATTCCCAGTCAGGACACATGCCCAGGTTGTGGGCCCGATCCCCATTGGGGGGCATGCAGAAGGCAGCCAATTGATGTTCCTATCTCTCTCTCCCTCTCCCTTCCTCTCTCTCTCTAAAATTAATAAAGAAAAAAGAAAAAAAAATTTGTAAGGGTCTTTTCAATCCAGCTGGTGTGGCTTAGTGGTTGAGCATCTACCCATGCACCAGGAGGTCACTGTTTGAGTCCCGGTCAGGACACATGCCCAGGTTGTGGGCCAGATTCCCAGTGGGGGGCATGCAGAAGGCTGCCAATCAATGTTCTCTCTCATCAATGTTTCTATCTCTCTCTCCCCTTCCCTTCCTCTCTAAAAATTGATAAAGGCAAAAATTTTTTAAATAAAAATAAAGGGTCTTTTCATCTCCTTCCCTGAAAGTGGCTTCAGGGATGGTCCAGTTCCTCCCTGTAACTCTCCCATCTCCCGAGCAGGTATGGGAGGAGGTCTTTGCCCCAGTCCCCCTGTGATGGAAGCACCTGCTACCAAGAAGTCTTGAGCAATAGCCCCCTTGGTACAAGGGCTTCCTCTGGCCTTGGGTGTCAGAGGTGAATTGGGAAGCCTGCGTCTCTGTGTGGACAGTCCTTCTCCGTGAGGTGTTTACAGTTCTGCACACACCGTTCCCATCTTTACTTTCCCTCCTGAGAAATAGCCTGGTGCCGCCGGTCCTTCCAGGGCCCAGGCATTGTGTAGATAGACATCTGAGCTTTCTGACCTGGTCACCTTGAAATGTGACACTCTCACCACTGCTTCCTCACAGAGCCAGGCTGGGTGCTGAGAGACACCTCGGCTGGGCCCCAAGAGACAGCACGGAGCGGCGGTGGGAAGAGTCCCGGTGCGCATCTACCCCTGTACCTGTATACAACCCTGGAAAGTCATTTCTCCTCTGAATGTCAGCTTCCTGCTCTATTCTTAATGGCCTCCACATCTCTTCTGGCTCCTGGTCTAGGAGGCTGCAGTGTGTGGACAGAAGCCATGTGGCTGCTTTGTCATCACAAACTCGCGTTTCCCATCTCCAGAGAGGCCTCTTGAATTCAAACTCTACTGCTTCTCAGGACACCGCCAGTTCTCCCCAGACTCACTGGTCTTTGCAGAGAACCCAGGCTTCATCAGCTCATTCATTCATTCCGCCCATATTTACGGACCACCTTCTTTGTGCCAGCCTGTGCTGAACCGTGGGACACCGTGGGAACAAGAGTGACCCGCTCCTTGCCCCACCGGGCTTTCGAACTAGAGGTGAAGACAAGAAATGAATAAATGATCATTACAAAACACAGCAAGTGCTAATAAAAGGTTCTGTGGAAGATAAACACTGGGGGGAAGGAACTGATCAAGGAAGAAGATATCTTCTCATCTAGGCTTCTTGAGTGAGTCCTCATTTCACATGCAGACTTGCAGATCCCGAGAGAGAAGGGAGAGAGGTGAAAGGTGAAGGACAGAGGCAGAAAGGAGAAAGGGGAAACTCAAAGAGATGAGCTGGCCATTGTATGCTAAGGCACTGTTTGTAAAGCTCTGATTAAACTAAATTGTTTATCTGGGAAGGGAGGAGGCATTCAGTGTATGTAAGAATTTTCCGAGGAACCCAGCTAGACCCTCTAACACTGAGATCATCAGAACTTAAGAAGCATGATTGAGCAAAGGGACACCCAGAAAATGATGCCTTGAACCAAAAAAAAAAAAACCACGAAGGAACACATGTTCCAATCATGAAACTGGGAAGGAAAGGCTACCTCACCCCATGAAGAAATGTGACTCATCTGGAAAAACTGCCACGGAGATGGCTTGTCTTCTGTTCTAAACCCCTTTCCTCTTGTTAGGGGCCCCCAGCATTTTCAGCTGGCACCTAGCACTGTCAGAAGAGGGTGTGAGTTATTCATTCACACTAAGATATTCATGACTGTGTGTTGGCCCAGTGGGAAATATTTGCACCTTACAATGAGACAGATGGAAGGTTCCTTGGTGGAATTTTACCCGATCTGTGGAGGAGAGATGTGAGACCTGTGGGAGCCCTCCAATCCTTCAGGGTAAGAGAATGTGCTGCTTAAAGCCACCCTTGAAAACACCATCTCCAATCCACATGGCCCATTATTTCTGCCTCCCTCTCATTCTCAGTCTTCAACCTTTGAAACTTCCCAAAGGGAGTCCTATGGGGAAGGAGAAGGTGGAAACCAGGTGGTCTGGAACTGGGGCCATGGAAGTGCACCCCTCCCCTGGACTTCTGGTCCTGTTAGTCCTGGTCTCTGGGCCACGATCCCCAAGAATGGCAGTGCTCATGGGAATCTGACAAGGCCCTGATGAGTGAAACACACAGAAACACAATGACAAAACAGACAGACCCTGCCCCGAGAATATGTGTTTAATAGACAAAGCCAAGTGCTTTATTTGCTGTCACGTGATGTCATGGCAAAAGGTCTGGATGGGGACACAGAAGACCCAGGTTGATTTCTAGTTTCTGTGGACCTGCTCCTCAGAATAGGTGTAGAGATTCACTCTTAGGGTGCCTCCCAGGGTCTGGCAATAACCAAAGGGGACAGAATTCCCCTGTGGACCCTGATCCTTAGGAGCAGTGCTTCTTATCAGCCTGGGGGTCTGGAGTGCTGGGGCGGGAAGCGGATGGCTGGGAGGGTTGCAATAGCTATTAAGCAGCTCTTCCAGGATCTACAGCGAGGGTACTGGACTCTCAGCAACCCATCAGCCCTGCTACATGCTATCTTCTGGGTTTCACCTGGCGGGCCCTGAGACCCACATGCTTGCAGAGAGCAGTACCCGCTTGCTGGGTGTGTGTGTGTGAGTGTGTGTGTGTGTGTGTGTGAGTGTGTGTGTGTGTGTGTGTGTGTGAGTGTGTGTGTGTGTGTGTGTGTGTGACATGTTGAGGTCCCGTTGCACAGGTAAATGGAGCCTCACAACCATGCTCCAAATTAAATTTCCTCAGGAACGCATTTCAAAACGGACCCCATTATATATAAATTTTGACTCCATAGAGAACAGGAGTCTCCAAATGCTTTCTGTATGCGTTTATTTTCTTTCTAAAGTTGAGGCAAGAACTTGAGGCCCGGTGGGCTCCTTTTCCCTCTGGCAGCTCTTCCAGGCTGGCCTGGCCCATGGGGGTCCATCTCCTTCTCTCCACCCAGCTGTCCAAGGAAGGGGCCAGGAGAGTGCCCTCTACCCCCACTAGCACCTCTCCTCTGTCCTGCTCACCAGTCCCCAAACCAGAAATAGCTCTACTAATAAGAGCCACCGGTTACTGAGTGCTCTTATGCCAGGCACCCAGCTAAGACCTTAACTATTTCCATTCCAGCCTCGGAAAAACCCCTGGAGGAGCTACCTTGCTGTACCTGTTTAATGGCTGAGTCCAGGGAAGGTTAAGTACTTAGCCCAAGCAAACTGCAAGGGGAACATCCCCTCCCAGAGCCGACCCCTTTCTTTCTGAACCAGTTTCTCTGAGAGGCTTTGCAATAGTGGTGCCCACCACACACACACACACACACACACACACTCCTGTGCTCTGCCTTCCACTTGACAGCAGGATCAGAGAACAGCTGAGTAGTACAGTGGGGAGAGCACAGATCACATTTTGAGGACTGTCCTTAGCAGTTAGCAGAGCTGGAGGGGGGTTGTTGGGGATAGAGGGAGACGTAGTAGAGATAGAGCCCGGTCTTGAGTTTTCTCTCTGCGCTCAGACTGGACCTTCCCAGCTGGCTGCCCTGTGGTTTAATCCTGCATCTACTTACTGAGGTCCTACCAAGAACAGGCTCTGGTGGGGCTTTGGGGGGCTGCAGGAGATTCCGAAAAAGGGAGCGCCAGGGTCCCTCCCCACCCAGAGCTCACCAGAGGGACAGGACGGGTCTCCAAAACCCGGAGCCCAAAGCACAGGGGGACAAAGCGGCCCACGGCATCCTCACCACCCTCCTCAGCATTCAGCTCTGAGGGAGGCCAGCAGGGTGGAGTCCCGGGGACGGAGAGAAAGGCCAGGAATTGGGGCTGGGAACCCACCCCACCCTGGCGCCCGCTGCGGCCCCATTGGAAGGAGGCAAGGGGTGAATTCTCATGAGAATTCTGATAAAGGGGCTCCTCCACCCCTCCCCCTCCCCCAATTAAAGCGAAGCTGTCCGAGCGCCGAGATGCAGAAACCACTTCCAAGCCAGGCATGACATCAACATTTCAGTGATAAGGGCTGGACAATGGGGTGTTAGACTAATAGAAAAACACCGCTGGATAAGGCCGGCTCCTGATATCCAGGCTGATGGGAAATACCATTGTCTGTCCGCTGTCAGCTGAGTCCCGGGGCGACAGGGATTCCAGCGGCCACAGGCAGCGGTGGGGGAGGGGCGGCCGCGGTCCGGGCGGGGGTGGGGCGGTAGGCTGCCGGGGGAGGGCGGGGGCAAGGTGCAGGGGGGAGGGGAGAGTGCTCAGAGTGCGGGCGCTGGCCCCAGGACGCGGAGGGTGCTCTGGGATCTCAGCAGCCACCGGGTGTGGCAGAGGAAGAACACCCCCGCCCCGCCAAGTCCTTTGGTTAGAGGATTTCTTTCCCTGGCCCAGCCTGCGGCTCCTAGTCGCCCCGAAACACCCGAGTGGAACCTGCCCTTCGCAAGTCTGGGCCCTCAGCAGCAAGAAGAAATGGGAGGGTTAGGCCAATCTTCGGCTTTGAGCTGAAACGTGGTTTTGTTTTCGTTTTTGCTTTTTTTTTTTTTTTCAATTACAGTTTACTTTCAATATTATTGTGTATCGGTTTCAGGTGTACTGCCTAGTGGTTAGACAACCGTATGGTAAGCTGCAGCATGTTGAATTCACCTGGCTGGTGGTATTGTTTTGAAGGAAAACAGCAATCAGAGAAGGTGTCACTGGACAGTTTATAATCTTTTACAGATCTCAGGGAATAGAATTCCTGTATACGACATAAATCCATTGCTTCATTTTACACATTTGAAACTGTCTGTAGTTTGTTTGATTTTGAGTTGTTTGTTTCACTTGACTTATTTGGAGAAAGAAAGTGGATAAGACAATGGGACTGTTACAGCCTCAGTCCTGAAGGTGCTCCCAGGATCAGCATTTCCACCCCACTCCCACCAGTGTCAGCAGCTGGGCCCACACAAGCCCACAGAGAAAGTACCTGCTTGTTGGAAAGCTCATACCCAACGCATATGTGCAAGGGTCTGTCCACTCCTCCTGGTCCTGGACAGTTTGCTTCCCTCCAGTATGATGCTTGGTGCTGTTTCAGGAGAGGGGTCTTCCCTCCTGAGACCACGGCCTGTCTGGACCACCCACACTCCTGTGACCAGCCCAGTAGCCCCTTGAGTTCCATTCTGCACCCAGGGAATCAGGATGTAGTGGTTGGGGTCAGGCCAGGAAAGGCAGCCTGGCTTCTTCCTAACCCCTACCACATTCCTGCACCCTCCACAGTATCCCAACAGTGTTCTCCAAGCCACTAAGCCCAACGCCTGTGAGCCATCCTCAACTCCCTTCAGCCTCACATCCAAACTTTTGCCGCATCCTGTCAATTTTACACCCAAAACCTCCCTCGAAATCCTCACAGCTACTGCCCGGGTACAGGCCACCACTGGGTCTCATCTGGGCAATTTCAATCGCCCCCAGCTGGTCTTCACTCTCAACTTGCCCAACTCCAGTCCACCATTCACCCTGTTGTTTGGGGGATCTTTCCAGAACGCCACCCTGATCACCTGAGATCCTAATTAAAACTTTTCAAGGCCTCTTTATTGTCAGAGTCCCGATTCCTTACACAACTTCACCCCACCTGCCTCTCCAGTCTTTTCTTCCACCTCCCTCCCCACAAAGCCCAAGCAGAAGCCACAGGACACCACCTGAATCTCCAGACTTTCGCCTGAAGTCCTCCCTCGCTTGGAATGCCCTCACCCCCTTGGCAATGTTCACATCCTTAAAGTCATGCCCCCCCTTATTGCTGTTCCTTATCCTTTCTCTGGAAGAATTGATTGCTCCTTCCTCTGTTTCTACAACTCTTCAAAAGTATCTCCTCTCCCTTTAAACCACCCAGTACTGCAATGACCGCATCACCTCTCTCCTTCACCATAATCTTCTCAGGGCAACACCATGTCTTCTGTCTTTCTATCTTTAGTGCCTAGTCCAGCCTTGGCACATAGTTGGTACCTAATGAATGTTCATTAAATTTGTTTAATTAGACTGAAGACATGCAGCCCCTAACCAGGTATGGTTTCCTATCCCCAAAAGAGTGGTTCGAGAACTGTTTATGTAGAATCAAAGATATGTTTCCAAATACCTAGACAAAGACATTGCTTTTAAAATAATTTATCAGCAGCAAGGGTGGCCGCCACTCACTCACTGAACATCTGAGTAATAATGACTTCAGACAAAGCTCAGATGTCAAATATTACCAAGCTGTTTGACTCTCCCTCTCCATAGCCAGCCTTTGCTTGCTTCATACAGCTGTTCTGAGTCTCACAAAGACCCTCAATGTGCTAAGAAATATGCCTATGGGAAATTCCCTCTGGGCCCATGTCCTCACAGCTCATGAACCAAAAGGAAGAAAAGACTTTCCTGGAGTCCATGTGTCAAATCTCAGGGAATGATTCTGATTGGTTCTGCTCAGGTCACATGCCCATGTTTAACCAATCACTATGAGGAAGGGGAGGCAAAAAATTAGAATTGGACCAGCCTAGGTCATATGCCATCCCTGAGGCCTCTGTGTTTGACACTCATCAGATGGATATGAGAGTCATGTTGTGTTTCCTCCAATTAAAGCTTGCGTACAGACAAAACCTGTCCTCTATAGTCCTATTCACACAATAGACATCTCATAAGCAGCCTTAATCAGACCCATCCTGGCCAAAAGGGCTTGAGAGTCCTTAAGAGATTGTGTTGTGTACATAAATATCTATAATAGAATGCAGTTGGACTCTAAGGTACAGAGTGCTCACAGATAGAAGGGAGATACCCGAGGTGTCACCTGTGGCAGCCAGTGCAGAAGAATGTGGTGACTAATTGGATGGTAGTTAAGGGTGGGGGAGCATCAACCCTGCTTACTCAGTCTGAGCATGATGTTCTGAGGTCCTTCCAAGCATCCATGATGCTGTTTCCTTTCAGGTCCAATCTCCCATTCTTCTTCCATTCACAATCCCCCCCTGAATCACTCAGCTCACATGAGGCCCCCGACTCTGCCCTTTATAATCTACCACGCTAGTCCATCTAATGGCCACATACTTCCTGTTACTGATACCCGAGCTCCATTAGGGAACCTGGGTGGTGATGGTCTTTAGGTCATGCTTGGCTTTGTTCTAAGGGCCTCTTCTACCAAATTCTTTAGCCTCTCACTCCTAGGCTTCTAACTGGTTCTCAGGCAGTTGAACCCTTCAGTCTGTGGAAGCTCAGTCCCTGGATATCCTCCCTTTTCATTTCACCATATCCTCCCACCCCCCTCCCCAGGATCCCATCTGAAGGTTGACTCTTTGCAAAATAAGGAAAGTGGATGCAGCTAGATGGATGGGAACAATGCTGCTTAGAAGCAGGGACACATCTGGTTAGAAGGGAAAACCTCAGCCAGCTCGATAGATTGGCCTCTTGGGTTCAATCAGTTCATAATTTCAGTTTATTCAGTACATGTGTTTCACAACTCTGCATGCTCCAGAAAATACATGTGGGTTTTTTTCCCCACACTGGCTGGCATGTGAAAAGTTGTCAGTCAAATAGTTATTTGCTCCATAAGAAGCATACACAGTGGGCTTAAATATTTTTTTTTTCTTAATGATTCTCTGAGTGAATTAACTCTTTTTTTTTTTAATTGAGGTGAAAATTGCATAACAAAATTAACTATTTTAAGGTGTATACTCAGTAACATTTAGGACACTCACAATGTTGCAAAGCAAAGTCTATCACCACTATCATTTCAAGACATTTCATCACCTTAAAAGAAAACTCCAAACCCATTAAGCAGTCACACTCCACTCCGCCTTGCCTAAGCCCCTGGCAACCACCAACCAGCTTTCTGTCTCTATTCTGGATTTCATATCAATTGAATCATACAAGATGTGATCTTTTGTGTCTGGCTTATTTTATCTAGCATGATGTTGTCAAGGCTCATCCACATTGTAGCATATATCAGTACTTAATTTCTGTTTATGACTGAAAAATACTGAATTGTATGTATAACCACATTTCATTTATTCATTTGTCTGTTGATGGACATTTTGGTCGCTCCCACCTTTTGGCTATTGTAAATAGTACTGCTATGACATTTATGTGTACGTATTTGTTTGCATGCCTTTTTAAAAATTGTTTGGGACATATACCTAGAAGTAGAATTTCTGGATCATAAGGTAATTCTATGTTTAACTTTTTTAAAAGAAATACCATACCATGCTTGGCTGACTTGGCTCAGTGGTTGAGTGTCCACCCATGCACCAAGAGGTCGCTGGTTCAATTCCTGGTCAGGGCACACGCCCAGGTTGTGGGCCAAATTCCCAGTGGGGGCATGCAGGAGGTAGCCAGTCGGTGCTCTCTCTCATGGATGTTTCTATCTCTCTCTCCCTCTCCCTTCATTTCTCTCTAAAATCAATAAAGAAAAAAAAATTTTTTTTAAAAGAAATACCATACCATCTTCCACAACAGCTGAATAATTTTATAGTCCCACCAGCAATATACAATGAATTCAGTTTCTCCACACTCTCTCTAACACTTGTTATTTTTCACAGTTTTTTTTTTTTAATCCTCACCTGAGGATATTTTTCCATTTATCTTCAGATAGCGTGGGGGAGAGAGAGAGAGAGAAAGAGAGAGAGAAACACTGATGTGAGAGAGACACATCTATTGGTTGCCTCCCGCATGACCCCAACCAGGGCTGGGACCGAACTGCAACCGAGGTACGTGCCCTTGACCAGAATCGAATCTGAAACTCTTTTGTCCACAGGCTGAAGCTCTAACTGCTGAGCCAAACTGGCCAGGATACAGTTGTGTGTTTTTTTTAATAGTCATCCTTGTGGGTGTGAAATGGTATCTCATTGTGGTTTTGATTTGCATTTTCTAAGTACTAATGATGTAAAGCATCTTTTCATGTGCTTACTGGCCATTTGTATATCTTCTTTGAAGAAATGTCTATTCAAATCTTTTGCCCATTTTTAAGTTGCATTTTTTTGTCCTTTTCTTATTGGGCAGTGCTTTATATATTCTGAATATTAGATATTTATCAGATATATGATTTGCAAATATTTTCTACCATTCTGTAAGTTGTATTCTCACTTTCTTAATGCATCAAAGTTTTTGATACGTCTTTTTTTTTTTTTTTTTGCTGCTCATGCTTTTGGTGTCATTGTCAAATCCAAGTTCATGATGATTGACCTTTCTCTTCTGAGTTTTATACTTTTAGCTTTTATACAGGAGTAAGCAAAGGTAAGTTTACAGTTATAATACAAATAAATAATACAATAATTAACAAATAATAATACAAGAATAAAATCTGTTTTGCACACTCACAATTGTAAACTTACTTTTGCCCACCCCTGTATATGAGTCATTGATCCATTTTGAGTTAATTATTACATATGGTGTGAGGAAGGGGTCCAACTTCATTCTCTGGCATGTAGATATCCAGTTGTCCCAACACCACTTGTTGGGAGACTATTCTTTCCCCCATTGAATGGTCTTGGCACCATTGTTGAAAATCAATTGGCCATGAATGTATGAGTTTATTTCTGCTTTATTTTAGTTCAATTCTATTCCATTGGTCTATATGTTTATCTTCATACTAGTACCACACTGCTTTGATTACTGGAGGTTTGGAGTAAGTTTTAAAGTTGGGAAGTGTGAACACTCCAACTCTGTATTTGTTTCATTGTTTTGGTGAATTAACTCTTTTTTTTTTATTTTTTATTTTTTATCCTCACCCGAGGACATTTTTGCATCCATCTTCAGATAGAGCAGGAGGGAGAGAGGGAGGAAGAGAGAGAGAGAGAAACATCAATGTGAGAGAGACACATTGACTGGTTGCCACCCACATGGAGCCGGGGACAAACCGCAACCAAGGTACGTGATCTTAGCGGGAACCAACCCAGGACTCTCTTGTCTGTGGGCCTACGCGCTAACCGCTGAGCCAAACTGGCCAGGGCAGAATTAACTCATTTTAATTACAGGAAGACTCCTATGATTGGTGAGACTCGCCCAAGTCATCCCAGGAGGCAACTTGGAGAGAGAATCTGAAGACCTGGGTTGTGGTTCTAACTTTGCCACCAACTCTCTAGGTGCCCTTTGCAAACCACATCTCCGCTGTAAATCTTGCTTTACTCTTCTGCGAAAATAGAGACACGGGGGCTTAAATTTACATTTTTGTACTTGGAGTAGGACTTGAAGCTTTTTAAAGAGCTCACCCTCATACTCTGGTTTCTCTTTAGATCACATAAATCTTTCGCCTTTTTAAAGAGCTCACCCTGAAAAATGCTTGAAATCCTCACATTGAGGTCCCAGGTAGTGACTATCAGATAGCTATCCTTCTACAAACCCCACATCCATACCTACCTGGTTTCTACCTGTTCCTTTCTGGACCATCAGTAAAGGTGTTGTTCCAGCAATCACTAAATTAGCAGAAGGGAGAGAAGTCTGGGCCACAGAGAAAGTTCAAGATTGGGTCACTTTTAGTTCTACCTCTAACTGTCATTGAATTATGCTTGAAATTTTCTTGCACTTGGCTAATGTATAAAGAGTGGCGTTTCATGTATTTTAGATGACACATTCATTAATTCAAAAACATTTATAGGGAACTAGTAGGTGCTAGACATTATAATGGGTACTATGGTGATACAAAGATAAATTAGCTATGAGTTCTACCCTCTGGCAATCAGTTTCACATTTGAATAATATTAAGGGGAATTTTAATTATTTGGAAGTCCCTTTTTTTTTTTTTTTTTTTTACTGATTTGGGTACTGTTTTTAATTTTTTTAATTGTTACTGTACATGTAAATGGCCTTACAGGAAATCAAAGGCCTGAGCATGAAAGGTTAACTGTGTACCCACCTGGATGCCACGTTCCATACTAAGTAATTTAGTACAGTCTGTGTTGCATGGCTAAAATCAGGGTGTGCTCATTACCATGGGTTGGCTTTCTTAATTTGATAAAATTTTATAGATTTTTCTGCAGCAATATAGTCCAAATTCTAAAATGTGTGCTACAATGCCATCATCTCAACAGTCAGTCTACATCTTATTTCTACTCTAATTGCCTTGTGTCTCATGTTCTAATGGTGGAGAGTGGACAGGTCATCAGGAAGTTACTGAGGAGATCATGGTGGCTTGCACAAGGGTGGTGAACTAGGTGGCGGATTGCATATGGTGGAGGAGAGGGAAAAAGAAGTATCAAGAATGACTCCTAGATTTCTGGCCTGCAATACTGTTTGGTTGGTCCTGTTCAGTGAGTTCAGGAGCACAGAGAGGACCAGGTTTGGGGCGAAGAACAGGATGCCACTTTGCTCAAGGTGCCCAGCAGAGTTGTACAACATGGGAGTCCTAGAGAGGATCACAGGTTCACTTTCAGACAAGTTAAGTTTGAGGTGTCTTTGAGGCATCCACATGACATCAATAAGAAGTCAGGCTGGAGAGACATGGGTGATGGTAGAAACTGGGTCTGGAAGAGATTGCAAAGGAAGAGAGTGTAGAGTGGGAAGAGAACGTAGGCCTGAGCCTTGAGAAGCGCAAACTTTCTAAGCACTGGAGGGAAGATTTGCTGCAATGGAGACTGTGAAGTGAGTGACCAGGGTCAGAGGAAAACACGGAGCATGTGGAAGAACGGAAGCAAAGGAAGAAAGAGCTTCAACATGGAGGAGGGAACTGTCAACAATGTCAAATGCTGCTAACAGCTCAAGATGAAGAGAGAAAAAGCCCACCAGATTTAGTGACACTGAGGTCCTTGGTGACCTTAAGAGCTGTTTCAGACTGTGATGGGAAAAAGCAAAATTGAAGTGACCCATGGAGCAAGTGAGGAAATGGAGAAAGTTGACAACTTGGAGAACTTTGGTTTCCAACACAGTCTATTCCTAGTCCTTTGCCATCTTCACTGAGGCCTGTGTCATTATAGGTAAATCTCTTCACTCCTCCGGATCTGTTACTCCCCAAAGAAGCCAGGGGGAGGGGCACTGTACAGTATCTCTAACTGCATGGACAATCTATTGCAAACTGAAATCAGCATATATCGTCTGAAACAGAAAACTGGCCACTTACAAGGGCAATGGATCAAAAGACAGTTTGGTGGTATCATTTCTCTAGGGATCCCCCCATTTTCTTTGAGTAAAGAGGGGCACAGAGCACTCTATGGAAGAGAAGGCTCAGAAGGGTCAAGTAGGAAGTGAGTCTGCAAAGAAGAGTCAGGAAGTGGGGAGTAAGGGGGCAAGAGAGGGACAGGGACAGACTGATCCAAGCAGCCCTGGGGGAGGGGATCCTGGTTTACTCAAAGGAGGAGGGAGGCCAGGCAGAACTGCCCGCTGGCATCCACTGCTGGCCTGAGGGAAGGCAGGGCTGGGCTGGGGAAGGATGAGGAAGGCAGAGAGGAAGGGCAGCGGGAATAATTACTCGAGTTGGCAGCAGGCCCCAGCTAGAGGGTGACCCCTGGGACTCCAGGGTAGAAAAGAGTGAGGGTTCCTTTAATGGCCACAGGTGTTGGAGTAGAAAATTTTCCATGAAAAGGGGGCTGTTCCACATGATTAAAATAACCACTTGGGCCCTCTTGGCAAGCTCAGGCCTTGTTTTTTTCACACTTTGCAGCGTGTCCTTCAACTCCTTTTGGAGGTTGTTCCGAGGATAAATGGCAAAAGAAATTCCTTTTCTTTCACACACACTAATAAGGAAGGAGTGGGAGAAAGTGCCCCTCCCCCCCCCAAGGGCAGGCTCGGGAGGCAGAGGCAGGGCCTTTGGGATGAGGAAGGACCGTATGGGAGTGAAAAGCTTACTCTGGATCTGAGGAACCAATTGGGGTGAGTGCGGGATAGTACAGAGACATTGTCTAGTTGGAGGCTGCTTGGCAGGAAAGCTGGAAATGGATGACAGGGACTGAAGCCCCATCCAAGAGAGAGAGCTCAGGGCCTGGTCCCTCGTGGTGGTCTTGGGGTAAGTTGACCATGGCTAGGTGTGGTGAGAGGCTGGGAAGAAGACACATTTGTACTCTGTGGGTTTCAAGGCTGCCCCTTCTGTAGGAAGAAGCCAAGCCCAGATGCAGTCTAACGGGATGCTTGCCCTCCACTTCCTACCATCTGAACAGGTGACTGGGTGGCTGGCTGTTCCGGCCTCCCCTCTGTGACATGAGGTTGCTTGGGGATTGAAGAAGACATTGTGAAGAAGGCACATGGACATGAACAGCAGGTAATGTTAATGATGATGGTGATCATCTCAGTCCTCATTCAACCCCAGACCTCCAGGGTTCACAGCCTGGTCTCTACCTCAGTCTTAATTGCACTTGGTTTTCTTTGTTTCTTTAGTCCTGGATCAGGTATTGAGTACCAGCCCCTCCCTCTCTACCATGGAAGGTCGGTGTGGCTCCTAGGAATGAATGCAGGAGGCTGCCCACTTCCGCTGCAGCCAAGGAGGAAGGACTTCTTTGTTGTTGCTACTGGTGACATTATTATTATTGGGCAAAAGCCAACCATGGCCTTTTCCAGCCACCTTGCTTCCTACAAAATGCCATCTGCCCCTGTGAGCATGCCCCTCACTGTCACAGGTAGATGCCCTTGCTGGGTTCTTCTCCCCCTGCTACTCCACATTCTCTTCAGGCTCCCCGGGCCTTCTGAGAACATGTCGGAGTGCCTGACCTTGACCCCCTGTGGCCTTCCTGACCATCTCAGGCCTCACTGACGCTCTCCTCTGAATAACACTCTCCAGGCAGCTGTTTTTCAGAATGCGATCCGAGGCTCACCTATATCAGACTCCTCTGGGGAATTTGGGAAAGCAGGTCCCTGAGCCCCTTCCCCATTCTGAATTAGAATCCCTAAAATGGAGCCAGGGGATCTGCATTTGTAATGGTCCCTGCAGGAGAATGTTGAGAGACACACACAGCTTGACACCTGATCATCTACTGTCCCCCATTGTCTGGACCAAATTGGCAGGACTCAACCACACTGCAGTGCCTTCCACAGGGCTCAGTAAGTGGTACATAGAAAGATAGATAGATGATAGATAGATAGATAGATAGATAGATAGATAGATAGATAGATAGATAGATAGAGGAACAAACCTTGATACAGTTTTGGTCACAGTTCTTCTGCTATGTACGGACCTGAAGTGTGGGATCCGTAGAACAGACAGGGCCTGAATCCCAAGGCAGCAGGAGGGTTCCACTTGAACTCAGTAATCAGGCAGGATGAAGTTCAAGTCCACCTCTTACTGACTGAGTGTGTTGGGGGAGTTACTGAATCTCTCAAAGACTGCTTTTCCCATCAGTAACGAGGATAATAGCAGTCCCCGCTCTCAGGAGCACAGTGAGCGGTGACTGTGATGATGCAGGCATGGTAAGCGGGCAGCGGGCTCCAGGTCCAGCCTCTGCACCGCTGCCTCCTTCGGTCTCTCAGCCTGGCTTCCAGGGCTTCCTCCCCCATAGAGTCAGCTCGTAGCTGGCTTACTTCTCTTCTGAGGCAAACTCCCCAGAGAACGTCTCTCAGTCCTAACCCCAAGTCTCCAGAGAAGAGAAACTGCAGGGCCCTGCAGGGTCTATCACAACCCTACTCCTCCCCAGTCAGGAATGAGGGGTCTAGTCCTGAAAACACAACGCAGCCCCATCACCTCCACCCCACCCCCCAGAAAGAAATGGCTCCCAGAGAGAAGAGTGGAGGGTACCAGCAGTCTGGGCAGATGCCCCCAGGCATCTACTGTGACTCCCCCAAAATAAGCATCCTCCCCAACCCTAACCTCACAGTTGCCTTTCTTTCGAAGACCCTGCCCTCCACATCTTCCTGGGATAAACTGCTTCAGCTTCAGAGCTGCCCACCTCCACCCCTTATGCATCCCTGCTCTCTCAAGCCTTC
Source organism: Tadarida brasiliensis (assembly GCA_030848825.1). NCBI lineage: Eukaryota > Metazoa > Chordata > Mammalia > Chiroptera > Molossidae > Tadarida > Tadarida brasiliensis. The sequence continues at coordinate 40,404,784 of CM061259.1, read as the reverse complement.
CCCAGCACGTGCTCCTCCCAGAGCTACCTGTGTTCCCTCCACTGGGGGTGGGGAGGTGTCGCAAAGTGTAAGCCCTACCCTCAGTGTGCTGACAGTGTAGATGATGATTTGAAGCCAACACACATAAACTGATTGGAGAAATGTGTGGTAATAAGTCATGAGCCATGACTCTGAGGGCACTAGGAATCCAGAGAAGGGAGAGTCCCATGTAAGTTGGAATGATCAGGAAAAGCTTCTTGGAGGAGGAGGAATCAGGGCAGGAGCTTAAAGGCTGTGGGGGTTGGGAAGGCACTGGAGGAATGGAAAGGGCCTGCTGATAAGGGGGTGGCAGGAAGGAGAGGGAGAGGAGGCCAGCTCGGCAGGTGCTGCAATAATGGAGGGCCTCGGTTGGCCAAGCATGGGCCTTCAGACTTTGTGCTGGATACCCATGGCCTTTCTCCCACCCCCTTAGGCAAGCTGGCTGTCAGGCCTCCCACAGGTCCCGGGGCTGCCCCATTGATTGGCCTGTGAAAGGCCACTTGGTGGGCTGGTTGCTGAGAGACGGCCCCAGAGGCCAGGGCTGGGATTAGTGAGTGGCCCTGTTTGCTCTTCTTTCTGGGAGGCAAGAGGACTTTGGTCTCAGCTTATCAAACTGCCCTGGGTTTGAAAGCCCAGGAATGCAGCCTTGGGCAAATGTGCAGGTTCACAGGACACCCATTAATCAAACAGTTCCCTTCCCTCCACCCCTAATAACCTGACACCCACTACACACACACACACACACACACACACACACATTCACTCACTTACTTTGACTGCACTTTTATGCAGTCTTTTGGAGGTCCAAGCCTAGCCAGCAGCTGAGCTAGGCCCCAGTGGAGGGACTGCAGGAAATCAGGCTGGCTTGGACACAGCGTCTTTCCCTAGTTCACTGGGCGCCTACCAGAGACAGCCGGAAGTCCAGCCAGGGACTTCCAAGAAGGTGAACGGATCAAGCTCCCCTCGGACCATACATTACCATCCCTCTACTCTGTCCACTGCCCTCTACCCTGTGGCCCTTGAGCTCAGGCAGCCAGCACCTCTGGCCCAGATGTTTCCAGCAGTCCCTCCTGGACTCTGCCCAAGCCAGAACACAGCCCCAGAAGTGCCTTCTCCGCCACACAGACAGAGTGGGATCCCTCAAACCCACACCTGATCCTGCCTTTTCCATCTTACAGCTCTGCTGTATACTTCCACCCACTCTCCTGCCATCGTCTGAGGATAAGGTCCAACTGATGCCCTGCACATCCTGCAGCTGTCCGTGGCCCACACGTTCCGAATTACCTGCAGTTCAGGGGTGCTATGCTGTGCTCCCGCCTTTGCATGTCCTGCTTCCTCTGTCTAGAGCACTTACAGCGCCCCCACCCTGTCTGAGTAACCCCTGCATGACCTCTAGCACATGTCCTCTCTTCTGGGCAGAGCAGCCCCCACTTGCTCCCCAGCCCCACAGGCTCATCACCCTGTGGGGACTGTTCTCATTCCTGTCCGCCCCCTCCACTGAACCCCCCCACACCCACACACACAGCTCCCAGCACTGGGCCTGGCGCCTAGCAGGCACCCTATCAGTGTTTGCTGAATGTATGAATACCAGCTGTTTTCAAATATTTGAAAGGCTGTCATGTGAAAGAAGGGTTAGTCCTAACCAGAGTGGTTCAAGAGGCACAATCAGGACCAATAAGTGGAAGAGACAGAGAGGCAGGAACCGGGTGGGGTTCGCCTATAACATAGGCTGCTCTGGGAGGTAGTGAGTTCCCTGCCACCTGTGGTCATGGGACAGGATGGCCCCTTGAAGAGCATGGTGATAGAAGGGATTCTGTTTGGATGAGATGAACTCCAAGGCCTTATAGCTCAGGACTCTGAGGGTTAGTTCTACTTTAGGGCCCCCTTCACATATACACAGCCATCATGGTGCAGGTTTGAGCTTTCCCGGGCAGGGCCTCGGCCGGGCTGGGCCTCAGAGTTGCTGAGGAGCAGGATGCGGGCCCAACTAGGATGGGAAGTCTGTCACCATTCTGGAGAAGCATGCTTTGTGCTTTTGGGTTGAAGAATGATCATCAGCCTGAGAGCCGCCCATGGAGAGATGGCTGCTTCTCCATCCCAAACCTGCAGGGCCCACACTCTGCTCTCGCCCTCCTCCTCGAGAGCTGAGCACTGTTCCTGCCCGATGCTGGGACCCAGCTCTTTGACATCAGAGCCAGCCCAGGTGCAGCGGGGGAGGAGAAGTGACCTCAGCTCAGCCAGTGTGGCTCCTTGGCCTCAGCTGGGCTGTCCTCCCTCACCAGCAAGGTCACTGTTATCTGCTCCCTGAGCAAGCTCGCTTGCAGGGCCTGGACGCCCTCCAAATATGTAGAGGGAGTTTTAACATAACCCAAGACTAAAAGGCCTCCCACGCCTGCCATTTTCCAAGTGCTATAAACTCCAGGCAAAGACACAAAAGAGAGGCTCATGACAGCACTTTTGCGGCCACAGGCTGTCGTTGTCACTTGCACATGTGAATGTCAATGCACGTGCGTCTGTGTGTCAGTGTGTGCCTGGGTGTCAACACATGTGAGTCTGTGTGTCAGTGTGTGCCTGTGTATCAATATGTGTGTCTGTGTTTGTAGATGTGTGTCTGTGTCAGTGGGTCAGTACGTGTGTGTGTGTCTGTGTATCCATGTGTAAACATATGCCGTGTGTGTGTGCATATGTGTTCATATATCAGTGGGTCCTTGGAAAGAAGAGTACACTATTGTTAGTGGAAACTGAGAGCTGACAGCCTAAAAGTGAATTTGCTAAACCTTAATCCACAAAAAACAGACCAATGTGATAATTTAGGTTAAGGGCAAATAGCTGTATACATCTCAATGGTCTTAGGGGACATCACTATGTTACTAAAAAGTACAAGAAATGATGCTTATCCTGATGACTCTCTATCATCAAGATAAAGTTAGAGTATCCTTTACTTAGGGAACCAGGTGCCAGTTTTAGGGTCATCATACATTATTAACATTTTTTAAAGTTATGTTTTCAAGAGAGTCACTTATTAGAATATTAGTGCTACGAAGATCTCGTATACAAATGGCACATAACTAAGGGTGATTGTAATAGAATAGCCTGAATGAGTTTATTCCCAGGGTAAATCCAAGCTTTTAAAAAATACATTTTTTTTATTGTTCTACATTTTAATAACTTGCAATTCTTGGGTCCAAAGGAAACCAGGAAAAACATGAAGAAATATTCTTTATCGTTACCAAAAATTATTAATGACTACTCAGGTCCTTAGAAGTGTATTTAGTTGGTATCCAAGAGCCCACTAAAAGACATGTTTGAAAACTATATATGTGGGGACTGAAGTACATTTTCCTTGAGAAGAACATATGTGTGTATTATCTGAGTTATTCTTAGAATAAGGAGTGGGGGTAGATGAGATGTCATCTATCTCATCTTGTAAATGAGTTTTTGTGTCCATCCTGCCATCCCCAAATGCCTCTCTGAAAGCAGTCCTTTCCAGATTCGCAAAGCTGTCCTCAACACTCTTCTCTAGATAATGGTACAATGCATTTCCTCAGACATCCACCTGCAATCCTAGTTAGACTCATGAGAAAGTTAGGACTCTAGGTTTCACATTACAGAAATCAGCTGAGCTTAAGCCAACAGGAGAATTTATGGTAAGGGTACAGAGTCTTTCCCAGGGTCTCTGGGCAGAAAAAACAAAGCCAAGCACAATAAAGGCCTTGGGGCTCTCTCCATCTCATGGTCCAGATTTTCTAGATGAGTCTAATTCAGTCTTCTTTTGGGCTACAGTGTCCCAAAGAAGGATGGAGTGGGAAAAATGGCTGTCCATTGTTCCCAAGATCACGGTTTCAGATATATAGAAAAATGGACTCCCAATCTTGCAGAACTTAAAGGGGTCCCCTGCATAATCTAACCCTTCTTCTTCATAGCAGCACTTCAACTACCCCACATCCAGGGTCCTGTGTCCTTTGAATCTTCTGCAAAATTTCTTCAGTCATTTATTGTTTGACCTGGCTGTGTCCCCTCCCTATCCTGACAGTTATCCAACAGAACTATTACCCAGTGCCTCAATGATTGGCAATGCAGGTATTTGTAGGTACTTGAAAAATTAAATTTTTACAACATAATGACTATTCTCATGTGGCCCTAGCTAGGGAAAGTGAGCTGATCTCTGGATTTCCACACCACCCAAGAGACACCTCTCACCCAAGTGATATGAGCCATGGGGAGAAAGGAACACACAAGTGACAGGAACCAACACAAATGGCTCAAATGTTCACACTGGAAGGGCCCATGAAGAATACTTTGTTCCACCATTCTCATATTATAGGATGGAAACATGATGGCCAGATATGGGAAAAGATTTGCCATGTACACAAGTTAATGGAGAGATAAATCCAGGGATGTTTCCTGATTCCCACTCTTCTAGCTCAAATCATGTCCAGGGTCCAGGGTCTTGGCTTCTCACAAAACTATCTGAATTTGTACAATCCATTTGGGTCCCCTCAAGATATTTGTTCCAGCTATACCTTCATGGCTTCATATGCCCATTTCCTCATCTATAATGTGAGGATAATGACAGATTTCCCTAGGTTGTTGCAAGGGAAAAGTGAAAGATTTTACAAATCCTCACATGATATAATATGAATGAATCATCATCATCACCATCATTGTTATTAAAATTGTTAGTATGAGACTGAACCTCATAGAGTGGAAGAGATTGAAGGCCACAAAGCAACAAGGTCATTCACTTATTCAACAATTGAGCATTTTTCATGCACAAGTCACTATCTACCTGCTCTCCCTCAGCAACTCCAATTATATGGATATTAGGCCACTTGAAGTTGTCCCACAGCTCACTGATGTTCTGGGGTTTTCCCAAGTCTTTTTCTCTGTGTTTCATATTGAATAATTTCTAAAGATATTTCTTCAAGTTCACTATTATTTTCTTCTGCAAATTCTAATCATCCAGTCTAGTTTTTATCTCAAATATTGTTTTGCATCTCTAGAAAATATATTTAAATCTCTTTTTATATCTTCCATGTCGTGCTCATGCTTTTCTCTCTCTCATTTTTTTTAATCCTCACTCAAGGATATTTTTCCATTTTATTTTCAGACAGAGTGAGAGGAAGAGATAGAGAGAAACATCGATGTGAGAAAGACACATCAATTGGTTGCCTCCTGCACCACCGACCAGGGCTGGGGATCAAACTGCAACTGAGGTACATGCCCTTGACCGGAATCAAACCCGCTACTCTTTGGTCCACGGGCCAACGTTTTAACCACTGAGCCAAACCGGCCAGGGCCTCTCTATCTTTTTGATGTATAGTATATACTTTTAATAACTATTTTAGTGTGCTTGTCTACTAATTCTGTCACCTGTATCATCTCTGGGTCTGTTTCTATTGATTGATAGTTCTCTTCATTATGGGTCATATTTTCCTACTTCTTTGCATGCTCATAAAATTTTAATTAACTGATAGACATTGTGAATTTTACCTTCTCAGGTGCTGGATATGTTTGTATTCCCTTTAATGTTTGAGCTTTGTTCTGGGATTCAGTTAAGTTGCTTGAGGACAACTCCTTTCAAGGTATGCCTGTAAAATTTTTAAGTCAGGACCAGATCAGCCTTAAGTTTAGGGCTAATCAGATTTATTGCACCTACAAAGGCCATAACCTTCTGAGTACTCTACCCAATATTCCAGATATTAGTAGGTTTTCCTCTCTGGCTGGTGGGAACACAAATTTATTTCTGATCTGCATGAGCTCTGGGGACGGTTATGCTATTCCTTTAAGGAGTTCTTTCTCCTGCCTCCAGAAGTTTCCTTGTATGAATGTGTCCATCAGTGCTCTGTTGAGTATTTCAGGGAGAACTTCTACAGGTCTCCAGTGCTCTCTCTCCTTTGCACTACTTCATCCTATGAACTCTAGTTGCCTTGGCCTCCCGATGGAGCCTGCCAGGTTTCACCTGAGTCTCCCCTCCCAGTGCTACAGTCTAGAAACTCTTTCCTGTTTCCCTTCTCCCAGGGTTCCCTGTACTGCATTGCCTGTTATTCATTGTCTAAACACCTTTGTTTCATATGTTGTATCCTATTTTTAATTGTTGAAGTTGGAGTTGCATCTGGTCCCTGTCACTCCATCTGGGCTAGAAATGGAAGTCCTGCTTCAACTCTTAGAGCAGAGAGTTCTTCCTTGCTGAGCGTGAACTTTGAAAGACACAGGGATCGCTGCTGCTGCTGCTGTCACTCTACTCTTCGAGGAGACGGCCCAAAGCCAACACAGCAAAAGTCAGTGCCAAGAGATGGAGGGAAATGGTTTCCTGGTGACATTGCTTGAGCCCTGAATCAGGCTGGTCCATTAGACATCTTTGCTACATAAGAAAAAAATCCCTTTGCTCAGACCAGTTGGGGTCAGGGTATTCTAGCATTTGAAGTGAACAAGTCTTAGTAATTTGCTTCTCTATTTAAAAGTACATATAAATAATAGCATGTACCTTTTAGAAGTGGGGCAAATGTTAAAGAAAGTATCCTGTATCAAAGGGCCTATCATCCCTGTAGACAGTAGGTGCTCAGTAAATGCTGTTCCTCTGCCCTGTCCTCAGATATCTGCTTTTTCCTTGGTGCTATTAATCTGGCCTTCAAAACTGATCCAGTTCTCTCTCTTGCCACCTCCCCAACTCCCCTTTCTTTCCAGTAAGTAGCTGGTCTGTTCCTCGGTTTTCCTCTGAGCAGAATGAGGGCTTTACAGTTAATATCCTGCCGCCTCTGATTGCAGCTTTAAGAGGTGTAACATTTGATAAGCTCCATTTAGCTTGGCTGTGCTGCATTGTTTAAATTATTCAAAGACAGATTGCTCCCCTGCCCTCCCCTCCTCCTCCCACAAGGATTTCTGCTCTACTGAGCCTGCCGCCTGCACGTTACCAGGAAATAAGGAAGGGGAATCAGCAGGGCAGTTTCTCACTGTAAGGCTGAAAATCAGTTCCAGCCGTTGTTCTACACCCATCACACCCCATTATTTCTTGCTAATTGCAAGCCTGGTATGCTGGTTAACTCTTTGCGAACAATACTGGCTTTGATTGCTAAGGAGGAGAAGGGCTGCCCCTCCATCCCTCCCCTCCCCCTCCCCTCCACCTCTCCCACCGTCCTCAGCTGACTCCGCCTGTCTGGGATTCCAGGGGTCTCACTTTGGGGAAGAGAAAATCTAAAAGAGAGCCTGTTCCCCAGGCATTCTGATGGGAGGTGGGGGGTGGCAGGGAGGGACAGCTGGGCAGGTGGGGACAGAGCCTGAGCAGCCTCATATCTGGATGGCTGGGAGCAGACGACCCAGACTCAGCATCTGCCCCACTGCTTAGACAGCAGTCTCAGAAAACTCTTGCGCCTCCTGACTCAAAACAAGGATGGAGAACATTCAGCCATAGCCTGAGGACGTACCTCAGTTGATCATTCACCAGGAAAGTTTACTTAAAATACACGGAATAAATACAGATGGTTGTCAGGCACTTTGAATGGGGAAATGCTATTTGGAGGACCATTTATTCCATCTACAGAATCCATTGGCCTAGATTGGGAGCTATTCGTTTAGAACAAATAAAAATAATTGTAAGGGAGGAAGCACAGCCTACAAAGTCTAAAATGTTTACTATCTGGTCTTTTATAGAAAAAGTTTGCTGATCCTTGACCTAGAATCTGGATTAAAAGAGATTAAGGCGACATGGCCACTAAATACAAACTATGAGTTTGTCTTGAATTGGATCCTGGACCAGAAAAAGGGCGATAGTGAAACAATTGGCAAAATTTGAATTACACCTGCCGATTAGATGATAAAACACATCAGTGTCAAATTCGTCATTTTAATCACTGTACTGTGGTTCTGTAAGATGTTAACATTTGGGGAATCTGTGTTGGGGGGAGTTTTTTGTACAATCTCTGCACCTCTTTTATAAGTTTGAGATCACTTTGTAAAAATAGAGCTACAAAAAAATGTTCATAAGGAGATGGAGAGTCTTCCTCCCAGAATTCCGGGGCCTGGGTCAGCTCTAGGGTAGGGAGGGTCATGGAGAGGAACACTTAGAGCAGAGGTCAGGCTCCCTGGAGGGCCTGAGAGTGAGCGGAGGGACCCAGACACAGGTGTTTGGAAAGAACGTGGAGTGAAGAAGGAGGGAGAAGCAAGGTGGAGAAAGGATCCTTCCCTATAAAACCTAAAGCTTTGGTAAATGTACCAACTTATGAAATACAAGTGTGATTAGATTTCTCATTTAAGAAGTGAAGAAGTACCAGCTGGCTGAATGGAGTTGGCACACCTGGAAGCAGGAGCAGAGCTGAGGGCCATAAGGAAGTGAGGCTGGCCATTCGCAGAAATCTCAGGAGGCCATGGGGCTTTACCCAAGCTGGGAACAGGATCAGAGCCAATGTCACCTACATCACCAAGGGGCAGAGAAGTCCCAAGTGCTGGGTCACCCTCTCAGACACTATGGAACACAAAATGTGCATTACTTCCTTGCGAGGGAGGTCACCCCCAATCTGCTCCCTTGAGAACATACAGCCCAGACGGATATCAGGACGATAAATAGGGCACCAGGAAAGTCACCCCATCGGAACTCAGTAATGCTGTGGTCCCTGTGCTATTTCCTTTCTCCAACTATCAGAACCTACTAAGCAAAGTCTGGAGGAGGTCCATTTGCTGTGTGGCAAGCAGCACAATTGATCTGTAGATTATCTGCAATTAGTAACTAATAACCAGAAAGATCCTGCCCACTGCAGAAGTATCTTTAAGAAGGGTGTCTGTGAAGAAGGCAGAAGATTCTTATCGGGTAGGTACAAAAATGGCCAGCTCAAGCTGTATGGCCAAGAGAATGTGCCTTGCAAACCCTCAACTTCACTCTGAAATCTATGGCCAAGTTTCCCGGAAGTCACGATGAGCACTCCCAGGGCTGCTCCCAGCCAGTGACCTAGGGCAGCAGAACACAAGGCAGTATGGCTGAATCACCCGGGACCCCTCTGATGACCAGTGTGAGCTTTCCCAAACTTGCCTTTGACTGCATGTTGGTCTAGAAATTCCCACCCTACTTCTCTCCCTCTCTCCTTCACTCCATTTAAACTTGTTCTGCAGACTTACCTGGCTCCCTCCTGTTTTCTCTCCCACAGGCATTAATCCCCCCCACTTTTTTTTTTATCTCAGAGGATCAGGGCTAACTCAGGTAGCTTTGGTGTGGCCTGCTGGGCCTCATGAATGCCTTCCCTCAGATGCTAACTCTGACATGCCATTATTCACCCAATACAGAAGAAGGGGAAGGATAGGGTGAAACAAGGCTTTGCAAAAGGAGATATTTTAATACCATTTTCTTAACAGTTAAAAGCATAAAATTCCAGGAATGCACTCTTTCCAGGGATTATAAGAAAAAGTGGTAAAGTATTCACTCTAAAAAAAACCTACCACGCTGTTGATTTCTGGTTATTACCAGTTGAAGTGGTTATACTTTTGTACTATTTGGTGGCTATGTTTTTAAATGTTTTGTTAGACAATTACTAAGGGCAATTTACAAAGAAATCATCATCGCCCCACCCCTTCCCCTACCTCAAGAGAAATGAGAAACTATTCCAGATGAATGAGCCTCCGATTTAGGGATCCGATCATAAGGAGTCAAAAACACAGTGTAAGAACATCAGATTGATGCACCCTCTATTTTAACAATTACATAATACTGCATTTACAATATGCAATTAGCAAAGCGATGCAATTTTACAGATTTTATTTATTTACATCTCTGCAAATGTTTTCTCCATGATAAAAATATACAGGCTAAGTCTATTTACAAAGTAGGAAGCTGCTTCCCAAACAGCATGACTTAGATGGAAAATAGAGGGAAGAGTAGGAAGGGAAGTGAGAGATGAAGAAGAGAGGGGAGAATGAGGGACGGGCCTCCACTCTGCTGGTGCATCTGGGCGATGGAAGGGCCCTTGATGTTGTGGCTGGAGAGCCCCTTTGGAGGACAAAGCCAGTAGACGTCTGGGTTTGCCAATCCCGCTGCTGCTGAAAGTCCCAGACAAAACTGCCCAAAATGTCCCCCACATTCCCTGAAGGGGTGCAAACTGTCAATATAGAGGGAGAATCTTATTTCTCTGAGAAGCAGAGGGAAATATCTGGAAAACATCTCTAGCTCCGTGCTGTGAGGATATTGGAGGCACTGTTTGGGAGCCCCAAAAGGAGGGAGGGGAAAGAGGTAAAGTGGGAGGTGGTCATCCCCAGAGCAGTGGCCCTGAAATGTGAGAAGGCTCAGGTTCAGCTCCTTCTCACACTGAGGAAGTGCAAATGCTTACTAAGAACAGAGATAACGGACCCTAGAATATCAGCCCCGGAAAGGCCCTGGAGCTCATGGAAGCCAGCCCGCTGTGTTGAGGGCCAGGAAATGGCTCAGAGAGGCTTTGAGCTGGCTACTGAGTTAAGAGCTGGGACTAGAACCTGTCTGATGGCACAGTGTTGGTGTCATGACACCAGTCCTGTGACTCAAATCAAGAAGGCATTTCTGGGCTCCTCGCCTCGGGGACTCTGTCAGCACTCACTCCCTTGGCTAGATTTTGGACTGAAAACTGCCCAAGTGATGAAATCATATTTGTCTTTGCTTAAAGAGCATGTCCGATTTTTTTAAAACACAACTCACAGGAAGAAATACCTTCTTAGTTGCAGTTCACCATGTACATGCCTAAATATCTGAAAGAGCCCTGGCCAGTTTGGCTCAGTAGTTAGAACGTCGGCCCATGGACTGAGTGGAGGGTTTGATTCCAGCCAAGGGCACGTACCTTGGTTGCAGTTTGACCCCGGCCCTGGTCGGGGTCGTGCAGGAGGCAACCACTCGATGTGACCCTCTCACGTTGATGTTTCTCTCTCTCCCTCTCTCCTGAAGATAAATGGGAAAATATCCTCAGGTGAGGATTTAAAAAATAATAATAAATTAAAATATCTGAAAGAAAAGTTTCACAAACTGATACCCTATTTGCAGTGCATTCTAGTCTGTTCTCTTCCTGTCTCTTCTTTTTTCTATCATTGAAAAGAAATGCTGCTTGTAATCAAACAAACACTGGTTCAAGGGAAGGTTGGTTACCTGGACATACTTTCTGGCCCCAAAGGGGCCCCAGAAGAAATAGCAGGTCACTAGAGAGGCTGTACTGTCAGGTGTGGCTGGAAGTCATCATAAAGCCTTTCTGAGAAGTCTGGAACTATGACCTGAAGAGGTCCCCATAGCCTCTGTTAGTCATCCCGCTGCACTAGTCCAATGGATATGTCTCAACTCAGATGCCTACACAGCTTCTGACTACAGTAACAATGACTTGTACTCCATTACAAGTATTCTCACTAGAAATAACCTAACAGAATAGGTACTGTTATTCTCTTGTTTAACAGATGAAAAGAAAAGGTCAGACTATCTGAGTGACTTGCTCAAGGTCACCTGTGGTCAAGACTGAGACTTGGGTCTTACCATTCCTTTTCTACCACGACCATCCCCCAAGCCCCACCCCAGCATCTGGATGATCCTCTGTCAGGAGTGGAGAAATCCTCCGATTCTAGAAACTCTCAGTCCTTCTCTCTCTACCTTTAAAAATCTCCTCTGGATCTCAAGCCCTGTCTGGACTAGGAAGGTCCTGAAGAGGAGAAATTTCTAAGAGTCATCGTACAGCAGTCTGTCCAGCTGACAGCCCCTCCAACAGGGTCTTCCTCCCAAGTCGGCTTCCACAAGGTATGTGAGCAAATGTTTGAGATTTAGTGAGAGACGATGGCTCAAGAAGAAATAGGAAAAAGCTACAGTGCTTCCAACTCTGCCTGAGAACTCTTTTAAACTGCTGTGGTCAGGAGCGAGTTGCAAAGCCCTCCAAGGAACTTGACCGAAGGACACTGTGTGCTGGAGGTTAATGTTTTTATTAATTGATTGTGTTTGCAGCTTCTTTAAAAATATTGTATACCCATTGGCATCCGCCCCCACTCCCACTGTAACAACCTCAACCCAGCCCTCCATTTATCAACACAATTGCATCAAGGGATAGCCTCCCGGCCTCATCCATCAGACAGGCCACTGTCTGCAGACATTCCGGGATTTGTTGTATTTGGGATTACATGTGGGGGTGGGGGTAAAATTAACAGGGTTTCTATAAATATAACTTCTCTGGCTCTTGTTAAAACTCTGGGGAGTGGGGGGGGGAGGGTCACAGGAAATCACTTGTTTCAAACAACTCCACGTGGAGTGATCCTGTTTACTTGAAATGTCTGGCCAAGATCTAACGATGCCCCATTAATACTAAATAAATAATTTCCACAGAAGCTATTTTTCGGTCATCTTTGCCAAAATTTTTGAGAAAGGGGGCCAGCACAGAAGCTTTACATGCATGTTTCATGTACAGGCCACACGATCAATGGGAACTAGGCTTCCTTACTATTTTTTTAAGCTGTTTCATGACAGATAAAACTCAGCTGGTGAACCAATCCGTTCAAAATGACCCAGCTGGGCTACTGTACTGGTGTTAAAGAAAAATAATCAATGACACTTGTTAAAGGTGGTAAGGCAGACCTTATTCAGGACCATGAGGATAGGTATGGGGACACTACAGGGGGATTTCACAGTGGGGGACAGAGATCCGGCTCAACTCTGAACACAGCAGGGGCAAGTGGGAACTTACAGCCAAGGAGACCAGGGCGAGGAGTCAGAGGATGGAAAACTACTCAGAAGAAACATCAAGGGTGAGGGGGTTTTGGCTAACCAGACCTAACCAGATTCTTGCTCAAGACAGGCCAGGGCAATGAGATATCACCTGGGGGATGAGGAACCTGATCGAATATCAAGGATGATCAGATGTGGGGGTAGAGGGAATGTTCTAATTAAACTGACTTAGCAGGGTTTTGTTTTGTTTTTTATCCTCACCCGAGGACATTTTTTCATTTTTTGTTCAGGTAGAGTTGGGGGGAGAGAGAGGAAGAGAGAGAGAGAGAAACATCGACGTGAAAGGGACACATCAAGTGGCTGCCACCCGCACCAGGGCCAGGGACAAACTGCAACCGAGGCACATGCCCCTAGCAGGAACCGAACCCTGGTCTCTCCGGACCACAGGCCAATGCTCTAACCACTGAGCCAAACCGGCCAGGGCAGCAGGGTTTTTGCTAAAACTAGATTTTATAAGGAAGTGCACGGATGGGCCTAGGAGAAGGTTCAGGAGCCTGCCTAAGGGTTAGTACAACCGAGACTCTTTCTCACTGATTACCACCAAGAGGTCATTCCATGACATTCACATTCTCTTCCCAACCAAACCAGCTTTCTGAAAAGCATCTAACAAATGGATTTACCCAAGATGTCAACAGCTAGTAAGTAGGGTTGTCAGATTTAGCATATTAAAATACAGAACACCCAGTTAAATGGGAATTTCAGATGAACAATGAATAATTTTTAGCCTAAGTATGTCCCAGGCAGTATTTGCAACATATTCATGCTGAAAGTTATCTGTTGTTTATCTGAAATTCAAATTTAATTGGGCATCCAGTATTTTATCCTGCAATCCTACTGGTAAGACCCAATATGCTGCTCGTCCAGGGAAATTTGATTTATAACAGGGATAAGAACAGACAGTGGTGTGGTTAGAAGGGGAGATCTAGGGCCTGTACTCGCTTGCCAGGTAAGAGGCCTTCCCTTCCAAGAATTTGCTTTGTATCGGGAAGGTCAGCTTATCCAGCTATCTTTTACCTTGTTGCTAGAGAGGAAAGCTCTGTGCCTTGGCCCGTAGGACTGATAAGAGCTGCTATTATTGAGTGCTGACCACTTCACATTCACAGTGAGGTAGATATTATGATCCCATTGTTACAAAAGAGGAAACTGAGTGTAGGGAGATTACAAATACAAAATGTGACCCAATTAACTACCAAGAAAGAGGCCACCAGACCAGGTTGGGGTCAACTGGGAAGGGGATGTGCTCTTCCTCAAGACACCACGTGGGCACGAGACAGACAGAGATGGATGCAGGGGTGCAGGGAGATGGCCAGATGCTTGGTGGATAAATCCAATAAAATGAGATCTAGACAAAGTGCTCAGAGGGCTCTCACTGGTGCTCCTGGGGGAGTTAAGGAAGCTTCAGGGCCTAAGTGACTTCAGGAGGCTTAAAAAAAGAAATTTATTTTCTCATAGTTCTGGAGGCTGAAAGTTCAAGATCAAGGTGTCAGAAGGGTTTCTTCTAAGGCCTTTCTCCTAAACTGGTAGATGGCTGTCTTCTCCCCGTGTCCTGGCCTTCCCTCTGTGCCTGTCTGTGTCTTAATTTCTTCTTATGAAGACACTGGTCATACTGGATGAGGACCCACCCCAATTGCTTCATTTTAATTTAATTGCCTCTTTAAAGACCCTGTCTCCAAACACAGTCACATTCTTAGGTCCTGGGAGTTAGAACTTCAACATAGGAATTTGAGGACGGGTCCCACAATTCAGCCTAAGACAGGAGGAGAATGAGCTGTGTCTCTTCCAACCATTGCCCAGGAGCTCTCAGATTCTCGCTGGTTAACACACACGAACATCATGGCAGGAAGACTGAAGCACCTCCCCACAGACCAGGCAGCTGGCTGGTTCTCTAGTAAAAAAAAAAAAAAAAAAGCCATTTATTGAGCAACTACTGTGTGAAGGGTAAATTGCATGAGGTATGCCTTTCATCCTCACAGTAACCATGCAGGCAGCTGCTGATATCCTTGCTGTACAGATTAGGAGACTGAGGTTCGGAGAATTTAAAACACTTGCCAAAGTTCTCATAATTCATGCGAGTAAAAATTAGCCTGACTCCACTGCCCAAGAGGTCATTACACTAACCACCCCTCCTTTCTCCTTCCCCCTGCCCAGTCTTCTCCTGCACATCGATGTGCCTGCCTGCAAAGCCCAGTCTCCACGGAACGACCTGGCACAGTTTCCCTCCGGGGGGACGCTTTGCCTCCGAGATGTCCATCTCTTGTCTGGCAGAGCCCAAGCCAGACAAATGGGCCCCCACCAAGCCTGAGATGTGCCCGTGAAAACAACAGGTAGCTCCTGGACACCAGAGCCTCGGGTCAATATTTACCCAGTAATTCAAGCAGGCAATAAACAGCTTACAGGTAGCCTCTCACACACAGCACAGAGGCTTCCTCAGCCCTTGGACAGGGCCCAGCTCTAGCAAGTCTGGGCTGGGGCCTCCTCTCCTCAGCCCCAGGGAGCAGCGGCTCCCAACCTGGCTGCACAGTAACCCCTGCAACAAGGGACCCTGAAAATCCTGGGACCCAGGCCACCCAGACCAATGTAATCAGAGCCTCAGAATGGGGACACAGGCACAAGTATTCCATAACACTCCCAAGTGTGCAGTCAGGCTGGAAAGCCACTGCTCTCTACAAACGTGGATGTCCCTCGTCCCTGAAGAGTGTGACATTCAGCACAGCACCCCTCCCCTCCATATTCCCATCTCCAGCCACACCTCCTACAGACAGAACATGTTCACACATGGATGTGCACACACAGTTAGGCACATGCCTGCACACTCATGTGCACACCGGGACCATTGGCATAAGCCCGTAGGAGAAAGTTCTGGAAAACACCCCAGTTAGGCTTCTCCTAGTGGAGACACATGAGTCACAAACCCTGGTTTCCCCCACATGACCCAGCACTGACGGTCTCAGCAGGGCGGGCTCAGCCCTGGCTGCCATCAGAATAACGGGGTCAGGCCTGCCCCCGAGATTTCGGTTCCAGGATCTAGAAGGTGGTTTGCTGGGTAGCCCACAAGGAGTCAGAGAGAAAAGGCACCTTGGCAGCGATCGGCCTCTTTTCTGTGTGAGGAAACTGAGGCCCAGAAAGGCACAAGGATGTGCCCGAGGCCATGCAGAAAAGGGCTGACTGTCCCTGAGCACCGGCCAGCCGAGTGACACTAACGGTCATCACAATTGTCATCGTCACTGACTGCTTGCTCTGGGCCGGCCACTTTTCTCAGGTGCTGGTGTGTTCATACACTCAACCCTTACAACCTCAGAGGTGGGTGAGGATTTGCCCAATTCTGGAAATGAGAAACTCAAACTTAGGACTTTTTTTTTCTCTCTTTCTCTCTTTTTAATTGTCGTAAAATACATACAACATAAAATTTACCATCTTAACTAACCATTTTTCAGTGTACAGCTCAGTGGCATTAAGTACCTTCATTGTTGTACAACCATCACCACCATCCTTCTGCAGAACTTTTTCATCTTCCCAAACTGAAAGTCTATACCCACTAAACACTAACCACCCCTCCTCTCTCCCTTCCCCCTGCCCCTGCCAACCACCATTCTACTTTCTGTCTCTTTGAATTTGACTACTGTAGGTACCTCACAGAAGTGGAATCATACAGTGTTTGTCCTTTTATGACTGGCTTATGTCACTTAGCATAATATTCTCAAGGTTCATCCATGTTGTAGCTCGTGTCAGAATGTCCTTCCTCTCTAGGGGTGAATAATATTCCACTGTACATATTATACATTTTGTTTATTCATTCATCCATTGATGGACACTTAGGTTGTTTCTACCTTTCGGCTACTGTGAATAACGCTGCTATAAACATAGGTAAGCAGATATCTGTTTGAGTTTCTGCTTTCAATTCTTTTGTGTATATACTCAGAAGTGGAATTCCTGGATCAAATGGTAATTTTCTGTATAATTTTTGGAGGAAGCTTCATCGTTTTCCACAATGGCTGCACCATTCCCACCAGGGGTTTCAATACCTCCACATCCTCACCAACACTGATTTTCTGTTTTTCTGATAGTGCCCATCCTACTGAGGGTGAGAGGGTGTCTCATTACGGTTTTTATTTGCATTTCCCTAATGATTAGTGATGTTGAACAGCTTTTCATGTGTTTGTTGGCTATTGGTCTATCTTCTTTGGAGAAATGCGAAACTTACCACTTTTAGGTAGCTTGCCCAAGGCTAAGGAGCCAATGGTGGCAGGGAGAAGTTCACATCCAGACATCCAGCTTCAGGAACTTACTTTTAACCACTAGCACTGACCAGCACATATAAAGCTCTTGAAACAGTGCCTCAAAGGGATTGTGTTCAATAAGTGTTAGCTATTACTGCCATCAATATTACCACCATTACCACCGTTAGTATTATTACTATTATCACTGTCATAACTATGACTATCACTACTAGTGCTACTACTGTTGCTACCATTAATAGTACTGCTGCTGCCCTGGTTTGGCTCAGCCGTTAGAGTGTCGGCCCATGGACCAAAGAGTCCCGGGTTCGGTTACCGCTAAGGGCACGTACCTCGGTTGCAGTTTGTCCCCAGCCCTGGTTGGGATCGTGTGGATGGCAACCACTCGATGTGTCTCTCTCACATCGATGTTTCTCTCTCCTCCTCCTCCTCCCTTTCTCCCTCCCGCTTTATCTGAGGATAAATGCAAAAATGTCCTCGGGTGAGGATAAAAAAAAATATATTATATATATATATATATATATATATATATATATATATATATATATATATAATTACTGCTGCTGCTGCTACAAGGCTTCCCAAGACTGGATCAGCTAGGTCTGCCTCAACACACAGCTGAGACCCCATCACCATATCTGGGGTATTATTAGCATGGTTGAGCCTAAAGAGAAAAGATCGAGGACCACTAGGGCTTTGTGATTCATTCTCTATTTTAGTATTTCCCAGAAAGTGGACTGTGGACCACCTGGAAGAGAGTAACCTGGGGAGCTCACTTTTCTTTTTTTAAATTTTTTTTCTTTATTGATTTTTAGAGAGAGAGAGAGAAACATCGATGAGAGAGAACATCGATTGGCTGCCTCCTGCATGCCCCTCACTTGGGATTTGGCCCACAACCTGGGCATGTGCCCTGACTGAGAATCGAACTGGCAACCTCCTGGTGCATGGGTCGACGTTCAACCACTAAGCCACACCGGCCGGGCTGGGAAGCGCACTTTAAATTCAGACTCCAGGTCTCCCTCTTAGACTTACTGGACTAGAATCTCGAGATGGGGGCAGCTAAACATTTGCAGGACACAAACCTCCAAGTGACTCTCCACTCAGTATGACTAAGCATCTTGGCTCACTGGTGCTGGGGCAGGAGGCTTGCTCACGGGGGAGCCCCAGGTACATCTTTTTGGTTTGAAAATAATGATCCTCCATCAACAACAACAAAAAAGGACAATGTGCGATTTACTTTCTTTTTTCTGCTTTTATGAATTTCTAAATGTCTCTGATGATCCTATATTTATTTTATACTGAAAAATAAACATTTTTAGGTACCTATACTATTTTTAAACATTTTATGGAAATATAGCCCACATACAATAAACTGCACTTGTTTAAGTGTACAGTTTGATAAGCTGAGAATATATATATATATATATATATATATATATATATATATTCATGAAACCATCACTAGTCACAATAATGAGCATATTTGTCACCACTAAAAGTCTCCTTGTGTCCCTTTGCAGAGGTATCTGTATTCATATTGCATGCCTGCCTACCAGTCCCTCTGCTCATGCTCTCTCCATCCCTCCCCAAGATCTTCAGCATCAGAATTTGTGGACTATGAGGGGAAAAATGTGTACTCTTTTCTAGTGAGCACTGCCATCAAAACAACCCTGATGGCCCCGCCCAGAATAATAGACCAGGTCTCAGCAGCCAGGAATACACCAAGCAGGCCCAGAGGGACACAGGCTGTAGCAATCAGTGCAGTGGTGGAAAGAACAGGTGAGATGGGACAGATCACCAAGTACAGGTGCCAGTCTCTGTGTCCAGAATGCACTCCTCTGGCATCATCCAATTTTCAAACTCCTATTCATCCTTCAAAACCCAGTTCTTCTTCTGGGAAGCCTCTCTTAGTCCACAATTCCCCATCTGTTTCCTGACTGTGCCCACCTGCACTGACCTGTCATTTGTCCCCTCACTGCTCTAGAGAAGACCCTCTGTCACTCATTCCTTAACAGTAGAGGCCACCCATCTCTCCCAACCACCTGAGCAAATTCTGCCCATATCCAAGTCCTCAGCTCTTTTTAAAATTAACTGTGGCATTAAGCACATTCACATTGTTGTCCGACCCTCACCACCATCCATCTCCAGGATATTTTCATCTTCCCGGAATGAAATTCTGTACCCATTACACTACAACTCCTTCTCTGCTTCCCCTATCCCTAGCAACCATCATCCTATTTTCTGTCTCTATAAATTTGACTGCTCTCGGTACCTCATATAAGTGGAACCACACAGTATATACCCGTTTGTGTCTGGCTTATTTCGCATAGCACGATGTCTTCAAGGTTCATCCATGCTGTAGCTTGTTTCGGAATTTCCTTCCTGAGACTGGATAATATTCACTTATATGAACATACTACAGTTGGTTTCTCAATTCATCCGTCGGTGGATACCTTTTGGCTGTTGTGAATGATGCTGCTATGAACATGAATGCACAAGTATTTCTTTGTGATCTTGCTTTCCGTTCTTTTGGGTATCTACCCAAAAGTGGATTTGCTGGGTCGTACGGAAATTCTACATTTGATTTTTTGAGGAACTGCCATATTGTTTCTCACAGTGGTTATCCCATTTTGCATTCCCACCAGCAGGACACAAGGTTCAGTTCTCTTCACATCTTCACCAACGTGTGTTGTTTTCTGTTTCCCCAGCCATTTTTACCTCACTATAGCTCCTGATCTCCCTCTACGTATGCCAGTGAAAAGTAAAAAGTTCAATTTTCCAACATATTTTTCCTCCAGAACTCCTCATTTCTGTATGATCCTTGGTGCTCAGATGTTTTCCATTAGATAAAATAAAACCTGGATGACTTCATAGGTCCCGCTCATCTTGTTTGGCTCCAGCTGAGAGCTTGTTGGAGGTTACTTTGATCTGCATATAGGTGGGTCAGGCACCTGTCCTGAGGGCCGCCAACCCAGGGCCTCACCTCTGCAAAGGGCTGGCTCTGAACTAAGGGATCTTGAGAGGTCTTCACCTCTGCTACCGATTTGCTTAAAAAGCAAACAAACATAAAAATCCCACAAAAAATTCTGCTTATTGGTGGAACATGAGGTTTTTCACTGAGATCTTTATAAGCTTAATAAGAAAAAAGCCAGTCCCAGAGAAGACCCCACACATAAAAAGGTCACCCCTGTGAGAACTGTGATTTTAGGGTTAAAGGACCTTCAGAAGACATTCTGTCCCCATCCTGCCCCCAAAACTCCATGGCAGAAGGACATCCACTTTCTTCTTAGAAGTCTCAAGGGGAAAGAGAAGAGCTTTCTGTGTGATTCTTAAATTACACTGCTATGCTCTGAATACTTGTGTCCCCTCAGAATTCATGTGTTGAAATTCAAACCCCAAAGTGATGATCTTTGGAGGTGGGGCCTTTGGGAGGTGATGAATAGCATTAGTGCTCTTATAAAAGAGACCCCGTAGAGCTCCCTAAACCTTTTGGCCATGGGAGGACACAGAGCAAAGACTGCTGTCTATAGAGGAAGGGCTCTCCCCACACATCGAATCTGCTAGCGCCATGGTCTTGGACTTCAGCCTCCAGAACTGTGAGAAATGTCTGTCATTTCAGCCACCCAGTCCATGGCATGTTATTATAGGAGTCTGGACACACTGAGACATATATCATTTTTTTAAAAGGGTGTGTCCTGGCCAGGTGGCTCAGTTGGTTACAGCTTGTCCCGTACACCAAAAGGTTATGGATTCGATTCCTGGTCAGGGCACATACCTAGGTTGCTGGTTTGATCCTGTCAGGGCACAGATTATGTTTCTCTCTCACATCAATGTTTCTCTCTCTCTCTCTCCCTTCCTCTCTCTCTAAAATCAATAAAAACATATTGTCAGGTGAGGATTTCAAAAAAGGTGGAAGGTTGGGGAAGGTAAGCAGCATCAGTTGAACGGCTGCTCTGTGCAAACACCATGCTCTATGCTCAATATATTTTATATTATAGAACTCTCACAACCCTGAGGGATAAGTAATATTGAGCCCATTTTACAGAGTAGGAAGCTAAGGCTTACAGGGGGTTAGCCACTTGCCCATTAATGATGGTGATGCAAACCCAGACATGTCAACCTCCAATAACCCTGCTTCTTCTCAATGGCCAGCTGCTGCTGACCAATACCATCTACTTCTGTTTCCCAGCCTCTTTGCTGCAGTGGGGAAGGGGGAAGGGAGGGTGAAGTATGGTTGCTTCAGACCTGGGCCTCCACTTTGCAGGCTGAGGGCTGGACTTTCCCAACAAGTGAGCAGTCTCTGAAGGTCTGACCACCGCTCAGAGAAGACTGACTTGAAGACAGGGTAGTATTCATCCATTTATTATGACCAGTCAAGCCATCATCTACTGGCTTAAGAAGCCAAATCAAGGTCAGAGCCAGCTTGATACAAAGAAAGTCCATGCAAAGTGAATTTAGTATTTTTAATGCATATTTTATTCTAATAAACTTTGCATAATATATGATGTGCCATCTTGACCATTTTCAAACGTATAGCTCAGTGGTACTAGCACATCCACATTTTTGGGCAATCATCACCACCATTCACCTCCAGAACTTTTTCATCTTCCCAAAGTGAAACTCTCTACCCATTAAACACTAACTCCCCGTTCCCCCTTCCCCTCAGCCCCTGGCAGCCCCTTCCACTTTCTGTCTCTATGAGTTTGACTACTCTAGGACCTCATATAAGTGGAATCATAGCAGCTGTTCATCTGTGGCTGGCTTCTTTCACTGAGCATGATGTCTTCGAGGTTAAATTTAGGGATTTAAAAACTCTTGCACAAAGTATTGTGTCCTGGTGAGTCTGTGCTGAGGAATCAAATGTCAGCTGCCCTGGGCTAGACACCCACCACCAAACCCACTGTGTGGAGCACACCTCCAATGAAGTCGGGTTAGGGAATGACCTTCCTCTTCATTTCTACACATTGCCAGACTTTGCTCAAGTCCCTAAATGTCCAGATGACTTTTCACGCACTTGTTTTGGGGGGACATTGCCTGGTGAGAGCTGCACCGGCCCCTTGATCTTATCAGGGTTAAACACATCCCCAAACATACCCCGGGTGCTTCCCTCGGGGAGGGCATCCAGATTCAGCAGCTGCCTCTGGGTCTGGAGACTCTTGATAACTTCTGCCATCAAGCAGGGCACAGGCTGGGGCTGGCCTTATTCTGACTTCTGCCCACTTGCTCCTTCCTCTCAACCTCAAACCCCTCTCTTTATTTCTGCAAAATAAAGATGCCCTCCAGGTCCCTCCCTGCCCTGCTTCCCTCCACCTACTCCTCCATCTTGCTTGTGCCCACTTGCGCCAATATTCCTTTTGTCCCCTCACTGCTGTGGGAGAAGACCTCTGTCAGTCATTCCTTGGGGGTCAAGTCCACCTGTCCCTCCCAACCTCGTCCTGGCTGCCCAGGCTGCCCAGGGCAGCTCTGCCCTGCCCTCCCGGGAACACGCGGCCACGGGATTGCATCATGCACACCTTTAGACCGCAAGTGCCACATGGGCAAGGACTCTGCTGTTTGTCTTGGCTACACCTTTTTCATTAATTCCCTGCTGTCCTCGTTTACGGCCCCATAAAACTACAGGATTGGAAAGAAATAAATAAGCAATTGGCCGTTGGTGCTCCCTTTCCAGGGGAGAGGTTGGGAGGGGTCCTACTTTCCAAGTTCAGAAGTGAAAATATCACCTTTCACCTAAATAAGGAAAGGAACCCAAGAGGCCTTGCTGAGCTCAACAGGCTCCCCTCTGAGCCCTGTCTTGTCTGACTCCTAAAGGATTTCCTCCCCCTGCGAAGTCCTCATCAGGGTGCCTCTCTAGCTCCCCTCGACCTATCTGCTGTCCATCTCCCACCTTCTAACTCCTGACTGCCTTGTCACTTGTAACTGTCCAGAGCTGTCCCTGGTTCCCACTGTAACCCTTCACCACCAGCAACATGTTCCTTCCCGGAATCCCAGACTGATGAAGCCCTTCTCCCTTCATCAGAATCCTCTCCCTGCTTCCCCAAGAAATCTCCTCTATGGGGCCTCGCTCACCTTATGTGTAAGTGGAGGAAATGAAGGGGAATAAAAGGAAGGACTTTCCCATAAGCCTCCTCCTTACTTCCTCCCAAGCACCATGTGGCATCATGGACCACCCCACCCCACCCCCCGTTGCTGCCAGAAAAAACTCACAAGACAACACTGGAAGTCTCCATGGCCTCCTTCCTCAAAGCCCTGGATGATCCCATACCTTCTACAGAATCAAGCACTTAAAGCCCTGAGCACTCTGACCCCAGCCTCCCTTTCCAGAATCGCCTCCTACAACCTCAGTACAAATACCTTACACTAAATGCCCCTGTCCTTTGTAGAATGTGCATGGTCTCTGTCCTCTCAGGGGAATGGGGCATTAAATAAGGAAGAATTTAGTTTTTAAAGAAGGAAGAGCCATGATGCTGTATCTGATGGTGGTGAGAAGGATCCAGAAGGAGAGAATGAATGGATGGGTTGAAGGAGAGAGGGGAAGATTGTTGGAGCCACATCCTGAGCAGCAGGGAAGAATGGGGTCCAGTCCTGATGGAGAGGAGGGAGCAGGCTTATATAAGCTCAAGGACAGTGCAGCTGTGCATGGTGGGAGGGGGGTAGACGAGCCCAGAGAGACATAGATGGGTAAATGCTGGAGTGAGGCACATGGATGCCTTCTGTTTCCTCAGTGCGACAAGAAGCAGAGAGAGGGGCGGAGGTGCTGGAGATCTGGGGGAAAGAAGAAATGAAATATAGGATGATATCAACTATAAAAATATGTATCTACATTGTTTGTCTAACTCTCTTGTCTTCATACCAACCCACCTCTTCCTCTACCAAGCCTGGAGGGAAATACATCGGAATGAATGTGAGGCTATGTCTGAACAAAGGTTTTATGGGTGGCTTCTGTTTTCTTCTTTGTATATGTTTATATTTTCCAAAATTTGTTCAATGAGTGTGAATTCATTTTGAAGCTAAAATAGAATTTTTAACATATTTTTATTGATTTTTTTAGAGAGAGAGGAAGGGAGAGATAGATAGAAACATCAATGTGAGAGAGAAACATACATCAGCTGCCTTCTGCACACCCCCCACTGGGGATAGAGCCCGGGCATGTGCCCTGACTGGGAATTGAACTGGGACCTCTCAGTCCATGGGATGATGCTCATCCACTAAGCCACACCGGCTGGGCTAAAATAGAAGTTTTTATAATAAAAAGTCAAATGAATAACAGACTAGTATCTGAAGTAGAACAAGATGGTCACCTCAGAGAAGAGTTTATGAGAGTCTCAAACCAGAGTCAGCCTTGAAGGGAAAAAGGCAAAATCTGACCTAAATATGAACAGAAGGAAAAGAAGAGTTTACATCCTCCATGGGGGAAGAGACTAGGTAGCTCAACCTCTCTCTCTCTCTCTCTCTCTCTCTCTCTCTCTCTCACACACACACACACACACACACACACACACACACACACAGGAGATACGTGACCAGGAAGAGGACAAGGCTATAATGGCTCTTCACACTGTCTAGGTCCCATGTTCATGGAAGTCCAATGTCTCCTAGTGTCCCTGGCTCTCCAAGACCAGCCCACATCTCGTAGTCTGTCCGGTTGACACTGTAAGGATCCTGAAGTTGTCCACAAGTGTGGCCTCTATGTGTGTGAGTCTCTGGGAAGCAAGAGGCTACACAATGTAGAAAATTGTGACCCTGGGAAGAAAGATGACAGCATGTCATTGAAATAAGGCTGGACTGGCTGAGCAGAAAGGAAATAAACGCCAAGAATGAAACTCAAATTTTGCCCGTGGCTGCTGAGTGAGAAGAGGGCTGGGACTTCGAGCTTATTGCCATTTGGCCCCTCCATGGACACTGCAGGGCAGTAAATGTCACACAGATACATGACGGAAGGCCCCTCTTTCCAAGCTGGGCTAAGGTCCTGAGCCCTGGTTGCCTTACAGACCAAAAGAATGGGTAAAAACTAAGAAAAGATGACGCGAAAAGCACAGGCAACAACAACAACAACAACAACAAAAAAACCAGATAAACTGGACTGCAGCAAACTTAAAAACTTCTGTGCATCCCAAGACACAATCAGCAGAGTGAAAAGGCACCCTACAGAATGGGAGAAAATATTTACAAATCCTGTATCTGACCAGGGACTAATACCCAGAATATATCAAGAACTCCTACAACTCAACAGCAACAAGTAACCCCATTAAACAATGAGCAAAGGACTTGAACAGACAGTCCCCAAAAGAAGATATATAAGGGGCAATAAGCTCATGAAAAGATGTTCAACATGACTAATCATTAGCAAAATGCTAAACAAAACTAAGGAAGGGAATTAATATAACCAATGTAAGATTGCATACCAACTATACTTAAATAGAGATGATTTTTTAAACTAAGGAATGGATATAAATGCAGGCTGCATAGCTGGGGGGAAGATAGGGACAAGCCCATGCAATTCTGGAGCAGTGTACCCAGGAAGAGCGAGGTTTCTGCTTCATTGGGGTGTATGAAATTAGTCACTCCTTTTAGTGGGGAAGTTGGAGATGACCTGAAGGTTCTCAGAGGATGCTGGACTGGGTGACCTAGAGGCCACCCCCTAGAACTGTCACTCTGACCAGCTCCTTATTTGTGCCTAAGATTCAAGTGCACCAGGAGTGAGAGGAAACACACATTCGTGTTAGGTGCATGGGAAAGGCTCAGGGCAGATAGTGTTCCTGCAGCTCCCTGCTCACCCCGTGTGAGTTCCAGGCCATGCACCTTGAGTACAGGGCACCCCCTGCACCTGTGGGCACTGGGCACCATGCAGCACATTCTCTAAAGACCAGCTCTGGAGTCTGAGATGAGAGGGGCTGGTTCAAGCCTCCCAGTAGGTTAGAGGCAGAGCCTCGCCTGGGTCTCTGACTCCACTGCACTGCGTCCTCTCACCATCCCCAGCTGTCCTCTGCCTGACACCAACAGTCCTGAGAGGCAACCATCATTTTTGAAAAGTGGCACCCAACTCTCAGCAGCTTCCCCGTGTCTAACCTAAGCCACTCTCCCTCCTTCAACCCCCTTCACCCTCTGTGTCAGAACCCATCCTAATTTCTTATCTTCCATAACTCAGACTTCCGCCCTGCCTGAGGCTCCCCATCTCTCGGGATTGTTAGGGGCTTCCCCTTTTCTGGACAAGTTCGCTGCCCACGTGGCCTGGCAGCCTCCTCCTCCGAGTCCGCGTTCTTCCCCCGCGCCCTTGAAGCTCATGGAGCAAGTGGACCAGCTTTTAAGTCTCCATCCAAATCCTAAAGACTTCTCCCATCAGACGAGATGGTACCTGTTCTTTTCCCCTGGGGCAGTCTAAACACGCATCTTAGGAAAGAGACATTTATTGTCAAGACCATCGGAGATAAGGAAAGAGCATCTGTCTGCCCAAATGGCTTGGGCTGGGCCTGAGTGGTGGCGTTGTCAGAGTGATTTTAGCACAGACCCTGCTAGACATGAGGCTCCTACAGACTCCAGATAAGGGCCTCGTTTTCACAGGGCTTGGGGAGTGGAAGGGAAGACGGGGAGTTGTATGATAGTTGCCACTGTAGATAAGGAGAATATATATTTTGTTTAACCAAACTTGTCCTTCGTCTAGAAACTCCAGTGACGTAGCATCCATCAAACCCTTTTCTGATTTACACGAATACCTGATCCCACGATAAGGAAAAGTGTAAGTCAACACTGCTCTGTTGTAATTAGGTGTTACCTGCCCAGATACCAGACTTTTTATCTACAGATCCTTTTGCAGGCTCCCTCCAGTTTATCTGCCTCGTAGGTGTGACCAAATTGTCGTGTGTGTGTGTGTGTGTGTGTGTGTGTGTGTGTGTGTTGGTTTCAAGGGTCCATTCATGAATATGTCTCAAATGCCTTAGAGAAGTAGTGACTTGGAATCCAAAGAGTAAAAAAGGGAGGTGGCAGGAAAATGATGGATCTATTTAATAATCATACCAAAGCCGCCTCCAATTGTCTGCTCTTGGAGATCTGGTCTGCTATCCATCAGCCATAACACCGGCAGCTGAAACACAGGGCTGCCCTGATAAGAAGCCAACACTGCAATGAATTATCCCACACCTCTGGACTCAGTTTCTCCTTCTATGAAAGGGAAAATTATATCCACCACCATGTATCTTTCACCAGGATAAATGAGCTGCATTACACCAAGTGATCTTAAAACAGGAAGGCTGGTGGATTAAATAAAGATTACAAAAAATTATGTCCAAATGATTGTTATTTATGATGTGCTTCATGAAGCTAATAGATGATACATGGAGAGGACTCCAGAGAGAACCTACTTCCAGTGCCTCATAATTCCAGATTTTTTTTTAAAAAAAGAGGAACCTCCCCCCCAACTCAGCTGTCAAGTCAGTACCCATGGAAGACAAGTTCATGCTGCAAGTCACTGGTAACTCAAGGCCTACGTTTCTAGCCCTGAAAAGTGATGCTTGGAATTTGGGGCAATGCAGAGAAATAGCTATGAAAAAACGTTAAGAAACATAGCAGTACAGGCAATATTGGGGGGAACACTTTGTAAAGTATATGATTGTCTAAACATTATGCTATAGACCTGAAATCAATACAAAATAATATTGAATGTAAACTCTAATTAAAAACAAAAATCAGCCCTGGCCAGTGTGGCTCGGTTGGGGCTTTGTCCCATGCAATGATAGGTCGCTGTCTCGATTTCCGGTCAGAGCACATACCTGGGTTGCAGGTTCGATCCCCGGTGGGGGTGCTTACCGCATTTGAGAGGCAACTGATCAGTGTTTCTCTCATACATCGATGGTTCTCTCTCTCTTCTTTTCCCTCTCTCTAAAATCAGTAAAAAATATATCCTGGGACAAGGATTAATGATTAATTAATTTAATTTTAAAATTAATAAATTATTTTAACTTCAAGAAAAACACGAAAAAAAGTTAGTAGAATACAAAAAATAGTGCACATCCTGTGACTGCAACTATGCCTTACGTGTGCATGGAAAAAGCAATATTTCAAAATGAATGAAAACAGCTGTGTTTGGGGGTGGGTTTTAGTTTAAAATTGTGTCTCCGGTGTCACTGCTTTGATTCTGGTCTAATAAAAAATTATTACATTCTCTTCGCAAAAGTCCTCCACCCCTGCAAGCAGCACAGAAGTGCATAAAGTGTAAAAAGTGTAAGTGCCTCCCCACTCCCGCTCCCAATCCCATTCTCCCAGGATAACTTGCTTTAAGTTTGCAGCGTCTTTCCAGACCTTTCTTAGACGCAAACCTAACTCTAAATGTTTGCATGTATGTGTTCATTTTTTTTTCATTGAAAGGGGGTTGGGGTGGGGACTCTCAGGTGTCGCTATTCAACAATCAGGTACAAATTGTTCCGTGACAAGCCATTGTAGGTGGCTGCATGCTTCCTCAAGAGCTCCGAAAATGTGACTTGTGGAGAGGGGTGAGAACAGAGTTCATTCACCTTCCTAAGGGGAGACTTTACTCTCAGAAAAACACTGACTCAGCCTGGCTCCTCATGGCACGGGTCCTTCCCCTTCAACCCGAAGCCACCAAGTATGTTGGCCTGTGGACTCAGCTACCACTGGCTTAGTCAGAGGCCAGCCTGATGGAGGGAGGCCCTGAGACATGAATGAGTCAGTGTACCTGAGTGACTTGAGAAACAAAATCATAAAACTAGAACTATGGGGATAGAAGGTGGAGAAGGCAGGCATTATGTCCAACATATTATGTTATGTGTGTGAATAATATTCCTGGGAAATCCACCATCCTTCATGACAATTCAAACGCCATCTTTTTTTTTTTTTAATCTTCACCCAAGGATAATTTTCCATTTTATCTTCAGATAGAGTGGGATAGAGAGAGAAACATCGATGTGAGAGAGACACATCGATTGATTGCCTCCCACATGACCCCCAACCAGGGCCAGGGACAAACCCACAACTGAGGTATGTGCC
Source organism: Tadarida brasiliensis (assembly GCA_030848825.1). Taxonomy (NCBI): domain Eukaryota; kingdom Metazoa; phylum Chordata; class Mammalia; order Chiroptera; family Molossidae; genus Tadarida; species Tadarida brasiliensis. The sequence continues at coordinate 40,375,834 of CM061259.1, read as the reverse complement.
CTTGACCAGAATCGAACCCAAGACTCTTTGGTCTGTGGGCTGACGCTCTACCGCTGAGCCAAACTGGCCAGGGTTCAAACACCATCTTTATAAAATATTAATTTATTCTCAACTCTGGGTTCTCATAATGTACTAATCCAAACTTTGAACAGAGTACTTTCACGATACAATGACCCAAGCACCGCTCCACAAATGAGGACCCCCTATGTACACCCCATTTTCATCAACACAAAGCACACTTGTAGCAGTTTTTCCATATTTAGAGTTGCCAGATTTAGCAAATAAAACCACAGGCTGCCCAGTTACATTTGAATTGCAGATAAACAATAAATCATATTTCAGATTAAGTATGTTTCATATAATACTTAGGAGATACTTATACTGAAATATGATGTGTTGTTTATCTGAAATTCAAATTTCATTGGATATCCTGAATTTTATCTGGCATCTCTACCCAAATGCTATATCTCTCCACTGGCTAGATTATTTGATCATTTTATCTGATAATTTTATTTGTTTAAAAAAGCATAGTCTGAAGAATGGGTGCCACCAACTCAAAAACAGAAGCTTCCTTAGGAATATCTGCTACAAATGACAAACGATTTTTTTAAACCTCCAAAACTTGTCATAATTTTAACACTACCCAACTTCTCCTAAAATACCCAATAAATCCCCGTCAAAATGGGTGGCTCGGTGGATTGAGCGTCATACCTTGTCGGGGCACATGCCTGGATTTTGAGCTTGATCCCCAGTGGGGGGCGTGCAGGAGGCAACCCATTGATGTTTCTTTCTCACATCAATGTTTCTATCTCTCCCTTCCTCTTTCTAAAAAATCAATAAAAGCATATTTTTTAAATGTACAAGCTCAAAATAATGCCTTTGCACAGTTAGTCAGGAAGGCACATTGGTACCTCATTTAGTTCCTGAAATAAATGACACAGATATCTCTGTTTAAATACCTCAACCATGTGTTGTATAACTGTGGACAATACTAAGCACCATCATCTCAATTAACATGTATCTAGTTTGTAGTTTACAAAAAGCTTTCTAATTGTGTTGTGCAATGGAATATAATCCTCATGAGAATCTTATAAGGTGACTACTTATTATCACCACCATTTTTTTTTATTGGTTTTTTAAAGAGAGGAAGGGAGAGGGAGAGAGAGAGAGAATCATCAATGAGGGAGAACATCAACTGGCCCCCTCCCGCATGCCCCCCACTGGGGATCGGGCCCACAACCTGAGCATGTGTCCTGACCAGGAATTGAACCAGCAACATCTTGGTGCATGGGTCGACACTCAACCACTGAGCCACACCAGCCAGACTATCACCACCATTTTTAAGTTTTAGTTTTAGTTTTATTTTTATTCACAGGAACACTTTGCCTAACAGGAGGAATTCAGAGGAATTAGGTATCTTATTCAACAGCAACACAGTGAGTAACTGAGAAAACCAGGCCTTAACCAGGGTCTTCTGATTCTAAATTCTGTGCTTTTTCATTTCCACACATTCCTGGTTTAAAAACAAAAAGTAGGTTAGTAATATACGATTTTTGCAGAAAAATTGGAAAGTATGGATTGGAAAAAAGAAAAATATATAAATCACCAGATATGTCATTAGCCAAGACAGCCTCTATTAAAGTGTTAGAATTAACTGTATCAATTTTCAGACATTTTCCAACATGAAGAGATAACATGGGTGGAGATATATATTTTTTTTTTTTTTGCCCACACACATATAGATAGATTTGGTCTTCCTGCTTAGTCTATATTTACCGTACCTTAGATCAAGTGAGCTTTTTGAAACATCTATCTGATCATGTAATTCTCTTGATTAAAACCCTTCAAAGACTTCCCATTTTTCTTCTTTTTTTTCAACCCTCACCCGAAGATATGTTTTCATTGATTTTAGAGAGACAGAAGGTAGAGAGAGAGAGAAACAGAAACATCAATCTGTTGCCTCCCAAAAGTGCCCCAACTGGGAATCGAACCTGAAATCTTTTGATGCACGGGATAATGATCCAACTCACTGAGCCACCCAGCCAGGGCAAGATGTCCCATTTTTCTAGAGAGAAAATCCCAAACCTTTACCATGGCTTACATGCCCATGAGCTGGCCCAGTATTATCTCTCCAAGCTCATCAAGATCCAATCCCTCCCACCCTACACTGCTTCCCAGACACACTGACCATCTTTGTTAATCCAATTAACAAAATAGTATCTCATTTATTTTTCAATTCACATTTATATAAAATATTAGTAAATTTTAACTTTTTTTACATGTTATTTGGCAATGTTTATTTCTTTTTTGTGTGAAATGTCTATTCATATCCTTCTATGGAGACTTGTCCTGTTCTTACTTGTTTGTAAGAGCTTTTTATATATTTAAATGTTGACTCTATCTGATATGTAAGTTGTTTTGTTGTTGTTTTTTTAATGTTTTTTTTTTCTTTATTGATTTTAGAGAGAGAGGAAGGGAGAAAGAGATAGAAACATCGATGAGAGAGAACATCATTTGGCCGCCTCCTGCATGCCCCCCACTGGGGATGAGGCCCAAAACCTGAGCATGTGCCCTGACTGGGAATTGAACCAGTAACCTCTTGGTGCATGAGTCAACGCTCAACCACTGAGCCACACTGGCCAGCTGATATATAAGTTGTAAATAACTTCTTCCAGTGTGTTATAATAGCTTTTTGCTATACAGAGTTTAAAATATTTATCTAGTTAAATCTATAAATATCTTTATAGTTTCTACCTTTGATGCCATGCATAAAATGGTCTTTCCTCATCTAAAATAATATAAATATTTAATATATATTTTTCTACAGCTTTTATGGTTATATATTTGATTGAACTAAAATGTATTTAGGTATATCATATGAGATAACATTTGTCACTACACTTTGTTTACAAATAGGCAGCCAATCGTCCAAACACCATTTATTAAATAATCTGTACTTTCTGAAATGCCACATTTATAGTAGAGTAAATGCCTATATATATGTATTTCTGGACTACCTATTACTGTTCCATTGATCTGTCTATGTATTATTAAGTCAATGCCAATTGCTTTTATTATAGCTTTGTAATACATTTTAATATTTGGTGGTCAAGTCCCCTGTAATTTCTCTTCACTCATGGCTATTTTCATCCATTTATTGTTTTAAATAATTTTTAGGTAAATTTATAAAATGTCTTTAAAAAAATTAATATATAATTCAATACTGAATCTTTCCATCTAAGAACAGTATGTTTCACCATTTATTCCACCTCTTTGTTTCTCCCTTAATAGAGTTTAAAATTTTTTAGGAGGCCCCCACTCCACATTGTCGATGAAGACCAGGTAGGAAGCCCAGACTCACAAGCCCACCTAGTAGTAAAAGGCAGACACAGTTTCTACTGGCATGGAGTCAGGACTTGCACCACCGCACATGGATAACGAGGCCAGTCCTCTGCTTGTGGTGTGAGTGGAGGCCACATGGAGAGCAGTAACAAGACACCTCTGATGATCCCAGACAGGGTGGCATCAGTAGAGGCTTAGGAGGAAGCCTGAACTCCCAGTGGTGTCAGAGACCTCTAACAGGCAGTTGAAATAAAATTCAGCGCTGCACTATAATATGCAAAATGTCCACATTTCCATTGAAAATCACTCATTATACCAAGAACCAGGAAAAACTCATCTTTTTTGTTGTTGTCAATTCTCCCCTGAGGATATTTTTCCATTGATTTTTTTTTTTTTTTTTTTTTTTTTTAGATAGAGTGGAAGGGAGGGAAGGAGAGAGAGAGAAACATCAATGCATCGATTGATTGCCTCACACACAGCCCCACTCAGGAATTGAACCTGCAACTGAGATACGTGTCCCTGCCCGGGAATCAAACCCATGACCTTTCGGTCCTCGGGCCAACACTCTAACCATTAAGCCAAACTGGCCAGGAATGAAAAACTCATCTTGATAAGAAAACACAGCCAACCAAGATGACACAGTGAAACCAAACAGGAAATCAATAGCAGAAAAATAACTGGAAAATCTCTATACACTTGGAAACTGAACAATACAGTAAAAATAATCCATGGTTCAAAGAGGAAGTCTCAAGGAAAATAACAAAATACATGGTTATTTTCATTCATTTATTGTTTCAAATAATTTTTAGGGTAAATTTGTAAATTTCTAAAAATATATTGATGTATCTTTCAATATTGAGTTTTCCCATCTAAGCACAGTCTATTTTGCCATTTATTCCACCTGGGGACATAGCTAAAGCAGTGCTGAGAAGAAAATGTATAACATTAAATGTTTATAAGAGAAAAGAGTGATAGGCTTAAATTAATCATCTAAGCTCCCACCTCAAGAAGCTAAAAAAATAAGTAAAATAAGTCCAAAACAAATAGAGGAAATAATAAAAGCAAGAGTAAACATCAACAAAATTGAAAACAGAAAAATAATAGAGAAAAATCAATGAAACAGAAAGCTGTTTTTTAAAAAGGATCAATAAAATTAGCAAAACTGAAAAATCTTTAAAAAGAGTAGATACCAATTACCAATATCAGGAATAAAACAAAAGATATCATTTCAGACCTTGCAGATATCAAAGGATAATAACGGAATAGATTCTACCCACATAAGTTTAACAACTTAGATGAAATCGGCCAATTCTTTAAAAAGTACAAACTATCACAAGTTACTTAATATGAAATAGACCATTTTCACAGCCCAGTAACTCTTAAGAAAATTGAATTCGTAATTTAAATTTCCCAAAAAGAAATATCCAGGCCCGGATGATTTTATTGGAGAATTATACCAGATGCTATGAATATGAAAAAATAGCACAGTTCTACACAATCTTTTCCAGAAAATGGAAATGAAGGGACCATTTACCAGTGCATTTTATGAGGCTAGTATTACCCTGATACCAAAGCAAGACCAAGAAATACACAAAAGAACACTACAAACCAATATTCCCTTAACAAAATATTGATGAAAAATCCTTAACAAAATATTAGCAAATAGAATACAGCAATATATAAAGAGAACTATATACTATGACTAGTGAAATTTACTCTCAAGATGCAAAGCTGGGTCAATATTTGAGAATCAGGGTAATCCACCGCATCAATAAGTTAAAGAAGATAAAGCATATGATAATATCAATTGGAACAAAAAAAAGCTTTTGACAAAACTTGACACCCATTCATGATAAAAAAAAAAAAAGTCCTCTGAAAACCAGAGAATTTTCTCAGCTTTATAAAGAACATTTATAAAAGACCTATGGCTAACGTTACACTAAATGATAAAACACTAAATGCTTTCTCCCTGAGACTGAAAACAAGACAAGGATTTCTACTCTCACCACATCTGATCAACATAGTACTAGAAGTTCTGGCAAGAACATTAAGGCAAGTAAAGAAAATGAAAGGAATACAGATCCCATGAAAGAAATATATGTAACCCTGTTTGCAGATGACATGATCCTTTTGTTAAAAAAAAAAAAAAAATTATTCTCTTAAGATCAGAAACAAAACAGGGATGTCTACTTTCACCACTCTTATTCAACATAGTACTGGGCAGTCTAACCACAGCTATCAGACAAGAGCAAGAAACAAAAGGCATTCAAATTGAAAAGAAAAAAGCAAAGCTCTCATTATTTGCAGATGACATGATACTGTATTTAGAAAACCCTAAGGACTCCACCAAAAAACTACTAGAACTGATAAATGAATTTATTAAAGTAGCAGGATACAAAATTATTATTTAGAAATCAATTGAATTTTTATATACCAATAATGAAATATCAGAAAGAGAAACTAAGAAAACAATCCCATTTACAATTGTATCCCCGCAAAAAATAAATAAAATAAAATACCTAGGAATAAATTTAACCAAGGGGTTAAAAGGCCTGTACTTGGAAAACTATAATAAGTCACTGAAGAAATAAATTGAAGAAGATACAAATAAGTATAAACATATATCATGTTCATGGATAGTAAGAATTAACATCATTAAAATGTCCATACTACCCAAAGCAATCTATAGATTCAATGCAATCCCTATCAAAATACAAATGGTATATTTCACAAAACTAGAACAGATAATCCAAAATTCTATATGGAACCACAAAAGAAAACAGATAGCCTCAGCAATAATAATAAGAACAAAGTTGGGGGTATCACAATATCTGATATAAAACTATACTACAAGGTCATAGTAATAAAAATGGCATGGTACTTGCATAAAAACAGACATATAGATCAATGGAACAGAATAGAGAGTTCAGAAATAAACCCACATCTACATTGTCAATTAATATTTGACAAAGGAGGCGAGAACATACAATGGGGTAATAAATGGTGCTGGAAAAATTGGACAGATACAAGCAAAAAATGAAATTATACCACCTAATTATACCTTATACAAGAATAAATTCAAAATGAATTAAAGATTTAAATGTAAGACTTGAAATCATAAAACATCCTAGAAGAAATCATAGGCAGTAAAATCTCAGACATTTCTCTTAGCAATATTTTTTCTGATACATCTCTTCAGGCAAGGGAAACAAAAGAAAAAAATAAACAAATAGGATTACATCAAACTAAACAATTTTTGCACAGCAAAGGAAACCATTAAAAAAAAAAATAAAGAGACAACCTACTAAATGGGAGAACATCTTTACCAATGATATATCTGATAAGGGACTAATATCCAAAATTTGTAAAGAATTCATACTACTCAACACCAAAAAAATAATCCAATTAAAATTGGGCACTGAATAGACACTTCTCCAAAGAGGACATTACAGAAGGCCAATAGGCATATGAAAAGATACTCAAAGTCACTAATTGTCAGACAAATGAAAACTAAAACCACAATGAGATATCACCTCACACCTGTCACAATGGCTATCACCAGTAAATCCACAAATGACAAATGTTGGTAAAGATGTGAATAAAAGGGAACCCTCATGCACTGTTGGTGGGAATACAGGTTGATGCAGCCACTATGGAAAACAGTATGGAGTTTCCTCAAAAGATTAAAAATGGCCCTGGCCACTTTGGCTCAGCAGTTAAGAGTGTCAGCCTGTGGACCAAAGGGTCACGGGTTTGATTCTGGTCAAGGGCATGTATCTGGGTTGCAGGTTTAATCCCTGGCCCTGGTTGGAGTCGTATAGGAGATAACCAATTGATGTGTCTCTCTCACATCGATGTTTCCCTCTCTCTCTCTCTCCCACCCTTCCACTCCCTCTAAAAATCAATGAAAAAATATCCTTGGGTGAGGATTTATAAAAAATGAAAATAAAAATGATTTAAAATGGACCTGCCTTATCCAAAACACTAATTCTAAAGAATATATGCACCCTTATGTTCATTGCAGCATTATTTACAATAGCCAAGCTATGGAAACAACCCAAGTGCCCATCAATAAATGAGTAGATAAAACAGCTATGTTACAGCCCTGGCCAGTTTGGCTCAGCAGTTAGAGAGTCAGCCTGTGGTCCAGAGAGACCCGGGTTCGGTTCCCGCTAGGGGTGTGTACCTCAGTTGTGGTTTGTCCCCGGCCCTGGTTGGTCGTGCGGCAGGCAGCCACTCGATGTGTCGATGTGTCCCTTTCACATTGATATTTCTCTCTCTCTCTCTCTCTCTCTCTCTCTCTCTCTCTCTCTCTCTCTCTCTCCCTCTCTCCCTCCCACTCTATCTGAACAACAACAACAAAAAAAAATGGAAAAATGTCCTCGGGTGAGGATAAAAAAAAGAAAAGCTATGTTACATATATACAATGGAATATTACTTGGCCATAAAAAAGAATGAAATCTTACCATTTGCAACAGCACAGATAGACCTAGAAGGTATTATGCTCAGTGAAACAAGTCAGTCAAAGAAAGACAAATACTATATGATTTCAATTATATGTGGCATCTAAAGAACAAAGTAAATGAACAAACAAAATTGAAACAGACTCATAGATACAAAGAGATAACTGGTGGTTGCCAGAGGGGAGGGGTGTTGGGGCACTGGGTGAAAGAGGTAAAGGGACTAAGAAGCATAAATTGGTAACTACAAAATAGTCATGAGAAAGTAAGTATAGAAAATATAGTCAATATTATTGTGATAACTATGTACGGTGCCAGATGGGGTACTGGAAATATTGAGAGAAGCACTATGTAAAGTATATGATTGTCTAACCACTAAGCTGTATACCTGAAACCAATACATAATTTTTTTTAAATGCTATGATTCATCTACCTACGATGGAATTAGAATTCTGAAAATATGTTGCCAATATTTTTGCCATTAGAGAGAACTGAGTTGTACAAAATGCATGCATGTCTGTTATTTATGACTCCAGTCTAAGATTTTTCTTGGTGGATGAATAAAATACTTATATAACTTTTTTTTAATCCTAAAGAATCTACAAAACAAAAAACAAAAAAAACAAAAAACTTCTAAAACTAATGCATGAATTCAACAAGGTTTCAGGATACAAGACCAATCAATTACATTTCAATATACTAGCAATGAATATGTAAAAACTGAAATTAAACATACAATACTATTTAAAATTGCTCAAGAAATTAAATACTTAAAAGTAAGGCTTACAAAACTTATGTAGGACTGTATACTAAAAACTACAAAATATTGGTAAGAGAAATCAAAAAAGATTTATATAGATAGACATACCATGTTCATGGATTGGAAGACTCAATAGAGCAAAGATGTCAACCCTCCCAAAATTTATATATAGGTTTAATGCAATTCCCGTGCAAATCTCAGTAAGACTTTTTGTAGCTACAAGCAAGATTATTTTAAAATTTATGTAGAACAGCCAAAGAATTAAAACAGCTAAAATAATTTTGAAAAAGCAGAATAAAGTGGGACAAATCACTCTACCTGATTTCAAGAATTATTACATAGCTATTGTAGTCAAAACTGCATAGCATTGGTAGAGAAGGAGACATAAAAAGCAATGGAACCACATAGAGAACCCAGAAATAGACCCACACAAGTACAACCAGCTGATTTTGGACAAAGGCCCAAAAGCAATTCAGTGGAGGAAGGATAGTCCTTTTTTTTTTCCCTACATCCTCACCCAAGGATATTTTTTCATTTATTTTCAGATAGAGTGGGAGAGAGGGAGGGTGGAAGGGAGAGAGAGAGAGAGAGGAAGAAAGAAACATCAATGTGAGAGAGACACATCAATTGGTTGCCTCCCTCACAACCCCGACCAGGGATCAAACCTGCGATTCTTTGGTATTCAAGCTGACACTCTAACTGCTGAATCAAACTGGCCAGGGCATGGATAGTCTTTTCAAACAATGTTCTAGAGCAACTGGATATCCATAGGTAAAACCAATAAATCAACCCTGAACTAAGTTCACATCTTATACAAAGCTAATTCAAAATGGATCATAGGCCCTGGCCGGTTTGGCTCAGCGGTTGGAGTGTCGGCCTGCGGACCAGAGAGTCCCGGGTTCGGTTCCCGCTAGGGGCACGTACCAAAAAAATAAATAAATAAAATAAAGGTAGATCCTATAAAAAAAATGGATCATAGATTTAAATGTAAAATATACAAGTATAAAACTTTCAGAAGAAAACATAAGAGAAAATCTTCAGAACCTAGGGCTTGGTGACGTTTTCTTAAGACATGACACAAAAGTATGACCCATAAAAGAAAAATCAGTAAATTTGACTTCATAAAAAATCAAAAACTTTTCTCTGCAAAAAACTCTCTAAAGAAGATTAAATGCACCCTGGCCATTGTGGCTCAGTTGGTTGAGTGACATCCCATACACCAGACGGTCACTGGTTTGATTCCCAGTCAGGGCACATACCTGTGTTTCGGGTTTCATTTAAAAAAAAAAGAAGATTAAATGACAAGTTAGAGACAGGGAGAAAATATTTGCAAACAACGTATCTGACAAAAGACTCTCAAAGCTCAACAGTGGGAAAAAATAAAAAATGGCAGCCCTGGCCAGTGTGGTTCAGTTGGTTGGGCACCGTCCTATGCACCAAAAGGTTGCTTGCTGGTTTGATTCTTGGTCAAGGCACATGCCTGGGTTGTGAGCACGTTCCTACTGGGGATGTGTGCAGGAGGTAGCCGATCTAATGTTTCACCCTCACATAGATATTTCTCTCTTTCTATCCTTTCCTCTCTCTCTCTAAAAAAGTCAATGAGAATATTTTTTAAATAAAAATAAAAAATGGGCAAAAGACATGAAGAGACATTTCACTGAAGAGAATATATAAGTAGTAAATAAGCATATAAAAAGACTTTCAACATCATTAGCCATCAGGAAAGTGAAAATTAAAACCATGATAAATATCACTACACATGTATCAGAATATCTAAAATGAAAAATCGTGACAATAGCAAATGCTGTCAAGGATGCAGAAAAATGATCTCTCGTACATTGCTGGTGGAATGTAAAATGGTGTCACCACTCTGGAAGATGGTTTGGGAGTTTCTTACAAAACTAAACAAAAACTTACCATATGATCCAGTAATCACACTCCTGGACATTTGTCCCAGAGAAATGAAAACTTATATTCACACAAAAAAACTGGGCACAATTACTTTTAGCAGCTTCATTGTAATGACCAAAAACTGGAAACAACCAAAATATCCTCCAATAGGTTAATGGTTAAACAAACAGTGCATTCATATCCTGGGATTCCACTCAGCAATGAAAAGAAACGAACTAATGATACATGCAACAACTTGGATGGATCTCAAGGACATTATGCTGATTTTAAAAAGCCAATCTCACAAGGTCACATACTGCATGATTTTATTTATATAACATTCTCAAAATAACTAAATTACAGGCATGGAGAAAATCGGTGGTTGCCAGGGATTAGGGATGTTGGGGGTAGACGGGTGGGTGTGACTATGAAGGAGTAGCAAACGGTGGGTCTTTGTGGTGATGGAATAGTTCTGTATCTTGATTGTAGTAGTGGTTACATGATCTACATGTGATAAAATGACCTAGAACTGTACACACACTCTACCATATTAATTTTCTGGTTTTGATACTGTATTCTAATTATGCGACATATAATCACTGAGGGAAACTGAGTAAAGAGTACATGGACGGCCTGGCCAGTGTAGCTTAGTGGTTGAGCGTCGACCCGTGCACCAAGAGGTCGCTGGTTCGATTCCCGGTCAGGGCACATGCCCAAGTTATGGGCCCCATCCCCTGTGGGGGGCATGCAGGAGGCGGCCAGTCGATGTTCTTTCTCATCAATGTTTCTATATCTCCCTCTCCCTTACGCTCTCTCTAAAATCAATAAAGAAAAAATATTTATTTTTTTAAAAAAGAGTACATGGACGATCTCTGTACTGTCTTAGCATCTTCCTGTGAATATATCAGTGATGAATTCGCCATCAAGAGACTTTTCAATGAGTAACGCCTGTAAAGAAAGCATTTGGGCTGTAATGAGAATCTTTTCCTTACATTTTAATGAAATATGGATGATGGTCAGGGATAAGAACAATGACTGTACCTTCTTCCATAAAAAGAAAGAAGATTCAGTTTATCCAATTCGGGATCACTGGGCTAAGTGCAAGCCTCTTCTCATGCCCACAGCTAATTATATATATATAAAACTAGGCCTCGCACTAAGTGATTCTCATATTGTCATGTAATTTAACCTTCACAGGAACCCTATGAGATAGGAATTATTATTTTTATGCCCATTTTACAGATTTGAAAATTAAGGCTTAAAGATGTTAATTAATTTGCTCACACAAGAGGAAGAAATGTAATTTCTTGAGACTGTCTCTTAATCACATGCTCAATGTCATACATCCCAGAAAAAGAGCAGTCTTCAGAAGAAAAGTCAGAATTTAAGAGCTATCTGGTGAGGGGGGAGGGACAGTTGGGGAAGAAAACTATCGCTTTCTGCCTTCTACAGTACTTTTCATTCCAGCAATGAACATGTAACACTTGAATAATAAAAAAATAATAAAAACTAATAAAAATTGTGTGGTGTGTATATGTTTTTAAAGAATCAGACAACAGCCCTGGCCGGTTTGGCTCAGCGGTTAGAGCGTCAGCCTGCGGACCAGAGAGTCCCGGGTTGGGTTCCCGCTAGGGGCACGTACCTCAGTTGCAGTTTGTCCCCTGGGTGGCAACCAGTTGATGTGTCTCTCTCACATCGATGTTTCTCTCTCTCTCTTCCCCCCTCTCTCCCTCCCGCTCTATCTGAAGACAAATGCAAAAATGTCCTCAGGTGACGATAAAAAAAATGTTTTCTTTTAATTAAAGAAAGAATCAGACAAGCATACATAGAATGGGCATTCCTCAGAAAGTCTCTCTTTGGCCCTGCTATGGGTTTTGACTGATTTCTAGAGATCTGGCTGGTTGTATCCATAGTTAGTTAATCATCTTCATCATTGTCATCACCTCTGGCATTTTCCTTCTGGCTGACCAGGACAAGCACAGGAGAATACATGATGATCAGCCCACAAGCACACGAAGGGGTAGCTGGCTGCAGCTTCACTAACTCTGTGCCCAAAGCGCACCTGGGCTCCCTGGCACATCCCACCACCCCACCCTCCCCCACCTGGCAGTGAGGGCCTTGATGGATTAATAGGGCCCCAAGCTAGACCCTCAGGAGTTTCAGAAGCTTCAGCTTCCCCCAAATATATAAAACCTACAGAAAGTTTGAAACCACAGGGGCAAAAATGGGTGTCCTTCCACCTCACAAAAAATTCAGAAATATAGAGAGAAATGAAAGTATGTGAAGTTTCATGAACATTGTCATGGTTACTTTTGTTTTTCTAATTTATGAACACAAAGATGCCTTATCTATGACTTGTTTTGTTCCTTGACATTGCCAGCCCTTATAGTGATGCTGAGGCCCCCATATTCTTGAGGTCACACGGGGAAGACTGAGGCAAAAAGCTGTTAGAGCTGAGATTCAAATACAGGTGCTTTTTTTTTTTTTTTACTGCACCTTGATGCCAGCAGTTATCCCCTTTAATCTTTTAATAAAGCAGTGAGTGTTCTTTCCGCTCCAATGTCATTCTCAAGAGAACCTCATGTTCCACCTTCTTCCCTACTGCAAAATCATTCTCTTTTACAGAACTTCTGAGCCGGCAGGGCAATCTGCCCTTGGGGAGAACCCCAGTTGGGATAAGTGGATATTGCTGCTCCCAGTTCCTTGCTACTTAGGAGGATGGAGATGTCTCCTCTTGAAAATGTAAATCAGAACTCCATGAGGGGTGGAAAACAGTATGGCAGCTCCCCAGAAAATGAAACACAGACTGATCCACATAATCCAGCAATTCCACTTCTGGGTATATACCCAAAATAATTAAAATCAAGAATAAGAACAAATGTTGCACACCCATGTTCATAACAGCCTTATTCATAATTGCCAAAGTGGCCATCCATGGATGAATGGGTAAACAAAAGTGGTATACCCATACAGTGAAATGTTATTCAGACTTAAAGAGGAAGGACATTCTGACACATGCTACAACGTGGATGAATCTTGAAGATACTATGCTAAGTGAAACAAACCAGTCATAAAAGGACAAATACAGTGGGATTCCACTTACAGTGGTCAAATTCATAGAAACGAAAAGTAGAATGATGGTTTCAGGGCAGGGGATGCTGAGGGGAAGAGGGAATGGGGAGTTAGTGTTTGACGGAGACAGAGTTTCAGTTTGGGAAGATGAAAAGGTTCTGGAGATGGGAGATGGATGGTGGTGATGGTTGCAGAACAATGTGAATGTACTTAGTGCCACTGAACTGAACACTTAAACATGGTTACGGTGGGTCACCAGTGTGGCTCAGTAGACTGAGCGTGGCCTTTTGGACTAAGTGGTCCCAGTTCTTGGGTTCTCGGTCAGGGCATATGCCTGGGTTTCGGGATCGATCCCAGTGGGGGGCGCGTAGGGGGCAGCCAATCAATGTATCTCTCTCACATCGATGTTTCTATCTTTCTCTCTGTAAAAAAAAATCAATAAAATCATATTTTAAAATGGTTACGGTGATAAATTTTATATTGCATATATTTTACCATCATAATTGTTTTTAAACTCCATAATGGGGAAAAACATGAAAACAAGGCTATCGTCCTCTGGTGAAAATAACAGACCCCCCTGGAGAAAGAAGGAGTGGCCCATGCTTGAGGAATTTTAATGATCTGACACTACAGGGAGTTTTACACTAAAATCTTCCTGTGGCATAGTTTCTACAAGTTATTTGGCAGGGAAAGAGTGTAAAGACAGATAACAATGATAGACACCTTATTCATCACTTACAAAAATATTCATAACTGAAAATTCTTGGAAGGGAAAAATACTAATTTTCCCCTTACGTTTTCCCTTGTTTCCCAGGCCTTCATCTCTCATGTTCCTTTTCCGCCATACATTTGTTCTTTGATTTCTGGCAATCCACTTACCTTTTCTGTTTCAGGTTTCTGGTCTACAGTTGGAAATGGAAATAACTTGCATGTTTCTCCTTACCTTGCAGAGATCATTGTAAAGATTCCAGGAGCCCTGGCCTGTGTGGCTCAGTTGGTTGGAGCGTCGTCCTGTGGACCGAAAGGTTGGATTCCCAGTCAGGGCACATACCCAGGTTTCAGTTTTTATCTCTGGTCAGAGTGTGTAGGGGAGGCCACTGATCGATGTTTCTCTTTCTCTCTCTAAAACCAGTAATTTTTTTAAAAGATTTCAAGAGACTGGGAAGTGGGAAATACATTAAAATAGAAAGGCGTTGTGTTTATTCTTCTAATTATTAAGAACTGCCTTTAGAAATCACTGACTCCATGGGCAAGATTTACCCTAAATAATGCCAGGTATGAGAGGAGAGAATTCCAAGCAGGCCAGTCAAGAGAAACCTGGCTCCTCAAATCACACCCCAGCTGCCATTCTGTTTCTTTCTGTGTGCCTGGCACAGCCCCAAATCCTAGGTCATTTGGGGGGCAGGGAAGTGTGATGACCAGTATAGTTGAACATTCATGCACTGTAGAGCAATGAGCTCCCCATCACCAGGAATATTCAAATAGAGTACAGATAATTACTTCACAGAGGATTCCTGCTTGGGGCAGGACATTGGAATTCTGAGATCTCTTCTAATTCCAAGAACCCATTGATTTCTTTATTACTAGATTAGGAATCAATTGATCTGGAATCCAATGTGGGAGCTCTTCTTTGCTGTGTCCTCCACGGGGCACTTTCCTAACCTCTCTGAGCTCAGTTGTCTCAATTATCTTATTATTATATAATCTGCTTACCTGTTCCTGTTGTGAGGAGCCCAGGAAATACCACAAGCAAGCGCTTTGAAATCTGTTATTTCCTATTGCATACCAGGAAGAGTAGGATTGCTGTTATTATTATCTCTATTCTCAGAGGACAATTGCATGACCTAAGCAAATACCACAAAGCAGCCCTCCCCAGTCCTCCAAAGGCAGGACCAGGGTCTGAGAGACACTTGGGCTGGAGAAGCCACAAGCTGTGAAGTCAGCATTTCTCCCCTACAGAGCTGATTTCTTAGATTTGTTTCCTGTCAATCTCGAGTCCTTCTGAGTGACCTTTTGGAAGCATCTCTGGAACCCTGTGAACACTGACTTTTTTAAAAAGTATATCCCACCAGAGCTTCATTCCCTAGCAGGGTTTCCTTCCACTTGTACATACACATACCAAAAAAAAAAAAAAAAGACTTGCTGAATTAATGAACCACTTCTCTTATCTATTTTTCCTGTTATCTAATTCTGAGGGGAAAGCTGGGAGCTCTGAAGGAGCTGGGAGCTCTCAGGGAGCTGGGTGACGCAGCTCACACTGCCTCCCTCCCAGCCCGCTGAGAAGAGCCTGGAATACCCGGACCAAGGGACCTAGACTGTCCCTGAGATTCTGCCTTGCACCAAGCTGAAAGGAGCTGCAGGGACACCGCTCCTACCTTGGGTGAGTCCCCTCCAGACCCTACCGGTGACCCCTCCATCAGGGCAGAGGGGGAGATGCACCAAGGGAGCCGGGAGGAAGGCCAGGCGGGCCAGGAGCATCGGCTGGAAGGCCGGTGGGGAGTCTGCTGAATATCAGACCATACGGAGAGGGAGGTGGGGGAAAGAAGGGAGGGAAGGGACTAGCCAGTGTGCGACTGAGGACGTGCAAGAGGCCTTTGGGGACAGGAAGAAAGGATGAGATTCTTCGCTGGCCAAGCCACAGAGGCAAGGCTTCCTTTCCCAGTTCCACTTGCTGGTTCATTTTCTCTGTTTCTCTTTCTTACAACTGGGCGGCATTTTTGTTTCTCTATTTCCTGGTTTAGCATTCTGCTCCAACAGTCAGAAATCAATGGGGATCATTAGTGTCCCAAGAAAAGAAAAATACATACCACAAAAAATTCCAATAGATCTTACCAGGTGCCCTGGACCCTATTCCCTTTCTCCCTCCAACACACCCAGATCACATGGCTTTCCCCTAGGGTCCCGGCTTCTGACGCTCTTTCTTGGAAAGCTTAGGAAAACCATTCTTAACCCGTGCCAGACCTGCCTAGTGTGCTTTCAGGGCAGAAGGTCTCACTGGCAATTCCTTTTGGCTTCATTGGTGAAGTAGTGAGTAGGCCTCAAGACCTTCAGGATCTGATACTTTCCTTTGCCTGTTCACAGGCCAAGTGCCAGCCAGGCTTGGTGTGGGGCTTGATCTTTCCATTTATCCTGTGATTGAAGGGAGCAGTGGAGGTGGGTCCTGCAGGTATACCGCAGTGACTGATTTTCTTCCCCAGTCTACTTTGTGCTTTGAAGAGCTTGGTTGCATGTGCTTTTGCATATGCGTAAATTAAAAGTACCTCTGTTGCTGCGTATAAACCCAGAATATGAGCAAATGAGCTTTGACTCTTTTTTGTAGTTGAGAAAAGAGCTGAGTCCAAAGAAAAGGGGAAGATATAGGGGAAGCTTTGGAGTGGGAATGAGGAGACCCTGAGTTCAGAGTGAAACCTTGCTTAACTACAGCTCTGGGAGAGTTTGAAACCAACCAGGTTGTCTGAGCTTCCTCCCCTGCCCAAAGGTTGAAAACAGACAATGACATCTTTTAATTCAATAGCCTTAGGAGGACTAAGCCAGTGCTCTTCCAGAACTGTGTAGGATTTAGTGCAAAGTGTCTCAATGTCTGTGCACTTACAACAAATATTAGCTTTGCAAAGCAGGGGATGGAAAATCATTCCTTCTGGTCCGGTTCCCTCTCCCCAAGCACGGCTGGCTTCCCAAAGCTGTCTCAAAACTCATCTGCTCCACTTATCTCTCCTCTGCCCAACTTTGTTTTCCTTCCCCCTCCTCATTTCCCCCACTGCTGATGTTCCCACTCCTCTGCATGTTGTCCAAAATTAAGGGAACTTGAAAGATTTTTCACTGGGCAAAACCGGGGAAGTGACGCTCTCATTTTCGGCGAAACCTCACTGTGGAAGGCTGCAGGAAGCCCGTGATTTATCATCACAAAATTGGTTTAGTTTTATTAGTGTCAGTAGTAAGTGTTTTGTTTTTGCTAGTTTTATTTGGATAAATCGGTCTTAAGTAAAAAAAAATTTAAAAGTTCACTTTATGAACTTTCTTTTTACGGAATTCATTAGAGTTCATTTTAGCCACATAGACATTTCCTTTTTCTTCTTAAAGAAATTGTCTCTGACAGTGATTTTCATCCTCGAGTTCAATTCGGGCAGGGGACAGTTTTGTGTAGTTGGTATTGAGGAGATGTTAATAAGTTGCTCTTTATCCCTGTTCTTTTTCTCAAGCCCAATAAAATATCCATTTCAAATGACTTTCTAATGCTTTGTTATATTTGCCAAGTGATTTATAGGACGGAAAATTACAGTTTGCACGTGTAAGTCCGGAGATGTTCAAGGGCTGGGGACAGCAGAGAGGAGGGGCTTTAGAGTTGGGGCAACACAGAGAAGAAATAAAAGTGATCAATCTCCAACTGTCTAAACACAGCACCAGGTGGAGATTCGAAACAATTATCCGAATAATTGGGGGGAGGGAGGCACTTTCACCGGCATTATCAAGGTGCAACACAGGAAAATGTCCGTGGCCCTGAGGCCCTGCCTCGGTTCACTCCGCGATCACGCAAATTCAGACGATTCTTCTGAAAGTTCTGAGAAGAGCCGGAGATGGGGCAGGAAGGAGAAGTTTCCAGAAATGCTTAAAAGGGTCGCCAGCCGCGCGCGAACGAAGGGAGGGGGCCGTGCGCCGCGGGACGCCCCCGCCGGGCCAGATAAAGCCCCAAGCCGATCTAAGGTCAATAAACCTGGCGGCGTCTGGCTCGGGCGGAGGGTCGGAAAGGACAGGGCGGGAAGGGAAGGGAGCAGTCTTAAGGCTGTGGGCGAAATGGAAAAGAACAGAGGACTGTTGCGCCCAGGACCGCGGAGCCGGGGCGCTCGGTCCGGAAGAGGGAACCGGGCCGGCCCGGGGTGTTCTCCGCGGGGCCGCCCAGCGGTGGTAACGGCGAACTTAAAAGTGTCCCGGGTGGCCCCAGTGGGCCGGTTCCTGGGTGAATAGTCCTCACCCCAATGAAGGTTAGAGAAGGAAATGGAAAGTAACTCTTATTTTTTAAGGGACAGAGGATAGGGGTGGAGACTCCGAAATAATGGGAACGCTCAATAAAGCTTCAGGGACCCCTCAAAGGGGCAGAAAATTGTCCCAAAATAAGAAAAATTAGGAGGACGATAACACTTTCAATCATGAACAATCAGTTTTAATCCCATTTGTATGACGCTTAAAAGTTTACGAATTCATTCAACATCGAGGTGTTGTTTCTCACACTCGGGAAGAAAGAAAAACTGGGAGAAGTTACTCTGCCCGGAGCTACATCGCGGGGTGTCCCGCAAAGAGGCTCGAACCGGCTGCTAAATGACCGATCATCAGAGAGGATCTCCCCAGGATAGACCCCAGTGAGAAGTCCGCAGGCCCGCGCAGAGCATTGGCGATGAATGGGAGCCTGAACCAACGCGGCTGTCCCCTTAGGGTGCTTTGGGTCCGGCTAACGTCCCTCCCGCGGAGCCGTCAGCGTAAAGCCTGGCAGCCCGGTGGAGGACGGGGCGGCGGTGGAGAGGAGCCCTTCAACAAGCCGGGGCCTGGGAGGATCCCCGCCGACGCGCGCGACCACTTGCGGGAGAACCAGCGGATTTAGCAAATAACCAGATCCCACGAGTTCTTTGCCGCTTTCCCGCGCTCGGCCCACAAACTCGCGGAGCTCCCTGTCATCTCGTCTGTTTCAGGCGAGGCCCAGGCTGGATTGAGTTGAACGCATTTCAACATTAATGGCGTCACGTGGGTGTCAGATCACCTCGGACTGGTGTGGCGCTTGCGGTCTCCAGGGTCGCGTCTCTGGCTTCTGGAATATGGCGAGACCCAGCGTCCTGAGTGTAGGGCTGATGGGCGAGAAAGCCCAGGCCACACGCATTAGGGTCCGGTCTCGGTCTGTTGTGTGACCTCGGGCCTGGGCCGGGCGATGCTCAGAACGTCTCTGCCCGGAAGACCCCTTTGGGGGAATTCAGAGCCCGAGGGATGCTGGAAACACCAAGGCCGGGGTCTGGGAAGAGAAGGTCTTGGGCAGAGCACCTCCCGCCACCTGCACGACCCTCTAGGGGTGCAGGACGCCTGCTGTCATCAAAATGGTTATTCTTACACACACACCCCACCCCCCAGTTAGGCTGTTCTGCATCTTAGTGTTCCCTTGTGGAGAGATACCCCTCACCCACCCACATAGTGCCGAGGGTCGCAGAGAACCCCAGACTCTATGCGAAAGGCACTGTATCAGTCCTTTCTTGGGCCAGGTTTGGAGGGTTGTTGAGGGGCGTGGATGCCAGGCACCCCACGCTCGTGGGCTTAGTGGCTACAGACGCCTGATTCGGGGAGTCTCCCTCAGCCGGGTTTGGAAAGCTTTAACATTTCAGGCACTGTCACCGGCTGGAGCTGGGACTGGAGGTAGAGATTTCGCCCAGCTTCTGGACTTGGAGTTTGTAGAGGAGCAATCAGATTCAGATCCCAGGCCTGGGCACGCTTAGCCCCCTTCTTAGCCGGCGCCCAAACTCGGCGATTCTCTAGAACGCCTCCTCCTGGATCTTAGAAAAACTCCTGGCAGACCCTTCCAACACCACATGTCGCCAAAGCCGGGAGCAGTAAGCTGCAATCCCCGCACAGATGCCCACACCAGGGGGCCGGTGTCCAGGCGCCTGTGGAGGTGTTCAGGGGTCAGCGGTCCTGGGGATCGGATGGCTGCTGCTTTTTCTTTAGATACTGAGACGTGTTGTTTAGCCCTCATCCGCCATACCCGCCATTCTTAGGGATTTTCTTTATTCGTTTAGTATTAAATGTTCTTTTCTCTTTTCCTTTGTCTCTCTCTCCTCCACCTTTCTCTATCTTCTCAATCATTTCCAGGGTTTCCCTTTTTTGCTAAATCAAAACATTTCCCTTTGTTCTTTATCTATATAATTTGTTCTTTTCTCCCTGTGTGCCTTTCTGTTTTACCCCAGTTCTTGGCCAGCTGCAGACCCGGCTGGTTTTAGTGACTTCAGAATGCTCCCAGATAACACGTTTCACCTTTAAAATTGTCTCATCCCAACCCAAGTTCCTTACCCCACATAATATATTCGTTTGTGTTAATTCCCGTGTACCGCTTGCATGCAGAAGTTACTCGATAAAGATGTCTTGTTGGATGAATCAGAATCCTTCTTTTTATCGAATTATTTTAATTCCTCAATATTAAACTACACAATAGCTGGTTTGTTTTCCTTTAAAATTTTTTCTTAAATTCGCACCTCTAAATAAATAACACACTATAAAATCATTTTCCAACGACTAGGTGGGTGTCAATTGAGATTGATTCAATCAAAAACATAATGCAGGTTATTTTGAATGTTGTGGAAACATTTAATACTAAGCCAGATGACTTGTCCTGCCACACCATTTATTATGGCTTGCACTAACGCCAAAGGAAATTGATATGGTATAAATAGATAACTTTTCCTTGTTCACTAGCTAAGATTTTTTATTTGCTCTCTGTTATATCACAGTAGTTCTATCATTCATAATAATAATAGAATGATTAGTCTCTCCTTGTAGATAAATAATGATTTGGGGCATTTAGTATTTATCTTACATAGAATTTGTTACCTCATATGTGAACGTTTTATTTTCTATAATAGTGCTGAGAGATAGCAGATTCTTTTTGCTTTCAGAAAATTACTGGAGACAAAAAAAATGGCTCATAAGGAAAAAACTTGTTACAGTTTGTTGCTTTAAGAAACGTAAATAAAACTTTAAAGAAACTTTCCTTTGAGAAACACTATTATTAACAGGCAAAAACTTGACCATGCAGAAAGTCAGCTTTGCTTCTTCTGCAATGATTCTAGAACAACTAAAAAATCGGAAAGTAATACTCTACTGGTCGGATGTAGTAGTCCCTGTTTGGGCAAAAACATCTCTCTGGTATTGAGGCGGAGGGGGTCCTTAAAGTGTTCCTAGCTTTTAGAAGGTTGACAAGCAGAATCAATGAGTTCCTGTCTTAGAACCACTCCCTAGAATTCAGCAGATAATAGCTACGGATCACAGCGAATACCTGCTTAGTTAAATGTTACGGAAGGGGGGCAGGATTTAGGGGTAGGGGCCAGTTTTGCTAAGCGGGGCTAAGCGGAAACAGCCTGGGGAGCCCCAGGATTTGTCAGCAGCTCTCTGCTCTCTCCTGCCCTCTAGACTCCCCAGGCTTCGAGCGGGCAGCCTTAGAAAGCTCTCAGCGTGGTGGCCGCTCGGGTTTGCTCCAGCCGCGATAACGGAGGGGCTCGCTATCTAATCTGGACAGCAGCATGAACAATCCATTAGACCTCGGTATTTCTGGGAGAGAGGGAGGAGGGAGCTGACGTGCCCCACCCAGCCCTGGTGGCACAGATCTGCCCCCTTGGCGGCAGGGGGATTAAAAAAATAGTTTTGTGTGGACTCAAAACTCACCACTGAATGGAATGCTTACTGATGCTGGTATGTTATAATTCTACCCATTGTTAATGTAAGGGGAGGTTGGACTCTCTTTTAGTTGGGGGGAATCACATTTTCTTTTAAGTTCAATATACTTTACATTGTCTCATTCAAACTCCACACTAACCAAAAGGCTCTGTAAGATTCCAATTTTCACCAGTATTCCTGGGGACATGAGAGTCTTAAATCCATCCACCAATTCATTCATTCATTCATTCATTCATTCATTCATTCATTCAGCAAACATTTACAAAGCTTTACTCTGAGCCAGGCATTGTGCCTTGTACTGACAGGTTAAATTATTTGCCCAAGATGAGGACTCGCTGGCGACTGGGGTGGGACCCTAAATCAACTATTCCAGTCCCATGACTGCTCACTTCTTTCCCCCAAGTCATACAAATCAGAGACTTGTGAATTGGAAGGGCCCCAGAGGTTATCTGGTCCAGCCTTCCATTCAATGCAGGAATCCCCTCCTAGAAGGCCAGCAATGAGAGGCTCCAGCCTCTGCCCTGTACTTGTCCATGGGCTTCCCAATTGAAAGTGGCTGGCGAAATGGAAGGTCTTTCCCTGGGAGAAGACCATCTCCCCTGCCCGCACCTAAGTTCAGGGTGCTAAATCTCTCATGCCACAGTCACCCCCAAGTGCCCCACTAACCTGGCTGTGCCACCTCTCATTCAGATCTCCATCCCCAGGTGCTGAACACTAATCCCCATGAAATGTTAAGGTGCCATTGGCCTCAGTCAAACTGGCCTTCCTCCCCTGCCCATAGGGGATATTTGCAGCCAGTTCAGAGAAAACACTATATAGGCAGTAGCCAAAATCACCACAGCTTGGATTCTAGTTCCACCTACAAGCTGGATGACCTCCAGAAAGTTATTTCACGTCCACTTCTGGGATATTCTGCAAATAAGTTGTATGAATGTGCATCTCAATAGGTGAGGATATCACCTTTTCAAAGATTAAATTTCCCCTCAGAAGTAATTTGAGATTATTCTCATTTGCCAGTTAAAAACTTAAAAGCTACAAAAGCCACCTTCTGGACAATAAGCTCATCACAAGAACATTCTGGAAACTTTAGAATTGATGAGATACTAAGTGCACCTTGTCCGTGGTCAGTATAAAAGTTTAGACTCTAGTGTTCCAATAATGTGATTTGGATCCCATCTCCACTACTTAATGTCTATGTCTTGGGGAAATGATTTAACATCTCTGTGCTTCAGTTTCTTATGTTTTGAAATCCTCACAAACTTCAGAGGACGGAGTCCTCTGAAATAATCTCCACCATGCAATTCCTTCAGCTGGGCTTGGTTTTTCTTGGCTTTGTTGGTTTTGTTTTTTAACCTGTGGCTTCAAAACAATTCAGAAATTAGATTTGTCTAAAAAGAGGTGGAAACTGACCTGAAAATTTTATAAATATATTTTTAAATTATCTTACCCAAAAATTGAATATTGGTGGTAGTGGGAATTTTGGATGCAACCTTTCTGGAAGACACTTTGGCAATATGTACCCCAAACTCTACAAGTGTTCATATTCTTTGACCCACTTTTTCCAGTAATAGATATTGACCCCAAGGAAACAGAGGTTTACAAGATGCTACACTAACCAAAATTTATGTGAATTTGGCAAGGACACCAAACCTTTTTAAAATAATTTTTAATTGATTTTAGAGAAAGAGAGAGACATCAATTCCCTGTTCTACTTATTTATGCATTCATTGGTATCTTCTTATATGTGGCCTGACTGGGGATTGAACCCACAACCTTGGCATATCGGGACAATGTTCTAACCAACTGGGCTACTCAACCAGGACCAAACATTTATTTATTGTAGTAAAAAATAGAAAATAACATATACTCTGAACAATAAGAGCTTACTTATATAAACTATGCAAAATCCATAATACAGCTATCAAACTTTCCTTAAAATATTTAATGAAATAGAAATGTCTTATAATATATATTTGTTAATAAAAAGGAAAGAGAGAGAGAACACTAATGTTCTCCATAGTTAAGGATGGATTTTGTTTTCCTTGTTATACTTTCCTATGTTTTCCAAATGAACTACAATGAGTTCTTTATTTGAAATTAGAAAAAAAATATATTTTGGGAGGGATGGGGAGGATTGATTAGATTCAAGACATGTCTCACTTCCTAAGATTTCATGACTATTGTGCTTAAGATAAAAACATCATTTTAGAGAATTCAGTTTTAGAATTCTCAAAACTCAATGAACTCAAACTGTTGATTCCTGGCTACAGACATTTATAAGTGGTAGGAGTGATTTTTCTACAGAGGTTCTCCCTCTCCCTGTAGAAAATGTTTTTACAACCATCAAGATTGTCTCCGAATTTCACTTGCAACCTTGAGTGTTTCTGAAATTGAAAACAATAGTCTAAGTTCTTGTAACTTTTTCCTCTTCTCAGAACTCCCTTTTCTGGCAGAAGGATATGGTGGAATGTAAGGCCAGGTGCTAGCCCAGCTGCAACTAAAAGCTGATTATTGGGACCCTGTTAGAGGAGGGAACTTGGGCAGGGGAGGGAAGACAGACCTTTAGTGGTGGCCAAAAAGCTGGAGATGATGTTCAGAAGGAAAAACCTTTGAAAAAGCAACAAAGTTAACTCCTAAGAACTCTACTGAAGACCAGATAAATTACAAGTATTAATGAAAGTCAGGTGCTACTTTTGAAGCTGAAATAGGTTTAATTTATTGAGAAATAAATAGCAGTTTATAAAGATGAAGAGTGCCTTACTCCCACTGTATAAACAGAGTGTGGGATGGGGTTTGGGGGAGAGTGGTAACAAAAAGAAATAAAACAAAACCCCACCATAAACTTAGGGCAACTTCAAAAGATCTTCACTGAGATTTTTTATTTAATGTAACACATTTGGTCAATGGAAGATAAAAGTACCATCAAGGTCAGTTTCATTGTTGTTAATTAGCAAATAAATGTTTAGCAAATAAAAAATTATAGTCTGAGTACAGTAAGGGATATAGACTTAAAATAACACTCCTATCTTTCTCTAAACTCTATACTTTTTTTTTTTTTTTTAACTTTAAGGTCAAGGTCAGCCTTTGTTTGGCTGGTTGGTTGTTGGTGAAGAATATGAATAGAATTTGGGTGGGACTGCAAATTTTTAGTTTTTTGTAGATGTTTGCAAATCAGTTAATTTCTTCAAGCAGAGTCCAGTCAGGCATCATATCTTCAAGCCGCATCTGCCAGCCCCCTGCACGGTACAGGCCTGGGGGAGAGTACTGTCCTGAAGAATGATTCTCACAGGGGCATGTTCCAGACACTTTTGCTGACTGAATTCTCTGCAACAAAAATCCTCAGCAACAACTGCTGTCTCTACACATGTCTCTGAAGGAAATCAAACCCAAAGCCTTGAGCAGACCATAGGTATACCCTTGACTTGGCCAAGATGCACCTCAAAGCAAGGAGTATGAGAAGTGAGAATTGAAGCTGGGAAGGGTGTGTATTTCCAAAGCCTCCGAAAAATGCTTTATTTTTCTACCAAGCTAGGAGTTCCTAGGTCTGTGGGTCAGTAAGATATTAACTAATTTTCTTATCACTGTGCTATTTAGCATGCCAGAAATGTCTCATCAGGCACAGGTTTTTCTTGACTATCCATAGACCTCAGAGAAGCATCTTAAGTGCTTGATCTTTATGTGGTTTTTAAATAATTTCCTCATGTAATCAAGATAGAATGAGAGAAATCAAACACGCCTACCCTTGGCCCTGCTACAAATTAATTAACCAGAGTACTTCGATCAATGCTCTCTTCTGTAAATTGGGAACAATGAATAATATGTCTCAAAGTGTTTTTCCATATATATCACATCTGATCCTCACATTTGATTGGTCTCTGGGGTAATCAGTGTGAGTATTATTAGATTATTGTGTCCATTTTATAGATGAGGAAACTGAGACTCAGAGATGTCCTATTGCCAAAGGTCACACCACTAGTAACAGCATAAAATTCAAAGCCCTGTTCTGACTACCACATGCTGCCTCCCCCACCCTCCAGGGACTCTCATGAGATAGTTTATACCACCTGATTTGTCATTGCTTTAATAGGTATTATCAGGATCCTTTATTTTACTCTTCTGAAAATCATGGAATTAAGGAATGACAGAGCTACAACCCTCTTAAAGCTGATCTAGCCCCACCCCCTTTCATTTTGCAGGTGAAGCTCAGGGAGGTTAAGTGATTTGCCAAAGGTCACCCCATGAGTTAGTGGGAAATGACCAGTGTCATTTTTAAAAATTAGTTAAAACAACTGCCTACCAAGCCCATTTTTATGGCTTATTTTAAGCAGGTTAATAAGTATACCAGGCACAGCTTTAAACCCAACTGAGTAAATGCTGACACCAGTTTATAGATTTGGCAGATAAGTAGCAATAAGGAATTATTCATCTCTCATTTATCATCCACCCTCGCCAAGGTGCAAGTTATAAAGTGAAGCAAATAGCAGTTTAAGAGCCCCCACACATGTGAGATCAAAACAGCGAAAATAAAGTGGTTCACAAAGTCATACATTTAGAATACGGCTGTGCCTGAGATCTCCTGAGATGTGAAAAAAAAAAGAAAGAAATTCAGGAAAAATATTTGCATTTTACAAACAGGCACATTTCTTACACAGAATTCCATATTTGGCTTCCAGATTTATTCAATCATGAATTCACTCTTTTGAGTATGTATTGAGCACCTACTGTGTGCAGGGTACTGTGGGGAATATGGAGAATTATTAAATACCATTCTAACCATCAAGGAATTTTTAAGCTTAACAAAATGACAAAATAGAGCATGCGCGCGCGCACACACACACACACACACACACACACACACACACTGGAACTTGGCAGTCATCGGGTGTAAAGAGAACGTGTGCTTGGGAATAGGAGGAAAAGGGAGATTGCCTGACTGCTTCCGTAGCCACAACAAGGAGCACACTGAGGGGGTGGCCTTGCCACAATCTTGTTCGCAACAACATTTCTTTATCATGAGAATGGGGTTGGGAAATGCCACAGACAGAAGAAAAAAAAAACCAAAAACTAGACAGTGAATTGATGGCCCCAATTAAGAACCAAATCCAAAAATCATGTTTCCTTCATTTAGATATTAAACACAAACAAACTGGTGGGCAGATGGAAGGGGGACTATTAAGGTGCCAATAGCAGGTATAGTATTTGTAACAAATACCGAGCGTGAATAAAATGAACAGACAAGTGGCTTATTTGGGAGGTAAGCTCTAATGAATTCTCATGTGTTATTCAGACGAGCTGGTTTATTTATTATTATTTTTAATCAATCCCAGGTTGCAAATGATGAACCTGAGGCCCAAAGTTCAATGTCAGTAACAGAGCAGTCACAAACCCATAAGTGACTTTGCTCTCCCTGCCCAGAACTTGATAGATATTTACTCAAAACCCTTTACTTCGTAGATGAGGAAACCAAGGCTCAAAGAGTTCAGGTGAGAAAGAATGACCATCTAATTTCTGTGAAACTATGCATGAATGTGTGTACTAATAATCACACAGGACACAGGACAGCAGGCATAAAGTGGACATAGGATCACTCCATGAAACAATGAGTCAGAACAAGGACCAAGTTCAGAACCCTGCCCATTATGTACACCCCCTTCCCCCAACACACACACACACACTTTGCTGCTTTATTTTCTTTATTTTGAAGGCTGGAATATTTGAGTCCACAGAATGCTTGAAAGATAGTCTAGAAATGTAATATGTACTGAGTGCCCCTTTTTATGGTCTATGAGGGACATGGAGTGACAGTCATTTTGAATGTCTTTGACTCCTTGAAACCCCTTTACTGCATCCTCATGCCTCTACCCACCCCCAACCCAGGGTTGAGCCAGGGTCACTGTCCCCACCTTCCAGCAGAGGGTGGGGGCAGGAGCGGTAACCAGGTTCCCAGACTACCCCAGAGCTCAGTGCTGCCTTATCGCTAATCCTCTGCCCCTGGTGATTGCATCAGGGTGAGGGAAGCTTGGCCTTGGGATGCAGATTTATAGACGGGAGATATCAGTTCCTACAGCACCATGTTGACATGGAAGAGCAGGGTACAACCAGGGTCCCAGAGCACCTACTCCTAGCTCTGCCATTAAATAGCCGTGTGACTCTGGGTAAGTCCGTGGCCCTTTCTGGGTTCTCATCTAATAAACGAGTGGATTGAACCAGACTCCTTGAGGTCCCTTGCAACTCCAGGGCTCCACATCAGTGTCAGTGCCAGACAGAGGCTCTCTTGTGACTGATAAGTGGGCCAAAGGTACCTGAGGTCATAATCACCCCACCAACAGAGGCCAGAGGCTAAGGTGCTGGTAAGGCATCACGTGGCACCTTCTGCATGTGAGCTTCTCTCTGTACACAGTGGAAGGGACCACCGCACATGTGTTTCAGACACAGCCCTGATATTACATCTTCAGTCACAAAGGACAGATTTACATTGCGTAAGGACAAACTGGAAACTCCAATTTTCTGAATTCAGCAAACTTTTAAAAACATCTACTACATGTTAGAAAATACAAAAATATCAAACATAGGCTTTGTTCCCTTAAGAGGATTGAAATTTGGGAGAGAGGGGTATGTAGACAGGCAGACATGTGGATAATATACTGAAACACAACGTGTTAAAGGCTGTGGAACCAGAGTGGTGAAAGAGATTGATTCTGAGAAAGTTTAAAAAATAAAACGGGTTTTTTTTAAAAAAAAGGAGGATATGTAAGAAGAAAGCCCTTTGTTTTTCCCTTTTATATTCCTCACAATACCAGTGCCTTGCTCATAGTGGCAGTATTTGGGTTCTGGAATCAAACTACCTGTAAATCTCGGCTATGCCACCTATTAAGCTGGGCAAGTTACTTAATAGCTTTGTGCCTCAGTTTCTTCATCTGTAAAATGGGGGACATAGAGTAACTGTATAGATAAATGAGATAATCAATCCATGCAACACACTTGTCACTATGCCTGGCATATCATAAGTGTCCAGGGTTAGTTGTTAATAGATATTTTGCCTAGAAAATGAATTGAAATTTTTATCTGCAGTCTAAGCTTTTATCATACACATTCAGACTGGCCTAACATTTTGGGTTCCCCACTGGGGCTATGATTGGGTTCAGACTTAGAGGGCTGACATTCCTGGGCTTCCACTGTGCACGACCAGGAATGAGCCCCTCAGGAATGAGCCCCTTGGTCTAGAACCATCTGAGGCATTGACCTGCAGGATTTGATGATATCAATTTGGGAAGCCTTAAAGCCACAAAACGTTGATGTAGGAAGGGGTCCAGTCTCTTCATCATATAGACAGGAACTAATGCTCAAGAAGTTCAGTGATTTTTTTGCCTGTGGTGGCAGTGTCAGAATTAGAACCCAAGACTCCTGAATCCCAGATCAATGAGCTTCCACCACCCTCACCTGCTGCCTAGACCCTGACCCTCCTTGTATAGTATCTTGGACACACCAACCTGGGATCCCTCCCTCCACTCTCTCTACTGTGTCCCAGAGAAAAGACTACCTATTTTCCAGTTCTCAGATCACATCTAATGTAGAATTAGGACTCCTTACTTGACAGGGCGAGGCCGTGACTCAAAGTAGGGAGGAACCCAAAACTTGAGCCCCTTCGAGGTTTGAATGAAGTTGTCTCCAAAGTTGACTTACATCTTTAATTCTCATGAACCTGAGAATGCTTTGCACCCAATAGGTTCATGATCCTGACATTAGTGTCACCAACAGAGAAGGTGGCCGTGGGGGCTTTCACTAGAAAGGCAGGGGAGCTAAGGCAACCTGCCCTTGTTCTGCAGTCTGTCAGGCGAGAGATAATAACACGGCAATCTTTCTTATTCTGAAAGGGCCACGGGAAGAAAAAAACGAGGCAAGAACAAGATGGAGGAAGGTGGAACCGCAGAAAGGACGCGGGCAGGTTTAGAGTGAACTAAGCGCGATCCTATCTCTGCAAGCAGAGCACGTATCTTCGCGATTATGAAAGAATACTCAATTAGAAAAATTCTCGCTCAATTAGAAATGTACAAAATGCGGGAGGGAGAACCACTCTGGAAGCTTACCGTCTTTCCATGTAGGTGTATTTACTTTTATTGACCTGCCTAGCTTCTCTATCACTATGTAAAAATTCTAATGAGCTAAAGTGGAGCATTCACCGGCGTCCTGATTTTTCTCCTCTCTCGTACGGCGGGAGCGATTCCCATGAAACGGACTATTCTCCGTCTAGACTGTGCTGCCTCTGTTACTCCAGCGGCCGCGGAGTCCCGCCTCAAGGGCGCGGCCGGGTCCGGGGAAGGCACGGCTCTCCCGGGGAGCGCGGGCGGCCGCCGCGGCCTCGGACATCGGCACGGCCCTGGGCCGCCCGGGTAAGAGCGGAGGTCCGGGCGCGGGCCGAGCGGGAGAGGGGGCTCCGCAGGGGAGATACCGGCGCCGGGACGAGGCTGCGGCCGCCGCCAGGAGGCCCGGGGCGCTGGGGAGTGGGGGGCGGGAAGCGAGGCGGCCGCGGAGAGGAAGCGGAGCCCGCGCACGGGCGCCAGGCCCCGGACCGGCTTCCGCGCCCGCCGCCCCCTCCGCGGAGCCGGGCCGGGGCGCGCCGGAGGGGCGGGGGCGGCCGGCCGGGGGCTGACCCCGAGCGCTGCGGAGTCTGCGCCCGCCGGCCTCCCCGCGCTCGCCTCCTGCCGCCTCGGGTTACGCGGCGGCCGTCAGCGCGCACCTCATCAATAAGGCCTGACAGGCCGCCGGCTCCGCGGCCATCCATCACGCCGGCGGGCGCGGGCGGCGGCGCAGGGCACGGCGCGCGGGGGGCGGGCGCGCGGGACCCGGGAGCCCGCGACCTCCGCGGGACAGCCGGACCCCGGGAGACGCCCGTGTGCACCAAGGGGCCGGGCCCGCTCTGGGTGAGCCCGAGACAGACCCGCGTGGCTCAGAGGCTGCATATTTCTATCCATCACCAATATTTGACTTTATTCCACCTCTTACTCTTAGTGTCTTTCAAGGATGTGTTCATTTGTTTTTAAAGCTCTGTAAGGGGGCTTAGAACAGATCTAGCACCGCCGGAACGTTTCACAGATGAGGAAACAGAGACAGAATGGGAGGCTGGACATGCCTGAGGTCACTCGACCAGGTGGTGATGGAAACTAGAGCCCACATCTCCTGACTTGCAGCCCAGCCCGTGCTCAGGCCACATTGGCACTCTGCGGGACCCATGACCGATGTGCATGTTTGGCATCAAATGTGTTCGGTGGGCCAAGTCGTGCATGTTGTAGGTTCTGGTGTGCCTGCCAGTGCATGAATTGTGCAGGGTCCGCACAGTTCCTGCCCAAAGTCAGGTTCCCGTGTGTGTGTGTGTGTGGGGGGGGCGTGTGTGTGTGTGGGGGGTGTGTGTGTGCGCGCGCGCTCCCGCGCTCGCTGAGGTCCGAAAAAGGAACGGTTAAAGAGGCAAAAATGGGGGGGGGGGGTTGACACCTACACATAAAATAATACAGTTGCTGGAATTAATTTACTTAATCTTCTCACCTACCCTTTCCCCCCAAGGAGTTAACATGGTTTCTCTTCATGTACTTAATCTGCTCCAGCACTTTCTCCTGTTGTTTGTTTTCAGGACTCTTCCTCATTGGTCTGAACTGTTTAAAGATACAAACTTGTGTTCATCCTTGTATCTCCAAAGTTTGCGTGGTGCCTGGCATGTAGTAAAGAATTCAATAAATGTTTACTATATGAACTGCAACACTTGTAAGGGAATTCAAATAATTCAGGTCCAGAGGACACTGAGGCTGAAAGAACTCTCAGATTCGCAGTATCCGATTTCATTTCATAAGAGGGAGACTGGCTACAGCCACTGTCTTTGATTTACCTAAAGCCACCCATGGGATAAGGTCAGATCTTGAGTGGCCCCCAGGGTTCTCCACACTGCCCCCCACCCCACCCCACCATTGCTGTTCCACCAGGCTCTCCTAGTGTGGATTCACTTCTTCCCTTCCCTTCCCACCTTTTGGTTCTTCCACTGCTTAATTAGCAAGTTCTCCAAAGAGGGGATGAGAGAAATAGGGAAATTGGCAAAACCAAACTGTTTGCTCTGTTCCTATTTTGTGGGGTTTTGTTCTCTTTTTGTTGATGGTGATGTCTTATTAGTGTTATGGTTTTTAATTCAGTTCATTGAAGATGATGAGATAAAGCCAATGACCAATAGCTGTCTGTTAACATTCATTTTCCCTCCATTATCACAGTGATTTGACTGGAGTTAGAAACAATGATATTACCAACAACTCTGGAAAGGAGTGGAAATGATCTCACACAAACACACATACACACACACACCATTTTTATTGAGCAGGAAAGGAAGGTAGCAAAACCATTTGGTAGCCCAGGTAGTCAAGGTAGTCAGTGGCTTTCAGGCTCCCTGTGACGTTCACTTGACTATGATTTCTGTAAATGCAGGTACAAAGTGTGGTTTTATCTGGCACAGCACACACTTTCTTCTGGTTACCATCGCCCACTTGGTAGCTATGTGCACATCACTGCAGCTGGGTAATATGAAAATTGGTGTAAGAATTAGAGTTAAAACAACTTCTGCAGAATTGTTGTGAGGATTGAATAAGATCCTGTACAGGAGATTCCATGTTTCACTAAATGCTTTTCTCTTAGTCCATTCAGAAATACAGTCCTACTCTCAGGGGCAAACTCAATGCTTCAGGGTCAGGCCTTGGCTTACTCTTGGTTCATGGGACCAGCTGGATAAAACCTAGTCTACCCTGTCTGACTGGGTTCTGGCCAGCTGGGTCTCCCGCTCTCCATCCTTCACCAACAGGTTGCTTGGGGGAGTGACAGTGTTGCTGAAAGTGACAGCAAGCCCAAGATTTTGCTGCCTGGCTCCAGGACTCTCAGGATGAGAGAACAAAAAAATCCTCCCTCTGATGTCACCCTCCCTGCAGCCCACTGTGAAATATAAGTGCAAGTGTGTCAAACATGTATGAAGTAGATGTTTGTGGCCATTCCTGCAGACCATGTAGAAGACCAATCTTGGAAACTGGATCCTTTTAAAAGTGATGCAAGGATTCCTTTTGTATATAAATCATTCTTTTGAAGTATTTTAGGTGGGACTCAAACATGTACCAGGGATGTGGAGTTTCCCTAAAGACAGGGGATGGGCAAGTGTGTGTGTGTGTGTGTGTGTGCATGTGTGTGTGTAGAGAGAGAAGAGATGCTGAAGGCTCTTATCTTGCCCCAGCCATACTTTCTTTTCCCCGTTTTTAAAAAAGTCTGATTTATGGAGGTGAACTTTACATACAGTACAATTCACCCTTTTTAGTGTACAGTTCTATGAGTTTTGACAAACACACAAATGGTGTAACCACCACCACAATCAAGATATAGAATAGTTCCGACATCACACAAAATTTCCTTCTCCCCCTGTGCAGTCGCCCCTTCCCCAGCCTGTTGCACTAGCAATCTCTGATCTGTTTTCTGTCCCTACATGAAAATGTCATATACATGGGAACGTTTAGAATGTTGACTCTGGCCTCTTTCGTGTAGCCCTAGTGCATTTGAGATTCGTTCATGTATGTTGGGTGTTGGGTGTATTTGTAGTTCTTTCTTTTTTGTTTCTGAGTAGTATTCCGCTGTATGGATGTACCTTATTTGTTTTTCCATTCCCCAGTAGAGGATCATTTGTATGGTTCACAGTTTGGAGCCATTATAAATAGAACTGCAGGGTTTAAAGATAACAGCAGTCCTCTTTTATAGATTAAAGCACAACTTACATTTAGCTTTTCCTAACCTGAGGCATTTTGCAAATAATACATCTGCTAAGCAGCTATGTTCATAGAATTTGCCGTGAGGATGTCAGTTACAGACACAAACGGTATGGAGGGGTGTGTGTGTGTGTGTGTGTGTGTGTGTGTGAGGAGGGAAGAGAGGAAAAGAAGAATTCAGGGCTTTTGAAGTGGAGTAAACAAATTTCTCTAATAGTGAATTCAAAAATTGATCATTCTTCACTGATAAGGTTTTGTTTTATACTCTGCTCTGAGCTCTCCACCTCATCCCTACCCCACCTTAAAGCCCAGTGTGGGCTACTGGAATTGGGCATCTCCAGGGACTTCATGGCATGGGGGTAGGGGGGAGATTCTGCTCTTCACTGGGGAAAGGCAGGGCCCCTGTGATGAGGTGGTATGAGATGGAGGAGGAAGGACAGGATAAGGTTAGCCTACACTCCTGGGGTTAGCTCTGCACCTCCATAAGTGAAATCCTGCCAGCTCCCCTTTATGTGGGTGCTGATTATTTCATCTTGCTCAGACCCTTTACTTCATGGTTTTTCTCCCTGTAGTTTCTTACCCTTTGGCAATTTACTGTTCATTAGCACCTCTGCTGAAGAGGGGCTGGGGCTATGGAAGGAAGCAAACTTTAAAGGTAGCACAACCTTGTCTTTCAGTCAAACACATACATACATGGTCTATGTGGGAAAAAGTTGAAAAGAGCTAAAAAGAAATATATTGCCAAGGATCTTCCAGTCTTTGTCTTCACTCAGGTCAGAAGACAGTACATACCCATTTGCCAGAAATAGGTAGGTCTAGCTATCTGAAGCACCATGCCTCCCCACCTCCTCTTTCTGCTGTTGCAAGAACCCAATTGTTTCCAAACAATTAATAAGTATCTTAAAGCACTGGTGGGTGTTAGGGAAAAAGCAACCCGCTCTCCAAGGCACCTGCTGTAACTGGAGTTGTGGCGAGCGAGGCGACATTACTGTCCATTACAGGGAAGCCTTGGCCTGTCTGGAGCGGGGGCTCACCGAAGTGAAGGACCGCAACGCCTGCAGCCTCCAGCAGCCGCCTCCCAGTCCCCAGTCCCTGTCTTTCCGCGGTCTCCAGGCAGCCGAGGCTTTCGGCGGGAGACGGTGTTTTCGCACTTGGGCTTCGCGCTTCCTTGACATTTTCCTGTCTCTCGCTTGGCCGCGCCAACTCTCGGCGCCTGCCTGGGCGTCTTCTGCAACTCCGGGTCACCTCGGCTCCTTGGCAGGGGAAGGTGCCGGGGCCGGCGGGGGAAGTGGCGGCTTGTGCGGAAACGGCCCGAGCAGGCGCTGGGAACACCATGTCTCTGTTGGCCCCACAAGTCCCCCCGATACGCGGCGCGTGGGGTCTGGCGACTGGCGGCGCTCCAGCCAAGAGTGTCCTCTTCGCCTTCACTGCCCTCCCCAGAATCCGGCAGTGTGTGTGTGGTGGAGAGCCCTCGACTCAGGATTGACCAAGTTCTTGTTTGGTGCCCTCTACTTCGATCTGGCCCTGGTCCTTTACTTCCCATTTCTCTCGCTTGCTTTCTCCTGTGTCTCCGGGTCTAGATTCTCTATTTCTGTCGCCAGGTCTCTTGACTTCTATCTAACCTTCTTTCTCTGGGTCTGAGGTCCCTGTCTCTATCCCTCTCTTCTCTCTCTGCCTGTCCGTTCCCGATGAGTCCCCCCCTCCACAACACTCCACCATTTAACATTATATATTTGACTTATTTACTGTTCATCTCCCTCTCATAGAATATAAGCTCCCCGCTGCAGACTTTTCTCTTCCCCCACCCCTGCTGAATCACAGCCCCTTTAAAGTTCCTGACACAGAGTAAGTGTTCAATAAATATAGAATGAATGAATAAACGAATGAATGAGTCCAGTCCCTCTCTGGTTTTCTCAAGCTTGTCTCACTCTCGGCTGCTCCTAAGTATTTTCTCTGCCCTCCATTCTGCCTGTCTTCCTCTGTCTCCCCCTTTTCTCTCCTTTTTCTTCTTTCTGGCTCTCTCCATCTCCATCCCCCTTCGTTTTTTGTTTTTGTTTTTTTGTTTGTTTATTTGTTTTGTTTTTGGTCCTGGTGTCTGACTGAGTCTCTCCATCTTTCCAGGGTTTATGGGTCTGGGCCCTCCATGTCCAAGGAGACTTTTGTCCATCTTTGTCCCAGGAGCCCCGTGGCCTGCCTCGCTGATTGCCACTGCCTGGGTGCCAAACCAGGTTCTCTAGTGAACATGACTTCCAAAATCCTGCGCACTGGGAGATCCCTTCTTCCTGCAGACCCCAGAGCCCAGGGCTCTGTGGTTTCATTGGGGGCAGCCAAAATGTACGCTGCAGATTTGGAGTCTGGCTGAGTGGCTGAACCAAGCTGATAAATGATCCGTAGAGATGCAGATTAGAACACTTTCTCTGAGTCTGGCCTGGGTCCCAGCATCCTACTTTGAGAAATGGTGGTGACTCTGGGCATCTACAGTGTGCCAGGGAACACATTCCCTTTTGAGGGGAGTGTTCCATTCTCCAACTCCCTCCAACCCTGAGAGATGCTATTAGCCATCCCTTTTGTAATTTCAGTCATTCAACATACATACATTTATTGAGCATCTACTATGTGCCAACTATGGGTTGCCACCTCATAGAGCTTACCTTCTGGGGTGTGTAGAGGAAGAGGTCTTGTATAACCAACCACAGATAAGCTTGTATAGCCAACCAGGGTACATAAGGCCTATGAATAGAGCAAATTAACATTTTATATATTCCAAGAATATTGATCATGCTCTTTCTCTGGACTGGCATTCAGTACTGCAGCTTCTAAAGTCCCTTACAGGAGAGGAGGGAGGGAGGACCCACAAGTGTAATAATTGGGTCTCAGGTCACCAAGAGAAATCCCAGAGATAGCAGCTTCAGTCCCCAAAGTGTAGGCCCCCTGATGGACATCAGATCATGCTCAGCCCAGCCTGGACAGTGGGTGCCTGAAGCTCCCAGTTGCTGCTGTTTGTTGGAGGCCCTTGGATGAGGAGGGGGAGAGGGAGCCAGGCTGGGAGGAGTAAGAGGGGCATATGAGACACAGTCAGCCAGGCCCATAGCACGGGAACTTGAGGAGCTCGCCCTCCCCATTCAAAAGCTTCTGGCATCCTTCCTGAACTAATGAAAATGTGGAGACTCCTTTTCACTTTTCTTTCCCACGAGCTCATAGATTATGAGACACGGACTGTTTTATTTTTAATTGATTTTAATGTTTAAATGTCAGACATACTCAAAGAAAATTTAGGAATATTTGAAAGGCAAAACGAGGGTTAAGAAAGGTTTCATTATAGAAACTCTATATTAAATAGAATGGAAAAAAGAACTAAGGCTCAGGAATCTAGATTCCAGACCTATTGTGGAGCATACCAGCTTTGCCACCTCAGACAAGTGTTTTAACCTCTCTGGGTCTCGGAGTTTCGTTTGTATGAGGATGGTAACACCTCCTCTCCCTCCCTCTAGCGATGTGGTTTCTTTGAGAAAATGCAATGTGAGAGTGTTCTATAATCTAGAAATGACTATAAAATATGAGGGGGTGTGCCAAGCCCCAGGAAGCGTTTGTGGAGGTTTGTGAGTAAGAGCATGGCTTCACTTTGCAACACCGATTGGTATTTTTTAAAGCAAGACCATTGAAAAACGTTGCTGTCCTCTCTCCTCAAGACCGCGGGCGGGGGTCTGCTGAGCACTTCCAGGGATGCAGAGCTCCGTTCCTGATGCGAGGAGGCGAGGGTCTCTAAGCTCTCCGCCACCCCCCAAAGAATTCCCGGGGTCCAAGGCAAGCAGCTCAAAGAGGGATAGATCTATGTAGCCTTGCTGCTTAATTCGTTCTCCATTTTTCCACCAGCGGGGACCAGCCTCGCTCCGCAGTTTGGCTCTTCGTACACTGCCTGTGGGGAGTTGAGCAGCGGGCAGGGTGGGCCAAGCAAGTGAGCACCAAGGGTCTCAGAGGGAGGAGGAATCGGGCCAGTGGCGTGGGGATTCGAAGTCCTTGGGGAAAGGGTCAGGAGCCGGCATACGTTCAGCGCGGGTCATTTGGCTTGTCTGTCCTTGAGCCCTTCCGCACAAGTGCGCCGAGAAGCATCGGTGTCTTGGAAGGAATTAGTTACACAGGACGAGGGATGACGTCTGTAGTCCCCTTTGTGAGGCTCTCTCCCAGGGGTTTCTTGTTCCCGATTATAAGACTTTTGGGGTCCCGTGTTTTTAAGGCGACTTTGGTTTTCGGGTAGGGTGGGAGCTGAGGCTGATTTTCGCAGGGTGCGCAACAACCTCACCAACCGGAACTTGAGATTGTGGCACCTTCGTGGGTCCCACCAGGAAACCCGAGGGAGACCCTCACTGGTGTCATTGTAAATTCCATCGTCCACTGTTTATTAACATTTTTTTTCCCCAGGAAACTGGAGTTCAGATTCCTCTGTACACCCTGTCCAGCCTACAGCTGCGTCTCTGCTAGGGTATGGACTGGCTCAAGTCCCAGGGGCCTTAATGGAGTAAGGAAACAATTTATTCTTGTGTCCTGGAGAGAATTTGTTAAGCTTACAATGCATCTAAGTGATTCTCGTTTGTCTAAAAAGTCTCACGACTTGACTACTCTTCACTAGACTGAGGGCCTTAATAAAAAGAAGTCAAAGACTTTCACAGTATTAAATTTTCCTTGTGGGGTATGGGAAAGAAAAGCAGAAAGAGGACGTGAGTGGGGTTGGGCCACATCCCAGACCAGCAGCCTAGGAACATCTCCTTAAAAATAGCCTCTTAAGACTTCGAACCTCGGAGCACCCCCTCCCGCCTCCCAGCGGCCTCCTGAACAAGGGAGAAGCCTGGGAACCTGCTGATAAACCTCCTCCAGGCCGGCGGGCCAGCGAGGCCTTGAAATGCTCCCCGCTCCTGGCAACGCACGGCGGCCAAGGAGGCTCCCGCCTCCCCAAGGGAGGGAGGGGGCCAGCGAAGGAAGGAGGGAGAGAACGAGGGAAAATGAAACACCCCAAAAGAGTAGGCTGCTCGCCAAACACCCTCTGGACTGTCCTTGAGCTGAGCCCTTTGGGGAGGAAATAGGGACGCTGGAACGGGAGAAAAAACCCACAGAAAAGACACATTTCTCTGTCCCAGGGCGCCTTGGTAGAACCAACGAATCTTTCAAGGCTCCCAGGCTTCAGCCCACCAGAAGAGCGCCAGCCGAAGGTGTGGGTAAAGCTCTGTCAAGTGCCTGGTCAGGATCGGGGTGGGGGCTGTGAATCCGGGGTTCCTCACAAGCAATAGCTTAGAAAAAGCAGGCTCTTTAATCAGGGGTTTCATAACCAGGCCACACAGAGAAGGGCCTGCTATTGCCCCCATCGCTGTACAGTGGAGGAGACTAAAATTCCAAGAGACTGGGGGAAGGGGGAGGGGAAAAGTGAGGGGTGGCTCGCTGAAGGTCACCCAGCTAAAGCGAACCTCAGCACCCGCGCTCTTGCTCCTTGGTCCGCCCTGCACGACTGGAAGATCTCGTGGGAGCGGCCTTTGTCCTTGGTTTGGGTGAGGACGCTCAGAGGGCTGCTCCTCCAGATGCTCAGCCCCAAGCCCGTGGCTTGCTGCTAAAAAAAAAAAAAAAAAAAGTTCGCTGCCTAATTCCCAGGGTCTGCCCCTTTCGCCCTCTGAGGGTCGCGTGCGGGAGGCAGATCTGAGACTTTGGGCATCGCTGGAACCACAAATCCCCACGGAGGAGAGAGAGAGACCGGAGCAGCTACCCGCTCGTGCAAGCCCAGAATTTCAACTCTCCAGAACGCTCTCGTAGGCCGCAGACGCAGGGATTTGGCTTCGAGCCTCTCTCGCTCACCCAGTGGGGATGAGGGGACCCTTTTCAAACAGCGCAGGGGACGCGTATCCTTCTCCTCCACTGCATTTGAAAGTACGCAGGTCGGCGTGTCCTCTTGAAACTGCCTTTCCCCAGGTCCATCCTCGGGGATCCCCGGGATCTCCTCCCTCTTAAATTCTTAGGCTTGGGATCTGCAACGCCAGATTTTGCAAGGCGCAGGCGAGGACTTGGGGGAGCTGGAGAAGGGGTCCTAGGGCCGCCGCCCTCAGCTTCCGAGGCGCGAAGGGGCCCAGGCCCGCAGCGGCCTGGGGTGCGGCATCGGTGCGTCCGCCCACGCGCAGACCTTCCGCCGCTCGGCCGGGAGACCCAGCAGGAGAGATCGGGCCCCTCTGGATCTCTGCACCTTTCGCTCAGGGAAGAGAATTCCCCGCGCAGCCGCGCTCAATCCTTCCTCTGGGATTTTCCTAAGAATCCCCAAGAGTTGGCTACGATCCCTTTGGGGGTTTCCTTTCAATCCGCCCCCACGTCCTAGCTTCGTCCTCAGCGCCCGGGTTACTCTCGCACAGGCCGGGAATCCACGACCATTACCAACTGCGGAAGCGGGTGTCACTCCTACCCTTCCTTCGGAGCCGCACAGGTTTCACAAGGGGTGGTATAATCTGGTATGAGAAGCCTGCGCTAGGGAGAGGGAAAAAAGTGTAACCGAAAGCGTGAGAGCCACCGGCCGGCTGTTATCTAAAGCTGAAGGCTGCGGTAATCGATGGGTTATTTTTACGCGGTAATAGGGCCCTGTGATTGCTCTATTAACCTTTAGACCTGTCTGAGGGACTCTCCGGCTCATAGCTCCGCTGCGCTGGGGCCTCTAGGCACTGACGCCGACTCCAAACCTGGGCTTGCCACCTTCCCTGCCCTCGCTTGAGGGAGGAGGCTGAGGCTGCACGCTGAGACCTCTGGCTGGAGAGGTCCCGCTGGATTGCCGAGCTCCCCAGGCCCCCAAGTCCCTGGGATTAGTGCAGCGGCGCCGCAGGCTGCACTGAAAACAGAAAGATCTGAAAGGAGAGGCCGTAGGAGATGGGAAGCGTCACCAGGCAGGGGTGTACATTTTGCATAAATACATAAAATTGAGGGCTGGAGCCAGCGCCTGGCAACCTGGGAAGCTGCTGAGAAGGCGAAAAGGAGGTTTCCGTCTCTGAGCTCTGATTTGAGGGGCCAGTCCCAGGTTTGGTGTTTCTTCCACCTATCCAGAGTCCCGGGCCAGGAGAATCCCCACAACCCACTACCCTCTGGAGACCTATAGCCCGCCGGGCACTCCTGGTGACCCAGGGCCCTACACCGGATCGGGGGTCACCTTCCCATCTATCAGTCGCGCCTCTCGCCCACCGTGTCCAGGGCCGCAGCACGATCCCGACCACCAGGAGGCAGGGTGGAGGAGGGTGAGAGAGAGGGGCTCATTAATAAAGCTGACTCTGGGCAAAATTGCAAACTGAATCGACCTCCGACAGGGCGGTGGGTGAAGCCCCGCTCCCTGGCGGCAGCACTTTAGCATTTTCCGAGGAGATCTCTGCGCCTGGACTTTGCTTGCTGGGGGAATTTTTAGAACTGCCCTGCAGCCTGACGCCCAGTGGAGGTGCTGCAGCCTTGCCGCACCCCCGCCCCCCGCCCTTGCACGTGACTCCCACGGGCCAGTCAGCGGCGACCAGCGGGAGTGCAGGGGCGAGGGGACCCAGGCGGCGAGCTAGGGGACTCGGACGCGGCTGGCACAGTGGCTGCGAGAGGCTCCGCCGCCGCTAAAGCTCCTGGGCCCAGGAGATCGCTCGCCGGCCCTCCTGGAAGCTCCAGTCCCCGCAGGTACGGCTTTTTTCTTCCCAGACCTTGCCCTTTCCCGCCAACCGCGACACTCCGGGTTCCTTCGCGCTGGTTCGCCTGGGAGTAGAGAGATAACTGGTAGGGGGAAAGGAGACGCTGGTCACTCCTCTTCCTCCAAATTAGCCAAAGGCTGCTCCGCCTTTGGCTTACTACCTTCTTTAAAACAAAGTAAGATTTGGGGGGAAAGCGGAGAGGGATCTTCGAAGTTGCTTTTGAATTGTTTTGGTGTGAACTTGAACGTTTTTAATCCCGTCCCCGCGTGCAGATTCTCCAGCCGTTGTTTGCACTCGCAGACTAGGGTCTGGGTGGTGATGATGGTCGTGTGGAATCACCCTGACCAACAGACCCGGGGCAGGCCACACGGCAGCTCGAACGCGGAGGGGCTCAGACGGAAGAGTGTCGCCCATTGGCGATTCCGGGGACACAGAGGCTCTGGGGAGGCGCTCTGAAGTAGAAAACGGCTACTGAGCGCCCAGACTTTCTATGCCCTTCTGACCAGCCTCCTCTCCTTACTGACTGGGGTGCCGGGAGCTAAATGCTCCCCACGAGGCAACCCTACTCACCCACAGCGCTTCTAGGTGACACTAACTGAGGGCTGGAACCCGGGCGGAGAGCAGTGATGTCCCTCTGCTGGCCACAGTTTGCGGCCGGGATCCACGATTTTATGTCGCTTGGCTTTGGGCTGGGGGTTGGGGGCGGAGGTCATCCAGGGGAGAGAAGAATGTCCCAGTGGTGAACTGCCACCACGTTGAGGTAACGAGGGACCTTTCGGTTGGGGGAGGAGGGTGGTGAGGGACCCAAGCCCAGAGGGGAATCGGGCAGCAAGGCTGGCGCCGCAGGGGAGGTTGGGGAAGAGCCTCAGGGAAGTCTTTCTTACGTTTCTCAGAAAAGGAATGAGCAGCCTGGAGCAGGTTTCAGTCTGTTCAAGACAGGAAGGTTTTGTTGAGGGTGACGAGGGTTGCCCTCCACACTTCTTAGCGCGTTCGTGTGTGACAGTTTTCTGCGCAGCAGGCCCAAAGCGAAGGCGCGAGCGGAGTGACCTGCAAATGGACGCCAACACTGGCGCTCTGGAGCCTCAGGCTCGCAGAAATAGATCGGAAAGGGCTGTGGATCAAATCACGAAGATAGAAAGCATTTCCTGTCTGGCCTGTGAAATTGAGGTGAACTGGGATAAGTGATCATAAGTAGAGGGAAAATTGGGGCGCAGGCCCGGGCCCCACAGCGAGGCCAGATCTCTGCCTTTCTCCGGAACTCGCTGGCCTCCCTCCGCAGTCGCCTGGACCAGGACTCAATGGCAGGCAAGCAAGAGTGGTTTTAAGGAAATAGTTAATGTCTTGTTTTTTTTTCAGGACGCTATAGAGGGGTATTTGCTCCACTTTCTATTGTCCAGTAATCCAACTCTGAGGTAATGCATCAGCCATTTTAAAAGGCAGAGAATGGAAGAAAGACAAATGTTAGATTTGTGGCATTTTTAGCTTTAACATTTTAAAGCTTGTAAGTTAGCACCTATATGTATGTTTGAAGTTGGATTACAAAATTATAAACCTTCCTTTCCTGCAGTTATGTGAGAAAAAACTCACGACATTATGTTTCAGAACTGCAGAAGTTGAGTATTACAGAAGATATAATGAAATAGGTCAACTATTTGATTTAAAAGTTAAATAGTGAATATTTTATTAAGGTAAATCTATGTATTTACTTATTGAAACCCAGAAATTCCTATGAGGTGTTAGTTTTTTGCCTTCAATTTCAAAGAGGAAAGTTGGTGATCTCAGGTCAAAGTTTCTGTATCCACCCTCTAACCAAACTTCTGACTGGAAGGAAATGTTCACCAAACTAATAATTTATTGTATAGTTTGGAAAGCAAATAATAAATATTTAGGAGTCAGCAAATGACTATATAATAATTCCATTGTCA
This sequence comes from Tadarida brasiliensis, assembly GCA_030848825.1. Classification (NCBI taxonomy): domain Eukaryota; kingdom Metazoa; phylum Chordata; class Mammalia; order Chiroptera; family Molossidae; genus Tadarida; species Tadarida brasiliensis. The sequence goes on along the minus strand of CM061259.1, from coordinate 40,332,514 downwards.
TTATTAGCGATGTTGCAAAAATGGTTAAAAGCACTTAAACATTTTCATCTCCAGAATTTTTTTTACAATAATAAAGATAACCATTTATCTTTACTATTAACATCTGAGGCACTGCCTTATGGTACATTAGAAATCTGTGATAATAATAGATAACAATTATGTAGAACTTTTTTGTGTTTGTTATAGGTTTTATATAGACCCTGTTGTAAGTGGTTTTCCATACATTGATTTAGAATTCTTACCATGACGCTGTAAGGTAGATACTGTTAATATTTGCACTTTTGCAGATGAAGAAACTGAGGCACTGAGAAGTTAAGTAATGTGTCTAAAGTCATTCATTCAGTAACTGGTAGAGCCTGGATTTAGTAGATAGTTCAGTTAATATCTTTGTAAGTTTAGTATTGCAATGGCAAAAAACAAACAAACCACTGTAACGAGTAGCTGCCTCTTCTTAAGGAGAAAAGTGGGAGTACAGTGGACGGCCTCAAACCCCTGGAGCCCTACAGATCCTGTTCCCTCATCCCCTTTCATGTACTTTGATTTTCGACACGTTTCAAAACTTTCCGATGCTTCCTTTCCCTGTTTTGTAAAATGAGGAGAGACTTTTACTTAGTGGAGTTGTGGAGAAAAGAACCTGGAACAGAGCAAGTGCTTCAGAATGTGGAACTCTTATTTTATCAGAAAAAGTACCTGGTAAAATCAAAACAGAGGATACAAGGACATAATCAAGTCCTACATACTGTTTGTTCTGATTCCAGACATGGGTGGACCAATGATTGTATGTGAAAAGCCCATTCAATGAATTGGGATGGTCCAGTGATTAGTTCTGTAAAGTGACCTTGTACATTCCTCTCACTTTCCTGGTCTTAATATCCAATCTGCAAAGTCTCTAGAATATTACTATTTGCAAGAAACATATACCTTGTTTGATTTGATGTCCACATGGTATAGTGTATGGATAAGAGGTTTCACGATCCTTTTCACTGAATGTAGCAGACACTGCTCATTCATAGAATTTAGATTCTACCTCTAGTTGAAAAAGAAGATGAAAAAAAAATCTCTTAGGTCGCTGGGTTTTATAAAGTTTGTCTTTGTCTTCCATGGCCAGGTATGCTTAGGAACAGGTGGGGGAACCGAGAAGATAAGTGAAAATTGGGTCGGGCACTCCACAGAAACCCCAGACTCTTGGACTTGTAAAAGACTGACAACAATATGCATTTAAAATAGGGTAAAATAAAGTCCTTGCTGACAAGCAATACGAAAATGTTGGCTTAGATCACAACCAATAATTCTATGTCCAATAATTGGGAAGCCCGTATCTCCAAGGGACCCCTCCCCAGGGGTCAGCCAGACCCCACCGCCTCTGAAAAACAAAGACGGAAACTTCCCTCGGAACCGCGTAGCTTCCGAAGCTGGGCCTGAGAGAGGCGATTGCGCTTGCAGTGCGGGAGAAAGAGCCAAGCGTAGGGGAAGTGGGCTCTGAAAGCTCAGGATGAATTTACCTCCCTTTTTTTCTTTCCTCCTTTAGGACGGTGGCTGCAGCGAGGAGGAAAGGAGCCAGCCCGGCCCTCGGCTTTGGAGCCAGCCTACTGCACCCTGCGCCCGAGGCCACGGTGTCCTGGAGACTGTGAACAGCTGCAGCTCCCGACGTGACCCGAAGGCCCGTTTTCCACACCGCGCCCAGGCCCTACCCTGCATCTTCTGCCACCCCTAGGTGCTCGGCATCTCCAGACCCTGGGGTGGATTTGGCCCCTCCTCCACCATCTCCGGGAACAACCAAAAATTTAATTTGTGATTTTCCTGAGTAAACAAGTCTTTTGCTCAATGATGGATTTAATACGTATATGTTTTTGAAGGATTTAAAAAAAACATTTGATTTTTGATCTTCGTTTTTGTGACAGTCCCTCTCCTGTACATTTTTGCTTTTGTGATTTTTCTTTTTCTTTCCACTCATTGCTCCTTGACCCGCGAGTGAGAGGACCCAGAGGCTGAGAGCTCGCAGGGACAATGTACCAGAGCCTGGCCATGGCCGCCAACCACGGCCCCCCGCCGGGGGCCTACGAGGCGGGCGGCCCGGGTGCCTTCATGCACAGTGCGGGCGCTGCGTCCTCGCCTGTCTACGTGCCCACGCCACGGGTGCCCTCCTCGGTGCTGGGCCTGTCCTACCTCCAGGGCGGAGGCGGGGGCGCTGCGTCCGGAGCCACCTCGGGCGGCAGCTCCGGTGCGGCCCCGTCGGGTGCTGGGCCAGGGACCCAGCAGGGCAGCCCGGTCTGGAGCCAGGCTGGAGCCGAGGGAGCCGCCTACACCCCGCCGCCCGTGTCGCCGCGCTTCTCTTTCCCGGGCACCACCGGGTCCCTGGCAGCTGCCGCCGCCGCCGCCGCGGCCCGGGAAGCCGCGGCCTACAGCAGTGGCGGCGGGGCGGCGGGCGCGGGCCTGCCCGGCCGCGAGCAGTACGGGCGTGCGGGCTTCGCAGGCTCCTACTCCAGCCCCTACCCGGCCTACATGGCCGACGTGGGCGCGTCTTGGGCCGCCGCTGCCGCCGCCTCCGCGGGTCCCTTCGACAGCCCGGTCCTGCACAGCCTGCCCGGCCGCGCCAATCCCGCCGCTCGACACCCCAATCTCGGTGAGTACTGAGCGCGAGTACCGGGGCCGGATGGGGACCGGAACAGAAGCTCCCCAGAGCCCTGTTTGGGAGCATTTAATTTTCACGGAGGGGGGGAGGGGCGCGGGGGGTTCTGCGTGAGTTTCCAAGGAAAGCATACTAACTAGAAAGGTAGAAGCTGGCGGCGCGGGCGATGGTGGCGGTGAAGGTCACAGCCCCAAGGAGCCCAAATTCTGTTAAGAGAGGGTCGGCCTGCCCTCTAGATCCTTTTCTGGAAGAAAGGATTGCAGGTGTCAGGTTCTGAATGAGTCCTCGGAGCAGCCCAGACGTCGGGGCTGGGCGGCCGCGCCGTGCGTCTGGGCAGCGCCCAGCATGGTCCCTGCGGGAGGCCGACGGGCTCACCGGAGAGGAGCAATCCAGGGAGCCCTCGGTGCACGGCGCTGGCGAGCGCCGGGTGTCTGCCCCCATTTCCTCCCGGCCCTCCCTCAGCGCCCTCCACAGGGAACTGATTACATCGGCTTGGCAACCAAGATCTTCTGGGCCATTTGGCCGCCCAGTTGGAGGATCCCTCGGGGTGGCAGATGATTTTCCTGTCGGGGATTTCACACCGGGAACAAAGGAGGGACCGGAGCGATGGCGATGGGTTGAACTGGGGCCGGCACCATGTGGGTGCCTCGGGGCCAGAGCGTATTGTCGCATTGTACTGGTCTGCCAGGGCAGATTGCCCAGAGGTGCATTAAATGCAGGCCTTGTCAGTGCCCGGGAATATGGGAAACTCGAAGGGACTTCTTTATAATACCTGACTTGAACGAAGACTTTGCCGCAGCATCCACGTGTTTAACTTCCTCTTGTCCCAAGGGCTGGGGTTAGAAATGATCATCTAACCCCGATTTAATATTTCATTTGAATGTCACACCTGGGAAAGACGCCAGACGTGTGCCCCCTGCCCTGATTTATCGATGAACAAATTGAAGTCTGAGAAAGGGCCTGGGCGCTTTGGGTTGGGAGGGAAAGGGAAGTGGCAACTTCTAGTTAAAAATGCAAACGACCTCTGGTCCCGGATCGGGTGTGGATGGCGTTGGCTTTTGTGGGGGAGGGGAAGCCCAGACTGGAGAAACAAAGTTAACATTTATTGACTACCTACTAAGTGCTAAATCCTTTCACATTTGTTCTCACTTTGAAGAGTAAAGCCTGTCCCTCCCAGGTTTCCAGTCTTGGGCTGGCTCAGAGAAGGATCCGGGCTTTGAAGAACTTTTAAATTATTCTCTGGCCCTGGGTGGCCAGGGAAGGTCCCCAGGGGGATCCAGCCAAATACACATCACGGGTAAACTGATTAACCATGGAAGTGGCGCCGGAGCTGGGTTTGTGGCTCCTAGTTTCCCCCTCCCCCTCGCGCGGGAGCCAGACGGCGCACCCCAGGGGAGGAGGGGGACCTCCGGTGTCTTTGGAGAGGACCCGAGATAGCGCGTGCGACATCTCCATACAATGGCGGCTCCGGGTGGGTGTGTGGGTGGGGTGGGGCGCCCTGCATTCTTAGAACTCATGCACTCTTTCAAGAACTTCTGTTTTAAAAGAGGTCCCCATAGCCCTGGCCGGTTAGTTCAGTTGGTTAGAGCCTCATCCTGATATGCTAAGGTTGTGGGTTCCGTCCCTAGTCAGGGCACATACCAGAATCAACCAATGAAAGCATGGATAAGTGGAACAACAAATGGATGTGATGTCTCTCTCTCTCTCTCTTAAATCAATCAATAAATAAAAATAAATAAAAGAGGTCCCCATAGTTCAGTTCTTTTAACTTGGAGGTGAAGGTGGGGAGGTTGCTTCCTAACCCCTATAATCCTGGAGTGAAAATTTGGTGTTTGGTTAGGGAAAAAAAGAGAAGGTCAAAAGCCAAAAATGGATGGTACTTCCTGGTCATCAAAGTTACAACTGCAACCATGTCGGAAAATAAAAATACTGTGTGAGTGAAGGCAGTGAGTATTTAAATTCTAAAAGGTAACCCATACCACCCAGAAGGGCATTGAATAAGTAATGTTTCCCAAATTCCAGTGTCAACAGATGGCAAGCTGACTCCAAGGAGTACTGTCTTGCAAGGACGTGTGGCCTGTCCTCTCAGCTCTCTGCTCTGTCCCACCACCTCAGGAAGTCCTGCCTGAAGACAACCCTCGGGTCTGGCCTAACAGCTGGCTTTTCTCTTCTGTGCGTAGCCAGGAGTTTTAAATGGGCCAGTCATGAAAGGTCCCATGTTATCTTTGTGAGGCAGGTTGAATTTGTTGGCATTCACAACTTTAGGTGGCACTTACATAAAAGCAAGTTAGGCTAAAAGCAGTGCACGTGAATGGGGTTTTATATGTTCCTGCTGTCACATGGGCTGTCCTGAAAATGCCTGGTAGCTTTCTCAAGGACCAATCCTGGCATATGAGCTGGCAGTGAGTGATAGGAGGATAATAAAGAATTATCGATTCCATGATATTTTTTGAGAGCTTGCTGTCTAGAGTTGCCACCAGGCCCTAAGATGGCAATACAGTGTGATGGTGTGACTCAGGCAAACGTAGATTCAGTTTTAGGTGCCCCTGTGATCTCGGTTGGGCAAGTTACTTACCTCTCTTGGACGCCTCTCTCTCTTTTTAAAAAAATATTTTTCCTTTACTAGTTTCAGAGAGATAGGAAGGGAGAGGGAGAGAGAGATAGAAACATCAATGAGAGAGAACATTGATTGGCCACCTCCTGCATGCCCCCCACTGGAGATTGGACCCACAACCTGGGCATGTGCCCTGACCGGGAATCGAACCTGCAACCTCTTGGTGCATGGGTCGATGCTCAACCACTGAGCCACATCCACCAGGCTCTTGGACTACTCTCTTTTTCTTTAGAAAAGGATAATGATAACTACTTTTAGTGTTGTCTTAAATTAGAAAAATAAGATAATATTTGTGAAGTACTTGGCTTTGGCCCCTCATAAATGATGGCAATTTTATTGAACAGTCGCACACTATATGTACAGTGACCAATTTTTCTGATTTGCTAAGGACTGAAGGGTTTTTTAGGACTCAGGAATTTTAGTGCTAAACATAGGACAGTCCCTAACAAATGGGGATGGTTGGTCACCCTAAACAGACATGAAAATGGGCAAATGACCCAGCAGCGGGCTATAGTAATGAGCTCAGAGCAAAGGGAGAAGAAAGAGGGTTGTTCTCTTTGTCTAGGAATCTGGAAGTCTTCACCTAAGTGGTGCCATCTGCATCTGGCCTTGAAGGATAAGTAGGAGTTTGCCAAGAAAAGCATCTGCAATTTAAAAAGAAAATAGAAAAAGATAAGTTATACCCTCATTTACCATCACACTGTGTGGTACCATGAAATGATACAACACAGCTTGGCTTTTACTTAAATAATATATTTATCACCATAGGTTAAACCACACAGACTAACTCACCCTTCCCTCAAAAACTGTTTGTAATTTTAATGAGAAATAAGAGAACACCTTTGTTTCTCTACGAAGTATTATTAACCACCTTAGTATTAACAACAGTTCTTACGTTGGTTTTTTTGTAATAAGGCAAAAATCAAAGTAATAAAAGCTAACAGGGACCTCTGTAAAGCCCTGCACTTAGGTTGGAAGGAATTATCCTAACTTGACCAAAATGTATATGAACTTTAATTCATTCCAAGTTCAATATGAGCCGTGACCCTAAAACAATAGTTGAAGTCGTTAATTAGGCTGCACTAATGGAATTATGTGACCTTACTGAGGGCAGGTACAGAGTCTTACTCATATATAAGTGCCTGGCACATGCTGGGCACTTAGCAAATATTTGAGTAGAGATCTAGGAGGCGATTGCCTCAGTACTCTGCCCAGGTCAAACTGCACACAATGGCCACTCAGGAGGCCAACGGGGGAGCCTCAGGAAGAGTGAGCAGGTGGGAGAGGGTTCTGGAAACTTTGGGAAACCACTGGAACTGTTTAGATTGGAGAAGTTACAGGGTGGATAAGAGAGGGTGAGAGTGACTGTGTACAGATATCTGAAAGGCAAAGTCTGTGGCCTTCTAACCTTGTGCTGCTCCAGGTGAGCAGGTATTAGGTTTGAGAGAACACTTTCTCACACTTGATTGTAGTTGTTGACATGGAATATGGAACACAGCTTGTCTTAATAATAAACCCCTGGGCACTGAAAGTGCTTCAGGAGAGTCTGCAATGCCAGCTGCCAGGGGAGCTGTGCAAGGAATACTTGCATTTCAAGGGCGCAGGTCTGTGTGTTCATGCGAAGTCGCTCTAGCAGGATAATGTTTGTGTCTTCTTTTAAAGGATCCAATCACAGTGGTTACACAGCAGAGCAATTTGTCAAAACTGATGGAAATGTACTATTAAAATGGGAGTACATTGCATATACATTACACCATGATAAAGTTGATTTTTGTACCAATTAATGCTTGTAAATAGTTAAGGCTGGAGAGGAGACAATGGAAATCATATGTGAATATGCTTGAAGGAAATGATGTTGTGGTAGATGTTGCTGGAAAAACTATGAAAATATATTTTGTTACAGAATAACAGTTCTTTTGTGTAATGGAGAAACAAGCAGTTACAATGTTTTCAAAGGATCACAAAATTTTTTAATCATTTTAAGGTTTGGTTGAAAAAAATAACAACATAGTGAAATAAATGAATATCACTCAGTGTTACCCAGATGGTATGTTTAAAAGCTTTGCCTCATTCAAGGTATTCTAAGGGTTTGTTTATCATGTGGGTCGGAGGAAAGTTCTGAAGTGTTTTCTTGATCTTTTGGTGACTGCTTATCAATGAGGCCAGTTGCTTTCAGAGCCAATTCATTAGTATAGAGAACTTTGTGAGATCAACTCTTTTTTTTTAGATCAACTCTTAAGTAGCATGTTTGGCTAGAGAATGATTTGTCAGTCTTTGAGAAAACCAAAGTTGTTTACCTTTCCGGTAACCGCCCTGAGCAGGTCAGTCAGAGCTGGGCTGGTCTGTGGTGCTCAGCTAAGAACCAATTAAATGGGAAAGGTGTGTGGAGGTGGCCAGGGGTGTGTCACCACTTCTAGTGAGACTTGTCACCTGCCCAATTGTGTCCCATCAAAAGGTCAGGCCACGTTTGCTAGGCACTTTCTAAGCACTCAGGTGGAATGATGCATGCACAGGAGACAGTTTTAGATAACACTTTCTTCAGTATCCCTCCCCATTTTTTTTTTTTAAACTTAAATTAGCTAAGAAAACAAACATACTCTGAGGTGTGGGGAAACAGAAACTCTGATACCTGTGGGTGGGAGTGTAAATTGGTACAACCTTTATGGAGAGCCCTTGGTGATAGCCGACAAATTACAAAGTAGATGTTATTGACCCAGAAATTTAACTTCTAGGAATTTATTCTATAAATAAAACTGGCACATATTAGTTGCAGTACTCTCTGTAACAACAAAATTGGAAATAACCTCAATGTGTGTTATTCAGGGCTGTTTGTATACATATGGCACATGCAAACAGTAGGATATCATGGAAGCATAAAAACTAGGAAGTTCATTATGTAATGGTATGGAGTCCTCTCCAAGACATTGTAAGTGAGGAATGTGTGTGGGGCATGATATTTGTGTAAAAAAAAGTTATATGCCTTTGAAAAGACTTGATTTATCTCTGGAAATAGTATTCACAAGGAATTTGTAACCTTGATTGCCCACGGGAGGGTAACAGAGTCCAGGAGGGATAAGGATGGAAATGGATTTTCACCATCTATACCTTGGAACCTTTTGAATTTTAAAAACACCTTAACCATATTTAATAGTCATTTTTGTGCTTCTTTATTAATTCCTTAAATAACAAGAAAATATTTAAAATATAGGGAGGTTCAAGTTAAGTTTTGTTTTATTTTACCCTCCTACGCATTTTAAAGTGTATATAGTTCAGTAGTGTTCACTACATTCACATTGTCGTGAAACAGATTTTCAGAACATTTTCCTCTTGCAAAACTGAAACTGTGTGCATGAAACATCTTCTCACTTCCCAGTCTCCTTAGGTCCTGGCAGCCACCACTGTGCTTTCTGCCTTTAAGAATTTGACCACTCTGAGTATCTCATTTAAGTGGAATCGCACAGTATTTGTCCGTTTGTGACTGGCTTATTTCACTGAGCAGAATGTCTTCAAAGCTCATCTCTATTGTAGTAGGTGTCCGAATGTCCTTCCTTTTTAACGCTGAATAATAGGCCATTGTGTGTATATGTCACACTTTGTGTATTCATCCATCCATCCGGGGACACTTGAGTTGTTTCTGCCTCTGGACTTGTGAATAATGCTGCTGCGAACATGAGTGTGCAAATGCAACCTTTTGAATTTTGAACCATGTAAATATATTACCAGTTTAAAAAGTTAAACCGATCAAGTGTTTAAAGAGACATACAGTATTCGTGAATCGACTTCCTGAAAGTCTCTCCCCCACTGCTTTTATTTTTTATTTAAAAAAAATTTTTTTTCAAACATTTTTTTTCCTGTATTGATTTGAGAGAGAGAGGAAGAGAGAGGGAGAGAGAGATAGAAACATCGATGAGAGAGAACATCTATTGGCTGCCTCCTGCATGCCCCCCACTGCGGATCGGGCCCACAACCTGGGCATGTGTCCTGACCGGAATCGAACCGGCGACCTCTTGGTGAATGGGTCGATGCTCAACTGCTGAGCCACACCGGCTGGACGCCCCCACTGCTTTTAAATGGGATTCTATATCTAATTTATGGATGCACGGGAAAAGTACTTTAAAACAAATGTTTATTGAATTTGGCTTTTAATTTGTGTTTATCCAACAAATTGCTTTACTTGGGGGACAAACACCCTTATTTTCAGTCAGTAATTCTCAGACGCCCCCACCTGCACACTGACTACCCTCTCTTCATGGGCAGGTTCACAGGTGTGAGCTGTTCTCCCTCAGGTTATATTGAGGCTAGATCCCCCAAAACTACTAACCTAGGGCAGTGGTGGGATTGTGTTAGAAAACAAATTACCTTTTTCCAGGGCAAAATAAGTCTTTTAGCCAATTCTTTTTCAGCCTGTTGTTTTAAGACAATTGAGTTGTATGCAATTTAGATCTGAAGCGAGTTACAAACGACGCTGTTTCTGTCTGAATAACAGGCAGGATCACCAGTTTTATCTAAAACTGCCTTGCTCCGGGGGAGGGCAACCCGTGAAGGGGGTTTAAGAACTTGAAGGGGCCTTTTTGACATCTAAAAGTGTTTGTCTGCTGGAGCCTCTTTGACCTGCACATTCTGAATAAGGTGCTGGGGATAAGGCTCTCTCATGGTTTGGGAATGAATGTCTCTGTTATATTGAACTTGGTCTCATATAACACACTCCATGAAGAATTATTTAAACATTTTATTGCCTATCTATAGAGCCACTCATTTGTCTCCTTCTAAAGAAAGAAGGTAGGAAAGATAATATTAGTGTGGTTATTAATAGGAATAACATCTGATCTGTTTTAAGTTGTATAAAATAAATGTACAAGTTTGGGTACATTAATGTTTGGAAACTAGGTAACCACCTTTTAGGGATAGTAGCTTGTATCCTGTGCTACATATATGCCCATATCTTGCCTTATATATGTACAATTTATATATAGGTAGTTTGATCCTTTATTAAAGGTCAATGAGGCCCTGGCCGGTTTGGCTCAGCGGTTAGAGCGTTGGCCCGTAGACCAATGAGTCGCGAGTTGGATTCCAGTCAAGGGCACATACCTTGTACCTTGGTTGCCGTTCATCCCCGGCCCTGGTCAGGTGGTGTGGGAGGCAACCAGTCGATGTTTCTCTCTGTCTCTCTCTCTCCCTCCTTCCTACTCTATCTGATGATAAGTAGAAAAATATCCTCAGGTGAGGAATAAAAAAAAATAATAATAAGTAAAGGTCAATGAGGAAGTTGTCAGGGACTTTCAAGTCCTTGCTGAAAGGTAGATATTATCTCCATTTTGCAGGAGAGGAAACTGATGCTCAGAAAGATTAAGTAATCTGCCCCAGTTCCCACTGGTAGGACATAGCAGCTCCGGTTTAGAACCCACAAAAGTCCAGCTTCCCTATTTACCATACGTTCCCTTGCACTTATCCCCACAGAAACAGAAGTTGCGTGGTGGTGGAAGGACACAAATAAACTTTAGGATTTTTCTATTACCTGGCTCTCTACCTGCTCCCTCTCCCCAGTGTAATTTCTGTGTTTTCCTGTTTCCCCCCAGAGTCTCTCCAGGTGCAGTGTTTTCCCGAGTGATCTTCTATCTCATTCTGATACTGCAGAACTTGCAGTCTTAGGAATCCCTGCCTTGCACACACTTCCTTTACAGCCTCTTGATTCTGGTGTGCAGAGAATTACAGAGAGATTTCCCAGAACTGAGACCCTCCACACTAGAGGATTCTTCACTGGGAAGTGGGTGGGGAGGGGGCTGTTGGCCGCACAAAAGCAAAGCCATATGGCTGTCTCTCAAATCCCTTACCTAAAAGAAAATGAAAATCATCTTCTCCATATTCCCTTGTCTCTGAAGATGCAAATGTGTTTGTGGGAGGAGCAGAGAAATGAGGTGGGGAAAGCACAGTAATTGTGTTTTTAGTTAAGAAGAGAAGAGGTGCATGCATGGATCAAGAAAGTGAATAAAACCCCAGGCCAGCAGAGCCCGTGTGGTATTGGTCTGAGATGAACACAGAAGTCATCAGTGGAAGCTTTCTTGCTTCTGGCAGGGGGCCTATGGTTTTATCTATTACTGCTCTGTAATCAGAATTGAACCAGGATATTCAAGCCTCTTATCTGAATGAAGGGAATTTGCTTTTCTGGCCTTCAGCATTTTGCAGAATCCCCAAAATTGACTTTATGTCTTTAAATATCTTATTTTTTCCCAAAGGAGGAGTATAATCCAGGCAGGCAGCCTCTGCCAGTGTGGGACACAAGGCTGTCTTTCGCTCTGTGTTGAACAATCAGATTGGCGGATGAGAAATCAAGGAGTCACTACCAGAATTTGGTGGGAAGTTTTTGAGGATTATTAACCCAATCACAGATCCAGTTTGGCTTCTTAAAATTCAATGCGGTCCTTAAATTATTTTTTTTAATCTTCCTTTTTCCTTCCCACTTTAAATCTTCGTTTTTACTTCTAGCAATCCAGTCAAACTTTATCACCTCCATTCAGAATTGATCGATAGCAACTGGTGAGCAGGTTAATTATAATCGCAGAATAAACGCTGAAGTCTCAAAGTTCACCACTTTTGCTATGTTTCCAAACCCCTCGGGGACCATGCCAAGAGACGCTCATTGACCCATTCAGGCAGGTGCGGGAGTTTGAACCAGGGGCAGACAATTGGATCTGATTTAAGACAACTCAATTTGGTTTCTTATCTGCAGCTTTTCCTATCTTATGATGTCTGTCATTTTAGATAAAAAGTTCAGTCAATCGAGCTGGGAAATGGCAAGTTACATTTTCTTCTGATAAAAGTTTTCTAGTTGCTGTTTTATCAGATTGGGTTGAAATTGTATGTTTCTGTCAAGGTCTGCAATGACCTTTTCAGATATTTTATCAGGTATTAGGTGGGGGAACCTTTTTTTTTTTTCTTTTTTCTTCGACCTAGCAAAGAATGACCTGACTTCCAAGACCATAAATCAAACCAGGTAAAGAGAGGCAATAATACAGGTTACCCCTCAAAATTGAGTAGGCGGGGAAAACAAATAACAAATAAAACCTTCCCTGGCATATGGAGAGAACTTAACTTGACCCTAAAGAAGGAATGCAGTTCTCACGCAGTGCACACTTGATAGGAAAATACTGCTTATTTGAGAAAAGAAAATGTTTTCCAGGTCAAAGTTGGCTTCAGAAAAACACCTTTCCCCCCAATGGTATCAGGAAAACTTAATTTGTCTTCTTTTATTAAACTCAATGTATGTTTAATCTGGAAAAATGAAAAACTCATATTAAACCAATTCACAAATATTTGGTAAACTTACCATCTAAAGATAACCACTGTTAGGCATTAATCTTTGACTTTTTAGTTACCATACATATACAGGCATGTGTATGCCTATATATTTAAACAACCATAAAAGTTACTGTTTAGTTATTTCATCATTGAAGAGAGTTGTTTTTTTAAATATGTTTTTATTGATTTTTCTTTTTTATTAGAGAGAGAGAGGAAGGGAGAAAGAGATAGAAACAGCGATCGGCTGCCTCCTGCATACCCCCTACTGGGGACTGAGCTCGCAACGCAGTCCTGTGCCCTGACCGGGAATCGAACCCAGACCTCTCAGTCCGTGGGACAATCTTCAATCCACTGAGCCACACCAGCCAGGCTATTTTTTCTTATATATAATAAAATGCTTAACTACTGAAATGTAAAAATAACTTTGGGAAACCGTGGGTTAAGTGACCTCAGAGTTAGTTGGTCTTGGTTTGTCGTTCCTTTGCTTTTTGGTTATTACTAAACCCATTCAGTGTCTGAGGTCCTGGGAGGCAGTGGAGATCTGCAGAGGGCAGAGCTCTGTTACACACACCTGTATCACACACATTGGCTTCATCAGCCAACCAGCCAGCAAATATGTTTGCCTGCTTCCTGTGAACGGGGCACTTGTTAGACTTTGGAGGTAAAAAATGAAGGAGCTGGTCTCTGCATGCCAGCAGCTTGCAGCCTGGTGGGGGAGATAAACAGTGAATGTGCAGCCCTTGCTAGTGTTGCTCAGTGGTTAGAGCAGTGGTTCGCAAACTGAAGGGTTGCGGGTTCGATTTCTGGTCAAGGGCACATACCTGGGTTGCAGGTTCAGTCCCTGGTCGGATGTGTGTGGGAGGCAACCAATCAATGTGTCTCTCACTTTAATGTCTCTCTCTCTCTCTCTCCCCCTTCCTCCTGTCTCTCTAAAAATCAATGGAAAGAATATCCTCAGGTGAGGATTAACAACAACAAAAAAAGTGAATGTACATCCCGATGGTCTTACGGGACACCTTGCTGGCCCCAAGCTATTTGAACAGTTTAACCCAAAAGATGGCTATCAGACCAAACCATACAATTTATATCAACAATATGAATGATGAAATTTTAAAAAGAAGAGTTAAAGAGATCCCTAGATGCCCTGTTTTCTGGGTTTGGCCATGTGGTAGATGTTGTGGCTTTAAAGACCACGAAGATGAGGGAAAGCCTTTGTTATGTTTAGGGAACTGGGCTCATCCACCTATGCCTCGAGACAGTTACAAGGATTTCCATTGGATGGTAAACCGACGCAAATCCAGTGTGCAAAAACAGATTCGGATAGAATATCTAAAATGTGCGGCACCTCTGCTGACAAGGAAAGGAAAAGGCCCACTGGAGCAGACAGTACTGACTGCTGTGGGAGCCCGGTCAGGGAGCACCCCTTCATCTCGCACCCCAGGAGGTGCAGCACCCCACCCTCAGGTCCTGATCGCCCTCCAAACTCTCTTTATCCCTTGATAATATGCCAGGAGAGACTAATGAGATGATGCTATCCATGCTGTTCAATCAGTTCCCGGTTTCAAGGAAGTGCACTTGGGACCTGGGGGGCATGACACTGCTTTTGGTGAATTTGAAAATGATGGACAGGCTGGAGCTGCCAGGGATGCTTTACAAGGATTTAAGATCACATCATCCCATGCCAAGAAGATCACCTATGCCAAGAAATAACATTTGGGATGGTTGTCTTTAAAGGACTTGGTGTTATTTATAGTGTTTGTTTTCATAACAATTGGTCAGACCATTTTAATAGTTGGGGATCCCTATGGTTGGGGGTGAAAGTAAAGATTTTGTATAGGTTTTTAAACATTACCTGCTACTGAAGTCTGAAATGTGAAGGTCTTAATTTTGTACAATAAACTTTTACTTGTATTTAAAAAAAAGTGAATGCAGTCTTAGACAGTGTATGGAGAGCTATATCGGAATCAATCTGGGTTCCACCGGAGCCCCTAGGATTGTTAAACTGACCTTGTAACCAGAAATTCAGACCAGGCTTCCTGGAGGACGGGACTCCTGTGTTGAGTCCTAAATAATGAGTGGAGGTTTGCTGCATGGAGGGAAGGATGTTCCAAGGTGAGGACATCTCAAGTCTGGCTAGTCCACGGTGTAGGGTGGGAAGACATCAGGCTGGAAAGCAAGTAGAGGCATCTAAAGACTTTGGACTTGGCTTCTGAGAGAAGACTTGAAAGGAGAGCAGTGGAGTGGCAGGACTGGAGTAACATTTTGGATATACCTTTGGTTATAGTGTAGACAGACTAAAAATAGTGGCTCTCAGTTTTGTTTTGTTGTTTGCCTCACTCTTGCAAGGTGATGACGGCCTTCACTCTGCATTTCTGCACCTGTCTCCAATTAGAGAAAGAACTCTGATGGAGAGAAAGTGGCATGCCGCAAGGATGCTTTGGAGGAGTTAATGTGTATGTGCTTTAGCAAAGGACACTGCGCAGTGGTGTTGCGTCCACGCTGAGATGGAAAGAAGGGGCAAATATCTAGGCCAATTCTCGTTCTCAAACCAGAGCCAGCTTTTCTACCCTGGGAAGGAAGAAGGGATGGCTAATCTGATCTCAGAGGCAGGATCCTACCCTCTTTTAATCCCACCTTCTTTTGTGATAATAGAGAGGTAGGTGATGGGAATGGCCTTGAATTAAGAATATAGATAATTACTGGGGAAAGTATTGTTTATGCAGGTAAGCATCACTAGACTCCATAGATGGTTAGCCAGGGCACCAGAAGGTATTGAGGTGAAGATGAAGATGTTAAGTTCAATTCTTGCCTTTTGAACAGTTTTTAAATATGTTTCATTCCAAACACATGCAGGAGTAATTCTTCGTCCCCCACAAATATCAACAAATATCAACTCAGTACCAGCTGTATTTCATCTACATTCCCCTGCCTCCATAAGATGTGATTTTGAAGGACATTCCAGACAATTTACCATTTTATCTATAAATACTTATGTAAGTATATAGCCCTCGTGCAAGTATCACTCTGGTACAAATTAGCTATTGCTTCTTAATATCATTAAGTATACAATCAGTGTTCAAATTTCCCCTTTGTCTAATTTTCTTTAACATGTGTTCTAATCAGGATCTAAATAAGGTCCATACGTTGCCTCTTGTTTCTTTTAATCTATAGGATCCCCTTTCACTCTTTCTTCTTTTTCTTTTAATATGTTTGCTAAAGATACTAGGCTTTTCCTACCGTCTGGATTTTGTTGTGTTCCTTGTATGACATTTAAGAGGTTTCTCTATCCCCTAATTTCATGTAAATCTGTGACTGGAAAAATAGGTTTGATCACATTCAGCAGCCTTTGATGTCATTGTCCAGATCCGTTATTTCACTGGGGGTTGCAAATGGCCACATTCTGATGCTTTCATTCCTTCCCTATTTGTTAGCTGGAATACATCTACAATAATTAAAAAATTAGTTTATCACGTTATTTGGTGACTCAGATACCGTTTGTATTTGAAAAGCTGGAAAAATGCTTGCTTCTTTTGCCTTATTTTCCAGCATTCAAAATAATGAATTACTTTCCTTAGCATCCTTCAAAAATTACCAATGAAATGAATATTTTTAGCATCATTAGGAATTCATGGATTTAAACATCTGATGTGTTTTAACCCATGTAGTTATTATCCTAATTGATGCTCAGATTGTTCCACCTTTGCCAGTGGGAACTTGTTCAAATTCCTTCCTGATTTTGTTTTTTTGTTTTTGTTTTTTTTAAACATACAATCTTAGTTTGATCTTTTCCTGCTTTCCATACTACAAAATGTTCCAGGCTCCTCTTATGCATTTTCTCCTCTCAGACCTGGATTTGGCCAGTTTTCCAAGAAGCCCTGGCTCCTTTTAATGAGAAATAGTGTTTGGACACCACTCTTAGAGCTAGCTCTGCTAGCTGAGCTTTTGAATATTGGATTAGTTATTCAATAGAGAGAGTTAGAAAATACTCCTCCCACCCCACCCAAAGATCAGATAAAATATATCATGTGTTGATACCAATACTTTCAATTCAAATTTTGGTCTAAAATGCTTTTATTTCCCATTATGAATCTTTTTAAAAAATTGATAAGATATACTCAACATAAAATTGACTATTTTAACCGGGTTTTTTTCTTTTATTTATTTATTTATTTATTTATTTTTCTTTATTGATTTTAGAGAGAGAGGAAGGGAGAGGGAGAGAGAGAGAGACATCGATGAGAGAGAACATCGACTGATCGCCCCCTGCATGTGCCCCACTGGGGATTTGGCCCACAACCTGGGCATGTGCCCTGACCGGGGACCAAACCGGTGACCTCTTGGTGCATGGGTCGACGCTCAACCACTGAGCTACACAGGCCGGGCACTATTTTAACCATTTCTAAGTATACAGTTCAGTGGTACTAAGTGTCCACATTGTTGTGCAACCAACACCACCATCCATCTCCAGAACTTTTTCATCTTCCCAACTGAAATTCTGTATCTATCTCCCCTCCCCTGAGCCCCTGAAAAACACTATTCTCCCTTCTGTCTCTATGAATTTGACTACTCTTAAGACCCCATATAGGTAGAATCCATATAGGGTTTGTCCCTTTGCGTCTGGATTATTTCACTTAGCATAATATTCTCCAGATTGATCCATGTTGAATTTTTTTCCCTTTTAAAGGCTGAATAATATTCCACTGTATGTATCTACTATATTTTGTTTGTCCATTCATCTGGGTTGCTTCTGCCTTTTAGCTATTGTGAATATTGCTTCTTGAGATAAGAACATTCAAAACCGTAGACAATTTTTATGAAAATTTGAGTCAAACAGAATATGCCTGGAAGCAAGATCTCAACAGTCTGAGAAAAAAAATGCTCCCCAAAATGACAGTTGGCAGCTTCTTTTATGCATTTGGAATTAGGGAGGGAACATAAGGAAGATTACAAGAAAGTGAGAAGAAGCAAAGGAATTGAATTACAGGATAGTTAATAAGATTATGTGCTTTCTGTCTTCAGGGTGGTTTCCCTTTGGAGGGATCCAAAAAGAGGCCTTTCAAAAGTGTGTTAATTTAGCCACACAGAAACAATGGACAGGGCTTGCTTAAGGCAAAGATAAACCTTTTACTAAAGAAGTTATATGCCTGGAGCCTGACTACCCACCAAAACCCAGTTAGGCATTTATGATCAGATCACCTTGTGAGGTCACTTCCTGTAGAACTCCTGTTTCCATCCATGTGCTGTTGTTTGACACAGGTGTACAAATATCTGTTGAGTCCCTGCTTTCAGTTCTTTTGGATATTTACCCAGAAGTGGAATTGCTAGATTGTATGGTAATTCTGTGTGGTTTTGAGGAACCACCATACTGCTTTCCATGGCAGCTTCCATGCCTCTTGACATCTGTCAGTCTTTTCATCCATGCCAAAAATCCATTCTCAACAACACCAACATAATCTCTCATTTGCTTTATGCTGTAGTATACATAGAGTCTTAAAAAAACAGTATCAACACTTTCATTAACAGTTGATTATTGAAACTAGTTTTGTCTGTTTTAGTCATTCCTTTGCCTTTGACTTTGGGTTTACTGCCAGTGTTTCTAGCTCTTGGCTTTGGGCTTCTCTCCAGCTGCATGCTCTGGGTTACTCACAGTGGACTCCCTCTGCTTCTCACCTCCCAATGCCGTGCTCCACCCCAGATGGCCACCTGTATCTCGGACCTTTTCCCAGCACTCCAGCAGCTGTGTGTGTGTGTGTGTGTGTGTGTGTGTGTGTGGGAGAGAGAGAGAGAGAGAGAGAGAGAGAGAGCTGGCTTGGAGACAAGGCAGGTGGCTCAGTGAGAGGCTGTTAGTGGCATTCTTTAGCCTAGAGAACAAGTGATGGCAGAGGACATGCAAGAAAAGTCAAAGGGAAATCACCAGGCCAAACTGGCCAAGGAAGGGCATGGGTTAAGACAGTGGTCATTATCTTTCTCTTCAGCCCCTATAGCCATAGTTTGAGGAGAAAGAGCTGTGGGAGGGATGTATAAGACAACTTCCATGCACCTCTCACCTCCCCTCACCCCCCTCCCCCATTTACATGGCCTGAGGAGTGGCTCATTCTGAAGTTGCCCATCCAGAGATGGCATTTGAATTTGCTTTGTTTCTTTTGGGTTCTAAGCTGTTTTTCCATGTTGTCATGGAGAATCTCTCCTTAGACTATGTTGCCCTGCTACTTAGCTGATAATCTTTGTGGGGTTGGGGGAGAGGAAGAGGGGGCACTTGGTAGCAAATGGAAACTGGATGAAGGCAGGGATCCTGGATTTGAGGCTTCACATCATATGGACCAGGCCAATATCATCTCTTCACTTCTGTGAGATTCTCCTTCCCCATCGGGAACTCATACCCTTCCCCCCCTCCCAGTACCTTAATTTGCTGGATTGAAAAAGTCTGGAGGAACTTTAGAATAGAGAGTTGAGTCAATTGTTGGGTAGAGTTTCTCACCCTACATTTCCTTTTAAGCCTCCTCCATTGTCTGAGGGCTGGGGAATCTGATTAATCACTTCCCTCTTCTGCCTGCCAGCCGCTGATTGCTGGGACAGCCTGGGAAATAAGTGGCACGTCCAGGCAGGGAACCGAGCAGGAACTGGGAGGCCATTTGACTTCTTTTCTGTGGAAGAGAGAGCAAATCCTACTGTATTTCTGGAGAGTCCCTTGTGTTTTACCACTGAGGCTCAGCGAGTCTTCATCTTTGATGGGAAAGCCAGGGTAGTTGGAGCTGTTGAGTGTTAGAGAGGGAGGAGACTTGACGATGTCCATCATCATGGAGGTGAACAGCATGGAGGCTGGAGCCCTGGCACACAGAAAGTGCTGCACACCCTTTGGCGGTTTGAGCCTTGGCTCGTGGAACAGGGTTGCAGGTTTGATTCTGGGTTAAAGGCACATACCTGGGTTGCAGGTTTGATTCCTGGACCCAGTCAGGGTCGTGTGGGAGTCAACAATCCATGTGTCTCTCGCATCGATGTTTCTCTCTCTCTTCTTCCTTCCCTCCCTTCCACTCTATCGAAAACTCAATGGAAAAATATCCTCGGGTGAGGATCAACAAAAAACAAGAAAGTGCTGCATGATGTTAGCCATTATGACTTAGCACCTTGGCAATCTATTCAGTATCTGATGGTCTCATTTTTTTCTTTCTACCCTAATAATTCCTTAATGCTTTATATCCAGACAACTTTTGTCTCTTGTTCTCACTCATCTGACTTTGGAAGAACTAGAAGCAAACAAGGAAGAATCAAAGAAAACAGATCACACTGCCTCTTGGTAGCAGAGAGAGAGCAGAGTTGGATCTTGTTGTGAATTACATGAAAGCTGGGGTGAGATCTCTCCCGGGGATCTCTCTGTGGGCACCTGCAGCCTCTGACAAGACTCCAGGCAGAATTCCCGAGAATTGGACATGGCCAGCATTTCCACTGTATGTTATGGCATTATCCTTTTATTTGGATTATAGTTCCACTAGACTGGAAGTGTTTCCAGGGCAAGAATTATACCTCATTAGTTTTGGGGTCTGTAATACATTGCATGGCAAATAAGAAATATATGTTCATTTTCTGAAAAGGATTAAGTCTGGAATTCATCATAAAGTATATCACCCCTTTGGCTCCATATTCATACTGCAGTCTGGCGCTGCTGAGATAGTGACCTGAAAGGCAGAGGCCGGGTATGGGCATGTCCCCATCCATGATCAGTTTTGCAGGCAGAGGGACCTTGTAAGGCTCTGGTACAGGGCTGGGTAGTGAGATGGAAGAGCTGCAAGAATCATGCAAAGGCAGCCAAAGCCTAGAAGGCCAGGAGGAGAGAAAAGAGCATAGAAAACTCCAATGGTATTATCAAAGGTAACAAGAAAACTAGGCACTTAGGGGTGGGACCAACATTTTGGATATGGTGGGTCTGAGGCATGGGGGGAGGGACATGCAGGTGTGAGATGTCTAGGGGTTCCTCACTCTGTTTGAAGCCATCATTTGAAAATGGGACAGAGTCCCCAGGGTAGAGAGTGACATGGGGCAGAGGAGCTCTGCAGAGCTGCCTTTGATGAAGGTGGGAGGAGAGAGTGGGCAGGGCAGGGCAACAGAGATGCTGAGCCAGAGGGTCAAGCAAGGAAGCTGAGAAAATGGGTAATTGGGTGCCCTCATGTTTTGCCTTGTAAAAGCCACCTGAGCTTATTCTTTGATCCTGTGCTATTCTGGTGGGCCCTGATGGTGTGTGCCCTTGGGCTTCCTAAGGCCCCCAAAGTCTTGGCATCCTATCACTGTTCCGAACCTGGAGCCAACGCCATTGCAGCCATCCTCTGCCAGTTTATAGAGACTTGCAGAATTTCACTCATCGGGTTTGTCCTTTCCCACCCTTGGAGTGCCCAAATCCCCTGTTTTCCCTCCTCCTCACTTTGCACGTTCCCTGAGATCCTCCTTTAGAGAGCCTCTTGAGGCACCAGAGGGAGTTTTGGGTATGCACAACCGCAACCGCCTCTCAACTCATCATAACAAACGGGCTCGGGAACTCAAAGATTCTCTGTAGAAACAAACTCTCCCATCAGACTCTGTTTAAAGGGCGTAAGTGCCTGTTGATTTGGGAGGCTGGTCTCTGCCGGCCTGAAGTGCTTCATAGAAGTGACAGGACACTCTCCTGCGGGGAATGTTGATATTAAGTTTCCTGCTCTGTGTAAACACATCTCCAGGAATGGCATTAATAAAGGGGACCGTTTTCCCAGGACAAAGCAGAAGGGGCAGTGGGGAGGAGAAGGACGAAGAGGATGGATGCTGGGGAGGGGAGAGCTGGCCAAATGGACCATCTAACCGGTTGACATGGTGAAGGCAGAGCCCATTAGCCGGACTTTTTTCCATCATTTTCAGAACTTTTGCTTATATTCCTTGTTGGGACCTCCAACATTTTACTATTTGGCAGCTGATAAAAGAGAAGCAGAAGAGTCTTGTAATTAAGGGAGCGGGTCTGAAGTCAGACACCTGATTTGAAATTCCAGCTCTTCCCCTGACAGTGTTCCCCAGTTTCCACATTCATAAAATTGAGGAGCAGCTACTTCATAGGGTTATTTTGAGTAATAGGAAATGATGTTCATAAAGCATAATTCTTGACATGCAGTAAACACCTTTAAATGTTAGCCATTAGACACCCATTAATAAATGTTCACCTTCACCATTATCATTAAAGGAGATATTATTTCAAATAGAATCTTTTTGGTTCTACTAATAAAGGGTTAGGTTGCCCAGGAGGCCACCAAGGTGAGTTAAAGGAGGGGTTTTTGTATTAGTTAGAAGTCACCTTCTTTCTTGGTATTAACCTACAGTTTGAAACATGGAATAAATTAATGTTTATAATTCCTTCTACTTAGCAGGGCACATTTACATAAGCAGAGGCGAACTGGGGTTGTAGATGCCTGAAGAATGATATTTGTCACAGCTTTAGAATATTTTAAAAATACTTCTAAGGGAGTTGTCTGCCTCCAGTAAGATCTGAACAAAAGGAAGAAAACGAAGAAACCACTTGGGTCCCATTCAGAAAGGAAAGATTGTGTGGGGCAGCTGTGGAGGGGGCCCGGGCAGGGTCTGGCTCTGGGACTGTGAGAACAAGTGAGACCCCTTTCCCCTTGAATTGTTCAATAGAGTTGAATCTTTCCTAGAGTCTGAATCACACATCACTGTGGTTAGCATTATCACGGTGCTAAACTGTGTTTGCTGAAAAGTGGAGGGTGTGTGTGTGTGTGTGTGTGTGTGTGTGTGCGCGCGCGCACAAATCAACTGCCTTGTGGGTTTCTGCCAGGAAATGCATCTAACCCATGGTGGCTGCTGGATTCTCAGTGGATTGGGAGAAAGATATGAGGGAAAGGAGTTGTTTATTAGTTAGTTGTTTTGTTTTTTAAATAACACAATATATGCACCTTCCTGGGCACTCAGGTCTCTGACTGGTTTTATGGAAGGCAATCGGGATCCAAGTTTCTTTGTGCCTCTGTCGCTACTGCAGGAGTGATGTGTACTTGGTGTCCTAGAAGCGATCAGTGTCTTTTAAGGAATAATGGGAACTGCCTGGTCCACGCTGGCTTTCCTAGGCTTCTGATTCCTTTGTAAAAATGAGTGAACTGGCACCAGATGCCTCTGATATCTACGGGCCCTTCCAGCTCTGACCGTCTGAAAAATAGGAACAAGTGCAAGATGAGTATTTGTGCTATTTCCACCAGGAGCAGGGGCCTTTGTCTGGCCCTTCGTTAGATTCTAAGAACAGCGACTGGGCAGAGGTACAGGCAGCAAAGAGGATGGAGCCTAGGACCCCAACCACAGCCGCCTCCAGCCTGCCCAGCTGATGAGCAGTTTGGAAGAAAGTGGCAACATTTGGTGATGGCATCGAGACCCGGCAAACACTCTTGAGAGCTTATAGTGTTTGCTGCTCTCCTCTGACATTGTTTTATTTATTCCCAAGAACTGTTCTGCAAGCAGGAGTTGCAATATCCATTGGAAGATGAAGAAACCGAAGTTACGGGGTGCTCAAGGCCACATGGGGCTGAGGTTGGCGGGACTCGGGTCAGCCTGACTTCCTGGGCCAGTGCCCTTCCTGTCCCCTAGTATCAGCTGCGTTGCTGGTGCACACCCTCCCATTTCAGGGAACTACGCAGGCGGAGGCGGCCACACATGCGCTTTAACAGCTCTGTCAGTGCCGGGCTATTGGGACTTCTTCCCTCGGAATCTTGCTGCCACGAGATTTCCCTCTTGTCCTGGCTTTTCTGCAGCTGTTGCTGCCTCTGAGCTTCTTTCTAGGAGACTGAGTCTAATGAAGACCCTGCCATGCGCAATCTCCCGAGCTGGGTCAGCAACTGGGAGCCATGGTGGTCAAGGTCTGATTGATTTATTTTGCTGTTCAATGCACAGCCCTGCACTTGTTTCTGATGTTTTACTTTTTGTAAAGATAGATACATTATGGATGAAAAAGAGAGCACTACAATAGCCAAAAGCCTGTGTGTTAATTAGGATTCCCCTTCTTTCTCAGTATTACTCTACCTTTAGGGACATAGATCCCATATCTTACTTAATGTCTATAATTTCTTCAGTAAAGGGGGGCACATTTACATAAGCAACCCAAGTGTCCATAGAAAGATGAATGGATAAACAGAATGTGGTTTAATATATACAATGGAATATTTATTCAGCCTTAAAAAGGAGGGAAATTCTGACACATGTACAACATGGATGAACCCTGAGGACATCATGGCAAGTGAAATAAGCCAGGCACAAACAGACAAACTCTGTGTGATTCCATTTCCATGAGGTACCTAGAGCAGTCAAATTCATAGATACAGGAAGTAGAATGGTGGTTGCCAGGGACTGCGGGGAGGGGGGTACAGTTTCAGTTCTACGAGATGAAAAGAATTCTGGTGATGGATTGTACAACAATATGAATATACTTAACACTACTGAATTGTATACTTAAAAATGGCTAAATGGTAATTTCACGTTATGTGTATTTTACCACAATTAACAATCAAAAACAGAGAGAGAAAAACAATGCAAAAGCTTAGCAAGTAGTATAAACAGCCAAGACTCCTCCATCCTGCATTCTGTTTTCCTCCCCAAAGGTGTGAGCCCTGTTAATGTGAGAGTCGGTGGTACTGTTACTCCTGAATTTGTTCTATCAGATTGCTTTTCTGTAATAGCTTCAAAATGTTTCCCAAGACATGAAAGGATGTATTGTATGTAAAAGGATGGATGGAACTATGAGACCTTTCTAATCAAACATGCTCCAGAGGCCCTGGGATTCCACTGTGGTGCTTCAGGTGGGAGGAAGGGAAGCTGAGAGCGGGGCTCTGTGTGGCCCCCAGTGCCCAGAAGCTCTATTTCTTTATGTATAATTTGTAAATGTCTGCTTGTCTGAAGAATTCTGAGGCTAGAATGAAAAAAGGAGAAAGTAAAACTAACCCAATAAAGAAGGTGTAAAATATACCCTAATCTCATTTGTGCTTATAATTTGGCTTAGGAACAAAATATAGTTTGGGAGAAAAGGATGAAATAACACCCAAAGATCTAAATAATACTCGTAGACAGGTATGAAATATTAATAGGTAATTCAAGATTGATGTGATTAATTGCCGAGTAAACCTATGGAGACCTTAGGGCAGTCTGGGCAGGCTAGTGATAGAATGAGGAAGAACAGGTGGTAGGTTTTGAGAAGGATGTATGTGTTGTGAAGAAGGGGTAGAGACCTCCTATGAAACATAGCAGAGCAAAGTTATGCTTTCTCCCCTTCCTCCCTGAACACCAACAAGCCATATGAAAAGAACGCCCAAAATAAGGTAAAATTTTCATCTCCAGTGAAACTGGGAAACAAATCATACCCCCCAACTACAGAAATACTGTGAAATATAATGGAAATTCAGACCACACTGAGGGGAAAACTTTGAGAGCTGTTCTATACCTGTCAGATCTCCAGCCAGGTGTAAATTTCCCTGGTAATAAAAGAAATGAGATTGTAAAGGAAGAAGCAACGTTTCATTATTTGCAGGTGAAAGAATGGTTAACTTTGGTAAACAAATATGTATGATCTCTATGGAGAAAGCTATAAAACTTTAATGAAGGACATAAAAGAAGACATGAATAAATGGGAAAAGATAATTGTGTTCTTGGATTGGAAAAATTTGAGGTATTTTTTTTCTTCCAAATGCCCCCAAACAAATCTATAAATTTAGTGCAGTCCCAGCAGGATTTCTTAAATACAGCTTGTCGAGCTGATTATAAAATGTATATGGAAGAGTAACTGTACAAGAAGAGCCAAGATAATTTTTAGAAAGAAGACTTAAGCCTTGGAGCCTTCCAAATATCAAAATGCAGATACACAACCATGGGAATCATGGAATAGAATGTGAATGTTATGTACCTTTACAATGTAAAACTAATAAATCTTAAAAGAGTGAGGTGGATCTGTACTGATACTGGAAAATGTCCAAATAAATGTGCTTCCACGAAGAAACTAAGCTATAACGAGTTTGTATGTTCTGATTCCATTTGTGTTCAGGGCAGATGGCGCTGTTCTTCCCAGTTACCCCTTCCTGGGGGAGGATTATATTCCCCACCTGATAACATAGGTTTGCCTGTAAGACTTGCTTTGACCAATGACATGTGAGTAGAAGTCATTTGTGCAATTGCCAAGCACAGGCTTTAAGAGCCATTATGTGGTTCTGACATCACTTTCTGCCCTCTGCCACGAGGCTGGTGTGACCCAGATAGATAGAGGTTGCGCCTTCCACCTGGATCCCAGAGTGAAGCACACACATATAACAGAACTTCAACCAACTTACAACTGACATATATAAAGAGGAGAAAATAAATCTTTAATGTAGCAAGGCACTGAGATTTTGGGAGAGTTTGTTACAGCATAACCCAGCCAAAACGGACTGATACATTGCTAAGAAGCACAAAAATCAAACATATTTGTTTTGTGAATATATTTTTAACATGTGTATAATATGCGTAATATAACCTAGAGAAGCTTTTCTCGTGTGTATAAACAGATATGTTCAAGGATGGGTGGATGCCTGTTGCATCATTTATTACAGCGAAAATTAAAAACAACCTGAATATACATCAATAAGGAAATGAACAAATTAAATATGATTTGTCAATATAATAGAGAACTATAAAACAACTCAAAGTAGCTCCACGTGTATTAACATAATTAAAACTAAAAAAATAATAATAGGCAAAAATTAGAACTTGAAAGAAGGCTACATATAGCATGTTATTTCTATTAAGTTTAAAACATGCAAAAATATTATGTATTGTTTTTGAAAAATATACACATATATTGCAAGAGTAAAAACATTTATATGAATCAAACATCACATTCAGGACAGAGGTTATTCCCACTGAGGGAAGGAGGAGACTGGGATAACAGGATCAACTGTTTCTGCAATTTTTCATTTCTTTAGAAATATCCGAAGCAAATATGGCAAAATGTTAAGATCTGACAAAACTAGGTGGTGGGTGCAAGAGTGTTTTTATATTCTTTTTTTTTTTTTTATCAGTTAATGAACCATTTCATATTTTAAAAGTAAATTTATCAATGTGATATACAGTGTGAGGACATAACTAAATTTAGAATAGTGGCTGAGTAAGAGATGGTGACAGGGAATAAAAGGGATTGTTATATTATTCTTGGTACTTTTTTCTAATTTCTAAAACTAAAAATTATAATAAAACAGGAAATGTCTAGAAAAATAGAAAAATTGCTAGTCACTGTTGCCTCAGGGGCGTGGGATAATGGTGATGGCAGAGACTTTTATTTTTTATCTGATATCCTTCTGTACTGTTTGAACATTTATAGCAATTATGAATTACACAATTTAAACATAGGAGAAAATTTTAAAATATGTAAATGAGAATAGTTACTATATAGTGCCAAGTTGAATGATTCCAAAATCATCCTTTTCAAATATTTCACTTTTGATATGTGGAGACCAGAGCAAGAGAGGTAAGATTACTGTTGGTGAACATTTCCACCTTATTAATTCTGGAATTAGGTTTTATTAATCCCAGCCTTTGATCTGGTAGATGTAGTCTGTGATATTGAAACAGTGGTTGGACCCCATTCACATCATTGGCAGAGAGTCCAAAGTAACACTCTGCAACTGTGCTTCTCCGCCCTCTAGTCGTTGGAGGGCCTTCCTCAAGGCCAGTGTGTGGATACCATATGTCCAGGGACGTGGGAAGGGGCTCAGTTATCTTTTCATCCAATCAACAACATTGTCTTCTTATGTTGGGCTTCCTCCAATAAGATTTTCTGCCCCGCTGGTGTGGCTCAGTGGATTGAACGTCGTCCCATGGACTGAGAGGTCCCAGTTCGATTCCGGGTCAGGGCACATGCCTGGGTTTCAGGCTCCATCCCCAGTAGGGGGCGTGCAGGAGGCAGCTGATCGATGTTTCTCACAAGGATGTTTCTAGCTCTCTCTCCCTTCCTCTCTCACTAAAAAATCAATAAAAACATTAAAAAAAGATTTTCTTTGAAGAAAGGGTGCTGCAGCTTTAAAAACAAAAACAACTGGTGCAGAGTTATTTATACATTTGATCTTAATATTAATATGGATCATTTTCAAACTAGGAAGGACGAAGATCATCTGGTCCAACACCCTCATTTTACAAAGAAGATCCGAAGCATCGGCAGGTCAAGTGCGTCCTGCCCAGGCCCATTGCTAGGAAGGGCACAGCCTCCTAGCTTTTTGTTTTGTTTTGTGTTCACTGAACTGGACCAGCACTGAACTGAAAGCTAAACAGAGCCTCCCAGCTCTCCTTAGACTCCACATTTTGTGCAGAAAGCCTGCTGGGTAACTAGGTGGATTAGTAGGAGGAGATGTAAAGTGCTGGCGATCGAGCTTAACCTTGGTTTGATTAAGTAATCCCCAAGAAACCCCCAGAGGGGAAAACAGTCTCGGTGCTTAGTGCTCACGTTTCCACACCCGTGCTCCCCTCCCCTTCTAGAAGGCGTAAATCTCCCCTGAAATGCCTCCTTAGCATTCGGGGCAATAAAGAGGTCACATTATATCTCCATAAATCTCCCCTGCTGGCTGGCTGGCTGCTGCCATTCCAGGAGGTGAAAGGGAAGTTGTTTCCTCTTGACGGCTGCCGGCCTGGAAGGAAAGGCCTTTTCCCTCCAGACCCATTGTCTTGGTCCCTGAGGGAGCTGGTCTGGCAATTTGCTCAGTGTTTCCTTTCCACCCTGCCAGCTTGTAACAAGCTGGAGAGGGGGTGCAGAGTCCAAGGGGCCCAGACTGGCCTGGTTTAAGTCTCCTCGACTGGCGCTGATAGAGGGCCTGCCCAAAGCTCCCTCTCAGTCTTCCTAATTAATAAAAGGAACAAGGTGTAAATAGCCAGCGTGCATGTGTATAACTGAGCATTAGAAGCCAAGCCAGATCCACTGGGGGCTGAGCCTGCCTGTGGAGGTTGGGCTGGGGCTCCTGCAAACAGGACAGACACTAGGGCACTGGGAGAGATGACAGTGAGTCATCTCTAAGAACCTGATTAGAAAATGTAGGGAGATAAGATGCTCTTATGGGAAATCAGAAAATGGAACCTGTCCTGAACGGAGTCTGCTGTAAATTAAAAAGAATACTATCTGAAACAGTGGTCATGATAGTTGGTATGTATTTATTTAGTTTATTTAACATATAAAAGATTATGTCTGAAAAATAGGCAATACATTAACATAGCTGAGTATTCAAAAGGTTCACAAGAGCTTACAGTGAAAAGCATCCCTGAGCCACCAGATGTCTCCTTGAAAGCAATCAATATGATCAGTTTCTCGTCTATCCTCCCAGATATTTATCTTACATACAAATGAATCTGTGTATAGACTCTTCTCCCCTTCTTTTTGTCAGAGAGTATTAGGTACACTGTTCCAGGTATTTTGCTCCTAATGTCACAGCATATTTTGTAAAGAATTTCGTATCAGTATATAAAAGGGTTTCATTCTTTACGGCTACATAACCAATTCCATGTTGATGAACATGTAAGTTGTTTTTCCAATCTTCTTCTATTGCACACACACACAAACCCACAACGAATGTCCTTGTACACGGAACAATCATTTTACACACGTGCCAGTGCCTTGGATAAATTCCTGGAAGTGGAATTTCTAGGTCAAATGGCACATGCATTTATTTATACTTTTGCTAAGACATTGCCACATGGCCCTCGGAGCTGTACCATGCCACGCTCTCCATTACTGCCCAGAACACTTGTTTCCCCACATTCCCACTCCCAGGGCACATGTAGATGACTGAGGTAGGCTGGCAGGATGCCTGGAGAGGGACATTGACTCACCCCAGTGACTTGGAGGAGCCAGGACCAGCACTGGACTTAGTGATTGACAGGCAGCTTTTTTTGTTGTTAATCCTCACTTGAGGCTAT
This sequence comes from Tadarida brasiliensis, assembly GCA_030848825.1. Classification (NCBI taxonomy): domain Eukaryota; kingdom Metazoa; phylum Chordata; class Mammalia; order Chiroptera; family Molossidae; genus Tadarida; species Tadarida brasiliensis. Next base: position 40,303,046 of record CM061259.1, on the reverse strand, counting down.
TTTTCCATTGATTTTTAGATAGAGTAGAAGGGAGGGAGGAGAAGAGAGAGAGAGAGAAACATCGATGTGAGGGAGAGACAGCGATTGGTTGCCTCCTGAAAGATCCTAACCAGGGCAAGGGATCGAACCTGCAACCCAGGTGCGTGCCCTTGACTGGGACTCGAATCCACGACCCTTCGGGCTGATGCTCTAACTGCTGAGCCATCATGTACATCCACATTTGCTGGTCCTGCACCTGTGGAGAGGGCCTTTCTCTTTCTTTCTGTGGGATGGGAAGAATAGTCAGTGCTGTGGAGGGTACTTGAGCCCAGAGAGGGCTACCCCTGTGGGAGGGGAGGTACTTGGGCCCCAGGTGGAGAAAGTACTTTGTTTTGGAATGAAGGGATTCCCAGGAAGTTGAAGAAATAAAGTAGACACCTCTAATCCTCCAACTGCTAGGTAGAGATGCTTTCTAAAATTAAATTTAAGCCCTAGCCAGTTTGGCTCAGCGGTTAGAGCATTGGCCTGTGGACCAAAGGGTTGTGGGTTCAATTCTGGCCAAGGGCACATATCTCGGTTGCAGTTTGATCCCCAGCCTTGGTTGGGGTTGTGCAGGAGGCAACCAATCGATGTGTTTCTCTCACATCAATGTTTCTCTCTCTCTCTCTCCCTCCCTCCCACTCTGTCTGAAAATCAATGGAAAAGTATCCTCGGGTGAGGATTTAAAATAAAATTTAAATTAAATTAAAAAAATTTTTAATTTAAGTTTTTTCTTAGTTGTTTTGTAACAGCATCATTAATATGTAATTTACATTATGTAAAGTTCACTCATGTAAAGTGTACAATTGGTGGATTTTACTATATTCACAGAGTCGTGCATTCATCTCACAATTTTAGAACACTTATCACTCCCAAAACAACCTCGTACCCATTTATAATCACTCCAATGTCCCTCTCCCCCGGCCCCTGGCAACCACAAATAAGCTTTCTGTCTCTGGATTTGCCCATTCTGAACAAAAGACATGCAGTGGTCTTTGGTGACTGGCTTCTTCCATGTTGCATGATGTTATTTTTAACTGTCTATTTCCCCAAAGCTCTGAGCCTTTGCAGTGCTGTTCCCTCTGCCTCCAGCGATATACAAATGCTTGTTTAATTAACTACTTATTCAATGAATTTAAACTATGTTACAAGAAGTGAAAATCTTAATGTAATCTATATAGTTGTCATTTTAAAAAACAACTCATTTTCTTTTTATACTACAATTTCGTTTTCTTATTTTCTATCAGTGGATAGTTGGATTATTTCCAGTATTTTGCCATGACTATCTTAAAAATAAACATTCCTATCTTTCTCTCTTTTTTTTGAGTAGTGTCCTTTGGATGTATTCCCATGAATAATTAGGGCAGTTTTATCACTGGCAAAAGTGGGCTGGTTTTTAATGCATCATGGAGTACTTTTCCATATCCACCCATCCATCTGTTACATATAATTATGTGTATACACATTATGTATATATGAAAGCCGCTGACCCTGCGTAAATAATTCTCTCAGAAGAATTATTATGTGAGTCCAGGAACATGGCATCTCAGTATCCAGGCACGCAGCGGGCCAGGAGCAGAGTCCTCAGATTTACATCATCCTACAGGCATTACTGATGCTTCATTAGATGCTTCAGGGCTCTGGCTTCTGTTGGAATCTGATTGGTCAGCAAGCAGTTTCTGTCCTGTGCTGGAGATGGAGTGATCCAGCCAGGGAGCAGTGTGGTGCTGGGGAGGGGGAGGGTCCGGCTACGGAACGCTTTCAACCGTGTGCCACAAGAATTTTTAAAACATTCAATACCTGACTATTTAGTCAGGGGCACTGACCTCTTTTCCCTTAGATTGTCAAATTAAAATAGGACAACAGCCAACACAACAGTAGCCGTCCAGTGTGAACGAATAAAAATTATACCGTTTTTGTTGTCAGATCAGCAAAAAAAATATTTTTGGGTGTGCTGCGGAATTTTAGTAACTAGTTCATGTGCGCCATGAGATGAAAAAGGTTGAACATCGCTGTTTTAGAAGCTTGAGTCATTCACCTTCTCTGGACATTGGTTTCTTCCACCGACTGTTCACGGAATCACCCAACATCACTTCCAGTTTTTAAGGCTGTGCCTCCTGCCCTCCAGGAGCCTTGAGAGCCTTCACGGAGAAAAGCCAGCACACGGGGGCAGTGATAAGGGGGGTAACCCATGGTCGTAGTCACTGAACAAGGCGCAGTCCTGTGGAGGGATGGCGCAATTTGGGCACAGTACCCCGAGTCCAGGAAGTGGCAGACATTGTCAATTGCTGATGCCCAGTCAGGGATCCCATGGCTGTAGTGGAGGCTAAGGCTGCACCCAGCTTGCCCCCAGCGGGTTGTGAGATGTCAATGGCCAACTAGGCAGCAGTATTTTAAGTTATTTTATGCACCTCTTTCCTAGCATTCTGCATGCACCTGGGAGGTGCTGAATCAGCCCACTTCTAGGTCAGATGCTGATGTTGGGGAGAAACCAGAGTGTAGGGAAACCTGGTGGGAGTAGACATGTCAGGGACCTGGGCCTCCCACCCGGAGTTCTGCTGAGAGTGGCCACTCATCCTGACTTTAAGCCTGGTGTCCCAGAATAATTAGTAGTAAACCCCTTTTCCTCAGAAGTGTCCCATTCTGGATGATGCATTATGTGGCATCCCTCTCAGCACCAAGGGGTGGCGGAAAAGCGGAGAGCTGGTGGTGCCAGGTTTGGGGGGGGTGCTGCAGGACAGGTGTCTTTTGGACACAGCAGCCTGTCAAGCTCTTCCCAAGGTCCTGCAGTGAAGGCTCCAGACAGCTCTTTCACTGAATGGTGGTAGATGGGAGTGGGGGGAGGAAGCCCAGAGAAGACTAGGAGACAATTGGACAAAACAGTGCTTGTAAAAACATTTCGATATATAAGGGAAAGTTTTAAATATAGAAATTATAACACAAACGCAATCATTGAACAGTCCCTTTTTTCCTTTGTTCATCTGCCTACTTTAAAGACGGTGTCCCAGCCCGGCTGGTGTGGCTCAGTGGTTGAGCGTTGACCCATGCACCAAGAGGTCGCCAGTTTGATTCCTGGTCAGGGCACATGCCCAGGTTGTGGGCCTGATCCCCAGTGGGGGGCATGCAGGAGGCGGCCAATCGATGTTCTCTATCATCGATGTTTCTATCTCTTTCTCCCTCTCCCTTCCTCTCTCTCTAAAATCAATAAAGGGGGTGGGAAGTTTTAAAAAATCAAAATAAAGACGGTGTCCCAGCCTGGCTGGTGTGGCTCAGTGGATTGAGTGTCATCCCATGGACTGAGAGGTCCCAGTTTGATTCCCGGTCAGGACACATGCCCAGGTTTTGGGCTCGGTCCCCAGTAGGGGGCGTGCAGGAGGCAGCCAATCTATGTGTCTCACGTTGATGTTTCTATTTCTCTCTCCCTTTCTCTCTAAAAAATCAATAAAAACATATTTACAAATTAAAAAAATAAATAAAGACGGTGTCCCAGCCCATGGATCACAGGTGGGAAGGGGTCATGGTGACCCTCTTCTGGGAGTCTACATGTGTTTAATTTCCAGATCTTGCAAACAAAGTCGTACTCTCAGCACCTAACACCATAGAACTTTCGATAGCAATGCAGTGGTTCATATCGTTGATGGACTTTACTTTGCACAACCCAGAAGGAAGGCCCAGGACATAGTCCTCACTGAGGATCAACTTTGAATTGTAAAGCACCAGAGCTAGTGAGTGACCCTACATTTCACAGGGAACTCTTTATGCTGTAATTATATCCCCGCATGAGAGTATTCTTGAAGGTCTCAAAATCTAATCTTCGCAAAGAAGAAGGCTAGGAAGCACTTCTCAAACTGGTGTGTGGGAGAGCATTGAAACCGATATACCTTGAGATCCTTCTGTGATCAGATGAGCTGGGAGAACAGCACCTTAGGTCCTGGACTTCTTAGAGCCCTTGCTGCTACTAATATGTCGTATCATAACCCTAAGCTTTTATGTTTTGATTTTTGAACCGATCGTGTTGATGCTGTCTGCTGCTGGGGGAAGGATTAGGTCCCAACAGGATGGTCAAGTCATCTATTTGCAGGCAGGTGGAGGTGGGACTCCAGGCCCAAATCAATCTGGGTTCAAATCCCAGGTCTGCTATTTATTCAGCAAGGCCTAACTTTTCTGAGCCATGTTAACCCTGCTCTGTTGCCTCCCCTCCTGGGCCAGCCTCTCACTCTGCCTGACTTTAAACACAAACCCAGTAGGAATGGGGTATAGGTATTTGGGGGGAGAGAGAGAGAGAGAGAGAGATATGAAAATTTATTTCCAGTACAATTACAACATTTACCTGGAGAAAAGTTTAAGGTCTGTCATATTATCCAGTGGCTATTTAAAAATGTAGTGTGCTCAATATTTCAGATAGACTATTCTCAGTGTCCTTGTCTGTAAAATTCTGAAAATTTCTGCATCTCATGAAACCGCAGTAAGAATCGTCCTGGATAATCTATACAAACCGCTGGCGTTTTGTTATTTAGCATTTAGATGCAGAGGCCCCAAACTCCACAAGGCAACCCTGGCTCAACCTGGCAAGAACCACTTCTGTTCAGCAGCTGCGGGAGCTTCCAAAATAGGCGCTCTGATCCCCACCAGCCTGGACGCTGCTTGAGCTGTGTCCGCCCTCCCCTCGGCAGCCTCCTGTCACAGGCCAAGCCTGACAAAGCCCAGAAGACCAAAGGCTTGGGAGCTGCCAGAAAAAGCGCAGGGTTTGTTTGCTCCTCGTGCCCCAGACCCAGGCGCCAGCCCCGGGGACAGATCTGGGCCTGTCAGGAAATCCATGCACAATCTCTGGTGAACTTTGGATGGGACTCGGGGCTGGGGTTCAGCAAGGGACATATGGGTGGGGCTAGAGACTTTGTTCCTGAAGCCCCTTTGGTTCCTGGGGGGGTCTCTGGGCAAGTCCCTCCCTTCTCATTGCCCAGGCCTTGGATCCTCTCTGGCCTCTATCTTGTAGCACTGAATAGCTAGCTGCCCTGGGCATGGGTAATTTCCATTGTGTTTATATGTCTTGCCTCCCCAAATAGATTGGGTAGTGATCCAGGACAGCTGGGTGGGGGCTTGTGATACAGCCCAGGCGCCATTGCAATTTGTCACATTGAATGTAATTATTTGTTTTGAGGTGTGTATCCCCAGCTACACCAAAAGAACTCTGGGCAGGGATTTTGCCCCAATTTTGTCTAATATATATCTATGTCCAGCATTTTCACAGGGGCAAGTAGAGCAGACACAGCCAATCTTTGGGCTTCAGTGCCCCACCTCCCCGAAATGGTAGATGGCCTAAGACCAGATACCCTCAGCATCTGAGGATGAAGGAGAGGAGGGTCAGGAGGGTCGCTTCACCATGGGCTCTGGCTCAAGACTCAGCTTTTCCTAGCCAGAGGAAGCCCCTCAAAAGAGAGAAGGCTTCAGGTGCGTTCCTGCAGCAGAGCAGACCCGGGCTGTGTAGCACTGACCCATCGGGCTGGCACTCGTGCGGCCGTGTCTCAGCCTGAACTTTCTCTCCAGCCGTCGGGAGACAATCCAGCCTTTGGGCAGTGCCCAGCGGGTGTTGCCAACCATGACCCTGGCCTCTGATTTCTTTCCCTTCTTCCTCCTCCTTCCTCCCTCTTCTTCTTAGCCTTTCCTTCTCCCAGCCCTGACTGGCTTACCCCTGCCTGTGGGTGGTTCCCAAGATGGATGGAGCAGGTCAGGGGAGAGGTCGGAGTCCTTGCCTTGATTGCGTCAGTCCTCTGTAGGGAAGTCAGGGGTGGGGTCCTGCAACCTCCAGGCCCACATTTTTCTTTCAAGCACTTGGATGGGAGTCATCTGCCCTAATTCCTAGGGAGATCCATTCTAAATTGGATGCCTAAGAAATCGGGCTGAGATTGTTCCCCTCTTTGAAAAGAAATCTATTTTGGTGGGGCATGGATGGCAGCGAGGAGTTAGAGTCCTATTCTTGGGGTTAGTGTTCAATTCATTTTGTGCCTTTGATTGCTAAGATGATCATTAATTAATATTTCCCATGAGCGGCAGCTTTGAGACCTCTTAAGTATACAGTCAGCCTTGCTCCCAGTTCATTCCCTGCCTGCAGGCTCGAACTCGGTTATAGATTTTTACAATTCTGAGGCGGCCCCAGGGTTTGAGAAAAGGTCAGACCCCCAAATCTCTTAGCTCTTTTGTCTAGCCTCTCTCTCCCCTCATAACCCAGCACATCAAAGCTTGTCCCTGGTCTTCCCCACTCCCTCCCAGCCCTCCAACCCTAACAATAATCCATCATTGTTATCTCATTTGGTGTTTGCAAAGCACTTTACAGCCATTGTTGTGAGTTTTTCCTCGTATTTGCAAAGTACTTCACAACTATTATTACAAGTCTTTCCTCTGGATGTGGGGTAATGCTGACCCACTTCCTAGAGCTGCCTTCCCACTGCCTTCTAAGTGGCTGGGCCAGTTCCCATGGTGCCCAGCACCGGGTGGGTGGGGCTTTCATAAGTCAAGGCCATAGCTGTGCCCTTCTGCCTTAGAAATTGGCTTCAGGCTGCTGCCCACTGCCCTCAGGAAGTTCCACCCTACCATTTCTAATGATGAGTTGTTACCAAGGCACACACCTCCAGATATTAGTGCTGGTTTGGGGCCCACAGCCTGTCACCTGCCACTTTCCCCAGAGTGGATGCTAAGCAGCAGGGTTTGCACTCTTTCTTTCCTTTCTTCAGTTGGGGGGTGGTGGGGGCTGGGGGGGGGATATGTGTCAAATGTAAGAGAGTAAAATAGTCCCTTCTCCCATAGTGGACTGGGAGTTGCTTGATGTGATCTGATTAACATATTTTTGTTTCATTTTTTATCTGACTTTTAAAAATAGGCAATTATGACATTACAGTTTTTTTAAAAAAAAAGATGAATCTATACCATCTAACTAGCCTAACAAAATTTTCTTACACGGCATTTTGTGCGCTAACTTTTTCATTTAACATGTTGGGTAAGCATTTTCCTCTATTGTTACATCGTCTTTATAATAACCATTTAAAATTATGTAACTTCACTGGGTAGGTTGGATGGCAATTTTCGGGTAGAGAAAATGGAAACTTGTGCAGATTTGAAGGTGTGGGGTTGTGGGGAAGACGCCCTCAGGAAGCATGGCCTTGGTCTCCCATTCAGTGCTTTCTGTAGCCGCTGCTGTGACACAGACCTTTCCGTCTGAGTCGGAATTCTTCACTTTCTACCCTAGAGGAGACGTTTCTGCCACCCAAACCCCCAACTTGGTGAAGGTATGTTCTGAAAATGAACTGAGTAACATTGTTACTCGTTATTGATATTCTGGCTCAATTTGCCCAAGGTGGGTCATTAGCATTCTGAGAGTAAGTCTCCCTCTTAGCTCCTGTGACATCTGTCGGAGTGCTTGAGTAGCAGATGCTCAGTAAATATTTATCAGTGACAAATACATACCTGCCAACCTCCAATGCCTTTCCGTGGCCAGTAAAATCGTTGCTTGACTGTGTAACCCATTCTGCGAGGCAAGGGCGAAGGAGTTTTTAAGGCAAACCTTTGTGTTGGCTTCGCAAAGCAGCCTAAGGCCAGTCGCCAGCAGAGACCTAGGGCTAGGGTGGCTTCTTCAATGAGATTTTGTCCCCACGTAGAACGCAGTAAGTGTGAAGAGAAAAAAAGAGGAACGGACTATGAGGTTTTTGTCTCTGGAACCTTCTTTGGATAAACCAGAACATAGGAAAGAAGCCAGACTGCTTGTCTTTAAAAGGAGAAGATGATCTTTGCCTGTGATAACTACACACTGAAGTATTTGTGAATGAAATGATAGAATGTGTGGGATTTTCTCGTTACACAGGACTGGGGAAAGTAGGTGGGGGCACACTCGAGGCAAGATTGGGCACACATTGTTGGAAGCTGAATGACGATTAAATAAGAGTTCGTTTCCACATTCTGTCCACTTCTGAATATGTTGAAGTTTTTTATAATAAAGAAGTAGAGTAAGAGGGTTGCCCTAGTTTGGGACTGGTGAGATGATTCCCAAGCATTTTATGCCAGAACGCAGAGCCTTGGCTCAGTTTTGAGGCTGTGGTGCCATCTAGCGTTTATTGCAAACACTCAGCAAAATGATGGCTTTGCAAGGACCCCACCTTGGTCTAAGGTCCTTCTGTGAACTCTCCTGGCCTTTCCAGTTCCCTCAGGGAAGGCCTGGGTTGAGGAAGCTGGCTAACCAGCCCTGGGCAAGGGAAGGTACATGCCCGCCTGGAAGTGAAGACGGAGGTGGCCCTGATGGCGTTGAGGGTGGTGTGCAGGTGTTGCTCACGCCATGCCTCCCCCAGGCTTTGGGGAGCAAGCTGTGCGCCCTATGTGCCTTTTCATGTGTGGCTGTGCAGGCAGGTGACCTTGCTGCAGGGTTCTCGGTGTGACCCAGGTACAAAAATAGCCTCTCTTGTAACCAGTGTGTGCTCAGCTCCCTGGCCTGAGCAAACAGCCCCTCACACCTGCACATTGTTGACTCGTGTAGACATACAGCTACTTGTTTGCAGGTGCAAATGACTGTTTGTGTACCCAGAGCTGAGGGGAGGGCCATCCTCTTCTTCAGCTCACTGTTCCCTTAGAGCAGGTATCGGAGTCACAGAAATAGCAGAATGTACACCTTTAAACCCCAGGGCTGGGTACTGATGGAGAGAGAGCTCTTAAAAACCCTCCCCTCCAAATATCTACCCCCTTTGCAAGAGAAGAATCCACTTTTGCCTCTGGTAGTAGGACAAGAACAATCTGGACACCAGGGTGGCTATATTTAGGGACAGAAAACTTGGAAAAGATAGAAACATTTTAAAAATAAGAAGCAGTGTGCATGGAGTCAGAGAGACTTCTGGAAGTTCTGAGCCAGGTTTTATATAGATTGTAGGAGATAACAAAGTGGCCCAGCCGATTTCACCGGGCAGCTGAAATGGACATGAGTGGAATGTAGCAACTGTGACATTCTGTAGACTCGGAAGAGAAAGGTAATGGGGCGGGGGAAGGGCAGATGAGTGAGTGACAATTGATGGCAACTTTCCCGTGGAAGTGTGATCAGCTCTGTCACCATTGTACTTTTATTCTATGTACCAATAAGCAAGAAAATATGTCAAATTGTGATACAGAATAACATATGCTTATATTGAAATGAGAGAAATAAATTATAGCCTTTTGTTTTTTACAGGGAAGTTTGAAAATTTCAAAAACTTACCAAAAAATGTAGTCCCTTTTGGTTAATTAATTCTACTTCTAGGGGGGAGCATCCTAAGAAATAACCAGAAATGCTAAGATTTGTGTACAAAATGAACAATGTTTACAAAACAAAAATCAGAAACTGGGTAAATATTAAGTAAAGGTCCATGACAGTAGTTAAAGGATGACATGTTTATATGATGGGATCTTATACTGCATTTAAAATTAGTTACGAAGAATTCTAATGTGATAAAAGACTTTGGTATTAAGTGAAAAAAAACAGGCTCAAAATTACATAGCTTGACCTCAGCCAGTCAAAAATATATGTCTGTAGCCCAGCCGGTGTGGCTCAGTGGTTGAGCGTCCACCCACACACCAAGAGGTCACCAGTTCAATTCCCAGTCAGGGTACATGCCCAGGTTGTGGGCCCAATCCCCAGTGGGGGACATGCAGGAGGCGGCCAATCAATGTTCTCTCATCGATGTTTCTATCTCTCTCTCTCCCTCTCCCATATTCTCTCTCTAAAAAATCAATAAAGAAAAAAATTTTTTAAATATGTGTATATACACAGTATTGCAAAGGATATAATAGAACAAAATGCTAAGAACACTGGTGATCTTCGAGTTATAGGATTATATATGATTTATATTTTTTTACATATTTCAGTGTTTTTTAATTTTCCTGAAGTTAATATTTATTATTTTTATTCAAAGGGTAAAGGAATCTTAATTTTGAAAGGAAAAAAAGAGAGACAGAAGGTCAGAGTGGAACTGAGTGTTAGGTGAGAACCTCAGAGCTACAGGATCTGAAGGAAAGATGAGGGGCTAAAATCGGCCACTTGTCATTGCCGCTAGACTCTCTTCCTTTCTCCTAAGGAGAGCCCTGCTGTGTCTGGGATGTCCAAGAGTAAAAATGTCCACTTCCCAAGATAGGCCTCTGAACAGATAGATCCCCCAGGGGTTGAGGTCAGAGTGAGGCCCCAAGGCGATCCATCCTTCACTCCTTGCAAGGAGAGGGCATTATTTCTTTGGTTTCTAGATTTTCTGACATGAGGTTAATGGGAATAAACAAAGAATTAATCCTCTGTGTTATTTCTTACCCAGTAGATATGTTTGATGACTTCTCGGAAGGCAGAGAGTGTGTCAACTGTGGGGCCATGTCTACCCCACTCTGGAGGCGGGATGGGACAGGGCACTACCTATGCAACGCCTGCGGCCTTTACCACAAGATGAACGGCATCAACCGGCCCCTCATCAAGCCCCAGCGCCGGCTGGTAAGCAAATACCCAGACCACAGAAGTCCAACAGCCTTGGAGTGGAGGGGACACATTTCTCTCCTCTCAGCACCTGGCTTCAAGGCTCCTACCGTGGTGGGAATTTCCTGGTTTTGAATTTTGGATTTTGAGTGATCTTTAAAAGAAGATGTGGTTAGAGGGGTTGGGTGGGTAGGTAGAGGCTACATTGTAATTTCTCACACCTTTAGCGTTAGCTTGAGCTACATGTTTGTTCCAGACTGTTGACCTTGAACAAGTAGCCAGATATGTCTCCGGCAAAATGGGTTTATTCTGGAAGAACAAAGATTTGTAATTCAGGTGTTCTAATGGCAAACCATGCCAAGTCCAGATGACAAAGGAGGGGAACATTCTTTTACAGAGGAAAGGGGGGAGTTCAGAGGGGCTGTTGTAAACTAGAAGTCCGCAGGAAGTAACTGGGAGTTGGAAGTGTAGCAGCTTTTCATTGGCTGAGTTGTAACAGTCTTGTGGGGGGAGGAGAAGACCCTCCTTCTACCTGCTGGAGTAGGAGAGTAGAAAAACATCTTCCTGTCTCTTCTTGTTTGGGGGAATTGATGATGAGTGGTACCCCATGAGAGCTCCCCCTACAGGCCCTCCCAACTTCAATTTAAATGAGGTTTCTGTCTATTAATGGTCACAAGAACATCTAATTCAAGCCCTTCATTATGCAGAACTGAAAAAGTTAGGCTCAGAAAAGCTAATGGCCTTGCTTGTGGTCACACGAGTGAGTCCAGACTTCCTGGTTCCCAGTCCAGCGTTGTCTTGTAGTCTCCTGTGCTCCCATCAACCCCATGAGGAAGGTCAACTTTTCCTTAATACATTGTTCCTTGCCCTGTTTTCAGTTGATCAACCCAAAGCCCAGGGAGGTTAAACAGTGTGCACTGGGCCCTGTGGCTGAGGAAGAGTTTGGAACTGAGTTTTTGGTTCTTGGTTCCTGGTTCTGTGGTCTTTTCTTACTACAGTTTGATTTTGACCAATACGTATTGGTTGTGTGTTTATCAGGAAGGGAAGAACAAGAGGAGATAAACCCCGATGTTTCCCTTTCTTGAGGTTCCACGGCCCATCCAATCTCTGATGACAGTTGGAAACAATAAATCCTCACCCGCCACTTGAGCCTGGCACCTGAAAACCACGTTAATTCTACGTTAGGGAGAAGCGTTTCTGCCTCCAGTGCCAAGTGCTCACTGGGCTCTCCATCTGATGCTGAATGACTATTAATGCCACCAAAGCCCCAGTTAGGACTAGGAGTCACTCTTCTCCCACAGCAGAAGTTTCCCCCACCCTGCCCCACCCCAGGAGTGGCTCAGGCAAAGGAAGACCCTGGCCCTGTGGCTGGTCTGAGATGTTCACACAGGATTATTAGAGCCTGCTCCCACTGCCCATTTAGGGAGGGCCCAGCCCCGCAGCACTCCCTGTGAGGTAGAAACAGCAGCACCTGCCTTTTACTTGGACTTGAAGGGTTTGTCTCCTGCGTTGCAGTCTGCTTCCCGCCGGGTGGGCCTCTCCTGTGCCAACTGCCAGACCACCACCACCACGCTGTGGCGCCGCAACGCGGAGGGGGAGCCCGTGTGCAACGCCTGCGGCCTGTACATGAAGCTCCATGGTGTAAGTAGTCCCCCCCCAGTGCAGGACGGCCACCTTGCCCAGCATCCATGATCTTCCATCACTCTGTTCTCACTTGTCTTCCTCCCTTCAGACTATACTTTATTTTTTCCTTCTTAACAAGGATACTTAGATGTGGAAGGAAATCATATAGACTGTGTTAGTCCATTCACGTTGCTCCAACAGAATACCGCAGACCCAGTGACTTCTAAATAGAAATGTATTTCTCACAGTCTGGAGGCTGGAAGTTGGAGACCAGGGTACCAGCACTGTGCAGTGAGGGCGTTCTTCTAGGTCACAGACTTTTCCTTGTATGTCACAGGGTATGAGGGAGCTCTCTGGAGTCTCTTTTATGAGGGCACTAATCCCATTACGAGGGCTCCACCCCTATGGCCTAATAACCTCCCAAAGGCCCCACCTCCTAATACCATTATCTTGAAGGATAGGTTTCTAACATGAATTTTGGGGGGACACAGACTTTCATACCATAGCAGAAAACATTGCCAGTCACTTCATCTTTAACATTATATAAGGCTAATTCCCACTTGACAGATGGAGAGATTCCGAAGTAGTCTCTATATATGGTAGAATGATATAAAATGAAGGTAACAATTCAGTGGATAAAAGATAGCTTAAGTATTGACAAAATATGGAAAACAAAAGCAAAGCTTGACCTCCACCCCCTACCAAAAATAAACTCAGGTGAATTAAAGATATGAAATGTAAAACATCTTTAAATAGAGACAATAAAACTACTGGAAGAAAATGTAGGGGACAGTATTTATATGACCTTCTGGGTAAGAGCAAAACTTGTTAGGCAAGTTTTCAAAACTCTTAAGTCACAAGATAAAGGCCAGATATATTTGATTGAACATTTAATATTAGTGTATGGAAAAAAGATACCTGAGGAAAGTAAAAACCAATACACATATCAGAAAAAGGGTTAACATTTCCAGAATACAGGGAGCTTTTACAAAGCTCTTTGTGTTCTGATTTGCAACAATCTCCATTATATAGTGCTATAAAAAGTCAGTGTAAAATACTGTACACCGTATGGCACCATTTTTATGAAGAAAGAGAAGGAAGGTAATTGATATGTAATAGTTTATATGCATAGAACACCTGGAAGGGTACATAAGAAACTGGTAGCATGCAGCACGGGCTGCCCCTAGGAAAAGCAACAGGAAGTTTGAGGGACACTCTTTTTTCACCATGTACCCCCTTTCCCTTTTAGATGGTGCATGTGCATGTCTTACTTGTTCAAATATAAGTTAAAATAAAACAACACAAGGGGGAAAAAAAGAGACCCCATAGAATAATAAGAAAATGACAATCAATCTTCCCCCATTTCCCAAAATGGGCAAAAGATATAAACAGACAATTCACAGAAGCAGCTCAGATAGCTACTGAACAAGCGCAGAGATGCTGGACCTCACTAAAATCAGGGAAATGTAAATTAAAACAACCTTGAGATCCCCTGTCTTGCCCATGTGTTTGGCAAAAATTAAAATGGGTGATACTATGTAGCTGTGGTATGGATTTGGGAAAACAGATACTCTCATACTGTATATTGTTGATTTGTATGTGAATTATTGCAAATATTCTTTCAGGAAATTAACCTAGCAGTACTTACTAAGGTTAAAAAAACACATGCCTTTTGATGTAGCAGCTCTACTTTTGAGAAACTAGCCTATAAAACAATAAAAGAATCAGTACCTAATGATGTTTGAACTATTTATTGCTGCAGTGTTTGTACTGGCAAAAACTAAAAACAATCCTCAAGCCTTATAAAGGAATGGTTGAATAAATTATGGCACATCCTATAATGTAGACTGCTGTACAGGAATGAAAAAAGAATGTATCTTAGCCTGGAGTAATGAAAAACCACATTGCAAAGAAATATATACATAGTATGACCCCATACTATGGAGGTGAGGGTACAGTAGACACACACATGGATGGAAGGATGGATGAGTACACACATACATACATGTATAGATACATACATGTGCACACATGTTTGAGAATTTTTTAAATGTCAGGAGTATAGGCTGTTACTCCAATTGCCTCATGGTAGTGGGGTGGAAGGGGGTGTTATTAACTTAATCTCATGCATGTTTTTATGTTATAATAAGCAAAAAATGGCTAAAATATAGTTAAGAACATTCATAAGAAAATATACTTATTTCTTTAAGAAATGTATACAAAGATGTTTGTTGAGTCACTGTAATAGTAAAAATGGAGGAAAAAAAAAACTTCCAGGAGGAAAATGGTTAAAGAAAGTATTGTTCTTCAATTCGGAGGGATGGGGGGTAGGGGGTGGAGGGACTAATAGAGGAATATTATGTGGGTATTAAAAAGATTGTGTCCTAAAAAAATTCAAAGTAGAATTCCCATATGGCCCAGCAGTCCCACTTCTGGGTACATATCCAAAAAAGAACTGACTGTCAAACAAAATAGATCCAGAAACATGGAACAGATTGACAATCTTCAGAGGGAAGGGGGTATGGGGGGGCAGGAAGAGATAAACCAAAGAACTTATATGCATATATGCATAACCAGTGGACACAGACAACAGTGCGGTGAAGCGGGAGGGTGTCAATGAGGGAAAAAAGGAGGGACATCTGTAAAACTTTCAACAATAAAGATAATAAATAAACAAAAAGAAAGACTTGAAAGCAGAGTCTCAGACAGATATCTGTACACTCATGTTCATAGCAGCATTGTTCACAACAGCCCAAACAACCCTTACATCCTGGAGGGATGGATGGATGGATGGATGGATGGATGGATGGATGGACAAAATGTGGTATGTACATACAATAGAATATTATTCAGCCTTTAAAAGGAAGGAAATTCTGCTCCGGCTGGTGTGACTCAGTTGGTTGGCACATCATCCCTTACACCAAAGGGTGGCAGGTTCAATTCCCAGACAGAGCACATACCCAGGTTTTGGGTTTGTTCCCTGGTCAGGGCATATGCGGGAGGCAGTCAATCGATGTTTCTCTCTCACATCTATGTTCCTCTCTCTCTCTCTACCCTCCTTTCCTCGCTCTAAAATCAATAAAATAAAAAAATTTTAATTATTTTTAGAAAGGAATGAAATTCTGGCACATGCCACAACATGGATGAACCTTGAAGTCATTATGGTCAGTGAAATAAGTCAGTCACAAAATGACAAACACTACATGATTCCACTTATGTGAGGCGCCAAGAGTGGTCATATTCAGAGATAGAAAGTAGAATGGTGGCTGCCAGGGGCTGCAGGGGGTGGGGGGGAGTTGTGTAATGGGTACAGAGTTTCAGTTTTGCAAGATGAACAGTGTGACTGTATTTAACACTGCTGAACTGTGCACTTAAAAATGGTTAAGATGGTAAACTTCATGTTATATGTATTTTACCACAGTTTTAAAAAATTAAGCTCTGAGGTGGGTGGGGATAAAGAAGAGGGCGAAATTCTTCCGAAGTCAGGACGGGCTTTAAGAGGGCCTGTGTGCAGGACTGTCCCTCAAAGGTGGCAGTGCTGTCTCCTCTGACATTCAGCTGACGAGAAGGCAAGTTCAAGTCCATGCACGCCGGTGCAGGTCTCTTAACCATTCGTGCTGACATCTCTGAAGTGGTGATTGCTTTTCTTTCAGTATTTGCAGGTGTGGCTTTTATTAGTCCCATATGGGAGACAAGCACAGACCAGGGCCTAAAAGCTGTTGTTGGCCAGGCCTAAAAGAAACCAGATGTGGGGAAGGCACAATATTTTAAAATACCAGAAGGAGGCAGGCTTGCTCCCCAGAGACTTGTTTAGACCTCTGTGAGTGACACCTGACAGTCATTGCTTGTTTATGAGAAGTCAGATGGGATAAAAGTATTGGCCGCGGACAGTTATCTCAGCACCTGGCTACAGGTCAGTCTCTCCAGCATGTCTGGCTGCTCCCATGGAAACACCACTGTTGGCTCAGTCAGATTCAGAGCAGTGCAGAGCTGCTCTGAGTAGAGCGTCTTTATGTCTTGACTCACAGGGACTGGCCCAGTTTATGCCTGTTTTTTTGGCATAATCTAAGAAGAGCACGCCTTTTCACTCTGACAGTGTCCTGATGTGGCGGATAAATGAAAGGTTTTGGCACACAGTGTTCCTGCTGCCTGACATCCCTGGCCCTGTCTACTCCACAACCTCCTACCTCAGAGGGCACCTCTTCAGTGGAGCCTTCCTTGCTGTGCTCACGGGCCGCTTCCCCCCTCCCCAGCCCCGGACGGATGTCTCCCCCATCACCTATCAGTCTGGTTATTTTCCAGTTGTCTGTCAGTCTCACTAAACCTGAACCTCTGTCCTTCAGTCTCTGATTCTTTGGGGTCTAGTATAACACCCAGCATGTAATAAAGGTGCTCAATACATTTTTAAATAATAATAAAATTAATATCTTTCTCAGCAGGAGTTCCAGGGGCTGATTGACTTAGTCTCAGCTCCAAGGTTTAAAGAGGAATTGCTTAGATGTTGCCTTCCCATTCTGTGTGTGTGTGTGTGTGTGTGTGTGTGTTTAAATACTGTAGCTGATCACGTACAAATGGAAAACTGTATCTATTGACTTGTAATCCCCTAGGTTCCCAGGCCTCTTGCGATGCGGAAAGAGGGGATTCAGACCAGAAAACGGAAGCCCAAGAACCTTAATAAATCTAAGACATCAGCAGGTGAGGAAAAGAGCTGTGTGTAATTATATGAATAAATCTGTAGCCCTTGGAGCGTGTGTGAATGTGTTCTTAGTTAGGTGAGCAGACCCAGGTAGTCAAGGTACAAAGTTAGCATCACCCATCCCCAGCTTTTCAGGACAAAAATGGATAACTCAGTATAAAAGAAACATCACCGTGGGACATATTCGGAGCTTTTGAAGCAAGTTAAGTTGTGGCCTGATCATTGCCAGTCACAAAGGCTACAGTGGGCCAGCTGGCCTGGTCGAGGGCCTGAAAGAAAAAGGAACATTACTTGGTCCCTTCATCTTTGGTGTCTGGGAGGACAGGGCCCCATTAATTATGTTCACAACAGACTGCTTTGTAAGCCAGTGTATAATTAACATCAGGTAGTACTTTGTACTTTTTAGTTTCTTCACAAATATTCTCTCATTGATTTTTAAAGACCCCCCCGCCATGATATCCCATTTATTAGCCCCATTTTACAAACAAGCAAATTTAGGCTAGAGAGGACAGTGACTTAACCAGAATCACATAGCTGTGGATGGGTTATAGGTAGATCTAGAATGACAACCCAAGTTTTTACACTTCAGGGTCCATGTGCTGTTTAAGATACTACCCCTGCCTGGCTGGGTGGCTCAGTTGGTTGGAGTGTCGTCCCAAACACTAAAAGGTTGCAGGTTCAATTTCCGGTTAGGGAACATACCTTGGTTGCGGGTTCGATCCCCAGTTGGGGCACCTGCGGGAGGCAACCGATCAATGTTTCTCTCTCACATCGATGTCTCTCTCCCTTCGCCTCTCTCTAAAAAAATAATAATAATAATAATAATAATAAGTGTCCTCTGGTGAGGAATTGAGAGAAGAAAATAAAAAAAAAAGATACCACCCTGCCTTCTCAATTTCTAGACTAAGACTGAGGACTCCTTAGGTTCCCTCCAAGAGCACGTCCTCCTCCGTTCTGCTGCCAAATGAAAGATTTCACTGTGAAATGCCATCGTCGCAGAAAAAATCAATGGGCTGATCTGATGGAAACATTGTCATGCAGAGTCAGACGCAGTTCCCCTTTCCACTGCCGAGAGCATGGCCAGACGTGTCCTTTTCCAGATTCAACAGCAGCTCATTAGACCCCTCAATGTCTCACCCCAGGGCCCTCTTCTTTCCTCCTGTTTCCGCACTGTTTATAAATACCCCCACCACCCCGGTAACTTCATCTGCGGGCACAGGGAGAGCAGGCATCTGGTTCAGGTGCACAGTCCCCTCGAAATCCAAAACCCAGGGAGCTGGATTTGACAGCAAAACCTGATCTGAACAGACACAGGCTAGTGACCGTCTTTTATTTGCTCCGCTTGTGAATATCCACATGTTTTGCTGTAGAACTATTCATGTATTTCCATGTGGGTGTTGTCCCAGACCTCGCTGGGGGTGTTCTATAATGTACGGTATATGCCCTTTTTAAAATCAAAAAAAGTTTTGAACCCTGAAACGCCTGTGGCCTCAAGGGGTTGGGATAAGGGGTGAACATGTCTGTCATTTCAAAAAAACTTCCCTTGAAAATCTTATTTTGGGAACTGCTAACCTCCAGATGAAGGACCCCTGCTTCTCTCCCCAGCAAATGTAAATAAGCCATTAGCTCAGACCCACCCCGGCTGTCTCAAAGGACGGCCATCCATTTGTCCCTGCCCCTGCTCTGGGTGTCCTGACTCTGCCTTGTTCCAGGTCCCTCGGGCAGTGAGAGCCTTCCTCCCACCAGCAGCGTTTCCAGCAACTCCAGCACCGCGACCACCAGCAGCAGTGAAGAGATGCGCCCCATCAAGACAGAGCCCGGGCTGGTGTCCCATTATGGCCACAGCAGCTCCATGTCCCAGGTGCGCCCCTGGGTGGGGAACAGGACTGCCTGTGGGCAAGTAGGTTCCAGAGCACCGGTGGCCGGGCCAGCACTGAGGTCTGGAGCACGTGACCGAGGTAGCTGCCCGCTGCCCACCTCAGGCTAGGGGCTGTCTGCACGAGGATTTATTTCAGCACATCCGATCAAGCCACAGTGATTTGGACACAAAACTGCGAGACACAAATGTTTGGCGGCTCCTTTACCTCCTAAGTGAGGGGTGGTGTGACTTGCGCCTTGAAGGATGGGTAGATTTTAATAGGGGAGAGGAAGGGGAGAAAGAGGACCCTCCTGGCACGGGCAAAGGCATGGAAACTGTAGAGGGCATGGTGGATGGGTTGGGGTTGGTGAAGAGGTCGCAGACAGGATGTCATTTTAATGAGGACCAGCTGCAGGTCCAACTTTCTCATGTACCCAGAAGATGGACCAGCAGTCCCCTCATTCTCTTCTTTTGGATATGATGGCATCCCTACCCTCCACCCCCTTCCCTCTGTGGCTCCCCTCATTTGGGATCGGGATGTTCCTGGTCACAGTCTCCCATTAGCTCTGACTTCTTCCGTGTTTACACGTGTGGGAGGCCATGTCCTAACCAGCTTTTTACTGTCAGGGTGAAGAGCAGCTGGTTCTGTAGACCCAGAAGAGCCAGGAGCCCCTTCCGGGTGGGAAGGACAGCTACTGTTTGAGAGTGGAGATCTGATGGTGATGAGATTGTAGCCAATGTCTCATGTAACTATTAGAGCTTCCGAGACACCAGAATGGTCACAAGCTACTGGGCCATGTTGCTCAGTGGCAGCTGATGGATCACACAGACCCTTGGCACCCGCAGCACAGGGTAGAGAAAACAGAAGTGTTGCTGGGTCCCTTGTCTGCTCTTCTCCTAGGGGTGGGGCCAGCCTGGGGACATCTACATAATGGGGCTTCCCCTCCTGAGCCCTCAGGGGTGATTCCATTGACCTCATCTTGCACTTTTTGCTTTCAGACGTTCTCCGTCAGTGCGATGTCTGGCCACGGGCCCTCCATCCACCCGGTCCTCTCGGCCCTGAAGCTCTCCCCACAAGGCTATGCATCTTCCGTCAGCCAGTCACCACAGGCCAGCTCCAAGCAGGACCCTTGGAACAGCATGGCCTTGGCTGACAGTCACGGGGACATAATCACTGCGTAATGTCACCTCCCTCCCTCCTCAGATTCCTGCACAGACGTGGGACTTCGAGAACAGCAGAGGGAGGCGCTGGGCTCCCAGCGGCCAGCCTGCTCTGCTGGGAATGACTCCAGAAGAACAACTGGGAAGAAACTTGAAATCGATGATTTGGTTACAGGATGTGGGTGTGGGATTTTATCAGATACCTTTTCAAGATGGGGGACTGGGGAGAGCCCAGACTGGAAGCATCCATCCTTCCCCAGGATCACCCTCAAGTCCCTTTCGTGGAGTTAGAGATATCTTTCTCATTTCCTGCCCCACTCCACCCCGCCAAGAGACGAGATGTCCTTCTCTCTCCATCACCATGGCCTACAATGGTGGTCCTTCCATGGTGTTCCCAGCACTGGGATCTGAGGGTAGAGGGGCAGGGTTCTGGGACCCTGCTCCAGCCTGGGCCAGGGCATCCATGTGCCTTCGGATGTGACATGTGACAGGCCCCTCCGGGTAGCTCCTGCCCTTGCCCAACACTCCCCTTCAGGCTCAGCACACCCCTGCATCCCTCATACTGAATCTTGACTCCAGAAACGCTGGGTGTCCGCCCATGTTACTGGGTGCTTCGTGGGGAGATGGGGGAGAGGCTGCCGCACCCACGACACAGTATGGCTTGGCAACTTCGCCTCCCCCACGCTCCTTTCCCAGGCTCACCGCCTCATTCCTTCGCTCCTTCTCTTCACCCCAAGACCTCTGAAAATGAAAGTCCCTTCCACTGTTCCGGGTGATTCAACTCTGCCTTCAGCATGAACGTGTCTCTCCTTCAGCGAAACAAGCGCCTGGCAGTTTAGCTGAACAGCAGCTCCCCACCCCCGCCGCAAGCCTGTCCCCCAAAATCCTTCCTCCACCCCTACACGCACGAGGTTCTGAGTGAGAACAAAAAAGGTTCTGCTGCTAAAGTGAGTTTGACCAACACTCATTTAAGACGAGATCCTTCCGGAGAGACCTTCGATCGGGCGGACACCGCCCGGGGCTGGGCCGGCACTAGATGGGGAGCAGGGTTTTCCATGGATTCTGACTCGCATGCGCTTGGATCTTGCTGACGCCACTTCTGTTCTGCGGAGATGTGCCTCTGGGCCAGACAGCGGGTCTGTCCAAGGGGTGCAGAGTGCCCGTACCCGCCTCCTTTCTCCGGCAGAAATCTCATGTCCAGGAGGTGAAAAGCTAGGGGTTTTGCAACATAAATTCAAAGCAAACAAACACAAAACAAAGCTCACGGCAAGAAGGACGACGAGTGCTATGAGAAGACACTGAGGTGTGGCACTGGCCTTTTTGTTGTCTCCACGTTGCTGTTGCTGCCCTGCCCTGGGGCTCAGACTCCTCCTAGCATGTCCTCATCAACAGAGCTGTCGCAGACTGTGGCCTTATTACGTCCTACCCCGAAGCACCCAGCCCCTCACCCCGAAATCCTACAGGCTGTAGCAGAGAATATCTCTAAACCAAGATTCTGTTTTAATCATCATTTACATTGTTTTCTTTCATGAAGGCCACCCTCATATACCTTCCCTAACCCACAAACCTGTTAACATTGTCTTAAGGTGAAATGGCTGTAAAATCAGTATTTAACTAATAAATTTATCTGTACTCGTCTTTCCCACCTCCTCCGTCAGACGTCTTTCCTGGGAGGTTCTCTGCTGCCTTTGCAAGGCAGTCTTGAGGCCCTTTCCCCAATCCGCTCACGACTTCATCTAAAATCATTTTCTTCCTTCATTTTTGGCAGCTGGCCAGGTCTTCCTCTGTATGTGACAGTGACTGCGGACAGGAACACTCCTCCTGGCCCTGCCACTGACCAGTTTGCGACATTGACAGGTAACCTCTCGGCTTTGCTTTCCTAAGAGAGGGTTGGATCAACCATTAACTAAAGTTCCTGTGGTCCAACTGTTGTTACCCAATCAAGGGGGCCATTTTTAGAGCTCCCCTTGGGGACAGCAGGGCCAGAGCATGTGGCAAAGCTTAGAGGCAGTGATCTCTCCAGCGCACCTGAGTTAAGAGGTGTGCTGGGGGGTCACACTGAGGTGTTCTTCCACCTTCCACTTCTCTCTCTGTTTTTTAATCCTCACATGAGGATATGTTTCACTGATTTTAAAGAGAGGGAAGGGAGAGAGGGAGAGAAAAAAAAAAAACAACATTGATGTATGAGAGAAACATTAATCAGTTGCCTCCTGTATGCGCCCCCTCTGGGGATCGAACTTGCAACCTAGGTATGTGCCCTGACCAGGAATCAAACCAGCAACCATTTGGTGCATGGGATGATGCTCCAACCAACTGAGCCACACCAGCCAGGGCCCCACTTCACCCTTACGGTTTGATTCAAATAAGCTTGAGGGGCAAGTGATGCCTCACACCAATGGGAGAGGAGATAAACGGCTCCTTTACCCATTTGTGTTCACATTCTTAGGCTCCAGTATTGCTTAATTCCTTCATCTTTTTTTTTTTCATCCTTGCCTGAGAACATTTTTGCATTTATCTTCAGATAGAGCAGGAGGGAGAGAGGGAGGAAGAGAGAGAGAAACATCGATGTGAGAGAGACACATTGACTGGTTGCCACCCACACGACCCCAGCCGGGGCCGGGGACAAACTGCAACCGAGGTACGTGCCCTTAGCGGGAACCGAACCCGGGTCTCTCTGGACCGCAGCCCGACGCTCTAACCACTGAGCCAAACCTGCCAGGGCTTAATTGCTTCATCTTAAAAGTGAGGTGATCCCAGCCGGTGTGGCTCAGTGGTTGAGTGTCGACCCATGTACCAAAAGGTCAAGGGTTCAATTCCCAGTCAGGGCACATGCCCAGGTTGTGGGCCCGATCCCCAGTGGGGGGTGTGCAGGAGGTGACCAATCGATGTTCTCTCTCATCGATGTTTCTATCTCTCTCTCCTTCTCCCTTCCTCTCTCTCTCAAATCAATAAAGAAAAAAATAAAAGTGGGGTGAGGGTTGGGGGCAATGATCCTCTGACTTGGAACCTGTGGAATGGGACCCAGACAAGAAAATCCACTCCTACTCAGAACTGTCGGTGGTGGCTTCCTGCCTCTCTCAATTAGCTTATGCCAAACCCATTGGGTAACTGGTGGCCACTGACTTCACAGTACCCCTGTTATTTTTGAGCAGGTCAGAAAAAAAAAGAAAGAAAAATACAACCATTCTATGTCAAATCAGGAAACCTTTTAAATTTGCTAAGGAACCACCAGACCTTAGTGACCATCCAGAGGGAGCACTCCAGCAACTAAGAGGAACAAAAGAGCTTCAAAACCTCCCAGGATTTATGTTGGCCTCGGGAGGCACATGTTTCCTGATGATGAAGTCCTTGCTGAAAACATTTTGCCCCCTCCCTTTAGGAATGGCTTCCAGAAAAAAATTATATACAATACCAGAAGACCTTATATAGTCATGACTGTGCTTTACCCCACGTGGTCCAACCCAGCTTCTTTCAAGCCTCCTTTCTCACCAGACTTGGTTGCTTTCCCAGATCAAATATATTCTCAGAGGAGGTCGATTTAGATATTCTAAAGGATGAAGTTCCCAGATGGTTGGGAAATGGCTGGGGAGAGGACATGGCGGGGAGGCTTCAGTCAGAAGAGTGAGCTAGCAATGCACAAACCCAAAGAAAACCCAAAGAAAACAGGACTTGGAAAAACTAGATCAGTTTTAATGTCATCTTCACTTGGGTGACTTAGTTCTCCTTGTCACTGACTAGTCTGTCTTTTTGCAAATGCCACTGAATAAATGAATAAATGACTGGCCTAATATGGTGAGTAAAGCAGCCAGTGAGCATGTGTCCAGATAAATCTGTCACATTGCCTTAGTTCCACTTCTTGCTATGACAAAACATTTTGAAGCACCAGTCAAATCATGGTAACCATTGGAGAGCATTACTCCTTAACATTGAACTTTTGAATGCCTTTAGAGGGTGAGTAGTAGCAGATTTAGCTGTGATTATGTTTGGCTTGTGCTGACAGCAGGGAAAATGAAGTTTATATGGATCGAACATTCTCAAATGGAGCTGAGTGGGGAGGGGGTTATTTGGATGACCCCACTCCCATCCCCGCATCCCTAGAACTTGACATGCTGACTAGGATACTGAGTGCATGGGAAACAACCATTTGGAAAGCTGTTTTGGAGCAGAAGTGGTTGGCTTTTGTTGTTTTTAATCATTTTCTGACACCGGACTATACTCCAGATTGCATCCTTGCCCTGCTTGAAGCTAGAACACAAAAATGCCATCATCCCATGACCAAGGACCTGCCTTAAAGTTTCAAGGTTTGGCCTGGAAAGTAGAACTGCCAGTTCTCCCTGCCCCTAGACACTTGTTTTTGTTTCTGACCCGTGGCCTTCTGGGAGTGCTGCCGCTCTGTACCACTGTCGCCCTACTGTGACTCTTAGCTCCCCCAGCCCCTGCAGCAGTGGCTTTGCAAAAAGACAGACTATTCAGTAACAAGAACTAAGTCACCCAAGTGAAGATGACATTAAAACAGACCTAGTTTTTCCAAGTCCAGTTTTCTTTGGATTTGTGCATTGCTAGCTCACTTTTCTGACTGAAGCCTGGGAGATTGTGGGTTTGGTTTTGTAGAGAGGTGACCACACAGCTGTGCTCTGTGTTAACAAGAACAGAGGCATCAGAAAAAACCTGCAAGGTACCTGGTGCTCTTGGGCCCAGGATGTAGCCCTAGGTGGTGCGGTTTTCCTCCCGAGGGAAGGAAACACACACACCTATTCTCTGTGATTGCCTTTTGTCCTACAGCTGTGATGGTCCTGCTTCACCCGAGAAATAAACATGTGACACCCCCTCACCACCACTACCACCAGGTTCGTAAGAGGTCTTTAATCACTGGGCAGTTACAAATTCCTAATCAGTGAATCTGATTGCAAGAAGATAAGTCAGAAGCTCAATACTAGTAGACTCCTCTTACAATGGCCTTAGTCACTTGTGCTGCCTCTTCTTAATAATTTTTCTTTATTGATTTTAGAGAGGAAGGGGGGGGTGGAGAGAAATATCAATGAGAGAACATCGATTGGCTGCCTCCTGCATGCCCCCCACCCCCCGGGGATCGGGCCCACAACCTGGGCATGTGCCCTGACTGGGAATCAAACTGGCAACCTCTTGGTGCATGAGTCAATGCTCAACCACTGAGCCCCACCAACCGGGCATGTGCTGCCTCTTCTTGAAAATGGATTTGCTCAAATGAAATGAACTGCAGTTAGAGATGTAAAACATTTAGCTTTATCACTCCACCTCATTAGTCCCACTGAATTAGGTCTAGCATCCTGGACTTTGGACCAGCAGCTCTGAGTTGGAAGAAAACGGCTCATGTCACAGGGTCTTATACACTCTTGTTGGTAAAAATGAAACCTTAGGGCCTCAAGAGTTAAAAATGCTCCTGGAGATTCCAGATGGATGTTCTCCGAGTGGAAAACTACCTTTATTGTGACCTGAGGTTTAAAACTATTTCGGAAGTTATACATCCAAATGAGCACTATGTCTCAAAGTAGCCACCTAGGAAACGACTCCTTCCGATCCTGCAGCCATCGCAAAAACATGCTGGGACTCCCTGTGACGCTGTCCCAAACCTGCTCCAATCAGCCTAAGAAAACCAGGTTTATTGCTTCTTTGCCCGTTAGTTTGGGACTCCAAACAGAATTACATCACTTGACCAGTTTTTGTCACTGGTCTTAATTCTAAATGCCCCTTCAAAGTACAGAAGTTTGCCACTAGTGAAGAGCTATTGAAGAATGGCCTCTGGGCTCTGAAAGCTAATCCCAGTGAACGAAGCAGAAGTGATGGAGAACATTTTCAGGTCTGTGGCTGCCACACTGAAGAGGACAGCACACTTTAGTTCTGGTGTTGTCTTAAATCCATCAAACAACCTTGGTGTCCTCCCTCAGTACCCCGCTGTGTTGAGATTTGAGAGGGACTGCAGGTTATGGGACTGGAACACACTTCCAAGGCTTCTTGCAGGATCGTGTATAGAGAATGCTTGAAGTAAGTCATTCTTATAATTTTGGGCCATGGTTTTTTAACTTTTGGGGTCACAGACTGCTCTAAAAATGTAACGGAAACTGTGCCCACTTTCCCAAAAAGGTGCACATAGCTTGAGATGTTGCACACCACTGGAACTCTGAAAAGTTCTCCATATACCCCATGTTAAAACTTCTGCTCTCAGGCTCTGGTTTAGTCCAGTGCTACAAGGCTGAGTTGGTCCAACTGACTTGGTTGGACTCGTTGAGGGTGTCCTGACATTTATGGGACAAGTGGGAGAAATCTCATTTAGCTATTAAGACAAGCAATCAAACAGTCCCAGGGCAGCTGTCAAGGCCCCTGGAGCTGTTCCAGGCTCCTGGGAGGTCCTGCAGCCTAAAATCTAGCTATCCACACAAAGGCAGGGCTAAGGAATCCCTGGTGGCCCCTTCCTTGCAGGAAGTATGGGGCTGGGGTCTGTAAGAGTACAGTAGGGTTACAGGACACAAGCTGCTAAGGATTTGGGGAAGTTAGTATTGCTAAGATTTCCAGTAACTGGCCTGGGAGAGTCGAATAGAATGGAAAGAAAACTGACTCCTCACCCGCTAGGAAAAAGGATGCCTGGACTGGGTGTCTGACACATTTACAGATCATGAAGGGTCCCAGAGACGATCTAGTCCAAACCCTTTTGCCCCGTTATCATCCAGGGAACTTGCCCAAGGTCACAGACTTGGCGTCAGGAAGAGCTGTGCTTACTGAGCACCTACCCTCATTACCAGGGCTCTGAGATTGGAATAAAGGTACCGTCCTTGCAGTTAATGCACTTGCCACAGGGGGGCGCCGGCGTCCTCCTACTTACCTTGTGCCCTTCAGAATGCTATGAGCCTGATTCTCAGGCAATCTGAGATCATCCAGAAATTCTGCTTAAAAAAAAAGTACCTACTGCTTATTGAGCACTACTGCATATCAGACGCTGCTAGTAGCTTTAATTATGCACATAAAACATTTATATATCGTCACAATCACGTTCTGCACATGAAGATACTGGGCCCACAAATTTTAAGTAGGTCACGGAACTAGTTTGTGCAGCATCAGGATTCATTCCACGCCTATTTGACTCCAGAATTGGGGTTTTTACATCCCACCCCCACCTCCCCAAAAGAGTGGACACCTCAAAGCTAGAAACCCCACACAGCCTGGGTCTAGGTCTCACTCCAAGATGAAGTCTTTCAATCTCTTTCTAGAAGTTGAGAGGGACCCTTGGTTCCAAATTCTCCCAATTTAGACACAATGAAAGAAGGACCTAGAACCATTGGGGAATGGGGCTTACTGTCCAGAGTCACATGCCCAGAAAACGGCTGATTGGAATAGACCCAGGAGCCTCACTCTCAGCCCTGGGTGCTCCCTGGGTGCCTCTAGAGAATATGAACACTCTTTGATGTGGTTCAGAATCCCCAAACTCTTTCCTTGGCAATTTGATTCCTCACCGGATCCTACTGCTTTTCTCTTTCACTTTCTTTCTTGCTATCTTGGAGGTGGCTGTATTTTAATAGATTTTCATATGCATTATAACTTTAACCCTGTTGGAGAAATTCAGGGCACAAAAGAAGAGAGAGGAATTGGCTCCATGGCCCTTAGAAAGCTGGGTGCTGACCCCTATAGTGCTGAGGACCAGGCTCCTGTGGGCTTTGGGGCTGCCCTGAATCCAGAAGGAAAATAACAATAATAATAATAATAACTAAAATGTATTGAGCTATTACTCTTTGCCAGGCCCAGTGCTAAGGGATTGCTTTATCATCTCAACAAATCCCACAGTAGCCCAGTGACGTAGGCATTTCACTCCATATTACAGATTGAGTGAAACTGGGGTACAAAATGGTTAAGTTACTTGCCCAAGTTCTGCCCACTGAGTGGTGGGATGTGGACACAGATAATCTGACACAGAAATAGGAATAGGATAAGGTGCTATTCTACAGTTAACTCTTCCAGGAGTTTGCCCTTTTCCAGGCAGATTTCCTAGCCTTATTGTCATAGAATGATGATTCCATACACTTGCACAGAACTTTACAGTTTATGAATGTTTTGC
The DNA here is from genome assembly GCA_030848825.1 of Tadarida brasiliensis. Lineage (NCBI taxonomy): Eukaryota > Metazoa > Chordata > Mammalia > Chiroptera > Molossidae > Tadarida > Tadarida brasiliensis. Next base: position 40,275,145 of record CM061259.1, on the reverse strand, counting down.
ACCTAATAATCTAATTTAATCATTCATTTAAAGAATATTTGTTGAGTGCCAACCAACCGACAAGTATTATGTTCTAAGTCCTTGGTGCTCCAGGTGTGGTCCCTGGACCAGCAGCAGCAGCAGCATGTGGCCGTTTATTGGAAAGGCAAAATCTTGGGCCCTGCTACAAACCTGAGTCATAATCTGCATTTAAACAAGATTCCCAGCTGGCTCATATGCACATTAAAGTTTGAGAAGCCCTGCTTTCTAATATTTCCATTAAAATATCATGAAATAGATATCCTACTTTAATACATGGATAGATTGAGATATTGTGACTTATCTGTCTTCCTACAACTAGTAATGAGGCGATCTATGTTAAGAGCTTAGAAGAGTGTCTTGCACATAATATGTGCTCAACAAACAACAGCTATTATTATAAATGACAGTCAAGCTGTGAACCATTGCTTTTCTCAACTCTATAGCCCTTTAGCCTCAGCAGAGACCTCTTAGGCGCCAGGCATTCATTCCAAGAAGTGAGGCAAGGATTGTGGGTCTGGCTTCCTTCCCAGTTCAGCCAGAGTCTACTCTACAGAATGGGGAATTAGGGGCTCCAAAAGCTACTGTTGGGGTGTGCCCGAACCTATAGCAGGGGCCATCCTGTGGTGGGAAGGTTGGTCTCCAGAAGAGGCCAGATATAAAAGGATACCAGAAGGCTCTCAAGGGACCCCTCCTGGAAAATCCATACCGGCAAACCTCACCCAGTCTGTCTCCAGGGCTCCTCGGTACCCCTATCCTTCCCAGCCTTTTCTCCTCACTTCCTGCCCAAGTCCTTTCAGTAGAAGGCCATCTGTACTGCTCCCTCTCATTCAGCACCTGCACCTGTCTTCCTGTGCTGGCCAAGACCTCCCCAGGGCCCTCAGCTGGGGCCATGGTGCCTGCTTCCCTGTGTGGGTTCCCCATCTTCTTTGGAGAACTAACAACAACGAAACATACTTATTTTTAAATAGTCTACTATTTTATCTTTTTATTCTTTGAATTAAAACTTCAATATACAAATATTACCTTTAAGACAAAGTTTGTTTATGGTAAAAATTTAAATAATAATATTCAAGTTATACGAAGTTAAAGATCCCACCCTTTAAAAATTTCATGAGACTTTCTTGACAGCTTTTCACAATGACCTCATTAGGCCTGGAAGCTGAGCAAAATCAACTTAAAGGCTTGCCTTTGCCTGAACCCCCAAAGTTCTGCTCAGATAGTTAATCAGCTGTCCTCTATAACCGTCTGTCTTCGTTAGACGAGAAACGTTCCAAAGGCTGTTCGCTTCTTCCCCACGGTCGGCTTATTCTCAGTCCCTGGCTTCCCTTCTTCCACGCCCGCTTTTTACCCCCGACCTTGGCTCGTGGCGGCGCCTCCAGGACTCGCATAGGATAGGAGCCTCGCACCCACCCAACGAAGGGCGGGCCGGGCCGGGCCGGGCCGGGCTGGGCCCCGCCCCGCCCCGCCCCGCCCCGCCCCGCTCTGGGCTCCACGCTGAGCACCGCCCCACTCCGCCCCGCCCCGCCCCGCCCCGCCCCGCTCTGAGCTCCACGCTGAGCACCGCCCCACTCCGCCCCGCCCCGCCCCGCCCCGCCCCGCTCTGAGCTCCACGTTGAGCACCGCCCCGCCCACCATGCCCCGTTCAGCTCTGAGCTCGCCGCTGAGCTCCGCCCCGCGCCGAGCCCCGCCCCGTGACCACCCACTGACGTTATGGCCCCGCCCGCCCGCTGAGGGCGAGCCCCGCCTCCTGCGCACATCTCCGGGGGCGGCCCCGCTGCCCGCCCGCCCCAAACACAGTCACGTGGCCACACAGGAGCGGTCCCCCAAGCGCTACACTGCCATTCCCACTTTGGGCCAGGGTCCAGAGCCCGTCTCCCCGCTCCCAGGACAGCGTTCGCGCCCACCCCGGGGGCAGAGCCCCACGAGGACGCCAGGCGCCGGGGTGCGGGCCTCGCCCAGGGGGTGCGGGCCCGGAGCCGGTGAGTGCAGCCGCCGCCCTCTCCGCGTGGTCCGCGCATGCAGGGAGAGGACGGAGGGGCTCCCTCCCCGCAGGTGCGCGGAGTGCCCCCCATCTTAACGCCGCCTGCGCGCGTTGTCACCTTGTTACCCACCGGAAACTCAATTGCCGAAAACTTGAGAAGCCCTCATCCCTGGCCGAATTTATTTTTTCGGGGGGATGTTTACCACTGTGCCTCCCTGCATTTTCCCCAGGGAGGCTCCCCGGTGCCTTTCAGTCTTGTCTCTGCGCCCACCTGTCACGCCGCTTCACCGTGAGAAAGAGGGAAAGCATCCATTTTAGACTCCCGACGGGAGTGGGTGATTTACCTTAAAGAGGACGATGGGGACGCTCCTCGCCTCTCCTGCTTTCAGTGTGGTTCGCTGGCCACCCCTTAACCAGCCTTGAGAGAGGGGGCTTGAGGGCAGGCATGGTGTCCCCGTCAAATCTGTGTCTCATTCAGTTCTAACCTTGCAAGGCTATGGTAGAGGCAATTTGCTGCTCAGTTTCCAGCTCTATAAATATACTTAAAAGAAACATGCCATGTGTCTAGATGCTTTAAGGTTTAGGTGCATTTCAGAGGGAAGCTTTTCCAGAAGCTTCCTCCATTGGAGATGACCTCAGCACAGAGAGCTGGTTGAGGTTAAGGTCGGCTGCAAATCTCCTTGCAGCCCAACAGTTTTGTCACTGCAGACTCTTGAGTGTCGTGAAGGTCTGATTAGGGGAATATTACTACATTTTAGTGATTTTAAAACACCATCACCTTTAAAATACACATTATTGAATGTGCTGCTAATTAAACTATGAGAAAGCATGGATTGTAACAAGAGGCATCCTCATTTCAGAGATTAAAAAAATTTTTTTTAACTTTTTAAGGTTTTATGTTTATTTATTTTTCTTTATTGATTTAGTGAGAGAGGAAGGGAGAGAGAGAGAGAAATTGATGAGAGAGAACGATTGGCTGCCTCCTGCATGCCTCCTGGGCGTATGCCCTGACCAGGAATCGAACTGGCGACCTCTTGGTGCATGGGTCACTGTTCAACCACTGAGCCATACCGGCTGCGCTTAAAATGTTTTTTAGAATTGCTGAAATACAATAGCTACCACAATGCCAAGTGCCAACTTAGTTTTTTGAATTTTCATCATTACTCATAGGCTGTTGTGCAGGTGAGGAAACAGGAAGTTTAAGTAGTGTGCCCTGGGTAAGGGTTGGGGGGACTCCTGTGTCTGAGAAGCTGGGGTGCAGACCACTCAGACTCAAACATCTGAATGCCTCATACACAAGTTCTCAGTGAACTTGGGTGATTAGGGGCAGGGAGAGGTGTAGAGATGACCCTGCATCAGGGTTAAAATGGAACCCCAGCTGTTTATCAGTTACCAGGGATAAATATTTGTAATTAAGCTGATGTGACCTCTTCCTGCTCTGAACCAACATGACCCTGTGTCTGCATTTGTCATGATTCATAGCTCTGCACTGTTGTTACATACATAGCACCCTTACTGGTGAGGTGGTCCTGGGAGGGCCAGATAACATCTGTCTTGTGTCCCTTACAGCCTTCTCTACCACCACCATCTCTTTCCTAAAAATCGAGAGGGGTGTGGATAAATCAGCAGCAGTGGGTTGGATTGGTTTTGGGGAGAGGAGTGGGGAGGACAGAGAAAGTGTAGAGATGAGTTAGGGGCCACAGTCCAAGCAAAAAGTAACAAGGGTTTGCTCCTGTTCAAGCTGCCACAGGATTAAAGTAGAGATAACCTCTAGCACACTGCAGGTGCTTGTTTGCTACATGAAGAAAGGAGAGAGGAGCTGGAACGGGAAACTGTTCCTGGGAAGCTGGTTCACCTGGTTCATCTCTTTGATCTGACCCTCCTCTCAAGTCACAGTGCCTTTTTGGTCATACATACTGTTAAAAGTTGATGGCAAAACATAGCTGTTTGAACGCTTGGAGCTTGATACCCAGCAGAGATGCTAGAGAGAAACTGGCTACGTCATTTCTGCCTGCAGGGATGCCAGAAGGGCCGTCTGTGAGAAAGTTTCATCATCTGGTCTCCCCCTTTGTGGGGCAGCAGGTGGTCAAGACAGGGGGCAGCAGTAAGAAGCTAAACCCTGCTAGCTTCCAGTCCCTGTGGCTCCAGGACACCCAGGTGAGTTCATCATCTTCTGGTGGGCTTGTTCATATCTCACACAGGTGGGCCGGCTCCATCAGCATGTCCTGTGCCTCCCCTAGAATTTATCTCAACACTTTCCACACTATCACTTCCTTGAGCCAAGACAACCGTGCTGGGACTCCATGCAGCTCCTCCTCTTTCAGTCTGGTATTTCTCAGCCAGAAGTGGGCATTACAGTGGCCCCTGGAACTATAAGCTGGAGATTCTGATTCAGGGAGTCTGGAGTGATTCTGATCATTCCAGCTGGCTCAGATGTTCACCTTTGGTTGAGAACTGTGTGTAATCCCATGGGGCCAGCAAGGACATAAGGAAAGAACATAGCCTTCTGATCTAGTTTCCAGCCTGGTTCACCTTTGCCTTGAGCGTAAGTCAGAATTCCCTTAGGGTCTGACTCTTGCCTCCCTCTCTAGCATGTCTTACCCTGCCTCAGATCTGCCAATCATACTGAATGTTCTGGGGCTCCTCTAACAGTCCCTCTTGCCCGTGGTTTTGACATGCTGCTCCCCTGCTTGAGGAAGTCTTCTTTTATCTTCCGACTCTTCCTCCGTTCCTGTTGGCTCATGTTAACATGGTAATTCCCAGTCTTTCTTCTGGATTTAGCCTTGCCTTCACATCCTCTGAGAAGCCTGCCCAGCCTGCTCTGGGCTGGGGGAGAGGCTTCTCCTCTGTGCTTCCATGGCACCCTCTGCTTCCTCCTGTTTGACCCTCACAGCTGAATTTGTCTTGCCCGTTGAGTGAAAGAGACAGATAACTAGGGCAAGGGACGTGTCCTCAGCAATCTTGTCCCCTCCTCTCTGGATCCCCAACACTTAGCATGTGCCTGTCACAGAGCTGGCTTACAGAGAATGCTTACTGAGTGAACGGACAGAAGGTGTGTGGCAAGGAATCCTTGGGACAGAACTGGGAGCTGGCTTTCCAGCAAACCAAGGCAGAAATTGGTGTTGTGGGAGCCTGAGGGGTCCGAGGGAGGTGGCCTTGGGAAGTGCCCTGCATGTGGGCAGTAAGTGCTCATCAGTGGGCTCCCTTCTCTGCACCTCTCTATCAGTCGGTCTCTACCCCTCAGGAACTGAGAATTGACTTTTGGAAGGTAAGACCTGTGTCTGCACAGGTGAAACTCTTAGGTCACAATAAATGCATATGATTAATGCACACCTGAGAGCCTTGACATAGAAGAAGAGGAAAAGACTTCATGCACCTTGAAGGATGGATTTAGATGGATCAAAAGGAGAGGAAGGGGCACTTCAGGTGTGAGAGCATTTCCAGACAATGAAAATGGAGATGGAATGAGCAAGGTGGGTTAATGAGGCAGGGAAAAGATTGGCTCCACTGAGCTGAGTGACCCCCACACCACGGAGGAACCCAGGCAAGCGAGGGAGCTGAGCGACCCCCATACCAACGGAGGAAGCTGGCAACACACAGGAGAACTGAGCAAACTGAACAACGAAATTGACCCAGAGACATGGAGGTGGAGTACGGGATGACGGGCCTCAGAGGAGGGGGGGAGGCGGGGGAAAGAGATGAATCACAGAGCCTATGTGCATGGGTGCATAACCAGTGGACATGGACAACAGGGATGGGGACGAGGAGAAGGGGAGGGGGAGGAGGGTGTCAATGGGGGAAAAAAAGGAAAAACATCTGTAACAAAAACAATAATAAAATAAATAAATTAAAAAAATAATATTAAAAAAAAAAAAGAGTGATACACAGATACTCAACCACTTCTTGTCTAAAAACAGGATAATTATACTTTCCTTATAGAATTGTTATGAGAGCTAAATCAAATATCATGTGTAAAGCCAGGCACATAGTATTTGTCCAACAAATGATAGTTCCTCCACCCCTGAAAAACAATTAAAAATGTCCTGTAAAAAAAAAAAAAAAAAAAAATTTGGCTCCACTGTGTTCTTTTTTCTGGCACGTCCCTTCACTGCCCTACCTTGTCTGCTCTCCAGTTTCTGAATCAAGAATTGTGTTTGATTACTCATAATAGATGCAGATGAGTGGCTCATTTTAAGTCAGGAGGTTTTTTTCCCCTTTATATACCAGGAAGTCCAGAGGAGGCAGTTTTCGGTGGTATGGGAGCTACACAATACCATTGGGGACCAAGCTCCTCCTGTTCTCCCCTCCCTGGGGTGTGGCCCTCAGCCTCGTGATGATAACATAGCAGATGGGATTCCCACCATAACATCTACATTCTAGGCAGGAAGAAAGCGTAAGGAAGGGGGAAAGGTCAGAAGGAACTTGGAAGCTGATTCGCCTGTCTTAAAGAGCCTTTCTGGAAATCACATTGGACCACTGCTGCATACATCTCTCTAGCTGCGACACTGAGATCTCGGTAAATCAGTAGATTCATTAGTAGGGAAGAGGGGACAGAGGGAGTCAGCAGTCTCTCTACACCTGGTCCAGTATCATCTCTTTTTTTTGTTTTATACTCTCATTTTGCAGAGTACACACTCCAGGAGCTGCCTGAGCAAGGGTGCATGGGAGATAAATATTGAGGCCTGGGATGGCTGTTAGTGTATCTATCCTACCTAGTTTGTGTGGACGAAGAAAAGGAGATCTATGGAAAGTAACATTAATCTGATCATAAATTCCTAACTGCTCAGGTCGTGGTGGTAGTCATGCCCAGGTGTATAACTTTATTTTATTTAACAGAATTTATTATCTCACAGTTCTGGAGGCTAGAACTTTGAGAACAAGATGAGATGAGAGTTGGTTCTTCGAGGCCTCTCTTCTTGTCTTATATCCTCACATGGTCATCCCTCTGTGTGTTGTATATAACTTTTTTTTTTTCCATTGGAAAAAGTATATTTTTGCAGTTGGATAAATATTGCATATATATGAATAAAGTCAAACTGTTTTTATTATTTATTTTTATTTTTATTTTTTATTAATTTATTTTTGTTACAGATGTTTCTCCTTTTTTCCCCATTGACACCCTCCTTCCCGACCCTCCACCCCTTCCCCAGCTTTGTTGTCCATGTCCATCAGTTATGCATACATGCGTATAAGTTCTGTGGTTTATCTCTTCCTTCCCCCCCACCCCCTCTTCTGAGGGTTGTCAGTCTGTACCCTACTTTCACATCTCTGGGTCTACCCTGTTCCCCAGACTGTTATGTTTATTATATTCCACAAATGAGTGAGATCATGTGATATTTGTCTTTCTCTGCTTGGCTTGTTTCGCTTAGGATAATACTCTCCAGGTCCCTCCATGTCGTCTCAAAGGATAAGAGATCTTTCTTTCTTACAGCTGCATAGTACTCCATTGTGTATATGTGCCACAGCTTTTTTATCCATTCATCCACTGATGGACACTTGGGCTGTTTCCAGATCTTAGCTATTGTAAATAGTGCTGCTATGAACATGAGAGTACATGTATTCTTTCTGATTGGTGTTTCAGGTTTCTTAGGGTATATTCCTAGAAGTGGAATCACTGGGTCAAATGGCAATTCAATTTTTAATTTTTTGAGGTAACACCATAGTGTTTTCCACAGTGGCTGCACCAGTCTGCATTCCCACCAGCAGGGTACTAGAGTCCCCTTTTCTCCACACCCTCGCCAACACTTATTGTTTGATGATTTGTTGATGGCAGCCATTCTGACAAGTGTGAGGTGATACCTCATTGTTGTTTTAATTTGCATCTCTCTGATGATTAGTGATGTTGAGCATTTCTTCATATGTCTCTTGGCTATTTGTATGTCCTGTTTGGAGAGGTGTCTATTTAGTTCCTCTGCCCATTTTTAAATTGGGTTCTTTGTCTTCCTTTTGTTGAGTTGTATGAGCACTCTATATATTTTGGAGATTAACCCCTTATCTGATGTATCATTGGCAATTATGCTCTCCCATACAGTGGGTTCCCTTTCCGTTTTGATGGTCGTTTCTTTTGCTGTGCAGAAGCTTTTGAGTTTGATGTAGTCCCATGTGTTCATTTTTTCCTTTGTTTCTGTTGCCTTAGATGATGTATCAGTGAAGATTCTGCTGCGTATGATGTCCAAAATTTTGTTGCCTACATTTTCTTCTAGGATTTTTATGGATTCACGAGTCACATTTAAGTCTTTTACCCATTTTGAGTTTATTCTTGTGTATGGTGTAACTTGATGGTCTAGTTTCATTTTTTTGCATGTAGCTGTCCAATTTCCCCAACATCATTTATTAAAGAGGCTGTCTTTGCTCCATTGTATGCTCTTGCCACCTTTGTCAAATATTAATTGAGCATAATGTCTTGGGTCAATTTCTGGATTCTCTGTTCTATTCCACTGGTCTATATGCCTGTTCTTGTGCCAGTACCATGCTGTTTTGATTATAGTAGCTTTTTGGTATAACGTGATATCCGGTATTGTGATCCCACCTACTTTGTCCTTCTTTTTCAAGATTGCTGTGGCTATTCGGGGTCTCTTTTGGTTCCATATGAACTTTTGGAGTATTTGTTCTAGTTCTGTGAAATATGTCACTGGTATTTTGATGGGGATTGCATTGAATCTATAGATTGTTTTGGGTAATATGGACATTTTAATGATGTTAATTCTTCCAATCCGTGAACAAGGTATGTGCTTCCACTTTTTTATATCTTCCTCTATTTCTTTTTTCAATGTCCCATAGTTTTCTGCAAATAGATCCTTTACTTCTTTGGTTAAGTTTATTCCTAGGTATCTTAATTTTTTTGCCGCGGTAGTAAATGGGATTGTTTTTTTAGTTTCTCTTTCTGTGAGTTCATCATTGGTGTATAAGAATGCCGTTGATTTCTTGACGTTAATTTGGTATCCTGCTACTTTGCCAAATTTATTTATTAGGTCTAGTAGATTTTTTTTTTAATTTTTTTATTATTATTATTTTTAATCCTCACCCGAGGACATTTTTTCATTTTTTGTTCAGACAGAGTAGGAGGGAGAGAGAGGAAGAGAGAAAGAGAGAGAAACATCGACGTGAAAGGGCCACATCGAGTGGCTGCCACCCGCACAACCAATCAAGGCCGGGGACAAACTGCAACCGAGGTACATGCCCTTAGCGGGAACCGAACCCTGGTCTCTCCGGACCGCAGGCCGACGCTCTAACCGCTGAGCCAAACTGGCCAGGGCAGGTCTAGTAGATTTTTGATGGAGTCTTTAGGGTTTTCTGTGTATAATATCATGTCATCTGTGAATAATGACAGTTTCACTTCCTCCTTTCCGATTGGGATTCCTTTTATTTTTTTCTTCACGTCTGATTGCTGTGGCTAAGACTTCCAGTACTATGTTAAATAAGAGTGGCGAAAGTAGGCATCCCTGTCTTTTTCCTGTTCTTAAGGGAAATGTTTTTAGTTTTTGCCCATTGAGTATGATGTTGGCTGTAGGTCTTTCATATATGGCCTTTATTATATCAAGATATGATCCCTCTATTCCCAAATTGCTGAGAGTTTTTATCAGAAATGGGTGCTGGATTTTGTCGAATGCTTTTTCAGCATCTATTGATATGATCATGTGGTTTTTATCTTTCATTTTGTTTATGTGGTGTATCACATTTATTGATTTGCGAATATTGAACCAGCCTTGCATCCCTGGGATGAATCCCAGTTGGTCATGGTGAATAATTTTTTTGATGTATTGCTGGATCCGATTTGCTAGTTTTTTGTTTAGGATTTTGGTATGTATGTTCATCAGGGATATTGGCCTGTAGTTTTCTTTCTTTGTAGTGTCTTTTTCTGGTTTTGGAATTAGAATTATGCTGGCCTCATAAAACGGGTTTGGAAGTCTTCCTTCTTCTTGAATTTTTTGAAATACTTTGAGGAGAATAGGTGTTAGTTCTTCTTTGAATGTTCGGTAGAACTACCCTGTGAAGCTGTCCAGGCCTGGGCTTTTGTTTGCTGGGAGAGTCTTGATTACATCTTCAATTTCCTTCGTTGCTATTGGTCTGTTCAAGTTTTCTATCTCTTCCCGGTCCAGTTTTGGAAGACTGTGTTTCTAGAAATTTGTCCATTTCGCTTAGATTGTCGAATTTGTTGCCATATAAATGTTCATGGTATTTGTTAACGATCCTTTGTATTTCTTTGGTGTCAGTTGTTACTTCTCCTCTTTCATTTCTGATTTTGTGTATTTGGGTTCTCTTTGTTTCTTGGTGAGTCTAGCTAAGGGTCCATCAATCTTGTTTATCTTTTCCAAAAACCAGCTCTTTGTTTTATTGATCCTTTGAATTGTTTTTCTGGTCTCTATGTCATTTATTTCTGCTCTGATCTTAACTATTTCCTTCCTTCTACTTGCTCTGGGGTTTTCTTTTTGTTTGCTTTCTAGTTCTTTAAGTTGTGAGGTTAGAAAGTCTATTAGAAATTTTTCTTGTTTCTTGAGGTAGGCCTGTAGTGCTATGAACTTCCCTCTCAGAACTGCTTTCGCTGCATCCCATAGATTTTGTGTTGTTGTGTGTTCATTTTCATTGGTTTCCAGAAAGTTTTTAATTTCTTCCTTGATCTCCTCGGTAACCCATTCATTGTTTAACAACATGCTATTTAGCCTCCATGTATTCAAATGTCTTTGCATGTTCTTGTTGCAATTGATTTCTAGTTTCATGCCATTGTGATCTGAGCAGATGCTTGATATGATTTCAATCTTCTTGAACTTGTAGAGACTTCGTTTGTGTCCTAACATGTGGTCTATCTTTGAGAATGTCCCATGTGCACTTGAGAAGAATGTGAATTCTGTAGTTTTGGGGTGTAATTCTCTGTACATATCTATTAAATCCATTTGGTCTAGTGCTTCATTTAGAGTCTCTGTTTCCTTGTTCATTTTTTGTCTAGAGGATCTATCCAGTGATGTCAGCGGGGTGTTGAAGTCCCCTGCTATGATTGTATTGCTGTCGATTTCTCCTTTAAAGTCCTCCAGAAGATTTTTAATGTATTTTGGTGCTCCTATATTGGGTGCATATATGTTTACCAAGGTTATATCTTCCTGTTGGATAGATCCTTTCAATATTCTGTAGTGACCTTCTTTGTCTCTAGTTATGGCCTTCATTTTGAAATCTATTTTTATCAGATATGAGTATTGCTACCCCAGCTTTTTTTTCTCTCTGTTTGCTTTGAAGATTTTTTTCCATCCCTTCACTTTCAGCCTATGTGAGTCTTTTGTTGTGAGGTGGGTCTCTTGTAAACAACATATATATGGGTCATGCTTTCTTATCCAATCCGCTACTCTGTGTCTTTTGATCGGGGCGTTCAGTCCATTTACATTTAAGGTGATTATTGATATGTACTTATTTATTGCCATTTTTGTTTAGTGTGGTTCTATTTTCCTTTCTATTTCTTCTACTAATTACAGCAGTCCTTTGAACATTTCTTGCAGTGCTAGTTTGGTGCTAATGTATTCCCTTAGCCTTTTTTTTTGTCTGGGAAGCTCTTTATTTGACCTTCTATTTTGAATGATAGCCTTGCTGGGTAGAGTAGTCTTGGGTTCAGATCCTTGTTTTTCATGACCTTGATTACTTCATGACATTCCCTTCCGGCCTATAGTGTTTCTATTGAGAAGTCAGCTGATAGCCTCATGGGGGTTCCTTTGTAGGTAACCTGTTTCTTATCTCTTGCTGCCTTTAGGATTCTCTCTTTGTCTTTAATTTTTGGCATTTTAATTACTATGTGTCTTGGTGTGGGCCTGTTTGTGTTCTTCTTACTTGGGACTCTCTGTGCTTCTTGAACTTGAATGCCTTCTCCCTTCACCAAATTAGGGAAATTTCCTGTCACTATTTCTTCAAATATATTGTCTAATCCTTTCTCATTTTCTTCTTCTTCGGGGACTCCTATGATGCGAATATTATTAAACTTCCAGTTGTCCCACAGTTCTCTTAAGCTGTCTTCCTGTTCTTTCATTGTTTTTTCCTTTTGGTTTTCTGATTGGTTGATTTTTTTCTACCCTGTCTTCTAATTCACTGATCTGGTCCTCAGCTTCTTCTACTCTGCTGTTTAGTCCTTCCAATGTGTTCTTCATTTCTGCTATGTCATTCTTCATTTCCAATTGGTTTATTTTCAATATTTCTATGTCTTTGCTCATGGTGTTGATGTCCTTACACATGCTGTTGAGCTTCCTCAAGATCATGGCTCTGAATTCTAGCTCTGTTAACTTGCTTAACTCCATTTCATTTATCTCATCTTCGTTGGAGATCTCTTGTTCTTTCATTTGGCATCTGTTTCTTTGTTTCACCATTTTGGCTATCTCAGTGGTTTTTGGAACCTGCCAAATTTTCCCCGTGGATGGTGGTGTTCTGCTGTTTATGGCTCCCTGTACTGGGTTTGGATGAGCATGGGAGGACTCACGTTATACACCAGTGCCAAGTCTTACTTTCCTGGGTAGATTTGCAAGCCCAGAAAATGTTCCGTTATCCTTTAGCTTTTTGCCTAGAGGCTATTAGTCCCGGTTACTTGAAGAGCCTTGGGTTCTCAGTTGAATCTATAACTTTTTAGTTAAAGGTTTATCTTTGCCCTAAGCAGGCCCTGTTCATTCTTTTTGTGCATCTATTAGGTTAACACACTTTTGAAGCTTATAATCTTGTTAATTATCCTTTAATCCAGTCCCCCCTTTGCTTTGTCTTACCTCCATGCAATCTTTCTTACATTCTGTACTTAATTTCAAATGCATAAAAGAAGCTGCAGCCTGGCCGGTGTGGTTCAGTGGTTGAGCATCGACCCATGCACCAAGAAGTCACTAGTTCGATTCCCGGTCAGGGCATATGCCCAGGTTGTGGGCCAAATGCTCAGTGTGGGGCATGCAGGAGGCAGCCAGTCGATGTTCTCTCCCATCAATGTTTCTATCTCTCTCTCCCTCTCCCTTCCTCTCTCTCTCAAAATCAATAAAGAAAAAAAAATTTTTTTTTTTTAAAGCTGCAAAACTTCTTTGGAGCATTTGAGATCTTGCTCTCTGGCATATGTCGTCAGTTTGGCTCAAACTCATAAAAATTCTATACAGGTTTGGATGTTTTTTACATTGATATTTGGGTGAGGTGGGAGGGAGATCTACAGATCTTAGACTTTTAACCAATCCTCCAATTTTTTAAAAAATATATAACAGCTTTATTGAAATGTAATTCACATAGCATACAATTCACCCATTTAAAGTGTGCAATTCATTGGCTTTTAGTGTCTTTGCAGGGTTGTGCAGCCATCACCACCATCCATTTTGGAACATTTTTATCACCTTACAAAGAAACCTGTGGTCCATTAGCAGTTACTACATTGAATCCCTTCACCCGGCCCTAAGGAGCCACTAACCTATTTTGTCTCTATAGATTTGCCTTTGTTGGGCATTTTACATACATGGAGTCAAGCATATTGCATATGTTTTTCTCTGACTGGCTTCTTCCATTGAGCATAATGTTTGCAGTGTTTATCCATGTTGTAGCATGTGCCAGAATTTCCTTCCGTTTAAATACTGAGTTCCTAAAGGGCAGGAGCAGACTTACTTATCTGTGTGCTCCTCAGGGCCCAGCACACTGCCTGTTAACACAGTTAACGCTCAGTTATTTGAAGTAACTGTAGTGTCACAGGAGTTTAAAAGAGGGACTAGAAGTTGCCATAGTTGGAGAAGGTACAAGGCTATTCTGACTGAAGCATTTTTGACCTGGTAAATGTTTTGACCGTGAGGGGCATTTGACCAACATTGGGAACTTTGCATTGAGAAAGTATTTTCTGGAGCAAATTCTGTTGTGCCCACTTAATACCTTGCTCAGGTTTTGGGGTTTTTTTGTGGGGTTTTTTTTTTTTTTTTTAATGTAGCTCGGTTAAACCATTCCTCATGTGTGGGAGGAAGTAGCTGTGCTCAGTTTTGCAGATAAGTTATTCTGGAATTATTTAGAAAGGTAATGCCTCTTTTGGGGAGAGGATTTCAAATCAGAACCATGATCTTTAAGTATGCACCATTGGCGGTCAAAGTAACACAGGCATTTCCATTATTAATGCCAGATGTTTTGGTTTTAACTCACCGAAAGAATGCCTGTATTTCAGGTCATGCAGAACAGGCTCATCCTGGAATCTGGCCCTATACATACTACATACCAGGGCTGCCATGTGACAATAGAAAGCAGAGCAGCTGAAACATTCTTTGGCATACATTTCCTATTCTGCTTTTCTTTTACTGAAATTGTGTTCACTGGGATGAGGTGAACTCTTTATACATTGTATAATGATGGTTTAATTCACTGATCAATTTTTATATCAACATTCTTTTTTTTTTTTATTCTGAGTTCTTTTGTGGCCATTACTTCTATCAAATCCAATTTCAGGGGGTGGTAAGGGGTGCTGATTTTCATAATGTGTTGTCTTTAGCTGCTGTCAATCTGCATATGTGTCCTGATTATTAGTATTTTTCCTTTTATTGATTTTAGAGAGAGAAGAAGTGAGAGGTAGAGAGAGATAGAAACATCAATGAGAGAGAACATTGGTTTTTTTTTTGTTGTTGTTGTATGTGCCCCTAGCGGGAACCGAACCCGGGACTGTCTGGTCCACAGGCCGACACTCCAACTGCTGAGCCAAACTGGCCAGGGTGATGAGAGAGAACATTGATTGGCCACTTCCTGCATGCCCCACATTGGGGATCGGGCCCACAACCCGGGCATGTGTCCTGACTGAGAATTGAACCGGTGACCACTTGGTGCATGGGTCGACGCTCAACCACTGAGCCACACTGGCCAGACCTGATTTTTTTTTTTTTTTTACAAAGCATTAATCCTTGAATACAGGGATGGTAATTTGTATTCATTTCTTTTTTTTTTTTTTAACTTATCTTTATTGTTGTATGTATTACAGATGTCCCTCTTTTTATCCCCCTTGACCCCCTTCTCCCCAATCCCCCCCACTGCTTTCCCCACACTGTTGTCTGTGTCTGTTGGTTATGCATATAAGTTCTTCGATTTCTCTCTTCCCGCCCCACCTCCCCCCTTCTCTTTGAGGTTCACCAATCTAACAACCAATTTGTACTTCTTAATCCCTTCATCTTTTTCACCCAACTCCCCTCCCATCTGGCAACCAATAAAAAGTTCTCTGTATTTATGAGTCTGTTTCTGTTCTGCTCGCTCATTTTGTTTGTAGATTCAATTGTTGATAGATATGTATTTATTGCCATTTTATTCATATTTTTTTGTTTTCTTTAAGAAGACCCTTCAACATTTCATATAATACTGGTTTGGTAGTTATGAACTCCTTTAGCTTTTTCTTGTCTGGGAAACTCTTCATATGTCCATTGATTCTAAATGATAGCTTTGCAGGATAGCGTGATCTTGGTTGTAGGTCATTGCTTTTCATCACTTTAAATATTTCTTGCCACTTCCTCCTGGCCTGCAAAGTTTCTTTTGAGAAATCGGCTGACAGCCTTATGGGAGCTCCATTGTAGGTAACTAACTGCTTTTCTCTTGCTGCTTTTAAGATTCTCTCTTTGTCTTTAACCTTTTGCATTTTTATGATGATGTGTCTTGGTGTGGATCTCTTTGGGTTCATCTTGTTTGGGACTCTCTGTGCTATCTGGACTTGTATGTCTATTTCCTTCACCAAGTTAGGGAAGTTTTCTGTCATTATTTTTTCAAATAGGTTTTCAATTTCTTGCCCTCTCTCTTCTCTTTCTGGCACCCCTATGATGTAAATGTTGGTACACTTGAAGTTGTCCCACAGGCTCCTTATACTATCCTCATTTTTTTGGATTCTGTTTTCTTTTTGCTGTTCTGATTGTTTTTTGCTTCCTTATATTCCAAATCGGTGGTTTGCTTCTTGGCTTCACCTACTCTACTATTGATTCCCTATAAATTATTCTTTATTTCAGTTAGTGCATCCTTCATTTCTGACTGGTCCTTTGTTATGCTCTTGAGGCCCTCATTAAGTTCATTGAGTGTCCTTATAAGCAGTGTTTTGAACCCTGCATCTGTTAGATTGCTTATCTCCATTTTATTTAGTTCTTTTCCTGGAGTTTTGTTCTGTTCTTTCATTTGGGACATGTTTCTTTTTCTCCTCATTTTGGCTGCCTCCCTGTGTTTGTTTCTATGTATTATTAGGTAGAGTTGCTATGTCTCCTAGACTTCCTAGGGTGGCCTGTAGGTTCCAGTGCCACAGCCTTCCTGATCACCCAGCTGAGCCCTCAAGGCGCACCTCTCATGTGGACTTTACACCCTTCTGTTGTAACTGAGTCTTGATTGCTGTTGCTACATCAATGGGAGGATTTTACTCAGGCTGATCAGCTGCAAGGACTGGCTGTGCCCACTAACCACTGACCTCTGAGTACCTTGGAGGATCAGCTGTGCAGGGGCCCACCGCACAGAGCAAGACTGACTTCAGCAAGGCTCTGGTACCCACTGAGTCCGTTCCTTGAGTGTGTCACTTGTGGAGGTGGTTGGGTGGTGGTGCTTCGACATGGTCTGAAGCTGTCCACTGGGTGTGCTGGCTCTGGGGCAAGGTCAGCCACTGCCAGTGTTCTACCCGGGGCCACCAGGCATAAGCTACAAAGTGATCTGCCAATGGCTGCTGCTTGTGCTGGTCTTGGAGGTGTCCAGGCAAAGCCAAGCTGTGAACCAAGGTTGGCTGCTTCTAGTGCCGGGCCTGGGGCCGCTTAGCAAGAGGTATGGGGCTCGCTGTGGCCAGATGCTGCTTGTTTGAGAGAATTTTGAAAAATCTGAAGCAGGAGCCAAAACAGGCCAATCCTGTGGTAAAGCCACTGGAAACAGCTTGGGTGGGCCTAAAAGTTGAGTGGGGCAGGGCCTCAGGGAATCACCAGTGCGGGGCAAACAGTGTGAGCCAGGTAGCTGGAGTCCCAGATATGGCAGCCGTCTTCCAGCCCAGGGAAGGGTTAACCAAAGGAACAAAGGCCTCTGACAGCACGTCTGTCCAGGAAAAAGCTGCCTCTCCAGTGTTCGCCCTGATGCCAAACAACTCAGTTCTTCCCCATATGTCTCTGGTGCCTTTCAGGCTGCCTCCCCAACGCTGGAGCCTGGAGGGTGGGAGTCCGAGTAAGTCCATGCTCGGGCCCTTTAAGAGGAGCTGCCAGGGGCTCCAGCTGCCTCAGCCTCAGTTCCCTCTGGTTTTTACAGGTATGGGGACTTCTCTTCCTGGCACTGGAACCCTGAGCTGGGGGCTTGGTGTGGAATGGGACCCCTCACTCCTCAGGGAGGACCTTCCCAGCCGAGGTGTCCCTCCTGATTTCTATCCACCACACGTGGGTGTGGGACCAGCCCGTCCACCTCCGCCCCTCCTACCAGTCTCGATGTGGCTTCTTCTTCAAAGTTGTAGGACTTCCATTCAGCTCGATTTCAGGTGGTTCTGAAGGATGTTTATTCTGTAGTTTAGTTGTAATTTTGATATGTGTTGTAACGTGTCAGCGAGATAACCAGAGAAGCACGGCCGAATTGTAAAGGAGCACTTTATTACACCGGTGGGCTGGGGGGGTACAGCCTCCCCAAATCCTCAGCCCTGAGCCTTCTTTGTTGCCCGCTTTTAAAGGCACAAATTACAGGGAAAAAAAACTACATTCTGTTGGCGCCGCTTTTGGCACCGTTCAGGGGGTTGATACAGAGAAGGGGGAGAGGAGCAGGACAACTATTCATCTCTTTTTTCTCATGGTTTCTCTGGGTTTCCCAAGGCCATCCTCAACCCCTTATCTTTACAGTTTTCTTTGGGTGTCTCAAGGCCCTTATGTTTACAGAAAAGAAACTGCCAGAGTGTGTACGTGCAGTAACTGAGGGTCAGAATGGAGTTGTTACAATATGGTTGTGGGAGGAGGTGAATACCGCGTTTATCTATGCCACCATCTTGACCAGAAGGCTCTGTGTTCATTTCTTAGCTAATCTGTGATAAAGTTTGGAGCATTTCCCCTCAGGTGTTCTAGGCTGGATATATTATTTCACCGCTAATCTGATTCTGCCTTGATTCTAATCTGAAAATGTATTAACTGCCTACACTCCTGAAGGAAAGAGCAAGTCAAGTCCAAAATAGTCCACTTGGGAAAGCTTCATGAAAGAGGCAAGAATGGAGAAATTTGCATTAGGATAGATGTCTCATACACCTCTTCTGGTCTTCCCCTTTCTGGATATGTAAGCCTCTGTTAGTCTGTTTGTGCTGCTATATCAGAATACTACGGACTGTGTAGCTTACAAATACAGAAATTTATTTCTCAGTTCTGGAGGCTGGAAAGTGAAGATCAAGGTGCTGGCAGATTCAGTTTCCTGGCTCATAGTTGGTCATCTCCCTGTGTTCCCACATGGTGGAAGGGACAAGGGAACTCTCTGGGGCCTCCTTTATAAGGGCACTAATCCCATTCGTGGGGATTCCACCCTCAAGACCTAATCAGTTCCAGATGCACACCTCCAGATACATCCCATTGCGGGTTATGTTTTGAACATACGAATTTTGCGGGAACATAGACATGTTAATAAGCAAAGGCTTAGCTCATGTTTATTTTTTTCTAGGTCCATGGAAAGAAATTATTCCTTAGATTTGATCCAGACGAAGAAACCAGGTCTTCTGGCAACAACCCACTGCCAGAACTTCTACAAAAAGGAGAGAGGAAGGAAGAGGCTGGGGACCAAAAGCAGACTTTGGGTCCCGACAGCCAGGAAATCTCAGACCAGTCCTCCTGGTCCCTGGAGCTTGTCCACAGTGGAGACACTGGTTCTGAGTGTTTGAGGGAAGACAGCCCTGCAGGAGGTGCTGAGAGGTGGCTGCAGGTCAGCTTTGGTTTGTTTGGCAGCATTTGGGTGAACGAATTCTCCAGAGCAAAGAAAGCCAACAAGAGGGGTGACTGGAGGGACCCCATTCCAAGGTAATGGCATGGTGGAGTAGGCCGTGGGGCTGTGTCTGTCTGAATCTCCGAGGGGTCTCCAGTGTTGAATACGGCCCCCATGGTGTGGCACACTCTGGGTGCACTCATGTGGCTGTCCAGCCTGCTTCCTAGAGAGAGAAAGCAGACTGTGGTCTGCACCCAGAGAGGAATGGTCACGTCCTGGGTCAGCTTAGCGCAGGGGGAGAACTTTCCCAACAAGTATGGTCCTGGAGGGTGGAGGTCTCTGAAGAACATTGGATGGCTTGATGAGTACACTCTGAATTTAGGGACAGAGTTGTCCCAGTTTTCAATCTATTAATGTTGAGGCTACCTTAGTATATAAAGCTCTATCCATGTTCAGGGTTATTTCATTATTGTACACACTCAGAGGAGTCGTTGCTGGTCAAAGAGAATGAATATGCTCATGGGAACATTCTCATGGCCTTGCAAAAGTACTCACTGGGGTTGGATCATTTGTGTATTTTGTATCACTTTGTAGGAGCTGAGCTTTTGGATATTGCGAGTTAGCCTTTGTGATGTGGGGTACCAGTATTGTTTCCTGTCTGTATCCTGTGACAGTGTTTGTCCCTGTTGGCATTCAGGATATAAAATTTTTATGTAGTCAGTGGTCAGTATTTTTTAATAATTTTTTTTTATTTTTCAGTTACAGTTGACATAGAACACTAGTCTCTGGTGCACAACATAGTAATTAGACGTTTATATAACTTACAGAAGTTTATAAAACTTACGAAGTTATGTAAGTCCAGCACCGTACGGGGTCAGTATTTTTCTTCATAGCTCTTAAGTTAACCCCTCTTGCTAAACAAGACCTCTTCTACTAAGAAGTCACACTGCTTTTCTATTTTCTAAAGTCATTCGATTTTTTTTAATGCTCAGAACTGTGGTCTTCATTTATGGTATGATGTAGGACCATCAGGATGCTTTGGACTGTGAAAATAACTCAGGCTGGCTTAAATTGGGAGGAGATTTTTTTGGGTCCACATAATTGGAAGTTCAGAGGGAGGGTGGGCTTTGGTGTTGACTCAGTTCACAGCTTTTGGCTTGAAGTTCTTGTGATTCTCCTGTCTTTGCATTTTCCCACATGTTGGTGTTGTCCTTAGACCAGCATCAAGAGGCTCTGCAGCTCCAGGCCTCTGTCCACACACAGAACGGGGAAAAAGGAAGAGAGGGTCATTTCCAAACGTTCAGTTGACAAGGAGAGCTTTCCCAGAAACCTCCAGCAAACCTCTCATTACCTGCAGCCGGCTCCTGGGCTGATTCCTGAACTAGTGTCAGGCTAGGGGAATTTAAATGCTCTTCCACTAACAAAGCTCACCCCTAAGTTTTAAATTTGTCACAGAGTTAACTCATATCATTCTCTTACTTGTAAAATCTTGTCAAGTTATGTTTCCCTTCTCATTTTTCATGTTTTATATATTACTTTGTCTCTCTACCCCTTTTTTTTCTTAATTAGGCCTGCCAAAATTTTATCTATATTGTTGGTCTTTCAAATAAATAATACGAATTTTATATACTCTATATGTAAGAGTATTTCCTAATTGTCCAAATGGTTGAGTGTTTGGAGTCATAGTTTTGTTTTGTTGTAATTTTTATTGGATTATGATCAGTATTATGACCAAAGCCTGTACATTTTTTACTTTGAGCATTGAGATTTGCAGCCAAACACATAATTGACCTTTGCTTATACTTTATGTACATAAATGAAGATAGTATGTTTATTCAAAGTAAAATGTTCTGTAAGTGTTAAGAACAGGTTATGGCTTTGATAACTCAACTTCTCTCTGTCCTTGCTTATTTTTTGTTTACTTAATATGCCAAACTTGAGAAGAAGAGTGTTTAAGTCCCAGGGTGGTTGTGGTTTTAAGTTTCTCCTTGTCTTTCTAAGCATTTTTGTTTGTGTGTTGCTGCCCTGTGGTTCCAGGCAGCAGGGTCCCTGACTCTCATAGGTTCTTTACAGTTTCATTATCAAACAGCATACCCTCTCTTTGCCTTTGGTTTTGAATTCTGCTTTGCTTTACTTTTGTTGTTGTTGTTTTTAATCCTCACCTGAGGAGGATATTTTTGCATTGATTTTTAGATAGAGTGGAAGGGGGCAGGAGGGAGAGAGAGAGACAGACAGGCAGACATTGATGTGAGAGAGACACATTGATTGGTTGCCTCCTGCCAGGGATTGAACCTGCAACCCAGGTACATGCCCTTGACCGGGAATCGAACCCACAACCCTTTTGTCCACAGGCCAATGCTCTGAATACTGATCCAAACCTGCCAGGGTGAATTCTGCTTTTCTTGATTTTAAGGTGCCACTCTGTTCGGTTGGCCCACCCCTTGGTCTTTTCACACTTAGTTGTAGGTATGTTTTTTCACTTATTTTAGATAAGTTTCTTAGAAACTGTGAAGCAGGCTTTTGTATGTCTTTAAACTCAAACTGAAACTCTTTGTTTTGAAACTGGGTAACTGTGGTATTCAGATTGTCTTTCATTTGCCATTTTCTTATACCTTGTTTCATTTTCTTTTGCTGGATTTATCATTTCTTTTCTGCTTTTTTCTCCCTGTTAATTTGGAAGTACTGCTCTTTATCTTCTTTCTGTTGGCAATAATTTTATCTTTAATTATATCTATATTTTTTTTCTGAGTTAATAACCATCAATTTTTTTAAAATGTATTTTTCAATTACATTTGACAATTAACCATCAAAATTTTAATAACATTGAATTAATAACTCTTCTCTCTTATTATTGAATCTGGTGTTTTGATCCCTCCTTCGCCCCTCTGAGATGAGACCTTTAAATTTTTCTGCTTCACTACTACATTTCTGTCACATCCACCTCATCTCCTGCATTTGCTGAGATGGTTTAGAATTTTAGTTCCAGATCGTTAATTAACTATATTATGTAGTGAATTATATTTAATTAAGCTAATTAAGAACCTTGTCCACGCAGCTGAGGCTCCCGTCCCTGCCACAGCTCTCTCCCCTCCATCCCTTCCCACTAGATACCCAAGTCCTCGCTCCATGGCCTTCCTCACTGCAACCCCTGGCTCATTGAGCCAGGATGCATTCTGTCTTGTTCTTGCTACAAGGCATGAATTTGAAAGATGTATTGGCTGCCCCGATACCTAAGGAGCAGGCCGGAGTTAGGACCTTCAGGCAGCAACGTGGCAAGACAGTGGTGAGCCTAATCACTGTGGACGTGATGCACGGTGGCAGGAGAGGCAGGAAGGGACTGGTATACGAAACATCAGTTCTTGATCCTGCTGATGGCATCTGTTTCCAAGACTACAGTATCCCTGAATGCCAGAATCTGCTGCCAGGCTGAACTAAGCTTTTTAGCTGTTACTCTCTGACCTTTCCCCCCCTTATTTTAGTATGCAGTAGGCCATGGAGTAGGGACTTGGGAATGACCATCATGATATCTTCATGGTCTGGTCCCAGGGGTACTGGCACCTTTTTCTGAGCAGGGAAATGATTTGAGTTTGACATGGTCTCCTTTGAATATCAGGTCCTAGGGCCGAGGGCATTAAAAATAGTAAACTTGCCCAGCCGGTGTGGCTCAGTGGTTGCGCATCGACCCATGCACCAAGAGGTCGCTGGTTTGATTCCCAGTCAGGGCACATGCCCAGGTTGTGGGCCAAATCCCCAGTGGGGCACATGCAGGAGGCGGCCGATCAATATTCTCTCTCATCGATGTTTCTATCTCTCTCTCCCTCTCCCTTCTTCTCTCTCTAAAATCAATAAAGAAAAAGAAAAAAATTAAAATAAATAAACCTACCTCCTCATCTTGTGCCACAAGAAAACATCCCTTTATTGATCCTTATCCTGCCTGCCCCTTCCCTAAGAGCTCATGATATAGTATTTTGTTCAGGAGCCCATCTGCCCAGGTCTTCAGTGACTCAGAATGCTCTACTGCCTTTTCTCTAAGCAAGGATTGAAATACACTCCGGCTGTGCCCCCTGCCTCCCTCACAACTCCTGCCTGTGTTTGTGTGGATCCCTAATCCCCAGAACCACACTGTTCAGATGGATGACACACTGTTTATAAACCCCTGGGTCAAGTCATGATGCAGACTTTAGGTTGTTCTGTATAAAATGTAAAGTAAGTGTTTTTATTAACCAAAACCCCCACAAAAGTAAGAAATATTAAAAACGTATTAAAATAGGTGTCTTTTGTTTCAAGAATTCTTTCCTAACACTTGTGTTGTAGTTCTATTACATTATCATAATTAATCCATTTAGATCTCACAATAAAAATTACAAATCTCAACGCTATTCATTATGTCCTGACCTTTTTATCTCTCTTGAGATCCTTGCTGATTTAATCAGACACGTCACATACTATGCACAGATGTTTTTTGATTCCTGTTCCTCTAAAGCCACCCTTTTACTTTCTTTTTTTTTTTCATCCTCACCCAAGGATATTTTTCCATTTATCTCAGATAGAGTGGGAGGGAGGGGGAGAGAGAGAAACATCGATGTAAGAGTGTGAGAGCGACACATCAACTGGTTGCCTCCTGCATGACCCCGACCAGGGCCAGGGACAAACCACAACCGAGGTACGTGCCCTTGACCAGAATCGAACCCGAGACTCTTTGATCCGCGGGCCGACACTCTAACCACTGAGCCAAACCAGTCACGGCCACCCTTTTACTTTTATAGAGGAATATCTAGGTCAGATGCAGGAATCGCACTCTCCTTTCGATGTGGAGTCCAATTCTAGCTCAATTACCTTCCCTTACAGCAGCGGTTCTCAACCTGTGGGTCGCGACTCCTTTGGGAGTCAAATGACCCTTTCACAGGGGTCACCTAAGACCATCGGAAAGCACATATTTCTGATGGCGATTCATAACAGTAGTAAAATTACAGTTATGAAGTAGCAACGAAAATAATTTTATGGTTGGGGGTCACCACAACATGAGGAACTGTTTTAAAGGGTCACGGCATTAGGAAGGTTGAGAACCACTGCCTTACAGAGTAACCCATTATTTCTTTATCAAAGTTTGTAAGGTTTCTCCCCTGTCCTCTTGGTTCAGGAAGTCCATGGGAGTATGTTTGGGTGTGTCTTTCTCAGTAAGTCTTTCCTGAAACTGGGAGTGGTGCCTCTTTAGCATCTATCTCTCTTCCTAATAAGCCCTGTTTTTGCAGGGGTGCCACAGCTCCTGATCTTGAGACTTTTCTGTATATCCGAAGTTGTCTCCGTTGAACATGTTATAATCAGAAAAATGAAGAGCTATATATATATATATATATACAGTCGTCCCTCACCATTTCGCGCTTTGATAGAGTGAAGCCATGACAGTCGAAGCACGAAGTGGCGAAGGACGACTGTATATAAATAAAGAACCCTACTTTGCGGAAATTCATTTATCGCGGTAGAGTCTTGAACTGATTAACCGCAATAAACGAGGGCCGACTGTATGTTTTATTTTAATTACTCTGTTTAGCCATGAAATGTTTATGATTCTGGCAGAGCCATCCCTTTTCTGTTTTGGGACCTTAGCGGCCCCAGGTTAATCCTGACAGTGGAGGGGGAGCTGTATGGACGTGTGACCTGACAAGACTGTGGTCACTCTATGTACTTAGGATCTTTTCTTTCTTCCCAGGTTGGTCCTGCACTTTGGTGGTGGCAGCTTCCTGGCATTTTATAATTGTCAGATGTCTTGGAGCTCTTCCCCAGTGGTCAAACCCACCTCTGACATCTTGTCTGAAAAGTTCCATCGAGGACAAGCCTTGGAAGCTCTGGGCCAGGAGCAGCCTGTCTGCTATACACTGTTGGACCAAAGATACTTCTCAGGCTTAGGTATGACTGATAAAAGAGGGACGAGCCCCACAGAGTTATTGAGTAGAAGAGTCACTCATCTGAGAGGCACAAAACTGAGACCTACCCCAAGTGTGAGTACTGTTGGTCTTGAGGTGATCACTTACTCTCTTTAGCTTCACTTCCCTCATTTTTAAATTGAGGCAGTTAGATTAGGCAGTTTCTAACTTCTTTCCTGGCTTCAGAATTCATATCCTAATTCTGTTATCAGTGGTAGTCGGCCTGACAGCCACATTAGCGTGTGACCTCCTAAAGGGCAGGGTCATATCTCGTCTGTCCTTGAATCCTCCGCTGCCTAGCACTGTGCCTGGGACACAGGAGGTGCATGATAGGTGTCTGTTAGGCACCCAAAGCCATGCAATTTGCTAATGGACAGCGGTGCATTTGCTAATGGTACTGCTCTCGAGCAGACGCAGCTGCCTGCTGGTCAAAGCAGAGATGTCTCCGGTTTACATTAGGCTCTTATAGGACATGAGTGAAGAAGCAGGTTCCCACTCGCTCTTCAGGTTTCCTGAGCAGTGAGACTGGGAACATTTTGAGGTGGAAGGAAGAGTTGAGCAATTTGAAAACTAGGATGGTTAAACAGCTGAACTATTTCCCACAGTGGGGCACCTGTGATTGTGCTGAGGCAATAGAGTGAGCTGATGATGACAGAGTCACCTCCCTATCCAAGGCATCATTTTGTCTGCTGCAGGTACAGTTCACCTCGTGAGGGGGACGAGGCCAGTGGTTCACCAGACAGTGGCCTTGCATTGTTATGTTAAGACCATGGGAGTCCAGGATGCCTTGAGGAGCAAAGGGTCTTCCAGAAGTGGCCTTTAGGGTGTATATAGTTAAGAGTGAATGGTCTACTAACAAATCATTATTATGAACAATAGTGATAACAGCCAACATTTTTCAAGTGACGCTAATGTGCCAGGCCTGTGGTTTCATCCTTATTACTTTTCTGTAGGATGGTTATTTACTAGTGTTCCCTTCATTCAGATGAAGAAATTAAACAAAGGACATACTGCTAGTAAGTGGTGCAGCTGAGACAGGAATCCAAGCACTCTGCCAGTGAATTTTAGAGAAATTTTGTGTGTAGCCAGGTGTGATTATGAAGCTCTTGGAAAGGGCAGTGATTTCATTCATCCGTTCATTCACTCCACACATGCCCAACCTTTGCTGCTTAAGGAGATGATTGTTTAATGGCCCAGCAACCGTGGACTCAGTTCACCGTAACTTGAGATAGACTGAAGTAAATGCCTAGCAGAGATTAAAGGAAGTGCATTGTTGGAACATTATGAATAGAATTATTGATTCTGGAAGAAAGTATAAAGGCTGGCTTTACACGGAGTGAGGTAGGAGTAGAAAAATAATAAAATAATGCCTCCTAAACACTTTTTGTATTTTAGGCATCATGCTTGACATTTTAAACAATAATAACAGCTAATACTTATTGAGTACTGTATGCACCAATCACTGTGCTCAGCATTTGTGTGTGTGTGAATTCTCTCTTTACTGCTCACAAAAACTAGGTAACATCCCCATTTTACAGACAAGGAAACTGAAGCCTAAAGAAGCTGAGGAACTTGCCAGGGTCACATAGGTAGGATCTGAATGAGCTGGGATTTAAATCCAGGGTGTCAGGTTCCAGAGCCTGTTTTTTTAAATTTATTTTTTATCCTCACCCGAGGACATTTTTGCATTTATCTTCAGATAGAGCAGGAGGGAGAGAGGGAGGAAGAGAGAGAGAAACATCGATGTGAGAGAGAGACATCAACTGGCTGCTACTCACACGACAAACCGCAACCGAGGTACATGCCCTTAGCGGGAACCGAACCCCGGTCTCTCTGGTCCGGGGCCGACGCTTTAACCGCTGAGCCAAACCGGCCAGGGCCAGAGCCTGTTTTGATAACCACTTTGCTATAACATGAGCCATGCATGAGTTTTACCTCCTTTCATCTTCACAACAACCTTAAAGTAATTATTATCAAATCATTTTATAGACAGGGAAATCGACGCGGGGACTGAGAGACTTACCCACGAGTCCCCATACACGGCAGAGCTAGCTCCAGGTCTTCCTCAGTCTCCGCTGCTGCCATCATACCAGCTTCAGTTTAATTCATTAACTTTGTGGACTAGTTTCATTATAGACGTGTCCTTTATTCTTCCTTTGTCCTCTCTCTGCTTTCTTTCAGGCAACATCATTAAGAATGAAGCCTTGTACAGAGCTGGGATCCATCCCCTTTCTCTCGGTTCACTCCTCAGTCCTCGGCAACTCGAGGTCCTCGTGGATCACGTGGTGGAGTTCAGTACAGACTGGCTTCAGGGCAAGTTCCAGGGAAGACAGAACCACACGCAGATCTACCAGAAAGAGCAGTGCCCTTCTGGGCACCAGGTCATGAAGGAGGCCTTTGGGCCTCCAGGTGGCTTCCAGAGGCTCACCTGGTGGTGCCCACAGTGCCAGCCCAGGCTGCCACCCAGCGAGCCAGAGCAAGTCCAGCTTTGCTAAGGCACTTGGGGCCCCTTTTTCACAGAACCTTGCCCTTTAGGGAGCGTGATGCCTGAGTGTCGAGAAAAGGGGGTGTGGACAGGGATTGGGACTAGAGGCAGGAATTAGAGGGGAGGTTGGGTCAGGAGGAGATCCGTCCTGTTGATATTCATCTCGCTGAAGTTATGTCTAAGGCAGAGTTTTCATAGGGTTAGATTTTTTTTTTTCAAATGTTGGTTAATTCTTCCTGTCTAATTCTGCCATTGTAAAATATGAGAAAAATTATGATGACAGTTAAGGGAAAAGCTCCCGGAATGAGTGGTAATGAAAATATAAGTCTATGGAAAATAGCTGTGCCCCAACATTGCTCTGTTTGGTTTGGTTTGGTTTTTGAAACATTGGTTGGTTTTAAGGCCCTCCAGTTGAGAAACAGGAACATGGAATTGTCTTTTTTCATTCCCCTGGAGGGATCCAGGGATGAGGATGGAGTAGCATGAGTGTCATGCTCTGATTCAGCCTCCTGCCTGGGATGGAGACACCAGAAGGGGTGGGGGAGAAGGGGGACCTGGGAGCTGGCCACCTTTCTGATGTGCCCAATGGGCTTTAGAACAAAGCTGCTTGTTTCCTCCTAAAGTGATATATTTGTGACCACTGCTTTGTGGAACCAGCAGGAATTAAGGGTTGTAGAGACACAGTGTAAAGGTGTTAGCAACAGCTGAAAAAACTAGGACATTTAAATAAAGCTCTTTGATATTTTCTGTTGTCATCTTTATTTGACAGGAATGGTTCTTCCAATGTAAATAACTGAGTTCTTTGTGAAGGTGGCTGCATACGACTTCAGGTGGCCAAGTCCGGATGGATCCACTTAAAAGGAGCAGGGCAGGGGGTGGGGGGAGGTGGAGGAGGGTACAGGCAGGATAAATGGTGATGGAATACTTGACTTGGGATGGTGAACACACAATGCAGTGTACAGGTGGTGTGTTGTGGACTTGTGCACCTGAAACCTGTGTAATTTTGTTAACCAGTACACCCAATACATTCACTAAAAAGGAGAGAAAAAAAATAGCAGGGCAGAGAGCAGGGGTGAGCACACCTGCTCTCATGCTCCTGGGGCACTAAGATGCAGGAGAGCTGGTGAAGCAGATGGATTTCCCTTCTGTTGCCCTCGCCTCTGGCACGTAGAAGATAGTGATTTGTGTGAGTGAAATTGAAAACAGTGGCTGATATTCCTGACTTTCCTTTTATCTGTTTTAGGAATTGAAAGTTGTCAATAGTGGGGAAAGCCACTTTATGGCAGACATGTAGCCTGTATAATAGTTTGGCTCAGCGGTTGGAGCGTCAGCCCGCAGACCAGAGAGGCCCGGGTTCGGTTCCCACTAAGGGCATGTACCTTGGTTGCAGTTTGTCCCTGGCCCTGGTTAGGGTCGTGTGGGTGGCAACCAGTCGATGTGTCTCTCTCATGTCGATGTTGCTCTCTCTCTCTCTCTCTCTCTCTCTCTCGATGTTTCTCTCTCTTCCTCCCTCTCTCCCTCCCTATCTGAAGATAAATGCAAAAATGTCCTCGGGTGAGGATAAAAAATTTTTTTTAATTAAAAATAATAATAATAGTTCATATATATGGATTGCTTATCGTATAAAGCACTTGGCCTAGTTCTTATGTAAGCTGCAAAAAACAAAAAACCTCCCTGGCCTGTGGATCAGGGAGTTCCAGGTTTGATTCTGGCCAAGGGCACGTACCTCAGTTGCGATTCGTCCCCAGCCCCAGTTGGGAGTCGTGCAGGTGGCAACCAATAGATGTATCTCTCTCACATCAGTGTTTCTCTCTCTCTCTCTCTCTCTCTCCCACCCTCCTTTCCATTCTGTCTGAAGATAAATGTAAAAATATCCTCAGGTGAGGATTATAAAAAAACAAACAGCCATGAAGTTAAGTACTCACTCTTACTGTCAGGCTGAGGAACTTGCTTGGGTGATACTGTTAACAAGGGCCAAGGGCACACACTGGAGCTCCCCGTCTGTGGGGCTTGGACAGCTGCACCGTGGGCGATGGTCAAGTCCTGGCTGACATCCTTAGGGGTATGTCCCATGAGGTAGCCAGCAGTGGAGGTGTACGGGTTGTTGTTGGCACTGTCAGAACTATATGAACTGGGTTCTGCATGAAGAAATGGGGAAGTGGAAAAATGAAGAGCTAGCAGAAACATCTCCCATGCCCCTCCTTAAGATTTAATTCATCATGGCAGGAGACTCAGCAGAAAATTTCAAATTTGTTCTGAAAGGAGGAAGGGAAGGGATGGCATAAGTGGATTGAATGAGAGAAAAGAGGTAACAGTGGTTTGGACACAGCGGGGGTGGGTAATTGAACAGTGGGAATTACTCTTCCTGTCCGTGTGCCTGGTGGATATAAGGAGAGGTTTTTGCTTGATAGAGCTGTAGATGAGGGCTGTAGAGAGCACGAGTCCAGGTTTCACAGAGGTGAGGACAGGTGCGATCTTGACTCAACACATTTCTTGGGAAAGATTTCTTTATCTCATGAGCTCAAGTTTCCAGATAATTGACATTGTGAAAAGCTTGGAACTTAATGTGAGGTTTCAGTGGCCTTAGCTATTGAATAAATATTTCTTAAATGCCTCCTAAATGCTAGGTTTGGGAATACAAGGATAAAGAAGACAAGAAAACCCCTACACTAATAGGAGGCTGGCTTGTTATAGAGAGCGTTTCAGTAGGTTATGAAAAAAGTGCTATGTAAAGGTGGGTAAGTGGAAGTTCTAGCACAGTTCTGATTTCAAGCATTGTAATTCAACAAAAGGTAGTGGAGACCTGTTAGTGGCAAGCACTGTGCCAGGTGTGATGTTTAGATGTGATCTTTGTCCTTGAGAGGTTCACGGTGAGATGAAGTCAGACAAGAACTAAGTAGAATACAGGACATGTAGGATGAGAGTAATCACTGGCCATGATCGAAGCACTGTGGTTTGTGGAAATAAAGACAAGTGAGAACAGACAAGTGGCGCCCTTTAATCAGCTTGCTATATAGCAAGGACATCAGCCACCATTACTTCATCTGGCAGAGACCCAGAGGCAGGCAGGGGAGTGGGAAAGCTGTATAGTGAAAAAAAGGAAAGTCATCAGGTGTGCTTGGATTGGAGGAGGTCAGCATGGGGAAGCTGGAAGCAGGCTAACTAGTAGTGGGGTATAATTGGTTTAGGGAGCATACTTGGCTTTCTGTGGTTGGTCCTGTGTTGGAAGCAGACAAAAAACAGAGAAGTCCTTGATCAACTCCTGACCATTCAGGCGGACTGCTGCAGAGGTTGTGGGTTAGTGTTGTTACTGGAAATGTTCTGATTGTTATCCATTTGGACATGCAGTCTTCAGTTGGACATGTAGGTCAGACCGCATGAACTGGATTAGGCTCCAACTATCTCACTGTCTTCCTCTGGACTGGAAGCTATTTGGGGTAGATTGTCATCTCACTTGTCCTTGTTTCCAGTGCTTGCCACACTGTCACTGTTGCATGGATGTTTGTTCAACCTAAAAAACAGAGAAAGGAGGGACCACTGAGCTTCAGAACAGGATTCCTAGAGCAGGGGTTTACGCCTAAGCTGTAATGAAGGCATGGCAGTAAGTAGGTGAAGAGCAAGGAAGGGCAATCCAGGCAGGTGAGCTACTCGGACCAAGACCAGGGGTGTAAAGCACTGTGGCCTCTGGGAAATGGAAGTGCTGCCAGGGCTGATAGGTTTGGAAGTAGCGAAGTAACTGGATAGGAAGCTAAAATCCTAAAAAGGGCATGTAGATGCCAAATAATGAAGGAGTTTTTATTCTATGCCAGAATCGTCTATTTTATCTTGAAAGGCACTTCCTTTGCCCGGCAAGTGTGGCTCAGTGGTTGAGTGTCAACCCATGCACCAAGAGGTCACCGGTTTGATTCCTGGTCAGGGCACATTTGGCCCAGGTTGTGGGCCAAATCCCCAGTGGGGGCATGCGTGAAGTGACCAATCAATGTTCTCTCTCATCGATGTTTCTATCTCTCTCTCCCTCTCCCTTCCTCTCTCTCTAAAATCAATGAAGAAAAAAAAATTTTTTTTTTTAAAGAAAGGCACTTCCTTTGCGGAACTTAACATTGAAAGGTTGTCGGCAAGAGAGTAACATAATCAAGTGGTGTATGTTTAGATAAATTACTCTAGCTGCCACATGGGGTTGGATGGAGGGAGATGGGAAGTTGTCTTCAAAATAGTTTGGGAGAGAAGATGGGGCTTACACCAAGAGGAGCAAAGAGGAGAGATTAAAACAAGAGACGTTTGTTTCTTGGAGTCTATAGGATTTGATGACTGATTTCAAAGGGGTATAAGGAGAGAAAGGAGTTAGGGATGATGTCTGGATTTTATAATTGACAACTGGGAGGGCTATTAGTGCCATTCAGAGGAGAAGCAGATTCACTGAGACAGAGATTTTGGTTATGGACATGTTAAGTTTGAACATCAAAGAGGAGGTGTCCCAGGTGCAGCTCGATTCGGTAAATATTCATTGTGCACCTAGTTTGTACCAGGCATGATTCTAGATGCTTGGGGATAAGTTAATGAACAAAACAAAGATGAGTCATCATTGAGCTTACATTCTAGCAAGGGAAAACAGCCACTAAGCATCCTAAGTAAATTAGAATGTGATAAATGTTATGGGGGACAAAATAGAGTAGGATAGAGGATCCTATGTGGCTACTTGAGGTCTCTGAGTTTGTAAGGTCGCCATGCAGCCTTCCCTGAGTCTGTCAGGTTTAGTATGTGGTCCCTTTTTCTCCACAGGTTCTAGGCAGTGATCTGATCTGACAAATTTTAAAAGGATCCTGGTTGCTGTGTTTAAAAAAATTGAAAGGTGGGGGGCTGTGGTGCAAGCATTTTCTAAGGTTTGTGAGGCATCTAGGATGGAGATATAATTGTCCACAGCACCTTTTATAGGTTATAAGAACTCTTCAAATCCTTTCTTTTGGGACTACTAAGTGGATCTAAAATAAACATTTTGAAGAGAGTAGCTGAAACTCTAGAGGAGTGATTGATATTATGTGGAGAAGTGAAAGTGCTTTGCAATTTCAAACAAGGAGCTTTACTGCTAGGTTACATGTGGTGTGGGAGGCAAGTGAACAGTACTGTGTGGGGTTATGTATCTGTGCCGGGTTATGTGTCGCAGGTTGGTTGACCACGCTTTTGCTTTGTGTGTTGTTGGTGTCAACCTAAGAAACATTCAAACCCGTGAAGAATTTTGTGAGTTTATTTGAACCAAACTGTAGACAAATGCCAGGAAGCAAAACCTCAAAGGATTGAGATAATCACCTTACTTTATACATTACAATCAAAAGAGAAGGTGTAAGTGGGTTACATAAAATCCACTGGTGATAGATTAGGGAGGTGGGAGAAAGCAAAGCAGGGAAATCTTTGGGATTGGATAAAAAGTAAAATGATAGACACATCCTTCTTTTATATAGGTGGGTACAGGATAGTTAACAGCCAACAATGACCATGATAACACTGAGGGGATTTGTGGTGTCTGCCCTAGTGCACAAGTTGTGTCCTGAGGGGTCTGGAAAAAAGGAAGTTACCTCACATTACAAAGGTACTGTTATCTTAGAAAAAGAAAAGGCAGTCGGTTCAATCAAGGTGAAAATCGATCTTTGTCAGGGTAGATGCCAGTTTAGGACATGACTACCTGCCATAAACTGCTTTTAGTTAAAAAGTTTAAATTGTGGATCATCCTTTGTGGTTACTTAAGGTCTTTGAGTTTGCAAGGCTGTCACCAGGCCTCACTTGGGCTCTTCCGGTTAGCATGTGGCCCCTTCCTGCATTGGCAATGCAGACCGACAACTTGCTGCTGTGCCCAACACCCTTTTAAGCGTTCAGCAGTTGGGGCGGGTGAATGCAGGCTGTCATGGAAGAGCTAATCTGGCCAGCCGGGCAAACAAAACTAAACACGTGGAGGCCTTATTCCAAGATCCCGTGGCGGACTCTTGGCCTCTCTGCTCATCTCTGTTGGGCTCCCAACAGACGCCCAGGTCAGCATGGGACTTAACTACACGTAAGTCCGATGCCCCAGCCCTGGGAGGGGCTGGCAGAGGAACTCAAAGGCCCGCCCCCAGTGGGAGCACCAATCCCGATCGCCTGCCTCTTCCTCACCCTCCAGTTAGCTTCCGATGTAGTAATCAGGCCAGACTGATCTTGCCACCGATTGGCCGGCGTCTGCCTGGTGCGAACCTCCCTGGCCAATCAGTGCTCGTCAGTCCACTTCACAAGTCCACCGGATGCGGCTCCAGCCGGAGGTCCGTTAAGATGGGTGGGGAAGTGGGCGTGGCGTCGCTCCGCAGGGCCCTCCTCTGTTCCTGCCCCGCCCGCCAGACCGCCTCCGCCTAATACTGAAAAGCTGCAGGGTGCGATCTGCGATCGGAAAGATTTAGCGAGGTGATCCCCGAGGCCTGGCAACCTGCTGTGAGCATGGAGTTCGTGAAGTGCTTGGGGCACCCGGAGGAGTTTTACAACCTGCTGCGCTTCCGGATGGGGGGCCGGTATAAGGTGTTAGTCAAGATGGACCAGGTGGGTTGAGCATCCCTGCATCCCTGCATCCCTGCCGGCCCGCTGTTCGGGTCTGGCCCTGCGGACCCAAAATCGGGAAGGGCGCGGCGAGCGGGTGCCCAGCGCCCCAGGTTCCCTCCTTCCCTCCGGGAGCAGACCCCGGCCCAGCCAGGTTCACTCTCCTGAACGGCATCGCGCCCAGCCGTGCTTGGTCTCCTACGCAGGCCTCTTCCTCTTGCCCCCACCCTCTCTCAGGATGTCTTGCTGCTAAAAATGTTTCTACTCGGTCAAGACATTGGTTTTCAGGTAGTTCTGCTTCACATTTTATTCTTCACATTGATGTATATGTATGTTCGAATCCTTGGTTTCAAAACAGGTTATATGGGTGGTTTCGGTGGGAGAGGACTTTGGATAGGAATGTGTAAACAAAATAAACAATGTTAATATTATCAGTGATTCCCTTTTCTATAGAATGAAACCCGACTCTACGATTCTGTTATCTGTATGCCATCTCCGGCAGAAGCTTCCTTCGCTTTCCTGCAGTCTGATCAGTCCCTTCTTCCTCAGTGCTTACTCGGTTTCTCATGACGTTTACTTACTCTCCAAGTCCTTCTTAGTTACCTGTGTGTCTGTTGATGACCTACATTTTTGGCCTCTTGAAGTCCAGACCTGGTTTTATTTACATTTCATCCTCCTCATTCCTATACCTTTTGTTAAATGAATACTTACAAAGGTATTTATTCCAACAAGAAAATTATTCTAAAGTGATTATTGAATGAATAGACACCTTCAGCTGAATTAGTGGGTTATATCAAAAGTTTTAAATTATTTTCTCCAATGGAAATATTACAGTGAAATATGGTTCTTTGAAATATTACAGTGAAATAAGGATACCTTGATTGGTATTCTTCATTAAAACACTTTAATTTTCCATCAGAAAAAAATTTTTTTTCCCTTTGTCTCATAACTTAGAAAACTCATCTTTCAAGGTCTAGCTTCAATGAGTGCCACCTCTATTGACCATTCAGCAGTCATTTATTAGACAGCTGTTCTGTGCTAGGCATTACAGAGGGCGCAGTATGGCAGGCTGGCATGTGTAGACAAAACACTGAAGGAACTCACCATCTTGTCAGGTCATAAAATGTTATAAAATTGTTCACAGAAAACTTAGGAAGGTGCCATCACCAGATGCCTTTTCATGTTACCTGTGAACCTCAATCATTTTCCCTGACACTGATATATTTTACCTTATATCAGTTCCAAAGTTTTGTATGGTGGTTATTTGTGCATTGGCTTTATATTCCCCAAATCCCTTTCAGATATAAGATTCTAGATTTTAAGCAATTTGAAAATAGGAATCTTGTTCGATGTACCGTTAGTGAATTACTGCCCTCAAGAAACATCTAGCTTTTAAAACAAGATAAACATAAGTAAATGTGGCAGATAATAGTAAATGCCATAAGGAAATTCACAGAAGTGAAAAATCACTTTTGGCTGGGATGGGGGATTAATCTTCTGAGGAATTCCTAAAAGAAATATAGCTTTAAATTGCTCTTGTGCCTTGCTCAATAGATATTTGTTTAATTAGAGATTCTTACTAAGAGTTCTTTTTTTATTTTATTATTATTTTTCTTTATTGATTTTAGAGAGAGAGAGAAAGGGAGAGGGAGAGAGAGATAGAAACATAGATGAGAGAGAACATTGATTGGCCACCTCCTGCATGCCCTCCACTGGGGATTGGGCCCACAACCTGGGCATGTGCCCTGACCTGGAATTGAACAAGCGACCTCTTGGTGCATGGGTCATCGCTCAACCACTGAACCACACTGGCCAGGCTTACTAAGAATTCTTACTTGAAGCTTTCCTGAAGTTATTTGCAAGTATTTATGTTATTGTAAATTTGTGTTTTGGGGGGAG
Organism: Tadarida brasiliensis; assembly: GCA_030848825.1. Lineage (NCBI taxonomy): Eukaryota > Metazoa > Chordata > Mammalia > Chiroptera > Molossidae > Tadarida > Tadarida brasiliensis. The sequence goes on along the minus strand of CM061259.1, from coordinate 40,239,453 downwards.
GAGAATGGTATTCACTATTATCAGATTTTCCCAGGGATCTGTGACATAAAACAAATAAATAGTCACTGCTTTACAATCCATGTTGTACAGTCTCCTGAACACCTCCTGTGACAGATAATTCACTACCTCTGGAGACTACGCACTCCATCTCCAGACAGTTCTAGTTTATAGGTATTGTTACCTTAAAGTGAGCTGAACTTACACTTTCTTTGTTCTCTCTCTGGAGCCAGGGAGTCTAATCCCTGTTTTGTAATACAGTACTTGAAGTGTTTTAAGAGAAGTCTCATATCTGTAAAAATAGTGATATGCAAGCCAAATGCTCTGTGTTCTTCCACTAGCTGTTTGTTGTTCTTTCCAGGTTATTTATCAACCTGGTCTCTCTCTCTCTCTAAAGTCTGTTGTTCAAAATTGAACAGTACTTTAGGTATGGTCTGGTTATTTCAGACTTTAAATTTCTTTCTTATGGATATTGTATATATTTTTTTGAAGTTAAAATTTCGTTTATGACCAGAGTAACATAAAATATTTGTTTTCCATGCTCAAAAAGAAGAAAATGGTCTTAAGCAGGTCTGTAGTTGATCTCTCATTCCTTACATATCCCAAACTTGTTTCTTGTTTTTTCCTTTACACCTGTGGAGAGCTCCAGTGCCGTCAGTGGGGAATGTCAGTGCTTGGCAAGAAATGTCACATAAAAATAGGCAGGCTTGGATGTTGTTTTTCTAATTAATATAAGATTGGTTTAACTTAAAAAAATGTATTTAATTACAAAGTATTATAAATAGAAGAATACTAAAAATACTATAACAAACTATTTTGTGTCTATCTGCAATATTTAACTATCTATTAAGTTTCTGCTGTATTTGCTTCATCTTTTGTTATTGTTAGGAAATAAAATGTCCAGATATAGCTAAAGTTCTTCTCCCTTATCTCAACCTCCCCCCATATCAGTGTACATTGACTTTTTTAGGCAATCTCATCATGCTGTGGACTTAGAATTGTAGTCAGTCCAGATCCCTAAGTATACTTGTTCAGGACCTGTTCTCCCATCTTGATGGTCATAAATATGGCTGACACTTATTAAGCTATTACTATATGCCAAGCACTATTTTATTTATTTATTTTTTCTTTGTTGATTTTTAGAGAGAGAGGAAGGAAGAGGGAGAGAGAGATAGAAACATCGATGAGAGAGAACATCAATTGGCCGCCTCCTGCATGCCCCCCACTGGGGATCGGGCCCATAACCTGGGCATGTGTCCTGACTGGGAATCGCACTGGCAACCTCTTGGGGCGTGGGTCAATGCTCAAACACTGAGCAACACCGGCCAGACAGAAGATGTTTAAAATAGTGTTTGGATGCCCAGCCGGTGTGGCTTAGTGGTTGAGCGCTGACCCATGCACCAAGAGGGCACTGGTTTCTATCTCTCTCTCCCTCTCCTTTCCTCTCTCTCTAAAATCAATAAAGGAAAAAATAAAATAAAATGTTTTAAACACCTCCTTACATCTATTATTTAAACCAGTGGTTTTCAACCTTCCTAATGCCACGGATCCTTTAATACAGTTCCTCATGTTGTGGTGACTCCCAACCATAAAATTATTTTTGTTGCTACTTCATAACTATAATTTTGCTACTGTTATGTCTTAGGCGACCCCTGTGAAAGGGTCGTTCGACCCCCAAAGGGGTCGCGAACCACAGGTTGAGAACCGCTGATTTAAACCTTCCAGAAACCCTATGAGGAAGCTACTATACTTTTTCCTGTTTTATAGATGAAGAAACAGGCACAGAGAGGTTAGTTAATTGCCTGATGTCCAGCAGCTATTTAGTGGTGGAACCTGTCTTTGACCCTGGCAGACTGCCCAAGAGCTCACTCTCTTAACCCCACCATGCTGCTTACCATTAAGGTAATAGACCACGGAGACATATTAAGGAGAGGATTATCCAGATTCAGCTAAAAGTTGAACATATGTTTGTGTGATGGACACAAAGTGGAAAATACCTACCGTAAACACAATCACAGTCTAATGGAGAACAGTTGTAAAAAAATAAGATACGTAACTACCCTGGACAGTTTGGCTCAGCAGTTAGAGCATCGGCCTGAGGACCAAAGGGTTGCAGGTTCGATTCCTGATCAAGGGCATGTACCTGGGTTGCAGGTTCAATCCCAGGCCCTGGTCAGGGTCATGCAGGAGGCAAACAATTGATGTGTCTTTCTCACATCAATGTAAGTCTCTCTCTCTCTCTCTCTCTCTCTCTCTCTCTCCCTCTCCCTCCCTCTCCCTCCCCCTCCCTCCCTCCCTCCCTCCCTCCCTTCCACTCTATCCAAAAAAAAGTAAGATAACCTAAGAAGTGCCAAGTAATCTTACAGTGAAAAGTTTCAGAAAGCACAGGAAAAGTGTTTTGTAAGCTATAGGGCCTTGAAGAGGTATTAGATTTAGATTAATAGGGAGGATCCACAGTGGATAAAGTCAGCATGAGCCAAGTCATGTAGGTAGAATTGAGCATGAAGTGAGTGTGTGGAATGTAGGGAAACCAGCCTGGCTGGAATTAGAGAATGTAAATTAGAAGTATGAAGTTGAGTAAGTGTGGGTGGGACTACAAAAGCTAAGCTGTATTTGGTAAAACAGGTAATGGTTAAAAGCAGAACTAGGTTATGATGAAAGCAATTTTTTGGAACACTCATCTGGCAGATGAGTGGGATTAGGAGATTATATTGTGAGTTAGAGGAAACCAAATTGATATTGATATTAATAATAGACAGCATTTATTGAGTTTCTATGTTTGCCAGGCACTGTGCTAAGCTTTTTAAGTCTGTTACCTTAGTGCATCAGTTAGTTTTCATTGAGTAAGAAGCCCCAAAACTGGGTGGCTCAATTCTGGCGATTGGTTGCACGACAATGTGAATATATTTAATAGTACTAAATTGTGCACTTAAAAATGTTCATGATAGTAAATTTTATATTAAGTGTATTTATCACAATTAACTAAAATCAGTGACTTAAAATAACAACTGTAATTGAGTTCGCAATTCTCTTGGAGAGCTGGTGAGGTCTGGGCCAGCTTGGTTGATTTCTACTGAGTTTGCTCAGCGGAACCTTTCAGCTTGTGGCTGTACAATCTCACCAGATTGGCGGAGTTTTTGGTGGTTTGCAGACTGTAGGCTGGAGTGTCAAGGGGAGACTGGGCCATATGTGTCTCATTATCCAGCAGGCTAGCCCCAGGACTCTTCACATGGCGACTAGAAGAGCACAAAGCCCAATGCGCATGCTTCTGCTTGAGTCACCATTTGCTACTTCTTGGCCAAAAAGAGTCACAAGGAGAGTCCAGAGGAGTTGAAGAAAGATCCCGTCTCCTAATAAAAAGAGCCATAAAATTGTGTGGCCATTTTATAATTTACCACACCTAGTCAATCTTGACAACAACCTTAAAGGGATAGACCTATTATTAATGCCATTTTATAGATTAGGAAATGGTGGCATAATGTAATTAAATAACTTGTGGGTCACACAGCTCCTAAGTGGTGGTTTCAGGATGCCAACTGAGGCTTGTCTGAAGACCTCCATGTCTTTAGTTTGGAGGCCGCCTGGGTGGCATAAAGAGCATAGATTTTGAAGGGTCCCAGTCAGCTGATCAGATGCCAGCACTGTCACACATGCTCCCAGAACATAACAGGCACCCTACGATTCCTAGTTGCTTTCTGCCCTTCACAATTCTGCTGTGTATTAGCTTTCTCCCACTCTCCCTCCCTCCCTCCCTTCCTTTAATAAATATGTGACCACCAATTGCATGCCAGATATTGTTCTGGGTGCTGGAGATAACAACAGTGAACAAGATAGGTGAAGACCTTTTTTTTTAATGAACTTTACATTTTAGTGGAAGAGAGAATGAAAAAAAAACAAGTATACAATATTTCAGGTGGAGATAAGTACCACAAATAAAAATAATAGGGCAAGGGATCTGAGTGTCTGAAGTCAGACACAATTATAGGGTTGAGATTTGGGTCCAGAGACTGGACTTCTCTGTTTCTCATTTTCCTCTCTATAAAATGAGACTTGGGGAAAAATGGTGGCATTGGTTACCTCTAGAGAGCAGAATGGGTGGCCATGATAAAGTGATAGGAGAAAACCTTTTCACAGTATTATCTTTTGAATTTTTAAAAAAGACATTTGGGCTAACCCCTCTTCTAGCTGTAAGATTTGATGAACAATATACTGTACAACATTATTTGTTTTGTTGGTTGCAGTTTTTCTGAGCCCTTTTAACCCCCATGAGCCATTTGAAAAAATAATAAAGTTGAGTGTACTCTAATTAGAGTAAACAGGAAAAACCATTTTCCTTCATTTAACATCTTAGTTTATCTCTTAAGTAACAAAGAAGCTGGAAAAAGAAATTTACACTTAGCAGATATTGAGGGCTAGTTATTTCTATCACAAAAGGATTTGGCTGTAGGAATTCAGGATTTGGTAAACTTGATTTATACTTAATTTTTAGGAACATATTAGTAAATCTGGGGGCATACTGCCACATGTAAGTTGTGACATCACTCTGAAGGCACATAATGGAAAAAGCAGGTTTTTGTAAGCATGCAGTTCTGGCTTATTTCAAGCTTAAATCCTATTATTTAGACGAATATCTAAGTCTATTAAGTCTAAATCTTGACTCAATTAGCTGAATAATTTTTGGTAATTTAACCTCCAAGCAACAGTTTGTTCATCTGTAGAACAGACACCAGGTCACAATCCCTTAGCTACATCTCCCAACTCCAAAATGGTAAGTCTGCTCAAGATCATTTCTTAGCAAAAGACGTGTTCTAAATTAAAGTGACCCTGCTTAGTATAAATATTTAAATGTTTTACTGAAGAAATGTTAAGATAAATTATGGGGTGCTACTCCACAATGACTGGGGCTGTAATGCGTTTTATTGCCTGTTTCTAAAACACAAACAATTCTGAATTCTGCTACACATCTGGCCATGAAGGTGTCAGATGGATTATAGGTCTGTAACACTCTCCTTAAAGGGTTTTTTGGGGATTAAACAGGTACAACAGATTGAGGATTTACAGTAATGTTTGTATTGTGCTTGGCATGTAGTAGCTGCCCAGTAAGTGGTAGTTATTCATCTTGTTACATCAATTTAGTTCTCAAGTTTGTGGGTCTTTTCCCTCCTTCCAAGGGAACCTGTATTACCTAAAGTCTTAATGGAAGACTGTGGGAGAGGGTTGGTAGCTGTTCGTTCACTTGTGGAACTGTGTCAGCCTGAGACTGGAGCCCCAGTCCTGAGAGTTTAGTCTTGTACTAGCCAACACACACGCTTCCTCTAAATGGCTTTCATCCCTGTTTGCTCTCACTTGAGAGTTCTTGGGAGTGCGCTTAATCTCAGCAGTGGTAAACATCTGGAGGCTCTAGGGACAGGCAGCAGGAGCTTTAGCACACCCCCCCCCCCCACACACACACACATACACAAACTTAAGCAGTAGACATTTTTAGTCACTAGTGTTTTGTATAGTGTGTTTAATAGTTATATCTTCCTGTATCTTGGTAACTTGAGGAAATTTATTATTATAGGGTGAGGTGTTGAAACAAATGATGGGGAAAGGAGATAGGGACGTGATTTATTGACCTCTGCCCCCTTTTGAGAGTAGAGGAAGTATGTTGGAAAGGAGCTGCAGAACCGGTATAAATGCATCACTGTGTTTATTGAAATTTGATTAAAAGTGAGCCCCCAAACCATTAGATTTAGCTGAAGATTAAACATTTGGTAATGCAGAAAGGAATCACTGCAGCCTGATATCAGCAGTTTACTTGAAGAGCTGGCGTGGAGCTTAGTAAATAGCTCTTATTCCTTTTTTAAAATTTTACTGTGAAGTATTGGGAAGGAGTTTGTGAGTCATTTAAAAATATTCTATGAATATATTTCCTGAGTATGAATGTATTTACTCAAACTTTCACTGAGTATTTGATTTTACTAATATAAGGTGCTCAGTGTATATTTTTACTAATAATTTTTTTATTGAACATGGCGATAAAATTAAATTCTCCTGGCTGTGTGTGTTTTTTTTTTTTTAAGCTTTACTCTTTTGGCAAAATAATATTCATTCATGGTAGGAAATCTAGGAAATATACAAATAAAAAGAACATAGTTGACCTAGAACCCACCAGGAAGTAGTGTTAACATTCCAAAGTGACTATGGGATTTCCAGTGAATGTGTCATATGTATTTTTTTAACCACTCACCTGTTGTTAGATATTTCAGATATTTTCCATTTCTCTTCTTCTTTTTTTTTTAAGTTTTTCCTTCCTTTATTGATTTTACAGAGAGAGGAAGTGAGAGGGAGAGAGAGAGAGAAACATCGATGAGAGAGAACATCGATTGGCCTCCTCCAACACCCCCCCCACTGGGGACCAGGCCCACAATCCGGGCATGTGTCCTGACCAAGAATCAAACCGGTGACCTCTTGGTGCATGGGTCAACGCTCAACCACTGAGCCACACCGGCCAGACGCCATTTCTTTTCTTAAAAGAGAGTAGGGGAGATTGGGGTCGTGTAGGAGTGTATATAAGAACACTATACTTAAAAAAAAATTTTTTTTAATCCTCACCCAAGGATATTTTTCCATTTGTCTTCAGTTAGAGTGGGAGCAGGAGAGAGAGAGAAACAACGATGTGAGAGAGAGAAATCCACTGGCTGCCTCCTGCATGACCCCAACCCTGGTTGGGGATGGAACTGCAACCAAGGTATGCGCCTTTGACTGGAATGGAACCCTAGACTCTTTGGCCCACTGGCAGATGCTCTAACTGCTGAGCCAAACCAGCCAGGGTGAGGACACTATACTTTCTATTCAATTTTTCTGTAAACATAAAACTGCTCTAAAATATAAAGTCTCTATCACACACACACACACACACAGCAGTTCTTTCTGATGTGCTTGCATATCAGAATATGTTGTGTGTTTTTCTCCTAGAAAAAGTTCTTGTTTCCCTTAGGGCAGAGTGAATTTTATTTATTTTTTATCCTCATTTTTTTTGCATCCTCATTTATCCTGCATTTTTTTTGCATTTTTCTTCAGATAGAGCAGGAGGGAGAGAGAGAGAAACATCAATGTGAGAGAGACACATGGACTGGTTGCCACCCACACGACCCCAACCGGGGGCGGGGACCAACCACAACTGAGGTACATGCTCTTAGTGGGAACTGAACCCGGGACTCTCTGGTCTGGAGGCCGATGCTCTAACCCCTGAGCCAAACTGGCCAGGGCCAGAGTGAATTTTAGAAGCCCTTTGTTACAGCTCACTGATTTGAAAGGGAAAAGACTATTAGAAATCTTAAAAGGAATGACTAGTTTTCCAGAGAATAGTAGAGGTTTGCTATTTGTAAAGGTGTTAAAGAAGAAAACAGCTGAGTCTGGTGGGTGTGGCTCAGAGGTTGAGGGTGGACCCATGCACCAAGAGGTCAAAGGTTTGATTCCTGGTTGGGACACATGCCCAGGTTGTGGGCCTAATCCCCAGTGGGGGGCATGCAGGAGGCCAATCGATGTTCTCTTCGTTTCTCTCTCTCCCTTTCACTTCCTCTCTCTCTAAAATCAATAAAGGGGAAAAAAATTAAAAGAACAAAACAGCTGAACAGTAGAGTAGTTAAGCGGTAAAAGCAGACTTTATTCAGAAAAGCTATTGCAGTAGGGGAAAGAGACCTCAGTGCAGAGCTGGGTTCAATTCCGAACACAAGGAAAAGTGGTATAGTTAAGGAGCAGGAGGAAAGTTTCTAGGAAACATCTGGGACAAGAGCTTTCTGGCACAACGACCCAACAGGGTTCTTGCTGGAGGCAGGTCAGGGCGAGGGAGGAGCCGGGACAAATAGTGCGGGGGAGCAGGTATCCGGGTTTGGGAAGTCTGGACCAAGCAGTTTAGCAGAATTTTTGCTAAAATTGGGCGAGCAGAGATAGACTCACAAGTGTAAAAGTGCAGGATTCTAGGGAGCCTGACTAAAGTTTGATCACGGAGAGATGCCGTCGCGGGGGCAGGGGCGGGGGGAGGGGCAAGCTTCTTACGAGTGCCCCGTTTCCGTTAACATCCTTTGGGTTCTGCGAAGAAGGGGCAGGCTAGAGGAAGGTGCTGGGTGGCAAAGGGGTTGGCAAACTGGAGGCCGAGGGGCGGGGCCAACCGTGGGGCGGGGCCAACCTCCAGGCGCGCGGCGGGCTTCATGGGCCTCACGTGTGGGGTGTGTGTGTTGGGAGGGGGGGGGGGTGTTGGGAGAGGGGGGTTGGGCGGGTCCGGCGGACGCCGCTCTCTGCGCGGTCAGCCCCGAGCCTATTGGGGCAAAGGGAGAGCCCGTCCTGCCCCCTAGGTGGGCGCCTCCCAGCTCTGCTCAGGTCTATGGAGGAAAAACTCGGCGCTGGCTCCACAATTCTCATGGCCGCCGCCTCCTGCGGCACTAAGGCCATGTCCCTCTTCAAGAGGACCTTGGTGCTGAGCCCCGCCGCGGCGCCCAAGGGCACGGGCACCCCCTCGCGCTGCTGCCCCTTGCCTCCCGCCGCCTGGCCTTCCAAGGACTGGGCGCGGGGAGAGGGCATCTTCGTTCGGCTACTGAGTCCCACGGCTGCCGGCCTCCGGCCCCAGTCCCACTCCTGCTCGACGTCTGCCACCTCCATGTGTCTTCTCTGCCCGCAGGACTCGCTCAGCAGCAGCTTGAAAACTTGCTACAAGTATCTGCATCAGACCAGTCGCAGTTTCGCAGCTGTTATCCAGGCGCTCGATGAAGAAATGCGGTGAGTGGCGGGGCAGCTCCTTTTGACATGGGGAGGAAAGCTTTCCAGAGGCCGTTGAGTCATTCCAAGGAACTTTTTGACATAGCCCCTACCTAGCATTGCATTCTGTGTGCTTGTGATTGGTTAAGCAGAATATACACTACTTGAGTAAAGGAAATGTTCCCTGTTGAAACGCCCATGTATTTATTTACTTTAGACTGCCCTTCCAGGCACCTTGCCATCTAATACTGTTCCTGCAGGCCCAGCTCTTTCACGTAAGGGGGAGGGGGCAGGGAGGGAAGTTTATTAACTTTTTTTTTAGTCCTGGCAGGGGCCTGAGTCTGAGCAGGTGATACATTTTTCTTGGCTTCACTTATGCTCCTTCATTCCAGTGTACCGAGTTTATTCTTCTTGAGTTGCCTCTGTGCAGATTACATACATACATACATACATGAATTTAGACCAATTGCCTTTATGTCTGATAGTATTTATACCAAGAAGTGGTGTCTTTCGGCTTTATTTTTTTATCTGAAAAATACTAGTTCCATCTAAACATTTGGTCTGTTGGAATTTGTGCAGTTGTTCTACATTAATTAATTGTAGCTCATTCTGGGAGTAGTAGTGACATCCAGCTGATAGGTTTATTTTATTTTATTTTTTAATAAATAAGCTACAGAAGCCCATTGCTGCCATCTAAGGAAGGAAAACTAAGATATTTCAAGTATGAAAGGCATTGACTATTCTTTCATAGTTCTGCAGACTTAAGGGTTTAGAAAATGGCCTGGCATAATTGAGATGTTATTTTAAAATAAATATCTTTGGGAGTTTGTTCCAATATATTAATAGTTCTTCCTTTTTTACAGCCATGCAGTATGCATATTTTATCTGGTTCTCCGAGCTCTGGACACTCTGGAAGATGACATGACCATCAGTATGGAAAAAAAGGTCCCACTGTTACACAACTTTCACTCTTACCTTTATGAGCCTGACTGGCGGTTCATGGAGAGCAAGGAGAAGGATCGACAAGTGCTAGAGGACTTCCCAACGGTAGTGGAATTACAAATCTCTTCTGCATATAGTTGTGTTTATAACTGATGATATAATGTCAGCTGGCCTGCATACCTGTAGAGAACAGTTAAACAAACAGTCTGAGGGCAGCATAATATAATGTGATTGTTAGCCAGACTGCCTGGGTTAGAATCCCAGCTCACCCACTTATTAACTGGTGCTTAGATTGTCTGGGCCTCATTTTTTCCCCATCTATAACAGAGAGATAACAGTAGTACCTACTTCATAGTATTGTTGTGAAGATTAAAAGAGTTAATATCGATAAAGTTCTTAGAATGGTATTAGCTATTATTGGTATTGTGTTTGGTAGTCCCATGTTTACTACTATAGAAAGATGCATCCAAGTTCCAGTGTCGTAAGAGATGGAATCTCAAGCTGGGCCATGAAACCTATTGACTAGAATACAGCTTAAGTATGTAGCACTGCTGGCTACTTGGGTACCCTAAACCTGGTAGCATGGACGTGCTACTCATGATGGGTAGCAGCTGTGGTGTAGAGAGCAGGCTCTCAGCAGCTGGGGTGAGGACTGAGAAGCCAGATGATCCTCTGTGGCTTATAGCTGTGTGATGCTGCACAAGTTCCTTAACTTAAGCTTGTATATGTAAAGTACTTAGAATAGTACCTGGCACATACTGAGTATTCTGGAAATATTAGGTGTGCAGTCAATTCTGTTGGAGTAAAATGGGTTGTAATTAAAATCGAGATTTAGAAAATCCCACAAGTTTATGTGATACATGTGACTAGGTCCTGCTTTTCTGGAATTTGCATGTCTTATCACACAAATAAGTGATTCTTTCATATCTTATAAATAAAACTTTGATTTAGCAAAGTCTCATGTTCCTTAATAACTAAAGAAGCCTTTCTGTATGTACATAGTTGCCAGAATTTTTATGGAAGAATAGTTCTTACATGGCTCTTGCTGTTGAAGCAAATCTATGTTCCTGGGTAGAGAGGAAAGGAATCTACCCATTACAAAAGAATGAGAAAGACTCCTTTGGAGCAAGGGCTATTTCAGATTACTGAGGTCTTGTCTTCAATGTCAAAGCCAAAAATACTATACAATGCAAACCAAAAAAAAAAGTCTGTAAAGAATAATAGGTAGAGTTGATCCAGTACAATACAATACAAAAGAAAAAGAAAGGAAAATAATCTGTGAAAAATAATTAGGTGAGGAATTAGAGCTTACACCGTTATACTAGTGGACTCACCCTGGAATCCTTCCTTCATGTACTTGGAATCACCCCTCAAGGACCTGGAAATCTATAGTAGTTGTGAAACAGAATCACCCGGCGGGGTGAAAAATAGGTCTTCCTGGCTCACTTCATTGGGCAGAACTTGTTATTGGAGAATATGTGAAATGGGCATGGATTTGGAGTGAGTCAGCAATGCTCTCTCCTTACCTTAGGTTTCTGGGAAAACAGCTTTTCATTGCCACTCTTTCCTAGATATTTTTGTTTTCATTTTTGGAATTTATATAATTATGTAGCAAGTACCAAAGAGTTGTTGGAGGTTCAAATTCAGCAGTGAAATTTTTATTTTGGAATGTATGTTTTTAAGAGTCTAAGCTGCTCCTCCTCCCCCACTCCACTGGCCTTTCCTCTCTTATAAATAGAACTGACCTAGCCAAGGATCTGTTGAAAGAACTGGTCTTAGGGAGATTCGGGGTTCCAAATAACCTTTGGTAGACTTGCTCATTTGTTTTTGTCCAACATAGGAAATTACCTTTGGCTTTGCTTGGAACAGCTATTCTGGAAAGAACAAAGTTCTGGAGAAATTGAGTTGATTTTATGGATTTTGGGGGCGGTTAAGAATTGATGTTCATAGAGTAATCCTAAAGTATCTGAGGCTTCCAAATCCCTTTGGTGTCTTGCAACCAGCTGGCTTTCCCTCAGGTCCTTAAATATAGGAGTTTCCTGAGGAAGTTTTTCTAACCTCTCTGTAAACAGATTAGGTATTTTTTATACTTTTAATGCATATCAAAGTCTGTTCACTGTTTTCAGTATTGTGTGTTGGGTCTAAAAATATTTTATAGCATTTTATTTAAGAAGTTTCATGGTATTTTTATATTGTATTTTGATAACCTATAAACACTCCTTTGAACCTAAGATATTTGTGCAGTAGCAGTGAATTTTAAAAACATCAGTTGTACTTTTCTACATTAGAGCTTGGGCTATGGAAATAAATGTTGGGTAGCATGCCTGAGAATGAACTAAATTGAGTTGTTTAAATAGTTAAAAAGTGTGGTTTTATAGTGAGGGAGACACTGTAGCTTCATGATAAAAATTTGGGAACTGATGATAGAAAATGGTTGGCTGATTGCTATAATATAAACTCTGCATGAACATGAGTTTCTGGTCGTTTCTGGCTGTCTGTCCTGTGTCTAGAGAGTGCTTATTACATAGGAAGTATTAGATACATTAGCACAAATGAATTTTCACTATGATGAGGTTTGTCTGCAATGAGGCATTCTTCCTGAAATTCTTAAGTTTTATTTATTTATTTATTTTTTATCCTCACGCAAGGACATTTTTGCACTTATCCTCAGATAGACTGGGAGGGAGAGAGGGAGGAAGAGAGAGAGAGACACATCGAGTGGTTGACACCTACACGACCCCAACTGAGGCCGGGGACAAACTGCAACCAAGGTACGTGCCCTTAGCAGGAACCGAACCCGGGTCTCTCTGGTCCGCAGGCCAACGCTCTAACCGCTGAGCCAAACCGGCCAAGGCTGAAATTCTTACAGTTTTATGTTGAAGTGTCTCATTTATTACATATTAGAAAGATGAATGTATACTGTGACTTTGAATCTACTTTTGAATCTAGTAACTAGCATTTTTAGACCCTTCTATTTTAATATTTATAAAATTTTCTGAGTTTATTATTCAATATGTAGAAAACTAGCATAATCTAGATGTTAGGCATATAGATGAGTCATTTGGGAGTCTGAATTAGCAAGTTCTGCTGTTGCTTTGCTTTATGATCTATAGGTACCATGGTGGTTCCCAGTGTAAATACATATTTCATATTTTCTGTTTTTTTATATATCCATTTCAGATATCCCTTGAATTTAGAAATCTGGCTGTGAAATATCAAACAGTGATTGTCGACGTTTGCCGGGAAATGGGGTTTGGGATGGCGGAATTTTTGGATAAGCACGTGACGTCTGAAGAGGAGTGGGACAAGGTTAGTGTCCCTGTAAAGCAGTGTGTGGTGCATAAGACAGATTTATTTATTTTAATTTATTGATTGATTTTAGAAAGAGAGGAAGTGGTGGGGGGGAGAAACATCGATTTATTGTTCCACTTATTTATGCATTCCTCAGTTGATTCCTGTATGTGCCCTGAACCTGGATTGAACCCAAAACCTTGGTGTTTAGCTTGACTGTCTCATCATAAACACTTAATAAGGGCTTATAGTTTAATGGTAGTGAGTTTACCAAAATAGATATAACTCATCCCAAAGGTATAGACATTAAGCTTATAAAAGTCTCTGACTTGCTGTGAAATTTTAGGTAAATGGCCAAATTATTTCATGTAAAGTAGAGGTATTAGTTCTCAAATCTTAAAAATGTTTTTATTGTTTTGTTATTTTCTTCCTTTCTATTACCAAGTGTGTGTATGTGTATGTGTATAACTTAGTATCTGAGTCATTTCCAGTTCCACCTTAACACAAGATGACTTTTTTCTTTTTTACAGAGAGAGAGGGGAAGGGAGAGGGAGAGATAGAGAGAAACATTGACTGGCTGCCTCCTGCACAACCCCTACTAGGGGTCGAGCCCTCAACCTGGGCATGTACCTCGAGCAGGAATGGAACCAGGGACCTCTCAGTCCATGGGACAATGCCCAATCCACTGAGCCACACCAGCCGGGCCATATTTTGTATCTTTTATAGTGTTTAGGTTAGGATCACAAAAGAGATGCTACTACATATTCATTGAGTGAGTGCAAGTCCAAGGTCTGGCCTCTTCATTTTTCAAGCTTCAGAACTTGATGGCAACATCTTTGGAACTGCTGGTTGAGGCTCCCCAAGTTAGCATGTGTGTGATTGCTGCTAGAATATCAGTTTATGAATTTAAAGTTAAAGCTAAAACTCCTGACCAAGAACTGGCATTAACTAGTTATCTGCACAGTAACTTCCTTTTCTGCTATGCAGATCTATTAGGATACTTAATTATAGGTTGTTGAATAGAAGTTCTGATCAAATAAAATTAAGTACTTTAAAAGATTTTATTTTTCCTTCAATTTTGGAGAAAGATGAGTACTTCCATTCTAGCAACATTTCTATCCAAATAACTATTATCTTAAAATAAGATATACTTCTCCTTGGACAGCACTATGGATGTACTAATGTTTTAAATTTCTAGCAGTTCTCTTAAAATTTCTTCTAATTGTCCACAGCTCATTTCTCACTCTCTAATTTCTGCATATCTTTAGTCTTTACAGAGTCTTCCTCTCCTGGAACATATTTCAGATGCTTTCTCCTTGCCATTTCACTGTGCCTTTGACTAGTCTCTGGCTTTGTATTCCTTTCAAAACAGAGACAGTTGACTCTTTAGTCTTTGCATAACTCCTCTCCAGAGGGTACCTTCTTTAACTGCTCTTCACTTCTTAAATTGTATAATGGACATTCATTTTATAAAAGCATTGCATTAAGTTGCTTTGGAATACTCTTTTCGGGGGAGGATAGCTTTGACAAACCACTTTCATGGAAAAAAATTCTTTGATAATTATTAGTTTACTAAGACCCCTTTAGAGAATGGCAGGTTTAGGTAAATTGTTAAGCCTGCCTCTTAAGCCAGACTACCTGGCTTTGAATCCTTGGCCTCTGACTTCCCAGATGAGTGATCTTGGGCAAGTTAATCGACTTCTGTGCCTCAGTTTCCATAGCTGTAAAAGGGTGATAATATTAGTAAATACTGCATAAGATGTTTGTGAGGATTAAATATACAGGATGGGGCAAAAGTAGTTTACATTTATTCATATGGAAAATAACACAATATTCATAAATAATAATACTCTGTGTTTTGGGTACTCACAATTGTAAACATACATTTGCCTCACCCTGTACACAGTGCTTAAAACAGTGTCAAGAGCATCCTGGTTGTACTTTGTTCTTCTATGTAATGAGGATTTTGAGATACTGCAAGGTCTTGCAATGTCTTCAAGATTAAACTCGGTATTCTAGTCTCTATTAGAGTATATTTTATTCCCTCATTGCCTTCACTCCCATTTTTATATATAAAACAATTTACTGTACTAGTTTACTTTTTAAATAACCTTTTATTTTAGAAGTAGTGCACGTGCATTATAGAAATATAGAAAATACAAGTAAAAAGAAAAAATCACACCAGTTAGAGATCGCTTGTGTTAAATCTTTTGTGCATATCCTTCTTGGATGTTTTCTACCCCTTACTTGTCCATAGTGTATATTTGTGTTTTTTAATCAAAATGAGATCTTGTACATTCTGTTTGGAAACTGTTCTTTTGTTAGCTAATGATCTGTAGCATTTTCATTTTAGTAAAAATTTTATTATTAATGTACTTTAAAAACAATCTTTTACAGTACTGTCACTATGTTGCTGGGCTCGTGGGAATTGGCCTTTCTCGTCTGTTCTCGGCCTCAGAGTTAGAAGACCCCTTAGTTGGTGAAGACATAGAGTGCGCCAATTCTATGGGCTTGTTTCTGCAGAAAACAAACATCATTCGTGATTATCTGGAAGATCAGCAAGATGGAAGAGAGTTTTGGCCTCAAGCGGTAACAAATTCAGGATTTTATTCCAGCATTTACCTTTGTTTTCCATAAAATGGTTTCCTAAAAGGAAGTGCTTTTATTTATTTATTTTTCAATTACAGTTTACACCCAATATTATTCTATATTAGTGTCAGGTGTACAGCCTACTGGTGAGACAGTCATATACTTTACAGAGTGGTCCCGTGCTATTTCAAGTACCCACCCAGCACCATACATAGTTATTATGATATTGACTATATTCCCTATGGTGTACTTTACATCCCCATGCCTGTTTTGTGACTGCCAGTTTGTACTTCTCAATCCCTTCACCCAGGCTCCCCAACCCTCCTCCCCTCTGGCAACCATCAATCTGATCTCTGTATCTATGAGTCTGTAAAACCGAGTGCTTTTAAAGTGAAAAAAGGCAGGTGGCAAAGTGGGAAAATATTTGCAACTTATGCTGCAGATAAAGGATTAATATTAATATTCCTAATGTTTTTTAAAAACTGCTAAAAGTTAAGAAACAGTCCAAGTGTCCTGTAGAAAAATGGGCAAAGAGCTAAGAACAGATAGCTCACAGAAATAAAGATGCAAATGATCCTTAAACATCTGAAAAGATGATCCGCCTTACTTTTAATTTAAAAAATTCACATTAGCCCTTGCCAGTTTGGCTCAGCGGTTAGAGTGTCAGCCTGCAGACCAGAGAGTCCCCGTTTCAGTTCCCGCTAGGGGCAACCTTGGTTGCAGTTTGTCCCCAGCCCCATTTGGGGTCGTGTGTGTGGCAACCAGTCGATGTGTCTCTCACATCGATGTTTCTCTCTCTCTTCTCCCCTATCTCCCTCCCGCCCTATCTGAAGACAAATGCAAAAAAAATGTCCTCGGGTGAGGATAAAAAAAAAAATTCACGTTAAACCTACCCCAAGCTCAGACATCATTGTTTTTCAAGCTTCCCAGGTGACTAATGTGCACCCAGGGTTGAGAAACAGCTCTTGACCTCCCCTTCTTTGACACCATGGCTCAGAGAAGGGAAAAGGGTCCTAAGGAACCTCATTGAGTTAGTGGTCACCCTGGAAGGGAAGCCTCAGTCTCCTGGGTCAGTCCATTGCCTGTCCAGCATACCACACTGCCTCTCAGCTGAGCACCAGCTCTGCAGTCCTGCGTACATTTCACCTCCCTCTTCTGTAATATGGAAACACGAAAATAACTACAGTTGACCCTTGAACAACATGGGTTTGGACTGCAGAGGTCTGGTTATAGGCTGATTTTTTTCAATAAATTTATAGTCGGTCCTCCATATCCTTGGGTTTTGAATCCTACATTCCATGATTTAGCCAACAGTTTTCAATCTACAGTTGGGAATCCATGTGTGTGGAAGGCTGACTGTATGCATTATTCTACACCATTTCTTTTTTTGTTAATCTTCACTCAAGGATATTTTTCCATTTTTTTTTTTTTTTTTTTTTTTTAAAGAGAATGGAAAGGAAGGAGGGAAAGAGAGAGAGAGAATGAAGAGACATTGATGTGAGAGAGATACATCGATTGGTTGCCTCCCACAGGACCCTGACCAGGGCTGGGGATCGAACCTGCTACCCAGGTACTTGCCCTTCACCGGGAATTGAACCTGAGACCCTTCAGTTGTGGGCCAACGCTCTAACCACTGGGCCAAACAGGCCAGGGCCCATTTCATTTCTTTTTAAGATTTTTTTAAAATTGGTTTTTAGAGCAAGAGGAAGGGAGAGGGAGAGAGAAAGAAACATTGATGTGAGAACAGAACATCAATCGGCTGCCTCCTGCACATCCCCTACTGGGGATCGAGCCCATAACCCAGGCATGTGCCTTGACTAGGAATCAAACCTGCAACCTTTGGGTGCACAGGATGATGCCCAACTGACTGAGCCACACTGGCCGGGGCTATTCTACACCATTTTATACAAGGGACTTGAGATTTTGGTATCCACGGGGGTTCTAGAACCAGTCCCCTGCGGATACCAAGGGATGACTGTGGTTAAATTTTTGAGGAGTCAAAAGTTATATGTGGATTTTCAACTAAGTGTGATTACTGACAACAAATGAAAATACTTCTTTTACATATGCTGGCCTAATTCCCTATTTTTTGTGGTTATATTTATATCTAAATTGTCAGATCAGATGGCCATTGCCTACTATAAGATCTCCCTTTCCCCACTTATTTAGTCTTTTTTTTTTTTTCTTTATTGATTTTTGAGAGAGAGGAAGGGAGAGGGAGAGAAACATAGAAACATGGATGAGAGAGAACATTGATTGACGGCCTCCTGCACTCCCCCTACTGGGGATTTGGCCCGCAACCTGGGCATGTGCCCTGACCGGGAATCTTGGTACATAGGTCGACGCTCAACCACTGAGCTACACTGGCCGGGCTTATTTAGTCTTAGTTTTATGCTCACCACCCATCTCTACATTGGTGTGTCTAGTCATTTCCTGAAGCTTGTGCTCTGGTAGACAGGAAAGGTAATAATTCAGAACATAATTCCCTGCGTTTATACATATTGGCAATAGTTTATCTGTGTCCTTTATATTAAGGTCAGTTTCTCTGGGTATAAAGTTTTGAGTATCTAAATGTGTCGCTTCAGTTTTCTTCTGGTTTAAAGAAGCAGATTTTTCAGCAGGTTATTGAAAAGTCTAATGATAACTTTTCCTCGTAAGTCGTGGGTTCTTTTTCTTTTCCTTGGTGGTCACTGTCTAGATCCATTATCACTGCAGATGCCAAAATGGTGCTATCTTAATTCTATCATTCTTTCTGCATTTACTAGTTGGAATTTTAAATTTTGCAAAAATGGTGGTGGCGGTGGCAGCTTCATTTTTGGATTTTCACAAAAAATTATTAAAACAGCTTGGGGAAAAAAACTAAACCAAAAACCCACAATCCAGCCCAAGGGTAACGTGTACAAAAACACTGAGTAACACAACGTCCCCAGGAATTCTAAAACACACGTGGGCGAAGACAAAATCCCCACACCACAAACAAAACCTGTGTGCTGACAGAGCCTGCGCAGGAGAAAGCAAGGGTTGGCTTCAGGGTGTCTGACACCTGAAAACGGGCAGCCTCGAAAGAGCTAGCTGGTATTCACTGGACAGCAGGGTGGGCCCCTTTGCGAAGAACAGGTGAACTGGGGGAAGTTGTTCCTTCTCCAGTGGGGGATGAGTCCACGGGGCTATGGCAAAGGAGGAGGGGCTGGAGTGGACTAGCCCCTTTGAACTAGACAATGACCAGCCTGGATTCTCTTCCAGGATTGGGCTCTTCATTGAAAGGTGCAATAAAAATTGAGCAGAATAGACCTAAGTAAGACCTAGTGGACATCAACCAAGTGCAATATATGAATCTTGTTTAGATTCTTATTTTCACAAACCAAGTGGGAAAAAAAGTTTAGACAGTGGGATGATTTGAACACTGACTAGATATTTTGTATTCAATATTTGTTGTTAATTTTTACATGTGATAAAATGTGTACAAGAAAGTTTCCTGGTCTTTTAGAAATTCATAATAAAGTATTTGTGGATAAATTGATATGTCAGGGCTTTAATTTAAAACAACCCTGGGGCTGGGGTGGGGGGACATGTAGATGGAACAAGATTTGGCCAAGTGTCAATAATTGAAGTTGGTAAATGGATATATAGAACCTGTTTTCTCCAGGTTTTGCAGAACAGTCTAATACCACCAATCTTGGTGGGCTTAGATGCAAGTTAAGAATGGATAACAAATTTTGACTTTCCATAGAATTTCTTAGGCCTAGTCATTTATTTTTGGGAGTGTTGTTCTTTGGGACGCTTAAGAATTACCCAAGAATAAAAAAGTAAGTTACTTGCTAGCTTTAGAGAATCTTCTAAATAATATTATTAAAAATTATCGAGCAGCCCTGGCCGGTTTGGCTCAGTGGTTGAGTGTTGGCCCGTGGACCAGAGAGTCCCGGGTTCAGTTCCCGCTAAGGGCATGTACCTCGGTTGCAGTTTGTCCCTGGCCCTGGTTGGGGTCATGTGGGTGGCGACCACTCGATGTGCCTCTCACATCGATGTTTCTCTCTCTCTCTTCCCCCCTCTCTCCCTCCCGCTCTATCTGAAGATAAATGCAAAAATGTCCTCAGGTGAGGATAAAAAAAAAAATTATTGAGCAAATCCCAAGTTGAGAATGTTATTTCACTTTTACATTACCATAATCCAAGGAGGTGTCCTGCTCTTGGAGTACAGACCTAGCTCTTTCCCCAGATATGCTTGTTTGGCATCAGCCTTATCAGAATTGGGGATGTGATGTTAATCCTTAATTATTTTGAGGCCTGGCAATCTTGAGAATGTGTAGCTTGTACTATTGTAGCTTATTTTCTATATATGGTTATTTTTTTCAGGAGTAGACTAATGCCTTCTGGATAACAGGAGGCCTCTTTAGTCTGAGGTCATCAAAGTATTGCTTAGTACATGCTATACTAATTGTCCCAAAGGGACACTTTCCCAAATACTTAACATACTCTCAGGTGGTGATTAGACCTTGACTTGTAGTCATAAATAGCCACTGAGTGTAGCTTAAAATGGACTTGATCTTGGTGAAAAATGAGACAGTAGCTAAAGATTTTACTGTGTACCATAGTTTTGATTCACAAACATCCTTTCATATTGCTTGTACATTTTTCCTCTATGCACATCTTGACTTGTTTTTTTATCTTTTTATCTGTCTAGGTTTGGAGCAAGTATGTTAAGAAGTTGGGTGATTTTGCTAAGCCGGAGAATATTGACTTGGCTGTGCAGTGTCTGAATGAACTTATAACCAATGCACTACACCACATTCCAGATGTCATCACCTACCTTTCCAGGCTTAGAAACCAAAGTGTGTTTAACTTTTGCGCTATTCCTCAGGTATGGAATAGGGCTGTGCTTGCTGTATGGGAGATAGAGGTTAAAGGGAGTGGTGTGGTGGTGATGGGGGTGGGTAGAATGCATCTACTATTTTGGTCTGTTGTGTTCAGGAATACGATTCTTTACAAAGATGACTAGTTTATTTTCCCTGGGAGGCAGGCAGTGTTTCGCAACACTTCCCCTTTGCCTTACAACCACCACACTCAGCTAAGCTTCAAGCTGAAGTCTGTTCCTTGTCTAGATGTATGGGGAGTGCTGAGTAGGTGAAGCTCTTATTAGAAGTCTTAATTAAGCACCTAAAATTTGCTGTCCTTTTCTTAGACTCAGGGCAACAGAACCTGATCCTGTGGACATAGCCCCTTGATATTTTAGGAGCTTACACTTTATTTATTTTTTTAAAATATGTTTTTATTGATTTTTTAGAGAGAGAGGAATGGAGAGAGAGAAACATTGATGTGGTAGAGAAACATTGATCGGCTGCCTCCTGCATGCCCCTTACTGGGGATCGAGCCTGCAACCTGGGCATGTGCCCTAACCGGGAATCCAACCCGGGACCTTTCAGCCCATGGGATGATACTCAATCCACTGAGCCACACTGGCTGGGCTAGGAGCTTACACTTTAAAATGCCTTTACTGCTCTGGCCGGTTTTGCTCAGCAGTTAGAGCATCAGCCCTCAGACCAAAGAGTCATGGGTTCGATTCTAGTCAGAGACATGTACCTTGGTTGCGGTTTGTTCCCCAGCCCTAGTTGGGGGTCATGCAGGAGGCAGCCAGTCGATGTGTCTCTCTCACATCGATGTTTCTTCTGTTTCTCTCTCTCCCTCCCTCCCCCTCCTACTCAATCTAAAGATAAATGGAAAAATATCCATTTTTAGAAATAAATAAATAAATAATAAAATAAAATAAAATAAAAAAATAAAAAATAAAATAATAAAATAAATAAAATAAAATACCTTTACCAATTTCGGTTTTTAACTCAACTAAGTAAAGAAAGTTATAGGATTTAACTGATTTGGAAACTTGGTTTGATCATGTTCTGATAGCCAATCTTAAGTGGTTGTTGGAACTAAGACCTGTATGCCTGACTTAGATTTTCATTTATCCTAGAATTAATTCACCTTCGAGCATAGGAAACTACCTTCTGTTTTCTTTCTCTCTCTTGCCCCATGCTATTTTTAATGTATAAAGATTATGTTCATTGTAGGAAAAACAGAAAAATCTTATCAGATATTATTTTTTTGAGATTAATTTTCAGATCTAACAACTCATTGGCCTAGCATGGGAAATGTTGCATTGGTTTGTGTTTGTTTTTTCCAAATAAAAAAAGAACTTTTGAGGCTAAACTGTAGAATCATTTAAAACTGCAAAGACTACTTGATCTGTGTTGTTGAGAAAGGGAGGAAGGAGTGGGAAAGGTAAAAGTCTTGACATGCTTTCTGTTTTTTTAATCACCCGAGGATATTTTTCCATTTATCATCAGATAGAGTGGGAGGGAGGAAGGGAGGAAGAGAGAGAGAGAAACATTGATGTGTGAGGGACACATTGATTGGTTGTGCACAACTCCGACCAGGGCCAGAGACGAACCCGCAACTCTTTGGTCCACGGGCCGACACTACCGCTGAGCCAAACCGGCTAGGGCTTGACGTGCTTTCTTCAGGGGAATTTTTCTTGGTTACTTACATCTTAGCTCTTTGGCAGCTCTTTTTTAATTCTATAGAAGGTTTTCTTACCTTCTCATGATGATGACTGCCTACAGCATCAGTTCTTTCTTTTGTTTTATGAGATGAAATTAATTAGTGTTTTGTTTTTTTTCCTGTCTGCTTATTGTCTGTAGGTAATGGCCATTGCTACTTTGGCTGCCTGTTATAATAATCAGCAGGTGTTCAAAGGGGTAGTGAAGATTCGAAAAGGACAAACAGTAACCCTAATGATGGATGCCACCAACATGCCAGCTGTCAAAGCTATAATATACCAGTATATGGAAGAGGTGAGTTGTTATTGAACTAGTGTTCACTGATTCAGATATGTCATATTTGGATATTAGATGATCCTAACAACCCATTCTGTTGTGGCGTAAGGAGATAGGAGCTGCACAGGACTCTGGTGGGGCGTTAAATGAAGCAAGGCTGGAACTCCTAAGTAGAATCATAGTTTTTGAGCTAGGAGATGATATTAGAGGCCAACCAAGCTTCTTGGTTTTTTGGGTTTTTTTGGTACGTGCCATTAGCGGGAACCAAACCCGGGACTCTCTGGTCCACAGGCCGACGCTCCAACCGCTGAGCCAAACCGGCCAGGGCTAAGCTTCTTGTTTACAGGTGAGGAGTGTGAAGCTGAGGCTTGTGTATGCTAATGCATTGTCCAGCTGAATGGTTCTTGGACCCCAGTTCTTACTTCCTGACACCAGTCAGTACTTTCCATTACATCATGGGTCTCAGTTGAGTAAACCACAGTAGGGAGTTTTGGCAAGGAAAACCGTCAAGTTGCAGTTATTTCTGTTTTCTAATGCAAATCCCATTTTGAATGCCGAAACCGTCCTATAAAATAAAACATGCTGGTCTAAGTCAAATCTCTAATAAAATATGACTAGGTTCAAAAGAAATTCTTTTTAGAGGCTAGAACTCTCTAATGGCTAGGCCCTAGAGTGATGGTCCTCAAACGGAGATGATTTTGCTGCTCCCCTCCCCCCAGGGTACATTTAGCAATATCTGGACACATTTTTGATGGTCACAACTGAGGGGGCTTGCTACTGCCATCTGGAGATTGGAGGCTCTTGCCTTTCTTCGTCTAGTCTGTTGCCTATCTTGTAGATGGTCTTGTTCTAAGCTGTGTCTGCTAGTTTTCCAATGTTATTTCCCCTTCTTCATGGTATTCTACTTCAGCCTAAAAACTGCTGATACTACCAAGCACCTACTGTGCGCCTGGCTCTGGGAGGTGTGGGGATGGATGATCAGTGAGGACCAGGTAGCTCTGGTGCAGCATGGCTCAGGCCTCCCTGCTTGCTCCATAGGCAGGCTTTGGGATTGCACAGGTCTGGGTTGACAATCCTGCTTTAATAGTGGAGTGAGTTGGGGTTATTACTTTCATGTTCTGTTTCTTTGGTAAAATGGGCATAATATCCCTGTTTGGGGTTGTTGTAAGAATTCAACACAGAATATGTGTTGAAAGGTCCTGAGACTCAGCCTGGCCAGTGTGGCTCAGTGGTTGAGCATCAACCCATGCATCAACAGATCGCCGGTTCAGTTCCCGGTCAGGACACATGCCCAGGTTGTGGGCATGATCCCCAGTGGGGTGCATGCAGGAGGTGGTCAATCGATGTTCTTGCTTATTGATGTTTCTATCTCTCTCTCTCTCCTTCCTCTCTCTCTCAAAATCAATAAAGAAAAAAAAATTTTTTTAAAAAGGTCCTGGGACTCAATAAGTAGCACTTACTGTGTTTTCCTTTCTTTAACAGATCTATCATAGAATCCCCAATTCAGACTCATCTTCTAGTAAAACAAAGCAGATCATCTCCACGATCAGGACACAGAATCTTCCCAGTTGTCAGCTGATCTCCCGAAGCCACTACTCCCCCATTTACCTGTCGTTTCTCATGCTCTTGGCTGCCCTGAGCTGGCAGTATGTGAGCACCCTGTCCCAGGTCACAGAAGACTATGTCCAGACCGGAGAACACTGATTTGTTTACCGTGAAATGGATTGACTTTTTGCCAAGGATGATATTGGCTTCCCCCCTTTTTTCCCCTCCTGCTTTAATCCTGTAAGAACTCTGTGGGCTTGGGCCTCAAGAAACTGTGACATGCAGCTGAGAAGATAAACGAAGATACCGCACCCTCAGCACCTGGTCCCTGTAGGTTGCGCTCGCCTGCATGTGGCGGCTGGCGGCAGAGCGCTCAGCGCTGCAGGTCAGGAAGTGGCTGCATGTGGGACTGCTGGAAGATCTCCGAGCGCATCCGGGCTGGAACAATGAAATGTGTTTAATTTGAAACAGCCTTTGAACACCTGTCCTAGTAGAAAAGTGAATTTTCTTGATGTTCGTTTCCTGTTTTTCTCATCATTTTGTTTTCTTCGCTTGATTTGAATGTAGTAGCTGTGGAGTTGATAGCTCTAGGTAATTTTTCTGTATTTCCGAAGATTGCAGACTGTCTTCTGCACATGAAAGCTATGAATTAACTTCTGGGTGTTCTGGTATTATTTTCTTCTTTACAGAGGTTAGAAAGATCGCCTTGGCCCCGTTGTTGGAGACTGGTCTCCAATTAAGGCTGATGTTTTTGAGAAGGTTTTTCTAACGAATTGAATTACTCTGCATTTGTCAGATGCAGTTCATTTGAAAGTGTGGGTGAGCATGGCAGATAAGGAACTCGAGAATGGAGTTAGTGCTGGAGGGACAGATGGCCATCTGCTGTCACCACAAAGCCACCCAGAGCAGTAGCAGAAGGGGCGCAGCTGCCTGGCCCCTGCATGGCTGCCTGCTGGGAAGGGCCGAGTGGCCATGCCGCCTCCCGGCTCGCTTGTGACCTGCATGAACTACTAGCCTTCTCTGCCTTTGGCCAGTTCTCTCAGCTGCATTCAGGGTTTTAAACTCAGCTTTTGTTCCTCTTAGTTCCCAGTTTATACACTGAAGTTTCAAGAACGGCAAAAACTGTGTTCAGGTGATTGGATTGAAAGCCAAATGGTACTCCGCATCCTTCTAGCATGTGGTTAGCCTTCCTCCTTACCTAGCACAGCCGAGGTTTGTGATGGACTCGCCCAGTGACTCTGAGATCTCAGCTTGGACCGGGGAGGACATGGCCCCTCGCTAGGGGTGTTTGAAAAAGCCCCTCAGGCTGAGAATCACTGTTGTAGGGCATTCAAGTGCTTTCTAGAAGCCGTTAGTGCTCTCACTGTATATAGTATAGTCTGCTCCTTTACCGCAGTCCTGTATGCACAGTGACTTAGTGAGTCTGAGGTTTGTCCAGCACTAGTGTTGGATTTGCAGTGTCACACGCACACCCACACCGATTTCCCTCCTGTGACGGCCCCATCTGACAGTGTGCTTAGTTTTTCAGTCCCTGGTGGTTTCAGTTCATTGGTTCATTTGAGGCTGTCCTGCACAAACTAAACTGACTTGTCACGTACCTACCATATAGCTACAAGTCAGACTTAATAGTAATCTTCCAAGAAGTTTAAAGTATCAAAACTTGGTTTGAGATTCCAGGGTAGGTGTTAAAATTTGTGTGTTGAAATCTAAGATTAGTTCTGCTTAAGTTCATGGTGGACAGAGCCTTGATCTGAGGTGGACACACTGGAAGCTTCCCTCATGGCTCAGTCTGAGCTGTGTGGTTCAGGTGACCTTGAATTTTTACCATCACGACTTGTGCAGAGGTCTTAGATCTCGTGCCCACTCCTATGTCTGGCAGATGTTTCCCTGTTAAATGTTTCTCTACTAAAACTGCCAGATAAAATGCAGGTTAAAACCCAGATAAACTTGGATTTTTGGATCAACTGTTTTTTAAAAGTATAATTATAGTTATATAAAAATTACGTGTTTGCTTACTTCAGCAGCACACGTACTAAAAACACTTATCTGAAATTCAAATTAAATTGGGCTCCTATGTTTTTATGTGATAAATCTGATAACCCTGTCCTTCACACCACACTTTAATATATTTAATAAAGCATATAGCATTCCTGGCATATAGTCTACTTGATTCCTCCTTACAGTGGAATAATTTAAGTTTTCCTCAGAGGGATAGCTGAGGTGATGAGGTAATGACCATCGGTGGTAATTGGAGGTTTATTAAAGTATTGATAGTGATCCCAATAATAAAATCCTTTTATTTTTTCTAACAAGACTCCTTAAGCCAAGTGTGAAGATGACCTGCAGTGCATTTGGTCACATCACTTACCACATCTCTGCTGGCTTCCGGGGTGAGGATGGAGGTGCAGGGGAGATGGTGGAGGTAGGAGCCAGTACGTGGAAATGGAATCACTCAACTCAGTTTGGGATAGGTAGATGCGGAACTTCACTGAGGTTATGAACATACTCTAATAAAACCGTTATGAATTTGTAGCCTTGGTAACCCTTGTTAAACATTTCATAAATGCTATGATGAGTTTCACAAATTGTTCCTACAATATTCACTAGGTGTTTAAGAGCCTATTTTAGGAGCTTCAGATTCTTGACTTCTGAGTCGCATCAGAAGTCAAACTTTGCATGATTTTGGGAAGAGTTAGTCCAACCCTCAGTTGCGGAAGGGAAATAACTGAGATATCCACAGGCCAGGGGGACGGGTGCTGATTCTTCATTTCCTCTGTTCCTTCAAGAATCGGTGAACTTCATTACTTATGATTCTTACCTAGGCCTGTCCAAAGGAATAGTTCTTAACCAGCAGTGAACCAGATTCACAGGGAGCTCTCAAAGTAGCACACACAGGCTCTGCCCCCACCCCACTCCTGCACCGGAGAGTGCCAGGGAAAGCTGGTCCTCCAGCAGGACACCGGGCTATGACACCACCAAGTCACCATGCCCACATGAATCCTTAGGTTGCTGTGGTTTGTCATTGGCCAAAAAAAAAAAAAAAAAAAATTGAATACAACTATGTTCTTATTGCTTTAAGGACTAGAGCTCATCAAGGCCTGGGGTCACATTCTGGGGATGAATTTACAGAGAAGGGTTGATGAGAGTGACAGGGAACTAAAAAGAGACAGAAGCTGTGGTTCGAAAGGATGCTCCAGCAGTGAGAAGCTAAAATTAGGTATTTACTTTGTTCTCCCCAACTGAAGCAAGATAGCCCTGGTTAGAGTCTAAAGAGCACCCAGATCCATGGGACCGTGATTCTTTCTGGGGGGATAAAGACAGACAGCAGCCACGAGTCTACAGACAATGACAAATGACCTTTGACATCCCACCAGAACAGACTTTACATTGAAGGAGAAACCTTTTATTGGCACAGTCATTCTTTTCCTTGTTGAATTTAACAGGATGCAGCAGTGATTTTTAAACAACAAAAGCCACTTTCTCCCAAACTATTTTCACTGTTGTATTAGAGGTCGGTAGGTCAGTCAAATCAAGCCTACCCAGTTTTTTTTAAGGAGACTAAAACTACGACAGCTCTTCCAACTATTAAGACTCTTTCATTCTCATGATCAGCTGAGGTGCACAAAAAAATAAAACTTCTATGTGAAAGGAACCATGCCAAGGACAAGATCGGAGGTTAGCAACACCAAAGCTCCATAGAAGCAGGGGCCCCAGGAGAGTGGCTTTTTCCAAAGGGCTGCCTGCTATTTCTCTTCTCAACCTATTTCCAAATTTAGAAAGCTACTTGCTTGGAGGTATGGCTGATGGGTGGGAAGCTATCTTGTTAGGAAATCCACCTTTCGTTCCTTTGGATAAATCTACAAACCCTTCAGGTCATGCTCCCTGGTGATGCACAGATGGGGAAGGATGAAGGATGGAGGTGGCTGGAGCAAGAGCCGGAGCAGCGCTAGTCTAAGGGGAAGGACCTGCTTTGCTTGTAACTGTGGCTTGTGTGTGTAAGTGCATTGTGACAATAGTCCACTGAATGGGCTGGGAGGTAGCCAGGACCTGGACGTGTCTCCTTAGAAGACAGCTGTCATAGTAGACACGAGATTTGGCCCAATCCAGTCTTTCAGGCCCTGTCTAAAACCCATTTGAACTAAAAGAACAAAAGGCATTTCTATCCCTCATCTCATCTCCAGCCCCACTGGCTATATTCAGGGAAACACTGCCCCAGGGCTGGCTGGAAGGGCCCACAGCAGGTTAGATCCTTCTCCAGTACTGCTCAGTGCACGGGAGTCCAGCCACGATTTCCGATTCAATTCCACAGTGGTCCTGTCCTCTGAGGATTTTAAAGAAGCCTGGAAAGCAAAAGTAAGATGCCTTTAAAATGTTTTGGTCCTTGCCAACATATTCAGACTCATCCCTGAAAGACCCAGGAGCGGAAGTCACCAAACAGACACAAGCCAGCACCAGGGTGCTCCATCAGCTTCTACTGTTTGCCCAGCAGCCCAGCTCCACAGCACGAGGCCTCTCCCCATGGCACCTGCCCCGGCACCTGCCCCTGCACCCGGTGCGAGGGGACCTGCCAGGCACAAGCGCCTGAAGCCGGGCCCTGCTCCCTCCCACCCTCTCAGGATCAGAAGCTGCTCTTGTGGCAGAGGGAAACCCCAGCCACTGGCACCTGGACATCTGGAAGGTCACAGCCAAGCCCAAGGCCTAGGGTTTGGAGCTGTGCAGTGGGTAGAGCAGAGAAAGACAAGATGACAACTCTGTTCTGGCTCCCACACCCGGCTTAGGAAAGGAACAGCCACTCACCATTGTCACCCCAGTCGGTGTTCCAGGAATTGCCAACCAGCCAGTAGGGGGTGTCATTCTCCACTCCCCAGCCCAGGATGCGGACAGCATGGCCTCCCACCATCTCTCCAGTGACATGTTGGTACACGCCTGAGAAAGGAAAAAATCAGTTCAGCTTGAGACCCTGCCACTGCCCCATCCCTCAGAGCATCCCTCCAACTCAGCTGGCTACCCCAGTCAGGACACACGGGGCCCAAGAGCCCAAAAGGCCTAGCATTGTTTTCAAACGGCTCTGTATTCAGGAATTACTTAAATATATTTTTGAAAGTCCAACACACAAATATGTTAAGTAAACATTAAAATGGAGTCCAACAAAACATGCCTATGATTGCCCTTAAAACTAAAGTTATACATTCTAATTTAAAAAATAAATGTAATGTTAAGATACCAATGATCTGTTGCACATACTGGGACTGCACGTAACAAGTGATCTGTCAAAAGCAGTCTGTGGCTGAGAGTTCAGCTGCTGCTCTGGGGTCACCCGGAGAGGTGACGGGAGACTGAGCCAGTGGTGGTCAATGGAGAGCGACACTGGCTGAAGTGCCCAGGGGACTGGTCAGCCCTTGTGAGTCACTGTCAAGCTGGAAATGTATTCTTTTATAACACGGCTGGGGACTGTGATAAGAACTACCAGCTTTATAGTATTTTTTTCTCGCCAGAATCATCTTCCTTTGTCCAATCCTTGTTTTATAGGAGTTGAGAGCTTTGAAGTTTTCAGTC
Organism: Tadarida brasiliensis; assembly: GCA_030848825.1. NCBI lineage: Eukaryota > Metazoa > Chordata > Mammalia > Chiroptera > Molossidae > Tadarida > Tadarida brasiliensis. The sequence continues at coordinate 40,209,968 of CM061259.1, read as the reverse complement.
TAGCAGAATGTACACGAGAGAAGCGGTCAGCACAGACAGCTCCCGGGCCCAGGACTGGCCAGGTCCCCGCTGCATTGCATGCAGCAGGTGTCCCCCGATTCTTCCTCCACTGAGTAGAAGGCATGATGCTAGGGCTTTGCCAAGAAAAGATGAATAGAGTGAGTCACTCAGTCCAGACACATAAAGCCTGCAGTTACGATGTGATGAATATGCTGATGAAGCAATGGAGGTGAACGGGGGCAAACGGAGGCAGAAGCCAGAGGCTCGAGGGAGGTGAGGAAAGGCTTTCCTGAGGATATTTGAGCTGGCTATCAAGGGACGAGTGAAATGAGCAGGATTGGCCATACAGAAACACTCTGGAGAGGGAGCTGAATAGCACATGCAGAAGAGGCAAACAGGTGCAAGAAAGCAGAGCGCACAGCTGCTGAGAGCAGTGACTGGGTCAGGGGCCAGCTGCTGAGGGGTCTGCAGAGCTGGGTGAGGGGAGGCCTGACACCCTCCTTCTGGATATCCTGCCTTCCTCCTCTGATTAAATCCTGCTGCCCCCCTAAACCCAGACCTCCCTTCCCCTTGTTGCCATCAGGGGTCAATACACACCAGACTTGTACATCAGGAAGTCCGAATACACGGAGAAGGCTCCCTCCACTGGGCCATTTTTGTAGATCTCTGCCATGATCTCCTTCTCGCTACTGGGGACGCTGTAGGACTGGCACCCTAGCAAATGAATCAGCAAGTGGGGTGAGGCATGCCCCCTGCAGCTCCATCAGCCAATTTATTCACTGATTGATGGGGTGCCACCAGGTGGAGACTGAGCATCTAGGGGACTTGCCCAGTCTGGGAGGGGGAGTCAGGTGGGACCGGTGGGGTGGTGGTGATCAAGGGCCCCCTCACGGAGGAGTGACTGGGCTGGACCTGGAAGCTGAGAAGCAGGAGAATGTGGCCTTGAGGGCAGAATGGGACCCAGGAGGACTAGGCCAGGTCACTCCCCTGTAAAACAAGGGGTTTGGTCCCCTCCAACTCTGAAGGTCTGATTCTTAAAACAACATTCCTGAGATGGAATTCAGGGTGGAGACAGAAAACACAACAGGCAGGCAAGAGGCACGAAGGCCCTTCCTTTATCCATCCCGTGTTCCTGACTCTTAAGATTCAGTTGCCCTGGCCTCTTCCTTTGGCTTGGGAAGGCTGTCAGTGGGTCTCAGGCCCGGTGTACTTACCAAAGTGTTTGTCGTCTTTGTAGGATGGGGTGTAGCCCGGCTCACAGATCTTGCTGCACTTGGGGGTGTCCCCCCCCTCCCCTGAGCATGAGGGCCGAGAGCCATTCACATGGTGCTCACAGGGAGGGATGGAGTAGGGTCTGCAACCTGGGGGGACCAAGTAGAAAGACGAGTGTTGGCCAATGGCCCCTACAGAGGCCCCTAAGTCTAGAAAGAATCGGGACGATGACTGATCCTCAAGCCTGCAGCTTGTGTCTGTTCTACCCTGCTGCTAATTCTGCCATTTGAGAGGACTGGCTTGTCTTTCTACCCCATTTTTCAGCCCAGCCCTCTTGCCCTCAACCCTCAACCCTCTCTATGGTGGAAAATGAGACCATTATCATTCAAGGCTTAAAAATCCATCTGGCTAGACAGGGGCTCAGGGCAGACACTCACCTACATGGGAGTCATAGAGGCCACCAGAAACCAGGCCTTTTTTGGTCCAGAAGTTCCAAGCGCCAGAGGGAAAGCCCCCGTTACAGCTAAGAAAAGAGCCATTCATTAAAAGTCATCATGAGAGAGGTGCTATCTGCTCCCAGACCACCGCCCAGTGGAGCCGCCAGGCCTTTAGCAACTGGCCCAGCAGTTCTCCAGATCCTAACAGACCCCAGTTCATCCTCCCCCGGACTGTCCCTTCTTCCAGGGAATCACCCAAGCTCTCGGCCCCACCCACCAAGACGCTCAAGAGGACAGAAGGACGCTCACCTTCCTGTCTACACCAACCCAGGTTGTGTCCTTTCCAAACCAGGGATTCTCAATCAGGGAGCACACAGAATTCCCTGGGGTCCTTACAAAACCACCAGTGCCAGAAATTCTAACTTGATTGGTGTGGGGTAAGGCCCCGACACACCTTTTGTCAGAGGGCAGCAACCCAGGCAGTGAGACCAATCTGGGGAACCATTATCCTTAACTACAGACAAGGAAACAGGCCCTGAGGCCACTACATTTCCTCGAGCAGGACAAGGGAACAAGGATGACAAAAACCAGACCCGAGATTAGAATCGTAACCACACATCCTGAGCCCATCTGTTTTGCCCAGACGCCAGCACCCACATCCAGCCCTGTGGGGCCAGCTTCCTGACTCCCCTGATCACCACAGTGCCCGGACCACATCTGTCCACCCCAGGGAGCCGCAGTCGGCCTCCACCTGAGGAGGTCTCAGCCCAGGGTCTCCCTGGTGCCATTCCCTGGCTAGAAGGTGCTGCCTCAGACTCACCCTTCCCCACACTGGAAGCCACAGCAGGTGAGCAGGTCCTCAGCAGACACCTCCACACTGACATGCCCATTGGTGAGGATGCAGATCCGGTCAGAAATGGCTTCCACAGCCCCAAATGCCTGCAGAAAGAAGGCCCACCACGTAAGCCCCACTTCTGGGATGTGGGACCCCTAGCCACCACCTTGGAGGACCACAGGGGCCACCTCAGACCTTCTTGATGGCTAGTCTTTTTCAGCTGCAGGCAAGGGTCCTGGCACGCAAGGTTAGCTTTAGAATTCTTTCAGTCCTCCCCAAACCACTCTATCTGGGCACTCAGTTCATTTCTGAAACATGTGGTGTGTTTTTTTATCCTCACCCGAGGACATTTTTGCATTTATCTTCAGATACAGCGGGAGGGAGAGAGGGGGGAAGAGAGAGACAGAAACATCGATGTGAGAGAGACACATCGAGTGGATGCCACCCACACGACCCCAACTGGGGCCGGGGACAAACTGCAACTGAGGTACATGCCCTTAGCAGGAACCGAACCCGGGACTCTCTGGTCCACGGGCCGATGCTCTAATCGCTGAGCCAAACCGGCCAGGGCTGAAACATGTGGTTTAGATTTTTAACATAAAACCATAGCTCCCAATCCGGCTGGTGTGGCTCAGTGGTTGAGCGTCGACCCAGGCACCAAGAGGTTGCCGGGTCGATTTCCAGTCAGGACACATGCCCAGGTTGTGGGCCTGATCCCCGGTGGGGGGCATGCCAGAGGCGGCCAATCGATGTTCTCTCTCACCGATGTTTCTATCTCCCTCTCTCCCTCTCACTTTCTCTCTCTATAAAATCAATAAAGAAAAAAAAAAAACGACAGCTCCCACAAAGGACAAACATTCTATGATTTCACTTCTATGAGGCAGCCAGCCAGACTAGTCAAAGTCATAGAGACAGAAAGTAGAAAGGTGGTTGCTGGGGGCTGAGGGGAGGGCAGACGGGGTTGTCAGTGTTTAATGGGGACAGAGTTAAGTTTTGCAAGATGGCAAGAGCTGTGTGGATGAACAGTGGTGATGGCCACACAATGTGAACATACTTAACGCCACTGAACCACGCACGTAAGAATGATTTAAGCCCTGGTCTGTGTGGCTCAGTTGGTTGTGCATCATACCAAACACCAAAAGGTGGCGGGTTCAATTCCTGGTCAGGGCACATACCCCGGTTGCAGTTTCAATATCTGGTTGGGGTGCATGTAGGAGGCAACTGATTGATGTTTCTCTCTCATATCGATGTCTGTCTCTGTCTCTCCCACTTCCTCACTCTAAAATGAATTAAAAAAAAAAAAAAAAAAGCCCAACCAGAGTGGCACAGTTGGTTGAGCATTGTCCCGTACACTGCAAAGCTGCCTGTTCGATTCCCGGTCAGGGCACATACCTGGGTTGCAGGTTTGATTCCCAGTCAGGGAACATATGGAAGGCAACTAATTGATGTTTCTCTCTCACATCAATGTTTCTCTCGCTCTCCCTCTCCCCTCCTCTCTGTAAGCATGTCCTCAGGTGAGGATTTAAAAAGAATGATTAAGATGGTTAAATTTATATTGTGTATTTCTCCACGGTTAAAAAACAAAATTAAGACAGCTCACTGAGTCTTCATGATCAAAACTAATGGTTGGGCTAATGGCCCAGGACAGCATGTCAAATAGAGAAATAAAAACACTTCACAACCCACACACGGGTAGTGCCCTGTGCAGGGCCTTCTATACTCTTTCCTCCACCTAGTCCTTGCAGTAACTCACGGCCATAAGGATCTCGATTATTTTTATACTGGTGGAGACTGAGACTCAGGAAGGTCATGTAACGTGCCCAGTCACAGCTGGTCCAACCCCAACTCCCCTGGTCACTCCCAGCGTCCCCCCACCCTGGCCCCCCACGCTAGCCCCTCCAGGCCAGCAGGGCCTCACCCAGCAGGAGCCACAGGAACCCTGGTCTCTGATCTCCTTGATGGTTGGGCAGTTTGGCCACTGTTCCCGGGCATCGAAGTTTTCAGGCAGAACTATGTCGTCAGCAAGCAAAACTCTGGATAAAGGAAGGTCTTCGTTATAAGCTCGCATCTTACCGCCTGTGCTATCTAGCCCCCCACCCCCACCCCCCTGCAAAGGCCAGCGGACTGCGGGCCGTCCACCAGAAAGGGAGTGAGGCACACAACATACAGAAGAGGGACGTCCTCCTGAGTTTTAGAAAACAAAACCTGTTTCCACTGCTTAACACAACGCATCATTTCACGTGCCTCTTTCTCAATTTATTTCATGGACATTTTTCAAGAGTTTCAGCCACAGGGTCCAGACAATTGTTTCTTGCTTCCTCCGCCCCACCCCCAATCATCAACGCCTGCCCAGACTCCTCACAGCACTTTAAATAGCTTCACCACGTGTGATGTCCCATAACTTCACTATCCCATCCTCACTGTTAGGTTTTTCTAATGCTTCCTACAAGAGTAACAATGCCTACGTGAAAATATCCAGAGTTTTCTAGAAAAATAAAACACGAATGGCAGATCACATGGCTTTTCCTAGATCTTCCTTATTCAAGATTGGGCCCATCCAGATTGTAGAGGCCCAGACCCAGGGCCTTTCCCACTGGGGTTCGGAGCCACCTGGAGAAGCCAAGCAGGGCATTCGGGGGCCCCGCCCCAAGCGGCGTCTCTGGGAGAAGTGACACCTGCGGATGCCAGGGAGGCCTCTCTTCCCTCCTTGCCACTGTCCCCAACAGACGCCTGCTACTCATGCCCCAGGGGGTGGGCACTCACCTCTGGGGCAGCTTGGGCCCGCCCAGTTTGGTGCCACACAGTCTCTTCACGTAGCTCAGGTCCACGTTGTGGAAGTTGTGTCCAGCCTGGAAGAGAGCCCATCCGCACCAGTCACCCACCATGGAGGGCGTGTTTCCAGGGACAGGGTGGATGAGAATCGGCTCGCTGCTCACACTCAAGGCCTGACAAGGCCAGGGGTCCCTTCCAACTCAGTCTGGCCTATCGCTCCGGACCAAATTTCCCCCAAGTTCATGTCGAAACCTATCAGCAATGCGCTGATATCTGGAGGTGCACCTCTGGGAGGTGCTTAGAGCACATGGGTGGAGTCCTCAGGAAGGGGATTAGTGCCCTGAGGAAGGAAACCTGAGAACTCCCCTGCCCCTCGACCATGTGAAGACACAGAAGCCAGCCCTCCGCAAGCTGGAAGAGGGTCCTCACTAGAACTTGACCATGCTGGCACCTCGATCCTGTTCTTCCAGCCTCCAGAACTGAGCAATACATTTCTGTTCATAAGCCACCCGATGCATGACATTTTGTGACAGCAGCCTGAACAGACTAAGGCGGGCACCCTGAAGAACGGTCCAGGACCAGCCCAGAGGAACCTGGTGGGCAGCGTGTAGCTCTCAGACTAGTGGGTGTTCGGACTAGAGGGTGTTTCCTTTTTTTTGCTGATGTCAAGAGAGACCCCCCCCCTGTAGCCTGAACATGACCTATTCCTCATTTCTTGGTTCCCAAAGTTCCAGGCCTCAGGGCTGGACAGATCAAGGAGCTGGAAGCATTGATGAGCTGGAACACCCACCACGGTGGAGCTCACAGGACACCCAGTTATGAACACTTCCAAAGCTTGTTTATCCCCCATGCGCGCACACAGGACGCGGAAGGGGGGCAGGGAGGAGGTAGGCATGGTCTTGAGTGGCCATGACTCTGAATCAGATTTTCAGTGTCCTGGGGGACATAGCTGCAGCCACCTCCGCTGGGAGCCGAGTGCCCAGACCAAAGACCCTTGGAAGGGACACATGCAGTAAGCGGCCCCCACAGCCCACCTTCCATGTAGTGTTCCGTTTGTTAACATAGTTGAGCAGCTCATCTGACAGGGGCTGGAAATGGAGCATGCTCCGTGCACTGGTCAGCACCACCAGGCAGCTGAGGGTGGCCAAGAGCTGCCACATTTTGGAAGCCGGATCCTAGATTCACCTAGAAAGGAAGGGACACAAGACATCAGAGGTTGCTCCTCCTTCCCTCAGTGCAAGCGCTCAATGCACAACAAGGGGGCCATTTCAGGCAGCATGGCTCTGGGGCCAGAACGGCCGCTTGTCCTCTTCTGTTCCTCAGTTTCCTCTTTTGGCAAGCCTGGGCGTGGCAGCAGAGAGCTCTCCAGGACCTGCAGTGCGGGTGGGCTCCAGGGCCTCGTCCCAGAGTCCCAACCTGTGCCGAGCCATGGTCTGACTGTTCCGTGCCCCCAAATTCATGTGGAAATCTTAACGCCCAATATGATGGTATTAGGACTTGGGGCCTCTTGGAGGTGATTAGGTCATGAGAGTGGAACCCTCAGAAATGGGATTGGTGCCCTTATAAAAGAGACCCCAGAGAGCTCCCTTGCTCCTTCCAACACGCGAGCAAGCAGTGGGAGGTCTGTGACCAGGCAGGGGGCCTCACATCCATGCTGGCGCCCTGCTCTGGACTTCCAGCCTCCAGGCTGTGAGAAATAAATACATGTTTAGGGAAGTCACCCGGTCTGTGGTATTCTGTTGGAGCAGCCCGAAGGGGCTGAGACAGACCACGTGTGCTTCTCCTACAGGTGGCCGGGAGCCAGGACAGAGAAAGCAGAAGGGCTGTGTGGCCTGCAGCGAGGCCCCTGTGCAGCTGAGGGCTGGCGATGTGTGCTGCCCGGGTCTCCTGGGCTGTCACTCAGAGCAAGGGCTGAGCTCACCGTCTGAAATGGTGCTGTTCACTGGATGGTGTGGCCCAGACTATCTTGTGAGCTGTGAGGACATGGGCTGACCTGCTGTCTGTTAAAACCCCAGGGCCCGGGCAACAAGCAGTATCAATGAGTCTGCCCTGCATGAATGAACCCATCTACATCTTCAGGTTAAATCGAGTCTGGTGCCCTCTCTGCTATGGCCAGTCTGCCTCTCCATGGATTTGTAGGTCAAAGTTGAGACTTTTCCCAAGTTACTGTTCTGAAAGAGTCAACAGTCTATCTGTGTGATGAGGCTGGCATGTGCCACTCTCCAGAGAGCTAGGGAAGCAGGGCTGGTGTGGCCAGTGGCACCCATCTCCTGGGATTTTTTCCGGTTGTTCCAGTCAGCCAAGGGCTCTCCTTCCAGTTCCAGAGATGGGGCTTCCAGGAAGGGAAACCACCACATCCCAACCGCAACCCTTAGATCTGGGACTGGCTGTGAGTCAGTAGACAGCGATTTCCAGCTCAGCCTCTGAATCATGCTCTCAGGCCAGCAGCTCTATGAAAACAAGAGATTCGTCCTGGTGCCACACCACCGCCGGGCCTGGTGAGGGCCTGGTGAGATGCCCATCCAGCGGGGACTGAGTGTGTGTGGGGCAGGGATTTCCTGTCCGGAAATGACCCACCTCCCTAAGGGCACAGGTCCTTGTGAGGATCACGTGAAGATGATATAACTTAGGTGACAGCCCCGTAACACGCTGCCTCCCACACACCAAGATACATTGGAGGGAATATTTAAACTTCATTGTTGCTTAAGCAACAATTTATCTGGAAGAATAAATGTAAGAACAGCAAAAATATAGAAAAAAGGATAGCAAGATAGTTGTGGAAAAAAGCAAGGATGGAGGCCTGGCCCTCGTGGTAGTAAATGTATTGTAAGCCCCGGTGATGCTGGCCCAGGACCAGCCTGCTGAACAAAACAGACCATTCAGAGGCATATCCTGTGTGGGAACTTAGCGTGAGTGGCAGAGGCGAGTGAGAAACTCTGTTATCTCAGTAGATAGTGCTTGCACAACTGGCTATGCACTTTGGAAACATAAAAAAAAGTAAGACGAAATCTTTCCACTCAATCCCTTACCCACAGAAAGTGCTACGTGGAACAAAGACCTTGAATAAAAACACCGAAGTTGTATGAAGAAAATAAGTGCACTCTGAGGAACGCCTGAGTGACACAGAGCAGAGCCTTAAAGGGAAAATGTTTGATCACAGGAAAATAAAGCCTCTCCTAGAAAAACAAAGTGACAAGCAAACAAAAATGAAAGCTTACATCCACTTAAGCCTTCGTTCGCTTATCATACAAAGGGCTCTTAAAATCGGAACAGAAACTTTGTAATGGAGAAATGCCAAAAGGACATACACAGTAAATTTACAGAAAAAGAGTTACAAACGGCCAACACAGATATTAAAGATGCTCAACCACAGGCAGATCACAGATAAAATTAAGGAGATATTTACCTTCAACCAGACTGGCAAAGGCGGGACAGTCTGACAGTTCTTGGTGTGGGGGTGGGGTGATGGGGGGGAACCAACACCCAGGAGGACCAGGTTGTCTCCATCAACCTTTTCATCTGCATGCCTTCTGACTCAGCAATCTGACATTCAGATTTATACCAACCAGCCTCAAGCCTGGCCGGTGTGGCTCAGTGGGTGAGTGTCAACCCATGCACCAAAAGGTCGAGAGTTCAATTTCCAGTCAGGGCACATCCCCAGGTTGTGGGCCCGATCCCCAGTGGGGGGTATGCAGGAGGCGGCCAATTGATGTTCTCTCTCATCGATGTTTCTATCTCCCTCTCCCTTCCTCTCTCTCTAAAATCAATAAAGGAAAAAAAATAATAATAAAAACAAAAAAAAACCCACAAAGTTGCAGGTACACAGATGTTCCCTAAATATTCTTTGTATTAGCAGAAGACCAGAAACCAAGCGTGGGTCGAATAACAGAGTAACTGGTAAGTTACAGTAAATGGTGAAATAATAGACTACAAAGCAGCCCTTTAAGAGATGCAGTAAAGTAAACATGTCCAGGATACACGCCACAGGTAAGCACATGAACGCATTAAGCAATGTTCAAGTACTATATATATCCGGCCACTACGTGTAAAAAATAAAGAAAAACAACCGAAGTAGTAAGTAGCTGCAACAGGGGAACTTATTATTCACTGTATGTCCTTTAAAAAAAAAATGAATATATTATATTTGAAGCTTTGTTCTTTTAGGAAGAATGGTTAGGACTACCAAAGACCCCATGCCACCAAACTGGGGAAAGAACACTGGTTCTGATGAGCCCCCAAATGTGCATAGAGTCATCACCCTGGTCACCAATGAGGCTCCCTCCCTAGTGACTTCTTGCTCAAAACACAACCTTCCCATTTTCAGTGACTCATGGGGAGGCTGCCACTCACATGAACACGTGTGAGGGACTCATGCAACCTCCAAACTGTTAGGTAAATGTCTCACGGTGTCCTCACATGGGAAAAGGGGGCAAAGAGCAATCTGGGGAGCAAAACAGCCCGGTTCCTGTCCTTTTATCGACACCCTCTGACTTAACACTTGGCATCTTAACATTTTTCCAAGATTGAAGAACCTAGTGCAGTAGGCAGCCCCAGTGGAATGCTCCTTAAACGTCAACAGGAGTGTCCCCAGGTGGCCCCTGGGTGCTCAGCCATCTGCTGAGATGTTAAATCATAAGCAAGTGGAGAATGGAAGCGCTTCCAAGGCAACTCAGATTTTAAAACAAAGTTTCTCTGGTGGGAGAGAACAGGTACCTCCCACTTCCCAGATGGTTCTTAGCTCCTGCTAGTCCCGAGTCCTGCCAGGCCCCCAGGCTCCTGCATCAGACGTGTCCTTCATGCACGCACCCTGCTTGTCCTTTGGTCCCAGAGGTCCTCCTCCATATTTCCTGTCGACTTTATTCTCTCCTCATAACCTCAGTGGAGAACCAGGGTCCCCTCCCATGAACTAGACCTCTGAACCACCGGACTAAGCACTCGGGAAGCTCTTCCCTTCAGCCCAGCCCCCTAGGCACAGCGCCACGGCATTATGGGAGCGAGTGTCGGGGTTGGGGTTCAAGCACAGCAGCCACCTCAGCCAGCAGCGAGGACGAGTACTGCGCTTAGAGTCAGGAGAAGTGCATTGAGATCTTGGCTTTTCCACTAAGTGGGCAGCCTTGAGCACCAACCTTCACTGAGCCTCGGTTTCACCACCTGTAACATGGAGCTCATCGCCATTAGTTTCTCCCGGTGCAAGTCCAGAGTGAAATGAGGGTGGACAGAGGCCCCTGACACAGTGGCTGCTCATCTGGGCATGTTCCGTTTCCAGGTCTGACTTAGCGCCCCTTCTGCCTTCGCTCCCTCTTCTTTCCTCCACCCCTAGCCGGTGTCAGAGAATTCCAGTCCACTCCAAACCCACCCACAATACCTCCACCTCACAAAGAAGGGTCTGAATGAAAACTGAGGTTTTAACTTCAATTAACCTCCAAATGGGCTTCAACTGTGAGGGTCCTGAGGCTGCTGAGAGTCCAAAGAATATTAAATCAAATTTCTCCTCCCAGAGGGAACCAAGATCCCCTAAGAGCGGTGGTGATTTCCTTTTAGTGAGCACCAGACAGCTTGCCTTCTCTCCACATCCACACAAATCATGAACACTGGACACTACATGCAAATGGTCAAAACAACAGGCTGCGCTGTTACCAAGCAGGTCCCAGGTCCCGTGATCTCAGAATGAAACAACAGGTTTCGCTTCCCCTCTCTATGGCAAATGCTTCCCCTTTATTTCTCAACTCTGCGTTTTCCCCCTTAATTATGAGAACAAACAGAAAGTTCTTATTTCATAAAAGAGAGGAGTCCAAACAGGATAAGACCACAGCGAGGCACCAGCCTGCCTTTCAGGGTGTGGACTGGTGGAGGGAAGGGTAGTGGGCGGATGGAGTTCTGGTCCTGTCCGCTGGAGTTCCTGGGTAGACCTGGGGTTCCACGACACCCTCTCCCCCTTTCCCAAGCTAACATCTAGCTTAAACGGGGGTGGGAGCTCTGTCATTTCTTTCCTCTCCAGACCCCTATAGCACTCACCAGTTTATATGAAAGCACATCCCACTACAGTTCTGTAGAATGTGTGAGAAAAAAAGGGCCTGTGGCCAGGTGAGCCTATTTACCTCCGCTCACAGCAGACCCCTTCCCCAGACTACCTTGAAGCCATTCCTGGGACTACTGTGGACCTTGGGACTCTGGAAAGAGATCAAATGAACACAGGAGAGGAGCTGATGCCACATCACAGGAGGCTTTGCGTCGTGGCATGCCTAAAGACACAGAACCCCTTTGGGCTGCCACCAGCCTGTGTGGCTCAACGGTTAGAGCATTGGCCCGCACACCGGAAGGGTGAAGGTTTGATCCCCGGAAGGGTTGAAGGTTTGATCCCCGGCCCTGGTCAGGGCATGTGTGGGAGGCAACCAATCAGTGTGTATCTCACATCAATGTCTCTCTCTCTCTCAAAATCAATGGAGCAAATATCCACAGGTAAGGATTAACAACAACAACAACAAAAAGAAAGGTGGTTATAGAGCCCCCTCAGGTAGACTGGATTCTAAATCTACACTGAATCTAACGAGACAGGACATACATTCTTGAACTTTCTGAATAAGCCAGCTACAATCTCCCGGCTAACACAGAAAACGCTGAGTGAGTGTCCAGCGTGTCCTTCACAGCTGGCACCCTGCTCTTCCCTGTCCACGGCTGCTGCTCACCCCCTGCTCACCTCCTTCACAGTCGGCTCCAAAGAATCAAAAAATCGAGTGCCTGCACTTTGCCAATAGCCACAAATGGAAGGTTGTGCCTTACTATATACACATGGCTCTTGATTAGGGGGAAGGTGGGAAGGTAGGAGGGGTGTGAAGATTTAGTGAGACCTTGCTGGAGAACCCTGTGAGTGTCTTCCTCTTCCACAAGGCTTGTCTTGCTCTCGCTGTCATCAACGGCCGTTATTCCTGAACTTTTGACCACTATAGTACACCCACAAAACAAAACGAGGCAGATCTTCACTTCCCCTTGATTTCAGTTTCCAGTTACACCTCAATGTCGAGCAGCACCGTGGTGACGGACACAAGCGCCTCGACTGCAAACAGGCTGCGATCGACCTGAAGGAAACGCGAGGCCTTTTCGTTTTGACTCCGAATCACAGCCTTCGGTTTGATTTCTTCTGTTCCATGGCTTTGCTCCTAAGGCAAACGTAGTTAATGGCTTCTTGCCCTATAATCTTTAAATTAAAAGAGACCGGCCTTGCCCTGGCCAGTCTGGCTCAGCGGTAGAGCATCAGCCCATGGACCAATGAGTCTGGGTTTGATTCCAGCCAAGGGCATGTACCTTGGTTTCGGTTCGTCCCCAACCCTGGTTAGGGTCGTGCAGGAGGCAACCAGTCGATGTGTCCCTCTCACGTCAATGTTTCTCTCTCTCCCTCTCTCTCTCTCCCACTCTATCTGAAGATAAATAGAAAAATATGCTCGGGTGAGGATTAAAAAAAAAAAAAAAAGCCCAGCCTTGGCCGGTGTGGTTCAGTTGGCTGCGAGTCATCCTGTACAACAGAAGTCTCGGGTTCTAGTCCCGGTCAAGGGCACACGCACGATCCCTGGTGGGGGGCATGCGAGAGGCAGTCAATTGATGTTGTGCTCTCACATTGATGCTTTCTCTCTCTCTCTCTCTCTCTCTCTCTCTCTCTCTCTCTCTCTCCCCCTTACTCTCTCAGAAAATCAATGGAAAATAAATTTAAAAAATAAAAACAAACAACCTGGTCACTGTGGCTCAGTTGGCTGGAGCATCATCCCATACACCAAAAGGTGGCAAGCTCGATTCTCCGTCAGGGTACATACCCGGGTTGTGGGTTCCATCCTGGTCAACCAATGCTTCTCTTTCTCTCACTCTCCCACCCTTCCTCTTTCTAAAAATCAATTTTAAAATTAATTAATTAAAACAAAACAAAAAGGGCTCCTAGTTGCCACCTGTCTCGATGCTGTGAGGATGAACAGGCCCAGATTGGCTATCCATCCCCTAGAGCCTGGCTCCCTGCCGCTGAAATGTCCTCCCCACCAAGCAACTGCTGTGTGGCCCAGAAAAGGCATCCCCTGCAGTCTCCAAGGGAACCAGGAGAGGCAGTGAGAAGGCCCCACTTGCCTCAGCCACTCACAGGGCTGCCCACCTGCTGATCACCTGTCCAAAATAAGCAGGTTGCCTGCAAACCATGTAGCTACAGTGCCCACAAATGGAACATTGCGTAAGATCAGCCACAACAGCCCACATCCTGCAAACAGCAGACAATTACTACCTTAGGCTTAAAACAATGGACCCCAGGAAGGCCCCAACAAGTCAAAAAAATTCTATATTGTTGAGAACCAAGACATAGTTTGGACAAAGTTCTGGAAGCTTTTGCTCACCAGCTAATACTGATTTACTGAGTTGCTGAATGGGTCTCTACATCCCAGGTCTGAGTTTCCAAATGGGCATACTGCCTGGATTCTGAAGGACCCTGCCACTACTTTATAAAAGCTTTTAGAAATCCTTGGAGATTTAAATGAGATCAGTGTCCGAAGGAACACAGCAGCTCCCTAATTCAGTCACGGGCTAGATTACTTCTCCCTGCCATATGGGTACCCGGATCACTGAGATACTGGAAACCACAAGAGCAAGCAGCAGAAAGGCTTCACCTCTCCGGCATGGTCCTGGTTTTCTCTCCTGGGGCCCCAGGAAAAGATACTCACCTCACAAGGCTATTGGGAGACAGGAGATGCTCTTTTTCAAAAAGCCTTTCATGCTGCCTGTCTCAGAGCAGGCAGCTCTTACAAAGAACTACCAAGGGAAACAGTCTCTCACTAGTGTGGTGAATATCCTCTCCCCACCCACAGGCCAGATAATTCTTGCTGTCTCAGGGTAATTCTCTTTTTGTTTGTTAATTCTCACCCGAGGATATTTTTTTCCATTGATTTTTAGAGAGAATGGAAGGGAGGGAGGGAGTGGGGGAGAGAGAGAAACATCAATGTGCGTTGGTTGCCTACCGTGCGCGCACTCCAACTGGGGCAGGAGATAGAACTTGCAACCCAGGTACGTGCCCTTGACTGGGAATCAAACCCACAACCCTTCAGTGTGCCGCCTGACATTCTAACCACTGAGCCACACCGGTCAGGGCTCAGGGTAATTCTTTTTATTCACAAAAGTATCCCAGTGTGGATGAAAAATTATGACCCTCCAACTTTCAGTGACAAGTGCTCAAATGATGGTTTGTTCTGCTATCTTGACCACCAGAACAAAGCACCTCCCAAACACCTGCAGGGTGAAGTGGATGGAGAATGGGTGACAGATGGCTCCCAAATGACGTTGGACAATGCCTCAACCATGAAGTGACTGAAGCCCTTGGCTGGCACCACCTTCCCAGGTCTTGTGCAAGCCCGGGAACCATGTGATGTGTGTTTGTGTATGTGTGTGAGCACATTCTGCCCAAGTCCAGGTCAGCAGGTCAGAGGGTTATAGAGAAGCCCAGCCTCTGCTGGGTCTCTTGAGAGAATGCCTAGGTGTTTTCAGAGTGCTCTCTACTGAATCAGTTTACTATTTTGGTGGTATCTGTCCAATCCTCCTTTCCCCATCCTTGCTGGTAACTCTAGGTTATCTTGATAACCAGGCGAAATGAGTTATTAGCCTGGTAGAGACAGATAACACACTCAAGAAGGCAGGCATGCCTTCTTCCCAGCACAAAACAGTAATACTGGCAAAGTCTTGTGTAGGCTTTTATTTATTTATTTTTACAGGTGACAGAAACTGGTGCCCGAGAAAAACCCAAGTCTGATAATACTTAGTGTTGGGAAATATGAGGAACAGGAACCCTCCACACTGCTGGAAGTAGAGGTTGGTAAAACCTCATTTTATCTTCAAGCACGCCGTCAGTATCTAGCAAAATGGAAGATGCACACACCTCATGACCTAGCAATTAATTTACCTTCTGCTTCTGCCCTAGAGAAACTCTTGCAAAGTATCAAAGGTCCAGAGATATTTAATGTAGTAGTTCTGTGAGCAACAGAGAAAAGCAGAAACAACCTAACTGTCCCTCAGTAGACAAATACACTGTACATTTAAGATGAATGGACTAGAACTGTATGTATCAACATAACTCTCAAAAACACCAGTGGGAAAGGATACATGCAGTATAATGAAAGTTACATCAATTTTAATAACATTGTTCATGGATTGATACAAAGTATTAAAAGTAGGAAAAAAGTACAGGAGAACTATATGGAGAAGAGCAGAAAGGAGCTACAATGTCCCTCAAGAAGATCAGAAGCAAGTGGTAAAGGACTTGCAGATCAAAGAAATCGAAACCTGCTCCCTGCAAAGGGGAGCTGTGACCAAGAGGGAAAGCACTCACCCTACCAACCCCACACAAGCCCAAGATTTGGAGGCTATAGAAAGGGAGTGAGAATGAGGCTTGAGGTTAAAAATGGGACTGGTTAAAGTCTAGATATGTAATGGTGTTTGATCCCTAGACCCCCCTCCCCCATCCAAACGAGGGTGGAATATGAACATTAACAGCCAAGGCAGGACTCAGGATTCATCTTCCTCTCTTAGGCAGCTCCTGGAGTATGTGTAGGGAGCTTAAACCAAGAGAGAGGATGATCCACAGACTGCTGACTGCCTCCCAATATCCCATGAGTACAATCCACACCTGTATGTGCCTCAACTTGACCCATCAATTTATTGTCAACCCCCATCACCTCTCCACATATGACGTTGGACCCTATGAAAATGCCCAATTTCCATCATTCACAATTTCCCATTTCACCTAGTTCAATCTCCCATATTTCTAATGCTTTCCTTATGCCAAACTCTCAAAAATAGGTGGCGGACACTGTGAGTCTTCACCCTCTAATATTTCAGTCCTTCTCTCCCAATGGCAGGGACAGTCTACATAACCACCCCTCACATTTAAGAAAATCACCCAACAGAAGTTTCCAGGCTCCCCTGACATATGCTCTCCCTTCACTTCTCAATCCAGCTGCCAACAGTAACACAAAATATCTCTTACACCTAAAATGAAGGCAACTTCCTACTCCATCTCCCTAGTCAGCAGTTGGGGAAAGAAAGAAAGAACCAGGCCTCAGTGCCAGCTGCTGAGTCAGCAGCACATGGGTAGGTATTTCCTGGAACGAAAAAGCTTCAGTCTGACCAGTTGGGAAACAGGGTTGTCCAGACCCAATATTGAGGGAGTTACTGGAGCCCGGCTGTGTCAGGCCTGTGTTGCTGCCCACGGGGCCTGGGAAGCCCCCAGATGAGGGATCTGCATCTTTCTACTGGGAAGTACCCCAGCTCTGGGACAACTGCCCAAAAAGGGTTTGAGCAGAACCTCTCTCCAGGGTACCTTCAATTCTCTTTTGGGGAAAGCCACACAGGGTGGGGACCGCCCAGCCCCCTTGGTCACCATCACCAGTGCCAAAAGGAAACACTTGTCCATTAAGGAAAGGACTTTATGGAAGAAAAGGAAAGAAGCCTTGGCCAAGCCAGACACCCTTCTAAGCCTTTCACCTTCTCCTCCCTCACTCATTCAGATGAATGGAACTCAGCTGCATTCACCTCTGAGTGGAGGCACGTGGGGATCAGGTTTTCCAAGGTAACAAAGGGCGCTAGGCCTCCCTGTGAACCCATCCACTAGGTGAGGGTTTCTACTGGATCAGGCAGAGGTAAATGGGACCTGGGCTATTGTCCTCTTCCCTGTGCCTGTTGGTTTTCTCAGCGCCCAGGAAGTGGGTTGACCTAGGCCCACTAAGAAGGCAAATTCAACTCATATCTACCTGGAGTGCCTGCCAGCTAAGCCCCCCAAACCTAGTCACCCCCACACTGGTCCCTAAATGCTCCCTCTCCCGGACCTCAGGGTCATATACTGAGGGAGAGTTGATGCCCGGGGACTCCGCCCTGCTTTCCGCTTTCCCACACCACCCTGGGCCTGAGGCAGTCTCCCTTCCCAGCAGTCAAGGAGGAGGAGGAGGAGGGGGACTGGGGCCCTATATAGTCTATTCTCCCTGTTTAGTTTTCCTTCCCATCTATGAATTTAACTTTCCATATGGGTTCCAGCCTATTGCATCCAGTTCCAGGCTCCTGTTTTTCGGTTTCTGTCTTCTGGGGTTCCTGGAATGGTGTGTGATTGTATGCAGAAAGCTGCCCAGGCAAACCCTCTGGAATAAGAAAATACCTAAAATACATGCAGGTAGACACCATTATTTCAGCAGTTTGCTGCGGAAACTGAGGCCCAGAAATCGACACAGGGCCGGGGGGCCAGATTTTAGCCGAAAGTCACCGGGTTCCGTGCCAAGCCATTCCTCGCAGGCTCCTCCCTGGGATGACCCCTGCAAACTGCCCGGCTCCGCCTGGGCGGCCTCCCGGGCCCTGGGGACGGGCGCATGGCGGGGTCGGGATGACCCGGCCCGGGACAGAAACACAGCCCTGAAGGAGGGGCCGGCGGCCGCGAGCTTCCCGGTCGCATGGGGGCTGGGAGCCCAGCTGCCCGCGAGCGGGTTGTGTTTTGCTTTTCTCACCAGGGCGACTTTCTGCGAGCGCGCGGCTGCCACCCCTACTGGCCCGGCTGTGACAGCCCGGGAGTCCCCCGATCCCGCCGGTACCCAGGAGACGCCGCGGGGGGCGCACAGGGCCCCAGTGTCCTCATCCCAAGCCAAGGTCACTTCCGCCGCGGTGGCGCTGCGCCCGCGCTCAGCCCGCCCGAACTCACCGAGCTCCACCGCCGAGAGACTGGGCCTGCAGCCGACGAGCGCGATCCGGTGCCAGGCTCGGTGCGCGAGCAGCCGCCCTAGCGTCCCCGGGCCGCCCCCGCTCCTATTTACCGCGCCCGGCCCCGCCCCGCGCCCGGCTGACTCGTCACGTGATCGCTGCGAACCCGCGGCCCCACCCCTGGCTCCGGACAAGCCTGGCACCCCTACCCCCACCCCCTGCTCTTCCGGTTGGCTGCACCCCCCCCCCCACCCCACCCCCATCCCTGGCTCCACGGTGAACCCGGCACCCCCACCCACTCCCTGCTTTTCCTGCTGACTGCACTTCATCCCCACCCCCGGCTCCCCGTTGAGCCTCACCCCACCCCACCCCCTCCTCCTCTGCTGGCCTCACCCCTACCCCATCCCGACTCCCCTGCACGCCCGGCGCCCTCCTGGGCTTCTCCAGATGCTGTTATAGATGGGCGCGCCGGCCGGAGAAGAGGGGCTCTGAGTTCCGCCGGCCTCTAAGCCTGCAGATTGGGGCCTGGGGGGAGCAGAAAGGTACAGAAAGTGTCCCAGCCTAGAAAAACTACCCAGGGGCCGCCGCAGCCTGAACGCAGTGCATTCAGAGCCTGCTGATCCCTGCTTGGAGAGGGGAGAACTGTGCAGTATTTCATTCATTCAGAAACCACTGCCAGAGTTGGGGGTGTCAAGACAGCAGGACTAACAGAATAGCTTTAAAGGGCCTTTTTAATGTGGATATTCCGAGAACGTGCAAATAGGATGCTCCAGCTATGTAATCATAATGAAAAAGTAGCTCATACCACTGAGGACTAATTGCAGGAACTGCGTCAGGATTTATACAGAGAAGGACCTTAGGAGCAGAAACCTCAGCACCCAGCTTCAAGTGTGAGACTACAGACCCTGCATCACTCTTTCCACCAGGAGGTGGACAGAGTTTGGAATCTGCCACGTAGAACTGTGTGACTTTGGATAAATGACTTAAACCCTCTCTTCTTCGGATTCCTCATCTGGCTAATGAAGGTGGTTGTGTTTACCTCATACAATTGTGAGGACTGAACAATGGGACTCCATTCATTCTGTTTCTTCTCCATTTGTATCCCAAACCCTAGCACTGACACAACCCCTCAAATAAATCTGGGTTCCCTCCAGGGACGGATTCCATGATGGCTGGGTCAAACCGCTCATTTTGGGGATATTACTTAAGCCAAGCAGAACTGTAATTGAAATCTGAGTTGCAACTAGCACCCCTTAGTCCGGGAGATTCCTTCCCTCAAAGGTTTAGGGCAGCAGATAAGACCTTTTGGAGATCTCCTTGGGCCCCTCCTTCTCCCTTCAGGCCTTTTATGAACCTGAGAACTTAATCTCCTTGTCTCTAGCAGATAGAAAGAAACAAGTATTTGAAGAAGAATTTCTTCTCTCCCACCTTTCTCCCATCCCCTGCCCCCAATTCATCTAAACCTACAGGGCCAGAAACACCAGATTCTACCATGAACCAGAATCTTCTGAGCTTCCTGGAGGGCTCTGACCAATGGGAAAAGTTTGATGACACTCCCTTGCACAGGAATCTTCCTTCTCAATGTGTCTTGGTTCACTAGTCCTGGCCAAGGAGAAAAGAAAATGGGGCCAGAAGAACCTGGGTTTGAATCCTGGCTTCCCAGTTACTTCACCTCTCCCGGCTTCCAAACAGGTTGTTATGAGGAATAAATTTACATTAGCCTCTGCGTAGTGCCACCAACCACAGTGCCCTACACGCTTACTGATGACAGTGATGACAAAGCCCTTCCTATTTTCTAATGCCCAGAGCCAGAGATAGTATAGAAAGATCTGGTCTTGTTAAAAACAGTGACAACACCAAATGCTGGCGAAAATGCAGAGCAGTGGGGATCCTTGTATACTAGTGGGACAGTGAAAGGGTACAGCCACTATGTTTTAAGAAACACTGCGGTTGTCTTTATTTCTTTCTTTATTATTGTTATTATTATTATTTTGTTAATCCTCACCCGAGGATATTTTTCCACTTATCTTCAGACAGAGTGGGGGGTTGGGGGTGGGAGAGAGAAACATCGATGTGAGAGAGACATATTGTTTGGTTGCCTCCTGCAGGATCCCGACCAGGGCTGGGGATCAAACCTGCAACCCAGGTACATGCCCTTGACTGGAAATCGAACCCATGACTCTTTGGTCCACTGGTCGATGCTCCAACCACTGAGCCAAACCAGCCAAGACCAGTTTTCGTTAAAAAATTATTTTTAAAAAAATGTACTTACCCTATGACCCAGAAATTCCATTTTTATGTATTTACCCAACAGAATGAAAATATATGGCCACAAAAAAACTTGTACAATAATGTTCATAGTGGCTTTATTCATACTAGGCAAAAACTGGAAACAGATCAGGTGTCCATCTGTAAGAGGATGGATCGCCTTGGCCAGTTTTGCTCAGTGGTTAGAGCATCGGCCCGCAGACCAGAGAGTCCCGGGTTCGGTTCCCGCTAAGAGCACGTACCTCGGTTGCAGTTTGTCCCCGGCCCCAGTTGGGGTCGTGTGGGTGGCAGCCAGTCGATGTGTCTCTCTCACATCGATGTTTCTCTCCCCCCCACCCCCCGCTCTATCTGAAGATAACTGCAAAAATGTCCTTGGTGAGGATAAAAAATAATAATAATAAAAAATTAAAAAAAAAAAAAAAGAGGATGGATCAACAAACGGTGTATTCAACAATTCTTCCCCAACGCAAAAAAGGGAAGATATTCTACAGGCTCAGTCTCAAAAACATACTGCTGTGTCAAAGAAGCTGTCCTTAAAAGATTGCAAAATACATATGATTCCTTTTAAGTGAAGTTCTAGAACAAGCAAAACTAATCTGCAGTGGAACAAAAGTTGTACCAGTAGTTGCCTCTGGGGCTGATGTGGGTGGGAATCAACTGAAAGAGACTTGAAAACTTTCTGGAGTGATGATTATCTTTTGTATGTTGATAAGGGTTTGGGTTGCAAGGTGTATGTTCTTGACAACACTCAGCAAATACTTCATATTGTGAAGTTCATCATTGGAGATAACATTCTACATTAAAAGAAAATACTGTGAGCAAATACAGTCGACACTTGAACATGGGTTTGACTGTGCAGGTCCACTTTCATGGATTCTTTTTCAGTAACTACCGTTCATGTATTTTCTCTCCCCTGTGATTTTCTTAATAACATTTTCTTTTCTCTAGGTTACTTTATAGTAAGAAAAGAGTATATAATACCAAAAAAATTCAAAATATGTGAGTCAACTGTTTATGTTATCAGTAAGGCTTCCAGTCAACAGTAGGCTATTAGTAGTTAAGTTTGGGGGGAATCAAGACTTATATGTGGATTTTCGACTGCTCAAGGTGGGGTGGGGAGAACAGCGCAGTCAAAACAATCCCTGTGTTGTTTAAGGGTCAACCATACAGGATTCTGGTTATGATACGGATGCTGAAAAGGAAGTTACAGATATCTGCAATATGATATTTTGAAATGCATTATGATGAGGATGGATGGAGGAAGAGAGAAAGGGGTGAGTAAGTGCATAGTTGTGCAATAAAGCAAATGCAGTCAAATGTTAGTGGTACAATCTCGGTGGTGGACATTCCGGTATGCATTTTATTTTATTTACTTATTTTTTGCATTTATCTTCAGATAGAGTGGGAGGGAGAGAGAGAGAGAAACATCAATGTGAGAGAGACACATGGAGTGGTTGCCACCCACACTACCCCAACTGGGGCCTGGGACAAACTGCAACCGAGGTACGTGCCCTTAGCGAGAACCGAACCCAGGACTCTCTGGTCCGCAGGCCAATGCTCTGACTGCTGAACCAAAATGACCAGAGCCCGGTATGCATTTTAATATTCACCGTAATGCCCTGGCCGGTTTGGCTCAGCAGTTAGAGCGTCGGCCCATGGACTGAAGAGTCCCGGGTTCGGTTCTCGCTAAGGGCATGTACCTCAGTTGCAGTTTGTCCCCAGCCTCAGTTGGGGTAGTGTGGGTGGCAACCACTCGATGTGTCTCTCTCACATCGATGTTTCTCTCTCTCTCTTCCTCCCTCTCTCCCTCCTGCTCTATCTGAAGATAAATACAAAAATGTCCTCGAGTGAGGATAAAAAATATATATATATATATATTCACCGTAAAATTCTTTCAGCTTTGTAATCTTTGAAAATTTTCATAATATCACGTTGGAATAAAAATTCTGGTCTTAGAAGTGTATGAAACAAAAACAAAATATAAATTAAAAAAATTAAAAACAACTCCACAAAAACTATTCTTCAAAGATGAGCTCAAATATCCTTTTTTCCCCCTCCTGTTCACACACATCCCTGGTGCCTCTTTTTGTTCTAACCTTCTTTTCTTGCTAAAATACCAGTCAGATTGGATTAGGGTTTACCCTAATGGCCTCATTTAACACAATCACCTATTTAAAGGCCCTTTCTTTATATAACTCACATTCTGAGAAGTAGCGCTTCAACACAGGAATTTTGGAGGGACACAATTCAGCCCCAAGAGGAGATGGCTGCTTTGTACTTCTCCAGAAAAGGTAGGCTATTTGGAAACCCCGGAGAAAAAACTGAGTGGGGATATTCCTGACCATTTGTGTCTCAGAAGGGTAGTGAGAAGAAAACAAGGAGGGAGCAAAAGTCAGTAATTTCTCAACAAAAGTTACTGATCATCTATTTTGAGACAGGGGCTATTCTGAGTTCTGAAAGTTAAAAGGTAACTTTGCTATAAACCATATTGGATTAGGTTGCATATGTGTTAGTAATCAAAGGAAATTTCTTTGAAGGTAAGTGCAATAGTAAGTGAACTTTCCTATATCCATTAAAACATATCTTTGCATTGTTCCCTGGTTTCTAATTCATTCAGGTTTTTAAATTGCAAACAAATATTTTCATCACTTTTTTAAAAATCTTCACCCAGGAATATTTTTCCATTGATTTTTAGACAGAGTGGGAGGGAGGGAGAGAGAGAGAAACATCAATGTGAGAGATGTTTGCCTTTCACACAACCCCAACCAGGGCTGGGGATTGAATTGAAACCAAGGTACATGCCCTTGACCAGAATCGAACCCGCAGCTCTTTGGTCCGTGGGCTGTCACTCTAACCACTGAGCCAAACCAGCCAGGGCCATCTTCATCATTTTTACATATAATACCGGTTTGGTTACCTTGCTGATACTTGATGTCTAGAATTATCTTCATACTAAGCCATTCGCAATGGCAGTACCAATTTGCTGTCTGCGATTATAGTCAAGAAAGGTCTCAATAGTCCCTATTGGGCCCTGGCCGGTTTGGCTCAGCGGTTGAAGTGTCGGCCTTCGGACCAGAGAGTCCTGGGTTCGGTTCCTGCTAGGGGCATGTATCAAAAAAAATAAATAAATAAAAGAAGGAATCTTGGGATATATTAGTTAGGGCAAGCAATATGAGCTGCTATAACAAACAGACCTATCCCAACAACAGTTAATTTCATATTAAAATTGGAGACCAGTGAGGGTTAGTAGGGGGGAGGTACCCTGCTTCATGATGTCACTGAGGGACCCAAGCTGCTCCCTTCTTGTGCTGCCATCTCCAACACACAGACTCCCAGGCCCCTGCCAAAGGGAAGGGAGAAAATGGGGAGACTGTCCGTGTCCTCTTCCTCTCCCTACTTTATGAGTGGTATACGATGCTTTCACATGCATCCTGCTGAAGAAAACTCTCTGGGTGTAACAGAGCTGGGAACCGTGGTTTAGCCCTGTGCCCAGGCATAAGAAATGGCTTACGTGATCTCTGACTGGTTTCTGCCGCAAATTCATAATCCTGGTTCCACCACTTCTCAGTTGGTGACCTTGGCCTTGGGCAAGACCATTAAACTCTATGGGCTTCTTTTTTTCATCTGTAGAATGGCCGTAATAACAGGGCTGATCTTATAGGGTTGTTATGAGATCAAGGGAGTGTCTTAGGCTGCTGTCATAAAATACTAAAGACTGAGTGGCTTAAACAACAGGACTTGATTTCTCACAGTTCTGGAGGCTGGAAGTCCTAACTCAAGGGGCCTGCAGGCTCGGTGTCTGATGAAGGCTCTCCCTTTGGGTTGCAAATGGCCACCGATGCTGATGCCTGTATATAGTCTTTCCTCCGTGTGGGGAGAGAGAGAGAGCGAGAAAGCTCTTTGATGTCTCTTATAAGGGCACACTCATGACCTCATCTAAACCTAATTACTTCCCCAAAACCTCATCTCCAAATACCATTCATTGGGGGTTGGCTTTAACATATGAAATTTGGAGGGAACACAATTCAGTTCATTGCAGGGAGGTAATACATGTAGCGTACTGAGTGCCCGGCACAGAGGAAGCTCAGTAAACATGAGCTATCATTCTACCTGCTCCAAATCAGAGGTCCTGACAATACATGTGAGCATGTTTGCACTCATATAGCTCCTGAGAGTTTACAAGATGCTCTCACCCTTGTAACCTTTTCTACCTGGCGCCTCTTAACCTCCCTGTGAGGGAGGCGTTTTCCAGATGAGAAAACTGAGAAGAGGCTGGGCGATTCGCCAAAGTCATGTGCACTTAAGCAGCTAAGCCTCCTGACTTGGTCCAGTGTGTTTCCCATTTCCTTTTCTGAGATCACAGTCATCACCTTTAGCATGGTGTGACCCCCTGGACCCACGCCATGGCTGCTGAGAGGCTTGCAAAAAGGGTCTGAGTTACGGAGAATTGGGGAGTCTATCTCAGGTCCCATATTTTAAGGTGCCATGGAATGTTTCAGAGTATTTTTGTTCCAGGTACTAAATTTCCTCTAGGGACAGACCTATTGACTTAGCTCTCTGTGCAAAAGCAGCTGCCTGCCATCAGCGGTGAATACTGAGCATCCTATCAGCGAAGTTATCAGGGGAGTGATGGTAGGAAAGTACCCCAGTTTAGGGTTTCTCAATCATTTTTGGCCTAGCCCATAGTCCCAAATGGCAGAAAAGTTTAATACCATACGCCACCAGAAATAGTTTCTGCATCTGAGATTCTTTTTGCTAAGGAATGGGAAAGAGTCAAGTGTTCCCGTTTAAATGCATAACCATTGCTCTGGCTCATTTTACATAGCGGTAGATCAACCCAGGAGAACAGACTCATATCTCTGTTGATTTCAGAAAGCTTGGCTCATTTACCATAGATGGCTAGTAAGTAATTTTCAAAAATCAGCTAATCTTCAGAGAAGTGTTCATTTTTCGTGAATTCTGCTTTTCCTTGAGGATGTCTTCGGATTTCAGAAACCCACAGAGAGACATGAACTCCCAGCTGTTTACCTGTGTGAGCTTCCATCCTTATTTGTTTATCTAGGGTTCTGTGTAGGTGAGAGGCCCTCCTCTAATTGGTATGTGTGTCTGTGACTGGATGAATAAAGCATTTTTTGATTGTTAATCATCTCATTTGTGTGAAGGGGAGTCATAGACCTCGAGGAGCAGGTGGGAGAAGTTTATGAAATTTGCAACAAGAACTGAGAAGGGCTTGAACTCAGTGGGGTCCAGGCCCAGCCTCAGTTCCACCTTTTACGGCCTTTCATTCAACCAGATAGTGGCCTTCAGTTTTGAAACAGGTTTATGGGCTCATGAACCGGTAAAAGAATATAGCTTCCTGCCAACAGAGGGAGATGACATATGGGAGGCAGGGTTCCAGCGTGACCAGTTCTGTCATCAGTTTGCTTCTAGTGCTGAGCCAGATATAAGTCAGAAAGCCAAGGGGAAATATATACTTAAGCCTGTGACCAGGCTTGGCGATGAACCAGCACATGAGCTCAAGACCAGGGGCAGGAGGGGAACCAGGGTCTACGTGTGTCTAAGACAAGCTGAATTCATTAAGGCAAAAATATCTGTGCTCTGTTCACTTGTCCCTTTTGCGCTGTTCTATTTTCTTGCGTACAATTTAGGTTTTCATCTGGAGCCTCCCCTCCTTTGGGATCCAGGTAACATGGATGGAGACCTTCTACTTTCACGCTGTCAGATGTTTAAAGCTGTCCCTAAGATGTTCGCAAATATCAGGTGATGGAGGAGTGCTGGGGGAGGAGAGAGTGCTTGCTTTCTGCACACGTGAAACTCCATCCCTTGCTTGATTTCCTCACACATCTGGAGCTCACACAAATCCTGATGAGTGTAGATGACCCTCCTGGAGGCAGTGAGGATGGCCAGGAGGTGACCAAGAGATGGAGGAGGATTTTACCTTGCAAAAATGCCTCCAGCCCTGGCCGGTTTGGCTCAGCGGTTAGAGCGTCGGCCCGTCGTCTGGAGAGATCCGGGTTCGGTTCTCGCTAAGGGCGCGTACCGCGGTTGCAGTTTGTCCCTGGCCCCGGTTGGGGTTGTGTGGGTGGCAACCAGTCGATGTGTCTCTCTCACATTGATGTTTCTTCGCTCTCTCTCTTCCTCCCTCTCTCCCTCTCGCTCTGTGAATGCAAAAAGTGTCCTCAGGTGAGGATTATAATAAAAAAATTAAAAAAAAAAATGCCTCCAGAGCACGAGGCATCTCCTTTCAGAACATGTTCTTTGGTGACTTCACAAGGCTGGATTTCATTTAGTCCCAATCTCTCCATCTTTTGCCTCCACCCCTTCACATATCTCTCTCCTTCCCTCTCAGTGGCAAAACAACCCAGTCCTTCCCTGTCTGTCCGTTCTCCAACGTCCGAGTTCTTGCTGACATTCATCCCCCAAGGTCTCATTTACCCCGACCTGGCCTCTCCAGGCTAAAGATAGTTCCTGCACCACTTAGAGTTCTGGAGCCAGCTGTGCCCTTTCTTTTAAATTTCACTTCTCTAGAAAATTTCCTTTTGGAAATTTTAAACTTACTCAGCTGAATTAAGGGGGTCAGGATGAAACCAGATGTAAGCTGAGTCCAGGGCTCATGCTACCTGTCATCACCCAGCCAAAGAGCAGAGACAGGGATTGGATCATAGGTGCACGTTTAATAATATCAGATGTCGGAAATCTGGGAAGGTGACAGGTGAAAAAACCCTAACATCCACCTTCCCTTTAAGCTTGTTAGGGGAAAAGGAATGTGGGGAAATAGTGTGAGGGGGTTCTGAGATTTATGGTCCTGAAATTTGAGTCTCTGTGGGGGTCTTGGGTCTTGATGAATGTCTTCCTCACTGATCAGGATTCTGAAATCGGTCAGACGCCATCCCGGTGTTTCTGAGACCTAATCGATCAGCCTCTGCATTCCTGGTGTCCAGGTGTGGAAGTTCAGGGCTGAGTTAAAAGTCTCTTTGTTCTTGCTGGGCCAACTGAGAACTGCAACAAATCTTAGCCAGAACATATGGTTAAACATATACAGTTAATTAATAAATTACGTATTCTGTTAGTAAAAAGGGAGGAAAAGGTAAAAGAAAGGAAGGAAAAAGGAGAAAAATAAAAATCATATTTTTATTCTACCCTCATACCCCTATCAAGGACAGGACTGCTGGTGGGGTTGTGTGTGCCTGGGGACCCAACCTTGCTGTGGCCTCCCCAGTTCTAGGCTGTGCCCACAGAGGGCAAATGAGCCTGCCAGCAGGGAAACTCAGCAGCTGGCTTGGGGTTTAGGGTGTGGGGTGTGGTCCTTCCAAGTTGGCACGATCACTGCTCTGGTGTTTCAGAAGCTCCCCTGGGAGAGGAAACATGTTCTAGACGAACCTACCTGGAGAGAAAACTTGCCCTGCAGTTATTTATTTATTTATTTTAATAGATTTTATTTTTTAGAGTGGTTTCAGATTCACAGCAAAATTAAGAGGAAGGTACAGAAATTTCCCATATATCCCCTGCTCCTCCTCAAACTCCCCCATTATCTATAATCTCCACCAGAGTGGTACATTTGTTACAATCACCCAAAGTCCGTAGTTTACATTAGGGTTCACTCTTGGTGTTGTACATTCTATGTGTTTGGACAAATGTATAATGACATGTATACACCGTTATACAGTATTATACAGAGTATTTTTAAAATTTAAATCATTTTTTATTTTTCAATTACAGTTGACATACAATATTATATTAGTTTCAGGTGTACACCCCCTGTGATTAGACATTATATAACTTACTAAGGGATCACCCCGATAAATCTCATACACACCTAACACCACGCATAGTTATTAGAATATTATTAACCATATTCCTTATGCTGTATTTTATATCCCCATGACTATTCTGTAACAACAAATTTGCATTTCATCCTTTTCACCCTTCCTCCCAACCCCCTTACCCCTCAGGCAACCTTCAAAATATTCTCTGTATCTAAGAGTCTGTTTCTTCATTCACTTTTTTTTCCAGATTCATTTGTTGATAGATACGTATTTATTGCCATTTTACTGTTCATATTTTTAATCTCTGTTTTCTTCTTCTTCTTAAAGAAGACCTTTTAATAATACTGGTTTGGTGGTGATGAACTCCTTTAGCTTTTTTTTGTCTGGGAAACTCTTTATATGCCCTTCAATTCTAATGATAGCTTTGCTGGATAGACTAATCTTGGTTGTAGGTCCTTGTTTTTCATCACTTTGAATATTTCTTGCAAATCCCTTCTGGCCTGCAAAGTTTCTTTTGAGAAATCAGCTGGAAGTCATATGGGACTCCCTTGTAGGTAACTAACTGCTTTTCTCTTGCTGCTTTTAAGATTTTCTTTTTGTCTTTAACCTGTTGCATTTTAATTATGATGTGTCCTGGTGTGGGCCTCTTGGAGTTTGTCTTGTTTGGGACTCTTTGTACTTCCTGGGCTTGTATGTCTGTTTCCTTCACCATGTTAGGGAAGTTTTCCATTATTATTATTATTGCTATTGATTTTTAGAGGATGTTTATTAAACAGGGAAGGGCCTAGGATAGAAGAAGCAACAGAAGAGAGTCTAGGTGGGGAAATGAGCCTAGGTGGGCTGCTTTGGCTCACTAAGAAGTCAGAGAAAAGGGGTCTTTGGGGACAGGTTCAGGGGATTTGCCTGGGACAAGCTGCCACTGCCCATTGCTCCCTGGTTGCAAGTCTCATGGAGTCCCTTAGAGTTTAGGAGATGCATGCCTGTGGGGGAAGAAGAGGAGGGAAGGGAAAGGCATGGGCATGCTCCTGGGAGGAAGAGAGCACTCCATCATTATTTTTTCAAATAAGTTTTCAATTTCTTGCTCCTTCTCTTCTCCTTCTGGCACTTCTATGATGCCAATGTTGGTGCGCTTGAAGTTGTCCCCGAGGTTCCTTACACTATTCCACTTGTTTGGATTCTTTTTCCTTTCTTCTATTCTGATTGTTTTCTGCATATATATTCTAAATCACTGATTTGATTCTCAGCTTCATCTACTCTACTGTTGATTCCCTATAAATTATTTATTTCAATTAGTGTATCCTTCATTTCTGACTGGTTCCTTTTCATGGTTTCCATGTATTTTTTATGCTGTTGATGTTCTCTCTAAATTCTGCTACTCTTCCCCTAAGTTCATTGAGCATCCTACTTCTAATAGGTTGTCTTCATTTAAAAAAATTTTTTTTCCTTTATTGATTCCAGAGAGAGAGGAAGAGAGGGAGAGAGAGAAAGAAACATCGATGAGAGAGAACATTGATTGGCTGCCTCCTGCATGCCCCTGACTGGGGATTTGGCCCACAACCTGGGCATATGCCCTGACCAGGAATTGAACCAGCGACCTCTTGGGTCAACACTCAGCCACTGAGCCACACTGGCTGGGCTGTTTGTCTTCATTTTGTTTAGTTCTTTTTCTGGAGTTTTATTCTGTTTTTTATTTACTTTTTTATTTATTTCATTTGGGATGTGTTTCTTTGTCTTCTCATTTTGTCAGCCTCTCTGTGTTTGTTTCTATGTATTAGGTAGAGCTGCTGCATCTCCTGGGCTTGGTAGAGTTGCCTAATGTAATAGGTATCTTGTAGGTTCCACTGGCACAGCCTCCCCTATCACCCAAGCTAGGAACTCTGCTTGTGCTGCCCCCACTCCCATGTAGGATGTGTACACCATCTTGCTGTAGGTGAGCCTTGATAGCTGTTGGCATGTCAATGGGAGGGATTTACCCCTAGGCCGATCCACTGCCAGGACTGACCTTGGAGGATCAGCAGTACAAGGGCCCACCCCACAGAGCAGGACTTACTTCAGCAGGGCTCTGATGCCCACTGAGTCCACCCTTTGAATGTGTCACTGTGGAGATGGTTGTGGTCTGAAGCAGTCCACTGGGTGCGCTGGCTCTGAGGCCTCCTGGGAGGCGTAGGCCAAAATCAGCTGCCACCTGTGTTCTGTGCTCAGGGACACCCAACTTGAGCTACAAAGTGATCTGCATATTTCATCTACTTGTGCTGGGCTTAGATGTACCCAGGAGAGGCCAAGCTGTGAACCAAGGCCAGCTGCTGCTAGTGCTGGGCCTGGGGCCTCTTAGCAAGAGGTAGGGGGCACACTGAGGCCAGATACTTGTTTGAGAGATTTTAGGAAAGTCTGAAGTGGGGCAAACAATGATAGCCAGGTTGATGGAGACTCAGATACCCGCCTGCTGCTCTGTTGGGGGATGACTCATCAAAGGAACAATGGCCTCTGTTAGCACTTTTGTCTGAAAGAAAGCTGTCCCCCTAGCTCTCCCCATATGTCCCTGGTGCTTTTCACACCGCTGCCCCAGCACTGGAACTCAGAGGGAGTGAATCTGAGTAAGTCTATGTTGGGCCTTTTAAGAAGAACTGCCAGGGACTCCAGAAGCTTCTGTTTCACTCAGCCATAATCCCTGTTGGTTTTTACAGCCGGAAGTTATGGGGACTTCTCTTCCTGGCACTGGAACCCTGGGTTTGGGGGTCTAGTATGGGACTGGGATCCCTTGCTCCTCAGGAAGGACCTCTGTATCTGATATCCCTCCTGACCAGCCCATTATACGGCTCTGCACCTCTTATCAGTCTCGATGTGGCTTCTTCTTAAATCCCTTGTTGTAGGATTTCCATTCAGCCAGATTTCAGGTGGTTCTGAATGATGGTTGTTCTGTAGTTTAGTTGTAATCTTGATGTTGTTGTGGGAGGATGCAAGTGCCATGTTTACCTACGCCGCCATCTTGACCAGCTATATAGAGTAGTTTTATTGCTCTAAAAATCTTCTGGGCTCCAATTATTCATCCCTCCCTCATGTCTGCCCCCAAATTTTCATCTTAAAAATGAATGTGAGACTTCCGGTCAAGATGGCGGCCTAGGTGGACGCAGAAACGCGTCCTCCCACAACCACATCAAAGTTACAACTAAATCACAGAATAACTATCACTTAAAGACCGCATGAAATCAAGCTGAATGGAAGCCCTGCAACTACGAAATTAAAGAAGCAGCAGAATGGAGACGGCATACTGCCCTCCAGGACCCTCCTTGTTGCCTGAAAGGAAACGAGATCCTGCAGCCAGGGGCGCCTGTGGAAGCTGAGCGACCCCCCCACCACGGAGGAACCCAGGCGGAGCAGGGGAGCCGGGCGACCCCCCCACCACGGAGGAACCCAGGCGGAGCGGGGGAGCTGGGTGACCCCCCCACCATGGAAGAAGCCGGCAACACACAGGAGAACTGAGCAAACTGAACAACGAAATTGACCCCGAGACATGGAGGTGGAGTAAGGGATGGAGGGCCTCAGAGGAGGGGGGGAGGTGGGGGAAGGAGATAAATCACAGAGCCTATGTGCATGGGTGCATAACCAATGGACATGGACAACAGGGATGGGGACGAAGAGAAGGGGAGGGGGAGGGGGGTGTCAATGGGGGAAAAAAAGGAAAAACATCTGTAACAAAAACAAATCAATAATAATATAAATTATATATATAAAAAAAGAATGTGAAGCTCAACTTTCATTCATAATACAGTCATGTTTGTATTAATATAAAAATAATGTATTCTTTAGGTTTTCAGTGTTGGTATATTTACTTCGCCTATTCTGTGCCAGGTACTATACTAAGCTTTGGAAGTTGAATGCAAGATAACTGATATGGAATTTAGGACCTAGGTGGACAGACAGATGTTAACCAACCAGCTCAACCAATGAACAACAGCACAGCCATGGTATTTATCTGGAGGCTTCATCCCTTCAGGGGTCTGGTAAACAAGGTTGTTAGGAGCTCTCTTACTCCAAGACATTCTGTAGCTTTCCCAACATTTGACTCACAGTAGACACTTAGTAGACATAGTCTGAATGATTGAGCAAAGTGGTAAATGTCTGAATTATCGAGTTTGACTTGGATTCTCATCCAGGGGTGTGATGGTTAAATGAGGGTTAATTTTATGTATAAACTTGACTCTCCTAAGGGGTGCCCAGGTAGCTGGTAAACATTATTTCTAGATGTATCTATGAGGGTGTTTCTGGAAGAGATTTGCATTTGACCCAGTAGACTGAGTAAAGAAGATCACCCTCACCAGTGTGGATGGGCCCTATCCAGTCAACTGGGGGCCTGAATGGAACAAAAAGACAAAGGAAGGATGGATTCTTTCTCTTTTCTTGAGTGGTTACCATCTTCTTCTGCCTTAGACATGGGAGTTCCTGCTTTTCAGGCCTTTTGACGTTAGAGCTGACACCAGTGACCTCCTGATTCTCGGGCCTTCGACCTTAGATTTGGACTTAACGCCATCAGTTCCCACTGGTTCTCAGGCCTTTGAATACTGAACTACATCACCAGCTTTCTTGGGTTT
The DNA here is from genome assembly GCA_030848825.1 of Tadarida brasiliensis. Lineage (NCBI taxonomy): Eukaryota > Metazoa > Chordata > Mammalia > Chiroptera > Molossidae > Tadarida > Tadarida brasiliensis. The sequence continues at coordinate 40,177,393 of CM061259.1, read as the reverse complement.
CCAGCTAGCAGACCACAGATCATGGGACTCCTCAGCCTCCATAACCATGTGAGCCAATTTCTGTAATAAATCTCCTCATCTCTTTCTAGATAGATAGATAGATAGATAGATAGATAGATAGATAGATAGATAGAAAGATAGATGATAGAAAGATAGATAGATAGATGTATAGATACATCATTTTGGTTTTGTTTTTCTGGAGAACCGTATTATAAGAAACTTGGTATAGCCACTCTGGGTTAGAGGTGAAATTCGGGGATTGGATCCAAAACACTGATGCTTTAATGATCTTCAGAGATGAATGAACTTAACACTTTAATGGAGAGTTGAGGAGGCTGAGACCTAGAGAAATAACATGGACATGTAACTCATTCAACTAGAACTAACTAGAACCCAAGTTCCTGGATTAGGTACTGTGCATCTGAATCCACTGCCCATGCTGCCTGTCCTTTGAGGCACATCCAGATGACTGATACCACCACATGATGCGCATGTCCATAAACATAACACAGGCAAGCACCTGATAGGGACCATCATCCAGCTGGTGTCACCAGGGCCAGAGTTAACAAAAGCCAAGGTCACAGTGTAGATGTTGGCTGCTTCCCTAACTTCCTGGCTGCCTGCTGGAGTGTGGGCCAAGGGCACCAGGCTGAGAGACAGGGTACTAGGAGCCAGTGAGATGGCTTGGCAGGAATGTGCAATCTGTAAGCTATCTTTGTTCTGCTTCTGGCTGGGCTCCCATTTGAATGAAATGAACGATGAGGTTGCCATCCCTGGAGATTTCCTGGCTGCTGCAGTAGTAGTTCCCCCACTGAAGCCTCTTGAGGGGTCTTCTTAGGGTCTTAGGAGCAGCACGAATGAGCTGCACAGGTGCATCTCAGTGTGTTTCTGAATTCTTTTGTGTGAGGCAGGGCAGTGTAGAGGGAGGACAGGTTTTGGGGAGCAGGAATTCAGGCTCTGTGTCTTGCTAGTCCTTGAGCAAGTCACTCGGCTTTTCTAAGCCTCAGTTCATCCTCTGTGTCATCTGTGACATGGGGACAGTATTTACCTCACAAAATAGATGTCAAGATTAGAAATGACATATGTCAAGTGCCTAAGCATAGTGCGTGGTAGATAATGGTCATCATCATAATTGTTAAGTAAGGGGCCCTAATCGCTGACATCCATGAGGCTAGGAGCTGAGATCAGAGTTTATATAATAGTGTCTCCTTCAGAGAGTTCAAAGAATGTCTGCCCATCTGCCACCCCGCCCCCGACCGCTTCCTGTCAGATCCTGTAGGACTCTATGTGGCTCTAATACCATGTGAGGACTTGATGGGCTTTTCCTTTCAGGCTGTCATCAGGTCTCCTGGTCCAGATGACATTGCTGTGGGTGGTGGTGAAGCATGTCCAGGAGATTAGACTGAGTAGAGCCCAGTCTCCCTATGGTATTAGCAAGAAATCCCTCCATTAGTTTTACTAGGCAACTCGATGCAATAAAAAGAATGTGGGTTTTGCTACCCACAAACCAGATATCAACTCTTCCTGGCTCTACCACTCACTTGCTGTTTGAACTGAGACAAATTAACTGACTTCTCTGAGCCTTGATTTCTTCTGCAAAATAAGGAAAATAATCAGAGTCTTTATAAGGATGAAATGGAGTATCCCAGGTACAAGAGTTTGCTAGCACGACCATAACAACATGTCACAGACTGGGGGGCTTAAACCACAGAAATTAATTTTCTCATAGCTTTGGAGGCTGCAAGTCCAAGATCAAGGTGTCAGCAGGTTTGGTTTCTGAGGAGGCCTCTTTCCTGGGCTTGCAGATGGCAACCTTCTCTCTCTGTCCTCACATGATCTTTTTTCTGGGCTTGAGCATCACTGAACATTCTCAGTGTTCAAATCTCCTCTAAGGACACTGGTCACATTAAAGGCTCTACTTCCAAACATAGTCACATTCAGATGTATTGGGGATTAGGGCTTCAACATAGAAGTCTGAAGGGGCACAATTCAGCCAATAACACCAGGTAAAGCTTCTAGCCAAGTAGTGGTTCCCATAGCTGGTCATTATTTTGATACCCCTCCATTTCTTTCCCCAGCCTTTCTCCCTGCTCTTAATCTGGAATGTTTCTGTGGATTGGGAGTTGGTAATTCCACTGGGGGTGATACTAATATTTTTCACAGGGTTTAATAGTAAATGCTAATTAATGGTGGGAAGAGAGAAACATGAAAAGCTTGTTCAACATCGTTCTATAAGCAGAGTCTGCCCTCAGGTGCTTTTCTTGGGCTGTTATGACTGAGAAATGGTTTGCTGGTTCTGGACGGTGCAGAAAATGTGTTGCAACCAGGTCAAAAACATGTTGTGGTTACAACCCACCTCTTACACCACTTGTGATGGGCTCTTTGCTGCATGAGTGAAGAAAGGGTGTTTAGCCTGGCTGGTGTGGCTCAGTGTTTGAACATTGACCCATGCACCAAGAGGTCGCTGGTTCGATTCCAGGTCAGGGCACATGCCCAGGTTGTGGGCCAAATCCTTGGTGGGGGGGCACGCAGGAGGCGGCCAATCGATGTTCTTTCTCATCAATGTTTCTCTCTCTCTCTCTCTCTCTCTCTCTCTCTCTCTCTCTCTAAAATCAATAAAGAAAAAAATTTTAAAAAAAGAAAGGGTGTTTAGTTGATATTTACATAGCCACATAAATGGAATCTCCTTGGTGAGAAGGTCTCTCTCAGTAGCATTATTATTTATGTTACAGTCCTTGAAAGAGTCTAAGTAATCTTAAAATGGAAAGGTACCTCACACATGATTGAGGGCCTTGTGTGTGCCACACATTGGGGATACAGAGAGGGCCCTTCTCTGAAGGAAGTCAACATTCCACAATAACCCTCACACCCTTGTCAAAGGTTTACAAGGCAATAGTGCTTTCTTTCTTTCTTTCTTTCTTTCTTTCTTTCTTTCTTTCTTTCTTTCTTTCTTTCTTTCTTTCTTTCTTTCTTTCTTTCTTTCCTTTATCCTCATCCAAGGACATTTTTGCATTTATCTTCAGATAGAGCGGGAGGGAGAGAGAGAGAGAAACATCGATGTGAGAGAAACACATTGTTTGGTGCCACCCACACACGACCCCAACTGGGGTTGGGGACAGACTGCAACCGTGGTACGTGCCCTTAGCGATAACCGAACCCGAGTCTCTCTGGTCCGTGGGCTGATGCTCTAACTGCTGAGCCAAACCAGCCAGGGCAAGGCAGTAGTACGTTCTACACATAATGTGAACCCTGGCTGGTGGTCCCAGGCCCTGTGCTTGAACAACTAGGGTGCTGGGATGTTTACTACCTCATGAGACCTCTCTGGTTTCTAAATTTCCTGATACAAAGTTGGACCTCTGTTCTACCTGCCCCACTCCCCAACTTCAAATATCGCTTTCTGCCAAGTAAGGCTGCTGCATCTTTTGACATAGGGTCAAATGGCCTCAGTTCCATCAGCTCGTGCTCTTGGGACATGGTTCCCAGACCTGGCATCATTCTCATCAGGCTTCTCACCATTGGCCACTATCTGCCCAAACGCATGGCCTCCAGAATGTGTAGCCCACGGGGTGGAGAGGAGGGTCAGCGCACCCCACTGAGACCCAAGTGCCACCTCCTCCAGAAGCAGAGGGCTCATGGATCATTTTTCTAAAGCAAGAGTCTTTTTTCTCAAATTTCTAATGTTCGAACTCTTCATTAAATCACCTGAGTTCTCTTTTCTCCACATTAGGTGGCACAAGGAAGCCATACGTCGCTCATCCTTTCTATTATTATGAATCATAATAGTCATTTATTTATAAAAATGTTGACCAGCTATGGAAAGGCAGGTGTAGCAAAGGCCCTGCCCTAACTATTTTATGACCTGTGGTTTGACCTGTAAAGAGGATGATAGGAGTTCATTTGTGTAGGGATGGGGGTTTGGTGGGTGAACGATTTGTAACCTTGTGATATGCATTCTCGAAACCTGACCAGCCTAGGATCAAAGTGTGTGTGGACAGACAGGTTTGACTGGAGGGCTGGAAGACCGCCCAGAGTGCTTCTGAATGCTTTGTTTGCATGTGAATTGATAAGGTTTGCATGACAAAGGGTTGGAAGACCACCCTGTGAGGATAATGGGCCATAGGCCCAGACATGGCTGGGTTTGTTATTTTTTAGCTTTGATGTCTCTTTCCACTTAAAAAGCGAGAGACCTTGAAGGCTTGGCTGTATGGTTTGCAGAGGCCATATCAAGGAAATAATTTACCTAAATTCACATGTAACTTGGGGAACCACTCTGCAAATAAATTGGGCTGCATCCAGAGAACTGGAGCATTTTGCTCCCTTGCTATGCTCCTCCTCACTCCTACCAGCGTGTGCTTGTAGTTCATTGCATTGCGCCGACCCCCGGCAGGCCGAGAGAGATGGCACATTTGTCTTTCCAGAATTGTCCCAGGCCACTGTGAGCCCGAGGACAGGTCAGTCTCTTTTGTTCAATTTCAGTCATTGAAACAAATTCTTATCTCTGGGTTTAAGGTGAAAAGGACTTTGGAATTCTCAAAGAAAGATTTTAAAATATATGTAATATATACATAACAAATAAATACAAATGACAAAAATAGTCAATATGCACTTTTAGTGAATAATGTCATCCAGTATTTACATTAACCCTGTAACTCCTTTTAACAGATGGGGAAATTGAGGCACTGGGACTGAGGACCCAGAGTCGGCCAGCAGTATAGCCAGAACATGGATTCAGCTATACTGGGAACCAGCAGTCAGTAAGGAGTAGTTAGGAGACCAACCCAAGGCTGTCTTTGAGCCAAGTGCCAGGGAAAACATAGGCCAGGGCAGCAGAAAGCAGAGTCCCAGGGCCAACCCGACGCATGTTCTTGTTGGGGCACCGGATGAGTTGCCCTTCAGCGCGCACACACACACACACATACACACGCACGCACACACATGCACACACACATACACATGCATGCACACACACACACACACACACATATACACAACACTGTAGCAAGCAGAGGAGGAGGAGAAAGAGAGTATGATTGGAATTTTGACTGAGAGAAGCAGGGAAGGGTTTAGGAAATAGACTTCTGAGACTTCAAAAGACGGTAGACTTTCACCAGGAGGAGGGACCATGGGAGAAAAGCTGGAGATCCTTCCAGGCGAGGAAACAGCATGAACCAAGTTTCCAGGGGAGAGACAGGGCATGGCACATCCCCGGACAGGGCTGGATGTGGCCGGCATGTGGGACCTGGGGGAGAGGGTCAACGTGGGGAAGGGACACGGGTAAGATAGACCCAGGCTTCTGCTGTGAAGACTTCTTCACGTATACTCTTTCAACAGCCGGTACACCTTTGAAATGGTTTTTGCTGTGCCCTCGGCTTCAATCTTCCCTTTCCATTTCCAGCTCAGCGTTCCAGGTGAAGAATAAATGTGTCTCTTCCTTGAAGAGGTTATTGATTCCTGTGGCAGGAAGTGCACCCTCCCTCTCCTGAGGCTGCTGGACAAGGTTCTCTGTGGTCACTTTGCCAGTCTCCTTGTGGTTGTCCGAGCATCATTGGGGAGAGGATGCCCTGCTCATGTCCACTGCTGGTTTCTGGCCCTGCATGTGGGCGTCCTGGCGCTGGTCCTCAACTCCTCCCTTAGACCTGCCTTCCCAGCTCCCTGATGCTAAATTAGTCCCTGGACTTGCCATGCGAGCCACTCCGCCAATCCCCCATGGAAAAGAGCCCCGACACTCACTGTGCAATAAATTCGTTTTTCCTTGGGGAGCAGATGCAACTTAGTTGTGACTGCTCTCTGGTCTTGAGACCCCCTCACCAAGGTTGGTATTCACTGTTCGCAGGAAAAATGCCAGACAAAGAAAGGAGAAAGCCTCCTGCCTGCAGAACCTCTTGCAGAAGCCCCTCTGAGCCTACAAAGTAGCCTTGCTTTTTTTTTTTTTTTTTTTTTTTTATCCTTACCCGAGCACATTTTTGCATTTGTCTTCAAATAGAATGGGAGGGAGAAAAGGAGGAAGCGAGAGAGAGAAACATCCTCGTGAGAGAGACACATTGACTGGCTGCCACCCACACGACCCCAACCGGGGCTGAGGACAAACTGCAACCGAGGTACATGCCCTTAGTGGGAACTGAACCCGGGACTCTCTGGTCCGCGGGCTGATGCTCTAACCGCTGAGCCAAGCCAGCCAGGGCTAGCCTTGCTTTTTATTGTTTCAGGTGGACAGTTGAAAAAACAAACACTTACCCTTCATTATTACAAATGTGGTGTTAGAATTATGATAGCATGACTTTGTGAGCCCCCTTTCTGCCCTAGAGAAAGGAAAAAAGAGGCCTGAAGCTACTGTCTGTTGGTTCCCCTGGAGCTTGGCTGCAGGACCCAGGCACCCATCAAGATTCACTCTGTGGCCCTGGCCGGTTTGGCTCAGCGGTTAGAGCGTCGGCCTGCGGTCCAGAGAGACCCGGGTTCGGTTCCCGCTAAGGGCATGTGCCTCGGTTGCAGTTTGTCCCCGGCCCTGGTTGGTTGTGCGGGTGGCAGCCACTCGATGTGGCCCTTTCACGTCGATGTTTCTCTCTCTCTCTCTCTCCTACTCTATCTGAGCAAAAATTGAAGGGATGTCCTCGGGTGAGGATAAAAAAAAAAAAAAAAAAAAAAAAAAAAGATTCACTCTGTGGCCAAGGGAGAGGCCAGGTGGTAAGGAAATGAAGGGAACACAAAACATTTTGGCTGGTTTTTGTTTCATAGCATCCAGAAACTTCCTTTTTACTCTGATAGAAAACATCAAGGCGGGGCCTCACCCAAAGAGGCCAGTTATGCCTGTATGCTCCTGGGTCCAGAGTCCTCCACAAGCCGCAGCTTCCAGCCAGTGCCAAGGACAAGGTGCAAATCGCTGATCCTGGACTTCAGAGTCCTCCTGATGTGTGCTTTGCCCTCTCCCATTTGAGAATCACATGTTCTGCTGAAAATGAAAGCAGAGTTATATGTGTTCATTTTCTTCTGCTATCTGACATCATAATCCCAGCCTTCCTCATTTATCTTCTTGTAGTTTTGTTGACCTTAGTGTGTTCTCCTGATCCCATTTGGGGCCATAGCTTGCCCACCCTGCTCTCACGGTGCTGTGTCTTTCTTGTGCCTCCAGAATGCACTGAACAGCTGTGCAAATTGTTCACTGCATAACTCTAGGGGGCGCCATTCACAGGAGTAATGAAGTGAATTGCACTCTGGTACACAATGGCCCCGTGGGCCTCCTTCCATACTTCATACACTGTCTTAGTCATGTCAGAGTCCATCAGAGTTGGTGGCTCTTGAGTTTGTTTTTTTTAATTTTTGAGGGAGTCTTGCATGGAGATACATTTCTCAATTATAAGAAGAAAAAAGTTCATGATGACAAGTGATAATTAACACGTGGTCCCAGTGTTGGGGCAAAACTAAGAGAGTGGTGAGGACAGAGCAATGGAGCATGTGGGCCTTAAATGAAGAGATAACTTCTACTTAGTTCTTGCAGGTTCTTGCCAGCAGAATGTTGCTATATCTTCGGGATGAATGGACAGAAGTAGAAACCTGCATTTTGAGATGAAGTCTCCTGCTTTTTAAACATTGGCTCAAATGAAAAACAAATGGACAAGTGAATACCAGCTGCAGGAGTAGTGAAGTCTGTTTCACATCCCGAAAAGCAGTATGGTCACAGAGCAAGAAAACCATCATCAGAGGTTCTGCCTGCAGTTTTGAAGGCTGTCTGGCCAGGTGACACCTGCAGGGTTGTCCTGTTATGTTGGCACCTTCCCTCTTCCTTGATTTCATAATTTCTTTTTTTTTTTTTTAATCCTCACCCGAGGACATTTTTCCATTTTTTGTTCAGATAGAGTGGGAGGGAGAGAGAGGAAGAGAGAGAGAGAGAGAGAGAGAGGGAGAGAAACATCGACGTGAAAGGGACACATTGAGTGGCTGCCTCCTGCATGACCCAACCAGGGCTGGGGACAAACTACAACTGAGGTACGTGCCCTTAGCAGGAACCGAACCAGGATCTCTCTGGACCGCAGGCCAACACTCTAACCGCTGAGCCAAACTGGCCAGGGCCATAATTTCTTTTTTGAAATAATTTTTTATTTTCCAATTACAGTTGACATACAATATTATATTAGTTTCAGGTCTATAACCCCATAATTGGTCATTGAATAACTTACTAAGTGATCACCCCAATAAATCCAGTACCCATCTGACACCATATATAGTGATTACATTTTTATTGACTATGTATATTTTCTGTGTTGTACTTTACATCCCCGTGACTATTCTTGATAAACACATCTTTATCCTCACAGCAAGGCCAGGACACTTGAACTTCAGGGATAATCGTCAGTTTGGGTGCAATCATGTGCCCTTACCAGTCATAACATAGTGAAATTTTGTAGTGGTAAAGAATCCCTGAGTGCCCTCCCCACCACTATCCCTTCCCCAGCTTTCAAGACCGCCCTGGGACTCTCTGAACTAAAGGGAATGGAAGTTAATATCTAGCACAGCAGAAGCCTCCAGGCACCAAACTGGTTGCCAAATACATCTAATATTATTCACATGGTTTCCATTTTTAGAAAAGGGAGATCTAGAGATTTTCTCAGTTTTGTCCAGAACTTCCTGCCTAGTGAATGATAGAACTAGACCCTCAACTCAGGCCTTAATTTGGCTCTTTTCATGAGATTTTCATATACTTAACAGCTCTGAGTATTGAACTTTTAAGACTATCATAGGCCTGTAGGTCTTCATAAGAGGTAAGAGAACAGTTTGGCCAGTGTGGCTCAGTGGTTGAGTGTCAACACATGCACCAAGAGGTTACCAGTTTGATTCCCGGTCAGGACACATGCCCAGGTTGTAGGCCTGATCCCCAGTGGGGGGCATGCAGGAGGTGGCCAGTCGATGTTCTCTCTCATTGATGTTTCTCTCTCTCTCTCCTTCTCCCTTCCTCTCTCTAAAATCAATAAAGGAAAAAAAAATAAAAGAGGTAAGAGAAAACATGTAAGAAAGAGTACAGTGTCTACACAAGCAGGGCCACCAGAAGTATAGGACGCTGGTTAAGAACATGGCCTTGGGGGTCTCTGCCTCTTCAGCCTGGGCCTCTGAACAAACATGGAGCTGACCTGAACACATGTGCAGCCTGCAGCTTGGGGCAAGTCACCCAGCTAAGCCCAGTCCAGATCTGCCAAATCACAGTCTACCTGAAAACCCAAAAGTAGAAGACCAAATACCTATTGTCAGAAGCCACCAAGATTTGGGGTGGTTTGTTATGCAAGCATCATTGTACATATAACTGACATACAGAATTTAGTGTCAGATATAAGTTTGGCTTGGCTTCTGCTACAATCAGTATGATACTGACCAAGTTACTTAACTTCTTACTACCACAGTATTGAGTATATTTTTGTGAAGATTAAATAAAACTATACTTATAATTTGCTTAGAATATTACCTGGCACATAGTAAGTTCTGGATGTTCTAATTATAATGCAGCTTCCAGTCAAGAGGGTGGCGTAGGTAAATGCAATACTCGCCTCCTCCCACAACCACATCAAAACTACAACTAAATTACAGAACAACCATCTTTCAGAATGACCTGAAATCTAGCTGACTGAAAGTCCAACTAAGAATGTGAAAAAGAAGCCTCCTGAGACTAGTAGAAGAGGTGAAGACATGGACCTGGCTAGTCTCACAGGGTGGAAAAAATCAAGAGGGATACATTGACTATGGAGGTCCCCTCCTGAGAAGCGAGGGGTCCCAGTCCCACACCAGGGTTCCAGTGCTGAGAATAGAAGTCTCCATAACTTCTGGCTATAAAAACCAGCAGGGATTGCAGCTGAATGAAATGGGGGCTGTTGGAACCCCAGGCAATTCCTCTTACAGGGCTTGCACTCAGACTTACTTGGACTCACTCTCTCTGATTTCCAGTGCTGGGGCAGCAGCTTTAAAGGCACCAAGGACGTACGGGGAGGAACTGAATTGTCTGGCATCAGGGTGACAGCTGGATAGGCAGCTTTATCCCAGACAGAAGTGCTGGCATGTAACAGTGGGAAATTATAACCCACCCCACCATTATTTTGACATTGTTTCTGTAAATACTGACTCTGACGAAATATGTAGCTTGTAGATAAACAGCATGTTTGTATAAGAATTCTAGGAACTAACTTCAGAAGATACAGACTCTGACATTTAGTCATCCAAATTCTGGGATATTTGCTGACCTTCAACCATAGAACCAGGATGATGTAGAACCAGGATGACAAGGACCAGGATGATGCACACAAGACCATCAGTTGACCAGTTTTGAGATCCTTATCAGAATGTACTGTGCTGGTATACACACAGAGAAAATTTAACCCCCTCCCTTTGATCTCTTTGTTCTGCTTTCCCTCTTCCTCCTTATAAAAACCTCTGCCTGCACTGAAGTAGGGAGATGGGCTTTGGACAAAAGTTCCCCATCTTCTCAAGTGGCTGACACTCGAATAAATCTCTTTACTTTTTCACCAGCACCTGTCTTATGAGTTGGGCTTTTGTGGTATCAGACAGCCAAACCTGGGTTTCAGTTACAGGCAGAGGCCATTGTTCCTTTTTTGTTTCTCAAACAAGCAGCATCTGGCCCTGGTGTGCCCAATACCTTTTGCTAAGTGGCCCCAGGCCTGGCTCTAGTGGCAGCTGGCCTTGGTTAGCAGCTTGGCCTCTCTTGGTCACCTCCAAGCTCAGCACAAGTAGCAGCCATCTACAGATTACCTTGTAGCTCATGTTGGGTGGCCCCATGCAGAACACAGGCAGTGGCTGACCTTGTCTTGTACTTCCAGGGAGGTTCCAGAGCCAGCACACCCAGTGGACATCTTCAAACTATATCAGAGCACCACTCAGCCACCTCCACAAATGACATAGTAAAGGGGCAGACTCAGTGGGCACCAGAGCCCTGGTGAAGTAAGTCCTGCTCTGTGGAGTGGGCCTCAGCACAGCGGATCCTCCATGGTGGTCACAGCCAGTTCTTGCAGTTAATGGGCCTTAGAGTAAATCCCTCCCATTGACATGCCAACCGCAATCAAGGCTCAACTACAACAGAAGGGTGTATACAGCCCACATGAGAGGGTGCACCAGGAGTGCCCAGCTCGGGTGAACAGGAAGGCTGTGCCACTGGACCCTATAGGACACCTACTATATTAGGCCACTCTACCAAGCCTGGAAGACATAGCAACTCTACATAACACATAGAAACAAACAGAGAGAGGCTGTCAAAATGAGAAGACAAAGAAATATGTTCCAACTTAAAGAACAGAACATAACTCCAGAAAAAGAACTAAACAGAATGAAGACAAATAACCTAATAGATGCAGAATTCAAAACACTGGTTATAAGGATGCTCAGTGAAGTTAGGGGAAGAGTAGATGAACTTAGGGAGAACTTCAACAACATAAAAAAGGACATGGAAACCATAGAAAAGAACAAGTCAGAAATGAAGGATATAATAACTGAAATGAAAAATAATTTACAAGGACCTCAGTCAAGATGGCAGTGTAGATAAATGCGATACTCGCCTCCTCCCACAACCACATCAAAATTACAACTAAACTACAGAACAATCATCATTCAGAACTGCCTGAAATCAAGCTGAATGGAAGTCCTACAACTACAAAATTAAAGAGGCCACATCAAGACTGGTAGGAGGGGCAGAGACGCAGAGGGGCTGGTCCTGTACCCATGTGTGGAGAATAAAAATCAGAAGGGCTACTTCAGTTGGGAAGGTCCTCCCTGAGGAGTGAGGAGTCCCCATTCCACACCAGCTCAGGGTTCCAGTACCAGGAAGAGAAGTCCTCACAACTTCTGGCTGTAAAAACCAGCCAGAACTGAGGCTGAGGGAGGCTGAGGCTGCTGGAGCCCTAGGCAGTTCCTCTTAAAGGGCCCGCACAGACCTGCTCCCTCCAGGCTCCAGTGTGGGGTGGGCTGTTTGAAAGGCACCAGAGACATATGGGGAAGAACTGAGATGTGCTGGTGGAGGGCATGGTTCCTTTGGTGAGCCCTTCCCCCACAGGGCCGGCAGACTGGTGCCATATCTGAGACTCCAGCAATCTGGCTCACACTGTTTGCCCTGCCCTGGTGATTTCCTGAGGCCCTACCCCACTCAACTTTCAGGCCCACCCTAGCTGTTTCCAGTGGCTTTGACCATAGCATTGGCCTGTCTTGGCTCCTGCTTCAGATTTTCCTAAATTCTCTCAAACAAACAGCATCTGGCCTCAGCAAGCCCCATACCTCTAGATAACTGGCCCCAGGCCTGGCACTAGAAGCAGCCAGCCTTGGTTCACAGCTTGGCTTTGCCTGGACAACTCCAAGACCAGCACAAGAAGCAGCCATCTGCAGATCACTTTGTAGCTTATGCCTGGTGGGCTTGAGTAGAACACAGGCAGCGGCTGACCTTGCCTCAGAGCAGCATACCCAGTGGACAGCTTCAGACCATGTTGAAGCACCACCATCCAACCACCTCCACAAGCAACATACTCAAGGAGTGGACACAGTGGGTACCAGAGCTCTGCTGAAGTAAGTCTTGCTCTATGTGGTGGGCCCTGCACAGCTGATCCTCCAAGGTAGCCAGAGGTCAGTGGTCAGTGGGCATAGCCAGTCCTTGCAGCTGATCAGCTTGAGTAAATCCCTCCCATTGTCATGCCAACAGCAATCAAGACTCAATTACAACAGAAATGTGGACAGTCCACACGAGAGGTACACCCCAAAGGCCCAGGTGTACCACTGGACCCTATAGGGCACTTATCACAATAGACCACCACAGGAAGCCTGGGAGACATAGCAACAAACACAGGGAGGCAGCCAAAATGAGGAGAAAAAGAAATATGTTCCAAATGAAAAAAAAAAAAAAAAAAAAAAAAAGACAGAACAAAACTCCAGGAAAATAACTAAATGAAATGGAGATAAGCAATCTAACAGGTGCAGAGTTCAAAACACTGCTTATAAGGATGCTTGAGAACTCCAAAGAGTGTAGTGAGGGCCTCAAGAGTATAAAAAAGGACCAGTCAGAAATGAAGGATGCACTAACTGAAATAAAGAATAACTTACAGGGAATCAACAGTAGAGTAGGTGAAGCCAAGAAGCAAACCATCAATTTGGAATATAAGGAAGCAAAAAACACCCAATCAGAACAGCAAAAAAGAAAAAAGAATAAAAAAAACACACGAGGATAGTGTAAGGAGTCTGTGGGACAACTTCAAGCATACCAACATTTGCATCATGTGAGTGCCAGAAGGAGAAGAGAGAGGGCAAGAAATTGAAAACCTATTTGGAAAAATAATGACAGAAAACTTCCTTAACTTGGTGAAGGAAAGAGACATACAAGACCAGGTAGCACAGAGAGTTCCAAACAAGATGAACCCAAAGAGGTCCACACCAAGACACATCATCATAAAAATGCAAAAGGTTAAAGACAAAGAGAGAATCTTAAAAGCAGCAAGAGAAAAGCAGTTAGTTACCTACAAAGGTGCTGCCATAAAGCTGTTAGCCAATTTCTCAAAAGAAACTGCAGGCCAGGAGGGAGTGGCAAGAAATATTTAAAGTGATGAAAAGCAGGGACCTACAACCAACATTACTCTATCCTACAAAGCCATCATTTAGAATTGATGGCCATATAAAGAGTTTCCCAGACAAGAAAAAGCTAAAGGAGTTCATTACCACCAAGCCGGTATTATATGAAATGTTGACGGGTCTTCTTGAAGAAGAAGATAAAAAAATATGAACAATAAAATGGCAATAAATACTTATCTATCAACAATTGAATCTGCAAACAAAATGAGCAAGCAGAACAGAAACAGACTCAGAATACAGAGAACTTTTTGTTGGTTGCCAGATGGAGGGGAGTTGGGTGAAAAAGATGAAGGGATTAGGAAGTACAAATTGGTTGATAGAATGATGAAACTCAAAGGGAAGGGGGGAGGTGGGGCAAGAAAAGAGAAACCAAAGAACTTATATGCCTACATGCATAACCAATAGACACAGACAGTAGTGTGGGGAAAGCAGGAGGGGGCCAGGATTGGGGAGGAGAGGGTCAAGGGGGGAAAAGAGGGACATCTGTAATACATTCAACAATAAAGATTAGTTAAAAAAATATGTCGCCAAAGCCACAATAAATACTAATTCAAACATTTTGATGGGCATCTACTATGTGCTAGGCACTGTTCTAGGAGCTGGGGATGCAGCAGTAAACGAAGCAGGTGAAAATCTCAACTTCACAGAGCTCACATTGTAGTGATAGAAGACAGTCAATAACAAAGGTGCATAAACAATAATATAATGTGTGGGATGATATAAGCTGTGGGGAAAAATAAATTAGAGACCATGTATGGGAAGGACTAATGAAATGTAGGGTGTAGTTTGCAATTTTAGATGCTAATGGCATGAGGTCTTTCACCTCCCTCCCTGCCCCCCCCCCCACCACAGAGTGAGGAAGTGAGCCATTGAACCATCCAGATATTTGGGGAGGAGCATTTCAACCCAAGTGAGAGATTAACCAATGCAAAAATCCTGAATGCCTAGTGTGTGTGAAGAACAGTAAGAAGATCTGCATGACTGAAGGGGACCATGGAGATGGGGAACGGTAGGAGATGAAGTCAGAAAAATACAAGGGAATTAGAAGGCATAGGGCCTTGGCTTTAAAAAAAAGTATGTATCTACCTACCTATTTAGTTATTTTTATTGTGGTAACATAAAATTGACCTTCTTGACCATTTTGAAGTGTAAATTCCGTGACAAGAAATACATCTGCATCGTTCTGCAACCATCACCATCACCCATCTCTAGAACTTTTCCATCTTCCCAAACTGAAACCCTTCACTCATTAAACACTAACTTTCCCTCTCTCTCCCGCAGCGTCTGGTAACTGCCTTTCGACTTTCTGTGCCTTGACTTTTACTTTGAGTGCTGTACGAGCTATTGGTGGGTTTTGAACAGAGAAGTGCTGTAGTTTGACTTTAGGTTTTTTTTTTTATAATCTTCACCCGAGGACATTTTTGCATTTATCTTCAGATAGAGGAGGGAGAGAGGGGGGAAGAAAGAGAGAGAAACATCGTTGTGAGAGAGACACATCGAGTAGTTGCTACCCACACGACTCCAACTGGGGCCAGGGACAAACTGCAACCGAGGTACGTGCCTTTAGCGGAAACCGAACCCGGGACTCTCTGGTCCACGGGCCGACGCTCTAACCGCTGAGCCAAACTGGCCAGGGTTGACTTAGGTTTTAATAGATGCCTTCTGAGGGCTGTGCTGAGAATGATGGGAGGAAGAGTAGTGGCAGAAGCAGATAGGCAAGTTAGGAAGCTGCTGTGATAATCTGGGTGAGAGAAGAGGGTGACTTGGACGAGGACGCTTGCAGGGGAGGTGGTGAGAAGTGGGAAGATTCCGAAGGCAAAGCCAACAAGACTTGCCAATGAATTTGATGTGGGCTATGAGAGAAAAAAGGAATCAAGGATGACTCCAAGATTTTATGGCCTAAGCAGCTGGAAGAGTAGAGCTGCCAATGTTGATGTCAGAGACGTTGAAACCTGTAGAGAACTTTTACAAATTTATTTGAACCCAAACTGATGACATGCTGGAGAGCAAGATTTCAGATGTTCCAGAGAATGACAGATGGGTAGTTTCTTTATGCATTTGAAGTCAAGGATGGAACATAAGGAAAATTACATGAAGGTGAGAGAAAGCAAGGCACGGATTGGATTACAGGGTAGTATTACGAGCTCTCTTGAGGGCTATCACGCTTATTTCAAAGATGTGTTAACCTCAGTGCACAGAAGCAATGGACAGGGCTTGCTTAAAGCAAAGACAGACCTTTTACTAAAAACTTCACATGACAGGTCATGGTGACTATTTACCATGACCTGTCCAGTTAGGAATTTATAATCAGATCACCCTGTGAGATTACTTTTCATAGAACACTTTTTTTCATCCACACCATAAAGTTAGGTGGAAAACACTTCAGAGGAGTAAGCTTTTTCGGGAGAGAGCAGGAGCTCAGTTTTAGACATGTCCAGAGTGAGACATCTTATGGAACAGTCAACCTAGATGTTGAATAGAGAGCTGAGTCTGGAGTTTAAGGAAGCAGCTAGACTGAAAATAGAGATTTGCAAGTAATCAGTGTATAGATGGTATCTAATGCCATGTGACCAACTGACTTCACCAAAGTAGGGAAAACAGCCAAAAAACAAGTTTCAGAAGTGAATCTGAAGCTTTTCCAAGGTTAAGAGGTCAGGGACACAAGGAGGAATCAGGAAGAAGCCCCTAGGAGAGGAGGACAAGCAGGAGGGCGCCTCCCCATGGAATTCCAGTGAGGAACCCTGTTCCAAAGAGACCTACACAATCAGTGGTTTGCACCTGATTGGATCTGCCCACAGATCTGCCGAGTGTGAGGGTCACGGGGGGGGGGGGGGGGGTGTCAGGGAGTGAAGCTGAACTGTGACACAGCCTTCAGGAACCAGGGACTGAGGAGCCATTTAGGGAGGGCCAGGGTGTGGGGGAGAGGGTCCTGAGGAGTGAGTGGGAATTTGCAGATTAGGGAAAACAGCTGTCCAGAGGTATCCACTGTGGACCCCAGAGGGGGCGTTGATCCGCAGGGTGAAAGAGACCAGAGCAATGGCACGACGACACAGGAGCACAGCAATCCTCCTGGGCCCCGGGATTCTCCCATAATAAGGGTCTCCCATGAGCTCTCAGACTGCTGGGGGAGCTCTCCTCAGCCTGGTGGACTCAGGGGCTGCAGTCTGTCGGTGAGAGCCAAGGATGGTGAGGGCTGCTAAAATGAGGTCAGTTCCCTGTTATGGGCTGAGTTGTGTCCCCCACGCTCCAAATTTCTATGTTGAAGCCCTACTCCCCAGTTTCTCAGAATGTGACTATATTTGGAGATAGGATCTTTAAAGAGGTGATTGAGTTAGCCCAGCTGGTGTGGCTCACTGATTGAGCATCGACCCATGCACCAAGAGGTCACGAGCTCAGTTCCTGGCCAGGGCACATATCCAGGTTGTGGGCCCCAAACCAGTGGGGGCGCATGCAGGAGGTGGCCAACTGATGATCTCTCCATCAATATTTCTCTCTCTCTCTCTCCCTCTCCCTTCCTCTCTCTCTAAAAATCAATAAAGAAAAAATATTTAGCCCTGGCCAGTTTGGCTCAGCGGTTAGAGTGTCGGCCCGCGGACCAGAGAGTCCCGGGTTCGGTTCTCGCTAAGGGCACGTACCTGGGTTGCAGTTTGTCTCCGGCCCTGGTTGGGGTTGTGTGAGTGGCAACCACTCGATGTGTTTCTCTCTCTCTCTCTCTCTTCCTCCCGCTCTCCCTTAAGATAAATGCAAAAATAAATAAATAAATAAAGAGGTTACTGAGTTAGGCCTTTAGGGTAGGCTCTGATCCAATCTGACTGGTGTCCTTATAAGAAGAAGAAATGTAGATATCAGAAAAGCACACACAGAGGGAAGACCCTGTGTGGATGCTGCCGGGGTCCAGCCTCGGCAGGTCCAGGGGTTCCCAAAGGTGTGGACGGAGTCGGCGAGAGAGAGAGAGAGAGAGAGAGAGAGAGAGAGAGAGAGAGAGAGAGAGAGAGAGAGCGCACGCAATGTGGGAGACAGAAAATCCTTGATCTTACTTCTGCTTAGTCTTCATGCTTCTCCTTCTGCTTCTGCCTCCTGCACCAGACTAGCAGAGCCTTTTATTATGTACATCGATCCACACCTTACATTGTTTCCCCCAAACCTTTTAGGCAAAAAAGTACAGACATTCTTTTGGTTGTTTACCCAACTCTTAAGTATATTACATGTTAATCACCAACCATCTCCACCCTTCATCCAGACATCCTCTCAAAACTCCTGACCTTCCCTCCCATCTAAGATCCCTTTAAGCTTCCACACCTCTGTCCTAAATCTTATTTTCTTGCTTTTCTTCCCGTAATCTTTTCTACTATTTACATCATTAGTCATCTATATGTTACTTCTATAATAATTTCTAACAGACAGCTAACAGATAGAGAAAGCAAAGATTAGTCTCCTTCAGTTGCCATCCTGCATTTCCACTTTCCCATTTACTTTATATCTTCAGTCACTGTTCTTCCTGATTCCTGCCACGCAGAGAATCCACTTCTCCAGGGACAATGTCAAACCATGGAGCTCACCCGGGACTGTGTCAAACCGTGGTGGTCCTTGTATCTCCAGGGACTATGTCAAACCATGGAGCTCACCCGGGACTATGTCAAACCGTGGTAGTTGCTGTTCCAGTGACACCGCTCCCAACAGGATGCAGCGAGAAGGCAGCCATCTGCAAATGACGGAGAGGCCTCAGAAGAAACCAACATTTCCAACACCCGGATCTCAGACTTCCAGCCCCTGGAACTGTGAGAAAATCAATTTCTGTTGTTTACATCATCCAGTCTGTGGGGAGGCCCACAAGGCAAGGAACTGAGGGTGGCTTCTCCCCAAAAGCCAGCTGGGAACTAAGGCCCTCAGTCCAACAGTCCAAAAGGATTGAATCTTGCTGACAACCATGTAGGTGAACTTGGACGAGGATCCTTCTCCAGCTGAACCCTTTAGATAAGACCTTCACCTTGGCCCATCCATACCTTGAGGGCAGCCTGTGAGAGACCCTGAAGCAGAAGATGCAGCAAAGCTGTGTCCGGATTCCTGACCCACAGAAACTATATAATAGATGTGTGCTATTTTAAGCTGCTAAGTGTGTGCTAATTTGTTACTACACAGTGGATAAATAGTACAATCCTGAAAAAGGTCCTTGAGCTGTAGACTGAGGTTTATCTTGGGCCCAGTTAGCATTGGCCTGAGGTGAACTCCTTGACTGTAACTGGAAATTTGAGTCTCCTGGGATAAATCCCCAGGACCTCTTTCAGTGCATATTTTCTACAATATGGATTAAGAGCCCACAGCCAGTACATCCGAATTGCTTGGCTTGGGGCAGCCCATTCATGTCTTCTTTAAAAGTCAGTTTTGATGTTTTGGATTTTTGTAGAAGGCAGCTGGAGTGGATGAAATAGTATCTCCCCAAAATTCATGTCCATCCAGAACCTCAGAGTGTGACCTTATTAGGGATCTTTGCAGATGTATTAATAATTAGGTTGAGATCATACTGGATTACGGTGGCCCCTAAATCTAATGATTAATGTCCTTGTAAGAAGGACATACAGAGGGGAGCATACAGAGACACACAGAGAAGAAGGAGGTGTGAAGACAGGCAGAGATTAGAGTGATCAGCTACAAGCTGAGGAACCCATGGATTGCCAGGAGTTACCAGAAGCTAAGAGAGAGGTGAGGAATATTTCTTTCTTAGATCCTTTGAAGGGAGCGTGGTCCTGCTGACATTTTTGATTTTAGACTTCTGACCTCCAAGATTGCAAGAGGATAATTTCTATTTTTTAAGCCATCCAGTTTGTGGTAATTTGTTATGGCAGCCCTTGGAAGATGATGAATACAACAGCATGTTTGTTTTCTTTTAAACTCATACATACTGTACAGAGGTCATAGGGATTCTTGGATTTTTCGTGAAGAATTATAGATTTTCATGATGTGGCCATGAAGAAGGATGCTTCAGAAGCTATTAGATCGTTTGGAAAACTACTATGGCACAGTGTTAAGTGCTGAAAGCAGAAGTGTGAGAGTAGGGTTGTAACCAGGTTCAGAAGGAAGCTTCTGCACAGGGAAAAAGAACTGAAACACAAATAGGATGGTGGGACGGTGGAGGGTTATTTCCCTTTTAATTATTCACGAGTTCTTAATGTATTTATTTTCACTTGTATGGAAAATATGACAGGTAAACTGAAGAAAAGAAATCTAGGTTTTAAGGGAGAATGTGAGACGCATGCATCACATTCATGCTGTTGTTTGCTCATTCTCTTTCCCGGTTTGCCTGTTTCCTCACCTGATGTCAGATTTATCTGAGGCACCCCCAGGCCTGTTTCTGTTTCAGAGGGCCCTGCAGGCATGGCTGGGGAGGGGGCCACTGGACTGCTCAGTGCAAACCACAGACTTCACAGCTCAGTGCAATTCCTCGTGTTTCCTCAGAGCTCATCTTTAGTTTTGACACTTTTGCTTCCTCTCTGGGTCTTTGGCCCACTCAGTGTCTTCTGACTGTGGAATCACATGCCTTTCTCCACCTCGGTATTTGCTTCATCAAGCCCCAGCTCTTTGGCAATAGCTGGAGTAGGGCCTGATGTCAGCAGTGGGGGAGAGTCACGTGATCCCAGTGACTCCCTATGGACCCCTGACTTGACCCTGTGACAGAGGAAGCACCCTGTCTCCTGAGACAGGCCCTTCACTGGTAATCACAGCACTTGGGGAGGACTTTAGATTTTCCAAAAGCTCTCCAAACACACACTCTCATCTGGAGATAGGCATTCCAAGGTCATGTGACAGGAGAGGATGCATCGCTAAGTGGGAGGATGGGGAAAGTGTGGTTCGGGAAGACAACCAGCATTTGTTGGGTCTCTTCCCGGGGCCCAGCCCTGTGCTAGGTGCCTTATTCACGTTGATCCTTTATTTTATTTTATTTTTAATTTTTTTCCTTTTATTTATTTTAGAGAGAGAGGAAGTGAGAGGGAGAGAGAGAGAGAAACATCGATGAGAGAGAGCATCGATTGGCTGCCTTCTGCATGCCCCTCACTGGGGATCGGGCCCACAACCTGGGCGTGTGTCCTGACTGGGAATCGCACCGACGACCTTTTGGTGCATGGGTCAACGCTCAACCACTGAGCCACACCGGCCAGACTCATGCTGATATTTTAAACAAACTTGAGGCAAGTAGTCTTTTCATGCCATATCTATCTATCTATCTATCTATCTATCTATCTATCTATCTATCTATCTATAATTTTTTTTTAAAGATTATTGTTTTGAACTGAATGCTTGTTTTCACCTGCAAATTCATATGTTGAAGCCCTAACCCCAGTGGGATGGTATAAGGAAGTGGGGCCTTTGGGAGAGGATTAGGTTTATGTGAGGTCATGAGAGCGGGGCCCCCATGATGGTGTGACAGAAAGGGGCTACTTGGCAAGCCTGACAAGCTGAAGAACTGAAAGTAATCACAGGGACAGTTTTGATCACTAAAAAAAAATCCTAACTGAGCAAGTTATGGTGAGAAGTCATGCCCCAAGGTCTATAGGATAGACTAATCTCTACCTCAAATAAACTCTGTCCGTTGTTTTTGTGCGTCTAGAATAACATTCTTCAACTGTCAGATGATCTCTTCTCCAGATCCTGGTACGGGGCGATTCAACCTCAGCATTCCTCCTTGTTATCTATTCCCCAGATACTTCTGTAAACAATATATGTGAAATGTTAACTGTCCTGCACCCACCAATGTAAAAGAAGTGTGTATCTCTCTGTTTTACTTTTATCCAACCCCAGAGATTTCCCTGCTTTGCTTTCTCCCACCTCCTTAATCTGTCACTCATGGATTTTGTGTAACCTTCTTTAAGTCTTCTTTGATTCTAATGTATAAAATAAGCTGCAAAACTGCTGTTCTCCAGATCATTATCTTAATCCCTTGAGATCTGACTTCTGGAACTAAACCCTAAACCCTTGGCTCATAATAAACTCTTTTTTTTTTATCCTCACCCGAGGACATTTTTCCATTTTTTGTTCAGATAGAGTGGGAGGGGGAGAGAGAGAGAGAGAGAGAGAGAGAGAGAGAGAAACATCGACGCCTCCTGCACGACCCAACCAGGGGCCGGGGACAAACTGCAACCGAGGTACGTGCCCGTAGGGGGAACCGAACCTGGGTCTCTCTGGACCGCAGGCCGACGCTCTAACCGCTGAGCCAAACCGGCCAGGGCCATAATAAACTCTTTAAACCTTTCTTTAGGTTTGGAATTTCTTTCACTGATAATAGGAGCAGTGTCCTTATTAGAAGAGAGAGGGAGGCCCGGCCGGTGTGGCTCAGCGGTTGAGCATTGACCCATTCACCAAGAAGTCACTGGTTCGATTCCGGGTCAGGACACATGCCCAAGTTGTGGGCCAAATCCCCAGTGGGGGGCATGCAGGAGGCAGCCAACTGATGTTCTCTCTCATCCATGTTTCTCTCTCTCTCTCCCTCTTCCTTCCTCTCTCTCTAAAACCAATACAAGAAAAAAAAAAAAGATATATGACGGCATCAGTTTTTCTTTTAACAAAAAGAGAAAGGGAGGACACAGCGAGAAGGCGGCTCTCTACAAGTCAGGAAGCGGGCTCTCACCAGACTCTGGGCCTTCTGCACCTGGATGGTGGACTTCCCAGCCTCCAGCACTGTGAGAAACAAGTCTTTGTTGCTTACGCTGCCCAGTTTGTGCTATTCTTGTCAAAGCAGCCCAAGCTGACTAAGGCAAAATCTAGGCTTAAAGAGTGGAGTGACAGCAGTGGAAAAAAAGGGCAGGAACTGAAACTCGGCTTTGTCTTGTGTTCAGTGCTTTTGCCCACTACATATATTTGCTATCTTTTGTTGAGCAACCAATTACTCCAAAGCTTGGTAGTTTAAAACAATGACAATCATTTAGGATCTCACAGTTTCTGTGGATTAAGGATTTGGGAGCGGTTGTAGCTGGGCTGTTCTGGCTCAGGGTCTCTCATGGAATCCCACTCAAGATGTTGGCTGGGGGTTGCTGTCATCTGAGGATTCGAATGGAGCTGGAGGATCTGCTTCCGGGGTGTCTGACTCACATGGCATGCTGGCTGTTGCCAGGAGGTATCAGCTGCTTAAGTGTCCTCACGCCACAGAGGCTGGTTTCCCTGACTGAGTGACCCATGAGGCAGCAAGACAGAAGCTGCAATGTCTCTTATGACTTTGCCTCAGAAGCCATATCATCATTTCTGCAACATCCATTGGTTGCAAACTTAGGCAGGATTATTGGGGGTCACCTTGGAGGTTGAGAACCATGTTACAATGTTACCCAATGTTACCATGGTGCTGGTTGCTGAAAAACCCAATGCAGGGATAGCATTAAAAACATTTTTTTTCCTTTACTGATTTTGAGAGAGAGAGGAAGAGAGAAAGAGAAACATTGATCGGCCACCTCCTTCATGCCCCTCACTGGGGATTGGGCTTACAACTCAGGCATGTGCCCTGACTGGGAATCGAACCAGCGACCTCCTGGTACATGGGTCAATGCTCAACCACTAAGCCACACCGGCCGGGCCAGAGATAGCATTTTTATACTGTTATCTGGGTTCCAGAATCTGAAAGCATGAAGTTTTTAGGTGTCCATAATTTTATAATAAAAATTGGACTCAAGGGCGTTTGCTCATTGATAATGTGAACATTGGAAAGGATCAACATAAACACAGAGAGTAATTTTGGGGGACAGGTATTTAATGAATTAAACATTTTAAACATTTAGTGTATTTTTCTTTTTTATTAAAAAAAGAACATTTCCCTATATACTCAAACTAACATTATTACGCCAGAAAACTTAACTGAATCTTTCCCTGAGTGTTGTGAGCCTTTCTAGCAAATTACTGAATCTGAGGAGGGGTTTGTGGGAACCCCTGATTTATAACTAGTTGGTCAGAAGTATAGGAGGCCTGGACTTGCAATTAGCATCTGAAGTGGGGGGCACTCCTGCGGGACTGAGCTCCTAACTTATGGCGTCTGGGCTAACTCCCGAAAGTTAGTATCAGAATGAATTAAACTGTGGGACCCCCAGTTGGTGTCCACAGAAAACTGGAGAATTGGTTGGTGTAAGTGAAAAAAACCTTCCACATTTGCTGTCAGAAGTGCTGGGAGTAGAGAAACAGTTCTCTTTTAGTGTTGAAATAACTCCTGGATCAGGGTTGACAGCTGATCACTCCATTGGGCAGGTCTGTTATGGCCCTTGTGGCTAGAAAGTTATGTTTGGGTGTTATTCTGGCATCATGTAAATGCCCAGTTCTCCCCTTACAATTCACTTCATCGTTTCAACATTAAGGAATAATCCTCGATGGAATCAACAATTTCATTAAGATTGAAAAATAATGATTTTCAATCCTATCAATCCTTTTTTTTACCCTCACCCAAGGACATTTTTGCATTTATCTTCAGATAGAGCAGGAAGGAGAAAGGGAGGAAAAGAAAGAGAGAAACATCGATGTGAGAGAGACACATCGACTGGTTGCCACCCACATAACCCCAACCGGCCGGGGACAAACTGCAACCGAGGTACGTGCCCTTAGCGGGAACCGAACCTGGGTCTCTCTGGTCCGTGGGCCGACGCTCTAACCCCTGAGCCAAACCGGCCAGGGCCCTATCAATCCTTTTATGTTTATGAATTAGCTGGCATTTTTCTGGAAGGTAGAGCTTTTGTCATCAACTAAAACACTATATAGTTCCTTTCTGGAAAAGTAGAGTAAATGTTCATTCCTTCCCTTTCAACGATCAATTTTCAAAGTAAGGGGCTGGTTTTATAGTCACCTCAAATAGTAACAAGTTCATTATCATGAACTTGTGGATTTTCCTTCATTTATATGTTTCAAGCAACTATATTCATAATTTTTTGATGTTCTAATGCATTTCTATTATTTATTTAAAATTTTTTATTTATTGCCCTGCCGGTGTGACTCAGTGGTTGAGTGTCGACCCATGCACAAATAGGTCGGTGGTTCGATTCCCGGTCAGGGCACATGCCCAGGTTGTGGGCCTGATTCCCAGTGGAGGGCGTGCAGGAGGAGGCCAATCTATGTTCTCTCTCATCGATGTTTCCATCTCTCTCTCCCTCTCCTTTCCTCTGTCTCTCTAATATATCAATAAAGAAAACAAAAATTAAAACAAATTTTTTTCTTTATTGATTTTAAAGAGAAAGGGAGAGAGAGAGAGAGAGAGAGAGAAAGAGAGGGGCAGGAGAGACTTTCCATATATGTGTATTCATTGGTTGATTCTTGTATGTGCCCTGCCTGGGGATCAAACTCGAAATCTTGGTGTATCGGATGATACTCTAACCAGCTGAGCAACCCAGCCAGGGCACATTTTAAGAATTTTATATTAATGGAAACTTACAATGCATTCTAGTTTATGTCTGGCTTCTTTCACTTAATGTAATGATTTTGACAATCACCTATGTTGTTATGTGTATCAGTAATTTGTTCCTTTTCAAAAGTGTGAACAGATTTGCATGGCTGGTGTGGCTCAGTGGCTGAGCATCAACCCATGCACCAAAAGGTTGCTAGTTTGATTCCGGTCAGGGCACATGTCCAAGTTGTGGGCTTGATCCCCAGTGGGGGCATGCAGGAGGCGGCCAATCGATGTTTCTATCTCTCTCTCCATCTTCCTCTCTTTCTAAAATCAACCAAGAAAAAAAAATTTAAAAAAATTTTTAACAGCTTTATTGAAGTTTAATTGATGGCGGAGTCTTTCCCCGGGCAAGCTGTAACATCACCTCCTGTGACGGCCCACGTATCTCTGACATCATGGTTCAGGCCTGTCTTCTCTCTTCCCATTTTTATTTTGTTTTGTGAGCAGTGCATGTTTGTGCAATGAACAACAAAAAGAGAAACAATTGTGTTTACTGGACTTCGGTGCCAAAGAAACGTGAGTAAGTCCTATAATTTCAAGAGACTAATTTCCTGGACTATGAAAACGGCAGCCCTCATTCCTGCCCTATCATCTGACGCAGTCTTCTGGAGCCCCACTCTGAAACCTGCCGAGAGCTGGCGCCCTGTGTTTGTATTTGTTTCTAATTCAGGCCTGCAGGTGGGTCCCTTGCGGTCACCGCGGACCTTGTCTTCCTTGACCTAGCCCCGCGAAGCTCCAGGACCCACGTCACTTCTTAAATCACCCTTCCAGCGTCTGCAGAGCCCCACGGCACCCTCTGTTAATGCCGACAGCGCCACCCTGTGGCCAACCTGGACAACAGCGGTCATCCCCAAGCCTAAGTGAGGGATGTTCTGGGTGTGGAAGGGGTGGGCAGAGCCCTGCTTAGCCCCGATCCGAGCTTATTGGGTGGAAACCATCCCAGGCAGGGCGGGGCCTTCTCCCCAAGGAGCCCGAGGGCGACGCGCATGCCCTCTGGAGCCACCCTCTGTGGCTTCTGCTGTTGTGACTTTTCTCCTTTTCCCGTCGCCCTGGGAGTGGGATTCATGCACAGGACTGTGCCCGGGGGAAGTCCTGTCCTGAGGTCAGTCTTGAGACCCTCCCGTTTGTGCCTGCAGCACATTCACCGATCAGGCGTGAGGGTCACTCTTCTTCCCTCCATGTTTCGCTGGGCATTCCTGTCTCCCCTCCGTCTTTCAACTTCTCAGTGTTCTGGTTGCTGAATGACCGAAGGCAGGCAGTCTAGAGACTTGGGATGCAGACATAGCTGTGCCACGTGTAAGCATTTTATCATCTGTAACATGGGGGATGAGAAGCCTCGGCGTTGAAAAGACAGCCTCCTTTATTGGCTTGCATTCTCCAAGCCCCGCGGCGGAGCCCCAGCCTGTGTGTAGGCTGCAGGACAAAAGCCTGCGCCTGCATTCCGGACCCCGTAGTCTGGCCTCAGCCTCCTCTTCCAGCCCTAACTGCAACTTCTCTCTACCCAGGCAGGTGGGCTCACTGTCCCCCCAGACCTTCCCATGATTTCCCACCTCCACACCATTGGCAGTGTCATGACCTTGGCCTGGACGGCAACTTCCCCCTCTCTCCCAGTTCACCCGGCCTAAAATCTGCTTGCTTCCCGGGCCCTCTAGGACCTCTGCCACCCAAGCTCCAGGACCAAAAGCTCATGTTGAATGTGTAGATTTGGTATGTTAATTATTTTAATGTTTTCTAACTAACAGGTCAATATATGTGCTGTTTTATACAAAATAATAATAATAAAGAAAAAGAATCAGCCATTATCCTACTTCTCTGATATAACTATTTTAAAATTAATTTTAATTATTATATCCCTCTAGTCTTACAATTTTTCTTCTGTGCAAATACACATATTTTACAAACATAAGATCTTATATATTAACCATCTGAAATGTGCAAAAGTTAGGCTTCTGCAGAGAGTTATTGAGCTTCCAGAAAGCAGGAACTCCTACTCACCCTTCAAAGCCCAGCCCATGTCACTCCTTCCTACAGACTTTCTGATTTGCACAGGCAGTCATAACTACTCTCATCTGGGTATTGATGACACTTTGAGCATAGTTTTATAACAGTACTTAATCTTGCATTTAGCTATTGATTTATATTTCTGACTTTCTCACTTTACTGGAACTCTTTGAAGCTGGGGATCCTGTATGATAGACTTTTGTATTCCTGACTGTTAAAGAAAACTTATTCTGACAATTGTTAAAATGGTAAGGGAGACTTTATTCAAGAATTTTGCAATGGGCCCTGGCTGGTGTTCTTAGTGGTTA
The DNA here is from genome assembly GCA_030848825.1 of Tadarida brasiliensis. Lineage (NCBI taxonomy): Eukaryota > Metazoa > Chordata > Mammalia > Chiroptera > Molossidae > Tadarida > Tadarida brasiliensis. The sequence continues at coordinate 40,150,087 of CM061259.1, read as the reverse complement.
GAACGTCAGCCCATGGACCAAAGGATTTCAGGTTTGATTCCAGGTCAAGGGCACATGCCTGGGTTGCAGATTCAAAGTGTGTGGAAGGCAACCAGTTGATGTGTATGTCTCACATTGATAGTTCTCTCTCTCTCTGCCTCCCCCTCCCTCCCTTCCACTCTCTCAAAAAAATCAATGGAAAAAATATCCTCCAGTGAGGATTAATAAAAAAAAAAAAAAAAAGAAGAAGAAGAAGAATATTGCAGTGGGCCCGGCCTATGTGGCTCAGTGGTTGAGCATTGTCCCATGCACCAAACAGATGCTGGTTCGATTCCCAGTCAGGGCACATGCCCGGGTTTCAGGCTCGATCCCCAGTAGGGGATGTGCAGGAGGCAGCCCATCGATGTTCCTCTCTCATCAATGTTTCGCTCTCTCTCTCTCTCTCTCTCTCTCTCTCTCTCTCTCTTTCTCTCTCTCTCTCTTTCTGTAAAATTAATAAAAAACATATTTAAAAAAATATTGCAATGGGGCCATGACTATTGCAGTAGGGGAGAGAAATTGGGCAATTGGGCTCAATTCCAAATACAACAAAGACAAACGGGGATTTACAGCTAAGGATCAGGGAGAGGGGGGTCATTGGATGGAAAATTACTAACAGAAGACATTAAAGATAAGGAGGATTCTTGCTAGACTGATCTAGCAGGATTCTTCAGGCAGGCCAAGCAAAGACTTAGATACCAAGGGTGAAGTGTGAGGACCTTGATCAGATACCCAGGATGATCAGTTATCAAGGTGATCGAATATCCAGGGTAGGGAGATTCTCGATAAACGAACTTAGCAGGATTGTTCCTAAAACTGGGTTAAGCAGCCTGAAGGCCAGATGGGCCCAAGGTCAAGACCTAGTCAAGAGTCAGGGCTCAGAGGAGTCTAAAGTCCAGTCAAGGAGAGAGTCTTTGTCACAATACACGTTCATGGAGTCTACGTACAGGGTGTGGCAAAAGTAGGTTTGCAGCTGTGAGTACGCAAAACAGAGTTTATTCTTGTATTATTATTTATTGATTATTGTATTGTTTTCCATACATAAAACTGTAAACCTACTTTTGCCCCACTCCGTATATTGAAATAAATGGCATACACATAATTTAAAAACACATCACTGCATCCTTTTAGCGATATTCTAAGCAAGCAACACTTGTAGCTCTTCTCCAGGGTTTGCAGACTCGAGGAGTTTGGCACCACATCAGTCACCCTTGGTGCCAGAGCTCTCCGTACAACACAGAAGTTTTATGAAGATTAGGGATCCCCAACCTGGCTTCTATCATGACATCTCAACCCTCTCAAGTCTTTTTTTTTTTTTTTTTTTTACAAACATTTATTGAGCACCTAATATGTGGCAGGTATTGTTATAAATACAGAGACTATAACAGCAATAAAAACAGATCCCTGCCTTCTTTGAGGCTTATATTTTACTGGAGGGAATCAGACAATAAGACACATAAACTAGTAAAATATATAGTCCATCAGATGGAGAAAAGCAGAGAGGGAAAGGGGCAGTCCCATCCTTACACCTGGGCAGGAGGGACCCCTGTGTTCTGCCCTGCACTTCAGAGACCGACCCTGTTCCTCCTCCAGGGTGAGGGTTTTGCCAGGCCAAGGGGAGGTGCCCTTGGGAGCCTGAATACCCTTTCTAGACCACATTCTGGTTACCCAAGACTTCAAAAGTTCCTGCCCAAATGGCTGAGCCCACGTCCAGGGCTTATATGGATTTCACTTGGGTCTGGGCTTAGGAAGTGAAATGCAACACAGGTGTATGTACCCCTAAACCCCAGGTGTAATCAAGAGGTGATTGGTTGCAGGGGACATAGCTGGGATGTTCACAAGTATGTGTGAAGCTCCTTGGGGTGCCGGCTGGGTGGAAGTGGAAGTGGGGGTGGGAGGAGAAAGGGGGCGGGCAATATTTTGGAACCCACCATTTTTACTCTTGTTCCAAGCTCTACAGATGTTAGGGACAGTCCTGGGAAGGTGAGGATAGGAGCTTTTTTGGGGGAGGGAAGCTGCAATTTTAAAAAGGATGGTCAGGGAAAGAATCATGTTGAAGGTGACATTTTACTAAAGATCCAAAGAAGATGAGGAAAGAAGTGATGTGAATATTTGTGGAAGAGCATTGCAGGCTGAGGGGAAAAAGCAGGTGCAAAGGCCCTGAGGCAAGAGTGTGCCTGGCTGTTCCCCAGGCGCCTCGGCCCATGAGGACCTGCTAGATTAAAAAAAATTTTTTTTTCTTTATTGATTTTAGAGAGAGAGGAAGGGAGAGGGAGAGAGAGATGGGAACATCAATGAGAGAGAACATTGACTGGGCCGCCTCCTGCATACCCTCCACTGGGGATCAGGCCCACAACCTGGGCATGTGCCCTGACCGGGAATCGAACCGGCGACCTCTTGGTGCATGGGTCGACGCTCAACCACTGAGCCACACCGGCTGGGCAGACCTGCTAGATTTGAGCTTGTGCAAAACATAAAAGAAATAGGCCCTCCATAAATATATTAAGTGAATGCGTGGGCCAGCCTCCTGGAGGAGTCCCTCCCAGCAGCACATAGATGCATCTTCCTTCCCTGCCCTGTGTCAAAGGGTATTCCTGGGCCAGCTCTGCTCTCATCCTGATGACCAGCAACTGCTTTCTCTTCAGGTCAGGATTTCCCCAAACTTGCTGTTTTTAAAAACTTATTCCGGTTCCTTTGGAAATCTGTCCTTATCACCTCTACTTTCCTGTTTTTCTTTCCTGCCCGACACCCTTGATTTCCTCACGGTTTCCCCACACGTCTGCCTGTCCCCAGGGACGCCTGTGTCTCGGATGTGGCTGCAGACACAGGGCTGAGAGGGAGGGCAGCTGATGTGATGTGTGAGGGGACCAAGGGTCCCTGACTGAGGGGGCAGGGGTGGGCTCTGAGGAAGGAAAAACTCAGAGGTCAGAGGCTTGACCTGGTCTCAGCCGAGGGGACGAGGGGACGTATGAGGGCATCTACAAAGATAAGAAGAAAAGCAAAAAACAAAAGAGCCTCATTTTGGGGGACAGGTCCTGAAGTTCTGACCTGACATGGAGGCTGGGTGTCAGATTTTCAGCTGGTGGCTTCTCAGTTTCTCTGCCTCTGCTCTGAGTACCTTCTAACCCCAGTCCCTGGAGATGGGCATGCTCCTGAGGAGGGGAGACAGGGAGCCGGCTTCACCCCCTGGGGCTCCCCTTTCTCCCGCCTCTCTGCGCAGGCTCCTCGGCAGGAGCATATTTCTTGGCATGCTCTTTGCATCGTCCTTTGCTGGACAGCATCCGCTCATCTTGAGGACTCCGTGTGGGCCCGTCCTCCTCTGGGCAGCCTGTCCCGGCTCTTGAGGCCAGATGGTGTACCCTCCCCATGCTCTTAGAGACCCCACACTTTGTTTGGTTGCCCTGACCACTCCTGGCCTGGTGAGCTGATTTGCTTCCCTTGGTGGCAGAGGCCATTCTTATTCTATGTCCCCAGAGCCAGCACGGGGCTGGACACATGCAGTAGGTGTTCAGACTGTTAGTTTAGAGAATGAATGAGTAGGAAGCAAACTCTGAAATATGCTCCTGGGACAATTTAGTATGTCCGAGGAGGCACGGAGGGGGTGCATTGAGAGGGGACACTTATTGCAGTGAAAATGGAGGCAGGACTTGGATTTGTCCATGCAGTCTCTGGAGGCCAAGGTGGGTCATGCCTGCTGCCTGCGTTGGCAGGGAGGAGCCGGGGAGCTGGGGGAGCACTGGCCCCAACTTTATAAAGTGCTTCAGACACAAAGCATTTAAATTTACCATGTAGTGGGAGGTCCAGTCCATTTGGGGAGTAGGCAGGGCAATGACGTTATGCCCATTACAGATGGAGCTTTGAGGCTCAGAGGGGTGACTTGACTTGTTCAAGATGCCATGTATCCAAAGGCTGGGCAAGCACCGAGCCCAGTCTAGGGTTTCCTGAGGCCCCATCCATGCCCCTTTGTCTGCACAGCTTCCTCCTGGGTGGCGAATATCGGCACAGCTGGTGCCAGCTGGTTCCTCCCAAACAGCACCAGGCTTCTGGGTGCATAACAGCTGCTCTCCACGGCCTCTTGCAGCTCTGTGGTCAAAGCCTCTGGCCTCTTCAGAGGACTTGTAGAAGGCATGCTTTTCAGATCTGCTCTTGAAAGGGCTCTGTTGAAAGAGCCAGTGTGACAAAGCTGGCTGGGCTGCCAGGAGGTACTGTCAGGAAGAAATGGAGTTGACTCCCATCCCCCGCCACTGCCCCATCTCTGAGCCCCATTCTTGGCAGGTTCCCCAGTTTTGTAACCACCCTGGCCATTCTAGCCCAGCACCACCTGGGAAAGGGATAACAGATATTTGTAAAATGAGAAGTTTAAATGAAACTGACTAACCACATGTCACATTTCACTCAGCGTTTTCTCATACTTTTAGAAGTAAATATTGTTATTCCCACTTTGTAGGTGAGTCAACAGAGGCACGATTAATACAATCAGAGGCTTATGAAGGGCCAAGTTCTTTATTTGGATTATTTACAGTAATGATGGCTTACATTTATTGAATACCTACTGTTGCAGGTACAATTCTAAGTGCTGTGCATGCATGAACTCGTTTGATCTCCACACAAACCCTACGAAGTAGCCCCGATGAGGGATAGGGGGCCGAGAGAGTGTTCATGGATTATCTAAGGCCGAAGCAGGGAAATAACAGATCTGGGATTCAAACTAGGCAGTCTGACCCAAGAGAACTCACACAGAAAAACCCTGCCCAAGTCACACGGTCAGTTACTGGTGGGGTGGGGGTTTGAACCCAGGCAGTCAGACTCCAGCACCACCCGCAGAGCCAGAGCTGGGGCCCAGACCCTCTTCCCCAAATGCAAATGTGAAAGTGTTTTTCTACATCATGCCAGGCGGTTTACCTACATGGTCTTGAGAAACAAGAATGTTCTTTTCTCACACCTGATTTCCATAAGGAGAGGCTTTCCCTAAGTGGCCTCTAGGCCCTCCCTGGTCCACTGCTGAGATCGGACAGGTGAGACCGTTTCTTTGGGGCTTCCATGAACAGGCCCATTTGGTGAGTAGATTCAGAGCAGGCTCTCCATCTTTACTTGTTTATTTTACTTCTCAAAGTGTTTCAGAATAACAGGCAGGAGAGTGAGGTTCTGTTTATTGAGCGTGGTCTTGGAGACCTCGACATTTATACAACACCAACGACCAAGGGTGATATTAAAAACATTGTACTTTCAGGATGGGACAGGATGGAAAATGGCCTGCATGACACTGGTGCATGGTCCTAGAGGCCTACTGTTGTGCCAGATGTTATTCCTGTGATTGCTGGGCTGCATAGGGTGCAAGAAGGTCCTGAGGGAAGGATTAGGACTTCCAGGAGGCCCAGGGAAACAGGATTTTAAGAACTGGTTGGTGTGCTGGCTGAATATTAGATTGCCTGAGTCCTTTGAGAATATTTATTATTCCTGTTTACTGATTAGGAAACTAAGTTTCAAGGAAGTTAAGTAATTTCTTCAAGGTCACTGAACTATATGTGATAGAACTAGGCTCTTACCTGTCTGGTTGACTTTGGAGCAAAGTGTCCCCTAGATGGAGAGGAGGCATCACACTGAGCACTTGCTGGGGCTGTGTCTGTGTCCACATGGAAGCCTGTCCAGAACATATTGCAGTAGGCAACATCTGAGATGGTCCCCAATGATCTCTGCCTCCTGGTGTTCACACCTCTCTAACCCTCCCCTTTTGAGTAACTTGCTTTAACTAATTGAATGCCTCAACATGAGGGGATGTCCCTTCCATGATGAGATTGAAAAAGATTTTGATTACTCTTGTTAGCAGGCTTTCTTCTCTTTTGCTGGCTGTGATGAAACAAGTTTGAGAGACCCACATGGCAAGGAGACGAGGGCACCCTTTATCCAACAGTCAGCTGGGAACGGCAGCCTTCAGACCACTATCCCCAAAAGAACTGAATCCTGCCAGTAACCACACAAGTGAGCTTGGAAACACATCCTTTCCTGGTAGAGCCTTCAGATGAGCCCCAAGCCCTGACTGAGAGAACCTCAGCCTTTGCAGAGAATCCAAAGCAGATGGCTCAGACAAGCCATTCCTGGATTCCAATCTAGAAAAACTGTGAGATGATAAATATGTGTTGTTTAAATCTCTAAGTCTGCGATAATTGTGATGTGACAATAAGAAGCAAATACAGGTGTACCTCAACAACATGAAACACTATGGGAATTACGTTATCCAGATATGTTAAAGATTAAGACACAAACTAAAAAGCTTCTGCACAGCAAAAGAAACAACCATCAAAATGGAAAGGGAACCCACTGTATGGGAGAGCATAATTGCCAATACTACAACAGATAAGGGGTTAATTTCCAAGATATATAGAGTGCTCATACAACTCAACAAAAGGAAGACAAAGAACCCCCCCCCCCCCAATTAAAAAATGGGCAGAGGAACTAAATAGATACCTCTCCAAACAGAACATACAAATGACTAAGAGACATAGGAAGAAATGCTCAACATCACTAATCATCAGAGAAATGCAAATTAAAACAACTATGAGGTATCACCTCACACCTGTCAGAATGGCTGCCATCAACAAATCATCAAACAAGTGTTCGCAAGGGTGTGAAGAAAAGGGGACTCTAGTACACTGCTGGTGGGAATGCAGACTGGTGCAGCCACTATGGAAAACACTATGATGTTACCTCAAAAGATTAAAAATTGAATTACCATTTGACCCAGTGATCCCACTTCTAGGAATATACCCTAAGAATCCTGAAACACCAACCAGAAAGAATATATGTACCCCTATGTTCATAGCAGCACTATTTACAATAGCTAAGATCTGGAAACTGCCCAAGTGTCCATCAGTAGATGAGTGGATAAAAAAGCTGTGGTACATATACACAATGGAGTACTATGCAGCTGTAAGAAAGAAAGATCTCTTATCCTTTGAGATGACATGGAGGGACCTGGAGAGTATTATCCTAAGCGAAACAAGCAAAACAGAGAAAGACAAATATCACATGGTCTCACTTATTTGTGGAATATAATGAACATAACAGTATGAAGAGCAGGGTAGACCCAAAGATGTGGAAGTAGAGTACAGACCGACAACCCTCAGAAGGGGGGGGGGAGGGAAGAGATAAACCACAGAACTTATATGCATGCACGCATAACTGATGGACATGGACAACAAAGCTGGGGATGGGCTGGGGAGGATGGGGAGGAGGGTGTCAATGGGGAAAAAAGGAGAAACATCTGTAACAAAAATAAATTAATAAAATTAAGACACAATACTTGCATGTTGTAATTTCTAGGATAATCATGATAAAAATAAGGCTTATAATTTCCAAGGTAACAGAGGGAAAACATTGAATGATGAAAATGATCAGGTCAAGATCAAGTCAAGCAGTGGCAAGACGAGAAAGAAAAACAAGCATAGAACAGCCAGGACAAATAGATAGCAATAAATGAAATGATCATTATAAACTCAACTATGTCAGCAATTACATTAAATGTAAATGCACTCAATGCTCCGGACAGATTTTAAGATGTATAAAGTAACTCTCTGTGGACCAGAGAGAGGGAACTAACCTGCCCAGGGTCCCCCAGGAAGTCCAGGAGGGTCAGCAGCTGGTGATCTGCTTCCGAGTCCCGTGTTGTCTATCCTACCCAATGCTGTTCAGCCCAGTCCGTTCATACTGAGCAGCTGACTGTTTGCCAGGTGGTCAGACTTTGGAACATCTAGATGAGTAAAACAGGGTTTCTGTCCTTACAGTGTTTCCATAAATGAGGAGAAAGTACGTTTTAGCGTGAATGCTTGATTATATACTTCTCAGGAGTTTAAGGTCACATCACGTTCTTCTGGCTGGTTTAATGATCAAATAGGCATGAGACACATTAGCAAGAGAAAACCAAATTTAATAATAGCTACTTATGAAAATCTTGCATACACGAAGCGTCGGGGACCCCACAAGCATGAGAGAGGTTCCGAGGTAGAAGGGGGATCAGGTACATAAGACATCCTGAGCTAAGGATGAGGTAATGCACCTCTGGGGCTTCGAAGGGTCACTGCAGGATGATAAGAAGAACAGAAGGTCAGTAAATAGAAGTTTGCCCTGCCCTATACATAGGTCAAAAGAAGTTATCTCTGATAATCTCTTATGGGCAAGGCCCCTAATTCAAATTCTTGTGGGTAGTTAAAGGGAGTGGCAGAAGTTTCTCTCCAGCCTGCAGCTCAAGTTGCCTTTAGCGCAAAGTAATTTGCATACCGCGGAGGCACCTCTGGGGTGGCTGGTTCCGAACCCCCACCGTTGGTGGTGATGGTTTCCAGGCTGTGTCTGAGAAAGACCCAGCTGTGTGCCCGAGTGTCCATCTGAGTGGGACCGCATGAAGACAGAGGGGAGGGTGGGAGGAAGCGTTTTTCTGAATGGAAATTCATCAATGTATTTCTGTCTGCTGCAGTTATCAGTGTTGCTATTTCAGTGAGTAATGGTGGAGCCTTCGCCCAGCTCTTGCCAGACGCTGGGGGTGGGGCGGCAGGGCAGCGATATGGCCGGGGTCCTCTCTGTCGTCAGAAAACATGAGCTCATGCCAAGGTTTCTGCAGGTCACCGAGATAGCACTGGCTCTTTGGAGACAGGCGTGACCCTCAGGTCGGCTCCTAGTCATTGAACTAAGTGGGCTCAGATAAGGGCCGGATAATGGTAGCCAAACTCCCATGGCCTCTTCAGGCCTCCCCCAGGGCCCCGAGGCCAGAGAGAGGGCAGGTCAGGGAGGGGCCAGTGGGAGGAGCGTGGCCCAGGAGCTTGCTCTGAGCCCTCTGGAAACTGCCACGGAGGGACCCAGACCTCCTGAGGCTCATGGCCCACACCTTTGGTCCTTGTCCCTGCCTCTGAGCCCCACAGTTGTTAGGACAAACAGATGTTTAATGGGAAGACACTGGCCACCGGGAACTCCTAGAATAATATCAAATTGGCAACACTTCCTTCTTTGGGCTTTTTTTTGTTTTGTTTTGTTTAATCAAATCTGCTGTATCTGTCGAAAATTTTAGTGAGTGGGGATGTAGGAGGTGTGTGCATTCAGGGCCCTGCTGTGGATCTGGCTGGGGGGTGGGGGGTGGGGGGGTAGGATTCATCTGTGTGGTGGTTTCAGGAAAAACCAAGGCCTGATTACAGTCCAAACAGTTTCTCAACTTCTGTGCTCTCTGACCTTGAATTGGCCATCTCACTAAGCTCCCTGGGAATTAAAACAAGCCACACCCACTTTAAAAATAAAATGAATAAAATGAAATCTGTGTGTGATGAAGGTGGTTATGGCTCCAGGCCAGCGGATCTCTGTGGCAGCTACACAGCCACGAGGGGAGGGAGGAAGGTAGGTGGAGAGCTCGGAGGGACTTTGAGAGCTTGTCTGCTTTGGGGATGGCAAGCACTGGTCAGGGAGCCACTCTCAAAGGACCAGAGTCGTGTGGGAGATGCAAAAATAGGCTATTCTTGAATATGTACAACTCCCTCATTCTGCAGGGTGGAGGTGGGGGTGCACTGAGGCCCAGGGAGGGAACACTCCAGGGGTATCCTCCCACCTTTCTGCTCAGTGCCTTTCTCCACATCTTATGGGCCTTCCCTCTAGGGCCTAGAGTCTAGGGAAATAATTTTTTAAAAAGTCTGAGGTCTCATTGCATGCAGTGCTGCTTTTTTTTTCTTTACTGATTTTAGAGAGAGAGGAAGGGAGAGGGAGTGAGACATAGAAACATTAATGAGAGAGAACACCGATTGGCTGCCTCCTGCATGTCCCCACTGGGGACTTGGCCCACAACCTGGGCATGTGCCCTGACTGGGAATCAAACCAGCAGCCTCTTGGTGCATGAGTCGACGCTCAACCACTGAGCCACACCGGCTGGGCTACAGTGCTGCTTTTAAGTTTTGAAAAATAAAGTTCCAGTATGTTGCATGTAGACGGTCTCAAAAGGCAAAGGAATTAAAACTCCAGAAGGAAACCTGAAATCTATCACTAAGAACAGAAAAATCCTTATCTCTTCCAGACTGGGACACCATTGACACCTACTGGCATGTGGGGACACTGCATGTGTGTGGGGTAATGTCATTCCCTTCACTCCAATACCACTTAATTTAGGTAAAAATGTCAAATGCACACACTTCTATATGTTATTTATAAATATATACACATGTAAAAAAGTATAAAATATTCTTGCAAATGATAAATCCAACTTCAAGATAGTAGTTACCTCTGAGGAGGGGAGAGATAGAGAACATGGTAAGGGTTTTCACTCTACAAATCTTTCCCTTTAAAGAGATCTGAGGCTAATGTGACAAAGTATCAACAGTTACTAAATCTTGGAAGTGGTAATATTAAGGTGTGTTTTTCTGCACTTACCTGTTTAAAATAGTTTATAATAATAGTAATAATTGTTGTATTTATTATATAGTATATAGTTATAACATTGATTATATAGTATAATACATATTCATTTTATGTTATATAATTACACTTATGTAAGAACAATAAAATAGAAGGCTGTAAAATTTGGGGTCCAGCTCCTTGCCCCTGATAGCAACAGGGCAATTTAAATAGCAAACATTGTTAATAGTTGCTGGCTACTATTATGATTAATAGGTTTTCTGGAGTTGGTGCAAGTGTATGAGCAGCAACCAAAGACTCATATATGGGCTAAAGAAGTCATTTCATTCTTTTTTTTTATCCTCACCCAAGGACATTTTTCCATTTTTTGTTCAGATAGAATGGGAGGGAGAGAGAGGAAGAAAGAGAGAGAGAGAAACATTGATGTGAAAGGGATACATGGAGTGGCTGCCTCCTGCATGACCCAACCAGGGCCGGGACAAACTGCAACTGAGGTACGTGCCTTTAACGGGAACTGAACCCGGGTCTCTCTGGACCGCAGGCCGACGCTCTAACCACTGAGCCAAACTGGCCAGGGCAGAAGTCACTTTATTCAATAGAGGTGACAAGGTGAAGATGATACACACATTTGCTAGTTTAATATTGGACAGACTGGTTGCTTTGCTCTTGTTGAAAAATGGTTCATTCCCCATAGGAAGATGTGGTGTGGAATATCAGAATGTTAATGGCACCAAATCTGGGCTTTGCAAGGAAGATCTCATGTAGTGGGCTGAAGGAGGTACTTACAATTGACAATCAATATTATTTACAGATTAAGTTTGAAGTCTAAAAATGATCACAGACCACAATTTCCCACTTTTGGACTATAAACAAACAAAGGCAGCCGGGTGAGAGCAGGGCTCATCATATTTTGACATGTTGGGTCCACCTTCATAATTTTTTCTGCATACTCAGGTACCTCTTGTATGATTATTTACATTTTATCTCACCCAAGGTTATGTCTTTATTGATTATTAGAGAGAGAGAGAGAGGAAGGGGGAGAGAGAGAGAGAGTGAGAGAGAGAAATCTCAGTGTGAGAGAGAAACTTTGATCGGTTGCATCTTCCATGCACCCTGACCGGGGGGTCAAACCTGAATCCTTTTGGTGTACTGGATGACACTTCAACCAACTGAGCCACCTGGCCAGAGCTACATAATATATTTTTATTTAAATATCCTCAGTTTTGATGACCAGAGATTTATTTTATTTTATTTTTTTGACAAAACAACAAAACAAACATTTATTCTGTAAACTGTTGAGTGCAGATGTTCTTCACAGCCCCAACACAGCACAGACCTCCTCCCCCCGGACGAAATGAGCAAGGAAAAAAAGGAAAAGAACAATATAAAAGATGCTCATGAAGAACCAAGCCAATCTCATCTTTCTTTGAAGAAAAAAAAACCCCAAAAAACCCTTTGCATGTGTAGTCCAGATGTAGGTTTAAAACCACAGGTGTTCTGGTCCCCCTGAGGCCGGGCTCGGCGGCACACAGCTAAGGTGGCACAGCCTGCCATCCCTGCTGTCGGCAGAGGGCCGTCCCCAAAGTAAAGAATCAGTTCCCAGTTGTACCGAAATTCCTGTTCTGCTCCCGGGCCTCTCCCCCTAACGTCCTGGTCGCTTTGGGAGCCTCTGAAGTTAACCCGGAAAGACTCCTGTCGAAGCTGGACTCAGACCCTTGCTCCCACTCCACGCCACAATGAGACTTCAATCGAAGATGACCAGAGATTTAAATATGATTGGTATGATTTGTGTCCAGGGATTTTTAAAATGTCCTCCATTGCCCTGGCCAGTTTGGCTCAGCGGTTAGAGCATCGGCCTGCGGTCTGGAGAGACCCGGGTTCGGTTTCCGCTGAGGGCATGTACCTCGGTTGCAGTTTGTCCCCAGCCCTGGTTGGTCGTGCGGGTGGCAGCCACTCGATGTGTCCCTTTCACGTCGATGTTTCTCTCTCTCTCTCTTCCTCTCTCTCCCTCTCACTCTATCTGAACAAAAAATGAAAAAATGTCCTCAGGTGAGGATAAAAATAAATAAATAAATTAAATAAATAAATAAATAAAAATAAAATGTCCTCCATTGACTCTAATATGAGCCAAGATTGAAAACCACTTCTTTAAAGCAGTAAGGGACCCGGCTGGTGTGGTTCAGTGGTTGAGCATCCACCCATGCACCAAGAGGTCGCCGGTTCGATTCCTGGTCAGGGCACATGCCCAGGTAATGGGCCAAATCCCCAGTGGGGGGCACACAGGAGGCAGCCAATCGATCATTGATGTTTCCATCTCTCTCTCCCTCTCCTTTCCTCTTTCTCTAAATTCAACAAAGGAAAAAAAAATAACAGGAAGGGGAAATCCTGAGGTTCTAAGGCTAAAGAAGGAATTGAAAGCCAGAGTAGTTAGTGTGAGAACTGATGCTGTGGGCACTGGAGTCTGGGAGAGGCAGCATCCGACCAGGAGACGAGTCCTATGGCTAGAGGCTTGGGTTTTAACTTTCTCACGGGTACAGGTGTTGAGGCCCTAGAACTATAAGAAAAGGAAGCTGTACCTACGAACCCCTTGAAAAGCAGATGCTCAGTGAAAGGGAGTCTAGAAAACCTCTGCCCATTGATGAGGGAGACTTGTTTCCCTGTGGCTCTAGGTGGATAAAACATCTCTCAGAATAACCAAAACTCCAGCTGAGAAACTCACTTAAAAATTGGTCCCAACTCAAATTTCCACCCATGGATGAATGGATAAACAAAATGCAGTGGAAAATTATTCAGCCTTAAAAAGGAATGAAATTACTTTTATTTATTTTTAAAATTGAAATATAATTGACATATGACACTGTATTCGTTTTAGGTGTACAAGGGATGACATTCTTTTTTTTTTTTTTTTTTTTATCCTCACCCGAGGACATTTTTTCATTTTTTGTTCAGATAGAGTGGGAGGAAGAGAGAGAGAGAGAGAGAAACATTGACGTGAAAGGGACACATCGAGTGGCTGCCACCCGCACGACCAACCAGGGCCAGGGACAAACTGCAACCGAGGTACATGCCCTTAGCGGGAACCGAACCCGGGTCTCTCCGGACCGCAGGCCGACGCTTCTAACCGCTGAGCCAAACCGGCCAGGGATGACATTCTGACACATGCTATAACATGGATAACCCTTGATTATGCTGAGTAAAATAAGCCAGTCTCTAAAGGACAAATACTGTATGATTCCACTTACATGAGCTGCCCTCAACCAATGGAGGATGGGAATAAGTAAATAAATATCTCAATTCAATTGTCCTTCATTGAAACAATCCAAGGCACATGCTGTAAAGTTCTCCAAAGAGTCCTCTGCAGGACCAAGTTAGCCACAGTGATAGCCAGTTCAATAATGCAAACTTTATAGAATTTTCTGTTTCACTCTCCATATCTCACTATTTCTGATCATTGGGATTACTTCCTGACTAAACTTGCACTGAAATCCTTCTCTCAGGCTCTGCTTTCAGGGAATTCAAACTAAGGCAAAATGAAGAAATAAAAAGAACACATTATTTCAAGAGGCAATATTTGAAGAAATAATATCTGAGAATTTTCCAGAATTAATGAAAGACAAGTGTACTTAGATTTAATAAACACAGTCCAAAACAGGATTAAAAAATCTATTCCCAGACAGATTGTAAAACATCAAAGATAAGGAGAAAAAGTTCCAAAGCAACCAGAGAGAAAATATGAATTAATATACCAAGGTATGGCAATTACACTGAGAATAGACTTTTCAATGGCTACAGCAGCCAGAAAACAATGGAATAAGATGCTAAAAGAAAATGACTGGCAACCTAGAATTTTATACCCAGCTAAACTACAATTCGAGAGAACTGCTTTGGACCTGGGCTAGGGGATTGGGGGACGATTTCTTCTTTATTAGTTTCACGTGACCTTGCCACCTGCCTTGTGAGGAGAGGTTCCATCTTGGGTGAAGAGGTTTGGGAGAAGGGTCTTCAGAGCCTGAGAGCTTTAGTCTTCACCTTCTGATCCTAGGACCCTTGGTTCCCATCCCCCAGGTAGTGGGATTTTGGATCATTCTAGCAGTATCTATGGGTCTGCTCAAGTTCAGGAGCTTTGCCAGAATTTCTGCTTGGATGGGGGAGTGAACAGCTTCATTACTGTCTATGGATTGAACTTTCCCCCTTTCCCCCACTGCCCAGAAAGAGGAGGAAAATTAATTGTAGAGTTGCAAGAATTAATTTTTACTCTGCTCTACTTCTTCAGGCCTCAGTTTCCCAGTTGGTAAAATAGAGACAAATAAATTGGCTCAAATTGAAACTTTTTCTGGATCTAACTGTCTGGGGAAAACTTTCAGCCATCCTCCCTGGGTTCTCTGCATTGGTAGCCACTTTTTAGAACAACACAGTATAAATACCCTATTCCTGCCCAATGTCCACTGGGTAAGGCAGGGTGTCATGGTGACCTAGGTGCCTTTCTTCCAGCTTGTTCCTGCTTCTGCTCCTGCTCCCTTCTCCACGTCACCAGGAGGAGAACCAGGCTGAATCACAGGTTTGCCACAGAAACAAGATACTGATTTTCTTTCCCAATTTTTGTTTAGATTGTAGGGTCTATGGCAAGTAGATTCTAGTCTTGCTGATTTCTTTAAAAAGTTAAAAAGTGTTTACAATTAAACAGATTATACAGAAACTTACATCTACAGCAGGACTATTTAGATAATGTGCCTTTAATTCCATCTCTGTCCTTGAGAGGCAACCACTGCTTCGTTTCTGTGTGTACACCTTCCAGGACCTCTCTCTCTCTCTCTGTCCAAATATATGGCTATAGATATAGATAAATATAGATAGGTATCTATATCTCTATAAAAATATATATTTCATTTTTTTTTGTTCCTTATATAGTATAATCCATATAAATTCTGTGATTTAGTATTTTTTAAACTTATACATTTGGGTGAATCTTTCCATTTTAGTATAAAGATTTTTTTGTTTGTTCTTTCTGACTGATACTTAGTATATTATATTATAATATATTTAACCACTCCCCTATCAATTGAGATTTAGTTTGTTTATAATTTTTGCTGCTACAGTTCTGTAATGAACATTCTTGTGCATCTCTGTGTACATGTGTACTATCTCTTGGGTAGATATGGAAAGTAGACTTACTGGTGAAGATACTTTAACTTTTCAAAGTTGCAGAACTTTCCTAACCCATGTATGAAAATATCCACTTCTTCATCCTTTCACCAAAACTGGTTGTTTTCAATCTTGTAAAAAATGTTTCCCCAGTGCTGTTTTTCTTCTTTCCTGTCTCCCATCTCTCATCTCCCTTTTTGCCATCTATTTTTCTCCCGACATAAAATTCGGACACACTTCATAGACTCATATTCAAGTCATAAAATTACACAAACATTATCCATATGGTCAGCAGTCGTGGAGTGGGAAACACTCAAGCAGACACACACAGGAGTTTGTAGAATCACACACACATGTCTTCACACACAAACACAGCCTTCTTTCCAGTCAAGATAAGGACATTGGTGGGAATAGTGCTGCCGGACTATCTCATTTCCCCGTGTGGGCGTTCCAGATAAGTGCCTCGCAGGTCTGGACAATAATACCACAGCCTGACAGAGTCTCTGCAGCCCCAGCCCGGCCCTCTGAGAGGCCTCAGCCATCATGGCCGTGCCTGGAGCTGGGTCAGGACAGGGACCCAGTGAACAGCTCTGAGCAGATCCGTGGGGCAGATTGTCATGGTGACTTAGGAGGAGGGGTTCAACGCATGATGACAACGTTGCTGGGGACTCACCTGGATATGATGACAGCAGATCAGAGTAATTAGAGTAACCACAGGGGCCCAAGTTATCCCTGTGGCCTGAAAGGGATATTGGCGAAGTGGCCCAGCTTGAGGCAGAGGTGCAGCAAGTGTGCAGACCTCCTTCCTCTCTTCCCACCATCGCCAGGCACTCCGGGTGGGACAGTCCTGATGACCAGACTCACCTCTCCCCGCAGTGTCTCCCCACTTTCTCACACCTCTCAGCCTAGCAGTTCCAGCACCAGCTGATGAAGCTGCTGGCTTTTCCCTTAGAAACAACTGAGCCTTTGCTCTCCAGTCAGATGGCGACCCCAAACCCCCAGACTTTTTCACTCTCTTATTTACTGAATGTTGGTATCTTAACCACAATAACAGCCACGGGCCTGGGACCCTGTGCTCAGACATGAGGGGTCATAACTTGGATGTGACCTTCCAGAGCCTGTTTGGACTGAGAGGAGTCAGAGAGGTAGGTTCAAGGCAGAATTCTGCAAAGGAATTTAGGGTCAAATACCAAATGTAGGGGAAATTAAATGCAAACAATGGGACCAGAAGCAGGAGCGAAACCCAAGCGCAGAGCCAGGGATGCGGAGTTGGGTCCAGAAGAGGTTTGAGCAAGATGAGGAGTTTGCTGTGAGAGGGGCGGGTCAAGGTCATCATTGGAATATTTTGGGGTCAGGGTTTTAAAGTGTTTTGAACCATGGAGTCCAATTGCTGTTCAAAATGGTGGCTTCAGTTTTCATTATTTCCAGAAAAGTGTGAGTTTCTGTTGACCAGCACTCTCGCCAATACTCATAATTATAATTTTTAAAAAAGTATCTAGCCCTGGCTGGTGTGGCTCCGTTGGTTGGGCGTCGTCCTGTGCGCTGGAAGGTTGCCACTTGGATTCCCAGTCAGGGCACAGGCCTGGGTTGTGGGCTCCATCCCCAGTAGGGGGCGAGCAGGAGGCAGCCGATCAGTGTTCTGCTCTCGCGTCGATGTTTCTATCTCTCCCTTCCTCTTCCTCTCTCTCTAAAAATCAATAAAAAATCTTTAAAAAAAAAGGTATCTCATGAAGACTGTGATCCTGGAGGGTCTTAAGAGAATGTTAGTACTTGGACATTCCCATTGGCTCCCAGAGCCTAGCACGCAGCAGACCCTCAGGGGGCGTCAGCAGGAGGCTCTTCATGGTGGGCTGTCAGGCTTTGTGGGAGAGGGATTCTGGAGGCCAGGCCTATGTGCCCCTGTCCAGCTGTCCCTAAACGAGGAAGCCAGCCTCGGGACACACACAGGGCCTGCTCTCCAGGACCAGAACCAGAAGGTCCAGATCCTAGTCTGGAACAAGCTGTGTGACCCTGCACCAGTCACTGGTTCTCTCCTTTCTCATTGTTCATGAACACAAGACGGAGACCTAAAACGGCCCTCCCAACATATGCAGCTGTTGTCGGAGATAGAAGGCATGCTAAAGTCAGGATATGGAAGGATAAAACCTTGTAAAAATCCAGGTAGCACCCTGGCCAGTTTGGCTCAGCAGTTAGAGCGCCGATCCTCGGACCAATGGGTCATGGGTTCGATTCCGGTCAAGGGCACGTACCTCGGTTGTGGTTCATCTCTGGCTCTGGTCAGCGTCGTGTGGGAGGCAACCAATCGATGTGTCTCTCTCACATCAATGTTTCTCTCTCTCTCCCTCTCCCTCCCACTCTGTCTGAAAGTAAATGGAAAAATATCCTCAGTGAGGATTAAAAAAAAATGCAGGTAGCCATTAGAGGTGTATAGAAGGAGGTGGGTAAGAGTGTGAAATCTGGGTAGCACAGGGGCTGATACTGTCCAAGGCCCTTCCTGCTCCCTGACCACCTGTCTCACACTCAGCCTCTAAGAGGGAGGTGCAGAGTCTACCTTGGACATGACTCCTGCGTAGACTGGCCTGGTGCTTTCCAGAACGGCACAGGGAGTGGGCAGAAAGTGAGAGAGAGGGCCTGGGGGAGAGCGTTGATTTAGGGAGCTGCTGAGATGACACATTCCCCACCCCCCTGCTACCCACCCCTTGGGGTGGGGAAGGGGCACAATGCAATTCTTCCCTGACGTTTGACGAACATCCGCTTCACAAAGTCTGCTTCTCTGAACAGGGATTTGTGGAGTCAGGAGGTGGAGCACACACCTGGGCCCAGGGTCACTGTGTGCTGGCTGGAAGGAGAGGACGGAGGCCAGGGGAGCAGAGGGTTCCTGTGGGTCCTGGGATCCAGCATGAGGGAGCCCAGGAGCTCCCTGGGGGTCGTGGAGCCCCCATTTGTACACTGAAAGGCTGAGGCTGAGGGAGACAGGTGGAAGCTGACCTCCTCACCAGGACCACCCTATCACAGAGACCACCGACACCAGACAGACCCAGGGAATAAAAATAACAC
The DNA here is from genome assembly GCA_030848825.1 of Tadarida brasiliensis. Taxonomy (NCBI): domain Eukaryota; kingdom Metazoa; phylum Chordata; class Mammalia; order Chiroptera; family Molossidae; genus Tadarida; species Tadarida brasiliensis. Next base: position 40,131,490 of record CM061259.1, on the reverse strand, counting down.
GTGTTGAGTGTTTACTACTGCTGGACATGAAGTACTATTTTATGAATTTATTTGATCCCTACAACAGTCGTCTGAGACAGTGACACTTACATCACCAATTTACAGATGAGGCACCTTGGGTCAGAGAGCTTAGGCTATGGGAAGCCAGTGGCCCAGCTCCAGAGCCTGTCCTCTGCGGGTGACAACAAGGGCCCCACCTCGGCCAGGGCAGTAACCAGCACCCCTGGAGCATTGGACCAGATGAGCAGGTCTTCCCTGGGCTCCCTGCAGGTCCCTCTAAGGTCACACTCGATGCTGTAAAGGAGGCGGATGGAGGAACAAGGGAGCGGACACGCAGTGTGGACAGTGACAGAGACTTCAATTCCCGAGCTGGAAGAACGAGGACCTGGGCTGCCTGAGACAATGACATGGGCGAACATAAAGGGTCTGCCCTCATGGTGTCCTGACTCAGGATCAGGAATGGGGCTTTCCTTTAAAGGGACAATGGGAGCCCCCTCTGTCCTGCAGCTGGCTAGGTGGTGGCTGCCAGTTGCAGCTGCCTGGTGCCTAAGTTCAGCTCAGAGGAGCGTGGAGGCCAAGCTGGGAGAGGTGGCCACGTGCAGGCGGCAGGAACCCCCAGAACAAGGCCGGGGCTCTTCTGAGTTGAAGGCTGAGACGGACACTCCACAGAGCCCCAGCCTGTGCCAAAGTAACCAGAGCTCAGGCCAGCCTCTGCCTCCAGGCTCCTTCCCCTCCGGTCCCAGGGAGGCCCTGCAGCTGATAGGAGCTGGGTCCCACAGATGAAGTCATCTGTTTTGGTGCCAGGGAAGGGAAGGGCTGGGGGGAACAAGTGGAGGGGCCACAGGCCCGCACGCTGTCTGCTTTTCCCAGGCTGGCGCCACAGCTTGGAAAGCCAGGAGCCTTATCTGGGGAGTGCCCACTGTGGGGGGGCATGGGGGCTCCAGGAGGGCAGGGGACCGGAGCCGAGGTCTGTGCATTGTTAGCAGACTGGGGAGAGAAAATGAGAGTTTGGGCGAAACAAATTCATGGATGGGGGAACTTGTAGGTCTCTTACAAATTCTGTCTAGCGGATGCTGTGACTGATTCAATCCATGATCTGATGTGAGCGCTCCCTTTGCCCAGAAGAAGAAAAGAACCCCGAGGATTTCGGAACTCTACGCCCTTCACCTTGCTCTTCAGGCACCCCTGTCATTTGTCACTGTCGTTGAGGGAGCCCCGTGAAGTCCGCAGGCTTCCTCTGTGGAACTCAGTAAAGCGTGGGTTTCACACTCACTTATATGAAGAGAGATGAGAGCGTGCTTCCTGGTGCAATTTCAAATTTTTTTAAATTTATTTTTTTTATCCTCACCTGAGGACATTTCTGCATAGAGCGAGAGGGAGAGAGAGAGAGGAGGAGAGAGAGAGAGAAACATTGATATGAGAGAGACACATCGAGTGGTTGCCACCCACATGACCCCAACCGGGGCCGGGGACAAACTGCAACCGAGGTACACGCCCTTAGCGGGAACCGAGCCCTGGACCGTGGGCCGACGCTCTAACTGCTGAGCCAAATCAGCCAGGGCGCAATTTCAGTTTTTAAAATTGAAGTTTGCACAGCTTCTGTGGACAGATGGATGCACTTTTACAAATGGATCTACCCGTGCAAACGCCACCCAGACCCAGACGTAGACGTCTCTCTGTGCTCCTTCACTGTCATTGTCCACCGGTGCAACCTTGGCTTCTGTCATAGTTCTGTGAAATGCATGTGAATGGACTCGCGTAGCATTGCACTTTGTGTCTGGATCCCTTCCTCACCTTAACCTCTGAGAGACTCACCCTGCGCTTGCATTGTGGTGAGTGGCGGCAGTTCATTCTTTTTTCTTTTTCTTCCTTTAATAGACTTAGTTTTTCAGAGCAGTTTTAGGTTCACAGCAAAGTTGAGCAGAAGCTGCAAAGATTTCCCATTACCCTCTGCGCCAACATGCACAGTCTCCCTATCATCAACATCCCCCGCCCGAGTGGTACATTTGGTGAACCCACATTGACGTACCATTATTGCCCAAAGTCCATAGTTTCTATTGAGGTTCACCCTGGGTGAAGATTCTATGGATTTAGACAAATCCATAATGACACGTAGCGATCAGTATAGTATCATACAGGTATATTATTTCCTTTTTTGGCATGTTTATTTTTTATTAACTCCATTGGGGTGACATTGGTTAATAAGATTATATAGGTTTCAAGGGTACAATTCTATGCTCCATGATCTGTATATTGCACTGTATGCCCACCACCGAAAGTCAAATCATCTTCCAGCACCATATATTTGACTCCCTTTACCCTTTGCTACCCCCACCCCTTCCCTCTGGTAACCACCACACTGATGTCCAGACAGAGCATTTTCACTGTCCTAAAAATCCTCTGCTTCTGCCTATTCATCTGTCCTTCCCCCAGTTCATTCCAATATTTCAGCTATTTATCCATTCAGTTGTTGATGGGCATTTCCAGGTTTTGGCTTTTAAGCATAAAGCTGCTATGAACATTGTCAGACACATGTTCCAGAGGATGTGTGCTCCAGTTTCCTCTGGGCTGGCATCGGGGTCTCACTGTGGGTTTATTTAGCATTTCCCTGACAGCTAGTGAAGGTGAGCGTCTTTTCATGTGCTTCTTGGCCATCTGACCTTCTCATTGCCCAGGGTCACTTTTTTTTTTTTCTAGTTTACTCATTTATTTTTTAAATGTTTTTTTTTAATTAATTAATTTATTTTTGTTACAGATGTTTCTCCTCCCCCACCCCCGCCATTGACACCCTCCTCCGGATCCCCCCCAGCATTGTTGTCGATGTCCATTGGTTATGCAAATATGCATATAAGTTCTTTGGTTTATCTCTTCCCTCCCCCCGCTCCCCACTTCTGTGGTTTGTCAGTCTGTACCCTACTTCTATGTCTCTGGGTCTAATTTGTTCATCAGCTTATTTTGTTCATTATATTCCACAAATAAGTGAGATCATGTGGTATTTGTCTTTCTCTGACTGGCTTATTTTACTCAGTATAATACTCTCTAGGTTCCTCCATGTCGTCTCAAAGGATAAGAGATCTTTTTTCTTACAGCTGCATAGTGCTCCATTGTGTATATGTACCACAGCTTTTTTATCCATTCCTCTATTGATGGACACTTGGGCTGTTTCCAAATCTTAGCAATTGCAAATAGTGCTGCTATGAACATAGGGGTACATATATTCTTTCTGATTGGTGTTTCAGGCGTCTTAGGATATATTCCTATAAGTGGGATCCCTGGGTCAAATGGCAGTTCAATTTTTAATTTTTTTGAGGAAACACCATATTGTTTTCCATAGTGGCTGCACCAGTTTGCCTTCCCACCAGCAGTGTACTAGAGTCCCCTTTTCTCCACACCCTCACCAGCACTTGTGTGATGATTTGTTGATGGGAGCCATTCTGGCAGGTGTGAGGTGATACCTCATAGTCATTTTAATTTGCATCTCTCTGATAATTAATGACGTTGAGCAATTTTTCATAATGTCTCTTGGCCATTTGTATGTCCTGTTTGGAGAGATATCTATTTAGGTCCTCTGACCATTTTTTAACTGGGTTCTTTGTCTTCCTTTTGTTGAGTTGTATGAGCACTCTATATATTTTGGAAATTAACCCCTTATCTGATGTATTGTTGCCAATTATGCTCTCCCATATAGTGGGTTCCCTTTCCATTTTGATGCTTATTTCTTTTGCTGTGCAGAAGCTTTTTAGTTTGATGTAGTCCATGTATTAATTTTTTCTTTGTTTCTCTTGCCTTAGGCATTGTATCAGTGAAAATTCTTCTGCATGTGATGTCTAAAATTTTGTTGCCCACATTTTCTTCTAGGATTTTAATGGATTCCTGAGTCGCATTTAAGTCTTTTATCCATTTTGAGTTTATTCTTGTGTATGGTGTAAATTGGTGGTCTAATTTAAATTTTTTTTGTTTTGCCTGTAGCTGTCCAATTTCCCCAACATCATTTATTAAACAGGCTGTCTTTATTCCATTGTATGCCTCTTGCCACCTTTGTCAAATATTAACTGAGCAAAATGCCTTGGGTCAATTTCCGGGTTCTCTGTTCTGTTCCATTGATCTATATGCCTGTTCTTGTGCCAGGACCAGGCTGTTTTGATTACAGTGGTTTTGTAGTATAACCTACTATCTGGTATTGTGATCCCTCCTACTTTATTCTTCTTTTTCAAGATTGCTGTGGCTATTTGGGGTCTTTTTTGGTTCCATATAAACTTTTGGGGTATTTGTTCTAGTTCTGTGAAATATGTCGTTGGTATTTTGATGGGGATTGAATTGAATCTATAGATTGCTTTGGGTAATATGGACATTTTAATGATGTTAATTCTTCCAATCCATGAACAAGGTGTATGCTTCCACTTTTTAATATTTTCCTCTATTTCTTTTTTCAATGTCCTGTAGTTTTCTGTGAACAGGTCCTTTACTTCTTTGGTTAAGTTTGTTCCTAGGTATCTTAATTTTTTTGCTGCAATGGTAAATGAGATTTTTTTTTTTTATTCTCACCCGAGGACATTTTTGCAGTTATCTTCAGATAGAGCAAGAGGGAGAGAGGGAGGAGAGAGAGAGAAACATCGACATGAGAGAGGCACATCGACTGGCTGCCACCCACACGACCCCAACTGGGGCTGGGGACGAACCGCAACAAAGGTACGTGCCCTTAGCGGGAGCTGAACCCTGGACTCTCTGGTCTGCGGGCCGACACTCTAACCACTGAACCAAAGCGGCCAGGGCTGGGATTGTTTCTTTAAGAAGACACTAAGACAATCAGAAAGAATATATGTACCCCCATGTTCATAGCAGCACTATTTACAATAGCTAAGATCTGGAAACAGCCCAAGTGTCCATCAGTAGACGAATGGATAAAAAAGCTATGGTACATATACACAATGGAGTACTATGCAGCTGTAAGAAAGAAAGATCTCTTATCCTTTGTGACGACATGGGAGGACCTGGAAACTATTATCCTAAGCGAAACAAGCCAAGCAGAGAAAGACAAATATCATATGATCTCACATATTTGTGGAATATAATGAACATAACTGTCTGAGGAACAGGGTAGTCCCAGAGACGTGGAAGTAGGGTACAGACTGACAATTGCCAGAAGAGGGGGTGGGGGAGGGGAGCGATGAACCACAGAACTTGTACGCATGTACTCATAACCAATGGACATGGACAACAAAACTGGGGACGGGGCAGGGAGGGAGGGGGAGGAGAGTGTCAATGGGGGAAAAAGGAGAAACATCTGTAACAAAAGTAAATTAATAAAAATAAAATAAAATAAAAATAAATTGAAAAAAAAAAAAAGAAGACACTAAGACAAAATAAAAAGAGGTGAGAGATACACTCTGAGTTCAGGCACCTTCCTCATCCAGCTCAGATCCCACCAGCAGCTGGATGAAGGAGCAGATGTGGAAAGAAAGGGAATTTGGGGGTGGGGGAGCAGGGGGTAGGGGGGAGATATTCTTAAGATATGGCTGCATTTTAGCTTAGAGGCAGTTCAGTCTTTTGAGGTTAGAGGTAGGTGACGTCTTCAACACAAACGGGAAGCCCTTCCCAGAGGTGACAGAGTTGGTTTATGTCCAGAATGCCTGTCTGGAGTTGGCATTAAGAGCTGGGTGGATTCTCACTGGTGTCAACTTTGTATTAATACCTTTTACTTTTTAAAACCCAGGGTGACAGGAGTATGAGCCCATTCAGGGTAAGGGCATCCATGGGCAACCAACCACACTGACACTGAATCAAGGTGGTGAAGACCAGGAGAAGCCCTGGCCGGTTGGCTCAGCGGTTAGAGCGTCAGCCTGTGGTCCAGAGAGACCCAGGTTCGGTTCCCGCTAAGGGCACGTACCTCGGTTGCAGTTTGTCCCCGGCCCTGGTTGGTCATGTGGGAGGCAGCCACTCGATGTGTCCCTTTCACGTCGATGTTTCTCTCTCTCTCTCTCTCTTCCTCTCTCTCCCTCCCACTCTATCTGAACAAAAAATGGAAAAATGTCCTCGGTGAGGATAAAAAAAAAAAAAAAAAAGACCAGGAGAAGCACCGTCTGAGCCCCAGGGTCCGGGTCCTGCTGCACGGGTAAGGATGCATCTGTTACGGAACAGAAAGGCTGGAGACGAGCTCTTGATATGAGGTGGGTAAGAGCAGGCAGAGCCTTGGCAAGTGGAAACCAAGAGCAGCAGAGGAAGAATCGCTGACTGACTGGAATCTGTGGTTAGTGGAGCATAAGGGAAACAGCCCAGCACTGGCTAAATCTCTTGGACTGCCCTGAACACCCATCTTGGGACTCTTGACCAGAGAGAGAAATATCTTCCTCTTCCTCAGGAGTGGGATAGGATATGTGAATGTACAAAGTGACATAGTCAGAAATAGAGGGAAGCTGAAAGGCATCAAAAAACCAGGCCCAGAGCCCTGGCCAGTTTGGCTCAGCAGTTAGAGTGTCAACCCGCGGTCCAGAGAGACCTGGGTTCGGTTCCCACTAAGGGCGCGTACCTTGGTTGCAGTTTGTCCCTGGCCCCGGTTGGGGTCGTATGGGTGGCAACCAGTCGATGTCTCTCTCTCACGCCGATGTTTCTCCCTCTCTCTTCCTCCCTCTCTCCCTCTTGCTCTATCGATGAATGCAAAAATGTCCTTGGGGTGAGGATAAAAAAAAGACAAAAAAAACCCAGGCCCAGAGCCAAGAGCCTCACCCCTTTAGCTATGGTAAATGTTTGCATGTCTCCCCAAATTCACACATTGATATCCTAACCCCTAAAGATGATGGTGTAAGAAGGGGGGCCTTTGGAAGGTGCTTAGTCAGGAGGGTGGAGACCTCATGAATGGGTTTAGTACCCCCAAAGAGGTCACAGCGAGCTCCCTTCCACCATGTGAGGGCACAGGGAGAGGTGCTGGCTATGAACCAGGAATGGGCTCTCACCAGACAGCCAGTCTGCCAGCACTTTGATCCTGGACTTCCCAGCCTCCAGAACTGTGAGCAACACATTTCTGCTGTTTATAAACCACCTGGTCTGTGGTATTTTGTTATAGTGGCCTGAATGGACTAAGATACCTGGCAACAGGTGTGCCAAGACATGTTAGTCCCCTCAGCCCTGGGTGGGGCCTGGGACAGCAGGAGCCCAGCCTGGTGTTTCCTGCTGCTCAAAACCTCGTCAGGGCACAGGGGTGGGCAGGGCCCCCAGGAGCAGATTCTGTGCACTCTGTGGGTGTCCCATTCAGTGCTGGCTGCGCTCGGGGAACACACAGAGGCAGAAGGAGAGGGACTCCACCCTGGGTACTCACCTGAGGCCACTGCAGCGCCTGGCCTGTCCATTACCGACCAGGGGCCCACGGCTGCTGGAGGGGGTGATGCTCCTGGTGTCCAAGTGCCCGGTGTCCTGCTGAGGTGTGGCTGGTAAGGGGTGGGAGGGTAAGACTTCAGGCGAGGGCTGCTGGCCGGGTGGTGCTCCAGGGAGTGGTCTGGAGCCATCTTTACATTTTCCACCAGCTTTTGTCCCATGGCAGCTGACACGCTTTTTCAGTGGCATCCCAGCCAGCTGGTGGTGACTGCTTTCAAATGAGAGCTTCGTCGTTATTTTCCAATACATCCTCAACAAGTCATCACTATTTTTGTATGTTTCATATGGATTCAAATGCCAGGCTTGTGTTATAAACTAGTTGGACATCCTATTTGTCAATGAAAGAAAAAAAAAAAAGCTGTTAGATTTTCATGTATAATTTCGATTGTTGCAGATTTTTGAGTAAAATGGTTTAAGTGGATTTTTATCACTTGTGTGAACAGGGTTTCTCATAGAGGGTGACTGATTAAAAAATCGAGGAGCTCATCATTAAAAGTTGATCAGGAGTTGTCTGTCACCATTTGAAGTATAAAAATGGATATGAAAAATATATATTCAGACAAGTAATTTCAAAGGTCTTATTAAAATTTTGAAAGAAGTTCATTGCAAGTTTTATTCCAGCTTCCAAAAATGTAATATTTGTTGTTTCCTAATTATGTTCCTAGTTTGTACATAATTATTTGACTTTTACATGCATAGATTACTGGTTTTGGGTAGTCCACTATTTTTTAAATGATGCCTTAGTTTGGGCTGTTATAACAAAATACCATGGACTGGGTGTCTAAACAGCAGATATTTATTTCTCACGCTCTGGAGACTGGGAAGTCCAAGATCAAGGTGCCGGCAGATCTGGTGTCTGCTGAGGGCCACTTCCTGGTTGGTAGATGGTTGTCTTTTTGCATCTTCACAAGGCGGAGAGCAGAGAGAGGAAGCAAGCTCTCTCAGGACTCTCAGAAGAGCACTAATGCCATTCATGAGAGCTTCATCCTCATGACCTAATCACCTCCCAAAGACCCTATCTTTGGGGGTTAGGATTTCAACATACATATTTTGGGGGGGACACAAGCATTCAGTCTCTAGTAGTACCTGGGCTCTATTTCAGGTAGACAGGTATAAAATAATTATTCTGTGCTTTCCTCTAGCACTGTAAAAATTCTTCTTATGATCTTTACAACTTGGATTCAGTTGGACTTTATCCTACTATAACATGTGAGGTAAGGATCCAACCTTATAATATTTCCAGATGCCTCTCTAGTATTCCTGACACCATTTATTGACGAACACTTGATTAGATGGCCTCTTTATTATTTCTAAATGCTCATTTGTATTGGGTCCATATCTGACTTTAGTGATCTGTCTAGTCATGTGCCATTATCACACTGTTTTAATTGTTGAGACTGAATAATAGGTTTGAACATCCAGAAGGCCTATTTGTTGGTATTCCTCATCTTCAGAATTTCCAGTGAGATTCTTACTTTTAAGTGTTTTCATATATGCTTTAGAAGGAGCTTATTTGATTTGAAACTAATTCATATTTTTAATGAGTTCACATTTAATTTATAGGTTAACTTAAGACGGGAGTGTTGCCACATTTATCATATTGAATCTCCTTCTCTAAGAACGAGGAAATCTTTCCATTTGCTCAAGTCTTCTTTTGGGTCCTCCAATAAAGGCTTAAAGTACCTTCATGTCAGTATTTGTAGATTCCTTGTTAAATTTACTTTTACGTATTTTCTTTTTTGTTTGCTATTGTAACGAGGGTATTTTCTTTCACAGTTTATTCTAACTAGTTGTTGTTTGTATTGGCAATCTTTATAAAACAAAAGTTATCCATGCGGCTGGATTGCTTTGAAGATTAGAAATGTTATATAAGAAAACACTGACCTGGTACCTTGGGACATGTCTCTTCTGACCTCTTGTCAAACAGAATCTGGGTGCCCACCTGACACGGGCCATCGAGTCTTACTATCAACTAATAGATTCAGGTGCACTCAAATCTATTGAGCTCATGGGATGTGCCAGACATTGTGATAACCACATCAACTTATTTATGGCCTCTTGCGTGATTATTTTTCCACTTACAGATGAGTAACTGAAGTTAAGTGCTTTTCCTAACGTCCCTCAGCTAGTACGGGACACACTGGGCCTGAGCGCAGGGCGTGCATCCAAGTCCACAACCTTTCAGTTCTGTTCTCCTCACTGACTCTCCATTACAGTTGTTTTGCCCTCCCTTGTTTTCCAAATTAGTTTTTCCCTTTTATATACATTTTTATGTACAATTACAAAAAAAACACAAAAAAAACAAAACCCTTCACCTCTAATCCATACATTTCATCTACTTACCTTTGCTAATGATTTCCACCTCTTAAACGTTCAGAAATAGATTTCCTTTACAAAACTGGGATAAATATGCTCCTCGCCCAGTACCACACCCCCCCTCCCCACAACGTACTGTTTCACCTCTCTAGCTCCTACTGTGTGATGTGAGGTTTACACTTCCCCAGTTTTCTGTCCCAGTCTTCCAAAAGTTGTTCAGGTTGCCTCCTATAAGTGGAAAAGTGGCATGAGCGGACTTCTTGGCCCTAGAAAGACCTACAGGACCAGAGAACAGTGGACAATTTCGTCGCCTGCCCAAGTTGGAAAAACAGCAAGGCCGCGCCCCCTCGTGGTAAACATAGGAACTGTAACTATCAGTCAGTCTCTCAAGCACTTGGTTTGTTTGGCCTTTCTTTCCAGTGTCCTTCTCACCCGCAGGCTCTTTAATTCAGTGTTGATCGACAAGGAGAGCTAGACTCTACGAAACTTTTCCATGACTCCAGTCCTTTTTGTACCGTCATCGGATTGCATTTATCGTTGGTCCAATTTCTTCCTAGCCCTTCATAGTTGGCATGTATCCATTTTCCAAAATAGGCAAGGTGGAAAAATATTTAAAAAAATTTTAATTGTGGCCAATCATTTTGGCTGGCTCTCTTCCTTAAATACACCTGGTGTGGAGTGTGGAGTATGGAGCACTGGGCAGCCTCTCAGGAGACCTTGGGCCTGTGCTGGTTTCTGGCCTCACTAGTAGTGGTTCTTGGGCAAGTCCCTTTCCTTCCTCCGCCCCCTTCCACACCAGTCCTCAGTTTTTCAATCTGTAGAGATGATTTCTAAGGGCCTTTGCAGATGCAGGCATCAGTGTGTGTGTGTGTGTGTGTGTGTGTGTGTGTTCAGATGAGGGATCCGTCTTGCAGCTGGTTCTCATGGCTGCTGCCTCACTAGCCAGTGCCTCAATTGGTCAGACCCAGCAGCACACGGGTGTCTGTAACCTTGGTACACCCTCGCCCAGTCTCTGACCATTCCGCCAATCCATGGTTAGGACACTAATAGCTGTCATCCTTGGCTTGAGTTTTTATGTGGTCTCCGACTCCCGTTTGTTGTATGGCTAAGACCACAGCTTTGACCTCTGTGTGCCTTTATTTCTGTAAACTGTCATGTTCTGTAAACAGAAGTTACAGAGCACTCTGGAGAGTGGACGTTATTGTAGAGAAACCACAGCACACGGCGGACAGTGCCTTTATCAACTGACTTTGTGTTTTTATTGAATGCTGACTCTGTGTGCAGCGCTGTGATGACCATGAGAACCTCAAAGGAAAAGAAGTAACTGATTGTCAAGCAGGACATTATAGAGAAGACACTGGGTGGCCTCAGCTGGCGCTCTCAGCAGTTATAAGCTGCAGAGAGGGAGCAAAATGGACAGAATCTGCCCCCTGATGGCTGGAAAGAGTCTTACATCATAAGGGATACTTGGTGCAGCCCTTGCCAAAGAAACAGGGAGAAAAAGGCAAGAGCTGACCAACGCCTTTAGTGTCTGGCACACAGAAGCAGGAACTGTTGGATAAATGAAAGTTGTTTTTGCCTTCGTGTGGACTGATTTCCTTCAGCCCTGTAATCTATTTGAACACGATCTGTATGACAGGCCATGATCACTTATTTAATAATTACGAGACAGCTGTTTCCTGTTTTAAAAGATGAACACTTTAATAGTACTTTGTGGCACTCGTTTTTTCCACCGCTCCTGCATCTTCCCAATGTCAAATTTGAGTGTGCACACATCACAGTATGTTGGAAAGTAGAATGAGCAGCAAGATGGGGGTCGGCTGACTTCAAGTTCTTGTTTGGCTCTGCCATTCACTTAGTGATAGGCTATGCCTTAGCTCTGTTACTGCCGGTGGATTGGTAAACTCGAATGTGTTAGAAGTCCAACAAATCAATAATAAAATGACAAACAGCCCAGTAAAAAATTGACAAAAGATTTGAACAGGCACTTCACCATGGGAACTCTCCAGATGGTCAAGAAGCATGTAAAAAGATGCTCAACATTGTGCTTATCAGAGAAATGCAAATTGAAATAACAAGGAGGTACCACTGAGCATCCATCAGAATGGTGAACATTTATTATTATTATTATTTATTTATAATTTTCTTAAAAAAATTTTTTTTTCTTTACTGATTTGTAGAGAGAGAGAGGAAGGGGGAGAGAGAGAGAGAAAGAGAAACATCCATGAGCGAGAACATTGATTGGCCACCTCTTGCATGACCCCCACTGGGGACCGGCCCACCACCTGGGCATGTGCCCTGATTGGGAATTGAACCGGTGACCTCTTGGTGCATGGGTTGACGCTCAACCACTGAGCCACACCTGCCGGACTATTTATAATTTTCTTTTTTTTTTTTTGGTACGTGCCCCTAGCGGGAACTGAACCTGGGACTCTCTGGTCCGTAGGCCGATGCTCCAACCGCTGAGCCAAACCAGCCAGGGCTATAATTTTCTTTATTGATTTTAGAGAGAGAGGAAGGGAGAAGAAGAGAGAGATAAAAACATTGATGAGAGAGAACGTCAATCAGCTGTCTCCCACACCCGGGGATCGGCCCGCAACTTGGGCACGTGCCCTGACTGGGAATTGAAGGGTGCACAGGTTGACACTCAACCACTGAGCCACACTTGCCGGGTTATTTTATTATTATTTATTTATTTATTTTTATTTTATTTTATTTTATTTTTTATTAATTTACTTTTGTTACAGATGTTTCTCCTTTTTCCCCCATTGACACCCTCCTCCCCGCCCCGTCCTCAGTTTTGTTGTCCATGTCCATTGGTTATGAGTACATGCGTGCAAGTTCTGTGGTTCATCGCTCCCCTCCCCCACCCCCTCTTCTGGCAATTGTCAGTCTGTACCCTACTTCCACGTCTCTGGGACTATCCTGTTTCTCAGACTGTTATGTTCATTATATTCCAGAAATAAGTGAGATCATATGATATTTTTCTTTCTCTGTTTGGCTTGTTTCGCTTACGATAATAGTTTCCAGGTCCTCCCATGTCGTCTCAAAGGATAAGAGATCTTTCTTTCTTACAGCTGCATAGTACTCCATTGTGTATACGTACCACAGCTTTTTTATCCATTCGTCTACTGATGGACACTTGGGCTGTTTCCAGATCTTAGCTATTGTAAATAGTGCTGCTATGAACATGGGGGTACATATATTCTTTCTGGTTGGTGTTTCAGGCTTCTTAGGGTATATTCCTAGGAGTGGGATCACTGAGTCAAATGGTAATTCAATTTTTAATTTTTTGAGGTAACACCATAGTGTTTTCCATAGTGACTGCACCAGTCTGCCTTCCCACCAGCAGTGTACTGGAGTCCCCTTTTCTCCACACCCTCGCCAACACTTGTTGTTTGATGCTTTGTTGATGGCGGCTATTCTGACAGGTGTGAGGTGATATCTCATTGTTGTTTTAATTATTTTATTATTATTTAAAATATATTTGTAGCCCTGGATGGTTTGGCTTAGTGGTTAGAGTGTCGGCCCACGGATCAATGAGTCATGGGTTAGATTATGGTCAAGGGCACATACTTTGGTTGAGGTTTGTCCCTGGCCCTGGTCAGGTGGTGCAGGAGGCAACCAGTCAATGTGTCCCTCTCCCTCTCTCTCTCCCTCTCTCTCCTTCCCTCTCCCTCCTTCCAACTCTAGCTGATGATAAACAGAAAAATATCCTCGGGTGAGGATTAAAAAATATATATATATATATATATTTGCATTGATTTTTCAGAGAGTGAGGAAGGGAGAGAGAGATAGAAGCATGGACTGGCTGCCTCCTACACACCCCTTACTGGGGATCGAGCCTACAACCCGAGCATGTGCCCTGACCAGGACCTCTGAGTCCACAGGAGGACACAATTCACTGAGCCACACAGGCTGGGTGTAACAGTGAACATTTAAAAGGCTGACATTGCTAAGTGACATTGTGAAGATGTAAGGCAGCCCGAATGCCTGCACATTGCTGATGGGAGCTAGACTGGTGCAGCCAATTTGGAAACTCAGTATTTACTAAGAAATCAATATATAAACATACATATAGCCACTATGAACATTTGATTATATATATGAATGTTCATAGTAGCTCTAGTTTTAATAACCAAAAAGTGGTAACACAGCAAGTGCCCATCAACAGGATTGCGGTACATCTGTAGATCTATAGTAACAGAAAAGAATGAGCTACTGGTACGTGTAACATAGTCGATGGGTTTCATAAACATTATGTCGAGTGAAAGAAGTCAGGCACATAAGACCACAAACAGTATGATTCCATTTACATGAAGTTGAACTACAGGCAAAAACAACTTGCTGGTGTTAGAATTTAGACTAGTGGTTACCTGTAGTGAGGTTATTGTCTGAGAAGGGGCATGAGGAAATCTGGGAGTGATGGGAACCTCCTGTATCTTGATTTGGGTGTGGCTACATAGGCTGTGTAGTACATGTGCACACATATGTATGTGTCTATGTGCACACGTATACATATATATTAGTGTATATATTAGTGTATCCCTGCAGCCTTTCTTCAAAACAATGATTGTTTTTGTGATTATTGCTTTGTTCATTTGTTTACTCTGGGTTTATCACCTCTCCTATGCTAGAAACTCAGAGAGGACAAAGATCATTCCTTTTGTGGGGGTGCCTGTTCATATAGTAGCCATAATTATATATTTGTTAAATGAATTCATGAATACAAAAAACAAATGAAGCCCAGCCAGTGTGGATCAGTGGACTGAGTGTTATCCCATGCACTGAGAGGTCCCTATTCGATTCCTTGTTGGGGCACATACCCCGATTGCAGGCTCGATCCCCAGTAGGGGGCACGCAGGAGGCAGTGATCAATGTTTCTCACGTCAATGTTTCTATATCTCTCTCCCTTCCTCTCTCTCTAAAAAAATCAATAAAAGCATACTTAAAAAACAACCAAACAAATGAATTTTTCCATCTGGAGGTGTTTTGTTCTTGCCCTGGAAGTAATAAACATAACTCAGAATTGCATAGAATGGTCAGGAACAGTATTTATAAGGAAGAGTTTTTTATTTCTTATTTTTGGAACCAATATAACTATCATTTATTAAGCACTTAATATGTGTCAGGCCCTGTGCTTTGCAAATGTTTCACTTAAGCTTCATAACAATCCTTTGAGATGAGTATTAGTATTATCTTAATTAGGGGGAGAAGCTGAGACTTAGAGAAGTTCAGCAACTTGTCCAACGTCATATTGGTAGGATGAAGAAGGAAGGTATACAGGGACGACTGGGGCACCCCCACTTCTTGCTGCTCTCCTTTACCCTCTCATCTATGGGCACTCTCTAATATTCCTAGGAGAGGAGCCCCAGAAATCTTGCTCATGGAGCGCATTCAGCTCCACACCTCCTATAGGCACAGTGCCTGGCACCTAGTAGGTGTACAAGAAATGTTTGATGAGTGAATGAAAGAATGGTGGTGATATTAATGAACATCAAGAAATGTTTCCATTCATATACTTATTCATCTTTCATAAATACATGTAGATTATAAGCTCCCTGAGGGCAGATACCATGGCCCAGGCTTCCTGTGGTGCTCACACAGGCCCCACGGTGGGCTGAGGCAGCTGACTGTCCCCATCCCCTTGGAGCAGGAGTTTGCAAATCAAGCCCTGTGGGCCGAATTCCTCCCACTGCTTGTTTTTATAAATAAAGTTTTATTGCAACATGGCTGCTCTCATGCTACAAAGGCCCATAAAGCCGAATATATTTACTCTCTGGCCCTTTATGGAAGAATTTTGCTGAGTCTTGCAGCTGAGATTCCCTTTATGGAGTCAAATTGCCTTGGACACTTTGAGATGAGTTTTGCTGAGTAGGGTGTAGATGCTCTAGAAAAGGAGAAAGAAAGTGGCAGCAGAGAGAATGGAAGTTTCCAAATGCCGTCACCAGCCACCTGGTAATTTATTCCTTATCACCATGAACTTGTACGCATACAACTGAAGGCAAGGATCCTAGGAGTGGAGCCTGGGGGTGCAGCTCCCTAAGCCTGGCCTGTAGCTTCCCTGTCCCCTTGAGAAGTCATGGGTGTGTCCATGAGGCCAGCTATCTCGTTGCACCCCCACAATGACTTGCTCAAGGTCACCTAGATAATAACTTTTTCAGGAAGGACCCAGATTTAAATCCAGGTTGTGTGATGCTGAGACTTGTTCTTAACTAACACACGGTCCTTGTGGCGTCACAGGCCCCTGACCTCAAGCCAGGCAGCCTGGGGCTCTGGAAACACCGGGCCAGCTCACATGGGCTGGAGCAGCAAGTCAGGGCATAGCAGTGACCCTCCAGGAGAGCTGCTTTCAGGCCAGAATTGCCTTAGGTAACCCTGGGCCAGCAGAACCCAGTATTTGTCAATAATTACCTTCATTGTCTCCTCCCAAAATTCTGCCTTACCTGGAAGAGAGTGGACCAAGAGAAAGGGAGAGAGACAGAGACGAAAACAGAGAGAGAGCTCTGGCCAGCGTAGCTCAGTTGGCTGGAGCATCATCCTATGCATTGGAAGGTTACGGGTTCGATTCTGCATCAGGGCACATACCTAGGCTTTGGGTTTGATTCCCACTGGGTGCGTGTGTGGGAGGCAACCAATTGATGTATCTCACATTGATGTTTCTCTTTCCCTTTTTTTCTTTCTAAAAGAAAAAAAAAAAAAAAGACAGAGGGAGAGGGAAGGAGAGAGAGAGTGAGAGAGGAGATTCTTCACGCCTGGAGCAAAAACGCTCTAGGCACCCTCATAAGCAGCTTTTATTTATAGATGTGAAGGGGAAACATCACGTTACCTTTGATTCAAGTTTGGAAGGTTAAGTTATTTTCCATATTCCTTTGAAGGACATTGGGAGCAGAGTAAACTGACTTTGAGCTAAAATGAACCCCTTTCTGCTTTCCAGAATAACTAAGGCTGCTGAGCCAGAACTGAGAGGATGTTGAGGTTCTCTTGGGTCAGTACAGAATGGAGCAGAGGTGACAGAAACCACGAAGTGTAGATAATATCAAGCCGGGTCTCTGAGGGGCTTTTGTATTTGGGCCAGCCTGAGCCTGGTTCACGGTCCTCAGGATCTGGGGCAAAATTAACTTAGGAAATAGAAGTTCAGAAAGTTGATTTGGCCAGCTTCCCAGAAGCAATTGCATTGTAGTAACAGACGTCTCCCCAACATCTGCTTGTGAAGTCAGAAAGCCCGGTTCACTTATTTCTGGTGTGTGTGTATAGGACATACCCTATCTGGAGAACTCGCTTGGGATTCTCGGTAGCCAACTATAGGAGACAGGCCTTGTGAATACAGGTGGGAGTACAAGAAGATGGGGACATTCTGTGTTATTTTGAGAGTACGTTTATCAATGCTGGGGACAGTGAAACAAGGAAGGGCTTAGGATAGAAGAAGTACAGGGAGAGAGCCTAGGCGGGGCTGCTTTGGCTTCCTAGAAACATTATGGGTAAGAAGTGAGCCAAGGTGGGGCTGCTGTCAGCTCAGTGGAGAGTCAGAGAAAAGGGGGCCTCAGAGACAGGTTCGGGGTTAGCCCGGGACCAGATGCTGCTGACCATTGCTCCCATGGTTGCAAATCTCGTGGGGTCCCTTAGAATTAGGAGATGCATGCCTGTCAGGGAAGAAGAAGGAGGAAGGGAAAGGCATGGGTGTGCTCCCGGGAGGGAGAGTGCACCTGGGACATTCTCAAGGGATATTCTGTCAAATGACCAAGCGTCTTTCCCCACTCCAGAAAAGATTTGGTTTATTGAAGCAGCAATGCTTCTTCTTTTTGCTCACCTTTCCCCAGGCTCAGTGAAGGCCATCAGGAGACTGGATGGACTTGTCAGGACTCTGGATGAGCAGGCCAGGCCTTCAGGAGTCAGCCTGCCCTCGAGGTCATGGGAGGGGAAGTCCTGAAGAGATGTAGCCCAAAGACCTCCTGGCCGATGGATAGGCCAGTTTCTTCTTCTCCACTCCACCCCATTCAGCTCCCAGCATGAGCAGATGTATGGGCCTAGCCTGTGGGGAGAACTGGACAGAAGCTGGGAAGGGAATTTCTCAGAAGAGTTTCAAACCATAGAACGCTCTCACAGTTGCAGTGTGCCAGCCCAAGTGTCTGTCTTATGGTCCTATCTGAGGGGTTGATTTCTCCCAAAGTCCTGATTCATGCTGTTCTAACCTTTTCAAACCATCTCTTGGAATTTGAGTTCCCTTTCGGTGCCAGCAGAGTCCTCAGAGGGCCCAGGGGCCTCCTTTTCCCGATCAGGACAGGGAAAGGGAGTGGCGACGTCCCTGTGGAGCTCCAGCTTTGCTTCTGACCAGTTGTGTGGTCTTGCGTGGTCTTAACTGCTCTGAATATTGATCTCTGCACCTGCACTTCAGGTTGTGGAAGATTTTAGACCATCAGCTCACTTGATTGACTGGCTATTTGTGGAGTAACCTGCTCCAACTCAAGAGAACAAAACCTTGAGACCTCTTCACACACAACCTTAGAAATCAGGGTGAGGGACTTGGGTGAATATCCAGAGCTCATAATCACCAGTTCCTGTGTTTCCCATTGGGAATGAGTCAAGTCTGAGTTAAGAAGCCACAACCCAGAGGCAACTGGAGGTCTGAAGCAGTCAGGTCATTGTTACTTTGGTGTGTGGCCATCAGCATTACCTGCTGTAACCCCACACTCTAGGGCTGGCCCTGCTTATGAAATATGCTGTAACTATGTAGCATTTGACTATTTTTTTCAGAGGAAGCTTATGGAACTTCTCTCACTGGCTCCGTGATGGTGTCATTGCTCTTGTCCTTAGAAGACCATGCTTGGACTCTGTAAGATGAGCTGGGATAGTGTGCAGTTTGAGGGAAAAAACTGCTCACATCCCCAAATCAAACCACCAGCATATGTGGAGGCACTAGTGTGAATCAACAGGTTGAATCAAACGTCCTTCATGCCTTATGGAGTCAGAACCGCTCTGCTGGTGGCTTGTGGAGAAGACCTGAGCAGCAGAGGCTGCTGCCTGGATCTTGTGGGCAGAATACCTTATCTGGATCTTATAGGGGGACCTCATTACTATTTTGCAGTCACTCTGGAGGGGGGAAAATGCAGGGTGTGCAGCCTCTGAACTACTACGGCTGACTGTATTTCCCAACAGGCCAGGCCTGAGCCCCGTGTCTGCTTGTGATCCTCCAGCCATAGGACACTCAGTCCTGTCTGCTAGGCTGTCTGGGTATGTGCCCAGCGTGAAGGGTCCTTGTCGTGGAGATTGGAGACATGTGATCCCTGCCAAAGTCTGGTTTGGGGAAACCTAAGAGGCCTCTTCTCTTGAGCTGGAACTC
Organism: Tadarida brasiliensis; assembly: GCA_030848825.1. NCBI lineage: Eukaryota > Metazoa > Chordata > Mammalia > Chiroptera > Molossidae > Tadarida > Tadarida brasiliensis. Next base: position 40,112,466 of record CM061259.1, on the reverse strand, counting down.
GGAGCACCCAATGGTAGGGAGTAGCTAGTCTTGTTAATAGAATTCTTTCTCTCTTAGGGTCTGGCACAATCCCAGTCATGGTGCACACAATAATGATCTCAGGAGAGGCAATAGGACCTGGTTCTGTTGTGCAGAGTTCTGGCTCCATGACCTAACTGCTCCTCTCAGGCCCCAGCCCATCACTCCTAGACTGTTGGCCAGAGAGAGAACATGAACTGGTTCTGAGAAGGACACACAAAGGCACTCGCCCTTCCACTTGTCCACCTCACTGAAAACAGTTTTCACAGTATGGGTTTTGGTGCTCTTGAGACACAAAATGGGAAATTGGGTAGTGAGAGAAAAGATGGGAAGACTAGGACATTAAGTTAAGCTGGGAATGAGGGCCAAAGAGAGAGAGAAAGTTCTGTTGGTTGGGTCGACGAGAGGAGTCTGAAGTTGGGTGTGCAAGGTTGGAGTGTATGTGGACACCGAAGGGTGCAGAAATCGGCTTTTAGAAATAATTGCTTTGGCTCAGGATCTGAAGCCTTTTTTAAAAAAACATGTTTTTATTGACTTTTTAGAGAGAGAGGAAAGGAGAGAGAGATAAAATCATCGATGTGAGAGAGATACATTAATTGGCTGCTTCCTGCATGCCTCCCACTGGGGATCGAACCTGCAACCTGGGCATGTGTCCTGACCATGAATAAAACTGGGACCTCTCATTCCATGGGACAAAGCTCAATCCACTGAGCCACATCAGATGGGCTGGAGCCTTTAATTTAACCTAAAAGACACAAGATTGGAATTTTTTCTATCATTATTTGGTGGCTAAAATAAAAATAAAATGTAATTTATGGGAGACTGGCCCAAGTGGATGTATAGAATTGGTGAATTGTTGGGGTCCAGCCTCAGCAGTCCAGGGTTTCCCTCAGGTGTGGACAGAGTCGACGAGAGAGAGATGAGATGTGAGTCAGAGGTGCTTCACAAAGAAGAAAAAAACCACATTCTTGGTGCCGCTTTTGGCACCGTTAAGGGGGGCTGATGCAGAGAAGGGGGGAGAGGAGCAGGGCAACTATTAATCTCCTTTTTCATGGTTCCTCCAAGTTTCCCAAGGCCTTCATTAATCCCTTATCTTTATAGTTTTCTTTGAGTGTCTCAAGGCCCTTATGTTTACAAAAAGGAATCTGCCAGGGAGTGTACGTGCAGTAACTGAGGGTCAGAATGGAGTTTAATTTTGTTAAAACATTATTAACCCTTTCATTTTTCATCCAGACATAACAATGATGTTTATTAGCTCTTAACCTTTACAATTACTTTTCAATATATGACTCATTGCTTAGCAACCTTTCTGTTAACATTTACGCAGATATTGTCTCATTTACCTTTCTCCTTCCCCAACCCTCTATTTCAATTTCTGTTACTTTCTCATAGACCTTGACTTTTCCTCTTATCTAAGATCCTTTTAAGCTTTTATATTCTTAACTTAAATTCTTATTACTTTCTTGCCTTTTCTTTCTGCAGTCTATTCTGACGTCTATATTATTAATCATCTACATGTTACTTCTATAATGATTCCTAACAGACAGATAACAGATAGACAGAGAAAGCAAAGATTAGTCTCCAGTTGCCATCCTATAATTTTATTTTCCCATTACTTTATATCTAATTAGAATGTGGGTAAAGAAGGGACTCTACATCCATAAAACAAAATTTCTGTAGTTTTAACCCACCTAGTTTATGGTAGTTTGTTAAGGTAGACCCAGGAAACCAATACTAAGCCAAAACTTGAAACCTCTGTGTTTGATTCTGGAAAAAGAATTGTATGATTGTATAGCATAGATGGTGAGGGGGCACTGGGTTTGATTCCGTCCCTCATATCTGCTTTTTCTTTGCATCTGTGGATGCCTGTTCTGATTTCTACTGCCACCATTGTACTGGCTTCATAGTGGATGGGGTTTAGGGGTTAGGGGTGCTGCTCATCTTCAGTCTTTCCCCAAGGATTGCACACTCCTTCTCTTCATGTGCTGGAACCTAGCTAACACAATGTCAGAATACTTGAGCCAGCTGATAAATTGCCAACCATGTTACATACAAAATCTCATATATTACCTTATCTAATCCTAAAACCACTGAATGATAAGGTATCAGTAAGAGTTCTAATATCATTCAGAATTCTTGGTTTCCAGTAACAGACATTAGTTATGTACATTTTTAAGCTGAAGGAGAATGTACTAGAAAGCTCTCTGGGCCTCATAGAACAGCTTGGAATATAGCCATAAACGAAGGAGCCCCAAAGGCCCACACTGGTGGATTGTGGTTCTGAAATCATCTGCTGAATTAGTACAAAGCAGTGCTCCAATGGCACCAATGTAGTGAGGTCATTCCCTCAAGTTCAGTTCCTGAGGAAAGACACCTGATTTGCTAAGCCTAATCCATGGACCTTTCCCATGGCTGCTCTGCGATATGGGGAGCAAAGATTGGCTCCTTTGGCTTCCTCAGGGGGCGGTGGCCACTACCTCTGAGGTTACACGCTTGGAGCCACAATTATTATGTGTGATAATTTAGCACTCTTATTTATTTAACATAAGAGTGAGTTTTCAGCAAGAATGACGTTGAATGTTCTAGTCTTATCCAACCTACACTGAAGGAAATCAAAGGCCGTATCATGTATCTCTTCTTGCATCTCATCGTCCAAGTTAGAGCAATACCACACTCCAGGCCTGAGGAACACAAGAAAAAGGTAAGGGTTTTTAGTATATTTTTGGGGTTGTGGACCCTTTTGACATCTGGTGAAAGCATATTTGCTGTTTCCCTTCCCCTCGTTTGCTCTGCTTATTTTCTCTTCTTATTTAATCTCATTGCATTGATATTACTTTTATAAGCCTTTGCACCCCTTCTCCCATTCTTCTGGTGAGGGGGTAGATTTAAGTGAGCAAATACAGGTACCCGACATCATGGAACCTCTCTGGCCACAACCCCAAATGGATACTCTAGGAGGATAGCCCTGTGGACCAGTGATGATGAGGTGTGGTTTTCTTTTTGTTGTTGTTGGAATGTTGAGGATTAGAGGTGTGGAGGGTTCTGAGCAGGCTGGTCTTCCAGAAAAATGGAGCCCTGCTTAGAATTCCAGCACAGATATTCAGATGTGTTTCCTTCAGGCACATCCTGAGAGAAGGATAACCCCCAAACTCAGCTGCTGGTCTTTTTTTCTGAGAAGATAATGACAAGGGTCTTGATGAAGATCTGTGACCTCTGCCTCTGGGTGTCGGGGGGTGGGGTGGGTGTGGGTGTGAGGAGGTGCTGTTGGAACAATGGTAACAATGCTGCAGACAACCGGATGTTTTTAAAAAAATTTTTTTCTTTATTGATTTTAGAGAGAGAGGAAGGGAGAGAGAGAGAGAGATAGAAACATCGATGAGAGAGAACATCGATTGGCCGCCTCCTGCATGCCCCCCACTGGGGATTTGGCCCACAACCTGGGCATGTGCTCTGACAAGGAATCGAACCAGCGACCTCTTGGTATATGGGTTGACGCTCAACCACTGAGCCACACCGGCTGGGCCAACTGGACGTTTTGTGTGGTTCATTGCTACTACCAGAGTGAGGTGACTCAGGGCTTGAATAATTAGGGCCCCTGACTAGAGTCACAAATGTAATTTAGGCACTAAGAGCATTATAGCTTTAGGCTATAGGAAGAGTTTTGAGGGGCTTGGTGTTTCATGGATCTATTGGATTCTTGACTCCTCATTGGACTGCAATCTACAATCAGTATAAACTACAACCAATACTTCCAGCTAGATTCCTGTACTTCATAATTGAGAGGTGGTCTAGCTCAACAGAGAGGACACTGAATCAAGATTATGTGGGTTCAAACCTAGTGCTAACTCTTACTGCTGTGTGATCTTGGAAAGTGTCTTCATCTGCAAAATGGGAGCAATAAGAAATAATAGATTTTATTGTGAAAATGAAGTGATTTAACTATGCAAGCTACTTAAAAGTGTGACTGCCACATAGTAAGCTATTGCTGTTGGTCTCAGCTGATGTTATATTCTTGAGCCTGTAGTCATGTATGTATTAACCAATTGGATTTGAACTTGAAGTAGGAATTAGTGATGGAGATGGGAGGGTAGAAGAAAAGAATAGGAGATTCCTTTCACCGCAGTGCCCCTTTACAAAATACTTCTGAAATTTTGCCAATAAATTGCTCAGAGTCTGGCCCCCAATGGCTACCCATGGCTCATTAATGATGCTTACATATAAATTGAGAATTTTGTCCTTTTAGCCATTCACATATCCTTTTAATTGGACCCAGAAAGTGGGTCAGTACTCATAGACCTGGGGGGGTATGAATTTTTTCATTGGTTTGCAACAAGATAATACACTGTGACAGTATGACAACCACTCCCATCCTGGTTTACAACCAAAGAAACATCTGCCACGAAGTACAGTGCAGCCACGAACTTCTACTCCATTGTTTCCAAACAAACCATTCCCTGAAGGAAAAAAAAACACACATACACACACACACATACACACACAAAGAAGAATCAGTCTCCAAGAAGCTGGGAGAAACCCTAGGCCTGTCCTCTTTTCCTGGTAGATGCCTTATTACTTTGTGACTTAATTTCTGGACTCTGTCCTCTCATCTTCTACCACATTTCAGTGAGGGCCTTCGAGTCTGAGGCTGATCAGAGCAAGATGAGGGGAAATAGGAATTCGGATAGCTGAACAGCGATATGCACATTGTGAAATTGGCTCCCTCTCTCTAGCTTGGGCAAATCTTCAGGATGTAGCATTAGGGAAAGAGCAGGGACTGAAGACAGCTAACCCAATCCCATCCCCAGCCTGAGGGTCCATCTGATGTTGGTGGCCCCTGCTAGGCTTATATCCATAGGGGTTTTATGTACCACAGTCCCTGAAAAAAAAAACAACCCACTTTCACGGTCAGAACTGTACTCATTATCTTACCTGAAGGCAATGAGATCACCAGGAGGAAGAGGAACCCAGAGAGACGGAGCCTCATGGCTGAGGAGGGCACAGGGCTGGAAGTTCCTGGGGGTGGCTGCTTGTGTGGCTCCTTTATAGAGCTGGGTGAGCCTGGGTGGGGCTGTCCTCATGCTGCCTGGAAGAGCACCCAGGGGAGACAGGCTTATTCAGGGTTAGACAAAAGAGTCCGTGGGCCATTCCATCCTTTCTCTTCTACAAATCATGGAATAAGGGACTCGGTCAAGGCAGAACAGGGGCAGAGACCTGGTGTTGTCATGCGCAGATCCGAACACTTTCCCTATAACTTCAAATGTGTACCAATAGAAGAATGGGAGGGAAAGGGTCAACTTTATTTCTCCTTTCCTTCTGAGTGCCACTGAGAGCACAGGAGCCCAAAGAAGTGATGTTATAAAACACAGGCTTCATTTAGGGCCAGAAATGATGTGAGCAAGAACTTGCTGTGTTGCGAGAAACAAAGGACTCATGGTATCAGCTCTTGGCCTGACCAAGAGTTAGGTAGGTGCTCAGACATAACAGAGAAAGAATAGCCTTTTCTGTGGGTGACAGATTTAGTCACCTGGCTGGAGGCACATGCTATAGGAACTCTTTCCCCAGAAAAGTTCACCAAGGGGCTATCTTTTTCAAATGGCTCATATGAAACGGTGGTTAGAATCTGGGAACTTTGAGGCTTCTGGGAAAAGTTACTTTTTTGGAGGGGGTGGGATGGAACTTTCTCTTGGTCTCTCACAGGAAGAGCCAGTTCAGTGCTGTGTTCAAGGTTGGATACCCTTTGTCAGGAGTGGAACAAGACAGTGCTTCTCTGGAGCTATAGGATGCAGCTCTGGGGAAGGGTCATTAGGTCTGTCTCCCCCTAAAGTGGTGGTGGGGGACTGAGAGTTGAGAAAACACGAACATTGGTTTTATTCTTGTGCCTGGAGGTAGGCTTGTACCCAAGTGGCCCACGACTAGAATTCTGAGTCTGTACAGTGGCAGTAGGGCATGGTTTTACTGGTTACGCTGTTTTGCAGTCACATGCCCTTGGATAAATTATTTAGTATCTTTGAGCTTCTTCAGCTTCCTCTTCTCAAAATGTGCACTGTAGGAGGGTTTTCTGAGGCTGAAATGAAATAAAGCTTACAAAATGCATTGAGCTCGTCCTGGTATGGATTAGGTTTCTCTTCCTTGTCCTTCATCATTATTAGTAAATTCCACCACAATAGCTGTGTTGCTTTCTTTTTTACAGAGCCTCACCAAGAGACTTCTTTGTGAGTGTCAGACATCACTGGGAGAGTTTTTTTCTGAGTCTCAACACTGTGCATGCAGCTGAGAGCACTGCAGTGGGAGTGGGCAGAGATGGTGGGCTAGTGAACTAGATTCGGTAGGTAGGTACTAAATCAGAGCTGACGATTCCCTTGCATAACCTCAGGGAAGGATTCCAGGAGACCCTGCACTGGGCATGTGATTCCAGCTCATAGAGCACAGGCCTTACCCTGGCCATCTGCTACCATAGACATAGCACAGGCTCAGTGGTACCACCTCATTCTTTTAGAGATAGAAAAAACAAGACTTGGATGGGTGAATGGGCTGCATAAAGGAAAGAAGCTGTGGGCTATGCTGCCATCAAATATTCAGTCCTTTTGATTCTTGGTCCGGAACTCTGTCCTTCTCCATATATTTTAAATTGTTCAATCATGCATTAGGGAACATGGGAGTTGTGAACCCAAAATTTTCCAAATACTTCTGAGCCCCTCCGGGACACAATCCTAAAAAGCAGATCTAAAATGCAGTTGGACATAGTATGTGTTCAGGATGAACCCTTCCCTTTCCGCCCATGCATGTTCCAACCTTTGGGCAGGAACTTCTCCAGTTGTGCTGAGTGTCCCTGTTTCTTGCCTGAGGTCTTTCAGGCCCAAGTAGCACAGATAGTGTCATTTTCTTCCCTTTAGTGGTGCTCTGTTGATGTTTTCTTCCTTTATCTTTGTTTCCTAGACTTCTATGTCAACTATGGAGGTTCAGACCGAGTTACCCCAAGATGTGCCTCTGTGCTATACAGATTGTTTTGAGCTAAAGGCTGACTTTAGCTATGGACTCAAGGGAAATTTCTGCTGCTCCCTTAACTACCTAGCAGAACTTGAATCAGGGGCTTTGCCCATAATAAGAGATTACCAGAGATAACCTCTTTTGACCTATCTATAGGTCAGGGCAAACTTATTATTATTATCCTGCAATGACCTTTTGAAGCCCCTCCCCCTTCAGGGTGTTACCTCATCCCTAGCTCAGGATGTTTTATATACACCTCCATCCATCTTTCTTCCTTCCTTTCTTCCTTTCTTTCTTTCTTCCTTCCTTCCTTCCTTCCTTCCTTCCTTCCTTCCTTCCTTCCTTCCTTCCTTCCTTCCTTCCTTTCTTTCTTTCTTTCTTTCTTTCTTTCTTTCTTTCTTTCTTTCAATATATTGATTTGAGAGAGGGAGAGAGAGAGAGAAAAACATCAGTTTGTTGTTCCACTTGTTTACGCATTCATTGGTTGATTCTTGTAAGCGCCCTGACTGGGGATCGAACCCACAACCTTGGTGTATCAGGACGATGTTCTAACCAACTGAACTACCCAATGTCAATGTAAGAAACCTCCAAACCTGTATAAATTTTTATAAGTTTATTTGAGCCAAACTGACACTTGCCAGGAAGCAAAATATCAATGAATTTAGAAAACACTCTGTTAAATGGCGGTTTTGCACCTTATTTTATGCATCAAAATCAAAGGGCAAGATGTAAGGGGTTACATGAAACTCACTGGGGATAGATTAGGGTGGTGGGAGAAAGCAAAGCAGGAAATCTCTGGGATTGGATAAAAAGTAAAAGGAATAGACTTATACTTCTTTTACACAGGTGGGTATAGGATAGTTAACAGTTGAGAGTTTACATGATAACAATAACAATGAGGAGATTTGTGGTTTCTGCTCTGGTGTGGTGGTTGTGCTTTGAGGGGTCTGGAAATAAGGAAAGTACTTTGAAGTAATTATTTTAAAGGTAGGTTATCAGGTATGTTATCATAAATTGAAAAAAAAAAAAAAGACAATAGACGGGCTCAGTGAAGGTGAAGACTGACCTTTGTTAGAGAATAATACCACCCTAGGACATGACTACCTGCCATGAACTGCTTCTAATTTTTTTTTGTTTTATCCTCACCCAAGGACATTTTTGCATTTATCTTCAGAAAGAGTGGAAGGGAGAGAGGGAGGGAGAGAGAGAGAGAAACATTGATGTGAGAGAGACACATTGAGTGGTTGCCACCCACACGACCCCAACCGGGGCCGGGGACAAACTGCAACCATGGTACGTGCCCTTAGCGGGAACTAAACCCAGGACTCTGGTCCACAGGCCAATGCTCTAAATGCTGAGCCAAACTGGCCAGGGCATGAACTGCTTTTAGTTTAGAAAGTTTTAATTTCAGACCATCCTATGTGGTTACTTTAGGTCTCTGAGTTTGTAAGTTCGCCACGCAGGCCTCCTCTGAGACTGTCACACCGGCCAGGGCATCTCCACCCCTCTTTCTATCTCTGAACCTCTTTCATGCATGTGCGGTCTCTGACTCTCTCATGCATGCGGGGTTCCCATACATATGTATGTATTAAATTTGGTTATTCTCTATTGCTAATCTGTCTCATGTCTATTCGATTATTAGACCAACCAGAAGAAACTTGAGGGTCGAGGAAAGTTTTTTCCCCTTCCACACTACCTTCAAGAATAAAGCATCCATAAGACATCCTACACCACACTGTTGTATTACCCTGCTGAAGGAGCAAGCCCCCGTTACAGCTGCTTCATTCACTAGTCAGATAGTTCCTGACTTCACTGTTTATTTTTCTCCATGTGCAAGTTTGTTTTCCTCCATGGCTCTTTTTTATAACTTCTAAAATAAATCATTGATAAAAGAGGAAATTTAATATCCATCAAGAAAAATAAGCAAATCATATACGCAGCTTGGTGACTGAATTAGAGCAATCACTGGGTAACCATCACTTGGAAAAAAACAGACCTTTCCAGCACCACAGAAGGGCCCAGTGTACCACTAAGCAACGACAGCCCACTCCTTTCCCCATAAAGGGACCACTGCTCTGAGTTTGATAATCCTCATTTTCTGGCTTTGTTTTAGGATTTTCCCCTTTAATACATGTCACTACACAGAGTAGTTTAAGTTGTCTATTTTTGACTTATCTATAAATGGCAGTACAAATGTATTTCTTGTGGCTGGCTTCCTTCTTCACCATGTTTTAAAGATGTATCTGTGTTTTTGTGAGCAACATTAATTTATGTTTATCAGTACATTATGACTGTGGATACGTATTTGGATTGTTTCTAGAGAGTACAAAGAGGACTGCTGTGGGCATTCATGTACTTCTATTCTGCACACACAGGCTTGCTTTCTGTAGGATGGGTATCTTGGAGTAAAATTACTAAGTCACAGGGTACGCAAAGCTTCAGTTTGTCTAAATGCCAAACTGTTTGCCAATGTACTTTGTACTAATTTATGTGTCTATCAGCAATGTATAAGAACTCTGGTTACTCACATCCTTAGAACTGTTTGGTATCATCAGATCTTTACACATTAGACAACTTCATAGTTATCTAGTGGTACCTCATTGCAGATGGACACGGTTTCCCTGATCACAAATAAGGTGCGGGTGTCTTTTCTATGTTTATTGGGCATTTGGAGTTCCTCTTTTGATAAATGTCTATTCAAGTCTTTTGCCTTTTTTTTCTATTGGTTTGTCCATTAAAAATAATTTTTAGACATGCTTTACATGTTACTTATACAAACTCTTTGTTGGTTATATGTGCAGCAAATATCTTCTCCCACGCTGGGTCTTGTCATTTCATTGTCTTAATGGTATCTGTGGTGACCCCCATGATTTCCACATCCTAACCCTTGGAACATGTGATTGTGGTTCCATATATAGATGGCAAAAAGGAATTTGCATATGTGATTAAATGAAAGATCTTGAGATGTGGAGATTAGCCTAGATTATCTGAGTGGGCCCATTGGCATCACAGGGGTCCTTATAAGAGGAAGGCAGGAAGGCTAGAGTAGGAGAAAGAGATATGATTGATGGAATCAGAGGTGAGAGAAAGAGAGAGGTGGGGAAGTGCAGGGAGGAGTGGAGAGGAAGAGAGATTTGTTTTAGGGGGAGACATGGAGTCTCTGAGGTGACACTGATTTCATAGTCCTTAGATACCAGTTTATTTTGCCTATCTGTATAGCAGAGTTTCAAGGTAGAGAAGACACTATACATATAGTCTCTGTCCTCAAGGAGTTTACCGTCTTCTTTAGGACATAAGACACACACACTAAAATGGATGAACACAAGAAGAGGCCAGAAAAGTCTGTGGAATCAATGACTAATGGCGTGAGAAGGGATCTAAGTGGTGATCTTTCCTTTCTTTCTAGATGACAAAACTGAAGATCTGAACAATCATGTGATTTACTTAGCACACTGCAATTATTAGATTAACTCCAAAAAAGAATTGCTATAGTCATTGACTTATTTATTTATTTATAGGCACCAAAGAATTATTGGGTATATATCATATGGCACACGCTATCAGGCACTGGAGATGCAAAGATGGATTGCCTAAAGACCCTGCCTCCAAGAAGCTCGTTTTTCTCAAAAACACAGATGTGGAAACAATGATAATACTGTGTGAAAGCAAAGAGTCAGGGAATGAACTCAACTTGGAGGGGTCTGGGAAAGCTTCCCAGAATGGGAGACACTGTACTGTGTCTTGAGTGTGCCGTAGGATTTAGCTAAGAAAATGGGAGAAGCATGTAGAGTAGGATGGTATCAGCACGTGCAAAGGCTGGGAAATGAAAAAGAGCATCTCACATATGGCGAAGTTCAAGTCGTTTTCAATGATTGAAATTTAGGCTGTGAGTTTAGGGTTCAGGGAAATAATGATAGAGATGTGAGCATGGGCCACATCATTTTCAGGCTTATCTTATCTTGTTCTCTCCCTGACCCAAACTTACAATGAGCCGTCTATCCAAGGATCTCTGGTTCTGTTCAACGGAGACTGGTATTTGGAAGGAAAGATCTGGGTTCTAGATATGCTTGTTACACTCAGGGTGCTCTTCTTCCAGATTCTCTCTGTGGTCTGAGCTAGGAAATGTATGTAGGTACATCTGTATGTAAGTGCACACACACATACATGCGTATGCACAGCACTTTTTAATCCATGTTTCACACTGATACTTTCAATTTCAGTCTAAGACCACAGTGTTCATTCTAGTTTTCCCTTTGCCATATTTTTATGGATCATGTTTTGATCCACACTTTATAGGGAAGTAAAGTGATGCTTGAGGAGATGAGATTCAATTGGAAGGGCTATGATTTGAACCGAGGTGACTGATTCCAGGGTTTATACTCTTATCCATTACTTGCTATTGTTGTTTGCAACAGAGTTTGGCGTTCTATTTAGACACATGTGTCACAGGATATTCCACTTACTCAAGAACAAGAGAAGATTTTCAAGACAGGTAAGAAGTAAAAAAAAAAAAAAAAAAAGTTAAGAAGCCACAAACCCTGCGTTAGAGACGTGAAGGCTGTGTCATGCCAGTGTTTGAGTGTTTGACTTCCCGGAGTTGGACAGGTGAGAACAATCTCTTTGGTGGGAAGGCTTAAAGAAGACTTGCTCTGTATCCAGGGTCCATGCTCAGATACTCAAACTCATGGCTCCAAATGGGAACAAATGAGGTGGAATGTTCTCTTTTGTAAATCCCAAAACTTCTCTATCAGTGTTCCATTGAGGGAGACTGTGTGGTACAGTGGAAAAACATAAACCTTAAAATTTTTAAAAAAAATCCTCACCTAAGGATATGTTTATTGATTTTGGAGAGATGAAGGGAGAGAGAGAAAAACATCGATGTGAAAGAAAAATTGATTGGCTGCCTCCTGGACCTGCCCTGACTGGGGATCAGACCCAAAACCTAGGTATGTGCCCTGACTGGAAATCGAACCCACAACTTTTTTGGTGCACAGGACAACACTACAACCAGCTGAGCCACCTAGCCAGGGCAAATCTTGGATTCTGATAGATTTGGGTTGGCCTCTGGGCTCTGCTCTTAACAGTTATGTGATGTTGGATAAGTTACCTAATTTCTCTGAATCTATGTTTATTTATCTGTAAAATGAAAATAACTATATCTCTTTATAAGGCTAGTGTGTGGATAAGTGGAGATAAAAATATAAAATAAAGAGGGAAAATTGGGAACATCTGTAATATTGTCAACAATAAAAAAAGTAATAAATAAAAGAGACTATAGGCTCTTGATAATGGTTAGTTCTTTTCTTTTCCCCATTTTTATCAGGAAAAGGTAAAAAAAGAAGTGGAAAGTGGCTTGACTTTATTTGTATAATCCTATAAATCAAAAGAATTATGAGGAGAGAGGGATAGGAAGAGAACAGGAGGGCCTTTGGCACTGAGGTTCTTCTTCAATAAGACTTGCAGAACTTGGGGCCCTCTGCCAATTTCTTCTCTCCAACCCCGCCCCCCCCCACCCCGGGCCTCCTCTTCCCAGACCTTGATGACATAACTACAAAGCTGGTTGTGCTAGCAGACACACAACTTTATCTGTGGAAAACTTTCAGATAAGGGTCAGATATGGATGCTCAAGAAATAGCATTCTCAGGTGTGTCTTCTGGAGGTACTGCTTTGCCAAGTCTCCCCAAGGGATTCTGTCCCTCTTTCAACAACAGAATCTTTATGCTGTTACAACCTTAGTTGTTCTTGTTTGTGATGCATAATCTGCTGTACACCGCCTTCATGGATGGCACAATGCTCAGTATGTTCATGTTATAATGAACACCTCATCCAAAATAAAGTTGTAAGAGATTCTACAGTGAAAATCCCTGGGATCTGTTCCCCACCTCACTAATCCCATAAGACATCTGTGGGCACACAGAGCTCTCGCTCCTTAACTCCCCTGGCTAATGGCTGGAGCTTAGGGAACCTGGGAGTGGAGAGTCCTGAGGCTTTGAACAGAAGCCCCCTGTTTCACAACAGAGCACAAGATCACGAGGTTTAAAGAGGGCTCATGCATTTGCCTAGACCAGCCTCTTCCTGTAGGATCTTTGTTCCAACATCCAGCCCATCTCTAGAGAATCCTTGGAGATGTCAGCTGGGGATGACCTGGAACACATTCCCATGGCCCAGCTTAATTTATATCCCTCCTCTTAGCTGGAAGCACACATGTCAAAAGGAAGATCAGAGTCAATACAAGGAGGTAGATGCTCACGTCTGATGAAGGGATCCCAGAGCCTAGAACTTCCCGTAGGAGATAGGGAGACCCCTTCTTCAAGCTGGGATGAATGGTTGGGGCTGCAGTATGACCCCATTCTGCCCTGTAGATCTGATGGGAGAACCCACGGAAGTTAGGAGGTGAGAGTATATTGCTGCCTACTCCTTAGCAACTGGGGGACTTCAGACCAGAGGAATGAAGAGCTGAACACAACTACTTCTCTGATTACTGGAAAAAGCTGATTTAAATTTGGTTTTCCTAGATCAGGGTCCAGACCCTCTACCCTTTCATCATGTTTCTTTAACTTTACATTGGGGCAGGCCTTACAGTGATGGTTAAGATTACAGTTTCAGTCTCTCTGAGACCCTACAAGCTCTGAAAGATGACTTCAGACCAAAACCCAAGCCCAAACCCAAGCAGAAAGAATCCAGCTCATCATACATAATACCTACTTCGACACGAGGATAGTAAATCACTCTCTGTTCTGAAGAAGTTCAGAGAAGACAGTGAGATCTTATTGTCCCAAGTGATCAAGAGACACATCTGCTTGGAGGAACTGTGTGATCAGGTGAATCAATTTATTAGAAGATTTGATTATGTGTGAGTCTTAGGACATTCTGTGAGGAGATACTGGCTTGGAGCTAGTCACTGGCCACGCACAGAGAAGAAAGGCCTCAGTGCTTGCTTTTAAGGTCAGATGCCCTCATACCATTGGGACTAGTGCCCAGAAGTCCCCAGGTGGTCTAGTTTACATTCTTTCTTAGCTCCTTCCAGACTGTCTGGACATAATTTTTCCCTTTGGGCATTTAAATCTCTTTCCCCTCCTCATATTAGCTGTTCTTATCTCCATGAATTTCTGTAGAGAAAGGAAGTTCTGCAACACTGGTCATGAATCTGGCATGTGACAAATATTCAGGCTTACTTACAATTGTGAACAGACCATCAGCCTACCCTTTCCCTCTTCTGACTCATATCTGTAAGAAGTGAGGCACAGACCCAATGTGGGAAGATATACAAGGGCCAGGGTCACTGTGGGTGTGGAGGAGAAATCCAGTATGGGGAATGGACATAGAGAGCTCTGGAGAGCAGAAAGAGGATGAGACTCAGTTCAGTTCAATGTGGCCAACTCTATGCCAAGCTTTGTGCTAGGTTCCAGGGATGTAGAGAATAGAGAAGATTCTTGTCCTTACAGCCATATACTTCATAAGGTTATAATTTTAATACAATGAGGTAAAAGCTACAATAGTTTCATGTACAGGATGCTATGGAAACTTGGGGCACCAAGCTTTGGGGGAAAGAAAGGAAATGTTATTGGAGGAGATGATACCTGGGAGTAGAATCTCTAAGGGTAGGAATTAGCCAGAAAGAACAGGAAAGGGGGCTTCAGGAAAACTCAATAGATCCACAGGATTGGGGCACAGAGGTATAGAAGAGTATGGTATGTGCAGGTATGAACACATATTTATATATCACTAGAATGTAGGGTTAGAGATGAGGCTGGTGAGAGGACAGAGGCAAGTTACAAAGGGCCAGGAGTGAAAATTTCACAAATACAGACTGAAAGTGTTAAAGAGACACTACCAATTGGAGTTCAAGGAAGTGATAAGATCTGACCTGCCTTTTGGATAGATTCATTGAGCTGTTCTGTGCAGGATGGATTTATGGAGCAAGATTAGAATTCAGGAAGTTAGAAGGCTTTCCAGCTCTTTAAGTAACAGCTTTGTTGGCTTGTCCCTTACACTGAAACATTGTTCAAATGGGTAGTGTCCACTATAAAATTAGTAATAAGAATGTGATTGTATAAGCAAAGCCTATGCAGAGGTTGAGGGGAGAGGTAATGTCAATATCTGAAGAAGAGTGGTCCAACTCTGGGGTACTCATTACACTGGTGCGTTTACCATAATCAAGGGTTTATCTCTTGGTTTTCCACTCCCCCAAAGCATATCCATCTCCCAGGGTTACATAAACCAGGCTCATAAGATTGATCTACAAAACAAGTATCATAATTTATTAATTTATGATAAGAAACAGTCATCATGGGGTTGGTATATTCTTATGGCAACTGGGTAATAACAAGGGTACTCAGGCTATGCCGGAGGATAGACACAGCTGGAGTGTTTTATGCTCACCATTACCTTGATAAGGGTCTGGCCAGAAAAGAATGGCAACTTCCTTCTCGGTCTCCTTTATATGAGAGAAGTAAAACTCTATCTTATTTAAGTCATTCTTATTTAGGGGTTTCTCATTATTTATATTATACTAGATCTTAATGGTCACCATAGGCTAATTATATTCAATAGAAAGCTGGTGAAACTACATGAACATTAGCAAAAGGAACATTTGACACAAGAAAAATAACAATGTTTAGGGGCAAAAAGGCAAAGAGGATTACTATATAATGATCAAGAATCAGGGGGAGATAACAATTCTAAACTTACTATAGGTACTCATTTTTGTGGCATTAAAATACAGAGGAAAGTCCTCAGCCAAGCATATATTAGAGTTCTCATCTCTAAGTGAGGAGGGTCTTAGGTGTTTCTGCTCAACAATGCAAATCTAGTTTGTCTGCTCCAGTGTTTATAACTTTTAGGAGATATGTAATTATGAAACTCATTAGTGAATGAACTGCTGAGTTGCATGGGTATGCAATCAGCAGTCTTTGCTGGAGCTGACATAATATTTTCATCTTTTATATTCTACCTTTCTTTGTCCTTAGGTTTTGGTGTCACTCATGTAAATAGGTTAATGCAAGGTTTAAAAAAAAAAATTCAATTTGAGAACCTCAGTGTGTCCAGATGTAGATTTTTGAAAATTTTTTCTTTCTCAGGATTTTGTATTTTCTGAATCTGAGAATTTGTGTCTATTTTTGTTCTCTTGCATAATGCTGCAATGAACATGAGAGTGAGGCTATTTCTTCAGCATAGTGGTTTCGTTTTCTTTGGAAATATACCCAGAAGTGGAGTTGTTGGATCATACAGTAGTTCTATTTTTAATTTTTTGAGGACCCTCCATACTGTTTTCTACAGGGTTGTACCAATTCGCAGTCTACCAGCGATGTACAAGGGTTCCCTTTTCTCCACATCCTCACCAGCATTTGCTATGTCTTGTCTTCTTCTTCTTCTTCTTCTTCTTCTTTTTTTTTAAAGAATTTGAGAGAGAGAGAAACATTGGAGTGAGAATGAGATGTGAGAGTGAAACATCTATAGGTTGCCTTCTGCACACTCTGGGGTATTGAGCCCACAACCCAGGCATGTGCCCTTACTGGGAATCAAACCAGTAACCTTTTGGTGCATGGGACGATGAACCAACTGAGCCACACCAGCCAGGGCTGTCTTGCCTTTTTTATGATAGCCATACTCGCAGGTGTGACGTGATTTCTCATTATGGTTTTGATTTTCATTTCCCTAGTGAATAGTAATGCTGAGCACCTTTCATGTACCTGTTGGCCATTTGAACATATTCTTTGCAAAAGTGTCTATTTATGTCCTTTTCCCATGTTTTAACTGGATTATTTGATTTTTATTTTTTGCTGTTGAGTCGTATGATTACCTTATATGTTTTGGACATTAACCTCTTTTCAGATGTGTGGTTTGCAAATACGTTTTTCCGTTCTGTACATTGTCTTCTCATTTTGTTGATGTTTCCTTTGCTGTGTGGAAGATTTTTAGTTTGATGTGGTCCCACTTGTTGATTTGTTGCTTGTGCTTTAGGTTTCATATCCACAGAATCATCACCAAGACTTATGTGAAGGAGCTTTACCCCATGTTCTGTTTTAGGAGTTCTGTGGTTTCAGGTTTTACATTTAAATCTTTAATTTTAAGTTAATTTTTGAATGATGTAATTTAATTATTTTACATGTGAATATCCAGTTTTCCAAGCACCATTTATTGAAGAGATTGTCTTTTCTCCTTATGAAATGTTAGTTGACAGTATATGCATGGATTTATTTCTGGGCTCTTGCTTCTGTTCCATTGGTCTAAGTGCCTGTTTTTATGCCAGTACCATACTGTTTTGATTACTATGGCTTTGAAATATATTTTAAAATCAGAAATTGTGATGCCTCCAGCACTGTTCTTTCTCAGCATTACCTTGGTTATTTGGGGTCTTTTGTAGTTCCATACAAAATTCAAAATTGTTTTTCATGTTTCTTTAAAAATGCCTTTGGCAATTAGAATATCACCCTTTTGTAACACTTGATGAATTAATGCATCTAGGCATTGAGTATCAATGGCTACTGAAAGCACAAGAAAGAGAGACAACCAGATAGTGTGAGCCTCCTGATGAAAAGATACAAGAAAACCTATAGTCCTGCTATGGGGGTTGAACTGATTCTGATCAAGCCTCTGAAATATGAGGACAGAGGTACAAGCTAAACTACATCATGAGTGAGTATACAATCAGCAAAATCCAGGTTGTGGGTAACTCTGCAGGTCAAGTGTCCTAAGTTCTTCAACAGGTAAGTTGTAAAAGAGCAGGAGGGAGAACACACAGACCAAAAGGGACCAAAAAGACATATCAAATAAAAAAAGGGCAAGATCAGTTTGTTCATTAAATTCCACATACTGAACTACCAAGCAAAATAGAGACAGACTCACAGATAGAGAGCAGGCAGACAGCTCAGGGTGGAGGCAGGGCAGGGATGGAGGGATTGAGCAAAAATGAAAAAAAAAGAAGAGAGAGAACTCATGGACATGGACAACAGTGTGGTGATTGTGGGGGTGGAGGGGAACAGTGGAGGTGGAAGAGGGCATAGAGGGGACAAATGATGATGGAAAAAGTGAAATTAAAAAATCATGCAAAAAATGGGCAAGATCAAATTTTATTTTGTAAGGATGCACAATTGGGTAATAAAAGTATAAAGAAATTTAAAGACACAATTACATTAAAAGTCAGGGTAGTGGTAACTTGGAGGGATTATGATTGAGGTGTGGGTATATGGAGGGGTTTTTGGGATGGCTGCAAAGTTCAATTTCATGATCTGGGTGGTGTTTACTATGGGATTAACCTTATACTAATTGTGAAGCTCTGCATTTGCTTTGTGGGTTTTTTGGTATGTGTGTTATATATATTTTATTTTATTTTTTAAGGTCACAAACACTTTATTTTTTTTCAAAGTTTCATTTTTAAATTTTTATTCTTTGAATGTTTTTTCAGAATTATTCCAAATGTCCATATTTTTATTTATTTATTTTTCAACTACAGTTTACATTCAATATTATTCTGTGTTAGTTTCAGATACACAGCATAGTGGTTAGATAATCATGTACTCTACAGAGTGGTCACCCCGATATTTCAAGTACTCACCTGGCCCCATACATAGTTATCAAAATATTATTGACTATATTCCTTATTATTGACTATATTCCCTATAATTTACATCTCTGTGACTATTCTGTGTTATATATTTTACAATGAAAAGTTATATATATATATTTGAAAGAGGAGATTAATGACAAACCAATGTGCCTTATAAGAAGAGCAAAATCATATACAGATACAGATACATGCAGAGGAAAAGTGTTGTGAAGACAGGGAGAACACCATCTCCAGGTCATAAATTGTGTGAGGCTACCAGAAGCTGGGAGAGAGACACAGAGCAAAGCCTTCCCTCACAACCCTCAGAAGGAACCAACTTTTCAGACACCTTGATTTCAGACACCTAGTTTCCAGAATTGTGAGATAACATATTTCTTTTGTTTACCCCCCCCCCCCCCCAGTTTTTAGTTTTTTATTATGGCAGCTTTAGGAAACCAATACAGTGTCCTAGAAAAAAAAAAAAAGAATTTGATTGATATGATGTCATGTATATATGACATACATGAGTCAAGCGGAGAAAGCAAATGTTAAATCAAGAAAAACAAACACACAAATATAGAGTTCTAACATGTTATATGCTAACAATGAAACAGGGTCCTAGGAGATAAATTAACAAGGGGAAATATAATTTAGGTGGGAAGTGTTCAAGAAAATTCATGCTGTAGAACAGGCTGAAGCCATCCCTTTAAATGAGGGTTATGTGAATACTTGGGGGAAGGTGATGCAGATTTCCAGCATGTGTGAATACCATGTGTGAAAGCTTTGGGTTGGGTATGTTTGAGTAGATTAAAGTCATAGTGTGGAATACAGTGAGGTAGTGGATGAATGAGAGGAGTTGAGCTGGGAGAGGCAATCAGGTGTCATATTAGGCTGGGCCATGTCACTCACATGAGCAATTTCTACATTGGCCCAGTAGGGAGCCAGTGAAAGGTTTTGCAAAGGACAATGCATGATCCAATTTTTTATTATTTTTATAAAGGCCATTTTGGGTGGCGCGACGTGCACCTGTGGCACTCCAGAGGCTGTGACGCAGTGTGCGGCCTTTTCTTTGTGGACACTGAGTGCGTGCCATACCGTGACGTCGATGTCATCTTCCCGCCCGATGTTTCCAAATGTGTGGGCCTCAGTCCCAGTGTTCACACTGTGTGTGTCTTCAGTGTCTGAGCTCGGAGCCAGACTCAAATGATGTAATCTTTTCATGAAATAGCTGTCTCTTGGCATCTAATGTCAGAAGGCTTGATGGTAAAAGTTAGAAGCTTTGACATTCAAAATGGGGGCGGAGTGAATGGAAGCTACACAGACCGTTACCCAGGACCAAACTGGAATTACAACTAAAATAAAGACAAATCGTTCAGAAAAAACAACAGAAAAGCAGCTTGTAAGGACCATATAACCAGGGACACTGAATCGATCCTGGTAGAATTGCAGAGGTGCGAGAGGGGGGCTGGGAGCCCACAGACAGCAGTGAGCAGCATCCTCAGGGTTAAAGTCCCAAGCCCACTCCACAGCGCAGAAGGCAGGACAGAGTGCTAAAATAGCCACAGCCACTCACCTTGGGCTCCAGCAGAGGGAGGGCGGACTGGACTGGAACTGTGTGGGGACACTTGAGATTTGGAGGGTGCTCAGAGCTTTTGCTGAGTTGCTGCCACACAGGACGGTGGCCATCTTACTCCTTCCCAGGGCTCTGGGGAGAGGTGGCAGCCCCTCCCTTGGAGATTCAACCCCACCCAGGTGGGCCATTGAAATGCAAATTGAGGCTCATTAACAACCAGCATCTACCCCACCCTTGGGGAATCCTCTTATGCTGAACACCTGAGGGAGGAGGTTTTCATTCAAGTGAGAACCTAAGGCTCCTCAAGTAACCCTGTGGGCAAAAAGCTAGAGGATAACTGAACTGTTTCTGAGCTTGCAAATCTACTCAGGAAAGTAAGACCTGACAGTGGTGTTTAATGTGGGTCCTCTCATGCTCATCCAAACCCAGTAGAGGGAGCCACAAACAGCAGAACACCAACATCCACAGGGAAAAATTTGGCAGGCTCCAAAACCCACTGAGATAGCCAAAATGGTGAAACAAAGAAACAAATCCCAAATGAAAGAACAAGAGACCTCCACCGAAGATGAGATAAATGAAATGCAGTTAGTTAAGCAAGTTAACAGAGCTAGAATTCAGAATCATGATCTTGAGGAAGCTCAACAGCATGAGTAAGGACATTAACATCATGAGTAAAGATATAGAAACATTGAAAATCAACCAATTGGAAATGAAGAAGCACCAAGAAGAAATGAAGAATGACATAGCAGAAATAAAGAACACATTGGAAGGACTAAACAGTGGAGTAGAGGAAGCTGAGGACCGGATCAATGAATTAGAAGACAGTGTAGAAAAAATCAACCAATCAGAAAATAAAAAAGGAAAAAACAATTAAAAAACAGGAAGACAGCTTAAGAGAACTGTGGGACAACTGGACGTTTAATAATATTCGCAAAATAGGAGTCCTCGAAGAAGAAGAAAATGAGCAAGGGTTAGAAAATATATTTGAAGAAATAGTGACAGAAAACGTCCCTAATTTGGTGAAGGAAGAAGGCATTCAAGTTCAAGAAGCACAGAGAGCCCCAAGTAAGAAGAACCCAAACAGGCCCACACCAAGACACAGAGTAATTAAAATGCCAAAAATTAAAGACAAAGAGAGAATCCTAAAGGCAGCAAGAGATAAGCAACAGGTTACCTACAAAGGAACCCCCATAAGGCTATCAGCTGACTTCTCAACAGAAACACTACAGGCCAGAAGGGAATGGCATGAAATAATCAAGGTCATGAAAAACAAGGATCTGAATCCAAGACTACTCTACCCAGCAAGGCTACAGAATTACACCCCAAAACTACAGAATGCACATTCTTCTCAAGTGCACATGGGACAATGTCAAAGATAGACCACATGTTAGGACACAAACTAAGTCTCTCATTCAAAATAGAAGGTCAAATAAAGAGCTTCCCAGACAAAAAAAGGCTAAGGGAATACATTAGCACCAAACCAGCACTGCAGGAAATGTTAAAAGGACTGCTGTAATTAGTAGAAAAAATAGAAAGGAAAATAGAACCACACTAAACAAAAATGGCAATAAATAAGTACATAT
This sequence comes from Tadarida brasiliensis, assembly GCA_030848825.1. Taxonomy (NCBI): domain Eukaryota; kingdom Metazoa; phylum Chordata; class Mammalia; order Chiroptera; family Molossidae; genus Tadarida; species Tadarida brasiliensis. The sequence continues at coordinate 40,090,757 of CM061259.1, read as the reverse complement.
CAATAATCACCTTAAATGTAAATGGATTGAATGCTCCGATAAAAAGACACAGAGTAGCGGATTGGATAAGAAATCATGACCCATATATATGTTGTTTACAAGAGACCCACCTCACAACAAAAGACTCACATAGGTTGAAAGTGAAGGGATGGAAAAAAAATCTTCCAAGCAAACGGAAAGGAAAAAAAAGCTGGGGTAGCAATACCCATATCTGATAAAATAGATTTCAAAATGAAGGCCATAACTAGAGACAAAGAAGGTCACTACAGAATATTGAAAGGATCTATCCAACAGGAAGATATAACCTTGGTAAACATATATGCACCCAATATAAGAGCACCAAAATATATTAAAAATCTTCAGGAGGACTTCAAAGGAGAAATTGACAGCAATACAATCATAGCAGGAGACTTCAACACCCCACTGACATCACTGGATAGATCCTATAGAAAAAACATTAACAAGGAAACAGAGACTCTAAATGAAGCACTAGACCAAATGGACTTAATAGATATCTACAGAGAATTACACCCAAAACTACAGAATTCACATTCTTCTCAAGTGCACATGGGACATTCTCAAAGATAGACCACATGTTAGGACACAAACTAAGTCTCTACAAATTCAAGAAGATTGAAATCATATCAAGCATCTTCTCAGATCACAATGGCATGAAACTAGAAATCAATTGCAACAAGAACATGCAAAGACACTTGAACACATGGAGGCTAAATAGCATGTTATGAAACAATGAATGGGTTACCAAGGAGATCAAGGAAGAAATTAAAAACTTCTTGGAAACCAATGAAAATGAACACACAACACAAAACCTATGGGATGCAGCGAAAGCAGTTCTGAGAGGGAAATTCATAGCACTCCAGGCCTACTTCAAGAAACAAGACAAATTTCTAATAGACTATCTAACCTCACAACTTAAAGAACAAGAAAGCAAACAAATAGAAAACCCCAGAGCAGGCAGAAGGAAGGAAATAGTAAAGATCAGAGCAGAAATAAATGACATAGAGACCCAAAAAACAATTTAAAAGATTAATGAAACAAAGAGCTGATTTTTTGAAAAGATAAACAAGATTGATGGACCCTTAGCTAGACTCACCAAGAAACAAAGAGAGAGAACCCAAATACACAAAATCAGAAATGAGAGAGGAGAAGTAACTACTGACACCACAGAAATACAAAGGATCGTTAACAAATACCATGAACAGTTATATGGCAACAAATTCGACAATCTAAGTGAAATGGACACATTTCTAAAAACACATAGTCTCCCAAAACTGGACCAGGAAGAGATAGAAAACTTGAACAGACCAATAACAATGAAGGAAATTGAAGATATAATCAAGACTCTCCCAGCAAACAAAAGCCTAGGCCCGAACAGCTTCACGGGAAAGTTTCACCAAACATTCAAAGAAGAACTAACACCCATTCTCCTCAAACTATTTCAAAAAGTTCAAGAAGAAGGAGGACTTCCAAACTTGTTTTATGAAGCCAGCATAATTCTAATTCCAAAACCAGAAAAAGACACTACAAAGAAAGAAAACTACAGGCCAATATCCCTGATGAACACAGATGCCAAAATCCTGAACAAAATACTAGCAAATCAGATCCAGCAATACATCAAAAAAAATTATTCACCATGACCAAGTGGTATTCATCCCAGGGATGCAAGGTTGGTTCAATATTTGCAAATCAATAAATGTGATACACCACATAAACAAAATGAAAGATAAAAACCACATGATCATATCAATAGATGCTGAAAAAGCATTCGACAAAATCCAGCACCCATTTCTGATAAAAACGCTCAGAAATGTGGTAATAGAGGGATCATATCTTGGCATAATAAAGTCCATATATGAAGGTCCTACAGCCAACATCATACTCAATGGGCAAAAACTAAAAACATTTCCCTTAAGAACAGGAACAAGACAGGATGCCCACTTTTGCCACTCTTATTTACATAGTACTGGAAGTCTTAGCCACAGCAATCAGACATGAAGAAAAAATAAAAGAGATCCAAATCAGAAAGGAGGAAGTGAAACTCTCATTATTCCCAGATGACATGATATTATACATAGAAAACCCTAAAGACTCCATCAAAAATCTACTAGACTTAATAAATGAATTTGGCAAAGTAGCAGGATACCAAATTAACATCACGAAATCGACGGCATTCTTATACGCCAATGATGAACTCACAGAAAGAGAAACTAAAAAAACAATCCCGTTTACCATCGCAGAAAAAATGTAAAATACCTAGGAATAAACTTAACCAAAGAAGTAAAGGACCTATTTGCAGAAAACTGCAGGACATTGAAAAAAGTAATAGAGGAAGATATAAAAAAGTGGAAGCACATACCTTGTTCATGGATTGGAAGAAATAACATCATTAAAATGTCCATATTACCTAAAGCAATCTATAGATTCAATGCAATCCCCATCAAAATACCAACGACATATTTCACAGAAGTAGAACAAATACTTCAAAAGTTCATATGGAAACAAAAAAGAACCCGAATAGCCACAGCAATCTTGAAAAAGAAGGACAAAGTAGGTGGGATCACAATACTGGATATCAGGTTATACTACAAAGCTATTGTAATCAAAACAGCCTGTTACTGGCACAAGAACAGGCATATAGACCACTGGAACAGAACAGAGAATCCGGAAATTGACCCAAGACATTATGCTCAATTAATATTTGACAAAGGTGTTAAGAGCTTACAATGAAGTAAAGACAGCCTTTTTAATAAATGGTGTTGGGAAAATTGGACAGCTACATGCACAAAAATGAAACTAGACCATCAACTTACACCATACACAAGAATAAACTTAAAATGGATAAAAGACTTAAATGTGACTCATGAATCTATAAAAATCCAAGAAGAAAATGCAGGCAACAAAATTTCGGATATCATACGCAACAGAACCTTCACTGATACATCACCTAAGGCAACAGAAACAAAGGGAAAAATGAACACATGGGACTACATCAAACTCAAAAGCTTCTGCACAGCAAAAGAAACAACCATCAAAATAGAACAGGAACCCACTGTATGGGAGAGCATAATTGTCAATGATACATCAGATAAGGGGTTAATCTCCAAAATATATAGAGTGCTCATACAACTCAACAAAAGGAAGACAAAGAGCCCAATTAAAAAATGGGCATAGGAACTAAATAGACACCTCTCCAAACAGGACATACAAATGGCTAAGAGACATATGAAGAAATGCTCAACATCACTAATCATCAGAGAGATGCAAATTTAAACAACAATGAGGTATCACCTCACACCTGTCAGAATGGCCGCTATCAACAAATCATCAAACAACAAGTGTTGGCGAGGATGTGGAGAAAAGGGGACTCTAGTACACTGCTGGTGGGAATGCAGACTGGTGCAGCCACTGTGGAAAACACTATGGTGTTAACTCAAAAAATTACAAATTGAATTGCCATTTGACACAGTGATCCCACTTCTAGGAATATACCCTAAGAAGCCTGAAACACCAATCAGAAAGAAAACATGTATCCCCATGTTCATAGCAGCACTATTTACAGTAGCTAAGATCTGGAAACAGCCCAAGTGTCCATCAGTGGATGAATGGATAAAAAAGCTGTGGTACGTATACACAATGGAGTACTATGCAGCTGTAAGAAATTAAGATCTCTTATCCTTTGAGACGACATGGAGGGACCTCGAGAGTATTATCCTATGCGAAACAAGCCAAGCAGAGAAAGACAAATATCACATGATCTCAATTATTTGTGGAACATAATGAACATAACAGTCTGCGAAACAGGGTGGACCCAGAGATGTGGAAGTAGGGTACAGACTGACAACCCTCAGAAGAGGGGGTTGAGGCGGAAGGAAGAGATAAACCACAGAACTTATATGCATGTACTCATAACCGATGGACATGGACAACAAAGCTGGGGACGGGGTGGGGGGGGAAGGGAAGGAGGGTGTCAATTTGGAGAAAAGGAGAAACGTCTGTAACAAAAATATATTAATAAAAAAAAGAAGAAAAGAAAAAGAAATGAAGAGGCCATTTTGGTTACTGCATGAAGGACGAATGGTAAGTATGCAAAAATGATATGGGAGCTCAGTTAGGAAGCTGTTTAATTAGTGACAGATGGTGATGCCTTGAATGGCTTGGTGAAAGTGGAGATGCAGAGAAATGGATGGGGGTGAGCTATATGTTGGAGGCAGAACTGGTAAGATTTGATGATCAATTCAGTGCAGGTGGGGTGAGGGAAAAGAGGTGTCAGGAACATGTTGTTCTGGAATCAGCATGGGCTGTTAGGGGATTGCGAAATGCTGCTTGCCTATCTCATGCTGTGTGGAACCCCAGCAGATGAATAGTGTTCAGTCAGCAAAGGCTACTAGAAATCTGTGTCCTCAGACAAAAACTCAGCTTTTCACTGGGACACAGATACAGAAGAATTTGCTGGGGGAAGATATGAGTAGAAGAAATTGGGGTTCTGGAGGGCACAGTGGAACGAGCAGAGTTGGAGGTTGGTTGGAGAAGAGGAGATCAGATGCAGATAGGGTGAGAGAACGCAGATCTGACTGTACCTAATGCTCCAGCTTCTAAAGTGGTCCTCAGGACCTCTCAGTACACTGTACTTGCTTGCTCATTTCCCTTTGGGCCTCTCCAAACTCGTGTCTTCCATTCCTTCTCTACTTAGTGATTTTTTTTTTTGCTCTGAAGTTCCCTTATGTGTCTTCCCACATCTGTAATCTCAATCACATCACAGATTTCCTAAAGTTAGAAAACAAGACTCCACCAAAGTGATTAAATTACATATAATTACATATGTAAATATATATATTTAATGTGGTGAAAAACACACAGGACAGAGTTATGGAAGAATTGGTTCCTGTCCTAGCCCTTCGATTCTCTATTTGGAGCACTGTCTCTGTCATCTCTACTTTTAATTGTCTCCTTCTGTGATATGGGTCTGACAGTCCCTTGCAATGTACAGTTTTAAAGGACTTTTTACAAGGATGATTTTATTTGACCTTACCACAGGCTTTGGTGATAGGTAGCACTGAGGATGTACTTTTTGTGGGAGAGAAAGCTGACTTTTTTTATGGGAGAGAAAACTGACTTTTTGAGGTGAAGTAAGTGCCTCATTGGAAGCCCATGGAGCTGAATCCAGATAAGAAGTCAGGTTGTCTGCTTCCGGCTTCCCTATTCTTTATACAATATCAGATGGAGCGTCCATAAAGTTTAAAGCACTCTGTAAACTGTCAAACTGTTGACCTTTAGTTCCCCAAAGCAAGAGTTCTGTAATTCCTTGTTTATTCCACATTACCCAGCACATAGCATGTGTTCAATAGGGGCCTGTAAGACTCAGTGTGCTCCTCAGACTCATGTTGGTGTTGTTATAGGGATTCTCCCATGCCCTTTGGGAAGCTCTTATTTCCCTAAATAGATTGGGAAATCTATTTAGCTACACTAGAGCTGAGCTGGGCCATACTTTAATTCTGTATTCAGGAGTTAGGCAAACGCGTGTAAGTCACGTTGCTGTCATTTACAACCCGTGGCAACTTGGGAAACTCATTTATTCCAGCTGAGCCTTGTGTTCTTTGCTTTTAAAATGGGAGAATAATATCTACCTGTTTTTTTTTTTTTTCTGTGTGTTAGATTGAAAACAACGATTGAAAATACTTTGTCAACTATATAAGGTAGCCTTTATGGTTCTTCGCACATTATAGGCATTTGTTAAATAGATGTACAGTGAAGATACAAATATACCTACACAGCATCCTACTAGGGGTTAGATAGGGCTGTTGACACTGTGAATTCGGTTGCCAGCATGTAAATGGCACTCAGGAAGTGTGTTTTAATGGGGAGATGTCATGTTCAAAGTCAGACCTTTCGTTTATTGGACTGCTCAGTGGAGCAAACAGATGTTCTTGTTCTTAAGGGTTCACTAGCCAGGCAGGGCCTCATCTCTCAAGAGCTACATATGGAGTGACTCTCCCTTGTCTCTCAGCTGTCTCTGTTGATTGGTTCAGCCATGAGGAATTTATTCTTGGTCCTCGTGGTCCTTGTCTTGCTCTCCTATGTTCCGCCAGGTAAAATGGAATCCCATCCCTGTGGAATTAGAAGAGTGAAGGGAAAGAGGATATGAGGTTCTACAGGAATGGGAAGAAAGCAGGACTTGGATGAAAAAAGCAGAAACAGGGAGGGATGTGAGCAGAGATGGATGCTCTGGGCTGTTCCAGGAAATGGAGAGATGTTAAGGACATGTAATAGGAGGTGGCTCTCTTCAGAGAGGAAACGAGTCTGGATTTTGGTCTGGGGAGTTTGTAGAGCTTGAGGGGAAAGTTGGACTGATGGTATTGGCAGAAGTGGAACAGAGCAAAAGCATGAGACCTTTAGAGGTAAAGTAGGGTTTCAGGGTGGTGGTGGTGGGGGTCTGTTCCTTTAGGACTCTTAGAACTTACACTCCTAAGTCAGTTACCTGCATAATTTCTCACAGATTTAGAAATGAAGACAAATTTGATACTGAGCAGAATCTGCATACAGAGCTGGTTGTTCAAATGTCCTTACAGCATGATGGGATCCTATGGAATATCAGTTAGAGGAGTCAGAGTTTACATTCTCTTGATAGAAGCCAGAAACTTGATAACATGGAGAAGGGTCCACTAAATCACTAAAGTGGAGGTCCTCAAAAACTGTTTTGCTCTGGTTTGCTGGGGTCTGCAGCTTTTACCATTGGCCCAAAACCTGCATATTCAAAAGGTAGTACTTAAGGGCCAAACATGAAATATTCCAAAGACAGGCACAGATGAGCATGGTGTAGAGATTGCTGCTGTGCTGCTGTCCTGGATGGCAGGACCTCTGGACGCTTTGCATTGTGTCTCCATTGGGCTCTTTTGTCCCTAGAGAGGTGTCCCAGGGCTAACAGACAAATTTGCTCATATCACATTGATTATGCTCACACCACAAAGCCCCAATAGATAGTCCCATGGACCAGCTGGGAGAAGAGACTGATAAGGCTTAGCACACAGAGTGGATAATTCAGTAGGGTGACTCCGAGCCACCCCGACCTTCTTAAACTGCCTTCCTTCCCCTCCTCCCCTACCCCTCAGCTTCCAGAGGCACCCAGGTCTTAAGGCTAGGAAAAATACTAGCAATAGATTTAGTTATGTATTTTAGGTATTCAAACAACTTCATACTTATTATCCCTTGGGCATTTTCATGTGCCCTGTGATTACACCAAGGCAGGTAGTAAGGTACTTGGCGAAGAGTCATGGAGAATGTTACTGGGAATGCAGGGCTAGAACCACAGACTTCGTAACTCTCAATCACTGATCGTTCCTTCTTCAAGTGAACACGGTGACAATCTCACAATGCCTGGTACTATCCCAGACTCTGCATGCCTCCTGGACTGGGGCCTCTGAAGACTCCTGGGAATACTCCCAGGTCTAAATGGTCCTTCCATTACAAATTGTCCCAAGCTGAATCTGCTGGGACTGTGACCTGCACATGTAAGTGGGGACCATGGGAACTAAAGACTTATAACAGGGTTTCTGGAAAATAACTTAAAAAGCAACTAAATAAGCAGCATCCAGCCACAAAAGAACTGGGATGTTTTGATCCTGTCCAATTTACCATAGAAAAGTTCTAAAGTATAGCCTACAATCTAATTGATCCACAGGAAACTGTGCATTTACCTTTGTTTCTGTTGGCAGTTAGAAGTGGAGTGAATGAGTACATAAGAAGACTCTTTGCTACATGCTGGCGAATGAATGGTGTTTGCAGGCCAACATGTAGAAAAAAAGAAGAATATCATATTTTCTGTGATACTGCATATCTGTGCTGTATAACCAAAAAGGCCTTACCTCCAATGCTTGGTTCTTAGTGATTTCTTCTGGGGACCCAGATCTTTCTCAGTTACACCATCTCATTAAAACAATGGCTTTAGCTTCTTCATGTTTTTGTGTCTGTTGTATTTCTTTTTAAGGGCATTCATTTTATCTCCTATGGAAATAATTAAAAATTTCTTAGTTAAACTCCCTGTCTTCAGTACTTTTTGTTAATTTACTTCTTATTAAAATTTCCTAAAACCTTTTTTATAAGTTTACCATACAATCAGAAAAGTGTACAAATCATAAGTAAACATATTAATGAATTTCACAAATCTAACACACCCGTGTAACCTGCACGAGGCGAAGAAAGGAATGTTTCTACATCCCAGTCAGGACCACAAAGGCTAATTCTCTAGCCTGAATTCTAGTACCATACACCCTGCACCTGTTTCAAATGTTATATAAATGGAATTATACAGTTGGTACTACTTTGCGTGTGGCTTCTTCTAATCGACATTATTTTTTTATGACATTTATTTACATTTTTTGATGTAACTGTAGTTTATTCATTCTCAATGTTGTATAGTATTATATTGGGGAATATATCACAATTTATTTGAATATTCTGGTGTAGGTGATTATTTGTGTAGTTTCTAGTTTTGGGCTCTTGTGGATAGTGCTATGATGAACATTCTTGTATGTATTTTTTGAGGCTTCTATGCAAATATTTCTGTAGGTATATAGCCAGGTATGAAATTGATAGTCATAGGCTATGCCAATACTTGGTTTCAGTAGCTGTTACCAAATTGTCTTCCAAACTGGTTATACCAATTTGCATTTTCACCCACAGCATTTGAGGGTTCTTGCTGCCTTATATCCCTTTCCATAATTAGCATTTTCTGCTTCTTTTTTTTTCCATCCTGGGGGCATAGAGTGATGGCATATGGTTATTTAATTTGCATTTGACTGATGACTAATGAAATTGAGCCCTTTTCACATGTTTATTGACTTTCATCCATTTTTCTATTGGATTGTCTAACTTCTTCTATTGGGAATCTCTGAAAGAACACTCATTATTTGACACTGGAGGTAATAAAGTAAAATTCATTTTGAAAATATCTAAGTTTAATTACACTGTGTGTTGTTGTTCACAGTGCACAGAGAAATTTGGTGCTGTTTGCCAGGCCATAAAAATGTTTCAATTCTGCCTGGCTGGTGTGGCTTGGTAGATTGAGTGTCGTCCCATGGACTGAGAGGTCCTGGTTTGATTCCCAGTCAGGGCACATGTCTGGGTTGTGGACTCGATCCCCAGTAGGGGGCGTGCAGGAGGCAGCTGATCGATGTTTCCCTCTCTCACATCAATGTTTCTCTTTCTCTCCCTCTTCCTCTCTCTCTAAAAAAATCAATAAAAACGTATTTAAAAAAAAGTTTCAATTCTTAGCCATTATTAAATTTCATTATTATGAACAAGATAAATCATTCAAGTTAATAATGACTCAGATTCTTCTTTTTCTTTTAAAAAAATCCTTTCTTGAGGATATGTTTATTGATTTTAGAGAGAGGAAGGGACAGAGAGAGAGAAAGAGAGAGAGAGAGAGAAACATCGATTGGTTGCCTCCTGTGTGCACTGACTGGGGATTGAACCCAAAACCTAGGTATGTGCCCTGACTGGGAGTCGAACCCACAACCTTCTGGTGTATGAGACGATGCTCCAACCAGTCGAGCCACCTGGCCAGGGCTCAGCCTCTTCTTTTTAAAATAGGCTTTAGGAGGAATTAAGCCAATGAGAGAGAAGAGATGTTTCCAACATGACAGGGAAAGAAAGAATCAATTTGCTTCTGATGGGAAAACTCCTGGGAGGGGACACTATCAAAGTCTGGAGCTGGCTGATGTGATGGCTGAAGCGCCCATCCTGTGCAGATTACATCCTAACACTAAACTAGACTCTTTTTGGCTCTTCTAAGAAAAGGACAAAGGCCATTATATACACAGCCAAGTCATAGTTCAATGTCATTAATGTCTCTCTTGAAATCAGCTACATCCATCCTGAGCGTGTCCTGCTCAGGTAGTACAGGTGGTTCTTTTCTACTACAACCAATAAAGAGGGTGCTTTCTTTTCCTCTTCTTCTTCTTCTTCCTCTTCCTCTTATTCTTTTTTTTTTTCCCTCACCCGAGGACATTTTTGCATTTATCTTGAGATAGAATGGGAGAAAGAGAGAGGGAGAGAGAGAGAGAGAAACATCAATGTGAGAGAGAGACATCGACTGGCTGCCACCCACACAACCCCAACCGGGGCCGGGGACAAACTGCAACCGAGGTATGTGCCCTAGTGTTTGTGGAATAAAGTAGATTAAAATGGACTATAGTTAATTTTTCTAACTTAATAGCCTTCTGTGATATATGAATTTCATCAGGCCTCTGGATAGCAATGGGGTTATAATTGTACTGGGTTGTACTTTCTCATCTTGTCTACCTCAGATCTCTCATTTACTGCTGAGAGAACTTGGATGTGTCTTATGTGACCTACCTAAAAATTTTTTCATGCTTTTCTTAACTGGGTCCTTGTGTTGGTATCTACCACTGACATTTGATTGTAGCTGCCACTATGGTTGGTATTGTCCTATTTACACGATGTCTCTCCATATCATTTGAGACAAAAGAAAGGGCTGCCACATTCGGTGTAGGCTTCACTGAGCCAGCCTTATGCTGGTCCATACTGAGGTAGGGTAAACACCTCTGTTCTGTATTTTGTTCATCACAGAGACATCAAATCAATGCTGCTCATGGTCTCAGGTCTCAGAGAGCCTCTTTTGAAAACAGTATTTACTATTATTCCCTGCAGAGAACTCAGACAGATGCTTATGTGGCCTGACGAGAAAGATATATTATTCTGTGGAGTCCATATTCCTCTCTCCTTCCAGGAATCTCTGCAAAAATTGTCCTCCTTACATCCACACCCTTCACCACACACAACTGAACTTATGTCAATAGATTAAGATGAATATCAGCCCTCCAACTCCACACAAAGAACTCACTTCTATGGATGTAAAAAAATACATGCAACAATCCATCTAACTGCTTGGATGCATTTCAAAGTAAGATACAAGCATCAATACACTTGTCCCTAAATATTTCAGAAGATATTATTACTTAGAGTTTAACAGTTTCTTTTAATATATTAAAAAATAAAATTTATATACAATGAAATGCAAAGATCTTGAGTGGACCATTCTAAGAGCTTTGACAAATGCATATACCTATGTAATCTAAACCTTATCAAGATATCAAACATGTACATCACTCCAGAAAGTTCCTTCATTCCCCTTTCCACTTGATATCTGGTGTAGGGGACAACACCAGCAACTTTGTATTTTCTGAGCAGCAACTTCTGTGGTTTCATATTAACTCCAGGTTAAGTTTGCCTATTCTAGAACTTTATATGTATGGTATCATTAGAGTACATCCTCTCTTGTGTAAGGATTTTACCTTCACTTAGACAATATTTTTACATCTTTTTCCTGATGTTGCTCTCTTTTGGTTTTGTCTCTGTCACCTTCAGTCCAAGCTGGAAACATTTCTGGTAAGATCGTTGATTGGATCCACAAGTCACACATTGTAGACGTGCCATAGTTTATTTATTCATTCATTTACTGGAGGAATCTTGGTAGACTCTAAGATGTTGCAATTATTAATAAAGCTTCTACAAACTTGTGTGTGCAGGTTTTTGTGTGGACACAGGTTTTCAACTCCTTTGGATAAATACCACTGAGCATGATAGCTGAATCATATGATCAGAAGTATGTTTCGTTTTTTTTTATAGTTTTATTTATTTAAACTTATCTTTAGTCCATTTTTTTTTATTGCTGCGTAGTATCCCATTGTATGACTTCACTGCAGTTTGTTTATCTATTCCCCTCTTCAGGCACATGCGAGATGTTGCCACATTTTTGGTTATTGTGATAAAGCTGCAATGTACAAATACTTTTGTGAAAATAAGTTTTTATTTCTCTGGGGTAAATACCTATGAGTGGAATTTCTCAGACATAGGTTAATTATATGTTTAGTTTTCTTTTTGTTAATCCTCACATGATAATATTTTCCCATTGATTTTTAGATAGAGTGGAAGAGAGGGAGGGAGGGAAGGAGAGAGAGAAAAAAACATCAATGTGAGAGAGACACACCAGCTGGCTGCCTCCTGCACCACCCTGACCAGGGCCTGGTATTGAACCCAGGTATGTGCCCTTGACTGGGAATCAAACCTGAGACCCTTTGGTCCACGGGCTGATGCTCTAACCACTGAGACAAACCTGCCAGGAGTGTTTAGGTTTCTTTTTAAATGACTTTATGATCTATGATTCACATTCCATAATGTCATAAAATTCATCCATTTAAAGTGTATAATTCAGTGGTTTTTAGTATATTCATAGAGTTGTGCAACCATTACTACAATTGATTTTAGAATATTTTTATCACTCCCCAAAGAAACTCTAGCAGTTACTCCCTGTGTTAGTGTGCTAGGGCTGCCATAACATAGTAGCACAAACCAGGTGGCTTAATCAATGGAAATTTGTTGTATCATTGTTCTGAAGGTTAGCAAGTGTAAGAGCAAGACATAAGCAGGGTTGGTTTTATTCAAAGGTTGTGAGAGAGACAGCTTCATGCATCTCACCCAGCTTCTGGTGGTTTTCTGTCATTCCTTGGTTTATGGAAGGATCACCTCAATCTCTGTCATTATCTTTACACAGTGTTCTCCTAGTTTGCCTGTGTATGTGTCCAAATTTTCCCCATGTATAAGGACATCAGTCATTTTGGATTAGGGACCATCCTAATGACCTCATCCTAACATCTGCAACAACCCTATTTTTAGTAAGATCACATCCTGAGAAACTGGGAGTTAGATCTTCAACATGTACTTTTTTGGGGCACACAATTCAATCTATAACACTCTGCCCTATATCCCCCTCAAAATTCATGTCATTCTCACATGTAAAATATATTCATTCCATCTCAACATACCCAAAGGCCACTGTTCATTCCAGCATCAACTCTTAAGTCCAAAATCTCATCTAAATATCATCTAAAGTAGGTATAGGTGAGATTTGGGGTATGGTTTATCCTGATGCAAAATTGCTCTCTAGTGTGAACTTTTGAAACTAGACAAGTTATCTGCTTCCAAAATACAATGGTGGACAGGCATAGGATAGACAAAATAAGAAATTAAAAGGAAGAGAGTAGTCATGAATCCTACACTGGTCTGAAACCGAGCAGGGCAAATTGTATTAGATTTGAAGGCATGAGAATAATCCACTCTGGCTCAATGCTCTTTCTTCCAGGCTTACTGGGGTGGTGGTCTTGCCCTCTGGAACCACCAAGACAGTGGCCTCTCTACCTCAGCCTTGGATGGCAACCCTACCCCTCTGGGCAGGCAGTGGAAGTGGTGGCACCATTAGTTTCTGAATGACCTTGAAGGTCATTCTTCCCTTAGTTACCACATGTTCGCAGCTGAAAGCTCTATCCACTCATTTCCTGTCTACGGAATCCTAGAAGTCTGACAGCCTCTCTTTTGGTTTTGTCTCTGTCACCTTCAGTCCAAGCTGGAAACATTTCTGGTAAGATCGTTGATTGGATCCACAAGTCACACATTGTAGACGTGCCATAGTTTATTTATTCATTCATTTACTGGAGGAATCTTGGTAGACTCTAAGATGTTGCAATTATTAATAAAGCTTCTACAAACTTGTGTGTGCAGGTTTTTGTGTGGACACAGGTTTTCAACTCCTTTGGATAAATACCACTGAGCATGATAGCCGAATCATATGATCAGAAGTATGTTTCGTTTTTTTTTATAGTTTTATTTATTTAAACTTATCTTTATTGTTGAATGTATTACAGATGTCCCTCTTTTTTCTCCATTGACCCCTACTCCTCAATTCCTCCCCCCTTCTGTCCATTAGTTATGCATATACGCATAGAAGTTATTTGGTTTATCTTATCCCATCCTTCTTCCCCACTTCCCTTTGAGGTTCATCAGTCTAACAACTGATTTGTACTTCTTAATTCCTTCATCTTTTTCACCCATCCTCCCAGCTCCCACCCATCTGGCAAGCAACAAAAAGTTCTCTGTATCTATGAGTCTGTTTCTGTTCTGCTTGCTCATTTTGTTTGTACATTCAATTGTTGATAGATATGTATTAATTGCCATTTTATTGTTCATATTTTTGTTCTTCTTCTCCTTCAAGAAGACCTTTCAGTGTTTCATATAATACTGGTTTAGTGGTGATGAACTCCTTTAGCTTTTTCTTGTATGGGAAACACTTCATATGTCCATTGACTCTAAATGATAGCTTTGCAGGATAGAGTAATCTTCATTGTAGGTCCTTGCTTTTCATCACCTGAATATCTCTTGCCACTCCTTTCTGGCCTGCAAAGTTTATTCTGAGAAATCAGCTGACAGTCTTATGGGAGCTCCTTTGTAGGCAATGAACTGCTTTCTCTTGCTGCTTTTAAGATTCTCTCTTTGTCTTTAACCTTTGGCATTTTGATGATGATGTGTCTTGCTGTGGACCTCTTTGAGTTCATCTCGTTAGGGACTCTCTGTGCTTCCTGGACTTGTATGTCTGTTTCCTTCACTTAGGGAAGTTAGGGAAGTTTTCTGTCATTATTTTTTCAAATAGATTTTCAATTTCTTGTTCTCTCACTTCTCCTTCTGGTACCTCCATGATGTGAATGTTGGCATACTTGAAATTGTCCCAGAGGCTGCTTACACAAGCCTCATTTTTTTTTTTATCCTTACCCAAGGACTTTCTCTTTTTTTTTTTTTGCATTTATCTTCAGATAGAGTGGGAGGGAGAGAGGGAGGAAGAGAAAGAAACATCAATGTGAGAGAGACACATCGAGTGGTTGCCACCCACACAACCCCAACCGGTGCTGGGGACAAACTTCAACCATGGTACATGCCCTTAGCAGGAACCGAGCCTGAGACTCTCTGGTCCGCAGGCCGATGCTCTAACCGCTGAGCCAAACCGGCCAGGGCACACCAGTCTCATTTTTTTGGATTCTTTTTGCTGTTCTGATTGGGTGTTTTCTGCTTTACCTACTCTACTACTGATTCCCTGAAAATTATTCTTTATTTTAGTTAGTGCATCCTTCATTTCTGACTGGTCCTTTTTTGTGTTGTTGATATTCTCACTAAGCTCCTTCGTGTTCTCTTAAGTTCCTTGAAGGTCTCACTAAGTTCCCTGAAGTTCTTACTAAGTTCCTTGAGAATCCTTATAACCAGTGTTTTTAACTCAGCAACTGATTGATTGCTTATCTCCATTTCATTTAGTTCTTTTCCTGGAGTTTTGTTCTGTTCTTTCATTTGGGACATGTTTCTTTGTGTCCTCATTTTGACTACTTCCCTATGTTTATTTCTATGTATTGGGTAGAGTTGCTATGTCTCCTAGGCTTTGTAGGGTGGCCTATTGTAGTAGGTGTCCTATAGGATTCCGTGGTACAGCCTCCCTGATCACCCCACCTGGGCTCTCAATGTGCATCCTTTCTGAGGACTGTACACCCTTCAATTTTTTAAAAAAATTTATTTTATTAATATATTTTTTTTACAGACGTTTCTCCTTTTTTCCCCATTGACTCCCTTCTCCCCATCCCCCCACACTATCCCCAGCTTTGTTGTCCATGTCCATCAGTTATGCATACATACATATAAGTTCGGTGGTTTAATCTCTTCCCTCCCCCTTCTTTTGAGGGTTGTCAGTCTGTACCTTACTTCCATGTCTCTGGGTCTACCCTGTTCCTCAGACTGTTATGTTCACTATATTCCACAAATAAGTGAGATCATGTGATATTTGTCTTTCTCTGCTTGCCTTGTTTTGCTTAGGATAATATTCTCCAGTTCCCTCCATGTCGTCTCAAAGGATAAGAGATCTTTCTTTCTTATAGCTGCATAGTACTCCATTGTGTATATGTACCACAGCTTTTTTATCCATTCGTCTACTGATGGACACTTGGGCTGTTTCCAAATCTCAGCTATTGTAAATAGTGCTGCTATGAACATGGGGGTACATATATTCTTTCTGATTGGTGTTTCAGGATTCTTAGGGTATATTCCTAGAAGTGGGATCACTGGGTCAAATGGTAATTCAATTTTTAATCTTTTGAGGTAACATCATAGTGTTTTCCATAGTGGTTGCACCAGTCTGCATTCCCACCAGCAATGTACTAGAGTCCCCTTTTCTCCACACCCTTGCCAACACTTGTTGTTTGATGATTTGTTGATGGAGGCCATTCTGACAGGTGTGAGGTGATACCTCATTGTTGTTGAAATTTGCATCTCTCTGATGATTAGTGATGTTGAGCATTTCTTCATATGTCTCTTAGCCATTTGTATGTCCTGTTTGGAGAGGTGTCTATTTAGTTCCTCTGCCCATTTTTTAATTGGGTTCTTTGTCTTCCTTTTGTTGAGTTTTATGAGCACTCTATATATTTTGGAGATTAACCCCTTATCTGATGTATCATTGGCAATTATGCTCTTACCACCTTTGTCAAATATTAATTGAGCATAATGTCTTGGGTCAATTTCCGGATTCTCTGTTCTGTTCCACTGGTCTATATGCCTGTTCTTGTGCCAGTACCAGTCTGTTTTGATTACAATAGCTTTGTAGTATAACCTGATATCCAGTATTGTGATCCCACCTACTTTGTCCTTTTTCAAGATTGCTGTGGCTATTCGGGTTTTTTTGGTTCCATATGAACTTTTGAAGTATTTGTTCTACTTCTGTGAAATATGTCGTTGGTATTTTGATGGGGATTGCATTGACTCTTTAGATTGCTTTGGGTAATATGGACATTTTAATGATGTTAATTCTTCCAATCCATGAACAAGGTATGTGCTTCCACTTTTTTATATCTTCCTCTATTTCTTTTTTCAATGTCTTGTAGTTTTCTGCAAATAGGTCCTTTACTTCTTTGGTTAAGTTTATTCCTAGGTATCTTAATTTTTATGCCACGATGGTAAATGGGAATGTTTTTTTAGTTTCTCTTTCTGTGAGTTCATCATTGGTGTATAAGAATGCCGTCAATTTCTTGACGTTAATTTTGTATCCTGCTACTTTGCCAAATTCATTTATTAAGTCTAGTAGATTTTTGATGGAGTCTTTAGGGTTTTCTATGTATAATATCATGTCATCTGCAAATAATGAGAGTTTCACTTCCTCCTTTCCAGTTTGGATCCCTTTTATTTTTTCTTCATGTCTGATTGCTGTGGCTAAGACTTCCAGTACTATGTTAAATAAGAATGCCAAAAGTTTAGCATCCCTGTCTTGTTCCTGTTTTAAGGGAAATGTTTTTAGTTTTTGCCCATTGAGTATGATGTTGGCTGTAGGCCTTTCATATATGGCCTTTATTATGTTGAGGTATGATCCCTCTATTCCCACATTGCTGAGCATTTTTATCAGAAATGGGTGCTGGATTTTGTCGAATGCTTTTTCAGCATCTATTGTTATGATCATGTGGTTTTTATCTTTCATTTTGTTTATGTGGTGTATCACATTTATTGATTTGTGAATATTGAACCAGCCTTGCATCCCTGGGATGAATCTCACTTGGTCATGATGAATAATTTTTTTGATGTATTGCTGGATCCAATTTGCTAGTTTTCTGTTAAGGATTTTGGCATCTATGTTCATCAGGGATATTGGCCTGTAGTTTTCTTTCTTTGTAGTGTCTTTTTCTGGTTTCGGAATTAGAAT
Organism: Tadarida brasiliensis; assembly: GCA_030848825.1. NCBI lineage: Eukaryota > Metazoa > Chordata > Mammalia > Chiroptera > Molossidae > Tadarida > Tadarida brasiliensis. Next base: position 40,073,164 of record CM061259.1, on the reverse strand, counting down.
TATGCTGGCCTCATAAAACTAGTTTGGAAGTCTTCCTTCTTCTTGAATTTTTTGAAATAGTTGGAGGAGAATGGGTGTTAGATTTTTGAATGTTCGCTGAAACTCCCCCATGAAGCCGACCGGGCCTGGGCTTTTGTTTGCTGGGAGAGTTTTGATTACATCTTCAATTTTCTTAGTTGTTATTGGTCTGTTCAAGATTTCTATCTCTTCCGGGTCCAGTTTTGGGAGACTATGTGTTTCTAGAAATTTGTCCATTTCGCCTAGATTATCATATTTGTTGCCATATAACTGTTCGTGGTATTTGTTAACGATCCTTTGTATTTTTGTGGTGTCAGTTATTACTTCTCCTCTCTCATTTCTGATTTTGTGTATTTGGGTTCTCTCTCTTTGTTTCTTGGTGAGTCTAGCTAAGGGTCCATCAATCTTGTTTATCTTTTCAAAAAACCAGCTCTTTGTTTCATTAATCCTTTGAATTGTTATTTTGGTCTCTATGTCATTTATTTCTGCTCTGATCTTTACTATTTCCTTCCTTCTACTTGTTCTGGGGTTTTCTTTTTGTTTGCTTTCTTGTTCTTTAAGTTGTGAGGTTAGATAGTCTATTAGAAATTTGTCTTGTTTCTTGAAGTAGGCCTGGGGTGCTATGAACTTCCCTCTCAGAACTGCTTTCGCTGCATCCCATAGATTTTGTGTTGTTGTGTGTTCATTTTCATTCGTTTCCAGGAAATTTTTAATTTCTTCCTTGATCTCCTCGGTAACCCATTCATTGTTTCATAACATGCTATTTAGCCTCCATGTGGTCAAGTGTCTTTGCATGTTCTTGTTGCAACTGATTTCTAGTTTCATGCCATTGTGATCTGAGAAGATGCTTGATATGATTTCAATCTTCTTGAACTTGTAGAGATGTAGTTTTTGTCCTAACATGTGGTTTATCTTTGACAATGTCCCATGTGCACTTGAGAAGAATGTGAATTCTGTAGTTTTGGGGTGTAATTCTCTGTAGATATCTATTAAGTCCATTTGGTCTAGTGCTTCATTTAGAGTCTCTGTTTCCTTGTTAATTTTTTGTCTAGAGGATCTATCCAATGATGTCAGTGGGGTATTGAAGTCCCCTGCTATTATTGTATTGCTGTCGATTTCTCCTTTGAAGTCCTCCTGAAGATTTTTAATATATTTTGGTGCTCTTATATTGGGTGCATATATGTTTACCAAGGTTATATCTTCCTGTTGGATAGATCCTTTCAATATTCTGTAGTGACCTTCTTTGTCTCTAGTTATGGCCTTCATTTTGAAATCTATTTTATCAGATATGAGTATTGCTACCCCAGCTTTTCATTCCTTTTTTTTTGCTTGGAGGATTTTTTCAATTCCTTCACTTTCAACCTATGTGAGTCAAACAAGCAGCATCTGGCCACAGAGAACCCCATACCTCTCGCTATGTGGCCCCAGGCCCGGCACTAGAAGCAGCCAGACTTGGTTCACAGCTTGGCTTTTCCTGGGCACCTCCAAGCCCACTACAAGAAGCAGCCATCAGCAGATTACTTTGTGGCTTATGCTGGGTGGCCCTGGATAGAACATAGGCAGTGGCTGACCTTGCCCCAGCACCAGCACACCCAGTGGACAGCTTCAGACCACGTCAAGGCACCACCACCCAAACACCTCCACAAGTGACACACTCAATGAGTGGACTCAATGGGTACCAGAACCCTGATAAAGTAAGTCTTGCTTTATGTGGTGGGTCCCCTACACAGATGATCATCTGGGGTAGATAGGGGCCAGTGGTCAGTGGGCACAGCCAGTCCTTGCAACTGATCAGCCTAACTGAGTCCCTCCCATTGATGTGCCAACAGCAATCAAGACTCAATTACGGGCGGATTCCAAAATGGCGGTGGAGTAAATGGAAGCTACACAGACGATCTTCCAGGACCAAACTGAAATTACAACTAAAATAAAGACAAATTGGTGGGAAAAAGCAGCTTGCAAGGACCATATAACAAGGGACACTGAATCAATCCTGGTAGGATTGTGGAGGCGCAAGAGGGGGCTCATGGACAGCAGCGGTCTTAGCTGTGAGGCGCCCTGGGGGTTAAATTCCCGAGCCCGCTCCACAGCGCACAGGGCCAGCATAGAGAGCTAAAATAGCCACAGCCACTCACCTTGGGCTCCGGCAGAGGGAGGGCGGACTGGACTGGAACTGTGTGGGGACACTCGAGATTTGGAGGGTGCTCAGAGCTTTTGCTGAGTTGCTGCCACATAGGACAGTGGCCATCTTACTCCTTCCCAGGGCTCTGGGAAGAGGCATCAGCCCCTCCCTCGGAGATTCAACCCCACCCAAGTGGGCCATTGAAATGCAAATTGAGGCTCATTAACAACCAGCATCTGCCCCAACCTCAGGAAATCCTCTTACACTGAACACCTGAGGGAGGTTTTCATTCAACTGAGAACCCAAGGCTCTTCAAGTAACCACGACTAATAGCCTCTAGGCAAAAGGCTAGAGGATAACTGAACCTTTCCTGGGCTTGCAGGAAAGTAAGACCTGACAGTGGTGTTTAACGTGGGTCCTCTCATGCTCATCCAAACCCAATAGAGGGAGACAAAAACAGCAGAACACCAACATCCACAGGGAAAATTTGGCAAGCTCCAAAACCCACTGAGATAGCCAAAATGGTGAAACAAAGAAACAAACCCCAAATGAAAGAACAAGAGAACTCTACCGAAGCTGAGATAAATGAAATGGAGTTAAGCAAGTTAACAGAGCTAGAATTCAGAGCCATGATCTTGAGGAAGCTCAAGAGCATGAGTAAGGACATTAACACTATGAGTAAAGACATAGAAACATTGAAAATTAACTAATTGGAAATGAATAAGCACCAAGAAGAAATGAAGAATGACATAGCAGAAATAAAGAACACATTGGAAGGACTAAATAGCAGAGTAGAGGAAGCTGAGGACCGGATCAGTGAATTAGAAGACAGTGTAGAAAAAAATCAACCAATCTGAAAAAAAAAAGGAAAAAACAATTAAAAAACAGGAAGACAGCTTAAGAGAACTGTGGAACAACTGGAAGTTTAATAATATTCGCATCATAGGAGTCCTCGAAGAAGAAGAAAATAAGCAAGGGTGATCCTTTGCTTCCTGTGTCAATCTTTTGATCTGACCCCAGGTCAGAATGTCAGCCTCCCGTGTCCCTTTCGACCCCCGAAGACAAGTGCGAGGGTATGGTTGCAGAGCACGAATGCTCAGGCGGTGCATCTTGGTGGTTAAATCGACCGGTTTCATCCTGCCGGAGAGTTGCTCTGAGACCCACTGCAGATTTGATTGATTCCTAGGAAAAACACAAACATAACCTCGCCCTCAGATTAGTACTGGGTCTGGTCCTTGCCACTCATTAGTTAGGGGATCTTTCCAGTGGACTTCAGCATACTTATCAGAGGGAGAACGCCAATGCCTTTCAGCTGCAGAGTATCCTGATGCGTCTGAATTTAAAAAATTAAGAGTATAGAGAGCTAGTTTTAAGATATTATTGGGCATAAGAGGGCCATACTCCCCCTTCTTTACTTTTTAAATTTGAGTCTTAAGGGACTGATTGGCTTGTTCAATAATGCCTTGTCCTTGGGGATTGTACGGAATGCCTGTAGTGTGGGAGATTTTGAATGTCTAGCAATATTGTGCAAAACTTTTACTGGTATAGGCAGGGCCGTTGTCTGTTTTTATCACGGCTGGAATGCCCAGGACAGCAAAACAAGTCAGTATGTGACCAATGACTTGTGTAACATTTTCTCCTATCCTAGCAGTAGCAACTAAAAATCCTGAGTAAGTATCAATAGTGACATGCACATAAGATTGCCTTCCAAATTCAGGGACATGGGTAACATCCATTTGTCATAATTTTCCTGGGAGCAACCCACAAGGGTTTATATCATATTGAGGTACTGGGGGCAAATGCACAAGGCATGCAGGGCATGCTTTAACTATTTGACTAGCAGCTTCACGGGTAATATTAAATTGCCTTCTTAACCCTGCTGAGTTTTGATGATGAATAGCATGAGAAGCCTTAGCTTGATCAGTTGCAGAGGCAACAAAATATGTCCCCCGTGTTAAGGCATCTGCTTGCGCATTCCTTGCTGCTAAGGGGCCAGGTAGGCTGGAATGTGCTCGAACATGACCAATAAAACAAGGATGTTGCCGTTATTGAATTAATTGTTGTAATTTTTAAAACATGGTAATAACCATAGAAGGGTCACTTTCAATAAGAGTAGCTGTTTCTAAACCTCTCATCAGGGAAATAATATATTTTGAATCTGTATACAGATTAAAGGACTGCAATACTTCTTTAAATGCTGCTAATACTGCTTCTAGCTCCACTCATTGGGCTGAGCTATGCGAGGTCTGCAAAACATAACCTTGTCCATTAACGACATAACTAGCAATCCCAGTGGTAGAGTCATCAGTGAACACCAGCGCAGCATCCACAATAGGCTGCGTTTAGATAATTTTTGGAAATATAATTGGATTTTTGATGAATAACTCTAGGAATTTATTAGCTGGAAAATGACAATCCATTTGTCCTGTAAAACCAGTTAATGCCAATTGCCAGCTTTCCTCGTTTTGCCATAACCATTGTTGCTGCTGACTGGTATAAGGTACAATAATGAGAGGAGGCTCTGTGCCAAATAATTCAATGACTCTTTTTTCTTCCTTGAATGAGGAGCTGAGCAATGGAGCTAGCATAAGGGGTGATCACCTTTTTTCGAGAGGAACAGAGAGAAATCCATTCTATAGGACCTTGTTGCCAAAACAATCACATAGGTAGGTATACCATAGGGAGGATAAGGAATTGCCAAGGAGATTGATAGTCTATTCTCTGAACTGTCTGGGTAGCTATGGCATCTTCTACTACTTCTAATGCTGCCTTTCCTTCGTTAGTTAATTGACGAGGACTAGTTGGATTAGAGTCTCCTTTTAATATGTCAAAAAGAGGTTTTAATTCTCCTGTAGTAATATCCAGGGAAGGTCTTAACCAATTTATATCTCCCAGTAATTTTTGAAAATCATTTAAGGTTTGTAAGTGATCTGTTCTAAACTGAAACTTTTGAGGTTTTATCTTTTGTCCTTCAATTACTTTTCCTAGATAATTATAAGGGCTGTTTATTGCACCTTTTCAGGTGCTAAGATTAATCCGTGTTGCTGCAATTGTTCCTGCAGGGAAGCATAAATATCTCGCAACAGAACAGGATCTTCATGTGTGAGCAAAATGTCATCCATATAATGAAGAACATAAGCTTCCGGAAAGGCGGTTCGCGTGCCAGCGATGGCCGCAGCAATAAATTTTTGACATAATGTGGGACTGTTAGCCATTCCCTGAGGCAGGACTTTCCAATGATATCTTTGCATAGGTTCTTTAAAATTAGTTGAGGGGACACTGAAGGCAAATCTCTCTCGATCTTTTGGATGTAATGGAATGGCGAAAAAACAATCCTTAAAATAAATTACAATAAGATGAGATCCCTTAGGAATAGCTACAGGAGAGGGGAGGCCTGGTTGCAGAGGTCCCATGAGCTGCATGGTCTTATCAACTGCTCGTAAATCTTGCAGCAATCTCCATTTTTCAGATTTTTTCTTAATTACAAAAATTGGAGTATTCCAGGGACTATTAGAGGATTCTGTGTGTCCTTGCTCCAGCTGTTCCTGCACCAGCTGTTGGGCAGCTTGTATTTTTTCTGAGGTCAAAGGCCACTGCTCCACCCACACTGGATCATCTGTGAACCAGACTATTGGGTCTGCAGTAAGGGAGACAGGAATAACAGTGACCCTTGCTATTTTGCTCATATCCTAAACCTCGTCTATCCTGATTACCTTTAGGCTGTATAGGGACTTCCCTGCCTTTACCATGCTTGCCCAGTCCCTCTCCAGGTAGATATCCTTGATCTAACATTTGTTTAGCTACTTTCTTGTTGTGACTATAAATTAATACTCCCATTTCTTGCAGTATATCTCTTTCCCACAGGTTTACTGGGAGAAATGGCAAAACATATGGTTGAAATTGTCCCGTCTCTCCTTCATCATCTTGCGAGCTTTGTAAGGGAGAGTTTGTTTGTCCTATTCCTTGCATGGTGGTCATAGCCGAGGTTACTGGCCATGAGTCAGGCCAATGACACTGACTTATTACTGATACATCGGCCCCTGTGTCTAAGAGTCCTTTAAACCTTTTTCCATTGATAGTTAATGTTCTTTCTGGTCATTGAGAACCAATGGCTTGCACCCAATATGCTGCATCAGTGGAGCTGAATCCATGACACCCCCTGTTTTGAGAGGATAGAGTTTGTCCTGTAGCTTTAAGAGGAACTAACACTAGTTGTGCAATTTTCATCCCTACTGTAATAGTTATAATGTCTCTAGGAGCTGTACACATGACTTTAATTTCTCCTGTATAATCATTATCTATGACTCCAGGTAACAACTTCAGCCCTCTCATAGTGAGTCCACTTTTTCCTAATAATGGCCCTACTGTCCCAGAGGGCAGAGGCCCATAAATTCCAGTAGGAATAGCTTAAGGTCCCATTTCAGGTGTTAATACGAAGTAGGAGGAGGCACTGATGTCCAATCCTGCACTTCCTCGGGTGGCTCGGTAGAGGTCCTGTACCCCTCGCCAGCTGGGTAGGCTTGCGGTGTGTATACTGACATTGCCCTGATTGTTTGCGGGGGCCGAGGCTGCCCCTGTTGGGGGTTTCCCTGCTGATTAAGAGGATTCCCATCTTTGTCTGTTTTTGACCTACATTCATTAGCCCAATGCTTTCCCTTTTGGCATTTTGGACATAGGCCAGGCGTGCATTGATTGCTACCCTGTACATGATTATTGACCCCCCCCTTTTAAGTGACATTCTCTGCTAAAATGACCTTTCCACAATTGTAACATTTTCCTTTCCCCTTTTTGCTGCTGTTGTATTAGCCCTTGCAGTATAGTTCCCTGCAAAGCAGCTGCAAGGGTAAGACCCTGAATATGGGAGGGACCTATGTCTGCACATAACCTGATATAATCACCTATATTTCCCTTTTTCTTCCATGGTCGCATAGCTGCTTGACAGGCAGGATTTGCATTCTCAAAAGCCAGTTGAGTAGTTAGGATATTGCCTGCTTCCTCATCTGTAACTGTTCTTCCTGTGGCCTGTGCTGGTCTAGCTACAAAATCAGCGTATGGTTCATCCTGCCCTTGTCTAATTTTTGATAGTTCCTCTGTCTTTCCTGTAGTAGGTAGAGCCCTCCAGGCATGTAGTGTTACAGCATCAATAGTCTGATATGCTTCTCCCGGGAATACAACTTGAACATTATTAGTAATATATTGCCCCTGTCCTACTAACATTTAATAAGTAATGGGAATATTGTTAGCCTGATTGCGGCGGGCAGCTATATAGGCCTGATCATAATATTCAGCTTTCCAAATCAAGTAGTTCCCTCCCGTAAGACAAGCTTTAGCTAATGTTTTCCAATCATTAGGGATAAGTGTCTCTCCTGAAATTCCTTCTAGAACTGCTAGAGTATAAGGCGCCCTGGGTCTATATTGGGCTGCAGCAGTTTTCAGCTCTCTTAATGTCTTCATAGACAGAGGAGAATATGACCTTTGCATTTGATCAGGATTATTAGGATCATGTGCTTCTACTACTGGGGATAAGTGAAATCCCGAATCCCAGACATCCTCCCGTCGTTCCTCTGCTCGCATTAGAGTTCGTTGCAGCGGCGAGGGACTGTCCCGAGTAGTCATAATCCTCCCACTTCCTTTTGAGGGGAAATAAGCAGGAGCAGGCTCAGGAGCAATAGGAGCGGAGCGATAGGCCTCAGTATGTGAGGGCCTTTTTAGGGACTGTACCACTTGAGTAAGATGCCCCACAATATCTATAGGGGGTTTCCCCATGCCATCATCATGGTAATGAGCTGCAGCATTATCTAACTCCTCCTGATCTTCGGGGCTTAATTCTTCCATATCCCATTCAGAATCCTTCTCTTTATTCTCTGCCTTAAGAGGCTTTACCACTTCTCTTGGGGATCGCTCAGCTTCATGAGTGGGTCCAATGAATCCCTCACTAAACTCCACAGAGAAATGTATCTATAGGAACTTTGTCTGGGCCATGAGCAGTATACCATTCTCTTAATTCTTCTCCTGCCTTTCCCCATGTTTTCAAGTTAACCGTTCCTTCCTCTGGAAACCAAGGACAAACCCGTTCAATAAACTTTAAGAATTTAAGCATTTGCTCCTCAGATACCTTGGCTCCCCTTGTCCGGAGCATAGACCGAATTAACTGTACAAAAAGGTGCTGAGATGACCCTGCTTGTCCCATTTTCTTTTACTCCTGACTATTTAATCTATTGCTCCTCTTTTTCTTTCCTTACTGCACGTACCGCATTAGAGGAGTTCCTCACGTTACCTTTAGTTGCGTCTTGAGTACTCAAGTCCCTGTTTGGGCTCCACTTTGCCAGGAACCAGCCTGGAGAGCAGAGTCCCTGAGTTCGAGCAGTGGGAATGAAGACAATAACACGGATATGGGATCAGGAAGACTGTCCTCAGCAGGATCAGCCTCGATATGCTTTATTACATGCCTTTTATACCTTACAGAAAAAGTTTAATGATATAAGCAAATAGGATCTTCTTGATATAATGCCCAGGGCTACAACAATGCTGTATAGAAATTAGTTTGCCTTGAGGATAACAGAAGCACCCAGGAACACCCAGGCCCACCCAGGAACACCCAGACCCACCCAGAAACACCTAGTCTGTTATCTCAGGTATTTCAAGGTACATTGGGTCACACTTAGCCCTGAGCTGCACAAACACAATACAAGCCTAATTCCTTGAGATTGTGGGGGAGGTCGAGTCTCTGACTCAAGACCTCCAGGCTCTGTGGACTCTGTCAGACACATAGCCGGCTCCCAACATAGTTGTAATTTTGATGTGGTTGTGGGAGGAGGTGATACCACGTTTACCTACACCACCATCTTGACTGGAAGTCCTGTTTTGGTTTTTAAAAGCTCCCAAACTTTCTTCTCCAGTGGCTGTATCATTTTGCATTCCCACCAGCAATGATTAGAATTCCTGTTACCCCACATGCTTGCCAGAATGGTTGTTGTCAATGTTTTGGGTTTTGACCATTGTAATAGGTGTCTTTTGTGGTTCCATACACATTTTAGATATTTTTCTATTTATGTAAAAAATATTATTGGAATTTTGTTAGGGTTTGCATTGAATATATAGATGGCTTTAGGTAATATGGCTTGGGGTAGTTATATTTTAACAATATTAATTTTTCCTAACTATGAACACAGGATATCTTTCCATTATGTCTTATTAAATTTCTTTCATTAAAGTTTTATAGTTTTCAATGTACAAATCTTTCATCTCCTTGGTTAAAGTTATTCTTAAATATTTTACTGTGATGTTATTATAAATTGATTTTTAAAACCTTTTTATGTTGTTAATACTCATCTGAGGATATTTTTTCCATTGATTTTTAGAGAGAGTGAAAGGGAGGAAGGGAGAGAGAGAGAGAGAGATAGAGAAACATCAATGTGAGAGAGACACATCGATTGGTTGCCTCCTGCATGCACCCTGACTGGGACTGGGGATTGAACCTGTAACCCAGGTACATGCCCTTGACTGGGAATCGAATCCACAACCCTTTGGTGTGTGGGCCAACACTCTTAACCACTGAGCCACACTGGCCAGGGCAATTTAAAAGATATTTTATTGTTAGTGTGTAGAATCTAACTGCTTTCTGTATGTTAATTTTGTGTCTTGCAACTTTACTAATTCATTTATTAGTAGCAACAGTTTTTTGGTGGAGTCTAGGATTTCCTATGGATATGATCATGTCATCTGCAAACAGAGACAATTTTACTTCTTCCTTTCTGACTGGATACCTTTTGTTTTTATTTTTGCCTAAATGCACTGTCTAGGTCTTCCAGTACTATGTGGAATAGGAGTGGTTAAGAGTGGGCACCATTGTCTTGTTTTTGATCTTAGAAGAAAAGCTTTTAACATTTCAGCACTGAGTATGATGTTAGCTGTGGGCTGTCATATATGACCTTTATTAGGTTGAGGTAATTACTTCTATACCAATTTATTGAGAGTTTTTATCATGTAAAGATGTTATATTTTGTCAAATACTTTCCCTGTATGTATTGGGATAATGATATGATTTTTACCATTCATTTTATTAATGTGGTATATCAATTTATTGATTTTCATATGTTAAAATATCCCCACAACCCAGGGAGAAATCCCATTTGATTATAGTTTATGTCCTTTATTGTGCTCTTAAATTTGGTCTGAGAATTTTTGCATTATATTTATTAGGGACATTGGTCTGTAGTTTTATTTTCTTGTAGTGTCCTTATCTGGTTTTGGTAATAGGGTAATGCTAGTCTCGTAAAATTAGTGTGGGAGCTTTCTCTCCTCTTCAATTTTTTAGAAGAGTTTGAAAAGTTTGGCATTAATTTTTTTTAAAGTTTGGTAGAATTCACTAGTAATACCATCTGGTCCTGGGCTTTTCTCTGTTGGGATGTTTTGATAACTGGTTTAATCTACTTACTTGTTATTGGTCTGTTTGGATTTTCTATTTTTTCATACTTTAGTCTCGATAGGTTGTTTTTTCCTAGAAATTTATCCATTTCTTCTAGGTTGGACAACTATTGGTATATAATTGTTCAGAGTAGTTTCTTATGATCCTTTGTATTTCTGTGGTATCAGTTGTAATGTCTCCTCTTTCATTTTTGATTTTGTTTATTTGAATAGTTTTTCTATTTTCTTAGTCTAGCTAAATATTTATCAATTTTTTCTTTTCAAAGAAAATAAACACCCCCTTTTGTCGATCTTTTCATTTTTTAAAAAACATTTTTCTTCTTTATTGATTTTTAGAGAGAGAGAGGAAGGGAGAGGGAGAGAGAGATAGAAACATCAATGAGAGAGAACATTGATTGGCCATCTCCTGCATGCCCCCCACTGGGGATTTGGCCCACAACCTGGGCATGTGCCCTGACCAGGAATCGAACCGGTGACCTCTTGGGTTGACACTCAACCACTGAGCCACATTGGCTGGGCTTATTGATCTTTTCTACTGTTAATATGGTCTTTATTATTTCTGCTCTGCTGTTTGTTATTTCCTTCTATTAACTTTAAAGTTAGTTTATTCTTCTTTAAAATCACTTAACATGTAAAGTTACTTTGTTTTATGTAATATTTTTCTTGATGTAGCTATTTATTGTAAACTTTCCTCTTAGAACTGATTTTGCAGCATTTCAAAAGTTTTGGCATATTGCGTTTGCATTTTAATTTATTTGAAGTTATTATTTTATATCCCATTTGATTTTTCTTTGACCCACTGGTTATCCAGGGGTGTGTTTTAAAATTTCTACATTGTGAAAGTCACATCTTTTGTCCTATTATTGAATTCTAATTGCATAACATTGTGATTCAACACCATACACCGAGGCACCTGGTGGGAGTCTCAATCAACTGTACATCTGATAACAGTCAGACAGATTTTGGTCTGTGGAACAAGCAGGAGCCTGAAAATCAGCTTCAGCACTTGTTGGTTGTAGTCTGGGAGTACTGTAGAATGCTGACTTGGCTATGGGCAAGGGAGCCTTTGTGGAAGTTTACGGAGAAGTGTTTACAGAGAAGTTCCAACACTCAGTTGGAGCTGAAAATGAAAATTTGAATGTATTAGAGTGGGCAAGAAGAACCGTACCAGTATCACTCCTCCCCACAAGGTGGCATAGCTGGAAAGTATAGGGAGCTAGGGATCTCACCTGTGGAGGGAAGGGAGAGCAATGAATGAGTGCCTGGCTTCCACAGCTGTGCAGGACACTGCTAAAGAAATTCCTCTCTCTCCCAAAGTAATGAAATGACATCTTCACATCTGGCATTAGGGTGACCACTAGTAAAGAGGCAGATTCAATATTAGAGTGAATTAAAAAGATGTGGTTCCTGTAGACTGTGTTCTGGATTCCAAGAGGAAGCCTGCCCATAAACCTCTGGGAATACCTCACCTGAGGATTCCTCATCTGGTCTGTGTGCCAAACTCACCTTGACTCTGTTGCCAGCTTCTTGTGTGCACTCCTGATGGTGGTGGTGAGAACGAACTCAGGTAAACAGGAAGTATGCACAGAAAAGAAGCCAAATTTGTGGGAGGGAGAAATCACAATCTTGAACTGCGGTGTCATCTTTGGGAAAACTTAAAGAGTTTTTCAGTACTCAGCCTGGTGCACTGTAACATTGAGAGAAGACACACAAGGTTAAGAATTTTGCAACAAGAGGATGCATGAAGTATGGAGCAGATCTATCCATAGAAAGTCAGAAAAAACTCCAGCTATAAGCAAGACCAACAAAATATACTTTCCATATAATGGCAGCTAATAATGATTGGAGCAAACTGCTATTTAAAATAAGAAATGCAGAGGAGCAAAAATGGCGGCGAGTGAATGGAAGCTGCACAGACTGTTTTCCAGGACCAAACTGGAATTACAACTAAAATAAAGACAAATCATTGGGAAAAACCAACTGAAAAGCAGCTGGAGAGAACCTATATAACCAGGGATAGAAAGAGAATGCCAAATCGAGCCTGGTAGGAATTGCGGAGGTGCGCGAGGGTGGGTTGGGAGCCCACGGACAGCAGCGGAGAGCTGTGTTAGTTGTGCGCGCTTACCACTGAGAAAGCAGGAGTTTTAAAAAGCACCAAATCAGACTTCCAGGTAAGACAGCGGCATAGGTAAATGCGGTTCTTGCCTACTCCAACAACCACGTTAAAATTACGACTAAACTACAGAACAAACATCCTTCAGAACCACCTGAAATCAAGCTGAAAGTCCTACAACTATGAAATTAAAGAAGCCATATTGAGACAGGTAGGAGGGGTGGAGGAGAGGAGGGGCTGGTCCCACACCCATGTGTGCAGGATAAAAATCAGGAGGGTACCTTGTCTGTGAAGGTCCTCCCTGAGCAGTGAGGGGTCCCCGTCCCACACCAGGCACCCAATTCAGGGTTCCAGTGCCAGGAAGAGAAGTCCCCATAACTTCTGGCTGGAAAAACCAGCTGGAACTGAGGCTGAGGGAAGCTGAGGCTGCTGGATCCCCAGGCCATTCCTCTTAAAGGGCCCGCACACAGACTTACTCAGACTTGCTCCCTCTGAGCTCCAGCGCAGAGGGAAGGCAGCTTGAAAGGCACTGGAGATGTATGGGGAAGAACTGAGTTCTTTGGCTTTGGGGCGAGGACTGGAGAGGCAGCTTTCTCCAGGACAGATGTGCTGGTAGAGGCCATTGTTTCTTTGGTGAGCCCTTCCTACACAGGGCAGGCAGATGGCCGGCCGTTATATCTGGAACGCCATCAACCTGGCTTACACTGTTTGCCCCACCCTGGTGATTCCCTGAGGCCCTGCCCCACCCAACTTTCAGACCTATCCAAGGTGTTTCCAGTGGCTTTACCACAGGATTGGCCTGTTTTGGCTCCTGCTTCAGATTTTTCAAAATTCTCTCAAACAAGCAGCATCTGGTCTCAGCGAGCCCCATACCTCTCACTAAGTGGCCCCAGGCCTGGCACTAGAAGCAGCCAGCCTTGGGTTACAGCTTAGCTTTTCTTGGGCACCTCAAAGCCCAGCACAGGAAGCAGCCACCTGCAGATCGCTTTGAAGTTTATGCCTGGTGGCCCTGGGGAGAACACAGGCATTGTCTGACCTTGCCCCAGAGCCAGCACACCAACTGGACAGCTTCAGACCATGTTGAAGCACCACCACCCAACCACCTCCACAAGTGACACACAATAAGTGGACTCAGTGGGTACCAGAGCACTGCTGAAGTAAGTTTTGCTCTCTATGGTGAGCCCCTACACAGCTGATGATCCAAGGTAGTCAGAGGTCAGTGGTTAGTGGGCACAGCTAGTCCTTGCAGCTAATCAGCATGAGTAAAACCCTCCCATTGATGTGCCAACAGCAATCAAGACTCATTTACAACGGAAAGGTGTAAAGTCCACAGAAGGGGTGCACCTCGAGGGCTCAGCTGAGTGATCAGGGACGCTGTGCCACTGGATCCTACGGGACACCTACTACAACAGGCCACCATAGGAAGCCTAGGAGACATAGCAACTCTACCTAATACACAGAAACAAACACAGGGAGGCAGCCAAAGTGAGGAGACAAAGAAACATGTCCCAAATGAAAGAACGGAACAAAACTCCAGGAAAAGAACTAAACAAAATGGAGATAAGCAATCTAACAGATGCAGAGTTCAAAACACTGCTTATAAGGACACTCAATGAACTGTTGAGGGCCTCAAAAGCATAATAAAGGACCAGTCAGAAATGAAGGATTCACTAACTAAAATAAAGAATAATTTACAAGAAATCAGTAGTAGAGTAAGTGAAGCCAAGAAGCAAACCATCAATTTGGAATATAAGGAAGCAAAAAACACCCAATCAGAACAGCAAAAAGAAAGAAAAAAAATGAGGATAGTGTAAGGAGCGTCTGGGACAACTTCAAGTGTGCCAACATTCACATCATGGGAGTGCTAGAAGGAGAAGAGAGAGAGCAAGAAATGGAAAACCTATTTGAAAAAATAATGACGGAAAACTTCTCTAACTTGGTGAAGAAGACAGACATACAAGTCCAGGAAGCACAGAGAGTTCCAAACAAGATGAACCCAAAGAGGTCCACAGCAAGACACATCATCATCAAAATGCCAAAGGTTAAAGACAAAGAGAGAATCTTAAAAGCAGCAAGAGAAAAGCAGTTCGTTACCTACAATGGAGCTCCCATAAGGCTGTCAGCTGAGTTCTCAAAAGAAACTTTGCAGGACAGGAGGGAGTGGCAAGAAATATTTAAAGTAATGAAAAGCAAGGGCCTACAACCAAGATTACTCTATTCTGCAAAGCTATCATTTAGAATCGATTGACATATAAAGAGTTTCCCAGACAAGAAAAAGTTAAAGGAGTTCATCACCACCAAACCAGTATTATATGAAATGTTGAAGGGTCTTCTTGAAGAAGATAAAAAAAAATAGAAACAATAAAATGGCAATAAATACATATTTATCAACAATTGAATCTACAAACAAAATGAACAAGCAAAGCAGAAACAGACTCATAGATACAAAGAACATTTTGTTGGTTCCCAGATGGGAGGGGAGTTTGGTGAAAATGATGAAGAGATTAGGAAGTACAAATTGGTTGTTAGACTGATGAACCTCAAAGGCAAGGTGTGGGGGTGTGGGGAGGGAAGAGAGAAACCAAAGAACTTATATGCATATATGCATAACCAATAGACACAGACAGTAGTGTGGGGAAAGCAGGAGGGGGGTGGGATTGGGGAGAAGGTCAAGGGGGGGAGGGACATCTGTAATACATTCAACAATAAAAATAATTTAAAAAAATATATAAAAAGCACCAATCAGCTACAGCCACTCACCTTGGGCTCTGGCAGAGGGAGGGCTGATTGGACTGGAACTGTGTGGAGAGGGTCCAGGGCTCCTGGTTCAGGAGAGAGTTGGAGGGGAGGACACCAGGAGTTTTGTGCTGAATCACTTCTTCACAGGACAGAAGCCAACTTACTCAAAGAGCCTCTTTCCAGAGCACTGAGGAGAAGCAATGGCCCCTCCTGCAGGAATTCAACACCACCAGGCCAAGCCAGAGAAATAAAAATTGAGACTCATTAACATCTAAAGTCTGAGAGCAAGCAAATGCCCCACACATGGGAAATCCTCTTACACTTGAGGGATTTTTCATTCATTTGAGGGTTGCAAATTGAGGCTCATCAACTAACTGAGACTAATAGCCTCCAGGTAAAAAGCTAGAGGATAACTGGACCTTTGATTGGCCTGCAGATCTACCCAGGAAAGTAAGACTTGACAGTGGTGTTTAACGTGGGTCCTCCCATGTTCATCCAAATTCAGTAGAGGGAGCCACACCAGTGGAACACCAACACCCACAGGGAAAATTTGGCAGGCTCCAAAACCCAATGAGATAGCCAGAAGTGTGAAACAATGAAACAAATTCCAAATGAAAGAACAAAATAATTCTTCAGGAGAAGAAATAAATGAAATGGAAATAAGCAAGATATCAGAAGTAGAGTTCAGAATAATAATCATGAGGCAGCTCAACAGCATGAGTAAAGATATAAAAACATTGAAAACCAAACAATTGGAAATGAAGAATGACTTAGTAGAAATAAAGAACACACTGGAAGGAATAACTAGCAGACAATCTAGACGAAATGGACAAATTTCTAGAAACACACAGTCTCCCAAAACTGAACCGGGAAGAAATAGAAAACTTGAAGAGACCAATAACAACTAAGGAAATTGAAGATGTAATCAAGAAACTCCCAGCGAACAAAAGCCCAGTCCTGGATTGCTTCACAGGGGAGTTTCACCGAACATGTAAAGAAGAACTAGCACCCATTCTCCTCAAACTATTCCAAAAAATCTAAGAAGAAGAAAGATTTCCAAACTCATTTTATGAGGTCAGTATAATTGTAATCCCAAAGTAATGTCTAGATAAAGACACTACAAAGAAAGAAAACTACAGGCCAATATTCCTGATGAACATAGATGCCAAAATCCTGAACAAAATACTAGCAAATCGATCCAGCAATACATTAAAAAAATTATTCACCATGACCAAGTGAGATTCATCCCAGGGATTCAAGGCTGGTACAATATTCAAAAATCAATAAATGTGATACAACATATAAACAAAATGAAAGACAAAAACCATATGATCATATCAATAGACACTGAAAAAGCATTCAGCAAAATCCAGCACCCATTTCTGATAAAAACACTCAGCAGTGTGGGAATAGAGGGACCATATCTCAACATAATAAAGGCCATATGTGAAAGACCTACAGCCAACATCATGCTCAATGGGCAAAAACTAAAAGCATTTCCCTTAAGAACAGGAACAAGACAGGGATGCCCACTTTTGCCACTCTTATTTAACATAGTTATGCAAGTCTTAGCCACAGTAATTAGACATGAAGAAAAAGTAAAAGGGATCCAAATTGGAAAGAAGGCATTGAAACTGTCATTATTTACAGATGACATGATATTGTACACAGAAAACCCTAAAGACTCCATCAAAAATCTACTAGACCTAATAAATGAATTTGGCAAAATAGCAGGGTACAAATTAATATCCAGAAATTGATGACATTCTTATACAGCAATAATGAACTCACAGAAAGAGAAACTAAAAAAACAATCCCATTTACCATTGCAGCAAAACGCTAAGATACTTAGGAATAAACTTAACCAAAGAAGTAAAGGACCTGTACACAGAAAACTACCCGACATTGTAAAAATAAATAGAGGAAGATGTAAAAGAGTGGAAGTATATACTTTGTTCATGGATTGGAAAAATTAACATCATTAAAATGTCCATACTACCCAAAGCAACCTACAGATTCAATGCAATCCCCATTAAAATATCAATGACATATTTCACGGAACTAGAACAAACACCCCAAAAGTTTATATGGAACCAAAAAAGACCCTGAATAGCCACAGCAATCTTGAAAAAGAAGAATAAAGTAGGAGGGATCACAATACCGGATATCAGGTTATACTGCAAAGCCACTGTAATCAAAACAGCCTGGTACTGGCACAAGAACAGGCATATAGACCAATAGAACAGAACAGAGAACCCAGAAATTGACCCAAGACATTTTGCTCAATTAATATTTGATAAAGGTGGCAAGAGCATACAATGGAGTAAAGACAGCTTCTTTAATAAATGGTGTTGGGAAAATTGGACAGCTACATGCAAAAAATGAAGCTAGACCACCAACTTACACCATATACAAGAATAAACTCAAAATAGGTAAAAGACTTAAATGTGACTTGTGAACCCATAAAAATCCTCGAAGAAAATGTAGGCAACAAAATTTCAGACATCACACGCAGCAGAATTTTCACTGATACAATGCCTAGGCATGGGAATAAAAGGAAAAAATTAATAAATGGGACTACATCAAACTAAAAATCTTCTGCACAGCAAAAGGAGAAACCATCAAAATGGAAAGGGAACCCACTATATGGGAGAGCATAATTGCCAATGATATATCAGATAAAGGGTTAATTTCCAAAATATACAGAGTACCAATACAACTCAACAAAAGAAAGACAAAGAATCCAATTAGAAAATGGGCACCTTTTAATGTCGACCTCATAGTAACCACAAAACAAAAACATATAACAGTCTCACAAAAGATAAAGAGAAGGGAATCTCAGTCCACCACTGAAAATCATCAATTCACAAAGGTAGGCAGCACGAGAGAAAAAAATGGAACTACAAAACAGCCAGAAAGCAGATCGCATTAGTAAGTTCTTACATATTAATAATTAATCTACATGAAAATGAACTGAATACTCCAATCAAAAGGACAGAATGACTGCATGGATAAAAAACAAAACCAACCAACCAACCAACCAATCAACCAACCAACCAAACAAACAAACTGACAACAACAATAACAAGAAACAAGACCAAACTATATGCCTCTATAAGAGACTCCAGCTTTCAGGACTCACATAGGCTCAAAGGAAAGGGACGCAAAAGGTAGTTCATTCAAGTGGAAACCAAAAGAAATTGTAGGTAGCTCTGCTTACATAAGACAGCTAACTTCATACTCAAGGAAGTTGCCTATGCAGTTAGACCTGTGTTCCATACTTGAAGGAAGTTTAGAAGTATAATTAATTTGGAAAAGAGAATGAACTTCTTAAAAAAATTTATTTTTCTTTATTGATTTTAGAGGGAGAGAAAGGGAGAAGGAGAGAGATAGAAACATCAATGAGAGAGAACATAGACTGGCTGCCTCCTGCATGCCCCCCACTGGGGATAGGGTCCATAACTTGGGCATGTTCCCTGAGCTGGAATTGAACCGGTGACCTCTTGGTGCATGGGTTGACACTCAACCACTGAGCCACACCAGCTGGGCGAGAATGAACTTTTTGGATTAAAACAAATAATTCATAGTTATTGACTCAGGAGAGCATGCATTACAAATTCGAGCAACTATAGAAATGATTGAGGTTTTCCAATACTTAAGCAAGCTAACAAGATTTGAAATGCAAATTCTGAATGAAAAATGTGTTCTGGAATAGAAAGAATAAGAAAACCCCAATCTTGTTCTTTGTGGGATTTCCATCTAATTAAGCAAGCCACCCACGATCATTTTGATCTTATAGCTGATTACAGCACAAGTTTAGACCACAGGGGCCATCCCACCATTCTGTGAGATATGATAAAGGGAGAGAAATAAGGATGTCTCTGTTTCCCTGGCTATGGTCATGGGAAGCAAGTGGGTAAAGAGAGTCACTTGGAAAACCAATGGAATTTCTTCCCCCTCTACTTTACCTTGACTCACTCTGGATAAGCTGAGCAAAAGGAGAAGTCAGAGTTAAAATGTATCTTTGTGGTTCTTGTGATCTCTGGATCAGTTCAAGTTGATCAGCTTCTTAGCTAAATGAGAGACAGCAATTTCACTTTTTATTTAAATCAGTCCTAAGCAAAAATGAGCTTTATTAAAGACAGAGCTTTTTCTTGTCCTTGAGGTTTCTGAGAATCTCTATTACAAACTCTAGACATCCCAGATATCACTTTGAATCAATGCAGTTTTTACTGCTTGAATGAGTGGTATATCAGAGAGTGATATCCAGAAAGACTTTTGAAGGAAGTTTGCTCTATATTGTATCAAAACCTTTCCATATTTTGATTTACTGGGAGATTTGGTAAGTATATAATTTTTTACAAGGTTTTGGAGCTTAAAAATGCCTAGAAAACCTAGAGCTGCTCATGTAATATACATACTTTTTTTTATGTCAAAAGAATAAAGCAGTTTGTAGCTACCGTTGTTAATAATGGAGTTGATCTCCTGACTGTATGTGAATGTAGACTTTTGGGTTAGTGGAAGTGTAGTGTTGGCTTCTACATCCTACTTAGGTTTTTTTTGTAGTGGTGGGCAGTTCTGTCCATTTAAGACTTAAGCCAAGTCCAGAGAATTTCTGATTCTTCTAGCAGAGAGAACCCAGGGATCACCACTCTGGTGGGTCTCTAACAGTGTCCCCTCATCCAGTTGGAAAGAGAGCTCTTCAAATAATCAGTAGGCTGGATTGTTTTCAAGTTTTAGTTTATCTGTATGTATAGAGAACATACATCTGAGGTGAAAAAGTAAAATAAGGCTACCTGGGATGTTATGAGGCCACAGGTCCAGAAGATTCAGTGTTCTTCAAATAAGGATTACCTGCCTCCTTCAAAATATGATAGTTTTCCTAGGCCATGTCTTGATACATTCCATACTCTGGGTACTTAACAACCAAGGTTACCATTCCAGGCCATCTCTAATCCCATTCTGTTTTAACCTATCTCCCCTAGTGACTCCACAGTAAGGGTCTCTGAAAGGAGAATACATTCTACTGTATTCTTAGTATTTCCCAACTAAAGACACTAGCACTGGATTTTTATCACAGGCTGATCAATGTCTGGGAGGGAAGAACACCTCATAACCCCTTATTCTTTCTCACTCACCGTTCCTTCATCTCTTCACTGTTGCAGTGAGGGGGCTGGAAAGGCAGTACTGTTTTGTGATTTCAGGCCAGGACTTAGCCATTGTTTCCTCAGCCCTATACACAGTAA
The DNA here is from genome assembly GCA_030848825.1 of Tadarida brasiliensis. NCBI lineage: Eukaryota > Metazoa > Chordata > Mammalia > Chiroptera > Molossidae > Tadarida > Tadarida brasiliensis. The sequence goes on along the minus strand of CM061259.1, from coordinate 40,052,499 downwards.
GCAATGGACTCTTTGCAGCTAGAGTTTTATCCTCTCACAATTACTAGAGAGTCCAAGCTGTATTCAGCACTAATGCTCAAGAAAATTGTTCCACAATGAGAATCTCTACCCACCTCTGGCACTGCACCCCTTTTCCCAAGCAGCACATGCAGCCCTCACACACTTAAGCATCTGTATATAGGTTGATGGTGTTGAGCAGTAGGGTAGACATTCAACAGCATCACAGTAGTCAGTAGGACAACCAGCACAACCGAAGATGCTAGGTTGGCCTGTTAGACTTCCATAAAGTTGGCTGGTAAAGAAAACAATGAACCCAGATGGATTTAGATAATTTATTGCTGACACACACAACAAAGCATGGTGTTAGATCCTAGTCCCACAGGATGACACCCCACCAGAGGGGACAGATGATGGACAACAGAGGTGGTGGGCCACTCTGTTGCTCAGAAGCCAACTCTAAATCACAGTCAAGTGGTCTTATAGTCTGTAGCCGGACCCTAACTAGACTGGGGTGGAAAGTCCCATGCTTTCATTCCCTAAAACCAGGGAGGTGAATGAGAACCTGTCTCATGGATCCCATCACAACATGACCTTTCTCCTTGTGTTTCAAGAATTGCCATGTCAGACTCAGTCAAGATGCGAGCCAGCCCGCAGTTAAGCCTTGTCTGTGAGGTTTATGTAAGGGATGCACAAGGTCATTGGGGATGGGGTAGGGTTGGGGGTGGGGCCAGGGCAGATCTGTTCCTCTACAGAATGGAGGATCCAAGAAGAGGTGAGTGGGGATGGTAAAACCTAGGTATAAAAAGATGATTTTATAATCTGAAGCTTCTATGAATAATTAAGACATCCTTTTTAAGAGTAAAGAGACAGTCACTGAGGAAAGCACGGATATCACTTTGAAGTGAGAAAATACAGTCTAAGTTGTTTTCATGGGAAGCTTAGCTGATTTTAGGAAAGCTGATGTCCAGGTTTTTTTAATTTATTTATTTATTTACTTATTTATTTATTTATTTATTTTATTATTATTATTTTTTAAATCCTCACCCGAGGACATTTTTGCATTTATCTTCAGATAGAGCGGGAGGGAAAGAGGGAGGAAGAGAGAGAGAGAAACATCGACGTGAGAGAGACACATTGACTGGCTGCCAACCGCACAACCCCAACCAGGGCCAGGGACAAACCACAACCCAAGTATGTGCCCTTAGTGGGAACCGAACCCAGAACTCTCTAACTGCTGAGCAAAATCGGCCAGGGCTGCTGCCAAGCTTTTAAAATCCAAAATCATAAGAATCTGAAGGCTTATAAAAATGTAAAAAATCAACAATTGTGGGCACATCACAATATCACAGTTTAAATTCCTTGGTTTTGTGAAAGATGGGGCTTGGTCAAGGACTTTCAAACTGATTGGCATTCACTGTCTTCTCATGTCAGGGCTCAGGGTTTCCTTTGACACAGCATTCCAAATGAAACATACAATAGGCAACTAGCATTTCACTTCCATAGCACTCAAGTCTGCAGATGCCATTTCCATAGCATTTCTTGTGCATTTCTGATGATATTATATTCAAGCCTGGAAAGAAAATGAATGGAAGGGTAATTCATTATAGGCCTTTTTGGACTATAAAATGATGAGTCCCTCCATTTTTTATCACACTGGGATTCCAAAGAGACTAGGTCATATGATTGATTTTGTTTGAATCAATTGATTCTAATGGAATGGAATCAATTAATTCTAATTGATTCTGATGGAAGAAAATTAACTTGTGCTATGGATTGAATTGCATCCCCTCCCCGCACCAATTTATATGTTGAAACCCTAATCCTCAGTGTGACTGTATTTGGAGATAAGGACTTTAGGTGGTAATTAAAGTTAATTAAGTTAATAAAATTGGGGTCCTAATGCCCTAATGCACTGGGCCCTAATTTAGTTGGCCTAAATTAGTAAGATTTTTGCCTTATTGGTAGAAGACACAGAAAGAAGATGTTGTCTATAAGCCAGGAATATAACTCTTGTCAGAAACTGAATCGATCTGCAGTTGATCTTGGACTTTCTAGTCTCTAGAACTATGAGAAAATAAATATTATTTAAGCCATACAGGTTGAGGTATTTTGTTATGGCAGTCTGAGCTGACTAAGAAAATTTGTCACTTGGAAGTTTGCCCAAATTGGTCAGTGAATATACTCTAAAGAATCAAGTTGCCTCTGTATGTACACATTAACTCATTTTAAAATTATTTATTCATTCCCAAACCAGTTTTTATAAAGTCAAGTACTATTGGGGTTCAGATCTGAGTATGATATAGACCTTAATCTCAAAGAATTTTCAGTCTAGACAAAAAGAGAAGAAACACAAAGTACTTGTGAGAGAGGAAAAAAACATAATAAGTCCAGTGAAACATTTGCATCATGGAATGGTGTGAGTTCAGAGGAGGATGAAATCAGTTCTGAAGATCTGAGATGTCTTATTAGAGCCCAAGGCATTTGAGCTGGGCTTACAATTTTGTAGACATGCTACTCCACAGAATCATCAAAATATGAATGTTTCTTTATGTTCATATGTAAGTTGGTGTTAAAAGGACAAGAATGGCAATAATTGGCCATGAGTAGCTATCTTGAGCCAACACATACCCTATCCAAGTCACCATGCCCTGGAGGATAATTGTCCTATAGGGAAAAAGAAGGGATCAGTGTTACTTAGTTGGCAAGATGAAAGCCCAGGAAGATGAAATGTAATGCTCTGCATAGAAGACAAGAGAATCCTGTAAAAAAGACCAGCTATGGGAATGTCTGAGACACTAAAAGGAATACTGTAGACTATATGCAATTGTTGACTGTCTAGAGACCATGAATCCATTGCCATAAACCATAGTGGAATTGGTCCCATCAACAGTTTTAAAAACCTGGACTCTATGCATTCTTAAATCCAGTGTTTTGAGTCACGTGATCTGAAAATCTGATTCATTTGGGTAAAGAATACTTTAGGGAGGGTGAGAAGTTAAATGACACCCTGTAACACATGGATTTGAATTGATTCAATAACACTGAGTGAAGAGAATAGTCAACATGAGATTTCTAAAGTCAGAACACAGGGCCAGCCAGTGTTCTCCCTCATGTCTCTCTAGCTGTTACCTCATCTCATCAGACATTTCTTTGTATCACATAAAGCTTATTAACTCTCTTGGAATAAGCAGTTCCAAATCTGTTTCACCATGTACCTAAGGAATCCACAAATAGTAAGTTTACTATAAGCTATTTCAGCATTTTAGGAAGCTTAAAATGTTAACACTATTTGCTGGTTTTGACTGGTATGACTAGATAGAATCCTGAATTAAAGATAAAATAGCGACAAAGCAGAATGGGATGTTACTAATGAAAATATATTGATACTTCTCACAAGTCAGGTACTGTACATATTATGTATAGGCATGTTCTATAGATTATCCCATTTAATTCTTGCACAACTCTGAGGGTAGTGTTGTTATTTCTGTTTTGTAAGTGAAGAGACTAAGGTTCAGAGAAGCTCAGAGTTCTGCCTGCAGCAGTACAGCTAACAAGTTGGAGAGCCAAGATTCAAGCTGCTTTTTTCCACTTTGAAAAGTAAAGGGTCCATGGTGGGAGGACATTCATTGGTTTGTTTAGTGGAATTGCTCTTCTAGACAAAGGACCCCTCAACCCCCCCCCCACACCCCCGCCAGAAGATTTCCATTTTACCTGCCAGCACTGGATCCCTGAAGATGAGAAAGGCAAACACAATGAGGAGAAGTTTCATGGCCAGGATCTTCTGTTGAGGAGGCTGGTGGCAGGGTCTGACACTGGCTGTCAGAGAGCAGAAAGGGAAGGTTGGGCACACTCTTCGGTACAAAGCTCTCAGGTCTGGGGTGTGCCCTGCTCCAGGCAGATATGCTACACTGATCTCTCCTGAGGCAGCTGAGTTGGCAATGCTTGTATGAAGGAAAAACTGACAGCCATTCCTGTTTGACAGCTTCCCCCTCTTCTTTTTTTTCTTTTGTTATTTGTCTTTGATTATGAATATACATTTTTAAAATCTATCTTTATTGTTGAAAGTATTATAGATGTCCCCTCGTTTTCCCCCCATTGACGCCCTCCTCCCCACTCCTGCCCCCCCTGCCTTCACCACACTGTCATCTGTGTCCATCGATTATGCATATATGCATATAAGTTCTTTGGTTTATCTCTTCCTGCCCTCCCTCCCCACTTACCTCTGAGGTTTGCCAGTCTGTTCGCTGTTTCCATGTCCCTGGATCTATTTGGCAGTTCCATTTTAAATTTTTTGAGGAAACTCTGACAGCTTTTCTTTTTGACAAAGGCACCACCCAACCCGGGTTTTCCAAAAGTACCAAAAGTACTAATGGAGACCTGAGAACTATATGCTTTCTCTCTCTCTCTCTCTCTCTCTCTCTCTCTCTCTCTCTCTCTCTCTCTCTCTTTTAGTTAATCCTCACCTGAGGATCTTTTTCCATTGATTTTTAGATAGAATGGAAGAGAGGGAGGGAGAGAGAAAGAGAGAGAAACGTTGATGTGAGAGAGACACATCGATTGGTTGCCTCCTGCAAGACCCTGACTGGGTTTGGGGATCGAACCTGCAGCCCAAGTATGTGCCCCTGACCGGGAATTGAACCCGACACCCTTTGGTCTGTGGGCCAACGCTCTAACTGCTGAGCCAAACTGGCCAGGGAATATGCTTTCTCTTTTTTTAAATAAATGAAATTTATTTTGTTTGGTCGTTATGTTACAATAAAAATTATGAGCTACTTTTAGATAAATTTTTTAAATATTAAAAATTACAAGGAAAGAAAAGTTACACTTAAGCCTTATCTCCCAGAGACAACCTGTGTGCTTCTTAAGAAAGTTTTATTTATGCCTGGTTTATTGTTCAATATTTTGTTTTGCATAGTTATAAACTTAATATACTTGTAATTAGTTATCCTGCTTTTGTAACATGCTCTATACAGTAAGTATTTTCTGTGTCATTATAAACTCTTTAAGTAGCATTTTTTAAAGTTGCACAATATTCTCTCAAGGACTTTTTTTATAACTGTCATTATTTAACACCATCTTTATTGCGATATAAATGACATCAAAACTGCAAATATTAAAGTGCACAAGTTGATAACTTTTGACACATATCCAGTTTTTTCATCACATCCAAGGTAATGAAAATATCCTCTCCCTGCAATCATTCTTCATGACTTTTTTCTCCCCAGCTTTACTGAGGTATAATTAACAAATAAAAATCATATTTGTGTAAGAAATAAAATGTGGTGATTTAAAGTACATATACATTGTGCAATAATTATCACAATCAAACTAATTAACATATCCTTAATCTTGAATAGTCTTTTTTTTTTTTTGGTTTGGTGAGAGTAAGATTTACTATTTTAGCAAACTTCAAGGCAATAATACTATATTGTTAACTAGAGGTGACTATGCTATACATTAGATTCTCAGAACTTACTGATCTTATAATTGAAAGTTTGTCTCCTTTGATCAACATCTCCCCATCCCAGCTTCCCACCCCCGCCACTGCCCTGAACCCCTGGCAACCACCACCTTACTTTCTGGTTCTCTGAGTTTGAGTTTTTGAGATTTCACATCTAAGTGAGTTAATACAGAATTTGTCCATGTCTGGCTTTTTTTTACTTAGTGTAATGTCCTCCAGGTTCATCCATGTTGTCACAAATGGCAGGATTTATCTTTTTTACGTGGCTGAATAATATTCTATTGCATATAGGTATCACATTTTCTCTATCCATTGAGTGTTGATTGTCATTGAGGTTTTTTTCCATATCTTGGATGTTGTAAATAATGCTGGAATAAACATGAGTGTGCAGATACCCCTTTGAGATATTGACTTAGTTTCCTTTGGATATATTCCTTGAAATGAGATTGCTGGATCAAATGATATTTCTAATTTTTTAAGGAAATTATATACTCTTTTTCATAATGGCTATACCAATTTACATTCCCACCAACAGTGCTCAACTGTTCCCCTTTGTCCATATCCTTGCCAATGTTTGCTATCTCTTGTCTTTTTAAAACATGAGTTTCAGGTATACAAAATTATAATTTGACATTTGTATACACTACAAAGTGATAACCCCCAAGTCTAGTTATTATCAGCATACAATTGACCACTTCACCCCTTTCTCCCACCCACAGCCTCCTTTCCTTCTGGTAACCACTGATCTGTTCTCTGTATCTATGAATTTTGTTTTGCTTGTACATTTTTTTTCTGTTTTAGATTCTACATATGATTAAAATCATACTTATCTGTCTTTCTCTGATTTATTTCACTTTGCATAATACCCTTAAGGTCCATCCATGTTGATGCAAATGGCAAGATTTCATTCTTTTTTATGGCTGAGTAATATTCCATCATATATATCACATTTTCTTTACCCATTCATCTATTGATGGACCCTTAAGTTGTTTCTATATCTTGGCTATTCTAAACAATGCTGCAATGAACGTAAGGTTGAATATATTTTTTGAATTCATGTTTTTCTGTTCTTTGGGTAAATACCCAGGAGTGGAATAGCAGGATCATATGGTAGTTCTAGTCTTAATTTTTTGAGGAATCTCCATAGTGTTTTCCATAATGGCTGCACCAATCTGCATTCCCACCAAGAGTGTACTAGGGCTTTCTTTTCTCCACATTTTTTTCAACACTTGTTGTTTCTTTTTGATAATAGTCACTCTAACAGCTGTGGGGTGATATCTCACTGTGGTTTTGATCTGTATTTCCCTAATAACTAGTGAGATTGAACATCTTTTCATATATCTGTTGGCCATCTATATGTCTTCTTTGGATAATATCTATTCAGAACTTCTGTTCATTTAAAAAAATAAGATTGTTTGTTTTTTAGTTCTTGAGTTATATGAGTTCTTTCTGTGTTTTGGATATTAAACCCTTGTTGGATGTATGATTTGCAAATATCTTCTCCCATTCAGTAGACTGTCTTTTGTTTTGATTATGGTTTGCTTTGCTGAAGCTTTTTGGTTTGATGTAGCCACACTTGTTTACTTTTGTTTTATTATTATTTTTTAGGTGTGTCTAGATCTAAAGTCATTATTTTTGCTTTTGTTTCCCTTGTTTTTGGAGTCAGATCCACAATAATATTGCTAATATTACCACGTATGTTTTCTTTCAAGAATTTTATGGTTTTAGGTCTTACATTCAAGTCTTTAATCCATTTTGAGTTAAATTTTTTTGTGGTGTAAGATACTGGTCTAGTTTCATTGTTTGTATATAGCTGTTCAGTTTCCCCAATACCATTTATTAAAAAGACCATCTTTTCTCTATTGTATGTTAATGGCTCCTTTGTCATAAATTAGTTGCCCATATACGTGTGGGTTTATTTCTGGGCTCTCAATTTTTTCTTTTCTTTTTCTTTTTTTAAAATTAAACTGTATCGCTGTTTTTGTACCAGTACCACACTGTTTTTATTAAAATAGCTTTGTAGCATAGTTTAAAACCAGGATGTGTGATACCTTTTGCTTTGTTCTTTTTTTTTTCAAGATTGCTTTGGCTAGTTGGGATCTTTTATGGCCCCATACAGATATTAGCATTATTTTTTCTAGTTCTGTGAAATATGTCATTGGAATTTTGATAGGAATTGAATTGAATTTGTAGATTGCTTTGGGTAGTATGGACATTTTGACAATATTAATTCTTCCAATCCATGAGCATGGTATATTTTTCCATTTATTTGTGTCATTTTCAATTTCTTCTATTACTGTTGTATAGTTTTCCATGTAAAGGTCTTTTACTTCCTTGTTTACATTTAATCCTAGGTATTTTATTATTTTTGATGCAATTGTAAAGGGGATTATATTCTTAATTTTGCTTTCTGATAGTTTGTTAGTAGTGTGTAGAAATGCCATAAATTCCTGTACATTGATTTTTGTATCCTGTGAATTTACTGAATTCATTTAATAGTTCTAACAGTATTTGGGGAAGTCTTAAGGGTTTTCTGTAAGTGGTGACAGTTTTACTTCTTCCTTCCAATTTTGATGCCTTTTATTTCTTTTTCTTGCCTAATTGCTCTGGTAGAATTTCTAGTACTATGTGGTGAGAGTGTGCATCTTTGTCTTGTTCCTGATCTTAGAAGCAAAGCGTGATCTTTCACACTTTCATTGTTGACCATTATGCTAGTTGTGGGATTGTCATATGTGGCTTTTATTCTCTTGAGGTATATTTCTTCTATAACCATTATGTTGAGAAATTTTCATGAAAGGATATTATATTTTGTCAGATGCTTTTCTGCATTTATTGAGATGATTATATAATTTTATCATCCATTCTATTAATGTAGTGTATCATGTTTATTGATTTGCGTATGTTGAACCATTCTTGCGTCCCAGGGAGTTCTCACTAGGTCACGTTTTATGATCCTTTTAATGGGATGCTGTAAAAAAAACACCACAAAATGGGTGGCTTATATGTAACAGAAATTTATTTATTTCTCACAGTTCTGGAGTCTAGGTAGTCCAAGATCAAGGCATGAGCAGATTTGCTGTCTGCTGAAACCCTGCTTCCTGGCTCTAAGATAGCCATCTTCTCTTGTGTCCTCACACAAAGAAACAGGGATAAGGGTGCTCTCTGGAGTCTCTTTTTAAAAGGCATGAATCCCACTCATTAGGGTTCTATCTACATGACTTAAACATCTCCTGAAGGTCCCACTTCTCAATATCACCACCTTGGGGTTTAGGCTTCAACATATCTTTTCTTGTGTGATTATTCTCAGGTTTTTTTTGTTCCATTGTGTTGCTAAAATTTCTTATATGAATTCTAGAGCTCTCCCAGAGCTGTTTTTTTTTTTTTATTTTTTCTCATGTATAACTATCTAACTATTCATCATTGTCGGGTAAAAGAGGCTCAAATCTCCTCTGTCATCTTTTTGGTTGCCAAAAAAATTTTTATATAATCCGGATCTAGATATTTTTTATATATTGCTGGGGTAATTTACTATTTTGTTTGAAATTTTTGCTTGTGTATAAGTGTAATGGCCTGAAATTTCCTTTCTTATATTGTCCTTCAGGTTTTGGTGTCAAGTTTATGCTAGCTTTAGAAATGAGAAGACACATCTTCCCTATTTTTCTTTTCTCTTGGAGAATTGTGTACCATGGTATTTTTCTTCTTTATATATCTTACATACCAAGAAGTTGATGTAAGCCTGGAATTTATTTGTGGGAATGCTTTTAATTAAAAGATTCAAATTTTGAAAGAATTTTAGAACTATTTAGATTTTCCATTTCTTCTTGTACCAGTTTGAGTAAGCTGTATTTTCTATGCATTTGTCATTTTATCTAACATTTTAAAGTTTCCATTATATTAATATGTTTTTCCTCATTGTTTTTGTATTTCAAGTTTCTATTTCTTTGGGAGGTGAAGGGAGAAAACCTATTTTCTGATTTCAGTCTTCTAATTTAAAGACACAATTGTTATCTGAGTATTTTAGTTGTATCCCACAGTTTTTGAAATACATTTTTGTTTTTCTTTTTATTCAGTTCAAAATATGTTCAATATTCAGGTATTTCTTATTTAGCTCAATAATTATTTAGGTACAATTTTAGAAGTAAGACCTGAAATAATAAATTACATAAAAGAAAACATAGGTACTAAGCTTATAGAGCCTTGGTCTTAAAAAAGGTGTTATGAATTTGACCCCAAAGAAATAAAGGCAAAAATAAATGAATGGGACTATATCAAACTAAAAAGCTTCTGCACAGCAAAAGAAACAGCCAACAAAACAAAAAGGCAACCTACCAAATGTGAGAAGATATGTACAAACAACTCCGACAAGGGGTTAATATTCAAACTATATAAAAAGTTCATACAATTCAACACCAACCAAACAAAAAATCCAATTAAAAATATACAGAGAACATGAACAAAAACTTCCCCAAGAAGACATACAAATGGCTAATAGATATATGAAAAATGCTCAACTTCACTAGCTGTTAGGTTAATGCAAATCAAAACTACAATGAGATACCACCTCACACCTGTTAGAATGGCTATTATCAACAAGACAAGTAATAACAAATGTTGGAGAGATTCTGGATAAAAAGGAACTCTTGCTCACTGCTGGTGGGAATATAAACTGGTACAGTCACTATGGAAAACAGTATGGAAGTCCCTCAAAAAAATTGAAAATAGAGTTACCATATTGTAACAGAGTATAGGGTACAAAAACCTCACATTTAATTAGCTAACTAACCAAGAATTAAAAATAAGAATATACTCACAAAACTTCTAGTCTAAAATATTAATCGTTTCATATTTAAGCATGTTACAGGCAACAGCAGTTCCAATTCCCTTTTTTTTGCCAGCCTTGACCACAGGAGTGTAGCAGGTGCCTATGGCTAGCTAGGCCTGAAACATCCTGTCCCCAGACATCAACAATAAAACCCGCAGAGAGAAAAAACAACAATACCAGACACTGACACACACAAAAGAGGACATTAAAACCACCCGAGAGCTGGAATGTGAAACGGCACATTGCCAGAATTATTTAGTTCCCCTTTTTCCCCCTTTTATAGTTCCCCTATAAAAGCCCTTTGCCTTCCCTGAGATATTAAGATGGTTAAGGCATGAGCCTGCCATCTTCTCAGGTAGTCAGCACTTGAATAAATCACTTTCATTCTGTCAACACCTATGTTGTGTGTTTGGCTTCACCCTGGCAGGCAAAAGAACCTAAGGGTCATTTGGGCTGGTTTCAATATGACCTAGCAGCCCCTCTTTTGAATATCCACTCAAAAGTTTTGAAAACATTTATTTGCAAAGATATATGCAACCCTATATTCATTACAACTTAATCATGGTGGCCAAGACATGGAAATAACTGAAGTGTCCTTTGATAGATGATTGGATAAAGAAGATGTGTTACAGCCCTGGCTGGTATGGCTCAGCTGGTTGGAGCATCATCCCATATACTGAAATGCTGAGGATTTTATTCCCTAGCAGATTATGGGTTTGATCCCCAGTTGGGGCACATATGGAAAGGCAACCAATTGATGTTCTCTCTCACATAGATTTTTAAATTTCTCTTTCTCTCTCTTCCTTCCCTTCTCCCTAAAAATCAATGGACATATCCTCAGGTGAGGATTAAAAAAAAGTTGTGGTACATATATACAATGGAATACTACGCAGACATAAGAAAAGATGAAATATTGCCATATGTGACATCATGGATGCACCTTGAGAATATCATGCTAAGCTAAATAAGTCAGACCAAAAAAGTTAAGAACCATATGAGTTTACTTATATGTGGGATATAAAACTGAAAGTAACAAAGGAACAAACAAGAAAATCAAACAAACAAAAAGTCATAGACATAAGACAACAGTGTAGTGGTTACCAAAGGGAAGGAGCATGGGGGTAGTAAAGGGTAAAAGGGATAAAAAATGGTGATGAAAGATGATTTGACTTCAGATGGTGGGTACACAATGCAATGTACAGATCACATATCATAGAAATGTACACTTGAAACTTATATAATCTAACTAACCAGTGTCACTGTGGACAAAAAAGGGGTCACATACTAAACCTGACAAGCTCAGGGGAGGCCTGCATAGTGGCCTTACAAACTCAGAGATCTATAGTAACCACATTGGATGGTCTGAAATTAAAACTTTCTAACTAAAAACAGTTCATGGCAGGTAGTCATGTTCTAGGGCAGTATTTTTCTCTAACAAAGGTCAATCTTCACCTTAACTGAGCCTGTCTGTTGTCTTTTTTCCCCCCTCCATTTATGGTAACATACCTGATAACCTACCTTTAAAATAATTACTTCAAAGTACTTTCCTTTTTTTCCAGATCCCTCAAAGCACAACCACCACACCAGAACAAAGACCACAAATCCCGTCATTATTATCATTATTATTATCATATTAATTATTGACTGTTAACTATTCTGTATCCACAAATGTAAAAGAAGTATGTGTCTATTTGTTTTACTTTTTATCCAATCCCAGAGATTTCCTGCTTTGCTTTCTCTCCCACCTCCCTAATCTATCACCAGTGAATTTCATGTAACCCCCTTTAACTGTAATGTATAAAATAAGGTGCATAACGGCCATTCTCTGGAGTTTTTTCTCAATCCCTTGAGATTTTGCTTCTGGCAATTGTCGTCAATTTAGCTCAAATAAACTCATAAAAATTCTTACAGGTTTAGACCCCCCCCCCAATCTTTATTGATTTTAGAGAGAGAGGAAGGGACAGGGAAAGAGATAGAAACATCGATGAGAGAGAACATCATTTGGTCACCTCCTGCATGCCCCCCACTGGGGACTTGGCCCACAACCTGGGCATGTGCCCCAAATGGGACCTCTTGGTGCATGGGTTGATGCTCAACCACTGAGCCACACCAGCCGGACTAGACATTTCTTATGTTGATATCACCCCAATACATTTACAAATAAATAAAAGTAAAGAATTAAAAAAAAGAAGTATAGTGTATTAGTTTCCTAGAGCTGCCATAATAAATTACCCCAAACTGGATGGCTTAAACATCAGAAATGTATGTCTCATAGTTCTGGAGACTAAAAGTCCAAGATCTAGGTTTTGGCAGTGTTGTTTCCTTCTGGAAGCTATGAGGAAGAATCTGTTTTGTGCCTTTCTTCCAGCTTCTGGTGGTTTGTGGTGTACTTTTCCCCTCAGAAAGAGAGAAACAAAGAGCAGGTTTCCTCATCTCAAAACTATGTTCTCTTGGGCACTGGCAGGAACTCTTGGATTCAGATTTTATGATAGATTTTGGAGAATGCAGGTGAATTAAGGGCATCATTCCTTTCTTAAACCAAGTCTTGAATAAGGTAGAGGCAGAAGAAGAGTATAGGAGTGAAGGAAGAAGGCCAGCTTAGAATGTGATGGGTCATTGTTTCTGTCTTCAGTCCTGGGATTTATATAATGGGAGAGGAGGGAAATGGTATTGGGTAACGGAGGACAGAAGCAATGCGTAAACTCTGAAAGCACAATGCACCAGTATTTCCTTATGTAAGTGGAGCTCAAAGAGGTGGCAAGAACATAGCTTAGGCTCAGCTGGTGTGGCTCAGTAGATTGAACATCATTCCATGGACTGAGAGGTCCCAGTTTGATTCCTGGTCAGGGTACATACCTGGGTTTTGGGTTCGATCCCCAGTAGGGGGTGTGCAGGAGGCAGCCGATCGATGTTTCTCTCACACATGGGTATTTCTATCTCTCTCTCCCTTCCTCTCTCTATAAAAAACCCAATAAAAACATATTAAAAAACAACAACATAGCTTAGCATTGATTGCATGGTTCTCTTTAGTAGACAGTCTCACAGCATTGGTTCCCCTTCCCTCACATAGTTTCTCCCAGCATGGGGAGAGAGCAGTAGTATAATCCCTGTATGGCTGAGATCAACATGGATGAAAAATCATAGGTTGATACCATCTGAATTTCTGGTAACCCAGAATGATGCACACGGAGAAGAATTATCTTATGCACTAAGGAATGAACCTCACCCAAAGAGTTTTAAGAATTTTATTAAGAATAAGAGGCAACTCAGCAGTTGTACCTTGACTAGTGACGGAAGACAAAGTCAGGAGGATTTCTTAAGGCTCTCTCAGATGCCTCACCACTGTTTAACTCCTCTGGAACTTACACGTAACTTGAAGAAAAGACGAGCAACTGTGAATTGAATGGGTTTCATTTTCTGTGACCAGGCAGAATGAGGTTCATCATAGGAGCTAAGTTCATTTATTAAAAAAAAAAAAAAAAAAAAGTAAGTTATACTTTTGAAAATGTACCTAGTGGACTGATATTTATATCCCTTTATACCAAAACCCCATTATAAACAGCTCTATTGACCTTCCCCACACTCCCAACCTACTTTCTCTCTGGACCCTCGTGAGCTATATTGCTAACCATCTCTTTGCTAGCTTTGGAATCTCAGGATTGCCTTTTATACTTTATTCTTATATGGCCACTAAATTCTGTCAATTCTTCTTCTGAAATCCATCTGACTCTCTTCTTTCTTCGTAGTCCTCACTGCCAGTGTTCCAGTCCTAGATTACCAAAATTTAATAGTGTTGCATAAATATGTTGTGTTTATATAAGATTGTATTATCTTAGAAACAGAAAATACACCTTATTTTCAAAACCATGGGAAAATTTAACAAATATCAATTTTATCTTAGACCACAAAAAATGATTTAATGAATTCCAGAATGTTTTAAGACAGTTTTAAGATCACATTGTCTGGTCCATGAAATTATAATGAACACATATGGAGCTTACAGTGGGGTCAGGTGCTGCTTAAGAATTCATGATATTAATGCATATAATCTTCATAACACCAAGGTACTATTGTTATCCCACTTCATAAATAAGGAAACTGAGGTAGGGAGAGACTAAAGAATTGCCCCAAGATTAAAAAGTTAATAAGTGGTGAGGCTGGGCTATAGTACAATTGATGAAACAACAGTGTGGTTGTGGATGTAAACTGAGGAAATTAATGTAAAAGTGCACACATGAGAATAGAGTGTAAGCCTTTATAACATATATATTTACCCTAACCTGTCCATCTCAACAGAATTACCATGAATTTCCATTATCAACCATATTAATTATTCTTATATAGACAAGGGAATCTCATTCATCTTCAGTTTCTTTTCTTGGAGTCTGAAGGAGATGGAGTTAGACTTTTCACCACTTCTTTCTTTTCTTTATTTGAGAACTCTTCATTTTGCAGCAGATGCTCCAGTCATCACAATATTTAACTGCACGTTCATCTGAATTGCACTTCATTCTGCATTTATAGTTTGCTGAAGGACATTTGTTACTAAGTAAGCTTCTGGCTTTGAAAAGAAAAAAATACATTGTATTGTATTCTGTTAGTTATTTGTATATTTTAATGTTGAAAGTGTTTCATGATAAATTAAAACAATAACAATAAAGAACTTGCCCAGAAAAAATAACAAAAAAGGTTGCCATAGAGAAAAGTGGAGATACTGAATAAAGATAAGTGAGTATTTCTTCTATAAGAGAACAGATATAGGAGGCAGTAGCTGAAAAGGGGAAGGGTTTTTGATGAGAACTGTTATAACATATTTCTGTCTCAAATGAATCATCCATTTAAGGGTGAGGATTTATGATGCAAGAAAGAATGTTTAATTTCAAGAGCGAAGGTCTTAAAAAATCAGTGGGGATAAAATTCAGTGTATAAGAGGAAGGGTTAGCTTTATATAAGAAAATCTAGAGAAGACAAGAGTAAGCTAAAATTAGAGGCTATATGGTATTGGGAAAATGGGGAAGTTACCTCTTGTTCCCTTTACTTTCTTGGTTTACTTAAAAAATGTCACCAATAGAGAGTGAGAAGGGACAGAGGGAGGTGGGGTTTGGTTCCAACTTTCCAGTGTATTTAGGCCCTAAACCATGTCTCGTTTACTGAGGAAGTTTCCGAGATCTGCACAAGATTCCACAAACCATAATCTCTCACTTTGGTTCCCAGATCTCTCTCTCTCTCTCTCTCTCTCTCTCTCTCTCTCTCTCTCTCACGGCATTTTCCTCTATCCTTTGTCCTCAAAGAAAAGTATCCTAAGTTTTATAGTAATCATTTCCTTACTTTTTAATATTTGTTTTATTACCTGCGTTTTCATCCCTAGACATTACAGTTTAGTTTTTTTCTCTCATCACAATGTTTGATATTTCCTTTAAATCTACATGTCCTTCCCAAATCCTTTTCTTATAATTTTTTATATTGAAGAACTTGAGATGTTTAACTTGTAGTGTTCCCCAGAGCTGATATTTTCTGATTTCATATTTTTGGAGAATTCAAGTTCCTCTGTTTCCTGTTTTTTCAGAAAATTGGCAGCACCATTCAGAGGCTTGATCAGACTCATGTTTGATTTCTTTAAAGCTGCAATGTATTGGTGTGGATGTGTGTGTGTGTGTGTGTGTGTGTGTGTGTGTGTGTTTGTTTCCTCTATAAGGAGACTCATGATGTCTGGTTGTCTTTCTTTTGGAGATGATAGCAGCTATTGATGCTCAATGGCTAGATTCATTAATGAAATGGGGGTTGCATACTGGTGATCTTGTAATTATATCATATCTTTTTTATTGTTTTGTTGCAATATTTTAGTAAAAAGACATTTTATTTAATCAATTTTTAACTACTTTATCATGATATGACTGATGTAAAAAACTATACATGTTTAATGTATAGAACTTGATAAGTTTGGAGACAGGTGTACACCTATGAAACCATCACGACCATCAAGGCCATAGACATATCCATCACCTACCACAGTTTTCTCCCACCTTTTTCTTCTTTTTTTAAATCCTCACCAGAGGACATTTTTGCATTTATCTTTAGATAGAGCAGGAGGGAGAGAGGGGGGAAGAGAGAGAGGGAAACATTGATGTGAGAGAGACACATCGATTGGTTGCCACCCACATGACCCCAACCGGGGCGGGGACAAACTGCAACCGAGGTACATGCCCTTAGCGGGAACCAAACCCAGGACTCTCTGGTCTATAAGCCGACGCTCTAACCGCTGAGCCAAACTGGACAGGGCTCTCCCACCTTCTTTATTATTATTAATGTTATTATTTATAGTAAGAATACTTAGCATAAGTTCTATACTCTTAGCAAATTTTAAGTATACAATACTGTGTTGTTAGCCATAGGTACTGCGTGTATAGCAGAACTTTAGAACTTGTTTATCCTGCATAACTGAATCTTTTACCAACAGTCCGCATTTTCTCTACCCCTCATCCCCAGGTAAACACCATTCTACTTTCTGTTACTATGAGTATGACTTATTTAGATCCAATATGTAAGTGAGATTATGCAGTATTTGTCTTCCTATGCCTGGTTTATTTCACTTAGCTTAGTGCTTCAAGGTCCACCCATGTTGTCGCAAATGGCAATACTCCCTTCCTAAGGCTGAATGGTGATCCATTTTATGTATGTATCACATTATTTTGTGTATATATTTTTCTCACCTTTATTGATGAATGATTGATTAATAAAACTGAATATATTGAAGGTGTACAATATGATGTTTTGATATAATATACATTGTGAATTTGTTACCACCATGAGATAACATATCCACTACCTCACATAGTTATTTTCTTTTTTTGTGTGTGGTAAGATCACTTGAGATCTACTCTCTTGGCAAATGTCAAACATATAATATATTATTAACTATAATCACCACGCTGTACATTAAATCTCCAGAACTTGTTCATTTTATAATGGGAAGTTTGTACCCTTTGACCAATATCTTTCCATTTCTTCTCCCTCATTCTCTGGCAACCACCATTATACTATTTACTTCTTTGAGTTTGACATTTTTACATTTTACATATAAATGAGATCATATAATATTGGTCTTTCTGTGTCTCACTTATTTGACTTGGCATAATGTCCTTCAGGCTTATTCATGTTGTTGCAAGTTATTTAGTTTCCTTTTTTTTAAAGGCTGAATAATATTCCATTGTATATATATTCCACAATTTCTTTACCCATACATCAACTGATAGACACTTAGGTTGTTTCCATATCTTGACTAGCATAAATAATGCTGTGATAAATATGGCAGTGCAGATATCTTGTCAACATTCAGTTGTGTTCCTTTGGGTGTAAATCAGAAGTGGGATTGCTGGATCACATGGTAGTTCTAATTTTAATTTTTTGAGGAAGCTTCATAATGTTTTTCATAATGGCTGTACCAATTTACATTCCTGCCAAAAGTGTACAAGGGTTCCCTTTACTCCATATATTTACCAACATTTGTTATCTTAAAAAAAAATAGCCATTGTAACATATGTGAAGTGATATCTCATTGTGATTTTGCATTTTCCTTATGATAAGTGATGTTGAACACCTTTTTGTATTCTTGTTGACTGCGTGTATTTCTTCTTTGGAAAAATATCTATTTGGGTACCTTGCCAATTTTGTTATTCAGTTGTATGAAATCCTGATATATGTTGGATTTTAACTGATCAGATACATGGTTTGAAAATATTTTCTCTCATTTTATAAATTGTCTTTTCACCCTTTTGATGATTTCAATTGCTGCTCAGAGCTTTTAAGTTTAACGCAGTCCCAGTTATCTAATTTTCTTTTGCTTCTTGGGCTTCTGGTGTAATAGCTAAAAAAGCAATGTCAAGACCAATATCAAGAAACATTCCCCCAAGATTCCAAAATGGCAGTGGAGTGAATAGAAGCTACACAGACCATCTCACAGGACCAAACTGGAATTGCAACTAAAATAAAGACAAATCATTGAGAAAAAGCAATAGAAAAGCAGCCAGAGAGAACCCATATAACAAAGGGACAAAAAAAAGAACACTAAATTGAACCAGGTAGAAACTGTGGAGGCTTGAGAGGGTGGGTTAGGACCCCATGGACAGCAGCTGTTTTAGCTGTGAACAGCTCCCTCACAGTTAACATCCCAAGCTGGCCCCATAGTGCAGAGGGTTGGGACAGAGCATTACATTAGCTACACCCCCTCATCTTGGGCTCCAGCAGAGGGAGGGTGGACTGGACTAGAACTGTGTGGAGACTCAGGAGCAGGGAGAGCTGGGAGGGCATTGGGAGTTTTTTGCTGAATCACTCCCTCACAGAACAGTAGCCATCATATTCAAAGAGCCCCTTCCAGAGCCCCAGGGAGAAGCAACAACCCCTCCCTCAGGAATTTAACACCACCCAGCCAGGCCAGAGAAATGCAAATTGAGGCTCATTAACAGCCAGCAAGCAACTGTCCCACCCTCTGGAACTCCTCTTACCCTGACACTTGAGGGATTTTTTCCTTCAGTTGAGGGCTACAACCCAAGGCTCATCAAGTAACTGAGACTTATAGCTTCCAGGCAAAAAGCTAGAGGATAACTGAACCTTTCCTGGGCTTGCAAATCTACTCAGAAATGTAAGACTTGACAGTGGTGTTTAACGTGGGTCCTCCCATACTCATCCAAACTCAGTAGAGGGACAACAATCAGTGGAACACCAAACTCACAGAAAAAAATTGGCAGACTCTAAAACCCACTGAGACAGCCAAAATGGTGAAAGAAAGAAACAAATCCCAAATGAAAAAACAAGAGCACTCTACTGAAGAAGAGATAAATAAAATGCAGTTAAGCAAGTTATCAGAGGTAGAGTTCAGAACGATGATAATGAGGAAGCTCAACAGTGTGAGTGAAGAGCTCAACAATATGAGTATAGATATAGAAACATTGAAAATCAAACAATTGGAAATGAAGAACGACATGGCAGAAATAAAGAACACATTAGAAGGAATTAGTAGCAGAGTAGAGGAAGCCAAGGACCAGATCAGTGAATTAGAAGGCAGGGTAGAAAAAAATCACCCAAGCCCAGCCAGTGTGACTCAGTGGTTGAGTATTGAGCCCTGCACCAAGAGGTTGCCAGTTTGATTCCCAGTCAGGGCACATGCGCAGGTTGTGGGCCCAATTCCCAGTGGGCGTTATGCAGGAGGTGGACAACTGATGTTCTTTCTCATCGATGTTTCTATGTCTCTCTGCCACTCCCTTCCTCTCTCTCTAAAAACCAATAAAGAAAAAAAAACAGAAAAAATCACCCAATCAGAAAACCAAAATGAAAAAACAATTAAAAAACAGGAAGACAGCCTAAGAGAACTGTGGAACAATAAGAAATGTCACAACATCTGTATCATAGGAGTTTCAGAAGAAGAAGAAAATGAGCAAGGGTTAGTGAATATATTTGAAGAATAGTGACAGAAAACTTCCCTAGCTTGGTGAAGAAAAAAGGCATTCAAGTTCAAGAAGCACAGAGAGCCCCAAGGAAGAAGAACCCAAAGAAGCCCACACCAAGACACATCATAATTAAAAGGTCAAAAATTAAAGACAAAGAGAGAATCTTAAAGGCAGCAAGAGATAAGCAACAGGTTACCTATAAAGGAACCCCCATAAGGCTATCAGCTGACTTCTCAACAGAAACACTACAGGCCAGAAGGGAATGGCATGAAGTAATTAAGATAATGAAAAACAAGGATCTGAATCCAAGACTACTCTATCCAGCAAGGCTATCATTCAAAATAAAAGGTGAAACAAAGAGCTTCCCAGACAAAAAGAGGCTAAGGATATACATTAGCATCAAATCAGCACTCTCAGAAATGTTAAAAGGACTGTTGTAATAAGCAGAAGAAATAGGAAGAGAAACATAACCATAATAAACAAAAATGGCAATAAATAAATACATATCAATAATAACCTTAAATGTAAATGGATTGAATGCTCCAATCAAAAGACACAGAGTAGCTGATTGGATAAGAAAGCATGACTCATATATATGTCATTTGCAAAAGACACACTTCACAACAAAAGACTCACATAGGTTGAAAGGGAAGGGATGGAAAAAAATTTTCCAAGCAAATGAAAAGGAAAAAAAGCTGGGGTAACAATATTCATATCCAATAAAATAGACTTCAAAATGAAGGCCATAACTAGAGACAAAGAAGGCCACTACTTAATATTGAAGGGATCTATCCAACAGGAAGATATAACCTTGGTAAACATATATGCACCCAATATAGGAGCACCAAAATATACTAAAAAACTTCTGGAGGACTACAAAGGAGAAATCAACAGCAATACAATCATAGCAGGGGACTTCAACACCCCACTGACATCACTGGATAGATCCTATAGAAAAAACATTAACAAGGAAACAGAGACTCTAACTGATGCACTAGATCAAATTGATTTAATAGATATCTACAGAAAAATACAGCCCCAAACTGCAGAATTCACATTCTTCTCAAATGCACATGGGACATTCCCAAAAGTAGACCACATGTTAGGACACAAACTACGTCTCTACAAGTTCAAGAAGATTGAAATCATATCAAACATCTTCTCAGATCACAATGGCATGAAACTAGAAATCAATTACAACAAAAACACACAAAAACATTTAAACACATGGAGGCTAAATAGCATGTTATGAAACAATGAATGGGTTACCAAGGAGATCAAGGAAAAAATTAAAACCTTCCTGGAAACCAATGAAAATGAACACACAACACAAAATCTATGGGGCACAGCAAAAGCAGTCCTGAGAGGGAAGTTCATAGCACTACAGGCCAACCTCAAGAAACAAGAAAAATTTCTAATTGAATATCTAACCTCACAACTTAAAGAACTGGAAAACAAACAAAAAGAAAAACCCAGAGTGAGTAGAAGGAGAGAAATAGTAAAGGTCAGAGCAGAAATAAATGACATAGAGACTAAAAAAACAATTCAAAAGATCAATGAGACAAAGACCTGGTTCTTTGAAAAGATAAACAAGATTGATGGACCCTTACCAGACTCACCAAGAAACAAAAAGAGAGGACTCAAATAAACAAAATGAGAAACAAAAGAGGAAAAGTAACAACTGACACCACAGAAATATAAAGGATCATTTATCCATACTCTGAACAATTATACGCCAACAAATTGGACAATCTAGGCAAAATGGACAATTTCTAGAAACACATAGTCTCCAAAAACTGAACTGGGAAGAGATTGAAAACTTGAACAGACTGATAACAACTAAGGAAATTGAAGATATAATCAAGAAACTCCCAGCAACCAAAAGCCTGGGCTTGGATGGCTTCATGGGGTAGTTTTAGCGAACATTCAAAGAAATAACACCCACTCTCCTCAAACTATTCCAAAAAATTCAAGAAGAAGGAAGACTTACAAACTTGTTTTATGAGGCCAGCATAATTCTAATTCCAAAACCAGATAAAGACACTACAAAGAAAGAAAACTGCAGACCAATATCCCTGATGAACATAGATACCAAAATCCTGAACAAAATATTAGCAAATCAGATCCAGCAACACGTTAAAAAAATTATTCACCATGACCAAGTGGGATTCATTCCAGGGATGCAAGGTTGGTACAATATTTGCAAATCAATAAATGTGATACAACACATAAACAAAATGAAAATTAAAAACCACATGATCATATTAATAGATGCTGAAAAAGCATTTGACAAAATCTAGCATGCACTTCTGATAAATATGCTCAGCAATGTGGGAATAGAGGGATCATATCTCGACATAATACAGGCCATATATGAAAGACCTACAGCCAATATCATACTCAATAGGCAAAAACGAAAAGCATTTCCCTTAAAAACAGAAATAAGACAGGGACGCCCATTTTTACCACTCTTATTTAACACAGTATTGAATGTCTTAGCCACAGCAATTAGACATGAAGAAAAAACGAAAGGGATCCAAATTGGAAAGGACGAAGTGAAACTGTCAATATTTGCAGATGACATGATATTGTACATAGAAACCCTAAAGACTCCATGAAAAACTACTTGATTTAATAAACAAATTTGGCAAAGCAGCAGAAACAAAATTAACGTCAAGAAATCAACAGCATTCTTATACAACAATAGTTAACTCACAGAGAGAACTAAAAAAACAATCTCATTTACCATTGCGACAAAAAAAAATTAAGAAGATTGAAAAAAGAAATAGAGGAAGATATAAAAAGTGGAAGCATATACCTTGTTCATGAATTGGAAAAATCAACATTATTAAAATGTCCATACTGCCCAAAGCAATCTTTAGATTCACTGCAATACCCATGAAAACACAATGACCTATTTCACAGAACTAGAACAAATACTTCAAAATGGGCAAAAACTAAAAGGATTTCCCTTAAGAACAGGAACAAGACAGGGATTCCCACTTTCACCACTCTTATTTAACACAGTACTGAAAGTCTTAGCCATAGCAATTAGAGTTTATATGGAACCAAAAATGACCCTGAATAGCCACAGCAATCTTAAAAAAGAAGGGCAAGTTAGGAGGGATCACAATACCAGATATCACATCATACTACAAAGCTATTGTAATCAAAACAGCCTGGTACTGGCACAAGAACAGGCATATAGATCAATACAACAGAACAGAGAACCCAGAAATTGACCCAAGACATTATACGCAACTAATACTTGACAAAGGTGGCAAGAGCATACAAGGGAGTAAAGACAGCTTCTTTAATAAATGGTGTTAAGAAAATTGGACAGCTACATGCAAAAAAAATGAAACTAGACCACCAACTTACACCATACACAAGAATAAACTCAAAATGGATAAAAGACTTAAATGTGACTTGTGAACTCATAAAAATCCTAGAAGAAAATGTAGGCAACAAAATTTCAGACATTGGACGCAGCAGAATTTTCACTGATACAACGCCTAAGGCAAGAGTAAACAAAGGAAAAATTAACACATGGGACTACATCAAACTAATAATCTTCTGCACAGCAAAAGAAGCAACCATCAAAATGGAACGGGAACCCACTATATGGGAAAACATAATTGGCAAGGATACATCAGATAAGGGGTTAATTTCCAAAATATATGGAGTACTTATACAACTCAACAAAAGAAAGACAAAGAACCCAATTAAAAAATGGGCAGAAGACCTAAATAAGCACCTCTCCAAAAAGGACATACAAATGACCAAGAGACTTATGAAAAAATACTCAATGTCACTAAACATCAGAGAGATGCAAATTAAAACAACAATGAGGTATCACCTCACACCTGCCAGAATGGCTGCCATCAACAAAACATCAAACAAGTGCTGGTGAGGGTGTGGAGAAAAGGGGACTCTAGTATACTGCTGGTGGGAATGCAGGCTGGTGAAGCCACTATGGAAGACAATATGGTGTTACCTTAAAAAGTTAAATTGAACTGCCATTTAACCCAGTGATCCCACTTCTAGCAATATATCCTAAGAAGCCTGAAACACCAATCAGAAAGAATATGGTCATAGCAGCTCTATTTACAATTGCTAAGATCTGGAAACAGCCCAAATGTCCATCAATAGATGAGTGGATGAAAAAGCTGTGGTACATATACACAATGGAATACTATACAGCCGTAAGAAAGAAAGATCTCTTATCCTTTGAGACAACACGGAGGGACCTGGAGAATATTATCCTAAGCGAAACAAGCCAATCAGAGAAAGACAAATATCACATGATCTTACTTATTTGTGGTATATAATGAACAAAACAAACTGATGAACAAAATAGACTCAGAGACATAGTAGTAGGGTACAGTATGACAAACCTCAGAAGGGGGGTTGGGGGGTCAGGGAGAGAAGAGATAAAACACAGAAGTTATATGCAGATATGCATAACCATGGACATGGACAACAATGCTGGGTACGGGTGCAGGGGCTGGATCGGGAGGAGGGGATCAATGGGGGAAAAAAGAGAAACATTTGTAACAAAAATAAATTAATAAAAAAAACAACTAAAAATTAAGCTGCCATTTGACCCAGTGATCCCACTTCTAGCAATATATCCTAAGAAGCCTGAAACACCAATCAGAAAGAATATATGCACCCCTATGTTCATAGCAGCACTATCTATAATTGCTAAAACCTGGAAACAGCCCAAGTGTCCATCAATAGATGAGTGGATAAAAAAGCTGTGGTACATATACACAATGGTACACTATGCAGTTGTAAGAAAGAGAAATCTCTTATCCTTTGAGGCGACATGGAGGGACCTGGGAGCATTATTCTAGGTGAAATAAGCCAATCGCAGAAAGAGAAATACCACATGATCTCACTTATTCATGGAATATAATGAGCAAAATAAGCTGATGAACACAATAAACTCAGAGACATAGAAAGGAGTATGGTTCAGACTGACAAACCTCAGAGGAGGGGAGTGGCAGTGATGGGTGAGATAAACCAAAGAACTTATATGCATGTAGGAATAACTAATGGACACAGACAACAATGCTGGGGTGGGGGCGGGATAGGGAGGAGGGTGTCTAGGGGGGAAAAGGAGAAACATCTGTAACAAAAATAAATTAATAAAAATTGCAAAAAAAAAAAAAAGAAAAGAAAAGAAACTTTTCCTCTATGTTTTTTTAAAGGATTTTTTTTACAGTTTCAGCCTTAAGTTTAAAAATTTAATCCATTTTGAGTTTATTTTTGTGTATAGTGAAAATAAAGATTTAATTTCAGTTTTTTGCATGTGGATATCCAGTGTTCCCAGCACCATTTGTTGAAGGGCATGTCCTTTTCCCATTGTATATTCTTGGCGCTCTTGTAAAAAATTACATATTTGAATCTGTTTACTTGTAAACTTTCTAGTCTGTTTCCTTGGTCTATATGTCTGTTTTTTATGCCAGTACCATACTGCTTTAAGAAAAAGAAATAAAAGGCATCCAAACCAAAAAGGGATAACATTATTTCTGTCTTTCAATCACATGATCTTACATGTGGACACTCTAAAGATTCTACCCAAAACTGTTAGAACTAATGAATAAATTTAGTAAAATTGTAGGATATAAAGTCCACATAAAAATCAGTTGCATGTTCATGGATTGGAAGACTTCATATTTTAAAAATGATGTAATGATTCAACACGATTAAATAAAATATAAAAATAAAAATAAAAGCAATTCTAAAAGTCATGTGGAACCACAAAAGACTGAATAGCCAAAGCAATCTTGAGAAAGAATAATAAAAATGGGAGGCATTAAACTTTCTGATTTCAAAATAATACAAAGCTATAGATTCAATTTTGTAAAGAAGTCAGCTCTCCCCAAATTGATCTCTAAATTTACTGCAATCTTAATGAAAATCCTCATCAAATGTGTGTATATGTGTACTTGAATAGCTGATTCTGAAATTTATATGGAAATTCAAAGGAATAAGAATATTTAAAATACTCTTTAAAAAAGGAGAAAATGTAGACATGTTTCTCTCTAAGATATGAAAACATAAAAATAGTCATGAATTCTGATAGTGTATTATTTATTCTGAGAGAGAAAAATAGAGCAATGGAACAGAGTAGATAGCCTAGAACAGACACTAGATTTATGACAAAGAGGCTACTGCCAGTCATTGAGAAAAAGGTGGTGTTTTTTTCCAGAAAAAGTTCTGGGTCAATTAGTAACCCATATGGTAAAAACAAATAACAAATTTTGACCCCTATTTCATGAAAAGCGACAGCAGATAGAGATTTATAATTTACATGTCATTGGCAAAATAATAAAGCTTTTAGAAGATAAAGAAAAGCTTTCGAAGATATTCAGAGAATATCTTTGTGAGCTTTAGGTGGAGAAAGGGACACAAAAGCACTAAATTAAAAAGAAGTTTGATAAGTTGTACTACATTAATATTAAGAATGTCTGTCTATAAAATGACATGATAAAGGGGGTGAAGAGGCAAGCCATAAAGCAGAAGATACTTGTGACACAAGAAAGCGCTTGCATCAGAATTTATAATGAAAGCCTACAGATCACTGAGAAAATGACAAATAACTCAATGGGATAATGGGCAGAACACTTGAAAGTTTGCTCTACTACCTGGGAAACTGGCATTCTTTCCTAAAGTTGAAGATATACATGTCCTATGACAAACACTTTTATTTCAATATGTACCCAATAAATATGTGTTCACATATACAAGAACCATTCAATGAAAAATTTTAGCAGTAATAGTCTTCATAGCATCCAGAACCTGGAAATAGTCAAAATGAATTGTTCCATTTATATACATTTTAAAGCAATGTGACAAAACTAAACGGTATAGATAGATGATGTGCTTCGGTGCCAGGGTCTTGATGCTATTCAGTTGTCTACCACTCTTCTAGATACCCTCAGCGTAAATCTGTATTAGTCAAAGCCAATAGTATTCTTCATTTCTTTGCCAGTGGTTAGTTTGGGGGTGGATATATGCATTTCTGGGGAACTTCTGGGAAAGTATTCCTTGCTGATACAAGAAGAAATGCCCTCCTTTTATTCTGGTGTAATTTGGTGAGTCTGGATATGATGTCTAGAACAACAACTGCTATCTTCAGACCTCAAGAGGAGCTAGTTAAGGATAAATCAGGTACTTTTCTGACCTTAATGGGATGGATGATCTGATGCATTAACCAATTTCAGAATTATTTGTAATTTGGACTTCTTGTTATATGTAATAATATATTTATATTTTCTTTATTGTTTAAGCCAAGTGAGTTTGAGTTGTTTGTAACTTGAATCCTGGAAACATACGTACTGCTATAGCAAGCATGTCCAGTAAAATATTAAAAAAAAAAAAAAACAACAACCCACAGAATGGGAGAGAATATTTTCAAACTTGTATATAATAAAGTTTTAGTGTCTAGATTATGTAAAAAACTGACAACTCAATAATAAAAGACAACTTCATTAAAAATTAGTAAGGAACTTTGAATAGATATTTCTATAAAAAAGATATGCGAGTGGCCAAACACATGAAAAGATGCTCAACATTGCAAATTAATTGCAAAGTAAAATGTAAATTAAAACTATAACGAGATATTGCTTTACACCAACTAGGATGACATAATAAAAAAGACAGATAATAGCAAGTATTGCTGAGTATGTGGAGAAATTGGAACCCTCATGCATTGCTGGTGAGATTGTAAAATGAAGCCCGCAGCCATGGAACATTGTTTGGCAATTCCCCTGAAAGTTAAACATAGAGTTACTCATATAACACAGCAATTCTATTCCCAGGTATTTACCCAAGAGAATCGGAAATATGTCCACACTAAAACTTGGACATAAATGTTCATTACAGCATCATTCATAATAGTTCCAAAGTAGAGACAATCCAAATGTCCATCAATGATGAATGGATGAATAAAAAGTAGTATATTTACTAGAACACTATTCATCAGTTGAAAGGAATTAAATATTGAAGCATGCTACAACATGGGTGAACTTTGAAAATTATGCTAAGTGAAAGAAAACAGACACAAAGGGTCACATATTGTATGATTATATTAAATGTCCAGAAAAGGTAAATTGATAGAGACAGAAAGCAGATTAGTGATTGCCAGGGTCTGAAGGGAGGGGAAGATAGGGAATGATTGCTAATGAATATGGAGTTTCTTTTAGGGGTGATGAAAATGTACTGGAATTACATAGTGGTGATGGTTGCATAACTTTATGAATATACAGAAAACTACTGAAATGGTACACTTTAAAACAGTGAATTTTATGTCAATAAAAATATAAAAAACCAAGAATAATGAAGAAAATTTTGAATTGCTAGGTATTAAAATGTGCTCTAAGCTATTATATATATCAGAAATGATACATAGATAATAGATAATAATATAAACTCTAATTATAAGCCCAAGTATTAATATGTATTTATTATACAGTGTTGGTGAATTTTAAAATTAATCTGGGAAATTTGGATTGATTGTTCAATAAATATATCTGCATAATTAGCTATTTGGTTGTGTTGAGGTGGAATCTTAGCTCCCACCATACTCAAAGTAATTTCCATCTAGGACTTTACCCCTTACCTAGGTTAATGATCAGAATGTTCTGTGAACCACAGGTTATGATGGAGTGGCCTCCACTTTACCCCTGGCCCTTCTTCTAATCACCACTAACTTTTCATTTTTTCAGTTCCTCTCATTTGTGTGCGTGTGTGCATACTCTGTGAACATCTTTGGATCAAGCACAATCGCATGTTAGATTTCATAATAGGTTAATCAGTGAAAGGCACCACCCTATGGATGTAGTAGCATCAACTCTCCCTTCCTGTGAGCACCTAATGCATTCCTCTCACATTCTTCATTGTATGGTGCAATCTGCCCTCGTCTAATTTATCTTCACAGTCTTGGAAGACCTAGTCTTTTCTTAACTCTGGAAAGAAAGGTTTCTGTCTTACCTGGAGGAACTGTGGACAACAAGGCAAGGACCCCAAGGATGCAAAGCAAGACCCTCATGGTTGAATCAGTTACTTAGAATCAGTAGCTAAAATGAAGAGAACTTCTTTATATAGTTAGTACTCAGGAGGTGAGTTGCTGTCTGATTATTGAACCTTTCAGTAGCAAGAACATTTCTGTGTTCCAATGAGCCTTCATATCAGGAGACAGCATGCAACGAACATGACTCAGTTATTCAAAGTACATTTGTTAAATATTGACAGGATGTGGGCAATGATAGTAGGGTGCATAGCACTTATAGAGAAGGAGAAGACTGTGTGAAGGCAGGAGAGATATTCTGTTGAAAAACCATTGTCTTTTGGTTCCCGGAGGACCTGTAAAGGCTAAGGTGACATTTATAGCATAAAAGTAGTCATTTTATTTTCCTTATAATAAGAAGAGAAGCATTGGATAGAACAGCATGCCGATTTATAAGTACTTTTGGGCATGTACATTAGCAGACTTGGGCAATGAAATGATATTTGAAACCATACGCCAGTTAGGGAGACATAGAAAGCTTTTGTATAATTCTCCCTCTGCTCAACCAACTAAATAAAATCAATTAATTTTTATATCTAAAGTCTTAGTGAACACAACTGTTTACACATCACAGCTACATGTAATGTGAGAGGAACAAAAAGGAAAAAAGGAAGCGTGGACCTTAGGAAAACAAATAATATAGAAAAAACTATGGCAATGCCACATGAACATGTGTCTGACAATGCAACACACACAACCTCGTAGACACTAAGGAAATGAACACAAAGGAACATGTCACTTAGGGATCCCTAAAAAAAGGCATGACTAATAATACCAATTTTAGAAGCTGCAAAGTACATTTCCATTCATGATCTTATTTGATTTTCATAACTTCTTAAATGGTCTTACTCCAGGTTAAGTAGCATATCTTAAGAAGCTCTTTTCTGCCCTGGCTTCCTCTGAGAGGTGGTTTTTCTACCTCAGCGTTTCAGTGAGTGGAACATGCAGTTACATTCTTTGAGCAGATCCTCCCTGGCTGAGACTTTGAAAATAATATCTTGAGCTGAATCTTGGATGGGGGATTGGTGAAGGCTTATGGTATCATCAGAGGTCTTGGAAGAGGCAAACCTCACAAACCTCACATTGGCTCTAAGGAGGGCCAATGAGGGAGCTGAAAGCTGTGGGGATGACTCTTCTTAAACTTGGGTTCAGGTTTTTCTCCTCTGAAGTTGCTGGGACAAGTGGCACCTGGGAACAAGACTATCCCAGCACCCTAAAAACTCATAGGGGAATCTTAGAGTCATTGGTGTGTATGCTGGTTATTGATGATTGCTCCATTTACTTAAACCTGACTGGTTTGGAATTGTTAGCATCTCTGACCATGAATCCAAAGTTTACTGATTTTTCTCCTATGTCTTAGAGCACTTGCCTTCTTGATTATGGGGGAAAAGCTTTGGAAGTATAGTTTACATTGCAAAACGATCAAATTTCTGAACATGAATCCCCTAGGGAACACTAGGGGCAGAATGTTCAGTAGTGCTTTGACATTTTCTATAAACATTTGTTTTCCATCCAGACATGTCTGAAGCCGGGAGGTGAGCTTGGAAGCCTGCCAGGAAAGCCCAAGAACATTGTGTGATCCATGGGCTGGCAATCTGGGACATCAAAGGAAGGGTCAGAAGAAGGTTCACTGCATTCTGGGAGTGGGTTGTTGGGCATCAGGTGAATGTTAAAAGGTAGCTTATCTCCAGATAGCTTAGGGCCTCAGTTAAGAAAGATATGGCACTTTGACAAATGCTGTTCCTTAAAAGAACACAGAAAAAAATCAGATGTTATCAAGCTATCAAAGTACAAATTGTCACAATAGAAGGAGAAAGGAGTTAATTTACCATGAGATAGTAAATGAGACCTAGAAATTACTGGGTTTTATTGAACGTAGCTCTCCAGAAAGGCACTAGGTACTCAGAAAATAATTTATAATCAAGTGTCCATTATCTGCCTTCCTTCCCTGTCATCAGCAGTATTGACAGCTTTGGAGTCCATGCAGCTTCAATTATTTCTTTTTCTTCTTATTGTTTCAATCTTTCCAAATTCATCATTTCTTTTTTTATCCTCACCCGAGGATATTTTTGCATTTATCTTTAGATAGAGCAGGAGGGAGAGAGGGACAAAGAGAGAGAGAGAAACATCGACGTGAGAGAGACACATCGAGTGGTTGCCACCCACACAACCCCAACCGGGGCCAGGGACAAACTGCAACCAGGAACCGAACCTGGGACTCTCCGGTCTGCAGGCTGATGCTCTAACTGCTGAGCCAAACTGGCCAGGGCGCAAATTCATAATTTCTTTACCTTCAGTCTATAAACATCCCCGAGTTCCTGCACCCTAAAAACAGAATATAAAATCACCTTCCTTGTCCTAGTTTATTTTTTATATAGAACCCTAACTTTTCCTCTCAGATAAATGATAGTATATATTCTGTTTTCAGCTCTTTCCATTCACTTCTTATCTTACAGGTTTCAGACATCTTCCCTCATCTTTCTACTGAATATACTTTTGCTAAATCACTAATAAGTTTTCTCTGTATAAACACAGATAGAACACCTATATGCATATAGATGCCTATATACTATATGTATATTTTATTTTTATTCTGATTTCTAAATAACATAGCTTTATTTTAAAATGGAAAAACCTATAAAATTAATATAATAATAAATGTAATGCATTATTCTACTATTAAAAGGATTGTTACTATTTTGATTTACTTCTTTTCCACTAAAATAACAGGTAGAGAAGAATTTGAAATGACAGAATACTTTAAACTTCCTATGCTGAATATTTGAATGAAATAGACACTTTTAGCTGTGAGGAAGAGAGTCCCAGGTCTTCAGATTAAGCATGTGTAGAGAAGAATGTCAAAGATAAGAGCTGGGCTGCAACAGTGTGTGCTAATATCCATCCCTTGCACCACTCAGATCCTCTCATGCCCCATGTTCAGCTTATTTCATCTTGTCCCTGATACTTTAAAATTGTGGTTAGTTAAGAGTCAAAAAATAGTGGAAACACTAGGGTTAGGGACTTTACAGGCCTTGCTACTTGCAGTGGGTCTTGGGGCCATAGCTGATATGCATCATTTTTCTCCTTTATTGTTCTAGATGTGCCTCACCCTTGGACAGCACTTCTGTTGATCTATTGCTTGCCCTGTGGTGTAAGCCAGGCCTCTGTTCCTGTGATGTTTGAGTGCCTGGTTACTTGCTCCTAGTCAGGCTATGATTATTGAAATTGTTCATTCATGGTTATCACTGGGCATAATGAAATAACAAGGAGGCACTCCATTGAAACTGCTTAGTCTTTATTTGTCCTCTTTATACAGTAGTAACTCTACCTCCCCATGATAATTAGGGCCAATTAACCAATGTAGTAATTTCTTTCTTTGTGGCCTAGTTTCCTGGTATTGGGAGTTCAAAATAACCAGATGGCACCCGCAGCATTAAGTTTGACAGGACCTTTATTGTTTCTCCTGGTAGCAGCAGTAAACACCTAAAACCTAAAAGCCACAGTAAAAACCTATAACTTTGGCAGTGGAGCCTAAAGATGTGGGGATAGGAAGCACAAATTCCCCAAGTGTGTCCCTGGGAAGTGACCAGAGGGGCCAATCCTATATCCATACCTTGTTTTTCAGACCCTTGTATCCTAGCTATTGGGAATACAAAATCATATATGGCCACTGATTTAAAATATGTATTACATCTTAAAAGACAGTGCTGCAACACTGGGATGTGACACCTTCGAGACAGTTTCTTCATCTTGGAAAACCTTATATGATATTTTATTCTTCCTTAGGACTGGTTATTGTTGATTTCTTCTATTTTTGAATTTTTCATAACTTCGATCTATGAAAATAGCTTCAGAGTCTCAAAGGCCTGTTACCTCCATGTACTGACCATCATAATTCTTCCATTTAACAATGAAGCTGCAGTTAAAATGAGTGAAGTGAACTGACCAGTTACTGAGTAACAGGGCTGGATTTGAAACAATTTTCAGTGCTTTCCCCATGGACATTGGTTAGTAGTTTAGTAGGGGACTTCAAGGTCACCATTTACTGATATTTATAGAGCACCATTAAAAAGATTCTTTTAAAAATACTTTAAATCTATTTTTATTTTATTTTTTTCTTAAAGTTGTTCAGGTAGTCCAGAGGTCAAATGACTTTCATTTTATAGATGAAGGGGACACAAAGAGGTAAGTGACTGACTGAAATGGTGATCTTGAGTTCTAGAGGTAACACTTTGTCTATTAAACTGCTGTCTAGTTACTCAAATAACAATATTTAGTTAAACTATTGATAATATGCAAAGAACCTATGGTAAAATGAGAACAGTTAAGAGTAGAGTAATTATGTTATCCAATGAGTTGGGGTTTGTTTAGGGGCTGTCAGAGAGATATCACATTTATGGGGACTCTTCTGTCTAAAAAGGACAAGGTCAGGAAGGAATGTAGCAGAATTTCAAAATTATGAAAACCATGACTAAAGAAAAATTTGGATCACGGAAGCACTCTAAAAATTTGAGCATGGTAGTACTTTGTATAGCACAAAACATTTGTAGAACATAGTATCCGAAGATGGTAGTAGAAACACAGTTGTTTTAAAAAATGGTCATATAGTTTTTGAATGTCAGAGACACACATAGCTATTAATAAAGTTAGAATATATTTAATCTTCAAAATGAATGTCAGGGAGGCCACTGTGACATTCCACAAGGATGAACAGATGGAGTATAGGTGTGACCATCAATTCCATACTCCTGAGATGGAGGCAAAAGTTTTAAACATTTATCCAATAATCCAGTGCAAACCAACCCCTATTATTTTTACATCCTGAAAGCAGAATTCTTGAAAACTTAATAAATGATTACTCTTGGGCAGCTACACCTGTCTTAATAGCCTGCTTCATCCACTTTACTTGGAGTTGATTTTGCCTTACAGGAAACAACCATTAAAGTTTCTTTTTTTTTCTCCCCCAAGATTTCACAAATAGTCAAGAATTATATACAAACACAGAAAGGCCTATGCCAAATAACAAGTGAAAGATATAACTTAAAATGATGTCTGCATATTGACAGTGCATTGGTATGCTCTATACAAAATGATGCTGGAGAGTTTACAGTTAGTGATGGCCTGAGTTTCCAAGAAACTTACTTATCAGACCTCTAGAGGGCACTGGAAACCTTCGTTTTGAACAAAGGCCCCAGACGATTCTAGGTTTTGATTAAAAGTGTGGTTTGGGGAAGCACTTTTAACCCTCATTGTGTGTCAGATGACATCACAATAAAATTAAATTATAAGTCATGTAGTTGAACAAAAATAATTTTCTTCTATAAACTATTAATAGATACCTAAGCATAATATGGTTTTTAAAATTAGATCATGTGTATATAGTTGTATTTATAAAGATAAGTATACTAATCAAAAGCTATGCAACAATGAGAAACATTAACAGAAAACCCAAATACAAAGATACAAAGATACAAAGACATTTTTTTGACCACCCAAAACAACCAATCTTTCAGTCCTTCTCCTGTATATTATTCTGTATCCACATTCTCTGTATCTGATTGGATCCCTGGATTTTTTTTCATTTTCAGAGTGATATTTTCCACAGATATGTGTCTTTGGCTGCTGCTTTGCAGGTTGAACTCTGCTTTGCAGGGTGTCCACTGTTAGTTCAGGGTAACCCGGAAACACTTCTGAAAGAATATTTTAGTCCGGAAATATATATATATATATATATATATATATATATATATATATATATATATTTATCATTACTGCAAAATTATCTCCTCGCCACATTTCTCATATAAATACAATGCCAGATATTCTTATCATGACCTTTCTCAAATTCATGCAATTCCACACAATAAGGACTACAAAGATAAATCAGGTATTTTAATAGAATATTGAAAATCCAGTAAAATTCTCTGGTCTTGTTTGTGTTTCTTAGAATCTCGCTTTAAATGATAGATGCCAAAAGATTTGCATTTAAATTACTTTTACATGCTGATAAAATCTCATGACTTTTGGACATTAAGGCAATGAAAAAACCCTCCATCAGATAGTCCTCTATACGGAGTCTATAATAAGCAAATTATATAGCAGGCCATAGCTCACAGCAGACAGAAAAATCCCATTCTTTTTTTTTTTTTTGTCAATTGGTTAGTTGCTAAGGAAACTGGTTTAACTTTATTTCT
The DNA here is from genome assembly GCA_030848825.1 of Tadarida brasiliensis. Taxonomy (NCBI): domain Eukaryota; kingdom Metazoa; phylum Chordata; class Mammalia; order Chiroptera; family Molossidae; genus Tadarida; species Tadarida brasiliensis. Next base: position 40,017,500 of record CM061259.1, on the reverse strand, counting down.
TTATTTTCCCTTTTATCTCACTGATTTTGATGTGCTACAGTAAGTTATCACTGTCAATTCTTTGTGTTTTCTGAAAATCACCCAACCTTCTACACACACAAAACAGTTCAGTCAATTCAGATCAGTGGTTTGTGTATTTGGTTATTGTAGAGTATATTCAGGTTGGAACAAACGTTTGCCCTGTGACAATTTTTGTTTTTCCCCTTCATATTGAACATTTTGACTACTTTTAAAGGGCACACAGCTTTAGCTGTCTTTACTTCTGCGATGTCAAAATCATTGCTGTTAGAGTTAGACAGCTCGTTTTATGTGTTGAAATGGTTAGTTTTGGAGATTTGGTACTATATGGAACACAAAGTTGAAGTTCTAATTCTGTTAAAAATAACATGCTGTGAATCTCCAAACCTAAAAAAGACAGAATGTGATTTGGGGTCTGGCACCATGCTGAAGCCATAACATTCACAGATTTACATCTAATCTCAAACACTGAAAAGATGGACTTTGATATAAAATTTAAATGATTGAAATGGAAACTATGATGTTTAATATTATTAAATGACTAAAAAAATTCTTTTTTAAACTAAGGGTGGTAGTCTTCAGTTAAGATGACACTTTTAATGGTTGAAATTGCCATTTGACACATCACATTTTTATAATCTAATCCTTTTTCACAGGAAATAGAATATTAAGCAAGAGTTTTAGCTGTCAGAGAAAGTTTCACTATGATAACTTGTATCTCTAGGAGTAAAGAGAGATGTGGGAAAAAGAGGTCAAGAGTATCTTAACTTTGAATTATAAAAATGTGACAAAGAAAATGGATTTAAAAATAACCATTGTAGTTTTTAAATGTATTGATCTGTTATTACCTGAAAAAAATCCATGTAATGATGTTTCAGTTTGAGTTTGAAGGCAAGAAAAAAGCTGATGTCCTAATTTGAAAGCAGTCAAACAGGAAGACTGCTCTCTTACTTGGGAGTCATCCTTTTTGTTGTATTTAGGCTTTCCACTGATTGGATGAGACCCACCCACATTAGGAAAGGCAATCTGCTTTAATCAGTCTACTAATTTAAATGTTAATCTCATCCAGAAACATTCTCATAGCAACACAGAATAATGTTTGACCAAATACCTTGGCACCCTGTGGCCCAGTCAGGTTACCACATAAAATTAACCATCACACAGTATAATGAACTTTTATTATTTACATATTAACAAGATGCAAGACAATTTTTTTTTTTCAAATGGACTTTCAATATCTCATCTACAAAAGTAGTGCCTGATATTTGCTAGACATTTATTTATAAGAAGTATTCATGGCTCACTGCAGTGGAACTAAATACCAAGTCTTATACTTTGAGGCCTGACAGGTAAAGCCTTTGAAATTGTCTACTTTCAGGCCTGAAAAATCACACATAGTTATTTTGGCCAGGAGCTGGATGGATTCCTCACTAGGGAGCTATGTGAAAAAGACCAAGAGTGCCTGGCTGGTGTGGCTCAGTGGATTGATCATCGTCCCATGGACTGAGAGGTCCCGTTGGATTCCTGGTCAGGGCACATGCTCAGGTTTCCAGCACTGATCCCCAGTATGGGGTATGCAGGAGGCAGCCAATCAATTTTTCCCTCTCACATCGATGTTTCTATTTCTCTCTCCCTTCCTCTCTCTCTAAAAAATCAAGAGCTGTCTATGTGCTAGAATTTCTGACAAAAGGTGAAAAAGTTATGTATTGTAAACAGTTCTTTCAGAGTATAGAAAGAAAGTATGGGCAATTAGGTAAGATTAGATCAGAATGGTCGAAGGATAGGTCAGAGAGATGTGTTTCCAGACTACTGAAAAGCTCTCTTATGGGAACACTGTCCTTGTTTTCAACTCCTGTATGGGCAGGTGTGAAGGCTCAAGATAAACCGATGCAGTTATTTGGAGACTGTGTTTCTTTGTGGCAACAGTGAGAAAGCAGAGTGGAGGAGCTGGAGGTGGTAAAGGGGGCCTGGAGATGGTCTGTGTGCCTGACGTCCACGTTTCATCCGTGACTGGTCCAGACCAACACCACTGTGCGCAGGAGTCCGACTAAGACGAGGGAGTGGAGGGGCTGCAAGGGCAGCGCCTCTGCACAAGGGTTCTCGTTGACCTCCTTTCTTGCCTTATTGCCAATTAGAACAAGGCCTTCAAGAGCACAACCTTCGCAGTAGAGGTAGAAGGGAGCTTGACAGGTGGCTGAATGTCAGCTGGAAGATCCAGCCACCAGCTGGGACTCAGTGACCATGTTTCTCCCCATCAGGCCCTGCCTTTCTAGGATCTTGCCTTAGAGCAAGAACAGGCTCAACAGTCTGCAATAGGAATGTGAGAGGGCTGATTGCTGAACTCTGCAGACAACTCCAGAGGCCAAAGGGCAAGCAGACATGCTCAGAACTCTCCCACTCACCCTAGCCTGTCTCTAGCCCAGCACCTGGGGAGATGGATGCTACCTGGGAAGAAAGCACATGGATAAAACACATATGTGAGGGAGGTGGGACTTCCTGTGTTCTTTTTTGTTTTCCACCGCTAAAATTGCACTATTTATCCAACATAGAGTATCCTGAGGGTGAGGAGGAGTGTTTATTTTTTATTTATTTATTTTTTTATCTATCTGTTTTTTATTAATTTATTTTTGTTACAGATGTTTCTCCTTTTTTCCTCATTGACACCATCCTCCCCATGCCCCCCACCCTGTCCCCAGCTTTGTTGTTCATGTCCATCAGTTATGCGTATATGCGTATAAGTTCTGTGGTTTATCTCTTCCCTCCCCCAACCCCCTCTTCTGAGGGTTGTCAGTCTGTACCCTACTTCCACGTCTCTGGGTATACCCTGTTCCTCAGACTGTTATGTTCATTATATTCCACAAGTAAGTGAGATCATGTGATATTTGTCTTTCTCTGCTTGGCTTGTTTCACTTAGGATAATACTCTCGAGGTCCCTCCATGTCGTCTCAAAGGATAAGAGATCTTTCTTTCTTACAGCTGCATAGTACTCCATTGTGTATATGTACCACAGCTTTTTTATCCATTCATCTACTGATGGACACTTGGGCTGTTTCCAGCTCTTAGCTATTGTAAATAGTGCTGCTATGAACATGGGGGTACATATATACTTTCTGATTGGTGATTCAGGCTTCTTAGGGTATATTTTAGAAGTGGGATCACTGGGTCAAATGGTAATTCAATTTTTAATTTTTTGAGGTAACACCATAGTGTTTTCCATAGTGGCTGCACCGTCTGCATTCCCACCAGCAGTGTACTAGAGTCCCCTTTTCTCCACACCCTCACCAACACTTGTCGTTTGATGGCGGCCATTCTGACAGGTGTGAGGTGCTACCTCATTGATGTTTTAATTTGCATCTTTCTGATGATTAGTGATGTTGAGCATTTCTTCACATGTCTCTTAACCATTTGTATGTCCTGTTTGGAGAGGTGTCTATTTAGTTCCTCTGCCCATTTTTTAATTGGGTTATTTGCCTTCCTTTTGTTGAGTTGTATGAACACTCTATATATTTTGGAGATTAACCCCTTATCTGATGTATCATTGGCAATTATGCTCTCCTATACAGTGGGTTCATGCTTGTTTCTTTTGCTGTGCAGAAGCTTTTGAGTTTGATGTAGTCCCATGTGTTCATTTTTCCCTTTGTTTCTGTTGCCTTAGGTGATGTATCAGTGAAGATTCTGTTGCGTATGATGTCCGAAATTTTGTTGCCTACATTTTCTTCTAGGATTTTTATAGATTCATGAGTCACATTTAAGTCTTTTATCCATTTTAAGTTTATTCTTGTGTATGGTGTAAGTTGATGGTCTAGTTTCAATTTTTTTCATGTAGCTGTCCAATTTTCCCAACAACATTTATTAAATAGGCTGTCTTTACTCCATTGTATGCTCTTGCCACCTTGTCAAATATTAATTGAGCATAATGTCTTGGGTCAATTTCCAGATTCTCTGTTCTGTTCCATTGGTCTATATGCCTGTTCTTGAGCCAGTACTAGGCTGTTTTGATTACAGTAGCTTTGTAGTGTAACCTGATATCCGGTATTGTGATCCCACCTACTTTGTCCTTCATTTTCAAGATTGCTGTAGCTATTCGGGTTCTTTTTTGGTTCCATATGAACTTTTGAAGTATTTGTTCTAGTTCTGTGAAATATGTCACCGGTATTTTGATGGAGATTGCATTGTATCTATAGATTGCTTTGGGTAATATGGACATTTTAATGATGTTAATTCTTCCAATCCATGAACAAGGTATGTGCTTCCACTTTTTTATATCTTCCTCTATTTCTTTTTTCAATGTCCTGTAGTTTTCTGCAAATAGGTCCTTTACTTCTTTGGTTAAGTTTATTCCTAGGTATCTTAATTTTTATGCTGCGATGGTAAATGGAATTGTTTTTTTAGTTTCTCTTTCTGTGAGTTCTTCATTGGTGTATAAGAATGCCGTTGATTTCTTGACATTAATTTTGTATCCTGCTACTTTGCCAAATTCATTTATTAAGTATAGTAGTTTTTTGATGGAGTCTTTAGGATTTTCTATGTATAATATCATGTCTTCTGCAAATAATGAGAGTTTCACTTCCTCCTTTCCAATTTGGATCCCTTTTATTTTTTCTTCATGTCTGATTGCTGTGGCTAAGACTTCCAGTACTATGTTAAATAAGAGTGGCAAAAGTGGGCATCCCTGTCTTGTTCCTGTTCTTAAGGGAAATGTTTTTAGTTTTTGCCCATTGAGTATGATGTTGGCTGTAGGACCTTCATATATGGCCTTTATTATGCCAAGATATGATCCCTCTATTCCCACATTGCTGAGTGTTTTTATCAGAAATGGGTGCTGGATTTTGTCGAATGCTTTTTCAGCATCTATTGATATGATCATGTGGTTTTTATCTTTCATTTTGTTTATGTGGTGTATCACATTTATTGATTTGTGAATATTGAACCAGCCTTGCATCCTTGGGATGAATCCCATTTGTTCATGGTGAATAATTTTTTTGATGTATTGCTGGATCCGATTTGCTAGTATTTTGTTCAGGATTTTGGCATCTATGTTCATCAGGGATATTGGCCTGTAGTTTTCTTTCTTTGTAGTGTCTTTTTCTGGTTTTGGAATTAGAATTATGCTGGCTTCATAAAACGAATTTGGAAGTCTTCCTTCTTCTTGAATTTTTTGAAATAGTTTGAGGATTATGGTTGTTAATTCTTCTTGGAATGTTCGGTTAAACTCCCCTGTGAAGCCGTCTGGGCCTAGACTTTTGTTTGCTGGGAGAGTCTTGATTACATCTTCAGTTTCCTTATTTGTTATTCATCTGTTCAAGTTTTCTCTCTCTTCCCGATCCAGTTTTGGGAGACTATCTGTTTCTAGAAATTTGTCCATTTCCCTTAGATAGTTGAATTTTTTGCCGTATAACTGTTCATAGTATTTGTTAATGATACTTTGTATTTCTGTGGTGTCAGTTATTCTCCTCTTTCATTTCTGATTTTGTGTATTTGGGTTCTTTCTCTTTGTTTCTTGCTGAGTCTAGCTAAGGGTCCATCAATCTTGTTTATCTTTTCAAAAAACCAGCTCTTTGTTTCATTGATCCTTTGAATTGTTTTTACGGTCTCTATGTCATTTATTTCTGCTCTGATCTTTACTATTTCCTTTCTTGTACTTGCTCTGGGGTTTTCTTTTTGTTTGCTTTCTAGTTCTTTAAGTTGTGAGGTTAGATAGTCTATTAGAGATTTTTCTTGTTTTTTTGAGGTAGGCCTGTAGTGCTATGAACTTCCCTCTCAGAACTGCTTTTGCTACATCCCATAGATTTTGTGTTGTTGTGTGTTCTTTTTCATTGGTTTCCAGGAAATTTTTAATTTCTTCCTTGATCTCCTCGGTAACCCATTCATTGTTTCATAACATGCTCTTTAGCCTCCATGTGTTCAAATGTCTTTGCATGTTCTTGTTACAATTGATTTCTAGTTTCATGCCATTGCGATCTGAGAAGATGCCTGATATGATTTCAATCTTCTTGAACTTGTAGAGACTTAGTTGTGTCCTAACATGTGGTCTATCTTTGAGAATGTCCCATGTGCACTTGAGAAGAATGTGAATTCTGTAGTTTTGGGGTATAATTCTCTGTAGATATCTATTAAATCCATTTGGTCTAGTGCTTCATTTAGAGTCTCTGTTTCCTTGTTAATTTTTTGTCTAGAGGATCTATCCCGTGATGTCAGTGGGGTGTTGAAGTTCCCTGCTTTGATTGTATTGCTGTCAATTTCTCCTTTGAAGTCCTCTAGAAGAGTTTTAATATATTTTGGTGCTTCTATATTGGGTGCATATATGTTTACCAAGGTTATATCTTCCTGTTGGATAGATCCTTTCAATATTATGTAGTGACCTTCTTTGTCTCTAGTTATGGCCTTCATTTTGAAATCTATTTTATCAGATATGAGTATTGCTACCCCAGCTTTTTTTTTCCTTCCCATTTGCTTGGAAGATTTTTTTCCATCCCTTCACTTTCAACCTCTGTGAGTCTTTTGTTGTGAAGTGGGTTCTTGTAAACAACATATATATGGGTCATGCTTTCTTGCCCAATCAGCTACTCTGTGTCTTTTTATCGGAGCATTCAATCCATTTACATTTAAGGTGATTATTGATATGTACTTATTTACTGCCATTTTTGTTTAGTGTGGTTCTATTTTCCTTCCTATTTCTTCTACTAATTACAGCAATCCTTTTAACATTTCTTGCAGTGCTGGTTTGGTGCTAATGTATTCCCTTAGCCCTTTTGTTTTGTCTGGGAAGCTCTTTATTTGACCTTCTATTTTGAATGATAGCCTTGCTAGGTTGAGTAGTCTTGGATTCAGATCCTTGTTTTTCATGACCTTGATTACTTCATGTCATTCCCTTCTGGCCTGTAGTATTTCTGTTGAAAAGTCAGCTGGTAGCCTTATGGGGGTCCCTTTGTAGGTAAGCTGTTGCTTATCTCTTGCTGTCTTTAGAATTCTCTCTTTGTCTTTAATTTTTGGTATTTTAATTACTATGTGTCTTGGTGTGGGCCTGTTTGGGTTCTTCTTACTTGGGGCTCTCTGTGCTTCCTGAACTTGAATGCCTTCTTCCTTCACCAAATTAGGTAAGTTTTCTGTCAGTATTTCTTCAAATATATTCTCTAACCCTTGCTCATTTTTTTCTTCTTCGTGGACTCCTATGATGCGAATGTTGTTACATTTCCAGTTGTCCCACAGTTCTCTTAAGCTGTCTTCCTGTTTTTTTCATTGTTTTTTCCTTTTTGTTTTCTGATTGATTGATTTTTTTCTACCCTGTCTTCTAATTCACTGATCCGGTTCTCAGCTCCCTCTACTCTACTGTTTAGTCCTTCCAATGTGTTCTTTATTTTTGCTATGTCATTCTTCATTTCTTCTTGGTGCTTCTTTATTTCCAGTTGGTTGATTTTCAATGTTTCTATGTCTTTACTCATTGTGTTGATGTCCTTCCTCATGCTGTTGAGCTTCCTCAAGATCATGGCTCTGAATTCTAGCTCTGTTAACTTGCTTAACTGCATTTCATTTATTTCATCTTCGGTAGAGATCTCTAGTTCTTTCATTTGGGATTTGTTTCTTTGTTTCACCATTTTGGCTATCTCAGTGGGTTTTGGAGCCTGCCATATTTTCCTTGTGGATGTTGGTGTTCTGCTATTTGTGGCTCCCTCTACTGGGTTTGGATGAGCGTGGGAGGACCCATGTTATACACCACTGTCAAGTCTTACTTTCCTGAGTAGATTTTCAAGCCCTGAAAAGGTTTAGTTATCCTCTAGCCTTTTGCCTAGAGGCTATTAGTCATGGTTACTTGAAGAGCCTTGCGTTCTCAGTTGAATTAAAACCTCCCTCAGGTGTTCAGCATGAAAGGATTTCCTGAGGGTGGGGCAGATGCTGGTTGTTAATGAGCCTCAATTTGCTTTTCAATGGCCCACCTGGGTGGGGTTGAATCTCCAAGGGAGGGGCTGTCACTTCTCCCCAGAGCTCTGGGAAAGAGTAAGATGGCCACTGTCCTGCATGGCCGAAACTCAGCAAAAGTTCTGAGCGCCCTCCAAATCCCAAGTGTCCCCACACAGTTCCAGTGCAGTCCACCCTCCCTCTGCAGAAGCCCAAGGTGAGTCGCTGTAGCCAATTCAGTGCTCTGTTCTGGCCCTCTGTGCTGTGGAGCGAGCTAGGGACTTTAACCCCGAGGGTGCTGCTCACAGCTAAGACCACTGCTCTCTGTGGGCCCCCAGCCCCCCTCTCGTGCTTCCATAATCCTACCAGGATTGATTCAGTGTCTCTGGTTATATGGTCCTCGCAAGCTGCTTTTCTGTTGCTTTTTCCCTGATGATTTGTCTTTATTTTAGTTGTAATTCCAGTTTGGTCCTGGGAGATGGTCTATGTAGCTTCTATTCACTCTGCCTCCATTTTGGAATTGGGAGGAGTGTTTAATACACAATGCCATTAGTGACTTTGAGCATTTTTTCATATGTCTCTTGGCCATTTGTATGTCCTCTTTGGAGAAGTGTCTATTCAGGTCCTCTGCCCATTTTTAATTGGATTGTTTGTCTTCCTTTTGTTGAGTTGTATGAGTACTTTATATATTTTGGAAATTAACCCCTTATCAAATGTATCATTGGCAAATATGTTCTCTCAAACAGTGGATTCCCTCTTCATTTTGATGCACACAGACAATAAGGTTGTGAAGGCCTGGGGTGGGATGGGAATTGGGATGAGGGGGGCAATTGGGGCAGAAATGGGGGACATCTGTATTACTCTTAACAATAAAGATTTAATAAAGAAAACACCATAATGCCAGTACACCTTCTTGTGTGCATTTTTTCCCCCTGTTTGTGGCAAGAGCCTGTAATCCTGTTTTGATCTGCCTATCCAGTATTTTGTTCTTCCATCAAATCTTATTATATTTTCTATTCATACTACCTCTCCATCAGTGAGATCCTGGGGAAGCTCTCTGCAGCTCCACCAATGACAGGGACATAAAATGACTCTCTTAATAGTATGGAAACCTCAGCTACCCTCTGAATTTAGGGTAGAGATTCCTGCCCTCTTCTTGTCATGGATTAGGAGGTTGAGAACTAAGGTTAACCTTGGATATCTGTATGCAAGTTTTCCTTAAAGTGATTCAGTTGTTTCATTTGTATGAAGGTATTGAGAAAGAATGAAAAATATAAAGCCCAGAACCCTGAGAGAGATTCTCTACTCTGACTGTTCATTGGAATAAAATTAGAGTTTTAAAAAAATTTATATGCTGCCCTGGTGAGTGGAGTAGAGGGTGCAGTGTGGAGCCTGGCATGGCATCCAGTTGAGAGGAGGGAGAGGGGAGGGCTGAGAAAGTATTGCAAAAGCATGAGCTATTGTTCATTGAAATAAAGGGTTTCCTGATGCATTATAAAACCTACAATTTTCCCAAGCTGGTATCTCCAACCAAATCCCATATAAAACATTTGCAGGAGAGCTCAAAAAAGAAAATATTTTAAAGATCAAGTCCCAAGTAATCAAGGCCAAGTGTAATTGTGATTTGAGTTTACCTCCTCTCTTAAAGATCATCTTTCTTTTTAAAAATATGTTTTTATTGATTTTTTAGAGCGAGAGGAAGGGAGAGAGAGATAGAAACATCGATATGAGAGAAACATCAATTGGCTGCCTCCTGTACTCCCCTTCTGGGGGAATCGAACCGGATATCTCAGTTCATGGGATGATGCTCAAGCCACTGAGCCACACCAGCTGGGCTAAAGATAATCTTTCTAAGGCATCTCTGTCTCTTAACTGTGCTTCACAAAACCCAAAACCATAACTTTGGCATTTCACAAGCAAGAACCACTTAGAAGTCCGTAGAAGCAATGGTAATTCCAGACCTGGTCCTGGTGGTTTTGCTGATGGACTTGGCAAACCTCATCATAAAACAAGCAAAACAGTCAACGACTTTGAGATTCTTGGGTGGAAGAGGGCAATGTTCTGCTCTCCCCACTTGAATCTTTGGAGAAAGATTTAGTGAATTGCTTTCCCACCATTCTGCCTTTCTACTCAGTAGCTTCTACCTTTCCTGAAGTAATAGCATCTGGTTCTACCCTCTCCATTTGGAAACGGGAAAAAAGTAAGGAAATAGGTTATGCAGAAGGCAGGAATCGGTGTTCAGCTATGAAATAATAAAAAATAAAGGATCACACCAGGTTAAGGAGGAAAAAGCCATATTTCTACACTAAGTTAGCAAACCACATAGCTAGCCTAATGCTTAAAATATATATATATATATACTCATCATCTTGAAAACCTAATCAATTCCAAAGTGTACTTTGGTTTTCTCTGTTGCCCCTTCCTAAAAAATGAGTTCAAGATAACAGTATTTTTCCTTATACACTTGGTTGTGACTTTTTTTTCCAAATAAAGAAATAATTGAAAAACAAAAAACAACCCTCTTTAAAATTCTGTTAGTTTGATAGTTTGTATTAACACTGATAGTACCAGAGATACATCAAATCCATGATTATAGATGATATACAATCACAAAAGAAATATAACATTAAATATTAGCTTATTATTAATAACTTACATTTCAGATTAATTAGCTGGTCAGTATTTGATGATCAACTTTAATATGGCTTTTTCCTCCTTAACCTGGTGTGATCCTTTATTTTTTATTATTTCATAGCTGAACACCCCATTCCTGCCTTCTGCATAACCTATTTCCTTACTTTTTACTCAATAACTGTTTAATCATATTTGTTCTCAGAGAGCCATTGCTCCTCCCATTTCTCACCCACTGATGCTATGAAGAAAGACATGGGTATAGTTATTGGCACTGCTGCCAGGTTCTGGAAATTGAGTTCGGTCTCTGTATTTATACTTTTCCAGTAGGTAAGAGGGGAGTATAAGTTGTTTGAAAAGATCATTTCCTTTTCCTGTGTGTTTATTAATATAAAATAACATGCAGATCAAATTATAAAAAACATATTTGATAAAATGATCTTCAAATGAGATGCAAATCATAGTTTGGTTGGATAGGATGATACTGATATATTAGAGCATAGGAAAGTTCAAGCATATGCTTAGATGAAAGGATGCATTTGTAATTTGATGGTACAAAGAGAAATAATAATATTTGGAAAGCTCAAATAATGATTTTACATATGGCCACATTTCAGTGTAAACAACACATAGTTTAGACAATACAATCTTCTATCTGATTGAATATTGTACTAATATAAATATTGTACTAATGCCAATGGTTTAGGTTTAAGTAATCCAACAATGCATTTTATTCCATACATAATCTTCCATAAAATATTATTCCCTGGTTTAATATTTTTCTCCTAGTTTTCCTCAAAATGGTTTATAATGCAAAAGTGCAGCATCTGGGTAGAGTTAATTGGCTGGCTGACTTAGCGGCTTTCTGCTAATTTCATGTCATTGTGCAAACAATATTTAAACGACCATAGCTAAATCTAGGCATGATTAACTATCTGGAAATTCCACAAACACAACAAATTCAACTTATCTAAGTGGAAATACTCCTTTGTTTTTCAAAAAGATAATTTGGCCAGTTGCTAGCATACTAAAAAGTTGCCAGTGGAAGGTTCTGTCGGTTTGAATGAACTGAAACCTTCATGTTCCAGATTATATCTGAACATAATTGCCGGCGAAGAGGACCATTTTTTATGTCCCCGTTCTTTTTCTTACCTCCTATCCCAACAGGGTTCCTAGTAGAGAAATTCTTCCGGGCCATACTGATTCTACAGGTGAGACCTTATAGTGTTTAAACCTAATATATAACCCTAACAGTCAGGAGGAGGGAGCATGGGAGAGACAGCAAAAGAAAGAAACCGAAGTAGGGGAGGAGCTCCTTAGGAGCCTGTCAGTTTGCCTTTAAATGGAGACCTTGACAAAGAAATCGGTGGTCTCAGTTCCCTGGAAAGCTCACTGTAGGCTTCCTCCAAGGTCACAAACTGCGATTACTCTAGATATCTTTGTACAATATTTTGTCTATCATTGAGGCTCTGAAACTTTGGGATATGTTCAATACAATCTGTTTAAATAAAAAATAAGAGAAGATGAGTGAGAATGTTTAAATGAAGCAATGTTTGTAGCAATCCTTTGTTTTCCTATGCTTGGCCAAATAAAATCCCCGAGAACCTCATTCTTCAGTATTTAAATATGAAAACTAATTAGTAGTAACTCAGGCAGGAATTTTTCTTGTCAAATCTCTGGCTGTATCTGTTAAGATATTGCATAAAAATGATGAACTGACAATTAGGAAAAAAGATAGATGTATTCAGGTACTTCAATCTAATGAGACCGTCTGTCTTCTAACACGTCACTAAGAAAGAAAACTTAGTGGACAACCATTTATTTAAGCATAAAAGGGCAGCAAGTAATTGGGAGCTAAATTTCTTGTACTTTAAACAATTCTTATACTGACAAAAGAAAATGATTATAATTACTGTGAAATATTGGTACTGAATTAAGGGTAGCATCCACAATGTTTTGACTAAATGGGTATGTCTTAGGGTATTATAGTATCTGGAAAATATTAGTGGCAGGTAAAAGACAAGGGAGAACTAGTGAAACAGAGAGAAAGGGGTTAGGCAACGTTGTGTCGAAGCATTTAAGACAAATCGATTAGAAGACATCCAGGGGAAGGTGGGTGTGTGTGTGTGTGTGTGGAAGGAGGAACCCATTCAGAAAGTGTGGATTTTCTAAGCCATCCTTGTGTGAAGGACAAGGTTCTATGAGACCCCTGTTCATATTTTAAAAAGTCATTTGCATCTTAAAGATTTTTTTTCTTATCTCTTGATCACATCTCATTTTTGTGTCTGTTTTGTAATTTAGGCGAGACCACCTATTTGGTGAATGAGGTCACACAATTTTTTGTGACAGCGCAGGTCCTAGAATCAAGCTCACTCATGTCCAAGGCCCTGTGCATTTTTAACCACACCACACTACGCAGAGTGCTTTCCTTGCTCTGTTCTTTTCTGGGAATGGAATGGTTCCCCTGCTCTGCAATTTCCTATTCAAGCATCAAAGCATGGAGGGCTGCTAGCTCATCCCTAACTGAGATATTGCAGAAAAGGCTTCACTTTTCTCCAAACTTAGCGTAAGCATATTGCTCAGCAACCTAGAAACAACTAAGCAGATGCTGTTTCTACCGAGCAAAATGCAGAGAAGGCAAAAGGCCAGCTAATGCGCTGATTCCCATGATACTGTTTTGAAACATTTGCCTAGTGTCCTGAGGGGGGACAAGTGTTCACACGAATAATTTTCCTCTTCTATTTAGAAATGACTGTGTTTACTAAAAAAAAAAAAAAAAAAGGCTTAATATTAAAAAGAAAGCAATGATCTTGGAGATGTTTGGGTAAATATTTTTGTTGTTGCTGTAAAAACTTAAAGTTGATGAGATAGCTTACAGAACTGATATTCTGGTTTATTGAAAAGCACTTATCACATGAATTACCAACTTTGAAAAAATACTTGAGCCCTGGCCAGTGTGGCTCAGTGGGTTGAATGTCGCCCCATGCACCAAGAAGTCACCGGTTCAATTTCCAATCAGGGCCTACTCGGATTGCAGGCTAGATCCCCAGTAGAGGGTATGCAGGAGGCAGCCAATTGATGTTTCTCTCTCATTGATGTTTCTATCCCTCTCTCTCTAAAATCAATAAAAAAACATATTAAAAATACTTAAAAACTTCCTAAGAAATATTTTTCACTAATTTTTAATGAACCCAAGTTCATCTTTGTTTGGCAAATCCCAAGAAACCTGAGGATTCTGCAGTGTACTGACAACATCCTTATCAATATTATACTTCGTTAAGATACAACTTCTGGCTCTTTTTATTATGTTTATTTGGCTTCTGGAGTAACTGTAGGTCTTTTTTTTTTTTTTTTTTTTAATAACACTCTGCATTTTTATTTGTGCACGCATCAGCTTATACTTACTGCTCTCTTTTCAAATTATAGCATTTTATTACTCTGGAGAACAAATGATCTCTTTTAGGTTATTCTCCTGACTTTTGGGTATATTTAAAATAATCAGGCACACAAGGAATGCTGTCCCTGGGTAGATCACCAACTCAGGTTGTTTTCTTAAAATGCTTTCAGTAAGTACAGTTTTCAATTTTTATCTTTGGAATAATATGGCATTAAATATTAATAAAGATGAGAGTTCACTGAAGCTATACCCAAATCATTAGCATTAATGAGACAAAAATGAAATTAAGATAAAATAAGAAATTTTGATGTTTTCAGCAAAAAAAAAAGACACTTTCATTTTTATTTTCAAGTATTTGATAGTATCAATTTAAAGTAACCTTGCCTTAGATCTTGGTATAAACATTCACTTAATAGTTCTTACTGATCAACATAAAGTCACTAAACAAATTGTTTGTGCATTGTACTCGATCCTATAAACTGTGAGCACTAGGTCCATATTTGTCTTGTTTACATCCTTCTTCCTGACATTAGCCCACATCTTGGTGATTCTTAAACCTCTCATTTAGTATGTTTAAAAATGTAAAAAGTGCTAAAAGAGATAAACTCATCTAGTCTAATTAAATATATATTTTGGCATGAACCACATATTTGAGTAGAAGTCAGACTGCATTATTTATTTCTTCACCAAAATAAGGTGAAAGGTTAGAGCAATCATGCTTGGTCTGATAGCATATAAGAAATGTTTTCAGAAGCTCTTATTTTCAAAACTTACATTTTTATACTATCTAAACTGTCCCATACTTTATACTATTTATTTTAAAATTTTGTGTTTAAGTATAATATGCATACTTTGCATGCCCTCCAAGAATAAGACCTATCTTGGATTTTGTTTTAACTTTTTAAAATAATTTTTTAATTTTTATTTTTTCAATTATTTTCATTAATTTGTTTTTGTTACAGATGTTTCTCCCTTTTCCTCTATTGACACCCTCCTCCCCATCCCCTCCACCCCATCCCCAGCTTTGTTGTCTATGTCCATTGGTTATGCATACATGCATATAAGTTCTGTGGTTTATCTCCCCCCAACACCCCCTCTTCTGAGGTTTGTCAGTCTGTACCCTACCTCTATGTCTCTGGGTCAATTTTGTTCATCAGTTTGTTTAGTTCATAATATTCCATAAATAAGTGAGATCATGTGATATTTGTCTTTCTCTGCTTGGCTTGTTTCGTTTAGCATAATACTTCCCAGGTCCCTCCACGTCATCTCAAATGATAAGAGATCTTTCTTTCTTACAGCTACATAGTATTCCATTGTGTACATGTACCACAGCTTTTTTATCCACTCATCTACTGATGGACACTTGGGTTGTTTCCAGATCTTAGCTATTGTAAATAGTGCTGCTATAAATATAGGGGTACATATATTCTTTCTGATTGGTGCTATCTTGAATTTTAAAAGCATGGATTAATTTCACCTGATTTGTGCTTTATGTACATGTAATTACCCATATGTACTCCACTGTAACTCATTTATTTCACTTAGTATTTTGTTTGTAAACTCATTATGTTCTTACATGTATTTGTAGAGGATTTCTTCTCATTCCTATAGAGTACTCCAGCACGTCAATTTACCACAAGTCACTTCTGCAGGCTACCATTGATGGACACTTGTTGGTTTTTAGTTTTGGGGCATAATAATAATAATAATAATTATTATTTTTATTATTTTTTTGGTTGGTTCATGTATTCTTTTTTTTTTTCAAATTAATTTATTTTTGGTACAGATGTTTCTCCTTTTTTCCCCATTGACACCCTCCTCCCCATCCCCACCCACCCCGTCCCCAGCTTTGTTGTCCATGTCCATCAGTTATGTGTACATGCATATAAGTTCTGTGGTTTATCTCTTCCCTCTCCCTCCCTTCTGAGGGTTGTCAGTCTGTACCCTACTTCCATGTCTCTGGGTCTACCCTGTTCCTCGGACTGTTATGTTCATTATATTCCGCAAATAAGTGAGATCATGTGATATTTGTCTTTCTCTGCATGGCTTGTTTCGCTTAGGATAATACTATCCAGGTCCCTCCAGGTAGTCTCAAAGGATAAGAAATCTTTCTTTCTTACAGCTGCATAGTACTCCATTGTGTATACGTACCACAACTTTTTTATCCATTCGTCTACTGATGGACACTTGGGCTCTTTCCAGATCTTAGCTATTGTAAATAGTGCTGCTATGAACATGGGGGTACATATATTCTTTCTGATTGGTGTTTCAGGCTTCTTGGGGTATATTCCTAGAAGTGGGATCACTGGGTCAAATGGCAATTCAATTTTTAATTTTTTGAGGTAACACCAATAATTATTATTTTTATGAAAGTTTTAGTATGTCTTATTCTGTGAAAATGTGGAGACATTTCATCTAATCTATAACTCAGATCATAACTGCTTAAAGTATATGATACACTTAGGCATAAGAAATAGTTCAAAGCTGTTTTTCAGTGTTTCTACACATTTTTCCACCCAACCCCTGTGTATTATAGTTAATTATCCATAACCTGACTTACATTTGATATGTGCAATCAAAACTTTTTTGTTAGCAGTTCTGGTATGTATAAAATGTTATCAATGGGAGTTTTAATTTTCATTGCCCCTTTCACTAAAAATGACAATTATTTCACCTATTTGCAGACTATTGGATATCCTCTTTTGGGAGGGACTATGTCCTTTTGCCAATTTTCTATTTGTCTGCCTTTCTTTAATATAGTGTTGAAAAAGTCTTATATATTCTGTATGTGAATTATTTTTCATGTAAGCATTTTGCAAGTATATTTTTAAAATATCCAAGTGGCTTGCATTTTCATTCTTTAATGGTGCTTTTTGAACAATAATAGGTGCTCTTATTTTTAAAATCCTACTTGGCAAGTAATGTTTTCAATTACAGGTTTTTTTTCAAGTAAACTTGGTCTACTCTATTATCTTAAAGTCTTATTTCTTTGATTGGTTTATTGATTTATGTTTGACATTAAATCCTAAATTTATCTGAATTGGTTTCAGTGTGGTATGAGGTAGAGATAAAGAGACATTGTTTCTATTTGGGTAACAACTGACCAACACAAGCTATTAAAATATCCATTTGGCCTCTCTGTTCTTTTCACTGGTCAATACCTATGTTAATATCTATAGCTTTATCATAGGCCTGGATATCTGGTACTGTTTTTATCTTTTTGATAATGTGCGATTGTTATAGGCACCAGAAAAACCAGTGAAGGTGTTATTGGACAGCCCCTTGAATTGAAGGAAGAAGGCTGTCTCCTCCTCGGTTCCTGTCATGCTCTTGAGAAAGAATTCAAACAAGTGACTTCAGATGGTTGTGTTGTAATAAAGCAATTTATTAAAGAAATAAAGCAAGTACATACAATAAAGAAGCAAGGTAAGCAAATTTAACAAAATATGTCTGACTTGTGAGGTATGGATGAACTTCCCAGCTAGTCTGAGAAGCCCCATCTGGTAGAAGTTTGGCTTTTTATACTTTTCTGTCTACAGGTTTTAAAATTCCTCTGCTGGACATCTTGATACAGGTTAGCTCTCAAAACCTTCCTTTTATTTTGTTTATGGCTTTTCCAGAATTTATGGAAAACCTTTGGCAATTTTATCTTGACAAGCCCTGAGACTCCTGGCTTCTCTGTTTAAGGAGTGAGATAAAACTCCCCCTATTTTCTTCCCTGTCCACAAGACAGATGATTTCTTTGTTTAGTAGGTGAGATAAATGCTCCCTTCTTTCCTTCTCCTTTCCCACCTCCTGCCTTAGCAGTTCCAGGGTGATTTAAGCTATGTTTTTTTTTTTTTTTGATTAGGGAGGAGAGACATTAGCCATTTTTCTCAAGTGTCCTTGTTTGAGAAAGATAAGTTCTTGCTGCAGAATGGCTGCAAGCTGCCCAAACTGGTCTTATTTAATTTTTTTTTGTCTCAGTTTCCCTATTCCTCCTGCCCTGGAATTTTTTCTAGCTTCTTACTACCCTGTTACAAGATCAGTGGGAGGTCCAGAGTGATTGTGTGAGATGGTAGATGGACCTTCTCCTTAGTAAACAACCATTTAACTGATGAAATTAAAAAAAAAATAATGTCTCTGGAAATTTATCTAAGGGCATATAACAAATGGAGAAACATTTATCCAAACAAATGTTCTAAATCTTGCCAAAAGCTAAAAGTAATTGTGGCATTTTACCTATAACATATCCCTTCCCCCAGGCCTGTGTTACTTTCTGTGTTCTGGACAGATGTAGCCAATATGAGTGGGTTCATTCAACACTAAGATCCAAGACTAGTACTGTGGTTTCACCCACGTAAGGACAGATCTCATATTTACCTATTTCTAACTTAACTTTCTGCTATGGGAATTATATATTATGTAGGCAGGGGCAAATTTCTTCACCCTACACTTACTCCAAGGGTAAGGGTTATGCCTCATGCACAACAGGTCTAGAATACTGAGCCCACAACTTTGTTTGACCCAGCTCCATGTAGAGCCACTGTTCTCTGCCAGGAAGGGTAGATTAAAAAGACCATGGCCTACCATCTTCCTCTCGCATCAACTGATAAGAGTGGTGATATCACTCTCATGCTGTCTACACCACAGCTCCTATGTAGTGGCACAGCTGTTCTGCCAGGAGACAGGTCATAGGAAGAGTTCTCCCTGAGTAGACTGAATTTATTTGGTACACAGAATGGAGAAGTTAATGAGTACAGGTATTGTTAAAAATATTTTGGTACCAAGCATTTAAGAAAAGGCTGTCAACTTGATGAATCTAATAGCAACGAAAGACGACCAGAAATTCAACAAAGAGACCAGATGAAGAGACAGCCAACAAGATCCCTCCTGGATCCCACCTATCACTGTGTGTCTATAGGCTGCACACAGGTGCTAAGGTGCACGCACTCAGTAGCAGCCAGAGTATCATATTCAGCAGACTTTAAATTGTCCCAGGCCCCAGTCAAATTCATTAACAAAAGATAGAAGCCTCACTGGCTCAAGGGGAATAAACACATCTTCTGACCAATGCTAGGCATACAGAAAGCTACTCTGAATATCAATAAAGACATAAAATTTAAAATAAATAAATAAATAACTAAATAAATAACTAAATAAATAAATACATACACTAGAACCAGACAGAAAATCTGGAGCTGATAAGTATAATAATCAAAATAAAAATTTAGTGAAGAGATTAGCATAGGATATCAGCAGGCAGAAGAAAATCAGCGTTTTGAAGATAGATTATTAAGGATCTCACAATCTGAAGAAAAGAAAGAAACAAAAAATTGTTCATGCCTATGAGAATTAAGTGACACACTTTGAAGCAATGAGTTGATACCTTTTCTACTTTAAAAATTTTATTTTTTAATATATCTTAAAAAAATTTTTTTTTAATCCTCACCCGAGGACATTTTTGCATTTATCTTCAGATAGAGCGGGAGGAAGAGAGGGGGAAGAGAGAGAGAAACATCCACGTGAGAGAGACACATCAAGTGGTTGCCACCCACATGACCCCAACCGGGGCCGGGGACAAACTGCAACCGAGGTACGTGCCCTTAGCGGGAACCGAACCCGGGACTCTATGGTCCATGGGCCAATGCTCTAACCGCTGAGCCAAACTGGCCAGGGCGTTTTCTACTTTTTAAAAAATGTCAAGCAAACAGCTTTTGTATTCACTTCTTACTTTCCCCTTCCTCTAGGTCTCCAATACGAGAGATGTTAGAACTTTTGATATTTTCCATATATTTCTTAAGCTCTTTTTAATGCTTTTAATTTTATGTGTACATCACTGTGGGGACTTTTACATTGACTAGTCTTCCAGAAAAGTAATTCCATAATAAAAAAAATCCACTGAGTTATTATATATTATAATTTTTAGTTCTAAAATATCCATTTGATACTTTCTCCCCCAACATTTTCTTTAATCTTGATTAGTATTTGGCTCCTTGTGGGGTAGTAACTTGAAATTATCTATATTGAACTTAATTTTGTTTTGCTGTATTATTTCTTTTTCTTTTTTAAAAAAATTAATTTTTGTTACAGATGTTTCTCCTCCCCCCCCCCCAGACACCCTCCTCTCTATCCCACCACCCAGCCCCACACCTCAAGCATTGTTGTCTATGTCCATTGGTTACACATACATGCATATACGTTCTTTTGTTTATCTCATTCCTCCCCAAGTCCCCCTCCTCCAAAGTTTGTCAGTCTGAACCATACTCCTTTCTATGTCTCTGGGTCTATTTAGTTCATCAGCTTTTTTTGTTCATTATATTCCACAAATAAGTGAGATCATGTGGTACTTGTCTTTCTCTGACTGGCGTATTTCACTTAGCATAATACTCTCCAGGTCTCTCCATGTCGTCTCAAAGGATACGAGATCTTTCTTTCTTACAGCTGCATAGTGTTCCATTGTGTATATGCACCACAGCTTTTTTATCCACTCATCTACTGATGGACACTTGTGCTGTTTCCAGATCCTAGCAATTGTAAATAGTGCTGCTATGAACACAGGAGTGCATATATTCATTCTGATTGGTGTTTCAGGCTTCTTAGGGTATATTCCTAGAAGTGGGATCACTGGATCAAATGGCAGTTCAATTCTTAGTTTTTTGAGGAAAGACCATATTGTTTTCCATAGTGGCTGCACCAGTCTGCATTCCCACAAGCAGTGTGCTGGAGTCCTCTTTTCTCCATTCCCTCGCCAACACTTGTTTGATGATTTGTTGATGGCAGCCATTCTGGCAGGTGTGAGGTGATACCTCATTGTTGTTTTAATTTGCATTTCTCTGATTAGTGACGTTGAGCATTTTTTCATATGTCTCTTGGCTATTTGTATGTCCTGTTTGGAGAGGTGTTTCTTTAGGTCCTCTGCCCATTTTTTTTTTTTTAAACTCATCTTTATTGTTGAATGTATTACAGATGTCTCCCCTCTTTTTCCCCACTGACCCCCCTCCTCCCCAGTCCCGCCCCCCTCCTGCCATCCCCACACTGTTGTCGGTGTCCATTTGTTATGCACACATGCATAGAAGTTCTTTGGTTTATCTCATCCCGCCCTCCCTCCCCCCTTTTCTTGAGGTTCATCAGTCTAACAACCAATCTGTACTTCTTAATTCCTTCATCTTTTTCACCCATCCCCCAGCCCCCACCCATCTGGAAAGCAACAAGAAGTTCTCTGTATCTAGGAGTCCATTTCTGTTCTGCTTGCTCTTTTTGTTTGTAGATTTAATTGTTGATAGACATGTATTAATTGCCATTTTATTGTTCATATTTTTGTTCTTCTCCTTCAAGAAGACCCTTCAATATGTCATATAATACTGGTTTGGAGGTGATGAGCTCCTTTAGCTCTTTCTTGTCTAGGAAACTCTTGATATGTCCTTCGATTCTAAATGATAGCTTTGCGGGATAGAGTAGTCTTGGTTGTAGGTCATTGCTTTTCATCACCTTGAATGTCTCTTGCCACTCCTTTCTGGCCTGCAAAGTTTCTTTTGAGAAATCAGCTGACAGTCTTATGGGAGCTCCTTTGTAGGTAATGAACTCCTTTTCTCTTGCTGCCTTTAAGATTCTCTCTTTGTATTTTACCTTTGGCATTTTGATGATGATTTGTCTTTGTGTGGACCTCTTTGGGTTCAACTTGTTTGGGACTCTCTGTGCTTCCTGGACTTGTATGTCTGTTTCCTTCACCAAGTTAGGGAAGATTTATGTCATTATTTTTTCAAATAGGTTTTCAATTTCTTGCTCTCTCTCTTCTCCTTCTGGCACCCCAATGATGTAAATGTTGGCACACTTGAAGTTGTCCCAGAGGCTCCTTACACTATCTTCATTTTTTTGGATTTTTTTTCTTTCTGATGTTCTGATTGGGTGTTTTTTGCTTCCTTATATTCCAAATTGATGGTTTGCTTCTTGGCTTTACCTACTCTAATATTTATTCCCTGTAAATTATTTTTATTTCAGTTAGTGCATCCTTCATTTCTGACTGGTCCTTTATGATGTTGATGTTCTCACTAACTTCCTTGGAGGTCTGCTTAAGTCCCTTGAAGGTCTCACCAAGTTCCTTGAGCAACTTTATAACCTGTGTTTTGAACTCTGCATCTGATTGATTGCTTATCTCCATTTTTAGTTCTTTCCCTGGAGTTTTGTTCTTTTGTTTCATTTGGGACCTGTTTCTTTGTCTCCTCATTTTGGCTGCTTGCCTGTGATTGTTTCTATGTATTAGGTAGAGTTGCTATGTCTCCTAGGCTTCATAGGGTGGCCTATTGTTATAGGTGTCCTGTAGGATCCAGTGGCATAGTCTCCCTGATCACCTCAGCTGGGCCCCCGAGCTTCTGTCCATTTTTTAATTGGGTTCTTTGCCTTCCTTTTGTTGAGTTGTATGAGTATTCTATATATTTTGGAAATTTACCCCTTATCTGATGTATCGTTGGCAATTATGCTCTCCCATATAGTGGGTTCCTTTTCAATTTTGATGGTGTTTTTATCAGAAATGGTTGCTGGATTTTGTCAAGTGCTTTTCCAGCATCTATTGATATAATCATATAGTTTTTATCTTTCATTTTGTTTATGTGGTGTATCACATTTATTGCTTTGCAAATATTGTACCAGCCTTGCATCCCTGGAATAAATCCCACTTGGTCATGGTGAATAATTTTTTTTTAATGTATTGCTGGATTCGATTTGCTAATATTTTGTTCAGGATTTTGGCATATAAGTTCATCAGGGATATTGGCCTGTAGTTTTCTTCCTTTATAGTGTCTTTATCTTGTTTTGGAATTAGAATTATGCTGGCCTCATAAAAGTAGTTTGGAAGTCTTTCTTCGTGAATTTTTTGGAATAGTTTGAGGAGAGTGGGTATTAGTTCTTCTTTGAATGTTTGGTAAAACTCCCCCATGAAGCTGCCCTGGCCTGAGCTTTTGTATGCTGGGAGATTCTTAATTACATCTTCAATTTCCTTAGTTGTTATTGGTCTCTTCAAGTTTTCTATCTCATCCTGGTTCAGTTTTTGGAGACTGTGTGTTTCTAGAAATTTGTCTATTTCACCTAGATTGTCCAATTTGTTGGCGTATTACTGTTCATACTATTTCCTAACAATCCTTGTGTTTCTGTGGTGTCAGTTGTTACTTCTCCTTTTGGTTTCTGATTTTGTTTATTTGGGTCTTCTCTCTTTGTTTCTTGGTGAGTCTAGCTAAGGGTCTATCAATCTTGTTTACCTTTTCAAAGAACCAGCTCTTTGTTTCATTGATCTTTTGAATTGTTTTCTTAGTCTCTATGTTGTTTACTTCTGCTCTGATCTTTACTATTTCTTTCCTTCTACTTGCTCTGGGTTTTTGTTTTTGTTTGCTTTCTAGTTCTTTAAATTGTGAAGTTAGATAGTCAGCTAGAAATTTTTCTTGTTTCTTCAGGTAGGCCTGTAGTGCTATGAACTTCCCTCTCAGGACTTCTTTCACTGTGTCCATAGATTTTGTGTTGTTATGTGTTCATTTTCATTGGTCTCCAGAAAGTTTTTAATATTTTCTTTGATCTCCCTGGTAACGCATTCCTTGTTTATAACATGCTATTTAGCCTCCATGTGTTTAAATGTTTTTGTTGTGATTAATTTCTAGTTTCATGCCATTGTGATCTGAGAAGATGCCTGATACGATTTTATTCTTCTTGAACTTGTAGAGACTTAGTTTGTGTCCTAACATGTGATCTATCTTTGAGAATGTCCCATGTGCACTTGAGAAGAATGTAAATTCTGCAGTTTTGGGGTGTAATTCTCTGTAGATATCTATTAAACTCATTTGACCTAGTGCATCATTTAGAGTCTCTGTATCCTTGTTAATTTTTTGTCTAGAGGATCTATCCAGTGATGTCAGTGGGGTGTTGAAGTCCCCTGTTATGATTGTATTGCTGTCGATTTCTCCTTTGTAGTCCTTCAGAAGTTTTAAAATATATTTTGGTGCTCCTATACTGGGTGCATATATATTTAGCAAGGTTATATCTTCCTGTTGGATAGATCCTTTCAATATTATGTAATGGCCTTCTTTGTCTCTAGTTACGGCCTTCATTTGGAAATCTATTTTATTGGATATGAGTATTGCTATTCCAGCTCATTTTTTCTTTCTGTTTGCTTGGAAGATTTTTCTCCATCCCTTCACTTTCAACCTATGTGAGTATTTTGTTGTGAGGTGGGTCCCTTGTAAACAACATATATATATAAGTTGTGCTTTCTTATTCAATCAGCTGCTCTGTGTCTTTTGATTGGAGCCTTCAATCCATTTACATTTAAGGTGATTATTTATATGTACTTATTTATTGCGGTTATATTTTTCTTTGTATTTTTGCTACTAATTATGGCAGTCTTTTTAATATTTCTTGCAGTGCTGGTTTGGTGCTTATATATTTCCCTAGCTTCCTTTGTCAGGGAAGTTCTTTATTTCACCTTCTATTTTGAATGATAGCCTTGCTGGTTAGAGTAGTCTTGGATTCAGATCCTTGTTTTTCATGACCTTGATTACTTCATGTCATTCCCTTCTGGCCTGTAGTGTTTCTCTTGAGGAGTCAGCTGATAGTCTATGGGGGTTTCTTTGTAGGTAAGCTGTTGCTTATCTCTTGCTGCCTTTAGGATTCTCTCTTTGTCTTTAATTTTGGCAGTTTAATTATTATGTGTCTTGGTGTGGGCCTGTTTGGGTTCTTCTTACTTGGGGCTCTCTGTGCTTCTTGAACTTGTATGCCTTTTTCCTTCACCAAGTTAGGGAAGTTTTCTGTCACTATTTCTTCAAATATATTCTCTAATCCTTGCTCATTTTCTTTTTCTTCTGGAACTCCTATGATGTGGATGTTGTAATGTTTCACATTGTCCCACAGTTCTCTTAGGCTGTCTTCCTGGTTTTCAATTGTTTTTTCTTTTTGGTTTTCTGATCGGGCAATTTTTTCTACCCTGTCTTCTAATTCACTGATCCAATCTTTGGCCCCCTTTACTCTGTTGATTATTCCTTCCAATGTGTTATTTATTTCTGCTATGTCATTTTGTCATGTCTACTTGGTTGGTTTTCAATGCTTCTATCTCTTCACTCATGCTGTTGAGCTTCCTCATGATTATTACTCTGAACTCTCCCTCTGATATCTTGCTCAATTCCCTTTCATTTATTTAATCTTCTGTTGAATTATCTTGTTCTTTCATTTGGGATTTGTTTCTTTGTTTCACCATTTTGGCTATCTCAGTGGGTTTTGGAGCTTGCCAAATTTTATCTCTGGGTGTTGGTGTTCTGCTGGTTGTGGCTCCCTCTACTGGGTTTGGATGAGTGTAAGAGGAGCCCATTAAATGCCACTATATAGTCTTACTTTCCTGGGTAGATTTACAAGCTCAGGAGAGGGTCGGTTATCCTTTAGCTTTTTGCCTAAAAGCTATTAGTCTCAGTTACTTGATGAGCCTTGGTTTGTAGCCCTCAGCTGAGAGAAAAGAATCTCTCAGGGTAAGAGGATTTCCAGTGGGTGGGGCAGATGCTTGCTGGCTGTGAATGAGCTTCAATTTGAATTTCTCTATCCTGGCTGGGTGGTGTTGAATTCCTGAGGAATGGGCTGTTGCTTCTCCCTGGGGCTCTGGGAAGGGGCTCTTTGGGTAAGATGGCTACTGTCCTATGAGGTTGTGATTCAGCACAGAAATCCCAGTGCCCGCCAAATACTGTTTTTCCACACAGTTCAGTCCAGTCTGTCCTCCTTCTGCCAGAGCCCAAGGTGAATGGCTGTAGCTAATTTAGTGCTCTGTCCTGGCTCTCTGCACTGTGGAGCCGACTTGGGATTTTAACTCCGAGGGAGCTGCTCACAGCTAAAACAGCTGTTTTCCATGGGCTCCCAGCCTGCCCTCTCATGCGTCCGCAGTTCTTACCTGGCTTGTGGTTATGCAGGTCCTCTCCAGCTGCTTTTGATACTTTTTTTTTTATCCTAACCCGAGGACATTTTTTTGCATTTATCTTCAGATAGAGCGGGAGGGAGAGAGGGGGGAAGAGAGAGAGAGAAACATCGATGTGAGAGAGACACATCAACTGGTTGCCACCCACACGACCCCAACTGGGGCCGGGAACAAACTGCAACTGAGGTACGTGTCCTTAGTGGGAACCAAACCCGGGACTCTGGTCCACGGGCTGATGCTCTAACTGCTGAGCCAAATGGCCAGAGCAATACTTTTTAAATAGATTTCAACTCACTAGAATATTCTATGTTTTTCTTATATTTTGTATATATGTATTAATATTAATAAATATTAATATTAATCATAGTTATTTTTTTATGCAATATTGCTCCACACTCTGGATTGTCTTCATGCTACTTATAGTTTGCTCTTCTTTTCTTTTTTTTCTTCTCTTAGTAATAGGTAATAAATGTTGACTCTTAGCATGTGTGGTAATTTTACTGTATGCTGGTAATTGTGCATAAACAACCAAAGAAGCTCCAGGTGGTTTTTTAAAGAGTCTTAGCTCTTTCTTCTGTTAGAAAGATTGACTGAGAAGTTGATTACCTAAATCTGGTCATGGCTAGTGCTAGGTCTGAGGTGAGTGAGTTTTAGAAATCTTGGACGAACTCTCCTTTTCTTGTGTTGCTCAAGCATGAGGCTCCTAGACTCAATTGTGAGTTTATGTGACTGTATTTTCTCAGCTCTGAAAGATTACATGGGATTCATCTCTATCACCTAGAGGTTCCCAGTCCAGCTCTCCAAGTGCTTGCTGCATGCAACCAAAATCAGATAAGTGTGTTATGGGGGAGACAGTGTAGATGCTTGAGATATGCCTCCTTTTACTATGTATTGTGTCCAAAATATACCATGATTTTAGGGACCTATACTTTGAGAAAATTCAGAATAGCTCACCAGCATCCCACAAAACTCTGAAATTAAGCAATTGTGACTTGGGGAAAAATGACTGTAAATTAGAAAGCCTCAATATCTAATTTGTGAATCTATCGAAACCTGTGTAGTAACTAAGAACAGTGGGGATTTCTTTTTCCTTCAGCAGAAGTCCTCTAACTGAGCCAATGTTAAGGCTCAGTTCACACCCAGCGGCATCAAGAGCTCAGAGGAAAAAATGGCTGGCTAGATTCAATGCTTTTCTGAATGATTTCCCCGCCTGGAATTTTAGGTCATCTATTTCACATTGCTTCCTTAGCATTTTGATGTTTTTAAATATGATTCTTAAAACTGAGACTTTCTAGGTTTTTTTTTCCAGAGGAAAAAATACTTATATATACACTAATACTTAATACTTTTATATCTTACATAGAATTGTAAGAATTTTCTTCATCCTACTTAATGGTAAAGTTGAGTGGCAAGTATTATTTCCTGTCTTTTCAGGTTTTGAAGTAATTCTAAGAGTAAATCATGTCTACAAGGTGGTAAAGGGCAGTGGTGTAAGAAATTCAAAATCTTCTGATGTCAAACTCTTTTCTGTGTTCTTGATTATCTTAATACTGTACCCATTGAGATGTGCTATAAAATGAGACCTCACCACTGAGATAACCATGAGTTATTAACAAGTAGGTGTAGCTATTGCTCCTAAGAAAAGAAATCAAAGGGATGAGGTGAGTTTATTGGAACTTATGCCTTTGGAATGAAACCCATGTATATAGGACTCTGACCTCTGAGAGGGTTCGCCAACCTGGTGCTGGCACCTCAGGGATTTGGTGGAGGACTCAAAGAACTGCCACTCTAAAACCAGAGTTTAAAATACTTGGTAGCTGTACCAGTATACCTGAGGCTGACAGTATGTTGGCTAGTTCTGGGAGATAGCAACAAACAAACAAACAAACAAAAAAACAGTATATATCAATTTTATCTACATATAAAATGTGCAGACACAAAATCATTTTTGATGCCATGGTGTAAGCTCTTAGTGAGGATATAGTGATATGAACACTGATAAAAAAATTCCCCAGGATTACCTTCTCCCTCTCATTTTCACTATTGGCATACAGTAATAGGAGAGGTCTGCCCAAGAAGAAATGTGGTATGTAGGATTTCATTCCCTGCATGAATGCAGAATACAAAGGAGAAGGATGTCTGGAACTGAGATATCAATATGCCCAACCTGGGACCATTCAGAGAGCAAATTAAAAACACATACACATCATCCATGAGCTGTGCCTTTGCTCAAGATACAGAAAGAGATTGATTCCATGAAAAATCAACCACTAAAATTGCTTAAAATAATGGACAATTGAAATATGCCCAGAATGGGTAAATTTGGCTATTTTTTATGGCTAATGTTAGTGGCCCTGAATGCTAAAATATTGCAGAGATTTTCTTTCACTGGTCTGTGACACATGACACATGTCAGGAGACAGAAAGTTAACACATGGTAAAGATCATTGGGGATTTATTTTTTTAAATTGTAACTTTTTGCTTTTCTTTCTAAGGTGAAGTTGGGACATTCTGCCTTTTTTTTTTTAAAGCTGTTCTTTAATATGTCATAAAGAAGTAAAACATCAAACTTAGTTAACACTATCAAAAGAGGAATCAATCCAAATAGTAGCAGGTAACTCTTCCCTTGTTGCTTTTCCTTCTCTTTTCTCCCAGGGAGTGGGCCATTATCAATACTACCTCAACCGCCTTTTTCCAGGCAATGATATTGGAATACACTTACTATAGCAATGGCAGTTTTGTCTGTTGTTGCAGACCCTGTTCATATTGCAGGTCTCAGGTGAACAGTTACTTAGCAGAGATGACCTATTGACACATTTCCTTTTGATGCAAACATGTTCTGTACCACACTCTGTACCATCTTTCACATCACCAATGTCAAGTATGGTCATCCCAAAGTGGTAGTCGGTACCCCAGCAGGTGACGCCATTAAAATGAGTCCAATGCACCGTAGAATGATCACTCAGAAGGGGAATTTCTCTTATGTCTTCACACAAGATATCTGAGATGTTACATTTTACATATCTAGAATACTTGAAACCACAGTGACCAAAACAGTCACTTTGGGTGTTCATTTTTGTGCAGCAGCTCTGATTTGCATTCTTGGCCTCTAGCCAAGAATTGCTATGAATCAAAAGATGTGTAAAATTGGTGGATTATGGTTTAAAAATAAATATAACTTTTGGTATAGTAATTATAGAATTTTCACACTCGCACTAATAATGCTTGAAAATGCTGGTGCTTCCATAGTTTTGCTAATATTTGTAAAAGTTAGCCATTCTGGTTCTTTTTTTCTTAGTAGTTACTCTGGATGGCAAGAGTAACTTTGATGAACCTTGTCACTTCTAAATCGGTTTTGTTTTTTGTTTATGAAATCTTTGCCCCTATGATGAAGATATTTTCCTGTTTTCTGCAACATTTTTATGGGTTTTGGTTTTCATTTAGGTCCACAACTCATGTTAATTGTGTTTAGCCTGTTTTAAGGTAGAAGTTAAGGCCCATTTTATTCCATTTGGACATACATGTATTCCAATATCATTTCTTTAAATGACTTTTGTTACCCCCATTTCCTGTTATTGAAAAATGAATGACAATATCAGTATTGTCCTATTTCCAGTCTTCATGGTGTTCATTAGACTAATTGTTGAACATTATACCAGGACTCTCCTGTCTTGATGAATGAAGCACTGTAACAAGTCTGAAAAGAGCTAGTGTAAGAATGTCAACACTACTTCTTTACAAAGATTGTTGTGGATATTCTAGTTATTTTGAATTTCCATATAAATTTTAAAATCAGCCTGTCACTTATCACACACACACATACACACACGGCCTGATAGAATTTTGATTAGGCTTGCATTGAATCTGTACATTACTTGGGGAAGAATGGTCATCTTAAAAATATAGAGTCTTTATATCACTAACATAATATATATCTTCATTTATTTAGATCACTTTAAAGGTATCTCTGCAATGCCTCTTGTCTTCATAAGTCAAATAGTAAGATTACTATGAAATGTGCATTTCAAATATTTTTTACTAGTTGCGTGCTTGATTATAATTATTTCAAATAGTATACCTTCCTCTTCTTTCCTGTCTTCTGACAAAGTTTCTATCACATAACTATGTTACTAAGTTATCTGAAAAGAGATCATTCTGATGGGTGTTACAAAAAATGACTTCTGTTAATATTGCTGAATTTAGAGTAAACATGATTTATTACTTGCTAGAGTTAGGCAATGATTGGCTGTATTTCAACAAAATTTAAATGATATGAAATTACTGAAATGACATTTTATGCTAAATTCCTTTCCCAAGTCAACCTCATTTTTATTTCAAAATATTAGTGCTATTAATTAATGAAATACTCCTGCTAAATGAGCATGGCTTTTTAAAAAAAAGTTTTATTTTATTTTAATTTTTTAAATTGATTTTTAGAGAGTGAGCGGAAGGAAGAGGGAGAGAGAGATAGAAACATCAATGAGAGAGAACATTGATTGGCCGCCTCCTGCATGCCCCTCACTGGGGATTTGGCTCACAATCTGGGCACGTGCCCTGACCAGGAATTGAACCAGCAACCTCTTGGTGAATGGGTCGACACTCAATACTGAGCCACAGCGGCTGGGCATGGTTTTTAATTTTACATTTCCAGTTTCTTCCCTGTGCACTGACTAGTACAATTCCATTACATTTATATAATTAGATACACTTTCATTTTGTAAAATGATTTTCCTAAATGATTTCTTCATTTTATTTGGTTTTTCCATTTTGATTCTTTTTTTTTTTTTTTAGTTTATTTTTGTTACAGATGTTTCTCCTTTTTTCCCCATTGACACCCTCCTCCCCATCTCCCCACCCTGTCCCCAGTTTTGTTGTCCATGTCCATAAGTTATGCATACATGCACATAAGTTCTGTGGTTTATCTCTTCCCTCCCCTGCCACCCCCTCTTCTGAGGGTTGTCAGTCTGTACCCTACTTCCACATCTCTGGGTCTACCCAATTCCTCAGACTGTTATGTTTATTATATTCCACAAATAAGTGAGATCATGTGATATTTGTCTTTCTGTGCTTGGCTTGTTTCACTTAGGATAATACTCTCGAGGTCCCTCCACGTTGTCTCAAAGGATAAGAGATCTTTCTTACAGCTGCATAGTACTCCATTGTGTATATGTACCACAGCATTTTTATCCATTCATCCACTGATGGACATTTGGGCTGTTTCCAGATCTTAGCTATTGTAAATAGTGCTGCTATAAACATGGGGGTACATGTATTCTTTCTGATTGGTGTTTCAGGATTCTTAGGGTATATTCCTAGAAGTGGGATCACTGGGTCAAATGGCAATTCAATTTTTAATTTTTTGAGGTAACACCATAGTGTTTTCCACAGTGGCTGCACCAGTCTGCATTCCCACCAGCAGTGTACTAGGGTCCCCTTTTCTCCACACCCTCGCCGGCACTTGTTGTTTGATGATTTGTTGATGGCAGCCATTCTGCAGGTGTGAGGTAATACCTCATAGTTGTTTTAATTTGTATTTCTCTGATGATTAGTGATGTTGAGCATTTTTTCATATGTCTCTTGGCCATTTGTATGTCCTTTTTGGAGAGGTGTCTCTTTAGGTCCTCTGCCTATTTTTTAATTGGGTTCTTTGCCTTTCTTTTGTTGAGTTGTATGAGTATTCTATATATTTTGGAAATTTACCCCTTATCTGATGTATCGTTGGCAATTATACTCTCCCACATAGTGGGTTCCCTTTCCACTTTGATGGTTGTTTCTTTCCTGTGCAGACTCTTTTTAGTTTGATGTAGCCCCATGTATTAATTTTTTCCTTTGTTTCTCTTGCCTTAGGCATTGTATCATTGAAAATTCTGCTGCGTGTGATGTCTGAAATTTTGTTGCCCACATTTTCTTCTAGGATTTTTATGGATTCATGAGTCACATTTAAGTATTTTATTCATTTTGAGTTTATTGTTATGTATAGTGTAAGTGGTGGCCTAGTTTTATTTTTTTGCATGTAGCTGTCCAATTTCCCAACACCATTTATTAAAGAGGCTGTCTTTACTCCATTGTATGCTCTTGCCACCTTTGTCAAATATTAATTGAACATAATGTCTTGGGTAAATTTCTGGGTTCACTGTTCTATTCCATTGACCTATATGCCTGTTCTTGTGCCAGTACCAGGCTGCTTTTGTTTTTTTAATCCTCACCTGAGGATATTTTTCCATTTATCTTCAGACAGAGTGGGAGGGAGGGTGGGAGGAAGAGAGAGAGAGAGAGAGAGAAACATCGATGTGAGAGAGACACATCAATTGGTTGCCTCCTGCATGACCCCATCCAGGGCTGCAGACAAACCACAACCAAGGTATGTGCCCTTGGCTGGAATCAAACCCATGACTCTTTGGTCTGTGGGGCTGATGCTCTAACTATTGAGCCAAACCAGCCAGAGCTGTACCAGGCTGTTTTGATTACAATGGCTTTGTAGTATAACCTGATATCCAATATTGTGATCCCTCCTACTTTGTTCTTCTTTTTCAAAATTGCTGTGTCTATTTGGGGTCTTTTTTGGTTCTATATAAACTTTTGGAGTGTTTGTTTTAGTTCTGTGAAATATATCATTGGTACTTTAATGGGGAATACATTGAATTTATAGATTGCTTTGGGTAGTATGGACACTCTAATGATATTAATTCTTCCAATCCATGAACAAGGTGTATACTTCCACTTTTTTTTATATCTTCCTCTATTTCTTTTTTCAATGTCCTGTAGTTTTCTGTGAACAGGTCCTTTACCTCTTTGGTTAACTTTATTCCTAGGTATCTTAATTTTTTTGTTGCAATGGTAAATAGGATTGTTTTTTTTAGCTTCTCCTTCTGTATGTTCATTATTGGTATATAAAAATGCCAGTGATTTCTGAATGTTGATTTTGTGTCCTGCTACCTTGCTGAATTCATTTATGAAATCTAGTAGTTTTTTGATGGAGTCTTTGAAGTTTTCTTTGTACAATATCATGTCATCTGTGAATAATGACTGTTTTACTTCTTCTTTTCCGATTTGGATCCCTTTTATTTTTCTTCTTGTCTGATTGCTGTGGCTAAGACCTCCAGTACTATGTTAAATAAGAGTGGTGAAAGTGGGCATCCCTGTCTTGTTCCTGTTCTTAAGGAAATATTTCATTTTTGCCCATTGAGTATGCTGTTGGCTGTAGGTTTTTTATAAATAGCCTTTATTATGTTGATATATGACCCTTCTATTCCCACTTTGCTGAGAGTTTTTATCAGAAATGGGTGCTGGATTTTGTCAAATGCTTTTGCAGTGTCTATTGATATGATCACATGATTTTTATCTTTCATTTTGTTTATGTGGTGTATTACATTTATTGATTTACGAATATTGTACGAGCCTTGCATCCCTACGATAAATCCCACTTGGTCGTGGTGTATACTTTAAAAAATATATTGCTGGATTAGATTTGCTAAGATTTTGTTGAGGATTTTTTTTTATTCCTCACCCGAGGATACTTTTCTATTTATCATCAGATAGAGTGGGAGGGAGGGAGGGAGAGAGACAGAGAGAAACATCGATGTGATAGAGCCCCATCAACTGGTTGCCTCCCACACAACCCAACGTAGGCCAGGGATGAACCACAACCAAGGTACATGCCCTTGATCTGAATTGAACCCGTGACTCACTGGTCCACAGGTCAACTCTCTAACCACTGAGCCAAACCAGCCAGAGATTGTTGAGGATTTTGGCATGTATCTTCATCAGGGATATTGGCCTTCATTTTTTTTTTCTTTGTACTGTCTTTATCTGGTTTTTGGATTAGGATTATGCTGGCCTCATATAAAGAGCTTCCTTCCTTTTGAATTTATTGGAATAATTTGAGGAGAATAGATGATCGTTCTTTGAATGTTTGGTAAAACTCCCCCATGTAGCCCTCCATACCAGTTTTGTTTGCTTGGATTGTATTGATTACTCCTTGTTTCCTTAATTGTTATTGGTCTGTTTAGGTTTTCTGACTCTTCCCAGTTGAGTTTTGGAATAGTATATGATTCTAAGAATTTCTCCATTTCACCTAGGTTGTCGAATTTGTTGGCATGTAATTGTTCATAGTATTTTCTTACAATCCTTTGTATTTCTGTGGTGTCCATTGTTACTTCACCTCTTTCGATTCTGATTTTATTAATTTAGGTTCTCTCTTTTTTCTCTCTTTGTTTCTTGGTGAGTCTGGCTAAAGGTGGATCTATCTTGTTTATCTTTTCAAAGAACCAGCTCTTGGTTTCATTGATCTTTCGTAGGGTTTTTTTTTTTTTTGTCTCTATGTCATTTATTTCTGCTCTGATTTTTATTATTTTCTTCCTTCTACTAACTCATGGTTTTTATTTTTGTTCTCTTACTAAATCTTTAAGTTGTTAGGTTAGATAGTTTATTAGAAATTTTTCTTCTTTCTTGAGGTAGGCCTGTATTGCTATGAACTTCTGTCTCAGGACTGCTTTTGCTGTGTCCTATAGATTTTGTATTGTTCTGTGTTCATTTTTATTAGTTTGCAGAAGTTTTTTATTACTTTCTTGATCTCACTGGCCCATTCATTGTTTAATAACATGCTATTCAGACTTCATGTGTTTGAATATTTTTTAGTGTTTTTGTTGTAATTGATTTCTAGTTTCATGCCATTGTTATCTGAGAAGATGCTTGATATGATTTCAATGTTCTTGAATTTGTAGAGACTTACTTTGTGTCCTAATATGTGGTCTATCTTTGAGAATGTCCTGTGTGCACTTGAGAAGAATGTATATTCTGCAGCTTTGGGATGAAATGTTCTGTAAATATCAATTAAGTCCAACTGATTTAGGTCGTCTTTTAAGGACTCTATGTCCTTGTTAATTTTTGTCTAGAAGTTCTATCCAGTGGTGTCAGTGGGGTGTTAAAATCACCCACTATGATTGTATTGCTATTTATCTCTCCCTTGATGTCTTCCAGAAGTTTTAAAATATATTTTGATGCTCCTATATTTGGTGCATATATATTTACCAGGGTTATATCCTCTTGTTGGATCGATCCCTTTAATATTATGTAGTGACCTTTTTGTTTCTTATTATGGCCCTTGGTTTGAAGTCTATTTTCTTTTTTTATCCTCATCCGAGGACATTTTTTTTTTTTTTTGCCTTTACTTTCAGATAAAGTGGGAAGAAGAGAGGGAGGAAGAGAGAGAGAAACATCGATGCGAGAGAGACACATTGAATGGTTGCCACCCACATGACCTCAACCGGGGCCAGGGACAAACTGCAACAAAGGTATGTGCCCTGAGCTGGAGCTGAACCCGGGACTCTCTGGTACATAGGCTCACACTCTCACTGCTGAGCCAAACCGACCAGGGCTTGCCTGGGAAATTTTTTTCACCCCTTCATTTTCATCCTGTGTGAGTCTTTTGTTGTGAGGTGGGTCTCTTGTAGACAGCATATGTATGGGTTGTGTTTTCTTATCTAATCAGCTACCCTATGTCTTTTGATTGGAACATTTGAGCCATTTATATTTAAAGTTATTATTGATAGATACTTATATTAGTTGCCATTTTTATTTTATGCCTGTGTTCCTCTCTCTTTCTCTATTTCTTGTTCTTCTTGTTCTTCTTACAACAGTCCCTTTTGCATTTCCTGCAGTGCTGGTTTGGTGGTGGTAAATTTCTTTAGCTTTTTTTGTTTTTGTCTATGAAGCTCTTTAATTCACCTTTAATTTTGAATGATAGCCTTGCTGGATATAGTAGTCTTGAATTTAGACCCTTCCCTTTCATTACTTTGTATACTTCATGCCACTCCCTTCTGGCCTGCAGTGTTTCTATTGAGAAATCAGCTGACAGTCTTATGGGAGTTCCTTTGTAGATAACGGACTGCTTTTCTCTAGCTGCTTTTAAGATTCTCTCTTTGTATTTAACCTTTTGCATTTTGATGATGATGTGTTTTGTTGTGGACCTCTTTGGGTTCAACTTGTTTGAGACTCTCTGTGTTTTCTGGACTTGTATGCCTGTTTCCTTCACCAAGTTAGGGAAGTTTTCTGTCATCATTGTTTCAAATAGGTTTTTAATTTCTTGCCCTCTCCCTTCTCCTTCTGGCACCCCAATGATGTGAATGTTGGCACACTTGAAGTTGTCCCAGAGGCTCCTTACACTATCTTCATTTTTTTGGATTCTTTTTTCTTTTTGCTGTTCTGATTGGGTGTTTTTTGCTTCCTTATATTCCAAATTGATGGTTTGCTTCTTGGCTTTACCTACTCTACTATTGATTCCCTGTAAATTATTTTTATTTCATTTAGTGCATCCTTAATTTCTGACTGGTTCTTTTTTATGTTGTTGCTGTTCTCCCTAAGTTCCTTGGAGGTCTCCTTAAGTTCCTTGAAGGTCTCACTAAGTTCCTTGAATGTCTCACCAACTTCCTTGAGCAACCTTATAACCAGCATTTTGAATTCTGCATCTGCCTGATTACTTATCTTCACTTTTTTTAGTTCTTTTCCTGGAGTTTTGTCCTTTTATTTAATTTGGGTCATGTTTCTTTGTCTCCTCATTTTGGCTGCTTCCCTGTGATTGTTTCTGTGTATTAGGTAGAGTTGCTATGTCTTCTAGGCTTCATAGGGTGGCCTATTATTGTAGGTGTCCTGTAGGATCCACTGGCACAGTCTCCCTGATCACTCCAGCTGGACCCTGGAGGTGCACCCCTAGTTTGGACTGTACACCCTTCTGTTGTAATTGAGCCTTGATTGCATTGGCACGTCAATGGGAGGGATTTACTCAGGCCGATCAGCTGCAAGGACTGGGTTTGCCCACTGACCAGTGGCCTCTGACTACTTTGGAGGATCAGCTGTTTAGGGGCCCACCACACTGAGCGAGACTTATTTCAGCAGGGCTCTGGTGCCCACTGAGTCTACTCACTGAGTGTGTCACTTGTTGGGGTGGTTGGGTGGTGGTGTTTTGATGTGGTCTGAAGCTAACCACTGGGTGTGTTGGCTCTGGGGCAAGGCCAGCCACTGCCTGTGTTCTATCTGGGGCCACCAGCATAAGCTACAAAGTGGTCTGCTGATGGCTGCTTCTGGTGCTGGGCTTGGAGGTGTCCAGGAAAAGCCAAGTTGTGAACCAAGGTTGGTTGCTTCTAGTGCTAGGCCTGGGGCTACTTAAAAGGGGCTTGCTGAGACCAGCTGCTGCTTGATTGATAGATTTTAGGAAACTCTGAAGCAGGATCCAAGACTAGCTAATCCTATGGTAAAGCCTTTGGAAACAGCTTGGGTGGGCCTAAAAGTTAGGTGGGGCGGAGCCTCAGGGATTCACCAGGGCTGGGCAAACAGTGTGAGCCAGGTTGCTGGAGTCCCAGATATGGCAACTGTTTGCTGCCCCAGGGAAGGGCTTACCAAAGGAACATCAACTTCCTCCAGCTCCTCTGTCTATGAGAAAGCGGCCTCTAGCCCTCATCCCAAGGCCAAACAGTTCAGTTCTTCCCTGTATGTCTCTGGCGCCCTTCAAGCTGCCTCCTGTCCATGCTGGAGCTCAGAGAAATTAAGTCTGAGTAAGTCGATGTGTGGGCCCTTTAAGAGGAACTGCCTGGGGCTCTGGCAGCCTTAGTCTCCCTCAGCCTCAGTTTCTACTGGTTTTTCCAGCCGGAAGTTATGGGGACTTCTCTTCCTGGCTCTGGAACCCTGAGCTGGGTGCCTGGTGTGGGACGGGAACCCCTCACTCCTCAGGGAGGACCTTCCCAGCCGAGGTATCCCTCCTGAATTTTATCTGCCACAGGTGGGTGTGGGACCAGCCCGTCCTAACCTCTGCCCTTTCTATCAGTCTCGATGTGGCTGCTTTTTTAATTTCATAGTTGTAGGACTTCCATTCAGCTCGATTTCAGGCGGTTCTGAGTGATGGTGGTGTTGTAGTTTAGTTGTAATTTTGATGTGGTTGTGGGAGGAGGCGCTACCGCGTTTACCTACGCCACCATCATGACTGGAAGTCCCTATCTTTAATTTTAATAGAATGGATTAGTTTCACCTGTTTTGTCCATCTTGCAAAGGCAATTTTCACATATGTACTCTACTGTAGCTCATTTGTTTCACTCAATGTTTTGTTTATAAACTCATCCATGTTGTGACACATATTCTAGAGCATTCCATCTCATTCCAGCATGTCAGTGTACCACAAGTTATTCAAGCAGGCTACCATTTTTGGACACTGTAGGTATTTAGTTTGGGGGTATTATGATTAGTATTAAAGTGAACATTTTAGTATTTGTCATTCAATGAAAATGTGCAGGCGTTTCCATCCAGGTTATAACTCAGATTGCAGTTGCTCAGAGTATATATGCCCAGGCATAGGAAATAGTACAAGTAGTTTTCCAATGTGTTTCTACCAGTTTACACACCAACACCAATGCACTGGGAGTCCAGTCAAGATGGCGGGGTAGGTTCATGCAGTATCACCTCCTCCCACAACCACATCAAAATTACAACATAACTACAACACAACCATCATTCAGAACCACCTGAAATCGAGCTGAATGGAAGTCCTACAACTACGAAATTAAAGAAGCCAAATTGAGACTGGTAGGAGGGGCGGAGGCACGGATGGGCTGGTCCCACAGCCACCTGTGGCAGATAAAAATCAGGAGAGATCTCGGCTGGGAAGGTCCTCCCTGAGGAGTGAGGGGCCCTCGTCCCACACCAGGCACCCAGCTCAGAGTCCCAGTGCCAGGAAGAAAAGCCCCCATAATTTCTGGCTGGAAAAACCAGCGAGAACTGAGGCAGAGGGAGGCTGCGGCTGCGGAAGCCCCAGCAGTTTCTCTTAAAGGGCCCAGTGCACAGACTTACTCAGACCCACTCCCTCTGAGCTCTGAGGGGAGGCAGCTTGAGGGGCACCAGAGAACAGGGAAGAACTGAGCTGTTTGGCCTCTGGAAGAGGGCTGGAGGGGCAGCTTTCTCCTGGACAGACATGCTGGTGGAGGCAGTTGTTCCTTTGGTGAGCCCTTCCCCCACAGGGCACTCAGACTGCCTCCGTATCTGGGACTCCAGCAACTGGGCTCACACTGTTGGCCCTGCCCTGGTCATTCCCTGAGGCCCCGCCCCATCCAACTTGTTTCCAAAGGCTTTACCATAGGATTGACCTGTCTTGGATCCTGCTTCAGTTTCCTAAAATCTCTCAAACAAGCAGCATCTGGTACCTGAGCCCACCAGTGCACCTGGCACCATCGGACCAGTGGACACTCTGTGTCAACACAGACCAGTGCACAGTAGTGGAGCTGTCAAGGTGCTGGGTGCGGAAACTGCAATGGCTGGGGAGCTCAGCACAATCCCCCACAGTAGCAGCCCAATCAGAGTTGATATATACCCCCAGCAACAGAGGCTGGGGAGCAGACATCCAGCCCCAGGCAACAGAAGCACAGACCAACAGCAGAGAACCATCCCCCAAAACTACAGCAAAGGCTGAGCAGGAGCTGAGCCCCACTGGCCAGCAGCACTCCTCAGCCACCAGCAGCAGGACCTGGGGCTCCATAGGGGCCTGTGCAACACAGCTGCCCACAAGAGCAGTGGGAAGCCAGGGATCCAGAGGGACCTGTGCGACCCAGCAGCCCACAAGAGAGGTGTGGAGCTGGGGCTCGAGAGGGGCCAGTCTCAGCAAGCCCTATACCTCTTGTTAAGTGGCCACAGGCCTGGCACTAGAAGCAGCTAGCCTTGGTTCACAACTTGGCTTTTCCTGGACATCTCCAAGCCCAGCACAAGAACCAGCCATCTGCAGTTCACTTTGTAGCTTATGCCGGGTGGCCCTGGATAGAGCACAGGCAGTAGCTGACCTTGCCCCAGAGCCAACATACCTGGTGGACAGCTTCAGACCACATTGAAACACCACCGCCCAACCACCTCCACAAGTGACACACTCAATGAGTGGACTCAGTGGGCACCAGAGCCCTGCTGAAGTAAGTCTTGCTCTGTGTGGTGGGTCCATACACAGCTGATCCTCCAAGGTAGTGGCTAGTGGGCACAGCCAGTCCCGGCAGCTGATCAGCCTGAGTAAACCCCTCCCACTGACGTGCCAACAGAAATCAAGACTCAATTACAACAGAGTGTGTATAGTCCACACCAGGGGTGCACCATGAGGGCCCAGCTGGAGTGATCAGGGAGGCTGTGCCACTGGATCCTATAGGACACCTACAACAGTAGGCCACCCTACAAAGCCTAGGAGGCATAGAAACTCTGCCTAATACATAGAAACAATGACAGGGAAGGAGCCAAAATGAGCAGACAAAGAAACATGTCCCAAATGAAAGAAAAGAAATAAACTCCAGGAAAAGAACTAAACAAAATGGAGATAAGCAATCTAACAGATGCAGAGTTCAAAACACAGGTTATAAGGTTGCTCAGGGAACTTGGTGAGACATCCAAGGGACTTAGTGAAACCTTCAAGGAACTTAAGGAGACCTCCGATGAACTTAAGGAGACCTCCAAGGAACTTAGTGAGAACATCAACAACATAAAAAAGGGCCAGTCAGAAATTAAGGATGCACTAACTGAAATAAAAATAATTTACAGGGAATCAATAGTAGTGTAGGTAAAGCCAAGAAGCAAACCATCGATTTGGAATATAAGGAAGCAGAAAACATCCAACCAGAACAGCAAAAAGAATCCAAAAAAATGAAGATAGTGTAAGGAGTCTCTGGGACAACTTCAAGTGTGCCAACATTCGCATCATAGGGGTGCCTGAAGGAGAAGAGAGAGAGCAAGAAATTGAAAAACAATTATGAAAGAAAATTTCCCTAACTTGGTGAAGGAAATAGACATACAAGTCCAGGAAGCACAGAGATTCCCAAACAAGTTGAGGTCCACACCAAGACATATCATCATCAAAATGCCAAAGGTTAAATACAAAGAGAGAATCTTAAAAGCAGCTAGAGAAAAGCAGTCTGTTATCTACAAAAGAACTCCCATAAGACCATCAGCTGATTTCTTAAAAGAAACTTTGCAGGCCAGAAAGGAGTGGCAAGAGATATTCAAGGTGATGAAAAGCAGTGATCTACAACCAAGATTACTGTATCCTGCAAAGCTATCATTTAGAATTGATGGACATATCAAGAGTTTCATAGACAAAAAAAAGCTGAAGGAGTTCATCACCACCAAACCAGTATTATATGAAATGTTGGAGGGTCTTCTAGAAGGTGAAGAAGAACAAAAATATGAACAATAAAATGGCAATGAATACATATCTATCAACAATTGAATCTACAAACAAAATGAGCAGGCAGAACAGAAACAAACTCCTAGATACAGAGAACTTTTTGTTGCTTGCCAGATGGGTGGGGGCTGGGGGGCTGGGTGAAAAAGATGAAGGAATTAAGAAGTACAAATTGGTTATTAGACTGATGAACCTCAAAGGGAAGGGGGGAGGGAAGGTGGGATGAGATAAACCAAAGAACTTCTATGCATATATGCATATCCAATGGACGCTGACAGTAGTGTGGGGAAGGCAGGAAGGGGCTGGAATGGGGAGGAGAGGGTCAATGGGGAAAAGAGGGAGAAACATCTGTAATATATTCAACAATAAAAATGAGTTAAAAAAACAAACAAAAAAACCAAAACCAATGCACTGTATGAGAGTTTTACCTGTCCATAACCTTGCTTACATATGATATGTTCAATCACAACTTTTATTTCAGCCATTCTGGTGTTATAAAATATTAGGAAATTCCAGTTTTAATATGTTTTTTATGATATCCAAAAATTAGATCAGCCTTTCAATATTTACAGGGTGTCCTCTTTTGAGAAGTGACTGAATTCTTTAGCCAATTTACTACCTTAATCAAAGCTGTCTTTAACATAATGGTGTTGTAGGAGTCTTATACATATTCTGTTTAAAAATTCTTTTGTTTTTATGCATTTTGCAAATATATTCTCCAAATATTCAAGAGGTTTTAACTTTGATTTTTTTAATGATATTTTTGAGGAGTAGACACACTTTTTTTTCATGTTCTCTTCAACAACTTATGTTTTCATGTTCAGAGTTTGTGTTTCAGTTAAGTAAACTTGCCTACTCCATGGTCATTAATTAACTTTTTATGTTGTCATTTGATAGTTTATTGATATTCCTTTGACACTGAAAACTAAAATCAAACTGGAATTGGTGTTAGAGTTCAAGAAAGCCTGGGCTGAGGCAGAAGCCAAGGGCAGGGTGGAAGAGGGTAAAATGGGGAAATCTGTAATACTCAAAACAATAAAAAAAACCCAATATATAACACACACACACACACACACACACACACACACAAGATACATCAATTTCACATGGATATTAAGGTACTGAAAAGTCCATTTGACCTCTCTATTCTATGTCACTGGTCATTCTCTACTATCTTAATTTCTGTAACTTTATAATATGACCGGACGTTGATAGTATTTTTTTCTTCTTCACACTGTCAGTTGAGTTCTAGATTGATTGTGTGAGGAACTGGCAGACCCTCTCCTTAGGGACAACCAATTAACTGGTAACATTTAAAAAAAAATTGAAGTCTCTGGAAATTGATCTAAGGTTATACAAGAGAAAGAGTTGTCCAATTATATCTTCTAAAATTGGTAGAAGCAGAAAGTGTGGCATTTGATTTATGACATAATCACATTCCCCAGGGTAGTGTTGCTTCCTGTATTCTGGACTGATATGGTCAAGACAAAGGGGGTTCATTCAACTCTAAGTTTGCAGGCTAGCACTATGGTTCATCCAACAAGCACAGACATCACACTTACCTATTGCTTCCCTAGATCTTGTTCTGGGAATTATATATTGCATGGGAGCTGCTGTCACTTAAAGGGTGAGAGTTATGCCTCAGGCACAGTGGGTCTAGAATACTAAGTCCCCAGTTTTGTTTGACCCACCTTGCTTGTAGAGCAAGTGCTCTATGCCAGGAAGGGCAACCTCAGAGGACAGTGGTCTATCATCTTTCTCTTACATCATCTTGTAGAGTGGGCATGTCACTGTGATAAAAAGATATACTGTCTACACCTAAAGCTCTTATGTATTGGCACAGATGTTCTGTTTGGGGAGATTCATGTCATAGAAAAAGCTCTGAGTAGACTGACTTTATTTGGTATACAGATGGAGAATTCCAAAAGGGGTATTGTTGAAAATAATGGAGATTTTGGTACCAAGCATTTAAGAGTGGACTGTCAACTCTATGAACCTGATAGCAACAAGATAAATGGACGACCACCAGGAACTGAACAAAGAGACCAGGGAAAGAAACAGCCAACTAGATCCCTCCTGGGTCTTAGTCATCATTGTGTGTCTAGAATTCTATTCACATGTGCTAAGGTGCACCCACTCAAGAACAATGAAAGTGTCGTATTTGGCTGACTTGAAATATTCCCAAGTCACAATCACCATGTATCACGAAAGATTGAAGTCTCATTGGCTCAAGGGATTAAACACATCTTCTGACCAAATACTACCTATATGGAAAGCCACTCTGAATATCAATAAAAACATAAAATCTTAAATACATACATACATACAGAGACCCAAATGAAAAATCTTGCTGAATATTATAATAACCAAAACAAAACATTTAGTAGAAGAGATCACCAGAAGATTTCAGCAGGCAGAAAAAAAAACACAACCCAATTTGACAGATTACTAAGGATGTCACAATGGAAGAAAATAAAATGAAAGAAAGATAGTTTGTGCCTCTGAGAAATACGTGACATACTGTGAAGCGATGCATTGACATATTTCCTTTCTTTAAAAAAGTAGGCAATAAACATCTGTTGAATATTATTTTTATTCTCTTGTCTCTTTTCACTTTCTGTAATTCTCCATTAGTAAGGATGTTAGAATATTTGTATGTTTCATATATTTCTAAAACTCAATATTTATGCTTTTATTTTTCTGTGTACACCAGTCAGTGTGTGAATTTTCCCATTGTACTGCTTTCTAGATAAGTAATTTTGTGTTTTTCCATGTCTGGATTACTGTTTAAACTGTCGACTCAATTCCTATAAT
The DNA here is from genome assembly GCA_030848825.1 of Tadarida brasiliensis. Lineage (NCBI taxonomy): Eukaryota > Metazoa > Chordata > Mammalia > Chiroptera > Molossidae > Tadarida > Tadarida brasiliensis. Next base: position 39,973,637 of record CM061259.1, on the reverse strand, counting down.
TTTCATATTGGTTCTCAAATATTCAATTGATACTTTTCTATATTACAACTCAAACACTGAGGATATTCTACATTCTTTCCCATACTTTGTGTATTTTTTATTTTATTTTAAAATGTATTAATCATAGTTACTTTTTGTTTATATTTTTTTATAATCCTCACCAGAGGATATTTTTCCATTTACTTTCTGACAGAATGGGAGGGAGGGAGGTGTGTGGTGGGGGGAGAGAGAGAGAGAGAGAGAGAGAGAGAGAGAGAGAGAGAGAGAGAGAGAGAGAGAGAGAGAGAAAACATTGATGCAAAAGAGACACAAGTACTTGTTGCCTCCTGTGCGACCCTGACCAGGGCCAGGGACAGAAGCATCTGAGGTAAATGCCGTCGACTGCAATCAAACCCGGAACCCTTTTCTCCCCGGGCCCATGATCCAACCGTTAAGCCAAATTGGCCAGGACCATACTTTTTAAATGTATTCTTTCTCCGCTATCTGAATCACCTTCATATTACTTATAGTTTCTCTTTTTCGTCTCTTAGTAATAAGTCATACATTTTAGCTCTTAGCATGTATAGTATTGGTTAATTGAATGTAGGAAATTGTATATAAATAATCAAAGAAGCTCCAGGTGGCTTCTTTGGAGAGTTTTCTCTCTTTTGTTGGAAAGATTATATGAAAGCTGATTACCTTTGGTCACAGATAGTGCTAGGTATGAGGTAAGTGAATTTTTAGCAAATTTTGGGTGAATTCTTTTCTTGTGTTGCTCAAGCATGAGCCTGCTAGACTTTCAATTGTGAGTTTACATGACTCTGTTTTCTCAGCTCTGAAAGATTTTTGGGGATTCATCTCTATCATTGAGAATTTCACAATTCAGATCTCTAACCATTTGCCACATGCAATATTAAAATCAGGTAAGTGGCCTGGCTGGTGAGGCTTGGTTGGTTGAGTGTCGTCCTGTGCGCCAAGAAGTCACCAGTTTGATTCCCAATCAGGGCACATGCCCATGTTGCAGGCTCAATCCCCAGCAAGGGGCCAGCAGAATGCAGTCAATCTATGTTTCTCTCTCATTGATGTTTCTATCTCTTTCTCACTCAATCTTCCTCTCTCTCTAAAGTCAATAAAAAACATATTTAAAAAAATCAGATAAGTCTGTTATGTGAAGACAGTCCAGATGCTTGAGTTATGCCTTCTTTTACTATGTTTTGTGTCCAAAATATACCATGATTTTAGGAAACCATGCCTTTGAGAGATTTCAGAGTAGCTCTCTAGTCTCTCACAAAGCTCTTAAGTTACACAGTTGTGACTTGGGGAAAATGGTTGTGAATTAGGGCCTCTTAATTTCTAATTTATGAATTGATCTAAACCTGCATAATAACTAAGAGTATTGGGGATTTATCTTTCTCTCAAAGAAAGTACTCTAACTGGGCCAAGGCTAAGGATCAATCCACATCCATTGTTGCCAAGGTCTCAGAAAAAGAAATGACGGGCAAGATTGAATGCTTTTCAGAATTTTTCCTTCCCTGAAATTTTAGTTCATCTCTACATTGCTTCCTCAGTTCTGATGACCTTAAAATAAATACAATCTTAAAATGTAATTTGGATTTCCTAGTTTTTATTTATTTATACCAGAGAAAACATAGTGTGCAGATTATATGTCCTACAGAGAACTGTATTTTCTTTTCTTTTATCCTTACTTGGGGAAACTTTTGCATTCATCTTCAGATACAGCGGGAGCGAGAGAAGGAGGAAGAGAGAGAGAGAAACATCGATGTGAGGGAGATACATCAACTGGTTGCCACCCACACAACACCAACCGGGGCTGGTGAGAAACTGCAACCGAGGTACGTGTCTTTAGCGAGAACCAAACCCTGGTCTTTCTGGTCCGTAGGCCAACACTCTAACCGCTGAGCAAAACAAACCAGGGCAGAACTGTATATTTTTAATCCATTTTATTTGTTTATTTTTTCTCCTTTATTGATTTTAGAGAGAGAGGAAATGAGAGTGAGAGTGAGAGGGAAACATCGTTGAGAGAGAACATCAATTGGACGCCTCCTGCATGCTGCACACTGGAGATGGGGCCGACAACATGGGCATGTGTCCTGACCGGGAATCGAATTGGTGAACTCTTAGTGCATGGGTCCATGCTGAACCACTGAACCACATTGCTGCACTTAATCCATTTTATAAGAAAAAATACAGCGGAGTTGAGTGGCAAGTATTATTTTCTGACTTTCCAGAGTTTGAATGATTCTGTCTAAGAGGAAGTCATGTCCACAAGATATTACAGGCAGTGGTGTATAAAAAGTTAAAATCTTCTATTGTCCCTTCCTCCTTTCCAATTTGGATCCCTTTTATTTTTTTCTTCATGTCTGATTGCTGTGGCTAAGACTTCCAGTACTATGTTGAATAAGAGTGGCGAAAGTGGGCATCCCTGTCTTGTTCCTGTTCTTAAGGGGAATGCTTAGTTTTTTCCCATTGAGTATGATGTTGGCTGTAGGTTTTTCATATATGGCCTTTATTATGTTGAGATATGATCCCTCTATTCTCACATTGCTGAGCGTTTTTATCAGAAATGGGTGCTGGATTTTGTCAAATGCTTTTTCAGAATCTATTGATATGATCATATGCAGATGACATGATATTGTACATAGAAAACCCTAAAGACTCCATCAAAAATCTACTAGACTTAATAAATGAATTTGGCAAAGTAGCAAGATACAAAATTAATGTAAAGAAGTCGACGGCATTCTTATACACCAATGATGAACTCACAGAAAGAAAAACTAAAAAAACAATCCCATTTACCATCACAGGAAAAAATTAAGATACCTAGGAATAAACTTAACCAAAGAAGTAAAGGATCTCTTCACAGAAAACTGAAGGTCATTGAAAAAAGAAATAGAGGAAGATACAAAAAAGTGGAAGAACATATCTTGTTCATGGATTGGAAGAATTAATATAATCAAAATGTCCATACTACCCAAAGCAATCTATAGATTCAATGTAATCCCCATCAAAATACCAACGAAATATTTCACAGAACTAGAACAAATACTCCAAAAGTTTATATGGAAACAAAAAAGACCCCAAATAACCACAGCAATCTTGAAAAAAAAGAACAATGTAGGAGGGATCACATTACCAGATATCAGGTTATACTACAAACTCACTGTAATAAAAACAGCCTGGTACTGGCACAAGAACAGGCAGATAGATCAATGGAACAGAACAGAGAACCCAGAAATTGACCCAAGACAATATGCTCAATTAATATTTGACAGAGGTGGCAAGAGCATACAATGGAGTAAAGACAGCCTCTTCAATAAATGCTGTTGGGAAAATTGGACAGCTACATGCAAAAAAACTGAAGCTAGACCACCAACTTACACAATACAAAAGAATAAACTCAAAACAGATTAAAGACTTAAGTGTAACTTGTGAATCCATAAAAATTCTAGAAGAAAATGTAGGCAACAAAATTTCAGACATCATACGCAACAGAATTTTCACTGATACAACACCTAAGGCAAGAGAAACAAAGGAAAAAATGAACACATGGGACTACATCAAACTCAAAAGCTTCTGCACAGCAAAAGAAACAACCATCAATTGGAAAAGGAACCCACTGTACGGGAGAGCATAATTGCCAATGATACATCAGATAAGGGGTTAATTTACAAAATATATAGAGTGCTCATACAAGTCAACAAAAGAAAGACAAAGAACCCAATTAAAAAATGGGCAGAGGAACTAAATAGACACCTCTCCAAAAAGGACATACAAATGGCCAGAGACATATGAAAAAAAAGCTCAACGTCACTAATCATCAGAGAGATGCAAATTAAAAGAACTATGAGGTATCACTTAACACCTGTCAGAATGGCCGCCATCAACAGATCATCAAACAACAAGTGTTGGCGAGGGTGTGGAAAAAAGGGGACTCTAGTACACTGCTGGTGGGAATACAGACCAGTGCAGCCACTATGGAAAACACTATGGTATTACCTCAAAAAGTTAAAAATTGAACTGCCGTTTGACCCAGTTATCTCACTTCTAGGAATATACCCCAAGAAGCCTAAAACACCAATCAGAAAGAATATATGTACCCCCATGTTCATAGCCGCACTATTTACAATAGCTAAGATCTGGAAACAACCCAAGTGTCCATCAGTAGATGAGTGGATAAAACAGCTGTGGTACATATACACAATGGAATACTATGCAGTGGTAAGAATGAAATATCTCTTATCCTTTGAGATGGCATGGAGGGACCTGGAGAGTATTACGCTAAGTGAAACAAGCCAAGCAAAGAAAGACAAATATCACATGATCTCACTTATTTGTGGAATATAATGAACTAAACAAACTGATGAACAAAATTGACCCAGAGTCACAGAGGTAGGGTACAGCCTGACAAACCTCAGAAGAGGGGGTGTTGGGGGGGAAGAGATAAACCACAGAACTTATATACATGTATGCATTAGCAGTGGATATAGACAACAAAGGTCAGGATGGGGCGGGGGGGATGGGGAGGAGGGTATCAATGGGGGAAAACGGAGAAACATCTGTAACAAACACAAATTAGTAAAAATAATTTTTAAAAAATCTTCTATTGTCAGACACATTTCTGTGTTCTCTGTCATACTAGGATAATGAGATATGTCATAAAATGAAACCATACCACTGAGATAAACATGAGTTACTAACAAATAGATGTAGCTATTGCTCCTAGGACTCGAGATCAAAGGGAAGAGATGTGATTATTGGAATTTATACTTTTGGAATAAGCCCCATGGATCTAAGACTTGAACCTTTGAAGATAAGTGTAGCCAACCTAGGACTGAAACCTCAGGGATTTGGTGGAGGACTCAAAGATCTGACACTCTAAACCCTGAGGGTAACATGCTCGGTAGCTGTGACAGTATCTCTGAGCCTGACAGTAGTGTTGGTTCTGATAGTTACTAAAAAGTATGTATATATATGAAATTATAATTATAACATTAAATACAGAAGTGGGGCAAAAGTAGGTTTACAGTCATTTATATGGAAAATAATACAATAATTTATAAATAATAAAAGAATAAACTCTGTGTTTCGTGTACTCACAAATATATACCTACTTTTGCCCACCCCTGCATTATATATAGTAATAATGTGCAGACTGAAAGTTACTATCTTTGTAAAGGCTACAGCTGTTAGTGAGCTAAGACAGGCATGAATAGTAATACAAAAATTTCCCAGGCGTGGCCAGTGTGGCTGAGTGGTGGAGTTTTGACCCATGCATCAAGAGGTCGCTGGTTCGATTCCAGGTCAGGGCATATGCCCAGGTTATGGGCCAAATACCCAGTGGGGGGGCAAGCAGGAGGTGGCCAATTCATGTTCTCTCTCATCGATGTTTCTATCTCTCTCACCCTCTAACTTCCTCTCTCTCTAAAATCAATAAAGAAAAAAAATTTAAAAAAAAATTTCCTGGGCTTCCAGCCTCCCTCTATTTGCCAACTATTGCAGAACCAAAAAGTTTGAGGACTGGCAAAGAAGAAATTTGATGTGATTGTTTGCATTCCCTGTGTGACAAAGCAGAGTGCAAATGGGAAGGATGGTTATAATTGAGACAGCAACTTAAAAACAGACAAATATACATTATCCATTCGGTGTACCTATGCTCAGGAAACACAGACTAATTCCATGAACAATTAAACACTAACTTTTTTTTTAAGATAATGGAAAGTAGCTATACTCTAGGAATTAGGATATTTTGCTAATTGTTTAATGGCCAATGTTTTATGATCCAAATAATAAAAAATTGGGATTATGTCAATGGTCTGTGACACATTCTGTAACATTTGTACAGCCATGAGATTAAAACTTAGTACATGAGGAATCTGATAAAATTGGGTTTCTTTGTAGAAATTGTAAATTGTTGATTTTCTTACTAAAGTGCAGTAGAACATTTCACTGCTCTTCCTTAGATGAAATTGTAACATCTTGCTCTTCTTCCATAGGTAAAGTGTTGACATTTTCCTCAGGTGAAGGTGGAACACTTGTATCTCTTCCTTCAGTTGACATGAAACCCCAAATTAACAAGCATAGTAAAACAATAACAAATAGAATCAACCAAAGTAGTCTCAAGTCATTCTTTTCTTTCTCTTTTCCCCTAGGGGGTGGGCCACTATCAATACTACCTCCAAAGCCTTTTTCCAGGCAATTGGGGGGCTCCCAGTCTTTGTCACAATGGCAGTTTTGTTTGTTGTTGCAGACCCCGTTCATATTGCAGGTCTCAGGTGAACAATTACTTAACAGATGTGACCTATGGACACACTTCCTTTGGATGCAGATATGATCTGCACCACACTCTGTACCATCTTTCACATCACCAATGTCAGGTATGGTCATCCCAAAGTGGTAGTCGGTACCCCAGCAGGTGACACCATTGAAGTGAGCCCAATGCACCGTAGAATGATCACTGAGAAGCGGAATTTCTGTCACGTTTTCACACTGAATCCTCCCACACAAGATATCTGAGATGCTACATTTTACATATGTAGAGTAGTTAAAACCACAGTGACCAAAACGGTCACCTTGGGTGTTTATTTTTGTGTAGCAACTCTGATCTGCACTCTTGGCCTCTCTGCCAAAAATTTTCCTACACTGTTCTTCACGGTTATTGCATCTCTTTTCATAGCAGTTACCACCGCCCTTGCATGGGATCCCATTCTGCACATATACATCCTCTGGGCAAAGGTAGGATGTCCCACTGCACCACTCTGGGAGATCACATTCATTTATCTCTTGTCTACAAACTGTGCCTATTGACATGATCTGGCAGTCTTTGCAACAAAGCCCAAAAGCACAAGCAGCCCCAGGTCTGAGAGTGCAGTTTGACTCACAGCATGGATCTTTCATACAAAAATCTAAAGTTCCACAGTCACATGCTTCTCCTTCTTCCACCACTCCATTCCCACACTGTGTACATTGCAGGATATTCCCTTTATCATGTGAAATGTACAAACAGGTTCGTCTTGTCATGGTGTTCATGAAGTCAGCATAACTGCAGTTGCTGAATCTAGTTGCACTTGCTTTTGATGGAAACATTATACAGGTCTTCTGCCCACACGTACAAGTTTTTCCATCATGATACATACCTAAATTATGACCAATCTCATGTGACACAATATATGCAAAGGAATACAAATCATCATTCATGAAACTATCAACTCCACAGTTATAACGAAAGTCACATACTCTTCCAAGAAAGGATAAACCAACAGCATCAGGATATGCTTGCTTCACAAAAACATGTGCTATATCATGTGGTATGCGGTGATTAAAGAGAATTGTCTTCCAGGTGGAAAATTTAGTCAGGAGCTCTGTTATGTTGTCTACTGGAAAGGGATTTCTTTGAGTCCAGATTTCAATTCCCATTAAAACCACATCAACATCCAGTGAACTCAAAAACGTATTTATTCCATTGAGAACAAGGCATACTTCATGCTGCACAGCTGAGGCATTACTTTGGTGATGAAGATATCGATTGTGGTCCACCACCACTGCCAGTTCAAGCAACCGCCTGTGGGTCCACCAGCCTTCATACTCACTCTGCATCAAAGTGAAATTAACACTCTCTTGAAGCTTCGATTGTTTTGCTATTTCTTCATCTGTTAACCCACATCTCATGGGTGGGAATTGTGTCTCTTCACTGTCCCTTTTGTATACAAAATGTTCAAATGTGGTAGAAAGTCTTTTGGGCTCTATTTCATAAACCATGTCATTTGTCTGTATGATTCCTTGAAAGCCCCCAAAACAGGTACTGAGGGCAACCAGGGATTCTAGATCCCCCTCCACATAACCATGATAGTAGCAGTCATTCTGGACAAAAGGCTGTTCCATAAGGATAGCACCCTGGTCTGTGTAGGTGAATACTGGGAGGTGTTTGGACAGGAAAAGCTTGTTGACCTTCATATGGACAATGTGCCTCTGGCCCCCAAAATGCAGGCTGTAAGTGAGCCAGCCTGGAGGCTTTATGCTGCTGGCATGCCTCATGGGATTCACTATCTCTGGGGGATCATTGCATTTAGAGTTCCCCATCTGGTACCGTCCAGGAAGAAAGAGAAACACCCCCTGCCAAAGAAGCAAAAGAGTGATCTTCACATGCACCAAGGCCTCACCCACAGCCATAATGGAGCCACTCTTTGCAAACACTGGTGAGAGGAAAGGAGGGCAGGGCAAGAAGCATCACTTCGTGTCTCCTCCACCTGAGCTGGCTGTATGCAGGGCTGACCTTTATTTTGTCCTCTGGCAGAGGCACACCATCAGAGGAGCAACACTAGAAGCAAAAATGAAAAGAACAGAGACAGAGGTAGGGGTTATAAGCAGGCCACTTTAGAGGAAGAAGAGAAGGGTTAAAATGAGTCAGTGTTTGGCTCAAGACAGACTCAGCATACGGATGCGTTTGCTCATTTGCTCATAAGGGATAGTGAGGCAGAATGAGAATGGGTGTACAAAGGAATGTGGCGTTAGAAAAGAATGGTGATAGGCCATCAGTTGATACTTACTAAACCTAGATGAAGGATACCCATGGATTCATTATACCATTCTCTCAATATATGAATATATATAACAATTTCCACAATAAAAACATAAAACAAAAGTGAACATATATCTTGTTTTGATGAAAGAGTCCTAATTCATGCACATGAACGTAGTATAAATATCAATATATAGGTCTTCCTTTCACTGTCAAATTAAGAACTGTTTGGTCCCTTAGGAGAGATACAAAAACTCTTCACATACATTATTAGTTATATTATCTCCTTTCTATATTTCTCTAATCATTGAAACCTCTAAACCTCAAATTGTCAAAGCATCAATTTTATCCAAATATTATTATGTCCTTTAATCATGTCAAGTTCTAGATTCAATAGACAATGGTGGTATTAGAGGGTAAGCATAATGGGTTGGTGATGGATTAACTAAAAGTTTATATTTAATTATACTCTTAAGAAGAACAATATCTTCAAAAACTCTAGCCATATAAAATGAAAGCAATCAAACAAGTTAGGAGATTAACACTTGGAGATGGGAGTGTACTAAAGACAAAATAAAGTACCTTCAGAATCAGTAAACCATGAAGGAGGGAGGAAAGCACATGAGAAGATAATGTATTGACTTTTAGTGCTGAAGTCCTCAAATCCCAACACTTACAAGATTGTAAGTTAACCAGTTCCCAAGTTTAAATTTAAAATGTACTTATTTCAACTTGAAGATAAGAGATTCGATGATGGCATGCAGGACCGGAGTGAGGGTGGGTGTGTGAGTGTGAGCGGGTGTGAAAGAGAGTGTGAAGGCACATAAATGTGGATCAGCCACCTCGAGCAGTGCAAAAATGAGGCGCAGAAGGATCCTGTGGTGTGGATAGGGAGCAGCTGGCTACTGCTGTAAGTGGCTATTTAGGGTGCTTCTCCCTGCATGGTTTGGAGGCCCGACATTTTGGAAGATCCTTGGTCTTTTCTCGAGGATGTAGTGGGAGCTGCTAGTGCCTTGCGACCTGGGCCCATAAGTGCACCTCACACCATCCTATCTGTGGAACTTGCTGTGTCAACCCAGACCAGTGCACAGTAGAAGTGCTGTCAAGGTGCCTTCTGCAGAAGCTGCAAGTGGCTGGGAGCCAAGCACAATCCCTTAGAGCAGCAGCCTGATCAGAGCTGAGACACACCCTGAGCAACAGAAGTTCAGGAGCAGACACAGATGGGCAGCTGAGACCCATCCTGAAAGCATCAGCAAAGCTATGCAGGAGCTGAACCCAATCAGGCAGCAGTGCTCTCCAGCTGCCAGCAGTGGGACCCACAGCTCCTGTGGGACTGACTCGATACAGCTGCTCATGGCTCTGGCAGGGCCTGTGGCTTCGATGGGGCCTGAGAGATACAGCTGCCTGTGGCTATGGTGGAATGTGTGGCTACAGTGGGGCACATGCAATACAGCTGTCAGCAGCTCCATTGGGGCCCACGTGATATAGCAGCCTGCGTCACCAGCAGGGCCCTCGGCTCCAGCAGCAGTGCCTACCAGGACAGACCAATACCAGCCGCCAGTAGTCAATCCTGCAGGACCCACAGTAGGTAAGAGGTGCCATGTAGAGGTACAGTCTGGGAGGAATGGTAGCCTTATTTGATACACACCAACCTTCCTACACATCCCTACATCCCTCACCGGGTGTAGAACTACTAGACGGCTAAAATGCGGAAAGAAAGAAACAACATGCAAATGAAAGGAAAGGCGGAATCACCAGAAAAAGAACTCCATGAAATAGATGAAAGCAATTTGTCAGATAAAGAATTCAAAGCAATGATCTTAAGGGTGCTCAAACAATTCAGTGAGAACTACAAGCAACTTAATGAGAATTATAGAGCTCAGCGGGAACTACATGAGTTTAAAAAGAGAGTTAGTAGCTATGAATAAAAATCAAGAGGAAATAAAGAATGACACAGCTGAGATGAAAAATACCTTAGAAGGATTCAATAGTAGATTAGGAGAAGCTGACTACTGAATTAGTTAGTTAGAAGATAAGGTAGAGAAAAACACCCAAATAGAGCAGCAATTGAGGAAAAAATTTAAAAAAAACAGGAAGAGAGTTTAAGGGAGCTGTGGGACAAAACAAAATGTAACAAGATTCACATCATATGGGTACCAGAAGGAGAAGAATCAGAGAAAGGAATAGAGAACCTGTTTGAAGAAATAATGACAGAAAACTTCCATAATTTGGTGATGGTAAATGTCACACAAGTCCAGGAAACAGGAAAAGCTCCAAACAAGATGAACCTCAAAAGACCAATAGCTAGGCACATCATAATTAAAATGGAAAACATTAAAGACAAGGAGAGAATCTTAAGGGAAGCAAGAGAGAGACAGAAAGTTACCTACAAGTGACCTCCCATTAGGCTGTCAGGTGATTTCTCAATAGAAACACTGAAGGACAGAAGGGAGTGGCATGAAGTGTACAAAGTAATGAAAGGCAAGGGTCAGAATCCCAGACTACTCTATCCAGCAAGGCTATCATTCAAAATTATAGGCAAAATAAAGAGCTTCACAGACAACACAAAGCTGAAGGAATTTATCACCACCAAACTAGCACTGCACGAAATGCTAAAGGGACTGCTGTAAGAAGAAGAACAAAGAGAGAGAGAGAGAGAGAGAGAGAGAGAGAGAGAGAGAGAGAGAGAGAGAAGAGAGAAGAACTCAGGCATAAAATAAAAATGGCAACAAATAAGTATCTATCAATTATAACCTTAAATGGCTTTAATTCCCCAATCAAAAGACATAGGGTAGCTGATCGGATAAGAAAACACGACCCAAGTATATGCTGTCTACAAGAGACCCATCTTACAACAAAAGACTCACACAGGATGAAAGTGAAGAGATGCAAAAAAAATTTCCAAGCAAATGGAAATGAAAAAAATAGCTGGTGTAGCAATACTCATATCTGATAGAATACACTTTAAAATGAGAGCCATAATTAGAGACAAAGTAGGTTATTAAGTAATATTACAGTGATCAATACAAGAAGAGGATATAATCCTGGTAAACATATATGCAACAAATACAGGAGCACCAAAATATATTAAAAAACTTTTGGAGGACTTCAAAGGAGAGATCAATAGCAATACAATCATAGTGGGTGATTTTAACACCCCACTGACATCAATGGATAGATCTTTTAGACACAAAATTAACAAGGACACACAGTCTTTAAATGATGAACTAGATCAGCTAGACTTATTTGATATTTACAGAACATTTCACCCCAAAGCTGCAGAATATACATTCTTCTCAAGTGCACATGGGTCATTCTCAAAGATACACCACATGTTAGGACACAAAGGGAGTCTCTACAAATTCAAGAAAATTTAAATCATATCAAGCATCTTGTCAGATCACAATGGTATAAAACTAAAAATTAATTACAACAAAAACAGGTAAAAACATTCATACACTTGGTGGCTAATTAGCATGTTATTAAACAATGAATGGGTTACCAAGGAGATCAAGAAAGAAATTAAAAAATTCCTGGAAACCAATGAAAATGAGCACACAACAACACAAAATTTATGGGATGCAGCGAAAGCAGTCCTGAGAGGGAAGATCATAGCACTACAGGCCTGCCTCAAGAAACAAGAAAAATTTCTAATTGACTTGCTAACCCTACAACTCAAAGAAATAGAAAGTAAACAAAAAGAAACACCGAGAGCAAGTAGAAAAATAGAAATAATGAAGGTCAGAGCAGAAATAAATGACACAGAAACTAAAACAACAATCCAAAGGTTAATGAAACAAAGAGCTGTTTTTTTGAAAAGGTAAACGAGATAGATGGACCCTTACCAGACTCACGAAGAAACAAAAAGAGAGGACCCAAATACACAAAATCAGAAACAAAAGAGGAGAAGTAACAACTGACACCACAGAAATACAAAGGATCATTAAAATCTACTATGAACATTTATACACCAACAAATTGGACAATCTAGGAAAAATGGAGAAATTTCTAGAATCACACAGTCTCCCAAAACTGAACCGAAAAGAGATAGAAAACTTGAATAGACCAATAAGAACTAAGGAAATTGAAGATGTCATCAAAGAAACTCCCAGCAAACAAAAGCCCAGGACTGGGCGGCTTCAAGGGTGAGTTTTACAGAACATTCCAAGAAGATCTAACCCTCATTCTCCCCAAACTGTTCCAAAAAATCTAACAAGACAGCAGACTTCCAAACTCATTTTCTGAGGCCAACATAATTCTATTTCCCAAACCAGATAAAAACAATACAAAGAAAGAAACCTACAGGCCAATATCTCTGATGAACATAGATGCTAAAATTCTTAACAAAATATTAGCAAATCAGATCCAGTAAATATAAAAAAATTTATTCATCATGACCAAGTGGGATTCATCCCTGGGATGCAAGGATGGTACAATATCTGCAAATCAATAAATGTGATACATCACATAAACAAAATGAAAAATAAAAAAACATGATCATGTCAATAGATGCTGAAACAGCATTCGACAAAATCCAGCACCCATTTTTTTTTTTCCAGAAAACTGCCTTTATTCTATTAGTCATGGGAAAAATTAACTGGTACAGAAAAAAGGTTTAGTCAGGTGGAGAGAAGAGAGAAATCCTGTGCCACCCAGAGAACTGGTGGCTCCTCTGGGAAGGAAGCTGGATACAGTGTGTAGAGAGAGCACTGTGAACTAGAGCCAGACCCTACAGTCCAGGTGAGACAACTGTGCCACCTTTGGAAGTGTCTTTGTGCCTCAGGCATGAAACCAAATTCCTATTTACTTAGCCCAGCTCTGGGGAGTGGGTACTGGAATATGTGGGGCTGAAAATAGGTCATATGGACATCTTTTTTGAGAGAAATCGACAAACTGGGAATTTTAAAAATGAATTTTCCATCTGATTTTATTTTCAAATACACTTTCTTTTTTTAAAAAAAAACACAATACACTTTCTGTGGAGATGACAAATATCAGTATAAGGAATCCAATTATACAAAAATACTACATCTAGTTTGGGGTAGACAAATTTATTTTTTGGTAACATATATTAAGTGGCACTAATTACCCAGGAACCATAAGGTAACTAACATGAAACCACAGAACTGTAACTTTGCCATAGTTGCATGAACCTGGGCCTCAAAGGCTGAGCACATTTTGAAAAAACTGGATGTCCACTCCAGAGTCATGCCAATGAAATCTGTTCAGGAGAAAGTTTCTGAAGTGGTGACTCACCAGAGTACCTTGCAGCTGACAGATGACAGGCAATTTATGTTATTTATGAAGTAGTTACAGCCTAACTCAGAAAAGTTACCATTTCTTTTTGTAGAAAAAGCAAGAAGTTAAGAAATTGCTTGAATTAGCGCCTGGTGTGTCAGGTGGGAGTGCACAGGAATGCTGTTAGAGCAGTGTCAGAAGGACCCCAGCAGGTCAAGTGGTTTGGACATGATTAATAATCATGGTTGGCTTCTAAATACTGGTAGCAAGGATTTGTAATCTTAAGTAAATTATACATAAATGAAAAAGGCCTGTAATCATACACTAAGATTAATAAACAGCACTTCACAATGAACCTCATGAAGGTTGTGCTTGCAATAGGGTTTCACAAGACAAGGCACCCAGATGTTTTCTTCCCGTGTCTGGAAATCAGAGCAGCTCTCATAGCCATTTTAAAAACCTCCCTCACTCCATCTTTGGTCTTTGCTGAACACTCCATGTACTCAAAAGTGCCAATCCTGTTTGCCATATCTCTGCCTCCTTTCCATTTTACCGGTTCCTGCTTCATCTTGGCTAGCCCCTACCTTGTGTGCTCATCATTCCGAAGATCCTTCTTGTTCCCAACCAGGATGATGGGCACTGCCGCGACCTGCATGGCTAGTCAAACTAGACCTGAGGAGGGGCAACGGGAGACTGAGGAAAACACAGAGACTGAGAAAGACACAGAGACATTCTAGAGAGAAAAGCTGGGGCCAGGTGAGACCCTGCTCTATGATGGAGAAACAGTGACCCCAAGCTAGCTCAGCCAGTTTATTATATAGGTAGTTGAAACGGGGGGAAGTTCAAAACTTCATTGTTCTCAAAGACCAAATGTTTCCCTCGGCCTCTGAGCTCAAGGTCCAGATTACTTGCCCGAAGCTCAGGACGTTCCTGTGTGGGCCTTGCAGGCACACAGGAAGAACAAGAGGTCTTGGGACAGAAGACTCCTGGGTAAGACCTTGCAAACACCACAGGGCTTTGTCCCAAGTTTCAGAAGCTCCTGGGTGAGACCTTGCAAACACCACAGGGCTTTGTCCCTTGCTTTGGAAGCTCCTGGGCGAGACCTTACAAACACCACAGGAACAAAGGACCTTAGCTCAGCCGTCCTCCACAGGGCACATTGGGACAGAAAAGCTTGACTTCCGGAGTCCATTTTTCTGGGTTGTTTTCTAAACTATCAGGGCTGTCAATGGAGAAACATAACAATATAACATCGGTGTCTGGATAAGAGAGGGGCCTCAAACGATCATAATCTTCTTGCCCAGCTGTGTCCCACAAAGCCAATTCTACCTCCTTTCCATCCATTTCAATATCTGCCACACAGTTCTCAAAACTGTAGGTACATAAACCTCTGGGAACTGGTCCTTGCTAAAAACAATGAGCAAGCAAGTCTTGCCACAGGCTCCATTACCAACAATCACCAGTTTCTTCCAGATGGCAGCCATTGCTTATAAATGTGCTGCAAGACCCTCAGCCTGTGTGGCAGAAGTTCTACAAAGTGACTTGAACTTCTCAGATGAAAGGCATTTAGCATGTGGGACATGTCAAAGAGTGAGTAGTGCTGCTGTGGGTGTAGGTGTGAGTCAATGTGGCTGTCTCGGTACTGCACACGCAGACTTCAGCCTGTGAATGCTACCATCTTCCCGTCACGGGCCAGGTGGAAATCATAGAGTAGTATCCTGCGGAGCACGTCCTGTGCACCACTGAGTGGACAGCCCAGGACCGAGGGCTGCAACTGCCCATGCCAGCCCAGACAGGCTACCACGCTCACTGCCCACTGCATTGTCAGCACCCATTTTTTTAAATAAAAACACTCAGAAATGTGGGAATAGAGGGGTCATATCTTGACATAATAAAGGCAATATATCAAGCACCTACAGCCAATATCATACTCAATGGGAAAAAACTAAAAGCATTTCCCTTAAGAATAGGAACAAAACAGGGATGCCCACTCTCTCCACTCTTGTTTGACATAGTACTGGAAGTCTTAGCCACAGCTAATAGACATGAACAAAACATAAAAGGAATCCCACTTGCAAAGCAGGAAGAGAAACTTTCAGTATTTGCAGATGACATGATATTGTACATAGAAAACCCTAAAGACTCCATCAAAAATCGAATAGATTTAATAAATGAATTTGGCAAAGGAGCAGGAAACACAATCAACTGCAAGAAATCAACAGCATTCTTGTACACCAACAACAAACTTAATGAAAGAGAAACTAAAAAAGCAACCCCATTTACCATTGCAGCAAAAAAAATTAGGATACCTAGGAATAAACTTAACCAAAGAAGTAAAGGACTTATTTGCAGAAAACTACAGGTCACTGAAAAAAAAATAGAGAAAGATATAAAGAAGGGGAATAATATACTTATTCATGAATTGAAAGAATTAACATCATTAAAATGTACACACTACCCAAAGCAATCTATAGATTCAATGCAATGCCCATCAAAACACCAACCACATATTTGACAGAACTAGAACAAATACTCCAAAAGTTTATATGGAACCAAAAAGACCCAGAATAGTTACAGCAATCTTTAAAAAGAGGAACAAAGTAGGTGGGATCACAATATCTGATATTAGGATATACTACAAGCCATAGTAATCAAAACAGCCTGGTACTGGCAGAAGAACAGGCAGATAGATCAATGGAACAGAACAGAGAAGTCAGAAATTGACCCAAGTCATTATGCTCAATTAATATTTGACAAAGCTGGCAAGAGCATATAGTGGAGTCAGACAGCCTCTTCAATAAATGGTGTTGGGAAAATTAGACAGCTACATGCAAAAAAAATGAAGCTAGACCACCAAATTACACCATATACAAGAATAAACTAAGAATGGATAAAAGACTTAAATGTGACCAATGAATTTATAAAAATTCTAGAAGAAAATGCAGGCAACAAAATTTCAGACATCACACGCAACGGAATTTTCACTGGTACAATGCCTAAGGCAATAGACAAAAAGGAAAAAATGATCGCATGGGACTACTTCAAACTAAAAATTTTCTGCACAGCAAAAGAAACATCCATCAAAATGGAAAGGGAACCCACTATATGGGAGAGCATAATTGCCAAAAATATATCAGATAAGGGGCTAATTTTCAAAATATAGAGTACTCATAGAACTCAAAAAAAGGAAGACAAAGAACCCAATTAAAAAATGTGGAGAGGACCTAAGGATACACCTCTCCAAACAGGGCACACAAATGGCCAAGAGACATATGAAAAAATGCTCAATGTCACTAATCATCAGTAATCAAAAGAGATGCAAATTAAAACAACTATGAGGTATCACCTCACACCTGCCAGAATGGCAGCCATCAACAAATCATCAAACAAGTGCTGATGAGGGTATGGACAAAAGGGGACACTGCTGGTGGGAATGCAGACAGGTGCAGCCACTATGGAAAACAATATGGTGTTTCCTCAAAAAATTAAGTTGAACTGCCATTTGATCCAGTGATGCCATTTCTAGGAATGTATCCTAAGAAGCCTGAAACACCAATCAGAAAGAATATATGTACCCCTATGTTTATAGCAGCACTATTTACAATCACTAAGATCTGGAAACAGCCCAAGTGTTCATCAATAGATGAGTGGATAAAAAAGCTGTGGCATATATGCACAATGGAATACTATGTAGAAAGAAAGATCTCTTATCCTGTTAGATGACATGGAGGGACCTGGAGAGTATTATGCTAAGCGAAATAAGCCAGTCAGAGAAAGACAAGTATCACATGATCTCACTTATTTGTGGAATATAATGAACAATACAAGCTGATGAACAAAATAGACCCAGAGACATAGAAGTTGGGTACAGACTGACAAACCTCAGAAGAAGGGTCAGTGGGGAGGGAAGAGATAAACCAAAGACCTTATATGTATGTATGCATAACCAATAGACATAGACAAAATGCTGGGGGGTGGGGGTGGGATCAGGAGGAGGTTGGGAAAAAGGAGAAACATCTGTAACAAAAATCAATTAATAAAAATTGCAAAAATAAAGAAAAAAATGTATTTATTTCACAAATAAAAATACATATTTACTATGAAAAATTGAAACAAAAAGTTATCTCAATAATACCAATGTTTTATCACGTTTGTTAAAATGAAATCTGATATTAGCAGAATGCCCGCTAGCATTCCAATTTGCTTTGAATAAAGCAAATTTTCTTTGAATAAAGTACTCATAACAACACATAATGTGCAGACACAGGGATATCCATCTGAGAAACATAAATGAACATGTAGGTCAAGACAATTAAATGGCATGGAGCTCATATGTGGACAGAGTGGTGGGGGCAACAATACAGATTAGGAATTCGTAAAATTGCATTGAATATTTTATATCCAAAATATTCATTTTCATTTATCCAGCAAAATACCCAGTCTTCCATCATTAAAGTAATCAGATTACTTAAAGTTAGAAACTTTGGCCTAGTTGAAAAAACACAGAAAAGTGAAGTCTTAAAAAAGGAGAAATATCTGTAACAAAAATAAATTCATCTACTGATGGACACTTGGGCTGTTTCCAGATCTTACAAGCAGGGAAAGACAAATATCATATGATCTCACTTATTTCTGGAATATAATGAACATAACAGTGTGAGGAGCAGGGTAGTCCCAGGGACGTGGAAGTGGGGTACAGACTGACATTTGCCAGAAGAGGGGGTGGGGGAGGGGAGCGATGAACACAGAACTTGTACGCATGTACTCATAACCAATGGACATGGACAACAAAAATGGGGACGGGGCAGGGAGGGAGCGAGAGGAGGGTGTCAATGGGGGAAAAAAGGAGGAACATCTGTAACAAAAGTAAATTAATAATAAATAAATAAATAAATTCATAAAAATTGCAAAAAATAAAATAAAATATCCTAAGGAAAAAAAGTGATGTCTTCTATGAGAGATTGAAAGGAAATTAATCAAATCCATTTCCCAAGTATGTACTATAATAATAACAGGTGGCTGATTAAGGATCGGTCATCTCCTAGACCCTGTACCTATTTCTGCTTAGTTCTTTTAAAAAAAATTATTGTCTTTATTCTATGTTTCTTAACCTGTTTTCTATGGAATCATTATCCTGTCATGTATAGTATCTTCCTTTTATGAAAGCAACAACAATCATCTCTCTAGTCTCACTTATCCATGAAAAGTTCTTTATCCCATTTAATTCTACTATATCTACCTGTTATACGCTGAGGTCAACAGCATGGGAAGCCCAGCACAAATGAAGATTTCCATTCTCAGAATCCCCAGGTGTCATTAAGTCCAGATGTCTGGTCCCAATTTGCCTTGATTACTAAAGCCACATCCAAACCACTAAATTGGAATTCATCTCATTAAGCCGTCACTGACTTTTCTTTCTTACTGTTACACCAACTCCCATGTCAATCCTGCACAAATCTGAAAGAATTGGGCATTTTATTTGCTAATATATTATCCACCAATAACTTTACCTACATTCTGGGTTTAGCAGGCATGTGGCCAACCCATTCAACACCCAGTTCATTTTAGGTTTACTACTCATTTGCAACAATATTTACTAATTGACCTATGGCCATGATGTAGATTTTATTGCTCTTGATTGTTCTCTTCCATACATATTAAATAGTTAACCATATCTTTTATTCTTAATAAAAAATTACTCCTCCAATTTTTAAAAGACATAAATAACGTTCCTTTCCATTTATTACACTTTTTGTTCCCTTTATTTTACTGTTTATGACT
The DNA here is from genome assembly GCA_030848825.1 of Tadarida brasiliensis. Taxonomy (NCBI): domain Eukaryota; kingdom Metazoa; phylum Chordata; class Mammalia; order Chiroptera; family Molossidae; genus Tadarida; species Tadarida brasiliensis. The sequence continues at coordinate 39,954,103 of CM061259.1, read as the reverse complement.
ATAGCCTAGCTCTAGACTCCAACAATTCAACCACTGTGGGCTAAAATACTCCACCCAAAGTAAATTAATCCTTTATCCCTGCTTTTGGCACTCTTACAACAGACTGCCAAACTACTGGGGGGACAGGGGAATCACTGAGTATCTTTAGGGAAATTAATGCATAAAAGGTGGAAACTACCAAATGGGATGAGATAGCCTGATACTTCAGCCTCAAGAATGAAATCCTGAACTGGTGTTTGTCTCAACCACTTTATGCTTTTAAGAATTTGTACTTTGCTGTTCACATTGTGCCTGATTGTCTAAATTTCCTCATCAGTGCATAGGATACCCAGCTGAATATCTATTGTCTTTATTTTCTCAAGTTGTTTTTATTGAATTTCAACAATGGTAGTTTAAATTATAAATCCATGGTGTTTTCATTTTTTGCGTGTTGAAGAAGGATCTGACATTTTCTATGTTTTTGCTTTATTTTTGCAGAAAGTTGACAGGGATTTTTTTTTCAGACTGAACACTGTCCTCATCATTAAGGTGACCTTAGTTCCTAGGGTACTTGGCTACTTTGTCTAGCACCAAAACGGAGGAATATTTCACAAAATGCAAAGATCCCAGAAGAAGAGAGTGAGACCCTTAAAGGAAATCTTTGAAAATACCACTTCTAAGTAGTGAGTAAAATTATAATATACTGATTTGCTCTCCACGTCTCTCTTGATCTATATTTGGTAATTATTATAGAGTATGAATTGTCATTGTGATGTAAAAGATTTATAACAATCTACTACTGTTAGTGTGAACTTAACGAATATAAATCAGTCAACATTTATTCCTAATAATTCAGTTTACAAGCAGGTAATAGAAAAACAAATTCCAAACATATTTGAGCCTGATTAATTTTGTCTTCATAATATTATTTTATACAGTGATGGAAGAGATACATCTTCTGAGAGAATATAAATTTTCATGAACAATGTGGTATAGTGCCATAATAGTTCAGAATCTTTAGACTGCTGTGTATCATCCTTTGTAAATACTTTTATCATCTCCCCACAGGATCATTAATTCAACAATATCTGTACCCTAATTACCACCTCCTCTCTCACTCTCCTTTGTAGTCAAATTCAGCATTTTTCCAACTATTAACAGCAACCCATTAAAAAGACAATTTTGTGGCTCTCAAGCAAGTTAAATAGAGACAAATAAGCCCTAACAAATAGATCCTCCTTAAGATCTGAAAAATGGCAAAGAATAATATTTTTTGTTTGTGTTTATGTGTTTGTGTGTGTATTCCTATATACAGAAATTCAGTGTTTATCTTTTTTACAGCTACATTCTTTGGTTACTTACCAGCAGTAAAATGAATAGTTCCCGTGGTCTTTTCTAGCTATGGTCTTATCACAGACAGTGTATATTCCGATTTCCAGGAACAAAGGACTTTACATGACAAAGAAAAAATCGTTTCTCCTTCACCTCTCATTTGATTATGTTCTAGATTTAACTGCTTAGCAACTAGACTGTCCCAATTCTAAATACCATGACAACCAGCTAAATGTCTTCCTCATTCTGGACCTGGAGGACTCTTGCCCATTAGTGCACTAGAAAGTAAACAAGTAAGATCTAGGTAAAGGTTGTAGATCCAAGGGAGCTGGCAAATTAGCCTCACCTGTTCTTGATTTACTCAAGGAAAAAAATCTGGAGTACTGACCTGGGCAGACACACAAGGGAGAATTTGTAGAAGTTCCGTTTACCAAAAGGGAGATTCCAATGAGTTTAGACGAAGTGGAAAATGAAAAACTTTGTCAGAGCTACTCCTGTTCTCAGGGTGACACTGCATGAGACTAATTTGTTTGGAAGGAATCACAGCCACCTCCCCTCAGAAAAGGTCCAAGAGGCGACTTCTCTGGAGGTGGAGGTTGAAAGCAGTGAGTGACTGAGGGGTTGCACTGGAGAAATCTGTTTCTGTACAACAGCACCCTGATTCCTGAAGATACCAATAGGCATGAAAGAAAAGTGGTTTTTTTTGCTGTGGATTCAAGACTTCAGCAGGAAGTCTGAATATAGTCTCTGTGAGTACCCCAACAGAGGCTCTCCCTGTGGGTGCAAGCACAACCACAGCCTCCATAGCTACGTCCACACCTCCACCGACTCTGTGGAAGGCACCTTGTGTGTGCTCCTATGTTGGCAGTAAGAGCAAGATGGGTAATTTGAGTGCTCTCAGAAAATGTTCCATGGTCTGTGGGCAAGGAAGAAACAATAAACTGAAGCTTCAATACCACCTTTCAAAAAAGCAAAAAGAGTATTTTCAGAACTTGAGCATTATAAGAAAAAAAGAAAAAAAAAAGTTAAGTATTCTCCTACAAAGGGAACAAGAAGAGTGGAGCAGATTTTTCCATCATAAACCGAAGATCCCTAGAGAAACAACAGCAATGCACACTACCCTGTCTGAAGAGAACAGGTAAAGGCATTTCAAATGTGAAAGCAGCCATGCAGAAATATAAGAATTTAAAAATATCGAGATACTATGCCATCACCAAGAGATATCAATGATTGCTCAACACCTGAACCCAGAGACATGAAAGAATGTTATGTAGATTATTATAAAGAATTGATAATAGCTGTATTGGAAAAAGTCAGGAAGGAGAAGAAAACTCAGTCAATGAGATCAAGCCAAAGATAAAAGAAAAGAATAAGTTATTTACAAGAAAGATAGAAACCACAACAAAGATCCAAACAGAAATTCTGGAGCTGAAGAATTTAATGAATGAGATTAAAAATATAATACAGAGCTTCTGTAGTAGAGCTGAGCAGATGAGAGGGAGAATAAATAACTCAGATATAAGAATTTGAAAATTAGGAAGGAAACCTCAACTAAAGCTGGATTCAGAAAGGACTGTAATGAAACTCTTATGCCTACCACTAAACAGAAGACATCAATTACAGACCCCAAGGGGAAGAGAGTACCTTGAATTCCGAAACAGGAAGTACAACTACTTTAGTACCCCAGCAGGATCTTCTCCTGCCCTCCCCCCCACACCGATACACACCCAGTCAAAGGAAATGCCACAACTCAGACAACAAGAAGCTATCCTCACTTGAACTCTCATTTTCCTCTAATGAATATTTATTTTTCTTTTGCTGATGATTGATTGCTTTGTCCCACCCTCCGTTCTATAAAGTCTTCCACTTTGTGTAACCTCTTGGAGTATCTCTCTGCTTGCTAGATGGGAAGTTTCCTGATTCATAAGTCATTTAACAAAACCAATTAGATCTTCAAAATTAATTAATTTTTTCTTATTAACAGTTAAAAGAGAAAAAGAAACTGATTAAAATGAGCAGAGAAAGCCTACATGATCTATGGGACTCAGTACAAAGGAGGAACACCTGCCTGGCCAGTGTGGCTCATTTGGTTGAGCATCGTCCCATGCACCAAGAGGTCATTAGTAGATTCTGTTAGGCCACATGCCCAAGTTGCAGGCTCCATACCCAGTAGGGGGTGTGCAAGAGGCAGCCAATCCATGTTTCTCTCTCATTGATGTTTCTGTCTCTTTCTCCTTCTCTATCCACAAAAATTAATAGAAAACATGTTATATAAAAAAAATAAGAAAAGAAAGGAGGAGCACCAAAATATTGTGGTTCAGGAAGGAGAAGAGAGGAAGAATAGGATACTAAGTTTAATTTAAGGACTAATAGCTGAAAAGTTTCAATGCCTGGGGACATCCAAGTTGAAAAAGCTAATATATCATCTTATGATATCAATAACAAAAGGCCTTCTCAAACACACATTATAATGAGACTATCAACATAAAAGGTAAAGAATTGTAAAGACAGCCAGAAAAAAGAGAGTAACATATAAAGGAACTCCCATTAGGCTGTCAGTAGATTTCTCAGCAAAAACCTTATAGGCCAGGAGAAAACAGAATGACATATTTAAAGTGCTCAAAGACAAAAGTTGCCAGTTGATAAACTTAGTCAAAGTTATTCTTCAGATTTGAGGGTGAAACAAAGTCTTTCTAAACGCTGGCTAGTGTGGCTCAGTTGGTTGGAGCATCATCCCTCACACTAGAAGGTGGCGGGCTTGATTCCAGGTCAGAACACATATCCAGGCTGAAGATTTGATCCCAGGCAGGAGACAACTGATTGATGTTTCTTTCTCACTCTGATGTTGCCCCACTCTCTCTCTCTTTCTCCCTCCCTTCCTCTCTCTGAGATCAATTAAAAAAAAAAGGAATATAAAGACTTTCCCAGACAAAAAAAGCTGAAGGAATTCATCACTAGATGTGGCTTGCAAGGAATGCATAAAGAGTTCTTCAACCAGAAATGGAAGAACTCAAAGTAGTGATATAAAAACACAAAAATACTCAACACCCAGATAAGGGTGAAAATATATATAGTCAGAATTAGAAAATTCCAATTGTATAATAGGATGTTGTATTCATCACGTAACGATAAAGTTTGAAGAAAGAGAGTGTTAAAATATCTATAGCTAGTATAATTTGAGAACAAATACACAACATAAAAAGAGGTAATTATGATATCAAAAAGAGAAAGGGACAGTGCCTTGATATCAAAGTCTATTGGCATAAAATAAAGTGTTTTATCTATGAGATGTTTTCTGTAATCCGCATGGTAACCACAAAGCAAAAATCTGGAGTAGATTTGTGAAACATAAAAAAAAAAAAAGGAGAAACACAGGATACTACTGTGGAAAACCATCAATTTAAAAGGTAGCCAGAAACCAAGGGGGAAACAAATGGAAACACAGATCAAGCAGAAGCGATCAATAAGGTGGCAGTGGTATTTACTTACATATTAGTAATCACTCTGTATTTAAATGGATTTTATATCACCAATAAAGAAAAACACAGTCTTACTGGCAGAATTAAAAAATAAAAACTAAACCCAACTTTATGCTGCCTACAAGAAATTCATTTTGGTTTAAAAAGTACATATAGGTTTAAGGCCTGGCCAATTTGGCTCAATGGTGAGAATGTTGGCACAGGGACCAACGGGTCATGGGTTTGATTCTGGTCAGGAGCACGTGACTGGGTTGCAGGTTCGATCCCTGGTGCAGGTCAGGGTCATGCGGGAAGCAAACTTTCAATGTGTATCTCTTGTTTCTCTCTCTCTGTCTCCCTCCCTACCTCCCACTCTCTCTAAAAGTCAATGGAAAAATATCCTCGGGTGAAGACTAACAACAACAACAAAAAGTACATATGGTTTAAAATGAAAGGAGGGAAAAACATAATCCACACAACTGGAAACCAAAAGAAAGTGGAAGTAGCCATACTTAGAGCAGACAAAATAGCCTTTAGGCCAAAAATGGTAACTGGAGTCAAAGAAGGTCATTATATATTGATAAAGGGCTAAAAACCTTAGGAATACATAACAATCATAAATTCATGTACACTCAACATTGGAACACTTAAACATATTAAGCAAATACTAAGAGAATTAAAGGGAGAAAGAGAGAACAATATAGTAAGAAACTGATTGAATGCCAAAGCAGAAATTCATTAAGGAAACGTTGAAACTGAACTCTAGAGCAAATGGTCACTATAGACATACATGCAACAGTCATTCCAACAGCAGCTCAATACGTATTCTGCTCAAGTGCAAAGGGACATTCTCCAACAAAGTTCATATAATAGAGCACAAAGCAAGTCTTAGCAGATATAAGAAGATTGAAGTCACATTAATTATATTTTCTAACCACAATTGTGTGAAACTAGAAATCAACAAGAGGAAAGCAAGAAAATGTACATATAGGTAGAAACTAAATAACACACTGCAGAACTACCAATGGGTCAATGATAAAATCATGAGAGGAATTAAAAAAAAAATCTGAAGAAATGAAAATGGAAAAACAGCATACCTAAATCTGTGGGATATTGCAAGTCACTGCAAGAGGGAAGTTCTTTGCGACAGATGCATATGATAAGAAAACAGATAGATTTCAAATAAAGAACCTAAATTTACAACTGAGGAACTTGAGAAAGAAGAAATTAAGTCAAGGGTTGCAGAAGGAAAGATATAAGTATCAGTGCAGAAATAAATGAAAGAGAGACCAGAAACACAATAGAAAGGATCAATAAAACTAAGAGCTGGTTTTCAAGATAAACAAAATTGACAAGCCTTTAGCTAGGTTAAGAAAAAAAGAAAAGAAACTCAAATAAATAAAATTCGAATAAAAGAGGAGACATTATAACTTATAACACAGAAATATGCAGGATCATAAAAGACAACCATAAGCAATATTTTGCCAACAAATTAGATGACAATCTACTGAGGAAGAGAACAACTAAGCAAAATTAAGAAAGGAATGTGTAATAATAGGTCAAATGGTGATAATGCTATTAAGAAAAATTAGTCAGGAAAGTGGAGTACAGATAGTTGAGAGTAAATAGTGTGGGTAGATAAGGCTGCTCTCTGAAGCAAAAACGTCAAGGTGGCAAGGTCTTTGGGTAGGAACAAGTCAGGTGTTCTTGAGCAGCCACATATGGAGCACAGATGAGATACCTGAGATCCAGGTCTGTGAGGGATCCAGCGTCAAACTTTGCAGGGGCTGATATTACCCTTGCAAAAGTTTGGCTACTTTGTGCTTATTCTCAGTGAGATTGACATTCATGGTAATAAGAAGAGTTGTAATAAAATTGATTTGGATTATAATAGGTCCATTATGGCTGTTATTATGAAAATAGAGAGAGGAAGACAATAAAAGATATTAATTAGAAGATAATTGAAATAATTCAGAAAGAGACACCATTAATTGAAAAGATGGGAAGGAGGCAATGTGTGTATGTGTGTGTGAGTGTGCATGTGTATGTAAGTGTGTCTGTCTTTTGGTGTTGAGGCTCAGGATTCTAGAGTTTGGAAAAAGAGCTCAGTTGGGATATGTTAATATTAGACATCTGTTGTCTGTAAAAGTAATGATGTCTATTACGGATGGATGTAGGAACTTGGAATTCAGGGGAGGAGTCCTGAAACAAGGTTCAAGTTATTAACCTATAAGACGATTAATGAAGTTATGAAAGAGAATGTGATCACTAAGGGCATGAGTGTAGATGCAAATTGAGATGAGATTCACATGTTGTGTCAGGGACACTGGGTTCAAGTGACTGAGAAAGTTCAGACTCTGCTGAACTGGTGACAACATTAAGGTTTTTTTCTGAAGCTTTAATACCTATGTAGTTGTTATATATGTCCATTATTTTTCTAATGCTCAGCTTCCTATGTAATGGTTTCATATATCCAATCAACAAAGTCATGAGTTGTTTATTGAAGTGGTATATTAGGTTAATTCGATAAACTATACTTTTTCATCGTACAGATTTAATATTTTCTGCCAAGTACTATTAATGAAGTAAAAGGCTTTCACTCCATTTTTATCATGTTCTCAAATTATTAGGCCTATTAATAAATTTTTACTTTAGTCTATAGCACAATATGTGTTGTTTCAAAAGTATATTATTTCAATTGTTTGTAAAACAATCCACCTCTTTTGGGCAATTGTATTTATTTAGTTCATTTTCTTAATATGGTTTCTCAAGTTGTCATCCTTAATAACTAAAACATTATTTTCTCATATGAACAATCATATCATTTGGGTCCCTGATGGAGAACAATCGGAGAAAGGAATAGAGAACCAATTTGGAGAAATAATGACAGAAAAGTTCCCTAACCTGGTGAAGGAAAAAGTCACACAATTCCAGGAAACACAGAGTCCCTCTCAAGATGAAACTAAAAAGGCCTACACCTAGACACATCATAATTAAAATGGAAAACATTAAAGACAAAAAAAGAATAATAATTTTTCCCTTTTTTTTAAATTGTTGAAAGTATTACAGATGTCTACCTTTATTCCCCAAGACAAACTCCTTCCCACTCACACCCTGCTTCTACCTTCCCCAGTCAAATGTTGGTGTCATTTGGTTGTGCATAGGTTTATATAAGCAAAGAAAGAATCTTTTTTTTTTTTTTTTGCATTTATCTCCAGACAGAGTGGGAGGAAGAGAGAGAGAGAGAAACATCGATGTGAGAGAGACACATAGAGTGGTTGCCACCCACACAACCCCAAATGGGGCCAGGGACAAACTGCAACCGAGGTACATGCCCTTAGCGGGAACCGAACTTGGGACTCTCTGGTCCGCGGGCTGACGCTCTAACCGCTGAGCCTAACCGGCCAGGGCCAAAGAAAGAATCTTAAAGGCAGCAAGAAAGAGACAGAAAGTTACCTACAAGGGAACTTCCAATAGGCTGTCAGCTGATGTCTCAATAGAAACACTTCAGGCCAGAAGGGAGTGGTATGAAGTATACATTGTAATGAAAAGCAATGGACTGAATCCAAGACTACTCTATCCAGCAAGCCTATCATTAAAAATTGAAGGTGAATAAAGAGTTTCCCAGAAAAAAAGGCTAAAGGGGTCTAAAGGAGTTTGTTACCACCAAACCACACCATTGCAAGAAATGCTAAAGGGACTGTTGTAATAATAATAAGAAATATATATATAGAAAAGAACACAGGCATAAAGAATTAAAATGGCAACATATTAGTAACTATCAATAATAACTTTAAATGTAAATGGATTAAATGCTCTAATAAAAAGATATAAGGTAGCTGAATGGATAAGAAAATATAACCCAATTATATACTGTCTACCAGAGACACACTTCAGAACAAAAGACTCACACAGGATGAAAGTGAAAGGATGGAAAACATTTTTTCATGCAAATGGAAATGAAAAAAAATCTGGGGTAACAATTCTCATATCTGATAAAATAGACTTCAAAATGAAGGCCATAACAAGACACAAAAAAGGCACTGCATAATATTAAAGGAATTGATCCAAAAAGAGGACATAACTCTGTAAACATAAATGTACTCAATATGGGATCACCAAAAAATATATAAAAACTGTTGGAGGATTTAAGGGAGAGTGTGACACTAATACAATCATAGTAGGAGACTTTATTACCCCAAAGACATAACTGGATAGATCTCCTAGACAAATAATCAACAATGAAACAGAGACCCTAAATGATAGACTAGATCAGATGGACTTAATTGATATTTACAGAACATTTGACAACATAGCTGAAGCATTTACATTCATCTCAAGTGCACAAATTTACATTCTCAAAGACAGACCACATGTTAGGACACAAACTAAGTCTTTACAAGTTCAAGAAGATTGAAATCACATCAAGCATCTTTTCAGATGACAATGGAATAAAACTAGAAATCAATTACAATAAAAACACTGAAACACATTCAAATACATGGAGGCTAAATAGCATGTTACTAAACAATGAATGGGTTACCAATGAAATCAAGAAGAAATAAAAAGCTTCCTGGAAACTAATGAATATGACCACACAACAACACAAAATTATGGGACACAGTGACAGCAGTCCTGAGAGAGAAGTTCGTAATATTACAGGTCTACCTCAAGAAACTAGATAACTTCTGATAAACTATCTAACTCTACAACTTGAAGAATTAGAAAGAGAACAAAAAGAAATACCCAGGGTAACTAGAAGGAAGAAAATAATAAAGACCACAGCCAAAATAAATGACATAGAGACTAAACAAACAAAAAGAAAACATTAGTGAAACCAAGAACTGGTTCTTTGAAAAGATAAAGGAGGTTGACGAATCTTTAGTTAGACTCACCAAGAAGTAAAGAGAGAGGACCTAAATAATTAAAATCAGAAACAAAAGATGTGAGGTAACAACTGACACCACAGAAATACAAGTGATTGTAAGAAAATACGGTGAACGATTATATGCCAACAAATTGGACAACCTAGGCAAAATGGACTAATTCCTAGAATCATACAAGGTTCCAAAGCTCAAGCAGGAAGAGTCAGAAAATCTGAACAGGCCAATAACAATTAAGGAAATTAAGCAGTAATCAATAAACTCTCAGCATACAAAAACCATGGTCTGGATGGATTCACAGGGGAGTTTTATCAAATATTCAAAGAAGAACTAACACCTGTTCTCCTCAAGCTATTCCAAAAAATTCAAGAGGAAGGAAGAATCCAAGCTTTTTTTATGAGGCCAGAATAATTTTAATTCCAAAACTAGATAAAGACATGACAAAGAAAGAAAATCAAAGGCCAATATCCCCAAAGAGTGTAGATGCCAATCCTCAACAAAATATTAGCAAATCGGATCTAACAATATATTAAAAAAATTATTCACCATGACAAAGTGGGATTAATCCTAGGACGTAAGGCTAGTTCTATATTCACAAATCAATAAATGTGATAGACCACATAGACAAAATGAAAGATAAAATGAAAGATAAAATGAAAGATAAAAATCACATTATGATATAAATACAAGTAGAAAAAATATTTGACAAAATCAGGCACCCATTTTTGATAAAAACTCTCAGCAAAGTGGGAATAGAGGGATCATACTTCGACATAATAAAGTCTACATATGACAAAGCTACAGCCAACATCATACTCAATGGGCAAAAACTAAAAGCATTTCCCTTAAGAACAGGAACAAGACAGGGATGTCCACTTTCACCACTCTTATTTAACATAGTACTGGAAGTTTTAGCCACAGGTATCAGACAAGAAGAAAAAACAAAAGGCATTCAAATTGAAAAGGAGGAAGTGAAATTGTCATTTTTCACCAATCAGAAAGAATATATGCACCCCTTTGTTCATATCAGTGTTATTTACAATAGCTAAGATCTAGGAACAGTCCAAGTGTCCATCAGTAGATGAATGGATAAAAAAAGCTGTGGTACATTTACACAATGAAATACTATACAGCTATAAAATAGAAATATCTCTTACCCTTTGATAAGGCATGGAGGGACCTGGAGAGCATTATGCTAAGCGAAATAAGCCAGTCAGAGCAAATAAGTATCACATGATCGCACTTCTTTGTGGAATCTAGTGAACAAAATCAGTTGATGAACAAAATAGATTCAGAGACATGGAAGTAGGGTACAGACTGAGAAACCTCATAGGGAAGGAGGGTGGAGAGTAGGAGGAGATAAACCAAAGAATTTATATGCATGGACACAGACAACAGTGTGTTGAAAGTAGTGGGGAACGGGAGCGGGAAGGAGGGTGTCAACGGGGAAAAAGAAGAACATCTGTAATACTTTTAACAATAAAGATACATTTAAAGTAAGTAAATAAATAAATAATTATGCAAAGAAATAAATCACTGTTTTCTTTATAAAGTTAAAGAATGTATTGACAACATTGCTAAAATATCACTTATCAGTGTCAAATTAATTTTCTAAAAATCATTTTCTTCTGCTCTTATTTTAAATAACTTTAGAGATATTCTAAGCTGCTCTGATTTTTATGTCAAAGATTGCAGGGGATGGGGTTAATCTTAGTTCTGGTTCTTGTTTGTATGTCTGTAGATTCAGGGATTCATGATTATTATGTTTGAGAACAGAAAATTGTTAATCCAGAACGAGTGACCAGTGAAATAAGAAGAAAACAAAATCTTCTTTTCATCCCTAGTTACATATACCAGGACTCTCACCCAGTAGGGGGCATTGCCAAAGTCTGGCAAGAATAACTTAAATATTGTGAACAAGAATTCTAACGAATCAGCCAATTAAATCCCTTTCATTAGTCCAAAGAAAGTAAATCAAATATGCTTATTAGAGAATAATAGGAAGAAGCAAAAACCACTAATACCACCAAAAACCCAAAATGTCTCTGTTAAAAGACAGAAAGAAAGAAGTAAGGAAAAAAGGAAAGAAAGGGCCCTACAGTACAATTTAAGCCACCTGAAATGCACGTATTTATCTAAGAAGGAGTAGGCTATTTTAAAAGGATACCTTGTAATTTTGGGAGGAATGGTAGAGGGCTAATTTCTTTATACTAGAGTCAAAGGACATTAGCCATTTGAGCTTGATTTCAGTTGAGGCAGAAAATAAAATTCTAATTAGATTTTTAGAGATATGGTTTTGGATGCATGTTTAGTTACCGCAACGACCTCCTTTAGTGAAATGCTTTCCAAGAACTGCTGCAATTATAAACTTCCATTGTGATTAAGATGTAGCATCCATAGTGGAAGAGGTGTAATCTATAAGCAGTGAACTATTTATTATTTATTTATTTAAATCCTCACCTGAGGATATTTTTCCATTGATACTTTTCAGACAGTGTGGGAAGGAGGGAGAGAGAGAGAGAACCATCCAGGTGAGAGAGAGACATCCATTGGTTGCTTCCTGCATGACCCTACTGGTATGTGCCCTTGACCTGGAATTAAACCTGTGACTCATCAGTCTGTGGCGAAGCTCCAACCTTTGAGCAAGACGGGTCAGGGTAAGCAGTGACAAATTTAGAATGAAAAGCTCATACATTTGGTTTCAGAAATGATTATCAAATGCTTTAAAAAACAAATGAACATGTTTTTCTTTATTGATTTTAGAGAGAGAGATAGAAATATCTATGAGAGAGAAACATCTATTGGCTGCCCTCTGCCTGCTCCTTGCTGGGGATTAGCCAACAACCTGGGCATGTGCCCTAGCTGGGAATCAAACCAGCGACCTCTTTGCTGCATGGGTCGACACTCCACAACTGAGCGACGCCACCCAGGTGATTATCAAATGCTTTTAAAGCTAATTTATCTGAAACCAAACATACTGCATTTTTAAGTCATGCCAGTTGATACTCATGTTTATCTAGCTATGATTGCATTTCCCACAATATCTGTAAATACAGAACAAAATGATTGGAAAAATCCAAAAGTAATTTTAAAAAGTTTTTTTCTTATTTTCTTTGAAAGATAGGAAGGGAGTGGGGGAGAGAGAGAGAGAGAGGCAGGAGGGGTTTGGCCATCTCCTGCAAGCCCCTCTGTAGGGATTTGGCCCACAACCTGGGCATGTGCCCTGACCAGGAATTGAACTGGCGATCTCTTGGTGCATGGGTCCATGCTCAAACACAGAGCCACACCGGTTGGGTCAAAATAATTTTAGAAATTGTGAATAAAAACATCTTTTGGATACCCAAAATAGTGTTCTACCTATTGCAAAATAATGGCTGCCTGACTTTTCTGTGTGGCTGTTTTCCTTTTCCTTTTGGTGGAACAGAGAGTAGACCCAGAGAAGTGTGTTCAGTTCTGCTTTATATTTCAGTCCTAGATGTACAGAAATTTATGCATGACTAAGTGTTTAAGAAGTGGATGTTCCTATAGTATTCAGCTTTACGATCTCTTAAAGCCAAATATCTCAAAGCATAAGTAGGAATTATATTGGGCATGAACATCTGTGGAGTATTTTACCCAACTAGGTGCAATTTGAAGGTTGAATGGAATGAAACAATAGGTTAAGATATCCAGTTAAAAGTAAGAGGACACTTGAAATAAGAGACTGTCACTTGTATTAAAATATTGCTTAGCATTATGTTCATTACAGAGTGCATAATAAGAAATGTTGATTAGCAGCCTATCTTTTAAGTATATTCACAGCACATATGAACACAACACATGTGAAAAAAAATTATGAAGATAGTTCTTTTCTGTTGAGCTCTTTGTGTAGAACGTTTGCCAAAAGTGATCCTCCTTTTCATAACAGTGCACTTAATGTTCTTGCCTTTGCTAAATCAGTTCACCACGTATTCAATATATTTTTCAGTATTATGGATCTATGGAGAAAACAGCTTAAACATTTTTCATGTGTCTGCCTTGGCCGGGTGTGAAGAAAGGAAAAAATAACTCTAGCCAACATGGAAGATACATCATACTTTCATATCTAGTATGTTGATTTGTAAAGCATTATGTTATAGACATGAAAAAATGAATTTTAGAAAGTATATTATTTATTTGCTAAGTGATTTTCATATAAAGTTTGCTAGGTAATTAATTAAATCACAACAAACTTTTCTGAAGAATTGATAGTGTGATAAAAATGTAACCTGAGGCAGATTTCCTGAGCTAATTACCTAAGATCTGTAATCAGTAATGTTTTCATGTAATTAACAGAGATCTTGTAAGTAGTAAAAGTTATGACTGGTACAGTGGTTAGAACAAATAATGTTTACTATTGTCATGATTTTTAGCACTACCCAAGAACACTAGAGTCAATTATCACATGATGACATTTTACACAATGAAAGACTATATATATGACCGTGGTTCCGCAAGATTATGATGGAGCTGATAATTCCTAATGATATTATAGCCGTCATATTACCATTGCATTACTCATGTGATTGTGGTGATGGTATAAACAAACCTACTTTGCTGCCAGTCCTATGAAAGTACAGCAAAACAATTAAACACAGGACATAATACTTGATAGAAATGACAGAATAAAGATATAAAGACAATATTTTTGAACAGCTCTACAATGTGTCTTTAACTAAGCGGTTTTACAAAGGAGTCGAAAACATTTCAGAAAGTGAAAATTTACAGTAAGCTAAGGTTAATTTATAACTAAGTAAAAAATAATTTTAAAAATACATTTTGTGTAGTCTAAGTTTACAGTTTTTTAAAAAATATATTTTTTTCAGTCCTCACCAGAGGACATTTTTTTTTTCTATTGATCTTCAGATACAGCAGGAGGGAGAGAGGAAGGGAGAGAGAGAGAGAAACATCGATGTGAGAGAGACACATCGATTGGTTGCCATCCACATGACCCCTACCGGGGCGGGGACAAACTGCAACCTAGGTACGTGCCCTTAGCTGGAACTGAACCTAGGTATCTCTTGTCCATGGGCTGACGCTCTAACCGCTGAGCCAAATTGGCCAGGTCAGAACTGTGCTTTTTTAATCCAATTTATTTATTTATTTATTTTTCCTTTATTTATTTTAGAGAGAGAGGAAGTGAGAGGGAGAGAAAGAGAGAAACATCGGTGAGAGAGAACATCAGTTGGTTGCCTCCATCATGTCCTGCTCTGGAGACGGGGCCCACAATCTGGGCATATGTCCTGACTGGGAATGGAATCGGTGACCTCTTGGTGCATGGGTCCATACTCAACCACTGAGCCACACCAGCCTGACTTTATCCATTTTATAAAAATAAATACAAAAGAGTTGAGTGGCCAGTATTATTTTCTGACTTTCTAGTGTGTGAATGATTCTGTCTAAGAGGAAGTCATGTCCACAAGACATCACAGGGCAGTGGTGTATAAAAAGTTAAAAACTTCTATTGCGTTCTCTGTTATACTAGGATAATGAGATATGTCATAAAATGAAACCATACCACTGAGATAAACGTGAGTTACTAACAAATTGATGTAGCCTTTGCTCCTATGACTTGAGATCAAAGGAAAAAAGATGGGATTATTGGAATTTATACCTTTGGTTAAGTCCCATGGATCTAAGACTTGAACCTTTGAAGATAAGTGTAGCCAACCTAGGACTGAAACCTCAGGGATTTGGTGGAGGACTCAAAGATCTGACACTCTAAACCCTGAGGGTAACAGGCTCCGTAGCTGTGACAGTATGTCTGAACCTGACAGTAGTGTTCGTTCTGATAGTTACTAAAAACTATGTATATATATATATGAAATTATAATTATAACATTATATACAGAAGTGGGGCAAAAGTAGGTTTACAGTCATTTGTATGGAAAATAATAGAATAATTTATAAATGATAAAAGAATAAACTCTGTGTTTCATGTACTCACACCTATGAACCTACTATTGTCCACCCCTGCATTATATATAGTAATAATGTGCAGACTGAAAGTTATTATCTTTGTAAAGGCTACAGCTGTTAGTGAAGTAAGACAGGCATGAGTAGTAATAAAAAAATTTCCCAGGCGTGGCAGGTGTGGCTCAGTGGTGGAGCATTGACCCCTGAGTCAAGAGGTCGCTGGTTCGATTCCCATTCAGGACATAGCCCAGGTTGTGGGCCAAATTCCTAATGGGGAGCTTGCAGGCGGTGGCCAATTGATGTTTTCTCTCATCAATGTTTCTATCTCTCTCACCCTCTCCCTTCCTCTCTCTCTAAAATCAATAAAGAAAAAAAATAATTTTTTTTCCAGGTTTCTAGTTTCCCTCTAGTTGCCAACTATTGCAGAACTAAATTATTTGAGGACTGGCAAAGAAGAAATTTGATTTGATTGTTTGCATTCCCTGTGTGACAAAGCAGAGTGCAAATGGGAAGGATCGTTAGAATTGAGACAGCAACTTAAAAACAGACAAATATACATTATCCATTCGCTGTACCTATGCTCAGGATACACAAAGAGACTAATTCCATGAACAATTAAACACTAACTTTTTTTAAGATAATGGAAAGAAGTAATATTCTAGGAATTAGGATATTTTGCTAATTGTTTAATGGCCAATGTTTTATGATCCAAATAATAAAAAATTGGGATTATGTCAATGGCTTGTGGCACATTCTGTAACATTTCTATAGCCAAGAGATTAAAACTTAGTACATGAGGAATCTGATAAGATTGGGTTTCTTATTGTTGATTTTTTTCTAAAATGCAGAAGAACATTTTACTGCTCTTCCTTATATGAAATTGTAACATCTTGCTCTTCTTCCATAGGTAAAGTGTTGACATTTTCCTCAGGTGAAGGTGGAACACTTGTATCTCTTTCATTTGACATGAAACCCGAAATTAACAAGTATAGTAAAATAAGAAAAAAAAGATTCAACCAAAGTAGTCCCAGGTAACTCTTTCCTTTCTCTTTTCCCTTAGGGGGTGGGCCACTATCAATACTACCTCCAAAGCCTTTTTTCAGGCAATTGGGGGGCTCCCAGTCTTTGTCACAATGACAGTTTTGTTTGTTGTTGCAGACCCCGTTCATATTGCAAGTCTCAGGTGAACAATTACTTAACAGATGTGACCTATGGACACACTTCCTTTGGATGCAGATATGATCTGCACCACACTCTGTACCATCTTTCACATCACCAATGTCAGGTATGGTCATCCCAAAGTGGTAGTCGGTACCCCAGCAGGTGACACCATTGAAGTGAGTGCAATGCACCGTAGAATGATCACTGAGAAGCGGAATTTCTGTCACGTTTTCACACTGAATCCTCCCACACAAGATATCTGAGATGTTACATTTTACATATTTAGAGTAGTTGAAACCACAGTGACCAAAACGGTCACCTTGGGTGTTCATTTTTGTGTAGCAACTGTGATCTGCACTCTTGGCCTCTCTGCCAAAAATTTTCCTACACTGTTCTTCACGGTTATTGCATCTCTTCTCATAGCAGTTACCATGGCCCTTGCATGGGATCCCATTCTGCACATATACATCCTCTGGGCAAAGGTAGGATGTCCCATTGCACCACTCTGGGAGATCACATTCATTTATCTCTTGTCTACAAACTGTGCCTGTTGACATGATCTGGCAGTCTTTGCAACAAAGCCCAAAAGCACAAGCAGCTCCATATCTGAGACTGCAGTTTGACTCACAGCATGGATCTTTCATACAAAAATCTAAAGTTCCACAGTCACACGCTTCTCCTTCTTCAATCACACCATTCCCACATCGTGTACACTGCAGGATATTCCATTTATCACGTGAAGTGTACAAACAGGTTTGTCTTGTCATGGTGTTCATGAAGTCAGCATAACTGCAGTTGCTGAATCTAGTTGCAATTGTTTTTTTTGATGAAAACATTATGCAGGTCTTCTGCCCACATGTACAAGTATTTCCGTCATGATCCATACCTAAATTATGACCAATCTCATGTGACACAATAAATGCAAAAGTATACAAATCATCATTCATGAAACTATTAACTGCACAGTTAAAACGAACGTCACATACTTTTCCAACATAGGCTAAACCAACAGCATCAGGATATGCTTGCTTCACAAAAACATGTACTACATCATGTGGTATGCGGTGATTAAAGAGAATTGTCTTCCAGAGGGAAAATTTAGTCAGGAGCTCTTTCATGGTTTCTACTTGAAAGTGGTTTCCTCGAGTCCAGATTTCAATTCCCATTAAAACCACATCAACATCCAGTGAACTCAAAAACGTATCTATTCCATTGACAACAAGGCATACTTCATGCTGCACAGCTGAGGCGTTACTTTGGTGATGAAGATATCGATTGTGGTCCACCACCACTGCCAGTTCAAGAAACCGCCTGTGGGTCCACCAGCCTTCATACTCGCTCTGCTTCAAAGTGAAATTAACACTCTCTTGAAGCTTCAATTGTCGTGCTATTTCTTCATCTGTTAACCCACATCTCATGGGTGGGAATTGTGTCTCTTCACTGTCCCTTTTGTATACAAAATGTTCAAATGTGGTAGAAAGTCTTTTGGGCTCTATTTCATAAACCATGTCATTTGTCTGTATAATTCCTTGAAAGCCCCCAAAACAGGTACTGAGGGCAACCAGGGATTCTAGATCCCCCTCCACATAACCATGATAGTAGCAGTCATTCTGGACAAAAGGCTGTTCCATAAGGATAGCACCCTGGTCTGTGTAGGTGAATACTGGGAGGTGTTTGGACAGGAAAAGCTTGTTGACCTTCATGTGGACAATATGCCTCTGGCCCCCAAAATGCAGGCTGTAAGTGAGCCAGCCTGGAGGCTTTATGCTGCTGGCATGCCTCATGGGACTCACTATCTCTGGGGGATCATTGCTTTTAGAGTTCCCCATCTGGTACCATCCAGGAAGAAAGAGAAAAACCCCCTGCCAAAGAAGCAAATGAGTGATCTTCACTTGCACCAAGGCCTCACCCACAGCCATAATGGAGCCACTCTTTGCAAACACTGGTGAGAGGAAAGGAGAGCAGGGCAAGAAGCATCACTTCGTGTCTCCTCCACCTGAGCTGGCTGTGTGCAGGGCTGACCTTTATTTTGTCCTCTGGCAGAGGCACACCATCAGAGGAGCAACACTAGAAGCAAAAATGAAAAGAACAGAGACAGAGGTAGGGGTTATAAGCAGGCCACTTTAGAGGGAGAAGAGTTAAAATGAGTCAGTGTTTGGCTCAAGACAAGACTCAGCATACGCATGCATTTGCTCATTTGCTCATAAATGATAGTGAGGCAGAGTGAGAATGGGTGTCCAAAGGAATGTGGGGTTAGAAAAGAATGGTGAGAGGCCATCCGTTGATACTTACTAAACCTAGATGAAGGACACTCATGGGTTCATTATACCATTATCTCAATATATGAATATATATAACAATTTCCACAATAAAAATATAAAACAAAAGTGAACATATATCATGTTTTGATGAAGGAGTCTTAATTCATACACATGAACTTGGTATAAGTTTCAATATATAGGTCTTCCTTTCACTATCAAATTAAGAACTGTTTGGTCCCTTAGGAAAGATAAAAAACTGTTCACATACATTATTAGTTATATTATCTCCTTTCTGTATTTCTCTAATCATTGAAACCTCTAAACCTCAAAGTGTCAAAGCATCAATTTTATCCAAATATTAGTATCTCCGGGACTTCTGGTCAAGATGGCGGCGTAGGTAAACTCGGTATCGCGTCCTCCCACAACCACATCAAAGTTACAACTAAACTACAGAAAAACCATCATTCAAAACCGCCTGAAATCAAGCTGAATGGAAGTCCTACAACTACGAACTTAAAGAAGAAGCCACATGGAGACTGGTAGGAGGGGCGGAGGCATGACGGGCTGGTCCCACACCCGCGTGTGGCGGATAAAAATTAGGTGGACACCTCGGCTGGGAAAGTCCTCCCTAAGGACTGAGGGCTCCCCGTCCCACACCAGGCACCCAGCTCAGGGTTTCAGTGCCAGGAAGAGAAGTCCCCATAACTTCTGGCTGGAAAAACCAGCGGGAACTGAAGCTGAGGCGGCTGGAGCACCCGGCAGCTCCACTTAAAGGGCCCGAGCACGGACTTACTCGGACTCGCACCCTCCAGGCTCCAGTGTGGGGGAGGCAGCTTGAAAGGCGCCAGAGTCATATGGGGAAGAACTGAGCTGCTTGGCATTGGGACGAGGGCTGGAGAGGCAGCTTTCTCCTTGACAGACATGCTGTCGGAGGCCTTTGTTCCTTTGGTGAGCCCTTCCCTGGGCCTGCAGACACCACCATATCTGGGACTCCAGCAACCCGGCTCACACTGTTGGCCCCACCCTGGTGATTCCCTGAGGCCCCGCCCCACCCAACTTTCAGGCCCACCCAAGCTGTTGCCAGTTGCTTTACCATAGGATTGGCCTGTCTTGGATCCTGCTTCAGCTTTTCCTAAATTCTTTCAAACAAGCAGCATCTGTTCTCAGCTAGCCCCACACCTCTTGCTAAGTAATACATAGAAACAAACACAGGGAGGCAGCCAAAATGTGGAGACAAAGAAATAGGTCCCAAATGAAAGAACAGAACAAAACTCCAGGAAAAGAACTAAGTGAAATGGAGTTAAGCAACCTAGCAGATGCTGAGTTCAAAACACTGTTTATAAGGATGCTCAATGGACTTAGTGAGAACCTCAGGGGACTTAGTGAGAACCTCAGTGAACTTAGTGAGGGCCTCAAGAGCATAAAAAAGGACAAGTTAGAAATTCTGGATGCACAGTTAGAAATGAAGGAGGCACTAACTGAAATAAAGAATAATTTACACAGAATCAATAGTAGAGTAGGTAAAGTCAAGAAGCAAACCATGGATTTGGAATATAAGGAAGCAAAAAACGCCCAATCAGAACAGCAAAAAGAAAAAAGAATCCAAAAAAATGAGGATAGTGTAAGGAGCCTCTGGGACAATTTCAAGCCTGCCAACATTCGCATCTTGGGGGTGCTAGAAGGAGAAGAGAGAGAACAAAAAATTGAAAACCTATTTGAAACAATAATGGCAGAAAACTTCCCTAACTTGGTGAAGGAAACAGACATACAAGTCCAGGAAGTACAGAGAGTCCCAAACAAGATGAACCCCAAGAGGCCCACACCAAGACATATCATCATCAAAATGCAAAAGATTCAAGACAAAGAGCGAATCTTAAAAACAGCAAGAGAAAAGAAGTTAGTTACCTACAAGGGAGTTCCCATAAGACTGTCAGCTGATTTCTCAAAAGAAACTTTGCAGGCCAGAAGGGAGTGGCAAGAAATATTCAGAGTGATGAAAAGCAAGAACCTACAACCAAGATTACTCTATCCTGCAAAACTGTCATTTAGAATCGATGGCCGTACAAAGAGTTTCCCAGACAAGGAAAAGCTAAAGGAGTTCATCACCACCAAACCATTATTATATGAAATGTTGAAGGGTCTTCTTGAAGAAAAAGATAAAAAAATATGAACAAACAAAATGGCAATAAATACATATCTATCAACAGTTGAATCTACAAACAAAATGAACAAGCAGAACAGAAACATTCTCAAAGATACAGAGAACTTTTGTTGGTTACCAGATAGGTGGGGGCGGGGGAATGGGTGAAAAAGGTGAAGGGATTAAGAAGTACAAATTGGTTGTTAGACTGACAAACCTCAAAGGGAAGGGGGGTTGGGGGGTAGGAAGAAATAAACCAAAGATCTTATATGTATATATGCATAACCAATGGACACAGACAACAGTGTGGGGAAAGGCAGGAGGGGGGCGGGAATGAGGAGGAGGGGGTCAATGGGGGAAAATGAGGAACATCTGTAATACATTTAACAATAAAGATAAGTTAAAAAAAAACAAAAAACAAATATTAGTATCTCCTTTAATCATGCCAAGTTCTAGATTTAACAGACAACAGTGTTATTGGAGGTTAATTATAATGGGTTGGTGATGGATTAACTAAAAGTTTATATTTAATTATACTCTTAAGAAGAACATTATCTTCAAAAACTCTAGCCATATAAAATGAAAGTAATCAAACAAGTTGGGAAAGTAACACTTGGAGATGGGAGTGTACTAAAGACAAAATAAAGTACCTTCAGAATCAATAAACCATGAAGGAGGGAGGAAAGCACGTGGGAAGATAATATATTTACTTTCAGTGATGAAGTCCTCAAATCCCAACACTTACAAGATTGTAAGGTAACCAGTTCCCAAGTTTAACTTTGAAATGTATTTATTTCAGCTTGAAGAGAACAGATTCGATGATGGCGTGCAGGACCAGAGTGAGGGTGGGTGTGTGAATGTGAGCGGGTGTGAGAGAGAGTGTGAGGACACATAAGTGTGGATCAGCCACCTCGAGCAGTGCAAAAACGAGGGGCAGAAGGTTCCTGTGGTGTGGATAGGGAGCAGCTGGCTACTGCTGTAAGTGGCTATTTAGGGTGCCTCTCCCTGCATGGTTTGGAGGCCCGACATTTTGGAAGATCCTTGGTCTTTTCTCGATGTAGTGGGAGCTGCTAGGGCCTTGCGACTTGGGGCCATAAGTGTATCTCACACCATCGGATCTGTGGAACCCGCTGTGTCAACCCAGACCAGTGCACAGTAGAGGTGCTGTCAAGGTGCCTTCTGCAGAAGCTGCAAGTGGCTGGGAGCCAAGCACTGTCCCTCATAGCAGCAGCCTGATCAGAGCTGAGACACACCCTGAGCAACAGAGGTTCAGGAGCAGACATCCTTCCCCAGGCAGCAGCAACACAGATGGGCAGCTGAGACCCATCCTGAAAGCATCAGCAAGGCTGAGCAGGAGCTGAACCCAATCAGGCAGCAGTGCTCTCCAGCTGCCAGCAGTGGGACCCACAGCTCCTGTGGGACTGACTCGATACAGCTGCTAATGGCTCTGGCAGGGTCTGTGGCTCCAATGGGGCCTGAGAGATACAGCTGCCTGTGGCTATGGTGGAATGTGTGGCTACAGTGGGGCACATGCAATACAGCTGCCAGCAGCTCCATTGGGGCCCACGTGATATAGCAGCCTGCGTCACCAGCAGGGCCCTCCTCAGCTCCAGCAGCAGTGCCCACCAGGACAGACCAATACCAGCCGCCAGTAATCAATCCTGCAGGACCCACAGTAGGTAAGAGGTGCCATGCAGAGGTGCAGTCTGGGAGGAATGGTAGCCTTATTTGATACACACCAACCTGCCTACACATCCCTACATCCCTAACCGTGTGTAGAACTACCAATGGCTAAAATGGGGAGAAAAAGAACATGCAAATGAAAGGAAAGGAGGAATCACCAGAAAAAGAACTCCATGAAATAGACGAAAGCAATTTGTCAGATAAAGAATTCAAAGCAATGATCTTAAGGGTGCTCAAACAATTCAGTGAGAACTACAAGCAACTTAATGAGAATTATAAAGAGCTCAGCGGGAACTACATGAGTTTAAAAAGAGAGTTAGTAGCTATGAATAAAAATCAATAGGAAATAAAGAACAACACAGCTGAGATGAAAAATACCTTAGAAGAATTCAACAGTAGATTAGAAGAAGCTGACGACTGAATCAATTAGTTAGAAGACAAGGTAGAGAAAAACACCCAAATAGAGCAGCAATTGAGGAAAAATTAAAAAAACAGGAGGAGAGTTTAAGGGAGCTGTGGGACAAAACAAAACGTAACAAGATTCACATCATACGGGTACCAGAAGGAGAAGAATCAGAGAAAGGAATAGAGAACCTGTTTGAAGAAATAATGACAGAAAACTTCCATAATTTGGTGATGGAAAATGTCACACAAGCCCAGGAAACAGGGAAAGTCCCAAAGAAGATGAACCCCAAAAGACCCACAGCCAAACATATCATAATTAAAATGGCAAACATTAAAGACAAGGATAGAATCTTAAAGAAATCAAAAGAGAGACAGTTACCTACAAGGGAAAGTTACCTACAAAAGAAAGAAAGTTACCTACAAGGGACCTCTCGTTAGACTGTCAGCTGATTTCTCAATAGAAACACTGCAAGGCCAGAAGGGAGTGGCATGAAGTGTACAAAGTAATGAAAGGCAAGGGTCTGAATCCAAGACTACTCTATCCAGCAAGGCTATCATTCAAAATTAAAGGCAAAATAAAGAGCTTCACAGACAACAAAAAGCTGAAGGAATTTATCACCACCAAACTAGCACTGCACGAAATGCTAAAGGGACTGCTGTAAGAAGAAGAAATAGATAGAGAGAGAGGAACTCAGGCATGAAATAAAAATGGCAACAAATAAGTATCTATCAATGATAACCTTCAATATAAATGGCTTAAATTCTTCAATAAAAAGACATAGGGTAGCTGATTGGATAGGAAAACACGACCCATGTATATGCTGTCTACAAGAGACCCACCTTACTACAAAAGACTCACACAGGATGAAAGTGAAAGGATGAAAATTTTTTTTCAATCAAATGGAAATGAATAAAATAGCTGGTGTAGCAATACTCATATTGGGTAAAATGGACTTGAAAATGAGGGCCATAATTGGAGACAAAGAAGGTCACTATATAATATTAAAGGGATCAATACAAGAAGAGGATATAACCCTGGTAAACATACATGCACCAAATACCGGAGCACCAAAATATATTAAAAAACTTTTGGAGGACTTCAAAGGAGAGATCAATAGCAATACAATCATAGTGTGTGACTTTAACACCCCACTGACATCACTGGATAGATCTTTTAGACACAAAATTAACAAGGACACTAGATCAGCTGGACTTAATTGATATTTACAAAACATTTCACCCCAAAGCTGCAGAATATCCATTCTTCTCAAGTGCACATGTGCCATTCTTGAAAACAGACCACATGTTAGGACACAAAGTAAGTCTCTACAAATTCAAGAAGATTGAAATCATATCAAGCATCTTCTCAGATCACAATGGTATAAAACTAGAAATTAATTACAACAAAAAAGGCAAAAACATTCATACACTTGCATGCTAAATAGCATGTTATTAAACAATGAATGGGTTACCAAGGAGATCAAGAAAGAAATTAGAAACTTCCTGGAAACCAATGAAAATGAGCACACAACAACACAAAATTTATGGGATGGAGTGAAAGCAGTCCTGAGAGGGAAGTTCATAGCACTACAGGAGTACCTCAAGAAACAAGAAAAACTTCTAATTAACTTGCTAACCCTACAACTCAAAGAAATAGAAAGTAAACAAAAAGAAAAACCGAGAGCAAGTAGAAGGAAAGAAATAGTGAAGGTCAGAGCAGAAATAAATGACACAGAATCCAAAAAAAAAAAAAAAAAATTCAAAAGATCAAGGAAACAAAGAGCTGGTTTTTTGAAAAGAGAAAAAAGATTGATGGACTCTTCCAGACTCACCAAGAAACAAAAAGAGAGGACCCAAATACACAAAATCAGAAACGAAAGAAGAGAAGTAACAACTGAAACCACAGAAATACAAGGGATCATTAAAACATAATATGAACAATTACACACCAACAAATTGGACAGTCTAGGCAAAATGGAGAAATTTCTAGAAACATACAGTCTCCCAAAACTGAAACGGAAAGAGATAGAAAACTTGAATGGAACAATAAGAACTAAGGAAATTGAAGTTGTCATCAAGAAACTCCCAGCAAACAAAAGACCAGGCCTGGACGGCTTCAAGGGGGGAGTTTTACTGAATATTCAAAGAAGATCTAACCCTCATTCTCCCCAAACTGTTCCAAAAAATCCAACAAGACGGCTGACTCCCAAATTCATTTTCTGAGGCCAACATAATTCTATTTCCCAAACCAGATAAAAACACTACAAAGAAAGAAACCTACAGACCAATATCCCAGATGAACACAGATGCTAAAATCCTTAAAATATTAGTAAATTGGATCCAGCAAACATCAAAAAATTTATTCATCATGACCAAGTGGGATTCATCCTTGGGATGCAAGGATGGTACAATATCTTCAAATCAATAAATGTGATACATCACATAAACAAAATGAAAAATAAAAAAAAACATATGGTCATGTCATAGATGCTGAAAAAGCATTCGACAAAATCCAGCACCCATTTTTTTTTTTTTTTCAGAAAACTGCCTTTATTCTATTAATCATGGAAAAAATTAACTGGTACAGAAAAAAAGTTTAGTCAGGTGGAGAGAAGAGAGAAATCCTGTGCCACACAGAGAACTGGTGGCTCCTCTGGGAAGGAAGCTGGATACAGTGTGTAGAGACAGCACTGTGAACTAGAGCCAGACCCTACAGTCCAGGTGAGACAACTGTGTCACCTTTGGAAGTGTCTTTGTGCCTCAGGCATGAAACCAAATTCCTATTTACTTAGCCCAGCTCTGGGGAGGGGTACTGGGATATGTGGGGCTGAAAATAGGTCATATGGACATCTTTTTTGAGAGAAATCGACAAACTGGGAATTTTAAAAAATGAATTTTCCATCTGACTATTTTCAAATACACATTCTTTTATAAAAAAGCAATACACTTTCTGTGGACATGACAAATATCAGTATAAGGAATCCAATTATACAAAAATACTACAAATAGTTTGGGGTAGATACATTTATTTTTTGGTAACATATATTAAGTGGCACTAATTACCCAGGAACCATAAGGTAACTAACATGAAACCACAGAAGTGTAACTTTGCCACAGTTGCATGAACCTGGGCCTTACAGGCTGAGCACATTTTGAAAAAACTGGATGCCCACTGCAGAGTCATGCCAATGAAATCTGTTCAGGAGAAAGTTTCTGAAGTGGTGACTCACCAGAGTACCTTGCAGCTGACAGATGACAGGCAATTTATGTTATTTATGAAGTAGTTACAGCCTAATTCATAAAATTTACCATTTCTTTTTGTAGAAAGAAGCAAGAAGTTTAGAAATTGCTTGAATTAGCGCCTGGTGTGTCAGGTGGGAGTGCACAGGAATGCTGTTAGAGCAGTGTCAGAAGGACCCCGGCAGGTCAAGTGGTTTGGACACCATTAATAATCATGGTTGGCTTCTAAATACTGGTAGCAAGGTGACTTCTGATTTGTAATCTTAAGTAAATTATACACAAGTGAAAAAGGCCAGTAATCATACATTAAGGTTAATAAACAGCACTTCAAAATGAACTGCATGAGGGTTATGCTTGCAACAGGGTTTCACACGACAAGGCACCCAGATTTTTTCTTCCCCTGTCTGGCTTGCAGAGCAGCTCTCATAGCCATTTCAAAAACCTCCCTCACTCCATCTTTGGTCTTTGCTGAACACTCCATGTACCCAAAAGTGCCAATCTTGTTTGCCATACCTCTGCCTTCTTCCGGTTTTACCGGCTCCTGGGAAGGAACCTGAATACAGTGAGTAGAGAGAGCACTGTGAACTAGAGCCAGACCCTACAGTCCAGGGTAGCTTCCGCCTTGTGTTGTCATCATTCCGAAGATCTTTCTTGTTCCCAACCAGGATGATAGGCACATTGGGACAGAAATGCTTGACTTCCGGAGTCCATTTTTCTGGGATATTTTCTAAACTATCTGGGCTGTCAATGGAGAAACACATCAACATAACATCGGTATCTGGATAGGAGAGGGGCCTCAAGCGATCATAATCATCCTGCCCAGCTGTGTCCCACAAAACCAATTCTACCTGCTTTCCATCCACTTCAATATCTGCCACACAGTTCTCAAACACTGTAGGTACATACACTTCTGGGAACTGGTCCTGGCTTAAAACAATGAGCAAGGAAGTCTTGCCACAGTCTCCATTACCAACAATCACCAGTTTCTTCCAGATGGCGGTCTTGCTTATAAATGTGCTGCAAGACCCTCGGCCTGTGCGGCAGAAGTTCTACAAAGTGACTTGAACTTCTCAGATGGAAGGCACTGTAGCATGTGTGACATGTCAAAGAGGGAGCAGTGCTGGTGTGTGTGTAGGTATGAGTCAATGTGGCTGTCTCAGGACTGCACTGGCAGACTCTAGCCTGAGAATGCTACCATCTTTCCTCCAAAGGCCAGGTGGAAATCATAGAGTAGTATCCTGCGGAGCACGTCCTGTGCACCACTGAGTGGATGGCCCAGGATCGAGGGCAGCAGCTGCCAACGCCAACCCAAATGGGCTACCACATTACTGCCCACTGCATTGTCAGCACCCATTTTTGATAAAAAACACTCAGCAATGTGGGAATAGAGGGATCATATCTTGACATAATAAAGGCAATATATGAAACACCTACAGCCAACATCATACTCAATGGGCAAAAACTAAAAGCATTTCCCTTAAGAACAGGATCAAAATACAGATGCTCACTCTTGCCACTCTTGTTTAACATAGTACTGGAATTCTTAGCCATAGCAATCAGACATGAAGAAAACATAAAAGGAATCCCAATTGGGACGGAGGAATAGAAATTGTCATTATTTGCAGATGACATGATATTACACATAGAAAACCCAAAAGACTCCATGAAAAATCTACTAGATTTAATAAATGAATTTGGTGAAGGAGCAGGATGCAAAGTCCACTGCAAGAAGTCGACAGCATTCTTGTACACCAACAACAAACTTATGAAAAAGAAACTAAAAAAGCAACCCCATTTACCCTTGTGGCAAAAAAATTAAGATACCTAGGAATAAACTTAAGCAAAGAAGCAAAGGACTTATTCGCAGAAAAGAACATGTCACTGAGATAAAAATAGAGAAAAATATAAAAAAGTGGAATAATATACCTTATTCATGAATTGGAAGAATTAACATCATTAAAATGTCCATATTACCTAAAGTAATCTATAGATCCTCGCAATCCCCATTAAAAAGACCAACGACAAATTTGACAGAACTAGAACAAATATTCCAAAAGTTTATATGGAACCAAAAAGTCCCAGGATAGCTACAGCAATCTTTAAAAAGAGGAACAAAGTAGGCGGGATCACAGTATGTGATATCAGGCTATACTACAAAGCCATAGTAACCAAAACAGCCTGGTACTGATAGAAGAAGAGGCAGATAGATCAATGGAACAGAACAGAGAATGCAGAAATTGACCCAAGTCAGTATGCTCAATTAATATTTGACAAAGCTGGCAAGATCATATAGTGGAGTCAAGACAGCCTCTTCAATAAATGGTTTTGGGAAAATTAGACAGCTACATGCAAAAAAAAATGAAGCTAGACCACCAACTTACAGCATATACAAGAATAAATTCAAAAAGGAAAAAAGACTTAAATGTGACCAATGAATTTATAAAAATTGTAGAAGAAAATGCAGGCAACAAAATTGCAGACATCACACGCAACAGAATTTTCACTAGTACAATGCCTAAGGCAATAGACAAAAAGGAAAAAATGATCACATGGGACTACAAACAAAAATTTTCTGCACAGCAAAAGAAACATCCATCAAAATGGAAAGGGAACCCACTATATGGGAGAGCATAATTGCCAACAATACATCAGATAAGGGGCTAATTTTCAAAATATAGAGTACTCACAGAACTCAAAAAAAGGAAGACAAAGAACTCAATTAAAAAATGTGGAGAGGACTTAAGGAGAGACCTCTCCAAACAGGGCACACAAATGGCCAAGAGACATATGAAGAAATATTCAACGTCACTAATCATCAGAGAGATGCAAATTACAACAACTATGAGGTATCACCTCACACCTGCCAGAATGGCAGCCATCAACAAATCATCAATCAAGTGCTGGCGAGGGTATGGAGAAAAAGGGACTCTAGTACACTGCTGGTAGGAATGCAGACTGGTGCAGCCACTATGGAAAACAATATGGTGTTTCCTCAAAAAATTAAAAGTTGAACTGTCGTTTTATCCAGTGATCCCACTTCTAGGCATATATCCTAAGAAGCCTGAAATACCAATCAGAAAGAATATATGTACCCCTATGTTCATAGCAGCACTATTTACAATCACTAAGGTATGGAAACAGCCCAAGTGTCCATCAATGGATGAGTGGAATAAAAGCTGTGGTACAAATACATAATGGAATACTATACAGCTGTAAGAAAGAAAGATCTCTTATCCTTTGAGACGGCATAGAAAGGGTATTATCCTAAGTGAAACTAGCCAATCAGTGAACAACAAATACCACAAAATCCCACTTACTTGTGGAATATAATAAACAAAACAAGATGAGGAAAAAAATAGACCCAGAAACACAGAAGTAGGGTACAGACTGACAAACCTCAGAAGAGGGGTCAATGGGGAGGGAAGAGAGAAACCAAAGACCTTATATGTATGTATGTGTAACCAATAGACAGACAAAAATGCTGGAGGGTGGGGGCAGGATCAGGAGGAGGTTGTCAATGGGGGAAAAAGGAGAAACATCTGTAACAAAAATCAATTAATAAAAATTGCAAAAAAAGAAAAAAAATCTTTCTTTCACAAATAAAAATACATATATGAAAAATAGAAACAAAAAGTTATCTCAATAGTACAAATGTTTTATTACATATTTGTTAAAATGAAATCTGATATTAGCAGAATGCCTGGCTGGCATTCCAATTTGCTGTTTTCTTCTTTGAATAAAGTATTCATAACAGCACATAATGTGCAGACACAGGGATACCCATCTGAGGAAACTAAATGAACATGCAGGTCAAGATAATGAAATGGCATGGAAGTCATATTTGGACAGAGTGGTGGGGGCAATAATAAAGATTAGGAATTTGTAAAACTGCAATGAATATTTTATATCAAAAATGTTCATTTTCATATATCAGCAAAGTACCCAGGTCTTCCATCATTAAAGTAATCAGATTACTTAAAGTTAGAAACCTTGACCTAGTTGAAAAAGCAGAGAAAAGTGAAGTCTTAAATAAGGAGAAACATCTGTAACAAAAATAAATTCATAAAAATTGCAAAAAATAAAATGAAATATCCTAAGAAAAAAATATGAAGTCTTCTATGAGAGATTGAAAGGAAATTAATCAAATCCACTTCCCCAAGTAGGTACTATAAAAAATAACAGGTGGCCGATTAAGGATCGGTCATCTCCTAGACTGTGTACCTATTTCCGCTTAGATCTTTTTAAAAAAATTAGTGTCTTTATTCTATGTTTCTTAACCTCTTTTCTATGGAATCATTGTCCTGTCATCTATGGTATCTTCCTTTTATGAAAGCAATAACAATCATCTCTATAGTCTCATTACCCATGAAAAGTACTTTATCCCATTCAATTCTACTATATCTACCTGTCATATGCTGAGGTGAACAGCATGGGAAGCCCAGCACAAATGAAGATTTCCATTCTCAGAATCCCCAGGTGTCATTAAGTCCAGATGTCTGGTCCCAATTTGCCTTGATTACTAAAGCCACATCCAAACCACTAAACTGGAATCCATCTCATTAAGCCATCACTGACTTTTCTTTCTTACTGTTACACAAACTCCCACATCAATCCTGCACAAACCTGAAATAATTGGGCATTTTATTTGCTAATATATTATCCACCAATAACTTTACCTACATTCTGGGTTTAGCAGGCATGTGGCCAACCCATTCAACACCCAGTTCATTTTAGGTTTACTACTCATTTGCAACAATATTTACTAATTGACCTATGGCCATGATGTAGATTTTATTGCTCTTGATTGTTCTCTTACATGCATATTAAATAGTTAACCATATCTTTTATTCTTAATAAAAAATTACTCCTCCGATTTTTAAAAGACACAAATAATGTTCCTTTCCATTTATTTACACTTTTTTTCCCACTTTATTGTACTGTTTATGACTATAGCCTAGCTCTAGACTCCAACAATTCAACCACTGTTGGCTAAAATACTCCACCCAAAGTAAATTAATCCTTTATCCCTGCTTTTGCCACTCTTACAACAGACAGCCAAACTACTGGGAAGACGGGGGAATCATTGATATCTTTAGGGAAATTAATGCATAAAAGGTGGAAACTACCAAATGGGAGAGACAGCCTGATACTTCAGCCTCAAGAATGAAATCCTGAACTGGTGTTTGTCTCAACCACTTTATGCTTTAAAGAATTTGTACTTTGCAGTTCACATTGTTCCTGATTGTCTAAATTTCCTCATCAGTACATAGGATACTCAGCTGCATCTCTATTGCCTATATTTTCACAAGTTGTTTTTATTGAATTTTAATAATGTTAGTTTAAATTATAAAACCAAGGTGTTTTCATTTTTTTGCATGTTGAAGAAGGATCTGACATTTTCTATGTTTTTGCTTTATTTTTGCAGAAAGTTGGCAGGGATCTTCTTTCAGACTGAATGCTATCCTCATCATTAAGGTGACCTTAGTTCCTAGGGTACTTGGCTACTTTGTCTAACAGCAAAACAGAGGAATATTTCACAAAATGCAAAGATCCCAGAAGAGAGTGAGACCCTCAAAGGAAATCTTTGAGAACACCACTTCTAAGTAGTGAATAAAATTATAATATACTGATTTGCTCTCCACGTCTCTCTTGATCTATATTTGGTAATTATATGAGTATGAAATGTCATTGTGATGTAAAATAATTATTTATAACAATCTACTACTGTTAGTGTGAACTTAATGAATATAAATCAGTCAACATTTATTCCTAATATTTCACTTTACAAGCAGGTAATAGAAAAACAAATTCCAAACATATTGGAGCCTCATTAATTTTGATTTCATAATATTATTTTATACAATGATGGAAGAGATACATCTCCTGAGAGAATATAAATTTTCATGAACAATGTGGTATACTGCCATAATAGTTCAGAATCTTTATAGTAGACTGCCATACATCATCCTTTGTAAATTCTTTTATCATCTCCCCACAGCATCATTAATTCAACAATGTCTGTACCCTAATTACCACCTCCCCTCTCACTCTCCTTTGTAGTCAAATTCAGCATTTTTCCAACTATTAACAGCAACCCATTAAAAAGACAATCCTGTGGCTCTCAAGCAAGTTAAATAGAGAAGAATAAGCCCTAACAAATAAGTCCTCCTTAAGATCTGAAAAATGGCAAAGAATAATATTTTTTGTTTGTGTTTATGTGTTTGTGTGTGTATTTCTATATACAGAAATTCTATGTTTGTCTTTTTAACAGCTATATTCTTGTGTTACTTACCAGCAGTAAAATGAATAGTTCCCGTGGTCTTTTCTAGCTATGGTCTTATCACAGACAGTTTATATTCTGATTTCCAGGAACAAAGGACTTTACATGACAAAGAAAAAATCGCTTCTCCTTCACCTCTCATTTGATTATGTTCTAGATTTAACTGCTTAGCAACAAGACTGTCCCAATTCTAAATACCATGACAACCAGCTAAAGGCCTTCTTCATTCTGGACCTGGAGGACTCTTGCCCATTAGTGCACTAGAAAGTAAACAAGTAAGATCTAGGTAAAGGTTGTAGATCCAAGGGAGCTGGCAAATTAGCCTCACCTGTTCTTGATTTACTCAAGGAAAAAAATCTGGAGTATTGACCTGGGCAGACACACAAGGGAGGGAGAATTTGTAGAAGTTCCATTTACCAAAAGGGAGATTCCAATGAGTTTAGACGAAGTGGAAAATGAAAAACTTTTTCAGAGCTACTCCTGTTCCCAGGGTGACACTGCATGGGACTAATTTGCTTGGAAGGAATCACAGCCACCTCCCCTCAGAAAAGGTCCAAGAGGCGACTTCTCTGGAGGTGGAGGTTGAAAGCAGTGAGTGACTGAGGGGTTGCACTGGAGAAACCTGTTTCTGTACAGCAGCACCCTGATTCCTGAAGATACCAATAGGCATGAAAGAAAAGTGTTTTTTTTTTTTTTTTTTTTTTGCTACGGATTCAAGACTTCAGCAGGAAGTCTGAATATAGTCTCTGTGAGTACCCCAACAGAGGCTCTCCCTGTGGGTGCAAGCACAACCACAGCCTCCATAGCTACGTCCACACCTCCACCGACTCTGTGGAAGGCACCTTGTGTGTGCTCCTATGTTGGCAGTAAGAGCAAGATGGGTAATTTGAGTGCTCTCAGAAAATGTTCCATGGTCTGTGGGCAAGGAAGAAACAATAAACTGAAGCTTCAATACCACCTTTCAAAAAAGCAAAAAGAGTATTTTCAGAACTTGAGCATTATAAGAAAAAAAGAAAAAAAAAGTTAAGTATTCTCCTACAAAGGGAACAAGAAGAGTGGAGCAGATTTTTCCATCATAAACCGAAGATCCCTAGAGAAACAACAGCAATGCACACTACCCTGTCTGAAGAGAACAGGTAAAGGCATTTCAAATGTGAAAGCAGCCATGCAGAAATATAAGAATTTAAAAATATCGAGATACTATGCCATCACCAAGAGATATCACTGATTGCTCAACACCTGAACCCAGAGACATGAAAGAATGTTATGTAGATTATTATAAAGAATTGATAATAGCTGTATTAGAAAAAGCCAAGAAGGAGAAGAAAACTCAGTCAATGAGATCAAGCCAAAGATAAAAGAAAAGAATAAGTTATTTACAAGAAAGATAGAAACCACAACAAAGATCCAAACAGAAATTCTGGAGCTGAAGAATTTAATGAATGAGATTAAAAATATAATACAGAGCTTCTGTAGTAGAGCTGAGCAGATGAGAGGGAGAATAAATAACTCAGATATAAGAATTTGAAAATTACTAAGGAAACCTCAACTAAAGCTGGATTCAGAAAGGACTGTAATGAAACTCTTATGCCTACCACTAAACAGAAGACATCAATTACAGACCCCAAGGGGAAGAGAGTACCTTGAATTCCGAAACAGGAAGTACAACTACTTTAGTACCCCAGCAGGATCTTCTCCTGCCCTCCCCCCCACACCGATACACACCCAGTCAAAGGAAATGCCACAACTCAGACAACAAGAAGCTATCCTCACTTGAACTCTCATTTTCCTCTAATGAATATTTATTTTTCTTTTGCTGATGATTGATTGTTTTGTCCCACCCTCCGTTCTATAAAGTCTTCCACTTTGTGTAACCTCTTGGAGTATCTCTCTGCTTGCTAGATGGGAAGTTTCCTGATTCATAAGTCATTTAACAAAACCAATTAGATCTTCAAAATTAATTAATTTTTTCTTATTAACAGTTAAAAGAGAAAAAGAAACTGATTAAAATGAGCAGAGAAAGCCTACATGATCTATGGGACTCAGTACAAAGGAGGAACACCTGCCTGGCCAGTGTGGCTCATTTGGTTGAGCATCGTCCCATGCACCAAGAGGTCACTAGTAGATTCTGTTAGGCCACATGCCCAAGTTGCAGGCTCCATACCCAGTAGGGGGTGTGCAAGAGGCAGCCAATCCATGTTTCTCTCTCATTGATGTTTCTGTCTCTTTCTCCTTCTCTATCCAAAAAAATTAATAGAAAACATGTTATATAAAAAAAAATAAAAGAAAGGAGGAGCACCAAAATATTGTGGTTCAGGAAGGAGAAGAGAGGAAGAATGGGATAAAAAATTTAATTTAAAGACTAATATCTGAAAAGTTTCAATGTCTGGAAACATCCAAGTTGAAAAAACTAATATATCACCTTATGATATCAATAACAAAAGGCCTTCTCAAACGTACATTATAATAACATTATCAACATAAAAGGTAAAGAATTGTAAATACAGCCAGAAAAAAGAGGGTAACATTTAAAGGAACCCCCATTAGGCTGTCAGTGGATTTCTCAGCAAAAATCTTATGGACCAGGAGAAAACAGAATGATATGTTTAAAGTGCTGTAAGACAAAAGTTGCCAGCTGATAAACTTAGTCAAAGTTATTCTTCAGATTTGAGGGTGAAACAAAGACTTTCTCAACCCTGGCTAGTGCGGCTCAGTTGGGTGGAGCATCGTCCCTCACTAGAAGGTGGCGATCTTGATTCCAGGTCAGAACACATATCTAGGCTGAAGATTTGATCCCAGGCAGGAGGCAACCAATTGATGTTTCTTTCGCACTTTGATGTTTCTCTCCCTCTCTCTCTTTCTCCCTCCCATCCTCTCTCTGAGATCAATAAAAAAAAAAGAAAAAAAAAAAAAGAAAGAAATATAAAGACTTTCCCAGACAAAAAAAGCTGAAGGAATTCATCACTAGATGTGGCTTGCAAGGAATGCTTAAAGAGCTCGTCAACCTGAACTGAAAGAACACAAAGTAGTGATATAAAAACACAAAAATACACAACACCCAGATAAGGGTGAAAATATATATAGTCAGAATTAGAAAATTCCAATTGTATAATAGGATGTTGCATTCATCACGTAACAATAAAGTTTGAAGAAAGAGAGTGTTAAAATATCTATAGCTAGTATAATTTGAGAACAAATACACAACATAAAAAGAGGTAATTATGATATCAAAAAGAGAAATGGATAGTGCCTTGATATCAGTCTATTGGCATAAAACGAGGTGTTTTATTAATGAGATGTTTTCTATAATCCTCATGGTAACCACAAAGCAAAAATCTGGAATAGATTAGTGAAACATAAAAAAAAAATAGGAGAAACACAGGATACTACTGTGGAAAATCATCAAT
Source organism: Tadarida brasiliensis (assembly GCA_030848825.1). NCBI lineage: Eukaryota > Metazoa > Chordata > Mammalia > Chiroptera > Molossidae > Tadarida > Tadarida brasiliensis. Next base: position 39,917,940 of record CM061259.1, on the reverse strand, counting down.
TTATATGGTAGCCAGAAACCAATGGGAAAACAAATTGAAACACAGATCAAACAGAAGTGATCAATAAGGGGCAGTGGTATTTACTTACATATTAGTAATCATTCCGTATTTATTTATTTTTATTAATTTGTTTTTGTTACAGATGTTTCTCCTTTTTCTGCCACTGACATCCTCCTCCCCATCCTCCCGTCCCATCTCCAGCATTGTTGTCCATGTCTATCAGTTATGCGTACATGCATATAAGTTCTGTGGTTTATCTCTTCCTTCCCCCTTACCCCCTCTTCTGAGAGTTGTCAGTCTGTACCCTACATCCACATCTCTGGGTCTACCCTGTTCCTCAGACTGTTATGTTCATTATATTCCACAAATAAGTGAGATCATGTGATATTTGTTTTTCTCTGCTTGGCTTGTTTCGCTTAGGATAATACTCTCCAGGTTTCTCCATGTCGTCTCAAAGGATAAGAGATATTTCTTTCTTACAGCTGCATAGTACTCCATTGTGTATATGTGCCACAGCTTTTTTATGCATTCGTCTACTGATGGACACTTGGGCTGTTTCCAAATGTTAGCTATTGTAAATAGTGCTGCTATGAACATAGAGGTACATATATTTTTTCTGGTCAGTGTTTCAGGTTTCTTTGGGTATATTCCGAGAAGTGGGATCACTGGATCAAATGGAAGTTCAATTTTTAACTTTTTGAGGTAACACCATAGTGTTTTCCACAGTGGCTGCACCAGTCTGCATTCCCACCAGCAGTGTACTAGAGTCCCCTTTTCTCCACACCCTCGCCAACACTTGTTGTTTGATGATCTGTTGATGGTGGCCATTCTGACAGGTGTGAGGTGATACCTCATAGTTGTTTTAATTTGCATCTGTCTGATGATTAGTGACATTGAGCATTTTGTCAAATGTCTCTTGGCCATTTGTATGTCCTGTTTGGAGAGGTGTCTATTTAGTTCCTCTGCCCATTTTTAAATTGGGTTCTTTGTCTTCCTTTTGTTGACTTGTATGAGCACTCTATATACTTTGGAAATTAACGCCTTATCTGATACATCATTGGCGATTATGGTCTCCCATATAGTGAGATCCCTTTCCGTTTAGATGGTTGTTTCTTTGCTGTGCAGAAGCTTTTCAGTTTGATGTAGTCCCATGTTTTCATTTTATCCTTTGTTTCTCTTGCCTTAGGTGTTGTATCAATGAAAATTCTGCTGCGTATGATGTCTGAAATTTTGTTGCCTGCATTTTCTTCTAGAATTTTTATGGATTCATGAATCACATTTAAGTCTTTTATCCATTTTGTGTTTATTCTCATGTATGGTGTAAGTTGGTGGTCTAGCTTCATGTTTTTGCAAGTAGCTGTCCAATTTTCCCAACACCATTTATTGAAGAGACTGTCTTGACTCCACTGTATGCTCTTGTCACCTTTGTCAAATATTAATTGAGCATATTGTCTTGGGTCAATTTCTGGGTTCTCTATTCTGTTGCATTGATCTATCTGCCTGTTCTTGTGCCAGTACCAGGCTGTTTTGATTACAGTGGCTTTGTAGTATAACCTGAAATCTGGTAATGTGATCCCTCTTACTTTGTTATTCTTCTTCAAGATTGCTGTACCTATTCAGGGTCTTTTTTGGTTCCATATAAACTTTTGGAGTGTTTGTTCTAGTTCTGTGAAATATTTTGTTGGTATTTTGATGGGGATTACATTGAATCTATAGATGGCTTTGGGTAGTAAGGACATTTTAATGATGTTAATTCTTTCAATCCATGAACAAGGTATATATTTCCACTTTTTTATATCTTCCTCTATTTCTTTTTTCAATGATCTGTAGTTTTCTGTGAAGAGGTCCTTTTCTTCTTTGGTTAAGTTTATTCCTAGCTATATTAATTTTTTTGCTGCGATGGTAAATGAGATTGTCTTTTTAGTTTCTCTTTCTGTGAGTTCATCATTGGCGTATAAGAATGCCGTCGATTTCGTGACATTAATTTGGTATCCCGCTACTTTGCCAAATTCATTTATTAAGTCTAGTAGATTTTTGATGGAGTCTTTAGGGTTTTCTACGTACAATATCATGTCATCTGCAAATAATGACAGTTTCACTTCTTCCTCTCCAATTTGGATCCCCTTTATTTTTTCTTCATGTCTAATTGCTGTGGCTAAGACTTCCAGTACTATGTTAAATAAGAGTGGTGAAAGTGGGCATCCCTGTCTTGTTCCTGTTGTTAAGGGGAATGCTTTTAGTTTTTGCCCATTGAGTATGATGTTGGCTGTAGGTTTTTCATATATGGCCTTTATTATGTTGAGATATGTACCCTCTACTCCCACATTGCTGAGTGTTTTTATCAGAAATGGGTGCTGGATTTTGTCGAATGCTTTTCAGTATCTATTGATATGGTCATATGGTTTTTATCTTTCATTTTGTCTATGTGATGTATCACATTTATTTATTTGTGGATATTGTACCATCCTTGCATCCCTGGGATGAAACCCACTTGGTCATGATGAATAATTTTTTTGATGTATTGCTGGATCGGATTTGCTAATATTTTGTTAAGGATTTTGGCATCTGTGTTCATCAGGGATATCGGCCTGCAGTTTTCTTTTTCTGTAGTGTCTTTATCTGGTTTTGGAATTAGAATTATGCTGGCTTCATAAAATGAGTTTGGAAGTGTTCCCTCTTCTTGGATTTTTTGGAATAGCTTGAGAAGAATGGGTATTAGATCTTCTTTGATTGTTCGCTAAAACTCCCCCATGAAGCCGTCTGTGCCTGAGCCTTTGTTTGCTGGGAGTTTCTTAATTACATCTTCAATTTCCTTAGTTGTTATTGGTCTGTTCAAGTTTTCTATCTCTTCCTGGTTCAGTTTTGGGAGGCTGTGTGCTTCTAGAAATTTGTCCATTTCTCCTAGGTTGTCCAATTTGTTGGCGTATAATTGTTCATAGTATGTTTCGATGATCCTTTGAATTTCTGTGGTGTCAGTTGTTACTTCTCCTCTTTAATTTCTGATTTTGTTTATTTAGTTACTCTCTTTTTGTTTCTTGGCGAGTCTGGCTAAAGGTCCATCGATCTTGTTTATCTTTTCAAAGAACAAGCTTTTTGTTTTATTGATCTTTTGAATTGTTTTTTTAGTCTCTATGTCGTTTATTTCTGCTCTGACCTTTACTATTTCCTTCCTCCTACTAGCTCTGGGTTTTTCTTTTTGTTTATTTTCTAGTTCTTTAAGTTGTAGGGTTAGAAAATCAATTAGCAATTTTTCTTGTTTCTTGAGGTAGGCCTGCAGTGCTATGAACTTCTCTCTCAGGAATGCTTTTGCTGTGTCCCATATATTTTGTATTGTTGTGTGTTCATTTTCATTGATTTTCAGGAAATTTTTAATTTCTTCCTTGATCTTGTTAGTAAGCCATTCGTTGTTTAATAGAATGCTATTTAGCCTCCAAGTGTTTGAATGTTTCTGTGTGTTTTTACTGTAATTGAGTTCTAGTTTCATGCCACTGTGATCTGAGAAGATGCTTGATATGATTTCAATGTTCTTGAATGTGTAGAGACTTGCTTTGTGTCCTAACATGTGGTCTAGCTTTGAGAATGACCCATGTGCACTTGATAAGAATGTATATTCTGATCCTTTGGGGTGAAATGTTCTGTAAATATCAATTAAGTCCAATTGATCTAGTTTGTCATTTAAGGACTCTATGTCCTTGTTAATTTTTTGTCTAGAAGAGCTATCCAGTGGTATCAGTGGCATGTTAAAGTCACCCACTATGATCGTGTTACTATTGATCTCTCCCTTGATGTCCTCTAGAAGTTTTTAATATATTTTGGTGCTCCCGTGTTTGGTGCGTATGTTTACCACAGTTATATCTTCTTGTTGGATTGATCCTTTTAATATTATGCAGTAATCTTCTCTATCTCTTATTATGGCCCTTGTTTTGAAGTCTATCTTGTCTGATATGAGTATTGCTACACCATTTTTTTTTTCATTTCCATTTGCTTGGAAAATTTTTTTCCATCCCTTCACTTTCATCCTGTGTGAGTCTTTTGTTGTGAGGTGGGTCTCTTGTAGACAGCATATATATGGGCCATGTTTTCTTATCCAATCAGCTACCCTATGTCTTTTGATTGGAGCATTTAAGCCATTTACATTTAAGTAATTATTGATAGATAGTTATTAGTTGCCATTTTAATTTTATGTCTGTGTTCCTCTCTCTCTCTCTCTGTTTCTTCTTCCTACAACAGTCCCTTCAGCATTTCTTGCAGTGCTGGTTTGGTGGTGGTAAATTCCTTTAGCTTTTTTTTTTATCCGTGAAGCTCTTTATTTCTCCTTCAATTTTGAATGATAGCCTTGCTGGATAGAGTAGTTTGGATTCAGACCCTTGCCTTGCATTACTTTGTACACTTCCTGCCACTCCCTTCTGGCCTGCAGTGTTTCTATTGAGAAATCAGCTGACAGTCTAACGAGAGGTCCCTTGTTGGTAACTTTCTGTCTCTCTCTTGCTTCCTTTAAGATTCTTTCTTTGTCTTTAATGTTTGCCATTTTTATTATGATGTGTCTAGCTGTGGGTCTTCCGGGGTTCATCTTGCTCAGGACTCTCTGTTTCCTGGACTTGTGTGACTTTTTCCTTCACCAGTTTAGGGAATTTTTCTGTCATTATTTCTTCAAACAGGTTCTCTAATCCTTTCTCTGATTCTTCTCCTTCTGGTATCCCTATAATGTGAATGTTGTTACGTTTTGTATTGTCCCACAGCTCCCTTAAACTCTCCTCCTGCTTTTTAAATTTTTTTTTTTCCATTTGCTGCTCTATTTGGGTGTTTTTCTCTACCTAGTCTTCTAAATCTCTGATTTGGTCTTCAGCTTCTTCTAATTTACCATTGAACCCTTCTAAGTATTTTTCATAACAGCTATGTCATTCTTTATTTCCTCTTGATTTTTATGCATAGCTTCTACCTCTTTTTTTAAGCTGAAGTAGTTCTCAGTGAGCTCTTCATAATTCTTATTAAGTTGCTTGTAGTTCTCACCAAATTGTTTGAGCACCCTTAAAATCATTGCCTTGAATTCTTTATCTGACAAGTTGCTGTCTTCCATTTCCTGTAGTTCCTTTTCTGGTGATTCTTCTTTTTCTTTCCTTTGGGTGTGTTTCTTTGTCTCCTCATTTTAGCCATCTGGTAGCTCAAGACGTGGTGAGGAATGTTTGGATGTGTAGGCAGCTCTCAGTATATCAAATAAGGCTACTGTGCCTCCCAGACTGTTCTGTTGCATGTCACCTCTTGCCTGCTGTGGATCCTGGAGGACTGACTACTGGGGTCTGGTATTGGTATGTCCTGGTAGGTGCTGCTGCTGGGTCACGTGGGCCCCTCTGGAGCTGTGTTCCCAGCTGGTCACTGGTGCCACCTATAGCTGTATAGCTCAGGCACTGTTGTAGCCATGCTCCCTGCCCATACCTTTGGCAGCTGTGTTGCACAGGTCTCACTGGAGCCCTGGCTCCCCGTCGATCTTGTGGGCAGCTGGATCGCACCGTCCCTTTGGAGACCCATCTCCACGTCTATCTTGTGGGCAGCTGGGTCATGCAGGCTTCTCTGGTGCCCCAGCACCCCGCAGGTCCTGCAGGCAGCTGGATTACACAGTTCCTTTGGAGACCCGACTCCACACCTATCTTGTGGGCAGCTGGGTCACACAAGCTTCTCTGGTGCACCAGCACGCGGCAGGTCCCACGGGCAGTTGGATCGCACCGGTCCCTCTTGAGCCCTGGCTTCCCACACCTGCTGGGTCACACAGGTGTCTGTGGAGCCCCAGGTCCTGCTGCTGGTGGCTGGGGAGTGCTGCTGCCCTCTGGGGCTCAGCTCCTGCTCAGCCTTTGCTGTAGTTTTTGGGGATGGTTCACTGCTCCTGGTCTGTACTTCTGTTGCCTGGGGCTGGATGTCTGCTCCCCAGTCACTGTTGCTAGGGATATATCTCAACTCTGATCGGGCTGCTACTGTGGGAGATGATACTGGGCTCCAGGCTGTTTGCAGCTTCCGCAACCTGCACCTTGGCTAGCTCCACTACCATGCACTGGTCTGTGTTGACACAGGGTGCCCACTGGTCCTATGGTGCCAGGTGCACTGGTGGGCTCAGGTTGCTGGGCCCTAGCCGCTCCCACTGCCTCCTCCAAGGGAAGACCCAGGATCTTCCAAAATGGTGGGACCTCCCTGCAGCACAGGGAGAAGCACCCTGAAGGGCTGCTTACCGTGTTAGCCTTCTGCTCCCATCCACAGCACAGGAACCTGCTGCTCCGTGTCTCTGCACTGCACGATTTTGGTCATCTACCTTCATGTCCACTCACACTCTCTCACACACTAGCTCACTCTATCACACACTCACCCTCCCTCCTGCCCTGCCCGCTGCCATCTTCACTCTGTATTTAAATAGATTTTATATCACCAATAAAGAAAAACACAGTCTTACTGGCAGAATTAAAAAATAAAAACTAAACCCAACTTTATGCTGCCTACAAGAAATTCATTTTGGTTTAAAAAGTACATATAAGTTTAAGGCCTGGCCAATTTGGCTCAATGGTTAGAATGTTGGCACAGGGACCAAAGGGTCATGGGTTTGATTCTGGTCAGGAGCACGTGACTGGATTGCAGGTTCGATCTCTGGTGCAGGTCAGGGTCATGCGGGAAGCAAACTTTCAATGTGTATCTCTTGCATCAATGTTTCTCTCTCTTTGTCTCCCTCCCTACCTCTCACTCTCTCTAAAAGTCAATGGAAAAATATCCTCGGGTGAAGACTAACAACAACAAAAAGTACATATGATTTAAAATGAAAGGAGGGAAAAACATAATCCACACAACTGGAAACCAAAAGAAAGTGGAAGTAGCCATACTTAGAGCAGACAAAATAGCCTTTAGGCCAAAAATGGTAACTGGAGTCAAAGAAGGTCATTATATATTGATAAAGGGCTAAAAACCTTAGGAATACGTAACAATCATAAATTTATGTACACTCAACATTGGAACACTTAAACATATTAAGCAAATACTAAGAGAATTAAAGGGAGAAAGAGAGAACAATATAGTAAGAAACTGATTGAACGCCAAAGCAGAAATTCATTAAGGAAACGTTGAAATTGAACTCTAGAGCAAATGGTCACTATAGACATACATGCAACAGTCATTCCAACAGCAGCTCAATACGTATTCTGCTCAAGTGCAAAGGGACATTCTCCAACAAAGTTCATATAATAGAGCACAAAGCAAGTCTTAGCAGATATAAGAAGATTGAAGTCACATTAATTATATTTTCTAACCACAATTGTGTGAAACTAGAAAACAACAAGAGGAAAGCAAGAAAATGTACATATAGGTAGAAACTAAATAACACACTGCAGAACTACCAATGGGTCAATGATAAAATCATGAGAGGAATTAAAAAAAAATCTGAAGAAATGAAAATGGAAAAACAGCATACCTAAATCTGTGGGATATTGCAAGTCACTGCTAGAGGGAAGTCTTTGCGACAGATGAATATAAGAAAACAGATAGATCTCAAATAAAGAACCTAAATTTACAACTGAGGAACTTGAGAAAGAAGAAATTAAGTCAAGGGTTGCAGAAGGAAAGATATAAGTATCAGTGCAGAAATAAATGAAAGAGAGACCAGAAACACAATAGAAAGGATCAATAAAACTAAGAGCTGGTTTTCAGGATAAACAAAATTGACAAGCCTTTAGCTAGGCTAAGAAAAAAAGAAAAGAAACTCAAATAAATAAAATTCGAATAAAAGACGAGACATTATAACTGATAACACAGAAATATGCAGGAGCATAAAAGACAACCGTAAGCAATATTTTGCCAACAAATTAGATGACAATCTACTGAGGAAGAGAACAACTAAGCAAAACTAAGAAAGGAATGTGTAATAATAGGTCAGATGGTGATAATGATATTAAGGAAAATTAGGAAAGACCTCGACCTATAACATCGTAATTAAAATGGCAAACATTAAAGACAAAAAGAAAATAATTTTCCCCTTTTTTAAAAATTGTTGAAAGTATTACAGATGTCCACCTTTTTTCTCAAGACGAACTCCTTCCCACTCCCACCCTGCTTCTACCTTCCCCAGCCTAATGTTGGTGTTGATTGGTTGTGCATAGGTTTATATAAGCAAAGAAAGAATCTTAAAGGCAGCAAGAAAGAGACAGAAAGTTACCTACAAGGGAACTTTCAATAGGCTGTCAGCTGATGTCTCAATAGAAACACTTCAGGCCAGAAGGGAGTGGTATGAAGTATACATTGTAATGAAAAGCAATGGACTGAATCCAAGACTACTCTATCCAGCAAGCCTATCATTAAAAATTGAAGGTGAAATAAAGAGCTTCCCCCACAAGAAAAGGCTAAAGGGGCATAAAGGAATTCATTACCATCAAAACCACCATTGCAAGCAATGCTAAAGGGACTGTTGTAATAATAATAAGAAATATATATATAGAAAAGAACACAAGAATAAAGAATTAAAATGGCAACAAATTAGTAACTATCAATAATAACTTTAAATGTAAATGGCTTAAATGCTCTAATAAAAAGACATAGGGTAGCTGAATGGATAAGAAAATATAACTCAATTATATACTGTCTACAAGAGACCCACCTCAGAACAAAAGACTCACACAGGATGAAAGTGAAACGATGGGAAACATTTTTCCATGCAAATGGAAATGAAAAAAAATCTGGGGTAACAATTCTCATATCTGATAAAATAGACTTCAAAATGAAGACTATAACAAGTGACAATAAAGGCACTGAATGATATTAAAGAAATTGATACAAAAAGAGGACATTACTCTGATAAACATAAATGTACTCAATATGGGGTCACCAAAAAATATTAAAAAACTGCTGGAGGACTTTAAGGGAGAGTGTGACACTAATACAATCATAGTAGGAGACTTTAATACCCCAAAGACATAACTGGATAGATCTCCTAGACAAATAATCAACAATGAAACAGAGACCCTAAATGATAGACTAGATCAGATGGACTTAATTGATATTTACAGAACATTTGACAACATAGCTGAAGCATTTACATTAATCTCAAGTGCACAAATTTACATTCTCAAAGACAGACCACATGTTAGGACACAAACTAAGTCTTTACAAGTTCAAGAAGATTGAAATCATATCAAGTATATTTTCAGATGACAATGGAATGAAACTAGAAATCAATTACAATAAAAACACTAAAAAACATTCAAATACATGGAGGCTAAATAGCATGTTACTAAACAATGAATGGGTTACCAATGAAATCAAGAAGAAATAAAAAGCTTCCTGGAAACTAATGAATATGACCACACAACAACACAAAATTATGGGACACAGTGAAAGCAGTCCTGAGAGGGAAGTTCATAGTATTACAGGCCTACCTGAAGAAACAATATAGCTTCTGATAAACTATCTAACTCTACAACTTGAAGAATTAGAAAGAGAACAAAAAGAAAATCCCAGGGTAACTAGAAGGAAGAAAATAATAAAGACCACAGCCAAAATAAATGACATAGAGACTAAACAAACAAACAAACAAACAAAAGAAAACAGTAGTGAAACCAAGAACTGGTTCTTTGAAAAGATAAACAAGGTTGATGAATCTTTAGTCAGACTCACCAAGAAGCAAAGAGAGAGGACCCAAATAATTAAAATCAGGAACAAAAGAGGTGAAGTAACAACTGACACCACAGAAATACAAGTGATTGTAAGAAAATACTGTGAACGATTATATGCCAACAAATTGGACAAACTAGGAAAAATGGACAAATTCCTAGAATCATATAAGGTTCCAAAGCTCAAGCAGGAATAAATAGTCAGAGAATCTGAGCAGACCAATAACAACTAAGGAAATTGGAGCAGTAATCAATAAACTCTCAGCATACAAAAACCATGGTCTGGATGGATTCACAGGGGAGTTTTATCAAATATTCAAAGAAGAACTAACACCTATTCTCCTGAAACTATTCAAAAAAATTCAAGAGGAAGGAAGAATTCCAAGCTTTTTTTATGAGGCCAGAATAATTCTAATTCCAAAACTTGATAAAGACATGACAAAGAAAGAAAATCAAAGGCCAATATCTCTGATGAGCATAGATGCCAATCCTCAACAAAATGTTAGCAAATCGGATCTAACAATATGTTAAAAAAATTATTCACCATGACAAAGTGGGATTTATCACAGGATGCAAGGCTAGTTCTATATTCACAAATTAATAAATGTGATACACCTAACAGACAAAATGAAAGATAAAAATCATATTATCATATAAATAGAAGCAAAAAAAGTATTTGACAAAATCAGGCACCCATTTTTGATAAAGACTCTCAGTAAAGTGGGAATAGAGGGATCATACTTCGACATAATAAAGGCCACATATGACAAACCTATAGCCAACATCACACTCAATGGGCAAAAACTAAAAGCATTTCCCTTAAGAACAGGAACAAGACAGGGATTTCCACTTTCACCACTCTTATTTAACATAGCACAGGAAGTTGTAGCCACAGGTATTGGACAAGAAGAAAAAAACAAAAGGCATTCAAATTGAAAAGGAGGAAGTGAAATTGTCATTTTTCACCAATCAGAAAGAATATATGCACCCCTTTGTTCATATCAGTGTTATTTACATAGCTAAAATCAAGAAACAGTCCAAGTGTCCATCAGTAGATGAATGAATAAAAAAAGCTGTGGTACATTTACACAATGAAATACTATACAGCTATAAAATAGAAATATCTCTTACCCTTTGATAAGGCATGGAGGGACCTGGAGAGCATTATGCTAAGCGAAATAAGCCAGTCAGAGCAAATAAGTATCACATGATCGCACTTCTTTGTGGAATCTAATGAACAAAATCAGTTGATGAACAAAATAGATTCAGAGACATGGAAGTAGGGTACAGACTGAGAAACCTCATAGGGAAGGAGGGTGGAGAGTAGGAGGAGATAAACCAAAGAATTTATATGCATGGACACAGACAACAGTGTGTTGAAAGTAGTGGGGAACGGGAGCGGGAAGGAGGGTGTCAACGGGGAAAAAGAAGAACATCTGTAATACTTTTAACAATAAAGATACATTTAAAGTAAGTAAATAAATAAATAATTATGCAAAGAAATAAATCACTGTTTTCTTTATAAAGTTAAAGAATGTATTGACAACATTGCTAAAATATCACTTATCAGTGTCAAATTAATTTTCTAAAAATCATTTTCTTCTGCTCTTACTTTAAATAACTTTAGAGATATTCTAAGCTGCTCTGATTTTTATGTCAAAGATTGCAGGGGATGGGGGTTAATCTTAGTTCTGGTTCTTGTTTGTATGTCTGTAGATTCAGGGATTCATGATTATTATGTTTGAGAACAGAAAATTGTTAATCCAGAACGAGTGACCAGTGAAATAAGAAGAAAACAAAATCTTCTTTTCATCCCTAGTTACATATACCAGGACTCTCACCCAGTAGGGGGCATTGCCAAAGTCTGGCAAGAATAACTTAAATATTGTGAACAAGAATTCTAACGAATCAGCCAATTAAATCCCTTTCATTAGTCCAAAGAAAGTAAATCAAATATGCTTATTAGAGAATAATAGGAAGAAGCAAAAACCACTAATACCACCAAAAACCCAAAATGTCTCTGTTAAAAGACAGAAGGAAAGAAGTAAGGAAAAAAGGAAAGAAAGGGCCCTACAGTACAATTTAAGCCACCTGAAATGCACGTATTTATCTAAGAAGGAGTAGGCTATTTTAAAAGGATACCTTGTAATTTTGGGAGGAATGGTAGAGGGTTAATTTCTTTACACTAGAGTCAAAGGACATTAGCCATTTGAGCTTGATTTCAGTTGAGGCAGAAAATAAAATTCTAATTAGATTTTTAGAGATATTGTTTTGGATGCATGTTTAGTTACCGCAACGACCTCCTTTAGTGAAATGCTTTCCAAGAACTGCTGCAATTATAAACTTCCATTGTGATTAAGATGTAGCATCCATAGTGGAAGAGGTGTGATCTATAAGCAGTGAACTATTTATTATTTATTTATTTAAATCCTCACCTGAGGATATTTTTCCATTGATACTTTTCAGACAGTGTGGGAGGGAGGGAGAGAGAGAGAGAGAGAACCATCCAGGTGAGAGAGAGACATCCATTGGTTGCTTCCTGCATGACCCTACTGGTATGTGCCCTTGACCTGGAATTAAACCTGTGACTCATCAGTCTGTGGCGAAGCTCCAACCTTTGAGCAAGACGGGCCAGGGTAAGCAGTGACAAATTTAGAATGAAAAGCTCATACATTTGGTTTCAGAAATGATTATCAGTCCAGGCCGTTTGGCTCAGCAGTTAGAGCGTCGGCCTGCGGTACAGAGAGACCCGGGTTCGGTTCCCGCTAAGGGCATGTATCTCGGTTGCAGTTTGTTCCCGGCCCTGGTTGGTCGTGCGGGTGGCAGCCACTCGATGTGTCCCTTTCACGTCGATGTTTCTTTCTCTCTCTTCCTCTCTCTCCCTCCCACTCTATCTGAACAAAAAATGAAAAAATGTCTGCAGGTGAGGATAAAAAAAAAAAAAAGAAATGATTATCAAATGCTTTTTAAGCTGATTTATATGAAACCAAACATATTGCCTTTTTAAGTCATGCCAGTTGAAACTCATGTTAATCTAGCTATGATTGCATTTCCCACAATATCTGTAAATACAGAACAAAATGATTGGAAAAATCCAAACGTAATTAAAAAAGTTTTTTTCTTATTTTCTTCAAAAGATAGGAAGGGAGTGGGAAAGAGAGAGAGAGAGGCGAAACATTGATTGGCCATCTCCTGCAAGCCCCTTTGTAGGGGTTTGGCCCACAACCTGGGCATGTGCCCTGACCAGGAATTGAACCAGCGATCTCTTGGTGCATGGGTCCATGCTCAAACCCAGAGCCACACAGGTTGGGCAAAAATAATTTTAAAAATTGTGAATAAAAACATCTTTTAGATACCCAAAATAGTGTTCTACCTATTGCAAAATAATGGCTGCCTGACTTTTCTGTGTGGCTGTTTTCCTTTTCCTTTTGGTGGAACAGAGAGTAGATCCAGAGAAGTGTGTTCAGTTCTGCTTTATATTTTAGTCCTAGATGTACAGAAATTTATGCATGGCCAAGTGTTTAAGAAGTGGATGTTCCTAAAATGTTCAGCTTTACGATCTCTTAAAGCCAAATATCTCAAAGTATAAGTAGGAATTATATTGGGCATGAACATCTGTGAAATATTTTACCCTTTTAGGTACAATTTGCAGGTTGAATGGAATGAAACAATAGGTTGAGATATCCAGTTAAAAGTAAGAGGACACTAAAATAAGAGACTGTCACTTGTATTAAAATACTGCTCAGCATTATGTTCATTACAGAGTGCATAATAAATGTTGATTAGCAACCTATCTTTTAAGTATATTCACAGCACATATGAACACAACACATGTGAAAAAAATTTATGAAGATAGTTCTTTTCTGTTGAGCTCTTTGTGTAGAACGTTTGCCAAAAGTGATCCTCTTTTTCATAACAGTGCACTTAATGTTCTTGCCTTTGCTAAATCAATACCCCTGGTATTCAATATATTTTTCAGTATTATGGATCTATGGAGAAAACAGCTTAAACATTTTCCATGTGTCTGCCTTGGCCGGGTGTGAAGAAAGGAAAAAATAACTCTAGCCAACATGGAAGATACATCATACTTTCATATCTGGTATGTTGATTTGTAAAGCATTATGTTATAGACATGAAAAAATGAATTTTAGAAAGTATATTATTTATTTGCTAAGCGATTTTCATATGAAGTTTGCTAGGTAATTAATTAAATCACAACAAACTTTTCTGGAGAATTGATAGTGTGATAAAACTGTAACCTGAGGCAGATTTCCTGGGCTAATTACCTAAGATCTGTAATCTAATGTGTTCATGTAATTAACAGAGATCTTGTAAGTAGTAAAAATTATGACTGGTACAGTGGTTAGAACAAATAATGTTTACTATTGTCATGATTTTTAGCACTACCCAAGAACACTAGAGTCAATTACCACATGATGACATTTTACATAATGAAAGACTATATATATGACTGTGGTTCCTCAAGATTATGATGGAGCTGATAATTCCTAATGATATTATAGCCGTCATATTACCATTGCATTACTCATGTGATTGTGGTGATGGTATAAACAAACCTACTTTGCTGCCAGTCCTATGAAAGTACAGCAAAACAATTAAACACAGGACTTATACTTGATAGAAATGACAGAATAAAGATATAAAGACAATATTTTTGAACAACTCTACAATATGTGTTTGGCTAAGCGGTTTTACAAAGGAGTCAAAAACATTTTAGAAAGTAAAAATTTACAGTAAGCTAAGGTTAATTTATAACTAAGTAAAAAATAATTTTAAAAATAAATTTTGTGTAGTCTAAGTTTACAGTTTTTTTAAAAAATATATTTTTTTTAGTCCTCACCAGAGGATATTTATTTTTTTTTCTATTGATCTTCAGCTACAGCAGGAGAGGGAGGAAGGGAGAGAGAGGGAGAAACATCGATGTGAGAGAGACACATCGATTGGTTGCCATCCACATGACCCCTACCGGGGCGGGGACAAACTGCAACCTAGGCACATGCCCTTAGCTGGAACCGAACCTGGGTCTCTGTTGTCTGTGGGCTGACGCTCTAACCGCTGAGCCAAATCGGCCAGGTCAGAACTATGCTTTTTTAATTCAATTTATTTATTTATTTATTTCTCCTTTATTTATTTTAGAGAGAGAGGAAGTGAGAGGGAGAGAAAGAGAGAAACATCGGTGAGAGAGAACATCAGTTGGTTGCTTCCAGCATGTCCTGCACTGGAGACGGGGCCCACAATCTGGGCATATGTCCTGACCGGGAATGGAATTGGTGACCTCTTGGTGCATGGGTCCATACTCAACCACTGAGCCACACCAGCCTGACTTTATCCATTTTATAAAAATAAATACAAAAGAGTTGAGTGGCCAGTATTATTTTCTGACTTTCCAGTGTGTGAATGATTCTGTCTAAGAGGAAGTCATGTCCACAAGACATCACAGGGCAGTGGTGTATAAAAAGTTAAAAACTTCTATTGCGTTCTCTGTTATACTAGGATAATGAGATATGTCATAAAATGAAACCATACCACTGAGATAAACGTGAGTTACTAACAAATTGATGTAGCCTTTGCTCCTATGACTTGAGATCAAAGGAAAAAAGATGGGATTATTGGAATTTATACCTTTGGTTAAGTCCCATGGATCTAAGACTTGAACCTTTGAGGAGAAGGTTAGCCAACCTAGGACTGAAACCTCAGGGATTTGGTGGAGGACTCAAAGATCTGACACTCTAAACCCTGAGGGTAACAGGCTCCGTAGCTGTGACAGTATGTCTGAACCTGACAGTAGTGTTCGTTCTGATAGTTACTAAAAACTATGTATATATATATGAAATTATAATTATAACATTATATACAGAAGTGGGGCAAAAGTAGGTTTACAGTCATTTGTATGGAAAATAATAGAATAATTTATAAATGATAAAAGAATAAACTCTGTGTTTCATGTACTCACACCTATGAACCTACTATTGTTCACCCCTGCATTATATATAGTAATAATGTGCAGACTGAAAGTTATTATCTTTGTAAAGGCTACAGCTGTTAGTGAGGTAAGACAGGCATTAATAGTAATAAAAAAATTTCCCAGGTGTGGCAGGTGTGGCTCAGTGGTGGAGCATTGACCCCTGAGTCAAGAGGTCGCTGGTTCGATTCCGGGTCAGGGCATATGCCCAGGTTGTGGGCCATATCCCTAATGGGGGGCTTGCAGACGGTGGCCAACTGATGTTCTCTCTTATCAATGTTTCTATCTCTCTCACCCTCTCCCTTCCTCTCTCTCTAAAATCAATAAAGAAAAAAAAATTTTTTTTAATTTTTCCAGATTTCCAGTCTCCCTCTAGTTGCCAGCTATTGCAGAACCAAAAAAATTGAGGACTGGCAAAGAAGAAATTTGATTTGATTGTTTGCATTCCCTGTGTAACAAAGCAGAGTGCAAATGGGAAGGATGGTTAGAATTGAAACAGCAACTTAAAAACAGACAAATATACATTATCCATTCGCTGTACCTATGCTCAGGAAACACAAAGAGACTAATTCCATGAACAATTAAACACTAACTTTTTTTAAGATAATGGAAAGAAGATATATTCTAGGAATTAGGATATTTTGCTAATTGTTTAATGGCCAATGTTTTATGATCCAAATAATAAAAAATTGGGATTATGTCAATGGCTTGTGGCACATTCTGTAACATTTCTATAGCCAAGAGATTAAAACTTAGTACATGAGGAATCTGATAACATTTGGTTTCTTTGTTGAAATTATAAATTGTTTATTTTTTTTTTCTGAAATGCAGAAGAACATTTTACTGCTCTTCCTTAGATGAAATTGTAACATCTTGCTCTTCTTATGGAGGTAAAGTGTTGACATTTTCCTCAGGTGAAGGTGGAACACTCCTATCTCTTTCATTTGACATGAAAACCGAAATTAACAAGCAGAGTAAAATAACAACAAAAAGATTCAACCAAAGTAGTAGTCCCAGGTAAATATTTCCATTGTCTTTTCCTCTAGGGGGTGGGCCACTATCAATACTACCTCCAAAGCCTTTTTTCAGGCAATTGGGGGGCTCCCAGTCTTTGTCACAATGGCAGTTTTGTTTGTTGTTGCAGACCCCGTTCATATTGCAAGTCTCAGGTGAACAATTACTTAACAGAAGTGACCTATGGACACACTTCCTTTGGATGCAGATATGATCTGCACCACACTCTGTACCATCTTTCACATCACCAATGTCAGGTATGGTCATCCCAAAGTGGTAGTCGGTACCCCAGCAGGTGACACCATTGAAGTGAGTGCAATGCACCGTAGAATGATCACTGAGAAGCGGAATTTCTGTCACGTTTTCACACTGAATCCTCCCACACAAGATATCTGAGATGTTACATTTTACATATTTAGAGTAGTTGAAACCACAGTGACCAAAACGGTCACCTTGGGTGTTCATTTTTCTGTAGCAACTGTGATCTGCACTCTTGGCCTCTTTGCCAAAAATTTTCCTACACTGTTCTTCACGGTGATTGCATCTCTTTTCATAGCAGTTGCCACTGCCCTTGCATGAGATACCATTCTGCACATATACATCCTCTGGGCAAAGGTAGGATGTCCCATTGCACCACTCTGGGAGATCACATTCATTTATCTCTTGTCTACAAACTGTGCCTGTTGACATGATCTGGCAGTCTTTGCAACAAAGCCCAAAAGCACAAGCAGCTCCATATCTGAGAGTGCAGTTTGACTCACAGCATGGATCTTTCATACAAAAATCTAGAGTTCCACAGTCACACTCTTCTCCTTCTTCAACCACTCCATTCCCACACCGTGTACAATTGAAGATGTTCCATTTATCATATGAAGAGTACAAACAGGTTCGTCTTGTCATGGTGTTCATGAAGTCAGCATAACTGCAGTTGCTGAATCTGGTTGCATTTGTTTCTCTTGGAAACATTATGCAGTCCCTCTTCCCACATGTACAAGTTTTTCCATCATGATCCATACCTAAATTATGACCAATCTCATGTGACACAATGTATGCAAAGGCATACAAATTATCTTTCACGAAACTGTCAACTCCAGAGTTATAACGAACGTCACATACTTTTCCAACATAGGCTAAACCAAGAACATCAGTATATGCTTGCTTCACAAAAACATGTGCTACATCATGTGGTATGCGGTTATTAAAGTTAGTTAACTTCCACAAGGAAAATTGAATTAGAAGAGTTTTTATGTCGTCTACTGGTAAGGGGTTTGTTTGAGTCCAGATCTCAATTCCCATTAAAACCACATCAATATCCAGTGAACTCAAAAACGTATCTATTCCATTGACAACAAGGCATACTTCATGCTGCACATCTGAGGCATTACTTTGGTGATGAAGATATCGATTGTGGTCCACCACCACTGCCAGTTCAAGCAACCGCTTGTGGGTCCACCAGCCTTCATACCCGCTCTGCTTCAAAGTGAAATTAACACTCTCTTGAAGCTTCGATTGTCGTGCTATTTCTTCATCTGTTAACCCACATCTCATAGGTGGGAATGGTGTCTCTTCACTGTCCCTTTTGTATACAAAATGTTCAAATGTGGTAGAAAGTCTTTTGGGCTCTATTTCATAAACCATGTCATTTGTCTGTATAATTCCTTGAAAGCCCCCAAAACAGGTACTGAGGGCAACCAGGGATTCTAGATCCCCCTCCACATAACCATGATAGTAGCAGTCATTCTGGACAAAAGGCTGTTCCATAAGGATAGCACCCTGGTCTGTGTAGGTGAATACTGGGAGGTGTTTGGACAGGAAAAGCTTGTTGACCTTCATATGGACAATGTGCCTCTGGCCCCCAAAATGCAGGCTGTAAGTGAGCCAGCCTGGAGGCTTTATGCTGCTGGCATGCCTCATGGGATTCACTATCTCTGGGGGACCATTGCGTTTAGAGTTCCCCATCTGGTACCGTCCAGGAAGAAAGAGAATCATCCCCTGCCAAAGAAGCAAAAGAGTGATCTTCACATGCACCAAGGCCTCACCCACAGCCATAATGGAGCCACTCCTTGCAAATACTGGTGAGAGGAAGGAGGGCAGGGCAAGAAGCATCACTTCGTGTCTCCTCCACCTGAGCTGGCTGTATGCAGGGCTGACCTTTATTTTGTCCTCTGGCAGAGGTACACCATCAGAGGAGCAACACTAGAAGCAAAAATGAAAAGAACAGAGACAGAGGTAGGGGTTATAAGCAGGCCACTTTAGAGGAAGAAGAGAAGGGTTAAAATGAGTCAGTGTTTGGCTCAAGACAAGACTCAGCATATGGATGCGTTTGCTCATTTGCTCATAAATGATAGTGAGGCAGAGTGAGAATGGGTGTCCAAAGGAATGAGAGTGAAGAAAAAATGGTGATAGGCCATCGGTTGATACTTACTAAACCCAGATGAAGGACATTCATGGGTTCATTATACCATTCTCTCAATATTTGAATATATATAACAATTTCCACAATAAAAATATAAAACAAAAGTGAACATATATCATGTTTTGATGAAGGAGTCTTAATTCATACACATGAATGTGGTATAAATATCAATATGTATGTCTTCCTCTCACTATCAAATTAAGAACTGTTTAGTCCCATTACTTAGGAGAGATAAAAAACTGTTCACATACATTATTAGTTATATTATCTCCTTTCTGTATTTCTCTTATCATTGAAACCTCTAAACCTCGAAGTGTCAAAGCATCAATTTTATCCAAATATTAGTTTCTCCTTTAATCATGCCATGTTCTAGATTCAACAGACAACAGTGGTATTGGAGGGTAAGTATATTGGGTTGTTGATGGATTAACTAAAAGTTTATATTTAATTATACTCTTTAGAAGAATAATATATTTAAAAACTTTAGCCATATAAAATAAAAGTAATCAAACAAGTTGGAAGAGCAACCCTTGGAGATGGGAGTGTACTAAAGGCAAATTAAAGTACCTTCAGAATCAGTAAATCATGAAGGAGGGATGAAAGCACGTGGGAAGATAATATATTGATTTTTAGTGGTGAAGTCCTCAAAGTCCCAACACTTATAAGATTATAAGGTAACCAGCTTCCAATTTTAACATTAAAATGTGTTTATTTCAGCTTGAAGAGAATAGATTCGATGGCAGAGTGCAATATCGGTGTGACTGTGAGTGGGTGAGAGTGTGTGCCGCTGTGACAGAGAGTATGGTTGGACGTATGTGTGGACAAGCAACCTCATGCAGTGCAAAAATGAGGGGCAGAAGGTTCCTGTGCTGTGGATGAGGAGCAGCTGGCTCCTGCGGTAAGCAGCTCTTCAGGGCGCATCACCCTGCATGTTTTGGAGGCCCACCATTTTGGAAGATCCTTGGTCTTTTCTGGGAGGAAGTAGCAGGAGCGGCTAGGGCTCAGCAACCTGAGATCACCAGTGCACCTTGCACCATTGGACCAGTGGACCCCACTGTTAACAAAGACCAGTGCACAGTACATGTGCAGTCAAGGTGCCTGCTGTGGAAGCTGCAAGTGGCTGGGATCCAAGCACCATCCCCTACAGCAGCAGCCTGATCAGAGTGGAGATACACCCCCTGAAACAGAGTTTCAGGAGCAGACATCCATCCCCAGGCAGCAGCAACACAGATGGGCAGCTGAGACCCATCCCGAAAGCTTCAGCAAGGCTGAGCAGGAGCTGAGCCCCATCAGGCAGCACCGCTCTCCAGCTGCCAGTGGTGGGACCTGAGGTTACTGTGGGGCCCATGCAATACAGTAGTCTGTGGCACAAGTTGGGCCCTCAGGTCCAGAAGCAGTGCCTACCAGGACAGTCTATTACCAGCTGCCAGTAGTCAATCCTCCAGGACCCACAACAGGTAAGATGCACCATGCACCAGAACAGTCTGGGAAGCACAGCAGTCTTATTTGATACACACCAACTTGCCTACACATCCCCAAATCTCTCACCAGGTGTAGAACTACCAGACGGCTAAAATGGGGAGATAAAGAAACAACAACCAAATGAAAGAAAACGAGGAATCATCAGAAAAAGAACTACATGAAAAAGAAGAAAGCAATTTACAGATAAAGAATTCAAAGCAATGATTTTAAGGGTGCTCAAACAATTCAGTGAGAACTACAAGCAACTTAATGAGAATTATAAAGAGCTCAGCAGGAAATACATCAGTTTAAAAAAAGAGTTAGAAGACATGATTAAAAATCACGAGGAGATAAAGAACAACATAGCTGATATGAAAAATACCTTAGAAGGATTCAATAGTAGATTAGAAGAACCTGATGACTGAATCAGTGAGTTAGAAGATAAGGTAGAGAAAAACGCCCACATAGAGCAGAAAATGAGGATAAAAATAAAAAAAAAAAAAAACAGGAAGAGAGTTTAAGGGAGCTGTGGGACAAAACAAAATGTAACAACATTTGCATCATAGGGGTACCAGAAGAAGAAGAATCAAAGAAAGGAATAGAGAACCTGTTTGAAGAAATAATGACAGAAAACTTCCATAATTTGGGAAAGAAAAAATTCACACAAGCCCAGGAAACAGGAAGAGTCCCAAACAAGATGAACCCAAAAAAAAACCCCACAGCTAGACACATCATAATTAAAATGGCAAACATTAAAGACAAGGAGAGAATCTTAAAGGTAGCAAGAGAGAGACAGAAAGTTACCTACAAGGGACTTCCCATCAGACTGTCAGGTGGTTTCTTAATAGAAACACAGCAGGATAGAACAGAGTCACATGAAGTGTACAAAGTAATGAAAGACAAGGTTCTGAATCCATGACTATTCTATCCAGCAAGGATATCATTCAAAATTAAAGGCAAAATAAAGAGCTTCACAGACAACAAAAAGCTGAAGGAATTTACCACCACCAAACTAGCACTGCATGAAATGCTAAAGGGACTGCTGTAAGAATAAGAAGAAATAGATAGAGATAGGAACTCAGGCATAAAATAAAAATGGAAACACATAAGTATCTATCAATGATAACCTTCAATATAAATGGCTTATATTTCCCAGTCAAAAGACATAGGGTAGCTGATTGGATGAGAAAACAAGACCCATGTATATGCTGTCTGCAAGAGACCCACCTTACTACAAAAGACTCACACAGGATGAAAGTGAAGGGATGCAAAAAAAAATTTCCAATCAAATGGAAATGAAAAAAAAGCTGGTGTAGCAATACTCACATCTGATAAGATAGACTTCAAAATGAGGGCCATATTTAGAGACAAAAAAGGTCACTACATAATATTAAATACAAGAAGAGGATATAACCCTGGTAAACATACATGCACCAAACACAGGAGCACCAAAATATATTAAAAAACTTTTGGAGGACTTCAAAGGAGAGAACAATGGCAATACCATCATAGTGGTGACTTTGCCCCACTGACATCACTGGATAGATCTTTTACACACAAAATTAACAAGGATAGAGTCCTTAAATGACAAACTAGATCAGCTGGACTTAATTGATATTTACAGATAATTTCACCCCAAAGCTGCAGAATATACATTCTTCTCAAGTGCATATGGGACATTCTTGAAGACAGACCACATGTTAGGACACAAAGTAAGTCTCTACAAATTCAAGAAGATTGAAATCATATCAAGCATCTTCTCAGATCACAATGGTATGAAACTAGAAATTAATTCAAACAAAAACAGTCAAAAAGATCCATACATTTGGAGGTTAAATAGCATGTTATAAAACAATGAATGGGTTACCAAGGAGATCAAGAAAAAAATTAAAAACTTCCTGGAAACCAATGAAAATGAGCACAAAACAACACCAAATATATGGGATGCAGAGAATGCAATCCTGAGAGGGAAGTTCATAGCACAACAGGCGTACCTCAAGAAACAAGAAAAATTTCTAATTGACTTGCTAACCCTACAACTCAAAGAACTAGAAAGTAAACAAAAAAAACCGAGAGCAAGTAGAAGGAAAGAAATAGTGAAGGTCAGAGCAGAAATAAATGACACAGAAACTAAAAAAAATTTCAAAAGATCAATGAAACAAAGAGCTGATTCTTTGAAAAGATAAACAAGATAGATGGACCCTTCCAGACTCACCAAGAAACAAAAAGAGAGGACCCAAATACACAAAATCAGAAACGAAAGAGGAGACGTAACAACTGACACCACAGAAATACAAACGATCATTAAAACATAGTATGAACAATTACACACCAACAAATTGGACAATCTAGGCAAAATGGAGAAATTTCTAGAAACACACAGTCTCCCAAAACTGAACCGGAAAGAGATAGAAAACTTAAATAAACCAATAACAACTAAGGAAATTGAAGATGTCATCAAGAAACTCCCAGCAAACAAAAGCCCAGGCCTGGACGGCTTCAAGGGGGAGTTTTACTGAACATTCAAAGAAGATCTAACCCTCATTCTCCCCAAACTGTTCCAAAAAATCCAACAACACGGCAGATTTCCAAACTCATTTTCTGAGGCCAACATAATTCTATTTTCCAAACCAGATAAAGACACTACAAAGAAAGAAAACTACAGGCCAATATCCCTGATGAACATAGATGCTAAAATCCTTAACAAAATATTAGCAAATCAGATCCAGCAATGCATCAAAAAAATTGTTCATCATGACCAAGTGAGATTCATCCCTGGGATGCAAGGATGGTACAATATCTGCAAATCAACAAATGTGATACATCACATAAACAAAATGAAAAATAAAAAACATATGATCTTATCAATGGGTGCTGAAAAAGCATTCCACAAAATCCAGCACCCATTTTTTTTTTTTTTTCAGAAAACTGCCTTTATTTAATCAGTCATGGGAAAAATTAACTGGTACAGAACAAAAGTGTAGTCAGGTGGAGAAAAGAGAGAAATCCTGTGCCACCCAGTGAACTGGTGGCTCCTCTGGGAAGAAACCTTGATACAGTTAGTAGAGAGAGCACTGTGAACTAGATTCAGACCCTACAGTCCAGGTGAGACAACTTGTGCCACCTTTGGAAGTGTCTATGTGCTCAAGCATGAAACCAAATTCCTATTTACTTAACCCAGCTCTGGGGAGTGGGTACTGGAATATGTGGGGCTGAAAATAGGTCATATGGACATCTTTTTTGAGAGAAACTGACAAACTGGAAATTTTAAAAATGAATTTTCCATCTGACTTTATTTTCAAATACACTTTCTTTTTTAAAAAAAGCAATACACTTTCTGTGGGGATTACAAATATCAGTATTAGGAAATCCAATTTTACAAAGAAAACTACATCTACTTTGGTATAGATATATTTATTTTTTGGAAACATACATTAAATGGCACTAATTACCCAGGAACCATAAGGTAACTAACATGAAACCACAGAACTGTAACTTTGCCACAGCTGCATCAACTTGGGCCTTTCTGGCTGAGCACATTTTGAAAAAACTGGATGCCCACTCCAGAGTCAGGCCAATGAAATCTGTTCAGGAGAAAGTTTCTGAAGTGGTGACTCACCAGAGTACCTTGCAGCTGACAGATGACAGGCAAGTTATTTTAGTTATGAAGTAGTTACAGCCTAATTCACAAATGTTACCATTTCTCTTTCTAGAAAGAAGCAAGAAGTTAAGAAATTGCTTGAATTAGCACCTGGTGTGTCAGGTGGGAGTGCACTGTTAGAGCAGTGTCAGAAGGACACCAAAGGGTCAGGTGGGTTGGACATCATTAATAATCATGGTTGGCTTCTTAATACTGGTAGCAAGATGACTTCTTATTTGTAACCTTAGGTATATTAAAATTAAGTGAAAAATGCCATTAATCATACACTAAGATTAATAAACCGCACTTCAAAATGAACTGCATGAGGGTTGGGCTTCCCGCAGGGTTTCACAAGACAAGGCACCCAGATTGTTTCTTCCCGCATCTGGCTTGCAGAGCAGCTCTCATGGCCATTTCAAAAACCTCCCTCACTCCATCTTTTGTCTTTGCTGAACACTCCATGTACTCAAAAGTGCCAATCCTTTTTGCAGTATCTCTGCCTTCTTCCAGTTTTACCGGTTCCTGCTTCATCTTGGCTAGCCCCTGCCTCGTGTGCTCATCATTCCGAAGATCATTATTGTTCCCAACCAGGATGATGGACACATTGGGACAGAAATGTTTGATTCCAGAGTCCATTTTTATGGGATATTTTCTAAATGATCAGGGCTGTCAATGGAGAAACTCATCAATATATCATCGGTGTCCGGATAGGAGAGGGAGCTCATGCGATCATAATCTTCCTGCCCAGCTGTGTCCCACAAAGCCAATTCTACCTGCTTTCCATCCACTTCAATATCTGCCACATAGTTCTCAAATACTGTAGGTACATACACACCTCTGGGAACTGGTCCTTGCTGAAAACAATGAGCAAGCAAGTCTTGCCACAGGCTCCATTACCAACAATCACTAATTTGTTCCAGATGGTAGCCATTGCTTATAAATATGCTGCAAGACCCTTGACCTGTGTGGCAGAAGTTCTACAAAGTGCCTTGAACTTCTCAGGTGAAAAGCACTGCAGCATGTGGGACCTGTCAAAGAGGGAGCAGTGCTAGTGTGTGTGTAGGTGTCAGTCAATGTGGCTGTCTTGGTATTGCACAGGCAGACCCCAGCCTGCGAATGCTACCATCTTCCCGCCATGGGCTAGGCGGAAGTCATAGAGTGGTGTCCTGCAGAGCACATCCTGTGCACCACTGAGTGGACAGTCCAGGACTGTGGGGAACACCTGCCCACACCAGCCCAGATAGGCTACCACACTCAGTGCCTGCTGCATTGTCAGCACACATTTTTGATATGAACACTCAGCAATGTGGGAATAGAGGGATCATATCTTGTCATAATAAAGGCAATATATGAAACACCTACAGTCAACATCATACTCAATGGACAAAAACTAAAAGCATTTCCCTTAATAGGATCAAGACAAGGATGCCCACCCTCTCCACTCTTGTTTAACATAGTACTGGAAGTCTTAGCCACAGCTATTAGACATGAGGAAAACATAAAAGGAATCCCAATTGGAAAGGAAGAAGAGAAACTGTCATTATTTGAAGATGACATGATATTGTACATAGAAAACCCCTAAAGACTCCAATGAAAATCGACCTGATTTAATAAATGAATTTGGCAAAGGAACAGGATACAAAATCAACTTCAAGAAATCTACAGCATTATTGTATACCAACAACAAATTAATGAAAGAGAAACTAAAAAAGCAACCTCTATTATCTTTGTGGCAAAAAAATTAATTTACCTAGGAGTAAACTTAACCAAAGAAGTAAAGTACCTCTTCACAGAAAACTACAGGTCACTGAAAAAAGAAATAGAGGAAGGTATAAAAAAGTGGAAAAATATATCTTATTCATGAATTGGAAGAATTAACATCATTAAAATGTCCATACTACCCAAAGCAGTCTATAGATTCAATGCAATACCCATCAAAATACCAACAACATATTTGACAGAACTAGAACAAATACTCCAAAGGTTATATGGAACCAAAAAAGACCTTGAATAGCAACAGCAATCTTGAAAAAAAAGAACATAGTAGGCGGGATCACAATATCGGATATCAGGTTATACTACAAAGCCATAGTAATCAAAACAGCCTGGTACTGGTACAACAACAGGCATATAGATCAATGGAACAGAAGAGAGAACCCAGAAATTGACCCAAGTCATTATACTCAATTAATATTTGACAAAGCTGGCAAGAGCATATAGTGGAGTGAAGACAGACTCTTCAATAAATGGTGTTGGGAAAATTAGACAGCTACATGCAACAAAATGAAGCTAGACTACCAACTTACACCATATACAAGAATAAACTCAAAAATGATAAAAGATTTAAATGTGACCAATGAATTCATAAAAATTCTAAAAGAAAATGCATGCAACAAAATTTCAGACATCACACGCAACAGAATTTTCACTGATATAATGCCTAAGGCAATAAACACAAAGAAAAAAATTAATACATATGATTACATTGAACTAAAAAGCTTCTGCACAACAAAAGAAACAAGCATCAAAATGGAAAGGAAACCCACTATATGGGAGAGAGTAATTGCCAATGATATATCAGACAAGGGGTTAATTTCCAAAATATATAGAGTATTCATGCAACTCAACAAAAGGAAGACAAAGAACCCAATCAAAAAATGGGTAGAGGACCTAAAGAGACACTTCTCCAAACAGGGCATACAAATCACCAAGAGACAAATGAAAAAATTCTCAATGTCACTAATCATTCAAGAGATGCAAATTAAAATGACTATGAGGTATCACCTCCCACCAGCTAGAATGGCTGCCATCAATAAATCATCAAACAAGTGCTGGCAAGGGTATGGACAAATGAGGACTCTAGTACAGTGCTAGTGGGAATGCAGACTGGTGCAGCCACTATGGAAAACAATATGGTGTTATCTCAAAAAATTAAAAGTTTAACTGCCATTTGATCCAGTGATCCCACTTCTAGGAATATATCCTAAGAAGGCTGAAGCACCAATCAGAAAGAATATATGTATGCCCATGTTCATAGCAGCTCTATTTATAATCACTAAGATCTGGATATAGCCCAAGTGTCCATCAAAAATGAGTGGATAAAAAAGCTGTGGCACATATACAAAATGGAATACTATGCAGAAAGAAAGATCTCTTATCTTGTTAGATAACATGGAGGGACCTGGAGAGTATTATGCTAAGCGAAATAAGCCAGACAGAGAAAGATAATTATCACACGATCTCACTTATTTGTGGAATATAATGAACAATACAAGCTGATAAACAAAATAGACCCAGAGACATAGAAGTAGGGTAGAGACTGACAAACCTCAGAAGAGGGGTCAATGGGGAGGGAAGAGATAAACCAAAGACCTTATATGCATGTATGCGTAACCAATGGACATAGACAAAAATGCTGGTGGGTGGGGGTGGGATCAGGAGGAGGTTGTCAATGGGGGAAAAAGGAGAAACATCAGTAACAAAAATAAATTAATAATAATTGCAAAAAAGAAAAAAATGTATTTATTTCACAAATAAAAATACATATTTACTATGAAAAATAGAAACAAAAATTTATCTCAATAATACAAATGTATTATCACATATTTGTTAAAATGAAATCTGAAGGGGGTTTAGGGGGGAGTAAGGACAAACATGTTTAACAAAAATTAATTAACAAAAATTGGAGAAAAAAATGAAATCTGATATTAGCAGAATGCCTGGCTGGCATTCCAATTTGCTATTTGCTTCTTTGAATAAAGTATTCATAACAACACATAATGTGCAGACACAGGGATATCCATCTGAGAAACATGCAGGTCAAGATAATTAAATGGCATGGAGCTCATATGTGGACAGAATGGTGGGGGCAACAATACAGATTAGGAATTTGTAAAATTGCATTGAATATTTTATATCCAAATGTTCATTTTCATTTATCAGCAAAGTACCCAGGTCTTCCATCATTAAAGTAATAAGATTACTTAAAGTTAGAAACCTTGGCCTAGTTGAGAAACACTGAGAAGTGAAGTCTTAAAAAAAGGAGATACATCAGTAAGAAAAATAAATTCATAAAAATGGCAAAAAATAAAATACAATATTCTAATAAAAAATGTGAAGTCTTCTATGAGAGATTGAAAGGAAATTAATCAAATCCACTTCCCCAAGTAGGTACTATAAAAATAACAGGTGGCCGATTAAGGATCGGTCATCTCCTAGACCGTGTACATATTTCTGCTTAGTTCTTTTTAAAGAATTGCTGTCTTTATTCTATGTTTCTTAACCTCTTTTCTATGGAAACATTATCCTGTCATCTATGGTATCTTCCTTTTATGAAAGCAACAACAATCATCTCTCTAGTCTCACTTATCCATGAGAAGTTCTTTATCCCATTTAATTCTATATCTACCTGTCAAACGCTGAGGTCAACAGCATAGGAAGCTCAGCAGAGACGAAGATTTCCATTCTCAGAATCCCAGGTGTCATAAAGTCTAGATGTCTGGCCCCAATTTGCCTTGATTACTAAAGCCACGTCCAAACCACTAAACTGATATCCATCATTGACTTTTCTTTCTTACTGTTACACAAACTCCCACATCAATCCTGCACAAACCTGAAAGAATTGGGCATTTTATTTGCTGATATATTAACCACCAATAACTTTACCTACATTCTGGGTTTAGCAGGCATGTGGCCAACACATTTAACACCCAGTTCATTTTAGGTTTACTACTCATTTGCAACAATATTTACTAATTGACCTATGGCCATGATGTAGATCTTATTGCTCTTGATTGTTCTCTTACATACATATTAAATAGTTGACCATATCTTTTATTCTTAATAAAAAACTACTCTTCCAATTTTTAAAAGACATAATTTTTCTTTCCATTTATTTACACTTCTTGTTCCCTTTAGTATACTGTTTATGACTATAGCCTAGCTCTAGACTCCAACAATTCAACCACTGTTGGCTAAAATACTCAACCCAAAGTAAATTAATCCTTTATCCCTGTGTTTGCCACTCTTACAACAGACTGCCAAACTACTGGGGGGTGGGTAGGGGGATCACTAAGTATCTTTAGGGAAATTAATGCATAAAAGGTGGAAACTACCAAATGGGATGAGATAGCCTGATACTTCAGCCTGAAGAATGAAATCCTGAACTGGCATTTGTCTCAACCACTTTACACTTTTAAGAATTTGTACTTTGCTGTTCACATTGTGCCTGATTGTCTAAATTTCCTCATCAGTACATAGGATACCCAGCTGAATATCTATTGTCTTTATTTTCTCAAGTTGTTTTTATTGAATTTCAACAATGGTAGTTTAAATTATAAAACCAAGGTGTTTTCATTTTTTGCATGTTTAAGAAGGATCTGACATTTTCTATGTTTTTGCTTTATTTTTGCAGAAAGTTGGCAGGGATTTTTTTTCAGACTGAACACTATCCTCATCATTAAGGTGACCTTAGTTCCTAGGGTACTTGGCTACTTTGTCTAGCACTAAAATGGAGGAATATTTCACAAAATGCAAAGATCCTAGAAGAAGAGAGTGAGACCCTTAAAGGAAATCTTTGAGAACACCACTTCTAAGTAGTGAGTAAAATTATAAAATACTGATTTGCTCACCATGTCTCTCTTGATCTATATTTGGTAATTATTATGGAGTATGAATTGTTATTGTGATGTAAAAGAATTATTTATAACAATCTACTACTGTTAGTGTGAAATTAACGAATATAAATCAATCAACATTTATTCCTAATACTTCAGTTTATAGGCAGGTAATAGAAAAACAAATTCCACATATATTTGGGCCAGATTAATTTTGTCTTCATAATATTATTTTATACAATGATGGAAGAGATACATCTTCTGAGAGAATATAAATTTTCATGAACAGTGTGGTATAGTGCCATAATAGTTCAGAATTTTTAAGTAGACTACCATACATCATCTTTCGTAGATTCTGTTACCATCTCCCCACAGCATCATTAATTCAACAATATCTGTACCCTAATTACCACCTCCCCTCTCACTTTCCTTGGCAATCCAATTCAGCATTTTTCAAACTATGAGTAACAATCCGTTAAAAAGACAATTTTGTGGCTCTCAAGCGAGTTAAAAAGAGAATAGGCCCTAATAAATAGATCCTCCCTAAGATCTGAAAAATTGGCACAGAATAATATTTTTTGTTTGTGTTTATGTGTGTGTTTCTATCTACAGAAATTTAGTGTTTGTCTTTTTTACAACTATATTATTGGGTTACTTACCAGCAGCAAAATGAATAGATCCCCTGTTTTTTTTCTATCTATAGTCTTATCACAGACAGTTTATATTCAGATTTCCAGGAACAAAGGACTTTACATGACAAGGAAAAAAATCACTTCTTCACCTCTCATTTGATTATGTTCTAGATTTAACTGCTTAGCAACAAGACTGTCCCAATTCTAAATACCATGACAACCAGCTAATGGTCTTCCTCATTCTAGATTTAACTGCTTAGCAACTAGACTGTCCCAATTCTAAATACCATGACAACCAGCTGTCTTCCTTATTCTGGACCTGGAGGACTCTTGCCCATTAGTGCACTAGAAAATAAACAAGTAAGATCTTGGTGAAGGTTGTAGATCCAAGAGAGCTGGCAAATTAGCCCTAACTGTACTTGCTTTACACAAGGAAAAAAATCTGGAATACTGACCTGGGCAGACACACAGGGAGGGAGAATTTGTAGAAGTTCAGTTTACCAAAAGAGAGATTCCAATGAGTTTAGACGAAGTGGAAAATGAAAAACTTTGTCAGAGCCACTCCTGTTCCCAGGGTGACACTGCATGGGACTAATTTGTTTGAAAGGAATCACAGCCTCTCCCCTGTAGAAAAGGTCCAAAAGGCGACTTCTCTGGAGGTGGAGGTTGAAAGCAGTGAGTGACTGAGGGGTTTGCGCTAAAGAAACCTGTTTCTCTACAGCAGCACCCTGATTTCTGAGGATACCAATGGGCATGAAAGAAAACTGTTTTTTTTTTTGTTTGTTTTTTTTTTGCTGTAGATTAAAGACTTCAGCAGGAAGTCTGTATATAGTCTCTGTGAGTACCCAACTAGAGGCTCTCCCTGTGGGTGGAGGCACACCCAAAGCCTCCATTGCTAAGTCCACACCTCCCCTCACTCTGGTAGGCACCTTGTATGTGTTCCTATGTGTGGCAGTAAGAGCAAGATGGGTAATTTAAGTGCTCTCAGAAAATGTTCCATGGTCTGTGGGCAAGGAAGAAACAATAAACTGAAGCTTCAATACCACCTTTCAAAAAAGCAAAAAGAGAATTTCTGGAAAACTTGTGCAGTATTCTCCTACAAAGGGAACAAGAAGAGTAGAGCAGATTTTTCCATCATAAACCTAATATTCCTAGAGAAACAACAGCAATGCACACTACCCTGTCTGAAGAGAACAGGTAAAGGCATTTCAATGCGAAAGCAGCCAACAGAAATACAAGATTTAAAAAAATATCGAGATATTATGCCATCACCAAAAGATATCAATGATTGTCCAACACCTGAACCCAGAGACATGAAATAATGTTATGTAGGTTATTATAAAGAATTGATAATAGCTGTAGTGGAAAAACTCAGGAATGAGAAGAAAACTCAGTCAATGAGATCAAGCCAAAGATAAAAGAAAAGAATAAGTTATTTACAAGAAAGATAGAAACCACAACAAAGATCCAAACAGTAATTCTGGAGTTGAAGAATTTAATGAATGAGATTAAGAATATAATACAGAACTTCTGTTGTAAAGCTGCGCAGGTGAGAGGATAAACAAATAACTCAGAGAATAAGAATTTTGAAAATTAGGAAGGAAACCTCAACTAAAGCTGGAGTCAGAAAGGACTGTAATGAAACTCTTATGCCTACCACTGAACAGAAGACATCAATTACAGACCCCAAGGGGAAGAGAGTACCTTGAATTCCCAAACAGGAAGCATGATATCCTCCTGCCCTCCCCACCCCCACAATACACCCAGTCAATGGAAATGCCACAACTCAGACAACAAGCAGTTATCATCACTTGAACTCTTATTTTCCTCTAATGAATATTTATTTTTCTTTTGCTGATGATTGATTGCTTTGTCCCACCCTCCGTTCTATAGTCTTCCACTTTGTGTAACCTCTTGGAATATCTCTCTCCTTGCTAGATGGGAAGTTTCCTGATTCATAAGTCATTTAATAAAACCAATTTGATCTTCAAAATTAATTAATTTTTTCTTATTAACAGTTAAAAGAGAAAAAGAAACTGATTAAAATGAGCAGAGAAAGCCTACATGATCTATGGGACTCAGTACAAAGGAGGAACACCTGCTTGGCCAGTGTGGCTCATTTGGTTGAGCATCTTTCCATGCACCAAGAGGTCACTGGTAGATTCCCACTCAGGGCACATGCCCAAGTTGTGGGCTCCAACCCCTGTAGGGGGCGTGCAGGAGGCAGCCAATCCATGTTTCTCTTTCATTGATGTTTC
Organism: Tadarida brasiliensis; assembly: GCA_030848825.1. NCBI lineage: Eukaryota > Metazoa > Chordata > Mammalia > Chiroptera > Molossidae > Tadarida > Tadarida brasiliensis. The sequence goes on along the minus strand of CM061259.1, from coordinate 39,885,289 downwards.
CATCTCTTTCTCCCTCTCTCTCAAAAAAGAAAATTAATCAATTAAAAACATATTTAAAAAAATGAAAGGAGAAGCATCAAAATGTGGTTCAGGTTGTAGAAGAGAGGGAGAATGGGATAGAAAATTTAATTTAAGGACTAATAGCTGAAAAGTTTCAATGTCTGGGGAAATCCAAGTTGAAAAAGCTAATATATCACCTTATGATATCAATAACAAAAGGCCTTCCCAAACACACATTATAATGAAACTACCAATATAAAAGGTAAAGAATTGTAAAGACAGCCCGGAAAAAAGAGGGTAACATACAAAGGAACTCCCATTAGGCTGTCAGTGGATGTCTCAGCAAAAACTTTATAGGTCAGGAGAAAACAGAATGACATATTTAAAGTGCTCTAAGACAAACGTTGCCAGTTGATAAACTTAGTCAAAGTTATTCTTCAGATTTGAGAGTGAAACAAAGACTTTCTCAACCCTGGCTGGTGCGGCTCAGTTGGTTGGAGCATCCTCCCTCTCACTAGAAGGTGGTGGGCTTGATTCCTGGACAGGACACATATCCAGGTTGCAGGTTTGATCCCAGGCAGGAGGCAACTGATTGATGTTTCTTTCTCACTTTGATGTTTCTCTCTCTCTGTCTTTCTCCTTCCCATCCTCTCTTTGAGATCAATTAAAAAAAAAAAAAAAAAGGAATATAAAGACTTTCCCAGACAAAGAAAAGCTGAAGGAATTCTTCACCAGATGTGGCTTGCAAGGAATGCATAAAGAGCTCTTCAACCAGAAATGAAAGAACTCAAAGTAGTGACATAAAAACACAGAAATATGCAACACCCAAATAATGGTGAAAATATATATAGTCAGAATTAGAAAACTTCAGTTGTATAATAAGGTGGTGTATTTATCATGAAACAATAAAGTTTGGAGAAAGAGAGTGTTAAAATATCCATAGCTAGTATAATTTGTTAACAAATACCCAATATAAAAAGAGGTAATTATGACATGAAAAAAGGAAATGGATAGTGCCACAAAGCAAAACTCTAGAGTAGATTCATGAAACAAAAAAAAAAAAAAAGGAGAAACACAGTATACTATTGTAGAAAACCATAAATATAAAAGAAAGCCAGAAACCAAGGGGAAAACAAATGGAAACATAGATCAAACAGAAGTGATCAATAGGTGGCAGGGGTAATTACTTACATTTTATCAGTCACTCTCTATTTAAATGGATTTTACATCACCAATAAAAAAACACAGTCTGACTGGCAAATTTTAAAAAAAACACCACCTAAACCCAACTCTATGCTGCCTACAAGAAATTCATTTTGGTTTAAAGAGTACATATAGGTTTAAGGCCTGGCCCATTTGGCTCAGTGGTTAGAGTGTTGGCACAGGGACCAAAGGGTCATGGGTTTGATTTTGGTCAGGAGCACGTGACTAGGTTGAAGGTTTGATCCCTGGCCCAGGTCAGGGTCGTGCAGGAAGCAACCTTTCAATGTGTATCTCTCGCATCGATGTTTCTCTCTCTCTCTCTCCCTCCCTCCCTACCACTCTCTGTAAAATCAATGGAAAAATATCCTCAGGTGAAGACTAACAGCAACAACAAAAAGTACATATGGTTTAAAATGAAAGGAGGGGAAAACATAATCCACACAGCTGGAAACCAAAAGAAAGTGGGAGTAGCCATACTTAGAGCAGACAAAATAGCCTTTAGGCCAAAAATGGTAACTGGAGTCAAAGAAGGTCATTATATATTGGTAAAGGGCTAAAAACATTAGGAATACATAACCATCATAAATGTATGTACACTCAACATTGGAGTACTTAAACATATTAAGCAAATACTGAGAGAATTAGAGGGAGAAAGAGAGAATAATATAATAAGAAATTGATAGATCGCCAAAGTAGAAATTTATCAAGGAAATGTTGGAATTCAACTCTAGAGCAAATGGTCACTATAGACATAAATACAGCAGTCATTCCAACATCAGCTGAATACGTATTCTTCTCAAGTGCAAAGGGACATTCTCCAACCAAGATCATATAATAGAGCACAAAGCAAGTCTTAGCAGACATAAGAAGATTGAAGTCACATTAACTATCTTTTCAAACTACAATTGTGTGAAACTAGAAATCAACAAGAGGAAAGCAAAAAAAATGTACATATAGGTAGAAACTAAACAAAACACTGCAGAACAACCAATGGGTCAATGAAAAAATCGTGAGAGGAATTTAAAAAAAAATCTCAAGAAATGAAAATGGTAATACAACATACCCAAATCTGCGGGATATTGCAAGTCACTCCAAGAGGGAAGTCCTTTGCAACAGATAACTTTGTTAAGAAAACAGATAGATCTTAAATAAAGAACCTAATTTACAACTGAGGAACTTGTGAAAGAAGAAGAAATTAAGCCAAGGTTTGCAGAAGGAAAGATATAAGTATCAGTGCAGAAATAAATGAAATAGAGACCAGAAATACAATAGAAAGGATCAATAAAACTAAGAGCTGGTTTTCAACAATAAACAAAATTGACAAACCTTTAGCTAGGTTAAGAAAAAAAGAAAAGAAACTAAAGTACATAAAATTAGAATGAAAGAGGGGACATTATAACTGATAACACAGAAATACACAAGGTCATAAAAGACAACCATAAGCAATATTTTGCCATCAAATTAGATGACAGAACTGAGGCAGACAAAAACTAAGCAAAACTAAGAAAGGGACGTGTAATAACAGGTCAGATTGTGATAATGCTATTAAGGAAAATTAGTCAGGAGAGTGTAATACAGAGTTGAGGGTAAATAGTGTGGGTAGATAAGGCTGCTCTCTGAAGCAAAAATGTCAAGGTGGCAAGGTCTTCAGATAGGAATAAGTCAGGTGTTTTTGAACAGCCACATATGGAGCACAGATGAGATACCTGAGATCCAGGTCTGTGATGAGGGATCCAGAGTCAAACTTTGCAGGGGCTGATATTACCCTTGCAAAAGTTTGGCTACTTTGTGCTTATTCTCAGTGATATTGACATTCATGGTAATAAGAAGAGTTGTAATAACATATATTTGGATTATAATAGGTCCATTATGGATGTTATTATGAAAATAGAGAGAGGAAGACAATAAAAGAGATTAATTAGGAGACAATTGAAATAATTCAGAAAGAGGCACCATTAATTGAAAAGATGGGAAGGAGGCAATGTGTGTATGTGTGTGTGAGTGTGCATGTGTATGTAAGTGTGTCTGTCTTTTGGTGTTGAGGCTCAGGATTCTAGAGTTTGGAAAAAGAGCTCAGTTGGGATATGTTAATATTAGACATCTGTTGTCTGTAAAAGTGATGATGTCTATTACAGATGGATGTTGGAACTTGGAATTCAGGGGAGGAGTCCTGAAACAAGGTTCAAGTTATTAACCTATAAGATGATTAATGAAGCTATGAAAGAGAATGTGATCACTAAGGGCATGAGTGTAGATGCAAACTGAAATGAGATTCACATGCTGTGTCAGGGACACTGGGTTCAAGTGACTGAGAAAGTTCAGACTCTGCTGAACTGGTGACAACATTAAGGTTTTTTTCTGAAGCTTTAATACCTATGTAGTTGTTATATATGTCCATTATTTTTCTAATGCTCAGCTTCCTATGTAATGGTTTCATATATCTAATCAACAAAGTCATGAGTTGTTTATTGAAATGGTATATTAGGTTAATTCAATAAACTATATTTTTTCATCCTACAGACTTAACATTTTCTGCCATTACTATTAATGAAGTAAAAGACTTTCACTCCATTTTTATCATGTTCTCAAATTATTAGGCCTATTAATAAATTTTTACTTTAGTCTATAGCACAATATGTGTTGTTTCAAAAGTATATTATTTCAATTGTCTGTAAAACAATCCAGTTCTTTTTGGGCAATTTATTTAGTTCATTTTCTTTCTTCTTCATATGGTTTCTCAAATTGTCATCCTTAATAACTAAAACATTATTTTCTCATAACAACAATTATATCATTTGGGTCCCTGATGGAGAATAATCAGTGAAAGGAACAGAGAAGCAGTTTGGAGAAATAATGATAGAAAACTTCTCTAACCTGGTGAAGGGAAAGGACACACAATTTCAGGAAACACAGAGTCCCTCTCAAGATGAAACTAAAAAGACCTACACTTAGACACATCATAATTAAAATGGCAAACATTAAAGACAAAAAAAGAATATTTTTTTCCTTCTCTAAAAATTGTTGAAAGTATTACAGATGTCCACCTTTTTTCGCCAAGATGCCCTCCTTCCTACTCCCACCCTGCTTCTACCTTCCCCAGCCTAATGTTGGCGTCGATTGGTTGTACATATGTACATATAAGTAACGAAATAATCTTAAAGGCCGCAAGAAAGAGACAGAAAGTTATCTATAAGGAACTTCCAATAGGCTTTCAGCTGATGTCTCAATAGAAACACTTCAGGCCAGAAGGGAGTGGTATGAAGTATACAGTGTAATGAAAAGCAATGGACTGAATCCAAGACTACTCTATCCAGCAAGGCTATCATTAAAAATTGAAGGTGAAATAAAGAGCTTCCCCCCACAAGGAAAGGCTAAAGGGGCCTAAAGGAATTTATTACCACCAAAATCACCATTGCAAGAAATGCTAAAGGGCAGTTGTAATAATAATAAGAAATATATATAGAGAGAGGAACCCAGGAATAAAGAATTAAAATGGCAAAAAATTTGTGACTGTCAATAATAACTTTAAATGTAAATGGGTTAAATGCTCTAATAAAAAGACACAGGGTAGCTGAATGGATAAGAAAACATAACCCATATATATTGTCTACAAAAGACCCACCTCAGAACAAAAGACTCACACAGGATGAAAGTGAAATGATGGGAAACATTTTTCCATGCAAATGGAAATGAAAAAAAAGCTGGGGTAGCAATTCTCATATCTGATAAAATAGACTTCAAAATGAAGACCATAACAAGACACAAACAAGCCACTGCATCATATTAAAGGAATTGATCCAAAAAGAGGACATAACTCTATAAACATAAATGTACTCAATATGGGATCACCAAAAGATATAAAAAAACTGTTGGAGGACTTTAAGGGAGAGAGTGACAGTAATACAATCATAGTAGCAGACTTTAATACCCCAAAGACATAACTGGATAGATCTTCTAGACAAATAATCAACAATGAAACAGAGACCCTAAATGATGGACTAGATCAGATGGAGTTAATTGATATTTACAGAACATTTGACAACATAGCTGGAGAATTTACATTCATCTCAAGTGCACAAGTGTACATTCTCAAAGACAGACCACATGTTAGGACATAAACTAAGTCTTTACAAGATCAAGAAGATTGAAATCATATCAAGCATCTTTTCACATCACAAGAATGAAACTGGAAATAAATTACAATAAAAACACTAAAAAACATTGAAACACATGGAGGCTAAATAGTATGTTCCTAAACAATGAATGGGTTACAAATGAAATCAAGAAGAAATAAAAAGCTTCATGGAAACTAATGAATAGGAACACACAACAACGTAAAATTTATGCAACACAGTGAAAGCAGTCCTGAGAGGGAAGTTCATAGTATTACAGGCCTATCTCAAGAAACAAGATAACTTCTGATAAACTACCTAACTCTACAACTTAAAGAATTAGAAAGGGAACAAAAAGAATATCCCAGGGTAACTAGATGGAAGAAAATAATAAAGATCACAGCCAAAATAAATGAAAAGGAGACTAAAAAGGAAAACAATAATGAAACCAAGAGCTGGTGCTTTGAAAAGTTAACAAGGTTGATGAATCTTTAGTCAGACTCACCAAGAAGTAAAGAGAGAGGACCTAAATAATTAAAATCAGAAACAAAAGATGTGAGGTAACAACTGACACCACAGAAATACAAGTGATTGTAAGAAAATACTGTGAACGATTATATGCCAACAAATTGGACAACCTAGGCAAAATGGACAAATTCCTAGAATCATACAAGGTTCCAAAGCTCAAGCAGGAAGAGTCAGAAAAGCTGAACAGACCAATAACAACTAAGGAAATTGAAGCAGTAATCAATAAACTCTCAGCATACAAAAACCCTGGTCTGGATGGCTTCACAGGGGCATTTTATCAAACATTCAAAGAAGAGCTAAGGAAACATGCAGAACGATGGTGGCGGGCAGGACCAGAGGGAGGGAGGGTGAGTGCGTGAGAGAGTGTGAGTGGATATGAAGGTGGACAACCAAACTCGTGCAGTGCAGAGACGCGGAGCAGAAGGTTCCTGTGCTGTGGATGGGAGCAGCCGGCTACCGCGGTAAGTGGCTCTTTAGGGCACTACTCCCTGCGTCAAGGGGAGGTCCCACCATTATGGAAGATCCCGGGTCTTCCCTTGGAGGAGGCAGTGGGAGCGGCTAGGGCCCAGCAACCTGAGCCCACCAGTGCACCTGGCACCATCAGACCAGTGGGCACCCTGTGTCAACACAGACCAGTGCACAGTAGTGGAGCTGTCAAGGTGCTGGGTGCGGAAACTGCAATGGCTGGGGAGCTCAGCATAATCCCCCACAGTAGCAGCCCAATCAGAGTTGATATATACCCCCAGCAACAGAGGCTGGGGAGCAGACATCCAGCCCCAGGCAACAGAAGCACAGACCAACAGCAGAGAACCATCCCCCAAAACTACAGCAAAGGCTGAGCAGGAGCTGAGCCCCACTGGTCAGCAGCACTCCCCTACCACCAACAGTGGGACCTGGTACACCACAGGGGCCTGTGCAACACAGCGCCCCATAAGAGTGGTGTGGAGCCTGGGAAACAGAGAGACCTGTGCGACCCAGCAGCTCACAAGATAGTCTTGGAGCCAGGTCTCCAGAGGGGACTGTGCGATCCAGCTCCCCACAGTAGTAGTGGGAAGCAAGGGCTCCATTGGAGCCTGTACAACCCTGCTGCCCACAAGATCGGCAGGGAAACAGGGCTCCAGTAGGGCCTGTGCAACACAGCTGCTTACCAGTCCGGCTGGGAGCTGGCGCACAAGAGGGACCTGTGTGACCCAGCCACCCAAGGTGCGGGCAAGGAGTAAGGCTCCAGCAGGGCCTGAGCAATACAGCTACAGTTGGCACCAGTGACCAACTGGGAACACAGCTCCAGAGGGGCCCACGCAACCCAGCAGCAGCACCTACCAGGACCCACCAATACCAGCCCCCAGTAGTCAATCCTCCAGGATCCACAGCAGGCAAGAGGTGACATGCAACAGAACAGTCTGGGAGGCACAGAAGCCTTATTTGATATACAGTGAGCTGCCTACACAACTAAACATCCCTTACCAGGTCTAGAGCTACCAGATGGCTAAAATGGGGAGACAAAGAAACAACACCCAAAGAAAAGAAAAAGAGGAATCACTAGAAAAGGAACTACAGGAAATGGAAGAAAGCAACTTGTCAGATAAAGAATTCAAAGCAATGATTTTAAGGGTGCTCAAAAAATTTGGTGAGAACTACAAGCAACTTAATAAGAATTATGACCTCACTGGGAACTACTTCAGCTTTAAAAAAGAGGTGGAAGCTATGCATAAAGAGGTAGAAGCTATGCATAAAAATCAAGAGGAAATAAAGAATGACATAGCTGTTATGAAAAATACCTTAGGAGGAGAAAATGGTGGTGGAGTGAATGGAAGCTAAGCACAGAGAGCCCCAAGTAAGAAGAACCCAAACAGGCCCACACCAAGACACATAATAATTAAAATGCCAAAAATTAAAGACAAAGAGACAATACTAAAGGCAGCAAGAGATAAGCCACAGGTTACCTACAAAGGAACCCCCATAAGGCCATCAGTGACTTCTCAACAGAAACACTACAGGCCAGAAGGGAATGGCATGAAGTAATCAAGGTCATGAAAAACAAGGATCTGAATCCAAGACTACTCTATCCAGCAAGGCTATCATTCAAAATAGAAGGTCAAATAAAGAGCTTCCCAGACAAAAAAAAGGCTAAGGGAATATATTAGCACCAAACCAGCACTGCAAGAAATGTTAAAAGGACGGCTGTAATTAATAGAAGAAATAGGAAGAAAAATATAACCACACTGAACAAAAATGGCAATAAATAAGTACATATCAATAATCACCTTAAATGTAAATGGATTGAATGCTCCAATAAAAAGACACAGAGCAGCTGATTGAATAAGAAAGCACAACTCATATATATGTTGTTTACAAGGGACCCACCTCACAACAAAAGACTCACATAGGTTGAAAGTAAAGGGATGGAAAAAAATCTTCCAAGCAAACGGAAAGGAAAAAAAAAGCTGGGGTAGCAATACTCATATCTGATAAATTAGATTTCAAATTGAAGACCATAACTAGAGACAAAGAAGGCTACTACATAATATTGACAGGGTCTACCCAACAGGAAGATATAACCTTGGTAAACATATATGCACCCAATATAGGAACACCAAAATATATTAAAAATCTTCTGGAGGACTTCAAAGGAGAAATTGACCACAATGCAATCATAGCAGGAGACTTCAACACCCCACTGACATCACTGGATATATCATCTAGACAAAAAATTAACAAGAAAACAGAAATTCTAAATGAAGCACTAGATCAAAGGGATTTAATAGATATATACAGAGAATTACACCCCAAAACTGCAGAATTCACATTCTTCTCAAGTGCACATGGGACATTCTCAAAGATAGACCACATGTTAGGGCACAAACTAAGTCTCTACAAGTTCAAGAAGATTGAAATCATATAAAGCATCTTTTCAGATCACAATGGCATGAAACTAGAAATCAATTGCAACAAGAACATACAAAGACATTTGAACACATGGAGGCTAAATAGCATGTTACTGAACAATGGATGGGTTACCATGGAGATCAAGGAAGAATTTAAAAACTTCCTGGAAACCAATGAAAATGAACACACAACAACACAAAATCTATGGGATGCAGCGAAAGCAGTTCTGAGAGGGGAGTTCAGAGCACTAAGGGCCCACCTCAAGAAAGAAGAAAAATTTCTAATTGACTACCTAACCTCACAACTTAAAGAACTAGAAAGCAAACAAAAATAAAACCCCAGAGCAAGTAGAAGGAAGGAAATAGTAAAGATCAGAGCAGAAATAAATGACATGGAGACCAAAAAAACAATTCAAAGGATCAATGAATCAAAGAGCTGGTTTTTTGAAAAGATAAACAAGACTGATGGACCCTTAGCTAGACTCACCAATAAACAAAGAGAGAGAACCCAAATACACAAAATCAGTAATGAGAGAGAAGAAGTAACAACTGACACCACAGAAATACAAAGGATTATTAACAAATACTATGAACATTTATATGGCAACAAATTCAACAATCTAAGTGAAATGGACACATTTTTAGAAACAAATAGTCTCCCAAAGCTGAACTGGGAAGAGATAGAAAACTTGAACAGGCCAATAACTACGAAGGAAATTGAAGATATAATCAAGACCCTCCCAGCAAACAAAAGCCCAGGTCCGGATGGCTTCATGGGGGGAGTTTTACCGAACATTCAAAGAAGAACTAACACCCATTCTCCTCAAACTATTCCAAAAAATTCAAGGAGATGGAACACTTCTAAACTCGTTTTATGAAGCCAGCATAATTCTAATTCCAAAACCAGAAAAAGACACTACAAAGAAAGAAAACTACAGGCCAATATCCCTGATGAACATAGATGCCAAAATCCTTAACAAAATATTAGCAAATCCGATCCAGCAATACATCAAAAAAATTATCCACCATGACCAAGTGGGATTCATCCCAGGGATGCAAGGATGGTACAATATTTGCAAATCAATAAATGTGACACACCACATAAACCAAATGAAAGATAAAAGCCATATGATCATATCAATAGATGCTGAAAAAGCATTCGACAAAATCCAGTACCCATTTCTGGTAAAAACACTCAGCAATATGGGAATAGAGGGATCATATCTCAGCATAATAAAGGCCATATAAGAAAAACCTACAGCCAACATCATACTCAATGGGAAAAACTAAAAACATTTTCCTTAAGAACGGGTACAGGACAGGGATGCCGACTCTCTCCACTCTTGTTTAACATAGTACTGGAAGCCTTAGCCACAGCAATTATACATGAAGAAAAAATAAAAGGGATCCAAATTGGAAAGGAAGAAGTGAAACTGTCATTATTTGCAGATGACATGATATTGTACATCGAAAACCTGGAAGACTCCATCAAAAATCTACTAGACTTAATAAATGAATTTGGCAAAGTAGCAGGATACAAAATTAATGTCAAGAAATCGACAGCATTCTTTCTGGACCGCAGGCCGACGCTCTAACCGCTGAGCCAAACCGGCCAGGGCTCGACAGCATTCTTATACACCAACAATGAACTCAAGAAAGAGAAACTAAAAAAAAATTCCATTTACCATTGCGGCCAAAAAATTAAGATACCTAGGAATAAACTTAACCAAAGAAGTAAAGGATCTCTTCACAGAAAACTACAGGTCTTTGAAAAAAGAAATAGAGGAAGATATTAAAAAGTAGAAGCATATACCTTGTTCATGGTTTGGAAGAATTAACATCATTAAAATGTCCATATTACCCAAATCTATATATAGATTCAATGCAATCCCCATCAAAATACTAACAATATACTTCACAGAACTAGAACAAATACTCCAAAAGTTCATATGGAACCAAAAAAGGCCCCGAATAGCCACGACAATCTTGAAAAAGAAGAACAAGTAGAGGGATCACATTACCAGACATCAGGTTATACTACAAAGCTACTGTAATCAAGCAACCTGGTATTGGCACAAGAACAGGCACATAGATCAATGGAACATAATGGAGAACCCAGAAATTGACCCAAGACAATATGTTCAATTAATATTTGACAAAGGTGGCAAGAGCATACAATGGAGTCAAGACAGCCAATTTAATAAATGGTGTTGGGAAAATTGGACAGCTACTTGCAAAAAAATGAAGCTAGACCACCAACTTACACCATACACACGAATAAACTCAAAATGGATAAAAGACTTAAATGTGACTTGTGATTCCATAAAAATCCTAGAAAAAAATGCAGGCAACAAAATTTCAGACATCATACGCAGCAGAATTTTCACTGATACATCACCTAAGGCTACAGAAACAAGGAAAAAATGAACACATGAGACTACATCAAACTCAAAATCTTCTGCACAGCAAAAGAAACAATGATCCAAGTGGAAAGGGAAACCACTATATGGGAGAACATAATTGCCAATGATACATCAGATAAGGGGTTAATTTCCAAAATATATAGAGTACTCACACAACTCAACAAAAGGAAGAAAAAGAACCCAATTAAAAAATGGGCAGAGGACATAAAGAGACACCTCTCCAAACAGGACACATAAATAGCCAAGAGACATATGAAAAAATGCTCAACATCACTAATCATCAGAGAGATGCAAATTAAAACAACAATCAGGTATCACTTCACACCTGTCAGAATGGCCGCCATCAACAAATCATCAAACAACAAGTGCTGGTGAGGATGCAGAGAAAAAGAGACCCTAGCACACTGCTGGTGGGAATGCACACTGGTGCAGACACTATGGAAAACTCTATGGTGTTACTTCAAAAAATTAAAAATTGAACCATTTGATCCAGTGATCCCACTTCTAGGAATATACCCTAAGAAGCCTGAAACACCAATCAGAAAGAAAATATGTACCCCTATGTTCATAGCAGCACTATTTACAATAGCTAAGACCTGGGAACAGCAAGTGTCCATCAGTAGATGAGTGGATAAAAAAGCTGTGGTACATATACACAATGGAGTACTATGCAGATGTAAGAAAGAAAGATCTCTTATCCTTTGAGACAACATGGAGGGACCTGGAAAGTATTATGCTAAGCGAAACAAGCCAAGCAGAGAAAGACAGATATCACATGATCGCACTTATTTGTGGAATACAATAAACATAACAGTCTGAGGAACAGGGTAGACCCAGAGTCATGGAAGTAGGGCACAGACTGACAATCCTCAGAAGGGGTGGGGGTAGGAGGGAGAGGATAAACCACAGAACTTATACATAAGTATGCATAACCAATGGATATAGACAACAAAACTGGGGATGGTACAGAGAGAGAGGGGGAGGAGAGAGTCAATGGGGGAAGAAGAAGAAACATCTGTAACAAAAATTAATTAATAAAAATAAAATAAATAAAAATAAAAAATAAAAAGATGTTTAAAAAAAAAGAAAAGAAAATGTTTCTCAGCCAAAAAAAAAAAAAAAAAATCAATGAAACAAAAAGCTTGTTCTTTGAAAAAGTAAACAAGATCAATGTACCTTTAGCCAGACTCACCAAGAAACAAAAAGAGAGAAACCAAACAAGCAAAATCAGAAATGAAAGAGGAGAAGTAACAACTGACACCACAGAAATACAAAGGATCATCGAAACATACTATGAACAATTATACGCCAACAAATTGGACAGTCTAGTAGAAATGGACAAATTTCTAGAAACGCACAGCCTCCCAAAACTGAACCAGGAAGAGATAGAAAACTTGGACAGACCAATAACAACAAAGGAAATTGAAGATATAATTAAGAAAATTCCAGCAAACAAAAGCCCAGGCCCGAATGGCTTCACGGGGGTTTTACCAAACATTCAAAGAAGAACTAATACCCATTCTCTTCAAACTATTCCAAAAAATCCAAGAAGATGGAACACTTCCAAATTCATTTTATGAAGCCCCCATAATCCTAATTCCAAAACTGGATAAAGACACTACAAAGAAAGAAAACTACAGGCCAATATCCCTGATGAACATAAATGCCAAAATCCTTAACAAATATTAGCAAATCGGATCCAGCAATACATCAAAAAAATAATTTATCATGACCAAGTGGGATTCATCCCAGGGATGCAAGGATGATACAATATTTGTAAATCAATAAATGTGATACATCACATAAACAAAGTGAAAGATAAAAACCATATGATCATATCAATAGACACTGAAAAAGCATTAGACAAAATCCAGTACCCATTTCTGATAAAAACGCTCAGCAATGTGGGAATAGAAAGATCATATCTCAACATAATAAAAGTCATATATGAAAAACCTACCGCTAACATCATAGTCAGTGGTCAAAAACTAAAAGCATCCCGCTTAAGAATGACAACAAGACAGGAATGCCAACTTTCGCCATTCTTATTCAACATAGTACTGGAAGTCTTAGCCAGAGCAATTAGACATGAAGAAAAAACTAAAAGGGATCCAAATTGGAAAAGAGGAAGTGAAACTGTCATTATTTGCAGATGACGTGATATTGTACATAGAAAACTCTAAAGACTCCATCAAAAATCTAGTAGAATTAATAAATGAATTTGGCAAAGTAGCAGGATACAAAATTAATGTCAAGAAATCGACAGCATTCTTATACACCAATGACAGACTCACAGAAAGAGAAACTAAAAAAAATCCCATTTACCATCACAGCAAAAAATTTAAATACCTAGAAATAAACTTAACCAAAGAAGTAAAGGACCTCGTCACAGAAAACTACAGGTCATTGAAAAAAGAAATAGAGGAAGATATAAAAAAGTGGAAGCACATACCTTGTTCCTGGATTGGAAGAATTAACATCATTAAAATGTCCTTACTACCCAAAGCAATCTATAGATTCAATGCAATCGCCATCCCAACACCAACAACATATTTCTCAGAACTAGAATGAACACTCCAAAAGTTATATGGAACCAAAAAAGACCTCGAATAGCCACAGCAATCTCGAAAGAAAGAACAAAAAGTAGGAGGGATCACATTACCAGATATCAGGTTATACTACAAAGCCATTGTAATAAAAACAGCCTTGTACTGGCACAAGAACAGGCAGATAGATCAATGGAGCAGAACAGAGAACCCAGAAATTGACCCAAGACAATATGCTCAATTAATATTTGACAAAGGTGATAAGAGCATACAGTAGAGTTAAGACAGTCTCTTCAATAAATGGTGTTGGGAAAATTGGACAGCTACTTGCAAAAACATGAAGCTAGACCACCACCTTACACCATACACAAGAATAAACTCAAAATGCATAAAAGACTTAAATGTAACTTGTGAATCCATAAAAATTCTAGAAGAAAATGTAGGCAACAAAATTTCAGACATCATACGCGGCATAATTTTCACTGATACAACACCTAAGGCAAGAGAAACAAAGGGAAAAATAAACACATGGGACTATATCAAACTAAAAAGCTTCTGCACAGCAAAAGAAACAATCATCAAAATGGAAACAGAACCCATTATATGGAAGACCATAACTGCCAATGATGCATCATATAAGGGATTAATTTCCAAAATATACAGTGTACTCATACAACTCAATAAAAGGAAGACAAAGAACCCAATCAAAAAATGGGCAGAGGACCTAAAGAGACACCTCTCCAAACAGGAGACAAATGGCCAAGAGACATATGAAAAAATGCTCAACGTCACTAATCATCAGAGAGATGCAAATTAAAACAACTATGACGTATCACTTCATACTTGTCAGAATGGTTGCCATCAACAAATCATCAAACAAGTGTTGGCGAGGGTGTGGAGAAAAGGGGACTCTAGTACACTGCTGGATGCAGACTGGTGCAGCCTCTATGGAAAACACTATGGTGTTACCTCAAAAAGTTAAAAATTGAACTGCCATTTTACCCAGTGATCCCACTTTTAAGAATATACCCTAAGAAGCCTGAAACACCAATCAGAAAGAATATATGTACCCCTAGGTTCATTGCAGCACTATTTACAATAACTGAGATCTGGAAGCAGCCCAAGTGTCCATCAGTAGATGAGTGGATAAAAAAGCCATGGTACATGTACATAATGGAATACTATGCAGTTGGAAGAAAGAAAGATCTTTATCATTTGAGATGACATGGAGGGACCTGGAGAGTATTATGCTAAGCAAAACAAGCCAAGCAGAGAAAGACAAATATCACATGATCTCACTTATTTGTGGAATATAATGAACTAAACAAACTGATGAACAAAGTTGACCCAGAGACATAGAGGTAAGGTACAGACTGACAAACCTCAGAAGAGGAGGTGTTGGGGGGGAGATAAACCACAGAACTTATATGAATGTATGCATTACCAATGGACATAGACAACAAAGCTGGGGATAGGGCAGGGGGCTGGGGAGGAGGGTGCCAATGGGGGAAAAAGGAGAAACATCTGTAACATAAACAAATGAATAAAAATAATTAAAAAAATAAGAAAACAAAACAAAATCAAAGAAGAATCTGTTCTCCTCAAACTATTCCAAAAAATTCAAGAGGAAGGAAGAATTCCAAGCTTTTTTTTATGAGGCCAGAATAATTCTAATTCCAAAACTAGATAAAGACATGACAAAGAAAGAAAATCACAGGCAAATATCTCTGATGAGCATAGATGCCAATCCTCAACAAAATTATTAGCAAATCAGATCTAACAATACATTAAAAAAATTATTCACCATTACCTAGTGAGATTTACCCCAAGATGCAATGATACACCATATAGACAAAATGAAAGATAAAAATCATATGATTATATAAATAAATGCAGAAAAAGTATTTGACAAAATCAGGCACCCATTTTTGATAAAAACTCTCAGCAAAGTGGGAATAGAGGGATCATACTTCGACATAATAAAGGCCACATATGACAAACCTACAGCCAACATCATACTCAATGGGCAAAAACTAAAAGCATTTCCCTTAAGAACAGGAACAAGACAGGGATGTCCACTTTCACCACTCTTATTTAACATAGCGCTGGAAGTCTTACCCACAGGAATCAGACAAGAAGAAAAAACAAAAGCATTCAAATTGAAAAGGAGGAAGTGAAATTGTCATTTTCACCAATCAGAAAGAATATATGCACCCCTTTGTTCATATCAGTGCTATTTACATAGCTAAGATCAAGAAACAGTCCAAATATCCATCAGTAGATGAATGGTTAAAAAAAGCCATGGTACATTTACCCAATGAAATACTATACAGCTATGAAAAAGAAATATTTTTTACCCTTTGATAAGGCATGGAGGGACCTGGAGAGCATTATGCTAATCAAAATAAGCCAGTTAGAGAAAATAAGTATCACATGATCTCACTTATTTGTGGAATCCAATGAACAAATTCAGCTGACAAAACAGATTCAGAGACATGGAAGTAGGGTACAGATTGAGAAACCTCACAGAGAATTAGGGTGGGGGTGCGGAAAGAGATAGACCAAAGAACTTATATACATGGACACAAACAACAGTGTGATGAAAGTAGCGGGGAATGGGAGTGGGAAGGAGGGTGTCAACAGGGAAAAAGAAGAACATCTGTAACACTTTTAACAATAAAGATATATTTAAAATAAGTAAATAAATAAATAATTATGCAAAAAAAAATAAATCACTCTTTTCTTTATAAAGCTAAAGAATGTATTGGCAACACTGCTAAAATATTATCAGTGTCAAATTAATTTTCTAAAAATCATTTTCTTCTGCTTTTACTTTAAATAATAGTAGAGATATTCTAAGCTGCTCTGATTTATATGTCAAAGATTGCAGGGGATGAGGGTTAATCTTAGTTCTGTTTCTTGTTTGTATGTCTGTAGACTCAGGGATTCATGATTATTATGTTTGAGAAGAACAGAAAATTGTTAATCCAGAATGAGTAACCAGTGAAATAAGAAGAAAACAAAATCTTTTCATCCCTAGTCACATATACCAGAACTCTCACCCAATAGAAGGCATTGCCAAAGTCTGGCAAGAATAACTAAAATATTGTGAACAAGAATTCTAATGAATCAGCCAATTAAATCTCTTTTATTATTTAGAAAAAAGTAAATCAAATGTGCTTATTAGATAGTAATAGGAAGAACCAAAAACCACTAATACCACCAAAAACCCAAAATGTCTTTGTTAGAAGACAGAAAGAAAGAAGGAAGGAAAAAAGGGAAGAAAAAGCCCTACTGTATAATTTAAGCCACCTGAGATGCAAGTATTTATGTAAGCAGAAGACTATTTATAAAGGATACCTTGTAATTTTGGGAGGAATGGTAGAGGACTAATTTCTTTACACTAGAGTTAAAGGACGTTGGCCATTTGAGCTCGATTTCAGTTGAGGCAGAAAACAAAATTCTATTTAGATTTTTAGAGATATGGTTTTGGATGCATGTTTAGTTACTGCAACGATCTCCTTTAGTGAAATGCTTTCCAAGAACTGCTGCAATTATAAACTTCCATTGTAATTAAGATGTAGCATCCATAGTGGAAGAGGTGTGATCTATAAGCAGTGAACTATATATTATTTATTTATTTAAATCCTCACCTGAGGATATTTTTCCATTGATACTATTCAGAGAGTGTGGGAGGGAGGGAGAGAGAGAGAGAAACATTCATGTGAGAGAGACACATCCATTGGTTGCTTCCTGCATGACCCCTACTGGTATGTGCCCTTGACCTGGAATTAAACCCTGACGATGCTCCAACCATTGAGCAAGATGGGCCAGGGCAAGCAGTGACCAATTTAGAATCAAAAGCTCATACATTTGGTTTAAAGTGATTATGAAATGCTTATTAAAAAATACCACACGTTTTTCTTTATTGATTTTAGAGAGAGAGAGGAAGGCAGAGAGGGATAGAAACATTGATGTGAGAGAGAAACATGGATTGGCTGTCCCCTGCCTGTCCCCTGCTGGGGATGAGCCAACACCCTGGGCATGTGCCCTAGCTGGGAATCAAACCAGCGACCTCTTTGCTGCATCGGTCGGCACTCCACAACTGAGCCACGCCACCCAGGTGATTATCAAATGCTTTTTAAGCTAATTTATATGAAACCAAACATATTGCATTTTAAGTCATGCCATTTGGAACTCATGTTAATCTAGCTATAATTGCATTTCTGGCAAGATCTGTAAATACAGAACAAAATGATTGGAAAAATCCAAAGTAATTAAAAAAAAATTTTCCCCCCTTATTTTCTTTAAAAGATAGGAAGGGAGTGGGAGAGAGAGAGAGAGAGAGAGAGAGACGAAACATTGATTGGCCATCTCCTGCAAGCCCCTCTGTAGGGGTTTGGCCCACAACCTGGGCATGTGCCTTGACTAGGAATTGAATAGGTGATCTCTTAGTGCATAGGTTGATGCTCAACTCCTGAACCACACTGTCGGGCCAAAAGTAATTAAAAAAATTGTGAATAAAAACATCTTTTGGATACCCAAAATAGTGTTCTATGTATTGCAAAATAATGGCTGCCTGACTTTTCTGTATGGCTGTTTTCCTTTCCCTTTGGGTGGAACAGAGAGTAGAGCCAGAGAAGTGTGTGTTCAGTTCTGCTTTATATTTTAGTCCTACATGTACAAAATTGGTGCATGGCTAAGTGTTTAAGAAGTGGATGTCCCTAAAGAGTTCAGCTTTATGATCTCTTAAAGCAAAATTTCTCAAAGCATAAGTAAGAATTACACTGGGCATGAAAATCTGTGGAGTATTTTACCCAACTAGGTACAATTTGGAGGTTGAATGGAATGAAATAATAGGCTAAGATATCCAGTTAAAAGTAACAGGATACTTTGAAATAAGAGACTGTTACTTTTATTAAAATACTGCTTAGCCAGAGAAAGACAAATATCACATGATCTCACTTATTTGTGGAATATAATGAACATAACAGTCTGAGGAACAGGGTAGACCCAGAGACGTGGAAGTAGGGTACAGACTGACAACCCTCAAAAGAGGGGGTTGGGGGGAGGGAAGAGATAAACCACAGAACTTATATGCATGTATGCATAACTGATGGACATGGACAACAATGTGGGGATGGGGTGGGGGGATGGGGAGGAGGGTGTCAATTGGGGAAAAAGGAGAAACGTGTAAAAAAAACAAATTAATAAAAAAATAGAAAAAAATATTGCTTAGCATTATGTTCATTACAGAGTGCATAATAAGAAATGTTGTTTAGCCACCTACTTTTTAAGGATATTCACAGCACATATGAACACAACACAAGTGAAATAAAGTTATGAGGATAGTTTTTTTCTGTTGACCTGTTTGTTTAGAACATTTGCCAAAAGTGCTCCTCCTTGTCATAACAGTGCAATTAATGTTCCTGCCTGTGCTAAATCAGTTCCCCACGTATTCAAAATATTTTTCAGTATTATGGATCTATGGAGAAAACAGCTTAAACATTTTTCATGTGTCTGCGTTGGTGGGGTGTGAAGAAAGGAAAAAATAACTCTAGCCAACATGAAAGATACATCATACTTTCATACCTGGTATGTTGATTTGTAAATCATTATGTTATAGACATGGAAAAATGAATTTTAGAAAGTATATTATTTATTTGCTAAACAATTTTCATATGAAGTTTGCTAGGTAATAAATTCAATCACAACTAGGTTTTCTGGAGAATTGATAGTGTGATAAAAATGTAACCTGAGGCAGATTTCCTGGGCTAATTACCTAAGATCTGTAATCAGCCATGTTTTCATGTAATTAACAGAGATTGTGTAAGTAGTAAAAGTTATGCCTGGTACAGTGGTTGGAACAAATAATATTTATTATTGTCATGATTTCTGCCACTACCCCCAAGACCACTAGAGTCATATGTCACATGATGACATTTTACACAATGAAAGACTATATATATGACTGTGGTTCCGCAGGACTACGATAGACCTGGTAGTTCCTAATCACATTATAGCCATCATATTACCATTGCATTACTCATGTGATTGTGGTGATGGTGTAAACAAACCTACTTTGCTGATAGTCCTATGAAAGTACAGCAAAACAATTAAACACAGGACATAATACTTGATAGAAATGACAGAATAAAGAAAGAAAGAAAATACTTTTGAACAGCTCTACAATGTGTGTGTTTTTGGCTAAGTGGTTTTACAAAGAAGTCGATAAGCTAAGGTTCATTTATAACTAAATAAAAAATAATTTTTAAACTAAATTTTGTGTAGTCTAAGTTTACAGTTTTAATATATTATTTTCAATCCTCACCCGAGGACCTTTTTCTTTTTCTATTTATCTACAGATAGAGTGGGAGGGAGAGAGGGAGAAAGAGAGAGAGAGAGAAACATCGATGTAAGAGAGACACATCGAAATGTTGCCACCCACAGGACCCCTATCGGGCCGGGGACAAACTGCAACTGAGGTATGTGCCCTTATTGGGAACCGAAACCAGGTCTCTCTGGTCTGCAGGCCGATGCTCTAACTGCTAAGCCAAACAGTCCAGGATAGAACTGTATTTTTTTAATCCATTTTATTTATTTATTTTTCTTCTTTATTGATTTTAGAGAGAGAGGAAGTGAGAGGGAGAGAGAGAGAGAAACATTGCTGACAGAGAACATTAATTGGATGCCTCCTGTGTGCCCTGCACTGGAGATTGGGGCCACAACATGGGCATGTGTCCCGACTGGAAATCCAATGGGTGACCTCTTGGCGCATGGGTCGATGCTCAACCAGTGAGCCACACCGGCTGCACTTAATCCATTTTATAAGAAAAATTACAAAGGAGTTGAATGGCAAGTATTATTTTCTGACTTTCCAGAGTGTGAATGATTCTGTCTAAGAGGAAGTCATGTCCAGAAGATATCACAGGGCAATGGTGTATAAAAAGTTCAAATCTTCTATTGTCAGACACCTTTCTGTGTTGTCCATTATACTAGGAAAATGAGATATGTCATACAATGAAACCATGAGATACTAACAAATAGATATAACTATTGCTCCTAGTACTGGAGATCAAAGGGAAGAGATGGGATTATTGGAATTTATAGCTTTGGAATAAGTCCCATGGATCTAAGACTTGAACCTTTGAGGAGAAGGTTAGCTAACCTAGGACTGAAACCTCAGGGATTTGGTGGAGGACTCAAAGATCTGACACTCTAAACCCTGAGGGTAACAGGCTCCGTAGCTGTGACAGTATCTCTGAGCCTGACAGTAGTGTTGGTTCTGATAGTTACTAAAAAATATGTATATATATGAAATTATAATTATAACATTATATACAGAAGTGGGGCAAAAGTAGATTTACAGTCATTTATATGGAAAATAATACAATAATTTATAAATAATAAAATAATAAACTCTGTGTTTCATGTACTCACAACTATGAACCTACTATTGTCCACCCCTGCATTATATATAGTAATAATGTGCAGACTGAAAGTTATTATCTTTGTAAAGGCTACAGCTGTTAGTGAGGTAAGACAGGCATGAGTAGTAATAAAAAAAACTTTGCAGGCTTGGCCGGTGTGGCTCAGTGTTAAGAGTATTGACCCATGCGTCAAGAGGTCACTGGTTCTATTCCTGGTCAGGGCATATGCTCAGGTTGTGGGCCAAATCCCCAGTGGGGGCCATGCAGGAGGTGGCCATTTGATGTTCTCTCTCATCGATGTTTCTATTTCTCTCATCCTCTCCCTTCCTCTCTCTCTAAAATCAATAAAGAAAAAGAAATTAAAAATATTTCCCAGGTTTCCAGCCCCCCTCTAGTTGCCAGCTATTGCAGAAACTAAAAATGTGAGGACTGACCAAGAAGAAATTTGATTGTTTGCATTCCCTGTGTGACAAAGCACAGTGTAAATGGGAAGGATGGTTAGAATTGAGATAGCAACTTAAAAACAGACAAATATACATTATCCATTCGCTGTACCAGTGCTCAGGAAACACAAAGAGACTAATTCCATGAACAATTAAACACTAACTTTTTTTTTTTTTAAGATAATGGCAAGTAGATATACTCTAAGAATTAGGATATTTTGCTAATTGTTTAATAGCCAATGTTTTATGATCCAAATAATAAACAATTGGGATTATGTCAATGGTCTGTGACACATTCTGCAACATTTGTACAGCCACGAGATTAAAATTTAGTACATGAGGAATTTGAAAAGACTGGGGTTCTTTGCTGAAATTGTAATTGTTGATTTTCTAAAATGCAGTAGAATTTTTCACTGCTCTTCCTTAGTTGGAATTGGAACATCTTGCCCTTCTTTCTTAGGTAAAGTTTTGCATTTTCCTCTTTTTACTCAAGTGAAGGTGGAACACTTGTATCTCTTCTTTTGTTTAACATGAAACTGCAAATTAACAAGCATAGTAAAACAACAACAAAAAGAATCAACCAAAATAGTCCCAGGTTACTCTTTCCTTTCTCTTTTCTCCCAGGGGGTGGACCACTATCAATACTACCTCCGAAGCCTTTTTCCAAGCAATTGGGGGGCTCCCAGTCTTTGTTGCAATGGCAGTTTTGTCTGTTGTTGCAGACCCCGTTCATATTGCAGGTCTCAGGTGAACAGTTACTTAGCAGAGATGACCTATTGACACACTTCCTTTTGATGCAGATATGATCTGCACCACACTCTGTACCATCTTTCACATCACCAATGTCAGGTATGGTCATCCCAAAGTGGTAGTCGGTACCCCAACAGGTGACACCATTGAAGTGAATCCAATGCACTGTAGAATGATCACTGAGAAGGGGAATTTCTGTCACATTTTCACACTGAATCCTCCCACACAAGCTATCTGATATGTTACATTTTACATACCTAGAATACTGGAAACCACAGTTACCAAAACGGTCACCCTGGGTGTTCATTTTTGTGTAGCAATTGTGATTAGCACTCTTGGCCTCTTTGCCAAAAATTTTCCTACACTGTTCTTCACGGTTATTGCATCTTCTTTCATAGCAGTAGCCACCGCCCTTGCATGGGGTCCCATTCTGCACATATACATCCTCTGGGCAAAAGTAGGATGTTCCATTGCACCACTCTGGGAGATCACATTCATTTATCTCTTGTCTACAAACTTTGCCTGTTGACACAATCTGGCAGTCTTTGCAACAAAGCCCAAAAGCACAAGCAGCCCCAGGACTGAGAGTGCAGTTTGACTCACAGCATGGATCTTTCATACAAAAATCTAAAGTTCCACAGTCACACTCTTCTCCTTCTTCAACCACTCCATTCCCACAGCGTGTACATTGGGAGAGGTTCCCTTTATCATGTGAAATGTACAAACAGGTTTGTCTTGTCATGGTGTTCATGAAGTCAGCATAACTGCAGTTGCTGAATCTAGTTGCATTTGCTTTTGATGGAAACATTATACAGGTCTTCTGCCCACATGTACAAGTTATTCCATCATGATCCATACCTAAATTATGACCAATCTCATGTGACACAATATATGCAAAGGAATACAAATCATCATTCATGAAACTATCAACTCCACAGTTATAACTAAAGTGACATACTTTTCCAAGATAGGCTAAACCAAGAACATCAGTATATGCTTGCTTTACAAAAATATGTGCTACATCATGGGGTATGCGGAAATTAAAGTGAAGTATCTTCCAGAAGGAAAATGAACTCAAGAGAGTTGTTATGTTGTCTACTGGAAAGGGGTTTCTTCGAGTCCAGATCTCAATTCCCATTAAAACCACATCAACATCCAGTGAACTCAAAAACGTATCTATTCCATTGACAACAAGGCATACTTCATGCTGCACATCTGAGGCGTTACTTTGGTGATGAAGATATCGATTGTGGTCCACCACCACTGCCAGTTCAAGCAACCGCCTGTGGGTCCACCAGCCTTCATACTCGCTCTGCTTCAAAGTGAAATTAACACTCTCTTGAAGCTTCGATTGTCGTGCTATTTCTTCATCTGTTAACCCACATCTCATGGGTGGGAATTGTGTCTCTTCACTGTCCCTTTTGTATACAAAATGTTCAAATGTGGTAGAAAGTCTTTTGGGCTCTATTTCATAAACCATGTCATTTGTCTGTATGATTCCTTGAAAGCCCCCAAAACAGGTACTGAGGGCAACCAGGGATTCTAGATCCCCCTCCACATAACCATGATAGTAGCAGTCATTCTGGACAAAAGGCTGTTCCATAAGGATAGCACCCTGGTCTGTGTAGGTGAATACTGGGAGATGTTTGGACAGGAAAAGCTTGTTTACCTTCATATGGACAATGTGCCTCTGGCCCCCAAAATGCAGGCTGTAAGTGAGCCAGCCTGGAGGCTTTATGCTGCTGGCATGCCTCATGGGACTCACTATCTCTGGGGGACCATTGCGTTTAGAGTTCCCCATCTGGTACCGTCCAGGAAGAAAGAGAAACACCCCCTGCCAAAGAAGCAAAAGAGTGATCTTCACATGCACCAAGGCCTCACCCACAGCCATAATGGAGCCACTCTTTGCAAACACTGGTGAGAGGAAAGGAGGGCAGGGCAAGAAGCATCACTTCGTGTCTCCTCCACCTGAGCTGGCTGTATGCAGGGCTGACCTTTATTTTGTCCTCTGGCAGAGACACACCATCAGAGGAGCAACACTAGAATCAAAAATGAAAAGAACAGAGACAGAGGTAGGGGTTATAAGCCGGCCAATATAGAGGAAGATGAGAAGATTTAAAATGAGTCAGTGTTTGGCTCAAGACAAGACTCAGCATATGCATGCCTTTGCTCATTTGCTCATAAATGATAGTGAGGCAGAATGAGAATGGGTGTCCAAAGGAATGTGGATGTAGAAAAAAAATGATGATAGGCCATCAGTTGATACTTACTAAACCTAGATGAAGGACACACATGGATTCATTATACCATTCTCTCAATATTTGAATATATATAACAATTGCCATAATAAAAATATAAAACAAAAGTGAACATATACCATGTTTTGATGAAGGAGTCTTAATTCATACACATGAATATGGTATAAATATCAATATGTAGGTCTTCCTTTCACTATCAAATTAAGAACTATTTAGTCCCATTATTTACGTGAGATATAAAAACTATTCACATACATTATTAGTTATATTATCACCTTTCTGTATTTCTCTAATCATTTAAACCTCTAAATCTTGAAGTGTCAAAGCCTCAATTTTATCCAGATATTAGTATCGCCTTTAATCATGCCAAGTTCTAGATTCAACAGCGAATGGTGGTATTGGAGGTTAATTATAATGGGTTGGTGATAGATTAACTAAAAGTTTATATTTAATTATACTCTTAAGAAGAACAATATCATAAAAAACTCTAGCCATATAAAATGAAAGTAATCAAACAAGTTGGGAGAGTAACCCTTGGAGATGGGAGTGTACTAAAGGCAAAATAAAGTACCTTCGGAATCAGTAAATCATGAAGGAGGGAGGAAAAGCACATGGGAAGACAAGATATTTGAAATGGACAAATTTCTAGAAACACATAGTCTCCCAAAACTGGACCAGGAAGAGATAGAAAACTTGAACAGACCAATAACAGCTAAGGAAATTGAAGATGTAATCAAGACTCTCCCAGCAAACAAAAGCCCAGGCCCGGATGGCTTCATGGGGGAGTTTTACCGAACATTCAAAGAAGAACTAACACCCATTCTCCTCAAACTATTTCAAAAAATTCAAGAACAAGGAAGACTTCCAAACTCGTTTTATGAGGCCAGCATAATCCTAATTCCAAAACCAGAAAAAGACACTACAAAGAAAGAAAACTACAGGCCAATATCCCTGATGAACATAGATGCCAAAATCCTAAACAAAATACTAGCAAATCGGACCCAGCAATACATCAAAAAAATTATTCACCATGACCAAGTGGGATTCATCCCAGGGATGCAAGGCTGGTTCAACATTCACAAATCAATAAATGTGATACACCACATAAACAAAATGAAAGATAAAAACCACATGATCATATCAATAGACGCTGAAAAAGCATTTGACAAAATCCAGCACCCATTTCTGATAAAAACGCTCAGCAATTTGGGAGTAGAGGGATCATATCTTGATATAATAAAGGCCATATATGAAAGACCTACACCCAACATCATACTCAATGGGCAAAAACTAAAAACATTTCCCTTAAGAACAGGAACAAGACAGGGATGCCCACTTTCGCCACTCTTATTTAACATAGTACTGGAAGTCTTAGCCACAGCAATCAGACGTGAAGAAAAAATAAAAGGAATCCAAATTGGAAAGGAGGAAGTGAAACTGTCACTATTCGCAGACGATATGATATTATATATAGAAAACCCTAAAGACTCCATCAAAAATCTACTAGACTTAATAAATGAATTTGGCAAAGTAGCAGGATACAAAATTAACATCAAGAAATCAACGGCATTCTTATACACCAATGATGAACTCACGGAAAGAGAAACTAAAAAAACAATTCCATTTACCATCGCGGCAAAAAAATTAAGATACCTAGGAATAAACTTAACCAAAGAAGTAAAGGACCTATTTGCAGAAAACTACAGGACATTGAAAAAGGAAATAGAGGAAGATATAAAAAAGTGGAAGCACATACCTTGTTCATGGATTGGAAGAATTAACATCATTAAAATGTCCATATTACCCAAAGCAATCTATAGATTCAATGCAATCCCCATCAAAATACCAGTGACATATTTCACAGAACTAGAACAAATATTTCAAAAGTTCATATGGAACCAAAAAAGACCCTGAATAGCCACAGCAATCTTGAAAAAGAAGGACAAAGTAGGTGGGATCACAATACCGGATATCAGCTTATACTACAAAGCTACTGTAATCAAAACAGCCTGGTACTGGCACAAGAACAGGCATATAGACCAGTGGAACAGAACAGAGAATCTGGAAATTGACCCAAGACATTATGCTCAATTAATATTTGACAAAGGTGGCAAGAGCATACAATGCAGTAAAGACAGCCTCTTTAATAAATGGTGTTGGGAAAATTGGACAGCTACATGCAAAAAAATGAAACTAGACCATCAACTTACACCACACACAAGAATAAACTCAAAATGGATAAAAGACTTAAATGTGACTCGTGAATCCATAAATATCCTAGAAGAAAATGTAGGCAACAAAATTTCGGACATCATACGCAGTAGAATCTTCACTGATACATCACCTAAGGCAACAGAAACAAAGGGAAAAATGAACACATGGGACTACATCAAACTCAAAAGCTTCTGCACAGCAAAAGAAACAACCATCAAAACAGATAGGGAACCCACTCTATGGGAGAACATAATTGCCAATGATACATCAGATAAAGGGTTAATTTCCAAAATATACAGAGTGCTCATACAACTCAACAAAAGGAAGACAAAGAACCCAATTAAAAAATGGGCAGAGGAACTAAATAGACAACTCTCCAAAAAGGACATACAAATGGCTAAGAGACATATGAAGAAATGCTCAACATCATTAATCATCAGAGAGATGCAAATTACAACAACAATGAGGTATCACCTCACACCTGTCAGAATGGCCGCCATCAACAAATCATCAAACAACAAGTGTTGGCGAGGGTGTGGAGAAAAGGGGACTCTAGTACACTGCTGGTGGGAATGCAGACTGGTGCAGCCACTATGGAAAACACTATGGTGTTACCTCAAAAAATTAAAAATTGAATTGCCATTTCACCCAGTGATCCCACTTCTAAAATATACCCTAAGAAGCCTGAAACACCAATCAGAAAAAATACATGTACCCCCATGTTCATAGCAGCACTATTTACAATAGCTAAGATCTGGAAACAGCCCAAGTGTCCATCAGTGGATGAATGGATAAGAAAGCTGTGGTACATATACACAATGGAGTACTATGCAGCTGTAAGAAAGAAAGATCTCTTATCCTTTGAGACGAAGTAGAGGGACCTCGAGAGTATTATCCTAAGCGAAACAAGCCAAGCAGAGAAAGACAAATATCACATGATCTCACTTATTTGTGGAATATAATGAACATAACAG
This sequence comes from Tadarida brasiliensis, assembly GCA_030848825.1. Classification (NCBI taxonomy): domain Eukaryota; kingdom Metazoa; phylum Chordata; class Mammalia; order Chiroptera; family Molossidae; genus Tadarida; species Tadarida brasiliensis. The sequence goes on along the minus strand of CM061259.1, from coordinate 39,857,523 downwards.
TCTGAGGAACAGGGTAGACCCAGAGATGTGGAAGTAGGGTATAAACTGACACCCCTCAGAAGAGGGGGTGGGGGGGAGGGAAGAGATAAACCACAGAACTTATGCGCATGTATGCATAAGTGATGGACATGGACAACAAAGCTGGGGACAGGGTGGGGGGTTGGGGAGGAGGGTGTCAATGGGGAAAAAAGGAGAAACATCTGTAACAAAAATAAATTAATAAAAAAAACAATTAGAAAAACAAAAAAACAAACAAACACACAAAAAAGACAAGATATTGACTTTCTGTGGTGAAGTCCTCAATGTCCCAACACTTATAAAATTGTAATGTAACCTGTTCCCAAGTTTAACCTTAAAATGTATCTATTTCAGCTTTAGGAGATCAGATTCAATGGTGGAGTGCAGGCACAGAGTGAGGGTGAGTGTGTGAAAATGTAAGTGGGTGTGAGAGAGAGTGTGAGTGGACATAAGTGTGGACAAGTAACCTCGAGCAGTGCAAAAATGAGGGGCAGAAGGTTCCTATGGTGTGGATGGGGAGAAGCTGGCTACTGTGGTAAGTGGCTCGTGAGGGCACTTCTCCCTGTATGGCTGGGAGGCCTGCCATTTTGGAAGATCCTTGGTCTTTTCTGGAAGGAGGTAGCGGGAGCCCAGGACATGACCCCACCAATATACCTTGTACCATTGGATCAGTGGACCCCTGCTGTGTCATCCCAGACCAGTGCACAGTAGGGGTGCTGTCAAGGTGCCTTCTGTGGAAGCTGTGAGCAACTGGAAGCCGAACACCATCCCCCACAGCATCAGCCTGATCAGAGCCAAGACACATCCCCAGCAATAGAGTTTCTGGAGCAGACATCCTTCCCCAGGAAGCAGCAATACAGATTGGCTGCTGAAACCCATTCCTAAAGCATCAGCAAGGCTGAGCAGGAGCTGAGCCCCTTCAGGCAGCAGTGCTCTTCAGCTGCCAGCTGTGGGACCTGCGGCTCCTTTGGGGCCCACGTAATACAGCTGCTCATGGCTCTGGTGGGGCCTGCGGGTCCAGTGGGGCCTGAAGGATACAGATGCACACAGCTCCAGTGGAGCTCGTGCGATACAGCAGCCTGCATCACCTGCAGGGCCATCTGCTTCAGCAGCAGTGCCTACTAGGACAGACTAATACCAGCTGCCTATAGTCAATCCTCCAGGACCCACAGTAGGTAAGAGGCACCATGCACCAGAACAGTCTGGGAGGCACAGTAGCCTTATTGGATACACACCAACCTGCCTACACATCCCAACATCCCTCACTGGGTGTAGAACTACCAGATGGCTAAAATGGGGAGACAAAGAACATCCAAATGAAAGAAAAGGAGGAATCACTAGAAAAAGAACTACATGAAATAGAAGAAAGCAATTTGTCAGATAAAGAATTCAAAGCAATGATTTTAAGGGTGCTCAAACAATTCAGTGAAAACTACAAGCAACTTAATGAGAATTATAAAGAACTCAGCGGGAACTACATCAGGTTAAAAAAAGAGAAGCTATGAATAAAAATCAAGAGAAATAAAGAATGACATAGCTGATATGAAATATACCTTAGAAAGATTCAATAGTAGATTAGAAGCTGAAGACAAATCAGTGAGTTAGAAAACAACGTAGAGAAAAATACCCAAATAGAGAGCAAATGGGAAAACAAATTAAGAAAACAAGAGGAGAGTTTAAGGGAGCTGTGGGACAAAACAAAATGTAACAACATTTGCATCATAAGGGTACCAGAAGGAAAAGACTCAGATAAAGGGATAGAGAACCTGTTTGAAGAAATAATGACAGAAAACTTCAATAATTTGGGAAAGGAAAAATTCACACAAGTCCAGGAAACACAGAGAGTCCCATACAAGATGAATTCAAAAAGACCCACAGCTAGACACATCATAATTAAAATGGCAAACAATATAGACAAGGAACAAATCTTAAAGGAAGCAAGAGGGAGACAGAAAGTTACCTACAAAGGACCTCCCATTAGACTGTCAGCTGATATCTCAATAGAAACACTGCAGTGCAGAAGGGAGTGGCATGAAGCGTACAAAGTAGTGAGAGGCAAGGGTCTGAATCCAAGACTACTCTATTCAGCAAGGCTATCATTCAAAATTAAAGGCAAAATAAAGAGCTTCACAGACAAAAAAGAGCTGAAGGAATTTACCACCACAAAACCAGCACTGCACAAAATTCTAAAGGGATTGCTGTAAGAAGAAGAAGAAATATATAGAGAGAGAGGAACTCAGGCATAAAATAAAAATGGCAACAAATAAGTATCTATCAATGATAACCTTAGATATAAATGGCTTAAATTCCCCAATCAAAAGACACAGGGTAGCTGACTGGATAAGAAAACACAACACATGTATGTTCTGTCTACAAGACACACACCTTACAACAAAAGACTCACACAGGTTGAAAGTGAAGGGATGAAAAAAAAATTTCCAAGCAAATGGAAATGAAAAAAAGCTGATGGTAGCAATACTCATATCTGATAAGATAGACTTCAAAATGAGGGCAAATATTAGAGACAAAGAAGGTCACTACATAATATTAAAAGGATCAATACAAGAAGAGGATGTAACCCTGGTAAACATATGTGCACCAAACACAGGAGCACCAAAATATATTAAAAAACTTTTGGAGGACCCTGGCTGGTTTGGCTCAGTGGTTAGAGCATCAGCCCACAGACCAGAGAGACCCAGATTTGGTTTCCGCTAAGGGCAAGTACCTCGGTTGCAGTTTGTCCTCCGTCCCGGTTAGGGTCGTGAGGGTGGCAGCCAGTCGATGTGTCTCTCTCACATCTATGTTTTTCTCTCTCTCTTTCTCCCTCTCCCCCTCCAGCTCTATCTGAAGATAAATGCAAAAATATCCTTGGGTGAGGATAAAAAAAAAAAAAAAAGAAACTTGGAGGACTTCAAAGGAGAGATCAATAGCAATACAATCATAGTGGGTAACTTTAACACCCCACTGACACCACTGGATAGATCATTTAGACAGAAAATAAACAAGAACACAGTCCTTAAATGACAAACTAGATCAGCTGGACTTAATTGATATTTACAGAACATTTCACCCTAAAGCTGCAGAATATCCATTCTTTTCAAGTGCACAGGGGACATTCTTGAAGACAGACCACATGTTAGGACACAAAGTAAGTCTCTACAAATTCAAGAAGATTGAAAACATATCAAGCATCTTCTCAGACCACAATGGCATGAAACCAGAAATCAATTACAGCAAAACATTCAAACACATGGAGGCTAAATAGCATGTTATTAAACAACGAATGGGTTACCAAAGAGATCAAAGAAGAAATTAAAAACTTCTTAGAAACCAATGAAAATGAACACATAACAACACAAAATCTATGGGATGCAGCGAAAGCAGTCCTGAGAGGGAAGTTCATAGCACTGTAGGCCTACCTCAAGAAACAAGAAAAATTTATAATTGACTTTCTAACCCTACAACTCAAAGAACTAGAAAGTAAAAAAAAAGAAAAAACGGGAACAAGTAGAAGGAAAGAAATAGTGAAGTTCAGAGCAGAAATAAATGACACAGAAACTAAAAAAATTTCAAAAGATGAAACAAAGAGCTGATTCTTTGAAAAGATAAACAAGATAGATGGACCCTTACCAGACACCAAGAAACAAAAAGAGAGGACCCAAATAAACAAAATCAGAAACGAAAGAGGAGAAGTAACCACTGACACCACAGAAATACAAAGGATCATTAAAACATAATATGAACAATTACACACCAAACAAATTGGACAATCTAGGCAAAATGGAGAAATTTCTAGAAACACACAGTCTCCCAAAACTGAACCGGAAAGAGATAGAAAACTTAAATAAACCAATAACAACTAAGGAAATTGAAGATGTCATCAAGAAACTCCCAGCAAACAAAAGCCCAGGCCTGGATGGCTTCAAGGGAGAGTTTTACTGAATATTCAAAGAAGATCTAACCCTCATGCTCCCCAAACTGTTACAAAAAATCCAACAAGATGGCAGAATTCCAAACTCATTTTCTGAGGCCAACATAATTCTATTTCCCAAACTAGATAAAGGCACTACAAAGAAAGAAAACTACAGGCCAATATCCCTGATGAACACATGTTAAAATCTTTAACAAAATATTAGCAAATCAGATCCAGCAATACATCAAAAAAATTGTTCATCATGACCAAGTGAGATTCATCCCTGGGATGCAAGGATGGTACAATATGTGCAAATCAATAAATGTGATACATCACATAAAAAAATAAAAATAAAAAAACATATGATCATATCAATAGATGCTGAAAAAAAAAACAAAAACCAGCATTCCACAAAATCCAGCACTCATTTTTCTTTTCTTTTTTTTTTTTTAGAATACTGCCTTTATTCTACTAGTAGTTTGAAAAATTAACTGGTACAGAAAAAAAGTTTAGTCAGGTGGAGAGAAAAGAGAAATTGAATGCCACCAAGAGAACTGGTGGCTCCTCTGGGAAGGAAGCTGGATACAGTGTGTAGAGAGAGCACTGTGAATTAGAGCCAGACCCTACAGTCCGGGTGAGACAACTGTACCACCTTTGGAAGTGTCTTTGTGCCTCAGGCATGAAACCAAATTCCTATTTACTTAGTCCAGCTCTGGGGAGGGATACTGGGATATGTGGGGCCGACAATAGGTGATATGGCCATATTTTTTTAGAGAAACTGACAAAGTGGGAATTTTAAAAATGATTTTCCATCTGACTTTATTTTCAAATACATTTTCTTTCCAAAAAAAACCACAAAACTTTCTGTGGGGATGACAAATATCAGTATTAGGAAATCCAATTATACAAAAAATACAACATCTAGTTTGGGGTAGATTTATTTATTTTTTGGTAACATACATTAAGTGGCGCTAATTACCCAGGAACCATAAGGTAACTAAATGAAACCACACAGAACTGTAACTTTGCCACAGTTGCATGACCTGGGATTTTCTGGCTGAGACCTTTTTGAAAAAACTGGATGCCCACTGCAGAGTCAGGCCAATGAAATCTATTCAGGAGTAAGTTTCTGAAGTGGTGACTCACCAGAGTACCTTGCAGCTGACAGATGACAGGCAAGTTATTTTAGTTATGAAGTAGTTACAGCCTAATTCAGAAAAGTTAACATTTCTTTTTGTAAAAAAAGCAAGAAGTTAAGAAATTGCTTGAATTAGCACCTGGTGTGTCAGGTGGGAGTGCAGAGGCACGCTGTTAGAGCGGTGTAAGAAGGACCCTGGCAGGTCAGGTGGTTTGGACACCATTAATAATCATGGTTGGCTTCTAAATACTGGTAAGAAGATGACTTCTGATTTGTAATCTTAAGTAAATTATACATAAGTGAAAAAGGCCAGTAATTATACACTAAGATTAATAAACAGCACTTCAAAATGAACTACAAGAGGGTTGTGCTTACAGCAGGGTTTCACAAGACAAGGAACCCAGATTTTTTCTTCCCCTGTCTGGCTTGCAGAGCAGCTCTCACAGCCGTTTCAAAAACCTCCCTCATTCCATCTTTGGTCTTTGCTGAACACTCCATGTACCCAAATGTGCCAATCCTGTTTGCCATATCTCTGCCTTTTTCCTGTTTTACTGGTTCCTGCTTCATCTTGGCTAGCCCCCGCCTCGTGTGCTCATCATTCCGAAGATCCTTCATGTTTCCAACCAGGATAATGGGCACATTGGGACAGAAATGCTTGACTTCTGGAGTCCATTTTTCTAGGATTTTTTCTAAACTATCAGGGCTGTCAATGGAGAAACACATCAATATAACATCGGTGTCCAGATAGGAGAGGGGGCTCATGTGATCGCAATTTTCCTGCCCAGCTGTGTCCCACAAAGCCAATTCTACCTGCTTTCCATCCACTTCAATATCTGCCACATAGTTCTCAAATACTGTAGGTACATACACCTCTGGGAACTGGTCCTTGCTAAAAACAATGAGCAAGCAAGTCTTGCCACAGGCTCCATTACCAACAATCACCAATTTGTTCCAGATGGCAGCCATTGCTTATAAATGTGCTGCAAGACCCTTGGCCTGTGTGGCAGAAGTTCTACAAAGTGCCTTGAACTTCTCAGATGAAAGGCACTGTAGCATGTGAGACATGTCAAAGAGTGAGCAGTGCTGGTATGTGTGTAGGTGTGAGGCAATGTGGCTGTCTTGGTACTGCACAGGCAGACTTCAGCCTGTGAATGCTACTATCTTCCCACAATGGGCCAGGTGGAATTCACAGAGTGGTGTCCCGCGGAGCACATCCTGTGCACCACTGAGTGGACGGCCCAGGACTGAGGGCAGCACCTGCCCACACCAGCCCAGACAGGCTACCATGCTCAGTGCCTGCTGCATTGTCAGCACCCATTTTTGATAAAAACACTCAGCAATGTGGGACTAGATGGATCATATCTTGACATAATAATGGCAATATATGAAACACCTACAGCCAATATCATTCTCAAAGGGCAAAAACTAAAAGCATTTTCCTTAAGAACAGGAAGAAGACAGGGATGCCCACTCTCTCCACTCTTGTTTAACATAGTACTGGAAGTCTTAGCCACAGCTATTAGACATGAAGAAAACATTAAAGGAAACCCAACTGGAAAGGAGGAAGAGACAGTGTCATTATTTGCAGATGACATGATATTGTACGTAGAAAACCCTAAAGACTCCAACAAAAATTGACTAGATTTAATAAATGAATTTGGCAAAGACTAGGATACAAAATCAACTGCAAGAAATCAACAGCGTTCTTGTACACCAACAACAAATTTAATGAAAGAGAAACTAAAAAAGCAACCCCATTTACCATTGCAGGAAAAAAATTAAGATACCTAGGAATAAACTTAACCAAAGAAGTAAGGACTTATTTGCAGAAAACTACAGGTCATTGAAAAACAAAATAGAAAAATATATAAAAAAGTGGAATAATATACCTTATTCATGAATTGCAAGAATTAACATCATTAAAATATCCATACTACCCAAAACAATCTATATAGATTCAATGCAATACCCATCAAAACACCAACGACATATTTGACAGAACTAGAAGAAATACTCCGAAAGTCTATATGGAACCAAAAAAAACAAAACAAAACAAAACAAAAAACCTTGAATAGCTATAGCAATCTTTAAAAAGAAGAACTAAATAAGCAGGATCACAATATCAGATATCAGGCTATACTACAAAGCCATAGTATTCAAAACAGCCTTGTACTGGCAGAACAGGCATATAGATCAATGGAACAGAACAGAGAACCCAGAAATTGACCCAAGTCATTATGCTCAATTAATATTTGACAAAGCTGGCAAGAGCATATAGTGGAGTCAAGACAGCCTCTTCAAAAATGGTGTTGGGAATGTTAGACAGCTACATGCAAAAAAATGAAGCTAGACCACCAATTTACACCATATACAAGAATAAACTCAAAATGGATAAAAGACCTAAATGTGACCAATGAATGCATAAAAATTCTAGAAGAAAATGTAGGCAACAAAATTTCAGACATCGCATGCAAAAGAATTTTCATTGGTACAATGCCTAAGGCAATAAACACAGAGGAAAAAATGAACACATGGGACTACTTCAAACTTAAAAGTTTCTGCACAACAAAAGAAACAACCATCAAAATGGAAAGGGAGCCCACTAATGGGAGAGCGTAATTGCCAACAATACATCAGATAAGGGGCTAATTTTCAAAATGTAGAGTATTCATAGAACTCAAAAAAGGAAGACAAAAAACCCAATTGAAAAATGGGGAGAGGACCTAAAGAGACACCTCTCCAAACAGGGCATACAAATGGCCAAGAGACATATGAAAAAATTCTCAATGTCACTAATCATCAGAGAGATGCAAATTAAAACAACGATGAGCTATCACCTCACACCTGCCAGAATGGCAGCCATCAACAAATCATCAAACAAGTGCTGGCCAGGGTGCGGAGAAAAGGAGATTCTAGTACATTGCTGGTGGGAATGCAGACTGGTGCAGCCACTGTGGAAAACAATATGGAGTTTCCTCAAAAAATTAAAATTTAACTGCCATTTGACTCAGTGATCCCACTTCTAGGAATATATCTTAAGAAGCCTGAAACACCCATCAGAAAGAATATATGTACCCCTATGTTCATAGTAGCACTATTTACAATTGCTAAGATCTGGAAACAGGCCAAATGTCCATCAAGAGATGAGTGGATAGAATAGCTGTGACACATATACACAGTGGAACACTATGCAGAAAGAAAGATCTCTTATCTTGTTAGATAACATGGAGGGACCTGGAGAGTATTATGCTAAGCGAAATAAGCCAGTCAGAGAAAGACAAGTATCACATGATCTTACTTACTTGTGGAATATAATGAACAATACAAGCTGATAAACAAAATAGACCCAGAGACATAGAAGTAGAGTACAGACTGACAAACCTCAGAAGAGGGGTCAGTTGGGAGGGAAGAGATGAACCAAAGACCTTATATGCATGTATGCGTAACCAATGGACATAGACAAAAATGCTGGTGGGTGGGGGTGGGATCAGGAGGAGGTTGTCAATGGGGGAAAAAGGAGAAACATCCGTAACAAAAATAAATTAATAATAATTGCAAAAAAGAAAAAAATGTATTTATTTCACAAATAAAAATACATATTTACTATGAAAAATAGAAACAAAAAGTTATCTCAATAATACAAGTGTATTATCACATATTTGTTAAAATGAAATATGATATTAGCAGAATGCCTGGCTGGCAATCCAATTTGCTGTTTTCTTCTTTGAATAAAGTATTCCTAACAACTCATTATGTGCAGACACAGGGATATCCATCTGAGAAACAAATGAACATGCAGGTCAAGATAATTAAATGGCATGGAGCTCATATTTGGACAGAGTGGTGGGGGCAACAACACAGATTTGGAATAAGTAAAACTGCATTGAATATTTTATATCTAAAATGTTCATTTTCATTTATCCAGCAAAATACCCACAGTCTTCCATCATTAAAGAGATTAATGATGATTAAATAAGATTAAATAAGATTAAATAATGAGATTAAATAAGATTACTTAAAGTTAGAAACCTTGGCCTAGTTGAAAAAACACAGAAAAGTGAAGCCTTAAAAAATGACAAATATCTGTAACAAAAATAAATTCATAAAAATTGCACAAAATAAAATAAAATATTCTAATAAAAAATAGTGAATTCTAGGAGAGATTGAAAGGAAATTAATCAAATTCATTTCCACAAGCAGGTACTATAAAAATAACAAGTGGCCAATTAAGGATCTGTCATCTCCTAAACCGTGTACCTATTTCTGCTTAGTTCTTTTAAAAAAATTATTGTCTTGCCTGGCCGGTTTGGCTCAGCGGTTGGAGCATTGAACTGTGGACCAGAGAGTCCTGGGTTCGGTTCCCGCTAGGGGTAGGTACCAAAAAAAAAAAAAAAATTGTTGTCTTTATTCTGTTTCTTAACCTCTTTCTTATGGAATCATTATCCTGTCATGTATGGTATCTTCCTTTTATGAAAGAACAACGATCATCTCTCTAATCTCACTAACCCATGAAAAGTTCTTTATCCCATTTAATTCTACTATATCTACCTGTCAAATGCTGAGGTCAACACCACAGGAAGCCCAGCAGAGATGAAGATTTCCATTCTCAGAATCCCCAGGTGTCATAAAGTCCAGTGTCTGGTCCCAATTTGCCTTGATTACTAAAGCCACGTCCAAACCACTAAACTGGAATCCATCTCATTAAGCCATCACTGACTTTTCTTTCTTACTGTTACACAAACTCCCACATCAATCCTGCACAAAGCTGAAAGAATTGGGCATTTTATTTGCTAATATATTATCCACCAATAACGTTACCTACATTCTGGGTTTAGCAGGCATGTGGTCAACCCATTCAACACCCAGTTCATTTTAGGTTTACTACTCATTTGCAACAATATTTACTAATTGACCTATGGCCATGATGTAGATTTTATTGCTCTTGATTGTTTTCTTACATACATATTACATAGTTAACCATATCTTTTATTCTTAATGAAAAATTACTCCTCCAATTTTTAAGAGACATAAATAACTTTCCTTTCCATTTATTTACACTTCTTGTTCCCTTTATTTTACTGTTTACGACTATAGCCTAGCTCTAGACTCCAACAATTCAACCACTGTGGGCTAAAATACTCCACCCAAAGTAAATTAATCCTTTATCCCTGCTTTTGCCACTCTTACAACAGACTGCCAAACTACTGGGGGGACAGGGGAATCACTGAGTATCTTTAGGGAAATTAATGCATAAAAGGTGGAAACTACCAAATGGGAGAGACAGCCTGATACTTCAGCCTCAAGAATGAAATCCTGAACTGGTATTTGTCTCAACCACTTTATGCTTTTAAGAATTTGTACTTTGCAGTTCACATTGTTCCTGATTGTCTAAATTTCCTCATCAGTACATAGGATACTCAGCTGCATCTCTATTGTCTTTATTTTCACAAGTTGTTTTTATTGAATTTTAATAATGTTAGTTTAAATTATAAAACCAAGGTGTTTTCATTTTTTGCATGTTGAAGAAGGATCTGACATTTTCTATGTTTTTGCTTTATTTTTGCAGAAAGTTGGCAGGGATCTTCTTTCAGACTGAACGCTATCCTCATCATTAAGGTAACCTGAGTTCCTAGGGTTCTTGGCTACTTTTTCTAGCACCAAAACGGAGAAATATTTCACAAAATGCAAAGATCCTAGAAGAAGAGAGTGAGACCCTTAAAGGAAATTTTTGAGAACACCACTTCTAAGTAGTGAGTAAAATTATAATATACTGATTTGCTCTACATATCTCTCTTGATCCATATTTGGTAATTATTATGGAGTATGAATTGTTGTTGTGATGCGAAAGAATTATTTATAGCAATCTATTGCTGTTAGTGTGAACTTAACCAATATAAATCAATCAACATTTATTCCCAATACTTCAGTTTACAAGCAGGTCATAGAAAAACAAATTTCAAACACATTTGAGCCAAATTTATTTTGTCTTCATAATATTATTTTATACAATGATGGAAGAGATACACCTTCTGAGAGAATATAAATTTTCATGAACAATGTGGTATAGTGCCATAATAGTTCAGGATCTTTAAAGTAGACTGCCATACATCATCTTTTGTGAATTCTTTTATCATCTCCCCATAGCGTCATTAATTCAACAATGTCTGTACCCTAATTTCCACCACCCCTCTCACTCTCCTTTGAAGTCAAATTCAGCATTTTTCAAACTATGAGTATCACCCATTAAAAATACAATACTGTGGCTCTCAAGCAAGTTAAATAGAGAAGAATAAGCCCTACTAAATAGATCTCCCTTAAGGTCTGAAAAATGGCAAAGAATAATATTTTTTGTTTGTGTTTATGTGTTTGTGTGTGTATTCCTATATACAGAAATTTAGTGTTTGTCTTTTTTACAGCTACATTCTTTGGTTACTTACCAGCAGTAAAATGAATAGTTCCCATGGTCTTTTCTAGCTATAGTCTTATCACAGACAGTTTATATCACAGATTTCCAGGAACACAGGACTTTACATAACAAAGAAAAAATCACTTCTGGTTCACCTCTCATTTGATTATGTTCTAGATTTAACTGCTTAGCAACAAGACTCTCCCAATTCTAAATACCATGACAAAAAGCTAAGGGTCTTCCTCATTCTAGATTTAACTGTTTAGCAACTAGACTGTCCCAATTCTAAATACCATGACAATCAGCTAAAGGTCTTCCTCATTCTGGACCTAGGGGACTCTTGCCCATTAGTGCACTAGAAAATAGACAAGTAAGATCTTGGTGAAGGTTGTAGATCTAAGGGAGCTGGCAAATTAGCCCTAACTGTACTTGCTTTACTCAAGGAAAAAAATCTGGAGTACTGATCCGGGCAGACACACAAGGGAGGGAGAATTTGTAGAAGTTCCGTTTACCAAAAGGGAGATTCCAATGAATTTAGACGAAGTGGAAAATGAAAAACTTTGTCAGAGCTACTCCTGTTCCCAGGGTGACACTGCATGGGACTAATTTGTTTGGAAGGAATCACAGCCACCTCCCCTTCAGAAAAGGTCCAAGAGGCAACTTCTCTGGAGGTGGAGGTTGAAAGCAGTGAGTGACTGAGGGGTTGCACTGGAGAAACCTGTTTCTCTACAGCAGCACCCTGATTCCTGAAGATACCAATAGGCATGAAAGAAAAGTGTTTTTTGTTTCTTTTTTTTTGGTGTAGATTCAAGACTTCAGCAGGAAGTCTGAATATAGTCTCTGTGAGTACCCAACTAGAGGCTCTCCCTGTGGGTGGAGGAACACCCAAAGCCTCCATTGCTAAGTCCACACCTCCCCTCACTCTGGTAGGCACCTTACTATGTGTGGCAGTAAGAGAAAGATGGGTAATTTAAGTGCTCTCAGAAAATGTTCTATGATCTGTGGGCAAGGAAGAAACAATAAACTGAAGCTTCGATACCACTTTTCGAAAAAGCATAGAGAATTTCTAGAAAACTAGTGTGTTATAAGAACAAAAGAAAAACAAAAATAAAGAATTCTTCTACAAAGGGAACAAGAAGAGTGGAGCAGATCTATCCATCATAAACCTAATATCCCTAGAGAAAAAACAGCAATGCACACTACCCTGTCTGAAGAGAACAGGTAAAGGCATTTCAAATGTGAAAGCAGCCATGCAGAAATATAAGAATTTAAAAATATCAAGATACTATGCCATCACCAAAAGATATCAATAATTGTCCAACACCTAAACCCAGAGACATGAAATAATGTTATGTAGTTTATTACGAAAAATTGATAATAGCTGTATTGGAAAAATTCAGAAAGGAGAAGAAAACTCAGTCAATGAGATCAAGCCAAAGATAAAAGAAAAGAATAAGTTATTTACAAGAAAGAAAGAAACGACAACAAAGATCCAAACGGAAAACTGGAGTTGAAGAATTTAATGGATGAGATTAAGAATATAATACAGAGCTTCTGTAGTAGAGCTGAGCAGATGAGAGGGAGAATAAATAACTCAGATATAAAAATTTTGAAAATTAGTAAGGAAATCTTAACTAAAGCTGCAGAAAGGACTGTAATAAACCTCTTATGCCTACCACTAAACAGAAGACATCAATTACAGACCCCAAGGGGAAGAGAGTACCTTGAATTCCGAAACAGGAAGTACAACTACTTTAGTACCCCAGCAGGATCTCCTCCTGCCCTCCCCACACCCAGTCAATGGAAATGCCACAACTCAGACAAGAAGAAGCTATTATCACTTGAACTCTTATTTTCTTCTAATGAATATTTATTTTTCTTTTGTTGATGATTGATTACTTTGTCCCACCCTCCTTTCTATAAAGCCTTCCACTTTATGTAACCTCTTGGAGTATCTCTCAGCTTGCTAGATGGGAAGTTTCCTGATTCATAAGTCATTTAATAAAACTAATTAGATCTTCAAAATTAATTAATTTTTTCTTATTAACAGTTAAAAGAGAAAAAGAAACTGATTAAAATGAGCAGAAAATGCCTACATGATCTATGGGACTCAGTACAAAGGAGGAACACCTGCCTGGCCAGTGTAGCTCATTCGTCTGAGCATCGTCCCATTCACCAAGAGGTCACTAATAGATTCCCACTCAGGGCACAAGCCCAGACTGCGGGCTCCATCCCTTGTAGAGGGCATGCAGGAGGCAGCAAATACATGTTTCATGCTCATTGATGTTTCTATCTCTTTCTCCCTCTCTCTCTAAAAAAAAAAAAAAAAAAAAAATCAGTAAAAAACATACTATAAAAAAAGAAAGGAGGAGCACCAAAATAATTGTGATTCAGGAAGGAGAAGAGAGGAGAATAGGGTAGAAAATTTAATTTAGGGACTAATAGCTGAAAAGTTTTAATATTTGGGGACATCCAAGTTGAAAGAGCTCATATATCAGCTTATGCTATCAATAACAAAAGGCCTTCTTGAACACACATTAGAATGAAACTATCAAAATAAAAGGTAAAAATTGTGAAGACAACCAGAAAAAAAGAGGGTAACCTACACAGGAACTCCCATTAGGCTGTCAGTGGATTTCTCAGCAAAAACCTTGTTAGCCAGGAAAAAATAGAACGACATATTTAAAGTGCCTAAAGACAAAAGTTGCCAGTTGATAAACTTAGTCAAATTTATTCTTCAGATTTGAAGGTGAAACAAAGACTTTCTTAGCCCTGGCTGGTGTGGCTCAGTTGGTTGGAGCATCCATCGTTCCTCACACTAGAAGGTGGTGGGCTTGAGTACTGGTCAGGACACATATCCAGGTTGCAGGTTTGATCCCCGGCAGGAGGCAAACTAATTGATGTTTCTTTCTCACATTGATGTTTCTCTGTCTCTCTTTCTCCCTCTTATCCTCTCTCTGAGATGAATTAAAAGAAAAGAAAAAAGAAAAAAGGAATATAAAGACTTTCCCAGAGAAACAAAAGCTGAAGGAATTCATCATTAGATGTGGCTTGCAAGGAATGCATAAGAGCTCTTCAACCTGAAATGAAAGAACTCAAAATAGCAACATAAAAACACAAAAATATGCAACACCAAGATAAGAGTGAAAATACATATTGTCAGAATTAGAAAATTCCAATTGTATAATAGGATGGTGTATTCATCACGTAACGACAAAGTTTGAAGAAAGAGAGTGTTAAAATATCTATCGCTAGTACAATTTGTTAACAAATACACAACATAAAACGAGGTATTTATGATATTAAAAAGAGAAAGGGGTAGTGCCTTGATATCAAAGTCTAGTAGCATAAAACAAAGCGTTTTATCTATGAGATGTTTTCTGTAATCCTCATGGTAACCACAAAGCAAAACTCTAGAGTAGATTCATGAAACATTTAAAAAAAAGGAGAAAAACACAGGATACTACTGTGAAAAACCATCAATTTAAAAGGTAACCAGAAACCAAGGGCAAAACAAATGGAAACACAGATTAAACAGAAGCGATCAATAAGGTGGCAGTGCTAATTACTTACATTTTAGTAATCACTCTGTGTTTAACTGGATTTTATATCACCAATAAAAAAACACAGTCTGACCGACATATTAAAAAAAAACATACACAACTAAACCCAATTTATGCTGCCTACAAGAAATTCATTTTGGTTTTAAAAGTAAATGTAGGTTTAAGGCCTGGCCAATTTGGCTCAGTGGTTAGAGTGTTGGCACAGGGACCAAAGGGTCATGGGTTTGATACTGGTTAGGAGTACGTGACTGGGTTGCAGGTTCGATCCCTGGCCCAGATCAGGGTTGTGAGGGTAACAACCATTCAATGTGTATCTCTCACATCGATGTTTCTCTCTCTCTCTCTCTCTCCCTCCCTCCCTACCACTCTCCCTAAAAATCAATGGAAAAATATCCTCGGGTGAAGACTAACAGCAACAAAAAAAGTACATATAGTTTAAAATGAAAGGATGGGAAAACATAATCCACACAACTGGAAACCAAAAGAAAGTGGGAATAGCCATACTTAGAGCATACAAAATAGCCTTTAGGCCAAAATGGTAACTGGAATCAAAGAAGGTCATTATATATTGATAAAGGGCTAAAAACATTAAGAATACATAACAATCATAAATTTATGTACACCCAACATTGAAACACTTAAACATATTAAGCGAATACTAAGAGAATTAAAAAGAGAAAGAGAGAACAATATATTAAGAAATTGATAGATCGCCAAAGCAGAAATCCATCAAGGAAATGTTGGAATTGAACTCTAGAGCAAATGGTCACTATAGACATACATACAACAGTCATTCCAACAGCAGCTCAATACGTACTCTTCTCAAGTGCAAAGGGACATTCTCCAACCAAGATCATATATTAGAGCACACAGCAAGTCTTAGCAGATATAAGAGCATTGAAGTCACATTAACTATATTTTTTAACCACAATTATGTGAAACTGGCAATGATCAAGAGAACAAGCAAATGTACATATAGATAGAAACTAAACAACACACTGCAGAACTACCAATGGGTCAATGAAAAAATCGTGAGAGGAATTAAAAAAAAAACAACTCAAGAAATGAAAATGGAGATACAACATACCCAAATCTGTGGGGTATTGCAAGTGACTCCAAGAGGGAAGTCCTTTGCAACAGATGAATTTGTTAAGAAAACAGATAGATCTCAAATAAAGAACCTAAATTTACAGCTAAGGAACTTGTGAAAGAAAAAAAAAATTAAGCCAAAGTTTGCAGAAGGTAAGATGTAAGTATCAGTTGAAAAATAAATGAAATAGAGACCAGAAATACAATAGAAAGGATCAAAAAAACTAAGACCTGGTTTTCAAAGATAAACAAAATTGACAAGCCTTTAGCTAGGCTTAGGAAAAAAGAAAAGAAACTCAAATAAATAAAATTTGAATAAAAGAGGAGACATTGTAACTGATACTACAGAAATACACAAGGTCATAAAAGACAACTGTAAGCAATATTTTGCCATCAAATTAGATGACAATCTACTGAGGGAAACAAAAACTAAGCAAAACTAAGAAAGGAATGTGTAATAATAGGTCAGATGGTGATAATGTTATTAGGGAAAATTAGTCAGGAAAGTGGAGTACAGAGAGTTGAGGGTAAATAGTGTGGGTAGATAAGGCTGTTCTCTGAAGCAAAAATGTCAAGGTGGCAAGGTCTTCGGATAGGAACAAGTCAGGTGTTCTTGTTTGTTTTTTTGTTACGTGCCGCTAGTGGGAACCGAACCCAGGACTCTCTGGTCCACAGGCCAACACTCTAACCGCTGAGCCAAACTGGCCAGGGCACAAGTCAGGTGTTCTTGAGCAGCCACATATGGAGCACAGATGAGATACCTGAGATCCAGGTCTGTGAGGAATCCAGAGTCAAACTTTGCAGGGCCTGATATTACCCTTGCAAATGTTTGGCTACTTTGTGCTTATTCTCAGTGAGATGACATTCATGGTAATAAAAAGAGTTGTAATAATGTTGATCTGTATTTTAACAGGTCCATTATGGCTGTTATTATGAAAAGAGAGAGAGGAAGACAATAAAAGAGATTTATTAGGAGACAGTTGAAATAATTCAGAAAGAGGCACCATTAATTGAAAAGATGGGAAGGATGCAGTGTGTGTGTATGTGTGTGTGAGTGTGTATGTCTATGTGAGTGTGTCTGTGTTTTGGTGTTGAGGCTCAGGATGATAGAGTTTGGAAAAAGAACTCAGTTGGGATATATTAATATTAGACATCTATTGTCTGTAAAAGTAATGATGTCTATTACAGATGGATGTTGGAACTTGGAATTCAGGGGAGGAGTCCTGAAACAAGGTTCAAGTTATTAATCTATAAGATGAATAATGAAGCTATGAAAGAGAATGTGATCACCAAGGGCATGAGTGTAGATGCAAACTGAGATGAGATTCACATGCTGTGTCAGGGACACTGGGTTCAAGTGATTGAGAAATTTCAGACTCTGCTGAACTGGTGACAACATTAGGTTTCTTTCCTGAATCTTTCATACCTATGTAGTTGTTATATATGTCCATTATTTTTCCAGTGCTCAGCTACCTATGTAATGGTTTCATATATCCAATCAACAAAGTCATATGAATTGTTTATTGAAATGATATATTAGGTTAATTAAGTAAATTATATTTTTTCATCCTACAGACTTAACATTTTCTGCCAAGTATTATTAATAAATTAAAAGGACCTTTTCTGGGCTTGCAAATTTACCCAGAAAAGTAAGACATGACAGTGGTGTTTAACGTGGGTACTTCCATGGTCATCTAAACCCAGTAGAGGGAGCCACAAACAGCAGAACATCAACATCCACAGGGAAAATTTGGCAGGCTCCAAAACCCACTGAGATAGCCAAGATGGTGAAACAAGGAAACAAATCCCAAATGAAAGAACAAGAGACCTCTACCGAAGATGAGATAAATGAAATGGAGTTAAGCAAGTTAACAGACCTAGAATTCAGAGCCATGATCTTAAGGAAGCTCAACAGCATGAGTAAAGACATCAACACTATGAGTAAAGACATCAACACTATGAGTAAAGACATCAACACCATGACCAAAGACATAGAAACATTGAAAACCGACCAAGTGGAAATAAAGAAGCACCAAGAAGAAATGTAGAATGACATAGCAGAAATAAAGAACACATTGGAAGGACTAAACAGCAGAGTAAAGAAAGCTGATCAGTGAATTAGAAGACAGGGTAGAAAAAATCAACTAATCAGAAAACCAAAAGGAAAAAAACAATTAAAAAACAGGAAGACACCTTAAGAGGACTGTGGGACAAATGGAAATGTAATAATATTCGCATCAAAGGAGTCCCCAAAGAAGAAGAAAATGAGCAAGGATTAGAGAATATATTTGAAGAAATAGTGACAGAAAACTTTCCTATTTGGTGAAGGAAGAAGGCATTCAAGTTCAAGAAACACAGAGAGCCCCAAGTAAGAAGAACCCAAACAGGCCCACACCAAGACACATAGTAATTAAAATGCCAAAAATGAAAGACAAAGAGAGAATCCTAAAGGCAGCAAGAGATAAGCAACAGCTTACCTACAAAGGAACCCCCATAAGGCCATCAGCTGATTTCTCAACAGAAACACTACAGGCCAGAAGGGAATGGCATGAAATAATCAAGGTCCTAAAAAACAAGGACCTGTATGGAGAGGTGTCTATTTAGTTCCTCTGCCCATTTTTTAATTGGGTTCTTTGCCTTCCTTTTGTTGAGTTGTATGAGCACTCTATATATTTTGCAAATTAATCCCTTATCAGATATATCATTGGCAATTATGCTCTCCCATACATGGGTTGCCTTTCCACTTTGATGGTTGTTTCTTTTGCTGTGCAGAAGCTTTTGAGTTTGATGTAGTCCCATGTGTTCAATTTTTCCTTTGTTTCTGTTGCCTTAGGTGATATATCAGTGAAAATTCTGCTGCGTATGATGTCTGAAATTTTGTAGCCTACATTTTCTTCTAGGATTTTTATGGATTCATGAGTCACATTTAAGTCTTTTATCCATTTTGAGTTTATTCTTGTGTATGGTGTAAGATGATGGTCTAGTTTCATTTTTTTTGCATGTAGCTGTCCAATTTTCCCAACACCATTTATTAAAGAGGTTGTCTTTACTCCATTGTATGCTCTTGCCAGCTTTGTAGAATGTTAATTGAGCATAATGTTTTGGGGCAATTTCTTGATTCTCTGTTCTATTCCATTGATCTATGTGCCTGTTCTTGTGCCAGTACCAGGCTGTTTTGATTACAGTAGCTTTGTAGTATAACCTGATGTCCGGTATTGTGATCCCGCCTACTTTGTCCTTCTTTTTCAAGATTGCTGTGGCTATTCGGGGTCTTTTTTGGTTCCATATGAACTTCTGAAGTATTTGTTCTAGTTCTGTGAAATATGTCGTTGGTATTTTGCTGGGTATTGCGTTAAATCTGTAGATTGCTTTGGGTAGTATGGACATTTTAATGATGTTAATTCTTCCAACGCATGAACATGGTATGTGCTTCCACTTTTTTATATCTTCCTCTATTTCTTTTTTTCAATGTCCTGTAGTTTTCTGCAAATAGGTCCTTTACTCCTCCAAACAGGACATACAAATGGCCAAGAAACATATGAAGAAATGCTCAACATCACTAATCATCAGAGAGATGCAAATTAAAACAACAATGAGGTATCACCTCACACCTGTCAGAATAGCCGCCATCAACAAAGCATCAAACAACAAGTGTTGGCAAGGATGTGGAGAAAAGGGGACTCTAGTACATTGCTGGTGGGAATGCAGACTGGTGCAAACACTATGGAAAACAATATGGTGTTACCTCAGAAAATTAAATATTGAATTACCATTTGATCCAGTGATCCCACTCCTAGGAATATACCCTAAGAAGCCTGAAACACCAATCAGAAAGAATATATGTACCCCCATGTTCATAGCAGCGCTATTTACAATAGCTAAGATCTGGAAACAGCCCAAGTGTCCATCAGTAGACGAATGGATAAAAAAGCTGTAGTACATATATACAATGGAGTACTATGCAGCTGTAAGAAAGAAATATCTCTTATCCTTTGAGATGACATGGGAGGACCTGGAAACTATTATCCTAAGCGAAACACGCCAAGCAGAGAAAGACACATAATATATGATCTCACTTATATCTGGAATATAATGAACATAACAGTCTGAGGAACAGGGTAGTTCCAGAGATGTGGAAGTAGGGTACAGACTGACAATTGCCAGAAGAGGGGGTGGGGAGGGGAGCGATGAACCACAGAACTTGTACGCATGTACTCATAACCAATGGACATGGACAACAAAAATGGGGACGGGGCAGGGAGGGAGGGGGAGGAGGGTGTCAATGGGAGAAAAAGGAGAAACATCTGTAATAAAAACAAGTAAATAAATTATGGTTAATCAACTTAAAAAAAAAAAAAAAAAGGACCTGGATCCAAGACTACTCTACCCAGCAAGGCTATCATTCAAAATAGAAGGTCAAATAAAAAGCTTCCCAGACAAAAAATGGCTAAGGGAATACATTAGCACCAAACTAGCACTGCAAGAAATGTTAAAAGAACTGCTGTAATTAGTAGAAGAAATAGGAAGGAAAATAGAACCACACTAAACAAAAATGGCAGTAAATAAGTACATATCAATAATCACCTTAAATGTAAATGGATTGAATGCTCTGATAAAAAGGCACAGAGTAGCTGATTGGATAAGAAAGCATGACCCATATATATGTTGTTTACAAGAGACCCACCTCACAACAAAAGACTCACATAGGTTGAAAGTGAAGAGATGGAAAAAAATCTTCCAAGCAAAAGGAAAGCAAAAAAGAGCTGGGGTAGCAATACTCATATCTGATAAAATAGATTTCAAAATGAAGGCCATAAATAGAGACAAAGAAGGTCACTACATAATATTGAAAGGGTCTATCCAACAGGAAGATATAACCTTGGTAAACATATATGCACCCAATATATATTAAATATATATATTTATATATATATATATTTTAAATCTTCTGGAGGACTTCAAAGGAGAAATCAACAACAATGCAATCATAGCAGGGGACTTTAACACCCTGCTGACATCACTGGATAGATCCTCTAGACAAAAAATTAACAAGGAAACAGACTCTAAATGAAGCACTAGACCAAATAGACGTAATAGATATCTATAGGGAATTACACCCCAAAACTACAGAATTCACATTCTTCTCAAGTGCACATGGGACATTCTCAAAGATAGACCACATGTTAGGACACAAACTAAGTCTCTACAAGTTCAAGAAGATTGAAATTATATCAAGCATCTTCTGAGATCACAATGGCATGAAATTAGAAATCAATTGCAACAACAACATGCAAAGACATTGGAACACATGGAGGCTAAATAGCATCTTATTAAACAATGAATGGGTTACCGAAGAGATCAAGGAAAAAATTAAAACCTTCCTGGAAACCAATGAAAATGAATACACAACACAAAAATCTATGGGGCACAGCAAAAGCAGTTCTAAGAGGGAAGTTCATAGCACTATAGGCCTACCTCAAGAGACAAGAAAAATCTCTAATAACTGTCTAACCTCACAACTTAAAGAACTAGAAAGCAAATGAAAAGAAAACCCAGAGTAAGTAGAAGGAAGGAAATAGTAAAGATCAGAGCAGAAATAAATGACATAGAGACCAAAAATACAATTCAAAGAATCAATGAAACAAAGAGCTGTTCTTTTGAAAAGATAAACAAGATTGATGGACCCTTAGTTAGACTCAGCAAGAAACAAAGAGAGAGAACCCAAATACACAAAATCAGAAATGAGAGAGGAGAAGTAATAACTGACACCACAGAAATACAAAGGATCATTACAAATACTATGAACATTTATATGGCAACAAATTTGACAATCTAAGTGAAATGGACAAATTTCTAGAAACACATAGTCTCTCAAAACTGGACCAGGAAGAGATAGAAAACTTGAACAGACCAAAAACAACTAAGGAACTTGAAGATGTAATGAAGAAACTCCCAGCAAACAAAAGCCTATGCCTGGACGACTTCATGGGGGAGTTTTACCAAACATTCAAAGAAGTAACACCCATTCTCCTCAAACTATTTAAAAAAAATTCAAGAAGAAGGAAGACTTCCAAACTTTTTTTAATGAGGCCAGCATAATTCTAATTCCAAAACCAGAAAATGACACTACAAAGAAAGAAAACTACAGGCCAATATCTCCGACGAACATAGATGCCAAAATCCTGAACAAAATACTAGCAAATTGTATCCATTCAATATATCAAAAAAATTATTCACCATGACCAAGTGGGATTCATCCCAGGGATGCAAGGCTGGTTCAATATTCACAAATCAATAAATGTGATACACCACAAATCCAGCACCCATTTCTGATAAAAACGCTCAGCAATGTGGGAATAGAGGGAATCATATCTCGACATAATAAAGGCCATATATGAAGGACCTACAGCCAACATCATACTCAATGGGCAAAAACTAACAACATTTCCCTTAAGAACAGAAACAAGACAGGGATGCCCACTTTCACCACTCTTATTTAACATAGTACTGGAAGTCTTAGCCACAGCAATCAGACATGAAGAAAAAATAAAAGGGATCCAAATTGGAAAGGAGGAAGTGAAACCATCATTATTTGCAGATGACATGATATTACAAATAGAAAACCCTAAAGACTCCATCAAAAATCTACTAGACTTAATAAATGAATTTGGCAAAATAGCAAGATACAAAATTAACGTAAAGGAATCAACAGCATTCTTATACACCAATGATGAAATCACAGAAAGAGAAACTAAACAAAAAAAATCCCAGTTACCATCACAGCAAAAAATTAAGATACCTAGGAATAAACTTAACCAAAGAAGTAAAGGACCTATTTGCAGAAAACTACAGGACATTGAAAAAGGAAATAGAAGAAGATATAAAAAAGTGGAAGCACATACCTTGTTCATGGATTGGAAGAATTAACATCATTAAAATGTCCATATTACCCAAAGCAATCTATAGATTCAATGCAATCCCCATCAAAATACCAGTGACATATTTCACAGAACTAGAACAAATACTTCAAAAGTTCATATGGAACCAAAAAAGAATCCGAATAGCCACAGCAGTCTTGAAAAAGAAGGACAAAATAGGTGGGATCACAATACCGGATATCAGGTTATACTACAAAGCTACTGTAATCAAAACAGCCTAGTACTGGCACAAGATCAGGCATATGGACCAGTGGAACAGAACAGAGAATCCGGAAATTGACCCAAGACATTATGCTCAATTAATATTTGACAATAGTGGCAAGAGCATACAATGGAGTAAAGACAGCCTCTTTAATAAATGGTGTTGGGAAAATTGGACAGCTACATGCAAAAAAATGAAACTAGACCATCAACTTACACTATACACAAGAATAAACTCAAAATGGATCAAAGGCTTAAATGTGACTTGTGAATCCATAAAAATCCTAGAAGAAAACGTTGGCAACAACATTTCAGGCATCATACACAGCAGAATCTTCACTGATACATCACCTAAGGCAACAGAAACAAAGGAAAAAATGAACACATGGGACTACAATCAAACTCAAAAGCTTCTGCACAGCAAAAGAAACAACCATCAAAACAGAATGGGAACCCACTGTATTTGAGAGCATAATGGCCCATGATACATCAGATAAGGGGTTAATCTCCAAAATATATAGAGTGCTCATGCAACTCAACAAAAGGAAGACAAAGAACCCAATTAAAAAATGGGCAGAGGAACTAAATAGACACCTCTCCAAACAGGACATACAAAGGACTAAGAGACATGTGAAGAAATGCTCAACATCACTAATCATCAGAGAGTTGTAAATTAAATCAACAATGAGGTATCACCTCACACCTGTCAGAATGGCCACCATCAACAAACCAAACAACAAGTGTTGTTGAGGGTGTGGAGAAAAGGGGACTCTAGTACACTGCTGATGGGAATGCAGACTGGTGCAGCCACTATGGAAAACACTATGGTGTTACCTCAAAAAATGAAAAATTGAATTGCCATTTGACCCAGTGATCCCACTTCTAGGAATATACCTTAAGAAGCCTGAAACATCAATCAGAAAGAGTATATGTACTCCCATGTTCATAGCTGCACTATTTACAATAGCTAAGATCTGGGAAAAGCCCAAGTGTCCATCAGTGGACGAATGGATAAAAAAGCTGTGGTACATATACACAATGGAGTACTATGCGGCTATAAGAAAAGAAAGTTCTCTTATCCTTTGAGACAACATGGAGGGACCTGGAGAGTATTATCCTAAGCGAAACAAGCCAAGCAGAGAAAGACAAATATCACATGATCTCACTTATTTGTGGAATATAATGAACATAACAGTCTGAGGAACAGAGTAGACACAGAGACATGGAAGTAGGGTACAGACTGACAACCCTCAGAAGAGGGGGTGAGGGCGGAGGGAAGAGATAAACCACAGAACTTATATGCATGTATGCATAACTGATGAACATGGACAACAAAGTTGGGAATGAGGTGGGGGGGGATGGGGAGGAGGGTGTTAATGGGGAAAAAAAGAGAAACATTTGTAACAAAAATAAATTTATATAACTCAAAAAAAAAATGCAGCTGAAAAGAAAATATATTCTTCTTATTTCTGTTTTAAAACATAAAATAGCCATAATTCTATTTAACTAATAAATGTTTATTATGGAAAGGTTTTAAAAATACAGACAAGAAAATTATATATATATTTTAATTTTACCACCCAGAGAAAACTGCTTGTGATTTTTCCTCTGTACTTCCTAATTCTCCAGTGCTGTATACATAGATTTAAAGGAATGGCTTCATGGTCACAGAAAACAACTGGAGACCAAGTTCCATACTTGTTACTAGTATAGACATATTTAATTATTTCAACTTTCCTTGTAACACTTTCTCTATATAAAATAAAAATAACAATACCTATTATTATGTATTAATAATAATATCATCAATGATAAGAATACTATATATAATCAATATATAATAACACATACTTAAAAATCCCTCTTATGATTCTTTTAAAATCTGTTCCTCATAATCTTGCATATATAATACTCCGGTCAATGGCTAAAATTTTGAACTTTTGGTGAACTCCTTCATACAGCTAAATATTCTACTCTTGGAAAATAATAATTAGTAAATCACCTTTCTTATTCTGAGCCAAATTCATTTTCTTTTATCACTTTCAACTATTACTCTTAGTATGTTTCCTGAAAGTACAGTGATAGAATGAATTCACTGACCCTTCTGTAGGATAGCCATTCAAATATTTGAATACTGCTATTAACACCACTTAGGTGTGGCCTCCTGAAAGGTTAATATTCCAACCTATCAGTCATTTATTTGATGTCCCCTTCCAGACACTTCAACATCCTCCCCCTCGAACCTCCTGGACACATTCTAATTTGTCAGTGTGTCTCTTGAAATTCTTATCCCAAGAGTCAAAGATAACATATTGCCTGATCATCAGAAAGTTTGTTAATACTGACACCTCCCTTGATAACATCATTAGAATACTCTTAATTTAACTTTAGGATATATACAGATACTTTAGCGTTCTGTGCCACTAAGTTATAAATAATTAGATGAGGAAGTTTATAATGGCTGGATGCAGCAGGAAAGTTATTAAATTATTATGCAGGAGAGAGTATGGGAATTTGAATGGGGACACATGACTGGGCAGGTGAATTAGGGTTACAGAATTGTCAGGAAAAAAAAAGGCTTTCACTTCATTTTTATCATGTTCTCAAATTATTAGGCCTATTAATAATATTTTACTTTAGTCTATAGTACAATATGTGTTGTTTCAAAAAGTATATTATTTCAATTGTCTGTAAAACAATCCACCTCTTTTGGGCAATTGTATTTATTTAGTTCATTTTCTTTCTTCTTCATATGGTTTCTCAAATTTTCATCCTTAATAACTAAAACATTATATTCTCATAACAACAATCATATCATTTGGGTCCCTGATGGAGAATAATAGGAGAAAGGAATAAAGAACCATTTTGGAGAAATAATAACAGAAAACTTCCCTAACCTGGTGAAGGTAAAAGTCACACAATTCCAGGAAACACAGAGTCCCTCTGAAAATGACCTACACCTAGACACATCATAATTAAAATGGCAAACATAAAAGACAAAAAAAGAATCATTTCTTCTTTTTTTAAAAAAAATTGTTGAAAGTATTACAGATGTCCATCTTTTTCCCCCAAGACTCCCTCCTTCCCACTCCCACCCTGCTTCTACCTTCCCCAGCCTAATGTTGGTGTCGATTGGTTGTGCATATATGCATATAAGCAGAGAAAGAATCTTAAAGGCAGCAGGAAAGAGACAGAAATTTACCTACAAGGGAGGTCCCAATAGGCTGTCAGCTGATGTCTCAATAGAAACACTTCAGGCCAGAAGGGAGTGGTATGAAGTATACAATGTAATGAAAACAATGAACTGAATCCAAGACTACTCTCTCCAGCAAGTCTATCATTAAAATTGAAGGTGAAATAAAGAGCTTCCCAGAAAAAAAAATGGCTAAAGGAATCTAAAGGAGTTTATTACCACCAAAACCACCATTGTAAGAAATGCTAAAGGGACTGTTGTAATAATAATAAGATATATATATATATATATATATATATATATATATATATATATATATATATATATATGGAGAGAGAGAGAGAGAGAGAGGAACATAGGCATAAAGAATTAAAATGGCAACAAATTAGTAACTATCAATAATAACTTTAAATGTAAATGGCTTAAATGCTCTAATAAAAAGACACAGGGTACCTGAATGGATAAGAAAACATAACCCATATATATATACTGCCTACAAGAGACCCACCTCAGAACAAAAGACTCACACAGGATGAAAGTGAAACGATGGCAAACATTTTTCCATGCAAATGGCAATGAAAAAAAAGCTGGGGTAGCAATTCTTATATCTGATAAAATAGACTTTAAAATGAAGCCATAACAGAAGACAAAAAACGCACTGCATAATATTAAAGGAATTGATCCAAAAAGAGGACATAACTGATAAACATAAATGTACTTAATATGGGATCACCAAAAGATATTAAAAAACTGCTGGAGGATTTTAAGGAAGAGTGTGACAGTAATACAATCATAGTAGGAGACTTTAATACCCCAAAGACATAACTGGATAGATATTCTAGACAAATGATCAACAACGAAACAGATACCCTAAATGATGCACTAGATCAGATGGAGTTAATTGATATTTACAGAACATTTCACAACATAGCTGGAGAATCTACATTCATCTCAAGTGCACAAGTGTACATTCTCAAAGACAGATCACATGTTAGGACACAAACTAAGTCTTTACAAGATCAAGAAGATTGAAATCATATCAAGCATCTTTTCATATCACAAGAATGAAACTAGAAATCAATTACAATAAAAACACTAAAAAACATTCAAACACATGGAGGCTAAATAGCATGTAACTAAACAATGAATGGGTTACCAAAGAAATCAAGATGAAATGAAAAGCTTCCTGGAAACTAATGAATATGAACACACAACAACACCAAGTTTATGGGACAAGGTGAAAGCAGTCCTGAGAGGGAAGTTCATAGTATTAGAGGCCTACCTCAAGAAACAAGATAACTTCTGATAAACTGCATAACTCTACAACTCAAAGAATTAGAAAGAGAACAAAAAGAAAATCCCATGGTACCTAGACGGAAGAAAATAATAAAGATCATAGCCAAAATAAAAGACATAGAGACTAAAAAATCAAAACAAAAGAAAACATCAATGAAAACAAGAACTGGTTCTTTGAAAAGATAAACAAGGTTGATGAATCTTTAGTCAGAGTAATCAAGAAACAAAGAGAGAGGACCCAAATAACTAAAATCAGAAACAAAAGAGGTGAAGTAACAACTGACACCACAGAAATACAAGTGATTGTAAGAAAATACTGTGAATGATTATATGCCAACAAATTGGACAATTTAGGCAAAATGGACAAATTCCTAGAATCATACAAGATTCCAAAGCTCAAGCAGAAATGGTCAGAGAATCTGAACAGACCAATAACAACTAAGGAAATTGAAGCAGTAATCAATAAACTCTCAGCATACAAAAACCCTGGTCTGGATGGATTCACAGGGGAGTTTTATCAAACATTCAAAGAAGAACTAACACCTATTCTCCTCAAACTATTTCAAAAAATTCAAGAGGAAGGAAGAATTCCAAGCTTTTTTTTTTTTAATGAGGCCTGAATAATTCTAATTCCAAAACTAGATAAAGACACGACAAAGAAAGAAAATCAAAGGCCAATATCTCTGATGAGCGTAGATGCCAATCCTCAACAAAATATTAGCAAATCATATCTAACAATACATTAAAAATTATTCACCATGACTAAGTGGTTATCCCAGGATGCAAGGCTAGTTGTATATTCACAAATCAATAAATGTGATATACCACACAGACAAAATGAAAGATAAAAATCATATTATCATATAAGTAGATGGAGAAAAAAAGTATTGGGCAAAATCTGGCACCCATTTTTGATAAAGACTCTCAGCAAAGTGGGAATAGAGGGATCATACTTCGACATAATAAAGACCACATATGACAAACCTATAGCCAACATCATACTCAATGGGCAAAAACTAAAAGCATTTCCCTTAAGAACAGGAACAAGACAGGAATGTCCACTTTCACCACTCTTATTTAATCTAGTACTGGAAGTCTTAGCCACAGGAATCAGACAAGAAGAAAAAACAAAAGGCATTCAAATTGAAAAGGAGGAAGTGAAATTGTCATTTTTCACCAATCGGAAAGAATATATGCACCCCTTTGTTCACAGCAATGCTATTTACAATAGCTAAGATCTAGAAACAGTCCAAGTGTCCATCAGTAGATGAATGAATAAAAAAAGCTGTGGTACATTTACACAATGAAATACTATACAGCTATAAAATAGAAATATCTCTTACCCTTTGATAAGGCATGGAGGGACCTGGAGAACATTATGCTAAGCGAAATAAGCCAGTCAGAGCAAATAAGTATCACATGATCTCACTTATTTGTGGAATCTAATGAACAAAATCAGTTGATGAACAAAATAGATTCAGAGACATGGAAGTAGTGTACAGATTGAGAAACCTCATAGGGAAGGAGAGTGGAGGGTGGGAAGAGATAAACCAAAGAATTTATATGCATGGACACAGACAACAGTGTGGTGAAAGTGGGGAACGGGAGCGGGAAGGAGGGTGTCAACGGTTAAAAAGAAGAACATCTGTAATACTTTCAACAATAAAGATACATTTAAAGTAAGTAAATAAATAAATAATTATGCAAACAAAATAAATCACTGTTTTCTTAATAAAGCTCAAGAATGTATTGACAACACTGCTAGAATATCACTTACCACTTATCAGTGTCAAATTAATTTTCTAAAAATCATTTTCTTCTCCTTTTACTTTAAATAATAGTAGAGATATTCTAAGCTGCTCTGATTTATATGTCAAAGATTGCAGGGGATGAGGGTTAATCTTAGTTCTGTTTCTTGTTTGTATGTCTTTAGATTCAGGGATTCATGATTATTATGTTTGAGAGAACAGAAAATTGTTAATCCAGAATGAGTGACCAGTGAAGTAAGAAGAAAACAAAATCTTTTCATCCCTAGTCACATATACCAGAACTCTCACCCAATAGAAGGCATTGCCAAAGTCTGGCAAGAATAACTAAAATATTGTGAACAAGAATTCTAATGAATCAACCAATTAAATCTCTTTTATTATTTAAAAAAAGTAAATCAAATATGCTTATTAGAGAATAATAGGAAAAAGCAAAAACCACTAATACCACCAAAAACCCAAAATGTCTCTGTTAAAAGACAGAAAGAAAGAAGTAAGGAAAAAAGGAAAGAAAGGGCCCTACAGTACAATTTAAGGCACCTGAGATGGAAGTATTTATCTAAGCAGGAGTAGGCTATTTCAAAAGGATACCTTGTAATTTTGGGAGGAATGGTAGAGGGCTAATTTCTTTACACTAGAGTCAAAGGACCTTAGCCATTTGAGCTTGATTTCAGTTGAGGCAGAAAACAAAATTTTATTTTGATTTTCAGAGTATGGTTTTGGATGCATGTTTAGTTACCGCAATGACCTCCTTTAGTGAAATGATTTCCAAGAACTGCTGCAATTATAAACTTCCATTGTAATTTAGATGTAGCATCCATAGTGGAAGAGGTGTGATCTACAAGCAGTGAACTATTATTTATATATTTATTTATTTAAATCCTCATCTGAGGATATTTTTCCATTGATACTTTTCAGAGAGTGTGGGAGGGAGGGAGAGAGAGAGAGAGAAACATCCATGTGAGAGAGACACATCCATTGGTTGCCTCCCAAATGACCTCTATTGGTATATGTTCTTGACCTGGAATCGAACCTGTGACTCCTCAGTCTGTGGCAGTGCTCCAGTCATTGAGCAAGACGGGCCAGGGCAAGCAGTGAGAAATTTAGAATCAAAAGCTCACACATTTGGTTTCAGAAGTGATTATCAAATGCTTTAAAAACAAACAAACATGTGTTTCTTTATTGATTTTAGAGAGAGATGTAGTGAGAGAGAGATAGAAACATCGATCTGAGAGAGAAACATCCATTGGCTGCCTCCTGCCTGCCCCCTGCTGGTGATGAGCCAACAACCTGGGCATGTGCCCTAGCTGGGAATCGAACCAGAGACATCTTTGCTGCATGCGTCGGCACTCCACAACTGAGCCACACAACCCAGGTGATTATCAAATGCTTTTTAAGCTAATTTATATAAAACCAAACATACTGCATTTTAAATAATGCCAATTGGAACTCATGTAAATCTAGTTATAATTGCATTTTCCACAAGATCTGTAAATACAGAACAAAATGATTGGAAAAATCCAAAAGTAATTAAAGATTTTATTTATTTATTTATTTATTTTTAAGAGAGAGGGAGTGGGAGAGAGAGAGAGAGAGAGAGAGAGAGAGAGAGAGAGAGAGAGAAACATGATTGGCCACCTCCTACATGCCCTTCATTAGGGGTTTGGCCCACAACCTGGGCATGTGTCCTGACCAGGAATTGAACTGGCGATCTCTTGGTGCATGGGTTGATGCTCAACAACTGAGCCACACCGGTTGGGCTAAAAGTAATTTTAAAAAACTGTGAATAAAAACATCTTTTGGATACCCAAAATAACATTCTACTTATTGCAAAATAATGACTTTTCTGTGTGGTTTTTTTCCTTTCCCTTTGGGTGGAACAGAGAGTAGAGCCAGAGAAGTGTGTGTTCAGGTCTGCTTTATATTTTAGTCCTAGATGTACAGAAATTGGTGCATGGCTAAGTGTTTAAGAATTGGATGTTCCTAAAGTGGTCAGCTTTACAATCTCTTAAAGCCAAATAGTATCTCAAAGCATAAGTAGGAATTACACTGGGCATGAAAATCTGTGGAGTATTTTACCCAACTAGGTGCAATTTGGAGATTGAATGGAATGAAATGATAGGCTAAAATATCCAGTTAAAAGTAACAGGACACTTGAAATAAGAAACTGTCTCTTGTATTAAAATACGGCTTAGCATTGTGTTCATTACAGAGTGCATAATAAGAAACGTTGATTAGCAACTTATTTTTTAAGGGTATTCACAGCACATATGAATACAACACAAGTGAAAAAAATTATCAGGACAGCTCTTTTCTGTTGAGCTGTTTGTTTAGAACATTTGCCAAAAGTGATCCTCCTTGTCATAACAGTGCAATTAATGTTCCTGCCTGTGCTAAATCAATACCCCTGGTATTCAAAATGTTTTTCAGTATTATGGATCTATGGAGAAAACAGCTTAAACATTTTTCATGTGTCTGCGTTGGTGGGGCGTGAAGAAAGGAAAAATTAACTCTAGCCAACATGGAAAGGTACATCATACTTTCATATCTGGTATGTTGATTTGTAAAGCATTATGTTATAGACATGGAAAAATGAATTTTAGAAAGTATATTATTTATTTGCTAAGCGATTTTCATATGAAGTTTGCTAGGTAATAAATTCAATCACAACTAGGTTTTCTGGAGAATTGATAGTGTGATAAAAATGTAACCTGAGGCAGATTTCCTGGGCTAATTACCTAAGATCTGTAATCAGCAATGTTTTCATCTAATTAACAGAGATCTTGTAAGTAATAAAAGTTATGCCTGGTACAGTGGTTAGAACAAATAATGTTTACTATTGTCATGATTTCTTCCACTACCCCCAAGACCACTAGAGTCATATGTCACATGATGACATTTTACACAATGAAAGACTATATATATGACTGTGGTTCCGCAAGATTATGATAGAGCTGGAAAATTCCTAATGATATTATAGACATCACATTATCATTGCACAACACATTATTCATGTGATTGTAGTGATGTTGTAAACAAACCTACTTTGCTGCCAGTCCTATGAAAGTACAGCAAAACAATTAAACACAGGACATAATACTTGATAGAAATGACAGAATAAAGATATAAAGACAATATTTTTGCACAACTCTACAATGTGTGTGTCTTTGGTCAAGCGGTTTTACAAAGGAGTCGAAAACATTTTACAAATTAACAAGTTTAGAAAGTGAAAATTTATAGTAAGCTAAGGTTAATTTATTACTAAAGAAGAAATGATTTTTAAAATAAATTTTGTGTAGTCTAAGTTTACAGTTTTTTTAATATATTTTTTTCAATCCTCACCCGAGGACATTTTTTCTTTTTCTATTTATCTTCAGATAGAGTGGGAGGGAGGGAGAGAGAGGGAGAGAGAGTGGTGCACATCGACTGGTTGCCTCCCACACGACCCCACCAGGTCTGGGGACGAACAGCAACCAAGTTACCTGTCCTTTACTGGAATTGAACCCGCGACTTGTTGGTCTGTGGGCTGACGCTCTAACCACTGAACCAAACCAGCCAGGGCTAAGTTTACAGTTTTTATAACATCTACAGTAGTGTACAGTGTCCTAGGCCTCCACATTCACTTGCTACTCACTCACTGACTCACCCAGAGCAACTTCAAATCCCTTATGCTCTATTCACGGTAAGTGGCCTAAACAGGTGCACCACTTTTTATGTTTTATACCATATTTTTCTCTACTTGTTCTATATGTAGATATGTTTATAACACAAATACTTACTATTGTGTTATAACTGCTTATAGTATTCAGTACAGTCATGTGCTGTAGAGATTTGTAGCTTAGGCTATACCTTATAGCTTAGGTATGTAGCAGGCTATGCCATCTAGGTTTATGTAATTGCACTCTATTATGTTCTCACAGTGATGAAATTGCCTAGTGATTCATTTCTCAGAACCTATCCAAGTAGTTGAGCAATGCATGGCTGTATATACAAAGCACTGAGTTTACTGAACACACAGTCATGGCATTCTAAATGGAATGATTCTACAGCCCTAGCTCAGTTCCACACACTGGCTCCCCTCCCACTTTTTGAATATGGATTTGGAGAGATTTATCTATGGCCATACTTTTCTAGGTGTTACTTATATGCTACAATAAATAAAATATCTCTTTGGTGATTTGGAATAAATGTTTGTGAAAATTTTTAAACAAAACAAGTAAATTAACATTCATAAGATTAAACTGATTACCGAATGCAGTCTGTACAGATGTTGGAAAGCAGCAGTCAATGTACCTGCAGAGAAGTTCATGGAGTGGGAAAGGTGTCTGCTTACCTTTTATTGACAGAATCATCTCTGATTAATGAGTACTCAATCAATAGAGATTGGTTAGAAGGGAGCTGGGTGAGAGGAATGACTTAAAGTACTAAGGGGATGCTGAGGAGAATACTAAAGGCTAGTGTAGAGATTATTAGCTGTACATTGGGAGGCTAGATGAGGATGTGTTTTAAGATCTGATCTAAAGCATGTTTGCTTTGTCCTGACTAAAATAGGAAAAAAACCCCAATGTTTCTAAACAGGAAGTGTCATAAAGAAAATGCTTTTAAGGGCAGCTCAGTTATACAGAAATATCATTTTCTTTTATTAAAGAATGTTGAAAACGAAAAGAAGTGAACGATAACGTTGATAGTAGAACAATCAACACATGTGACCAAAGGTAGGTTCTTTGAGTGTTTTCTAAGGACATTGTGCATGGATAGGCCTCAAAGTAAGAATTAGTAAAAGCTATGGTGAACAAATTTTGACCTTCAGGTTTTGAACTTGTACACTTGATATGTCTATTAGATCTTTGCTCTCTTCATAAAATGTATGGAGGATAAAACTGGTCTCAGATGGTTACAGGAATGTAAGTATAAGACAGGACAATTTACATTGGATATCAAGTGTTGAGGTCTTATGCAGCTGAAATATTTACTATTGGTATATTTTATATTTAGCTTTATTTTACTTCTGTTCATATATTTCTCTTACTAGTTGAAAAATACATGTACAAGTCTGACAATTGCTTGTTGGTATATGTAGTAAACTGACGGTGACTGCAATGTTGATTTTCCAGGGGGGAAATATAAACCTTTCTTCAAGGACACATAACAGAAAATAAAATCAAGTTTCAATTTATATTGTAACTGTGTACCAGAACATCCTCTAGTATAAAACAGTAAACAGAATTTAGTCTTTTTTTTTTATACCCATGCTTTCTTTCTTTTCTCATCTCCTAACAATACATAATATTAGTTATTCTAGCTCAGGTATAGAGATGGTTTATCCTCCTTTCCTGATAAGACAATCCATTGCTTGGTAAGCCACATATTTGACACATGTAATTAAAAGGAGTACCATGTCTCATCACTTCATACCTCCGTCCTGGATTCATGCTTCACTAACTACAGCAGTGATACTTTTAATTGGAAAGATAGTATGTCGGTATTGTATTAGAATTTCAGCTATCATATTTTAGAGACATACTGTCAAATCTGTCATTACCATATATTTTATTAGCTTTCCTTTCTTTCATTTTTCTCTTATTAATCTTTTTCAGTAGCTATCTTTGTTAATAAGATTTAATAATGTTTTTTTAATAGAGATCTAATATAAATGATATAGAAGGCAAATGTATCTACTGTCATATATTGAATGACTATAAAATGGCATAAATGTGCAAATAAAATGCAATAACCTAAATACATATAAAAATATAACATTCTTGCCCTGGCTGGTTTGGCTCAGCTGTTAGAGTATTGGCCCACGGACCGGAGAGTCCCGGGTTCTGTTCCCACTATGGGCATGTACCTCAGTTGCAGTTTGTCCCTGGCCCCGGTTACGGTCGTGTGGGTGGCAACCACTGGATGTGTCTCTCTCACATTGATGTTTCTCTCTCTCTCTCCCTCCCCCCCTCCCTCCCACTCTATCTGAAGATTAATGCAAAAATGTCCTCAGGTGAGGATTAAAAAAAAAAGAATATAACATTCTTTAATAAACAGATCTAAACAAGACTACTCTGCATATATTAAAAGTGTAGTCTGTTAAAGGTAGATAATCATCCCAATATTTGGAGACAAACAACAGATTTCTACATAACACAATGAATCAAAGAAGAAACCACAAGGTGTATCAAAAGATTTTGATCTGAGAGAAATTAAAGAATAAAAACAGCATACGAGTTTCATTGAATTGACCTAAAGCGGTGTTCAGTGGAAAATTGATTGTGCCAGTAATATATATATAGAGAAAAGCAAGCTAAGCACAAAGCAATTTTCAGAAAGAACAACATAAAGTTATAAACATAAATCAGTGAAACAGAAGACATAAAACAATAGACAAAATCAACTGAAGAGAGTAGATATGAAAACAAACTCTCATACATTATTTGTGGGAATGCAATATGTTACTGACACTTTGGGAAATAGTGTGATAATTTCTTTAAAAGTTACACATAAATTTGTCATATGACCTAAGAGAAATAAGAACATATGTCCACACAAAGACATATACTTGAAAAAAATGGAGAAATTATACATTCTATTTAAAACTTGGAATCAATGTACTGTTTGTGAACTGGTGCATAGATATTGAGCAAACAAAAGAGTCTGGAGGTTTTGAGTAGGAATTAATGATAAAGGTTTATTCAAGCGTCTTGGGATTTTGAGATAGAAAACATAGCTCGGTAATATCCAGAGTATTACAAAGAAGAAGGAAAACTAATAGTTCTTATAGTAAAAGTACATTCTTAAGAAACATCAGTTCTGCATTCTTAGCTTTTAGAGGACCGGCAGTGTGGATAATAGATGTCAGGTTGTCTGGATAATGGAACATTGTTTCCTTAGTCCTTCAGCAGGTAATCAGAGGGTTAAATGGAGGTCTGATGTATATTCAGGCAATGACATAGGAGTGGAAAGTTCAAAAGTTTAAGATCCCAGGCTAGTTAAAATAAGAATAGAATCCTTCCCTCTTCCTACTTGATTTTAGTAAGTTAGCAGCTTGACTGTAGTGACTATTTTGTTTCTTCACTCTATTAACCAAAATATGGTACATACATACATACAATGGAATATGATACATCAGTAAAAAATGAATTGATTACTAATACATAAGACAATACAAACTTCAAAAAACATTCTAAGTGAAGAAACCAGAAACGAATGACTATGCAATGTGCTTCCATAATATGAAATGATAAGCAAAGGCAAATTATTAGTCAGTGGTTGCCTAGGGTGGGAGATCAGTATGGAATGTTTCACACGGGCGTGGGAGAACTTTTTCAGATGATGGGACTATTCTAAAACTCATCTTCATGATTGCACAACTCCATACATTTGCTAAAAATAAAAAAATATATATATATACTTACAATGAGAGAATTGTATAATATGTAAATTGTGTTCAAGAAAAAGTTAAATGAAAAATGCTTGAATAAAAATGAGTATTCCTCATTTTCTGTAGTACCGCAATGGGGTATCTAATGCAGAATTCAGGATGATAGATCTCATTTGTTTAGTTTTTAAGGTTCTGGTTCTCAGTCTTTTTGTTTTTTTCTTTTTCACTTGGTCACAATATTAATGCTATGTCAATGGCAAATGCCCTGCTGTGTTTTTGTCCTTGGTGGATGTCTGTAGTAAGTGGCAGGAATGCATCTATAGTTCTTGTTAGAAGGTACTTTTTAGAATTGATAGGAAGGTACAAAATGTGCCATCTTTGTCTTATTACTGATCATTGTTCCAGTGTATCTGACTTAGAAGCTCAATTTTGAAATGTGCATGTAATAAGTCGTTTGATTTACATTGATGGGTGTGTGAAGTTGGACTGTGCTCCCTTGGATCATTTATATAGGAAGAAACAGATGGTCTATCAACTTTCAACATTACTTCTTGAATGGTTTAAACATGTCAATTTAACATGTATTTTTCACAGCATCAATTTTGTTTAATTTCCTGTTTTTAATTTAAACATGAAAATGGAATACTTAGAAAATGTTACAAAATAAGAGACTTTTAAAAGAACATGGGTTTTCTTTTATAGTTAAGTGATATTTAATTTTCCAGGTTTTGAAATTTCCAACTTAAATTTCTAAATTTTTAAGGATGAGGAAAAAGTAAATTAATTATAAGATATTGAATTCATGAACTTACTAGTTCTTATTAGAAATGCATGTATATATTTCTGTATAGTATATATATGTATTTTCATATAATATAAATATATAATATATATTTTTATTAAGAATTACAAATGTTTAGTTTCTTTTCAAGATATAACACAGGAAGGAAGTAGTTAGTAAATGTAGAAAAAGAATATGCTACCATTTAATACGTTGGTACATATTCTTTTTTAAAAATATGTTTTCATTGATTTTTTAGAGAGAGAAGAAAGGAGACAGATAAAACATTGATATGCGAATAATGTCAATTGGTTGCCTCCTGTACACCCGCCACCAGGGATCGAGCCCATAACCTGGGCGTGTGCCTTGGATGGGAATCGAACCAGGACTTCCATGGGATGACGCTCAACCCACTGAGACACACCAGCAGGGGTGGTACATCATTTTAAGGTATATGTTATGAAACTTTGTAATCTATAATCCTTCATGATAAAATGACCAAATAAAGAAAAAAAAATTCTTGTATTACCTCACATCTACTATTGTTCTAATTACATTTCTTTAAAAATAAATGAGACTTAAGAAAATAAAGCTAAATCAGGTATTTTCCTATTTAAATATATTGGAACAAGGGTAAAAAATATTTCTTAAAAGCTTTGTATTCTAATTATGGTACAATTTATATCTTAATGCTTTATTTAGCTACATTATCCAAAGTTTTAAAGTGCTATAATAAAGTAAGTAATGGGATTCAGGTAAGTTCTAAATACATAAATATCCTGTTAAATGTAAAGCTCTATTCAGATTGGTAGGATTTATTGCCTTATATTATATAGCAACATTGTCAACAACAAACTAACCTCTTATGGGAATCAAACGTATTTCATTTTGCTGTCACTTATCTTTCTCCATTTTCTTCCATATAATAAACATCTTTATAACAACTATTGGAGAAGGACTTCTGATTCAGTTATAAAAAGGTTTGATCGTTACTTTAGTGATTTTCTTTGATTTAAAAAAATATTTAGTTTTTTATTGGGTTTAATGAATTTTGTAAATTTTAACACATTGCCTAATTTTAGGTGGGAAAGAATTAGAGGAACAAACTCGAGTTTTAGTAAAAGTTTTCTTTCTATATTGTTGAGCCTATTACATATGTCTCTCCTTTCTTCCTCCATTGACACCTTCCTCTCTGCTCCACCCCCACCTTCACAGCACTGTTATCTGTGTCTGTTGGTTATGCATATATGCATATAAGCTCTTTGGTTTATCTTTTCCCTCCCCCCGCTCTTCTCTCTGAGGTTTGTCAGTCTGCTCTCTTCTTCCATGTCTCTGGATCTGTTTTGTTTGTTAGCTGAATTTTGTTCATTATATTCCATAAATAAGTGAGATCATGTGATATTGTCTTTCTCTGACTGGCTTATTTCACTTAGCATAATATTCTCCAAGTCCCTGTATGTTGTTTCCAAGGGTAAGAAATCTTTCTTTCTTATAGTTGCATAGTATTTCACTGTGTAAGTGTACCACAGCTTTTTTATCCACTCATCTACTGATGGACACTTGGGCTGCTTCCAGACCTTAGCTATTGTAAATATCATTGCTATGAATACATGAGTGCAAATATTCTTTCTGAAGAGCGTTACAGGCTTCTGAGGATATATTCCTAGAAGTGGGATCACTGGGTCAAATGGCAGTTCCATTTTTAACTTTCAATAAAACACCATATTGTTTTCCATAGTGGCTGCACCAGTCTGCATTCCCACCAACAGTGTACTAGAGTCCTCTTTTCTCCACACCCTCACCAGCACTTGTTGTTTGATGATTTTTTGATGGCAGCCACTCTGGCAGGTGTGAGGTGATACCTCATAGTCACTTTAATTTGCATCTCTCTGATGTTTAGCCTTTTTTCATATGTCTCTTGGCCATTTGTGTGTCCTGTTTGGAGAAGTGTCTATTCAGGTCCTCTACCATTTTGTAATTGGATTGTCTTCCTTTTGTTGAATTGTATGAGTACTATATTTTGGAAGTGAACCCCTTATTCAATGTATCATTTCCAAATATGTTCTCCCATACAGTGGGTTCTCTTTTCATTTTGATGCTGGTTTCTTTTGATGTACAAAAGCATTTTAGATTGATGTAGTCCCATATATTAATTTTTTCCTTGGTTTCTCTTGTCCTAAGTGATGTATTGGTGAAAATTCTGTTACATGCGATGTCTGAGATTTTGCTGCCTACCTTTTCTTCTAGGATTTTTAGATTTCATGACTTACATTTAAGTCTTTATCCATTTTGAGTTTATTCTTGAGTATGGTGTAAGTTGGTGGTCTAGTTTCATTTTTTTGCATGTACCTGTCCAATTTTCCCAACACCATTTATTGAAGAGACTGTCTTTACTCCATTGTATGCTCTTGCCACTATTGTCAAATATTAATTGAGCATTGTTGGGAGCAGTGTCACTGGAACAGCAACCACCACGGTTTGACATAGTCCCGGGTGAGCTCCATGGTTTGACACAGTCCCTGGAGATACGAGGACCACCACGGTTTGACACAGTCCTGGGTGAGCTCCATGGTTTGACATTGTCCCTGGAGAAGTGGATTCTCTGCGTGGCAGGAATCACGAAGAACAGTGACTGAAGATATAAAGTAAATGGGAAAATAAAAATGCAGGATGGCAACTGAAGGAGACTAATCTTTGCTTTCTCTATCTGTTAGCTGTCTGTTAGAAATTATTATAGAAGTAACATATAGATGACTAATGATGTAAATGGTAGAAAAGATTACAGGAAGAAAAGCAAGAAAATAAGATTTAGGACAGAAATGTGGAAGCTTAAAAGGATCTTAGATAGGAGGAAAGGTCAGGAGTTTTAAGAGGATGTCTGGATGAAGGGTGGAGATAGTTAGTAATTAACATGTAATATACATAAGAGTTGGGTAAACAACCAAAAGAATGTCTGTACTTTTTTGCCTAAAAGGTTTGGGGGAAACAATGTAAGGTGTGGATCGATATACATAATAAAACTCTCTGCTAGTCTGGGGCAGAAGGAGAAGCATTAAGACTAAGCAGAAGTAAGATCAAGGATTTTCTGTCTCCCACGTTGCGTGCTCTCTCTCTCTCTCTCTCTCTCTCTCTCTCTCTCTCGCCGACTCCGTCCACACCTTTGGGAACCCCTGGACCTGCCGAGGCTGGACCCCGGCAAGCATAATGTCTGTTCTGTTCCATTGATCTATATGCCTGTTCTTGTGCCAGTACCAGGCTGTTTTGATTACAATGGCTTTGTAGTATAACCTGATATTCGATATTGTGATCTCGCCTACTTTGTTCTTCTTTTTCAAGATTGCTGTGGTTATTTGGGGTCTTTTTTGGTTCCATATGAACTTTTGGAGTATTTGTTCTAGTTCTGTGAAATATGCTGTTGGTATTTTAATGGGGATTGCATTGAATCTATAAATTGCTTTGGGTAGTATGGACTTTTTAATGATATTAATTCTTCCAATCCATGAACAAGATATATGCTTCCACTTATTTATATCTTCCCCTATTTCTTTTTTCAATGTCCTGTAGTTTTCTGCAAATAGGTTCTTCATTTCTTTGGTTAAGTTTATTCCTAAGTATCTTATTTTTTTTTGCTGCAATGGTAAATGAAATTACTTTTTTAGTTTCTCTTTCTGTGAGTTTGTTGTTGGTGTATAAGAATGCCATGAATTTCTTGACTTTAATTTTGTATCCTGCTACTTTGTCAAATTCGTTTATTAACTCTGGTAGATTTTTGATGGAGTCTTTAGGGTTTTCTATGTACAGTATCATGTGATCTGCAAATAATGACAGTTTCACTTTCTCCTTTCCAATTGGGATTCCTTTTGTTTTCTTCATGTCTAATTCCTGTGGCTAAGACTTCCAGTACTATGTTAAATGAGAGTGGCGAGAGTGGGCATCCCTATCTTGTTCCTGTTCTTAAGGGAAAGGCTTGTAGTTTTTGCCCATTGTGTATGATGTTGGCTGTAGGTTTTTCATAGATGGCCTTTATTCTGTCAAGGTATGATCCTTCTATTCCCACCTTGCTAAGCGTTTTTATCAGAAATGGGTGCTGGATTTTGTCAAATAATTTTTCTTTAAAAAAATTTTTTGTCCTCTCCTGAGGACATTTTTGCTTTTATCTTCAGATAGAGTGGGAGGGAGAGAGAGGAAGAGAGAGAGAGAGAGAAACATCAATGTGAGAGAGACACATCGACTAGTTGCCACCTGCAAAACCCCAATTAGGGCTGGGATGAACCACAACCGTGGTACATGCCCTTAGCAGAAACCGAACCCGGGACTCTCTGGTCCATGGGCTGACGCTCTAACCATTAAGCCAAACCTGCCAGGATGGTGGAATGATTTTTCAGCATCTATTGATATGATCATATGGTTTTTATCTTTCAATTTGTTTATGTGGTCTATCACATTTATTGATTTGTGAATATTGTACCTGCTTTGCATCTCTGGGATGAATCTTACTTGGTCACAGTGAATAATTTTTTTGATGTATTGCTGGATCTGATTTGTTAATATTTTGTTAAGGATTTTGACATCTGTGTTCATCAGTGATATTGGCCTGTAGTTTTCTTTATTTGTAGTGTCTTTATCTGGTTTTGGAATTAGAATTATGCTGGCCTCAAAAAGTGTGGAAGTCTTCTGTGTTCTTGCATTTTTTGGAATAGTTTGAGGAGAATGGATTTTAGATCTTCTTTGAATGTTCGGTACTACTCCCCCATGAAGCCTTCTGGGCCTGGGCTTTTGTTTGCTGGGAGTTTCTTGATTACATCTTCAATTTCCTTAGTTGTTATTGGTCTATTCAAGTTTTCTATCTCTTCCCAGTTCAGTTTTGGGACACAGTGTGTTTCTAGAAATTTGTCTATTTAGCCTATTTTGTCCAATTTGTTGGCATATAATTGTTCGTAGTATGTTTTAATGATCCTTTGTATTTCTGTGGTGTCAGTTGTTACTTGTTCTCTTTTGTTTCTGATTTTGTTTATTTGGGTCTTCTCTTTTTGTTTCTTGGTGAGTCTGGTAAGTGTCCATCAATATTATGTATCTTTTCAAAGAACCAGCTCCTTGTTTCATTGATCTTTTGAAATGTTTTTTTTAGTTTCTATGTCATTTATTTCTGCTCTGACCTTCACTATTTCTTTCATTCTACTTGCTCTCGGTTTTTCTGTTTGTTAACTTTCTAGTTCTTTAAGTTGTAGGGTTAGAAAGTCAGTTAGAAATTTTTCTTGTTTCTTGATGTAGACCTGTAGTTGTATGAACTTCCCTCTCAGGACTTCTTTTGCTGCATCTCATAGATTTTGTGTTGTTGTGTGTTCATTTTCATTGGTTTCCAGGAAGTTTTTAATATCTTCCTTGATCTGCTTGGTAACCCATTTGTTGTTTAGTAACATGCTATTTAGCTTCCTTGTGTTTGAATGTTTTTCTGTAATTGATATCTACTTTCATGCCATTGTGATCTGAAAAGATGCTTGATATGATTTCAGTCTTCCTGAATTTGTAGAGACTTACTTTGTGTCCTAACATGTGGTGTATCTTTGAGAATGTCCCATGTGCACTTGAGAAGAATGTGTATTCTGCGTCTTTGGGGTGAAATGTTTTGTAAATATCTATTAAGTACATCTGATCTATTTCATCATTAAGGGACTAGGTGTCCTTGTTAACTTTTTGTCTATACAATCTATCTAGTGGTGTCAGTGGGGGTGTTAAAGTCACCCACTATGATTGTATTGCTATTGATCTCTTTCTTGAAGTCTGCCAGAAGTTTTTTGATATATTTTGGTGCTCCTGTATTTGGTACATATATGTTTACCAGGGTTATATACTTTTGCTGGAATGATCCTTTTAATATTATGTAGTGACATTCTTTGTTTCTTATTATGGCCCTCGTTTTGAAGTCTATCTTATCAGATATGAGTATTGCTACACCAGCTTTTTTTATTTTATTTTATTTCCATCAGTGTGGAAAAGTTTTTTCCATCCCATCACTTTGTTCCTGTGTGAGCCTTTTGTTGTCAGGCGGGTCTCTTGTAGACGGCATATATATGGGTTGTGTTTTCTTATCTAATCAGCTACCCTATGTCTTTTGATTGGAGCATTTAATCCATTTGCATTTCAAGTTATTATTGATATTTATTCATTACCATTTTATTTTATGCTTGTGTTTCTCTCTCTCTCTCTCTCTCTCTCTCTCTCTCTCTCTCTCTCTTTCTTCTCCTTCATACAGCAGTCTCTTTAGCATTTCTTGCAGTGCTGGTTTGATGGTGGTCAATTTCTTTAGCTTTTATTTGGTCTGTGAAGCTCTTTATTTTGCCTTCAATTTTGAATGATAGTCTTGCTGGATAGAGTAGTCTTGGATTCAGACACTTGTCTTTCATTACTTTGTATACTTCATGCCATTCCCTCCTGGCCTGCAATGTTTCTATTGAGAAATCCATGATAGTCTAATGGGGGCTCCCTTGTAGGTAACTTTCTGTCTCTCTCTTGCTTCCTTTAAGAGTCTTTATCTTAAATGGTTGCCATTTTAATTTTGATAGGTCTAGCTGTGGGTCTTTTTGGGTTCATCTTGCTTGGAACTCTCCCTGTTTCCTGGACTTGTGTGACATTTTTCTTCACCAAATTGGGAAAGTTTTCTGTCATTATTTCTTCAAACAAGTTCTCTGTCCCTTTCTCTGATTCTTCTCCTTCTGCTACCCCTATGATGCTAATGTTGTTATATTTTGTACTGTCCCAAAGTTCCCTTAAACTC
Source organism: Tadarida brasiliensis (assembly GCA_030848825.1). Taxonomy (NCBI): domain Eukaryota; kingdom Metazoa; phylum Chordata; class Mammalia; order Chiroptera; family Molossidae; genus Tadarida; species Tadarida brasiliensis. Next base: position 39,813,074 of record CM061259.1, on the reverse strand, counting down.
TCCTCCTGCTTTTTAATTTTTTTTCCATTTGCTCCTCTATTTGGTTATTTTTTTTCTACCTTGTCCTCTAACTCGCTGATTCGGTCTTCAGCTTCTTCTATTCTACTATTGAATCCTTGTAAGGTATTTTTCATATCAGCTATGTCATTCCTATTTCCTCTTGATTTTTATTTGTAACTTCCACCTCTTTTTTTAAGTTGTTGTAGTTTCCACGGAGCTCTTTATAATTTTCATGAAGTTGCTTGTAGTTCTCACTAAATTGTTTGAGCATCCTTAAATTATTACTTTGAATTTTTTTTCTGACAAATTGCTTTCTTCCATTTCCTGTAGTCCCTTTTCTGGTGATTCCTTCTTTTCTTTCATTTGGGTGTTGTTTCTTTGTTTTCCTATTTTAGCTATCTGGTAGTTTTACACCTGGTGAGGGATTTTGGGATGTGTAAGCAGGTCGCTGTGTATCAAATAAGGCTGCTGTGACTCCCAGACTGTTTTGGTGTTTGGCACCTCTTCCCTGCTGTGTGTCCTGGATGATTGAGAATTGGTGGCTGCTATCAGTCTGCTGTGTTAGGTGTTGCTGGGGTGTGCACGTGGGACCCTGCCACTGGGATTCTGCCTGGGCACATGCAGGTCTCCACCTATGGGGCTCTGCCTGGGTGTGCACCCATCCCCACCACCTGGGCTCTGCAGGGGCCTGCATGGGTCCCTGCTGGCAGGGCTCTGCCTGGGCACATGCCAGTCATCAACTCTGGGGCTCTGCCAGAGCATGCATGGTCCCCACTGTGGGGCTCTGCTGGGGAGCACTGCCTGGTGGGGTTTAGCTCCTTATCAGCTGCTATTAGTGCTGCTGGGGGTGAGTGTAATCTTCTGGTTTGTGTTGCTACTGCTTCTAATGTTGCCAAAGGGGTGCTCTCATCACCCAATCCTCTGCTGCTGTTGGGGGCTGAGGATGCTCAGCTCCCCAGCCTCAGCTGCTATTGGGGATGGGACTCCACTCCTGCCCAGTCACTGCTGCTGTGGGGTAAAGTGCTTGGCTCCCAAGCTGGCGCTACTGCTGCTGGGGTGTGTCTAGGCTCTGGAGCCTTAGCTGCTGTGGGGATGAAGCTCCACTTCTGCCCAGTCATTGCTGCTGTGGGTGAAGGTACTTGGCTCCCAGCAGGTTGTGGCCTCCACAGCTGGCACCTTGAGAGTTCCGCTACTGTGCACTGGTCTGCGTTGACATAGCGGAATCCACTGGTCCAATGGTGCAAGGCGCACTGGTGGACTCAGGTCGCTCAGCCCTACCTGCTCCTGCTGCCTCCTCCCAGAGAAGACCAGGGATCTTCCAAAATGGTGGGGCCTCCCGGCCATGCAGGGAGAAGTGCCCTGACAAGCTGCTTACTGTGGTAGCCGGCTGCTCCCTGTCCACAGCACAGAAACCCTCTGCCTCACGTTTCTGCACTGCTCCACACTTACATCCACTCACTCTCTCATACTCGCTCACATTCGCTTACACTCTCCACCCTTGCTCCAGTCCTGCCCGCTGCCGTCTTTTTTTCTCTGCCTATTTCTCTTACTAATTACCGCAGTCCTTTTAACATTTCTTAAGGTGCTGATTTGGTGCTAATATACTCCCTTAGCCTTTTTTTTTTTTTGCCTGTGAAGCTCTTTATTTCACCTTCTATTTTGAATGATAGCCATGCTAGATAGAGTAGTCTTGGATTCAGATCTTTGTTGTTCATTATCTTGATTACTTCATGCATTCCCTTCTGGCCTGTATTGTTTCTGTTGAGAAGTCAGCTGATAGCTTTAAGGGGGGTCCTTTGTAGGTAACCTGTTGCTTATCTCTTGCTGCCTTTAGGACTCTCTCATTGTCTTTAATTTTTGGCATTTTATGAACACATGGGACTACGTCAAACTCAAAAGCTTCTGCACAGCAAAAGAAACAACCATCAAAACAGATAGGGAACCCACTCTATGGGAGAGCATAATTGCCAATGATACATCAGCTAAGGGGTTAATCTCCAAAATATACAGAGTGCTCATACAACTCAACAAAAGGAAGACAAAGAACCCAATTAAAAAAATGGGCAGAGGAACTAAATAGACACCTCTCCAAACAGAACATACAAATGGCTAAGAGACATATGAAGAAATACTCAACATCACTAATCATCAGAGAGATGCAAATTAAAACAACAATGAGGTATCACCTCACACCTGTCAGAATGGCCGCCATCAACAAATCATCAAACAACAAGTGTTGGCGAGGGTGTGGAGAAAAGGGGACTCTAGTACACTGCTGGTGGCAATGCAGACTGGTGCAGCCACTATGGAAAACAATATGGTGTTTCCTCAAAAAATTAAAAATGGAACTGCCATTTGACCCAGTGATCCCACTTCTAGGAATATACCCTAAGAAGCCTGAAACACCAATCAGAAAAAATACATGTACCCCCATGTTCATAGCAGCACTATTTACAATAGCTAAGATCTGGAAACAGCCCAAGTGTCCATCAGTGGATGAATGGATAAAAAAGCTGTGGTACATATACACAATGGAGTACTATGCAGCTGTAAGAAAGAAAGATCTCTTATCCTTTGAGACGATGTGGAGGGACCTCAAGAGTATTATCCTAAGCGAAACAAGCCAAGCAGAGAAAGACAAATATCACATGATCTCACTTATTTGTGGAATATAATGAACATAACAGTCTGAGGAACAGGGTAGACCCAGAGATGTGGAAGTAGGGTATAAACTGACACCCCTCAGAAGAGGGGGTGGGGGGGAGGGAAGAGATAAACCACAGAACTTATGCGCATGTATGCATAAGTGATGGACATGGACAACAAAGCTGGGGACAGGGTGGGGGGATGGGGAGGAGGGTGTCAATGGGGAAAAAAGGAGAAACATCTGTAACAAAAATAAATTAATAAAAAAAATTTTTGGCATTTTAATTATGATGTGTCTTGGTGTGGGCATGTTTGGATTCTTCTTACTTGGGGCTCTCTGTGCTTCTTGAACTAGTATACCTTTTTCCTTCACCAAGTTAGGGAAGTTTTTTGTCCCTATTTCTTCAAATATATTCTGTAACCCTTGCTCATTTTCTTCTTCCTCTGGAATTACTATGATGCTGATGTTGTTTTAGTTCATGTTATCCCACAGTTCTGTTAAGTTGTCTTCCTGTTTTTTAATTGTTTTTTCTTTTTGTTTTTGTGATTGGGTGATTTTTTTCTATCCTGTCTTCTAATTCACTGATCTGGTCCTTGGCTTCCTCTACTCTGCCAGTTATTCTTTCCATGAGCTCTTTATTTCTGCTATGTCATTCTTCATTTCTGCTTGATGGGTTTTCATTTCCAGTTGGTTGATTTTCAATGTTTCTATACCTTTACTCATGTTGTTGAGCTTCCTCATTATCATCACTCTGAACTCAACCTCTGATAACTTGCTTAACTGCATTTCATTTATCTCTTCTTCTGTAGAGTTCTGTTGTTCTTTATTTGGGATTTGTTTTTTTGTTTCACCATTTTGGCTATCTCAGTGGATTTTGGAGTCTACCAAATTTTCCCTGTAAGTGTTGATGTTCTGGTGATTGTGGCCCCCTCTACCAGGTTTGGATGAGTGTGGGAGGACCCACATTAAATGCCATTCTCTAGTCTTACTTTCCTGGGTAGATTTGCAAGGAGAGGGTCAGTTATCTTCTAGCTTTTAGTCTCAGTTACTTGATCAGCCTTGGGTTGTAGCACTCAACTGAATGAAAAAAAATCCCTCAGGTGTTCATGGTAAGAGGATTTCCAGTGGGTGGGGCAGATGCTTGCTGGCTGCTAATGAGCCTCAATTTGCATTTCTCTGGCCTGGCTGTGTGTTAAATTTCTGAGGGAGGTGGTGTTGTTTCTCCATGAGGCTCTGGGAAGGGGCTCTTTGAGTAATATGGCTACTATCCTGTGAGGGAGTGATTCAGCACAAAACTCCATTTACCCTCCCAGCTTTCCAAGCTCCCAAGTCTCCACACCATTCCAGTCCAGTCTGCCCTCCCTCTGCCAGAGCTCAAGGTGAGTGGCTGCCAGTTATTTAGTGCTCTGTCCTGGCCCTCTGCACTGTGGAGCCAGCTTGGGATTTTAACCGCAAAGGAGCTGCTCACAGCTAAAACAGCTGCTGTTTGTGGGCTCCCAGCCTGACCTCCTGTGCCTCTATTGTTCCTACCTGGTTCAATTTAGTGTCCTCTTTTTGTCCCTGGTTATAGGGGTCCTCTCCAGCTGCTTTTCTGTTGGTTTTTCCCAATGATTTGTTTTTATTTTAGTTATAATTCCAGTTTCGTCCTGGGAGATGGTCTGTGTAACTTCCATTCACTTCACAGCCATATTGGAATCAAGAATGTTTATTTTAAAAATATACAGTCTTTATATCCATGAACATGATATATATCTTCATTGACTTAGATCACTTTAAAGGTATCTCTGCAATTCCTCATGTCTTCATAAGTCAAATAGTAAGATTATTTCATATATTTTTACCAGTTACATGCATGATTATAATTATTTCAAATAGCATACCTTCCACTTCTTTCTTGTCTTCTGACAAACCTTCTATCACATAACTATATTACTAAATCATTTGAAAAGAGATCATTCTAATAGTGTTACAAAAAATTTCTTCTATTAATATTGCTGAATTTAGAGTGAACACGATTTATTACTTGCTGGAGTTAGGCAATGATTGGCTGTATTTCAATGAAATTTAACCAATATGAAATTACATATTATGCTAGATTCCTTTCCCAAATTAAACTTTTTTTTATTTCAAAATATTAGTGCAATTAATCAATGAAAGACTCCTGCTAAATGAACATGGCTTTTAATTTTAAATCTTGTTTCTTCCCTGTGCACTCACTTGTACAATTCCATTACATTTATATAATTAGATTCACTTTCATTTTGTAAAATGACTTTCCTAAATGATTTTATCATTTTATTTGATTTTTCCATTTTGATTCTTAAATCTCTTGTTTTATATGTTTAAAAATATACTATGGACTAAAATATAAAAAGCTCCAGTGACTCTAGTTAACCATATATCTTGGCATGAATACATATTTGAGAAGTCAGACTGTATCATTTCTTTCTAAAATAAAATAAGGGAAACATTTTGAGCCGTCAAGGTTCACCAGGTAGCACCCAGGAAATGCTTCCTGGAGGTCTTATTTTCAAAACTTACATGTTACACTCTGTAAACAATATGATACTTTATATTGTTTAAAAAATTGTATTTTAGTGTTACATGCATACTTTGAGTACCCTCTAAGATTAAGTCCTATCTTGAATTTTAATAGCATAGTTTCACCTGTTTTCTGAGTCTTGCAAATGGAATTATCCCATATGTACTTTACTATAGCTCATGTATTTCACTCAATGTTTTGCTTGTAAACTCATCCATGTTGTGATATGTATTTCTAGAGCATTCCATCTCATTCCAGCATGTCAATGTACCACAAGTTATTAAAGCAGACTACCATGGTTGGATGCTGGTAGGTATTTAATTTGGGGACATTATGATTAGTTTTAATATAAACATTTTAGTATATGTAATTCAATAAAAAATATGCAGATATGTTCAACCAGTTTATAAATCAGATTGCTATTGCTCAGAGTGTATGATATGCTCGGGCATAGGAAATAGTACAAGCAATTTTCCAACTTGTTTCTACCAGTTTACACACTTAAAACCATTGCACTGTATTAGAGTTTTAACTGTCCATAACCTTGCTTACATATGGTATGTTCATTCACAACTTTTATTTTTGCCATTCTGGTGTTATAAAATATTAGGAAATTGCAGTTTTTGTGTGTGTTTTTTCATAACTAAAAATTAGATCACCCTTTCATATATTTCCTGGCTGTCCTCTTCTGATTGAATTCTTTGGCCAATTTACTACCTTAATTAAAGCTGTCTTTAGCATCACAGTGTTGTAGGAGTCTTGTGTATATTCTGTATACAAATTCTTTTGTATATATGCATTTTGCAAATATATTCTCCAGATATTTAAGAGGTTTTAACTTTGATTTTTAAGGGTATTTTTGAGGAGTAGACACACTTTTTTTTCCATGTTCTATTTAACAACTAATGTTTTCACGTTCAGATTTTTTGTTTCAGTTAAGTAAATTAATTCCGTGGCAATTAATTAGCTTCTTATGTTTTCATTTGATAGTTGATTGATATTCCTTTGACACTGAAAACTAAAATCAAACTGGAATTGGTGTTAGAGTTAAGGAAAGCCTGGGCTGGGGCAGGAGCCAGGGTCAGGGTGGAAGAGGGGAAAATGGGGGAAATCTGTAATACTCAAAACAATTAAAAAATAAACAAAATGTATATATAAAACACACACACACACTCACACACACAAGATACATCACCTTCATATGGATATTAACTGAGCAACAGAAGGTACTAAAAAGTCCATTTGACCTCTCTATTCTATGTCACTGGTCATTCACTACTATCTTAATTTCTGTAACTTTATAATATGACTAGATGTTGAAGTATAATTTTCTTCTTTAAACTTTCAGTTGAGTTCTAGATTGATTGTGTGAGGAACTGGCAGACACCTTCCTTAGGAACAACCAATTAACTGGTAAAATTTTTTAAAATATTGAAGTCTCTGGAAATTGATCTAAGGTTATACAAGAGAAAGATTTGTCCAATTATGTCTTCTAAAATTGGTAGAAGCAGAAAGTGTGGCATTTGATTTATGACATAATCACATTCCCCAGGTCAGTGTTTCTTTCTGTATTCTGTACTGATATGGTCAAGACAAAGGGGGTTCATTCAACTCCAAGTTTCCTAGCTAGCACTGTGTTTCATCCAACAAGCACAGACATCACACTTACCTATTGCTTTCCTGGATCTTGTTCTGGGAATTATATATTGCATGGGAGCTGCTGTCACTCAAAGGGTGAGAGTTATGCCTCAGCATAGTGGGTCTAGAATACCAAGTCCCCAGTTTTACTTGACCCACCTTGCTTGTAGAGCAAGTGCTCTATGCCAGGAAGGACAACCTCAGAGGACCGTGGTCTATCATCTTTCTCTTACATCAACTTGTAGGGTGGGCATGTCGCTGTAATAAAAAGATATACTGTCTACACCTAAAGCTCTTATGTATAGGCACAGATGTTCTGTTTGGGGAGATTCATGTCATAGAAAAAGCTCTGAGTAGACTGACTTTATTTGGTACACAGATGGAGAATTTCAAAAAGGGTGTTGTTGAAAGTAATAGAGATGTTGGTACCAAGCATTTAAGAGTGGGCTGTCAACTCCATGAACCTAACAGCAACAACCTAAATGGAAGACCACTAGAAACTGAACAAAGATACCAGGGAAAGAAACAGCCAACTAGATCCCTCCTGGGTATCAGTCATCACTGTGTGTCTAGAAGTCCATTCACATGTGCTAAGGTGCACTCACTCAATAACAATGAAAGTGTATTTGGCTGACTTGAAATATTCCCAAGTCATAATCACCATGTATCAACAAAGGATTGAAGTCTCACTGGCTCAAAAGGTTAAACACATCTTCTGACCAGATACTACCTATGTGGAAAGCCACTCTGAATATCAATAAAAACATAAAATCTTAAATACATACATACATACAGAGGCCCAAATGAAAAATCTTGCTGAATATTATAATAACCAAAACAAAACATTTTGTAGAAGAGATTGCCAGAAAATTTCAGCAGGCAGAAAAAAAAAAAAAAAAAAAGCCAATTTGACAGATTACTAAGGATCTCAGAGTGAGAAGAAAATAAAACAAAAGAAAGATTGTTTGTGCCTCTGAGAAATACATGACATACTCTGAAGCAATGGGTTGATAACTTTCCTTTATTTAAAAAAGTAGGCAATAAAAATCTGTTGAATATTATTTTTATTCTCTTATCTCTTTCCACTTTCTGTAACTCTCAATTACTAGGGATGTTAAAACATTTGTATGTTTCATATATTTCTAAAACTCAATATTTATGCTTTTATTTTTCTGTGTACATCAGGCAGTATGGGGATTTCCCCATTGTACTGCTTTCCAGATAAGTAATTATGTATTTTTCCATCCCTGAATTACTCTTCAAACTATTGACTAAATTCCTATAATTTTCATTTTAGTTCTAAAATATTCAGTTGATACTTTTGTATATTACAACTCACTGAGGATTTTCTACGTTCTTTCCCATACTTTGTGTATTTTTATTCTATTTTCAAATGTATTAATCATAGTTACATTTTAAGTGTAATCTTTCTCCACTATCTGGATCACCTTCATATTACTTATAGTTTCTCTTTCTCTTTCCTTTTTTTTCCTTCTCTTAGCAATGTGATACATTTTAGCTCTTAGCATGTATAGTAATGGTTAATTGTATGCAGGAAATTATATATAATTAACCAAAGAAGCTCCAGGTGGCTTCTTTAGAGAATTTTCTCTCTTTTGTTGGAAAGATTGTATGAAAGCTGATTACCTTTGTTCATGGATAGTGCTAGGTATGAGGTAAGTGAATTTTTAACAAATCTTGGGTGAACTCTCCTTTTTTTGTGTTGCTCAAGCATGAGCCTGCTAGACTTTCAATTGTGAGTTTATGTGACTCTATTTTCTCAGCTCTGAAAGATTATGGGGGATTTAGCTCTATCACTGAGAATTTAACAATCCAGATCTCCAACCATTTGCCACATGCAATATCAAAATCAGGTAAGTGGTCTGGCTGGTGTGGCTAGGTTGGTTGAGTGTCATCCTGTGCACCAGTTTGATTCCCAATCAGAGCATATGTCCATATTGCAGGCTCGATCCCCATCAGGGGGCCTGCAAGAATGCAGCCAATCTATGTTACTCTCTCATTGATGTTTCTATCTCTCTGTCCCTCTCTCTTTAAAGTCAATGAAAAACATATTTTAAAAAATCACGTAAGTGTGTAATGGGGAGACACCATGCAGATGCTTGAGATATGCCTCCCTTTACTATGTCGTGTCCAAAATATACCACATTTTAGGAAACCATGCCTTTGAGAGATTTCAGAGTAGCTCTCTAGCGTCCCACAAAGCTCTCAAGTTAAGCAATTGTGAGTTGGGGAAAATGGTTGTGAAAAAAGGGCCTCTTAATATATAATTTATGAATTGATCTAAATGTGTATAGTAACAAAGAGTATTGGGGATTTCTCTTTCTTTCAGAGGAAGTCCTCTAACTGGGCCAAGGCTAAGGCTCAATTCACATCCATTGTTGTCAAGGTCTCAGAAAAAAAAAAAAAAAAAGATGAGCTAGATTGAATTTTTTTCAGAATTTTTTCCTGCCCTGAAATTTTAGTTCATCTCTGCATTGCTTCCTCTGCTCTTTGATGCCCTTAAATAAATACAATCTTAAAATATAATTTGGATTTCCTAGTTTTTATTTATTTATACCAGAGAAAACATGGTTGTGAAGATTATATGTCCTAGAGAGAGAGCTGTATTTTTGTAATCTATTTTATAAGAAACAGTACAAAGGAGTTGAATGGCAAGTATTATATTCGGACTTTCCAGATTTGCAGTGATTCTGTCTCAGAGTAAATCATGTCCACAAGATGTTACAGGGCAGTAGTGTATACAAAGTTATAATCTTCTTTTGTCAGATACCTTTCCATGTTCTCCATTATACTAGGATAATGAGATATGTCATAAAATGTAACCACACCACTGAGGTAAACATGAGTTACTAACAAACAGATGTAACTATTGCTCCTAGGACTGGAGATCAAAGGGAAGAGATGGGATTATTGGAATTTATACCTTTGCAATAAGTCCCATGGATCTAAGACTTGAACCTCTGAGGAGAAGATTAGCCAACCTAGGACTGAAATCTGAGAGATTTGGTGGAGGACTCAAAATTCTGCCAATATAAACCCTGAGTGTAACATGCTTGGTAGCTATGCCAGTATCTATGAATCTGACAATAGTGTTGGTTCTGATAGTTACTAAAAAATATGTGTATATATATGAAATTATAATTATAACATTATATACAGAAGTGGGGCAAAAGTAGGTTTACAGTCATTTATATGAAAATAAGACAATAATTAATAAATAAAAGAATAAACTCTGTGTTTCGGGTACTCAAAACTATAAACCTACTTTTGCCCACCCCTGTATTATATATAGTAATAATGTGCAGACTGAAAGTTACTATCTTTGTAAAGGCTAGAGCTGTTAATGAGGCAAGACAAGCATGAATAATAAAAAAAATTTCCAGTTTCCCTCTGGTTGCCAACTATTGCAGAAACTAAAAATGTGAGGACTGGCAAAGAAGAAATTTGATTTGATTGTTTACATTCCCTGTGTAACAAAGCACAGTGCAAATGGGAAGGATGGTTAGAATTGAGACAGCAACTTAAAAACACATAAATATACATTATCCATTAGCTGTACCTTTGCTCAGGAATCACAAAGAGACTAATTCCATGAACAATTAAACACTAACATTATTTAACATGATGGAAAGTAGAAATATTCTAAGAATAAGCATATTTTGCTGATTGTTTAATGGCCTTTTTTTTTTTTTTAATGATCCCAAATAATAAAAAGTCTCCAGGGTATGTCAATGGTCTGTGACATATTCTGTAGCATTTCTATAGCCAGGAGATATAAAACTTAGTATATAAGAAATTTGATAAGATTGGGTTTCCTTGTTGAAATTTCAAATTGTTGCTTTTCTTTCTAAAATGCAGTAGTACATTTCACTGCTCTTCCTTAAATTAAATTCAAACATCTTACTCTTCTTCCTTAGATGAAGTGTTGACACTTTCCTCAGGTGAAGGTGGAACACTCTTATCTCTTCTTTTGCATAACACGAAAAACCAAATTGACAAAAATATTACAACAAAGAAAGGAATCAACCGAAGTAGTATCAGGAGTTCCCTTTCCGACCTTTGTGTCTTTTTTATCTTAGGGGCTGGGCCACTATCAATACTACCTCCAAAGCCATTTCTCAGGCAGCTGGGGGGCTCCCAGCCACTGTAGCAATGGCAGTTTTGTTTGTTGTTGCAGACCCCGTTCATATTGCAGGTCTTAAGTGAACAATTACTTAACAGAAGTGACCTATGAACACACTCCCTTTTGACACAGACATGTTCTGCACCACACTCTGTACCATCTTTCACATCACCAATGTCAGGTATGGTCATCCCAAAGTGGTAGTCGGTACCCCAGCAGGTGATGCCATTGAAGTGAGTCCAATGCACCGTAGAATGATCACTGAGAAGGGGAATTCCTGTCACATTTTCACACTGAATCCTTCCACACAAGCTATCTGAGATGCCACATTTTATGTAGCCAGAAGTTGTTAAACCACAGTTACCAAAACGGTCACCTTGGGTATTAATTTTTGTGTAGCAAGTCTGATTTGCATTCTTGGCCTCTTTGCCAAAAATTTTCCTACACTGTTCATCACGGTTATTACATCTTTTTTCATAGCAGTAGCCACTGCCCTCGCACAGGATCCCATTCTGCATATATACATCTTCTGGACAAAGGTGGGATGTCCCATTGCACCACTCTGGGAGATCACATTCATTTTCCTCTTTTCTACAAAGTGTACCATTTGGCATGATCTTGCAGTCTTTGCAACAAAGCCCAAAAGCACAAGTGGCATACAAGTTAATAGTGCAGTCTACTTCACAGCACGGATCTTTCACACACAAATCTAAAGTACCACAGTCACACTCTTCTCCTTCTTCAACCACCCTGTTCCCACATCGTTTAAATGAGAAGCTGTTCCCTCTATTTGATGAAATGTACATACAATTTCGTGCTTCACGGTGGTTGAAAAAGTCAGCATAACTGCAGTTGCTGAATCTAGTTGCAGGTTTTGGATCTGTTAACATTATGCAGTCCACATTCCCACATGTACAATATTTTTCATCATGCCTCATACCAAAACTATGACCAGTCTCATGTGAAACAATATATGCAATATTACTGTAATCCTTATTCACAAAACTAATAGCTACATTACTCTTTTTTAAATCACATATTTTTCCAAAATAGGTTACAGCAGAATTATTGTTACACTTTGTATAAAAATGTGCAAGATCATGAGGTAGGCGGTCATTAAAGCCAGTCATCTTCCATTTGGAAAATTCATCCAGGATAATCATTGTGTCATTCCCTTCAATGAAGTTTTTTTGAGTCCAGATCTCAATTCCCATTAAAATCACATCAATACCCAGTGATCTCAAATAGGATTGTACTATATTGACAACAAAGAACATATCCTTGTGCACATCTGTGATGTTCTTTCCACGATAAAGATATCGATTATGGTCCACCACCACTGCCAGTTCAAGATCCTGCTTGTGGTTCCACCAGCCTTCATACCCACTCTGCCTCAAAGTGAAATTAACACTTTCTTGACTCTTCAATTGTCGTGCTATTTCTTCATCTGTTAATCCACATCTCTTGGGTGGGAAATGTGTCTCCTCCTTGTCTATCTTGTGTACGAAATGTTCAAATGTGGTAGAAAGTCTTTTGGGCTCTATTTCATAAACCACGTTATTTGTCTGTATGATTCCTTGAAAGCCCCCCAAACAGGTACTGAGGGCAACCAGGGATTCTCGATCCCCCTCCACATAACCGTGATAGTAGCAGTCATTCTGGACAAAAGGCTGTTCCATAAGAATAGCACCCTGGTCTGTGTAGGTGAATACTGGGAAGTGTTTGGACAGGAAGAGCTTGTTGACCTTCATGTGGACAATGTGTCTCTGGCCCCCAAAATGCATTCTGTATGAGAGCCAACCTCGAGGCTTCATGCCAATGCCAGTGCCTGTCACCTTCAAGGGAATCACCACTTCTGGGGGACAATGGCGTTGGGAGTGCACAACCAGGGGCCATCCATATTGGAACAGAAACACCCCCAGCCAGAGTGGGAGGGGAGTGTTCCTCACATGCACCAGGGCCTCACCCATCGCCATTATGGAGCCACCATACACAGCCACTGGGGAGAGCAAAATAGGATGGGCAGGAAGCATCACTGTTGTGTCTTGTCCTACTGAGATGGGTATTCCGCACTGACTTTGAATCTATTCTCTGGCAGAGTCACTCCATCAGAGCAGCATACTGAAAGGGAAAATAAAAAGAATAGAGACAGGGTTGGGGGTTATGAACAGGCCATGGTGGAGGAGGAAGAGAAAGATACGAGTTAAAATCGATTGGCGTTTGGCTCAAGACATGACTCAGAATACTGCATGCATTTGCCCTTAAGAAATTGTAAGGCAGTGTGAGACTGTGGATGTACCGAAAAATGGTGATTAGTCATAGACTGACCCTTTTTGAACCTAGATGAATGACACATAGTGATTAATGATGCTGTTCTTTAAATACAGGAATATGTGTGAATATTTTTACAATAAATATATAAAACAAATGTCTTAATGGAAAAGTGAACACATATCATGTTTGAGAGGGAGTCTCTATTTTTACATATTGACTTGGTATACATATTAATATATAGTTTTTCTTCACAATTTTATTTTACTTTTTTAATTTTAAAATCACTTTTTTTCAATTACAGTCAACATACAATATTATATTAGTTTCAGAAGTACAACCCAGTGATCAGACGTTACAACCTACTAAGTAATTATCCTGATAAATCTCATATCCATCAAACACCATGCATAGTTATTAGAATATTATCGACTATATTTCCTATGCTCTACTTCCATCCTCATGACTATTCTTTTACTACCAATTTGTACTTCTTAATCCCTTCACCTTTTTCACCAAACCCCCAACACCCTTCCCAGCTGGCAACCATCAAAATGTTCTCTGTATCTATGAGTCTGTTTCTGTTCTGCTTGCTCCTTTATTTTGTTTTTGTGATTCAGTTGTTGATAAATATGTATTTAAGCCATTTTATTGTTCATATTTTAATCTTTTTCTTCTCTTCCTCCTCCTCCTCCTCCTTCATCTTCTTTTTCTTCTTCTTCTCCTCCTCCTCCTGCTCCTCCTCCTCCTACATCTTCTCAAAGATGACCCTTGAACATTTCATACTGGTTTGGTAGTGATGAACTCTTTTAACTTTTTCTTGTCCTAGAAGCTGTTTATATGTCCTTTGATTCTAAATGATAGCTTTGCTAGGTAGATAGATCTTGGATGTAGGTCCTTGCGTTTCAGCACTCTAAATATTTCTTGCCAATGCCTTTGGCATGCAAAGTCTCTGTTCAGAAATCTGCTGATGGGTCTCCCTTGTAGGTAACTCACTGCTTTTCTCTTGCTGTTTTTAAGATTCTCTATGTCTTTAAACTTTTGCATTTTAATTATGATGTGTTTTAGTGCGGGCCTCTTTGGGTTCATCTTATTTGGGACCCTCTATGCTTCCTGGATTTGTATTCTATTACCTTCACCAGGTTAGAGAAGTTTTATCCACTACACGTGGGTGTGGGAGCAGCCTGTTCTGTGTCTTTGTCCCTCCTGCCTATCTTTATATCCTTAGTTGTAGAACTTCAGTTCAGCTAGATTTCATGTAATCTGGAATGATTGTTGTTCTTTTGTTAAGTTGTATTTTTGATGTGGTTGTGGGAGGATAAGAGTACAGTAAAACCTTGATATAAATATAATAATATATGTGAAAAATATTATATGAAAGTATTTAAAACACTTTTCTTGAGTAATGTGAGCAAATAATTTATTATCTAAAATTGAAAGTAAAGCCAATGAACAATTGAAGCCAAAGATTCCCATCAATGTGGCTGCGTAGGTAAATACAGTTCAGTACACCTTCGATTTTGTGGACCTGTGTTTAACGGACTTCTGATTTAATGGGCAAAATTTCCAGTCCATATGGCATATGTGGAAATTAATATCCTGTTAATTTAAAAATGCTTTTAACTAAGAATTACTTATAATTAACAGGTTATTTTTTTTGTTAATAACTCACTGTTATTTTTAACAATTTTAGCAAATAGGCCATATGTTGGTAAGAAAAAACAACACTGTAGTAATTTTGCCAACATAAATAATTGCTACATATCTACAACTATAGTCTACATATTTAAATCCAAAAATCACCGCTCATAAACAATGTTTGGCAAATTATTAGTACATGATCACACAGCATTGTGTGCAGCAATTGGTTCTGTTGTTGTGTGTGGCGTGACTTTCTGCAGCAGTTTTAACTCATGCCAGCCGATGTTCCAATGTGCAGTAAACCATGCCCCAGCCGTGTGCCTTGTTTACTCGTGGTGACTGGTGAATGCACACATTACTAGACCTATTCAGTATAAATTTACAATTACAGTAATACATATAGAAAACTTTTCTATGAAGTTAAACTTTTCATACATACTTAACTTTAATTACACAAATGTGTCTACATAAGTAAAAACAGGTAAACTAATTTATCAATTCTTTAAATATGTATTTGGAAAACCTACTTTATTATATAATGGGCTTTTGGCTTGAATGGACACAAGCCCGCCTGAATTAGTCCATCATATCGAGGTTTTACTGTATTATTATTCCTTAATTATTGCATTATTTATTGTTATTATTAACGTACTTTTGCCCACCCCTGTATGTATCCATGCGACATGATTACTTGTCCTAACTCTTTCCCGTGTTCCTTTATACATGTAATTCTGCCAAACTGCAAGGGTCAAAGTATCAGTTGGGTTTCACAGTGTTGACATGAAGGTTTAGTAGAATTAAGTAGGAAAAAAAGAGCTTTCCATGAAAAAGTGTGAACATAAAAATGAAGATTTTATAAGTAACAGGAAAAATGATTACAGAGGAAAGATGTCAAAGCACGTTAAATCAAGATCTATATCTATATCTATCTATATCTATATCATCTATCTATATCTATATCTATATCTATATCTAATCTATATCTATATATCTATATATCTATATATCTATATCTCAATCAAGTAGAAATGAGTTCACAATTCAGGAGATGAGAGGTCCTTAATTAGGCATTTTTTATTGCTATGTTATCTATATAAGAAGTGAATTTATCAGTGTAATTTAGATCTCTCATAGCAGACTTCACTTTCCTGTGTTTCCTCATTTTGTACAGGGGTTTTTGATGTTTTTACTTTAAGCACTTATTGATCTGATAATGACTGTGCATATTCACACTATAAATAAAAGTTGGCATGCATATGTGAATTATTAAATGCAATTTTACAAATTCCTAATGTGTATCTTTGCCCCAACCACTCTGTTCAAATTTGTACTCAAGACCATTTATTTAAGCCTGTGTTATTCATGTTTCCCAAGTATATAGCCCAGTGTCTGCACATTATGTGGTTTTATTAATATTCTATTCAAGAAAGAAAATAACAGATCAGTATTGTTAGAAAGATATTATACTTGTACCAGATTTCTCATTTTCACAAATATGTGCTAATATATTTGCATTATTGAGTCAAATATTTTTGTATTTGTGTTTTTCATATAAGATACATATGTATTTATTACATAAATACATCTATCTGAAGTGTGAAATTGAGAAAGATCTTGCAATTCTAAAACTGTGGGAATTCAAATGTTTGTGCCCCATAAGAAAATATTACCCTCCCCAAAGCTTTCCTCCATCCTTTTGGAATTACTGACTTCCTTTGCATTTCTGAAGGCATTTTATTTTGTCTTCAGTATACTACCATCTCCAACTGCTACCCTTCTAGCTGGGTTTTATTCCATTTTACATGGTGATGAAAAAATGTTCTTATTCTTAAGAATATAATAAAATATAAACACATTTATGTAACATCCATCTAACCCATGGCACTTCTCCCTTCCAGTGCCAACACTGCCTATTGTTGACGGAACATTATGGCACATACTATTATATGTATAAGACGATTGATAAAATCTTTTTATATCCCCATAGTTTTGTCAAATTGATCCATCCATGTACCTTAATTACCTCCTCCCTTCTCACTCTTATTTATAGCCTAAGTCACAGTTTTTCAAAATATGAGAAACAACCCATTAAAGCACAATTTTGTACCTCTCAACAAAGTAAAATATACTAGAATAGAAAATAAATGTCATAGATCTCCCCAAGATGTGAACACTTGGTAAAGACTCCTGATTTGTTTGTTTGTGGGTGTGTGGAATATATATATTTATGCATACACAAATACTACTACTTCTTTCCTTTACATGAAATTCTTGAGTGACTTACCAGCAGAAGAATTAATGATTCCCATGGTCCTTTCTAGATATAGCCATATTCATTGATGGTTGTACAGCCCATCTCTATGAACACAGATTTTCAATTGAGACCTCACATGACAAAGATAATATAAATACCCTCCCTTTTTGTCTCTGAATTTATTATATTCTATGTAGTTACCTAGCAGCAAGAGTCTCCCAGTTCTACAGACATGGCAACTGGTTAAAATTCCTCTTCTTTGTGACTCCACAATCTCCATCAAACTTTAATTCTAACAACTCTTCAATATAAATACATTTGACTATATTCCTTATCCCCATGTTATGTGCTTCCTATATACAGCAGAAACGCTTTAGTTTCAGTAATTGTGATTGTCTGTTGCCTTGGTCCCAGATTATTTTGTTTGTTTGTTTATTTCTCTTTTTTTTAAATCCTCACCCGAGGACATTTTTTCATTTATCTTCAGATAGAGCAGGAGGGAGGGGGTGAGGAAAAGAGAGAGAGAGAAAGATCGAAGCGAGAGAGACACATCCACTAGTTGCCACCCACAGGATCCCAACTGGGGCCGGGGACAAACTGCAACCAAGTACCACATGATCTCAAACTGCAACTGAGGTACTTGCCCTTAGCAGGAACCAAACCCAGGTCTCTCTGGTCTGCAGGCCGATGCTCTAACCGCTGAGCCAAACCAGCCAGGGTAGGTCCCAGATTATTTCCTCAACAATGAACCATAATGTGGAACACAAAGTATATCAAGTTCCAGATAAAGATTTACCCCATTTAAAATATCTTACAAGGAATCCAGACATCAGTAATCATCTGTAACTTTTTTTATAAGATCAGTGAAATAACAAAGATATTTCATATCTGCACATAAATATATTCATTTGTTAAGAAAATCATTTTTAGTAAGTAAAGGAAAATAAAATTTAGAAGAAGAGAGAGGTGAATAAAATACAGAGTGGAAATAAATTTAATTGGTCAATTGACTAGCTGGCAGTTTAAAATCGCCAATATGGGCAGACCTGTTTTAGCAAGTTGGCTGATGTAAACCAGGATAACAAGCTTAGTTATTGATTATCCTTGAATGTTTACCTGTGGTACAGAGAGGTTGGTTATGTCTGCCAGTTGGATACCTGCCCCTGTCTTTCTATTCCCCCTCTAGTTTAATAAGTCCATTCCAGATCTTCACTTTTTCCCTTATTGGAATTTTACACTTTCTCTCCAGCTTTCATCACAACTAGTTTCTCAAGAACTTACTTAGAACTATGACTGTATTAATCTATTTGTTTTTTTAAGGCTGGTACAATAAAGCACCACCACATGAGTGATTTAACAGAGATTTATTGCATGACCATTCTAGAGGATAGAATTCCAAAATCAGTGTCCACAATGCCTTACTCTCTTAGATGATACTAAGGAAAGCTTTATTCTAGGCTTCTCTTCTGGCTTCCAATAGTTCCTTCCTAGTCCTATGCAGCATGACTCAATTTTCACATGGTTCTCTTCTTCTGCTCAAATTTGCCACTCTATTTATTTATTTATTTTTCCTTAGAAAGGCTATTTCATTTTAGTATTGTTGAAATATTACAGATGTCCCCCCTTTTCCCCATTGACCCCCTTCCTCTCACTCCACCCTCCTTCTGCCTTCCCCAGCCCAATGTCCCTGTCAATTGGTTGTGCATATATGCATATAAGTACCTTGGTTTATCTCTTCCCTCCCCTCCCTATCCCTATCCCTCTGAGGTTTGTCAGAGTGTTCCCTAATTCTATGATTCTGAATCTCTTATGATCGACAGCTTACTCTGTTCATTATAGTCCACAAATAAATGAGATCATGTGGTACTTGTCTTTTTCTGACAGGCTTATTTCACTTAGCATAATACTCTACAGGTCCCTCCATGTTGTTTCAAAGGGTAGGAGATCTCTCCTTCTTACAGCTGCACAGTATTACGTTGTGTAAATGTACCACACTTTTTTTATCCACTCATCTACTGATGGGTACTTGGGCTATTTTCAGATCTTAGCTATTATAAATAGTGCTGCTATGGACATAGGGGTACACATATTCTTCCTGATTGATGTTTCAGGCTTCTTGGATATATTCCAAGTGGGATCACTGGGTCAAATGGAAGTTCCATTTGTAATTTTTTGAGGAAACACGATATTGTTTTCAATAGTGGCTGCAACAGTCTACAGTCCCACCAACATTGTGCTTGAGAACCCTTTTCTTCATGTCCTCACCAACATTTGTTGTTTGAGGATTTGTTGATGGCTGTGATTCTGGCAGGTGTGAGGTGATATCTCATAGTCGTTTTAATTTGCATCTTTGATGATTAGAGATGATGAGCATGTTTTCACATGTCTCCTGGCCTTTTGTATGTCCTGTTTGGAGAACTGTCCATTCAGGTCCTCTGCCCATTTTTTAATTGGATTGCTTGTCTTCTTTTTGTTGAGTTGTGTGAGTACTCTATATATTTTGGTTATTAACCCCTCATCTGATGTATTGTTGGCAAATATGTTCTCCCAGAGAGTGGGTTCCCTTTTTATTTTGATGCTGGTTTCTTTTGCTGTGCAGAAGCTTTTAAGCTTGATGTAGTCCATTTATAAAAGTTTCCTTTGTTTCTCTTGTCCTAGGTGATGTATCAGTAAAAATTCCAATACATATGATGTCTGAGATTATTTTGCCTACATTTTCTTCTAGGATTTTTATGGTTTCACAGGTTACATTGAACTCTTTTATCCATTTTGAGACTTCCTGTTTGTGGTGTAAGTAGGTATTCTAGTTTCATGTTTTTTGTTTGTTTGTTTGTTTTTTGCATATAGTTGTCCTATTTTACCATCACCATTTATTGAATAGACTGTCTTTTCTCATCTGTAAACTCTTGCCTCCTTTGTCGAATATTAATTGTGCATTCTGTGTTGGGCGATCTGGGTTCTCTGTTCTGTTCCATTGACCTATATGTCTGTTCTTGTGCCAGTACCAGGCTGTTTTGATTACAACAGCTTTGTAGTATAACCTGATATCTGCAACTGTGATTCCTGCAATTTTGTTCTTCTTTTTCAAGATTGCTGTGGCTATTCACAGTTGTTTATGATTCTATATAATCTCTTGGAGTGTTTGTTCTAGATCTGTGAAATATGCCATTGATACTTTAATAGAGATTGCATTAAATCTGTAGATTGCTTTGGGTAGTATGGACATTTTAATGATGTTAATTTTTCTAATCCATGAACATGGTATATGTTTCCACTTTTTAATATCTACTTCTGTTTCTTTTTTTAATGTCCTGTAATTATCAGAGAACAGGTCTCTTACCTCCTTGGTTAAGTTTATTTCTAGGTATTTTTTGTTGTTGTTGTTGTTGCAATGGTAACTGGGAGTTTTTTTTGGTTTGTTTTTCTTTCTGAGTGTTCATCATTGGTATTTAAGAATGCCATCAATTTCTCAATGTTATTTTGTATCCTGGTACTTTGCCAAATTCATTTATTAAATCTGGTAGATTTTTGATGGAGTCTTTAGGGTTTTCTGTGTACAATAACATTACATCAGTGAATAGTGACAGTTTCAATTCCTCCTTTCCGATTTGGATCCCTTTTATTTTATTTATTTTATTTTTTTTTATCCTCACCCGAGGACATTTTTCCATTTTTTGTTCAGATAGAGTGGGAGGGAGAGAGAGGAAGAGAGAGAGAGAGAGAGAAACATCAATGTGAAAGGGACACATCGAGTGGCTGCCTCCTGCATGACCCAACCAGGGGCCAGGGACAAACTGCAACCGAGGTACGTGCCCTTAGCAGGAACCAAACCCGGGTCTCTCTGGACCGCAGGCCGACGCTCTAACCACTGAGCCAAACTGGCCAAGGACCCCTTTTATTTATTCTTCTTATCTAATTGCTGTGCCTAAGAATTCCAGTACTATGTTAAATGAGAGTGGTAAAAGTGGGCAGCCCTGTCTTGTTCCTGTTCTTGAAATGCTTTTATTTTTGCCCATTGAGTATGATGTTGGCTATAGGTTTTTCATAAATGGCCTTTATCATATTGCGATATGATCCCTCCCTTCCCACATTGCTGAGCATTTGTATCAGAAGTGGGTGCTGGATTTTGTTGAATGCTTTTTCGGCATCTATTGATATGATCATATGGTTTTTATCTTTCTTTTTTTTATGTGGAGTATCACATTTATTAATTTGAGAATATTGTACCAGTCTGGCACCAGTGAGATGAATCTCACTTGGTTATGATGAATAATTTTTTAAATATTGCTGGATATGATTTGCTAATATTTTGTTAAGGATTTTGGCATCTATGTTCATCAGGGATATTGACCTGTAATTTTCTCTCTTTGCAGTGTCTTTATCTGGCTTTAAAATTAAGATTATGCTGGCCTCATAAAATAAAGCTTGGAATTCTTCTTTCCTCTTGATTTTTTTTAGCATAGTTTGAGGACAATGGGTGTTAGTTCTTCCTTGAATGTTTGATAAAACTCCCCTGTGAATCCATCCAGACCTCGACTTTTGTTTGCTGGGAGTTTATTGATCACTGCCTCAATTTCCTTAGTTGTTAGTGGTGTGTTCAGGTTTTCTCACTCTTCCTGCTTGAATTTTGGAAGCTTGTATGATTCTAGGAATTTGTCCATTTTGCTTAGGTTGTCCAATTTGTTGGCATATAATTATTCTCAGTATTTTCTTACAATCACTTGTATTTCTGTGGTGTCAGTTGTTACTTCACTTCTTTTGTTTCTGATTTTAATTATTTAGGTCCTCTTTCTTTGTTTCTTGGTCAATCTGGCTAAAAGCTCATCAATCTTGAATATCTTTTCAAGAAACAGCTCTTAGTTTCATCAATCTTTTGTATTATTTTTCTATATGCATCATTTATTTCCTCTTTGATATTTATTATTTATTCCTTCTATTTTGAATTTGTATATTTTTCTCTATTTAATTATTTAAATTGCAGAATTAGATAGTTTTTTTTTGGAAAAGTTTCTTGTTTTTTGAGGTAGAACTGTAATACTATGCACTTCCCTCTCAGGACTGCTTTCGCTCTGTCCCATAGATTTTGTGTTCTGTGTTCATTTTCATGTGTTTCCAGGAAGTTTTTTTATTTCTTCCTTGATCTCATTGATAATCCATTTATTGATTATTAACATGCTATTTAGCCACCATGTGTTTGATTGTTTTTGAGTGCCTTTATTATATTTGATTTCTAGTTTCATGCCATTGTGATCCAAAAAGATGCTTGATATGATTTCACTGTTCTTGAACTTGTAAAGACTTAGTTTGTGTCCTAAATTGTGGTCTATCTTTGAGAATGTCCCATGCACACTTGAGAAGAATATATATAATATATATTCTTCAGCTATGGTGTGAAATGCTCTGTAAAGATCAATTAAATCCATCTGATCTAGTGCATCATACAGAGTCTCTGTTTCCTTGTTAATTTTTTTGTCTAGAGGATCTATCCAGTGATGTCAGTGGGTTGTTAAAGTCCCATACTATTGCTATCGATCTCTTAATTGAAGTCAATTAGAGGTTTTTTATATTCTTAGGTACTCCTGTATTAGGTGTATATGTTAACAAGGGTTATATCCTCTTGTTGGATTGATCCTTTAATATTATGTAATGTCTTTCTTTGTCTCTTGTTATAACCTTTCTTTTGAAGTCTATTTTGTCAGACATGAATATTGCTACCCCAGCCTTTTTTTTTCAGTTCCATTTTCTCTGAATATTTTTTTTCCATCCCTTCACTTTTGGTCTGTGTGAGTCTTTCATTCTGAGGTGGGCCTCTTGTACAGAGAATATATATGGGTC
Source organism: Tadarida brasiliensis (assembly GCA_030848825.1). NCBI lineage: Eukaryota > Metazoa > Chordata > Mammalia > Chiroptera > Molossidae > Tadarida > Tadarida brasiliensis. Next base: position 39,790,102 of record CM061259.1, on the reverse strand, counting down.
ATGTTTACTTATCCATTCAGCTACCCTATGTCTTTTGATTGGACTTATTACTCCATTTAAATTTAAGGTTATTATTATTATTATTTATTCCTCACCTGAGGATATTTTTCTATTTATCTTAAGATAGAGTGGGAGGGAGAGAGAGAGAGGGAGAGAGGGGCAGAGAAACATCGATGTGAGAGAGACACATTGAATTGCCGCCTCCCACACAACCCCAACCAGCCATGGATGAACCATAACCGAGGTATATGCCTTGACCGGAATCAAACCCAGGACTCATTGGTCTGCTGGCCAGTGAGCTAACCACTGAGCCAAACTGGCCAAGGCTAAGGTTATTATTGAAAGATATTTATTTACTACCATTTTTTTCTTTATACCTATGTTCCCTTCTATCTCAGTTTCTTCTTAAAGCACTCCTTTGAACATTCTCTGTGATACTGGTTTGGTGGTTATGTACTCCTTTGTCCATTTTATGGTTGTCTGGGAAGCTCTTTATTTTACCTTCAATTTTAAATGATAGTCTTGATGGATCGAGTAGTCTTGGATTCAGGTCCTTGTTTTTCATTATTTTCAATAATTCATGTTACTCCCTTCTGGCCTAAAGAGTTTGTGTTGACAAATCAGCTGACAGTCTAATGAGAATTTCCTTGTAGGTAACTTTCTCCATGTCTCTTGCCTCCTTTAAGATTCTTTCTTTGTGTTTAATGTTTGTCATTTTGATTATGATGTGTCTTGGAGTGGGTCTGTTTAGTTTCATCCTTTTTTTAAATTTTTTTTCCTTTAGTGATTTTAGAGAGAGAGGAAGGGAGAGGAAAAGAGAGATGGAAACATTGATGGGAGAGAAGATCAACTGGCCACCTCCTGCATACCTACCACAGGGGATTTGGACCACAACCTGGGCATGTGCCCTGACCGAAATTAAACCAGTGACCTCTTGGTGCATGGGTTGATGCTCAACCACTAAGTGACACCAGCCGGGCTTTAGGTTCATCTTGATTGGAACTTTTTGTGCATCTTGAATTTGTGTGATTTTTTTCTTCATCAGATAGGGGAAGTTTTCTGTCATTATTTTTTTAAACAGGTTCTCTATTCCTTGCTCACTTTCTTCTCCTTCTGGTACCTATATGATGCAAATGTTGTTAGTTTTCATATTCCCAAGTTTTCCTTAAACTCTCCCCCTGCCTGCTTTTTAATTCTTTTTTCTTTTTACTGTTCTAATTAGGTACTTATTTTCTACCATGTCTCCCAAATCACTAATTTGATCTTCTGCCTCATTCAGTGTAATTTTTAGTCCTTCCAATGTCTTTTTGATGTCAGATATGTTATTATTCATTTCTACCCAATTCTTATTTATGTTTAATAGTTCTTGTTTCATGCAGTTGTAGTTTCCACTAAGTTTCTTGATATTCTTACTAAGTTTCTTGAACTTCTGAATAACCATTACTTTGAACGCTATATTTGGTCAATGGTTGCCTCATTTTTTGTTTAGCTCTTTTTCTAGACTTTTCTTCTTTTATTTGGGGGTTGTTTCTTTGTCTCACCATTTTTGCTGACTCTTTGTGTTTGTTTCCATGTACAGTCAGCCCTCGTTTATCGTGGTTAGTCAGTTCCAGACTCTACTGCAATAAATGAATTTCCATGAAGTAGGATTCTTTATTTATATACAGTCATCCTTTGCCACTTCGTGCTTTGACTTTTGCGATAGAGTGAAGCCGCAAAAGTCGAAGCACGAAGTGGCAAGGGATGACTGTATTAGATTAGACTGCTATGCTTCCCAGTATTTGTGGGTTGGCCTGTGTAGTAACTGTTTTGTGAGACCCAGTGGTACAGCCCCCTAGATCTCCTGAGCTGGGTGCTCTAAGAATGACCCTTGTGTGATTTACTTGGGCTCTCCTGTTATAATTGGGTCTTGATTGTTGTTGTTCCATTTGTGGATGGGATCTCCTCTTAGGCTGGCTGATTGTGAGGTTCACACCCAAAACATTGGGCAAGATATTGTGCAGGTGCTGACAGAAGAAAACTAAACACAACACAATATAATAAAAACATACAAAATTCCTCTACACGCTACAACAGAAGCACCCAGAAAAGATGAGATAATTAGGAAAGAGAAAAGGGAACAAGAATAATAGAAGAAAAGGAAAAATATTAGGAGAGAAGGGGGAAGAAAAAGTATTATGAAAAGGCACAGGTGAAAAATAAAATAACAGAGAATATGGGAATGAAGATGGTATAAAAGAAAAGAAAAAGAAAAAAATATGAAAAGGAAAACAGAGGAGAAAGCAGGAAGGCTGAAAATTAGAAAAGGAAAAAAGAAGCATAAGCAGGAGAAAAATGAAAAATTAGAGTAAGAAAAGGTAAAGAAACAGACTAAATTATTATCAAATCAGTGAAAAAGAAAGATAAAGAAGATGATGCAAAAAAAAATAATGAAGTAGTGTTTGTCTCAAAAAATAGAAAAAGTGAAGTAGTGTTGGTCTCAGCAGAGTTTTAATGCCTACTGGGAGCTCCCTTTGGATCCTGCTCTATTTTAGGTGCTAGCCACAGTCAGAAACTGTCCTCCTTTGGCTGTTAGCAACCTGTTAGGAGCTTCAAGCCATCCACAGTTTGTGTTTGTCTCTGCAGAACTTGGCTGTGCAAGGGGGGGTCAAGCTGCACTCTAAAGCCAGCTTGTCCATAGTTTGGGGCCCAGGATTGGGTCAGCAAACTTCCCCAGGTTCCCCAGGCTCCACCTCTATCCACCTTTGCCTGCTGGCCAGCTGTCAATCTTAGTCACTGAAAAGCATGTTTCTGAAAGGGCTTTTTGCAGAATTGGGGGTTTCAAACCTTTGGGTCTCCCGTGAGGGGGAGGGGCCGTTCATTTTCAAGGAAAGTCGTATGCGTGTTTCTCTGCCCCAAAACTACAGCTCCTCTGAGAGTGATGGGGAATATTTTCCTGCCCTCAGTTGGGCAGAGATCCTTGTCTGCTGTCTAGTGCAATCACCAGGAAACCTGGAGCCTCTATCAGGTCTCCCGTGAGGGGAAAGCACCAGTCAGGTTTGTGGGGCAATGGGGCAGATGGACCTACCCCCAATCCAGTCACTGATGCTCCCTGAGCCCGTTCAAACCATTAGGCATGGCGCCCTACTGCTGTCTCATCTGCAAGGGTCCAGATGGAGGGTGTGACAGGCAGTGTGTCTGAGGGTGGGTTAGCTGTATCCTTTAGGGAAAGCTTTTTTCCTTCACCTGAGCTGTGGCTTCTGGGAGGGGCCAGCAACTCAGGAGAAATGGCTGCTTTGGTTTGAGGGAGGCACATCCAGATTCAGGTCACCTGGTGGCCACCTTTCCGCATTCTTCCCCAATACTTCCCACCCCAGCTTCTCCTGGCACCTCCAGTCAGCACTACCCTCTCCACTGAAGCCTCACATGCATAGATGTAAATTAAAATCTTGTACTCTGGGTTTTTTTGTTTTTTTTTTTTAATACAAACAAATCAAACAACAACAACAACAACAAAAAACCTGTGGCTTTATCTCTGCCCAGCTCCAGTCTCCTCAATGGCCAGAAGCCCTGTCTCCCTTCATGGCTGGATGTTACATGGGACGCTGTTTTTGGCTCTGGTGCTCCAGACCAGGGATCCAGCTGGGGACGGGGCCTCACTCCTCTCAGAGAAAACCTCCCAGGCCCACAGCCGAGAGGCTCCTCTTCTGTCTCTGCTCCTTGTGGAAGTGGGCCAGACCCTCTTGCGATCTCACCCCTCCTACCAGACTCCAGGTGGTTTCTGTCCATCCCTGCTGTCTTCTCTTCAGCTGGACTTCAGTTGGCAATTCTGAGTGAATGTTCCCTACTTCAGTTTTATTTCCAGTGTGGCCCTGGGAGGAGGTGTAAGAAGGGTCTGCCTATATGGTCGCCATCTTCCCTCCTTCCTTCATCACATCAGTACGTGTTTTTTAAGCCATTTTATAAGTACTATTATCAATATTGCTTGTCTGAACACTGAGGTTATGAGTTTTGATGGGAAATTGAGTTGTGCTATCTTTATCTGCATGAGCTTGCAAGGACCCCTTTAATAAATATTATAATTTAGCATCTGTTCTAAGATGGTTTGAAATAGTAAGAGCTTTAAAATATTTGTAGGTATTTTGTAATTAGAAGCATATCTGAACTTTGAGAAATATTTCACACTACGAATTAATTTTCCTTATTTTACTCTCACATTATAAATATACATTATTTTCAAATGTTGCAACCCAGTGGCTATGAATCAAAAGATGTGTAAAATTGTTGGATTGTGATTTAAAAATAAATAGAACTTTTAGTATAGTAATTATAGAATTCCCACACTTGCAGTAATAATGCTTGAAAATGCTGGTGCTTCCATATTTTTGCTACTATTTGTAATATTTACCCACTCTTGTTCTTTTTTTTTCTTAGTAGTTACTGTGGATGGCAAGAGTAACTTTGATGAACCTTGTCACTTCCAAATCGTTTTTGTTTTTTATTGTCTATGAAATGTTTGTTTGTCCCTATGATGAAGATATTTTCCTATGTTTTCTGTAACATTTTTATGGGTTTTGGTCTTCATTTAGGTCCACACCCCATCTTAATTGTGTTTAGCATGTTGTAAGGTAGAAGTTAAGGCCTATTTTATTCCATTTGGACACACATATATTCCAATATTCTTTCTTTCTTTTTTCAATTAAAATAATTTTATATTGTTTATTTTCAAGTTTTTAATTAATTTCTTTTTGTTACAGATATATCTCCTTTTTCCCCCATTGACAGCCTCCACCTGTTCCTCCCTACCCCTCACAGCATTGTTGTCTATGTCCATTGGTTATGCTTATATGCATACGTTCTTTGGTTTATCTCTTTCCTCCTCTCCGCTTCCCCCGCCGCCACCCTCCTCTGAGATTTGTCAGTCTGAACTCTACTTCTATGTCTATAGGTCTATTTGTTCATCAGCTTATTTTGTTCATTATATTTCACAAATAAGAGAGATCATGTGATACTTGTCCTTCTCTGACTGGCTTATTTCACTTAGCGTAATACTCTCCAGGTCCCTCCATGTCATCTAAAAGGATAAGTGACCTTTCTTTCTTACAGCTGCATAGTACTCCATTGTGTATATGTACCATAGTTTTTTACCCACTCATCTATTGATGAACACTTGAGCTGTTTCCAAATCTTAGCAATTGTTAATAGTGCTGTTATGAACATAGGAATGCATATATTCATTTTTTATTTTTTTTAAATAACTACAGCTTTGTTTATTTATTTTTTTAATATTTTTTGTTGTTGATTTTAGAGAGAGAGGATGGGAGAGGGAGAGAGAGATAGAAACATCAATGAGAGAGAACATTGATTGGCTGCCTCCTGCATGCCCCCCACTGGGGATTTGGCCCACAACCTGTGCATGTGCCCTGACCAGGAATTGAACTGGCGACCTCTTGGTGCATGGGTTGATGTTCAGCCAGTGAGTCACAGCAGCCGGGTGTATATATTCTTTCTGATTGGTGTTTCAGGCTTCTTAGGATATATTCCTAGAAGTGGATCACTGGGTCAAATGGCAGTTCAATTTTTAATTTTTTGAGGAAACACCATATTGGTTTCCATAGTAGTTGCACCAGTCTGCATTCCCACCAGCAGTGTACTAGAGTTCCTCTTTCTCCATACCCTTGCCAGCACTTATTTTTTGATGATTTATTGATGGCAGCCATTCTGGTCAGTGTGAGGTGAAACCTCATAGTTGTTTTAATTTGCATCTCTCTGATGATTAGTGACATTGAGCATTTTTTCATATGTCTCTTGGCCATTTGTATGTCCTGTTTGAAGAGGTATCTATTGAGGTCCTCTGCCCATTTTTTAAATTGGATTCTTTATGTTCCTTTTGTTGAGTTTTATGAGTACTCTATATATTTTGGAAATTAACCCCTTACCTTATGTATCGTTGGCAGTTATGTTCTCCTATATAGTGGTTTGCCTTTCCATTTTGATGCTTGTTTCTTTTGCTGTGCAGAATTTTTTAATTTGAGGTAGTCCCATGTATTAAATTTTTCCTGTTTCTCTTGCCCTAGGCATTGTATCAGTGAAAATTTTGCTAAGTGTGAGGTCTGAAATTTTGTTGCCTACATTTTCTTCTAGGATTTTAATGGAATCATTAGTCACATAAGTCTTTTATTCATTTTGAGTTTATTCTTGTGTATGGTGTGAGTTGGGGGTCTAGTTTCATTTTTTTTATAGATAGCTGTCCAATTTTCCCAGCGCCATATATTAAAGAGGCTGTCTTTATTCCATTGTATGCTATTACCACCTTTGTTAAATATTAACTGAGCATAATGTCTTGAGTCAATTTCTGGGCTCTCTGTTCTATTCCATTGATCTATATGCCTGTTCTTGTGCCCGTACCAGGCTGCTTTGATTACAATGGCTTTGTAGTATAAACTGATATCCGGTATTGTGATCCCTCCTACTTTGTTCTTTTTCAAGATTGCTGTGGCTATTCAGGGTCTTTTTTCGTTCCATATAAACTTTTGGAGTATTTGTTCTAATTCTGTGAAACATGTCATTGGAATTTTAATGGGGATTGCATTAAGTCTATATACTGCTTTGGGTAGTATGGACATTTTAATGATATGAATTTTTCCAATCCATGAGCAAGGTATATGCTTTCACTTTTTTATATCTTCCATTATTTCTTTTTTCAATGTCTTACAGTTTTCTGTGAACAGGTCCTTTACTGCTTTGGTTAAGTTTGTTCCTAGGTATCTTAATTTTTTTGTTGCAACGGTAAATGAGATTGATTTTTTAGTTTCTGTTTCTGTGTGTTCATTATTGGTATATAAAAATGCCAATGATTTCCTGATGTTCATTATGTATCCTGCTACTTTGCCGAATTCATTTATTAAATCCAGTAGTTTTTGATGGAGTCATCAGGGTTTTCTATGTACAATATGGTCATCTGTGAATAATGACAATTTCACTTCTTTCTTTCCTACTTGGATCCCTTTTATTTATTTCTTCTTCTCTGATTGCTGTGTCTAAGACTTCCAGTGCCATGTTGTATAAAAGTGGTGAAAGTGGACATCCCTGTCTTGTTCCTGTACTTAAGGGAAATGCTTTATTTTTTGCCCACTTAGTATGATGTTGACTGTAGGTTTATCATAAACGGTCTTTATTATGTGAGATATGATCTTTCTATTCCCACTCTCTGAGAGGTTTTATAAAAAAGAGATGCTGGATTTTGTCAAAGTTTTCCATGTCTATTGATATGGTCCTATGCTTTCTATCTTTCATTTTGATTACATGGTGTATCACATTTATTGATTTATGAATATTGTACCAGCCTTGCATTTCTGGGATAAATCCACTTGGTCGTGGTGTGTAATTTTTTGAATATATTGCTGGATTTGATTTGCTAAGATTTTGTTGAGGGTTTTGCCATGTTTATCAGGGATATTGGCCTATAATTTTCTTTCATTGTAGTATCTTTTGGGATTAGGATTTTTTTTTCTGGCCTCATAAAAAGAGCTTAGAAGTCTTCCTTCCTCTTGACTTTTTTGGAATAGTTTGAGGAGAATAGGTGATAGTTCTTTGACTGTTTGGTAAAACTCAGCTGTGTAGCTGTCCAGACCAGGGCTTTTCTTTGCTGGGATTTTATTGATTACTTCTTCTATTTCCTTAATTGTTATTGGTCTGTTTAGGTTTTCTGATTCTTCCCAATTGAGTTTTGGAATAGTATATGATTCTAAGAATTTGTCCATTTCACTTAGGTTGTCAAATTTGTTGACATATAAGTGTTCATAGTATTTTCTTACAATCTTTTGTATTTCGGTGGTGTCCATTGTTACTTCACCTCTTTTGATTCTGATTTTATTAATTTGGGTTCTCTCTGTTTCTTGATGCATCTCTCTAAAGGTGGATCAATCTTGTTTATCTTTTCAAAAAATCAGCTCTTGGTCTCAGTTATCTTTGTATTGTTTTTCAGTCTCTATGTCATTTATTTCTGCTCTAACTTTTATTATTTCCTTCTTTTTACTAACTCTTGGTTTTTCTTTATGTTCTCTTTGTTGTTGGGTTTGTTTATCAGAAATTTTTCTTCTCTCTTGAGGTAGGCCTGTATTGCTATGAATTTCCTTCTTAGGACTGCTTTTGCTGTGTCCCATAGATTTTGTATTGTTGTGTGTTCATTTTCTTTAGTTTGTTTAATAACATACTACTTATGCTCCATGTGTTTGAATATTTTTGCATGTTTTTAATGTAATTGATTTCTAGTTTCATGCCATTGTGATCTCAGAAGATGCTTGATATGATTTCAATCTTCTTGAATTTGTAGAGATTTACTTGGTGTCCTAACCTGTGGTCTATCTTTGAGAATGTCCCATGTGCACTTGAGAAGAATGTATATTCTGAAGCTTTGGGGTGAAATGTTCTATAAATATCAATTAAGTCCATCTGATCTATTTCATTGTTAAGGGACTCAGTGTCCTTGTTAATTTTTTGTCTATACGATCTATCTAGTGTATCTGTGGGGTGTTAAAGTCACCCATTATGATTGGATTGCTATTGATCTCTCCCTTGAAGTCCTCCAGAAGTTTATAAATATATTTTGATGCTCCTATATTTGGTGCATATATGTTTACCATGGTTATATTCCTTTGTTGGATTGAGCCTTTCAATGTTATGTATTGACCTTCTTTTTCTCTTATTATGGCCCTCATTTTGAAATCTATCCTATCAGATATGAGTATTGCTACACTGGCTTTTTTATTTATTTTTTCATTTCCATTAGCCTGGTAAATTTTTTTCCATCCCTTCACTTTCATCCTGTGTGAGTCATTTGTTGTGAGGTGGGTCTCTTGTAGACAGCGCCTTTTCCAATCAGCCACCCTATGTCTTTTGATTGGAACATTTAAGCCATTTACATTTAAGGTTATTATTGATAGATACTTATTAGTTGCCATTTTTATTTTATGCCTGTGTTCTTCTGTCTCTCTATTTCTTCTTCTTACAACAGTCCCTTTTGCATTTCTTGCAGTGCTGGTTTGGTGGTAGTAAATTCCTTTTGCTTTTTTTTTTTTTTTTTTTTGTCTGTGAAGCTCTTTATTTCACCTTCAGTTTTGAATGATAGCCTTGCTGGGTAGATAGTGTTGGATTCAGACCCTTGCTTTTCATTATGTTGTATACTTCATGCCACTTTCTTCTGGTCTGCAGTGTCCCTATTGAGAAATCAGCTGACAGTCTAATGGGAGCTCCCTTGTAGGTAACTTTCTGTCTCTCTCATGCTTCCTTTAAGTTTCTTTCTTTGTCTTTAATGTTTGCCATTTTAATTATGATGTGTCTAGCTGTGGTCTTTTGGGGATCATCTTGCTTGGGACTCTCTGTGTTTCTTGGACTTGTGTGACTTTTTCCTTAACCAAATTATGGAAGTTTTCTGTCATTATTTCTTTTTCTTTTTTCTTTTTTTGCATTTATCTTCAGATAGAGTGGGAGGGAGAGAGGGAAGAAGAGAGAGAGAGAGAAACATCGATGTGAGAGAGACACATTGACTGGTTTCCACCCACATAACCCCAATCGGGGCTGGGGACAAACTGCAACCGAGGCACGTGCCCTTAGCGGGAATCAAACCTGGGACTCTCTGGTCCATGGGCTGACGTTTTAACCACTGAGTCAAACTGGCCAGGGCTCTGTCATTATTTCTTCAAACAGGTTCTTTATTCCTTTCTCTGATTCTTCTCCTTCTGGTACCCCTATAATACGAATGTTGTTACGTTTTGCATTGTCCCAAAACTCCCTTAAACTCTCCTCCTGCTTCTTAATTTTTTTGGCCATTGGCTGCTCTATTTGAGTATTTTTTTTCTGCCTTGTCTTCTAACTCATTGATTTGGTCTTCAGCTTCTTCTAATCTACTATTGAATCCTTCTAAGTTATTTTTCATATCAGCTATGTCATTATTTCCACTTGATTTTTATTCATAGCTTCTACCTTTTTTTTTATGCTGATGTAGTTCCCATTGAGCTCTTTATAATTCTCATTAAGTTGCTTGTAGTTCTCACTAAATTGTTTGAGCATCCTTAAAATCATTGCTTTGAACTCTTTAGCTGACAAATTGGTTGCTTCCATTACATGTAGTTCCTTTTCTGGTGATTTTTCCTTTTCTTTCATTTGGGTATTGTTTCTTTGTCTCACCATTTTAGCAGTCTTGTAGTTCCAGGCCTGGTAAGGGATGTTGGGATGTGTAGGCAGGTCAGTGTGTGTCAAATAAGGCTGCTGTGCCTCCCAGACTGTTTTGGGACATGATGCCTCTTGCCTGTTGTGAGTCCTGGAGGATTGGAAACTGTTATTGTAGGTGCTGCTGGTGTGCGTGGGTCCAGCTGGTGCTCTGCTGGGGTGCACTGCTGCCTGGTGGGGCTCAGCTCCTGATCAATTGCTACTGATGCTGCTGATGCTGTTGGGGGCGAATGTCAGCTCCTGGTTTGCACTGCTAGTGCTGCTGCTGTTGCCAGGGGGTGCTCTCAGCTCCCAATCCTCTGCTGCTGTTGGGGGCTGAGGGTGCTCCACTCCCAGGACTTTGTTGCTGCTGGAGAAGGGGCTCCACTCCAAATCTACTGCTGCACTTGTCATGGGTGAGTCTCAGCTGCTGGAGCCTTGCTGCTGCTTGGGCTGGGGCACCACTCCTGATCAGCCCCTGCTGATGCTGCTGGGGATGGATCTCAGCTGCCACTGCCTGGGAATGAATGTCTGCTTCAGAGCTTCTGTTGCTGGGGGTGTGTCTCACTCCAGAGCCTCAGTTGCTGTTGGGGGTGGGGCTCCACTCCCACCCCGTCACTGCTTCTGTGGGGGAGGGTGCTGGGCTCCCAAGCTGGCGCTACTGCTGCTAGGGTTGGTGCTGGGCTCTGATCAGGCTGCTGTTGTTGAGGAATTTGCTTTGTTCCCAAGCTGGCACTGCTGCTGCTGCTGCTGCTGCTGCTGCTGCTGCTGCTGCGGAGAATGGTGCTTGGCTCCCAGTTGGTTGCAGCTTCCACATGTAGGTACCTTGACAGCACCATTACTGTGCTCTGGTCTGTGTTGACACAGTGGGGTCCACTGGTCTGAAGGTTCAAGATGCACTGGTGGACTCAGGTTGCTCGGCCTTAGCTGCTCCCTGCTGCATCCTCCCTGGGAAGACCAGTTGATCTTCCAAAATGGCAGGGCCTTCCGGCCACACAGTGAGAAGTGTCCTGACAAGCCATGTACTGCGGTAGCCGGCTGCTCCCTAGTCCACAGCACCAGAACCCTCTGTTGTACATCTCTGTTCTGCTCGAGGTTACTCTTCCACACTCCCATCCATTCACACTCTCTCTCACACTCACTCATACTCTCACACAGTCATCCTTGCTCCGATCCTGCCCACTGCCATCTTTTTTCCCCAATAACATTTTTTAAACAACTTTTGTTCCTCCCATTTCTTGTTATTAAAAAAATGAATGACAATATCAATATTGTCCTATTTCCAGTCTTCATAGTGTTCATTGATCTAATTGTTGAACATCATACCAGGACTCTCCTCTCTTGATAAATGAAGCACTGTAACAAGTCTGAAAATAGCTAGTATAAAAATGTCAACACTGTATTTCTTCACAAAGATTGTCATGGATATTTTAGTTATTTTGAATTTCCATATACATTTTAAAATCAGCCTGTCACCTACCACAACACAATTTTGATTAGGCTTGCACTGAATCTGTACATTGAGGAAGTATGGTCATCTTAAAAATGATCTATATCTTCATCGATTTAGATCACTTTAAAGGTATCTCTGCAATGCCTCTTGTCTTCATAAGTCAAATAGCAATATTATTTTGAAATGTGCATTTCAAGTATTTTTTGCCAGTTGCGTGCTTGATTATAATTATTTCAAATAGCATACCTTCCTCTTCTCGCTTGTCATCTGACAAGCCTTCTATCTCATAACTATATTACTAAGTTATCTGAAAAGAGATCATTCTGATTGTGTTACAAAAAATGACTTTGTTAATATTGCTGAATTTAGAGTGAACACGATTTATTACTTGCTGGAGTTAGGCAATGATTGGCTTTATTTCAACAAAATTTAACCAATATGAAATTACTCAAATGACATTTTATGCTAAATTCCTTCCCCAAGTCACCTTCTTTTTTTATTTCAAAATATTAGTGTGATAAATTGATGAGCAACTCCTGTTAAATGAACATGGCTTTAATTTTAAATCTCCCGTTTCTTCCCTGTGTGCACCTAGTATAATTCTATTACATTCATATAATTAGATTCACTTTCGTTTTGTAAAATGACTTTCCTAAATGATTTCATCATATTATTTGAATTTTCCATTTTGATTCTGAAATCTCTTATTTTATATGTTTAAAAATATAAAAATATGGAGTAAAACAGACAAAAGCTCCATCAACTCTAGTTAACCATATATCTTGGCATGAAAACATATTTGAGAAGTCATACTGCATCATTTCTTTCTAAAATAAAATAAGGAAAAAGTTTGAACAGTCATGCTTGACTGGACAGCACCCAGGAAATGCTTTCTGAAGGTTTTATTTTCAAAACTTACATGTTTACACTATGTAAACTTTCTGTTCTTTATAGTGTTTAAAAAATTGTACTTGCATACTTTGTGTGCCGTCTAAGAATAAGTCCTATCTTGAATTTTCATAGCATAGATTAGTTTCACTTGATTTGTGTGTCTTGCAAATGGAATTATCCCATATGTACTCTACTGTAGCTCATTTATTTCACTCAATGTTTTGTAAATTCATCCATGTTGTGACATGTATTTCTAGAGCATTCCATCTCATTCCAGCATGTCAATGTACCACAAGTTACGTAACCAGACTTCCATTGTTGGACACTGGTAGGTATTTAGATCAGAGGAATTATGATTAGTATTAATATAAACATTTTAGTATATGTCATTCAATGAAAATGTGCAGACATTTCCATCCCAGTTATAACTCAGATTGCATTGAAAGAGTATATATGCTCGGGGATAGGAAATAGTACAAGCAGTTTTCCAATGTGTTTCTACCAGTTTACACACCAACACCAATTGCACTGTGTTAGAGTTTTAACTGTCCATAACCTTGCTTACATATGATATGTTCAATCACAACTTATATTTTTACCATTCTGGTGTTATAAAATATTAGGAAATTGCAGTGTTAATATGTGTTTTTTCATAACTAAAAATTAGATCACCCTTTCATATTTTACTGGCTGTCTTCTTTTGAGAAGTGACTGAATTCTTTGGCCATTTTACTATCTTAATTAAGGCTGTCTTTAACATTACAGTGTTGTAGGAGTCTTATATATATTCTGTATACAAATTATTTTGTATATATGCATTTTGCAAATATATTCTCCATATATTCAAGAGGTTTTAACTTTGATATTTTAATGGTATTTTTGAAGAGTAGACACCGTTTTTTTTTTTTCATGTTGTATTTAACAACTAACGTTTTCACGTTCAGATTTTGTCTTTCAGTTAAGTAAACCTGCCTAAACCATGGTCATTAATTAACTTTTCATTTGATAGTTAATTCATATTCCTTTGACACTGAAAAGTAAAACCAAACTGGAATTGGTCTTAGTGTACAATGTGAGACAGTGTTAAAAAAAGACCTGGGGTGGGGCAGGAGCCAGGTGCAGGGTGGAAAATAGGGGAAAATGGGGGACATCTATAATACTCAAAACAATAATAATTAAATAAAATGTATATATAAAACACCCACACACCCACAACATACGTCACTTTTACATGGATATTAATTGACCAACAGAAGGTACTGAACAGTCACTGGTCATTCCCTACTATCTTAATTTCTGTAACTTTATAACCTGACTGGATGTTGAAGTATTTTTTCTTCTTCAAACAGTCAGGTGAGACCTAGATTGATTGTGTGAGGAACTGGTAGACCCTCTCCTTAGGAACAGCCAATTAACTGGTAAAATTAAAAAAAAAAAAAAAAAAAGGAAGTCTCTGGAAATTGATCTAAGGTTATACAACAGAAAGAGTTGTCCAATTATATCTTCTAAAATTGGTAAAAGCAGAAAGTGTGGCATTTGATTTATGACATAATCATATTACCTAGGTCAGAGTTGCTTCCTGTATTCTAGACTGATATGGTCAAGACAAAGGAGGTTCATTTGACTCTAAGTTTCCAGGCTAGCACTGTGGTTCATCCAACATGTACAGACCTCACACTTACCCATTGCTTCCCTAAATCCTATTCTGGGAATTATATATTGCATGGGAGCTGCTGTCACTCAACGGGTGAGAGTTATGCCTCAGGCACAGTGGGTCTAGAATACTAAGTACCCAGTTTTGCTTGACCCACCTCGCTTGTAGAGCAAGTGTTCTATGCCAGGAAGGACAACCTCAGAGGACCGTGGTCTATCATCTTTCTCTTACATCAACTTGTAGAGTGGGCATGTCGCTGTAATAAAAAGATATACTGTCTACACCTAAAGCTCTTATGTATAGGCACAGATGTTCTTTTTGGGGAGATTCACGTCATAGAAAAAGCTCTGAGTAGACTGATTTTATCTGGTATACAGATGGAGAAGTTCAAAAAGATATTGTTGAAAATAATGGAGATTTTGGTACCAAGCATTTAAGAGTGGGCTGTCAACTCCATGAACTTAACAGCAACAAGCTAAATGGAAAACCACCAGAAACTGAACAAAGAGACCAAGGAAAGAAACAGCTAACTAGATCCCTCCTGGGTCTCAGTCATCATTGTGTGTCTAGAAGTCTATTCACATGTGCTAAGGTGCACCCACTCAATAACAATGAAAGTGTCATATTTGGCTGACTTGAAATATTCCCAAGTCACAGTCACCATGTATCAACAAAGGATTGAAGTCTCACTGGCTCAAGGAATTAACCACATCTTCTGACCAAATACTACCTATATGGAGAGCCACTCTGAATATCAATAAAAACATAAAATCTTAAATACATACATACATACAGAGGCCCAAATGAAAAACCTTGCTGAATAGTATAATAACCAAAACAATACATTTATTAGAAGAGATCACCAGAAGATTTCAGCAGGCAGAAAAAAGAAAATAAACCAATTTGACAGATAATTAAGGATCTTACAATCAGAAGAAAATAAAACAAAAGAAAGATGTTTGTGCCTCTGAGAAATAAATGACATACTCTGAAACAATGGGTTGACATCTTTCCTTTCTTTAAAAAAGTAGCCAATAAACATCTGTTGAATATTATTTTTATTCTCTTTTCATTTTCTGTAATTCTCCATTACTAAGGATGTTAGTACATTTGTATGTTCCATATATTTCTAAAATTCAATATTTATGCTTTCATCTTTCTGTGTACACCAGTCAGTGTGAGAATTTTTCCACAGTACTGCTTTCTAGATAAGTAATTTTATATTTTTCTATATCCGAATTACCGTTCAAACCATCTACTAAATTCCTATAATTTTCATATTAGTTCTCAAATATTCAATTGTATATTACAACTCACTGAGGATAATTTATATTCTTTCCAATACTTTGTGTACTTTTATTCTGTTTTAAAATGTATTAATCATAGTTACTTTTTAAATGTTCTCTTTCTCCACTATCTGGATCACCTTCATATTACTTATAGTTTCTCTTTTTCTTTGTCTTCTCTTAGTAATAAGTCATACATGTTAACTCTTAGCATGTATATTAATGGTTAATTGTATGCAGGAAATTGTATATAAACAATGAAAGAAGCTGCAGGTGGCTTCTTTGGAGCATTTTCTCTCTTTTGTTGAAAAGATTTTATGAGAAGCTGGTTACCTTTGGTCACAAATAGTGCTAGGGATGAGGTAAGTGAATTTTTAACAAATTTTGGGTGAATTCTCCTTTTCTTGTGTTGTTCAAGCATGAGCCTGCTAGACTTTCAATTGTGAGTTTATGTGACTCTTTTCTCAGCTCTGAAAGATTATGAGGATTCATCTCTATCACTGAGATGGTCACAATCCAGATCTCCAATCATTTGCCACATGCAGTATCAAAATCAGGTAGGTGGCCCAGCTTGTGTGTGCCGTCCCGTGCACCAAGAGGTCACTGGTTTATGATTCCCAAATAGGGCACATGCCCCTGTCGCAGGCTCGATCCCCAGCAGGGATCCTGCAGAATGCAGCCAATCCATGTTTTTCTCTCATTGATGTTTCTATCTCTCTTTCTAAAATCAATAAAAAACATATTTAAAAAATCAGATAAGTTTGTTATGGTGAGACAGTGCAGATGCTTGAGATATACCTCCTTTTACTATGTCCTGTGTCCAAAATATAACATGATTTTAGGAAACCTTGCTTTTGAGAAATTTCAGAGTATCTCTCTAACCTCTCACAAAGCTCTTAAGTTTAGCAATTGTGACTTGGGGAAAATGGTTGTGAATTAGAGACCTCTTAATGTCTAATTTATGAATTGATCTAAACCTGTGTGGTAACTAAGAGTATGGGGGATTTCTCTTTCTGTCAGAGAAAGTCCTCTAACTGGGCCAAGGCTGAGGTTCAATTCACATCCATTGTTGCCAAGGTCTCAGGAAAAAAAGAACGAGGAGTAAAATCGAATGTTTTCAGAACTTTTTTCTTCCTTGAAATTTTAGTTCACCTCTGCATTGTTCCCTCTGCTCTTTGATGTCCTTAAAATAAATACAATCTTAAAATATAATTTGGATTTCCTAGTTTTTATTTATTTTTTTTACCAGAGAAAACATGGTTGTGGAGATTATATGTCCTACAGAGAACTGTGTTTTAAAAATCTATTTTATAAGAAAAAGTACAAAGGAGTTGAATGGCAAGTATTATATTCTGACTTTCCAGATTTGCAGTGATTCTGTCTCAGAGTAAATCATGTCCACAAGATGTTACAGGGCAGTGGTGTATACAAAGTTAAAATCTTCTTTTGTCAAATACCTTTCCATGTTCTCCATTATACTAGGATAATGAGATATGTCATAAAATGTAACCACACCACTGAGATAAACATGAGCTAGTAACAGATGTAGCTATTGCTCCTAGGACTGGAGATCAAAGGGAAGAGATGGGATTGTTGGAATTTATACCTTTGCAATAAGTCCCATGGATCTAAGACTTGAACCTCTGAGGAGAAGGTTAGCCAACCGAGGACTGAAACCTCAGGGATTTGGTGGAGGACTCAAAGTTTTGGCACTCTACCCTGAGGGTAACATGCTTGGTAGCTATGCCAGTATCTCTGAACCTGACAGTAATGTTGGTTCTGATAGTTACTAAAAAAATGTATATATATGAAATTATAATTATAACATTATATACAGAAGTGAGGCAAAAGTAGGTTTCCAGTCATTTATATGAAAATAAGACAATAATTAATAAATAATAAAAGAATAAACTCAGTTTCGTGTACTCACAACTATAAACCTACTTTTGCCGACCCCTGTATTATATGTAGTAATACTGTGCTGACTGAAATTTACTATCTTTGTAAAGGCTAGAGCTGTTAATGAGGCAAGACTGACTTGAATAGTAATAAAAAAATTCCCAGGATTCCAGCCTCCCTCTAGTTGCCAACTATTGCAGAAACTAAAAATGTGAGGACTGGCAAAGAAAAATTTTTTTTGATTGTTTGCATTCCCTGTGTGACAAAGCAGAGTGCAAATGGGAAGAATGGTTAGAATTGAGACAGCAACTTAAAAACACACAAATATACATTATCCCTTAACTCTGCCTTTGCTCAGGAAACACAAAGAGACTAATCCCATGAGCAACTAAACACTAACATTATTTAAAATGATGGAAAGTGGAAATATTCTAGAAATATTTTGCTAATTGTTTAATGGCCTGTGTTTTATGATCCAAATAATATAAATTCTTGGGGATTATGTCAATGGTCTGTGACACATTCTGTAACATTTCTATAGCCAGGAGACTAAAACTTAGTACATGAGAAATTTGATAAGATTGGGTTTCCTTGTTGAAATTGTAAATTGTTGCTTTTCTTTCTAAAATGCAGTAGAACATTTTGCTGTTCTTCCTTAGATGAAATTGGAACATCTTGCTCTTCTTACTTAGGTAAGGTCTTCGTATTTCTTCTTTTGTATGCTATAAAACCCCAAATTAACAAGCCTAATAAAACCAAGAAAAGAATCAACAAAAGTAGTGGCAGGAATTTCCTTATCTGTCTTCTCCACCTACTTCTCCGAGGGGGTGGGCCACTATCAATACTACCTCCAAAGCCTTGTTTTAGGCAGTTGGGGGGCTCCCAGTCTTTGTCACAATGGCAGTTTTTTTTGTTGTTGCAGACCCCGTTCATATTGCAAGTCTCAGGTGAACAATTACGTAACAGATGTGACCTATGGACACACTTCCTTTGGATGCAGATATGATCTGCACCACACTCTGTACCATCTTTCACATCACCAATGTCAGGTATGGTCATCCCAAAGTGGTAGTCGGTACCCCAGCAGGTGATGTCATTGAAGTGAGTCCAATGCACTGTAGAATGATCACTGAGAAGGGGAATTTCTGTCACATTTTCACACTGAATCCTCCCACACAAGATATCTGAGATGCTACATTTTACATATCTAGAATACTCGAAACCACAGTTACCAAAACGGTCACCTTGAGTGTTCATGTTTCTGTAGCATATCTGATTTGCACTCTTGGCCTCTTTGCCAAAAATTATTCTACACTGTTCTTCACGGTGATTGCATCTCTTTTCATAGCAGTTGCCACCGCCCTTGCATGGGATCCCATTCTGCACATATACATCCTCTGGGCAAAGGTAGGATGTCCCATTGCACCACTCTGGGAGATCACATTCATTTATCTCTTGTCTACAAACTGCTCCTGTTGGCATGAACTGGCATTCTTTGCAACAAAGCCCAAAAGCACAAGCAGCCCCAGGTCTGAGAGTGCAGTTTGACTCACAGCATGGATCTTTCATACACAAATCTAAAGTTCCACAGTCACACTCTTCTTCTTCTTCAACCACACTGTTCCCACACCGTGTACATTGGGAGAGGTTCCCTTTATCATGTGAATCATACAAACAGTTTCGTTTTGCCACGGTGTTCATCAAGTCAGCATAACTGCAGTTGCTGAATCTAGTTGAACTTGTTTGTGTTGGAAACATTATGCAGGACTTATTCCCACATGTACAAGTTTTTCCGTCATGAGACATACCTAAATTATGACCAATCTCATGTGACACAAGATGTGCAAAACCATGCAAATTATCATTCATGAAACTATCAACTGCACAGTTATAATGAGCGTTACATACTGTTCCAACATAGGCTAAACCAACAATAGCACCGAAGTTATGCTTTACAAACGCATGTGCAACATCATGGGGTATGCGGTCATTAAAGCCAGTTATCTTCCACTTCGAAAATGCATCCAGGGAACCCCCTATTGTATCTGTTGTAATGGGGTTACTATCAGTCCATACCTCAATTCCCATTAAAACCGCATCAATATCCAGTGAACTCAAAAACATATCTATTCCATTGACAACAAGGCATACTTCATGCTGCACAGCTGAGGTGTTACTGTGGTGATGAAGATATCGATTATGGTCCACCACCACTGCCAGTTCAAGAAACCGCTTGTGGGTCCACCAGCCTTCATATCCGCTCTGCTTCAAAGTGAAATTAACACTCTCTTGAAGCTTCAATTGTTGTGCTATTTCTTCATCTGTTAATCCACATCTCGTGGGTGAGAATTGTGTCTCCTCACTGTCCATCTTATATACAAAATGTTCAAATGTGGTAGAAAGTCTTTTGGGCTCTATTTCATAAACCATATCATTTGTCTGTATGATTCCTTGAAAACCCCCCAAACAGGTACTGAGGGCAACCACGGATTCTAAATCCCCCTCCACATAACCATGATAGTAGCAGTCATTCTGGACAAAAGGCTGTTCCATAATAATAGCACCCTGGTCGGTGTAGGTGAATACTGGGAAGTGTTTGGACAGGAAGAGCTTGTTGACCTTCATGTGGACAATGTGTCTCTGGCCCCCAAAATGCATTCTATATGAGAGCCAACCTCGAAGCTTCATGCCAATGCCAGTGCCTTTTACCCTCAAGGGAATCACCACTTCTGGGGGACCATTGCGTTGGGAGTGCACAACCAGGAGACATCCATATTGGAATAGAAACACCCCTATCCAGAGTGGCAGGAGAGTGTTCTTCACATGCACCAGGGCCTCACCCACCACTGTTATGGAGCCACCATACACAGCCATTGATGAGAGCAAAATAGGATGGTCAGGAAGCATCACTGTTCTGTCTTGTCCTACTGAGATGGGTATTTAGCATTGACTTTGAATCTATTTTTTGCAGAGTCTTACCATCAGAGCAGCACACTAAAAGAGAATTAAAAAAGGATAGAGACAGGGTTGGGGGTTATGAACAGGCCGTGGTGGAGGAAGAAGAGAAAGATAACAGTTAAAATGGATTGTCATTTGGCTCAAGATATGACTCAGAATACTGCATGCATTTGCCCTTAAGAAATTGTAAGGCAGTGTGAGACTGTGGATGTACCAAAAAATGGTGATTAGTCATAGACTGACCCTTTTTGAACCTAGATGAATGACTCATAGTGATTAATGATACTGCTCGTTAAATACAGGAACATGTGTGAATGTTTTCACAAGAAATATATAAAACAAATGGTCTTAATGGAAAAGTGAATGTACATCATGTTTGAGAGGGAATCTCTATTTATACATATTGACTTGGTGTAAATATTAATATATAGTTTTCCTTTCAATTTTATTATCTTTTTATTTTTTTAAAACCATTTTTTTTTTCAATTACACTTGACATACAATATTATATTAGTTTTAGTAGTACACCCCAGTGATCAGGTGTTATAACTTACTAAGTGGTTATCCAGATAAGTATCATATCCATTTAAGACCACACATAGTTATTAGAATATTATTGACTATTTTCCCTATGCTGTACTTTACATCCTCATGACTATTCTGTTGCTATCAATTTGTTCCTCTTTGTCCCTTCACCTTTTTACCAACCCCCCAACCCTTCTCCCATCCGGCAACCATCAAAATGCTCTTTGTATCTGAGTCTGTTTCTGTTCTGCTTATTCCTTTATTTTGTTTTTGGGATTCAATTGTTGGTAGATATGTATCTATTGCCATTTTATTGTTCATATTTTTTATCTTTCTCTATCTCCTCTTCCCCCTCCCCCACCTCTCCTCCTTTCTCTTTCTCTTACTGCTGCTTCTTTTCCTTCCTCTTCCCCTTCCCCTTCCCCTCCTTCTCCTTCTCCTTCTCCTTCTCCTTCTCCTTCTCCTTCTCCTTCTCCTTCTCCTTCTCCTTCTCCTTCTCCTTCTTCTTCTTTTCTTCTTCTTCTCAAAGAAGACCCTTGAATATTTCGTGTAATACAGGTTTGGTGGTGATGAACTCTTTCAACTTTTTCTTGTCCTGGAAACTGTTTATATGTCCTTTGATTCTAAATGATAGCTTTGCCAGATAGAGTAAAGTTGGTTGTAGGTCCTTGCTTCTCATCACTCTAAATATTTCTTGCCAATCCCTTTGGCATGCAAAGTTTCTGTTCAGAAATCATCTGACAGTCTTATGGGAGCTCCCTTGTAGGTAACTCACTGCTTTTCTCTTGCTGCTTTTAAGATTCTCTATGTCTTTAATCTTTTACATTTTAATTATGATGTGTCTTGGTGCGAGCCTCTCTGGGTTCATCTTGTTTGGGACCCTCTAAGCTTTCTGGGTTTGTATTGTATTCCCTTCACCAGGTTAGGGAAGTTTTATCCACCACACGTGGGTGTGGGAGCAGCCTGTTCTGTATCTTTGTCCCTCCTGCTTGTCTTTATATCCTTAGTTGTGGGACTTCTGTTCAGCTAGATTTCATGTGATTCTGAATGATTGTTTAGTTGTATTTTTGATGTAGTTGTGGGAGGATGAGAGTACAGTAAAACCTAGATATAACAGACTTATTCAGGAACTGGGGTGTCTGTTAAAGCTGAAAGTCCATTATATAATAAAGTAGATTTTCCAAATGTGTATATTAAAAAATTCACAAATTAGTTTATCTGTTTTTACTTATGTAGACACATTAGTGTAATAAAAATTAAGTATTAATATGTATAAAAAGTTCAATTTCACAGAAAAGTTTTCTGTATGTACTACTGTAATTGTAAATTTATACTGAATAGGTCTAGTGAATGTGTGCATTTGTTTACCAGTCACCATGAGTAAACAAATACACACAGCTGGGGCGTGGCTTAGGACCCGATGGAAGTTTGGCTGGCTCCAGTTAAAAGTGCTGCAGAAAGTCACACCACCTGACAACAGAAACAGTTACAGTGTGTGATGCCATGTGATCATGTGCTAATCATTCACCAAACGTTGTTTATTAGTGGTGAAGCTTGGATTTAAATATGTAGACTATTGTAGATCTGTAATATTTATTTATGTTAGGAAAATTACTACAGTGATTTTTTTTCCCCAACATATGGCTTGTTCACTAAAATTTGTTACAAATAACAGTGAATTAATAACAAAAAAAATAACCTTTTAATTTAATTATAAGCCAATCTTAGTTAAAAGCATTTATAATTAACAAGGTATTTATTTTCCCATATGACATACAGACTGGACATTTTATCTATTAAATCTGACGTCTGTTAAATTGAGGTCCACAAAATCTAGGGTGTATTGAACTACGTTTACCTATGCAGCCATCTTGATGGGAATCCTTGGCTTCAATTGCTTATTTGTAGAACTGGCTTTTCTTTCAATTTTAGATAATAAAATATTTGGTCATATTACTCAAGAAACATATTTTAAAATACTTCCATATATTATTATTTTTTTATTGACCTTAATATACAGGGGTGGGCAAAGTAGGTTTATAGATGTGAGTGAGAAACACAGAATTTATTCTTGTAAAATAACCTCTGGAATTTGCAGACCTCTATTTAACTGACTTTGGATTTAATGGACAAAATTTCCAGTCCATATGGCATATGTGAAAATTAATACCCTGTTAATTTAAAAGTGCTTTTAACCAAGATTTGCTTATAATTAAGTTAAACTTTTTTTTTGTTATTAATTCACTGTCATTTTAAACAATTTTAGCAAATATGTCATATGTTGGGAAAAAAACTGTAGTAATTTTGCCGACATAAATAAATGCTATATATCTATAACTATAGTCTACATATTTAAATCCAAGAATCACCCCTTGTAAACAATGTTTGGCAAATGATTAGTACATGATCACATGGTATTGTGCACAGTAATTGGTTCTGTTGTGTGGGGCATGACTTTCTGCAGCAGTTTTAATTGGAGCCAGCCATCATTCCAATTTGCACTAAGTCATGTCCCAACTGTGTGCATGAGTTTACTCATGGTGACCAGTGAATGTACACATTTACTAGGCCTATTCAGTATAAATTTACAATTACAGTAATACATATAGAAAACTTTTCTATGAAATTAAACTTTCCATACTTACTTAATTTTAATTACACAAATGTGTCTACATAAGTAAAAACAGATAAACTGACAAATTTTTCAATTTTTTAAAATACGCATTTGGAAAACCTACTTTATTATGTAACAGACTGTAGGCTTGAATGGACACAGCTTTACCTGAATTAGTTAATCATATTGAGGTTTTACTGTATTATTGTTTATTAATTATGTATCATTTTTTATTATTATTAATGTACTTTTGTCCACCCCTGTATATATCCATGCGACAAATGATTACTCGTCCTAACTCCTTCCTGTGTTCCTTTTTACATCTAATTCTGCCAAACTGCAAGAGTCAAAGTATTAGCTGGGCTTCACATTGTTGACATGTAGGTTTAGTAGAATTAAGTAGGAAAAAAAAGAGCTTTCCATGAAAAAGTATGAATATAGAAATAAAGATTTTATAAGTAACAGGAAAAATGATTCCAGAGGAAGGATGTCAAAGCATGTTAAATCAAGAAATGTGTACACAATCCAGGAGATGAGAGGTCCTTACTTAGGCATTTTTACTGTTATGTTACCTATATGAGAAGTGAGTTTGATCAATGTGTTTTATTATTTATTTTTATTTTTATATCCTCACCCGAGGACATTTTTGCATTCATCCTCAGATAGAGCAGGAGAGAGAGAAGGGGGAAGAGAGAGAGAAACAATGATATGAGAGAGACACATTGACTGGTTGCCATCCACATGACCCCAACTGGGGCAGGGGACAAACTGCAACCGAGGTACGTGCCCTTAGCGGGAACCGAACCCGGGACTCTCTGGTCTGCAGGCTGATGCTATAACTGCTGAGCCAAACTGGCCAGGGCTAATCAGTGTGTTTTAGATCTCATAGCAGACTTTGCTTTCCTGTGTTTCCTCAATTTGTAAAAGGTTTTTTGATGTTTTTTCTTTAAGCACTCTCAGTACTTATTGATCTGATAATGACTGTGTGTATTCACACTATAAATAAAAGTTGGCATGTATATGTGAATTATTAAATGCAATTTTACAAATTCTTAATGTATATCTTTGCCCCAACCCCTCTGTTCAAATTTGTACTCAAGACCATTAATTTATTTAGCCCTGTGTTATTCATGTTTCCCAAGTGTGTAGCCCAGTGTCTGCACAATATGTGGTTTTATTACTATTCTATTCAAGGAAGAAAGTAACAAATCAGTATTGTTATAAAGGCATTAGGCTTGTACCACATTTCTCATTTTCACAAATATGTGCTAATATGTTTGTATTATTGAAGCAAATATTTTTGTATCTGTATTTTTCATATAAGATATATATCTATATCTATCTATCTATATATATATTTGCTTATGACATAAATACATCTACCTGAAGTGTGAAACTGAAAATGATCTTGCAATTCTAAAACTGTGGGGATTCAGATATTTGTGCCCCATAAGAAAATATTACCCTCCCCAAAGCTTTCCTCCATCCTTTTGAGATTATTGGTTTCCTTTGCATTTCTGAAGGTATTTTATTTTGTCTTCAGTATACTCCCAACTCTAACTGCTACTCTTCTAGTTTGATTTTATTAGATTTTATTCCACTTTACATGGTGCTGAAAAATGTTCTTATTCTTAAGGATATAATAAAATATAAACACATTTACCTAACATCCATCTAACCCATGGCACTTCTCCCTTCCAGTGCCACCATTGCCTATTGTTGACTAAACTTTATGTACATACTAATATATGTACAAGACGATTGATAAAATCTTTTTATATCCCCATAGTTTTGTCAAATTGATCCATCCATGTACCTTAATTACCTCTTCCCTTCTCACTCTTATTTATAGCCTAAGTCACAGTTTTTCAAAATATGAGAAACAACCCATTAAAGCACAATTTTCTACCTCTCAACAAAGTAAAATATACTAGAATGGGAAATAGTAAATGTCATAAATCCCCCCAAGATGTGAATACTCGATAAAGACTCCTGTTTTGTTTGTTTGTGGGTATGTGGATATGTGTATGTATACACAAATACTACTGCTTCTTTCCTTTACATGAAATTCTTGAGTGACTTACCAGCAGTAGAATTAATGGTCCCTATGGTCCTTTCTAGATATAGTCATATTCATTGATGGTTTGTACTGCCCATCTCTATGAACACAGATTTTCAATGACCTCACATGACAAAGATAACATAAATACCCCCTTTTTGTCTCTGAATTTTTAAAATTCTAGATGTAGTTACCTAGCAGCAAAACTCTCCCAGTTCTATAGACCGTGGCAGCTGGTTAAAGTTCCTCCTCATTGTGACTCCACAATTTCCATCAAACTTTAATTCTAACAACTCTTCAATATGAATACATTTGATTATATTCCTTATCCCCATCCTATATCTTATGTGCTTCCCATATATAGCATAAACACTTTAGTTTCAGTATTGTGATTTATCTGTTTCCTTGGTCCCAGATTATTTCCTCAACAATGAACCATAATGTGGAACACTTAAAGTATATCAAGTTCCAGATAAAGGTTTACCCCATTTAAAATATTTTATAAGGAATCCAGACATCAGTAATCATCTCTAACTTTCTTTATAAGATCAGTGAAATAACACAGAGATATTTCATCTCTGCACATAAATATATTTCATTTGTTAAGAAAATCATTTTTAGTAAGTAAAGGAAAATAAAATTTAGAAGAAGAGAGAGGTGAGTAAAATATAGAGTGGGAATAAATTTAATTAGTCAATTGACTAGCTGACAGTTTAAAATCACCAATATGGGCAGACCTGTTTTAGCAAGCTGGCTGAGGTAAACCAAGATAGCAAACTTAGTTATTGATTATTCTTGAGCGTTTACCTGTGGTACGGAGAGGTTGGTTATGTCTGCCAGTTGGATACCTGCCCCTGTCTTTCTATTTCCCCTCCAGTTTAATAAGTCCAGTTTAACAAATAGTTTCTAAAGAACTTACTTAGAACTATGACTGTATTAATCTCTCTATTTGTTTTTTAAGGCTGGTAGAATAAAGCATCACAAAATGAGTGATTTAACAGAGATATATTGCATGACTATTCTAGAGGATAGAATTTCAAAATCAGTGTCCACAATGCCTTACTCTCTCTGAAGATACTAGGGAAGGCTTTATTCTAGGCTTCTCTTCTGGCTTCCAATACTTCCTTCTTTGTCCTATGCAGCATGATTCAATTTTCACATGGTTCTCTTCTTCTGTTCAAATTTGCCACTCTATTTATTTATTATTTTTTCCTTGGAAAGGCTATTTTGTTTTATTTTTCTATTGTTTAAATATTGCTGATGTCTCCCCTTTTTCTCCATGGACCCCTGCCCTCCTGCTCCACCCCCTCCTGCCTTTCCCAGCCTAATGTCCCTGTCAATTGGTTGTGCATATATGTATATAAGTACCTTGGTTTATCTCTTCCCTCCTCTCCCAACGCCAATCCCTCTGAGGTTTATCAGTCTGTTCCCTACTTCTATGATTCTGTATCTCTTTTAGGTCGAGAGCTTATTTTGTTCGTTATGTTCCACAAATAAGTGAGATCATGTGGTACTTGTCTTTCTCTGACAGGCCTATTTCGCTTAGCATAATACTCTCCAGGTCACTCCATGTCTTCTCAAAGGGTAAGACATCTCTCTTTCTTACAGCTGCACAGTGTTACATTGTGTAAATGTACCACATTTTTTTCTTTCCACTCATCTACTGATGGATATTTGGGCTGTTTCCAGATCTTAGCTATTGTAAATAGTGCTGCTGTGAACATATGGGTGCATAAATTCTTCCTGATTGGTGTTTCAGGCCTTTAGGATATATCCCAAGAAGTGGGATCACTGGGTCAAATGGCAGTTCCATTTTTAATTTTTTGAAGAACCACGATATTGTTTTCCATAGTGGCTGCACCAGTCTGCAGTCCCACCAGCAGTGTGCTAGAGTACCCTTTTCTCCATATCCTCACCAGCACTTGTTGTTTGTGGATTTTTTGATGGCCGCTATTCTGGCAAGTGTGTGGTGATATCTCGAAGTCATTTTAATTTGCATCTCTCTGACGATTAGATGTGATGAGCATTTTTTAATATGTCTCCTGGCATTTTGTATGTCCCTTTTGGAGAAGTGTCTATTCAGGTCCTCTGCACATTTTTAAATTGGATTGTCTGTCTTCCTTTTATTGAATTATATGTGTACTTCATATATTTTGGATATTAACCCCTCATCTGATGTGTTGTTGGCAAATATGTTCTCCCAGAGAGTGGGTTCCCTTTTCATTTTGATGCTGGTTTCTTTTGCCATGCAGAAGGTTTTAAGTTTGATATATTCCCATTTATTAGTTTTACTTTGTCTCTCTTGCCCTCCATGATGTGTCAATGAAAATTCCACTACATATGATGTCTGAGATATTTTGGCCTACATTTTCTTCTAGGATTTTTATAGTTTCACTGGATACTTTGAAATCTTTTATCCATTTTGAGTTTATTCTTCTCTATGGTGTAAGTTGGTGGTCTAGTTTCATTTTTTTTGCATATGGCTGTCCTATTTTACCAGCACCATTTATTGAAGAGACTGTATTTTCTCATTTGTATGCTCTTGCCTCATTTTTTGAATATTAATTGTGCATACTGACTTGGGTTAATATCTGGGTTCTCTGTCCTGTTTCATTGATCTATATGTCTGTTCTTGTGCCACTACCAAGCTGTTTGGATTACGATGGCTTTGTAGTATAACCTGAAATCCGAAATTGTGATACCTGCAACTTTGTTCTTCTTTTTATGATTGCTGTGGCTATTCATGGTCTTTTATGGTACCTTATAAACTTTTGGAGTGTTTGTTCTAGTCTGTGAAATATGCTGTTGGTACTTTAATAGGGATTGCATGGAATCTGCAGATTGCTTTGGGTAGTATGGACATATTAATGATGTTGACTTTTCTGATCCATGAACATGGTATATGTTTCCACTGTTTCGTGTCTATGTCTATTTCTTCTTTCAATGTACTGTAGTTTTCTGAGAACAGGTCTTTTACCTCATTGGTTAAGTTATTTCCTAGGTATTTTATTTATTTTTTTGTTGCAATGGTAAATGGGATTTTTGTTTGTTTGTTTGTTTGTTTCCCTTTCTGAGTGCTCATTATTGGTGTATAAAAACGCCATATGATTTCTCTATGTTAATTTTGTATACTGCTACTTTGCCAAATTCTTTTATTAAGTCTAGTATATTTTTTTATGGAATCTTTAGGATTTTCTATGTACGATATCATGTCCTCAGCGAGTAGTGACAATTTCACTTCCTCCTTTGCAATTTGGATCCCTTTTGATTTTTCTTCTTGTCTACTTGCTGTGGCTAAGACTTCTATGTTAAATAAGAATGGTGAAAGTGGGCATTCTTGTCTTGTCTTAAGGGAAATGCTTTTATTTTTTGCCCATTGAGTATGATGTTGGCTGTAGCTTTTTTATATATAGCCTTTATGATGGCGGTATATGATCCCTCTATTCCCACATTGCTGAGTATTTTTATCAGAAATGGGTGCTGGATTTTGTCAAATGCTTTTTCAGCATCTATTGATATGATCATATGGTTTTTATCTTTCAGTTTGTTTATGTGGTGTATCACATTTATTGATTTGCAAATATTGTACCAGCCTTGTACTTCTGGGATGAATCCCACTTGGTCATGGTGAATAATTTTTTAATGTAATGCTGGATCTGATTTGCTAGTATTTTGTTCAGGATTTTGGCATCTATGTTCATCGGGGATATTGGCCTATAGTTTTCTTTCTTTGTAGTGTCTTTATCTGGTTTTGGAATTAGAATTATGCTGGCCTCATGAAATGAGTTTGGAAGTCTTCCTTCTTCTTGAATTCTTTGGAGTAGTTTGAGGAGAATGAGTATTAGTTCTTCTTTGAATGTTCGGTAAAATTCCCCCATGAAGCCATTTCGGCCTAAGCTTTTGTTTGCTGGGAGTTTCTTGATTACATCTTCACTTTCCTTAGTTGTTATTGGTCTGTTCAAGTTTTCTATCTCTTCCCAGTTCAATTTTGTGAGAGTATGTGATTCTAGAAATTTGTCCATTTTGCCTTGTTTGTCCAATTTGTTGGTGTAAAATTGTTCATAGTATTTGCTAATGATCCTTGTATTTCTGTGGTGTCAGTTGTTACCAGATCCTTGTTTTTCATTACCTTGAATAATTAATGCCATTCCCTCTGGCCTGTAGTGTTTCTGTTGAGAAATCAGCTACTAGTTTTATGGGGGCTCATTTGTAGGTAAGCTGTTGCTTACCTCTTGCTGCATTTAGGATTCTCTCTTTGTTTTTAAATTTTGGCATTTTAATTATGATGTATCTTGGTGTGGGCCTCTGGATTCTTCTTACTTGGGGATCTCTGTGTATCTTGAACTTGAATGCCTTTTTCCTTCACCAAGTTAAGGAATTTTTCTGTCACTTTTTCTTCAAATATATTCTCCAACCCTTGCTCATTTTCTTCTTCTTCTGGAGCTCCTATGATGCAGATGTTGTTACATTTTGTATTGTCCCACAGATAGCTAAAGCTGTCCTCCTGTTTTTTAATATATATTTTTTTCTTTTTGGTTCTCTGATTGGTGATTTTTTTCTACCCTGTCTTCTAAGTCACTGATCCAATCCTCAGCTTCCTCTACTCTGCTTGTTATTCCCCCAGATATGTTCTTTATTTCTGCTATGTCATTTTTGATTTCTACTTGGTGGTTTTTCATTTCCAATTGGTTGATTTTCCTTGTTTTTATATCTTTACTCATACTGTTGACTTCTTTACTCATGCTGTTGATCTTCCTCATAATCATTACTCTGAACTCTACCCGTGATAACTTCCTTAATTCCATTTCATGTACCCCCTCTTCTGTAGAATTCTCTTCTTCTTTCTTTTGGGAATTGTTTCTTTGTTTCACCATTTTGTCTGTCTCAGTGGGTTTTGAAGCCTGCCAAATTTTCCTTGTGGGTGTTGGTGTTCCACTGATATTGGCTTCCTCTACTGGGTTTGGATGAGTTTTGGAGGACCCACATTAAACACCAGTGTCAAGTCTTACTTTCCTGGGTCGATTTGCACACCAATCAAAGATTCCATTACCCAAAAGTTTGCCTCCAGGCTATTAATCTCAGTTACTTAATGAGCCTTGGGTTTTAGTCTTCAGCTGAATGAAAAATCCCTTAGGTGGACAGGGCAAGAAGATTTCCTCTGGGTGGGGCAATTGCTTTCCCCTGGGTTAAAGTTGCTCTGATAAGAAAGTGGTTTCTGCCATATGGATTGTTGGCTCAGTGAGGGGGTCATGGCCTCTACCTTCACAGCTCAGTCCCCTGAGCCACTGGATCATGTTAAATTCCTGAGGTAAGGCCAGCTGCTTCTCCCCCAGGCTAAAACAGAGGGATACTTGACAGAACTGGATACTGAAGCCATGAGGGAGGGTTTCAGCATAGGAACTCAGGTCTCAGCCTTTACAGCTCAGTCTTCAAAGCCAGGACCCCCAACACTGAGAGCCAGGTCCAAATTTGAAGAGACTCCTCTCCACCCTCCTTGCTTGTTGGTAGACTCTAGATGTTAATGAGCCTCAATTTGCATTTCTCCTGCCCAGGTGGTGTTAGATTCCTGAGGGATGGGCCATTGCTTCTCCCCAGTGCTCAGGGAAGAGGCTCTTTGAGTAAGATGGCTACTGTCCTATGAAGGGGTGATTTGGCATAAAACTCCCAGTGTCCTTCCCAGCTCTCTCCCCAGTGACATGAAACCCCACCTCTCTTCACACAGTTTCAGTCCAGTCCACCCTCCCTCTGCTGGAGCCCAAGGTGAGTGGCTATAGCTGATTTAGTGCCCTGGCCCTTCAGGGAAGTGCCAGAGTTCACTGAGCCTCTCCCTGCTGGACAAAGCCTCAGCTCTTGTGAATTCTTCAGCCAGGTGTTATGTGGGAGCCGTTCCCTGCCCCACCACTCTGTGCTGGGGAGCCAGCTTGGGTTTTAACCTGCGACCTCTCAGAGGGAACTGCTCACAGCTAAGACAGCTTTCAGCTGCTGCCAGTAGGTACTCAGCCAGCCCTCTTGTGCCTCCACAGCTCCTACCAGGCCCAATTTTGTGTCCTTTTTCCATCCCTGGTTATAAGGGTTCTCTCCAGTTGCTCTTCAGTTGTTTTTTCCAAATGAGTTGTCTTTATTTTAGTTGTAATTCCAGTTTGGTCCTCGGAGATAGTCTGTGTAGCTTCCATTCACTCTGCCACCGTTTTTCAGATCCAAATTGGCCACTTTCAATAGAACACCAGTCATATTGAATTTGAGGCCCACCCAATTCTGGTATTACCTAATCCTAACTCTAATTATGTCTACAATGACCTTATTCCCAAATAAAAACATTTCCTGAGGTATTTAGAGTTAGACTTCAGCATAAAAATTTTAATAGACACTGTTCAAACACGACGATCCCTTTGGTTTAATTTAATGTCTGGATAGTAACATTTAATTATGTTGTTATTAGACAGGGATAGAGAGATAAAAGTAGTGGTAAAGGGGGATATCAATGTCTTGTTCCTGACCTCATAGTGAAAGCTTTATGTTTCTCATCATTAAGTGTAATATTAGCTATAGTTTTTGTAAAGATTCTTTTTTCTTTTTTTAATTAATTTATTTTTTTAATCCTCACCTGAGGACATTTTTGCATTCATCTTTAAATAGAGTGAGAAAGAGAGAGGGAGGGAGAGAGAGAGAGAAACAACAATGTGAGAGAGACACGTCGACTGGTTGCCACCCACACAACCCCAACCTGGCCAGGGACAAACTGCAACCAAGGTACATACCCTTAGTGGGAACCAAACCCGCATCTCTCTGGACCGCTGGCCGACACTCTAATCACTGAGCCAAACTGGCCAGGGCTGTAAAGATTCTTTATCAAGTTTCTGAAATGCCCTTCTCTTTTTATTTTATTAATAGTTTTTATTATGCATGTATGTCGGATTTTGTCAGAAGCATTTTCTGAACCTATTGTTACAGTCATGTAATTTTCCTCTTTAGGCTGTTGATATGATGGATCACATTAATTAATTTTCAAATGTTGAGCCAGTCTTGCTTTCTTGGAATATTATCACACAGCTTGGTTATGGTGTATAATTATTGTATACATTGTTGGATTTGATTTCCTAATATTTTGTTGAGGATTTTTGCATCTAAGTTCATGAGAGATACTGGTCTATGGTTTTCTTCTCTGGTATTTTTCTGGTTTTGAATTAAATGATGCTTGTTTATTAAATTAGGAAATAGTCTCTCTGCTTCTCTCTTCTGAAAGAAATTATAAAAAGTTGGTATAGCCTTTGCTGGTGTGGCTTAGTTGATTGGAGCATTGTGTGGTAAAACAAAAGTTGATGGTTTAATCCCCAGTTGGAGCATGTGTGGGAGTCAACTGATCAATGTTTCTCTCTCTTTCTAAAAATCAATAAAATAAGATTTTACAAAAGTTGGTATAAATTTTTTTCCTCAAATATAGATAGAGTTTACCAGGGAACCCATCTAAGCCAGGTGGTTCCTGTTTTGTAGGGTTATTTATTATTGAGTCAATTTCTTTAGTAAATATGGACCTATTCATATTGTGTATTTCTTCTTCTGTGAGTTTTAGCAGATTGTGTTTTCAAAGAATCGGTCCATTTTATTTAGCTCATCGAATTTCTTTGGTATTCTGTTGTTCATTGTATCCCTTTATTATCCTTTCAATGTCCACAGGAGCTGTAGTGATATCCCCTCTTTCATTTCTGTTATTAGTAACTTGCATCCTTTCCTTTTTTTTTTTTTTTTTTTTTTGTTGTTGTTGTTGATTAGTCTGGCTAGGTGCTTACTATTTTATCAATCTCTTCAAAGTACCAGATTTTGGCTATGTTGAATTTATTGAATTTTTGTTGGCAATTTTGTTGATTTCTGCTCTAATTCTTACTTTACTTTTTTCTTTTGCTTCCTTTGAATACAGTTTATTCTTCCCTTTCTAATTCTTTAGATGTAAGCTTAGGTATCTACATTACACACAAATATAGTGTTTCTTAGAGGCATACTAAAATTATTTAACTATATATTGTAAAAGCTAGTTTAACTACTAGAAATGTAAAAAAAATGAAGTTTGACTGAATACACCAAATAAAGTGCAACCATATAAAATGCTCAATTAAAACCAAGTAAAGTAGAAAAAGACATGGAAAAAGTAATAAAGAGCACACATAATGAATCAAAGACAGTTACACATATGGTACCTTGTAATTTACATCAATTATCACTTAAATATGACCAGTATAATGACACCAATAAAAAGGCAGATATTGCCCTAGCTGGTTTGGCTCACTGATTAGAGCATCGGCCCACAGATCAATGAGTCACGGGTTTGATTCCTGTCAAGGGCATGTAACTCTGTTGCAGTTCATCCTCGGCCCTAGTCGGTTCATGCGGGAGGCAACCAGTCAATGTGTCTCTCTCACATCGATGTTTGTCTCTCTATCTCTTCTCTCTCTCCTTCTCCCCCTCCTATTCTATCTGATGATAAATGGAAAAATATCCTCAGATGAGGATTAAAAAAAAAAAGAAGGCAGATATAAGTCTGGATAAGAATACATACACCAAGTGTATCTTGTCTATAAAAAGCCACTTTAAATTTACAAAAATCCTGATGAGTTAAAATGAAAGGCTTGAAGAAAAATACTGTGGTAACACTGATCAAAAGAAAGCTGGAGTAGCCATCTTTGGATAAAGCAGACTTTAGAACAAAGTCTGTATAAAGAGAGGCACTATATAATGATACAAAGGTCAATTCTTCAAGAGAATACAATCCTAAATAGCATGCACTTTAGAAAATAAAATAAAATACTTGAGGCAAAAACTGATAGAACTAAAATGAGAAAGAGATAAATCCAGTATTATGGCTGAAGAATTCAACACTCTCCTTTCATGTAAGTAACTGATAGATCAAGCAGGCATAAAATTAAGAAGGCTATTGTGGACCTGAAAAGAAATAACAATCAACCTGATCTAACTGACCTTTGTGGAGCACTACATCCAAAACAGCTGAACACATACTTGGCTCATATGGAATATCAAGATAGACCACATTGTGATCCATAAAATACAACTTAGCAAGTTAAAAATAATGGAAATCATGCCAAATTTTTTCTTAGGCCATAGTAAACTTAATCTAGAAACAGTAAGAACAAGAAGTGGAAACCTCAAAGATTAGAAAATTAAGCAACTCACTTTATTTTTTTAAATCCTTACCCAAGGATATTTTTTCGTTGATTTTTAGACAGAGCAGGAGGGAGGGAGAGAGAGAGAGAGGGAGAAACATTGATGTGAGAGGGACATATCGACTGTTTGCCCCCTGCATGACCCTGATTGGGGCTGGGGATCCTCCTGCATGACTCTGACCCCACAACCGAGGTACGTGCCCTTGACTGGGAATCAAACCCACGACTCTTCAGTCCTTGGCCAATGCTCTAACTGCTGAGCCAAACTGGCCAGGGCAAGCAACTCACTTTCAAATAACACAGGGATCAAAGAAGAAGGTCCAAAAAGAATTTTAAAATATTTTGAATTACGTGAAAATAAAAATAAACAAACAAAAAAAAATGTGAATGCAGCAAGAGCAGTACTTCAGGGGAAATTTTATCATCGAGCACATATATTGGAAAAAAGTTAAAATTAATAACATAAGTTTCCACCTTTGGAAGCTAAATAAACAATAGTATATAAAAGTTAAATCAAGCAGAATAAAGGAAATAATACAAATAGAGCAGAACCAACCAGAAAAATATAAAGAAATGATTCAAATTAAAAACTTACCTTTAAATTTTTCGTAAACCTTTAACCAAGGTCACTAGGGAAAAAAGTAACACAAATTAACAACATAAAGAAAGATATTTTATCATTACAGATACCATGAACAGTAAAAGATTATAAGGAAGTACTGTAAACAACTGAATACTCATAAATTTGATTACTTAGATGGTAGTAATATCATGGAAGGCCCAAAACTCAAGGATATATAAATAACCTGAATAGTCTGTACTATCAAAGACATTGAATTAGTAGTTAAAAAATTCCCAAGAAATAAAACACAATGAGATAGTTTTACTAGTGAATTCTACCAAACATTAAAAAATATATAATACTGATACCATACAACATTTTACAGAAACAAAAGAGGAGGGAACACCTGAACAAATCTTATGAAGGCAATATGACTTCCTATAAAACCAGATATAGATGTTACATGAAAAAAAAAAACCTATAGAACATCATATCTCATAAATAGAAACTTAAAACATCTTAACAAAATATTAGTAAATTAAATCCATCATATGCAAAAATGATAATAAAACATCACCAAGTTGGATTCATTCCAGTGTGCAAGACTGATTTAATATATGTAAAAGTCACTGTAATTTATTATATTAACAGGTGAATGAGAAAAACCATATAATTATTTCAATAAATGTATTAAAATATATTCAACATCCCTAAAATATCTAAAAAAAAAAAAAATAAAGCAATAAAGGCAAATAAGAAAAATTCCTTAATTCAATAAAAGATACATATGAAAAATCTGTAACTACCATCATACTTTATGGTTAAAGATAGAACACTTTCCCCTTAAAATCAGGAGCTAGGCAAGATGTCTTCTCTCATTATTCCTTTTCAATATTATATTGAATGTCTCTGCTTACATATTAAGTCAGATCAATTAAATATTATTAAATTAAATTAAATTGAATATAACAGATGGGAATGAAATAAAACACTGAATTTTCAGATAATCTCAAATTGTCTTTGAAAAAATGTTCCAAGGTCACAAGTAGTAAGATCAATATATAAAAGTCCATTTTCTCCATATATCAGCAGTGTATAAATGGAGTTTTAAAAAACATGTTGTTTTCTAATTTTTTTAAAATTCATTTTTCTGATCTTTGTATTTAAAATTAATAAAGATTTACTGATGCACCAAGTTAAAAATGAATAAATAAAAAACATACTGTTTTCGTCTGGCCGGTGTGGCTCAGTGGTTGAGCATCGACCCATGCTCCAAGAGGTCTCTGGTTCAATTCCTGGTCAGGACAAATACCCAGGTTGTGGGCCTAATCCCCAGTGGGGGACATGCAGGAAGTGGTCAATTGATGTTCTCTCTCATCGATGTTTCTATCTCTCTCTCCCTCTCACTTCCTCTCTCTCTAAAATCAATAAAGGAAAAAATTTTTTTTAAAAAAACATACTGTTTTCAATTGTAGAGAAAAATATTGAAGTACTTAGGTATAAATTTTACCAAATTTGTGTGGGATCTATATGTGGAAATCTATAATATACTGATAAAAATCAAAGATCTAAATAAATGAAGATATATTCTATGTTGAAGGATCAGAAGATTAAATGTTGTTAATATATCAAATTTTCTCAACATGATCTACAGATTCAATGCAATCCCAGTCAAAATTCGAGTAAGGTTTTTAGAGATATCAACAAACTTTTTGTAGGTGGATACAGAAAGCAACAAACCTGAAATAGCCAACACAATTCTGAAAAGGAAGAGCAAAAATGGGGGATTCATATGAACCAATTTTAAGACTTACTATAAAACTACCCCCATCAAAGACACAGTAATCTGGTAGAGGAATACACACCAGTCAATGGAACAGAATAGAGACATCAGAAGCAGAAATATAACCACTGAAATATAATCAAATGATTTTGACAAAGTAATCATGACATTGAAAGGTAGCAATATGTCACCCCAAAATACACTACTTTGGCATATTTGATTATTTTTAATGAAAGGCACCTGAGAGACAGCTGGTACAAGTTCACTCCGACCCTTCTTTGTCTTCCTGAAAGTAGGATATAAACCTCCCATGTGAAAAGTACCTTCCTTGTCCCAAGAGAAGGCATTCTTATCAGAGACAGGGAATTTGGGGGTGACCTGTTTGGGGGTAACCTGTTAAACTAACCTTTATCTTTCTAGTTACTTCTTCCTAGCCTGAATTCCTTTGTCTTGTCAATTCCTCACAAATTTATTGTCCAAAAGGTCACTCTGATCACTACTTTGAGTCTTCATTCCCTTGTGAAAATTCCCATATATGTGTAAAAATTTAATAAGTTTGTATGCTTTTATCCTATTAATATGTTTTTGCCAGTGTAATTTTCAGACCCAGGCAGGGACCCTAAGAGAGTTGCAGAAAACGTTTCCTCTCCTATAGCATTTGGCAAAAAAAAAAAAAAAAAAAAAAAAAAAAAAAAATGAAAGAGTGGTTAAAAATAGTACTGGAACATTGGAACATTTAGGTGTCTTATATGCTATCTCTCTCTATATATATATCTTAATATATATATTCAATATATGTGTGTAATATATATACATATAGATATGGAAATAGGTAAAGACCTTTTATTATGCAAATATTATCTCCACATAAGGCACAAACCCCAAATAAAATGAAAAATTATGTAACACTTCTAGGTGAAAATGTGAAAAAAAATCTGTGGGCATGGATTTAGTGATAATTAGCTACACCATCAAAATTACTATCTATAAATGAAACATTAGTAATTGAACTTTATTTTCATTGAAAACTTTGTTCTAAGAAATACATTAAGAGAATGAAAACACAAGTTTCAAACTTTGAGAAATAAAGATCTCATATTTGTACAAAGACATATCAAACATATACAAAGGACCCTTAAAACTCAACAGTAAGAAAAAAACCTACTCAAAGAGAAACACAGGTGTGAATAGACACCTTTCCAAAGAAGATACACAGATTGCAAATAAGCATGTGAAAAAAATGTGCATATCATTTGTTACTAACAAATGCAAGTTAAAATAATGATTTTATTCTTTTTAATGGCTGGATAATATTCTATTGTGTATATATAACACATTTTCTTTAAAAAAATTAAATCTTGCTATTTTAGACAACATAGGAGCACCATGAGGATATTATGCTAAGTAAAACAATAAGATATATACCATTCATATGATTTTAAAGGTAACCTAAAAAAAAAGCTTATATATATAAAGAGGACAGATTGGTGGTTGCTAGAGTGGTGTTTGGGAGAAGTGGGTAAAGGGGGTCAAAGGTACAAATATGCAGTTATAAAATAAGTTATGGGGATCTATTATAGAGCATGGTGGCTATAGTTAGTAATACTGTATTGCATACTTGAAATTGCAAGAGAGTAAGTATTTTTTAAGAAAATATGTTTTTATTGATTTATTTAGAGAGACAGGAAGGGAGAGAGATAGAAACATCGATGTGGGAGAGAAACATCTATTGGTTGCCTCCTGCACGCCCCCTACTGGGGATCTAGCCGGCAACCCAGGCATGTGCCCTGACCAGGAACCAAACTGGACCTCTCAGTCTATGGGATGACACTCAGTTTACTGAACCACACCAGCTGGGCAAGAAATTAAATAAATCTTAAAAGTTCTCATCACAAGGGAAAAAAAATTGTGAAGATCATTCACAATATATATAAATATTGAATCAGATGAAATAAAAAAGAAATCTACTACATATTATTAAATAAAAACACGAGTATCAGAAGAGCAAAGAAGAAGGAGAACAAGGAGAAAGAGGAGGAGGAAGAGGAGGAGGAGGTGGTGGGGGAGGAGGAGAGGAAGGAGAAGGAGAAGTCATCTATTAGTAGTAATCTTCTGGGTGTTTCCAAAGTAACTTTACATCCTCAGGACCTAGCAAAGTAAATGGTACATAGCAGAACCTTCTAGGCTGTAAACTTCTAGAAAAGAATAAATGATATGTATCATAGTATCCTTAAGATACAGATAATGTCTGGTTCTCAATTAATATTTAACATACAAAAGAGAGAGAGTGGGGAGAATGAAGTTTGGAAAAGTCCCATTGCTAGAAGGGAAATCTAGAGCCAAGGCAGGTTTTATTTGAAATGGCAAAAGAAGAGGTAAAAGTTACAAATTCATGGGGCATGAGTCTACACTGATATGAATAAATGAATGAACGAAAAAATGAGGGAGAAGAAACCAATCTTCCTTAGAGAAATATTTAAAAAGCTATATGTAAATACTCCTTCTCCCTTGAGTGTAAGCTGGAATGCATTGCTCACTTCCAAATAACAGAAGATGGAAAGGAGAAAAACAGTAATTTTACAGAAAAGAAATCTAGCAAGTGCCCTTAACCAAGCGATCAATATTAACATCATCAGGGATGCCATATTGATGTTCTGACCCCTGATATGATGATAAAAAGGTACTTCATCTCTGTGGTACTCTTTCCCAAAATCCACGACTCCAGTCAAAGTATGAGAAAAGCATCAGGCAAACAAAAATTCTACAAAATAACTGACCAGTACTCCTCAAAAGAGTCAAAGCAATAAAAAACAAACAAACAAGCAAAAAACAAAAAACAAAGAAGGACTAAGACAGTGTCACATATCAGGGATGACTAATGAGATATGGCCTGGGTAAATGCAATGTGATATCCTAGATTGGATATTGGAATACAGAAAGGATGTTTGTTTAAACACTAGGGAAATTCAAATAAAGACTAGAATACCCTTGACAGTAACGTACCAGTGTTGGTTTCATAGTTTTTTTTTTTTTTTTTTCATTTTTTGTTCAGAGTGGGAAGGAGATAGAGGAAGAGAGAGAAAGAAACATCTACATGAAAGGGACACATCGAGTGGCTGCCACCCGCACGACCAACCAGGGCCAGGGACAAACGCAACAGAGGTACATGCCCTTAGCGGGAACTGAACCCGGGTCTCTCTAGACCGCAGGCCAATGCTCTAACCGCTGAGCCAAACCGGCCAGGGTTTGGTTTCATAGTTTTGACAAATGTATCATGTTATTGTAAGAGGCAAACATAGAGGAAAGTTGGTGAGTGGTTACATTGTTTTTTTAGGGCTGCCACAAAAAATACAACCACAAACTTAAAACAGCAGAAGCTTATTCTCTCAAAGTTCTGGAGGCCAGAAATCTGAAATCAAGATGCCAATAGGGCTGGTGCCTTCTGGGGGCTCTGAGAAAGATTCCATTTCATGCCTCTGTCCTAGCTTCTAGTGGCTTGTGGCCATCTGTAGAATAAATTGCTTCAATCTTACATGGCCTTCCTTCTCTGTCTTTTATAAGGACACTTGTAATTGGCTTTAGGGCTGACCCTACATCCAGGATTATCTTTTCTCGAGAGTCTTAATTATAAGACTTTATTTCCAAATAAGTCTCCATTCACAGGTACTGAGTCTAGGACTTGAACATATTTTGGGGGCTTCTATTCAACCTACTACAGGGGCATACAGGAAATCTCTGCAAGAACAATAACAAGACAAAACAAAACAAAAACAAAAGGACAATAACAGTGAGAAACCACTATACACCTATTAAAATGGCTAAAATCTCCACTTGCTCCCTATCAGACTCAGATGTTAATGAGCCTCAATTTGCAGTTCTGTGGCCTGGCCTTGTGGTGTTGAATTCCTGAGGGAGGGGTAGTTGCTTCTACCTGGGGCTCTGGGAAGGGGCCCTTTGAGTAAGATGGCTACTGTCCTGGGAGGGAGTGATTCAGTACAGAACTCCCGGCTTCCACCCCTCCATCTCTCTCCTGAGCCAGGAGCACTGAATTTTCTCCACACAGTCCCAGTCCAGTCCGCCCTCCCTCTGCTGGAGCCCAAGGTGAGTGGCTGTAACTGATTTGGTTCTTTTAAAAACCCCTGCCTTTTCAGCAGGAAGCTCACACAGCTCTCCGTTGCTGTCCGTGGGCTCCCGGACCACCCCACCCGCCTCTTCAGTTCTTACCAGGCTTGGTTTGGCATCCTCTCTCTGTCCCTGGTTATGTGGATCCTCTCCAGCTGCTCTTCAGTTGGCTTTTCATGATGATTTGTCATTACTTTAGTTGTAATTCCAGTTTGGTCCTGTGAGACGGTCTATGTAGCTTCCATTCACTCTGCTGCCATTTTCCCATCCCCCAGGGCTTATGATATTTTAAGAGTTCATTCAATGAATTAAATTTTCTTTTTCCTGATTTTCTCCATTGTACTTTTTTTTTTTTTATCCTCACCCAAGGACATTTTTTCATTTTTTGTTCAGATAGAGTGGGAGGGAGAGAGAGAGAGAGAGAAACATCGACGTGAAAGGGACACATCGAGTGGCTGCCACCCGCACGACCAACCAGGGCCGGGGACAAACTGCAACCAAGGTACATGCCCTTAGCGGGAACCGAACCCGGGTCTCTCTGGACCACTGGCCGACGCTCTAACCGCTGAGCAAAACCGGCCAGGGCCTCTCCATTGTGCTTTGTTTTAATTTTATTGACTACTTGTCCTTGTTTTATTATGATTCTCTCTTAGATCTAACAAGTTATTTTTTCTAATTTCTTCACATAAAAAGTTAAATCAATGAATTTCCAGTCTTTCCTTTTCTAAAACATAGGTACATGTGACTATACATTTCCCTCAAAAAAACTGTTTAGTTGAATATTATGTAATTTATATGCATTATCACTATTTATATTTCAGTTCACAGAATTTCTTAATTTCCATCTTGATTGCTCCTTGACATATAGAATATTTAGAAATATATTTCTTTATTTCCAAGTTTAATATTATGATATTATGATTTGTAATAAGAAATATATATATTTGGTCTTCATCCCAGTTTCTGGCACAGAGCTTCTAAAACCCTTATACTTTTCTAACTTATGAAAACAATAAGGTTGTCTTTTGTTAATTTGGTGACTGGGAAACAACCTAAGGATGGGGGCTGGCTACCAGTGGAGCTGACCATGTGATCAGAATGTTCGAACTTTCAGTCTCACCTGCCTCTGCCTCCATGGAGGAGAAAGGGGCTGAAGATTGAGTTCAGTCACCAATGGCTAATGATTTAATGTCATGCCTAAATAATGAAGTCTTCATAATTCTCCAAAAGGATGGATTTGGAGTGTTTCTGGGTGGGTGGACATGTGGAGATGCAGGGAGAGCGATATGCCCGGAGAGGGCATGAAAGCTCCATGCTCTTCCCACAAACATTGCCCTATGCATCTCTTCCATTTGGCTGTTCCAGAGTTATAGCTTTGTATTATAAACTGGTGATCTAGTAAGTAAAATATTTCTCTATGTTTTGGGAGTTGCTCTAGCAAATTAATCAAACCCAAGGAGGACCTGGTTTGGTCAGAAGCACAGGTGACAAGCTACATTGGTCCCTGGAGTGGGGGGAGCAGTCTTATAGGGCTGAACCAGATAGTGTTAGAATTGAGTTGGACACTTATCTTGTGTAAAATAATTGCTTGGTCATATGGGGACCCCTACCCCCCCATATACACTGGAATTGGGTGCAGAATCTTAGTTGATGATCAGAATTGGTATCAAAGTTAGAATCATATCAGGCAATTGTGAGTTTTCTAGTTATCTTTAATGCTATTGACTTCTAGCCTAATTATATGTGATTTAGAGAATATACTTTACTTGCTTTAAATCATCTAAATTTTTCTGGGGCTTTCCTCTGGCCCACTATAAGGTGGACTTTGATAATAGTCCAGAAGCAAATGAACCAAAGTGAATTTCATCACTTTTGGGTTTAGTATTCCCTCTCTTAATATATCTATTAGATCAAGTTTCTAATTATGTACTGAAAATCTCATCCTGGCGGATTTATTGCCTACTCCTCCTATTACTATTAAGAGAAGTGGGTTAAAATTCTCTCTCTTAGTGATTGTGGATTTGTCTATTTTCATATTTGCCCCTATATATTTGAGGTTACATTAGTGAATGCATACACATTTAGGATTGTCCCATCTTCCTGATATTTGCCTTTTATAATTAAAAGTATTCCTCATTATTTCTAGTAAATGTTTCATGCCTTAAATGTTATTGTTATTATTATTATTATCCTTACCTGAGGACATTTTTGCATTTATCTTCAAACAGAGTGGGAGGGAGAAGAGGAGGAAGAGAGAGAGAGAAACATCAATGTGAGAGAGACACAATGACTGGTTGCCACCCACACAACCCCAACCGGGCCCGGGGACAAACTGCAACTAAGGCACGTGCCCTTAGTGGGAACCAAACCTGGATCTCTCTGGTCCGCAGGCCAACACTCTAACCGCTGAGCCAAACTGTACAGGGCTAAAATTTATTATTAAAAGAATTATTTTATTATTCTTTTATTAAAATAATTATACTACCTTAATTTGGTTAATATGTGCATGGAAA
Source organism: Tadarida brasiliensis (assembly GCA_030848825.1). Taxonomy (NCBI): domain Eukaryota; kingdom Metazoa; phylum Chordata; class Mammalia; order Chiroptera; family Molossidae; genus Tadarida; species Tadarida brasiliensis. The sequence continues at coordinate 39,746,422 of CM061259.1, read as the reverse complement.
AAATTCTTTTTCAAGTTTTTATACTCTCTCTTTATTTTTAAATGGTTTCCAAAAGAAAACAACAAAAACAAAAAAATAAATTGTGTCTCCAATAAATAGCATAATGCTAGATTTTATACTTTATTCACTCTGAAATATGTCAGTCTTTTACTGGGTTAATGTAATCTGTTTTACATAGGCCTTATATCTACCATTGTCCAATTTATTGCAGTTTTCATGTGTCTGCATTGTTTGTTTTCCTCTTCACTTACTTATAGTTAATAATCAAATATCATTTATTATACCTTTCCCCCTTCAATTTCTTATATTTAGATAATCTAATTATTTTAATGGCTACTCTAGAGATTGCAACATGCATCTTCAATATTATGCAGTATAATCCATGTCATTAATTTACCTCTCTTCCCAATACTGCTAGGAGCTTAGACATTTTAACTATACATGCTTCCCAGCTTTTGTAATAAATGTTTGCATTTTGTTCTGCATACATTTATAATCTATAATATACTATTAGTATTATTTTGAAGAGTTAATTTTAATTATTTTACTCACATATTTACTCTTTCTTGTGTGCTTCACACCCACCTGCACATCCGTTTTTCTTTCTGATAAAATGTTTCTTCTCTTGATTGAAAAAGAAACATTAGTATTTCTTTGAGTGCTGACCTGCTGGCAATGAATTTTATTTTATTTTTTTGTCTCAGGAAAGTTTTGTTCTTCATTCTTGAAAATAATTTTCACAAACTAAAGAATTCTAATTTGGTAATTATATTTATCAAGTAAATATGTTATTCCATTGTTTTCTGCATTCAATTATTTTATTGAGGTCAGTCATCTATCTTATTTCATTCTCTTTTAGATATGAACATTTTATCTCTGATTGCTCTTAGGATTTCTCAGTGTCCTTGGTTTTCAACAGTTTTACTCTATATTATCAGGTGTGTGTCTGTGTGTTTATTCTACTAGAAATTCCTTTATTGAAGTAGTGGGATACTAGTTTTATATAGTTTTGGGACATCTCAGCATATATATATATATATATATATATATATATATATATATATATATATATTTTTACTTCTTTTTAATTATTTTTCTCCACCTCTAGTGGGATTCTATTTTAATGATTTTAGGTTTATTGATATGTTCCACATATAATATCCTATTTTTAACATTTTCCTTATGTGTGCCAGTAATTGATATTTGTTACTGACTTTTCTTCTAATTAACCAATCCAGTTAATTGCACAATGCAGTCTATAATCTAAACTGTTTACTGATTTCCTGAATTTAGGTAATTTTAAGCTCTAGAATATGTATTTGATAACTTTGCATAATTGTTAATTTTCTGGTGAAAAGAATCTACCTTCTTTCACAAAGTATGTTCATTTTTCTTTCAGTTTTTCTAAAGGAGTAATCATGGTGATTTTTTGTTTACCATCTTCTTTTACACTCTCTGGATCGTTTTTAGATGGCTTCTAGCTTCTCTTTTACTATCTTTGTTGTTGCTGCTTTCTTATTATTGGCCATACATTTTTTTTCTCTTGAAATGTGTGATATTTTTTATTGTTTGATAGATGTTCTATATAAAGAATCATAAGAATGGAGGGTAGAATTACCTTTGACTTAAGAACTTTCCATCTCTCTTCTGAAAGATAGACTGAATGACAACTTAAGAACAATTAGGAATTGAGTCAGAAAATAGTGTAATTTTAGTAAAACACATATACCTAAATGTACTTTCTATTGAGAGCTCATGTACTTCTATTTTTTTCAGCTCTGAAAGCAATGGGTGATACATTCTGATACTCAAATATTGAAAAAACTCATTTAGCATATATTTCAAGTTCCTTCAAAATTAGGCAAATGTTTTAAATGGAAGACAGTACATATCTTTGAGGCAAGCCCCTTTCCACTAGGTCTTTGCTTCCTAAGCACAACAGATTGTAGATATTTCTGAGTCTTAGATCAATGGGCCAGCCCTACAGTCCTATAGGTTCGTATAACCCTAACCTTTTTTCTTTGCTCCTCAGCTCCATGAAAGAAATCACCCTCTTACATGTAGTATTTCATGGTTCCCACAGAGGACCTAAACTCAACAAATGTGTAGGGAAAACTAATTTCAAATTTGATGCCCTTATGTGTCTAACATCAGTCTAGTCTCTTCTACACAATAAGAGGTCTTCAGGTTTCTCTTTCTTTAACGGAGGCACTCTACATGGGCCATGCTTGATCCTTAATTTATATTCAGGATTAACATGTCCCAGGGAACAATCATTTCTGTTCTAGGTGAAAAAAAGTACTAACAATTTATATTATTTTTCCTTTTCTGTAATTTTAAGTCTTCAAATCTTCATGTCCTCCGCAACTCTCTGATACTTTAAAAATGTAAATTTAAAAAACTTATTTGACTTTTTATAGTTGTTGTTTTCAGAAAAATCACTTACCTATCAGACCTACCTAGAGTTGGAAGTATCTTCTTTATCTCATTTTATTACCAAAGAAACCCAGAAATTGAGAGACAACTGCTATTATTATCCTGTCTTTTCTTATTCTGTTAGAAACTTGCTTTAAATCTAAGTAACTTTCCCAAGATGGTAAAGGGCAGCGGTAAGGTAAGACTCAAACAAAAACTTTTGATGTTTCCTCATCCCTGCTTTCTTCATTATACCAAGAAGAGTACTGTAACAGTCACAATTCAGTCAGAAAAGAGAAAGCACATTAGTGATTTTAGAAGGATAGAATTAAATATAAGGAATTGGGTAAACAGCTATTAAAGAACCAAACAAGTTAAGGGAGATGATGTGCAACTAACTGGTTAGTAACCATGAAATACTACGTGTAAGAGGGTGATTTCTTTCATGGAGCTGAGGAGCAAAGAAAAAAGGTTAGGGTTATATGAACCTATAGGACTGTAGGGCTGGCCCATTGATCTGAGACTCAGAACTCTGACAGTAGGTTCTGCTAACCTGATGCAGAAGATCTGGGATATTGGTACAGAGCTCAAAGAGCGAGGACTCAGAACTCTGAAACTAACACATCAGACAGCTACACTGATCTCTTTCAGGCTAACAATGAAGTTGGTCTGGAGTGAATTTTTTTTAAAAAGATAATGAACCTAAGTATAACTGCCAGGGCAAAATCTGTTATTGAGGTAACATTGACATACAGGAAGCAAACAGATCTCCTACATTTCCAGACTCCCATTCATTCTCCCTGTTGCAGATCCCTGTAGGAAGAGTGCTAATACAACAGAAATGTGGTTCCAACAATGCAGAGTAAAAAATGAGAAGAGGCTTTGGAGCTGAAAAGTAGTAACTTAAAAACTGGTACACCACTCATGTGCCATGCCCTTTCCAGAAAATATAAAGAAACAAATTTTAGGTAAAATAAACCTTTTAAATTTTTAAGTTAATGAAGAGTAAGTAAAAACACTGTAGGAATTACTTTTTTAATGGATACCTATTTGGATACATTTTTTGGTACTAATTGGAAAATCACATTTTGGGTTGGCTAAAATTTTGGACCTGGTCTTGCAGGTTGAGTCAGAACAGGTTGTGAGGGTTTCCGTTGTGGAACTGGAATATTCCGTGAGGGCTTCCGTTGCGAAATTGGAATATTCTGTGAGGGCTTCCGTTGCGAAATTGGAATATTCTGTGAGGGTTTCCGTTGTTGAATTGGAATATTTGGTTGTGCTTTTGATTCTGGTGTCTCAACCACATTCTTTATTTCAGATTCAGACTGAAAAATTTGCTTTTTTTCCTTAGGTTTTTTCTTCATACAAAGACAAAAAAGACAACATAATAAAATTAACAACCAAATAAGTGAAAACGTTAACACATAAATCTTCTTTATCTTCTTTCTTCTAGGGGGTGGACCACTGTCAATACTACCTCCATGGCCTCTTATTAGGCAGTTGGGAGGGTCCCACATATAGTTGCAATGGCAATGATGTTTATTGTTGCAGATCCCCCTCTGATTACAGAACGTAGGTGAACAATTACTATCAAAGTAAGATATATGGACACACTTCTTACGGATGCAGACATGTTCTTCACCACACTCTGTGCCATCTTTCACTGCACCTATATCAGGTATGGTCATCCCAATGTGGTAATCGGTACCCCAGCAACTGACATCATTGTAGTAAGTCCAATGCACAGTAGAATGATCTATTAGAAGGGGGATTTTAGTTACATTTTCACACTGAATCCTCCCACACAAGATATCTGAGATATTACATTTCACATATGAAAAGTTTTGGGTACCACAGTGACCAGACCGGTCACCTAGAGTGTTTATTTGTTTGTAGCACTTATAATTTGCATTCTGTGCCTTTTGGCCAAAAATCTGCTTACACTGTAAATTGCGGTCATTACATCTCTTTTCGTAGCAGTAGGCACTTTCATTACAGGGAATTCCATCTTCCACATATACATCATCTGGGCACATATGGAACGTTCCATTGCACCATTCTGGAAGATCACATTCATTGATCTCCTTTCTACACATTTTCCCTGCTGGTAAGAACTGGCAGTCCTTGCAACAAAGCCCATAAGCACAACTAGACCCAAAACTCAGAGTGCAGTTTGACAGACAACAGGCATCTTTTGCACATTGCTGCAAAAGTCCACAGTCACACTCCTCATTTTCGTCAACAACACCATTCCCACAACGTTTCCGGTTAAATATGTCACTTGTGTGTATAGTGTAGAGCAAACACTTTGTTTGAACTATAGAATCATCCCATAAATAAGCATAACTACAATTGCTAAATTTAGTTGTTGTTGGGTTACCAGGACTCATTATACATCTATTTTGTCCACACGTACAGAATTTATAATCATGAAACATACCCAAATTATGACCTATATGATGAGCCAATGCAAGTCCAATATCGTTCAATGGTAGTCTTGTAAAAGTGATAATTGCACAACTATGTTCTGGTCTACACATTCCTTGAACAAGGCCTAAACCACTCATTCCTCTTAATGTCTTATTCATGAAAAGATGTACAGTATCATGTGGCAGGCGGATGTTAAGGTTGTGAGCCTTCCAAAGGCAAAAAAGTCTCAGAGATCTCTTTACATCATCTATTTCAATGTAGTTTACTTGAGTCCACACCTCCATGCCAAACAATAAAATCTTATAACCTACTGACTCATAAATGGAATCCGCTATATTTACGATAACATATAGATCTTCCTGCACCGCTGAGACATTTTTTTTACTTTGAAGATAGAGAGTATTGTCAATCACTGCTACTATTTCAATAAAGTAGAAATGGGGCCACCAGTTATCATAAGAAGATTGCTTCAGAGTAGAATCACCAATCTCTTGAAACTCAAATTGCTGTAACATTTCCTCTTCCATAAAGCCAGATTTCATGGTTGAGAATTGAGTCTCCTCTTTGTCCTTTGTATATACTAGATGTTCAAATTTGGTAGAAAAAATCATGGGCTTAATTTCATAAGTAATGTCATTTATCTGTATTAATCCTCGAAAGCCACCAAAACAGGTACTGAGGGCAACCAGGGATTCTGGGTCCCCCTCCACATAGCCATGATAGTAGCAGTCATTCTGAACAAAAGGCTGATCCTCAAGGAGAGCACCTTGGTCGCTATAGGTGAACACTGGGAAGTGTTTGGAGAGCAAATTCTTCTTGACCCTCATGTAGAGAATGTGTCTCTTACCCCCAAAACGTAGACTGTAACAGAGCCAGCCTGGAAACTTCATGCTCTGGCCAGTGCGTGTTACCTTCAAGGGAATCACCACTTCTGGAGGATTGCGATAGTAGGAGTGCTCAGCCCAGGGGTGTCCAGAAAAGGACAGAAACACCCCAAGCCAGTGTAGTAGGAGCATGATCCTCATATACAACAGAGCTTCAATTATAGTAATTGTGAGGCTATCATTATGGAAACATTGGTCCAGAGAAGAAAGCAGGCAGGGGTGGGTCACGGATGGTCAGTATTCTTATTCTAAGCTGGTCAATGTGCAGGGCTAATCATTAAGGATTGGTCTTCTGGCAAAGTTGAACCATTAGAGCATCAGCCCTGTAAGTAAAACAAAAAGCAACATGTAGATGAGTAGTTATGACAGGGCCTGGTGAAGAGAAAGGAAAAGGTGTGCAATGAAAGTGATTAGTATTTTGATCAAGGAATGACTCAAGAAACTGCCTAGAATTTGCTCTTAAATATTGGTAGGGCAGAGGGGTATTGGAAGTATATAGAAGAATGAAAACTGGCCAGAAATTTATAGTTACTAAACCTGGATGATGGGTAAATAAGAATTCATTATACTATTCTCTAAGTACATTCACCTGTGAACATTTCTGCAATAGTTAAAATAAGAGTCTTATGGGTAAGGTGATCATATATCTCAGATTGCTGGAATTGTCCCAATTTACACATGTTAAATTGGCATAAATTATAACACCTCTTTTTCACCCTCAAGTGATAACCTATTTGATAACATTACCCAAGATACACATTATATATATATATATAATATATATACTATATATAAATACATATATAAAATTATTTGAACATTACCTAAGATATATATATATAATCTATGCATATATGTATATTTATGTATATTTATATATGTATAAAACTCTTGTTATTTTAAAATCTATTTTATGGTACTTAACCATATACCTCCCTAGAGCAAAATGTATAATTTTATTTTATTTTTACATTCCTCTCCTCACTAAACTTGTCAGACTAAAAGTACTCAAAAGCACTATTCACAAATGTTAATATCTCTTATAATGTGTAGCTTAATTATTTATATAGTAAATAATGGTAGATATACATAGCAAATAACAAATTTTTATGTGGAGTATTACTCAAAAAGTATTTATACTTGATAACATTTATAATGAAGAACATTATTCAACACCTACGGCTAATTTAGTTTCTGAAACAAGGTGGTATAGATTCAGTTTTTCCTGCTTATTCCTTCTAAATACAAGTAAATACCCTGGAAATAATTCAATTGGAAAAAAACTCTGAAAACTAAACATAAAAAAGATAGACTGGCTGGAAACCTCTAGATTTGAGGAATGAAAATAGGATGAATTCCCTGGGTTTTCTTTTTTTTTACCCTCACCCAAGGACATTTTTGCATTTATCTTCAGATAGAGCGGGAGGGAGAGAGCAAGAGAGAGAGAGAAACATTGATGTGAGAGAGACACATCAAGTGGTCGCCACCCTTACGGAGGGGCCGGGGACAAACTGCAACCGAGGTACGTGCCCTTAGTGGGAACTGAACCCGGGACTCTCTGGTCCGTGGACCGATACTCTAACTGCTGAGCCAAACTGGCCAGGGCTCCCTGGGTTTTCTTTTAATCTCTCACATATATCCCAAACTGGGTGCTGGAAGTCTTTGACACAGAACCATCAGCAGGTATAGACAAACAACCACAAGAATAGTTTCCTCTCTCTGGACAAAGGACAGAAAATGAAAAAGCTCAATGAGACAGTAAGGTGCTCCAGCACCTGCTCTTGAGTCTTTCAGAGTGGTAACTTCAAAGATTTATAGGCCAACCCAAAATACACTCCACCATTGTGCACTGGTGAGCTGTTCAATCCACCTGCATTGGCAATATAACAGTCCTGTCAGACCAGCCTAACCCTCATTCAATATCCATATGCTGACTCTTGGCCTGCCGGGGCGGGCGGGGGGGGGGGGGGTCGTGGCAATGCAATGAACTACAAACAGACACAGCTTGGAGTGGCGGGGAGCATTGCAAGGGAGCAAATGCTCCCGGTCTCTGGATACAGCCGATTTATTTTCTAAGCAGTTCCTTTGGTTACACTGTGCTTCAGGTAATCATGTCCTTGAGATAGCCTCTCTGCTGATCCAGCTTTTATACTGTTCCAGCTACACATTCACTCCCTTGGGCAGTTTTCCAACCCCTTTTCCTTTTCTCACACACACTTTGTCTTTGGCTGGCCTGGCCACGAGAATGCATATCTCAAGGTTACATTTTGTTCATCCACCAAACCCCCAACCCTACATCCATATAACTAGCTAACTGATCTGCCTTAAGAGGCAGCAGCGAATTCTGAACAATTGAACCCAACCTCAGCTAGACAACTAGGGAAGAGAATTAGTAGCCTCTGTTAGAAACAGCAGTACCACTCATAAAGCATGACATGTCCACTCCTCCACCAAATGGTATAAGGAGACACAAGCCTGCTGACTTCTACTCTTCCCATCTCAAGATCTGAACATGGCTCAATGATACCAGGTAGTTCAGGAAGGGCATCAGACTAGAACAAGAAGAAGGAAATATCAGTGGACTTGAAGATGGGTCATTGCCAATTATTCAGTCAAAGGTAAAAATAAAAAGAATTTAAAAAATGAAGAAAGCCAGATATTACTAGACCACCAATAAGAAAACCTATATATATATATATATATATATATATATATATATATATATATATATATATATATGATGAAAGTCCCAGAAGGAGAAGAGAAAGGACTAGAAAGCTCATTCAAAGAAATGTATATATATGTAAATTTATACACACACACACACACACACACACACACACCTTCTTTATCCATTTTATTCCATATCTTGGCTATATTAAACAATGCTGCAATGAACATAGTGGTGCATATACCTTTTATATGTGGAGGAAAAGGAACCCTCATTCACTGGCTGGTGAGAATGTAAACCAGTACACCACTGTAGAAAACAGTATGGAGGTTCCTAAAAAAATTAAGCAAAGAGTTACCATATGAGCCAACCACTCCTCTTCTGGGTATCCACCAGAAAAATTTGAAAACATTTACTTGCAAAGATAGATATATGCTCCTCTATGTTCAATGCAGCATTATTCATGGTGGTCAAGACAGGGAAACAACCAAAGTGTCTTTTGATAGATGATTGGATAAAGAAGATATGGTAGATATGTACAATGAAATTCTGCTCAGCCATAAGAAAAGATGAAATACTACCATTTGTGACACCATGGGTGGACCTTGAGAATATCATGCTAAGTATTTCTTACCTCTTATTTTTTTGATAATAAATATCCTAATGGGTGTTTGGTGATACCTAATTGTGGTTTTGATTTGCACAATTGTCATCAATTTTGTTTATTTTAAAAAACAGTTCCTAGTTTCATTAATTCAACTTCTTAATGTAGGCATTTATCACTATGAACGCTTCCCTTAAAACTGCTTATGCTGAATGCCATAAATTTTTACATATTTTCATTTGTCTCAAAATAGTTTTTTATTTCTCTTTTGATATCTTCTTTGACCAGTTGGTTGCTCGGTAGTATGTTGTTTAATTATGTATTTGTGAATTTTCTAGTTTTCTTCTTATAATTGATTTCTGGTTTCATACCATTGTGATTGGAATAAATATGATTTCAGTCTTAAAGTTATTAGGACTTGTTTTGTGGCTTAACATATATTCTATCCTGAAGAATGGTTCATTGACACTTAAAAATAATGTGTATTCTGCTGCTTTTAGATTACATGTTCTATAAATGTTGATTTAGTCTATCTGGTTTAATGTGTCATTTAAGTCTAATGTTTTCTTATTGATTTTTCTTTCTGGTTTATCTATCTGTAGATAAAAGTGTGGTATTGAAGTCTCCTACTATATATGCATGGCCGTATTTTTCTCCCTTTAAGACCGTTAACATTTGCTTTATATATTTAAGTTGGTATATATGTATTTACAAATGTTACATCCTCTTTGGATTGAAAAAGATTTTATGTAGACTCAATAGTCTTTACCTATAACTAGAAACCAGTGTTACAAAGTGAGCATCAGTCTGAAGCATTAGTGCTGGGTTCAAATACCAGAACTTATAAGTTAATTAAATTCTCGCAGATTTGTTGTTTAAATGGAAATAAAATAGTAATTTCTACCTCTTTGAGTGGTTTTGGTGGTTAAAGGAGATAACCCAGGTTAAGTATTTAGGGAAATGCCTACCATATTACATGTATTTAATAAATAATTATTATTTTTAAATACAACAGAGGTTTTCTTAAATTTCCAGTTCATTCTATCTGTTTAATGATCTACAAAATATGCTTTTTTAAAAACCTTGAACAGGAAATAATTTGCTAAACAAATAGATTTGAAGAGAAGCTGTTTTCGTTAAGTGTTTATTTGAAGCAGTGTTTCTATTGTGATTCCCAATCATTAAAAACATCTTTACCTACATGCTTTGCGTCCATTTCTCTTTCAGCAAGCAAGAAAAACAGAAAATACTATGAATTTTTAGCTTTTTTTCTAAGCTTTTAATTACTGTTTTGCTCTTTTCCTGATTTTATTTCTGTGTGTGTATGTTTTTCTTTTAACTTTATTGTTGACAGTATTACAGTTGTCCCCATCCCCACCCCCCTTTGCCCATCTCCACCCAGCTCTCGCTTCCCTCTCCCCTGTCCTTCATCACACTGTTGTCTGTGTTCATAGGTCATGCATATATGTTCTTTGGCTAATCCCTTCACCTTCTTTCATCCAGTCCTCCCACCCTCCACCCTCCTCCCCTCTGACGTCAGTCTGTTCCATGTATCCACGCCTCTGTTTCTACTTTGTTCATCAGTTTATTTTCTTCATAAGATTCCACATGTAAGTGAGGTAATATGGTATTTGTCTTTCTCTTACTGGTTTATTTCACTTAAACATAATATTCTCCAGGTACAACCATGCTATCTTTTATACTGGTGAATGGTGTTTCATTGTGTAAATAAATGTACCACAGCTTTTTTTTATCCACTCATCTACTGGTGAACATTTGGGCTGTTTTGAAATCTTGGGTATTGTAAGTAACGCTGCTATGAACATAGGGATGCAAATATTCTTTTGAATTAGGGTTTTGGTATTCTTAGGATATATTCCCAAAAGTGGGTCAAAAGGCAGTTCTATTTATAATTTTTTGTGGAAACTCCATACTGTTTTCCACAGTGGCTGTACCAGTCTGCATTCCCAGCACCAGTGCACTAGGGTTCTCTTTTCTCCACATCTTCACCAGCACTTGTTGTTTGTTGATTTATTGATGGCAGCCATTCTGGCAGGTATGAGGTGATATCTCATTGTAGTTTTGATTTGTGTCTCTGATAATTAATGATATTGAGCAATTTTTCTTTGGGAAAATGTCTACTCAGGTCCTTTGCCCATTTTTAATTGGATTGTCTTCATGGTGTTGAGTCGTATAAGTTCTTTACATATTTTGGAAATTAACCCCTTATCAGATGTATCATTGGCCGATATGTTTTTCCATACAGTGGGTTCCCTTTACATTTTGTTGATGGTTTCTTGTGCTGTGCAGAAACTTTTTAGTTTGATAGAGTCTCATTTGCTTATTTTTTTTCTTTTGTTTTCCTTGCTTGAGGAGATATATCAGAAAAAAATATTCTTATGAGAAATGTCCAATATTTACTGCCTATGTTTACTTATAGGATTTTTATGGTTTTGAATCTAACATTTAAGTCTTTATTCCATTTTGAGTTTGTTCTCATGTATGGTGTAAGGAAGTGGTCTAGTTTTATTTATTTTTGCACTTATCTGTCCATTTTTTTTAACACCATTTATTGAAGACTATCTTTAACCCATTATTTTTCTTGCCTTCCTTGCCAAATATTAATTGATCATAAAGGCATGGGTTTGTTTCTGAGCTCTCTATTCTGTTTCATGGATTGATATTTCTGTTTTTATGCCAGTACCATGCTGTTTTGATTATGATGGGCTTGTAGTATAGTTTGATATCAGGTAGTATGATTCCTCCAACTTTGTTCTTTTTTCTCAAGATTACTGTGACCATTTGGGGTCTTTTGTGGTTCCATATAAAGTTTTGGAATATTTGTTCTAGTTCTGTGAAATATGCCATTGGTATCTTGATAGGAAGTGCATTGAATCTATAGATTGCTTTGTGTAGTATGGACAATTTTTTATTATTGTGAATTATGCCTTTATTAATACATTTATCTGTATTTTTGTTTGAATTTCTGTCTACTCCCTTAGGATAGAGTCCTAGAAAGAGAATTGCTGGGTCAAAGATTGTTAATATATTTTAAGGTCTTGTTACATGTAAGACAATTGGTTTCCAGAAAGTTATTTTTAACACTTTAAAAGTGTTTTTAATAATTAAAATATATTAAGTTCACACATAGTCTAAAAAAAAAAAACCATTTCAAAATCCACTATATGCTCCCTTGTCAAAATACAGATTACAAGCACTCAGATGGTATAATATTACCAGTCGTGTACCAAGATTATGAATTCTTAAAACTGCTCAACAAAAAATGCCAAAGCTTCACAACTTCTAAACCAACAACCAAACCCTAAACAGTAACTTGTTTAAGAAGTAACACTCTAAAGGGTTAAACCTGTTAAATAAAGACTGAATTTTTTAGTAAAAAAAATGAAAGAACTAACACTCCACTATGCTGTAAACTTGAAATTAATATAATATTGAATGTCAACTGTAATTTTAAAAATTTGAAAAATAAAAACAACTCTCAGGTTTTCAGCATTTAGTGTAGTGTTGGCTGTGAGTTTGTCATGTATGGCCTTTGTTGTGTTCAGTTATGTTTCCTCTTTCCCCACTCTTCTGAGAGTTCTCATTGTGAATGGATGTTGGATTTTGTCAAATGCTTTTTCTGCATCTATTGATGTGTTCATGTGATTTTGGTCCTTCATTTTGTTTGTGTGAAATGTAATGGTTGATTTGTGAATATTGGGCCAACTTTGCATCATGGGAATAAATTTCACTTGATCATGGAAAAAAAAAAGAAGTAGCATTCCTGATCTCAATGTATCACAAATTGCTGTTCAAACTGAATGTTAGTAAAATTTTTGACACTTTTACTTCCAATAAAAGTATTTTTGTATACATTTTCATCAGCAACACCACAACCTTATATAATATTAAAGATTATTGATCGATAATCAGTATTATAAACTACAAAGTTGTAAGAGACTAGATCATAATTGTTCCCATCACAAAAAAGGATAATTATGTGATGTATAGAGGCATTAGCTCATGCTATGGTGATAATTATATTTAAATATAGAAATGTATCAAAACAAAACACTGTATACCTTAAACTTAAACAATGTTAAATGTCATTAATATATTAATGTTATTTTTTTATTGTTGGAAATATTACAGATGTCCCTCCTTTATTCCCCCATTGACCCCCTCCTCCCTGCTACCACACCCCTCCTGCTTTCCCTAAACTAACGTCTGTGTCCATTGATTGTGCATATATGCATATAAGTTCTTTGGTTTATCTCTTCCCATCTCCCCCACCCCCATCCCTCTGAGGCTTGTCAATGTGTTCCATGCTTCCTTGTCTCTGGGTCTATTTTGATAAAGAGCTTATTTTGTTCATGATATTCCATAAATAAGTGAGATCATGTGGTATTTGTCTTTCTCTGACTGGCTTATTTCGCTCAGCATAATACTCTCCAGGTCCCTCCATGTTGTCTCAAATCTTTCTTATAGCTGCATAGTATTCCATTGTGTAAATGAAATGTGATAATGAGGGTGTACATTTCTTCTATATTTATTTGCATTTTTAATGTATGTTTCTTGTTATTCCGTTATTATAGTTTTTCAATTTTATGCAAACTCTTTATAGTTTTTCAATTTTATGCAAATTAAATATGCTTGTCACATTTACTGCACATCCTTTCCCAGTATATTATGGTGTGTTCATGTACAGAATGAATTATTGGCACACATTGTGTTGGGAGTGATGTCACTGGAACAGCCACCACCACGATTTGACATAGTCCTGGGTGAGCTCCACGGTTTGACATAGTCCCTGGAGATACGAAGACCTCCATGGTTTGACATAGTCCCTGGAGAAGTGAATTCACTGCATGGTAGGAATCACGAAGAACAGTGACTGAAGATATAAAGTAATGGGAAAATAAAAATGCAGGATGGCAACTGAAGGAGACTAATCTTTGCTTTCTCTGTCTATCTGTTAGCTGTCTGTTAGGAATCATTATAGAAGTAACATGTAGATGATTAATGATGTAGAGGGTAGAAAAGATTGCAGGAAGAAAAAGCAAGAAAGTAATAAAGATTTAGGATAGAAATGTGAAAGCTTGGAAGGATCTTAGATAGGAGGAAAGGTCAGGAGTCTAAGAGGATGTCTGGGTGAAGGATAAAAATAGTTGGTAATTAACATGTAATATATCTAAGATTTGGGTAAACAACCAAAAGAATGTCTGTACTTATTTGCTTAAAAGGTTTAGGGGAAACAATGTAACCTGCAGAGCTATATAAATAAAGATTCTGCTAGCCTTAAGCAGAAGAAGATCAAGCACCTTCTGTCTCACACGTGTCTCTCTCTCGCCGACTCCGTCCACACCTTTGGGAACCCCTGGACCTGCCAAGGCTGGACCCCGGCAACATTGCTTTACTTTTCTTCTTTTAATTTCTTTAAAAGACATAAGACTATTAAGAGGATAAATCATAATATGGCATTGTGCTTTTTTGTTGTTGATATATGTAGCTATAGTATACATAATAAGAATCCTACAGAGTACAGGTGGAGTAAAAGGAACAATACTTTTGCAATGTTCTTATATTTAATGTGAAGTAGAGTAATATTAACTCTAGATTGTGATGAGTTATAGCTACACATTGTAGTCTCTAAAACAAGTAATAAAAATAAATAGAATAATTTTAAGTGTTTAGTTTAAAAAGTTAATAAAGAAATCAAGATGTAATGCTTTAAAAATTAATTAACCCCAAAGAAAAGAGCAAAGGAGGAACAAATTAGGTAAATAGAAGCAAATAGAAGGGCAGACATGTATTCTACCTTAGCAACAATGATCTTAACTATAGATGGACTAAACATTCCAGTTAGAATGTGGAGCTTATCAGACTTGATTAGAAAGCAAGAAAAAAACATATGTGGTCTTAGTGACAATTAAAGTACAAACACAGAAATGGAAAGAAAATAAAAAGATGACAAATATATGCCATGCAAGCACTATCTATGGGAAGATTGCAGTGACTACATTAAAATAAACCAAAATAGACTTTAAGACAAGATAAGGAGATAAGGAGAGAAATTTCAAAAGAATTAGAGTCTATACAGCAGAAAAACCTAAAAATCGTGGGTGTTGCATAATTACACAACTTTCAAAAATATCAGCAAAAACTGATTTAGAGGGAGAAATAGACAAATCCACCAACATTTACATATTTAACATGACTCTTAGAAATTAATAGCTAAACTAGTACAGAAACAGTAAAGATATAGAAGATCTGAATGACATTGTCCAACACCTTTATCTGACATTGATAGAATACCTTGCCCAATCTCTTAAAATGCACATTTCTTTCAAGTGTGTATGGAACATTCACTAACACATACTAAACAGGATCACTTACTAAGACAATAAATTTCAAAATATTGAAAAAGTTTAAAATATGTTATCTCACCATAACAAAATCAAATTAGAAGTTAATAATAAAATATCTAGAAAAGTCTTTAACATTTTTAAATGAGCAGTATACTCTCAATTAATCCATGTGTCAACGACATCTCAAGAGAAATTTTAAAAATTATTTTAAAATAAATAGTAATAAGTATTAAAACATATCTAAAATCTGTAGGATAGATCTATAACAATGTTATTATTAGTGAATATAAATACTGCTAGAAAATATTTTTAGATACAATCAAGAAAAAAGAGTAAATTAACTTAAAGCAGGCAGAAGAAAGGAAATAATAAAGAACAGAATAAAAAATAGAAAATTAACAAAGCTAAAGTTTCTTCTTTGGAAAAATTAATAAAAATTATAAAACTCCAATGAAAATAATCAAAGAATAAAAGATAAAGCATACATTACCAATTTCAGGAATGAAAAATGTGTTATCACTTCAGATCTTACAGACATGAAAAAAATAAAAAGAGATACTATGAATAACTTCATGAAAGAGATAATTTTCTTGAAAACATAGAATTTATTAAAAGTAATGTAAGATTACATTAAAAAACTCAATTGCTACAAATCTATCAAAGAAATTGAATTTATCCAAAACTTCTGCACAAAGAAAACTTCAGGCCCAGAAGATTTCAATGTTGTATTCTAAAATCATTTCAGGAAGAAATAATACTAATGAAATTCCTTAAGCACAAGAAAGATGGAATTACTCTCAATTTGTTCTATGAGGAAAGTTTAACTCTGATATCAAAACCTATAAAAAATAATAAAAAAAATTAATTTATTAGTCAATATCATTCATGAACATAGTTTTAAATATCCTAAACAAAATATTAGCAATCAAACAGACCAATATATAAAGTGGTAATACAGAATGTCCTACAAGATGTTTATTATAAGAATTGAAATTTGGCTTACATTAGAAATTAAAACATGTAATACATCAGATGAGTAGAATAAAGGAGAGAACTACCATGATTATGTTAATATTTGAAGAAAGCATTTCATGGAAGTCATGATATAAAATATTCATGATTTAAGAAAAAAAGCACCTCTCACATAAATTGAAATAGAAGTAATCTTTCTTAACCTGAATGGGCATCTATGAAAGATAAAACTAACATTATATTGAACTGTGAATGATGGGATGCTTTTAAGAACAAAGCATAGGTATCCTCTCTACTGATTCTATTCACATTGTAATGGGGCTATTTGGTTGTTATGATAAGGCAAGAAAACTTTTTTTAAATCATGCAAATTGGGAAGAAAAGACGGAAAGTCAGTGTCAAGGAATAATTTAAGAATGTATCTTATCCTGGGGTAACAGAGACAGGGAAAACAGAGAAAAGGAATGATTGAAGTACATGATGTCTGTCAATCAGTTTGCCATCTATTCCTGGCTTCAAGGACTGGTACACCAGAATTTTGGATAAGAGGACTGGTTATAATGAAGAAGAAAGAGGAAAAAAGTAAGAGTGCAGAATATGCAGCAGCCTTGATGTTAGCAGCTCTAGATGGGGAAGACATAATTCTCTTAGCTCAAACAGCAGAATTCTCATTCTGAGACACTACTCATCTGTGTGGTTGCAATGTTTACCATTGGCAGAGAAATAACATATACCTGGGAGAAAAGTTGCACATGGTAGACAGCAGTGGAAATTCATAGAATAAGTGTAACTGTCTTCCTGGGACCTCCCAGAATTAATTTTAAGAAATTTGAGCCTGGCCAGTGTGGCTCAGTAATTGAGCGTCAACCCATGCACTAAGAGGTCACCAGTTCAATTCTCGGTCAGTGCACACGCCCAGGTTGTGGGTCAAATCCCCAGTGGGGGGCATGCGAGAGGCGGCCAATCGATGTTCTTTCTCATTGATGTTTCTATCTCTCTCTCCCTCTCCCTAAAATCAATAAAGAAAAAAATTTAAAAAAAAAAGAAATTTGAGAGGACCTGAAAATCCTATAGAAAGACTATGTATGAAGGCAGAAATAACTAGTTTGTGAATATTATTATGAAATCATTTCCATACAAGGCTACTATGACATGGAAAATAAAGTTAAAAAGACATTAAAAGAAAGAAAAAATGATTAAGATAGAAACTCATTTACATATGTTAATTTGTTTAATGTATGCTTAATTAATTGTCTCCTATTGTTGTTGATGTTGTTTTTAGATAAAAAGAGACCTTGACCTGTTATTAGGGGGAAGGAAGACAAAAGTTGTGAGCAAGAAGCTGAAGAAAAAGGGGGAGGATAATTGAAGACATAAGACCTAGTAGGGATGTAGTAGGGATGATAATTAAAAGAACTGTGAGCTCAGGAATAGAGTTAACTCTAAAAAATAAAAATGACAACAACCTAGACCTTAGAGATGAGAGTGAAAAAGAGACATTGAGGCTATAAATGAGAGGTGAGAAATTGGTCAAGCTAGTTTTCTATGTAGGAAACAAGTTCATCAAATAAGAGTGGGTAGTTGAGTTGAATGTTGCATAGAGTAAAAAAAGTTTTAGAATGGTTGTTGTGGTATTTGCAATAAGACATAAAAAAGTAATTCAGTTAAGCACTTGTGAGGCCACAAGTGAAATTAGTAGATGGATAAATAGATAATAGATTGAATAACTGCAGTTTGTCATTGGTATTATTGTTACTACTACTATTCCTTCAAAGTTCAGCAGACCAAAAGAGAAAGCAGATTAGGCTCAGAGATGTCAAGATAGACACTGTAAGAGTTAAAAGAAAATAAGATATTTATATTGGTGCTAAGAACTTGCCTGAAATAGCTGACTAAAAACATGTTTCCAAAAGAAGCCTATATTGGTGATTAATCTGTGGCTTAAAATAAGAGCTCCTTTCAAAGCTGCATTTCTACTTAATCCATCAATTTTAGTAATTTCTACTTTAATCTATCGTTCTTATGGATGTTTTCATGCAAGCTAATTTTCAATTTAACTTACATATACTCAATGGTATTTTAGGTTTCAGCATATATAGGGATTGTTGCTGTAAAATAATGAAATAGCTCATAATATTGCCTCTGAGCTTTTACTGTATTTTTTAAGATATAAAAAGCTTAACAGATTCTGTTACCTATTTAGGTTTAGTATACATACAGATACACTAGATATATATCTTTCCAGATATATACTTATGTAATATATACAGATACACACACATGAAATTAAATGATCTAAAACATATATGTATATATGTAAGTATTTTAAAAGAAAAAAATTGCTATGAGAATTCAAAATATCTGGGTTAATTAACTGCTTAGAAATAAGTTAAACTACCTAAGGTAAAATGGTCATGTTTTCAGGTTTCATACTGCACTTGGAACAACCTCAGTTTGGATTTTTTGCTCAGGTTTCTTTTTTTTTTTTCTTTTCAATTTTTATTAATTTATTTTTGTTACAGATGTTTCTCCTTTTTCCCCTCTAGACACCCTCCTCCCCACCCCCTAAACCCCCAGCATTGTTGTCTATGTTCATTGGTTACTCATACATGCATATAAGTTCTTTGGTTTATCTCATCCCTCCCTCCCACCCCCCTCCTCTGAGGTCTGTCAGTCTGAACCTTACTCCTTTCTATGTCTCTGGGTCTATTTTGTTCATCAGATTATTTTGTTCCTTATATTCCACAAATAAGTGAGATCATGTGGTATTTGTTTTTCCCTGATTGGCTTATTTCACTTAGCATAATGCTCTCCAGGTCCCTCCATGTTGTCTCAAAGGATAAGAGATCTTTCTTTCTTATAGCTGCATAGTATTCCATTGTGTATATGCACCACAGCCTTTTGATCCACTCATCTACTGATGGACACTTGGGCTGTTTCCAGATCTTAGCAATTGTAAATAGTGCTGCTATGAACTTAGGGGTATATATATTCTTTCTGATTGGTGTTTCAGGCTTCTTAGGATATGTTCCTAGAAGTGGGATCAATGGGTTAAATGGCAGTCAATTATTAATTTTTTGAGGAAAGTCCATATTGTTTTCCATAGTGGCTGCACCAGTCTGCATTCCCACCAGCAGTGTACTAGAGTCCCCTTTTCTCCACACCCTTGCCAGCACTTGTTGTTTGATGATTTGTTGATGGCAGCCATTCTGACAGGTGTGAGGTGATATATCATTGTTGTTTTAATTTGCATCTCTCCAATGATTAGTGACGTTGAGCATTTCTTCATATGTCTCTGGGTCATTTGTATGTCCTGTTTGGAGAGGTGTCTCTTTAGGTCCTCTCCCCATTTTTTAATTGGGTTCTTTGTCTTCCTTTTGTTGAGTTGTATGAGCACTCTATATTTTTTAATGGAACAAACTTGGTGAGCCCTTAACACTGTTAAGACTCACTTTCATATGGTGAAATAGAATGACTTTTTTCTACATTTACCGATGAAGCTAATTTGTATTCTACCCATGTACCCATGTCTTTGCACTGTGCCATGACTTTGAATAAATGTGCCACTGCCTACCAATAAATATTTAATGTTGGCTGTGAGGTTTTTGTGTGTATGCTTTGTTCCCCAGGAGTTGAGTTCTAACTGGACTCATTCATGTAGACCCACTTACCCAGCACAGTTACTGCGCATCATGATATGCACATTGCCGTATGAAGGGGGAGTGTTCAGGTACAGAATCAATAGAATTGACCCATATGTGGGTTGATTCCCCTGTGTCAACTTAATTGCCACCCTGTGATAAGCATTTGGATTAATACACATTCAGGCAAAGAGAAATAAACAAAAAAAATTCTAATCATGTACATATGTAGAATACTCCTTCAGATTATGTGTTGATATGTATTTTGATATTTCCTTTATATAAAGTATGCACCTGTGTGTGTAATTGTGGATGAATTATGACAGAATTGGACTTCAATTTATGTAACTAACTCTTATTCTGAGAGTGGAAACTGATGGGCCAAATGGATGCTAGGTGATGCCCTTGGCTACTGTCCTTAAGACAAGGATCAATTTAACACGGTAACATTACATTTCTGTCCAGTGTTTGGATAATGGCCAGTAGGCTTTTGTACTGCCAACTGAATATCAGTTGTTGGGAGCCACCCAATGATCTATTTTTGGTCAAAATGCCTTCATGGGTTTGTCAAATAGAATTACAAATTTTGGGCACCACTCATCAATAACAGTCAGTAAAATTTGTTTCTTCACTAATGTTGATTGATTATAGTGGCCACTTTGTCCTAGATGTGTGGGCAATATGAAAAAATTTTTCAATATTTCATTTGAAGCCACAAGCAGCCACTCTAAGTGTGGAAGATATTATTCCCATGCAATAAATGCCTTTTCATGATTCTGGAATAAAAAACTTGCATTGTATAATATTCCATAATATTCTCTTTGAACTTCTTCGATACTGATGATACTGGTGTCTATCAATATCGTGAGGATTGGGATCTTAGTGAGGACACCCTGCTTGGAACAATGATCACCCAGATCTTTTCCTTTTGCTTTGATATCTTTGAATGGGCTTCTATCTTGAAAATAGCCAATCGCTTAGAAACCATTAGAGTTATTAAAATGCCTCTTATCTGTGGACAATTCTAAATTAGGGGTCCTACTTAGGTTAAGTAACTCGATTTTCTCTAAAGCTTTCAGAAGTAATAGATATTCTATTATTACTGTACATGTAAACCTTCTTTTTATTTAGACAAGAAACCATTGGGATCACTACAAGTTCTATAATCTGGGTAGATATTTGCTTCTGAAAAGGAGTCATATTCTAATGGTGAGTTGAGATCTGTTATAATGTATCCTGCATGATTTTTTCTGGTTTCATTCTGAAAATATGACATAAGCAGACAAGATTAAATCTAGATTTCTAGGCATGTTTTAATAAATTTATTAGGGATGTTTTAATGACTCGATTAGATTTTTTTTAACAAATGGCAATTAAGGAGTCATGAGCTTCCCTTCTTCTAAGAAAGAAGGGAAGTAGGATTTAAAGTATTACAACATGAATAGAAATGCAGGAGGGAGAAAGAAGTAAGACTTCATAGGAAGTAAGCCTTCTTACTGGGAAATATTGCATATTTTCAGTGGGCAGCTAAAACTGGCAACATAAAGGACCATTAAGTTTAAGAAGGACCCTAAAAGAAATCATGTTAGTAGAAGCCTCCAGCAAGTTGGCAACTGCTGCTATCAGCTTTACAACTGTGATACTGGGTCAATAGAAAAAGAGTTGCATGATATTGATCAGTGATGATTCCATAAAGTTGACTCAGAACGCCAAGGGCTTGTTCAAATCTCTTAGATATGAATGGATATCAAGTTTTATGATGAGGTAAGATCATAGTGAGAGGTTTCTAAGGAGCTAATTATTAAAGCACAAAATTGCTATGCATGCTTAAATTACCAGGTAAGAGATTTGGTTAAGAAAGACCAGCTAAGTCATACAGTTTTGGGCCAATTTCTGAAAATCAGTGTGATAGTCAAAATGTTAAAATCACCCCCTAAATTCCCTGATGTGCATACTCTTGTATAATTTCTTCCCCTTGTATATAGGTAGGATCTGTGGACATGATAAATGTCGTGTTTGTGGTTAGATTTTGTTGTTACATTACAAAGGTGAAAATATTTTTCAGGTGTAATTGAGGTCCTTAATTAGTTGACTTTGAATTATTCAAAAGGAGCATTATTCTGGGTGGGACTGGCCTAATAATGTACAAGCCATAAAAGCAAGAGACTCTTCTGTTGACTTCACAGAGAAAGAAACAGCTACATTAAAAACTGCCAGTGGAGAGCAAAAGTGGCTGCCTCTAGAAGCTGACAATCTCAATGCTATAATCACAAGGAACTAAATTATATCAATAACCTAATGAGCTTAGAAGAGGACCTCAAGCTCCAGAAGAGACCTTCAGTGTGGCTAATACCTTGATATCAGTTTGTAAGACCCTGAGCAGGGGCTTTATCTGAGCTGTGCCTGAATTCCTGACCCATGAGCACTGTGACATAATAAATGTATGTTGTTTTAAGCACCTAAGTTTGTGCTAATTTTCTGTGTAGCAAATGGAAATAAATACATCTGGGAACCTGTTTTCTGTTATAGCCAATGAGACCCAGGAATCGTCTATATGAACTCTTAGTTAGTAACCTGGGAAAATTCTGAATTGTTATAATTTCTCAGGAGTGTGAAATTTACCTTCTTGGGATAAATTATACCCCAAGAAATCACTTTACTTGGACAACACTTTCACTTCTATTCAGAAAGTATTGGAGATAAAATAATAACAAGATAGATGGAGTCAGTTACAGAGCTCAAATGAAATTTAGAGTAGAATAAAAGATGGTCAATGTATAAGATAAAAATAAAATATAGTGAAATGTAAGAGTCCTGAGGGTCCTAGTTAAGGACTTTATTGATTTCCCCAGGAGAAAACAAAGAAATGACTCTTTGACTATAAAAGACAGAAAAAGAACAAGAAATAGATTTATAGCTGTAAAACATTCAGCTTCATGATATACCAAAGATCAAAGAATATTTGGATTTGGTACCACAGGGAAGTAGGGAATAATTATTAAATTTCTACTGCTGAGATTTTGAACTAATTTCTATCCCTGCCTTTGGATATTTTTTCTTAACTCACAGAATAAAAGTATTACAAAGAATAGTACATTTCTGTATTAGATTTTCATCTTATTGATTTTAGTACTTTTTTTGGTTCTGGTTTTAGTGGGTATGGTACAAGTCTAGGTAGACATTTGGAGGGTTCAGTATTAAATTAATAGGTTTAGGCCCTGGCTGGGTGCCTCCATTGGTTAGAACATCGTTCTGACACAACAAGGTTTCGGGTTCAATCTCCACTCAGGATACATACAAGAATCAACCAATGCATGCATAAATAAGTGGAACAACAAATCAATGTTTCCTTTTCTCCTTTTCCCTTCCTGTCTCTCTTTAAAATCAATAAATAAAAAATTGAAACTGATAGGTTCAGACCAAATAATATTGGAAAACAGCATAATTTATGCCTAGAAGTAGGATTACTTCTTAGACCTTCAACTTCTATTAAGAGTATAGGTAAATCAATATTTATATATGACCTAATTATGCTTCTTAGACCTTCAAGTTCTATTAAGAGAATAGATAAATCAATGTTTATATATGACCTGATTATGATCAAGGTATCCTCAGGAATGTCCAGGAAAAGCCCATCAGGAGAGCATATTTTAAAGTAAATCCCCCATACCACCCCATGTAGTTAGTGGAAGTGATGTCACAAAGAGAAAAGAATGTTTCTCAGTAAAAAGTCTGCAGGTGACATTGGGTTGAGCCATGCAAAGTGTTTGAAGGCAAAGGCACAGGATAAGCTGTTGGTTCCCAGGGAGAGGTTAAATAGGCATGTCAGGATATATGACAGATGTCATAGGGCCTGTTAATAAAATTAACTTACAAGAAAAATTGGCCCTTTATTGAATTTAGAGAAAATCATAAAGGGAAATTGGTCACTTGGTTCTCCCTTGGTGAAACTTCATTAATTTCCCTGCTTTATTGTTTTCCTTTTTGTTTCTCAGCTAAAACAGTGCAACTGTTTTTCCAAAACTCTTTCTGTTCAGTGTGTAAAATTGAGGAATTAGGGAAGAGTCTATAAAAAAGATTTTGTAGGACAGTCTTCTGTTTTGGCTAAGTAGGATTTAATGTAGCTTTACTGTCAAACATTGATGTGAGAAACCTCCATTCAGCACACACTCTGACCGGAAATTGAATCCACAACCTGGGTTTGTGCCCTGACCTGGAATTGAATTGCCATCCCTTGGTGTATGGGACAATGCTCCAACCAACTGAGCCACACTGGCCAGAGAACTGTCATGGTCAGCTTTAGTTTTACTCTTTCTCTATATGAAATTTCATATTTTATCCTTCACTTCTTGCTGAAGAAATCTCTCTCATATCTCTCCCAGCTATATTTCACTTTTATTTTTACTCGAATCTTGTGAGTACAGTGGTTGGAAACCAGAGAGGAGGGGTCATTCTCTGAAGTCTGGTTAAGCTGCAGTCCTAGGCAGGTACTGCAAACATGGGTCCCAGATACGCAGCCTTCAGTAATGTCCCTGAACCTCCTCCTCAGGTAATACTGGATTTCATAGGCGTTCTGCCCTTTCCAAGCGGTAGGTTTTTTCTTTTTTTCTTCTTCTTGTTCATCTCTCACAACTACAGTGGGTTCCCATCTGTGCCCTGAAGCAATAGGTTTTGATGACTTTGCATAGTAAGGATTTATTTTTATAGGGCAAATAGAGAAGATGAGACTGGTGGATATTAGGCAGTGGACGATGTTTCACTCCCCAGACAGCACCAGGAGAGAATCTTTCTTAGGACTTTTCTCCAATCTTTCCTGGAGGAAAAGCTTGCAAAAGGGTGCAAACTGACATTTGTCCATGTCTCCATGTGGCTTCCGGTTTCCAGCCTCCACGTTTACCCACATTCAGACTTTAGCAACTAGATAAAATCTTCTAGTGGATTCTTTCTACCAGTGTATATGCCACTTAGCATCTTCTGTCTCAGGGAGGCAAATTCCTGGACCTGTCTCTCCTTAAGTGTGCTTTTCACATTCTTGATTTTATTTTAATTTTTATCCATTGCAACATTTATTGTCTAATTGGATTAATCATTACTTTGAGTTAAAATTTTTTTTCTTGTTGTAACGCAGGGGGAAACACTCTCTAGTTCTCCATATCTTTGAGATGAGGTCAGAACCCAGCAGCTGGTTTTTATGCAATTCCTCTACCATTTTAGTTGAAGTAAATCTAAAGTATTTTCCAATACTGTGTTGTAAAGCCATTTTCTCTGGAAAGTCAGCTGACCACTAACTGTGTAAAATAGTGAGAAGATTATAATAAATCATAAAATAAATTAAAAAATAATGCTTCTGTTTCCATTTTTGCATGATATTATAATCAATTTCTGTGAACAAGAATGCTTATAAATCAAAATAATAACTTGTCCTATTTTTTTGTTGTTCTTATTAATCCTCACTCGAAGATATTTTTCCATTGATTTTTAGAGAGAGTGGAAGGGAAGGAGGAGGTGGGGGGAGAGAGAGGGAACCAAGGATGTGAGAGAGACACATCGATTGTTTGCTTCCTGAATGACCCTGACAGGGAGCTGGGGATCAAACCTTCAACCCAGGTATGTGTCTGTGACTGGGAATTGAACCCCTGACCCTTCAGTCTGCAAGTCTACGCTCCAGCTACTGAGCCAAACTGGCCAGGGCTCATCTTATTTATTAATTATATAACTCATTACACTAATTTCAAAAACAATAAATTTGCTTACATGAAATCAACAATAATTTTATATTCCATATTTGATAGTAGGTAATCTGTTAACAATAATTCTATTTATAAGAATATCAAACCAGCCCTGGCCAGTTTGGCTCAGCGGTTAAAACGTCGGCTCATAGACCAAAGAGTTACAGACTCGATTCTGGTCAAGGACACGTACCTTGCTTGTGTTTTGGTCCCCAGCCCTGGTCAGGGTCATGCAGGAGGCAACCAGTTGATGTATCTCTCTCACATTGATGTTTCTCTCTCTCTCTCTCTCTCTCTCTCTCCCTCTCTCCCTCCCACTCTATCTGAAGATAAATGGAAAAATATCCTTGGGTGAGAATTTAAAAAAAAAAAAAAAAGAATATCAAACCATATAATAAATCAACTTTTAAAATTGATAACATTATAAAAATCAGAGTTTGACTAAAATCCCAACCTCAATAACATATGTTCATATCAGAGGGGGAAATTTCATTTCAGGTTGAAATTATTGGTAAGACACTGAGAAATATTCCCACTGATTCCAACACTGGATTACATTTATATATACATCTGTGTATATATAAATATCTATAGATCTACATGTCAATCTATATATCTATCTGGTTAATTTTTATAAGTTAATCTCAGGTTGAACATATAATAATTCAAATAGGTTTATATTTCCCTTTTCTTAAATAATTCAAAGAAAAAAATCTATTTTATTTTACGTCTCAAATTTGACTAGCCCACAAGCTTATCTGAAACATCAAAGGGAGCCCGGCTGGTGGGCTCAAGAGCACTGTCCCATGGACTGAGAGGTCTCAGTTTGATTCTGGTTATGACACATGCCTGGGTTGCAGGCGTGATCCCTAGTAGAGGGTGTGCAGGAGGCAGCCAATCGATGTTTCTATCTCTCTCTCCCTTCCTCTCTCTCTCTAGAAAAAAAAATATAAATAACATATTAAAAAAAATAGTCAAGCCCATTCATTGTGGCTTACTGGTTGAGCATTGTCGAGCCATGCACCAAGATGTCGCCAGTTCAATTCCCAGTCAGGGCACATGCCCAGGTTGTGGGCCAAATCCCCAGTGGGGGGCATTCCGGAAGCAGCCAATCGATGTTATCACTCATTGATGTTTTTATTTCTCGCTCCTTCTCCCTTCCTTTCTCTCTAAAATCAATAAAGAAAAATTTTTTTTAAAAAATAGTCAAAGGGAAACAGGTATGTGTGTGTGATATTTTTCTTAAATTGTCAAGCTAAGTCCAATATTGGTTTATAAGGTTGGGGAATGTTTAAGTGGACAAATATCATTTTAGTTGATGCTGTTATGATATTAAAAAATATGGTTTATAAAAAGTTCCTTCCTTATTATAATATGTGGCCCAGAGTAACATTGAATACAGTGAGCAGTACTGTTTTTTTAAATGCATATGATGTATCATCCAACTCACTTAAAACAAATCCTCATTTAAATTTCAGAAGAAACATATTGTTTATTTTTTTCTTGTTAAAAATTCATAAATGTCTATCCTACAGGAAGGATGAGTAAGAAGACTTCACAGAACTACATTTTTGTTGTCACAATGCAATTAATGCATCAATGATCCATTATCATTATTCTGACAAATAAAAAGAAGCCTATTGTCTCCTTTCTATAACTGAAAGTCATCCCAAACATCTAAACATTTAAAACATTCAAATCCCTTGTCTGGCCAGTGTGGCTCAGTGGTTGAGCACTGACCCATGCACCAAGAGGAAGCCAGTTCGATTCTTGGTCAGTTTGTGGGCCTGATCCCCAGTGGAGGGCATGCAGGAGGCGGCCAATCGATGTTCAATCTCACCGATGTTTCTCTCTCTCTCTTCTTCTCACTTCCTCTTTCTCTAAAAATTAATAAAGGGAAAATAAATAAATAAAAATAAAACATTCAAATCCCTAAAAAAAAAAAAACCAAAACACGCAAATGTCCAAGGTCATCACAAGCACAATAACAAGGCTTATCGTGAGGGGTACATCACTTATTTATTAGCAGCTCCAACAATTACTTCTTGTGACCCAACTTAACATTTTTCTCTCTCAATCTCTGTCTCGACTGATTTTTATCAGCTGATATCTAACTTTAATATTTAACAAGGTTATTTTTCACAGGTCAGCTGAGATTCTACTTTATGGAGAAGTAAGATGGTTATAGCAACAATTAATATTAAGATTTTTTACTTTTAAAACATTTTTGAGCATCAGAAAAGAAGGAGGGAAATGAAATTAAAACTTAAAGGAGGTGTTGCATGTAGCATCTAACCTGGCCTAAATGGCCCCTGGAGCAGAAAACTTTAGTTACTATCAGAGAACTGCCAAGTCTTGAGCATATTCATTATTGAAGATTAATCAAAATATGGTGGCCAACACTCTGTTCTTACAGACTTTTCTTGGTCAATCAAAGCATGCCCTGTTTTGTCTAGGGAGGACAACTACATATGGGTTACTTTTCCTTTTTGGTTTAAAGTGTAGGTTTTCTAAGAACAACTTTCTGTATATTGAACATCCAATGTAACAACTTTCACTTCTATGTTGACAACTACACATGGATAGTTAAAATAATACATCTCACTCATAGTCTCTAAGTAGAGGAAAACAAGGCCTTGATCTCAGAAAATTAAGTGGGAGATAGGACAAGGGACTCAAGGTCTGGGCAGTTCAAAATATTATTTTTTCCCTAATGATAAAATCTAGCACAGAGTTTTGTAGGTAAACAGGATGAGCTGTAAACAGGATGAGCTGATAAGAACCCAACTGGATCAGTGTGGCCAACCAGAGAGAAGAAATCAACATGTAATTGACCACATAGTGTATATAAGCAATGGCTAAGCCTCCCTTCCAGGAAGCAGAGCTTTAGATATTAATCCCAGTCTCCTTTACTTGCTGCAAGTAAATAAAACTACCTTGTGACAACTGCATCCCACATCTCATTTCTGAATAGAGCACCCCAAGTGACGAACCCCTTGAGTTTGGAAACAGGATTGTGGAGTTACGCCCAAACATGACTTGATAGTACTAACCTGGCCTATTACTTATGATTTAAGTCAACATGTTGGCAATTATATATATATTCCCAATTCTTAATCAAACTATAAAGTTTAAGTTACGAATACATAGTGAAATAACAAAAATATTTTGGTCCTTATAATAGAGGATCTCAATAAGTATTTCATGAACATAACCAAAATTTTACTATCATGAATATTATGGTAGTTATTATTATAGAAAATATTTTTTATTTATACCTGTAAGAGATAAGGTTGTAAAAGTTAATTAAAGGTTTTTATGATGAATTCGAATAATTATATATTTACAATATGAAAGAGTAGTATCTATTGTCACTTTATTTTCTTATCTTTAATTCCTTAACTGTAGTGGTTCAATAGTTTGTGAAATATTGCAGAGTAATAACTTATGTCATTTGGAATAATTTTAATGTTTAAGAAATATGTTTAAATTTTTAATTTTTTAAAAATATATTTTTCTTGACCTATATTTTATGAGAAAATAATAGCTCAAATCTCAAAGTGCAAAATAGCTATTATTAGAAAAATATAATGCCCTTTATCTGTACTTTTGTGTTACTTAATTTTATTACTATATAAAAAATAAATGCACCCTAATGCAGTGATAAATGATTTTTAGTTACAGATAACCAATAATGTTAACATGATGCAATATCTTATTTAATTTGCTATCTATTGAATTTGTGGATTTTTAGCCTAACATCTTTTACCACAAAGTATTTTATTCATACACCATGTGATCACTGTTTCACTGAGAAGATGAACATACCAGGATTTAGAAAGATTTATTTTTTTAGACAAAAACCTTTGAAAGATAATGATTTCAATCAAATTATTTGACTTCAGCAAAGTTCCTCTCTTTGAAGAAATGTTCAAGTTAGCATACTTCCAAGCAAAATATTTAATATTGAACAGTGTTTGGTGTTCAATGACAGTAAGTCTGTGATGACTTTGTTCATTTCTCAATTTGTTTTTTTATAGACTTTCACAGGAACAAAGGAAATGGTTGAGTGTGTTTGTTCCAACTCTTCAATGAGGTTTTGTCTAAACAAATGCCCTGATATCCAAGTCATGTAACTAAAGGGAAGCACTGAAAGATTACCAACCAAAATATTTTCTAATCTAAACAAAATAAAAAGCAATTTTAGATATGCAAAATATTGCTTCAATTTTGATATTCAATATTGTTTTGTAGTGTTACATTATATAACAGTAGCACATGTAGTGTTTTTTAATTAATAAAAATATTTTTAATTAAAATTATAAACTATAAATAATATCAGATAAATCTGAATTATATTAAGAGAATACAAATCAAATAACTACATAAAAAATAAAAATGTTAAAAATGTTTCAGTACTTTAAAAAGATATTATCTCAGAATGAAACCCATAAAATTCACAAAAGATAGCAAACCAACCAACCAACCAACCAATTAATTATAGTTTTAAAAAGTTAAATTGTCCCAAGTTCTTAAATTTCAATGAATAGACAAAACTGTTAAGAAACAGAAATGAAAAATACATCAGATTCCTTTAACCTTTTATCACTGTGTTATGCTTGATGGGAGATGTCATAATGTATCTATATTCTTATAGGAAAAATTCATCAGAAATTCACAGAATTAAATCCACTGTAGTTAGCAAGACTCCAAATACACAATGAATGCTCACTAAATGGCACATGATAATCACCACAATCAATCATACTGAATAATAACACAGCCTGATACATGTTTATACTATATATTTAAATACTAACTTAAATACATTCATATTTGAAACTAGAACTTTCCTGTTTTCAGAATAAAATATTGCCTTAGCAGTTGCCCATTAGTAGAGCTTTAATGAAAATAATAGGGTTAAACTATGATTAAATCTTGTGTTTTGCACTGAGTGTAGCTTAGTGTTGATACCAAACAATTGTTACATATAATAAAAACACTTTTCAGAAATGATTTTAACTCCCAATGCCTGTAAATTTTCAAAGTTCTCAATGTTTTTCTCTATAGTTTGTCAAAAATAATGTAACTGGAAAGGGGACTGGGCCTGAAGGGGTTCTGCCTTGGGCTGGACTGTAGTGTGTGGGTTCTTGACCTCCCACAGAAAAGATTTCTTAATACAAGTCCAGGTGATTTTGAGAGAACGTTTATTAAAGCTGGGGACAGTTTAACAAAGAAGGACCTAGGATAGAAGAAGCAACAGGAGAGAGCCAAGACCGGGCTGCTGTCAGCTCGCTGGAGGGTCAGAGAAAGAGGGCCTTGGAGACAAGTTCAGGGTTAGCCCAGGATGAGCTTCAGCTGCCCAATGCGCCCCTGGTTGCAAGTCTCATGGGAACCATTAGAGTTCAGGAGAGAGAAAAAAAGTACTCAGAAAGCAGATTTAAGTTTTATGTGCTGTCCTAAGATGGGGGTTTTAAGAGAGGTCTCAGGGGAGGATCAATAGAATATTCATCAACTTTTTTCAGGTGTGTCCTTTCAGGGTTATGGTCTGCACTGATTGGTCAGCACCAGGGCAGGGGGTCATTAGTCATTGCAGCTGTTCCTGGTATGGCCCGCTTAGTTTTGCTGCTTTTCTGGGCCAGGAGCTGAAATACAACTGAGTCCTAGATGTTATCTCTAGGGAAGTAACTGCAGGACTAGCAATATGAAAGGTCAGGGGGGTCCAAACTGCATGACCAGTGATATGGCAGAGGAGGAAAGGCCACCCTGGGGGCTAGGTCCAGTGCCAGTTTTGCACATTGCTAGGCACCTAGGGCTTTCTGCCCTGGTGACCTTCTGTATCTGGCTGTAAATTGTTCAACTATGTGTCTCAATTTCCCCATTACATTTGCCAAGGACTTTTTCTAGCTTCTTATTTTCCGGCCTCAGATATACACAAAGATACTAATAGTATTCTTATTGTGAAAAATAACATAAATGGAGGCACTTTAAAATGGAGTCAAATCACCTGGACTTGTATTAAGAAATCTTTTCTGTGGGAGGTCAAGAACCCACACACTACAGTCCACTTTAAAATGGCAGTCATCCCAGAACTGCCTTGCAGGTCTTCCTCTTAAACCTTGGGAATGTTAAAACAGGGCAAAGTAACCTTTACACTGGGCCTAAAGCAGCATCATATCCCAAACAACTGTTTGCAAAGATAACAAGAAAGCAAATAAGAAAGCAGATATTATGACTGCTGGACTGGAAACTAAAGCATTCTTTAGAACTAGCATCAACTATGTTAGCTTACCTGCACCTATAGAGATTCCTTCCTCCTACCGATGTTATTGTTCCCCTTCCCTTTCTTATAAATACTCTTTGCCTTCATCTCCTAATTGGAACATTATTTGGGTTTCAGCCTGAATCATTGCTTTCTGAATAGATATTCTTTTGTTTTATTTTAATCCTCACCTGAGGATATTTTTTTCCCATTTATCTTCAGATAGAGTGGTAGGGAAGGAGAGAGAGACAGAGAGAGATTGAGAGAGAAACATCATTGTGAGAGAGAGACATCAACTGGTTGCCTCCCGCTCGACCTTGACCAGGGCCTGAGACCGAACTGCAACTGAGGCACGTGCCCTTGACTGGAATCAAACCAGAGACTCTTTGGTCCCAGAGCAGAGAGCCAAACCAGCCAGGGCTGAATAGCTATTCTTTTTGGATCTCAAATAAAGGCTTGTTGCCTCTCACTTTGGCTTTTATTTTTACTTAATGGTATCCTTGGTATAAAGAAGATCAAACAATTATGTGAGCATCCTTATATTTTATTTTTGTTTTTTTCTTGATACTTTCTATCACTTTGATGCAGTGATTATAAATTGTTCAGCTAATGTGACTGAGGTCACTGTCTCCACTATGCATTAGGTGCTTTTGAAAGAGAATAAAATAATGGTAAACCTGATTAGTACCCCAGGTTTGGCATATTTGTTTGCTATCTTTATAGTATCTATCTTAATAAAAACATACTATAATCTATATATAACTACAACACATTTTGCAAATTTATTTTGCCATTTCATGCTGAGTTATTTCAAATTCTATAACCTGTCCAAAAAATGTCATATTGTTCCCTTTCCAGTATGTTGATACTGAACCCAAGGGTCCTCATAATTATAGTCTGATTTAAACTGTAGTTTTTAAACAACAATTTTTTTTTCCTGCTTTTTCTCTCTCTCAGAGGAAGGACGAGAGAGATAGAAATATCAGTCAAACCGAGACCTCTCAGTCCATGGGACGTTGCTCAATCCACTGAGCCACACCAACCAGGCTATTTTATTATTCTTGATGAAGTAAGAAAGTCTGCATATAATGAATGCGTAGGGTAATGAATTAGAAGCTATGAGGGTGTAGGGGTTCAGGATAAGTTAGTCCAAGATGTGCCTCAGTGGAATGTGAATTATTTTGAATTAAAGGCAACCAAGACACAGTCAGCTCAAGAGAA
Source organism: Tadarida brasiliensis (assembly GCA_030848825.1). Taxonomy (NCBI): domain Eukaryota; kingdom Metazoa; phylum Chordata; class Mammalia; order Chiroptera; family Molossidae; genus Tadarida; species Tadarida brasiliensis. The sequence goes on along the minus strand of CM061259.1, from coordinate 39,713,225 downwards.
ACTTCTGCTCCATCCCCTTTAACTATCTAGAAGAATTTAAATTAGAGGCCTGGTCCATGATAAGAATTATCACCAGAAATAACTTTTTACCTCCCTATATGTCAAGGCAAACTAATAATTACTGAACATGTGATCTCACTGCAATTACCCTCTGAAGCCCCAGGTGCCTTACTCCATCCTTAGCTCGGAATGTCATGTATACATCAATTTCCCTTTCTGTCTCTGAACCTCTCATGTATGTGGGGTTCTCATACACATGTATGTAAATTTGATTTTTCTCTTTTTAATCTATTTTATGTCTATATGGTTATTAGACCAGCTGAAAGAACCTTGAGGTTAGAGGGAAGTTCCCCCCCACAAAGGATACTTCATATAATCAATACTTAATATTTCTGAGTTTCCAGGACACCTCTGATTTTTACATGATGTAATTAATGGATCTTACTGCAAAACTCAAAATTCTGGTTTTGTTTTGTTTTGTTTTGCAATTTCCAAACGACAATTTATTTTATATAACATACAGACTTTCAGAGACAGATAAGTGAATTTTTCTTTGTTGTGGGTTTTATTTCTATAAACATCTGAAAAAATAGCCACTACTATGGTCCATTAATAGAAAAGTAATTAAAATATCACACACACACACATACACACACACACATACACCCCAAAACACAGAGTGCCAGATCCATTTTGGTTAATTTAAGCAAAAATTTTTATGACACATGTTTAGTTCATTGGAGGGAATATTATAAATACTTGCTAATTGTATAAAATGTGCATTAGTTTTCTATTTCTACATAGAAAATTACCACAAACTTAGTGTCTTAACACAACACAATTTTATTTTCTTCTAGTTTTTTTTTTTTTTGTATTAGGAATCCATGCGTTGATTATCTGAGTCCTCTGCTCAGGGTCTCTTCAGACTGAAATCAAGGTGTTTGCTAAGACTGGGATCTCAACTGACCTAGAGGTCCTTATCAAAACTCATCCAGGTTTTCACAGTTGTAGGACTGAGGTCCCTTTTTCTTTCTTGCTGTTGGCCAGGGATTGCTCTTAGTTCCCAGAGGCTGCTGCCCTCAAGTTCTCCATAGACCCTCTCATACTTCCAGTTTATCTGATTTCAAAAAGGTCCCAGCTCACCTGAATAGATCAAACCCACCCAGATAATCTCCTTTTTGATTAACTTGAAGTTAACTGATTTATAACCTAATCACAAGAATAAAGTTCCAATATATTTACAGGTTCTGCCCACACTCAAGGGGAGGGAAATTATACAAGGTTGAATACACCAGGGGGCAGGAATCTTAGGGACCAACTTAGAATTCCACCCACCACAATGCACATTATTAATAATATGTTCTGTATCACTAATGCTTGTATAGAGAAATATCTCTTGCCAAAGCAGGTATACCTCCTTCTCAGAAATGTTATTAACAGAGTTTGAAAGGCAAATCAGGTCTTTAGTTTGAAGAACCCTGATACTACAGTAAGTGCATATATAGGAGCTATTCCCTCAATCTGTCCCCAAATAGCCTGGATTCAATATTTAAAGCAGTGGTTCTCAACCTTCCTAATGCCGCAACCCTTTAATACAGTTCCTCATGTTGTATGTGGGTGTATCTGCATGTGGGTGGACCAGCTGGAGACAGATAGAGGAGTGGTGTCTTGGTTCCTAAGACCATCGGAAATATGTGTTTTCCAATGGTTTTAGGCAACCCCTGTGAAAGGGTCATTCGGCCCCCAAAGGGGTCGCTACCCACAGGTTGAGAACCACTGATTTAAAGTAACTGTATATTATAGAAAGGAATTTTCAGATCTTACTAGAGCTTGCAGAAATAAAGTCTAAGTGAAGTTCAGTAAAAGAAAAAGCATCATCATAACCCATCTGTTACAGTGGGTTGAGGGTAGAGATGCCATATGACAGACTCCTGGACCAAGTCCATCTATAGTGGACCCAACAGATCCATCAGTCCTCTCTGTGGTCATTTGCATAGTTCCTGATTATGCTAACATGAATATACTTAGCAATTAACAGAACCCTCACATTGGTTCTCTGCTCTGTGGAATGAGAACGGTTACTGTAGAAAAGAATAAGCAGAAATCTCTGATACTGCCCATTTCTCCTTGCCCGAACAGTAAATCAAATGCACTATTGCATTCCAAGTCAAATAGTAGAAATTGATGCCAAATCCAAAGACTTGAAAAAAATTAAGTTTTGTGATTCTCATTTATATCCTCATCGAATTCACCAATAACAACCTGTAAGGAAACTTAGGTAGGTCATAGCAGATGAGAGTGGTTTCATGTATTTAACCAGATGGCAGACCCATTTTCACAGTTGCTGTGCCAGATGTGGTACATTTCCTAGAACAGAGAGAGCAACATAGACTTTTCACTTGATATGTAGTTGTGGAAGGCACAATAAGGGTCCCACAAACATGTCTATGTCCTAATCTCCAGAACCTGTGAAGATGGTAGGTTACATGGCATGGGAGAATTAAGGTTGCGGACAGAATTAAGGTTGCTAACTAGCTGACTTTAAAATAGGGAGATTATCTTGAACTATCCAGGTGGGCCCAATGTGGTTACAAGAGTCCTCAAAAGTGGAAGAGAAAAAAAGAGAAAGAGAAAGAGAAAAAGGGAGAGAAAGAGAAAAAGGGAGAGAATTGGCAGTGTGAGAAGGACTTTGCCCAACATTGCTGGCTCTAACTATGGAGAGAGGGTGCAATGTGCCAAGGAGTGTGGGCAGAACCTAGAAACTGAAAAAGGCAAGGTAAACCAATCTTCTCCAGTACCTGCAGAAGAAAATGCCCCGACCTAACATTTTAATTTTAGCCCAGTGAGGTCTCTGTTTTACAGAACTGTTGTTTGTGTTCATTCAAGCCACTAAGTTTGTATTAATTAGTCACAGCAGCAATAGATAATTAAGACAGTCGCTATTAATCTAATGAATGCATTTCATTTCATTCTCCATCCAGAAAGAAACTCAAAGGCATTCATTGAGATGGACAGTACATAGTGCATGACCTTGCCCTAGGACAATGTTAACTGTGTTACAGTCTGTAACAATCTAGTCTAAGAGGTCCTGATTATCTGGAAATTCTTTGAAATATCTCTTTGAATTTTTTGTTGTTGAGAACTAAGGAAGCAAGAAGTAGTAAATACAGTAAACCCTCGATTTTGCAGACCTTGATTTAATGGACTTTGGATTTAACGGACAAAATTTCTGGTCTGTATGTCATATGTGAAAATCAACACTCTGTAAATTTTGAAATGCTTTTAACTAAGATTTGTTTATAATTAAATTAGCAAGTTATTTCTTATTAGTTCACCTTTATTTTTAACAAACTTTACTGAATAGGCCATATATTGGAAAAATCACTGCAGTAATTTCACTGACATAAATATTACATATCTACAACTATAGTCTACATATTGAAATCCAAGAGTCACCGCTTGTAAACAATGTTCATCGAATGATTAGCATGAGATCACACCACATCGCATGCAGTAATTGGTTCTGTTGTTGAGTGGTGTGACTTTCTGCAGCAGTTTTAACTCCTGCCAATGATGTTCCCGTGTGCTAAACCACACCCCAGCCTTGTGTATTTGTTTACACCCGGTGATGGGTAAATGTACCCATTTACTTGACCTATTCAGTATAAAGGTAAAATGACTATAATACATATAGAAAACTTTCCTGTGAAATTAAACTTTTCATACATACTTAACTTTAATTAAACAAATGTGTTTACATAAGTAAAAGCAGGTAAATTAACTAATTTGTCAATTTTTTAACATATGCATTTGGAAAACCTACTTTATTATATAACAGACTTTCGGCTTTAACAGACACCCCTCTTGCCCAAATTAGTCCATTAGATCGTGGTTTTACTGTGCTCTGAATACCTTATTAAGCTGACAACTTGCTAGAGCAAAGGGCCTGCCTTTCATGAAACTTAATGATGTGGTGCATGCTGGGATATTGGGACTTTCTGCCACCAAGAAGGAGGCACAGCGCTTGGCAGACATTTTTGGATTTCTGGAAGACATATCCCATAATGAGGAATATTGCTCTGATTCACTTATCAGGTGACTTAGAAGGCTGCCAATTTCAAGTGGCATCCAGAACACAAAGCTCAGCATCAGGTGTGAGCTGCAGTACAAACAGCTCTGCCACTGGGGCCATATAATCTAGCAGAGCCAAAGATGCTTTAGAGCAGGAGTCAGCAAGCTGTTTCTGCAAATGGCTAGGTGGTGTATATTTTCAGCTTTGAGGGCCATAGGGTCTCCACTGCCACTACCAAACTCTGCTGATGTAGTGCAACTGTTCAGTCCTGCCATTATAGCCAAACGACCAAACTCCATGGCTGTGGTGCAAACACAGTCTCAGACAATACATAAGCAAGTGAGTATGGCTGAGTTCCAACAATATTTTAATTACAAACAGAGGCCCTGAGTCAGATTTGGCCCATGTGTAGTTTGCTAAGCCTGCTGTAGAAAAGAACATTGTATGGAGTCCTGGGAATACTCCAATAAGAGAGTCACAGCACAGACCACTAGGGTTTTGGAATAAGACCTTCCCATCTTCAGCAGAGAACTGTATACCACTGCAGTATAACTTCTGGATTCAGGGCCTTTAGTGGAAACTGAGTGTCTGATTGTGAAACATCAAATGACTATGTGAATTGAAATTGTCCAGCCAGTGTTGATTACTGTTAGACCCATCATGCCATAAATTCCTGCCACATTAGCAACAAACCACCATAAACTGTGAAGGGTAGCAGAATATGCCACCTCAAAAAAAAAAAAAGGGGGGGGGAGGGCCACTTTGGCAGAAGAATTATTTTGAGCTGATCATTTTTGAGAATCTGCAGACACAAGGAAAGCTGCATAAGCAAAAATAGAAGTTACCCCCCCCCTTTTTTTTTGTAAGGGAAATTCACATTTTTAAAGGAAATCTCCATTGGTAAGGGTGTCTCTCTCTCTGTACCTGGAAGAGAAGGGTGACTCTAAATCACCTGAAACTCTTTATCAATGGAGAAAGCACCGATTTAATGACATAAACCTTACACTTTTTCACCTTGCTTTTCCTGGTAACCTTCCATAACTGCCCTCTTCACACGCCGTCTGGTGTGAATGAATCAAAACTATACCTATTGTTTTTTGTCAAATTGGAAAAATATATATTTTTGGTGTGCTGCAGAATTTTAGTAATTAGTTTATTGTGCCAAGAGATGAAAAAGATTGAAAACTGCTTATTGAGGGCATTCTCAACTGGTGCAATAGCGCCCTCAAGGGTACAAAATTGGTTCTGGGTTGGGAAGGAGGGTGAATATGTATAAAGCACATAAACAGATACAGATTACTCTATGGTGTTATAATTTAATTGGAGGGGAGTGATTAAGAAAAAATGTCACAAAAAGTCCTTTTAGGGGCTAAAAGAAATGTCTACTTTCAGTGGCTTAACATAATAGAATTATTTCTCATGAATTGTATATATGTGGATCTTGCTTTCCTCTTTCATGATCAGGTACATGATTCAGACTGCTTCTAAACTTTGGCCCAGACAGTCCCCGAGGCCTCAGAGACCTCATGATCTGGGCTCAAAATCCAGAAACTTGCTGTCATATGGTACATTGTCGGTGTCCTGTGTCCTATTAACTAGAAGATGATGATATGCCCTGAACTCCTCATCCATCCATTGTACAGTTATGGGGCAGGGACAAGATATCCATAATAAAACGCACCTGAACATTCAGAGAAGAAAAGAACGTGAAAGAATAAAACCAAAGATGTAATCCTATGGGAGGGCACTGTGAACACCTGCTCTGGCAGCAGTGAGAGTTACTTGACTAGACCCCAGCTCTGCTCACTGAAACTAATGACCCAGAACAGTTTGCTATGAACCTGGACTGTGCTGTGCATAGTCTTCCCTAGTTCATGCTCCTGTACAGTCACAGGTGAGGTGGATATTAGTGCTACACACTCGGTGATGGCTTGGGTAGCCTGCTTAGGCAAGTTTTGGGATCTGATTACCGTTTAAGGAACAAAGGTCAAAGGTTTTCTGTGCCAGGGATTTTATTTCTTTGGCAATAAAAATCCCTTACAACTTGGAAAGGTTTTTGCTTTTAGCCAATACTAGATACCAGGAACCATATCAAAGCCCTTTCTTAGAAATAGTTTTCAAGTCTGTCTTATCTCTTGGTTCGTTCCCCCTACATCCTTCACTCTCAATTTAATGGTGGCTATCTTGAGGTCATCTCAAACAATAGGTTTAAAAAGAAAAGTTAATCTTTACCTTATTTTGGCTTTATGATTGAGTTACTTATATTAACTGAAAAATCTTTTTTTTAATTAAAAAACTTTTTTTGTTTATTTTTATTTTTTATTGTTGAAAGTATTATAGATGTCCCCCTTTTTTTCCCATTGACCACCTCATCCCTACTCCCACCCCACTCCTGCTTTCCGCAACCTAATGTCTGTGTCCATTGGTTGTGCATATATGCATATTAGTTCTTTGGTTTATCTCTTCCCACTCCTCCCACTCCCCATCCCTCTGAGGTTTGTTAGGCTGTTCCCTACTTTCATGACTCTGGATCTTTTTTGGTCATCAACTTATTTTGTTCATGATATTCCCTAAATAAGTGAGATCATGTGGTACTTGTCTTTCTTTGACTGTCTTATTTAGCTCAGCATAATACTCTCCAGGTCCCTCCATGTTGTCTCAAAGGGTAAGAGATCTTTCTTTCTCACAGCTGCATAGTATTCCATTGTATAAATGTACCACAGCTTTATTACCCAAGTATCTACTGATGGACACTTAGGTTGTTTCCAGATTTTAGCTATTGTAAATAGCATTGCTATGAACATAGAGGTGCATATATTCTTTCTGACTGGTGTTTCAGGATTCTTAGGATATATTCCTAGAAGTGGAATCACTGGGTCAAATGGCAATTCCATTTTCAATTTTTTGAGGAAGCACGAAATTCTTTTCCACAGTGGCTGTACCAGTCTTCATTCCCACCAGCAGTGTACTAGAGTACCCTCTTCTCCACATTCTTGTCAACACTTGTTTGAGGATTTGTGATGGCTGATTCTGGCAGGTGTGAGGTGATAACTCATAGTCATTTTAATTTGCATCTCTCTGATGATTAGAGATGCTGAGCATTTTTTCATATGTCTCTTGGCTATTTGCATGCAATGTTTTTTTTTGTTTGTTTTTGTTTTTATCCTCACCTGAGGACATTTTTCCATTTTTTTGCTCAGATAGAGTGGGAGGGAGAGAGAGGAAGAGAGAGAGAGAGAGAGAGAGAAACATCGACGTGAAAGGGACATATCGAGTGGCTGCCTCCTGCATGACCAACGAGGGCCGGGGACAAATTGTAACCGAGGTACATGCCCCTAGCAGGAACCAAACCTGGGTCTCTCTGGACCTCAGTCTGACGCTCTAACTGCTGAGCCAAACCGGTCCAGGGCTGTATGCAATGTTTAGAGAGGTGTCTATTCAGGTCCTCTGCCCATTTTATTTATTTATTTATTTTGATCCTCACCTGAGGACACTTTTTTGCATTTATTTTCAGATAGAGCAGGAGGGAGAGAGAGGAAGAGAGAGAAACATCGACGTGAGAGAGACACATTGAGTGATTGCCACCCACAGGACCCCAACCGGGGCCAGGGACAAACTTGCAACCGAGGTACATGCCCTTAGCAGGAACCGAACCCAGGACTCTCTGGTTCGCGGGCCAACGTTCTAACCGCTGAGCCAAACCGGCCAGGGCCCTCTGCCCAGTTTTTAATTGGGTTCTTTGTCTTCCTTTTGTTGAGTTGTATGCGTACTCTACATATTTTGGATATTAACCCCTTATCCTATGTATCATTGGCAAACATGTTCTCCCAGAGAGTAGGTTCCCTTTTCATTTTGAAGCTGTTTTCCTTTGCTATGCAGAAGCTTCTTAGTTTTTAAATTTATTAATTTAACCTTTGTTTCTCTTGCACTAGGCTCTGTATCAGTGAAATTTTTGCTATGTATGATGTCTGAGATTTTTCTGCTTACATTTTCTTTTAGGATTTTTATGATTTCATCACTTACATTTAAGTCTTTTATCCATTTTGAGTTTATTCGTGTGCCTGGTATAAGTTGGTGGTCTAGTTTCATTTTTTTCCACATAGCTGTCCAATTTCCCAACACCATTTATTGAAGAGACTGTCTTTTCCCCATAGTATGTTCTTGCCACCTTTGTTGAATATTAATTGTGCATACTGTCTTGGGTCAATTTCTGGGTTCTCTGTTCTGTTCAATTGATCTATACGCCTGTTCTTGTGCCAGTACCAGGCTGTTTTGATTACCATGGCCTTGTAGTATAACTTGATATCTGGTATTGTTATCCCTCCCACTTTGTTCTTCTTTTTCAAGATTGCTGTGGCCATTCACAGTCTTCTATGTTTCCCCATAAACTTTTGGAGTATTTGTTCTAGATCTGTGAAATATGCTGTTGGTACTTTAATAAGGATTGCATTGAATCTGTAGATTGCTTTGGGTAGTATGGACATTATAATGATGTTGATTTTTCCAATACATGAACATGGTATATGTTTCTACTTTTTTGTATCTTCCTCTATTTTTTTTTTTTTAATGTCCTGTAGTTTTCTGAGAACAGATCTTTTACCCCTTTGATTAAGTTTATTCCTCGGTATTTTATTTATTTTTTGTTGCAATGGTAAATGGGATTTTTTTTTTTTCTTTCTGAGTGTTCATTATTGGTGTATAAGAATGCTATCGACATCTGGATGTTAATTTTGTATCCTGCTACTTTGCCAAATTCATTTATTAAATCTAGTAGATTTTTGACAGCGTCTTTAGGGTTTTCTACATACAATATCATGTCATCTGCAAATAATAAGTTTCACTTCCTCCTTTCCAATTTGGATCCCTTTTATTTTTTTCTTCATATCTAATTGCTGTGGCTAAAACTTCCAGTACTATATTAAATAAGAGTGGTGGGAGTGGGCATCCCTGTCTTGTTCCTGTTCTTAAAGGAAATGCTTTTAGTTTTTGACCATTGAATATGATGTTGGCTGTAAGTTGTTCATATATGGCATTTATTGTGTTGAGATATGATCCCTCTATTCCCACATTGCTGAACATTTTTATCAGAAATGGGTGCTGGATTTTGTCAAATGCTTTTTCAGCATATATTGATATGATCATATGATATTTATCTTTCATTTTGTTTATATGGTGTATCGCATTTATTGATTTGTGAATATTGTGCCAGCCTTGCATCCCTGGGATGAATTCCACTTGGTCATAGTGAATACTTTTCTAAATATATTACTGGATCCAATTTGTTAATATTTTGTTGAGGATTTTAGCATTTATGTTTATCAGTGATATTGACCTGTTTGTTTCTTTGTAGTGTCTTTATCTGGTTTTGGAATTAGAATTATGTTGGTCACATAAAAAGGGCTTGGAAGGAGGAAGGCTTCCTTCCTCCTAAATTTTTTGGAGTAGTTTCAGGAGAATGGGTATTAGTTTGTCTTTGCATGTTCAGTAAAACTCCCCAGTGAAGGCATCTGGACTGGGGCTTTTGTTTGCTGGGTTTTTATTGATTACAGCTTCAATTTCCTTAGTTGTTATTGGTCTGTTCAAGTTTTCTGACTCTTCTCAGTTCAGTTTTGGGAAACTGTGTGATTCTAAAAAACATTTTAAAATTTTTGCCTAGGTTGTCTATTTTGTTGGAGTATAATTGTTCATAGTATATTCTAACAATCCTTTGTATTTCTGTGATGTCAATTGTTCCTTCTCCTCTTTCATTTCTGATTTTGTTTATTTGGGTCCTCCCTTTTTGTTTCTTGGTAAGTCTGGCTATAGGTCCATCAATCTTGTTTATCTTTTTAAAGAACCAGCTCTTTGTTTCATTGATCTTTTGGTTTTTTAGTCTCTGTGTCATTTATTTCTGCACTGACCTTTACTATTTCTTTACTTTTACTTGCTCTGGGTTTTTCTTTTTGTTTACTTTCTAGTTTTTAAGTTGTAGCATTAGATAGTCTGTTAGAAATTTTTCTTGTTTCTTGAGGTAGGCTTGTAATGCTATGAACTTCCCTCTCAGGACTGTTTTCACTGCATCCCATAGATTTTATGTTGTTATGTGTTCATTTTCATTGATTTCCAGGAATGTTTTTATTTCTTCCTTGATCTCCTTGGTAAACCATTTATTGTTTAATAGCATGCTATTTAGCCTTCATATGTTTGAATGTTTTCGAGTGTTTTTATTGTAATGATTTCTAGTTTCATGCCATTGTGATCTGAGAAGATGCTTGATATGATTTCAATCTTCTTGAACTTGTAGAGACTTACTTTGTGTCCTAACATGAGGTCTACCTTTGAGAATGTCCCTTGTGTACTTGAGAAGAATATAAATTCTGCAGTTTTGGGCTGTAATTCTCTGTAGATATCTATTAAATCCATTTGATCTAGTGTATCATTTAGAGTCTCTGTTTCCTTGTTAATTTTTTGTCTAAAGAATCTATCCAGTGATGTCAGTGGGGTGTTGAAATTCCATGCTATGATTGTATTGCTATTGATTTCTCCTTTGAAGTCCTCCAGAAGTTTTAAAATATATTTTGGTAGTTCTATATTGGGTGCATCTATGTTTATCAAGGTTATATCCTCATGTTGTATAGATCCTTTCAATATTATGTAGTGGCCTTCTTTGTCTTTTGTTATAGCCTTCATTTTGAAGTCTGTTTTATCAGATATAGGATTACTACCCCAGCTTTTTTTCATTTCTATTTGCTTGGAAAATTCTTTTCCATCCCTTCACTTTCAACCTGTGTGAGTCTTTTGTTGTGAGGTGGGTCTCTTGTAAACAACATATATATGAGTCATGCTTTCCTATCCATTCTTCTACTCTGTGTCTTTCGATTGGAGCATTTAAAACATTTACATTTAAGGTTAATATTGATATACACTTATTTATTGCCAAATTTATTTATTATAGCTATGTTTCTCTCTCTATTTTTTCTGATTATTACAGCAGTTTCTTTATCATTTCTTGCAGTGCTGGTTTGGTGCTAATATATTCCCTTAGCCTGTTTTTGGCCTGGGAAGCTTTTTATTTCACCTTCTATTTTTAATGATAACTTTGCTGGATAGAGTAGTCTTGGATTCAGATCCTTATTTTTCATTACCTTGAATACTTCATGCCCTTCCCTTCAAGCCTGTAGTGTTACTGTTGAGAAGTCAGCTGATAGCCTACAGGGGCTCCTTTGTAGGTAACCTGTTGCTTTTCTCTTGCTGCCTTTAAGATTCTCCCTTTGTCTTTAATTTTTGGCATTTTAACTCTGATGTGTCTTGGTGAGGACCTATTTGGGTTCTTCTTACTTGGGGCTCTCAGTGCTTCCTGAACTTATTTGCCTTTTTCCTTCACCAAGTTGGGGGTGTTTTCTGCCTCTATTTCTTCAAATATATTCTCTAAACCTTGTTCACTTTCTTCTTGTACTCCTATGATGTGGATGTTGTTATGTTTTATATTGTCCCACAGTTCTCATAAGCTGTCCTCCTGTTTTTTAATTGTTTTTTTCTTTTTGGTTTTCTGATTGAGTGATTTTTTTTCTACCCTGTCTTCTAATTTGTTGATCTGATCCTCGGCTTCCTCTAGTCTGCTGATTATTCCTTCCAATGTGTTCTTTATTTCTGCAATGTCATTCTTCATTTCTGCTTGGTGGCTTTTCATTTCTAATTGGTTGATTTTCATTGTTTCTATATCTTTACTCAGGCTGTTGAACTTCCTCATAATCATTATTCTGAACTCTATATATGATAACTTACTTAACTACATTTCATTTAGCCCTTCTTCTGTTGAAATCTCTTGTTCTTTTATTTGGTGTTTGCTTCTTTGTTTCACCATTTGGCTGTCTCAGCAAGGTTTGGAGCCTGCCAAATTTTCCCTGTGAGTGTCCATGTTCTGCTCATTGTGGCTCCCTCTGCTGGCTGTGGATGAGTATGGAAAGGACCATTCTGAACCCCAATGTCTAGTCTTAGAATCACAGGCCAAGCAATGATTCAATTATCCCAGAGCTTTTGCCTGCAGGCTGACTATTAGTCTCAGTTACTTGATGAGCCTCAGGTTGTAGCCCTCAGCTGAATGAAAAATCACACAGGTGGGCAGAGTAAGAATATTTCCAGTGGGTGGGACAATTGCTTTACCCTGGGCTAATGCTGCTTTGAGCAGAAAGTGGTTTCTGCAGTGTGGGTTAATGGCTCAGCACAGGGACCCAGGCCTCAGCCTTCACAGCTCAGTCCCCAGAGCCACGACACCCAACACTGAAAGCCAAGTACTAAGCTCAAAGCTTTCAGAGGTTATTCTCTGTCTACTGACTGGCAGGTAGTCTCTGGCTGTAAATGAGCCTCAGGTTGCACTTCTCTGGGGGTGGTGATGTTAAATTCCTGAGGAAGGGGCAGTTGCTTCTCCCCTGGGCTAAAGGTGCTCTGATATGAAGGAGCGTCTTGAGGAAGATGGCTACTGCTGTGTGGGGGAGTGACTCAGCATAGAGCTCCTGGTGGCCTCCTTCCCAGCTCTCTCCCCAGTGCCATGAACCCCTGACTCTCCTCACATAGCTACAGTCCAGTCCACCCTCCCTCTGCTGGAGTGCAAGGTGAATGGCTATAGCTGTAATTTAGTGCACTGGCCCTTCAGGGAAATGCCAATGTTCCCAGCACCTTTCCCTGCCAGACAGAACCTCTGCTCTGGTGATTTTCTCAGCCAGGTGTTATATGGGCACCTTTCCCTGTTTTGCTGCTCTGTGCTGGAGAGCCAGCTTGGGGTTTAAACTCCTGACTTCTCAGAGGCAGCTTCTCACAACTAAGATAGCCCTCAGCTGCTTCCCATGGGCATCCAGCCAGCCCTCTAGTGCCTCTGCAGTTCAAATTGGGGTCCTCTTTATGACCCTTGTTTATAAGGTCTCCAGCTGCACTTCAGTTGGTTTTTCTAGATGATTTGTCTATTTTAGTTTAATTCCAGTTTGGTCCTGAGAGATGGTCTGTGTAACTTCCATTCACTCTGTGCCATTTTCCCTCTCACTGAAAAATCTTAATAGGGTGTATTCGTTGCCTAGTCTTGTTTTTGTTGTCTATAGATTTTCCCAGTCTTGCCAAACTCCAAAATTTCTCTATTCTCTCCCCTTATTGCTATCAACACATTCCTGCACAAATGAAGTTATTTCTTAGAATCCTATTTTAAAGGCAGATAAAATGAAGCCAGCAACAGCAAGGCTTTTATTTTTAGAATCAATTATTTCCAAGAGCTACAGGCATAGTAAAATTTTGGTCTACTTTTCCATATTATGGCAGGTGATGATTTTAGTAAATATTTGTCACATAACAACCCACTTATCCAACAATGCTATTCTGAAATATTGTTTCTTAGTCTTTGCTCACCGCTGATAAATTGCCACATGTCTATAATTAGTTGCTGTTACACCTTACCCAGCACTATTTTGATGTTGAATAGAGTAATTCTAAAGATGCATTAAGTAATAAATGAACAAAGGTGAATGCCTAGACAGCACATAAACTAGAACAGCAGGAATAACATTTTCTAGGGAAAACACAATCAATGATAGATAAGCAAGTCCTTCATTGCTCATCACTTTCTAGAATAACGCTCAGGGATCTAGCAAGATGCCAAACTCCAGGAGAAATTTGGGGGCTGTGGGACTTTTAGGCCTTGAAATTGCAGCTTATAACTTGGCAGATGAATAAAAGGAATGATCTCTTCTGCTGCCTATTAAGATGGACTGCTTGAAACACTCATCTCTAGCTGGTCGCCACAAATATTTTCAGGAGGGCTTATATGTGTGCTGTCTCATTTGTTAGTTTGTCATTCTTGGTCAAATTATGCATACCTCCTACTACTGTAACAAATAAACACCAACATTTCAAGTAAGTTAACATACTACAAAATTATCTCAATCTTATCAACAGAACAATCAGTTTTTACTATTATGCAGAGGCTGTCTTCTGCTGTAATTCAGAGAAACAGTTTCTTTCATTGTTGATAGAAATTAGAAAAGGGGGTGGGGGAACAGAGCATGGATGTAATTTCTCTTATCTTGGCCCAGAAGTAGCACTTATCACCTTGTTGTAAAAGGTCTGAGAGTTTACCCTACATGCAAGTTAACAAGTTAAACTGCCACAACTCCATGGATGCTGGCAGAAGACATGAGACTCCTGAGTCAGAAACAAAGGACAGTTTATTACTTCAGTAGCAGCCATCAGAGTATCAACAGATATTTTGTTCCTATTCTCTGAGTCCTCATTCTCATACGGTGACACCGAGAGGGCCAGATGGTACCTAAACCGATAGTGGGTTGTATTCTACAGGAGAGAAACTCTGAGTTTTGGGAAGCTGAATTTTTAGTGGGCAGCAAGTATGCATAATTTTTGCTCCAGTGGTATATACCATCTCTATGTAAACATCCCTGAGAAGATAGTCCAGAACAACAACAACAGTCAGTGCCTCTGCTTGTAAGACATGGAGATAAGAGCGATCCATAGAGAATTGTCTACCCAGACACCCACCCTCCTTTCAACATCATTTTGGTTTCTAGAAAATTTTCCCATTCAATGGTGCCACTCCCTTATCTACTCTGAAAAAATCTGACCAAACCTTTTATTTTTCTTATATGACATTTAATAAAGGCTACTATCAATTAGGACTCCAAGCAGCTAGATGTGGTCAACTGCAATATGACATCATTCATGTCTTTCAAGGTCCGAGCAGAACAAATATCAGAAACCGATAGTCTATAATAGAAAGTCAGGGGGTTTTCTTAAGTTTCTGCATTGAAATTGGCCCAATTAATCCAGCAGGATATGTTTTCAATTATAAGACTATTTCTTGGTTCTTAAGGATAACGTCAAAGGCAATCCCGGCCAGTGCATTGAGGCTGGCCTGAATGCCTTCCAAAGCTCAGATGAGATGATTGATGACTTCAGCTGAAGTGGGCACATATTTTGTATCATCTTTCCTAAATGGATAATCCCCATTATAGAGAAACTTCCCAAAGGGTGTGCCTAATTAATAAGGCAGTTACACATCCAGGAATTTCCCCAGAGTAAACAAGAGCTGCCTCATTTGGGAAAGATCCCTGCAGTTGTCTTATAGTAACTACCTGATCTCCTGGTAATGTTCCCCCAAACACTTGGAAGTTCCCTAACAATCACCATTTAAATTCAAGTAAACATATGTTTGGGTGAAAGGCAAATTAACACTAACTTCCATACAAGAAGTGAAGTCATAGGGCACAAATTATGACCCTAAAAGTAGAGAGTTTTTAACAAAAATTCTGCTTTAACAAAAACTCAGGGATCCCTCTGCTATGTGGGGGGGTCTACATTTCTCAGGAGGCCTAGCTTCACAGGTCCTCCAACATGGCTTTCTAGCTTACTAATAAGCTTTAGAATTTCTTAATTATTTTGAATAATTGAGTCTAGTCATTGATTTTGAAGGGATTACTTGAGAGCAGTCAATTCAACCTGTTCTGTTGTCCATGTTATTAGTTATATGCAATCATCTGTCTAATGGAATGACTGAGTTCCCACTGTGGTAACAGGGTTTGGAAAGACATTCAGAAGTGATGACAATTGCTTTGCATGAGAAGTAGAGGAGTTAGAGACATCTTCTGCTGTTCCAACTGAATTATCAATGAGATTGGTGATCAAATTATGTTTGAGCCTTCTGGTGTTAAATTATAGACTCAGCAGTCAATAAAATTTAAGATGCTTGCAACATTCTGTGACAGCATGTATTAGTCAGTGTTCTCCAAAGAAACAGAACATATAAGAAGAGATTTATTATGAGGTTGGCTTATGTAGTTACGGAGGCTGAGAAGTCCCACAATCTGCCATCTCCAACCTGGAAGCCCAGGAAAACCAATGGTGTAAGTCCCAGTCCAAGTCCAAAGGCTAGAGAACCAGAATCAATGATGTCCCATGGTAGGAGATGATGTTTCAGCTCAAGCAAAGAGAGTGACTTTGGTCTTTATCAACCTTCTCTGCTACTCAAACCCTCAACAGGGTTGAGGTTGAACCTCAAGAGGTTGGACGATGCCCACCTGCATTTGTGAGGGCAATTGTCTATATTCAGTTTACCAATTCAAATAACAATATCTTCCAGAGACACCCTTACTAACATACCCAGAAATATTGTTTTATGCTACTCGAGCATCTCTTAGCCCAGTCAGGTTGCCACATAAAATTAACCATAACACTATCAGGGCATTTTTCTTTATAAGGAAGGCTCCTTGGATAGTTAGAAATATTTAATGTAATTTCTTCTTATATCCTGGAGTCTAAGATGTTCTTTCTAAAGTGCTTAGGCTTTCCTCCTTCTACCATCCCTGTATTAGGTTTCTATGCTATGTAACAAATTATCACACATTTAGCAGCTTAAAACAACTGCCATTTATTATTTCACAGTTTCTGTAGGTCAAGAGGCAGGGCACAACTTAACTGGATCTTCTGCTCAGAGCTTCATCAGCTGTAATTAGATGTTGGTTAGGGCTATGGTCTTATCAGGGGCTTGACTAGGGGAAAATCTGCATCCAAGATCCCTCAGGTTATTGGCCAGAATTTATTTCTTTGTAACTGCAAGACTAAGACTTTGATTTCTTATTGGAGACCACCTCAGCAACTAGAAGCCATCCACAGTTCTTGAAACCTCCACCCCTTGCTATACAGTAGCTTGCTTCTTCAAGGCCAGCAACACATGGATATTATAATGTAATCACCTGATGACATCCCATCACCTTTGCTATGTAAGGCTATAAGGTAATTATGGGAGTGGCATCACCTTTGCTGTCATAGGTCATGCCACAATTAATGAAAAGGAATCATACAAGGGAGTGTACACCAGGAGGATGGTATTATGAAGAGCCATCTTATAAGCTATCGCCCATAGTTTATTATCTGACCTTTAATGATTCAGGCTCTTTCTACATGCAACATACATTCACTGCCTCTCAAGGTTCTCAAGGGTGTCATTTATTCATCAAGCCCAAAGTCCAAAATCTCATCATCTAAATAAGGTCCAGTGCAGATGAGACTTCTGGCTGTAATCTGTTAAGTGCAGTTCCTAGGACACAATTCTTTACCTGTGCACTTGTGAAACTAAAGAAAAAGCCATCAGCAATATAAAATGGTGAGACTAACATAGGATGACAGCTATAGACAGAGTAAAGGAAGAAACATTATTTTTCATTTACCCTTCTTATTTATTTGCTGAGATTTTCCCCTGTAATAAAAGACAGATTGATAAGAGAAAAATCAAATGCAATTTATTAACATGTATACCTCATATATACATGGGAGATATCCAAGAAAACCAAGTAACTGTCTGAAATGGCCCAAGCCACCAACTTAAATGTCATCTTTAGCTAAAGAAAATGTTGAGGAAAGGTGGAGCAAGTCAGGGAAGGTGAGTGGAGAAAATGTTTGGTAAACAAAGATTGTGTTGCCATTCAAATATGTGTCTAAGGTAAAGAACTTCTCTTTGATAATAGATCTCTTCCTGGTACAGTTTCCTTTTCAAAGTAAATTTCTTCTATAAATGTAGATTTTCTTTATAAAAAGGTAACTTCTACTCTGTTTTTGGAGCTTCTCCTGTGTCTGTAGTTTCTCAAACTAATCAGTTTAAAATGGTCTTTGTCCCAAAGAGGCACATTTTGGGGTGGCATATTCTGCCACCCTTCAACAATCCCAGTAAAAAACGGAGGGATATTGGAAGGTACAAAGTAGTCACTGATTCAGTAGATCTGAAATACAGTTGGGCAAATGTCTGGCATTTCTTGATTAGTTTTCAAGATCTGGGAACAACCCTCCATATCATTGAACTCCACCCTCTGGGTTCTTTTTATTTTTTAAGAAAGGGAGGGAGGGAGAGAGAAACATAATGTAACAGACATACATTGATTTGGTTGCCTCTAAACGTGTCCCTACAGGGGATTATACCAGCAACCTAGGTATGTGTCCTTGACTGGGAATTGAACCTGTGACTTCTGGTGCACAGGCTGATGCTCCAACTAACTGAGCTACACCTGCCACGGCTGGTTTCTTTCTTTTTTAAGCACACGTCTGAAGCTGAATAATTTTATTAGCCTGATTTCTACCAGTAGAATTTTTTATATCTGACAACTTCCTTTCATTTTGTACCCTCTGTCCCTTCCATTCCAATGAACAGTGGAGTTGGTTTTTGTTTGTTTGTTTTTAAATAAACTTCTCAAAAACTTTGAGTTAACTCCACTTGACAAAATCCAACTCCACATATCTTTCAAAATTAATTCTTTCTGTTTTAGCTTCATGCTGAGCTGGATAAAGGTCAATGCCACCAAGCACCCTGCAGTTCCACGGTTGGATTAAGAGGATCTTTGAGGCACACACTCAATCTCTTCAAAAGGTCCTTTGTGTAAATGAATACTGCTTTTTCCGAAGTTTTAGCAAAGTTGCATCTTCAGCTTTTTCTCTGTGTCAAGATTTCAGAAATATGTGAATTTTAGCATCTTTTGCCACCTTAATATGGTGTTAATTTTCCAAATTTATCAAGCCCTGGTTCCCTTTTGCTTACCAGTTTACATTCAATTTTTCTCCCTTGTATTTTACTGTAAGCAGAAGAAAGAAACCAAGTAGCACCTTCAACACTTTGCTTCGAAATCTCCTTAGCTAATCTAACAAGTTCATCACTTACAAGTTCTGCTTTCCAGTAGCATCAGGAAACAATATTGCTAAGCATTTTTATGCCATATACATGAAGAGATCAAAGTCCTGGGAAGCCCCTATGTCTGTCTCCTACAAACCCCAAATCCCTTTCCAGTAGCTACACCTGCATCTCTTCCTCCCCATCCCTGACCCCTATCATCCTCTACTCACACCCAAACCTTTTGTCTGAAAACTTCTGGTATAAGAGGTCCAAGGAAATTTTTATAAAACTTGCAGTAACCCACTACAACACCTAAAAGGGCACACATGGGCCACTATAAGAGGGCTCAGCAAACAAGCGTCATTTCATTATGACCTATGTAGGGGAGGAAGAAGCTTTTCTCCACCCTCAAGGTTTTTTCAGCTGGTCTAGTAATCAAATAGATGTGAGACAGATTAGCAAGAGAAAATAACCAAATACATATGTATGGTGAGACCAGCCAGTAAGCCAGGACAAGTGGAATAGGAAAACTGAGACAGATAGCTGAACAAACTGGCAGAGTAATTTACAGACAATACAGAAGGTCACCTCCCTATAAATAGCATCTAGGCCTCAGTTGTGTTTCAGCTCCAGACCCAAAAGGCAGCAAAACCAGGCGGGTGACACCAGGTCTAGCTGCAGTGAATAACGACTCCCTGCCCTGACACTGACCAATCAGTGAGGACCACGACCCTGAAGGAGCACACCTAGAAAACTGATGAATATTCTTTTGAAATTCTCCCTGAGACCTCCCCTAAGATTCTTGCCTGCAAGAAAGAAATAAAAGCCTCAAGACAAATGACTCCAGTGCACGCTCTCCTTCCCAGGAGCATGCTGCCCAATCCCCCCCCCCCCCCGCGCCCCTACACGCGCGCGCGCACACACACACACATACACACCCATTTTCTTCCCTGACAGGCATGCATTTCCTAAACTTTAAGAGAGTCCATGAGGCTTGCAACCAGGGTAGCAATGGGCCTAGCAGTAGTTCATCCCAAACAAACCCTCTGACCTGTCCCCAAGGCCCCCTTTTCTCTGACTTCTTAGTGAGCCAAAGCAAACCAGCCTCAGTTCATTTCCCCAGCCCTTCCTTGTTTCACTGTCCCCAGATTTAATAAACATCCTCTACATATACCTGTCCAATTTCCCAATGCCATTTACTGAAGAGACTTTCTTTAGGCCATTGTATGCTCTTGCCTCCAAAAATGAAACTAGACCAACAACTTACACCATACACAAGAATAAACTCAAAATGGATAAAAGACTAACATGTAAGTAGTGAAACAATAAAAATCCTAGAAAAAAATGTAGGCAGCAAAACTCTAGACATCACACATAACAGAATTTTCACCAATACATCATCTAGGGCAAGAGAAACAAAGGAAAAAATGAGTAAGTGGGACTCATCAAACTAAAAAGCTTTTGCACAGCAAAAGAAACCAGCATCAAAATGAAAAGGGAACCCACTCTCTGGGAGAACATATTTGCCAATGATACATCATATAAGGGGTTAATTTCCAAAATATACAAAGTTCTCAAAGAACTCAATTAAAGGAAGACAAACAATCCAACTAAAAAATGGGCAGAGGACCTGAAGAGACACATCTCCAAACAGGACATACAAATGGCCAGGAGACATATGAAAAAATGCTCAACATCACTAATCATCAGAGAGATAGATGCAACTTAAATCAACTATGAGGTATCACCTCACACCTCACACCTGCCAGAATGGCTAATATCAACAAATCATCAAACAAGTGCTGACGAGGGTGTGGAGAAAAGGGGACTCTAGTACACTGCTGGTGGGAATGCAGACCAGTGCAGCCACTATGGAAAACAATATGGTGTTTCCTCAAAAAATTAAAAATGGAACTGCCATTTGACCCAGTGATCCCACTTCTAGGAATATATCCTCAGAAACCTAAAACACCAATCAGAAAGAATATATGTACCCCTATGTTCATAGCAGTGCTATTTACACAATAGCTAAGATCTGGAAACAGCCCAAGTGTCCATCAGTAGATGAGTGGATAAAAAAGCTGTGGTGCATTTACACAATGGAATACTATGCAAGTGTAAGAAAAAAAGATTTCTTACTCTTTGAGACGACATGGAGGGACCTGGAGAGTATTACGCTAAGTGAAATAAGCCAGTCAGAGAAAGACAAGTGTCACATGATCTCACTTATTTGTGGAATATAATGAACAAAATAAGTTTACGAACAAAAAAGATCCAGAGACAAGGAAGTAGAGAACAGATTGACAAACCTCAGAGGGAAGAGGGGTGGGGGTGTGGCAGGAAGAGATAAACCAAAGAACTGATACACATATATGCATAAGTAATGGACAGAGAGAACAGTGCTGTAAAGGCAGGAGGAGGGGTGGGAGCGGGGGCTGGGAGTGTCAATGGGGGGAAAAAGAAAGGACATCTGTAATACTTTAAAAAATAAAGATGAATTAAAATAAATAAATAAACATCCTCTAAAATTCACCTGGACTTGTGTTGTGAAATTTTCCCAGCACAACATAAAAAACCCCCACACTACCGGCTGGCCCAAGGCAGACCTGTTCAGGGTCAGGTCCCCTTTCCAGTAACAATGTGAACCCCACATACATGAGAGAGTCAGAGACCTGACATTTGAGAGGTTCAAAGGCAGAAAGGGAAATGGGTATATATGACATTCTGAGCTAGGAATGAGATAAGGCACCTTGCGGCTTCAGAAGGTAATTTCAGGGAGAGCACATGTTCTGTAATTATTAGTTTGCCCTCCCATATTTCTGCTTATAACTCCTACCATGGGCCAGGTTCCTAATTTAAACTCTTCTAGATAGTTAAGGGGGAGCAGAAATTTGTCTGGAGCCTATAGAATCTTGGTTGCCTTTAGCTCAAAACAACCTGCATACTACTGAGGCACATCTAGGATCATGTTAATCCAATACAGAACTCTAGTGGGTAAATCAGAATTAGGTGTGAATCCCTTTGGTTCTCTTTGCACTGACTGCCATCAAGAAGGTATACCAACCAGGCCAGACTGGGTTTATTGCTTAGGGAAAGAAAGAAGCATCATGCCCAGGAATGGTCAGGGCAGAATCCTGTATTTTCAAAATAGTTCTATGTAACTCCCACCACTTTCATCCTGGTCATTACCCAGGAAGCTCCCAAGAGGAAATGGTGCCTATCTGGGTATAGCTGAATTAATTGACTAATGTGTGTTTCTAATGTATGTGGATCAGGAGCAAGTAAAGGATATAGAGTCAGACATTTTTTGAGTCATTTTGAAGAGATTATTCCAATCTCCAGTAATACCAGATGCTTGCAAATAGTAGGGAGTATGAAAGAGTCATCAAATACCTTGTCCATAAACCCATTGTTGATTCTAGTTTGTATTATCAGAAAACAGGCCCTTACTACTAACATTTACAAGGGCGAAGTAGGGAATCTAAACAGCAGCTGCAGTTTATTTTATTAACCTAAATTGTTAGGAGGCAATAATCTAGCAAAGAACAAGAAAAGCGTTTATTTGGGACCAAAGAATTGTAATTCAGGGCATACAGATTTGGGTGGCAACCCAAACAGTGTCCCATTAGGATGCAAAAGTCAGTGATTTTAAATGGCTGAGAGAAAGCTTTGCATAGGTCATTCACAAATAATTTTAATTGGCACTGAGCAGCAGAAAGCTAACCTTGGCTAAACATGATCAATTGCTAAGGCTATCTCTAAGTCCATCACTGTAACAATTTGCAGGTGTTTTTGCAGTATTCTCAGAATATTTATGGTTTGGCCCAGTTCAAAAGTTTATGTTCTGTCAGATGAGGACATGCATAAGAACCATTTTTAATGGCCTCCTAGCTCCATTTTGTTATTATTATTTTTTTTTATTTTTG
The DNA here is from genome assembly GCA_030848825.1 of Tadarida brasiliensis. Lineage (NCBI taxonomy): Eukaryota > Metazoa > Chordata > Mammalia > Chiroptera > Molossidae > Tadarida > Tadarida brasiliensis. The sequence goes on along the minus strand of CM061259.1, from coordinate 39,690,598 downwards.
GTGATGGACTCAAACTAATCCTCAGAACTCCTTAAAACTTACAGTCAAATGTGTTTATGGTTGACCAGCCAAGGCTAGCAAAACACCCACTTGAAATGAACATTTATTAGCAGCACAGTTCTTATAGCTTGACTACCTATCTATAGGCTATCATAAACATTGAATATAATTTTAAAACAGAAAGAAAAATTAAACCTAAAGTAAACTCTAAAATATATTCAGATACAAAGCAATATAAAGCAATAAGAAATACAAAGCAATAAGAAATAAGGTTATGTTTTTCATCTCACCATTCAGAAATGGGTAAGATTTAATTAACATTCCATACACAAAAATCAGTGTGATGTAAGAATGTGGTCTTTGGAGTCAGACAGGCATGAGGCTGATTCAGATCTGCTCTCTGCTGTTTGACCATAAACAAGTTACATAATCTCTTTGTTAAAAACAAAACAAAATTCAACTGAATACATTTTAAAGATCTTATTGACTTTATTCAATGATTCATGAATTGGGCAGCATCCAATCTGGCTGATAAAAAGGAGCTCCAAGGAGCTATACAAAATGAAAGACTTATAGTCAGAAGAGAGTGGGAACAAGAAAGTTATACTTGGCAAAAGAGCAGGTTGGTTATTGCAAGGTTACTTTCCTTTAGGGCATGGCCAGGGTCTCTTAGAAAGATTACCTAACTAATGCTGATTAGGTAATTCCTGATTGACTGGTTTAAGTTTTCCACTGAAGCCCAAACAGTAATTACCTCTCAGTTTGGTGACTTGGAGTTTAGCATAAATGACTCCATTTTGTTCCTGTTGTCTTGTTACTAACATTTCTAAGTTTCAGTTTTCTCTTCTATATCATGGAGATTATATTGGTGACTCCCTCATGGGTTCTTAACAGAATAACATGAGATAAGGTATGTGAAATTTTAACCTGGTGCCTGAAACATGGTAAGCAAACAATTAATGTTTGCTCTTATTTTTATAGCTTATCTAGTACATGTTAAGATTAGGATGCTACCTACCATGATGTAAATGCCCTACTTTTATATTAGCTAGTGCATATGCCTTTCAAAACTAAAAAGTATAGTTTTCTTATTTTTTAAAAAACATCGCAGAGAAAAAAATTGAAGTCAGTCATACAGTGCACCGGTGGATTAAACTACTAGAATCCAAAGGCAGTTCTAATCTAGGTATCCTAAATGAAGATTCATGCAAAAAATACTGGAAGAACATGGGAACACACTATGCATTAGTCAGCTTAAACTGCTATATCAAAATAGTATAGATTAGGTTGCTTAAAAAATTTATGTCTAACAGTTCTCAAGACTGGGAAGTCCAAAATTAAGGTGCTGGGAAATTCAGTTCCTGGTGAGGACCTTCTTCCTGGTTTGTAGATGGCCTCCTGCTGGCTATGTCCTTACATGGTGGAAGGAAAGAGCTCTTGTCTGTCTTCCTTTTCTTATGAGGGCACTAATCCCGTCAAGGGCATCCCATCCTCAAGACTTCATCTAAACCCAATTACATCCCTAAGGCCCCACCTCCAAAATCATCACAGCATAGGTTAGGGTTTCAACATATGCATTTTGGTGGTGGGGTAGGGAGTGGGGGTGATACAAACATTCTGTCTAAACACATGCTCTTGTAGCTTACATTTTCTATTTAACCAATTGTCATGAACATTTTTCCTTGTTGATAATTGTTCTCTGAAAACATGAAAAAAGTAATCTGGAGAAAGACATGGCTCAGGGAGTAGAGTAAAAACATCTGGAAGTACCTAATCAAGTTTATTGTACAGGGGTACATGGGTTAGGGCTGCATTTCAAATGGTTTGAGGCAATTCAACTGGTTTGAAATTTGTGATCACGTTGTTGTTTTAACAAGGAACAGCATTGGGAGCCAAATTCAAGAGGCTCCGGCAGAAAGTCAAGCAGGCAGCACACCTACTGTACAGTGTAGGTACAACAACTAAAGCACAGTGTTTATGTGAACACATTTTGGGGCTAGAATGATCCCAAACACAGGTCACGGGAGTGATAGACTTTTATTAGCAAGGGCCCATCAAGGGGAAGGAGACCCTGGCTTGCTGCTGTTCAGTGTTCTCCCTAGTTGGAGGACTGGGTATGCTGAAACCTCCACTTGAGTCAAGTACTCTCAGGCAGATAGTACTCTTACTATGAAAACAGGAGCTGTCCAAGCTTCCAACTCCAGAAGCAAGGCATGCAGGTCACACTTTCCAATTTGTGTTTCATATTTCTTTTCAGATCCATCACTTCCTGTTGATTGAGGAGAAAAATATATTACATTTCTTTTTTTTCTTTTTCTTTTTTTATTAATTTATTTTTGTTACAGATGTTTCTCCTTTTTTCCCCATTGACACCCTCCTCCCCATCCCCCCACCCCGTCCCCAGCTTTGTTGTCCATGTCCATCAGTTATGCGTACATGCGCATAAGTTCTGTGGTTTATCTCTTCCCTCCCCCGCCACCCCCTCTTCTGAGGGGTGTCAGTTTATACCCTACTTCCACATCTCTGGGTCTACCCTGTTCCTCAGACTGTTATGTTCATTATATTCCACAAATAAGTGAGATCATGTGATATTTGTCTTTCTCTGCTTGGCTTGTTTCGCTTAGGATAATACTCTCCAGGTCCCTCCATGTCGTCTCAAAGGATAAGAGATCTTTCTTTCTTACAGCTGCATAGTACTCCATTGTGTATATGTACCACAGCTTTTTTATCCATTCATCCACTGATGGACACTTGGGCTGTTTCCAGATCTTAGCTATTGTAAATAGTGCTGCTATGAACATGGGGGTACATGTATTCTTTCTGATTGGTGTTTCAGGCTTCTTAGGGTATATTCCTAGAAGTGGGATCACTGGGTCAAATGGTATTTCAATTTTTAATTTTTTGAGGTAACACCATAGTGTTTTCCACAGTGGCTGCACCAGTCTGCATTCCCACCAGCAGTGTACTAGAGTCCCCTTTTCTCCACACCCTCACCAGCACTTGTTGTTTGATGATTTGTTGATGGTGGCCATTCTGACAGGTGTGAGGTGATACCTCATTGTTGTTTTAATTTGCATCTCTCTGATGATTAGAGATCCAGCCACACCCTAGTGGGCCATTGAAAACACTACATTTCTTTCAGATTGTTAAGGAAGCAGTTGTTACTGTCAATGCCCATATATCACCATCTTCAGATTAAAACGGCTCTGAAAGAGTATATAATCAACTATTTAAATTTGTATCATGACTATTCTATTATCCTAAAATATGTGGCTATGCACATGAATAGTAATTCACTTATTTGTTATGATAGTTATACTATCTTATCCTCATATTCATAATATTATGCTACTGTATTTGCTCTAAAAGTTGAAAGCATTAATGTATTAATATCTTTTACTAAAAACTTTAAATATTTTTTCTTTATTGACTTTTTTTTTTTTTTTTTAGAGAGAAGAAGGGAGAGGGAGAGAGAGATAGAAACAGTGATGAGAGAGAACATCGATTGGCCACCTCCTGCATGCCCCTCACTGGGGATTTGGCCCACAGCCTGGGCATGTGTCCTGACCGGGAATCGAACCGGCGACCTCTTAGTGCATGGATCGACATTCAACCAGTGAGCCACACTAGTTGGGCCTTTTACTAAAAACTTTAAAGAAAAGTTAAAGAAGCTTAAAGATTCATATTTTAATGTGAGTATAGTTAAAAAGGAAGTAAATAAATATTGAAGTATCTGCTATATATACAATTTATGACATCTTTTGAATAAAAATATTAGTTTTTAGGTCTTCTTTATAGATTTATAAATATTATATTTATTTTCTAGATATAGAAAAACCTATTCTTTCAGTTTTACAAGAATATGAAATACATAATATTGTTGACTGGAGAGAATCCAGTAATAACAATAATACACATCTGTTTTACCCAGAACAGCAATGGGAAAAAGAAAATGACTGAAAAATATAAAAAACATCATCTTTGTTTTGACCCTCAAATCTCATTTCTAATTTCAGAAATGCCCTTTAGCTATTTCTAAATTGAAGTAGCTCTTGGATAAATGTCAACATTTAACAATACATTTGACTTTAATGTTCATTTATAAACATAAAGTATACTTTTACTTGAAAAATTTCAAAGGTTTTGTCAGCCCGTAAATGTTCTAAAAAATATGCAATTTTAATACAACCTATAAGACTTTAATGAGAAGTCATGGTTCAATTTTATGGGATCCTAGGCCTAAAAGGTAATATACATGAACTTCACATACTGTTGAAGTAATTAATTTCAGAGAGAAATGGTAGACTATACTAACTATATTAAAGTCATTGTGAGACAGAATATCTTCTATATGCTATAGATTTGAATAAGACATGAGAAAACTCCTCACATCATTACTCACCACAAGTACTTACACAAAGTAAGGAGCAAAAATTCAAGAGCACCAACTAAGATGGACCTACTCAGCATTTATTTTTGAAAATCTGTGGCCAAGCTGAGACCCTTTTCTCACAAGTATGAAAAAGTAGTGTACAAATTTTACTCTATGCTACAGAAAAGTGAAGACACTCAAGGAAGTGTTTATAAGTGCTTTTCTATTGGTGAAAAAATTATGTAGTATGATTGGAATATGCAGACATTTGGAAAAATATTTTCCATGAATTTTTTTCTACATTAAACACTGGAGAACTTGGCTTTGAAATCAAGGTACTTGGAAAAATAATTTACGTATTCTAAAATCTATATTACTTTTCCTAAATTATATGGCTAAAAATAGAGAACTACTTGCTTTTGATTTTTCTGCTCCCTTGTGTACAGAATATCCTCAGATGTAGGTGGTAATTTTTTGTTCTAGTTTCTTGATTTCTCTCTCAAAGGGGCAAAAAAATAAATTTAATTATTTGCAGAAGGAAATCTTTTTTTCACAAGTCTCTTTAGTCTGGCAATGAAAGGGTAAAAACAAGTGAACAAAGTAAAAATTCTCTGGCAATGCATGATTTTATTTATTCTGCAGGAAATTCAGCCTCTCTTGGTTTCTTCTTAGGTAATTTTGTGAGGTTCCTGGAAGTGTCATACCCAATGCTCCAAGAAACTAGTTGTCTCCATGACTACTGCATGTATTTTGGCATTTTCTCTTTCTTCTTTTGCTCACTGAATATCCCAATTATTGCTATTCCCCCAATGTCAACCATGTTGTCAGAACCCACTAGAGATACAGCTGTGTCTGCCACTGTCACAGATTCAAACATCTGACCCAAGGGCTGAACTTGGTGCTAATGTTAGCCCTAATTATTGCTGACCGATAATGTTGAGGACTCCACCAACTATGTCAGGAACGCTGCCAAATTTGCCCTCCTTGTCTCCATCAATCAACACAAATCTGTGTTGTCAAATTTTCAATATCCCACATTATAGAAAAACACTGAATCCTTCTCCCTCTGTCTTTCTCTGTCTCCCTCCTCTATTTCTCTCTCCCTCCCTCCCTGCCTCCCTTCTCTCATTTCTGTATTTTTCACTCTTTCTTTCATCTTAAGATACAGGGAAGTGCAAGTGGAAAGCCAAAGAGGGTATTTATTTCTTGGACCTTAACTTAGGGGAGGAAAGACAGAAAATAAATAAATAAACAATCATTACCTATGAAGTAAATAAAGTGGGTGGTGTTATAGAAAGCAATAGGTATGGTGGCTGCTTTACATGGGATGTGTCAGGGAAGCCTTCTCTGGGGAGTTTTTTTTTTTTACAATTATATTTTATTTTATTATTATTTTTATTAATTTATTTTTGTTACAGATGTTTCTCCTTTTTCCCCCCATTGACACCCTCCTCCCCATCCCCCCACCTTGTGCCCAGCTTTGTTGTCCATGTTCATCAGTTATGCACACATGCATATAAGTTCTGTGGTTTATCTCATCTCTTCCCCCACCACCCTCTCTTCTGAGGGTTGTCAGTCTGTACCTTATTTCTATGTCTCTGGGTCTATTTTGTTCATCAGTTTGTTTTGTTCATTATATTCCACAAATAAGTGAGATAGTGATATTTGTCTTTCTCTGATTGGCTTGTTTTGCTTAGGATAATTCTCTCCAGGTCCCTTCATGTTGTCTCAAAGGATTAGAGATCTTTCTTTCCTATAGCTGCATAGTATTCCATTGTGTATATGTATCATAGCTTTTTTATCCACTCATCTATTGATGGACACTTGGGCTGTTTCCAGATCTTAGTGATTGTAAATAATGCTGCTATGAACATAGGGGTACATATATTCTTTCTGATTGGTGTTTCTAGGGTATATTCCTAGAATTGGGATCACTGGGTCAAATGGCAGTTCAATTTTAACTTTTTGAGGTAACACCATAGTGTTTTCCATAGTGGCTGCACCAGTCTGCATTCCCACCAACAGTGTACTAGAGTCCCCTTCTCTCCACACCCTCGCCAGCACTTGTTCTTTGACGATTTGTTGATGGCAGCCATTCTGACAGGTGTGAGGTGATACCTCATAGTTGTTTTAATTTGCATCTCTCTGATGATTAGTAACGTTGATCATTTTTTCATGTCTCTTGGCCATTTGTATGTTCTGTTTGGAGAGGTGTCTATTTAGGTCCTCTGCCCATTTTTTAATTGGGTTCTTTATCTTCCTTTTGTTGAGTTGTATGAGTACTCTATATATTTTGGAAATTAACCCCTTATCTGATGTATTGTTGGCAATTATGCTCTCCCATATAGAGCATATAGCGGCTTAATCATTACCGGACCAAGCTCCCTTTGCATTTTGATGGTTGTTTCTTGTGCTGTGCAGAAGCTTTTTAGTTTGATGTAGTCCCATGTGTTTATTTTTTCCTTTGTTTCTCTTGCCTTAGATGTTGTATCAGTGAAAATTGTGCTGCGTGTGATGTCTGAAATTTTGTTCCCTACATTTTCTTCTAGGGTTTTTATGGATTCATAAGTCACATGTAAATCTTTTATCCATTTTGAGTTTATTCTTGTGTATGGTGTAAGTTGGTGGTCTAGCTTCATTTTTTTGCATGTAACTGTCCAATTTTCCCAACACCATTTATTGAAGATGCTGTCTTGACTCCACTGTATGCTCTTGCCATCTTTGTCAAATATTAATTGAGCATATTGCTTTGGGTCAATTTCTGGGTTCTCTATTCTGTTCCATTGATCTACATGCCTGTGCTTGTGCCAGTACCAGGCTGTTTTGATTACAGGGGCTTTGTAGTATAACCTAATATCTGGTATTGTGATCCTTCCTACTTTGTTCTTCTTTTTCAAGATTGTGTGGCTATTCGGAGTCTTTTTTGGTTCCATATTAACTTTTGGAGTATTTGTTCTAGTTCTGTGAAATATGTCATTGGTATTTTGATGGGGATTGCATTGAATCTATAGATTGCTTTGGGTACTATGGACATTTTAATGATGTTAATTCTTCTAATCCATGAACAAGGTATATGCTTCCACTTTTTTATATCTTACTCTATTTATTTTTTCAATGACCTGTAGTTTTCTGTGAAGAGATCCTTCACTTTTTGGTTAAGATTATTCCTAGCTATCTTAATTTTTTTGCTGCAATGGTAAATGGGATTTTTTTTAGTTTCTCTTTCTGTGAGCTCATCGTTGGTGTATAAGAATGCCGTCGATTTTTTGACGTTAATTTTTTATCCTGCTACTTTGCCAGAGTCATTTATTAAATCAAGTAGACTTTTGATGGAGTCTTTAGGGTTTTCTCTGTACAATATCATGTCATCTGCGAATAATGACAGTTTCACTTCCTCCTTTCCAATTTGGATCCTTTTTATTTTTTCTTCATGTCTAATTGCTGTGGCTAAGACTTCCAGTACTATGTTAAACAAGAGTGAAGAGAGTGGGCATCCCTGTCTTGTTCCTGTTCTTAAGGGAAATGTTTTAGTTTTTTCCCATTGAGTATGATGTTGGCTGTAGGTTTTTCATATATGGCCCTTATCATGTCAAGGTATGATCCCTCTATTCCCACATTCCTGAGTGTTTTTATCAGAAATGGGTGCTGGATTTGGTCGAATGCTTTTTCATCATCTATTGATAAAATCACATGGTTTTTATCTTTCATTTTGTTCATGTGGTGTATCACATTTATTGATTTGTGAATATTGTACCATTCATGCTTCCCTGGGATGAATCCCACTTGGTCATGATGAATAATTTTTTTGATGTATTGCTGGATCTGATTTGCTAATATTTTGTTAAGGATTTTGGCATCTGGGTTCATTAGGAATATTGGTCTATAGTTTTCTTTCTTTGTAGTGTCTATATCTGGTTTTGAAATTAGGATTATGCTGGCCTCATAAAATGAGTTTGGAAGTCTTCCCTCTTCTTGGATTTTTTGGAATAGTTTGAGGAGAATGGGTGTTAGATCTTCTTTGAATGTTCGGTAAAATTCCCCTGTGAAGCCGTCCAGGCCTGGGCTTTTGTTTGCTGGGAGTTTCCTGATTACATCTTCAACATCCTTAGTTGTTATTGGTCTGTTCAAGTTTCCTATCTCTTCCTGGTTCAGTTTTTGGAGACTGTGTGTTTCTAGACATTTGTCCATTTTGCCTAGATTGTCCAATTTGTTGCCATATAATTGTTCATAGTATGCTTTGATGATCCTTTGTATTTCTGTGGTGTCAGTTTTTACTGCTCCTCTTTCATTTCTGATTTTGTTTATTTGAGTCCTCTCTTTTTGTTTTTTTGTGAGTCTGGCTAAAGGTCTATCAATCTTGTTTATCTCTTCAAAGAACCAGCTCTTTGTTTCATTGATCTTTTGAATTGTATTTTTTTAGTCTCTATGTCATTTATTTCTGCTCTGACCTTTACCATTTCTTTTCTTCTACTTGCTCTGGCTTTTCCTTTTTGTTTACTTTCTAGTTCTTTAAGTTGTAAGGTTAGAAAGTAAATTAGGAATTTTTCTTGTTTCTTTAGGTAGGCTTGTAGTGCTATGAACTTCCCTCTCAGGACTGCTTTCACTGCATCACATAGATTTTGTGTTGTTGTGTGTTCATTTTCATTGGTTTCCAGGAAGTTTTTAATTTTTCCTTGATCTCCTTGGTAACTCATTCATTGTTTAATAACATGCTATTTAGCCTCCAAGTGTTTGAATGTTTTTGTTGTAATTGAGTTCTAGTTTCATGCCATTGTGATTTGAGATGATGCTTAATATGATTTCAATGTTCTTGAATTTGTAGAGACTTACTTTGTGTCCTAACATGTGGTCTATCTTTGAGAATGTCCCGTGTGCACTTGAGAAGAATGTATATTCTGCAGCTTTGGGGTGAAATGTTCTGTAAATATCAATTAAGTTCAACTTATCTAGTTAGTCATTTAAGGACTCTGTGTCCTTGTTAATTTTTTGTCTATCCAGTGGTGTCAGTGGGGTGTTAAAGTCATCCACTATGATTGTATTGCTATTGATCTCTCCCTTGAAGTCTTCCAGAAGTTTTTAAATATATTTTGGTGCTTCTGTATTTGGTGCATATATGTTTACCAGGGTTATATCCTCTTGTTGGATTGATCCTTTTAATATTATGTGGTGACCTTCTTTGTCTCTTATTATGGCCCTGGTTGTCAAGTCTGTCTTATCAGATATGAGTATTGCTACACCAGCTTTTTTTTTCATTTCCATTTGCTTGGAAAAATTTTTTCCCATCCCTTTACTTTTATCCTGTGTGAGTCTTTTCTTGTGAGGTGGGTCTCTTGTAGACAGCATATATATGGGTCATGTTTTCTTATCCAATCAACTGTCCTATATATTTTGATTGGAACATTTAAGCCATTTACATTTAAGGTTATTATTGATAGATACTTATTAGTTGCCATTTTAATTTCATGCCTGTGTTCTCTCTCTCTCTGTTTCTTCTTTTTCTTACAACAGTTCCTTCAGCATTTCTTGCAGTGCTGGTTTGGTGGTAGTAAATTCCTTTAGATTTTTGTTTGTTTGTGAAGCTCTTTATTTCTCCTTCAATTTTGAATGATAGCCTTGCTGGATAGAGTAGTCTTGGATTCAGACCCCTGCCTTGCATTACTGTGTATACTTCATGCCATTGCCTTCTGACTTGCAGTGTTTCTGTTGAGAAATCAGCTGACAGTCTAATGGGAGGTCCCTTGTAGGTAACTTTCTGTCTCTCTCTTGCTTCCTTTAAGATTCTTTCTTTGTCTTTAATGTTTGTCATTTTTATTATGATATGTTTAGATGTGGGTCTTTTGGGGTTCATCTTGCTTGGGACTCTCTGTGTTTCCTGGACTTGTGTGACTTTTTCCTTCACCAGTTTAGGGAAATTTTCTGTTATTATTTCTTCAAACAGAGTCTCTATTCCTTTCTCTGATTCTTCTCCTACCGGTACCCCTGTAATGCAAATGTTGTTACGTTTTGCATTGGCCCAAACCTCCCTTAAACTCTCCTTCTGCTTTTTAATATTTTTTTCCCATTTGCTGTTCTATTTGGGTGTTTTTTTCTACCTTGTCTTCTAACTCACTGATTCGGTCTTCTTTTAATCTACTATTGAATCCTTCTAAGATATTTTTCATAACAGCTATGTCATTCTTTATTGTCTCTTGATTTTTATTCACAGCTTCTATCTCTTTTTTTAAGCTGATGTAGTTCCCACTGAGCTCTTCATAAAACTTATTAAGTTGCTTGTAGTTCTCACTAAATTGCTTGAGCACGCTTAAAATCATTGCTTTGAATTCTTTATCTGACAAATTGCTTTGTTCCATTTCCTATAGTTCCTTCTCTGGTGATTCCTCCTTTTCTTACATTTGGTTGTTTTTTCTTTGTCTCACCATTTTAGCAATCTGGTAGTTCTAGGCCCAGTGAAGGATTTTGGAATGTGTAGGCAGGTTGGTGTGTATCAAAATAAGGCTGCTATGCTTCCTAGATTGTTTTGGTGTATGGTGCCTCTTGCCTGCTGTGGGTCCTGGAGGATTGACAACTGGTGACTAATATTGGTCTGTTGTGCAGGTCTCAGCTCCTTGAGTCTTGCTGATGCTTGGGCTGGGGCACCATTCCTGATCAGCCTCTGTAGCTGCCACTTGGGATGGGTCTTAGCTGCCGATATGTGCTGTTGCTGCCTGGGGTGTGTGGGTCCAGCTGGTGCACTGCTGAGATGCGTGGGTCCCACTGGTATGTTGCTGGGGTTCATGGGTCCTGCTGGTATTCTGCTGGGGTTCAAGGATCCAGCTTGTGTGCTGCTGCAGTGTGTGGGTCCTGCTAGTGTGCTGCTGGGGTACGCTGCTGTCTGGTGGGGCTCAGCTCCTGATCAGTCACTGCTGGGGGCCTATTTTCAGCTCCCAGTTTGCACTACTACTGTTGCTGCTGTTGCCAGGGTATGCTCTCAGTTCCCAATCCTCTGCTGCTGTTGGGGGCTGAGGATGCTCTGTTCCTTGGACTTTGCTGCTGCCGGAGGAGGGGCTCCACTCCAAATCTGCTGCAGCAGTTGTCAGGGGTAGGTCTCAGCTGCCCAAGTCTTGCTGCAGCTTGGGCAGGGGCACCACTCTTGATCAGCCTCTGCTAATGCCACTGGGGATGGGTCTCAGCTGTCAATCTGTACTGCTGCTGCCTGGGGATGGATGTCAGCTCCCAAGCCTCTGCTGCTGAGGGTGGTCTCAGCTCCCGAGCCTCAACTGCTGTTAGGGGTGGGGCTGCACTCTCGCCCAGTCACTGCTGCTGTGGGAGATGGTGCTGGCTCCTGGGCTGGTTTCGGCTACTGAAGCAGGCACCTCCATAGCACTGCTACTGTGGGCTGGTTCATGTTGACACAGTGGGGTCAACTGGTCCGATGGTGCAAGGTGCTCTGGTGGACTCAGGTGGCTTAGCCCTAGCTGCTCCCCACTTCTTCCTCCCAGAGAAGACCAGGGATCTTCCAAAATGGCGGGGCCTCCTGGCCGTGCAGGGAGAAGCTTGCTGACGAGCTGCTTACTGCGGTAGCTGGCTGCTTTTCATCCACAGCACAGGAACCTTCTGCCCTGCATTTCTGCACTGCTCAAGGTAGGTCGTCTACACTCACGTTCACTCACACTCTCTCTCATACTCGCTCACACTCTCACACACTCACCCTCGCTCTGGTCCTGCCTGCCAGCATCTTATCCTCAATACATGGAAATTAAACGACATACTTCTAAATAGCACATGGAGCAAAGAAGAAATCTCAAGAGAAATTAAAAAATATTTTGAACTAAATAAAAAAACACAATAAAAAATTGTGGGATGTAGTAAACGCAGTGTTTATAGGAAAAATTATCATATTGAATTAATATATTAAAACAAAGAAAGATGTAAAATCAATACTCTAAACTTCCTGCTTAGGAAACTAGAAAAATAAGAGCAAATTAAATCCAAAGTAAATAAAACAAAAGCAATAATAAAAATTAGAGTATAAATCAATGAAATTGAAATTTTTGGTGAATGGATAAATAAACTATGGTACATCCAGACCACAGACTATTATTCAGTGTTAAAACAAAATGAGCTATCAAGCCATAAAAACATATGCAATAAACTTAAATGCATATTACTAAGTGGAAGAAGCCAATCTGAAAAGGCTGCATACCGTAGGATTCTAATCATATGACATTATGGAAAAGGCAAAACTATAAACAGTGAGAAGTCAGTGGTTGCCAAGGATTTGGAGGCAGGAAAGGATGGGTAAATAGGTGGAGCACAAAGAATTTTTAGGGCAGTAAAACAATTCTGTATGATTCCGTAATGGTGGCTATGTGTTCTTATACATTTGTTCAAACTCATAAAATGTAGACTGAAAGTGAACCCTAATGTAAATATGGACTTTGGGTGATAATGGTGTTGAAATGTAGACTCATCAATTGCAATAATGTACCAGTCTGGGAATGCTGATAGTAAGGGAGGCTGTGTATGTGTAGGGGTAGGGGGCATAAGGGAAATCTCCGTACCTTCTGCTCAGTTTTGCTGTGAACCTAAAGCTGATCTAAAAAATACAGTCTATTAAATTTTTTAAAAGTTAGCATTTACATTTGCTAGACATCAAACTAACTTAAAAAATCAGGGTCAATACACTACACCAAATCTTGAAAACATCATGTTAACAACAACAAAAATTAGTTTCAAAAGCTCACATATTGTATAATTCCATTTATATAAAATGTCAAGAAAAGGCCAATCCATGGAGACAGAATATAGATTAGTGATTCCCAGGGAGTGGACACAGGGCAAAAAGGAAAGTGATTGTAAATGGGTATGGGGTATGTGAGTGTGTGTGTGTGTATGTGTGTGTGTTTAAAATGTTCTAATCTCAGATTCTGGTAATGGTTTCTCATTTATATGGATATACTTTAAAAACCACTAAATTGTACATTTTTAAAGGGTAAATTTTTATGGTACAAATTTAAATATATATAAATAAAGCTATTGTGTTAAAAGTAAATAAAATATAAGTGTTTTGATACAGTTTTATAAGTGTGTAAAATACAATAGTAATAGAGTTACAAGATTTTCAGTTAATAACAGTGGAAGTGACAAGAGGAATTCTAAAGAAGCCATATATTTTTGGAAGAATTGAAGAGCTAAAGAAAAATATATGAAATAGATTATAACTTTTATTTTCTAGATAAGCAGCTAAAGCTGAGTTGGAACAAGCACTTTGCCCAAGGTAGCAAGGAGATTAAGTGCCAAGGTGGAACCTAGATTCAGGTCAGTCATATCCAATACTAAAAATCTTAGTGTCTCAGCAAATAAATATATTTCTTATATTAAATCATATTTCTAGAACAAAAATAATTTTTAAAAATCTATAAGGTGTTAAAATTAATCCTTTAAAAATATTTACACTTCTAACATTTTTCCTTCAGGGCATTGGAAAGGGAAAATGTATATTAAATATTCCAGATAATTAGAATTTTAAAAACATCCAGAAAATGTCTAATAAAAAATTCTTTGAAAACAAGTAGAATACTAATCATTGTAACTACAGATTTTGAAACTGCTACTGTGAAACACTTGTTTGTATATGTAGCATCAAAGCTCTGATTCATTTGTTTTGGGCATCTAATTCAGGAATATCTGTTTCAATAGTATCTGTTTAATATGAAAAATAATCTTTGGTTTGAAAACAAGCAAATATGTAGACCATTAATCAGTTCTGTCATTATTAAATGAAGGCAAATTTATCACCCTGGGTAAAAATTGACTACACAAATATTACCACTCAAAGCCCTACTTTTTTCTGCTTCTATGCTTTGAAAGACTTTTTACCCTCCTCTTTCTACAAAGTTTTCTGCTATAATTTCCACACAGTCAAATTCTACAAATGAACTGTGAACTGATTTCAAAGTTTTGTTAAATACCTCCTACTCTATGAACATTTTTGAATCTTCACATGCTTTCCATTTTGAATACATTTGAATTCCCATTGCATTTCTCATTGTTTCCTTCAATTACATTCTATGAGATACTATGAATATTCCTTTATATCTTGCATATATAGATTATAGTTCCTCTAGGACAAGATTTGTTTCTTATTCACATGTGTGTACCAAGAAGTGCCTAAATTGTGCATATTATAAACTCTATATTTGTTGATGAATAAACTGAGAAAATAATTTGGACAATTTATGACAACTTGATATAAAACATACAGAAAAAGAGTGAAATAGTCAATTAAGTGCTCCAAATATTCCACTATTGAGGGAATTATGGGAAATTATCATCATAATTTAGAGGAAAAAATTATAGTTTAAGAGTTAAAATAGTAATATAATCATAATAAATGATAAATAGTAAAAATCATAATATAATGGATAATATTAATCTTATTTATGAACAAGTTATTCTCCAGGTGAACTGAGGGCACACATAAACTCAAAGGTTGCTTTTAGTTGGTCAAGAAATATGTCTAACTTGGAAAGAACACTATAGTCTAGAGATCTTAAATAATTTTATGAAGAATAGGTTAAAAGTGATTAGTAAGGATGGAGTCTAGAAAAGGGAGAGCTAAAGAGCAGAGAATGTTTATGCATTTGTTCATTCATTCAACATATATTTCCTGATTACTATGTGCTAAGCGCTGTGGTGCATACAGATGCACATTTCCACTGCCTAACGAGAATATTCAAACGAAGGCAAACATCAAATTATAATTTAATCTATGAAAGGAATGAATATTGATTTAGTGGTAAATGGGAAGATTTTGTTAGAGAGAGAGAAGGAGGAAGAGGAAGAGGAGAGGGGGAAGAGGAAAAGAAGAAAAAGAAGAAGGAGAAGGAGAAAAGAAAGGAAAAAGGGAGAGATATTTATAATGCTGGAAAGAGTCTAGACACAGGAAGCCCAAGAGGAAGAGCAGAGAATATATGAAATAAGAAACAGCTCATGTGACTGGTACATAGTGAGAATAGAGGGAGTAGTAAACAATGAGGCTGAGGAGACTGTCAATGGAAAATCAGAATTTTCTCAGCTGTGAAGAGAAATGTGAATTTTAATCTGTTGCAAGGGAAAGGCAGTGAAGGGTTTAGGAATAGAAATGGCATCATCTGTTTTCCACAGTGGCAATACCAGTTTACATTCCCACCAGCAGTGAATGAGGGTTCCATTTCTCCCCAACCTGTCCAACACATGTTATTACTTGTCTTGTTGATGATAGCCATTCTAACAGGTGTGAAGTGGTATCTTATTGTAGTTTTGATTTGTGTTTCCCCAATAGCTAGTGAAGTTGAGCATCTTTCCTTCCATTGATGATTGGATAAAGAAGAGGTACATATATACAATGGAATACTACCTGGCCATAAGAAAAGATAAAATACTGTCATTTGTGACAATATGAATGGAATTTGAGAATATCCTGCTAAGAAAAATAAGTCAGACAGAAAAAGTTAAGGACCATATGATTTCACTCCTATGTGGGATATAAAACTGAAAGCAACAAATGAATAAATGACAAATAAACAAACAAAAACTCATAAACACAAACAGTATGGTGGTTTCCAGAGGAAAGGGGGTGGGGGTAGTAAAGGGTAAAGGGGGTCAAATATATAGCGACCAAAGATGATTTAACTTTGGGTGGTGGGCACGCAAGCAATATACAGATCATTTATCATAAAAATTTACATTTGAAACCTATGTAATCTTATTAGTCAATGTCACCCCAACAAATTTGATCAAAAAGAAGTGGTATCATCTGATTTATTGAAAACAAACACACAAAAACCATTAATATTCACAATGGAAGATTAATCAAGAGCAATAGGAAAGCAAGCAGGAGAAACAACAGGAGGCTTTTGCTGAGATTCATATGAGAAATTGTGTAGCATGAACAAGGAAATGGAGATAAATTACTGGATATTTCTACCACTATTCCCAAAAAATGGTCACCTGATCAGCTAACTGTCATGATTATTGTAATCCATTCAGTAGGTAGAGCACTATACAAAATATAAATTCACTAGGCTCACATACTTGATGATAATATCACTGACATAGGATTAATTCTTCTCTATCTGATTTATATTGAACAAGTGAGTTTCTGATTGATTCCTAAATTAAAACTTTCAACCTTCCAGAGTGTTAATTCAGACATGTTAATATTCTAATTATTCCAAAGTGACATTACTTTTGGTAAATATTCAAACTGGCATTTTGATGTATACATAAACTTTTGATGAGATGGCTAGAATGACCCAGTGCTACTGAACCTGATCAATGCTCAGTACACTATTACTAACCCAATACTGCACTGACTTCAGACAAGTAAATAAGTCCTCTATAAATAGCAAATCAATTTAGCAATATGTACAAAATATTGTATGTTTAAGATCATTGGTAGTAACAACTGAGCATATGAAAAAACTTTATCATTAGATTGAAATTAATTTACTTTTCTGTAGTTAATATGTATATTTTTTATTGATTTTAGGGAGAGAGAAGAAAGACGGGAGGGAGACACGGAGAAAGAGAGAGAGAGATTTGTTGTTCTACTTATTTATGTATGCATTGGTTGATTCTTGTATGTGCCCTGACCAGGGATCGAACCTGCAACCTTGGCATATCAGGACAATGCTCTAACCAACTGAGCCACGTGGCCAGTGAATATGCATATATTTTTGATACAATAGTAGAAATATACCAATAAAGATAGCTCCATTGTAGTGGACATAATACTACACAATAATCCAGAAGCAGGAAATTCAAATTTGATATCTTTAACTTGTTGAATACAGGGTTTGTAGCTATCACTTAGCCACATTATGCTACAATTGCTTCTTCTGTAAAAGGAGAGCTTTACATATGATGGAGATTAACATCCCAGACAGCTCTGAAGTCCCACATCTTGTATAATGTGAAATATCCACTAGTGCAAGAAAGAAATAATAAAGGATACAAGGAGAAGAACAGAGATTTGGTCATATCAGAATCTAGATTAATTTGACATGAATGAGCTAGTCATTTAGTCATCACCCATAAACTAGTCTTTTTTCCAAAAACACATTCATTTACCCACTAATCCAATCAGGACTATTATTCTTAAAAGAGTTAAATTTACAAGAATAGAGACCACAACTTTGTAGATGCATGAATTCACTTGACCCTATATGCTAGGTGCTATGCTAAATAATGGGCATTATCCTCATTGTAGTGAAATCAAACAAATAAATGAGGATGATAGCTTGTCACAAGTAATTTGAAAAAATAATCATGGTGCTATGAAAAATGGGTAACATAGGGATTCTAGTCATCTTCTAAGAAACTGATTGACTGATATATGTTAATTTGATAAAGTATAATATTCCTGTTTTCATATTAATGAGAAGAAATAGCTAAAATCATCCTGCCTGTTAAGCTATCATGTAACATAACTATCCAGATTAATGTAAACACAGAACTTTAAATATTATCCATAAATTTGCTTACTTAAATAAACATTCATTGATTGATTGTCTCCTTTGGGCCAGAGGATGAATCTCAAAGGTCACTTAATTCAATTCCCTCAATAAGTATATATTTTAAAGATATATTAAATAAAAATATTTTTAAAAAGTAGATTACTTTTCCAAAATATTTAGTTAGTCGTGAAACAAGGCATGTAATCCAGGCCTTCTTGAAATAAAGTATGTTTTGTTTTTTGATTATTTGTGGTTTTTAAAACAATGCTATTCAAAGAATGACCAACTAAAAAGCATTTGTACTTCATGAGTTTTCAAAGGACTCACTGAAAAACTGAGTTAAAATTGTATGAACTTTCTCAAGATGCAAATAATGGGCAGAGTCAACGATATTTCTTATGGGCTTCTGGAAGTTTGTGATTTAAATAAGAAAACAAAGATGTAAAAAGAGTACTAGTATAGTAATAAATATATTGAAATATATACAATTTTTTTTTTATTTTCACTGAATGCAAATAAGCTTGTCTGCTAAAGAGTAAAGAGAAGAGATTTTTGTTCCCACAGTCCTCATTTGAGAGTTGGAAGGTAATGACTTCTACTCTTCCAGTTAAATAGAGATTTACAGGGTAATTTAATTAAAAAGAAAATGTTTGTGAGAAAGAGTAAGAAGACATTCTTGGCATGTAGTTTAGTCACGGAAAAAAGTTGAGATTAAAGTAGGGCTTTCAAAATAAATATTTGCAGGAGTTTTTGGAAAAAGTTAAGATTCAAGGAGTGAATATTTTAACCCTTGATGATAGTAATAAAAGCTACTATAAAGATATAACAGAATAGGTTTTAATTTTTTGAAATTCCATTATTTTGAGATACATGAATAGCACACCACACACACATGATTTTCCTTTCCAGTCTTCCAATCCACATCCTCAAGTAAATTGTCACTGGGGTTGGGGGGAATGGAGAGAGAGAGAGCAGATAGAGAGACGGATGACAGAAGAAAAGGTGTAGCAAATGAACCAGTTGTCTTTATTTGAACTTATTGTTAAGTTATGGAAAACGTGTAGGAGGAAACGGTGGGTAGCTTGTGCCTCTCAGTAGCCATTTCTTTAGATTTTCCACCTTCATCTTTTTAGAACCCTTATTATGATGGAAGGAAACTCAACTCTCTCTAGTCAAAGCTTCCAGGCCAGAAGCTGGCCAGGTTTATGGCAGAATTCCAGAAGCAGCTGGTTCTCCTGTCCGCTGCTGTCCATCACCACATTCTCTGCTCTTCCCTAGTCCTTTCCATGGGCTTAATGCTTTCTCTTACATTTCCGTGTAAGGTCAAAGACAAGGGGTCACATCCGAAAAGACCTTTCGTTACTAAATTTACCTTTTCCCGGAAGCGAACATTGGAGGGTCCCTCCAAATCGATTCTGCTACCTAATCCACAAAAGTCGCTGACTCTCCCAGGCTTAGCCCTGAAGCTTC
The DNA here is from genome assembly GCA_030848825.1 of Tadarida brasiliensis. Taxonomy (NCBI): domain Eukaryota; kingdom Metazoa; phylum Chordata; class Mammalia; order Chiroptera; family Molossidae; genus Tadarida; species Tadarida brasiliensis. Next base: position 39,671,278 of record CM061259.1, on the reverse strand, counting down.
CTTCCTCCAACTCACTCCAGTCGCCGTTGGGCTCTGCATCAGTCACTCGCTGCTTTTTTAAAAGGGGTGAAATGCTAAGCACCGCCTATCGTCAGGAGCGGCTTGTCACTCTGTGCGGCTGTGCAGTTTTGATTTGCGGGCAAGACCGCGTCGTCTGGCCCCGCCCCGCTTCTCTTTGCCGCGCTGTCTCGGGTTTTACCTAAAGGTGGAGAGTGTGATTCCGCCGGCGGCGCTTGGAGCAGGTGAAGAAGCATCTTCGTTCTGGCTGTTGCTGCTGTTCTTTCTCCAAACGTGGGTCTGAGTCAGGAAAGGACAAGCGTTCTTCCTTTGCCGCTAGAGCTCCAGTGAACTGTTGCCCAGAACCTAGGCACTTCATACATTTCATCTCATCCATTATTCCGCTTTCACTGTGTAAATCACCTGCACATTTGTAACCCTGTTAATGTCCCTCTGCTCAATGCTCAGAGAAGGGGTCGAAAGGGAATTTCAAGGGTTTGAAAGGCTGACAGGGCCTCCGCTGACCGCGGGGAGCTGTCTGTGGTGCTGAAGCTCTCTGGGCGTTTGCCTCCACCACCACACCGAGTTAGATCACACATTCTCATTCCCGAGCTTTCTCGTTACCCCATGCCTTGGATAAGACCAATTTCAGGATCGTGAATATCTCTCCGTATCATGGCCCACGTGAGACACTTTCGGACTTTAGTTTCGGGATTTTATTTCTGGGAAGCAGCACTGTTACTCAGGTGAGTCTACTTGTATTTAACAGTTGGAGAACTTATTAAAGCTTGCGTGCTAGGATGCAACCACTTGTTATTGAGTAGACTACGAATGCAATTAGTAGTTGACTTGTTGAAAGCATTCCTTAAATCTCATATTGTTTTATGTCTAAAGTATGTAGCAGTTTATCTATTGAGACCTCTAAAAACATGTATCTTTGCGCTATTTTCAGAAATTAATGCATTTTAGTAACTGGCATCTTATATTAATAGCAGCTGAGATTATCCTGGAAAAGTTCTTTCCAAAGCCAAGTTTTCTTTCTTAAATTGCTATTTGAGCTTCCTTTTTCTAAGTGAATTATAAGTTCTGGATGTTACTCTCTTTTGGGGAGTTAAAAGTATTTAATAATTAGAAATGGAACATTACTAACTTTTTAAAAGGTAAAAAAATTAGAACATAAACATTTACTAATCAGAAAAATTCTGAACATTGTTGATATATCCAGAGGTTAAGTTAAATGAATAAAAATAAAGACTTTGAAGTGCTATTTTCTAATGAGCTTAGTTCAAGTATCATAAATAAACCATTAGATATGTTATATGTCAAGAATAATCATTTTTGAGAAAGTAGTATGATAAACCCATAGAACAATAATATTGTTCTGTGGCATATCTTTTTCCTATCATGTCCAGTTATATTTGGTATGCCTTATTTTTCCTTGTAATTAATTTAAAGAGGAAAAGAGAAATTAGACAAAAGATTAGATAATTTAACCTCTATTCTTAATTAAACAATGTATAAGCAAGATACTGCTCATATAGATTTTTGAACTATCAATATAAATTTGATTTTACTATTATAATTATCTTATTATTATAATTTCCATTTTATGGCTCAGAAGCTTTCAAGAGGATGAAATAAAATAACTAGAGTAAGTTATGTTTATACTGATTTCTATTTAAAGTATGTAACTATTCTTTTCTGGGTTGCTAGGTCAAATTTTTTTATCTTTGAGCACCTTAGAAAAGCATAGTGTATTTCATAAAAACTACCTTACAGAAATTTACATTATTTTGATAAGCCTGTAATAACAGGAACTAGTTATGAAGGCTATTATATTTCTGAAAATGTTGACTTTTTATTAATGGGCTGAACCATTGTAAACCAGAATGTTTTCAGTGAAAATATCTTAATAAGACAGTACATTTTAAAAAAATGTTTTCATTGATTTTTTAGAGAGAGAGGAAGGGAGATAGAGATAGAAACATCAATGTGAGAGAGAAACATCCATAGGCTGCCTCCTCCACACCCCCCACTGGGAATTGAGCCTGCAACCCAGGCATGTGCCCTGTCCAGGAATCTAACTGGGACTTCTCGGTCCATGGGACCACACTCAATCCACTGAGCCACAGTGGCCGGGCAAGACAGTACATTTTTTAACTTTACAATTGTCATCAATTTTATATGTAGTGATCAAAGTAAAGAGTGTAAAGCTTTTTTACCTTTATGGAAACTTCATGGAAAGGAGTTCATGTTATAAGAGAAACTGGTCATTTTACTGTAATTACTTTTCAGTATTTTAGATAATAATATGCATATTTATTTTTACAAAGAAATCATAATAGCTTAGTTAATAGATATTCAGATTTAGGAAGCTTAATGTTACTAACTAAAATGTTTTGGTCAATGTGGTCAAATCTATATAATGGCAATTCACCATATTTGTTATAATATATTCTTAGATATGTAATCTTCATCACTAGAGCCTCTGATTTTTGTCTAGTTTTATTGAAATGCACAAAAATTGTATTTCAAACTCACAATCATGATTATAAAAATTTACTTTCATTAATATTAAATACTTTTAGTTAAAAATGTTTTTATGAATAATCCAAAAATGTAATCCCTTGAAAAAGACATACCCGATATAGAAGTTTATGCGATACATGTAGTTTTCATCATTTTTTTTCTTCTTTCATAAATTGAATAAAATTTATTTCTATCTTAGACTAGTCTTAGATGAGACTAGCTCATCAAGCTAGGAAGAACTTTAATCATATTTAAAAAAATAAGTATCTTTATTTTCAGTGATGGCCCTTGAAAGAAAATTTCTATAGTAAAGAAGATGAAATTCCTTCAACTTAAAATCTTTTATAAAATAACTATCTTTATGGAAACTATTTTTTGTTAACTAAGTCTATTTGTGATGTATTGAGCAGAAAGGATACATGTAAAGAAAAGAAAAAGGAAAAAATATTTAGTAAAAATTCATAAATATATCTTTTAAATTTAAAAGTATTCTTTCTGGGGTGATTTGGAGGCAAAAAAAACATATAAAAACCATCAATATTTATAATTAAATAATTTATGAGTACAAACTTTTTTCATAGGTATTTAAATATTTTTAAATTTTTTATTGAGATACAACATACATGCAGAAAAGTGTACAAATGACAAGTTCCATATAAAGTTTCACAAAGGTAACACACTCATGTAAAGAGACCATGATCAAGATGTAGCACTGTCAGCATCACAGAAGCCCTCACCCTGCCCTCTTCTACCACCATATCCTTTCCCAGGCACTTCTTTGCCCAAAGATAATCACAGTCCTGACTTATGCAACAATAAATATGTTTTTCCTGCTTTTGAACTTTATATAAATACTCATTTGAGTCTGCTTTATTTTTATGAACATTATGTTTATGTGATTATTCATATTGTTGCATGTAGCAATAGCTTGTTTATTCTCATTGCTATATGGTCTTCCATTATAGGAAGACATCACAATTTATCTATTGTTCTATTATAGAATATTTGAGTATTTTTTAGGTTTTGGCTAGTGCTGCGATGATGTCTTTTGTGAATACATTCATTTTGGGGATTGTATGGGTTAGGTCCAATTCTTTCTCTTGAACAAGAATGGTTGGATCAAGGGGTGATTTAGTAGATACTGCATAGTTTGGAAAACTGCAAGTTTTCCAAAGTAACTGTAACTATATATACTCCTGCCAGAAATGTTTGAGAGTTTCTGTTGCTATTACTACTATCAAATTTGATCAGTGCAATATTATTATAAAAATTCCTAACATTTTCTTAGACTATTATTGCAAGCCCACAGATGATATTCTAGTTATCTTATTTTGGCATAATTTCTACTTTTCAGTAAATTTTATTAAGGCAAAAACATCAAAACAAAAATATTCACTACTATAATACGATTAGAAGTATTCGTTACCAGAATAACTTTGGTATAAGAAATACAATTATAAAAGAGGATTATTAAAAAAGACAGTTCTTTTAAGAAAAAATAAGTGAGAAAATTGTATAAACAGACATAAGAAATACGAATTTCTTATTAGTGAAGTTTTTAAAAGTTTCACACTTTGCTCAGATATTGCTCTTTTTTGAAGCAATTCTTCTATGGCTTTTGGGTTCTAGTTCTCATATTAATAAAATAAAGAACAAAACACCAGTGTTCAGCTTTCTTTGAAATGTAGATAAGTGATGATTATGAAGAGTTTGAAGAACAAATTCCCAAAGTAGGGGAACTGCCAACATTTTTTTGTTTAAATTAACTATTTTCATCACATACAATTTTGTTTTTCATGTTTACAGCTTGATACCAATACATCCCTGCTTCATGAATAAATTATGTTACATTATGTCAAGAGCTGAATTTGTGAATTTCAGACTTCATGACAATCACAAATAAAATATTTTATTGGTTTACTTCAAAGTCTAAGAAAAACATTTTGGCATAGAATTCCTTGTTTTTGCTTTTGCTATATTTTACAGGATGGAGAGAACCCCTTTTAATGTTGGCTCTATTTTCTTATGTAAGATAGCAAAGAAAAATATACTCTAAGGAATAAACTTTTCCTACTATGATTTCTTATATTCAAGTACAGTAGTAGGATTCTATATAGTTTTTTAAATATTATGCTACACACAATATATGCTTCTTTCCCTTGTGTCTCTAAATAGTGATACATTTCCCCAAGTATAGAAGAACCATGACCCAGTTTTCTAGTCAATGCCTCAAGCAGTTTTCCCTACAGATTCAGAAAACAGCTTATAAACTATTCCTCTTCTATATATCTTTTCTCTCCGTTGATCACACAAGTATGTACTGGGGGAACTCAATCAACAAATGTGTGCTGCATATGTAATGTTAAGCAATTCAACAAGATTTCTTTACCAAATTCGGTACACAAATATCTGTGCTGGGTACAATTTGGCGAGGAATGATTGGGAAACTACCACCTTTCCCGACATGAAATTTAGAATCTATCAGGGAAGAAAATACAAAAGGCTATGTGACAAAAGAAAAACTCAGCAATGTTGGGGGAGTATGAGATGGGGATGCTATCCAGAAGGATTGGTACTTGTGCTGGATCTTCTAAGATACTTGTTCCATGGACAGATATAAGATATAAAGAAAATATTTTATGCACAGGAATGATAGGCCTATAGTATGCTTAGGGAATGGTGATGGTCAAATTCAGTTGAAGGAATTCCAATTTATGGTTTAAAATCATATTCTAATGACAACAACTATTGAGCTGGCTTCAATAATAAACCTGCAGAAATATGGAGGAGTCACCAGTTCCTTCCACAGTGCAATATGGGTAAAATTTAGAAGCAAATAATTTAATTATGACTGGATAGTTATCATTACAGGAATGGTCTTGTAACTTGATTCAAAATATTTCTATAAGCTCCTCTCTTTCCGAGGTATAACTTACTTCAAAATTACAATTAATCATAAATTAGCTAATAATACTTAGTAATAGTAAGAATTATGTCAACAAACAACAATGACAAAGCTACAAGAAGAAATAATAATCTGCTTGTTTTAGAATTTAGAGACAATGTTTGACTCTTTCATCAAAATATGATCTTTTATTTTATTATATTTATTTTTTTCTTTCCCTATTCCTTTAACCCTATTATATAGATCTTATTTTCTAACAATTTTGCAAAAACAATTAAAACAAAATAGTTGGTGGACTACCCACAGATGGCTTTCATGACCTTTTAGAAAGATTATTGGATCAGCTAATTATTTATTTTTCAATATTAGTTTACAGTCGATGTTATTTTGTATTAGTTTCAGGTGTACAGTAAAGTGGTCAGACAATCATACACTTTACCAAGTGATTCCTCCCATATTTCCAGTACCCATCTGAGAGCATATATAGTTATTTTAATGTTATTGAATATATTCCCTATGCTGTAATTTATACCTCAGTGACTATTCTGTAACTACCAATTAGTACTTCTTAATCCCTTCACCTTTTTTCACCCAGTCCCCCAAACCCCCTCCCCTTGCAACGGTCAGTTTGTTCTCTGTTATCTATGAGTCTGTTTTTATTTTGTTTGTTTATACTGTTCTTTAGATTCCACATATAAATGAAATCATATAGTATTTGTCTTTCTCTTCCTGACTTATTTCACTTAGCATAATACCCTCTAGGTCCATCCATGTTGTTGCAAAAAGTAAGATTTCATTTTTTTATATGGACAAGTAGTATTCCATTGTGTATATGTACCACATCTTTTCCCACTCATCTATTGATAGGCACTTGGATTGGTTCCATATCTTGGCTATTGTAAATAATGCTGCAATGAAAATGGGTGTGCATATATTCTTTCAAATTAGTGTTTTGGGTTTCTCCATATATATACCCAGAAATGGCATCACTGGGTCATAAGGCAGTTCCATTTTTAATTTTTTGAGGAAATTCCATACCGTTTTCCACAGTGGCTGCACCAATCTACATTCCCATCAACAGTGCACGAGGGTTCCCTTTTCTCCACATCCTCACCAACACTTGTTGTTCATTGATTTATTGAAGATAGCCATTCTGAAATGTGTGAGATAATCTCTCACTGTGGTTTTAATTTGTATTTCTCTGATGATTAGTGATGTTAAACACATTTTTATATATCTATTGGCCATCTGTATGTCCTCTTTGGAGGAGTGTCTGTTCAGGTCCTTTGCCCATTTTTTAATTGGATAGTTTTGTGTGTGTTTTTTTTTTTTTTTGGTGTTGAGTTGTATGACTATATATTTTGGAAATCAACCTCTTATCAGATATATCATTGGCGAATATCTTCTTCCATTCAGTAGGTTGTCATTTTGTTTTGTTCATGGTTTTATTTGCTGTGCAAAACTTTTTAGTGTGATGTAGAAAATATGGTCTTTTTAAAGAAATGAAATCAGAGGATTTGAATTGTTGAAGAAAAGAGGACATTGAACTTGGTCTGGGGTGTTTTGAGATACTAGCAGCAGGTTCTGATATCCTGCTACCAGCTAGGAATGCAGAAACAATGTTTGAACTGTAGATGAACAGTCACAGTGTTATGAAGGTGATCATATTTGTGTAAAAAAAAAGAACAGAGAAAATATTTATATATAACAAAGGTAGAACATTTAGAGCAGGGCACAGAGAAGAGGTGCTCAGAGAGCTCTGAGCTAAACTGTGGAGGTGAGATTGATCATAACAAAATGACAAAGTCACAGATTTATCAGTTTTATCCTGTTGATCCCAAGAATCTGCTCTTATTCAATAGCATATATCTTTCTATCACTTTTCTATAAACCCTTCCAATGCTCTAATTTCAACTAATCTCCTAAACTAGTCCACAACCATGGATAATACATTTTATTCACTTAAATGTTTCTAGGTGATTTCTAGGGAATTATTTTGGAGGACATACATTATTTACTTTTCCTTACTTCATGGAGCATATATAGTGGATCCTCCTTGATTTCCCCACCGAAACTGTCTCTTTACTTTGTCGATATGTTCATCTTTTTACTTGGATTAACAGTACTTATTGAAAATAAACTCATATGTAGGTAAATGTCTATGTGGAAATGTGGGTTGTTTGTCATTCCCCACTAGGAAAACGGTATAGCTGTAGCTTTGCCTTGCTTGGGGGAGTGTATCAGAAAGAGAGACAAATGAGTAACCTTCAGAGAACAGGTTCTAGAGTGAAGGTAAGCAATCCAAGACAGGACTGTCTGTTTAGCCACAAACAGGAAGTGTGTGAATAGCTGTTCAGTCACACTAAACAGAGCTATTCTACCAACTGCATGGCAACCCACATATTTTAAGAAGAGTTTAAAATCCTCAGATGTTGTCAGAAGAGAAAACAATGTTTTTTAAAAAGAAGAAGCAATTTTATCATAGTGAAGTTCTGGAATTCTTTTAGAATCTCCATACTAGAAATGTTTTTAGGAGGAAGTATATTATCAGCACCTCTCAGACAATTTAATGCACAGTAGTAGCTTCAGTGGTACACATAGGAATAGTATAAAATATAAAAGTTATTAACATCCTCTGCAAAGAGTTTATTGACTGGAACAACTTCCAATGCAAATGATGAAGAATTTTCTATGATTGCATACAAACATTTCCCATCACAGTTGGGAATTCTGGCTAGACCCTGAGATACTTCTTATACCATTATACAATTGCTAACATAGGCTGACTGGTCCATCCAACATCCTACCTAAATTTGAGAATCTCTCAAAAATATCTCTAACATGTGGTCATCCCATAAACTTTATTTTCTAACAATAAGGACCTCTTTACCTCAGATAGAAAATATTTATCAAACAATTTCATCAATAAAAACTAAAATACCATATATATATTCCTCCCTAAATATTTGTCTTTATACATTTTATTTTATGTTTGCATCTTCACATAAAATGGCCCTTCTGCTTGTGGAAAATGTGTTTTCATTTGAGACATGGTTTGAGTTGATAACCTTTTCCATGTAGTTACTCCATGCATGAAGCTTGAATGCTCCAGTTTCGGAGTGCCTGCAGCATTCCACCTGAATTTCTCTATTAAAAATACTATATTTCAGGCAGTGTGCAGAGTATATGTGGGAAACAGAACCTCAACTTTTAATAGTAAACCACTGTAGAAGGAAAACAGTGCTTCATCATGTTCAAACGTGTATTTTAAATTTTCATGCAAATCTTCTTTCTCCCTCTTAACTGCAAGTCCCATGAGGATAGGATTGTTTCTAATTTTTGTTTTACCTCCATAATATTTAATTCAATGTCATGCATGGAACATATATATATATATATATATTCTTTGTTTCATAACCAAAGAATATATATGTATATATCTGTGTTTTATAAATGAAAAGATTTTTCACCCCAATATAAGATAAAACTTTCTCTCACCCCTCTGGGGTGCTATCACCCCTGATGAGAATACAAGGTATAATGGCTGATACCTCTTCATGATGCTGCCTAGACTAGAGTTGTATAGCTTTACCATTTAGGGTCATGACCTAAAAATAAAGAAAGTATTTACTTGTTTTGGATTTCATTAGAGCTTTGCAACTTTGTAAAATAAACAAATAGTTGTCATCATTTATCTATTGACATCCTTACAGTGGTTCTCAACCTTCCTAATGCCGTGACCCTTTAACGCAGCTCCTCATGTTGTGGTGACCCCCAACCATAAAATTATTTTCGTTGCTACTTCATAACTGTAATTTTGCTACTGTTATGTCTTAGGCGAACCCTGTGAAAGGGTCATTCGACCCCCAAAGGGGTCGCGACCCACAGGTTGAGAACTGCTGCTTTAAGATAAGCTAATTCTAAAGGCATTAGAGAACTTGGCAACAGGTTTTTTTCATAAATATGTATGGTTCCCAGAAAGCACTGGGCATTCCATCAATTAATTTCAAATCACTACTGCCCCACTAACATCATTTTTAGATGACTTTCATAATTTTATACAAGTATTTTTAAAAAGAATCTTGGAGGTAGTATCATTATAGCTTATTTATTTATTTTCTATGATGTTTGTCTTTTTTTTGTTTTAGCTTGGTTTGGTTCAGATTGATCATACAATTCTTAAGGTGGGGACCTGGGAGAAGATAAGTGGTTTGAACCTCAGTGAAATGACCACTCAGATGCCTTGTATCCAATGACTGGGAGGAAAATGTGAATTCCATCTGTCTAATTTCTACGCAACTCACTTTACCTTCTCAAGGATCCTTCTCTGATCCTCCCCAAGTCTAGGTGGGGATGCCTAGTCTTTCTTTCTTGCTGGCTTTCTTTCTTTCTTTTTTATTATATTTATTGTTGAAAATATTACAGATGTCCCCCTTTTTCCCTCCATTGACCCCCTTTCTCCCTGCTCCCAACCTTCTCTTGCTTTCCCCAAACTGTTGTCTGTGCCCATTAGTTGTGCATATATGCATATAAGATCTTTGGTTTATCTCGTCCCAATGCCTCCTCCTCTGTGTTTCCAAGCACCCCGTGCCTTTATTATTGCACATATCCGAGGGGTGTGGTAATTGCCAGAGTACTGCCTCTAGTTCAAATTGTGATATCCTTGAGGGCAGGGACAGTAACATATTTCTAGTTCTATTCCCAGAGTATAAAAGATTGTCTAGCACACTAAAAAGGCTCACTCATTTTAGAATAAAGCATTGTTATGTGTTCCCCAAAAGCAGATTGACAGTTTCTAATAAGTAACGCTCTCTAGGCATAACTAAAAACCACTATACTGGCTTTCTCTGCTTCTAGCATTCAAGAGGTAATTTGGTACTTCATATCTTCTTTACTCCTAATTTTGTTTGTCTGTGGTAATGTATTTACCACTTGCCTCTCATTTCTCTTTGTTTTCACTGAGAAATTTTAGGAAAAAAATCTACGTTTTCTCATTTCCTCCCTCCTTACCTATGCCTCAATTGTTCCTGTTTGGGACCTATGCCCACCTCTCCTACCGGGAGCAATGCTGAGCTGTCATGCTGTAAGAGCTGATCCTTTTTTTTTTAAATATGTTTTTATTAATTTTTTAGAGAGAGAGGATGGAGAGAGAGGATGGAGAGAAATATTGATGTGTGAGAGAAACATTGATTGGCTGCCTCCTGCATGTTCCCTACTAGGGATCAAACTTGCAACCTGGGCATGTGTCCTGACCAGGAATTGAACCAGGATGTCTCAGTTCATGGGACGATGTTCAATCCACTGAGCCACAACAGCTGGGAATGAGAGCTTATTCTTTTTGAAACATTGAAAAAATGGGAATAACACTTCATATAATAATGGTTGTAGCAAATAACTATTAAATGTATTTATCAAATATTTTTACATACATATATAAAACTATATCTTTAAATCAATATATAATTTTAATTATCTATTTTTTATAAGATTTATACACTGGAAAGAGAACATATAATTAAATGACCATCTTAAATAATAAATAAATAATGCATAGTCTGAAAGCATAATATTTGAATTTCTATTATTGCACCTACCACACTTCTGGGATCATAATCACTAATGAGTTTTCAATTCTTTAGATAAATTGAGAACCACTGATATCACAGAATATTTGTTTTTCTCTTTTAACCTGTTTATTCACATACATTTATGTTTTAGGCCCAAGAGATTCTAAGAAGGGTGGTTAATGATTATTTCTTTTTTGTTGGCAATTTAAAAATATAGTCATAAAGAACTACCACAAATAATAGCAATGATAATATTGAGAAAAAGAAACATCTTTTTAGGAATGGAAAGGAGTGTAAATTCTCTATAAGGAAGAAGGGAATTTAAATGGGACTTAAACAGTGGATGGAATTTGAGTGGGGAGAAAAAAGGGAAGAGTATTTCGGGCAGGAAAAGCACGGTTAGTAGAAAGAACAGACCAGTTTCCCTGTGAAATGGGGGTGACAGCAAATTTCATAGCAACATTCCATAGCTATCATGGGACCCCACTTTTTTTCTAATAAATTCATGATTTATATTATTGTAGGACTAACTTCCTAAGGAAAAAAAAATATGACTATTGTAGGGTGTTAGAAAAAAATCACCAAATGTTTATTAAGATAACAGGTTTCTCTATTTCAAAACAAAGTGTTTCATTGTCATTAGTTGATATAGCAGGGAGAAAATATTCAGATGAGCTCCTTTATGTCCACTTGTTTGGTCAATGCCAATATCCATGTTTTTTGCTCATTTGTATCATTTAAATGTGTTTGTTCTGTGTATTGGGAATTTGAGGACTGAAACTTAATTATTGATATATTAAATAAAACAAAAATCCAAGAAAAGAAGATTTATGACTTTTCATAGTTTTATAAACAGTTACATCTGTCATAAGGGAAAGAAGAATGACATATGTAATGAAATGTTGACTTCCTCAAACTTAGAAGCAATCTATCTCTATAAATTGTGAGAATGAATGAACCTCCTGTGTCCTTGACTTGCCTCTTATTTTAATTATTGGAAATAATAGAGTTAACAGAAGATTATATGGATAAAACTATTAGAAATCTTTCTGTTTTCGGTTGTTTCTTTGTAATGACATTAAAAAACTTTAAAAGGTTATGATATCCTTCCTCCCCCTTTAAATCCTTGAAATTTAGGGTATCTCTTTCTTCCTGCAAATCTTTATTATTATTATTATTATTATTATTATTATTATTTTCTTTATTGATTTTAGGGAGAGAGGAAGGGAGAGAGAGACAGAAACGTCAATGAGAGAGAATATCGATTGGCCACCTCCTGCATGCCCCACAATGGGGATTGGTCCCAAACCTAGTCCTGCGCCCTAGGTTCAATTCCTGAATCGAACCGTCGACCACTTGGGTCAACCCTCAACCACTGAGTCACATCATCCGGGCTCTTCCTGCAATTCTTAAAGTGAGAACCATCAAAGACACTGACTCCGCTGCAGACCTTAGCTCATGCCTCCTGAGACTATAGCAGAAAATTAGGTTTTCTGTGAGCCAAAATATTGTCACTTAAACAATAGCATGTGAACTTCAAATTTTGTTCTGTGTGTATATGTACAATTATATATGTTGATGTACTGCAAAGATTACACTGGAAAGAATAATTGATATGAAAAAAATTTAAATTTCTAGAGCAAATAAAACTTCAAGCTCAAAAATATAGTAGTAAAAATAAGATGAGATTTATACCTCTATAGGAGATAGCTAGTGTATTTCACATGTTTTCTTAGTTTTTCTTGCATTCTGTGTCTCTGTGCATGCATTTATGTGCACATGTGAAACAAGAAGGAATTTGGAGAAAAAAGACTCAGGATCACGTCTCAGTTTCGCCTTTGAAGAGCTGGGTGACCTTTCTATAGACTGAGTGACTGTATTTAATATGCTACTTAATAACTATAATGTGCAGAGCTGTATCCTTCTAGAGAGCATATTTTTTTGTAACTAACAGTCAGAAATGTGATCATCTCTCTTTTACAAAAAATATGTACTTAACATTAAGCTATAATTTCTCACTTCATTTAATATCAGTAGCCTTTATTCAAAAAATCTATTTTTTTTTCCTAAAATCCATTACAGTGGTAGATGTGTGAGGTGTTAAGTGGCAAGAAAATAAACAAGGGATGAACAGACTAACCCTTTATTGCTGTGTTAGTTCAGAATAGGTTCATTTGTGAGTGATGGAAAGTACACAAAAATATTGGTTTAAGAAAGATTTATTTTCCTTTCAAAAGAAAGAAAGAGAGAGAGATGAAGAAGGAGGAAGAAAGAAAGAAAGAAAGAACGAACGAACCAAATCTGGAATGGGAGTTTACCAATCCTTTCAATTTTTTTTATTTTATTTTTTTAAGGAACCTAAATTTTTTTTATTGATTTTTTTTTTTTGAGAGAGAGAAAGAAAGAGACTCTAAACATCAATTTGTTGTTCCGCTTATTTATACATTCATTGGTTGATTCTTTTATGTGCTCTGACTGGGGATCGAACCTGCAACCTTGACATATCAGGATAAGGATATAACCAACTGTGCTACCCGGCCAGGGCACTAATCCTTTCATCTTATTGTTTTGCCACCCTTAACGTGGTGATCCAAGAGAGATGCTTGGACTCCAGTCAGCACAGCTGCCTTTCAACCACCAAAAAAAGAGGAAAAATCTTCTCTTTAAAGGCACTTCCAAGAGGTTGAAGATTTTTCAGTTTCCCTAGCAGCTTTGTGTGTCCATGTGGCCAAGTTCTGGCCACTGAGTGGTAAAACAGAAGTGGCAGGTATAACTGCTTGGAAGTGCCTTCAGAGGGAGGCCCACAAGCTCCAGGTCATGTTTTATATTCCGTACTGTGGAACTCAGTATAACTGAAACCAAAAAGGAACTATTCTCAGTATGAAAATATCATGAGCAGATTATGTTTTAGAAATATCACTAAAGAAATAATGTGGAGAAATTAGAAGAAAATATGTTGATGATGGGGAGGGGCAGAACAGGCATCAGGGAAAGAAGTGCATGGTCAACTCAATAGGACCTCCCAAAACTAGAGGGAAGGGAGCAGATATGAGAAACAAAACAAAACAAACACAAAGCTTGTCTTTTAATTGGAGGTGAGAGAAAAAGAGAGAACTGTCTAGGACATTCCTCGTAATTATACCTTTAGTAACCTGGTGAATAATAGGACCATAACAAGAATAGAACATAAAAGAAGAGGGACAATTATGTATAAAAGTATCATAAGTTAAGTTCCAGATATGTGTAGTGAAGCTGACACCTGCGAGATGTATAGTTAATGGAAAACTTCAACATAGAGGTGGGAGGACAAGACCTGGGAATGGATGAGATTGGATGGCTAGAATTCTGGGGCAGGGCTTTCTGACATTGTTTTACACTTGAGCATACATGGATATTTCATCCCACCTGGGGTAAGCAAACAAGCCTGGTGATTTACAGAGTCATCAAACCTGGCTCTAGCTGCCCCAGGCCCTATTTCACTGAGGGCTAAGGTATGGATAACACAGCACACCTGTTATCACTGCAGCCTGCAGATGTAGAAAGTCTCCCCCCCCTTTAAGGGCCTTGCTACTCAAAATGTGGTCCTTGAACCAGCCAATAACCATCATCTGGGAGGTTATTAGAAATGTCCAATAAATTTAAAAAAATTTTTTTTAAAGAAGAAGAAATGTAGATTCTGATTTCCACCTCAGACTTTCTGAACTGGAATCTGCATTTTATCAGACCCTGCAGATAATTCATAAACACATTCAGGCTTGAAAAGCACTGTTTTAAGAACATCGACTTCTAAGGGATGAGCAGAATTAGAGGTGGTGGGAAAATATAGAGAGGAGGTATGGTAAGCGAAAACAGGGAACACAGAGTATGTCACAGAACCTAAAAGAGGAGTTTCAGAAATGAAAGAATGATCAGTAATGTCAAATGCCATAAAAACAAAAAGAAATATGGATGATTATTTGTAGCCTTCTCAAGTGCGTTTTGGTATAAAAATACATTTACAAATATGTTAGCATAACACTGAATGGTGAGTTAAAGAAAAAGAACAAATATAGGTTCCTTTTTTCCAAGAGGTTACTAGAAGGGGAAGTAATGGTGGACACAAGAGATAGGCAGTTCTTGATTTGTTTGTTTAGTTTTGTTTCAAAAATGGATTTAAGCTTGTTTATAGCCTGGAGGAAAGAGTCAATGAATTAGGAAATGTTTGGAAGAGACAAGAGAGGTACAAAGAGAAAGGGCAACATCACTGATAAAATAGCTTTTGAACCAGAAGAGAGTGCTCAATCTTTCTCTGGGACTAGATAGGAGGTTAGAATAGATGCAGAATACGGTAAACTGTAGATACATGAGTTGTGATTTCAGACCTGCAGTTGAATGCTCAATTATCTCTGTGAAGAAGGAGGCAAGGTCATCGTCTGAGATAAAGATAACAACGAAGCAGACAAGTTTAGTCTGATTCAACTCTTAAAAGCACCAAACAGCACCATTGCAGGGCTGCGCTCCTAGTCCATTAGGGGATTCAGTCCAGCCCCCGGCGCAGCAGATGCCCATCACTCTGCATGGGAGGAGAATGAAGTCTAGAGACCTGATCTTTATTCAGCTGCACTAATTCAGGTGGCAAAGCCAGAGCAGAGGTAGAATCCACATCACCTAATTCAAATCCACGGCTTATTTTTTTTTTTTCAAACAAGCACTGCAATTAGCCTAAAATATAAAAGGAATGATCACATCACTCTTTAAAAGGTGAAATGTGACCTATTACAATCACAGTAAGATTTTTTAATTAATATTTTTGTTGAAAAATAGATAAGTGAGACCCATTTTCAAAATGTTACTCTTTGTTCTCACTCATGAGCACCAAGTTTGGCAGTGTTGGCATAGATCTTGTACTCTCACCATGAACCCTTTTTTTTTTACATCTTGAAACTGGCTAGCCTTTTCCTACAAAGAATTGTTTCTAGGGATTTTGTTAAGCATGATGAAAAGAAAACATGCTGTTACTGCCGCAGGAAATGACTTCTATAATCTAGAGGATATTAAAATGGTTTTGTTTACTGGGAAACTATAAACATTTCCCCCCAAATAACTTAAGCATATACAAAGAAGGAAGGAAGGAAGGGGGGAAAAAGGGAACAGAAGTGCTGGGCAGATGGCAAAGAGGGGAGAAGAGTCAGAGTGAGTAACCTCAGCTAAGTATTAGCTTTAAGTATAATGTTAATACCAGGGAATACATTTTGTTGACCTCTTCTCTCTCTTAATTTTTAAAGAGTATAGTTCAATAAAAACCTTGATGTATAGTGTAATTTTCACTAGAGGGAAACTGAGTAACACCATACTCATTGCTATATTTAACTTTCCTTACTACTTCCAATTATAATAAACTTTTTTTTTTGGCTTTATTGTTTGATTCCTGCCTTTGTTCTACTTCATTTCTCCCTTCTTTTTTTTTTAATTGATTTTTTTTTTTTTGAGAGTGAGAGAGAGGAAGGGAGAGAGAGATAGAAACATCGATGTGAGAGAGAAACATTGATCAGGTGCCTCCTGCACGCCCCCTACTGGGAATGGAGCCAGAAACCCTGGGCATGTGCCCTGACTGGGAATCGAACCAGGACCTCTCAGTCCATGGGATGACGCTCAATCCACTGAGCCACACCGGCTGGGCTCCCTTCTTAAAGGAATGTAATGGTCAGGCAAATGTGGACTTCCTGCACCTCAGGAAGAAAAAGGTCTGACCTGTCTTGAATAAACTTAAGCCAGAATATTGAAAGATGACAGTTATAGTCACACAAATGGAAATATCTACCATAATCAGAATGAGTCAGTGCTGTGCAGGTTCAATATTATTAAAAAAAAAAAGCTTAGTTTGACTCCATTTTAATATTCTGTGTACATCCCTTTGCAGGTTCTGAGACTCCAGAGATTGGTGCTTTACAATGTCATGCTTTTATATCCTGAGTCTTATTGATCTGGAGATTTCTAAAAACGCATTTCATTAACGGGCACTGATGCAAACACAATTAATTGAAAATAGAAAGAGAGTTCAGAATAAAGTAGTAGTACTTCTGCTGTAGTTTTTTTTTTGTAAATATTGGTAGCTAAAATTGCAAGTGAAAGGATGATTTCTGTATCATTAATCTCTGGGTGGTGGATTAAGGTGCTATTTCCCTTATTTTATTGTATTTTTATATCTTTTGTACAATGTACATATATTAGATTAAAATAAGAGTGGTGTTTTTTTTTCTCCCACCCTAGCTGGTGTGGGTGAGTTGGTTGAGCATCGTCCTGTGCCTGAGAGGTCCCAGGTTTAATTCCCAGTCAGGGGTTGCAGGCTCAATCCCAGTAGGGAGTGTGCAGAAGGCAGCTGATCAATGTTTTTCTCCTTCTCCATTCTTCCCTCTCTAAAAATCAATAAAAACATATTTAAAAAAATACAATAACATAAGAGTGCTTTTTTAAAAACAAGCTTTGTGTATATATTAAAGCTCTATAAGATGTTTTTGCTTTAAACATTATGCAATAGTTGAGTTCTGAAAAACTGAATGCCTGCGTAGAAGTTATTTAAGGAAGAGCAGTGAACAATGAAGGCCCCTACAACCACACATTTGCAATGTGACTTTCAACCTCTCTTGCTAAAGTGGTTTCAACCACAAGTTGAATCCATAAACTGGGATGGGTCAATCAGATTATTTTTTCTTCCATGGTGCTTAGTCTTTCTTGATGTTTGTCTTTATTTTCTTCACTTGTGTTTTATTGAAATACTACCATAACCACTCAGGGTCCATCTATATAAATTAGCTTCAGTGAATTTCTCTTTATTTCATTTAAAAATATCCCTGATCAAGAGAGTCATAGTATCAAATGCAAAATCCCAACAGTGCCATAAGAGGTTGATTGGCATTTTTTGAAACATATATGTAGATTACCATTTGGTTTACTAAACTTATCTGTGACAGATGTGTGCCACTTTAAATCTCCATTTTTATATTGGCAAAATAATTCATGGCTTTCCCAAGGCGAAACAACTAGTTCATGACGAAACTGGAACAAAATGACTTCCATTTAATTATCTTGTGCATTCAGCACACAACCGGAACTGTTTAGTCCATTGCAAGTAATTTTCAGTGTATCTGAAATACTTAATTAGTTTTCTTTAAAAGACATGTCATTAAGAAGCTACAAATCAGCGAGTTAATTAGCTCTGTTACAGCTTTTTAGTTCTTTTAGTTGAAATAAGGTGATGCCAAAACTATGAACTATTACCCATGAGAATAGACAATTTGCATAGAAGTTAATAAAAGTTTCCATAGAAGTTATAACAATTCAAAAAATGAATTTTGAGCACAGCATTTTGAAAGTGTTTAGTAAAAATGAGCGATTTTTATGATAAAAATATGTTTTGTAGATAATACAAAAAAATTGTATAAAAATTAGGGTTAAGAAACTTCACATGATTGCATTAGCTAATCCTTTGTAATCTGATTTTACTATTGAATGGAGTCCTCCTCCCAACCTATAACCATATATTAACCCTTCACGTACAAACAATATGTAATTTATCACTGACAACTAGCAAGCACTGAGCATAGACACCTTTATTAAGCACAAATGTATGTAATCACTGAATGTAAACATCACTGTAACATTGGCTAAAAAGGCACCTATGCGGATATAGACCTAGCCCTATGTATTCTTCATCTGTTCATTTGTATCCTTTATATATTCTTTATAATAATCAGTAATCTAGTAAGTAAAAAAAAAGAAAAGGCACCCATGACAGTGCAATTTACAACTCTGCACTTCCCATTAAATGATGATTTTCTGACATATATAACTTTGATGATTTAACTTATACTCTCAGATTTTTATATCTTTACTTTTTCTATTTCTAAATACTTGTTCTATGATCTTCCCTGATTATTCATTAGCACCCTCCTAACTTAAAAGGACAGAAGGAGAGAGACATTGGACCCTCTCTAGTGTTAAACATACACTCTAAGCATGATTATTGCTATACTTGGAGGGTCATATTCTGATGTTTGACCTCTCTATCATTATATTTAGATAATTTGTTTCAAAAGTATTTATTCTTTAGTTACTCTGGATGCTGTAGATTACTTCTGGGGCCATTAAAACAAACTGAACAGTTATTATTTTTGCTTAAACAGTAGATCTTACGAAGTAGGAGATAAACACTGATGATTCATTCAGTTAAAAGTGACAGTTTCAATTGTAACAAATGCTACCAATGAGATGTACAAACTTGATAAATATTTTACAAAATCAGAGAGAATAGCTATGACTTTCTGAGGAAATGATACTCAACTCTAGATCACAAAGGTAAGTAGAAGTTAACCAGGTGAATAGAGAACCAATAAGCATTCCAGGTAAAGGTAATGGCTAGTGGTAGGTTGTACCAGAGAAGATGAAGAGACATGATAAGATGTGGTTGGATTATGGATCCAAAATAGAAGGTAGGGCCAGTCGGATGGATGTAATATGATAAATAAAAAGAGGAGTCAAGGGTTATCAAAGATTGTCATCCTGAGAAATGGAAAGATGGAGTTGCCATTGTCCAAGTTCAGAAAGAATGGGGAAGGAACAGGTGAGTGTGGTAATAGCAGGAGTTTGATTTGCATTTGCTTTTGTTGGAGCACTAGGTTGCTAGCAATCTGTGATTATTTTATTCTAGTTTCAAAAACTGAGATGACTCTAAGCTATGCTTAACTTTCTCCTAAGGCTTCTATATTTCCGATTCATTCTTACTCGAAAGTTGTAATTATTTGTGATCTCAACCAACTTAGAGGAGTTCACCCCTTTGGTGAGTCCTTGATGACAATTTCTATCCCCTTAAATCTGTAAAGCTTTCAAACCTTGTACACTCAGCTATTATGAAGTTTATTATCACCCCTAAGGAAAATGCTGATCTAAATATTAATACTTGGCTCACTTCTTTGAGATTTTTAGCCACGTGATTTTTCACTGATTTTAACTATCCAATACAGATTAAAAAGATTTTTTTTTGTCTAGTTGCTTTCAATGGAAAGTTTGGTTTGACTTAAAAATTGGCTTATATATTTAGTATCTGAATGGCCTGAACCCCTCCCCCAAAACCTTCTATGTCTTAGTTTCTTCATCTGTAATGCTTAAGTAATTATAACTAATAAGGTTGTTGTGACTATTAAATTATATCATGTATGTGAATCCTGCACCTGAGAGATAAAAAAAAAAAATGCCATTTTTATTGTTAGGTTCATCAAAATAGCCCAGCCCCATTGTTTTGTTCAGGTCTTGGTCTACTTAGTAATGCCCTCATTACTAATGCCTTGGGGGCACTTACCTGGGCCCCAGGACGCTTCCCTCAGTCCCTTCCCTTTCTTAAACCAGTGTTACAACTGGACCAACACTTTCAGTTCTTACTGTGATTGCAGGATGCCCTTCAATAATAACTATCAGGAAACTGTGAAAAAATATACGTTTATTACTTATGAGATCTGGAAATTAATGACACACCTGGGGCCACACAGAGAGGTCACAGGTAGAGAGAGAGGGAGAAAAAGAGAGAGAAGTGGCTGGGGTTCTGCTTTTATTTGGGTCCAGGGTGAGGGCCTAGGGTTTGGTGGGCTCACTATTTATTGGTGAATTTAAAACACAAGAGGGAGATTTTAAAGCATAGGAAGAGAAAACAAACAAGTAGCCCAAATGGTCAGTTACTGAAATCAAGCAAGGTCTCTAAAACAAAGGAGCCTCTCTTTCTAGCTGTGTGGCTGGCAATGTGTTTATTCGAGAGAGTCTTTGAAGTGGATTCCTCTTTGAAATGGACGCCATAGCAATCAAACCTTAAATCAGGCACTTGAATTACCAAAAGGGAAAACAGAACATGTCAGGGTTTACACGACACCCCATCAAACTACAGGTAGAAATGAGATCACTTTATAAAATGATAATCATATTTCACAGGCCCACTGCTTGCAGTGGCAAGAATCGAATCTTTGTACCCTGAGGATTTCTAGTTCATTTTTAGTTATTTCTCTGAGTCTCCAGAGATATTCTAAAATGATCCTTTTATAATCTTCCACTTTGGCCTCCTTTTAAAATAATTAATATCACACAATCAACTTGAAGCCTGTTTTGCTGCACGTCTTATGGCCAACGAGGGTTCCTTTTCCAAGGCAAAGTGTTTTCGTGTGAAATGCTCGAAACCTCACTTATTCCCAGATATTTCCGTTTCTTTCTCTTCAGTTTCCCTTAAAGAGATTGAAGCCATAAAAAAGGAGTGGGGGGAAGAATGCTCATCTTTTCCATCTTGTGTTTTATTTTTCAAACTGGGGCTAGAAATATAAATTGCTGGTGTGTCTACAACTCAAACATTTCCAAATAATAATAACTGTGAATTTTTTTTTCCCACAGGAATTGTAACCCTATAGTTGGGCTGGTTTATGGAGCTATAAAACACATGGTAAACTGTCTTTTCTCTATCAGAGCCCAAACCTTCTCTTCCTCAGGAGTCTGGGCACTGACTTACTACCTACAGGTCACCCTTCCTTCTGTGACCTTTCAGCTCATGAAAATAGGTGCACGGAGATGTGTGGCCCCATGTCCCAAGGCTTTTCTCAAACTCATATTGAGTTTCCTAGCTACAACTTTCACATTTTCTCTCAATTTCAAGGTACATTTAGCAGAGGTAAATAGGTACTGCCAATTACATTAAATTTACCTTAAAAGCATCTATATTTAGTGGTTATTTCTGTCCTCCATAAGTGGATTTATTTTACCTCCTTGTCATTGAAGAGGAAGGGAGGGAAGAGGGGTGAGGAAGGGACTTACTTTTTTTGATGAATTTTGATGTTTCATTTCAATGCTTAAGAAAATAGGTTTTTTTTTCCAATCTCTCAGAAATTGAAGTCTCTGAACTTTCAAATAGCATATCTTTATAAAAATAAGAATACGTAAAATACTTATATGAAAAAAAAATATTCATTGATGGGAATGTGTTTAAGCCCACACAGTTTCCAAAAAAAGTTAATAGTAAATTCAGTACTTGGTACAGCATAGAAGAGCCAAGTGTGGGAGGTAGGCAAATTATCACAGATTTTGAGATTTTCATAAATAAAAGACTTTAAAAAAAAATTCAAATCTGCTTCTTTCAAAAGCAACCTGCTATAAATATGACAGTTTTGTTAAAACTAGGAGGTTTAGCTAAAAAATGGACTTGATGGTAAAGTTTCTTATCCAAATCCATTCTAAATTAATCCTACATTTCTCCCCACTGCCTCCTACTGCCCTGAATTTTAACAACTTAACACAATACAGTGTTTAGATGATGTGTTGTAGAATTGTGTACCTGAACCCTGTAACTTTGTTAACCAGTGTCACCCCAATATATTTAATAAAAAGGAAAAAAATAAAACAATGTGTTTGAATGGGTATGTCCAGATGAAGTGGACCATTTAAAAATTAGAATAAGCTCTGGCCGGTTTGGCTCAGCAGTTAGAGCGTCAGCTTGCGGACCAGAGTCCCAGGTTCGGTTTCCGCTAAGGGCACGAGCCTCGGTTGCAGTTTGTCCCCGGCCCTGGTTGGGGTTGTGTGGGCGGCAGCCACTCGATGTGTCTTTCTCGTATCGATGTTTCTCTCTCTCTCTTCCCCCATCTCTCTCTCTGGCTCTATCTGAAGATAAATGCAAAAATGTCCTTGGGTGAGGATTAAAAAAAAAAATTAGAATAAGATTCCAGATTGGTCATACATAGAGCTTTATATTGTGTACGAATTACTCTGAGCTTCTCTATGCTTCTCTGTAGACGATTGGTCTAGTAATGTTCATTTGATGCAAAATCAGATAATACAGTAACAGGAAGAAAGTTCTAGGGGAAATGTACCAGAGCAGGAGTTGTAGGTGATGGAAAGTGTTTCCATATGCACAGCCTCCACCTCTTTCAGAGAAAGAAGGGATAGACTATGTAGAAATGCTTTCAGCCAATTAATTACTCAATGTTGTTTTGCTGACAATACTTCCTTTTGAGTCAAAATTGTAAGTCTTTAGAAATAAAATCAATTGTCCAGAAGCAACTGGATGGCTCTTGTGCCATCGAAGGGAACATAACTAGTAAAGGAAATTGGAATAGTTCTCTGGTCAGTGTTTTCTCATTTATAATAGGCATCATTCTGCAGAGCTTGGTGGTGAATCCCTCTTATAAAACGTGAAGATTTTGCTCACAGTGATAGAAAGAAAGGAGCAAGCCAATTATTATCTTTACTGTAATCTCACTTCCCAGCTTCTGCTCACAGACACTTCCCAAGGACTCTGTGTAGACCCCAGATGATACAGACAGAGTAATCTACTGAACGTGAACACATGAAAGATTCAGATTGTATTCGGTATGCCTCAGCACAGTACTTTGCACCTAATAAATTATATGAGAACTCAAAATTTATTGTTTTTTTAACTTTATTTTTATTAACTTTGTTTTTATTGTTGACACCATTACAGATTTTCCCATTTCTTCCCAAATCTTTGCCCTCACCCCACTGTTGTCTGTGTCTCAAGGTTGTGCATATATGTTCTTTGGCTAGTCTCTTGACCTTAATTTATTGTTCAACATTTAACAGATATTTAAATGCATTTTGACATGAGAAAGGATACTTTTATATAATAGAAAAGTGCTATGATTTAATTTTTAGTGAACTTTTCTCA
The DNA here is from genome assembly GCA_030848825.1 of Tadarida brasiliensis. Taxonomy (NCBI): domain Eukaryota; kingdom Metazoa; phylum Chordata; class Mammalia; order Chiroptera; family Molossidae; genus Tadarida; species Tadarida brasiliensis. The sequence continues at coordinate 39,647,595 of CM061259.1, read as the reverse complement.
GCTCATAAAAGGCTCATAAAAGCTTATGTATTGTATTTTAAAAATAATTTTACCTATCTTCATTCCTTCCCAGTCCAGTGTGTATTTCATGCATTCCTCTCAACTCAATAATCAAATTATAGTTGTGATTTTATTAATTTTTAAGTACTATGTCCAAAGAGCCATAATTCCTTGTTTAATATAAATTTACAGTAATTTTTCATTTTTAGCATTAAAAATAAAAAGTAATACTATATTTGACTGTAAAATATGTAACATTTATTATAGAAAGTACATAATTTTAATAGATTTTGTTGTGTGAGATGAAATGGCTTGCTTTTCTAAGATTATTTGCTGGTGATATATATCTTTCATCCTAGACTATAGTAGTGATAAGAGGTGGTGTGTTTTCTTTCCATCAGCTTATTTTAATTACTAATTGCATAAACAATGAAAATTTATATTTTTAGTGGAAACTATTTCAAAGCATTAAAAGGCTTTATAATAACTTTTTAAAAAGTTATTTAACATTTATTTAACCTTTAAGATTAAATACTGAGGATATTACACACACACACACACACACACACACACACACACACATACATATATATACTATTGCAGGCATGAATCCAGACTCTTTGGAGGCATTAATAATAGTTGTTAAATAAATAAATGAATGAGCTTATGAATAATAAGATTCTAGCCCCCTATAAAATTAATTTTTACATATTCCTATTTCTGGTGAATCAGTGTCATGATCTTTACATAATATATTTGGAAACATATTTTTGGCACTAAAAGCATATTTCAAATGGAATTTCAAAAGTACTAATGTCTAACTCATAGATACAGAGAACAGACTGATGGTTGCCAGAGGGGCAGGGCGTGGGGTGTTGAAGATCTGGGTAAAAAAGTTCAAAGAATTAAGAAGTACAATTTGGCAGTTACAAAATAGTCATGGGGATGTAAAGTACAGCATAAGGAATATAGTTAATAATATTGTAGTAACTATGTATGGTGTTAGGTGAGTACTAGACTTATTGAGGGATTGCTTCATAAATCATATAAATGTCTAACTACTATGCTGTACATCTAAAGCTAATATAATATTGAATGTCAACTGTAACTGAAAAATACATATAAATTTTTAAGTACCAATGTCAAATAAAATTTCAGAAGGGCATGATTATTGTATTAGCTCCATTATTGGTTTTTAAATATGTCAAAAGAAATAAAGATTAAAAAGATCAATAGCAATAAATTATTAACCTTAAAAGATCAAGAATTATTTAATCTTATTAAAACAATAATAAACTTGTTTTTGTTATATAATTATTCAAATAATTTGAGATATTAGAGCAAACAAATAGTGCTTGGTAATAGGGTTTGAAATATTTGGAACAATACAAGGATAGTGTATGTGTGTGTGTGTGTGTTTGATGGTAGAGGCTCACTATTGATGTCGAGAGATGGCGTTGGATTGTCTTGCTTCCACTCAGGCCCTTGACATATCCCTAAGAAACAGGTAGAACACAGCATACAGTTGCTGCTCTATCTTCAAAATATTAAAAAGTCAAGTGCAGAAATATCCATTGGTAGCATCACATCACATTAACCACAGAACATCTCTTTATATGTTGATTGTCTAACCCTGTGACCTTCCTGTAGGTGTCCAGAATTCCAGAGGTCCTTCAGTAACATGATGACACATTACAGAAAGTACAAGCAGCACATTCCATTAGCATTCCAGTTCCTACCACTGCTGGAGTGTGTGGCAATAATGAAAGAAAGACCGTATACAGAGGCCCTCTCTATCTCCACCGCTGGAAAACATTCAGTACTTTATTCCTCACGTTAGTTCAAATATTAAACTTTTATAACGGCTCATTACAATGGATAAAATGGTTTCTTGATAGGAGATGAAAGTTGTGGTTTTTTTACATTTTTTTATTCTATTGTAAGATTAATGTTAGATTGAACATTTGAAAAAATATTTTAAAAGTAGTTTAATAAAAGCTATTAGGAAAAGACGGACGTTTTGGAAGGTAGGTATTATATGAGTGCAAGCAATTATTATCATTAAAATTCAGCTTTTATACAGGGTAGGGCAAAAGTAGGTTTACAGTTGTTCATATGAAAAATAATACAATTAAATAATAATACAAGGATAAACTCTGTGTTTTACATACAACTATAATCTTACTTTTGTCTCAACCTGTATACCTAAAATATGAGCATGCAGCAGAAATTTTAATTATATGTGCTGTCCTTCATCATTTTGTGTCTTTATTGTTCTACTTACTGCTTAATATATCTGAAAGAACAAAAAAATGTTGCTAGCCCAGGCTGGTTTGGCTCAGCGGTTAGAGCGTCGGCCCCCAGACTGAAGAGGCGGGGGTTCGATTCCGGTCAAGGGCACATACCTCAGTTGTGGTTCGTCCCCAGCCCTGGTTGGGGTCGTGCAGGAGGCAGCCAGTCAATGTGTCTCTCTCATGTAGATGTTTCTCTCTCTCTTGCCCCCCCCACTCTATCCGAAGATTTAAAAAAAAAATTTTAATTAAAAAAAAAAATGTAGCCAAATTTTGAAAATGCTCAAATAACACTTGTCATGTTGATAATTTAATTCCCTTTTTCTCCCTTTATGAATGTTTAGTCAAGTACAGTTTTTAACTATTCATTATGATAAAACCCAAAAGGTAAACTTATATCCTTTCTTTTAAAAGCAAAATTTTACATTATTTGAAAAAATATATTTTTGAAGTCCTACAAAATAACATTAAGGAAGGTATCTGATACCATGGGAGTAAATGATACAGTTATCCAGATAGAGAGAAGAGGAGCAGCTCCAGGATGGCACTGAGGAGTGTGGGTCTTTAAAGCACAGATATAACAAAACAAATGTAAAATGGAGTCTAGGAAGACACTATTTGAGCAGTGATGTCAGTTAACACAGCGGCCTCTAGAACAGGGCAATAGTTCACATGTGCTGTTAGTTGCGATACTGTGCTCTCAGAAATATCATACTTCGTTATCATTGATATTGAATTTTATTTTTTATTTTTTTTGTTATTGATTTTATTTTTTTTATTAATTTATTTTTGTTACAGATGTTTCTCCTTTTTTCCCCATTGACACCCTCCTCCCCATCCCCCCACCCTGTCCCCAGCTTTGTTGTTCATGTCTATCACTTATGCATACATGTGCATAAGTTCTGTGGTTTATCTCTTCCCTCCCCCCCCACCCCCTCTCCTGAGGGGTGTCAGTTTATACCCTACTTCCACATCTCTGGGTCTACCCTGTTCCTCAGACTGCTATGTTCATTATATTCCACAAATAAGTGAGATCATGTGATATTTGTCTTTCTCTGCTTGGCTTGTTTCGCTTTGGATAATACTCTCGAGGTCCCTCCACGTCGTCTCAAAGGATAAGAGATCTTTCTTTCTTACAGCTGCATAGTACTCCATTGTGTATATGTACCACAGCTTTTTTATCCATTCATCCACTGATGGACACTTGGGCTGTTTCCAGATCTTAGCTATTGTAAATAGTGCTGCTATGAACATGGGGGTACATGTATTTTTTCTGATTGGTGTTTCAGGCTTCTTAGGGTATATTCCTAGAAGTGGGATCACTGGGTCAAATGGCAATGAATTTTAAAATTGTGCCCACGAATCCCTGAATATATGTGTGTGGTAGACAATTTAATGGTGATAGCTCTAAGTCCCATTGTCACGACTTATTAGAAATACTGACCTGAAACCTATATAATTTTATTAACCAGTGTCACCCCAATAAATTCAATCAAAAAGAATAAATAAAATACATTCTTAAAATATATAAACTAATTCTGGCAGGAGAAATTTAATAACTTGATAGTGCTGAGATCAGGTAGTGACCACAGAGATTCAGGGTTTGCCAATGCTCTGAGCTGAGTGACCGGGCTGGGAGGATGTGATGATTGACAATCTGCAGGAAGTAACATCAGTTTACATATATCAGTTTCAAACCCATGTGATCGGAAAGTAGGCTTCACTTCCCTAAACAAAGAGTAGATGAAAGGGGTCATTTCATATTAGTAAGAAGCCCCAGACTTTCTGTGGACCAATCTAGATAAATGAGGATCTGGATGGGGATGCAACTACACGTTAGGCTTCTAGGATCTGCGGCTGCGTAAAAAGGAAAATGTTTGAGTGAAAAAATATAGTAACCCTTTACCTCTCCTGGACACAGGTTCTCATTGTATAGTAATCCAGGTGCATATACCACAACTATGGTCATTTCTCAATCTTGATGAACAAATGTTAGATCTGAACAAAATGTACAGTAGATGAATGACACAAAGTGAAAGCAGAATATATTTAACAGGGTGTGTTACTAATATAGGAGGCACTTTAAAGAAAAGAATATGCTTGTTTAATCTACCAAACAGAAGTCTTATTACTGTTTACAAAAATTCACAGAAACTAAAAGAGATGTTTTCCCCTCAATAAAAACAATAAGAATTGCATTTCACAGTTGAATTTTCATATTTTCTTATGCCTGAATCATTGAGGATACTTTTAGCTAAAAACTACAATCAGAAACCAAGTTTGGGTACATGCAAATTTTGAAAGTTTACTCACTTGTCTTTGTTTCCAGACTTAACAGAAAATAACATTACCTCTGACCTTTGGGCTAAAAACTTATGAAACCTTATAACACTGACTGTAAACTCATAAAATACCTATCTGTCATTATCACATTCACTGTATAGTATGTAAAGCTTTTCTTTTTGTTTTCAGAGGTATTTTTTGCTTAGCATATTAATTTCATATTTGTACAAACAAGAGATTTGTAGGTAAAATCTCTTTTTTTTTTCTCATTTGTAGTTTGGTTGCAACAAAAGAAACAGATAGTGCAAGATCTCGAAATGCTCCAATGTCACCTTCTGACTTTCTGGATAAATTAATGGGGAGGACATCAGGGTATGATGCAAGAATCAGACCCAATTTTAAAGGTAATTGTTTTGCTTTCTACTATATATGACATCTGTTTTAAATATGATTAAGCAAGATACATTTTAAAAATTGATTTCACCAAAAATTCTGATGCTTATTTCAGAATATTATATATATATATTATATTCAGAATATATATATATTATATATATATTCAGAATATTATATATATATATATATATATATATATATATATATATATGTATAGTCTCACTAACTACAATGGAATAGTCTCACTAACTGGAATGAAAGCTTCTTTAGAGCTGACAATAAACCTCCCCGTACTTTAAATCCTCTACAGAAGGACTTTCTTATATTGTGGAGAATCGAATACCTGTTGAATTTATGTACTGGAGAAGGGTATGGATAACTAAAGGCCACTGATAACATTTAAGAAATTATTCTACCTACCCAACGTTTTACTTAGATTTATAGGAAAGAGTGTAATTATCAACTTGAGTAGTCTTTATTATTTTTCTGTTTAGTATAGTGATATGTGGATACAAATTATATGTGGATAACCCAGAATGATAATATGTCCTGCAATTGAATCTATGGTAAAAGATTAACAAGCTACTTCCATGCCCCTACTTATTTAATATCTCTTGGATATTATTGTATTTAATTACATATAATTAAGTTATAAGAATACACACTTTTCCATGGGATTCAGTTATTTTCACTCCTGAAAAAAAACAACAACAATATTCTCTACAATAATTAATTTTCCTAAATGTATCTCATAGGATTAAAAAAATGATTGCTTAGCAATGGTATAAGAATTAATTAGAGAGGATTAATAAGTACTAAGAAAGGGTTGCAGGAGAAAAAATAGGAGTAAAATTTGTTGATAATTTATGAATAGAAAATTATGAATTGCTTCAATTTAAAAATGAGTTCAACATTTAAGTTATGGATTGCAAGTACTCATTTGTTTTTAAGAATTTTGACCATTAATATTTTTAACTGCAAAGGAGGAAACACTACATGCAAATTGTAAAAAAAAAAATAGTACAGTTAAAATTTTTTTTTTTCTTTATTGATGTTAGCGAGAGAGAGGAAGGGAGAAGGAGAGATAGAACCATCAATGAGAGAGAACATCGATTGGCCACCCCGGCATGTGCCCCCCCCACCCCAGGAATTGGGCCCACAACCTGGGCATGTGTCCTAACCAGAAATTGAACCAGCGACCTCTTGGTGCATGGGTCGATGCTCACCCACTGAGCCACACCGGCTGGGCAAAAATAGTGCAATTTTAAGAGATATCATATTCAAATAAAAATGAGGAATTTCAGCATGTGAGAGTCTTCACAAATTGAAGAAAAGCAGTATCCTCCTACGAACATTTGTCCTTAATAAAAGCATTGCTTATGCCAGCTTTGTGTCTTTCTCCAAAACAATTCTCTTTCAAAAATTATCTGCTTTCTTCTATCATCTGTGTCAAACACACTCCCACTCATACCCTTCACCCTTGTTTATTCTCTCTAGATTTAAGGAGAATTGTTTAGATTTGTCCTTTAAATCACCCTTCGACATTATATAGTGTCATCTGTATACTTTCGGAATGTTTAGGAGCATTTTAAGTCTATAATTGTATTATGGTCTCTTCATAGTCCTCTTTATCCTAAACCATTTTCTTTTAATGTGAAGTCATGGAGGTGGTATCACAGGTTGCTAGGCAGACGCTATTTTGTATGTTTAGCTGTTTGTTTTATTTATGACAATAGTAAAAACCATGTATCTGAACTTGGCAAACATTAAATTGTCTAAAAAATAGTGATGATGAAAAGCAGCAGCTCCTTGTCTTGACAACCCTTATGCACAGTTTTACTTCTTTGAGGCAAAGTAAAATTGGTTACTTCTGGTGAAATTTGATCTCCGTCTAGGCATCTTACGAACAAGGCATTATGAGATTCTTTCGCACTAACAAGACTGCTAATTTAATGTCTCCATTCTGACATTCTACCTCCTCTGTTTTTCCTTTCTGGACAATCATTTCTCTTTTCTTCTTGCAGGAACAATTATGTGTGTTCATCTTAGTTCTCTTTAAGCCTCTAGTTTTCTTATATGTGAGAAAAACGCTCTATAGTTCAGGAAGGATTGAGTGGATTTGCCTGGGTGCTGAGACAGGTTTAGTCTGATGTATAGAGAGAGGTGTTTTCTGCTATTTCTCTCTCTGGAAAGGAACATCTGACAGAGAACTCATTGCCCTGGCCAGAGCACTGCTTTCAGTGAGCGTTGGGTATTGACTAGGCTTTGGTCTGAGGTCCTCCAGATGCCCAATCAGAGAAGGCTTTAGTTTTGAGGTACTGTCAGGAACCCGAGGGCATTTTTCTATTTATCTTCAGAGAGAGTGGGAGGGAGAGAGAGGGAGAGAAAGGGACAGAAGGAGAAACATCGATGTGAGAGAGACACATCAACTGGTTGCCTCCCACACGACCCTACCAGGGCCAGGGACTAACTGCAACCAAGGTACATGCTCTTGGCTGGAATCGAACCCATGACTCATTGGTCCGCTGGCTGACACTCTACCGCTGAGCCATACCAGCCAGGGCTCCCCTGCTTTTTAAAAACTTCTTACAAACAGAAGATGAATAAGTTCTGAGGATCTAATGCACAGTACTGTGACTTGCAAGTTGCTAAAAGTGGAGTTGAAATGTTCTCACTACAAAAAAGAAATAGTGCTTATGTGCTGTGATGAAGGTGTTAGCTAATGCTCTGGCGGTAATGGTCTTGTGATATGTAAGTGCATCAAATCAACACATTGTGTACCTTAAACTTGCACAATGTTACATGTCAATTATATCTCAATAAAGTTAGAAAAAACAGACAAAAAGTCAGCACTGATTAACAGAACAATACTACTTCCAATCACCTTAATAAGCTATGTTTGCAAAACTAAAAACCAAAAGTTATTTCTGTTCCTTCAAAAATTCTATAGGGCTGTACCCCAGGCAACCCCTGCTCTACTGGAATATGGATGATAGTCAGGGAGCTTTCTGAGACAGGTACCTTGCATCTCCCCACATCCTTTCCCATAGATGAGCCTAAGCTTTGTGCCTCCTAGGTCATTCTTTTTTTTTTTTTTTAATTAAATTTGTTAGTGAGACATTAGTTGATAAAACTATTAAGGTTTCAAGCTTATAATTCTATGACACATCATCTGTATATTGCATTGTGTGCTCACCACCCAAAGTCAAATCATCTTCTGTCACTATATATTTAACTGCCTTTACTCTTTACTACCCCCTACCCCCTACCCCCTTCCCTCTGGTAACTACCGTACTATTGTCTGTGTCTATGAGTTTTTGCTTGTCTTGTTTGTTCATTTGTTGCTTTCAGTCTTATATCCCACATGTAAGTGAAATCATATGTTTCTTAAACTTTTCTGTCTGCCTAATTTTGAAAACATTTATTCACAAAGATATGTGCACCCTTGTGTTCACTGTAGCATTATTTACAGTAGACAAGATATGGAAGCAACCTAAGTGCCCATCAACAGATAATTGGATAAAGTGGAATATTCCACAGCCATAAGAGAAGATGAAATACTGTCACTTGTGAACACATGAATGGATCTTGAGAATATCATGCCAAGTGAAATGAATCAGACAAAAAAGTTAAGATCCCTGGGTCATTCTTAGCACATTAGCTCCCTTCTCCATGTAGTCCTAACCTACATTTATTTTAGGCTTTGTTCTGCTTTCTTCTTCCTTTTATATTTTGTCATTACACTGATGATGAATTTCCTTCCATTCTCTTTGATGTGAAATGTTTGGTTTCATTTTTATTTGGTAATATAATTTTTATGTCTTCAGAGAGAAAGGAAACTGTTCAATCCCTCTCTTGAAATATAAGCTTCCGGGAGTCATTTGGTATTAGAAGCCTATAAAAGTACATTCATAGATGAGAAAATATTATTTCACGAGACTAATTTACCAACTTTTTCTGGATTTTACTTCTTTCCTTTGACCCTGTTGTTTGGGCTCTCAGTTGGTCTTTGATAACCCTGGAGTCTCATTTGGATCCAGGCAGAAAGTACTCTCTCAGCAATTACCTGATTATGTCTTCCTCCCAAACACTGACTGCATTTTTTTCACTCTATCGCCAATGACCTTTATCCAGAAATAACATTGTTTGCTTTCCAATATCTTTGTGGTTTCTGTCTTTTCATCTGTAATAGTTCTCTATATTAATCCCTTTCTCCCACATCACAAATTCAGTTTTTAAAGTCATTTCTGCTGCAACACATTCTATCCCCAGAACGGCATGTGTACCTAATACTCATTTCCTGCCTGTACTTTTTTTTCCCAGGGAAAGTGTTAGCATTTCCTTCATCCATTTTAACTATTCCTATCCATCCAGATTCTGTTGTTCTTGAATATAATTCACAATTATTTTTTTAAGTATATCTCTTACTTGAATTTTTACATAATATAAGGTCATTTTACCAAGAAAAATCTCTTTAGTAATAAGCTTTTCTAAAATTGTAGATGTTCACCTGGAATATTCATAGAGTTAGATTCTGCTTTCTGAATTTTTAGGTTTTCTTTTATTTTTATTTTTAATGTGTTCTTTCTATAGTAGTTATTTATTTTTTATTTCAAAACAATCTCAAACTAACAGAAGATTTGCAAATATAGCACTTAGCTGTATTTTCCCAAACTCCCTGAAAATAAGTTGTTGACCTGATGCCCTAATACTTGAGTGTATCATACAAATAACAATATTCTCCTAAATAACCACCATCTAACCACTGAAACATTAAATTAACAGGGTTCTTTTGCTACCATCTAATTTGTGGACCCCCATTCAAATTTTATCAATTTTCTGAATAAATGGCCTCATAGTAAAATGATCCAGTTTAGAATCACATCTTGTATTTTATTTGTCATTTATCATTGTCTCCTTTGGTCTGAACCAGAGATCATTCTTTCTATGACTGTTATGACCTAGGCATTTGAATAATATTATTATTGCTTAATGAACAGAATGTACCTCAATTTGCATTAGTCTAATGTTTCCTCATGATTTGGTTCAGGTAATACATCTTGACAGATATATCACAGAAGTAATGCTATGTTCCAATTACATCTTATCAGATTGTGGGCCATCTTTATCTTTACCATAACTGGTGATGTTTACTTTGATTAATTGGTTAAGTTGGTGCTTTCCAGGATATCTCTCTCTATATATATATACATATATACATCAACATACACATATTCACACATACAAACCCACACACATATATATAGAGAGAGACTCATACATATATTAATTTACATCTAGATATTTACTTCTTTATTTATTGAAAACCATGCGTTCACATTGATATTTCCAATTCCATGGGTTCATTCTAGTTTCTGAGTTCCCATATTTTTGTTTGTTTGTTTTTTGCATTTTTCTTCAGATAGAGCGGGAGGGAGAGAGGGGAAAGAGAGAGAGAGAAACATGATGTGAGAGAGACACATCGAGTGGTCGGCACCCACACGACCCCAACCGGGGCCGGGGACAAACTGCAACCGAGGTACAGCGCTCTTAGCGGGAACCAAACCCCGGACTCTCTGGTCCGCGGGCCGACGCTCCAACCGCTGAGCCAAACTGGCCAGGGCTGAGTTCCCATATTTTAACTTCCTCATCTGACGGTAAGAAACCTGGCTCCCGTTACCCTTAAAATAATTCCACATTGATCAATATATAATGAATCTCCCTGGTCTGCTCCCACTACCTCTCCTGCACAAATGCCCTAGGGTCCTGTTCATTCTGACTCCCCAGGCCAGGATGCCCCCATGTGGACACAATTCACCCTTCCCTGGTTCTAATAATCCATACCAGGCTGCCCCCACTCCCCCATGGCAACATTGTTCTCACTTACTTTGGCTCCAACATTCTGTGCCATGTAACCTTTCTTCATGGATAAGGTTATCACACCCCTGCATCCAGCCCCAGCATGGAAGCCTATCTTACACTGCTCAACTGAATGGCTTCAGGACTGGGGAGGGGAAGGAAGGGGAAGAGAAAGGGGGAGAATGAACTGAATTCTATTTTTATGCCATAATTTTAAAATATTTTCCAACTCTCTAACAAGTAATTTAAAAATCTGGATTGAAAGTCATCAAATGTGCTTTTGTTAATTAAAAAATAAAATATCTCTCCTTGTGACATGACTACATAAAATATATATTTATCCAAAATAAAAACAACTCACTAAACATAATTTTTTTTGAGAGCGAGTCTTTCAATTGCATTCCTTGTTTTTAAAAAGAGTGAGGCTTTAATACAACATTATGTTAAAAATTACTTAGAAGAATCACTTTCACAAACACGTGGGTTACTGTTTGTCTCTTTGTCTCCCCTAGATCCACCTGGTGAACAATTTTCCCCAATATGAATAGCAATAATATAATTTCCAAGGCTTTGCATTGTACTTTGCCATTTTGCCTTTATCCATCTCTCAACTTAAAAGCCGTGTTCTATTTCTTTAAGAAAATCTAAAAGAAAACATGCTGCTAAAAACATCTGCAACTAGTGTCATTTGCTTTTCAGGCCAGTGATGGCTAATGTAATGAACAATTTAAAAGCACAATTTGCCATATGGATGTTATCACAGTTATTTGCTCTGTTGCTAAACATAGCAGTGGATTAGACAGATACAACAGTTCTTGCACTGCCATGTAGGAGTAGCAGCTTGGCCAAGGACTGCGGAAACAGGTGCTCTCTGTAGTGGCAACAGAAGATTTACAATCTCCTCAGAGCTTCATTCTCTACATAATTTTAAAATATACCTGTCAACAGCAAGGGTAGAAAAACTACTCAAAGATTGCTGCCCTGATCTGACACGGACCAGAGCTGCAAGTATAGAATGCCGTGCTTTATAAACATAGTAGTACTCTATCCCTTTCATTCTTTGTAAAATCTCTCCACTGTCACTGTTCTTGGTCACGGCCATTCTATTTCCCTTCTGTACTATTACAATAAATTCCTGTTTTCTCTGTTTCTAAGCTTTTGCCATCCATTCAACCATTCACCATGTTGTGTTGGTTCACCATACTCCTATGATCAAGAATCTGTAATGGTTCTCTCGTAAATGTTCATTAAGTAAATCCCAAATACCTTGGTGTCACATTGAAAGGATTCCATGATTTGGGCCAAGACTATTTTAAAAACAATGGCTTTTGTTTCTAAATTGCTTCATACTCTAATATGCTTTTAAGATTCTTTAAAATTAAATAATTTCTATACATGTGAAATATCTGTATACCAATGTTGATGTCAATATAGATGTATATATCTTTCAAGGAAGCATCTTCTCTATTTTTAAAATTTAGAATTAAGGTTTGGTGCCTGAATCTATTCACCCTTCTTTCTGCGTATGAAGAAGAGCAGAAAGAAAAAAGAAAGGTGAATGGATTGAGGCACCAAATCTTAATAAGAACCAAATAGCACTTATATATGTTCCAATAACCATGTGAGGAACACATCTGGTAACTGATGGATTAAACAATAAAGCTCAGACCTGAGATCACTCTAATTTACATTACTACCACATGGAATTTAGATTTGGAAACCAAGCTGACTTTCTGCTTTTAAGAAGAGCATTTTACATCTGATTGGAGGCATATTGGAGGGGCAAGGGCTGGAATCTTTCACATAATGTGAGGCATCAAGTACCTAAATACTAGTGAAAACCTTGATTAGTCACTTCTTTGACCATTGCTCTTCTGTGAAAACATGTCATTTTCCTTATTTTATTAATTGGCTCTACTATTCAAGCCTTTGGTCAACTTGAGATGCCAGTGTGACATTTTAGGGAGAATACAAATATATCAGAAGAGTCCTCCTTTTAACATAGGACTTAATAATGCTCCTTTCACTCTCAGTGTTATATGGATTAAGTGATATCTATGAATCAGATAGCACAGTATGTGGTAACAAGAGGTAGTCGATAATTTACTGATTCCTATTCATTCCTCCCCTGCTAAATGATAATTTCTTTGTGTCCTCTTCAATTTTGTGTGCAAAGGTTTTAGATATTTAGTAAAAGAGTGAATACATGGATCTGATAAAATAAAAAATATTGGTTTAATGGTGAATGTTAAACTAGGCTCTTACAGGGAACTTCTAGAATAGTGAAGTGAAGATCCACGTAAATTCATTTCTCCAAAAAAAGCAACAAAACCACTGGCAAAACAGTCATAATTAACCTTTAGAACTATGAAAATTAACTAAAAGCTTGCAACACTATAAAGATGCTAATGAAAGAAAAACTGATGAGTTTCTCCTAAGGACAAAGGGCTTTTAAATAGGCCCCCACTAACCTTGAAAACCAGCCACATCTCAACCACAGAAGCTGTAAAATTCAGCAGCCTAGCAGCTACTGGAGGACAGACAAGGTTTTGAGCTCCTCAGAAAGGCCATCCCTAGAGCTACATTGCTGTTTGACCTGTCTGGCTATTCTTGAAGAGTGTCCCGTTCAGAGGGCTTGTCCTTATTTTACATTGACTGGGAACACCCTCACGGGGGAAATCCTATTACCAGAGCATTTGTGGGACATGACTGCAGGAAATCACCAGTTGGGCAAACAAGAGCCCAAACAAAATTTAGATCTGGGGAAGGAGATACCTGTAGGCAGCCTTGAAAAGTTCTGATATATTCTTGGGGATCTAGAGGCTATACACACGTGTAAGGCTGTATGTGTTTCCAGGAAAGTCTTAGGAAGGCCCTAATCTCTAGCTGACCTGAGACTCTGTGTAAGCAGGAAGTGAAAGGGAAAGTGTGAACATCAAAGACGTGTCCCCAAACAAACAAAGAGTCCCTTGGCAAAGGGTAGAAGACTTATTGCCTCAAGTCATTAAGGAAATCTCTGATGAATCATTGGTTGAACAGTAAACTCACAGAGCAGAGAACTCAGTGGCTGCACACTCTAAACAGACTTTACAGTATTAGTTCAGGTGTCATTAAGCAAGAAACAACAATAAAACACGCCCAATGACAAAACACTGTCGTTGGAAGTGGGAGGTCTGATTTCCAGAGTTGACACATATTTTCTTTGTTTTTATTCATCTTTCTTTTTTTTTCTTTCAACTTTTATTAATTTATTTTTGTACAGATGTTTCTCCTTTTTCTCCCCTAGACACCCTCCTCCCCCACTCCCTGGAGCATTGTTGTCTATGTCCATTGGTTATGCATACATGCACATAAGTTTTTTTGGTTTATCTCATCCATCCCCTTGCCCCCCTCCTCTGAGGTTTGACAGTCTAAATCATACTCCTTTCTATGTCTCTGGGTCTATTTTGTTCATCAGCTTATTTTGTTCATTATATTCCACAAATAAGTGAAATCATGTGGTATTTGTCTTTCTCTGATTGGCTTATTTCACTTGGCATAATACTCTCCAGGACCCTCCATGTCGTCTCAAAAGATAAGAGATCTTTCTTTCTTACAGCTGCATAGTATTCCATTGTAAATATGTACCACAGCTTTTTTATCCACTCATCTGTTGATGGACACTTGGGCTGTTTCCAGATCTTAGCAATTATAAATAGTGCTGCTATGAACATAGGGGTACATATATTTTTTCTAATTGGTGTTTTAGGCTTCTTAGGATATATACCTAGAAGTAGGATCACTGGGTCAAATGGCAGATCAATTTTTAATTTTTTGAGGAAACACCATATTGTTTTCCATAATGGCTGCACCAGTTTGCATTCCCACCAGCAGTGTACTAGAGTCCCCTTTTCTCCACACCCTTGACAGCACTTGTTCTTTGATGATTTGTTGATGGCAGCCATTCTGGCAGGTGTGAGGTGATACCTCATAGTTGTTTTAATGCATCTCTCTGATGATTAGTGACGTTGAGCATTTCTTCATATATCTCTTGGCCATTTGTATGTCCTTTTTGGAGAAGTGTTTATTTAGGTCCTCTGCCCATTTTTTAATTGAGTTCTTTGTCTTCCTTTTGTTGAGTTGTATAAGTACTCTACATATTTTGGAAATTAACCCCTTATCTGATGTATTGTTGGCAATTATGCTCTCCCATATAGTGGGTTCCCTCTCCTTTCTGATGGTTGTTTCTTTTGCTGTGCAGAAGCTTTTGAGTTTGATGTAGTCCCATGTATTCATTTTTCCCTTTGCTTCTCTTGCCTTAGGCATTGTATCAGTGAAAATTCTGCTGTGTCCAATGTCTGAAATTTTGTTGCCTACATTTTCTTCTAGGATTTTTATGGATTCATGAGTCACATTTAAGTCTTTTATCCATTTTGAGTTTATTCTTGTGTATGGCGTAAGTTGGTGGTCTAGTATAATTTTTTTGCATGTAGCTGTCCAATTTTCCCAACACCATTTATTAAAGAGGCTGTCTTTAGTCCATTGTATACTCTTGCCACCTTTGTCAAATATTAATTGAGCATAATGTCTTGGGTCAATTTTCGGGTTTTCTGTTCTGGTCCATTGATCTATATGCATGTTCTTGTGCCAGTACCAGGCTGTTTTGATTGCAATGGCTTTTTAGTATTAAAAGTTCTGAGCCGGCGAGAGATCACATCCTCAACCTAAGGCCGGTGTAGAGAAAGGAGCATTTTATTACACCAGTGGGCTGTTATACCAGCGGGCTGGGGGGTACAGCTTCCCCAAATCCTCAGCCCCGAGCTTCCTTTGTTCTTTGCTTATATAGGCACAAACAAGAGAAGAAAAAAACTACATTAAAAAACCCCCACATTCTCTTGGCACCACATAATTGGTGTCTGGGTTGGTACGAGTTGTCTCAGAGGTAAGGAGTCTGCTCTGGCAGAGGTCAGGGCCATCATTAATCTTTTTCTTCTCATGGTTCCTCTGAGTTTCTCAAGGCCCTCATTAACCCCTTATCTTTGGGTTTCTCAAGGCCCTTATGTTTACAGAAAGAAACTGCCAGGGTGCGTACGTGCAGTAAGTGAGGGTCAGAATGAAGTTTAATTTTGTTAAAAAAGTATTAACCCTTTCAAGTATAACCTGATATCTGGTATTGTGATCCCTCCTACTTTGTCCTTCTTTTTCAAGATTGCTATGGCTCTTCGGGGTCTTTTTCGGTTCCATATAAACTTTTGAAGTATTAGTTCTATTTCTGTGAAATATGTCATTGGTATTTTGACGGGGATTGTATTGAATCTATAGATTGCTTTGGGTAGTATGGACATTTTAATGATGTTAATTCTTCCAATTCATGAACAAAGTATGTGCTTCCACTTTTTTATGTCTTCCTCTATTTCTTTTTTCAATGTACTGTAGTTTTCTGCAAATAGGTCTTTCACTACTTTGGTTACGTTTATTCCTAGGTATAATAATTTTTTTGCCATGATGGTAAATGGGATTGTTTTTATAGTTTCTCTTTCTGTGAGTTCATTATTGGTGTACAGAATGCCATTGATTTCTTGATGTTAATTTTGTATCCTGCTACCTTGTCAAATTTGTTTTTTAATTATAGCAGATTTTCGATGGCACCTTTAGGGTTTTCTATGTACAATATCATGTCGTCTGCGAATAATGACAGTTTCATTTCTTCCTTTCCAATTTGGATCCCTTTTATTTTTTCTTCATGTCTGATTGCT
Source organism: Tadarida brasiliensis (assembly GCA_030848825.1). Taxonomy (NCBI): domain Eukaryota; kingdom Metazoa; phylum Chordata; class Mammalia; order Chiroptera; family Molossidae; genus Tadarida; species Tadarida brasiliensis. Next base: position 39,631,031 of record CM061259.1, on the reverse strand, counting down.
GTGGCTGTCTTCCAGTACTATGTTAAATAAGAGTGGCAAAAGTGGGCATTCCTGTCTTATTCCTGTTCTTAAGGGAAATGCTTTTATTTTTTGCCCATTGAGTATGATGTTGGCTGTAGGTTTTTTATATATGGCCTTTATTATGTCAAGATATGATCCCTGTATTCCCACATTGCTGAGTCTTTTTATCAGAAATGGGTGTTGGATTTTGTCAAATGCTTTTGCTGCGTCTATTGATATGATCATATTATTTTTATCTTTCATTTTGTTTATGTTGTGTATCACATTTATTGATTTGCGAATACTGTACCAGCCTTGCATCCCTGGGATGAATCTCACTTGCTCATGGTGAATAATTTTTTTAATGTATTGCTGGATCCAATTTGCTAATATTTTGTTAAGGATTTTGGCATCTGTGTTCATCTGGGATATTGGACTGTAGTTTCCTTTTTTTGTAGTGTCTTTATCTGGTTTTGGAATTAGAATTATGCTGGCCTCATAAAACGAGTTTGGAAGTCTCCCTTCTTCTTGAATTTTTTGAAATAGTTTGAGGAGAATGAGTGCTAGTTCTTCTTTGAATGTTTAGTAAAATTCCCCCTTGAAGCCGTCCAGGCCTGGGCTTTTGTTTGCTGGGAGAGTCTTGATTACATCTTCAATTTCCTTAGTTGTTATTGGTCTGTTCAAGTTTCCTATCTATTCCCAGTTCAGTTTTGGGAGACTATGTGTTTCTAGAAATTTGTCCATTTCACTTAGATTGTCTAGTTTGTTTCCATATAATTGTTCATAGTATTTGTTAATGATCCTTTGTATTTCTGTGGTGGTAGTTGTTACTTCTCCCCTTTGTTTCTGATTTTGTGTATTTGGGTTCTCTCTGTTTCTTGGCGAGTATAGCTAAGGGTCCATCAATCTTGTTTATCTTTTCAAAGAACCAGCTCTTTTTTTCATTGATCTTTTGAATTGTGGTTTTTGGTTTTTTGTTGTTGTTGTTGTTTTTATCTCTATGTCATTTATTTCTGCTCTGATCTTTACTATTTACTTCCTTCTACTTGCTCTGGGGTTTTCTTTTTGTTTGCTTTCTAGTTCTTTAAGTTGTAAGCTTAGATAGTCAATTAGAAATCATTCTTGTTTCTTCAGGTAGGCCTGTAGTGCTATGAACTTCCTTCCCAGGACTGCTTTCACTGTGTCCCATGAAATTTGTGTTGTTCTGTGTTCATTTTCATTGGTTTCCAGGAATTTTTTAATTTCTTCCTTGATCTCTTTGGTAACCCATTCATTGTTTAATAACATTCTATTTAGCCTCCAAGTGTTTGCATGATTTTGTGTGTTTTTGTTGTAATTGATTTCTAGTTTCATGCCATTGTGATTTGAAAAGATGCTTGATATGATTTCAACCTTCTTGAAGTTGTAGAGACTTAGTTTGTGTCCTAACATGTGGTCTGTCTTTGAGAGTGTCCCATGTGCACTTGAGAAGAATGTGAATTCTGCAGTTTTGGAGTGTAATTCTCTATAGATATCTATTAAATCCATTTGAGCTAGTGCATCATTTAGAATCTCTGTTTCCTTGTTAATTTTTTGTCTAGGGGATCTATCCAGTGATGTCAGCGGGGTGTTGAAGTCCCCTGCTATGATTGTATTGCTGTTCATTTCTCCTTTGAAGTCCTCCAGAAGATTTTTAATATATTTTGGTGCTCCTATATTGGGTGCATGTATGTTTACCAAGGTTATATCTTCCTGTTGGATAGGTTCTTTCAATATTATGTAGTGGCCTTCTTTGTCTCTAGTTAATAGCCTTCATTTTGAAATCTATCTTATCAGATATGAGTATTGTTACCCCAGCTTTTTTTTTTCCTTTCTGTTTGCTTGGAAGATTTTTTTCCATCCCTTCACTTTCAACATATGTGAGTCTTTTGTTGTGAAGTGGGTCTCTTGTAAACAACATATATATGAGTCATGCATTTTTATTCAATCAGCTACTCTGTGTCTTTGGATTGGAGCATCCAATCCATTTACATTTAAGGCTGTTATTGATATGTACTCATTTATTACCATTTTTGTTTATTGTAGTTATATTTTCCTTCCTATTTCTTCTACTAATTACAGCAGTTCTTTTAAGATTTCTTGAAGTGCTGGTTTGGTGCAAACATATTCCTTTACCTTTGTTTGTCTGGAAGCTCTTTATTTGACCTTCTATTTTGAATGATAGCCTTGCTGAATAGAGTAATCTTGGATTCAGATCCTTGTTTTTCATGACCTTGATTACTTCATGCCATTCCCTTCTTGCCTGTAGTGTTTCTGTTGAGAAGTCAGCTGATGGCCTTATGGGGGTTCCTTTGTAGGTAACCTGTTGCTTATCTCTTGCTGCCTTTAGGATTCTCTCTTTGTCTTTAATTTTTGGCATTTTAATTGTGATGTGTCTTAATGTGGGCCTGTTTGGATTCTTACTTGGGGCTTTCTGTGCTTGAACTTGAATGCCTTCTTCCGTCACCAAGTTAGGGAAATTTTCTGTCACAATTTTTTAAATATATTCTCTAACCCTTGCTCATTTTCTTCTTTTTCTGGAACTCCTATGATGTGAATGTTGTTACATTTCCAGTTGTCCCACAGTTCTCTTAAGTTGTCTTCCTGTTTTTTAATTGTTTTTTCTTTTTGGTTTTCTGATTAGGTGATTTTTTTCTACCTTGTCTTCTAATTCACTGATCTGGTCCTCAGCTTTCTCTACTCTGCTGTTTAGTCTTTCCAATGTGTTCTTTATTTCTGCTATATCATTCTTCATTTCCAATTAGTTGGTTTTCAATGTTTCTATATCTTTACTCATGGTTTTGAGCTCCTTACTCATGCTGTTGAGCTTCCTCGATATCATCACTCTGAATTCTACCTCTGATAACTTGCTTAACTACATTTCATTTATCTCATCTTCAGTAGAGTTCTCTTGCTCTTTCATTTGGGATTTGTTTCTTTGTTTCACCATTTTGGCTATCTCAGTGGGTTTTGGAGCCTGCCAAATTTTCTCTGTGGGTGTTGGTGTTCTGCTGTTTGTGGCTCCCTCTACTAGGTTTGGATGAGTGTGGGACGACCCACATTAAACACTACTGTCAAGTCTTACTTTCCTGGGTAGATTTGCAAGCCCAGGAAAGTTTCAGTTATCCTCTAGCTTTTTGCCTGGAGGCTCTTAGTCTCAGTTACTTGATGAGCCTTGTGTTGTAGCCCTCAACTGAATGAAGAACTCCCTCAGGTGTTCAGGGTAAGAGGATTTCCAGAGGGTGGGGCTGATGCTGGTCATTAATAAGCCTCTATTGGCATTTCTCTGGTCCAGCTGGGTGGTGTTAAATTCCTGAGGGAGGGGTTGCTGCTTCTCCCCATGGCCCTGGGAAGTGGCTCTTTGAGTAATATAGCTTCTATCCTGTGAGGGTGTGATTCAGCAAAAACTCTCAGTGCCCTCCAAATCCTGAGTCTCTCCACACAATTCCAGTCCAATCCACCCTCCCTCTCCCAGAGCCCAAGGTGAGCGGCTATAGCTAATTTAGTGCTCTGTCCCAGCCCTCTGCACTATGGAGCCAGCTTGAGATTTTAACCCCTAGGGAGCTGCTCACAGCTAAAACAGCTGCTGTCCCTGGGCTCCAAGCCAGCCCTCTTGTGCCTCTGCAGACCTACCAGGCTTGATTCGGTGTCCCTTTTTCCTGTCCCTGGTCATATGGGTCCTCTCCAGCTGCTTTTCTGTTGCTTTTTCCTGATGATTTGTCTTTATTTTAGTTGTAATTCCAATTTGGTCCTGGGAGATGGTCTGTGTATCTTCCATTCACTCTGCCACCATTTTGGTATCCAACACACATTTTCTAAAGTATTCAATTTAAAAAAAAAAGGTATGTGACATGCAAAGACAGGAAAATATAGCCCATACATTGTGGAAAACATCAATAGAAACTCCCTAAAGAGGCTCAAATGCTGGACTTACTAAATCTACTTACTCAATTTTCCCAGCCATTAGAGATATTTACATCACGTAAACAGACCAAATGAGGTTAATGACTGACCAGCATCCGTGTTCAAAGGAGAACATGAGCTTTGATTTGCAATCCAGATTATTTCACAGAATGATCAGTTTTAAGAATCTGTGTTATACATATATTAAAAAATATTTTTTATAAAAAAATGAGAAGCATGAAATTATTTGAAAGTATTTTAGGTAAGTATCTAAATAGCCCTTATGTTGTAATCTCTTTTTCAGGCCCTGCAGTTAACGTCACATGCAACATATTCATAAACAGCTTTGGCTCTATCGCTGAGACAACCATGGTAGGCATGTTTCCTTTGTAACAACTTTCATACCAAAGTAACTGACAGTCACATTAATGGCAATTTTTCTGCTAATATTATTTAATTTACACCAAAATTAGTATAATGAGATTTTAAAAGATAAAATTAATGGTATAATTAAATTGCAAGCAACTGCAGGTAATAATGTTTCATTTAGAGATGGTATATATAGAATAAATGTAAATAAAAACAAGATTTATTTTTCAGACTTCAGTAATTAGATACTAAATCTCATATTAAAACAAAAATCCTATCATATAAATTATTTATTCCTTTTCAATGCTTTTTAATAACCAGACATAAACCTAGGAGTAAACAATTTTATGTTTAATTATTTTGTGTACTTAAGAAATGTGTTCATAATATTGTTTGAAGTATTCCATTTGATTACTTTCCCAAATGAATGTAATATTTGCTCAAACATCATAAATATTTTGCAAATTATAGTGTATGCCTTAATTTAACTATACTTGCTGAACAGAGACTTCATCACTATGTAATTGAGAACATTTTACATAATTATTAAAGTCAAAGAATTATCATTACAGACCCAATTTATTCTGTTTTAAATTTTATAACTTTCTCTATAGATCATGGATCTCTTCTTTGCCCTGTAGCTTTTATTGTGCACTTTAGCTACAATAAAATGTATACATAGTTAAATGAACCACTGAATATCTATAAAATTGTCTAGCAGGCAACTTTTAAAAATTGAAACTATGTCTGGTGGTTCTTAAATTACCTAGAATTATACTCCATTCCTAAATTTAACAAGTATAATTTGCATTAATTTTCAAAATTGATTTTAGCTGAAATAGGATATGAAATACTTCAAAATTTATTAGCTTCCACAACCATTAGGTAGAGAATTATGCTCATTTTCTATATCTCAGAATGATTTGATGGTGAGTTTCTAAGGAAAAGTAATCTAATATGCAAATTATTCTATGGGGGTGTGTGTAGAGTTTTGTGTGTGTATGTGTGTTGAGATCTTTCTCAATAGGAGGAGACTTTATTCAGGCACAATTTTAAAAAATGATCTTTTCATCACACATATACTATTTAGTCATGTAGTGGCATCTCTGGTTCTATTCAAACAAGAAAAGCATCAGTGGAGAAAACTGACCTCACATATTTGGGCATTATATAGAATAGAATTATTTTAACTATAGTATATAACTTAACATGAATGTGTGTGTGTGTGTGTGTGTGTGTGTGTGTGTGTGTGTGTAAACACAGAGAAAACAAATATAATTTGCTTATATAAGCACAATGTAGATCTGGTACAATTCTGACCCTCAAGTGACTATAGTTCTGTTTTAGACCTTGATATATTCTGGATTCTGTATGAATACCTGGTCAATTTATATCTGCATTTGTACATGCGCACTACAAATCATATTGAAGATAAAGGAATCTCTGCTGGCTTTTTTTTTTTTTTTTCTATTTAGACTTCCCAAATTGTATTTCTAGCCCTGGCAACTTTCTCATTTTAATTGCTGCTATATACACTGTACAATCCTGAAAACCTGGAAATATGTTTATGCTTTCTCGTTGGCAAGATCGTTTCCGCAAAATATTTTCAACAGCAATAGTCAGAAAGGTTTACAGCCTTACTTATCCTTGTGGGGTAGAGGAAGGGACTTGGAAACAAGAGAAGACATGGCCAGATTTCTTTTTGTTAAAATCTGAAAGATTGTCAGATTCCTGAAGGCCTCTGCTTTTTTATGACATATTCGTCAGTCTACCACTAAATGTTTATAACCACTAAGTGATAACACACAATCTATGGGATGACTACACCAGCTAAATTTCTTACCTTTAATCATTTTAGACAGACTTTCTTAAGAGAATTATATTATACAGAAAGCTTCCAGAATATTGCAAATACACTCTCACAGTGATTCTCACTGTTTTAATTCCTCCCTTCTCCAGTGTAGAAATTTTTAATCTTACATATTCCATCCTAATGAATTTCCTTTGAAATCATTTTAAAAATCAACTACTCTCCTTTTCAGATTCAATATTTGTAAAAATTTTAATGTGATCAAACAAACTGGTTACAATATCGTTTCCCTCTATATAGAAATAGAGAAAATTAGAACTTGCTATTACATTTCTAGCTTAAGAATCATAAAATATTTGCTACCACTTGATTAAGCCAATGTGATTTAATCATAGTTCCCGCCATCACAGCTCTGCAAGCTAAACTTTATGTCATTGTTTTATTTGCCATAATATTGCTTATTTTTAATAAAAATATAGTATTTAAATTTTTTTTTCTTTATTAATTTTTAGAGAGAGAAGAAGGGAGAGGGAGAGAAAGATAGAAACACTGATGAGAGAGAACATCAATTGGCCACCTCCTGCACATTCCCCACTGAGGACTAGGCTCACAACCTGGGCATGCGCCCTGACCGGAAATCAAACTGGTGACTTCTTGGTGTATGGGTCAATGCTCAGCCAGTGAGCCACACCAGCCAGGCAGTTTTAATGTATTTTAAACATTCTCATTCTTATACAAATATAGTTTACTTTTGTCTTTATAATACGAATAAACTAATTCATCTAAGGTAATGTCTTAAATTAAAGGGATAGAATTTCAAATTACCTTTAATCATTAATGAATACCTTTACATCTTAGAACTAATATCTCAGTAAAAACTTAGTAGTTCTCCCAATTTATATATATATCTGCCTAACAAAGTGCATAATTGTCTTCGATGTCTTTACTGACCAAATATATTAAGCTCCCTCTGTTGGTCTAGTCTCTAACCTATTATATTTCTCCCCATTTAAAAAAATCCAGCTTTAGTCTCATTTGAGGTAATTATTTGACTCTTGATAAAGTTTCTCTAGTAGATATTTTTTCTTTAGTCATTTTTTGAAAGTTAAGTAACTCATTAACGTATTTTGTATCTTCTTGCACCAAATTTTAAAAATACGTATGTACAATTTTTAATAGTATAAACTCAAATTTCTTAATGGTTAAACTCATCCTTTCCCAGTGTTTCTCTAACTTAACATGGTGCCAACCATTCTCAGCTGAGTACAATTTTATTATCCTTGACATACGGTCATCAATATTTTTTCTATAAATACTATGGAAATTCTAACCTTCCCTATTTCCCTCACATTTGAGTTGTGTGTCATTATATATAATGAGATCCTCTGCAGCGGTTCTCAACCTGTGGGTCGCGACCCCTTCGGAGGTTGAACGACCCTTTCACAGGGATCGCCTAAAACCATCGGAAAACACATATTTCCGATGGCGATTCATAACAGTAGCAAAATTACAGTTATGAAGTAGCAGTGAAAATAATTTTATGGTTGGGGGTCACTACAACATGAGGAACTGTATTAAAGGGTTGTGGCATTAGGAAGGTTGAGAACCACTGCGACTTCTTTAGCCTCCAATCCAAGTTTACATTCATCTTAAGCAGACAACAATTTATCAACTATTGGAAACCATAGTTCTTAAAATTTTAAATAAAACTAGGTCACCATCATCAGAGTCATCCTCTTTCTTGTTCTGCAACATGGCCTTGGTGACAGAGGCTCTTCCATCCTGCCTTTTAAACCTGTGGTGACCAAAGGATCTCAGGAGTGGTTTTATTGCTTCTATGAAGGGAAGTTTAAGATCTCCACATTAAGTCAGTCTTAAGTGAAACACACTCCTGCAAACCTGTGATGAGTTGTGGATAAGGCTTATATGCTAGGATGAAAGCATTTGTGAATTGGACTTTTTTTTTTAAACTTATGTATATGTATGTAGTAGTTTGGGTGTGTATATATAGCAGTATTTAAAAATAGATAAATTGGCTGAATCTCCTATCTTCAGAAAACAGATGGCTCTCCATCTTGTTACAAATAAGAGTTGGAGAATTGCTCTGCTATGTGCCTTAAGTCAATATTTACTCATTGAACCATTGCTTTTCATCAGTTCCCCTAGAATAAAGAATTATACCAAAATTTTTTTAAAAAGCAAGCTATTTTGGTATAAGTTTTTCAAGTACTTGTATACAGAGGTATACAGTGGGGTTGGGCAAGACTGTCTGAGGGTCTGCTTTCAGCTCACAGAATTCTCAAACTGTACAATTTTTCAATTTTCCGCACAAATGGTAGGTGCACACTATGATGATGATAAGCTTTTTTAAATGCTACTTTATTTGGCTTTGCTAGGATGGCATTTGATGCATACTGATTTATCAAGTAGATGCCATTGACATTCTATAATTGTAATCCAATTTACCTTAAATTCTGTCTTCTCAAAAATATATATATATTTAAATACATGGGCATTTATTTAAATTTATTTTCATTATAGACTCCACAGCAATCTACTCTGATATGTTCATCACTAAACATTAGCAACTAGGATAATTCTCAGCACAAAGTTGCTCTTAAGTATATATTGTGGAATATACACACACACACACACACATACACACACACACACACACACACACACACACACATTCTAGCTAACAAAGAGTATTTTTTCCAAGAAGAAAACTTTGTTATCGTGCCCTTGACACAAGTGGATAAACTGTTTTCCTGCTTTGCCATATGATCAGAGTCCTGGTCACTGTCTTAAATTGGTGCTACAGTCTCTAAAATATGAGCAAAATATCTAACTGTACAATCTTATTAATATTGGCTAATATTGTCCAAATGAATTTGACTTTTTAATTCAACTCTTCAACTCTTCACATGTAATTTTATAATCTTTCCTCAAAAAGCATTTGCTCTGCCCAGCCGGCGTGGCTCACTAGTTGAGTGTCGACCCATGCACCAAGGGGTTGCCAGTTCAATTCCCAGTCAGGGCACATGACCAGGTTGTGGGCCCAATCCCCAGTAGGGGGCATGCAGGAGGCAGCCAACTGATGTTCTCTCACATCGATGTTTCTATCTCTCCCTCTCCCTTCGTCTTTCTCTAAAATCAATAAAGAAATAAAAATATATTTTAAAAAAGCATTTGCTCTTTCAGCTGTATTGATAGACTGATAAATTCATTAAAAATACTAAAATTTTATGTGGAAATTTCTCTATGATAAGAAATTAGAGTTCCTATTATATAGTGTTTATGATGATTGAAGAATAATGTTTAAAAATAAAAAAATATTAAGATGTAATTATTTCAAGTATCAACTAGGTTTCACAGTAATTTTTTTTTCATGACAATTGGAAGGAAATGTATGTAATTTCAAAGGAAAGTCCATCTTTTCTGTCCTTTTGTAACCTTTCCCCAAAATAAGTTGGTTCATTGTATCTATTACCAATGAGTTAAGTTTTGTAAAGGTACCTTCACTTTATGAGTGCCGTAGTAGTATTCAGGAATTATTTCTGCATAATTCATGTTTCTAGATTCAATAATGTAACATATGATTAGATAGATGCTATTCCATTTCCTTTTAGAATAACCTGAAAGCATCCTGCTATCCTTTTAACATTAAGATTACGTCTGTTAAGATCTTTGCCTCACTGTTTTATTTTTCTTACTTTGAGTAATAGATAAAGCCTAGCCAAATATAACGATGACATTGGTTTGAAAGATTTTTTAATTTCAAGCATGAGTAACTGGTGACTGGCTGTCTGAATGTGTTCTGAACTATCCTTTATCAGCATGAATCAGAAGCAGGGCATATTTATGGGAAAGGTTTCAGAAAGCTAGGTATGCATGAAGGTTACATACCCTGGTGACCTCATCAAAAAGATGAATAAATCTCTGCCTGGTGCAGTCGTTCACAGGACCATCCTTATAATCACTAGTTCTCAAAAAGAGACCGTCTGCAGATACCAAGAATATCACAAAGAGTACAATTGTTTCCTTGTGCTTTGATGTCGTTAAAACAAACACATTGTGTAAAAGCATATTTCCAATTCTATGGGGGAAGAGCACCAAGGAGAAACGGATGATAATGACAAGAGGAAGAAAAGTGTATGGGGAGGAGGAGGAGTCAGCACGTACTTCTGTATCTTCTCTTCTTTATTGGACCATGTATCTATGTAGAGTTTCCTTTCATTCTAGCTAAGTCGATTGAAAGGTTAATTGTATTTTGTTTAGGTATTTGAAATATTTGAGTTGGGGAAAAATGAGGAAGATTATAGGGGTAATTATAGTGTCAAAGACATATGTCACTTCTTTTAACCTTCCTCTCTCTGCCTTCTGTCAAGCTGATGTGTAATGCAAAGTGGCTATTATCTGCATGGGGTCCTCTCAAGAGGAAAACAGAGTACAGCATTCACTGTTACCAAATCAATTAAGCACTTTTGTTGGCCACCTATCATGACATAGAAATGATCTGATTCTTGTGAATGGTTCCCAGCAATGGTGTTCATCTTCATGGTATTGATCATCCTGCACCTTTTTCTCAGAGAACTTGATTTTCCAAAAGAGTACACTCCAAAATGTCATTTCAAGCTCTAAAGATAAAATGGGCAGCAAGATGGGGAACTGTGCTCCTTAACATGATTGGCATTAGTCATAATTTGTTTCTTAGTCATGGATTTAACATGTCAATTAGTGTTAAGTACTTGGCAATCAATTAAAGTTGCAAATAACTCTTCAGCTGTGATGCTGAATCTCTGACAGATAAATGAGTGCAAGTTAACACTGATGTTCTCTAGAGCAGTTAGAGGGCACGTTGCTGTGGCTGTGATAAAACTAGCAGCCTACCCATGCTTCAGATGGGCTCAAATAAGCCAGACTGACAGGGACCTGGGGCTGTGCCACAAGTGCCTGTCAAATAGAACAGATGCAGGCAAAAGAGTTAAGCCATTCTTGTTGTTTATGGAGTCAATTAGAAAGCGGAAAATCCCTACTTGACAATGATATGTGTATCTATACACACTCACACATATATATAATATATATACATATGTACAAATATACATATATACAAATGATAAAGAAATGAGTTTAGTACTTTAAGATTTGGTTTTAAACATATAAGAAAATTATTTTTCTCTCAATCTCAAAAAGGAAGCTTGAGAGCAAACTATTTTATGGGAGAGTATGAAGAGATGTTTATTAGCACGTATGTATTACGATAATCTGCACCGACTTCTTAAAATTCTCCTTAGGACTCTCTTGGAATATTGCCAGCACTCCAGAGACTAGCTAAAGAATAAGACAAATAATCCTGCCACAAAGGTCTACTTAGGTTTAATTAACAAAAATGAACTTATAACATATATCAATGTGAAGCAGATAAATTACAAATATTCACAGCTAAGTACTGGGCAACCTTTATCTGTGAAACCCATTCAATGTATCTATGGATGATGATGAAGTCTTATTTTTCTTCTTAGGTAAGGAAGACATTCAGGAGTTCTTACTTCTCTATTAGGTCTTTCAGCCCTTTCTGAGAGTCTTATCTCCATGGTCTTTTGGAAGCAGTGAAGAATTCCTCTCTACTTTCCCCTAAAGAATTCTCACCTCCTCTCTCCACTGGACTTGCCCCCATTCCTCTAATGGTATTAGTCAGTGATGTCCCTTCACTTCCAGACTTCCCAGAATCCTAAGGCCTGGCACTTGAGGCTCCTCCTCTCCAGAAGTGATAAGAGAATAGCCAGATCCCTCTCTGAGCTGATAAAATTTAACCCTTTCCTTTAGTGGAAGTAATTATGTTTGCTTTAGGTTGTTCTTTTCACTGTTTTTATTTTTTTCTAGTCATTTCTTATCCTCATCAGGGATTCCTAGGGTTTCTGCTCACTTAGTCTCTCAATGATCATTTACCATTTTAATATATCCTGTATTATATGCTTGTTAATACACATCCCAGAAGCAACTACTGAAAAGGCTAAAGATTGTTTTTTCTTTTTTATTGAATTTATTGGGGTGACATTGATTAATAAAATTACATAGGTTTCAGGTATACAATTCTATAAAACATTCTCTCTATATTGTATTGTGTACTCTCTACCCAAAGCAAGTCTCCTTTTGTCACCATTTATTTACCCATACCCTCTTTTACCTCCCCTCATCCCCCCTTCCATCAGGTAATCACCATGCTGTTGTCTGTGTCTATGGGTTTGTTTGTTTGTTTGCTTAATCCCTTCACCTTTTTCACCTAGCCCCAAAGGCTAAAGCTTCTAAATATATTTTACTCTTTATCACATTTTAACTTGCTCTAAATATAATTGCTATTCCTCACCCATGCACTATAAAATTAAATATGATTAATCAAAACTTGACAGCAGACACAAAGAGAAATGAATATACTCTCATTCCTTTTTCGCTTTAGTTTTCTCTAAGGCAGTGTTTCTCAACCTTTTTTTTTTTTTTTCCCATTTTGCCTCCATAAGGCGTCTCTTAGATATCTTTTCACCTAATTGCCCTCCCCATGAAATGTTAATTCTTCCTCTATAGTGTATATCTGTATATATACTCTAAGTATATCTCTGAATTATACATAAAAGGAGTAAGTTTTTTTTTCCACCCAGCAAAAACCAATTATTGCTTTCTTGGGAATAATATTGTTCTCACTGAGAATGTGTTCCGTAAGTGCATATTTATAGGGGTGCTCATGAGTACACTTGCCCAAGGCCAATATTTCTATCCTCCTTGTTTGGTAGCATATGGAATAACAGGAGGAAATGGGTCAGAAGCACTGGGTATTCTTAGGGAAAAGGAATACATTTTTATGCCCCTAGCTATTTGCAAAACTATTAATACATGTGGACTGGAGACTAAACTATATTCCCTCTTTATTAATGTGAGTATCTTCTTTTTTATAAGATGTTATTTTTCAAACTTTATGTGCCCCCCCACCACACACACACGCATCTATACTAACTGCAAATATATTCAGATGTGTTTCAAATTTATTTTCCATGTTTGATACAAAGGCCAGATTTGTTTCCTATTCTGCTTCTCTGATAATGTTACTGTTTTCATTTTGCTCATATAACCATCATTGCATATCTTTCACTATTTGATAAAATTGTTTTCAAAATATTTCCCATGGAGTTCATTCCTCAAGCCTGGCTCATTGGCAACAAACGTTTATAAAATACACATAATACATATGGCATTACTATCATGGCTTAGCCAGAGGAATGTTCTATAAAGTTGTATTTTACTCAAAAATAGATCCATAGATGATAGATAGACAGACAGATAAGCCTCTCTTTTTCCTTGTTAAGGTTGTATAAGGCTAATTTTACCAAGAAGAAACTGAGCCTCAGATAGATTGCTGAGGGAAAAGTTCTTCCTAAGACACTTTTAAGAACTGCCTGAAAACTTCACCAAGAACTTGAAGATCAACCCACCAATTAGTAAAGCTTCCAGCACAGAGATGCCCAGGGCCCACATACCAGGCTACTCCCACTCCTACCCCCATAAACCTGGATACGGCTTGGGGGTAATATTTTCAAAAAGTTGCTGCCAGTTACAGATGCTTGGAATTTTCCAAATCCTCCCTAGTTTTATCATTTTAATACTTGAAGTTTCACTCTTTCCCAATCCAGACTCTAAAATTCACGTACGTCATGCTGCAAGAGAGTGAATATAATGTGCTTCCTAGTTTAGTAACCCAGAAGGCCATCCTTTGAATCTAATTTTCAACCACACAATCCTTACCCATGAAGCTGCAGAAGATAAGGTAGGCTTTGGGAAACGTCATGAAATCCCTGGCTCTCCAGCCATGCCTTACACTAAGAATGTAAATTTCTGAACTGGATTATTTTTTCTTTAAACTCCCAGTACAGATAAAAGCAAGCAGCCCAAATCTCATTTCTTGAATCCTTTATGCCTTTGGAATTATATTTTGCTGTGGCCTTTTAGCACTTGGTCTGCAAGATCATATACTTAATTTTAGATGGTCATGTGTAAGCATTTCAGTTAATTTTATCACTAGTTTCCATGTGTTACTAGTGTCCTCTCCTTCAGGGATTGAAATTTGCAAGCCTTCAAAGACAAACGGGCCAAAGAATCCCTGGTTCTCATTCTTGCAATTTACTGCTGATGACAAAAACTAGCCAGTTGGTGTTCAGTGGCCATAACAGAAACTACTTCACTGCCCTGGCCCATGTGGCTCAGTTGGTTGGAGGGTGGTCCTGTGTACTGAAGGGTTGTAGCTTTGATTCCTGGTCAGGGCACATACCCAGGTTGTGGGTTTGATCCCTGGTTGGAGCAAGTATGGGAGGCAACTGATTGGCGTTAGTCTCTCACATTGATATTTCTCTCTCTCTCTCTCCTTCTCCCTTCCTCTCTCTCTCTCTCTAAAAATCAGTGAAAACATAATCCTTGGGTGAGAATTAAAAAAAAAGTCTAGGCTCTTGCTGTCAGGTTTAAGTATAACTCAGGCTCCCAAAGGTCAGAGCTTGATTATATTTCCTCTTGATCAAAAGATCTGTGAATTCAAGAGCAAGTTATCTACACAGTCAACACGCAAAGGTGATGCAAGCTAGGATAGCTACAATAGACACTCCCATTCAAAAAGGGGATGGGGGGGAAGTACATTATAGTCACTGGTCCATAGAAATTCTAAAGTCTAGGCAAGCATAGCCCTCCAGTTACATGACTAGGGCCCAATCTTCCTTCATGCAAATGACTCTTCCTGGAGCTTGACTTCATCATTTGGGCTCCTGGTTCTGTGTTCTGAGTCATTTTTGCTTTTCTGTAAAAAATGGACCATGCTTGCTGATCATTTGCCTTTCATTCCACTTATTGCCAGTAGAAATCTGAGAATCTTACAAGCTGTTTGCACTTTGAACTGTCCTTGTTCATTTTAATAGAAGCTGATGGTGCTTCTACTAGTTGAGTTATCTTACCATTTTTGTGGGCTTCCTATGTGTGTTACCATTTTGTGAGCTACCTTGGACTTGAAGTCAAGACTCTGTGGAAAAACATTCCTAAGATGCATAGAGACCATTTGCTCTGGTTGAGAAAATTTATGAGGCAACTTTTCAATCTTCTGAAGTATAAACAGGGGGTTCACAGCCACATCCCTGAGATCTTTACCCTGAGTAAAGTGACATTTTCAAGATTTTGCAGGGAATCTCCTTAGCCAAATACAACAGTTCATTAGTTGCATTTTCTCTTTCCCACATTACTGAGATGACAGTATTGTCAAACTTTCTGCCACCACAAAACAAGGGTGGATTTTTTCCAGCCTCTAATAACAATTTTCTCCTCATGCTCTCAGCTATCACAAAAGTCTCCAGAGCGCTTCAAGCTTCTGCCTGGTCCCAAAGTACAGTGCACAGGTGTTAAGTTTTTTCTTACTGCAGCACCCATTTCCAGTTACCTAATTCCATTTTAGTTATTGCTGCACAACAAACTACCCCAAACTGAATGCCTTATAAAAACTAACATTTTAGTATATTTCCTAATTTTGTAGGCCAGGCATTTGGGCAGGTCTCCTGGGCCTTTTCTACATGGTTCCAATAGAAGTCACTCAGTGGAATTCAGCTGGTGGGTGGGTATAGTACCTGGGAGAAAATAACCTGCCACCCTAAAAGAGGCCTTGTCTTTGAAATGATATCATTTGTTGTAAGCAGTATATCATGCAGTGAGAGCTCAAGGCCTAGATGAAAATTAGGGAGATCTTACATTTTGTTCCTGTCCTTTAAAATGGGATTGGTAAAGACAATTTATTCCATGTGTTCTCATCCATTAAAATAATTTTTTCATCATGAAACCATTCAAGTATAAACAGAAATATAATTTTGTAGAGGAAATAATATATCACTAGATTCAGAAATGGACTTTAAGACAAAACTATAATGCAGAAATAAAGTAATCATATTTAAGTACTTCTACAAGTTTTAGCATCTGCATTGTGCTAAAACCACTGTAGGATTTGCATTTCATAAAGTATTTATGTCCTCAAATTTATAAATTAAAATAGAAGAGTACACCTACTAGTTGCCAATAGTAAAAATACATGGAAATTTGGCAATTTACCTTTTGCCCATGATGATACCCTATACCCAAATTCTTTTAAATATGGAAGTATAATCCCAAATATCTGTAAATAGAGAAATATTAAAATGTGTTGGTGTTGTCAACCCAAGAAGCAAAATGCCTAATCATTGATTATACTTTCTTTTTACTTCTGATTTGGGGGGGTTGCATATATACTATTTAGGTGATTTATTTAAGAATAAATTGTGGATTTTTAAAGTGGTTATTTCATTTGATGCAGAAGAAGCAAATATTTCATCTATTAGTCTCAAGAATTATCTTAAATGCAGCTGCAATGTTCAATAATTCTTTATAAAATAATCTAATTTCTTCCCTGGCCAGTTTAGTTCAGCGGTTAGAGCGTTGGCCTACAGACCAAAGAGTTGCAAGTTCGATTCTGGTCAAGGGCATGTACCTGGGTTGTGGTTCAGTTCCCAGCCCTGGTCAGGGTCGTGTGGGAGGTAACCAATTGATGTGCCTCTCTTACATCGATGTTTCTCTCTCTCTCCACCTCCCACTCTATCTGAAGATAAATGGGAAAATATCCTCGGGTGAGAATTAAAATAAAAAATGAAAAATAAATAATAAAAAAAAAGAATCTAATTTGTCTGCAGCTTTGAAGTGCAGTTAGTGGCTTCCATGCAGCTTCTTGGCCAATCTTCAAATCAACAAATGACTAGTTAAAAATTATCTGGATTGCTCAAAAGGAAAACTCATTCCAAATACAATTAAATTTCATCTTGAACAAAAAGCATTTAACTCACTAAAACTTTTCCAAATGGGAACTTTTTTCTTTTAATAGTCACCCTGTACTATTTCATAATAAATAGTATTCAGTATAAGCCCTCATGAATCAAAACATTGCCAAAAGACTTAAAGGGGTTTTTCAGAAAAACCACTGGAAATTTAAACATCCATTAAAATGTAAAAGTGTGATAACAAGCTTCAGTTGAGAACAATTTGAAAATACTAAAAATATTTATTGAAATAATTTATTTACATGAACAATTTTTCTACTGAGAACAAATGTAAAAACAAACACAACAAAAATCCTTTGCCAATGACATCTGTTCCTATGTTTTTATTTATTAGCATGTCTTTTCCCCAAGTCCAAGCTGCTAAGTATCATTAAAATGTTATTTAATAGTTCATTAACATTATGAAGGGAAGTATAGAAATTACCACAAAATAATCGATGTAGGTGTAAAACTAAAAACCTCACCATATTTAAACTGGAAACACGTAAGATAAGGAAACCTAGTTTGCATAATTCATTTACTTTAGTAATATTTAATGTTACATAGGCTCAGAATAAATCTTCCTTTGTTAGTTTTGTAGTATTAGTGCAAAACTACATATGGTAGTAAAATCAGACCTGATTCGTGGGAACAACTAAAAATATTCTCTGACAGTGTCAAATTTTGCTATGATGAAAAATACTTGTAAGATGAAGGTGTTAGGCCTAAATATATTCCTGAAAACTTACAAGCAAGGCAAATTTTACACAACATTTTTTTCAATTCCAAATTATATTTAAGGCATGTAGCTTCATGCCTGAAAGTTAGTAATCATTCAATTAACAAGAGTTATTGATTTCATCTTTTACATTGATTGTGGATTGTGATTTTATATATTATTATAAATATGGTATTCACTTCCAAAAACATTTGTCTTCAAACTGATATCACCTTGCATTTATAATTCTCTCAATGAGACCTTTCCAATTTTTGTAAATTCAACAGATGATAATGTCCTCAAATACACTTTATGTCTCTATATCCTCAAATATGCTTTAAGAACACGTATAAAATAAACCTTGGAAATATAATGCTAAGTACAAGAAAAGCCACATATTGTATGATTTCATTAATATAAAATATTCAGAGTAGGCAAATATATAGAGATACAAAGATTTAGAGATTGCTGGGGCTGGAGCAAAGGGAGAGTGCAGAGTGACAGCTTACTGGGCACAGGGTTTCCTTTTGAGGTGATGAAATGATATGGAAACTAGATAGTGGTGATGGTTACACAATATTATGAATGTACTAAATGTCACTAATGGTAAGTGCTATATGTATATATTTGACCAAATTTAAAATAAGGAAAAAGAACCACATATGATAAAATATAACAGTTTACATCAGACATTCAAGGAGACACACTAATTGGAAGATCTTAAAAAATTATTTTATGGTACTATTATCCATCCTTTAAAGTGTGAAGTGTCTCTCAGCTATCCTTAGAAAAGTTTCTATTAGTGGGTTCTTCGAATTTCTTGTTTGATTTGAGGAGCTTTTATAGTGTTGATTAAAATATGATGTTCCAGAGACTAAATAATAGTTCATTTTCCAAAAGACTTTTTCCCTTTTTATGACCCGAATCATACATTTCAGTAATGCAACAACTACTGTTTAATGGAAGTCCAAAAAATAAATAATAATAAGTGGATCATTGCCCACATGTCATTAAATATACACATTGCAAATTCGTAAGTGCTATGTGTAAATCAATGGCCATGTTCATTTGAACATGCAAATTCAAACAAGTGAGCACATTTGATGTTAGATATAAATGATATACATTTTTCATGAATGGAAGTAGTAGTAACAGAATTTCCAAGTCTATGTTGCCTAAACCAGAAGAAACACAGAAACCTTCTTTTTCTACATGTTAGAATACAAAACAGTGAGCACTTTAAGAACTGATTTGGGCAGATATATGAGGCAAGAAATCGTGTCATCTTCCCCCCCTTATTTATGGGGTTGTTGCCACAATTCGCTATGAAGGAGAGAGAGAGTTCTACCGGGCTGTCTAGCCCTGTTTGTGAGAAGGCTGAGAACTGGACATAAAATCTGCAAAGAGGAATTGAGTAGTATTGCAAGGAGTGAGCTTTGGGAGGCAGAAGGGTGCCTCTAGATAAATGGTGTCTCACAGAGCATTGCTTTGAGCACATTAAAGCTGAAAATAACTCTTCCCTTACAATCAAAGAGCTACATAAGTCACTATTTTTTCAATGAAAGGAAGCACTTACTGGAAGTCTGGGCTCTTTGCAGGTCTTCACCTCTAAATCCAGGCATGCACAAACTGAGTCAAGTTGGAATAAATAGCTACTGACTTCTGGAATAATAGTCCAATGAACTAGGTTTGCCTGTCCAGAAATTCCCTTGGAGCGTAACCACTGGGAATGGAATCGAGTTTAGGGAAACAAGATGGGCTTGAAATGCGTGGACCCACTCAAACGCGGGTTTTTTCAATAGAGTTGACCCTTCCTCTCCTGGTTTCTCATGGTGGATTCAACCAACTCAGGATTGAACACTGTATTTACACACTCCTAACCACCATTTCCGAACCGTGGATTCCCAACCACAGATGGAAAATACTATTGTTGATCTGTGGTTGGTTGAATCTGTGGATGCAAAACCTGTGGATAGGGAGGCTGTCTGTAGTTAAGTTTAGGGGGGTAAAGAAAGAATTATACCTGGATTTTCAATTACTGAGGTTGGCACTCCACACCACGGTGTTGTTCAAGAGTCAACTGTATAGCTTTTTATTGTTTTTACCTGGGGTTTAATTTTCAATCTTGCTATTGTTTGTTTGTGCCCCATACCAATTCATATGTTGAAATCCTATTCCTCACAAAGGTCATGGTATTGGTAGGTGGGACCTTTGGGAGGTGCTTATGTCTTGAGGATTGGAACCCTTGCCACCCTAATCTCAGACTTCCAGCATCCAGAACAGTGAGCAATAAATGTTTGTTGTTTATAAGACATCTGGTCTATGGTATTTTGTTATAGCAGCCTGAAAGGACTAAAATAAATCTTATATTTATTGAATGAGACACAAAGAGTGTTATTTCATTAACCCAACAGACTTCTATTCTGACCGATCCTAATAAATTACATGAATTTTAATAACTAATATTTTCTTTAGATACTGTTATCATAAAAAAGACTCTCATATTCTGAAAAACAGGGATGGATTTTGTTTAAATTTAGTTTTCTACACATATTTGAGAGTCTACTTCACTCCTTGTGAATTCTTAACTTTGTATTTCCAGAACTGGTACATAACGAGGTTTCCTTTGAAAAAAATCTTCGTAATTTTAAAATGATTCTGCCCTGTTCTGGAGAATAATTAAACATATGGATAAGGAAGAAGTCAAGGAGAGATTTCTGATAACCTTTCTGAGCTTCTAAGTAGTTCTTATAAAATGACTTTTTCCCTATTGGTTTAGTAAATGAGCAATGAAAGTCGCTTTCCCAGTGGGCCATTATTTCAGTCAGCGACCCCAGACGACGACCCTCCTTGTGGTGGAGATCATGGAGCAGATGGTGCAGGCAATATGGGGGATATTATGGAAATGACATTGGAGCAGTTATTCCTCCACTGAGTGTTAGTATTCTGCACTTTGTAATGCATGGAAACCTATGCTGTGCAGTACTTCAGAATTAGAAAATCCTATAAAATTAAACCAGCAAAATAATTATCAGGGAGTTTGCCCTTTGTCCTTATTCCTTTGCAAAAAGAAAACTATTTTCTGATCATTTTGAAATTAGCCAATATCTCTAATTAGAACTCCTAAAAACAGGAAGAATGTTGAGTTATTTTGCCACTTGGCTAGGAATTCAGGGATGTTTACCTTCAATGTTCTACCCTCTAGACTCTACAGTGACTGACACAGATAATCTATTGTTCTAGGAACTTCTTCAAAAAATGAGAATGATAATGTACCCAAATCCATTAAAAAAGACAAATGTATCAGTTTCCCATTGCTGCTGTAGCACATTGCCACAACTTCAAATCCAGTGGCTGCAAAACAACACAAATGTATTATCGATTTCGGAGATCATTACCAACTCTGTCTTAAAATGTTATGATTCCATATAAGCGTCAATGCAACTGCCTTAGAAGACTTATGAATTCAATATATGTCTAGATTTTAGAAATGTGAAGTATAAATATTGATTTTACTCTCAATATATATTCTCATATTTATTACTGTCTTTTTTTTTTTACTCCCATGTAACTGTTCTACGTGTCCATTTAAAATATTTTTGCATATGCTACATACAATTCTGTTAGTCTCTGTTTTGCAAAGCTGTTTCCTTCTCTAGTCCATGGTCTTCTATTACAAGCAAATTTTTTCAAATCAAGTTGCAAGGACTTCTTTTACGGTGGTATGTCATTTTATTTAGCCTTCGCACATTTTCACAATCAGGATTCAAAAATACTATAATTGGTTGCTGGGTATAAATGGGATATATTGCCTGTAAGCAATCAGCCTTAAAAATTGTTTTTGAAAGGCTGAATTTGGTTGTGTAATAGGGAAGCTTCTCAGCATAATGTTCATTTGACTGTTAAAACTTCAGTTTCCAGGTTTTCAGGAGATGGTTATTTTTGAGTTTTGCTTTGGACTGTGTCCCTAAACCAATACTTAAATGTGTTAGGAAACAAAGATATTTTTGTTTATTGAACGAAAGAGCACAATGGATGTAGGTTACCATTTGACTTTGGTTGGCAGGTGAAAGTTGATTTTTTTTTCCTTTGTGACTTAGAAACAGAAAATGAGGAATACTTGGTGTCTTTTTTAGTTCCTGGGAGATCTGAAACTGTGTTTATAAAGTTTATCACTAAATTAATAACATAAAGATAAAGAGATTCAGCCAAATTTTATCACACACACTGAAGCTTAAAAGTACTTTTATTTTAGCCTCACAGTGGGAATGGCTGCAGAGTGTTCTCAATTAATAAATTAGTTACGGCATAAAAATACCTCAAATACACACACACACACACACACACACACACACACACCTTTTTTTTTTCTTTATTAATTTTAAAGAGAGAGGGAGAGAGAGATAGAAACATTGATGAGCGAGAACATCGATTGGCCACCTCCTGCATACCCCCCACTGGGGATTGGGCCCACAACCTGGGCATATGCCCTTACCAGGAAGCGAACCGGCGATCTCTTGGTGCATGGGTCGATGCTCAACCACTGAGCCACACCAGCTGGGCTATATCTTTTTAAAAATGTTTTATTGATTTTTTTTAGAGAGAGAAATATCCATGTGAGAAACATCGATCAGCTGCCTCCTGCATGCCACCTACTGGGGATCAAGCCTGCAACCCTGGCATGTGCCCTGACCGGGAATTGAACTGGGGCCGCTCAGTCCATGGAACGACGCTCAGTGCACTAAGCCACACCAGCCAGGAGATATATATATTGATATGATTATTTGCTCATTTATATATATTTATATATATATATTTATATATATATAAATATATTATATATATATTTATATATATAATATATAATATATTATATATTTATATATATATATATATTCTTAAGATATATATATATCTTAAGAATCAGTCCAAAAGGAAATTCTTTACTAGCCAGTTATTTTTTCCCTGGCAGGTGTCACTATAACTTGTCTTGTTTTAGGTAAGGCAGAGAGAAACCAACTTAAGTCCAATCACCAATCCCTTTGGTGGCAGTTAGGGCTGAGGTATAGAGAGCAGAATGGCAAAGGGACACAAGAACTGGCCATCACAGAGGTGTGCTTCATGGTGCTCTGAACTTGAAGCTAAGAGAGGTTGACCTGTCCTTGTCTGGTAGAAGCTTGTTCATATATTCTCTTTTATAGGTTCTAGATTCTTATGGCTGGTGAGATTTCCACATTGTCCTAAGCTTTGTGGTAAAGAAGCTGAAATGAACTCTGCTCCATTGGCACTTTTGAAGATACATGGGGCTCCTAGCAGGCAGAAAACATATGATCTGGTGTGTAGCCTCAGTTACAGTTAGAAAATAGAGGACTCAGCACAGAAAAAATGACTAAGGGAACATTTAGATTTGTTACATTCACTACACGCTCTGAAGCCATCTACAGGGTCTAATGTTATGGAAGCATTCTTTGTGATTACTTGGTTACTATATTCTGACAACTGATAATTTGGTATTTAAGGAATAAAAAATAGATAAAAACTGGTATTCAGTTTCTCTGAATATCTTCAGCCTATTTTCCATGCAAATGGAGACTTGTAATAATGTTCACATTACTAATGCTTATAATGAAATTGACATGATTATTTGCTCATTTAAAAAAGTCTAAGGGGAAAATTGTGTTTACAATGTCATAGGCAATACTTATATCCATATACAGTGTACAAACACCACACAGATACCCAGCAATCAATCTTGTAATTTTACCCATTAGTCCAGAATTTGTGAATAAGAATTTGGCTGAAATTAGTGACTCTTCCCCTTTTTAAATTCACTATTAAAGGTCTAATTCAGAAATCTCATTCGCTAAATCTTCTTTAAAAATTACTGGCAATAATGTTTCTTTATTATTCTTTTATTTTTCCAAAATCATGTGTTACTTTTCCCAAGTCACTTATTTTGTGGAACTTACATGCTGAATATGTGTCTTCATTATCAAGAAATATATATAGTCATTTTTATAAAACCCACAGCTTTCAAGAAAATTCCCCTAAAGGCATTCCAGATGCTATTAGATATCTACTAAAAGAAATTGTTCTAGAAAATAAGTGCAAAACTGAAAATATTTTATTCCGGGTGTCTAAAAGCAATCCAATATTTTATTCTGACAAACCAGAAGAGTAAAATTTGAATAGAACCACAAAATATAAGCATGATAAAATCGTGACCTTTTCTTTTGAGGCATATGGATCCCTGAAAGCCTCAGAAATAAAATGACTCTTGTCGGTAGTAATGAGTGATGATTGCGTGAGATGGAAAGCTCATGAGGATGTCAGTGGCTTTTGTTATAATTCAAAGAAGCCCCAAAATAGCACATAAGATTCTAAACACTTTAAAGTAGTTTGTTTCTTCCTTTCCTTCTTTCACTGTAGGATTACAGAGTGAATATCTTTCTTCGTCAGAAATGGAATGATCCTCGCCTTGCATACAGTGAATATCCTGATGACTCGTTAGATCTAGACCCTTCCATGCTGGACTCCATTTGGAAACCTGATCTGTTCTTTGCCAATGAAAAAGGTGCCAACTTCCACGAAGTTACTACAGACAACAAACTGTTGAGAATTTTCAAGAATGGAAATGTTCTTTATTCAATAAGGTGAGTCATAGACTTTGATTCCTGATTCTAGTGAAAAAGAGTGGGGTTTTTGTTTGATTTTAGTGAGTGTTTTGAAATTTTTGATTAACTGCTTTCATTGTTCCACTTAAATGCCTTTAACATACCATTTCCAAATATGTCTAATGAACAATAGCAGACTCAAGTTTTAGATCCAGAAACTGTATGAATAATTCTTGGAAATTTGCTTTTTTAACAAGTGGCCCAGGTTATTAACCAACCAGGTTGGTGGGTAATTTAAAGACAAATTGAATGGTAGCCAAATCATAAATTGTGATTATATTTTTAAGTATGCATATTCCTTTAAATATTTATAGGTGAAGAAATATTAAGATTTGCTTGACTGAGATCCATTTTCCATAAATTCTTTTTCAGGTATATGTACTTTTTTAGATTTCCTGAGCTTCCATGACAATTCTTTAGAAAAGATCTTATTTACATTTTTGTTATTTATTATACATTTTTTAGAAGACCATGTAGTCTTTTTAAATGAATACCAAAACATAACAATAATTAATACCAAATCAGAAACATCTTGCTAATATATTATATGTTTTTCCTATTTTTCTATTTCTTGTGAATATATTTTCTTTCAACACACTTATTACTTTCTAAGAGTGACAAGGTGACATTACTCTACTGTGAATTCACACTTTCATTAGATTTCTGAAAACTAACTAATGTGTTAATATAATCCTGAATAATTCATTACTATGTAAGACATAAAGGAAGATTTCAGGTCTCATCAGTAATTTAGTCCTGTGCTCCCATATGAATAAATAACTTAATGGTAAATCCCAGGTCTAAGCAAGATAATTTGAAGCTTTTTGGAAAATTACTGAAAAGTGTAAGACTCAAAAGATAATGGGAAGATGCAGCAGACATATCTTCACTATTCCTTCTACTAAGTACAACTAAAAACCCTAGACGCAGTATATATAACAAATTTAAGGAGACTTCCAACGGTAGACATAAGAAAACTAAGGACTTTGGAATCTGAGAAACAACATGAATTCACAGAGATAATAAAAGAAGTAACATTCATGTCACTAGAGTCTCATATGGAGAGGGAGAATAAGGTATAGAGCTAAAAAAAAAAAATAGAGGAATTCAGGACTGAAATATTTATAAATTCTACAAAAGGCATAAACCTACAGATTCAAGAAGTTGAATGACTCCTAAAGATATTTATACCAAGTCACATGATAGACAAACTTTTGGAAACTAAATAAAAATTTTGAAAGCATCCGGAGAATAGCAACACTTTATCTGTAGGAGAAAAACAATTAGAGAGATAGCAGATTTTCTCATCAGAAATCATGGAGGCCAGATGAAGTGACACATTTTTAAAGTGCTGAAAGAAAAGAACTGTCATTCTAGAATCTTGTACCCAGCGAATATATCTTTCAGGAATGAAGGGGATATCATGATATTCTTAGATAAAGAAAAACTAAGTGAATTTGTCACAAATAGACCTATCCCAACGGTCTATCTACAGAAGTTTTCTAAACAGAATGGAAACAATAAAAGAAGGAACACTGAAACACAAAAAGGTAGAAAGAAAACAGTAAGCAAAATATATGAGTAAATACAATAACAGACTTTTCTTTTTTTTATTATCCTTACCCAAAGACATGTTTATTGGTTTTTAGAGAAAGAGAGAGAAAGGGAAAGAGAGAGAGAAAAACATCAATGTGAGAAAGGAACATCGATTGGTTGCCTCCCATATGCACCCTGACAGGGATTGAACTCACAACCTAGGTATGTGTCCTGACCTGGAATCAAACCTACAACCTTTTGGTGTATGGAACAACACTCCAACTTACTGAGCCACCTGGCCAGGGCTAGATTTTTTTTCTTTTTATCTTGAGTTTTCTAAATTATATTTGACAGTTGAAGCAAAATTATAACATCAATGTAGGGTGGAAAGGAAAAGCAACAAATAAGAAAATATTTTTAAAAATAAATATATTGTCAGAAATTAACAAGACTGGTAATATTTAGTGTTGTCTAATACTCTTTTTTGTGAGCATATGATTTGATATTAACTCTTTAGAAAGATGGTTTGTTATATGTAAAAATAGAAAATTAATTTATTCTTCAACTCAGCAATTTTACTTTTAGGAATTTACATTACTTATGTGTTTATGTATATATAAGATAATTTACAAAGATGCTACTTTACCACAGAAATGGCAACAGCAAAAAAGTCCTCTAAATATTCATTAATAAGAACAAAGCAGAACACAATGATAGTCCCATATCACAAAATATTCTGCATGAGAGAGACCTAAATTTATTCATAAGAGATGGCCTCCAAAATATATTCAAGTTCAAGATAAATATTTTATATTTATTTTTACTTAAAACACTCCATATGTGTAAGCATAACTGTGTATGTAAAAATATACATCTATGCAAATCTATGCCAGAAGTTCAGAAGGATGCCCAACAACTGGTAGAAAATAACCAACTGTGGAAATGAGCAGTTGAATTTGGGTAGAACTGAAGATGAACTGTAGATTTTATTCTATGTGAGTTTGTTTATATTACTTGAATTATTCAGAAAGTCTTATGTATTACTTATATATTTTGTGATGGAAACTCAAAACCTGAGGTCATGATCTTTGACTCCTCTTTGTTGTGGATTCATGATGGATATCAGGGGACCCATGACAGGGTGCAAATAAAGCAAGTTTAATTTTTTTCCTGCTAACTTGAAAATTAACTGTGTGAAAGGCATGATTTATTTTAATTATAAGGTACTGTTTCTTTGCAGACAGATTTTGGCTGCAAGAATATATCACCAGATAACATGGAATAATCATTTTGCACTTATAATGCCTAGAATATTTCCATTGATAGGATTGAAATTCGATATGTGTGTGTCCTATATGATTATAGATATTTAGTTGTTTCTATCATTTTATTGGAATTGGAAAATTGTGTCATCCATTATGAATTGCTCACATTTCTTCTAATATTTTGAGTTATTGGATAATTAACTCAAAATCTAATATAAAGTTATTGGATAATTCAGGATTGCATTTTTGTCTTTTCGGTATGAATTTGGATGAAACGAGATGATATCTCTCAGCTCCTAGTTTTTGTTTGCTATAACCTGGCTCACACGATCAAAGACTAAATTTGTTTTTTTATGAGTTGTTTTTGGAAATATCACAGTACTTTGAAATCTTCAATTGGCAAACAGTCTCTTTGTTAACAAAAGTTGTGCTAGAAAAATAATCTCATTTAATTTACAAATGGAGCATCTGTGATGTTTCACGAGAGATCTGGGTTTCCTACTTGTTTAAAGAAAGCAGCAGAATGTCCTGGCAAACCTGACCTATTTAACTTGTTCATTTATCTGTACATTCTTCTTTGATCCACTAAAACAGAGAAATAAACTAAATAAGGAATAAAATGATGTTAAGACACAGGAGGGTGAAAGTAATGGAGAAGAAGACTCTGACAGATGGATGATGACAACATACTTTAGGAAGCTTGAAAATGAATGGAGAACTGACTCAACAGACACAGATAGCTGAAACCTAAGCCGAAGTGGGAGATTCCAAAAGGCAGAAAATAATATCCTCAAACTTTCAGAAAATTGAGAAGCTAGGACTCCAGAAACTAGGAGCTAGAAAAGAGATCAAAGAACAAGATTTGATTCAAACTTTGTAGGAACAGTGATGAGCCCTCTAGTCCTGATTTTCTCGTCTATATCCTTTAGACGAAGGGCTGCCTTTTTGCCTCTGAACCGGGAAGAAAGCAGGACAGAAAACCTCAGAGAGGTTGTGCCAAGAGCTTCAGGAGTAGGAATCCCAGGCACAGCTGCCTCTGTCATAAGGCAGCATACTGAGAAAATGAGGATCACATGAGGTCCACTGAATGGTGATACCATTGTTCTCCCTAAAATGCTGAAAGCCAGACCTGAATTTCTTCTACTGAGCAGTAGGCAGAAGAATACTCCTCTGAAGAAACTAACTTGCTCAACAGAAAAAATCTCCAGATACTGACATTTGGGGAACCACTAATGAAATATCTCGGCAGCCATGTTATCGTCCTACAGGTAAGACCATTACTCAATGAACCATCTGCTACTAATGGAGCTCCAAATAGTTTTTAGTGCATTCTTATATGTAAACAGACATTTGAGAGCATCTTATAATATTAACAATAATCAAAAAGAAGTAGAAGCCAGAAGAAATATGCAGAGGAAATAAAGAGAAAGAAGAAGAAAATTAAAGAAACAAAAGAAAAAAATTATTGAAGAGAAAATGCAGGAAGCAGAAGAGACCACTAAAAATAATATCTCTGGACAGATGAGACAACTGGATGCATGAAATAAGATACTTCTAGGAAAGGAAAATGGAGTAATTCAGAGCATAGTAAGAACAAATAGTAAATGAACATGGGGGAAAATGGTAGAATATTTGAAAGATGAAGTGAAGAAGACTCCCAAGAAGTAGAGTCCAGATACAAAGAAATAGAAAATAGGAGAGAAATGATATGAAAATCAGAACTTCAGTAAAGGTCTAATAAATAAAAAGAGAGAGATTTTTATGTAAAACAAGAAATTGATAGATTCCCTGCTGTGTTTTACCATAGAGAGGGACCTTGTAGCTCTGATAGAGAGGGTGTAGAATAAAAACTGAAGTGATTGTTAAAATGAGACATTAACAGCAGGAAAAACAAAGTACTATACAGAAGCTGTTTTATAGCAAAATACTCAGCTTAACCATAAACTATAATTACATATTCATAACAGTGTAAACACCAAATATTAAGTTAACTGTAAATGTTTCTATAATGAAATTTTGAGTATAGCTAGAGAGTTTAGAGTACATGGAGTGTGGTATACAGAGAAATAAATTCTAATTTTTCTTCTTTTTTTTTTTAACTCTTTATTGTTGAATTTATTTCAGATGTCCTACCTTTTTCCCCTCATTGACCCCCTCCTCTTCAGTCCCACCCCCTCCTGCCTTCCCCATACTGTTGTCTGTGTCCATTGGTTATGCATATATGCATAGAAGTTCTTTGGTTTATCTCTTTCTGCCCTCCCTCCCCACTTCCCTATGAGGTTCATCAGTCTAACAACCAATTTGTACTTCTTAATTCCTTCATCTCTTTCACCCAGCCCCCCAGCCTCCTCCCACCTGGCAACCAACAAAACGTTCTCTGTATCTATGAGTCTGTTTCTGTTCTGCTTGCTCATTTTGTTTGTAGATTCAATTGTTGATAGATATGTATTTATTGCCATTTTATTGTTTATATTTTTGTTTTTCTTCTCCTTCAAGAAGACCCTTCAACATTTCATATAATATTGGTTTGGTAGTGATGAACACCTTTAGCTTTTTCTTGTCTGGGAAGCTCTTGATATGTCCATCAATTCTAAATGATAGCTTTGCAAGGTAGAGTAATCTTGGTTGTAAGTCATTGCTTTACATCACTTTGAATATCTCATGCCACTCCTTTCTGGCCTGCAAAGTTTCTTTTGAGAAATCGGCTGACAGTCTTATGGGAGCTCCTTTGTAGGTAACAAACTGTTTTTCTCTTGCTGCTTTTAAGATTCTCTCTTTGTCCTTAACCTTTGGCATTTTGATGATGATGTGTCTTGGTGCGAACCTCTTTGGGTTCATCTTGTTTGAGACTCTCTGTGCTTCCTGGACTTGTGTGTCTGTTTCCTTCACCAAGTTAGGGGAGTTTTCTGTCGTTATTATTTCGAATAGGTTTTCAATTTCTTGCTCTCTCTCTTCTCCTTCTAGCACCTCTATGATGCAAATGTTGGCACACTTGAAGTTCTCCCAGAGGCTCCTTACACTATCCTCATTTTTATTTATTTATTCTTTTTTCTTTTTGCTGTTCTGATTAGGTGTTTTTTGCTTCCTTATACCAAATCGATGGTTTGCTTCTTGGCTTCATCTACTCTACTATCGATTCTCTGTAAATTATTCTTTATTTCAGTTAGTGCATTCTTCATTTCTGACTGGTCCTTTTTTATGTTGTTGATGTTCTCCCTAAATTCCTTGGAGTTCTCACTAGTTCCTTGAAGTTCTCCCTAAGTTCCTTGAGCATCCTTATAACCAGTGTTTTGAACTCTGCATCTGACTGATTGCTTATCTCCATTTTGTTTAGTTCTTTTCCTGGAGTTTTGTTCTGTTCTTTCAACTGGGACACGTTTCTTTGTCTCCTCATTTTAGCTGCTTCCCTGTGTTTGTTTCTATGTATTAGGTAGAGTTCCTATGTCTCCTATGCTTCGTGGGGTGGCCTATTTTTGTAGGTGTCCTATAGGATCCAGTGGCATAGCCTCCCTGATCACCCCAGCTGGGCCCTCAAAGTGCGCCCCTAGTGTGAACTGTACACCCTTCTGTTGTAATTGAGTCTTGATTGCTATTGGCACGTTAATGGGAAAGACCCACTTAGGCTGATCAGCTGCAAGGACTGGCTATGCCCACTGACCACTGGCCTCTGACTACCTTGGATGATCAGCTGTGCAGAGGCCTACCACACAGAGCAAAACTTACTTCAGCAGGGCTCTGGTACCCACTGAGTCCATTTCTGAGTGTATCACTTGTGGAGGTGGTTGGGTGGTGTTGCTTCAGTGTGGTCTGAATTTGTTCACTGGGTGTGCTGGCTCTGGGGCCAGACTGTGTTCTACCCAGGGCCACCCAGCATAGGCTACAAAGTGATCTGCTGATGACTGCTTCTTGTGCTGGGGTTGGAGATGCCCAGGAAAAACCAACCTGTGAACCAAGGCTGGTTGCTTCTAGTGCCAGGCCTGGAGCCACTTAACGAGAGGAATAGGGCTTGCTGAGACCAGATGCTGCTTGTTTGAGAGATTTTAGGAAAATATAAAGCAGAATTCAAGACAGGTCAATCCTGTGGTAAAGCCATTGGAAACGGCTTGGGTGGGCCCGAAAGTTGGGTGGGGCAGGGCCTCAGGGAATCACCAGAAGGGCAAACAGCATAAGCCAGGTTGCTGGAGTCCCAGATATGGTGGCAGTCTGCTGCCCCAGGGAAGAGCTCACTAAAGGAACAATGTCCTCTGACAGCACGTCTGTCCAGGACAGAGCTGCCTCTCCAGCTCTTGCCCCAATGCCAAACAACTCAGTTATTCCCCATATGTCTCTGGTGCCTTTCCAGCTGCCTCCCCAGTGCTGAAGCCTGGAGGGAGCGAGTCCAAGTAAGTCCATGCGAGGGCCATTTAAGAGGAGTCGCCTGGGGCTCCCGCAGCCGCAGCCTCCCTCAGCCTCATTTCCCGCTGGTTTTACAGCCAGAAGTTATGGGGACTTCTCTTCCTGGCACTGGAACCCTGAGCTGGGGGCCTCATGTGGGATGAGGACCCTTCAATGATCAGAGGGAACCTTCCCAGCTGAAGTTTCCCTCCTGATTTTTATACGCCACACGTGGGTATGGGACCACCCTGTCTGTGCCTCCACCCCTCCTGCCAGTCTCCATGTGACTTCTTTAATTTCGTAGTTGTAGGACTTCCATTCAGCTCGATTTCAGGCGGTTCTGAATGATGGTTGTTCTGTAGTTTAGTTGTAATTTTGATGTGGTTGTGGGAGGACGCGATACCGTGTTTACCTACACCGCCATCTTGACCGGAAGTCCTCTAAATTCAAATTTTCTATTGTAGGAAATTAATAGGCAATTACACAGATTTTAAAAATCAAGCATAGCCAGGTAGTTCAGTGGTTGGAGCATTCGTCCCATGCACCAAAAAGGTTTTGGGTTCGATCCCTGGCGGGGAGCGTACGAGAAGAAACCTATCAGTCTTTCTTTCTCTCCCCTTCTTCTCTCCTTAAAATCAACAACAACAACAACAAAATCCTCAGATGAGGATTGAAAAAACCAAGCATAATATAGTAATTTAGATATATAAATGTAAATCTTAGACAAATATCTAAGGAAAGGCTGACTCTGAGGAGCTATCATGAGGAGTAAAGGGGTGGGTGGGGCAAATGTACAGCTGTTTTTTATATGCTTTAGACAACCATTTAAACTTTTAAATGATATAATTATATTGATAATTTTCAAATGAGATACTTTTTAAGTAAGGGCTTTGGAGCCAGATACATGACTTCAGACTGTGATGTTTGGTACTGATTTTACTTTGCTTATCAAGTTAGCCTATTATTTATTTAATGGGTGCTGACTGAGGACACAAGACTCCTGACACTATTGATTGCTCACTGCCAGCAAGCAGCACAAGCATCTCCGTGTGTGTCTCACTTCCCCCTTGTCCTCAAGTCTCACTGGAACCTTGCAACAGGTCCAGATGGATATCACACACACCGTGGGTTGTGTCACAGCTATACAACACTGAGTCTGGGGAATCCATCGCTTTTATAGCAAGTTACAAGTGAGCCTTATCTTTGTCCTCGGGAACAACGTTATCACAGCTCTCAAAATCAGCAGCTGCATTAACAACCATGAGAAATGGCAAAGGTGAAAGAATAGTCAAGGCCTTGTGGTTTGGGTACACCTGCCAAGATGTCCCCAAGCCTCCACAATTTACTAGTTGTGATTTGGGCTGTCTCTTTACTTGAGAAAGGTTTGTTTTTGGTTTTGTTTTTTAATTTTAAAAGCAGCTTCATTGAAGTATAACTGAAGTATAATAAACTACAAATATTTCAAGTGCAAATTGATATATTTCAACATGTGTATTATACATTCATGAAACAACAAGTACAATCAAGATAGTGAGTGTATGTATATATCACCCTCAAAAGTTTGCTCATGACCCTTATAATCCCTGCCCCTCAAACTCTGACTTACTCCCCCATCTCAAAACGACCGCAGATCTGTCACTATAGATTAGTTTTGGTGCCTGAAATAATATATGTAAAGCACCTAGCATAGTACCAGGCATATAATAGTTACTGAAGTTGTAATTTTATCTCTCTAAAAAGACAACAAAAATTAAACCAAACAAAAAAATGCAAACACAAAATCAAAAATTTAAAAAAACACACTTAAATTTGGATATTTTCCAGAATCCCCAAATTAGCCCTGTATGGCCTCTTGTAAGTTATTGATCAATCTAGGCCTGTTTTGTCACTTATAAAATGGGTATGGTAATATCCTCATTACAAGGTAATAGAAGCACATCACAGCCGGTTAAATCTTACCTACTGTTTACTTTACTAATGCTAGTAATACATGCTGATACCAACAACTTTACTATTTCTATTACAGATGTATTATTGCATTAAAAATCAAATCACAGGAAGAAATTTTACATCAAAACTGCTATGCACAGTGAATTGTCATAAAGCAATTTCAATGTTTACTTAATCACTCTTTCTTTGACATTCAGTTGTGGAAAGAATTAAAGTTTACTTGTACACATGTGTTTATTTTTTGAACATTGACAGTCATTCATTTTTCAATAGAAAAAAGCAAACTTATTTCAATACATGTGTGTTAAGACACTGTTTATTCGAGAGAAATCAATTTATAAAGCAATAAAATGTATGTGATAAGGAGAATTTTGCTTGTATGTGATTCTGTACATTTTTCTGAAGAGGTAAAGGGAGCATCAGCAATGCTGAGATTGCATTGGTGATGGGTTGATAAGCTTTATGATCGTCTCTGCAATCAGATGACAAAACTCGAAATTAGAACAATTATTTCTAATCTTCCTTCTTGTGTTCCAACAATCTAATCTCTGCGGAGGGTGCTCTTTGTACAATCACTCATAATAAAACACCAAATAACTCAAGTAAAAAACATGGGGAAATGCCTTATATTTTCTCAAGTTTCATTACATTTCTCTGAAATGTTTATTTGTTGTGTTATAAAAACATACAATTTAAGAAGTCACATTAATTACAGAACCACTTTTCATGGAAAATACCCCACTGCCTTTGAAAGCAGTGTACTTAAAGGTTAAGGGCATAGAATTGAGAGTAAGACTCTCAGGGTTGCAAATTCAGCTCTACCAGTTTCTGCTTTGTAATGTCAGGTGAGTTAACCTCTCAGTTTCCTCACTTCTAAAATAGGGATAATATAGTTTGCCTGTCTTATAATTTTTAGTAATAAATATATATATATATATATACACACACACACACACACACACACACACACACAAACACACAGTATTTAAAATTGTGCCCGCTACATAGTAAACACAATAGATGTATTAGCTATTATATTACAGATAATAGTTCAAAGATAAAAATAAAGAAGCAATCATCCTTATAACACTAAATTTAGAAATATTAGGAACTAATGGCAGTACTTATTTTCATAAAAAGCATAAAATAGAGTGAGAAAACATTTTTTAATACTTCAGTTAATGGTTGAGATAGATACCATACTCTAGGCAATGCTTGCTCAAAAAATGAGTAATATCTCAATTTTAATGAGGTCAGTTGTCACAGATTATAGTCATCTTTTTAAACATTTCTACTTCACTAAGCCAAGACTTCTTAGGACAAAATGAAAAATGCCATATCCTGTTTATGTCTTTTGTCCCAGAAAGAGAACTTAGTGTCCTTTCTTCACACAAGAAGATACTCATTTCCAAAGCAGTAGAATGTGATTAATTGCCTTTTGATTTCGTTTTCTTTTGATGTGGTCAGGACAAATTACAATTTATATGTAATGTTTTGATGAAGAAATTCAATATCACACCCACCAAATTGACACATATTTGTCATTCATATGCTGTTAAAGAAGCAATTGTGTCCTGTCTTAAACAAAAAGAGTGTCAATAAATAAATGTTTTTCAGGATATGATTTATGACGAGTTCTAGTGTTTTTCTTTTCCAAATATTCCTTTCAAGCACTTTCTTTTTTTTTTTAAAGAATTATGTAATGTCTCTCATTTTATGCCAGAAAAATCGCCAGGATATGAATTTGACATCTCATGCATGGTGAGAGCCAGGAAAAGATTCTCAGAATGCGATTTACTTCCGTACAAAAGGTCACCAAGTTAATTCTCCAAGCCAACACTTGGAATTGACTGGCCAGAGGGCTTTGGATGTCTGGAAAATTAATGTGAATACATTCAAAATGTACTTGTGCATACACCTCTAATAAACCCTTTCACAAGACAGAGAACATTGTGTCCAATTGATTTTACAATTGCCTTTTTAAGATAGAACTTTGCAAATCTACAAGATCACACTTACAGGCTCAGTTAACCTTGCTGAGCCAGGAGAAAATTGCTTTTGAAGCATGAACTGTATGAATTATTTTAGTGTGTTATGGACTTTGACTTGAATGAATTGTCAAATGATCCTCCTGGGACTCTTAAACATTTAGCAGCTTCACATGTCTATTCATTTATGTCTCTCAATGTTCATTGGATCTCACCAAGAGTATTCACTGTAGAACACACACCATTATAACTTGAAGTGCATGGGCTGTATAAATATGCCTTTTTGGAGAATGTGGTTACATTTATTAGAGCTGATGATTATTTTTTTTGTTAAAGCTTAAATCGTTTTTATATGTAATTTAATTCAGTCATCTTTGTGCCCATCCTATATAATTTTGGGGAGGGAAATGTAGGGAAGGCTGAGAGTGTTAGAATGTACTAGTAATCCTTAATAACTAATATCTATTGAGTGTTTATTGTGTGTCAAGCACTTTACATGTATTAAGTAATGTATTGCTCACATCTCTCTAGAGTGAATCTGTTATTTCTTCATTTTAGAGATGTGAAAACTGGAACATAGTGAGGTGAAGTAATCTGCCTGTGGTCACAAAGTTTAAGTAAACAACTCTGCTTATGGTGCTCATTAATATACTCAGTTTCATTGGGAATACTTTCAATAAAAAGGGGCTGGCCAGAGAGTTCTCAGAAAAGAACTTGGTTTGAATAAACTTGGGTTTGCTTAGATCTGGGCCTATTTTTCTCAGATCCAGGAACTACAAAGTCTTAGTAATCCCTGAAGATATCATGGTAATAAACTTTTCCAATAAAAAACATATTCAAGAGTGATGAATGGTTTGGAATGCCAACATTCAAGTACTTTCTGGAAGGGAGAAAATGGTGTACACTGTCCAACTTGCTTTGTGTGAAGCCAAATCAGAAGTTTGTTCAGTGAGCCTGGAATGATGTCACATGGGTTCTAGAGGGACATTTCTTGATCCTGATAAGACCTAGTGACAAGCCCTAGTCCCACAGTGGGAAACCCCACACTAATACCTAGAAATTTCAAGTCCTCCAGATTCAGAGGTTGTTCTTCTACTGACTACTGATGGATGTTCATTGACAATCTTTTTAATACAGGTACAAAGATGACTGAGGGTTGTCACACAGGATTGCATCTCTGCACCTAGCCTTTCCATGTTCAGAACTCCAATTCCCGGGATATATTTGCCTCCTAAAATATGCTTTCCAAGTGATATTGGGGAAGTGTGTCTTTGGGCATTTGGTATTAATTTTATAAAACTCACTCTCAAATTTTTTTTCTGAGGGTCTTTCCTGGAAATACAGACTTCTCTTAGACATCCACAGCCCTATTCAGAGGGGAAAAAAAGATAAACAAACAAACAAATAAATGTGATAGGATGTTTAAATATACCGCTTTTCTCCTTTTCCCCCATAAAACGGATTTCTATGTAAAGGTACAGTTGTTTCAGAGTAAATAACATACCCAAGTTGCAGCAAATTCTATTTGAATAGAGGTTAGTCACCACCAACAGTAACACTGCTTTCCAATTCTACCCTGAACAATATGACATTAATATGATATCATGAGTTTCTTTTAAGAATAATTGCTTTGAATTCCTTCAGATTGACATTAACACTCTCCTGTCCAATGGATCTCAAGAATTTCCCAATGGATGTGCAAACATGCATAATGCAACTGGAGAGTTGTAAGTATGAACAACTTACTTTTTCTGAATGCTTTAAAAAATATAGCAGATATAGTGGGTTTTCATGTATTCTCTAGATAATTTATTTTTGTAATTCTTTTTGTCAGACATATACTAAATAAGCATGGTATCTTTCACCAGGTATTGAGAGTCATGATGTCTATCAACACATTCACTCTATACCATGATAAAGAAAGAAATTGAGGACCTAGGAATAATAGTTTTTAAGCCTGAAAAACAGCTTTATGTCTCTGTTCAAATTGTCAAAGATAAAAGGATAATAATCATTAGAAACAAACTATCACTTTTCACTGAATACCTGCTATAGACCAAATATTTTGCATGTATTATTTTTCATACAATGAAGATATTGTTATTGTCATGTTTCTAGATGTGAAATGGTCGTTTTGAGCAATTAAATTTTGTGCTCCAATTCATGGAGGTTGTCACAACCAACCATCTGGCTCCAAAGTCTATGCCACTCTGAACCATTATGTGGCTCCTCAGCTAATATTTACCCGGAGTATACTCTGCTTGGGTATGTGATATATGTTACCTTAGGGAAAAAGAAATTTCTCACCCTTTATCAGAGATTCATCCAAGCTTACAGACATTTCTTTAAATGTATTCTTTCAAAGTGGACCCAAATGCATCACTGATTAATGTCAACACAAAAATTTTAGGTCCTTCTGTTTCCCTGAACTTATTTATATAATCAACTTGAAATAAATTGGTTTGCATGTTTAATTTTAATGCCATACAAAAAGTAAGTATTATTCAATATTTTTTCTTACAATACTATGTTATATCTGGGAGAAGAAGAAAAATTGTGATTTGATATATTCCTGAGGAAAATTTAAAGGTGGATCTTCAGGTTTGCAGGCCTCAGAGGCAAAGTTTGTAGTGAGGTGGAGCTGTCACTAGATGGCGTGCTTCCTTCATGGGGGAATGCGGCCATCCTACTTTGGGTTCTCTTAAAGTAAGGAAATGGACATAGCGATTTCTTTGATAATAACGCCTTTCTTGTTAAATTTAAATGCATTACTTCAATAAGTAGTTTTTGAATATTAAGCATATCCATGGATTAAGTACTAAATTAGATGAAAGGATAATAAAATAATCTAGTTTTGGTGGGAAGGAGCTATTTAGCAATAGAAACAAGGAGGGATAACTAAAGATTCCCAGGAACGTAGATTTTTTTAATCCATATTATGAAGGCATTTTGAGGACGTTCTGATTCTGTATCTTGGTTTCAAAATTAGGTGCATGGGAAGATATTGAGATAAAAATCATATGCAAATTAGTCTAAGACAAACTGGTACCCTAATTATTAAACCAGGGATGCTGGATGTTATCCAATAGGCAGTGAGGAGCAGTCTAAGATTTAGGAGCAAGAACATGATCTGGTCAATATTATGCTCTTAAAGATTCTTTCAACCAAATGAACAAAGGTCATTTAAGAAGGTTTCATAAGGCAGTTCTATTTTTAAATTTTGAGGTAACTCCATACTGTTTTCCATAGTGGCTGCACTAATCTGCATTCCCACCAACAGTGCACCGAGGGTTCCCTTTTCTCCACATCCTCACCTTTGATAATAGCAATTCTGACAGGTGTGAAGTGATAATCTCACTGTGGTTTTAATTTGCATTTCTCATAAACCAAAGAATTTATATGTATATATGCACAACCAATTGACACAGACATTAGGTTGGGGAAAGCAGGAGGGGGGTGGGAGTGGGAAGGAGGGGGTAAATGAGGGAAAAAGGGGACATCTGTAATACTTTCAACAATAAAAAAAAAATGCATTTCTCTGATAATTAGTGATGTTGAGCAGTGATTCCATTTCTGGGTATATATCCGAAGAAACCCCAAACAGCAGTTAGAAAGACTGTATGCACTTTTATGTTCATTGCAGAGTTATTTACAATAGCTAAGCTATGGAAACAATTCAAGTGCCCATCAGTAGATAAATTAATAAAAAACGTGGTGATAAGTGTATACAATGGAATACTACTTGGCCATAAAAAAGAATGAAATCTTACTATTTGCAACAGCGTGGATGGACCTAGAGGCTATTATGCTAAGTGAAATAAGTCAGTCAGAAAAAGACAAATACCATATGATATCACTTATATGTGGAATCTAAAGAACAATATAAACAAATAAAACAGAAACACTCATAGATAACAGAGAACAGACTGATGGTTGTCAGAGGGGAGGTGAGTTGAGGGACTGGGTGAAAAAGGTGAAGGGATTGAGAAGTATAGATTGGTAGTTACAAAATAGTCATGAGGATATAAAGTACAGCATAGGGAATACAATCAATAATATTGAAATAACTATGTATGGTGTCAACCAAGTAATGGAAATATCGGGGGAGGGGAACATCTCAAAAAGCATATGATTTTCTAACCACGATGCTGTACACATGAAACTAATAGAAAATAATATTTAATGTAACCTATCATTGAAAAAAAAAAAGGTTTCTTAGTACTCCAACCCAAAAGTAAAAAAAAAAAAAACAGACAAAGTGGAATGATGTGGAAGGTAGAAACATTAGAATTGGATACTGTAGGAGAGGCAAAATTTTATTTTTACCCCTTTAAACTTTTTTTGTCTGGGCCTGAAAATTAGACAAACAAGACAGGTTAATAGGAAAAAAGGATACAAACCTATTTAATATAAGTTTTATGTAACATGAGATCCCTGGTAAGGAAATGAAGACTTACAGATGTGGTAACGCAGCAGAATTTTCACTAATACAATGCCTAAGGCAAGAGAAACAAAGGAAAAAATTAACACATGGGACTACATCAAACTAAAAAGCTTTTGCACAGCGAAAGAAACAACCATCAGAATGGAAAGGGAACCCACTATATGGGAGAGCATAATTGCTAATGGTACATCAGATAAGGGGTTAATTTCCAAAATATATAGAGTACTCATACAACTCAACAAAAGGAAGACAAATAACCCAATTAAAAAATGAGCAGAGGACCTAAAGAGACACTTCTCCAAACAAGGCATACAAATGGCCAAGAGACATATGAAAAATGCTCAACGTCACTAAACATCAGAGAGATGCAAACTAAAACAACAATGAGGTATCACCTCACACCTTTCAGAATGGCTGCCATCAACAAATCATCAAACAACAAGTGCTGATGAGGGTGTGGAGAAAAGGGGACTCTAGTACACTGCTGGTGGGAATGCAGACTGGTGCAGCCACTATGGAAAACACTATGGTGTTTCCTCAAAAAGTTAAAAATTGAACTTCCATTTGACCCAGTGATCCTACTTCTAGGAATATACCCTAAGAAGCCTGAAACACCAATCAGAAAGAATATATGTACCCCTATATTCATAGCAACACTATTTACAATCGCTAAGATCTGTAAACAGGCCAAGTGTCCATCAATAGATGAGTGGATAAAAAAGCTGTGGTACATATACACAATGGAACACTATGCAGCTGTAAGAAAGCAAGCTCTCTTATCCTTTAAGACGACATGGAGGGACCTGGAGAGTATTATCCTAAGTGAAACAAACCAATCAGAGAAAGACAAATATCACATGATATTTGTGGAATATATGAACAATTATATATCACTCATTTGTGGAATATAATGAACAAACAAACTGATGAACAAAATAGACCCAGAGACATAGAAGTAGGATACAGTCTGACAAACCTCAGAAGAGGGGTTTGGGGGGTCGGGAAGAGATAAACCACAGAACTTATATGCATGTATGCATAGCCATGGACATAGAAAACAATGTTGGGGATGGGGCTGGGGCGGTGATTGGGAGGAAGGTGTCAACGGGGGGAAAAAGAGAAACATCTGTAACAAAAATAAATTAATAAAAAAATAATAAAATAAAGACGTGATAAGTCCTAAATGTTTTCACACTGGATTAAACAAAGAGAAGCAGTTGTGGAAAAGTAACTAAACTATGTGGGAGGCTAAAGGAAGA
Source organism: Tadarida brasiliensis (assembly GCA_030848825.1). Lineage (NCBI taxonomy): Eukaryota > Metazoa > Chordata > Mammalia > Chiroptera > Molossidae > Tadarida > Tadarida brasiliensis. Next base: position 39,589,858 of record CM061259.1, on the reverse strand, counting down.
TAAGAGTTATTTTAACAAGGTCTGTATGTACACAGTTCTCTTGACTTTGATTCTCTGTTGAAGAATATTTCTTTTTTTCTGGTCCAAGGAGAATATTTTTTCACATGGGAGTTTTTATCTCTTATTTTCAGGAAGAAAAGGGGAGATTAAAATGTCCTTCTTGCATCTGCTGTTTGTGAAGTGCCTTTAGCTCAAAATAGTCCTTATGACAGGGTGGCATAGCTTGGGGTGGTATATTCTGCCATCTTTCATTCTCTCCCATACAAAGTGACGTACAGGCTCTGGGCACCAATGAGTCAGAGCTAAAGAGCTTAGATAAATGGAATCATATCGGAAATATTGACAAAGAAGGAAAACCTAGGGAGAGAAGTAAATGCTGAAGGGAATATTGATAAATCTAATCTTAATATATTAGAGGTTTGAGAAATTTAGGTATAAAGCCAAAGGGAGGAATTGGAACTGGGGATGCACTATTGAAAGCCATATAGAAAGTGACTGAGCCCTGGCTGGTTTGGCTCAGCGGTTAGAGAATCGGCTCGCGGACCAGAGAGACCCAGGTTTGGTTCCCGCTGAGGGCACGCATCTCGGTTGCGGTTTGTCCCTGGCCCCGGTTGGGGTCGTGCAGGTGGCAACCAGTTGATGTGTCTCTCTCACATGGATGTTTCTCTCTCTCTTCCTCCCGCTCTATCTGAAGATAAATGCAAAAAAAATGTCCTCAAGCGAGAATAAAAAAAAAAAAGAAAGTGATTGAAATAACAAGATGAAATGTCTGAAGGATAGAATACAAAGAGGAAAACACACAAAAAGAACAGACCCATAAGAAATGTCTACATTTAGAGGGTGTTCGGAAGGAATTTCAGCTAAGGGGTCATCATAGATGGGAAATTAAAATCAATAGCATTCAATCTCAAAAGAAGAGACTGTTAAGATCTGTGTAACAGTATCAAATGCTGTGAAATGTTTTTTAAAACATGATTGAAAAAAGAGTACAGCATAGGGAATATAGTCAATAATATTGTAATGACAATATATTGTGCCAGGTGGGGATCACTTCCTAAGTTATATAAATGTCTAGCTACTATGCTGTACACCTGAAACTAATATAATATTGCATGTCAACTGATTTCAAAAAATAAAATTTAAAAAAAGAAAAGAGCCATTGTTATTAATGACAAAAACAAATGCAGTTCGAATGATGAGGGTCAAATCTGGATTTCAAAAAGTTTTTAAAAAGTACATGATGAAAAAGTGAGAGCAGTGAGTAAAATCAATTAGTCCACGAATATTAGTGATTAAAGAAAAAATGAGAAAGAAAACAACACCTGAGGGGTAGCTGGGTCACTGGACTTTTTTTTTTTTTTTTTTTTAGAGTAAGGAAAAATACTGGGCTAGTTTGCAGAACACAGAGTTGACATAACAAGACCTTTCATTGTTCCTCCCTGTCCTAGAACACTTCCAAATCAATCAAAAACCCAACTGTAACAAAAAATAAATTAATAAAAAACAACAACAAAGAAACAAAACTCAACTAGGGAAAACAGAGCCGTTTGCCCCGTCCCCCTTGTTTATTAATCCTTTTATCAGGAATGAGTAGATTGCCTCAAGTGTCCCTTTCATATTTCAGTCATCACACACTCTCTGCTCTCTTACCAGAAATTAATTTAGCTTACAATAGAGAGAGTGTTTATTAAAGTCCTTTAGTGGATACTAAATCCTGTCAAAGTAGAAGCTGCTGAGGTCAGATTCTTCAAGGTGTGTTTACTGTTGAATGAATTCTGACTGAAAAGGGGAAAAAGAAAACAAATTGGTTTGAGAGACGTGGAAAACAAGACCAAAAAAGAAAAGAAAAGAAACATAATTTAAAGGCAAAGATTTAATAACTTGTGATAATTTAATTTTCTTTAATTCAATAAATGTTCAATAAGCATATGTCAATGGTCAGGACTGTTCTAAGTGACCTGCGGAATGTTCATTCATTTAAGCATCAGTTGAAAAATATCTATCAACTACTCAACATATTTTAAATATGTTGAGTGATACACTAAATAAAGCCCCAAAATCCCTGTTTTGAAGGACTTCAAGGACTAGTGGGGGAGTTATTTATGCAATAATAATTCCATTAAAGATGATAATCATATGTTAATACCATACTGTTAGCACAAAGGAGAAAGTGACTAAGAACAACACTGAGTGAACAAACTTAGCAATTTCCTTAGAAAATTATTTTGTCTAAGCTAGCAATAGCTCCACACTCCTAAAAGTGTATATTAGATTTAAAACCTTGGATGATACAAATTTCCAGTGTAGGTAAAAGAAAGTTACTGAGAAGAGGCATGCAGGGAAAATAAGAAGAAGAAAAATTCTGTGACAGAAATTGATGAGTGAAACAAACAAACAAACAAAATAAGTATGAGCAATGCCCAGTGGGTATGGCTCAGTGGATTGAGCATTGTCCCATAGACTGAGAGACCCTGGTTTGATCCCGTCCAGGCACATGCTGGGGTTTCAGGCTCGATCTCCAATAGGGGGAGTGCAGGAGGCAGCAGATAGATGTTTCTCTCTCACATTGATGTTTCTATCTCTCTCTCCTTTCCTCTCTCTGTAAAAAATCATTTTTTTAAAAGTACAAGCTCAGGATAACATCAAAGAATAAAAGTAGAATAAATAACTTTCCAACCAGAGCTAAAAAATTCTGATTCATCAAATGGAATGTGAGAAAGGAGAAAAATAAAATGAATAAAAATATAGTATTTATATAAAGCACAGAAAGGAATAAAAAATAGCTCTCAATATTATCATAATTAAAATAAATGCAAAGGTTAAATTCACACAGCAAAGTGAAGAGATTCTCAAGCTAGATGGTAACAAATTTTTTTTTAATTTTTTTTCTTTATTGATTTTAGAGAGAGAGGAAGGCAGAGGGAGAGAGATAGAAACATCGATGAGAGAGAACATCAATTAGCTGCCTACTGCATGCCCCCCACTGGGGATTTGGCCCACAACATGGACATGTGACCTGACCGGGAATCAAACCGGCAACCTCTTGGTGCATGGGTCAATTCTCAACCACTGAGCCACACCAGCTGGGCAATGGTAACAAATATTAAAATGCCCCAATATGTTGTCAACTAAACACTTTTTTAAAATAACATGCAAAAACCTTGGGGAAAAAATTCAAATCAGAGGAATATTTTTTAAAATTTAAGATAATAATTTTAATATTAGAAAAAAATAAAATACAGGAAAAAATCATAAGACAAACACTTGAGTAACATGCTGGTAAAGAAATAATGCATAAAATAAGGTATACTGATTATGAGAATGTCTTCCATATACTTCCAAATATATAAAACAAAAGCAGGCAGAACTATGATTTTAAAAATAGATAAATCAATAAACAGGTACAAATATTTGAACAGAATAATTCATTAGGTTGTAGAAAGAGAGAAATCTCATAATTTCATTTGTTTGTAGCAAACAAGAACATTTACAAAGATTATGTAGTAAGCCATAAGAGATGCTTCAATAAATTCTAAGAATCAAAACATAATGGAATATGATCTTTGACTAAAATGCAATGTAATCAATAACAATATAAAATTACTATAAATTACTAGATATTAACATAAATTATTACACATGACTATACAGTAATGTGCCTGGAAAGTAACACCATATGCTAAATGACTATTTAAAGAAGAAATAAAGAAAAACTGGGTAGTAAATGACAATGAAAGTACTAAGTATCAAAAATTTTGACACACTGCTAAAGCAGTTTTTTATGCTAAAAACTTATTGAGCTAGGCATTCCATTCAAGAAGACCAAAAAGGAATAGCATAAGGGGAGCAGAAGCAGAGTGGAGGGAGATTAACAGGAAGGGGAAAGCTGGTACTTCAACAAGTCTAAGAAGCTAGACACACCTTGGGAGAAACTCTTTAAGGAGAAAAAAATTAGGTTGCACATAAAAAATACAAATGAAGAGATGGAAATAATGGTAGCTATGTTAGATTAAAAATTTGGAGCAACTCTGTCTTCCAATCATATCCACTGATCTGGAATAAGAAAAGAACCTCAAGCAAAAGCTTTATTTGATTAAGAGAATAAAAACAAATGCATCTAAATAGTTAATTCATCATAAATTAATGAAAAATTCAAAGAGCTGAGACAATAATGGGAAAAAACAAAGAAATTGGGAACTTTTTCAGTGATTTGCATAAGGATTGAGCATAAAGAGCTCAGTTGCTTAGAGCATCATCCTCACACACCAAGGTGGTGGGTTTGGTTCCAGGTCAGGGCATATATGAGTCAACCAATGAATGCATAAATAAGTGGAAAGACAAACTGATCTCTCTCTCTCTGCCCCTTCCCCTCTCTCTAAAATAAATAAATAAATAAATAAATAAATAAATAAATAAATAAATAAATAAAAATAAAAAGATAAGTCTCCCAAGATTTCTCTCAATCATGAGGATTGAATGCTGCTTCATTTACATGAATTAGAAGAGAACAGATGATTCATGGAAAAAGTAGTGCAGAAGTTGTGCTGTGTTTCTAGTGAAAATACATATTTAATTAGAAATTTATTTTAGATCATGGGACGTTTTGGAATAGAACTTGAATTAGGAATGGTTGTGTAAATATAGAGAAATAAAGTTAGAAATATTGCTTGGAGAAATGAAAGTAAATGAGATTTCTGAAGATAATGTTTAAAATGAAGACAAAAGAAAGCAAAAAACAGCATCACTGTGTTTAAGAAAACTGGAGAACAGAAAGAAAAAGACAGAGAAAGACAATAAAAAACGCTTTGTAACATTTAACAATATGAATAATCTAGTTTACTCATGGAGTATAGAGTCATATAGCATTTGCACTGAACTTCAAAAAGATTAGAAAACTAAATTACTTTTTTTCAATATTTAAGTATAAGTATATATTTATTAACTTCAATTCAAATGATATTAAGCATAATGACTTATTCTGCTGCCATTTAAAAACAAAATGAAATAACCACAGTAAAACTGAAACTTAGATTAAACTGGGAAGCTAAATCTTATCACCAAGGATTCCACTGAAGCCAAACGAAAAAACGTGACCCCATTTATATATTCCAATTTCAGACATTTCCCTTATCAAATCTAAAGACCTGCCCTATAATGTGCTTTATCCTCAAATCTCAACAAAGTTATCTGACCACTTTCATAAAAGTTAGAGGTTCAACGTACCATTTATTCCTCTGGCTAGAGCCGTCTTCATTCAACCTTGCAAAAGAATTCTGGAATAAATGCAATGAATGCTTGCTTTGGGGTGTACAGAAATCGTCTTAGTTTCATTTATTTGTCTTTCCTTCTAATACTTATTTTTTACTCTCAAGTTCAGCCAGAAAATATAGGCCAATTACCATGACAACTTGCATCCTCAAAATTCACATCACCTAATAAAATATCAATAAAAATGCTAATTCACATATGCTACAGAGAGAATTCTGCAATGAAGCCATACTTTTTATAAAATGCTGTATTTAATTTTAAAAAACAGTATGTAATGTTCATGTGCAGCTGTTATTGGTAATATGTAAAATTGAGTGACGTGTCTAGTGAAGATTAAGTTAAATATAAAAGTGATCAGTAACTTTCCTTCTCAGGAGTAGATTGTTATTAGTTTATTCAAGTTCAGGATCCATTGCATGACTTTTTCTTTTTTTAATTGGCTGAATAAAATAAAACAGAAGGCTATCTTTTCAAAAGACAGATTTTGATTAATATTATAGTTTTATTTATAAATGCATCTTGTTAGGTTGCTTCATAAATAGGTAATCTCTGAAGGAAGAAAACAACTATATTATGACTTATACCATGCCCCCAAGGAATTTACAGTGAAAATCAATGTGCAGGAAGAGAGTTAAGAAAAAAAAACAACTAAAGATTTATTTTTAGCCTTTACTTTGTACAGTAAAGTAAATTTCTAAATGAGCAATTTTTTTCTCCAGATGATAAAAAGAAATGAAAGATATTTTTAATCATAGAAGAAAATTGCATAATACTTCTAAAAATAATAATAAAACTTTGTTGTTTATTAAAGACAAATATGACAGAGGATATACACAAATTATTACTATATTCATAAAGGGTCTAATTATGTATTTCATATCTAAAGAGGAATGTAGGTAACAAAAGAGGAAAACATCACCAGTGTGAGAAAGTTAAGGAAAATTTAATTATTCAGGTTGGAAAAGACAGTATAAGGAAACAATTTGGTGCAGAAAAGACTCTTTTTCAACAAAGAACAGCCTAAATCCCTAAATACAGAAAAAATATTTTTAAGGGTCAATTTGAAGAAAAAAGTTCTGACAACAATTTAAAGAATTTTTCAAAATATGCTTTGATGGGGTTTGGACAAAAATATCTAAAGATAGATGGGAGGATTTTGCTTTTTACTTTTTCAGATTCATTTCAAAACCATATCTGATTTGACTCAGATTGGTTACTCTGGAATTTATGTTAACACTAGTAAAGGCAAAAGGTAGATTTAGCAATAATTATTTCCTAGTCATCTCTACTGTTATTCAAGCTCTTCATAATTTAAACAGTGAAGATATTATTCAAAATAATACTATGCCTTTTGCTTGGCTAGTCAGGGATACAGACAGTTCTTATTTTCTGAGTATGTATTACTTAAGCCTCTGCAGTTACGATGTTAATTAGAAAGCAAGTTTTCCCAAGACAAAAATATTCACTAATAAACTAGTTACTTATAAAATTAGTCCCCACTTAAACACTCAGTATTATATCCTACTTAATACCATGGCTATTCTCTCCTAATGTGTCCACATCTTTGTAGGCTGAATTTTTGCCGATTATCAAATATTCTAATCATATGACAATATAGTAAAAACACAATGTAGTTATAAGTCTTATAAAAAGATGATGTCACATAGTTTTATATCCATTACACATAGTACCTGATTTAATCATAACTACAACTTAATGAGATAGGTCTTATTTCAGCAAATTAAGATTTAGAAAGGTTAAATGACTTTCCCAAAGTCACTAAGAAGTGTACAGAGCAAACCCCTATGAATTAATAGCTCATAAACTTAAAACAAGCATCGGTCATTTTGAAATCTATCTGATGATTTCCAAATATTTATAAATTGTGACTCTGGTATTCTTAAGCTCTGCAAGTTAAATATGCCCAGTAATTTCATTTGTTTTCTTATATGGAAAGACTTAGAGTTCCCTCCTCTGCCTATTTCCTGCCCTCTGGATGTCTTTCCATGTATTGGCTTAAGTCAAAACATGCAAAGTAAGTAAGTCCTCGCCACTTTTAAAGTCACCGCTGGTGACAGTGACGATCATTCTGTGACTAACAGCCTAAGATCACTCATACATGAGTGGTAGCTGCAAAACACTCTTGACTGAGACCACATCTACAGTTAGCTAAGTGCTACAAGTAAGTTCTGTGCACCCCAGTCTGTGTTTACCCTATTGGTTCACTTGACTAATGCAAAGTATTTTGCTTTTGCCCCAGTTAAATATCATCTTGCAAGATTCAGTCCATAATTCTAACTTGATGACCCATATATTTCCTAGTCATCCAGAGAACTGAACAACATACCTTTATGTACTCCTGAAAGGGCAGGCCTGAGAAAATTCTGCAACGTGTACTAGAGGTTTATGCCTGATTAATTACTCCTGAGAAAAATTAACGATTGCCCTTTAAGTCAGTTATAAATCATGTAAGCATGTTATCATTAATGGTATTTTGAAATAATTGTTTGTAAGGATAACATTAGAATTCCTCACATATCTTGCTGAAAACACTATAGTTTACCTTAATATTCTGGCATAGTTGGTGATAAGATCATGTCTTCTTTTCTGTGATCCCTGCATTTGCTCAGAGTTGTCACTCTTTTCTTCCTTCCTTAATTAATCCCCCAGAGAACCCCTGTTTCTCTAATCTTCATATTTTCACCCTACTTCAAAGGCCCTTTCCAGAGAATGCTCTTTCAAAATTTGGGTAGCACCTTTTCCAGAAATGGCCCCAGTGTCCAATCTCAATAATTCCTTAAACTATGTGCTCCATTGCTGCTCTCTAAGTAGAACACAAGCTCAGGAAAATGCATTATAACTTTAAATTCTTCATTAAGAAACTATGAAAACTATGTAAATTCATTAATTTTTCAGAGACTCAGTTTTCTCTTTTGCAAGATAAGTGAGCTACATTAGATGACAACAAAAGTTCCCTCAAACACTAGGATTCAATAAATTCCAAATATACAAGACCACAAATCTGACATGTAAAATTTAAAAAAATATAGCATCTAGAAACCATGGTGTATTTACAAAAAGGGTCAAGAGGAAAACCAAACCAAACAAGTAAACAAAAATATTGTGATGAAATGATCTGTAGTGAAGATCAAGAAGAAAGCAAACCAACTAGAAAACAAAAAAATTAAAATAACGAAAAAAGTAAGTAATGAAGTTTGGAGACAATAATCTTTTTTTAAAAAGGCACAAAAGGGAGTAATTACAGAATTTACACTGATAAATTGGTGAGATGGACTTTAAAAATATTTTAATATAACACGGAGTTCAAAACTCAGTAACCGTGAAGAGTGAAGACAATGGCCACAAATGCGAAATTTATACCTTTTCCTCTGGGGCAATTCTGGTCATAGATTCCTCCGAATGAACTCTTATTTGTGTGGTATATATCCTGCTCACATTCCAGGAGGTTTTTTTTTTTTTTTTAATATGTTTTTATTGATTTTTTAGAGAGCGAGAAAAGGAGAGGGAGATGGAAACAATGATATGAGAGAGAAACATTGATTGGCTGCTTCCTACACACCCCCTACTGGGGATTAGCCTGCAACCTGGGCATGTGCCCTGACCAGGAATCACATTAGGACCTCTCAGTCCATAGGGGGACGACCTCAGTCCACTGAGCCACATGCCGGACCTCCAGGAGGTTTTAAAGTCTCCAAGTTATTTATAGAAGGCCTAGTCAAAGTTTCCAGGATCTCAGAAGTCTCAAGTGACCTGCTTCTTCACAACATACTCATCTGTAGTCACTGGTTCTTAGCAATTTGTTGATTTCTCCAAGTCTAAATCAGGGTAGAAGGAAAACTCCAGATTCAGATCTGAAAAAAAGGAAAGAAAGAAAAAAAAACCTATGAAAGTGTTAGCAGTTGCCAGTAGTAAGGAGGAGTTATACTATTTCCAGTGTCCAGGCCTACTAGAGAACTGTTGATTTAAAATAATAATTATAATGAATCTATAAATGGGAGGACTTTCTGCATTATGCCCTTAATATGATACAAACATACTGTCAATAGAAGTTACAATATTTTCTAGAAATAATGACTTTTTTTTTTCTAAGTCACTAGTAATTTCATACATTTTCCAAACATTGCTGTTTTGGAACTGATGGACTGTATCTGTGAGTAGTCTGGACACAAACAATGGTAAAAATAGATGTAGTTCACATTCTCATTGGTGATCAGACCTTCTTCCTCAATCTTGTTGCATTCACTGTTTCTATCTTTGCTATTAAAACATTAGCCATGATATATCCTTTGAATGCAAAAACTTTCTGTTCTGGAGTTAGTTTTTCACTTTTACCTAAAATAATCGGCATTTAGTTAGTAAGCTGTGAATTAGAACACACAAAAATATCCCGATAGTGGTAATTAAAACACAGCTGAGTTATTTAACAAATATTAATTCTCTAAAATAACATAGGAATAATTCAAACTGAGTTGTCTTCTCTCTGAGCTGTCTTCTCTTGAGCATTTTAATGAGTATATTGCAGTGATAGACATTTTACAATATTTCACCTTGAAGAGAAATTTATAATGTAATTCTCTGGTATTTATTCAGTCATGTTAAAATTTCTGCTATTTAATAAGAATCTGAACTGGGTCTTCTTGCTAATATTATTTAAGACTTCCTTCCAGAGGATTAGCATAGTTTTGGCTCTTGTAAATGATTAGTTATACTAAAATATCAGGCATCAAAAAGCCCTGAGACCAGTCAAAAGATTATTATAATGCCTTCCTATTCTCTACTAAACATTACACAACTTTTAGATATTGCCAAACTGATGTTGGCTCGTAGATTCTGTTTGTTATAGTTTAGGTCTATGAAATAAATTATTTCATAAATGTGAACAGATCTGAACCTCCAGCTTTCTGGTAGGAAGACAGTATTTTTCCACAAGTTAGAGTTTATTCCAAAGAGGTACTCAGACAAGCCCCCTTATAACCTCTCCTAGGGCAGAAATCCATCCAATCCTCATTAAAATGGGCTCACAATCAGATCATCTCCTGATTTTAGTTGCGATTTCTCATAAGAGCTTTAAAATAATGGATGTCCAATGTGTGGTAATTTTGTGAAGTTTTGAGAAATGTGAAAAAATTTTCCAGTGTAATTGTCATTTAAGAAGAGAAGTTAAGTCACAAATTATATTTCTATCATTATCCTAAGAGAAAGAGGGAGAAAGATTCAACCTGTGGTCTATAATAAAGTGTTTTAGGTCTTCAAAGACAAATGTACCCAAAGTACTAGCAGAATAATGGTTATGGGTTAGTTAGAGAGATTTAGAGAAAGTGCAATCACTAGGAAGATAATTTAGCAGGTCTATAACTTAAACCACATATAACAACCTAGATTATGGTAAGATTATTCACATTAAATGTACAAATTATGAATAAAAATGTTTTAATGAAATACATTTTGACATAGCAGTTGTTCCTTGTCAGGTCAATAAAATTTACTTGAGTAATATTTCTTCTGGCAATAATCAGCAAGCATGCGCCAAGTTTGAACATTTTCTTCCTTTTGTTTTTAAAATCCCAGCTGCTAGTAAAAAACATAAGCATTTGCAAGCTGGGTCAAACCCAGAAATCTCAGTGTCTTTCTCTCTCTCTCATTCTCTTTCAGTAGAGAAAACTAGATCAAATATGATTCTAGTTCATTTTAAAAACTAAATGTGAATCTATAATTTATTAATAAATCTCAAAACTCATTTTAAACTTAAATAATTTCTGAGCCCACATTCTTCCTTTGAATGAATATTTATTTTATAGTATACTACTCATGATATAAAGTACTTAACAATAACCTCATTTTTTTTTCTTTTGTAGTTTTTTAAGCTATCTTTTAAATGACCAAAGATCATTTGATTTTATAAAGTGATAATATAATACATTTGAATGATGTCTTCTAAAATCAGCATGTTTGTATTAGAAAATTTGAACACTAGAAACTGAAAAATAAAAACATATGTTAACCTCAACTCAAAATCATCTTCACTGCTATCCACTTTCAAGTTTGCTTTATGAGCCCTTTTCTTTTATTCTCTCTGTGTGTGTACACACACATACACACACACACTATATATATATATATATATATATATACACACACACACATATATATGATTATATATATAAAAGACATTTCAAACATAAAAATACAGATAATTTAAAAATAATTTTTTACAAAACATACTAACATTGCCATTTTGCTTCAGATTTAAAGGTTTCTTTTCTAATCTGATGAATGTAAAATCGTATTCCATTGTATCTGTAGCTCCCTGAGATTGAGCCTTCATTGTTCTGCATACTTAGTGACCATTACTGTTTCTTTGTTGTTTTCTGTTTAAACTCTCTCTGATTTTATGAGATTATCTTTTCATTTTTATGTATTTGCCTTATTTTGTATATGTCCTTGATATTTTAACTTTATGACACTTTTCATAATACAGAGGGTCGTAAATATAAGAGTGTAAGTAATAAAATCTTTTTCTTAATTAATTATGCTGCCCATATACAAAAAATACAGAAATATGTATTTAACCCAGGAATTTTATAGCACAGGTGTGCTTACATTTTAAATACAAGTAGATTGTGTTTTTGTGTAACTCATTTTCTAAGCGGATAGAAAATGTTCCCATTATCAATTATTAAAAGTGTTTTCATATTGATTTCAAATGTCATTTTTACCTTAAATTTCCATATATGGGTCTGATTTTGGACTCTGTTCTGCGTCATTTATCTCATTGGTACAGAGGTTCCATACCTGAAGCTATTTAAACACTACAGCTTTATTTGTATATTTTGTCCTCTGTTAGGCAGGTCTGCTTCTTGACTTTTTTCTTGAATTTATTAGGGTGACATTGGTTAATAAAATTATATGGGTCTTAAGTGTACAATTCTATAATATGTTATCTGTTTATTGTATTTAGTGTTCACCACCCCAAGTCAAGTCTCCTTCCATCACCTTTATCCCCACTTCTTGCTTTTTGACTTGTTACTTTTCAAAACTGCCATTGTTCTGCATATACTTTTATATTTCAGGTTAATTTCAGTTGAAAATTACATTAGGATTTTTATTTAAATTGCATTGAAACTGTAGATCAGTTATGGGAAAAGAATATTTTCACAGTCATGAGTCCTTCCACATAGGACCATAGCATGTCTCTATCTTTATTGCAATCTTTTCTCTTCTGATAATGATTAATTATTTAATTTTTACATTTTTAATTTTCGTACTATCAGTCGACCCTGTTGTGTAGGCTATATATATATTTTTTTTCCATCAAGAAAATAATCTCTATATAGTTAAAGAGCTAAAATACTTGATAATTTTAGAGTTTGGTTTTACCTTTTTGTTGAAATAGGCAACTTATTTCAGCCATATATTTTTACCGATATTGTCTTCATCTTGAATGAGAGTAACTTTTAGCAACAAATATGTTTTTTGGACAAAACTCAATCAAAATAGTTGCTTCTATTTAGGAATCTTTTTTTAATTATTTGCCTAATTTAGATGCAGGACAATATACATTTCACTTCAATATAAGTTATCTAATTAAAAACAAGCAGCCCATCAATCTAATCTTCCCTTAAGATAAAGTATTCCAAAGCACAGTTCTTAAATTTAAAAAATAAGTGCATTATTTGAGACCTTATTGTTTCTCCTTTTCTATAGTAGGAATTAATCTCAATGTGTTCCTGTTTAGAAACTTTATTTTTATAAATCCTATTTGCTAAAAAGCTTTAGAATCTAAAATTTTAGTGCTCTATTTATAAAATAATTTTGATTAAATATTTCCAATCCATTTTGAACAGTGCAACCAAAATTTAGAGAACCAATTTACCAAAAGTTCAATACCATTGCAGAATATATAAGTTGCTTTACAAATAGTTCTTTAGATAGTCAAGCTTTTAAAAAAATTTAACTAATGGCAAGCAGCAGAGAAAATATGTTGTGCCATGATGATATATAATTTTAATTTAACATTGGTTTTGTCACACACAAAATTATAGTTTAATTACTCTGTCTTTTTATTAAAAAGTTGTAAATTTTAAAAGCTACTACTTCTCTTTAATTGATAGAATGTAGCAGAGTTTATGACTATAAAATAAATCATACATATCACAACTAATCCCAAGAATACTACAGCTCCATAGGTTTCTTAATTTTACAAGGAACATAGTTTTTACAACAATGATGAGTTCCAACAAATATTTTATTCAGCTCCATCGCAAACAAGTGACAATTATTTTCAATGTTAAACTTTTTAAATGAATTTAAGAGAGACTTCACAATAGGATTGACAAGAACATCCGGTATTTTATCTTCAACAAATGTAATCCCAAAAGCATTACTTGGATTACAGAGTCGGATTTAAAAATTAAGCTCATTTAAAATTAATTTAACCAATTTTCTCTAGGAAGCAGGAAATGAGACTGAAACAAAAGCTAACATCATTTAATGTTTGCAAATTTTCTGTTATGCACTTTTCCAAGAAAACTTGATATAAAAAAGAGTGACGTTGATTTAGAAAAATATCATTTGATCTAAATAAAAACTTGTTTTTCATAGAGCGATATGTAAATGCTCCCTCTGCAAATGCACATATCAAATGATCATCTTTGGGCACTATTTTCTAAAGGACTGTAAATTCTGCAGTAGATGCTCATGTGTTTTCAGTCATTTTCATATTGTGACTTTTATGTGAACCATGCTGTCCCTGTAGCCCCTTTTCCTGAATGTTAAATATAAATCACATTTTATTCAAGCTGCAATGTCACCATCAACTTTCTTGTGAAATGTAAATTCGGAGCTTCATTTTTAAGTAAATATGAACTTTTATTTCTTTTAGCCCATTGCTGCCAGAAGGTTTTATTACAAAATAGAATGTTGCCAATCATAGAATTAATATGTTTGCAGGTTTTAAAACATTCGGATCCACAGCAGCACTGCTCAGCTTTCACTTACAGCATACTTTTCCATGACACGTGGACACTCAGGGACACTTTATAGATGTCCCAAATTTGTTCATCAAGTGGCCAGCAAAGGGAACAAAGTTGAAAACTTCTGCCACTACTCAGATCAGGAGTTGGCTGCCCTTGAAATGGTGTTAGTTTCTTTGTTACTTAAAAGGTCTGGTAACGATAGATGGACCATTGCTAATGTTCGCTGTTTTACAAATTTAGCCTAATATTTAAACATTAAAATAGTCTCAGACTCCCTTATACCATGGGAGAATCTAGAAGTAAAATTGAAGATCTACCAAACCAATAGTGATGTTTTATTTCATTTATTTTCAATTTATCTTAATTGTTGAAAGTATAACAGATGTCCCTTCTTCCCTCCATTGACCTCTTCTACCCTGCTCCTCCCTCCCCCAGGCCTTCACCACACTATTGTCTGCATTTTAAAACAATGGTTAAAAATAATACTTAATCTAAAAATAAAAATTAAAAACTAGAACAAGTGCTAAATCAGAGAGAACATGAGAAAAGAAGAAGTAATCTAGGGTTTTCTTGGCAAACCAAGATGTATGACTAGCCTTCTTACAACCAAATGACTTACTGACTAGGAGAGAGGGAGAAAAAGAGAAATCCTCAAAGAATGAACATTTTCTCTTAAGACTAAGCTCCCAGAAAGACATTGTCATCTTTCACTGGTCAAGTTGAATTGCTGTCTCTCAAGTCCAGCCTACTCAGATGGAATGGAGGTGTCATATTTAGACACATTTTCAAAGAGTTGAAAACAAATGCTCCTTTATTTTTCACATCTGCAAATGGTAAATATTTATTTTAACTCTGCCACATTTGAATAATTGTTATATCCCTTTGCAAGACTTTATCTGATTCTCCCTCTGCTCTCATCCTTCAGGGTAGTTCAGGGCCCTTTCCTGCCCTCTCAGAGACCTCGTCAGTTTATCTGTTTTATCATCAGCTACCACTAAACTATGAGCCTCTTGACTGGAACCAGGTCATTTTGTGGTTCCCACACCTTATGAATGTACTTATGTGGATTGGCACTCAGTAATTATTTGCAACGCTAATGAATTAGGAAGATTTAATCCCCAGGCCACATTTCAATAATAGGATAATTTGGTTGTAATATTTGAGTGTCTTTATTGATGAGATTTGGTTTGTTAAGTAGACAAATTTTTTTAGAGCAGTTTTAGTTTCACAGCAAAATTGATCAAAAAGTACAGGTTTTCCATTTGCATCGCTGCCCCCACACACGCACAGACTCTCATTATCAATACCCCATGCCGTTTATTATAATCCACGAGCCTACATGAGAGTTCACTCTTGGTGGTGTACATTCTCTGAGTTTTGACACATGTATAACATTTATCCCTTATAGTATCATACAAAATAGTTTCACTGCCCTAAATGTCTGTTGTGTTCTGCCTATCTTCCTTCCCCACAAGCCTCTGATAACCATATATTTTCTTTTTACTGCCTCCATAGCTTTGCCTTTTTTATAATGTGATGTAGTTGCAGTCAGTATGTAGCCTTGTCAGATGGGCGTCTTCCGCTTAGTAATATGCATGTAAGTTTCCTCCATGTCTTTACATGCATAAAGCTGTTATAAATTTGTGTGGGCATGTTTTAAACTCATCTGGGTGAATACTAAAGCATGATTACTGGTAAGCACATGATTACTTTTGTAAGAAACCACCAGACTGCTTTCCAAAGTGACTGTACCATTTTTGTATTCACACCAGCGATGAAAGAGTTCTTTTGCTCCATGTTCTTCTCAGTATTTGGTGCTGTCATTGTTCTGGATTTTGGCCGTATCAATAGGTGTGTAGTGGTATCTTGAATGTTTTAAATGATTGTAAATTCTATTTTCTGATGCCTTGTAGACAAGCTCCCCTCCCATATCTTATGTTTAATTCGAGTTTAAAATAACTATTTTCTTATCTAATGAAGTAGAGGGAAGTGAGAAACTGGAAATCTGCATGCTTTTCTCAGAGGGCCAGAAAGATTCCAAGGATAAATGACAATTCTTTTCTTTCAAATATTGCAAACTTCTACAGTGTATTAATTGCACATCTATTTAACCCATTTTTGGTGCTTCGAATTATGATTATTTAAATATATATATATATCAGGAGTGTATTTTTTATGATGTTTGCATGCAAGAAATTGTACATATTTTTAAAGATTCTAAATAAATCCATTTCAAGCTCCCAATTCACCAAAGCTGATTAAGTTCCATATTATAATTTTTTAGGGAACCCTCTCCCATATAGTGTAATGAAACAGTGTCTGAGTCTATGGGGGTTTTGAACCAAAGTCTACAAAGCTATTATTGCTGTGCTGCTGCTTCTCCTCATGGGTAGCAGTGTCACTACCAAATGCTGAACACTGGGTAGCATTCTGGCGTTGCTCACTCTACCTTCGATCTTATTCAAAATGCTGAGAAGCCATGGCATTATCCACTCTGGATTAGTCCGCGATACCACTTAGGAAGTTCACGCTCCAGATGCCTTTTCTGCATCTCTCAAAATTACACCTACATTTTATTTTCTAGCCACAGGTATCCACACTGCTGTGCTCCATTCTATGTTCTACCACCCTAACAGAGCTACTTGCAATTATCACAGTTTTCTTTTTTAATGTTTATACTTATTTAGATCTCTTTCTGAACTTTACCTGTGATTCCTCTCATAGGTCTTTCTGTTTCTGTAACAGTACCAGATATTTCTTATTCTTAAAATTTTTTTTTATTATTATTGATTAGAGAGAGAGGAAGGGAGAGGGAGAGAGAGATAGAAACATCGATGAGAGAAAACATTGATTGGCTGCCCCCTGCATACCTCCCACTGCAGATTGGGCCCACATCCTGGGCATGTGCCCTGACCAGGAACTGAACTGGTGACCTCTTGGTGCATGGGTAGACACTCAACCACTGAGCCACACCAGCCGGGCTCTTATTCTTTTTACAGTGCATTTTAATTAGATAGATTTGCAAGGCTATGTTCGATTATATTGTGAAATCAGTGGTCTTGGGAAAGGCTTTGGAGTTCATCTGTTTTAATTTATACAATGATTGTGTGCTTCTTATAACATTCCTGGCAAATGATTTCCCAGCCTCTGCTGGAGGGAAACTTGTTGTTTTACCCATTCCACTGTCACAATATTTTCAGAAAATTCTTACTTACGGTTAGTGGAAGTGTGCCTTCTTGAAATTCCTATTTTGTTGATGACTTTTCTGTCTTCTCCTTTCTTTTTTAAGGCATTCTCTAAGATTCTTCCTATAGCTTTTTTTTCTTTTTCTTTTTTATATATTATTGCTCTTAGTAATCTCAGATAATCTATAATTCTAATATAATCTATAAATAGGTGACGTTCAAATGTATATCTTCAACCCAGGTCTCATTTTCAATACACAGGTCTACGATTTCAACAGTTTTCAACATACAAGTCAGTGTTGAGACTTGTTAGCATCAACACTTGCATCTCCTGATACCATCTCAGTGTACCCTAAAATAAACTCATCACACACACACACACACACACACACACACACTTCCTCTTTTTCCCTTCTCTATTTGTAATTCTAGAATTCAAGCCATGCTACAAGCCACATACTATTTTTGTACTGAAAAACATGCCAGTGACTAAAACAGAATGATCTCTGCTTTTGTGAAGTTTAAATTCTAGGAAGCAAGGTAGACAATAAACAAAATTAAAACTTGATCAATATGTACCATGTCAGGCAAAGATAAGTTCTATGGGAAAAATGAAGAGGAAAAGGTGACCACAGCTTGATGGAAGGACAAGTATTTTATAAGATCATCAGCTAAGGCCACCCTAATGACATGAGATACAAGCAAAGACTGTGGTGTAGCTATTTGTCAGTGACTTAGAGTGGAAACTTAAAAAATTTCTAACTTTTTATTCTCCCTTAAATTTATATTTAATTAATTTCCAATTTTAACAATTTAAAAAAAAATTTAAATTGTCGCCCTGGCTGGTTTGGCTCAGCGGTTAGAGCGTCGGCCTGTGGACCAGAGATTCCCGGGTTCAGTTGCCGCTAAGGGCACGTACCTCAGTTGCAGTTTGTCCCCGGCCCCGGTTGGGGTCGTGTGGGTGGCAACCACAAGATGTGTCTCTCTCACATCAATGTTTCTCTCTCTCTCTCTCTGTCTTCCCCCTTCTCTCTCTCCTGCTCTATCTGAAGATAAATGCAAAAATGGTAAAGATTAAAAAAAAATTAAAATTGTTTTTGAAAAGGTTTGTTTACATTCTTGAGAAGACAAAGAAAAATATTCTCATTCTTTGACAATGGTCGACTAAGAATGTAAATAAGAGGTAATATTTCAGTAAATTAGAATCCTCATTTCATCACAAATTGGTTAAGGAATTTTTTTCAAAAGAAAATTAGGTTAATTTTAGTTATTAACCTAGGTTAAAAAATTAAAAAAGGTTAATTTTACTCTGATTTATAAACCTTTTTCTTTTTTTTTAATTGGCTTATTAAGAACATGTAGCATGAGATCTACCCTCTTAACAATTTTTCAGGTACAATATTCTATGTTGATCATAAGTACAATATTGTACAGCATATCTCTAGAGCTTGTTCATCTTGTTTGACTAAAACTTTATACTTATTGATTAGTAATTCTCATTTCTCTCCCCCCAACCCCTGGCAACCACCATTCTACTCTGTGATTCTATGAATTTGACTACTTTAGATAACTCATATAAGTGAAATCACACAATATTCATCTTTCTATGACTGGCTTATATCACTCAGCATAATATCTTCAAGGTCCATACTCGCTGCTGTAAAATTTAAAAGCAGGAATACAATGTGATCCGGTAATCCCACTTCTGGACATTTATGCAAAAAAATTGAAATCAGGATCACAAAGAAATATGAGCCCTCCTGTGTTTACTGCAGCACTATTCACAATAGCTTAGGTATAAAAACAAACCATGAGCATATTGACAGATCAATGGATAAAGAAAATGTATATACATACTAAAGAATGCTATTTAGCCTTTAAAATAAGGAAATTCTGTACTATGCAAACAACAACAACAAAACACACAAAAAGTCTTTTCTTTAGTTTCTGAGGTGGCAGTTCCTTAAAGGTTAGTTGCATGTGAAATTGTAAACCATATTAATGAGCTCTTCATACTCTTGTAAATTAAAACCCATTTCTCTATCTTGCACTTTGAATGCATCTTTTACCTATGCATGATTTTTAACATCATGCTTTGGTCATTTAGAAAATAGTAGCTTAATGAGTTATTCATATTTTCCAAACATTAACACTTATCACTATACTATATTGAAAGGTCAATTTTGTTAATGTCGCCATGAAGCTCATCAAAAATCTTTAAGTATTGGGATAATAACTTTTTAAAAATTCTAATTATGACTTGAAAGAGCAAAATCTATCATTGATAACAGATATTGTCAATCATTACCCTGAGCATGATAGATTCACTCACTTGCTTCATTTTTAAGAAATGATCTACCATGTACCTAATCATAATAACCACACTTTGCCAGACATTGTTTCCCCCCGCCCCCAGTAAAAATGGTGTTTAAAAAAAACAGCTGGTTTAACCTGCAAATTAATCATGCCAGTGCTTTTACTTGAAAGAATTATCATATTATAGTATGCAGCTGACATATTTGATACGTATTTCCCATTTTGACACACAGAATAGTAAAACTTATTTATATAAGGGTTAAAGTTGATAAAATTATCCGTTAAGGTTCAAGAACATTCTTAAATAAAAGTGCATTGTTCCTGCTGTGATATATGGTAGTAAAGGATACAATAACTTCCACTGCCTTTAGTTATGCTAAAGCACTAGAACTTTTACCCACCATTGTTTTTGTGGTGTGGTTTTGTTTTGCCATCTGGGCACATGTCAACACAGTGAAAATGGTAAATTATGTCTTATGATTATGAAAGCAGTTTTGACCTTGTGAATTCCATGAAAATATCCTGCTGGAATAATGTTTCTAAAGCACAATTTTTCCCTTGTCACCCCCCTGCTCAAGAGATTCAATTGTTTAATACTTTCAACAATAAAGATAAATTTTTTAAAAAAGATTAAAAAACAATTCAATTGTTTATCATTGCCCACAGGGAATTTTAAAAATTGAACTTTTCAACCTAGAATTTAAACTTAACACCATCTTACATTAATTTATCTTTTCATTCCATATGCTCCTTTATGCAAATTGGCTCTAGACAAAGAAAGTTATTGTTAGACCTGTTATAAACCTTGGGAGTTTGCAGTTTCTTTCAATGGATGATACTAGTTCCTTTGCCTGAGCCTCACCTTCTCTCACATTCTTTATATATAAGTCCTGCCTTTTCTTAAAGTCCAGCTCAAATGAGGTCTAAGTGGCTACCATAGATCTCCCTTCTGAAGGCATACACGACTTTGTACCTCTCCCATGTCACTTATTTTCTACCTGGTAATAACCTCTCATTCCCTGAAGCCCAGTAGGATGCCTTACATACAGTTGGTGCTTAGTAAATACTTGTTGAAGAAACAAGTGTTTGTTTGCATTGAGCTGCTCATTTACATGTTTCATTGCAGCTGCCGTATGAGATTTCTAGCTGAAGTTAGGGTTAATGTTCCCTGGATAAAGTTCTTTTTGCTGTGAAGCTTATTATAGTACAAAGAGATTCAACTCACAGCATTGATCTCATTAGCCAGTCTGTTCTCCTTAACATTCTCATAAAAGTCTGCCAACCAAAAGCATAAAGATATTAAAACACTTTGAACTGTATAGAGTATTGCTTTTTTAAAAAGTTATGTTTGATGGTTTATTGAAGCAAAATTCCCATTTAGTTATCATTATCATTAATTATTATTGAATATCAACTAAATTACTCAGAATATAAGAATTACCCCTTAACATATCATCTTATTATTTTTCTTCTGATTTCATACTTAAATATTTATGGACCATAATGAAGAAGCATAGTTTGATTATGAAATGCCCATACCTAAATCATTTTGTGTGGATGATTAGTTAACACAAGAGCAAGCTAACTATGCTGCCTATGAATTACATTAGAGACTAACAAAAGCTTGTCTTTGAAGGAATTTCAGAAAGCTAGTTTCTTTTCATAGAAGACCCTAAGAAAAATCTAGAATGTAAAAACAAAACAAGGTTTCAATTCATTTCTCCATTTATCTGTCTAAATTGGGACAAAACTTCTCATATTTTGTTTTTAGTGACTGCAGGTATGGAAGGATAAGGTGCATGTCTTACCTGGAAGTAAATAAGAATTGGTGCTTATTTTACTATCTTTTGAACCGTGAGAAAAAAATGTGTATATACTTTCTTTCTAGGTAAAATCGTATTTATAATGGATATATCAAAGAACTTATAAGTAAAAGTAAAAGCTTTCTATTATTAACAACCAAATAATTAATTGAAAGGGTCAATGAAATATATTCCAGTATAAGCAAGTCCAGCATAAGTCCTTGCTGTGCTAAATCCAGTGGTCTAGAGGAGAGTCTTGCAGATTCTATATCTTACATATCTGTCTGGAACCAGAATTCAGATGTGCCCTTGTAGTCTGGATGACTTTACAAACTCTACCAAATAGTGCTTGCTCCATAATGAGCCATTACACTGATGGTACTGCTGCTATTAAGTTGGATGGCAGAATCCTGGAGAGTCTAAGGAGATCTAATCACTGATGCCCTTGCTACTACTATCCCCATTGCCAGTGGGGTGGTTGCTGCTAGATATTCCCAACAGTCACTAAGTGGAGTTGGGTCTTTGAGTTCAGTCACTCCTACCACAGCTAGATCTATTCAGCTCTTCTGAGGGAAATATTTTTCCAGCTATTGTGGGAGGGGGAAGGGTGATCACTTCCCTTCGCTACCTATTGCTCTGTTTAGCCTAATGTGCTCCACTCCAGCTGATTCTAATAGCTTTCAGAGCCTCTCCGTTACAATATAAGCTACAGGAAATTTTGTTAGGGACAGTTTCCCTTGTTTGTTGCATCTTGGACCTAGGGCTTCTGCTTCCTTTACCTGACCACTTGACTTAGTTCAGAGGCCAGACCTGCTTCCTCTCTCTTTCTGCCTCTATGGTGGTTGTGCCTTGTAGCAAGTCTTCCCCTACATGTTCCATTCACTTTGGGCTCACTTTCTGCAGCAATTTTCAACTGTACATTTGAACAGGTTCCCACTCAGGAGTAAAAAGATAAAATTCTGCTTTTTCTTAAGTACTTTTCCAATAGAATTGTACAATTTTAATTCGCTAAAAGATGCCTACTTATTAAATATTACATTAGTTAATTCTATCCTAGACTCACTCAAGTAAGTACAAGCACTTCCTCCTCCACAAACCATTCTATGTAGATTTTCTTTGTACTCTGATTTTTCCTGGAAAGCAGACATTTCTATTTAAAATATTATTTTGATCAATTTGGGACTTGGAACATAGAAGCAAATACTGTAAACTAAAATAGTTGATTATTAAATCAAGAAATGTATCAGCTCTGGTACTTTCCCCCCACAGATGTTATAGTTGAGGTCAATTCCTAATCAGTGACAATTTCAGTTTTTGTTGAAAGAGTCCTGAATTATTTTTTTCTATATTCCTTGAGTTCTGGCTAAGCAGTGAATTCAGAGCCCAGGAAACTCAAATTACAAGAGAAAGTTTATTTAGAAAGTCACAGAAGTAGAAAAAGTGAGCCAGCTGGGCTGCATGGGCTCAGGAAACAACATATAGAGGCAAAAGAAGGGTCCTTGTAGTTTAGGGGAAAAAAAGGCAGAGAGAACACACATGGGGTAGGGAGGGAAGGAAAGGCATGGACATGCTCCAGAGAGAAAAGGGGCTTGCTGGGGAAAGAAGGAGTTTGGGAAAAGTTTGTGTGTGTGTGTGTGTGTGTGTGTGTGTGTGTGTTTAAGAGAGAGAGAGAGAGAGAGAGAGAGAGAGAGAGACCGAGAGAGACTTGAGTAATTTGAGAGAAAGTGAGGGGAAATCCAATGGAGTAGAACCAAAATTAATTATTGAATTAATCCAGTCATTGCCTATACCAAGAAAGGAATGTATATGCATGTCCTTTAGGGTTTTTACATGCACGTTGTACTTATTAGTAGCTTACTGCATTTTATTGCATTATTTGACAAATATTCCATATGAATAAATTTCAACAGATTTTTGTGAGATGGAATAGTTCCACTGATAGAGTTAAGATGACTTTTTGGTCTTCTAATCCTATGTAAACTGTACAAGTAGTGTGTGTATGCTTTTTCATTTCTTTGAATGCTATATAATTTTTATTATGTTTTGCCTAGTTGGATACACAATGAATGACCTCATTTTTGAATGGCAAGATGAGGCACCTGTACAAGTGGCAGAAGGACTCACTCTGCCCCAGTTTCTGTTGAAAGAAGAGAAAGATTTACGATACTGCACTAAGCATTACAACACAGGTAGGGGTTGACTATTCTTCATTACATCTACAACTTGTGGTTTTATGATAGATGTTTCTTAATTGTAGTGTTAGGTTAATTATTTCCACTATGTGTAACTCAGTGTTTTTCATAGTAATAAAGCAGAAAATGGAAACTTACAGATGGTTTGACTTATTACATATTGTTATAGAATCAGTTTGTATGGGATCAAAGAAATGCTTGGCGTTTAATTATGTTTACAATTTTTTGCATGTGAAAAGCTCATAATTACATAGTAATGGTGTTTCAAATAAAAAGTTTCCTTTAATTTCGATGTTAGCAATAAAATGTCCTTTTTAACCCCTCTTGGAAGTAAACATTGTGTTTGTTAACAAAATGAAAGAAATTGCTGTTTTTATTTTTTAAGAAGTCAATTGCCTAAACATGTGGCCACAATTTCATGCTTTTTAAGGTATTGTTACTTAAATGCCTACTGTTCACACTGACACAGTATCCTTTTGCCTTTGAGGATAGATATCAAATGTAGTTACCCATATCAAGGATTGAAAGATTCAATGTGATAGTTGTACATTCATGAGATCTGTTCATCTGGCATGGCATATTCCCATAATATCTATTCTAACTGTCTAACCTATTCCTACAAATTCTGTTAAACTGTCCTCAGTAGAGGCATCCCTCCAATGTGGTTAGTGCATGGCCTCCCACTAGCATCAGCTGCTGCCTTTATCATTTTATTACAGTAACTGATTCCTCTTGGACTCAGCATTTCCCACAACTGTGATCAAATCTTTTACTATACAAAGTCTCCAATCTTTTTTATCTCCTTAATCAATTCAAAGTCTCTGATGAAAAGGTCCCTGCCATTTTCTCACCCCTTACCACATTTCTTCAGGGCTGAAGCTGACAACAATTTGATAGAGAGTTCAAGTTTAACATCTTAACACAATGATAAAAAAGCAGGCTGTTCAATACCAGTGTTTTTGCTCAATTCTGTAGGGGCAGTTGCAATGGTAAAGAACTTTCACAGGAATGTTAGAAAGTCTCTAGAGTTGGTTTCAGGCAGTGGGTTAGTTTCTTTGGACTGCTGTAACTAGGTGGTACAAACTTGGGGGTGTCTCTTGCCCATCTCTCTAAAACCTTCTTCTACCTCTCTCTGCTTTGCTCTGTAATCTGGCTACAGTGACTCGCTTTCTCATGTTCACCATACTCATTGCTGCTTCAGATCTTTTGTACTTGCTCTTTCTTCTATACATAAGCCTCTTTCCCCAAATTATCCCAAACCTAATACTCTCATATACCTCAGGGTTGCTCAAATATCAACTCCTCAAATGACTCTTCATTACAAGCACCTGTTAAATACCCAAATCCACTCTCCTTCGTCTTCCTGCTTTCACTGTCTGAAATTATATCTTCAGTTTATATGTTTACTTACATGTTGTCTGTTTCTATAATTATTATAAGTCTATAAAGCTAAGGATTGTATCTCTTTTCATTTCTGTACTTCTGGGGTCTGCTGAAGTGCACAGATGCTCAATAAATGTTTATTGAGTAAAATAATAGAGTGGATTCGAACAGGAAAAATGTGTCTGTACACGTGAGAATATTAAAGCCTGCCCCCACAATGAGGTGGGAGAGGAACAGTTTTGCTCTTAACAGGAAAATTTTCTTTTAGTTCTATATTAGCAAGAATGCTTCTCCTCCAATTTTATTGAGGGATAATTGACATACAATTATAAGATAATTAATGTACAATGTGATTATTTGATATATTTATACACTGGGAAATAGTTCCCTCCATTGATTTCATTAACATATTCATCACCTCACATATTTATCTTTTGTGTGTGTGTGTGTGTGAGAACATTTAAGTTCTAGACTCTCAGCAAATTTCAATTATACAGTACAATGTTATCAACTATGGTCACCATGTTAAATATTACATCCTCAGATTTATTCATCTTATAATTAAAGAATGCTTTTAAAAAATTAACTTTGAGATATAATTTACATACTATAAAATTCACTTGTTTAAAGAATATAGCTCAAGCTATATTCTTTCACTCAGCATAATGTTTTTGAGTTTCAGCCTTGTGGTAGCATGTTTTAACACTTGGTGAATTCTTAAGGATTTTCTATATGCAAGGTAATGTATTCTGCTTATAAAGATAGTTTTACTACTTCTTTTTCAATCTAAAAGTATCTTATTTAATTGTTTGCTTAATTACCTGGCTAGAATCTCCCAGTACAATGTTTCATAAAAGTGACAAGAGAAGACATTTTTGTCTTCTTCCAGAACTTAGTGGGAAAGCATTCTGGCTTTCACCATTAAGTGTGATGTCTGCTGTAGGTTTTTCATAGATGCCCTTTATCAGGTTGAGAAAATCTCTTTCTATTTCTAGTTTGTTGAGTGTTTTTATCATGAAATGCTGTTGGATTTTTGACAAATGCTTTGCATCTATTGAGATGATCATATAGGTTTTATCTTTATCCTATAAATATAGCATATTACATTTGTTGATCTTTGGGTAGTAAATCAAATTTGCTCGCATTTCATAATAAAATTTAGTTAGTTATGCTGTATAGTCTTTTTCATGTGTTGCTGGATTCAGTTTGCTAGTATTTTGCTGGGGGTTTTGCATTTATATTAATAAAATATATTATCTCTCTCTCTCTCTCTCTCTTTTTTTTTCTTGTAATGTCTTGGTCTGGTTTTAGAACCAGGATAATATTGAGCTCACTCAATGCTTTAGAAAGTGTTCCCTGCTTTCTATTTTCTGGAAACATTTATGAAGAATTGTTGTGAATTCTTCTTCAAATGCTTAATAGAATTGAGCAGTAAAGCTTTCTGATCTGGAGTTTCCCTTTGTGACTTTTTTAAATTAGTAATTCAATGTCTTTACTTCTTATAGGTCTATTCAGATCTTCTATTTCTTCTTGAGTCAGTTTCCATAACTTGTGTCATTCTATTTTTTTTTCCCATTTCATTGAACTCATTCAACTTTTTGGCACATGGCTATCCATATTATTTGCTTATAATCCTTTCAGTTTCTCTGAGGCCAGTAGTAATGTCCCCTCCTTTATTTCTGACTTATAGTAACTTAATTCATCTTTCTTTTTTGCTTGATCCATCTTGGCCAGGATACATTTAATTTCAAATTAAAATCACAGACAACCCCAAATAAATAGCTATAATGCCATAAAATAGTCAAAATACAAATGTGCTTTAAAAAGCTCCTTAGTCATTTTGTTTTATTAGTGTTACAATGTCAGGATTTGTACAACTTGTTCATTTTTCTCTCTAGAACCACGCTATATACCATTATATTATTTCCCATTGATAGTCATAAAAACACTTTTTAGAAAGCAAAATTAGAACTTTTTTCTTGAGAAGCATATGAACTTTAAAGAATTTATTCAAAGTACACAAATGGTCAGTAATTATTGCTGATTATATCATGAGGTTATATGAATTATTTGTTATATCATGAAAATATTTCATTATTCTTTCTCTATTTTACTTCATTATTTTAAAGAAAAACTTTAAAAATTGTATATTTTAAAGAGTTTAAAATTTAAAGGAGTTTCATACTTCAAGAATAATTAGGCATTCTGTATGTATTTGATTAATTGATAAAAGGATCATGTGTAGCTTGGATATATGTTTCTGACTACTAGACACTTAAGTGTGAAATCCAACTTTCTCAGAATTTATGAAACTCTGTTAAGACTTATAAGCTCTGGAATCTCATCCATCCCTTCTTCCTGCAGCCTATACCATGTATTATGGTAGTATGTGGCTCAAATCACAATAATAAAAGTTTTGTACTGAACACTATACTAACAATATACTATACTAGCAATTTCCAGATTTGCTCTTTGCTTCTTTTTTATCATAATTAGATTAGAGAACATCCCTTAATGAAAGATCAGCATATTAACTCCCTGACCTTATCCTTCTTAAAATAGTTTGAATAATGAGAGAATAAAACAAAAAGTTAGATGTTTCAGATAAACAATTGGTTTAAATAGTGATAACATCGTAATGGAGTAGGGCATAGAACAAGGGGATAGGCTGAAATGTCAACAAAATGTTTAATTAGACCACAATTTATGTCTCTATTAAATACTTACTATAATAGAAACACAAGGGCATGAATATATACAACAAATGTAGCTCTGGTTTCTTTTAAGTGTGTTTTTAAATTATGTTTGAAATTATTAATGGGACATAACATGTTTTCCTATTTGTTAGCATTAATAGTTTCCAAATTATTAGTGCATAAAATAACTTACAGAAATTGCATTTAAGGAATTATTTAATTTCAACTGTACTTATCCTTTAGCGATGACTTTAAAGTAAATGTAAAGGCTTCTGGAACAAATAGTACTTGGCTCTAAATAAATACTTAAAAGCACCAGAAACAGCCAATAAACAACAAAAAAGCCACTGAGTAATTTCTCCTATCAATCTCAGAGATAATTGTTAGAATCAAGAGAAATTATAGATCTTTGAGTAGTTTGACAAGTACGAAGTATTAATCAAGTGTGAAGTAATAAGAATACATACTATTTCCTGAAACAGTACATTCTCATATTATGTTCCTTCTAGATGCTAGCAGAAAAATGAGAAAAAATATTTTTCAGAAATGGACTTGCATATATGATTTAGGATCCCTTTTCATTGTCATGGACCATTTTAGGACAAAACTATGAAAAAAATTCTATGATATCTGAAGCCATAACAAAGACCTACTTTCACCAATTGCTGCATTTATTTTACAACCAATCAGGAAAGTTTACGTGTATAGAAGTGCGATTCCATCTTGAACGACAAATGGGATACTATCTGATCCAGATGTATATTCCCAGTCTCCTGATTGTTATCCTGTCATGGGTTTCATTCTGGATCAATATGGATGCTGCTCCAGCCAGGGTAGCTTTGGGAATAACTACTGTGCTGACTATGACCACACAGAGTTCAGGATCACGAGCTTCCTTACCAAAGGTAAGTGTATACAACCGACATATACATATATTTGTGCAAATATTTATATATACATAAGTTATATACATCTATATAAATGTTGGATTTTGTCAGATCTTTTTCAATTGTACTTATTATTCATTACTGATTTTTAAATAATATATGAGCAAGGCAGAAAAATTTGTAAAACTCAAAAATAGAGAAAGAAAAAAATTTTGCAAACCAATGATATCTTCTATTCAGTTTATGTTATGACCCCCAATTATTTAGACATCAGTAATACTTGTATACATATAGAATGTTTTATCTATAGATTATTATACATTTAGAAATCTATCAAATGTATGTGTAAAGTAAATCTATACAGTAACTTTAAATGGTGGCACAATACTCCATTGTATGGATGTGCCATAATAATATACTTACTATTAAGACTAACATAATAATGAACATTTATAGAATGAATGTTACATATATATGCATATATATGTATATATAAGTATATGTTATAGGTACCCATTCACATATATAGTTTAATATATACTTTGTATTATTTTCTTAGTATAAATTCTTAGAACTGGAATTGCTGCTCAAGTAGCTGTAGGAATTAATATATATTGCCAAATTTCCCATCAGAAAAATTTATAATAATTACACTTTCACAAGTATTGTATGAGAGTGCCAATATTGCTACACCCTGAGTTACTTTGGGGTGTATTTTTCTCCCCTCTGGCTTTTAAGTAGCCATAAATAAGTATTCAATAAAAAAAGAATGCTTATTTAATACCACAATTTTAGTCCATGCTGAGCTGCAAGAATTAAAATAAACAATTCCCTCTATGAGGTTTGTAAAAGACCCCATCTTTTTTCACAAAATATGCTGAAATAAAACATAGCAGCTCCTTTCATCCATTTAGCCACATAACAATAGAAAATTATTTTCTACTCAATGACTTCTAAGAAAGAAATGTCTACTCTCTAAATTAAAGTAATCTTATCTAACTTCCAACAAGATTCACTCTTTCCATTGTAATGATGGAGATATAATAAAGTTGTATTCCCTTTTCTTGTGCATTTGATGCTAATTGCCACGCCAAGTAAATTATAAATGTACAGTCATAGCTCCCTTAACCATTACTGTGAATTGGATTCTATGTTTCAAAATATTAGATTAAAATGTCCAAATAAATAAAAGTTGATGACAGGACATTATATTACTAAAAATGTTATTTCATATAGGAAGAATTTGATATTTAACAATGTTCACTCTGCCTTGCTAAGATTTAATGGTCGTCTTTCAAAATAAGGTTTATTTTTAAGCACTGAATTGTATTTTTTAAATGATACATATCAACTAATGTTTTATAAACTATTGTCCAAATGGAGATTATAAATCTACATATAAGATTAAACTAATTCAACTCAAGACTTATATATACAGGGGAGGGCAACAGTAGGTTTACAGTTGCATTATGACATTCTTTCGAGTTAATAAAGTTATTGTATTAATCATAACCTGTATGTCTTTTTCCATATGAATAACTGTAAACCTACTTTTGCCAACCCCTGTATATGTCTAAATGTCTCAAGGGCTTTCTGAGTAATAAGGTTCAATAGTCAATTTGTAAAGGAAATTGACAGTTTACTCACTAATTTTTTTTAGGAGCTAAACAGAAGTCAAAGCTCATTTGTTCTGTAGTTGTCAACCAGGAAGAAGAACACAAAATGCTTTATATTAGGAAGCTTCAGCTTCTAAGAGTCACAACATAAAGGCATTTGGATACAGGGATCAAGTCAGAATTGGGAGATCATGGAAGCTTGAGTGGAAGAAACAGAAATAAAAAAGCAATAAATTATAAAAAATAAGACACAAGTTTATTTTAAATAAAAGGAAAAAAGGGTTTGGGATGGCTTCAAACTTTTTCTCAAAAAATAAGAAAGATTTTTCAAAAGGCAATTATTTCACCATAATCTCAGGGAAAGAATGTATTTTTTTAAACATGTTTTTATTGATTTTTTTTTTTTAATAAAAGAGAGGAAGGGAGAGAGAGATAGAAACATCGATGTGAGAGAGAAACATCTGTCTGCTGCCTCCTACATGCCCCCCACTGGGAATCAAGCCTGAAACTTGGGCATGTGCCCTGACAGAGAATCAAACAGAAACCTCTTAGTCCATGGGATTATGCTCAATCCACTGAGCCATACCAGACAGGCAAGAATAAATTTTTAACTATGAGTTCAATTATATACATAAATGTGTAGAAAATCTCTACATTTCTCAAATCATAGAGACAATGACTTTGAAAATGGGACAACATTTAATTCTGAGCCACCAAAAATAATTAACACACATCATTTTAGGCTTTGTTGATAGTTAAGGAATGGAAGGTTCCTCATATTCAGTTATGTACATTGGAATTCAGGGAAGGCACATGGTGAATAGCAGAATAAACAAGAACTAACCTATTGGATGAAATCATTTAAAAGAGTAGAACATTTCTTGAAAATTCTGACTCCGTGATGGAGTGGGAGAGGGACTAGAAAGGTGAGGTGTAATGGTCTCACATTTGCATTTAAGAACAGATGTCTGAAATCATGGACCTTAAAATCTACTATTCTCAATCTGCTATTCTCAACTTCCAAAAACAACTCTTAGATGCCTGAAAGACTTGTCTCTCAATCACCATATTCCTACTGACAAAAATCTAGCAATAGGAAAACAAATTAAATTCAGGAAAATAATAAGGATTATCAGACATAGGAGGAAGAAATAATAAATCATTAATTTATGGTAACTTCTTAGTGTTTTGTCCAGGTTCTGTGTCAATACATCTCTTGTAGAATACGAAGTATTCAGAGTAGAAAATCTCAAAGAACATGCTTTAGCCAGCATCTTGAAAACTGCAGAGCTGAGAGTCCTCTCTGATAATGGCCTCTACAGTGTCATGAAAAATTAAGCATGTAATAGCCCAGAGCAAGATGACTCCTGTGATTCATTTCTTGGAACTTGAAACTATTTGGCATTTCTATACTGCCTTCATCAGTGGCCCGATGAGGGTGACAAAGCAATCTCTTGCTAACAGCTTTTCAAAGTTTTATATTTTGATACACACTTCCTAACACAGTGTGCCTGGAAGAGAGTGAATGAGAAAAAATGGTTGTGATTGTGGAACCATATCATGAAGTGTTTTATAGACCTTGGTAAGGATTAGGTTTATTGGGGGTGGATTTTGGAAGGATTGTAATAAGAAGTGTGATATCTCTGACTTCTATGTGGAAATCAGATAAATGGGTAGAAGTGGAAACAGAGCAAACTATTATAGTCCAGAGCAGATGGTGGTCTGGCTAGATTGGTAGCAGCAGAGGTAGATAGTAGCAGATGGATAGAAATAGGTAGATGTTTTTCGAGAAGGTGTATTTGGAGGTGAAATAGACGTGATTTGCTTATGACATTGGACACTGAGGGTTGATGAAAGGCAGGAGTGAAGTGTAGCATTTGGGTGAGTAACTGGACAAGCAGTTGTGATAGTCACTGATGGGGAAGTTTGGAGAGGGTAACTGATCTGTGGTTGAACATGTTAATTTTGAGATGTTTATAACTACATGCAATTGCCTAAAAGTCAAAACTTCCTAATTTCTTATCAGGGACATGTAGGCTTGATACTTCAGGGAGTAAACTGTAGCTGGATAGGGAAGCAGACCAGAGATAATTCTCCCAAATATAAAAGAAAACCCAGAAAAAAGATGTATTTGTGGTTGGCCCTCCTCCTCTGGTTGGAAAAGGACCTGAATATTCAGTCTCCTCTCTCCTTTCTTCCTCCATGGCCTTATCTATCCCATATACAGAATAAGTTATTCAGTTTTGTTAAAAGTAAGACCCACTCATCCCAAAACTTTTCTCTCAAACTCTTTCAGATCTCAACATTGTGTGGTATTTTTAAGATGTGTAAAAGCAATCTTTCCTGGCCTGGCCGGTATGGCTCAGTGGTTGAGTGTTGACCCATGCACCAAGAGGTTACTGGTTTGATTCCCAGTCAGGACACAAACCCAGGTTGTGGGCCAAATCCCCAGTGGGGAGCATGCAGGAGGCTGCCAATTGATGTTCTCTCTCATCGATGTGTCTATTTCTTTTCCTCTCTCTTCCTCTCTCTCTAAAATCAATAAAGAAGAAAAATAAAACAAAAATTAAAAAATCAATCTTTACTGGGAAGATTAAGTTTTAACCAGGGTAAAAGAGGGGATAGTATTAATCATTTAATTATTTTTTAGTATAAATTTGATTTATACTAATACCTTGTTCTGATCTTGGAACTAGGAGAATTCTATTCTTTATTAAGTATAGAGATGGGTGAAAAATAAAGAGAAGGGATAAATTTTAATTTTAATTTAGAAACTGTGGGTTCTAGAAAGAACCTGCCACAGGGAACTCTGGGAAAATCGTGGATATTCTGCAATATTACATACACCCTAACCTTTCTTTTCTGCTTCCAAAGATCAAGTATTTCCTGTTAGAGACCTATTCCCATTACTTTTTCATTCTATTTCATAGGGACCGGCTAAGGTCTAGCTTTGGTGTGTGTTTTCTGTTTTTTCTCATTCGCAGAAATATGTATTACCATGAACACACTAGTTTAGTCTTTTAGAAATGAGCTTCAAACCTATTATCATATCAGAGACCTTTGAACTTAGGATGGTAAACAGATACGTGCACACGCGCGTGCACACACACACACTTAGCAGAGGTGGGGGAATCTCTAGATTCCAAGTTCACCTAAACCCTAGCTCTGAATACAATATATTATAAGATTTGGGGGGCTATAGGCACTGTTTCAATGCAGCTATGTTGCAGTTATTCTGCATAACAATTTCCAAATCTGAATGGCTAACCACATTTATCCTTGCTCAGAGGCTTGTGCATTATCTATGCTTCTGGGCTTGTCTGAGATTGGCTGATTTAGGATGGGCTTGGATTTAGGCAGTGAAGTGGGTTCAGGTCTGCTCCCTGGGTCTTCCCATTTTGGGATCTCAGGTATCCATAGCATGTTTTTTTCTATGGAAAAGTGCAGGAAAGCAAGAAGGCAAGCAGGAACATGCAAGGCTTCTGCTCAGAACTGGCATACAGTCACTTATGTTCTCTTTCCCTAAGTCACCCTAGGGTGGGGGACTGTACTCCACCCGTGGGGAACCCTAGGAGATAAAGTGAGGAAATAAGGGATTGTCAACAAATGATCTTATCTATCTTAAGGACTATGATTCGCTAAAACTTTCTGTCTCCTTTCTTAGACCAGACTCTGTCATATCAACAAATACTCAGGAAAACAAGAGGGGAAGAAGGGATGGAAAAAAGAAATCGGGAAGCTTCTATGTGGTTTCTCCCATTCTGCCCCCACCGCTATGGACATCTCACTCAGCATAGAGCTGCTAATCATTTAAAAATAAATGTTGCACAGAATCCAGTAACTGATGAAAATTGCAAATTCTGCACCGAAAGCTGTTTATCTAAATGATTTTCTCTCACTCTTTCTCCACGCAATTTTTCATGAACCCCAAGAGGAGTAGCTTTTTGAAAAGAACAATCTTGTATGTGTTTCTATCCTCAGAGCCCAACCCAGTACATAGCATGTTTCTATGGAGTAAATATCATGCAGATATTTAAAGACAATGTGAGCTTTGAAACATGTACTTAGTACTGAGCTTTTAAACATTTATTTAACTTGAAAAACAAGAGTATGTCATTTTTTATCTCTCTAAAGAGAATGTGAAAACTTAACTTACTCTCTACTTATGCAGAACCCCATTTTTCTCCTGAGAATCATCAAATTCATGAAAAAGAATTTAAATATTGCATATATCTGCCTTACAGAATAATACAAACTTTGTTCTTAGTAAACATAAAGATGGATTTTATATTAAATTTTTCTTTTCCATAAAGATGCCAACTATAGAAGTGATTGCAACTTTTAGAAAATATAAATTGAACAGTCTTTTTTTTATTGGAATATCATGATTGTGTGGGCACACAAGGATCTATATGTGACAGTACATTAAAAAAAAAAAAAAGAAGAAAAATGAAGGATTTCTATTCACTATTGTGTTCTTATCTAATTAGTTCTCAAAATATATGCTATCATTCTTCTCAAAAAAATACCCTGCAGTTTTAAAGGAGAGGAAGTTGTCAATGTCAGCAATGATGGAAATGGAGGGAGAGGGACTCAGAGTAATCAGGTTTTCCTATTAGCATAGCAATGGATAACTATTGCTCCTAGTAATGGTTTGGTCCTCACCATTTAAATACAAGATTCTAATATCTATTCAAAATATAGTTAACTAAAATTATTTCAATCAAGTTTAGTACAACTATGATGCAAGTGGGTTCATTTTAAATGTATTAATGTGACAAAGTACTTAATACGTAAATTTAACTTTATAATAGAATTTTGATGTGGGCAATACATTTAATTAAAAAATTTTTTTTCATTGAACATATTACTAATTTGGTTCCATATTACATTCATTTAGGGAAAAGAGATAAAAAGAAAAAGGCACAGAAAATAAAAGAGTTGGTTATTCATAACCTCTCTGTTAAAATCGTAAGACATAGTACATATGAACATGACCCAATCTTACTAGTGTTTTGCAAACAGATAATTCCTAAACATAGGTGGGTCCTATAATAAGAGGAATAGAAATTGATGGATCTATCTGGCTGTACATTTTATTTTAGAGCCTACAATTCCTGGGCTTACTAGAGCTCATTAAGCTGAAAATGAGCAATTATCAAGCATGTCCTCTGTAGCTGATGTGTACAAAGAACCTCTGCATAAATTCTTTAATCTGAAAGTATGATTAGAGTAGATTATACAATCAATCACAAAGTTTAACGTATTTTTGAAATGACATAATGCAATGGCTTTGGCATCAAAGTGAATTTAAAAACAAGAATGTATAAGCAACTTTGAGATATTTTTACCTAAATAATGTCTTAAACCTCCTTTACCTCATTCACATACATCCTAGAACCATACCACAGATAATTTCAGCTGTACCGCATAATAATGGTTGTAAAACTCCCCTTTCCCAGTAGAATAAAGAATTCGGTCGAAAATCAGTGTGAAAAAGTACCTAACAGGCTTTATGTCTTTGTGATTCCTGTTTGAAGTTATAAATAAAGGTCTTAGACCTCAGAGAAAAAGGGAATAAGAACGTATATTATTACAATAAAGGTGATGTTATAGAAACACAAAACATCTAATACAAAAATGCAGAGGAAAGAGAAGTCACAAATATAATGCAATCGTAACTGTGCAGGTCAAACAAATCAATATATTAAGAAACACCAGTGAGCCCTGGCCGGTTTGGCTCAGCGGTTAGAGTGTCGGTGTGCAGTCCGCAGAGACCCGGGTTTGGTTCCCGCTAAGGACATGTACCTCGGTTGCAGTTTGTCCCCGGCCCTGGTTGGGCCCTGGTTGGTCATGCGGGTGGCAGCCACTCGATGTGTCCCTTTCACGTCGATGTTTCTCTCTCTCTCTCTTCCTCTCTCTCCCTCCCACTCTATCTGAACAAGAAACACCAGTGACTAACAGCACACACCTAAGAATCATTTCCAGCAACAACTAGATTTTTCAGTTTCATCGAAGTGTAAACATGAGTCATGTCCTATAAAACAGACGATTGTAAAGCTCCCAGAGCTGCAGCAGAAATCAGAAATAACCAGGTGACCTTTCAAAAATCCCTTCACTTTCTTTAAAAAATATTTGTATTGCTTTTTGGAGAGAGAGAAAGGGAGAGAGAGGGAGAGAAACATGGATGTAAGCGTGAAACATCCATTGGCTGCATGATCGGGATCAAGCTCACAAGATGGGCATGTGCCCTGACTGGGACTGGAACCCACAGCACAGGAGGACACCCAACCAACTGAGCCACATTGGCCAGGGCCCCCTTAGCCTTTTTGGTTGCACTTTTCTTATCTGGTGGCTGGAGAGCTTAGTCAACTTTATCACTTTGGAAATAATGCAGCTCTGCTGTTATGATTCTCTGTTACATTTTATCTCTTAAAATAAAAACTTTTATGTGGAAAATAAATATGGTGTTCTAAGCATCCTTCATTTGCTAAGAATTACAAAGCTTATAACCAGTACGAGCCCAGTAGGATTGTGCTGTTGTGTCACCCTCCAGGATGACAAATGTCAAAGCTCACAACATCCTGTGCTGTGTGATTCACTGCTTAGTACTCCAAGGAAACAGTCCTCCCGACAGGTCCTTTAGCTTTTTAAATATCAGCTTTGCTCCACTTCAACACTTGTTTTTAAAACATTATTTATTCTTTGCCCTTGTTCTTATTTCTTTCCCTCTCTGGCTTTAGGTCTTAAAAGAGGATCCACATGATTTTGAGATTAGTATTATTTTTTTCCTATAAACATTACAAAGTGCAAAATTCTTCTACACGTTTTATACTAGAGAGAAAGGTGGGATTAAGAGTACTATGACTTGGATTTTACAAAATCAAAGATTAGTGAATATGATCTGAAATAAAATTCCCAGAACAAAAACCATAACACAAGTCAGAAAATGTTCAGCCTGTCTCAGAGAAAAAGCCTTGAGCTATATAGTTGAGTCACTTGAACATTCCACAGCCAGAATTACTCATCCCAGTTTATTTGACAATTCTAAGAAACTGGGAGAATCCGCCAGGATTGATTGTCAGTAAAGGGAGAACACATCACACTATTCAAAGGGCTATTTTAGCTTATCAAAATAAATACATTGTGATTTTTTTATACCTCTTTCTTAATAAAAAGCAAATTGGATTGAAAAAAGAATTGACAAAATAATCACTCTCAAGTGATTCCTGGAAAATTCACCTGATAGAGTGCCTACAGGTGGGTTTACATGAGATTTTGTGATTCAGACTCCTAGTTTTGTTTTTTCACTTTCAATTACAGTTGACATTCAATATTACATTAATTTCAGGTGTACAGCAGAGTGGTTAGACATATACATAATTTACAAATTGACCCCCCTGATAAGTCCTATACCCATCTGGCACCATACATAGTTATTATAATATTATTGTCCAGGTTCTGATTTAAACAATTTCTTATTCTTAAATTTAAGTTGTGCTGCTTATAAAGGCATTTTATTTTTATTTTTTTGAAGGAGAAAAATTATTTTAATCTGAAGAAACTGTAAAGGCATTTTAAATTTCTATTTCTGGATTGATTAATAGTAGACTGGGTTATAATTTATAATTTAGTAAGTATAAGTTACCATAATTTTATGGTTTGGGTGATAATATAACAACTATTTACTCATCAATGCTTTGTGATCTGTGAGCTGTAGTATAGGTCATTATGGGTCCCAGGAAGCAAAACCTTTGACCATCTGTATGTGGAGCGGGGTAAAGGCATGATCTTGCAAGCCTGTCAACTACAGCATATGGTGCCATGTTCGAATCCAGCTAACCCAATGTACTTGTTGGGGAATATAATCTGTTGCCACTCAATCATTTTATCAAAGACTAGTGTAAAAGTAAATTTAGTGATGAAAGGTTGTCTGATATATATGCAATCTATATATTCCTCTGAATTAACACAAAATAAAATGACTTCAGAGATCCACTAACTGGACTCTTTCTTTTTTTTTCTTAGTATTTTTTTTTCTTTATTTTTATTGTTGACACTATTACGGGTGTCAACATTCCCACCCCAACCTTTGCCCGCCTCCACCCAGCCCCACCCTCCCTCCTCTCTGGCCATCTGGACTCTATTTTTTGTATTTCCTTCCAATTGATTTTACTGAACTTTGACCTGACACTATGGTGTGGGGACATTTTGGTTGAAGATCAGGGAGGTTTCTTTCTCTATGTCACACTCAAATAATTAACAACTTCCTTCTATAATGCAGTGAGTTTTGCTCTTTAACAAAGCTGCTTTTGTTTTCTATTCAAGATATTGAAACCAAGCAGCGGTGATCTTGGTCGTTGTTTTGCGAAATGGAAGAATGAGTTCATGGACCAAGAATAAGCAATAGGAAATTTTATTTGAAAAATAGGCAGACTCCCCACAGTGGGAGGGGACCCAAATGGGCTGTCGGTGAGACTCTGTTGTCTAGGGGTAGATAAATACTTTACTAGCTTCTGCTCGGTCCTTTTAAGGAATTTTACCTTAGCAACATTCATACATATTAAAAATTGTGTTTTTCACCTGACTGGATTCAGCCCTAGGTCATCTACAGGGCCTTAGTGGTTTCCCTTTTTATGATAATTTCAACTTCTCCCAGACTATTAGTGAGTAGGAGGGGAACACCCTTGGAGCAACCTTATGGTTGCTTTTGGTTTCTCCCCCAAATCCAATTATTCAGCAATCCTGCTGCCTTGCTCCCAGCAGAATCACCAGCACTATATTCTTAAAAAATTAAATTCCTTGGAATTATACAATCAATAGCTGTTCCCCACTTTGCTTGAAACCCGCCTTTCTGTTGTTATTGTTCTGTAATTGACCTGTGCTCCTTCCGAGAGTTTCTATTTTGCATTTCTATAAATGGGGGCTGGGAGTTTCTGGCCTTGAAGGCAAAATTTTGCCAGGTTAATTTTAGTTTTTATTTTGAGATATGTAGAGTCCAAATAAACCTCCAGATATGCTGTGTACTCTGTTCTGCCTGTGTGCAAAGCTCCAAGTCATCTCAAACGTCCCACATGTCTCAGCCTTCCCTTCCCATGGTCCAGTCTCTCACTGCCTAACCTGCCTCTATCTCTTGAATATTGCAAGCAGTGATCAGATTATAATCCACTCTCGTCCTCAAATCTGTGCTTGTAGGATCCTTGTTTTTATTTCAGAAGTACAAAAAGTAGTACCTGCCCCATCTGCTCCCTCAGCTTCTGAGGTTGGCTTTCTCTGCCTTCCACACACAGGGTAAGTTTGCTCTTTGCTCTGTTGTTGGGGCTGATTGTGAGTAGTCCTGATTAATGAGTTTTAAACAGTAACCTGTGCCACTTCTCACCTGGAGTATTTATTACCAAACGTGAGGCCCAACAGTCCCTGGTTTTCCTCTACTGTGGTCATTGCTAATTTTCCAACTGAGGTCAATGACAATAGTCCAGAGTCACCATTAGACTCAAAGTAGATCTGGAGTGCCTTTTCTTGTTTCAAGCCAGTAATATTTTGAGAATTTGTTATTGTATCTTATCCTAGCTTGAATCCTCCTATGCACACTTTCTTGCAACACTGGAAGAGTAGATGTAGAGAAATTTATGCCCAGGTAAACTCCTTGACCATGGCTGCTTCTCAAAGTGATTTGGTTCCAATCTTTATAGTCAGGATGACTGATAATGATAAAATCCAATTATGTAATATTTTTATTTGGAACATAAGAAAGAGGCTTTCTTTATTTTCTAATGATAAATAACTATGCAAAGTAGAATGAATCCATTTATTTTTTCTGGAAAACATAACATGGTATGAGAAGTCTACAGAAAATATGATGTTTATATTACTTTCCCTGCATTATAAAGCATTTTTTAAGAATGAAAAAGGCAAGGCCTTGCAGTAATCTAGTTCTGCACACTCAATTTATCATGCTTATCTATTCCTGAATAATCATATGACAAGTAGGCAGTGATCTCGTAGCTCACAAAAGCACTCATTATAATTAATGTAAAAATGGTTTTGAGGAGACATGCATTACACCTCAGAGGATACGTTTCCCTGATCTACTGTTGCTTCCCCAGAGCAACTAGTTTGTTATTATATGATAAGTACAATGCTCATCTCACCTTTGCTAACTTGTCTGCTAGGAAGTTGATAATCGATTGTAGAATCAAAACCAAAAAGTATAGAGGAGTTTACAATATGTATTTTGCGTACTACTTGACTTTTAACTATCAGATAAAAGTTAAAGAGGCTGGAATGTTAAGATACAGAGATTTAGTCTTCCTTAGTGTGTTTACAATTGTAAATTTATAATGGTAGCTTGAATAGAGGCAGCCTAATAACTAGATATACAATAGTAGTTAATTTTATGGACTCTGGGGATGGGTTAGTTGTATTTAAGTCCTAGCTTTGCAACTTGGTAGCTATCTTAGTTCAGGCTGCTATAACAGAATACCATAGACTGAGTGGCTTATAAACAATATAAATTTATTTCTCACAGTATTGGAGTCCAAGATCAAGGTACTGTCAGATTCGGTGTCTGGTGAAGGCCTCTTCCTGGTTAATAGATGTGGACTACTCTAGCTCTATCCTTTTATGGTAGGAGGGCTGAGGGAGCTCTCTGGGGACATTTTTATAAGAGTTCTAATCTGTCCTTAGGTGTTAGATTTCAACATCTGAATTTTGAAAGGGTATATTCAGTCTCCAATTATAGCTAGTGACAAGTTATTTTACTTAAGTAAGTTATTTTATTGTGCCCCAGTCTCCAAAACTATAAAATGGGAATAGCTTCTTCAGTAGTTGTGAGGATAAAAAGTCTTACTATTGGACAACTACTAAAAACATGTAGTACTTCTATGGACATTATTAAGAGCACTCCCTGTCATGTTAGCTATTAGAACTACTTCTCAAATAATAAATAGCCAATAATTGTAAATCACCCCAATTGTTCAATCAAATCAACGTCATCCAAGAGCTTGTAGTATAACGAGCAACATGCTAGGTCCTAGAAATACAAAGATAAATAAGATCTGACCTTTGTTTTACCTCATGGGATATATTAGCCTAAGAGGAGAAAGATCCATAAATGAATAATGTCAGCACAGTGGGTTAAGGTCAATAATTTAATATGAATTTTGTCCATCTTTCTCATCTCTGTAACTACAACACTAAGAACAGAATTTGGGTACATTAATGGTGTTCAATAAATGTTGAATGAAAAAAAAAGTGAATGAATGCATGTAGTAAGAAAGGTAAATTGGGAGCCAATCATGAAGGAATTTATACACCATAAAACAGATTTTGGACATGTATTTAATGAGTAATACTGAGGAGAGATTGTTGCTTAAAATAGAATTAGGGTTCCAACAGCACAGTGGATGATGGGACTGTTGGCAAGGTGGTCCAGCAGGATGAACTGAATTGGAATGAAACTGCCCCCAAAGGTCAGACAGCAGGCAGTAGGGATGGAAAGAAGGTGATAATTCTGAATTACATGAGGAGTGTGTTACAGGTCATGAATATGCTACCAATGTGTTGGAGTAAGAACTGCTATCTTCATTTACAGTTACCAAGCCTAGAGTTCCAAACTACACAGGTGTAGAGTTTGCTGTACTTAGAGGGGCAGTGAGGATGGAGGAGGAGAAAAAGAGTTGAAATAGGTGAATGGGGTACGATGAGAGAATGAGGAAAACAGGCCTTTAAGCTTCAACAGTTGGGCGCTGTTGGCAATGAGCAAAACCCTGGCAGACATGAAGGATGTTTGCATATGTCTGTGGTCTTTGAAAACTAAAAGGTGTGAGCCCGCGGGAGATCACATCCACAACACAAGGCCAGTGTAGAGCAAAATAGCTTTATTGCATGCTCCTGGGTGCAGGCGGGCCAAGCTAAAGAAAAAAAGCCCAGCCGTCGCTTTCTTTGTTTTCTGGCTTTTTATAGACACAAACTACAGAAACTACAAAAAACTACATTAAAAAAACCCACATTCTCTTGGTGCCGTGTAATTGGTGCCGGGGCTGATACAAGCTGTCTCAGAGGTAAGGGAGGAGTCTGCTTCAGCAGAGATCAGGGCCATCATTAATCTCTTTCTTTTTATGGTCTCTCCAAGTTTTCCAAGGCCATCATCAACCCCTTATCTTTATGCCTCCTCTGGGTTTCAGTCCCAGGGTTTTTTAGAAAACTGCTCCGGTGTTTATGTGCAGTAATAACTGGTCAGAATGGAGTTTAATTTTGTTAAAACACTATTAACCCTTTCAAAAACATTCGTTGGATTAATTTGGAAATTAAATTTCTGATTTAATCTCTTTGTTTTATGTCATTATTCATTCAGGATGGTAAAGAATACACACATATGTTATGAGTCATATTCTTCTAGGAATGGTGTAGCTTGAGACAGTGCCTTTGAAAACAGAATTACATCTTCCAGGAATGTATGTATTTGAAGGCAACCAGAAGTTTCTGGCATAACTGCAGAACTTACAATATTTTAATTTATACTTTACAAACAGATGGACACAGAACAGCACTCAAGTAAAATGAGGGCATGATTTCAGTAGAGATCATTCTGATCAGAAGTCATGCTCAAGATGACCTCTTTTTGAAAGAAAATCAATTGAATCCAAGTTACTGACAAAGCATTACTCCAAAAAGTGAATCTTCATATGAATCATCATCTATGATTCATTCTTCCCCTGCATTTTAACCTTTTTTACCCTTCATTTATCTGTCCATTTACTCAGCAAATATGTATGCACATGCCAAACACTCTTGTGGTGAACAAAACAGAGATGCCATCTGTCCTCAAAGAATTCATAGTTTAAACAGAAATAGAACAAGAAATAAGCAATTACAATGCAACATATTCGGGTAAGCACAAGTGAACAGACTTGGGTAGCCTAGCCTGAGACCTGATGAGCCAGCTGGGAAAGGTGGTAGGGAGGTGTTTCCTTATTGGATTTGCTTCTCCCTCCATCATAAGTTTCCCCAAAATAGTGAGCTACTTCCCTTTAAACCACAACCTATATTTGATCAAGATTTCCACAGGCTGATATTTGACAAAAATAACTTCACCAAATATTAAAGATGATGAGAAAGGAAAAAAAAATACAGCAGATACAAACAGCATTGAAATAGTCAAATGTCCAACATGTAAAGTTTTGTTCCTTAAGGTAGTTACATAATGGTCTGAAGAAGGAGATAGTACATCTTTGTCTACATCTAGCCTGACTTTTGCTCTCCTGGGACTGTATCTTCTTGGGGAAGGGACATTTATTTCTATCAGTGGGAAAGTAAATTTCTATATAACTGTCCATTTCCTAGGAAAAAGCGGGGAAAAAAATGCTTTCCATAAATATTTTTCATTACCATTTCTAAGTCTTGACAAATGAGTTATTTTTTTCCCACATCTATTTTATATGACTAAAGTATGCAATAAAATTAATGATATCATGCTGTTCCACAAAAGGTAATGATTTTACTGGTGCTGCTTGCATGGCATAA
Source organism: Tadarida brasiliensis (assembly GCA_030848825.1). Lineage (NCBI taxonomy): Eukaryota > Metazoa > Chordata > Mammalia > Chiroptera > Molossidae > Tadarida > Tadarida brasiliensis. Next base: position 39,545,993 of record CM061259.1, on the reverse strand, counting down.
TACTTTAGCTGTGTAATGCATACACATGTACAGTAAGAAATGACACTAGAACACAAAGGGAATTTACATCCTTGAGCAATTGTCATGTACAGCAAATCCCTGTCCAGTTAACCTGAGACCAAGACTACAGCAATTTCTTAAAAGTTACTGAATTTGTCTCTCCAAAGGACTTAGGTCCATATGAGTCTGTTTCTAGGAAATAGGAGTTTATCTCTTTTTTTTTTACTCTTCCCTTTCTGTCATTTCTTAGGGTTTCTTCTCCTAAAAATTTTTTTTTCATAATTCTCTGTTCTTTCTGTTCTTTTCTCTTTTTTCTTTTCTCTTCCTGACCTTTAAGGTGGTCAAGACCCATAGCTAGGAAGGTGGTGAGGGTCAAGGAGACTGGCTGGGGCTGACAGGCATCAAGGTGATGGTTAAGACCAAGACAGCCATCAAGATTTTTAGGTGTGAAGCCAGAACCAATGAGGCAGCTGAGACCAATGATGCTTAGGTGGGGGTGGCCAGCAGAATTAAGGTATTAGTTACATACAGGGTATATAATCAAATACATGTTGAAGATAATGGGATCCAATTTATTTTTCACTGTCAGAGAAAGTGTTACATATATGGAAAGGGTAAAGGCTAGAATGAACTCTTGGGAACTGAATTGGAACTTGAAATACCAGTATCAATTCATGTTTTAAATATAGATAGATAGCTAGATGATAGATATGTTTATATATATAATTATATAAAATGTACAACTACATATCATAAAATATATATAGTATTGCTATATATATTGTGATATAGCTATATAAAATATATATGTTGTTATATAAAATACATATGTTTATATATTTTATATATAACACCATAAAATATATAGTATTATATGTTATATATATTGTGATATATTTATATATAAATATGTATATATATTTTATATATACAGGGGTTGGCAAAAGTAGGTTTACAGTTGTGAGTGCATGAAAGTTTATTCTTGTGTTATTATTTATTAATTATTGTATGATTTATTTGTATTACAACTGTGAACCTTTTTTTCCACCTTTGTATATCGAATTCCTAGCTCTGGACCTAGAAAAAGGGCCTAGAAACTGACACTCAGGAAGCAGTGAGCACACCCAGTGACCAGATCTTGGTTTCTAAAAGCTGTTATTAACTAAAGAAAGGATTCTAGGAGAAAGGGCTTAATCAAGAGCTAGAACAGAAAAACTACAAGGTGAGTTTGAAATATCTTGTGCCAGAAAGTAAGAATGTACTCAAATCATGATGGGTATTTGCCAAAAGAGTATATGTGGGCTAACTTCTAGGGCCTCCTACCAACCCAATCTAAATAAGGTGAATATCAATATAAATAGTGATGTTAATGCATTGTAACCCTTTGAATAAAATTGTTATTTTTAGTCCATAGTAATATAAATAAATAAATGAGTAAACAAATGTGAGAGAGAGACACTTCCCTTCCTATGTAATGCTAACTAAGAAATGTAGATGGAATAATGGAATTAGAAAAGCATTACTTGTAAATCATCATTGTAATAATTGATTCAGGAAACTATCATCAATGTCTAGAAGGAGAACATTTAAGGAGTAAAAGGATATCTATGTAGTTTCAAATCATCTCCACACAAGTGAAAATTAATAACTTCATGGTAAAGAAGCTTAGTGGACAAAACCTTAACCCACTGATCAACATTAATTGTCTCCTGATGTGATACCTTGTGAAGAATAGGGCATCATAGTTCTTATTAAAATCCCATTACCTGAGTCTAAAATGAGGAAATATCAGATAAGCCAACAATAAGAGACATTAAAAAAACTACTGGTCTGCACTAATCCAAACTATCAAGGTCAGAAAAGGCAAAGAAAGACTGAGCGAATGTTCCATATTGAAAATTAAAGAGATATGATGACAAAGTGCAACCCATGGATTATAGATTAAATGCTAGACTAAGTGAAAAAATATTTTTCTGCTATAAGAAGCATTATTGAAACAATTGGTGAAATGGGAATGAGGTTTTAGGATTAGATGGTAGTGTTTTATCAATGTTAATTTTCTGATTTTGTTGGATGTATTAAGGTCAGTAGGAGAATGTTCTTTTCCTTTAGAAAATACACATAAGTATTTAGGGGTAATGGAGCATCATGTCTGCATATTAGACTCAAATAGTCCAGGGAGAAAAGCACAGATATAGACATAGACGTAGACATACACATACACATACACATACACATACACATACACATACACATACACATACACATACACATAATAATAGTGATATATAGACAAATGTAACCAAATATGAACTACAGAAGTGGGAATTCTTTTTACTGTTCTTGCAACATCTGTAAGGTTAAAATTATTTCAAAATAAAACACTTTATAATGAAGAAAATATGAAGCTGAAAAGGTAAATAGCATATCTATATTTCAACGTTACTTAATAATTTTTCAAACATTATACTACCATGAAGGTATATTTTAATGTGACGTCATACTTTTCAAGCATTATACTGTACGACCCTAAAGGTCAAGTTACATTTCATTTTATTTTTTCTTTCATCATATGTATGGTCTAGTACTTCATTTGAAACAAAAATTAACAAAAATACTTGTTTTAATGCATGAATAATATATAAAACTTGTAAAATTAATTACTAAAAATTCTTAGGTGTTGGTGTCATTTCTTTCTTTTTTTCCAAGCTGATATATAAATGGTAAAATTTAGAATCAGATATCCAGTTTTATTCTCAATGGAAGTAACAATGCAATTCAATTTGCTCACTCTTTCTTTCTCGGCTAGGTATCATATGTCAAAGCTATTGACATTTGGATGGCAGTATGCCTACTTTTTGTGTTTTCAGCACTTCTGGAATATGCAGCTGTAAATTTTGTATCAAGACAACACAAAGAGCTTCTGAGATTTCGACGAAAGAGAAAGAATAAGGTAAGCAGTTAAATGCATTGGGTTCACTGGGATACCAACTTACAGTAAGAAGTGAATTTGTTATATTTAATAGGATGTGCAGAGAGGAAGTGGAAACTGGGGACCAAATAATATGATGTTTCTTTGCTTTTGGGTAATTGGAACTTAAATTGTCAAAAATAGCTTCAGGAAGAAAATGGCGACATCTAGCTATACTTGACACAGCATATCTAGTGACATGAGAACTTTATCAACTTCTTTCTAGTGTATTTCCTGAAAGGACATCATTTTTTGCTTTCATTAACAAAAATGTATCATTTTTTTATTTGCTATGTTAGAGTGTTTCTGATGATTTTACTGGACATAATCATCAAATATAGCTATTAAACTTGTTCCTTTTTTTGAACTAATTCCTTTGTTTCCATCCAATATTACCTATTTATTAACATTTTGATGTTCACATAGAACTATGTGGTCTTTTTCTATGCATATTCTTATGTTTTAAAGACATTTCTTCTGAATTCCCGTGGGAAACACAATACGGTGTTATTTTTGTCTTACTATCACCTGATAAATGAAACCCAGAACAAATGTTCTTTAAAACATCATTGGGAGACCACAGGAAGTTGTAGAAGTAATATTTTCATTGGATTTATATGTACAGAATGGGATTGTTGCTCTTTATTAAGACTTGTAATGTCATCTCTTTTTACATGTACATAATTTTAATCAACCCCTTTCCTTTTCTGTAAGGAGGAGTTTCTAGTGACTAGAATATTTATGACTTTACTTCATTTAATGTGAATGTGCCAACTAATATTTTGAAAGCAAATGATTCTTAAGAAATAGAGAAATATCAAAGTCCATATAGTGTGCATTTTTAAGGATTTAATTTTTAAAGGATTCCTTCTGATTTCTGAATTATCGACTGTGATATATAGATTCATAAAAACTTTTTTTTTAAATGACTGATTCATTTTTTTCCCCCTTTATTGATCGATTTTAGAGAGAGAGGAAGAGAGAGGGAGAGAGAGATAGAAACATCGATGAGAGAGAACATAGATTGGCCACCTCCTGCATGCTCCCCACTGGGGATCTGGCCCACAACCCCGGGCATGTGCCCTGACTAGGAATCAAACCGGCAACCTCCTGGTGCATGGTCGATGCTCAACTGCTGAGCCACACTGGCTGGACGATTCATAAAAATTTTTAAATCATTAAGCCATGATCTCTCAGTGCTAAGCCTACTCAATATTAATCATCTTCTAAAGCAATAACTTATTCATTAATTTCTAATTGACTTCTCAGATCATCACCTGCTCCAGTAAATACCCAATTCAGTGTAGCATGGAAGAAACATCAGCATTTCAATATTCTGGGTAATGCATTGGAGAATAAAAACAATGCTAGCTCTTGCATTTGATCAAATTTTTAGAAAAGAAAAGCATATAATTTTTACATTAAAACATATTTTGATGAGAGATTAATTTTTTTTAGTCTACTTCCCCTGACCTCACCCCTATTGGTTGGTTTTCTTATACTTTTCTCATTCTTCCTCACTCCCCCTTTCTCTCTTTATCTCCCCCTATTTCTGCCTCCCTTTCTAGCTATTTGCTCCCCCTTTCTCTCTTGAGACCTGGTAATGGCTGAAATGCTTTAACAGGACAAAAAAAGTTCTGTATTACAAGGCTAAAACTCTTGTCTTTCCCCTTAATGGTTGATAAAGACAATTTTCCCTTCTAATCTCATCACTAGGACAATACTTACTTCCCCCTGTCAATTTGCTTTGCTTTTTCCCATATACTTTCCATTTCCCTACTTTTTTCCTTCTTTCTACAATTTAAATTTTATCAACCATGTGCTGTAAACATTAGAAATGAGAGGTAGTACACATGTGGTGCCCAAATGGGGGTTGAGAGCTCAGACATTCTCTACTGCCACCGCACATCCAACAGTATCCAGTGGGTAACATAATAGAAAACAAGATTACTTCCTTAATTCTGGTTCCTCCTTTTAAAAAATTATACTTACTAAAGCAGCTCTTTATTCAGTTTTATCACCTGTAAGAATGTCGGGATACAAATATTTGCCGTTCCTTCTTTAGCTCAAAGAAAGACAGCAAGATTAATTTTTCTAATGATTGGCACTCTAGGAAAATGCAGAAATGCAAAACTAGTAATATCTTATTTTCTAATCACTATTTGAAATACACAGGGAGCAAATATTGTAATTAAGATTTAGTTCAGGAAATAAATGCTAAAACCAATTATTTTTATTTTTAGTTCATTTCATACTTTGGGGAGTGGATACCTTGCACATGTGAAAATCTATTAATTGATATGCATGATTGTTGAAATGGTTTATGCAATTAAAACTAATTGTGCAATTATATTTAATCATGTATGTCTTGATTTTCTGGTTTCTCAATCCCTCTTGGTCCACTTTACCTTCCCACAGACAGAAGCTTTTGCATTGGAGAAGTTTTACCGTTTCTCAGACACGGTAAATTCACTTTCTTCACTCTAAGTAGAGGAATGTGGTCATCAGCAAAAAAAGCAAAAGCATATTCTGCACCAGGCAGTGTTTGGTGGGGAAACACAGCCCCTTGCATAGTTAAAGCCAAACAACCACCATCCCCCTTCAGTTAAGAATACTCTTTTTCTAACAACTCCATTTGTCTTCCCTCAATCAGTAAAAGGATAATTAAATACTCCCCTTCCTCTTATTAACCAAGTTATTTGATCAATCAAGAAGATTTTTAATATATTAAACAGAAATATTACATATATCTTATTATAGTCTTCATAGAAGATTGCTTTGATAAAATTAGTTTCAAAATAAGTGAGAAATCTATTTATCCAAAAAGTTTAAAAGCAGCCTCTCTTACAAAATAAGCTGATGAACAAAATCGACCCAGAGACATAGAAAGGAGTATGATTCAGACTGACAAACGTAAGAGGAAGGGGGTGGGGGGGAGGGATGAAATAAACCAAAGAACTTATATGCATGTATGCATAACCAGTGGACATAGACAACAATCCTGGGGGCGGGGATAGGGAGGAGGGTGTCTGGGGGAGGAGGAGAAACATCTGTAAAAAAAGAAATTAATTCATAATAATAATAAAAAGAAAAAACATTTTTATAATAAAATCTTAAAAAAAAAAATACACAACAGCCCTTCTTGCCAGAAAATAGAAATCTAAATATAAGGCAAAAATAAAAAACTTTGTTCAGCCTATGTATCTTTAGAACCCATTTTGAATGTTAAGATATATTGATTCTTTATAGTAAATGAATAATTTTGGTCTTGATAGTGGTATCCTTTAAAATGCTTGATTAGAAAGAGATCACAAGGACATATGACCAGATTCAGAACCAAGAATTCAGCCTAGGAAATCATACACCAGTAGCCAGTCTACTAAACTAAAATTTCTGAGGAAAAGTGTTTTTTAAAAACCTCCGCAGATGTTCCTACCACATACCTCAGTTAAAAATAGACGTAATGTTAGATGAATAGACAAGAGACATAATATTAGATGAATATTAAAATAATAGTTCTCTAGACCCAGTATTTTTTAAAGCACTTAAATATTCTTATATTACAATACATAATCACTCAATTACTTTTCTTTCCTACTAAAATTGTATATTTGTTCTCAACATAGCTAGCCACTTCTCTTTCATTTTTCATCTCTAAAAATAAATTTTTGTATGATCCAGTCACCTTTACTTGATTATCTTAACTGTAAATTTGAAACATTTTTAGTTGCATTGAATTTGTATAATCATATACAGTAGCCTCTTTAGGAGAGGTATATATTTAAATTTCCAGTAACTAAACAGTTAATACTTATAGGAGCTTTAGTATAAAAGATAAATATTGCTTTACAAAACTATGCAAAAAGAATTCTGATGAAAAATCAGGTTTACCTCAGTAACAGTCAATGCTTATTTTTTGTTAAAAAAACAAAATGATTTGCAAATACATTTATTGACAATTAAATGCATCTGATTTATTTTTATAGTAATCATTGTGAAATTTTTGGGTTAATTATTTTAACTTTTTAATGACTTTCCCCTCAACTTTATAATTCTCTAGGCTGACCGAATTCATCATTAAAAACAAACAAACAAAAAACACCTATGTTTAAAAATAGTTTGATCAATCTAAATCTTTAAATCACATAATCAAAATGAGTCTAAAAAGTCAATCCTGTGCCCTTTCTTTTCATGAATACTACTGGTTAACCTGAGGGTTTGGTTTTTTTTTTAGAACTTTAATTCGACAGAATAGGCAAAATACAATAGCCTCATTATAGAAAGTTTGTCACATTGGACCTTATACTGATGTAAATATTATTCCTGGAAAAGTTTTAACTTGGTTCAGCATTGACTTACTCATTGTAGACAATCTTTATACCTTACTTTTTCCTCTGTGAAGGTTCAAGTGAACCTTTTGTTTATTGTGAAAGAAGAAAAGTTTGCTCTTGTGTGCAGATTTCCCCACCCCACACTGTCACAGCCTGCTGTGTGCCCATTACCCACCGCTCCTGGTCATCGCTGCTTATCCCTAGGACTGTGTACGCTTGGGTGAATGCATGACATGAAAGTATTTGAGTTAGAAATTACTCTTTCCATGTATGATATCATTACATTAGTCCTGGAGGGTTATTAAGACATGCCAAAATATTTCTGAACATATGTGATTTGTTGAGAGATATGGATGATATGGGGTTGCTTTAATGCATTTCATGTAGCTTTTTCTGTGTTGCAATATAATGTCATGGTGCAATGGTTTGCTGAGAGAAAACGCATTCACACAGTATTCTAGTACCTCCATCTTCCCATTTATTATGGTATATTAACTGTTATTTATATATACAGATGAAATAAGCATGGACCATCAGTTCTGGATTTTGAAAATAATTACCAAGTTTAGGCATGATTGTTATCTTTTAAAAATAACAATATCATTTACTGTACTTTGACTATTTGTACAAAAACATCATTATTTTATTTACTTATGTATCTATATGTTGTATTACTTCAAAAATAACTTAAGATATCTTCTAAGAAGGACAAATAATTGGTTTTTCTGCCTTGTACATTTTGTCAGCTCTATAGACTTAGGGCAAATACAAATATACATGTGCTCTATTTTAGTTGAGTGGATGAGGATTCACAGTTGAAACAGTATGGCACCCATTACACTAAACTATTTAATAAAGTTTTCATTCTATTTATGCTGTTTATGTTGTGTTCCAGAATATAAGATATTCTTTCAATAGGTAAATGTTTCCTACAAAGTTTTTGATCCATATCTGAAGACAAATAGTTTCCAACTAATTTCAAGCAAATTCTATTTCAATGATTCTGATATACATGGGTTAGAAATTTCATCTTCTCCAGTAAAGCAAAAATTATAAGAATTTAGTTATTTTCTGCAAACAAGTATTTAGTGTTTAGGTTCAACACAGCTATTTTTTTAGAGCTATAGTGCCTCTGAAATACCTATTTAGGAAGATGATATTCAATAAAGTAATATAATCTTTATTTAATTTAATTTCACACGCATTGTAGGGACTTCCATCTCAAAGTTACAGTATGCTTTTTACACATGCTGTCTAATATATATATATATATAATTTTGCTAATCATCACCTAAGAATATATTTTCCATTGATTTTTAGAGAGAGTGGAAGGGAGAGAGGGAAGCGGATAAACAATGTAAGAGAGACACATTAATGGGTTGCCTCTCACACGTGCAACCCAGGTATGTGCCCTTGGCTTGGAATCGAACCCATGACCCTTCGGTGCAAAGGCCAACACTCTAACCACTGAGCCAAACTGGCCAGGGCTGTCTATTATATATTATGTCACTCCATGATTATGAGTTGGCATTGAAATGATCTAGTATATTATGCTAGAAATAGATGTATAGATAATTAAAAATTATTTAATTGATTTCTCATCGATCCCCTAAAATATATGCATTGAATTTTCATAATATTTCATCTAAAACATTCATTTTTAAGTTGACATTTTACCTTTCAACAATTTCCAAATTATTTCTGAGTCTAAATTCAATATGCCAAGCATAAACTTGGCTAATTCATAACTAATTCATATCTCATTTATAATAAATGCAAGGTTTTCCTAGGAGTTAGATTTCAAAGAATTTTACAATGACAACTGACTTGCAAACTATAAAGTATTTTCAACCTCATCTGTAATTGCATTTTTAAAACCATTCTGTTTTTAAATACTATAGAAATGTATATAGATGTATTAAACTAAATATTTTATTTTAAGCTAATACTTATTTTAGAAAAACAATTTAAAATTATTCACGTATTTCATCTTACCTTAGAATTTTCTAAGCAATGGTAATTTTTCCCAACAAAAATAAGCCATTATATTATTAGTATTTTTTTTTTTTCAAAATACACACACTTTAAAATCATGTAACTGAAATTAATAGCAATTTAAATTTTCTCTATCTTCCACTTTCCTATTTGGCAATAAAATGTTACAGGAAATTACTTAAACAAAAAGACCTTGGGATCATTTAGTTAACATCTTGATTATATAAAAAAATACCCCAAAGGTACCTACAAGGGAAGAAACATTAGGATAAAAATAACATATCTAATGTTACTGTATCTCACAACAATTCACATAATCATTACTAACTAACACTCCTAGATGCTTAATGTTTTGTTACCGCTCATTGAAAATCTTTATGCCTTCACTACTCCAATGCCCCCATAAGGTTTTTTTTTTTTTTGGTTATTTTTTGAAGACTAAGAAGAGGATAGGAAATTCTTACATATATATATATATATATATATATATATATATATATATATATATATATATATATTATGCTTGATGATAGAAATGAATGAAGCAATTTAACTAAATGACTATATCTACACTCAGATTTTCAATCTATAATATTTCTAGCTTCAATATGCAAGTTATGTAAATCAGTCTTTGTCATAATTCTCTAAATAAAATGAAAAGCATTTAGAATGTTTCATAATATAGTATTGATGCTTAATAACTGAAACATTTCTCTCATTTCCAAATTTAGTGAAAAGAGGTCCTCTTATAGAAAGAATTGTCCACTAAATAAATGACGTTTTACCTTCTTCATTGTCTACCCTTCTGACTTGATTGAAGCATATTAAGAGGATTTACTTGTGGATAAATCAACTATTTCCTCAATTTTACCTTTTTAATCAGCCATCTTCTTGAGCTCATTTTAATTTTTTTCTATTTAATTTTTATTAATACCTATATTTTGAGTTGTAAAGTGCCTTGATTTTATGAACATTCAATATTGGCCAACATATAGTGTCGGAAGTCTTAGATGTCTGTGTGAACACCTTGCATTTTGGGCCATCAGTTCATTAGAAATTTAAGCTGAAAATATCTCCAGAAAATGAAATTATTTCAAAGAAATATTTGAGTGTTATTTGAAATAAAGAATATTACTGTACATCAAAATATACATAAACACAGGATAATTTTATCACTGAATTTACAAAGAAAGGGAATTAGTCATAAAATAATTTAAATTTTCTTTTCTTTATTGATTTTAGAGAGAGAGGAAGGGAGAGGGAGAGAGAGATAGAAACATCAATAAGAGAGAACATTGATTGGCCTCCTGCATATCCCATACTGGGGATTTGGCCCACAACCTGGGCATGTGCCCTGACTGGGAATCGAACTGGCAATCTCTTGGTACATGGGTCGATGCTCAACCACTGAGCCACACCGGCTGGGCACAAAATAATTTAATACACTTTTTAATAAAATAATCTAATATTAATGATGAGCTATTAGAAATGCTTCACCCATGCTTAGAATTGATACTTGAAGTAGAGCCTCTCAGAAAAAATCCAATAGGCCAATAATTTTTTTTTTAAGTCCCATGAGCTTTTTGAGGTCCTAGAGGTCCTTACTCTCTCTCATCCTCTGACTACCTGGGATACAAATTGAAGTCTGATCTAACACAGCTGAGATCCTATTTCTGAAGCTATAAGATGACTCTATGTACCTCATCTAATGGGCACACCTAAAATATTTGTGCTGTTTCATGGAACGTATTGACAATGCTAAAGACTCCTTGATTGCAGAAATCAGATTTGCAAAGAATCCAGCCGTCATATAGCAAACCCCATCTATTGTGACAATAATAAAGTGAGGCCTAGAGGGCAAAGTTCTGTTTCCAGTTTTACGCTGTTGGCTAATTTTTAAGTGAAACACCAGTGCAAGGCCACTGCAGAGGAAGGAACTGGATCGGCCTCTTGTACATAGTACATTAGTGCTAGCTCAGTGTCTGTGGATCTAAAATATCCAATGGTAAAATGATTCAAGTTGTTATTCATTATTTCATTTTATATTTTGTAATTATACAATTTTCATAATAATACAATTATAACAAATAGAATATTAATTGTACAATAATAGCAATTTGAGTGTTATCAGGTGTTTTATATATTTTCTCTCACCCTAAAAAAACCCACCAGATAGTGCTGTAATCTTCTTTTTTTGGAACTAGAAACCATGAATCTGAGAGCTAAGTCATTAAGACTATCCAAACTCCTGGCAATAAATGATGAAGCCATGAAATCGTTTAACTATAATAAAACATTTTTATTTTGAATATAAATCTTGATTCCGATTTTAAATTTGGACCATCTAATATATTTATGATTACATAAAGTATTTGAAAATTATTTGCTAAAGCACACACATATTATTATAATGCAGAGAACCAATTTATTTTTATATTTTTAGAACATAAGTGTTCCTCAACATCTTGTTTTCTTTTACCGTTGCCAGGAAATAAATATTGGAACAAGACATTTTAATGAGGGAAGTGTCTTTATTGAAACTAAAGGTCACTGTTTCTTCAACTCCAAAATTCATAGGAAAGTCATTGGTGATACATTTATAAGTGAAATAATATTCCAGTTGCTTTTGAAAACAATGCATTAAATCACATTACATAACATAATTATTCAAAGTCTTGTCTCTAACATATGTCTATGTCTTGTAGTAAATTTTAAAATGGATAAAGAAACAGGTTATATAGTCTTGTTTACAGCCTTACCTAGAAACAGCCTGACTTAAAAACATGAATTGTTAAAAATAATAATAATAGTTCAATGCCAACGCAAAATCCTTACAAGGCTATGCTTTCATAAACTACCACTTAAAATGTAAATTAGAAAATGTTAGAGGAATTCAAAAAATGTTACATCGTTACAAATTCAAACTAACTAGGATAGCTGCACAGCCTCTAGGAAACCTTTGTTTCTACGGTTTGTACATAATAATCACCTACAGCCCTTGCTGGAAATGTAGATAACTGGGACAGCCTAAATGCTAATGAGTAGGAATCTCTGCAATGAAGATCTAGAAAACTGAGTCTCAGCAATCCCCACAGTGATTGATCCCAAGGCAGGTGTTCGTTATGTAGACCACAGTGGGAGGAACAGTGGCCTTGCCCAGACTATCATTATTGCATGCACATAGAATGATGGTAATTTTACAGACTGTTGCCAGTTTCTATGAAGGACCAATGCTATATAAAGATGATTATGTTTAAATTGTTCAAATGTGTCATTTTCTATTAAAATCAATGTCCAGATGTGAAGTACCTTTGTTCAGTATAGCACTGTAGCTCTGATTACAGGTTTCAGGGCACCATCATGCTTGCAGAACAGAAATAAGCTTTAATCTCATACATCATTTACTTAACTTTTAGAAGGATAAAAAGCAAGAGAGACAGCAAATAAAGTGTCTTCATTTAATTAAGAGGCCTCGCAGCTACTCAAGCACAAGGACTTTTTGTTCCCTTACCTGCACAGAGCATGAATGGATTCCTTATTTATTTATTTATTTATTTATTTATTTATTTATTCATTTTTTTCTTTACTGATTTTTAAAGAGAGAGGAAGGGAGAAGGGGAGAGAGATAGAAACATTGATGAGAGAGAACATCAATTGGCCACCTCCTGCATGCCTCCCACTGGGGATCGGGCCCACAACCTGGGCATATGCCCTGACCGGTAATCGAACTGGTGACCTCTTAGTGCATGGGTCGAAGCTCAACCACTGAGCCACACCAGCCAGGTGATGCTTCCTAATTTAAAGAAATAGATGTAATATCATAAGCAGCAATGATCACTACAGCTAAATAATGCAAATGCAATCATGGACCCAGAACCATTATATCAGGTAACATCAAAGAATAACCTATGCAGTGGGAGAGATAGAGTTGTGTCACAGTATTGTTCCTGCCCCACACACTTCCACCACCAGATACCATACCCTTTCTAAGGCATTCCTACTTAAACTCACTCATACTCACTCTGACTACACTGACCTAGTGAACTAGTCAACCATCATGTCTTTGCCATCCTGTCTTTCGTAATAAATGTTTCAATTGCTCATTCCAATTTCTATTTAAACTACTGCCCTGTGGGTAGATGAGGTATGTATGATATGCCCTTCCTACACTGTGTTGTTGGGGGGTTTATATACTGGTCATGTTCATGTTTAAACGTGTTTCTGTGTCCAATGAGATCTATTCCAGGGCCCAAACTGATATAAAATGCCTTGTTCCAAGCCATTAATAGTATTTTCAGCTGTGGCTTTTGTTACAGTGAAAACAAAGCCCTAGATGGACTAGCTGTCTATTGCCAAAATTCATTAAATCTTCCGGGAGCTATGGGCAAAGACCTTCAGTATTCCATCTGCTGGCTGTGTGTTAGTGCTTGTCATTGGGAGCTTTAACCCAAAGGCAATTTTTCTTTTGTTAATATTCAAGACAAGCTCTCACCACATTGATGGATTCATCGGAAAACAGAGGAATATGTTACAGTTTTGTCCATTGCTGCATGGCCTGGACACTACTGTGGCTGTATCCACGGCCAGTCCAAGACATCTCTCTTGACACTCTTGTCTCTTTCTGAGCTAGCAACTTGGAGGGCATTAAATGACCTGATTTCATTATACCCTAGAATTTCTGTAAGGAACTATAGCTCCCACCTTGGAAGTCTTTGAATATCCAGATATTGCTCTGAGATCAAGAACCAATTCTTTTGATGCTGCCACATATACTGTTCTCAAGTCAGCCCATATGTGAACTTACCATGCTCTCTTCAACTACAGTTATTCATTCCACTGCAGGTACGGTTTGGTAGCTCAACCGGAGATTCCATCACTGGTTCGTTGTCAGATAGGCACCTTTTCATGAATATAATGTAGTTTGCCTGAGATTCTCCCCTTAACGTGTTTCTGAATATACCATTTTCACTTTATCAGGGATCTTAGATTGTAATGCCTTTTTAACATTACCTATAACACGGTAGAAATCTTAGGCCTACATATAGTCTGATGCCCTTCAGATCCCTTCAGTTTGGGGGACTGTTTCTACCAGAGCAAAAGAGAATGACAGTAGCCATTATTCAGATAGATTATACCTGCTCACAGCATCAGGGAGTTTTCTAGTCTAGAATCCTAGCAGCTACCTTAGGGAGCCTCTGTTGAGCTTGTTCCAGAAACTCCAGTCCATGTGTATTTTGGTAGCAGATACCTCTACAGTGGATTAATTTTAAGGCCTCTGAAAGGCAGCTTAGGTTATCGCCCACCTGAAATCTCTCATAGTTTGCCCTTGTTCCCCTTTCAAATTCAGTCTGTCTTCTAGTCACTTTATATAGTGTGGCCAATAGAAATCCAAAATCCATCTGTTAGATTTAAAATAGTGCTATAAGCTGTTTTTCTCATAGTGGGATCCAGAAGAAACAGCAGCTTGCCCATCATTGTTTGTGAATTGTCTCTAGTAGTTTGCCCAGATTACTTCCAGAATCTAGACTGATGAGACTGGGCCCTGAAGTTTTCCTGGATCAGTTAGCCACCTTTACCTAGTCACTTGGGCCACTGCAGTTACCAAACCCTTCCTTGACTGTCTCCTTGGAGAGGGAAACTATCATTTTTCATTAACCAACTTACTTTTGACAGTGATCTGGACCAAACTGTTTCCAACCAGGTTGTGGCAATATACTGGAGAATTCAGATTTCCTTAAGGGGTGACAGTAAGGTTGTAGTTGGGTCTACCCCACAAGAAGACACACTATCTTTGACTGTTTTTAGATTGAGGTGAAGCGGAAATCCTGAGTCAAGTCTGTCAAGCCCACCAGCCTCCTCTGTCCTTCTGGAACTCGCAAATGGTTTTCACCATGCCCATCATGGTGGAGGCTGAAGGAGGTACATCCATCTTTAGGGAACCCAAGGAGTCAGCCTCAGGACCCATTTAGTTTTATGCAGACCAGATGGGAATGTTGTAGAGAAAATTAATGAAGGATTAGCACCCCGCTGCCACCATTCCCTTAATCAAAGCTGAGAGCTTCCTTTATTTGCCTGAAATTTTGTACTGTTTAATAGTTACTACAGAGGAAGGTTTAGGAAATTCTAAGGGCTCTCATTTTAATACATCCAATTACATGTGGGCTAAAGAAAAACTGCCCAAGATTAGACTCAAGCCAGAGTGGCAAGATCATTCCTTCACATGTCACGTCCTTTTTCATGATATATTTAGCCAAACACAATGCCACTCACTCGATATATCTTTGTCCCTTATTTTCCTATCTGCACTCTTTAGTATGACTATGATATGTACTACCACAGCATCACTGTGCCTCCTTCTCTGTCCCACCAGCTTCTCTTTTGCTTTTAACATTGTTTCCTCACTCCCCAGCAGTATTACTGTACATCGTGCACTGGCATCCAGTAATCCCCAAATCCTGTGTTCAGCACTCCTGGACATTCAACTTTAACCAAAACGTAGCCTTGGAACCCTATTTCGAATTAGGCAAGGAGATCCTGGCCTTCAAGGCAATGTTCTTTGTTTCAACTGCCTTAACGGACGGAGTAAATTCAGCAACCCATATAAATGCCTTTTGTCTCCATTCCCACTGGCATCACTGGATTTAACTTCTGAGATGAAAGCAGCAGATTTAACAGGGGTCTTTAAGGGAAGCAGCTGCAGGAACTAGAACAGATTTCCTTCCTCTCAGCGGGCAACAATGTGCCAGAAAATCTCTCTTAGAAATCCTGTCAATTTTCTTCTGTGTCTTTAAAGCCACCTAAAGAGAGCTAATAGATTCACCTCTGGCCATGACCTTTCTTCTAAATAGCCCAGGTATATTTTCTTCCATCAGTAAAACCCAGCATGGCAGCAGCAAAAGCAAATGTACCCATGAATTATATATACCCTCCTGCTTTCCAAAAAGGAGAGCCACATGAAGAATCGTTGCCTGAGGGACTCTCCTAATCACAGTGTCTACCAGAGTGCAGGTCAGAGGATATGGTTTGGGTAGGCTCATTTTTTTATTATCTCATGGCCAGCCAAGGTTTGCTAGTCCCCCAAAGGGCTGTTCTATTTCACAGCAGAGAGAAAACCAGGCAGCTACCTTCCTCAGTGTAGATTCATACCACCCAGGTCTTCACCCACTCCAAAAAGGGTCATTGATTATATATGCTTGCCACTACTTCCTGAATGGCAACAATGCATCCAATTAGGAGTTAGCATTCACACCAAACATTGCTTTTCATGCTGCAGCTCCTAGGTCAGTTAACCTAAAGATCCTGGAAAGCATGGAAACCTAGCTCTTTCATACTGTATTTGCTTTCTTCAATATGGTAGCTACAAGCCACATGTGGCTACTGAACCCTGGAGATGTGGAATCTGAATGGAAGCATGTTCAATTATACGCCGACATCAAGGACTTAGTATGAAATAATGTGAAATATATCTTTAATTTTTACCTTTAGCAAATATTTAAAAAATATTTAGGACATATTGAGTTAAAGAACATGGCTTACTAAAAGTAATCGTACCTGTTTTTTTAAGTTGTTAAACTGTAGCTAATATAAATTTAAATTTTAAAATCACACACATGGCTTCTAGTTGTGGCTTCAGTTATATTGGACAGGGCTGTGCGATAATTACTGGTTTCCAGGGCCATTTGCGTGGGGTTATAGAGAAGTGACATCAAGGTTAAGTGCAATGTCCTTTTAGGTCCCAAGTGCACCGTTGTTTTCATCTTGAGCACGGGCCGTGAAGCTGCTTGCTTTCCTCACTCTTGTTTCTCCGCGCGCCCACCGACCGAGTGGTTTCAGTTTCACAGACAATCAATTAATAGGAGACAAGGAATTAATTGTCTCTTGAGCCACTCTCCCCTCAGTTTTGTCACCCTGATTCCTTTCAGTTTTATTTTACTGATCACCCTTCCGCCAACTCAACAAAGGGATAAAATGGCATCACCCACTTGCTGATAGTAACATTTATCCCCAGTTATTTTCCACAGAGTGTTGCTACCTCGAACCCAGGGTGGATCAGTATCACATTCTAATCAGAATTCCCTCCCAACCTTTGGAGTCTGAAACGATCTGAGAGCTGGGCAGCTTTTGCCACCACTGCTGAAATTTGGAATTCAAGTTGTCAAGCAGACCGTTCAGGCACAGTAGGCTGTAATCGAATATAACATTCATTCAGTCCCACAGGGGCCTATGAGGCAGGCCTCACAGACCCAGCATCTGCCTCAGATCTGGAGGCCAGCAATTACTCAAGAGCAAGGCTCCTTCTGCCCCTCACCCACAGGGACCTGTAGATACAGCTGCCACAGACAACAGTCAAGGCATGTGTATGTGGTCACCTTGACGCAGAGAAGCCACCTCCTTGATTTCCCACCAAGCTTGTATACTGTCTGGTCACGGGGGCCTCTGCATGGCCTCCCCAGGTCAGGGGTCTCCTTCACTGCCCAGGAAGCAAAGACTACATTCCCCATGGAGCTTAACTCTATTGTTTTCAAGGAAGTGATGCTGGAAGAATCAGAAATCACTCTTGGCAGTCCTGCAACAACCCAGGCCTCGTGTTAACCCTTTACTTACAGTCAGTTATGTGGAAAGATACAGTTGAGAAAAATACAGTTGTTTACTAAATATGGTAAATCTTAAACAATTGTTTCTGTTCTGAGGTATGGGGGTCTCTAATGGTATGAAAACAGTAAATTCTCCAGAACAGATAGCTAGAAAGGTAGTCAGTGGAGGAAAGTGGTTAAAAGGTACAAACTTCCAATTATAAGATAAAAAAACATAAATAAGCACTAGGCATGTAATGTACAACATGATGACTACAGCTAACACTGGTGTGTGATATATAAGAAAGTGGTTAGAGTAGATCCTAAGAGTTTTCATCACAAGAAGAAATTTTTTCTTTTTATTTTATCTATCAGAGGTAATGGATGTTAAGTAAACCTATTGGGTAATCATTTCACTATATATATGCCAAACCATCAGACTGTACACCTTAAACTTATACATTGATGTATATCAATTATTTCTCAATAAAACTGGAAAAAAAGATAGTCAGTAGATACTACTTTACTAAACAACAGCTAGAATCCTAAAATCTTAGCATTTTTGTAATCAATCTCTCAATTGGTTTCACTAATATGTCAAGACCTCATTGTAAATGTTCATTGAGAAGTTATATTTTGTCTTATGTTGAGATGGATTTTAAAAAAAACAACATGGATTGATGTGGTTTAAAAGCCTATTTTATATTTCAGCGTACAGCTGGTTTGAACACAAAATTGTACATATTACCCAAGTGACCTAAGTTTTCCTTCTGGAATGCAACACCAGCATAATTTAATAAATTATAAGGATACTATTTCAGCACTTACATAAGACCAGTTTAATTCCTAGTATATCCACTTGTAAAAAAGGTATAGAGAATTCAAAGCAAACAATAATTTAGCCTTGAAATTTCCACAGAAGCTAAAAAAATTGCCAGCATAAATGAACATTCTTATTGAAGACTACTGAAAATCAATTTTCAATTTTTTGCAAGATTACAGCAGCAATTACATGTGATTTGGATCATCAGTTTTTATGTCATACTCGTTTTCTCAAAATTCAATTACTTATACATCTTACAGTTGAGATACTTTCCATTTTTAGAATCCATTTTAATTTTAATTTTTTACTTATACATTTTGTAATATATTGTTCATTGACCATCTATTTGCACAAACCCAATATAATTTTTCAAGAATTTGAGCACTTATTTTTATCCCATATTTTACCATAAAAAATTACTTCCATAAGAGACTACCTATAACAAATTTGTAAAATGTCATCTTTTAAACATTCAATTTTAGCAGCAAAAAAAATTCAATTAATTAGCAGCCATATACTGTTACATTCTAAATAAATTTGTCAAAATAAATTATTCATTAATTAATTTTATTATAAATTAATAAGTACCATATTTTCCTATCATGAACACTTTTTATATATCATAATTTTATTAATAATATTTTTCTTAAACTTTGCTTTTCTTTGTATGGACATACATAGAGAATTCTCTTCAATTTGCAACACTGAAGAGAAAAGTAACAATAATTTTTAGGAAAAAATAATTTATAATTTTCTTTAACATGAAATACACTTTTACCAAATTTCATTCATAATTTCAACTAAACTAATGCACTTGAAAAGTAATTGTATATAAACCAGAATATGTGTCTGTTTTATAGTCTCCCAAATGGGTTAGTATAAAACATAGAAGTAGCATTAAGTGAGGATAAAAAAAATCAAGTAGTGTTGTTGAGCTGAACTATATTTTCCAATAAAATAACATTAGGTTATAGGAAATAATCATTAAAAAATTTGTTTAATTAAAATTAAAAATAAAAATTCAGTTAATTATCCTGGTATTTTCTCCTGTGACATCATATATTTATTGATTTTTACACTTAATGTAAAAAATTTAATCATGAACCTATAATATCCCAATAGATTTTTTTTTCTTGCTCAATTGATTTAGATATTTAGCAATATGTACATAACACCAGTCAGAATGGTTATGTTTTCTATTAAAACATATCATTTGAAAGTTTTATATTTCTTAATGGACACACCTATGCGATACACATTCATTCAATCAATAAGACTTGAGTGGGGAAGAAATGGGGCTCTTCTTTATAGGGTTGTTATCTTTTCATTATAATAATGTTAACATTTATCATGATAAAGCTTAAGTTATGATTCTGAAATACCTGTTATATATGCTCCATTTCATGACTAAAGTGTTTCCTTATGTTTTTCTTATGACAGGATGATGAGGTAAGGGAAAGTCAATTCAGCTTCACAGCCTATGGAATGGGACCATGTCTGCAAGCAAAAGACGATGTGATCCCCAAGGGCCCAAACCATCCTGTGCAGGTAATGCCAAAAAGCCCCGATGAAATGAGGAAGGTCTTTATCGACCGGGCCAAGAAGATTGACACCATCTCCCGAGCCTGCTTCCCATTAGCCTTTTTGATTTTTAATATTTTCTACTGGGTTATCTATAAAATTCTTAGGCATGAGGATATTCATCAGCAATAAGATTAAGTCTCTGGGGCCATGCAACTGCAAACAGTCAGTTCAAAAGGAAGTGTCTTTGCCATAGGTGTGTGTGTGTGTGTGTGTGTGTGTGTGTGTGTGTGGTGTACAAATGATGACCATTGTATTAAAATGCATAGGGGAAAGTATTATTATAATTTGTTATACAAAGTCATGAGGCAAATTAAGATTCTTTTAATAGGTACTATATATGTATTTATATATTATAGACATTCCATTTTATATTATTTTATCTGCTCTTTCATAGTAAATCACATAAGTGGAAGTAGCACTGCCAATGTGTTTGTATGTTATATAATATCACATAATAGTACATGTAAAAACTACTTTGGATCCTTTGATTTTTAATTCAATAATAATAAATCTTACAAGAGTAAAATTTGCACAATAAACTTTATAAAAAGAAAAGGAAAATAAAAAATAGTAGCTTGAGGCTTTAAAATATTTTCTCATACTGCAGTTACAAATAGAAAAATAATCAGTTAATTCAGTGGAAAACTTGTTTAATAGTAATAGAAAATTGTATATACAAATACTATCAGACCAACTTATATAATAACAAAAAAATTCAAATTAAAAGATTAAAATCAAAAACCTTTATTATTTAGATATTTATTTTAATTGTTTAGACTATTAAATTTCCCTCTTTGGAAATTTAAAACGAATGGTTTAAGAGATCATATTCTATAAAATATCTACTTTTCTTGATTTTACATGTCTATGAATGAAGGTGAAAATACTGAAAACAGCATGATTGTGTTTAAATAAGTGTTTTAGCTACATATCTATGTATTTTTAATTATTGACAGTGAAAAATTCAAGCCAGTATCCTTGTTTTGTTAGATTTTTAATAGCTGCTTAATTGTCTGTACATAATTATGTTTAATGTTTTGATAAAATTGAACAAAGTTCAGTAAGATTTTTATATTTGAACTTAGAATGAAACTTTAAAATTCAATGGGATTATAGTATTTACATTTTGATAAAAATGAATATAATGGATAGAAAATTGGATTTATGAAATATTTTTTAATAATAAAAGTTTTCCTATCAAAGTTATATGATTTTCAAACTCCTAACTCCAATTGTAAGGAGGGAAGATTTTAATTCTAAATCATAAAAATAAGTAATTTCTATAAAGGGAGAATTGACATTTTTTATATTTCTGAGTCAATTTCAATATGTAAGCCATTCACTAGATGTGAATAATTTTGAATAAAATTTTTACCTAAAAGTTATCAGGAACCCCATGGAATTATTTCAACTATAAGGGGGCACTAAATCATTTTGTGAAGTGTAATTAAGTGCAAATATGTGATAGGGTCCTTGATTAAAAAGAACCAAACTCTGTTTTTTCAGTTTTGCTATTTTTTTTTATCACTAATGTTGTATTTTTAAAATGTCCTAGAATGCTTTTCAGATGTGTGATTATTGGTTAGGTTCACTAAATGTACTAAATGTTAGTAACTCAGTGTACTAAGTTACTAACAGAAGAAGTCTTAAACATTAAGAAAACGATGGACTGAGATTTAAGAGGAAAAAATAAGCCAGTTCTTGAACCAGGTGGTAATCTTTTCTGACCTTGAACTATCTCAAACTAAAAGCAAGAACTGCCATTTAAAGCTAAAAAATTCTCAATTTTATTGAACTTTGGTCTATCCACTTGTGGTTTTTAAAAATAACTTTTAAAAATAATATATGTTCAGCAATTTTTGCTAATTAAAGACCAAATGCCCCTCATTTCTAAAAATTTACAACAATATTTTAAAAAATCATGTGTGTCACTGAATGTAAATGCCACAGCTTAACGAAGGTATTAGTATATGTACCTTAGTTATTTTGAGGACTGTGCTCCTAAAAGTTAAACATATGCTTCTTCATTTAGTGTGTATGACCAAAAGCACTGAAATATATTCTTGTACTAAGATAAATTAGAGCAGGACACATTGTTTGTATTCTCTGAGGATAAGCTGGGTCGTTTGAAGTAATGATAAACTACATTGTCTTAAAATGTCTCTGAAATGCTTTAATACATTTTTCTATACTTTACACATCTTAATTCAAAAGTCCTCCATCATTGCTTAAATTGAGTGAATTCTGTCAGAAGCAAACAAGGGTTATAATGAACGCATGTCGCAAAAGAAATTTACAGACATCCCTTGTTTTTATATTTGAGAATATTTTTTAAAATGTCTTTTTTTTTTTCATCTAAAACTTGGAATGTAAAAATACTAGCCATGAGACAACTTGTCAGCAGGGTTCTTGGTATGGTAAGAATCTATTTAAAAAATATTATATTTTGCTTAGGCATGTATACTTATCATTGTCTTACCACACTAAGAAAATACTGTGACAGCCTCTCTCAAATGCCAACAGAGAAGAGGCTGAATCCAAATTGTTTAAAAGAATGTGTCCCTTCTAATGAGCATGTCTAGATCCTTTCAAACTGGAAAACTACATTGTAATTAGCATCCTGAGGTAGTGTGTGCCTCAACAATCCCCCTGTCAAACCCTAATTACTTAAAATTAAACCAATGAGAAAACTATTAATATCAAGAAAATCAAAACGTGTGAATATACACTAACTATCCACACATAAGTTGCAATTCTAGTATGGATATTCTGAAGTATTTTGAAATAGCCACATTAGAAAGTTTGTAATTTTTGTATAGTGCGTGAAGTTTATTTCACTTTTAAAAATAATTATGTGTCTCAACCATTGAAATATGTGGTTCCATAGTATATGAATTTGGGGGAAATCTTACACCTTAGCATATATGTGTCATCTGCCTCTGTCTTTCCAAATCATTAGAACTAGAGTTCAACTTTAGTGGGGACCTAGAACATTTTTTATTAAGTAATAATAAATTTTATTGAGTAAATATAGATTCCAGAAAGAAACTGGAAGCAAGAAAGCCAGGGTCTTAAAACTCCTTCAACCTTCCTGGGTGTTTCTCCATGGCAATTACTCACCTAGAGAGCCCATCCAACTCCTAGCTCCTGTATTTAAGGATCATTATGACTGTTTATTCTGTTATCAATTCCTGTTCTATGGATATATTCAATAATCTTTACCTGAATTTTGAATTATAACTGCTTTGCAATCTATATATTCCTAAAATATTAATAAATATATTGAGTTTATGAATTTCCAAGATCTTATGGAAGATAATGGAAATTTTAGAAAAATAATGTGAAAAAAAATAAGCCAACATTTCACAGAAGAAAGCAAGTAGTGAACTACTCTATCATTCTGTGCAATGTAAATATTTATGATTTAAGAGAAAAATAGGGATCTCTTTCCCACCATCATCTTTTCTGAATGTCTTTCATCCTATTTTTAAAAATACACCTTTCTGTTTTTAACATGATAGACCTCAACTTGCTAGTCACTTCATAGAACTGAATATTATGTTGGCAGCTCAATTTTCCTTTCTTCTATAAAGTACACATTTCATGAAATTGACTTGAGAGAATATGGGATTGGCCAGTATTAAAAACAAAAAATACTCTCAATATTGCAAGTAAGAAATTGGCAATACTTAAATCACAGGTGTCCCCCTAACAACAGTTTAGAGCCAGCTCTCAAAGAAACTCTGAGAATTGTTGTAACATGTCACGAGATAACCAGAGACGCACGGCCGAATTGTAAAGGAGCACTTTATTACACCGGTGGGCTGTTACACTGGTGGGCTGGGGGGTACAGCTTCCCCAAATCCTCAGCCCCAAGCCTTCTTTGTTGCCCACTTTTAAAGGCACAAACTACAGAAAAAAAACTACATTCTCTTGGCGCTGCTTTTGGCACCATTAAGGGGGGCTGATACAGAGATGGGGGAAAGGAGCAGGGCAACTATTAACCTCTTTTTTCTCATGGTTTCTCTGAGTTTCCCAAGGCCATCCTCAACCCCTTATCTTTACAGTTTTCTTTGGGTGTCTCAAGGCCCTTATGTTTACAGAAAAGAAACTGCCAGGGTGTGTACGTGCAGTAACTGAGGGTCAGAATGGAGTTATTACAAGAATGAAAATGTGCCATAGTCCTAGACCCATCAATCATTAACCATCTAGGAGACCATATCTCCTATTCTGAAAATAGATTCCACATATTTTGCAACACAGATAATAGCAAAAGTTTTCAGAATTTATCAGCATATACCATCTGTACTTCTCATCTAGTTAATAACGAACTAGTGAAGAAAACCAGTCATTCCGCCCAACCAGTGTGGCTCAGTGGTTGAGCGTCAACCCATGCACCAAGAAGTCGCTGATTCGATTCCTGGTCAGGGCACATGCCCAGGTTGTGGGCCCAATCCCCAGTGGGAGGCATGCAGGATGTTCTCTCTCATCGATGTTTCTGTCTCTCTCTCCCTCTCCCTTCCTCCCTCTCTGGAATCAATAAAGAAAAAAGAAAAATAGTTTGTACACAGCATAAACTAACACACAGTCTATCAGTATTCGTTAATGCTGACAAGGCGAAGACCACAAAATCATGGACTTAATTAAAACACATTAAGAGAATAAGAATGTTTCCACCCACAGGTCATTTTCATTTTAACAGTGTATTCAAGAAAATGTAATCAATGGAAATATAACCTATATTGGTTAGAAATGGACTTAGTGACTCAGAGAATATTTTTGCGTCTTTGTAATTGCAAGCTTGTTTTTTGAATTATACCCACCTATTAAGCACATTTATGATAGCTACATCTTGCTTGTTAATTTAGGTATTCAGTTTTTGACCTAGTTAATTTTATTGCCTGTGTTTGGCTTCTGGACTGAATAATATGCTGCTAGAAAGGTAATGAAACTTTTAGCACTATTAGCTCTGCCAGACTATCAACATACCTTGCATTGTCAGTTGCTGGATTCATGTGCACTTCAGAGAAGAATTTAGTTGGGAAAACGGCACAATTCTTTTAAGCGACACATTTTGATATCTCTTAAAAATGTACCCAAAATTGTCTGTTGTGCTCAAGAAATATCAAAGGACTTTCTAGTGCAGTTTTTCAAACTATTTTGACAAGACCACTTTCTGTAACTGAACCTGTCTGAATAATGGGCAGTGGAAAGGTACGTACATGAAGATTAGCATTCTAGAAAAGACTGAAATTTGGAATATAATGGCAGTCAAGTCTTGTTCCCCACACTTCCTTCATAAATCTTCACTGCCTCTTCTGTTTAGGGCCACAGTGCCATTCATAGCACTACAGGAATAATCATGTTTATCTCAATGATTACTGTAATAGAACCTTTAACTAAACACAGCCATTCTCTCCAGTTTCCATGTCATATTTTAGACCTTGAAGTTTATCAGCTTATCATTTAGACATTTTAAAGGGATGCTAAAAATGATAAGAAGAATTATAGCTTGTAGGTATAAGACAGTCTGGCGCTTTTTAATACATTTTACAAAATACAGTGGTTATAGATAAACACACAGGTTCCTCCTTGACTGAATGCAAATGAAATACCCATAATTTCAGTTGCACTTTTAATCCTTGGCAAATACATTGGTTTTTATTTTCTTATTTGTGTACTACAAAGAGTGGTAAATCATTGCAATCCCATTAAAAATTTTTTTTTAATTTTGTTCTTTATTGATTATAGAGAGAGAGGAAGGGAAAGGGAGAAAGAGAGAGAAGCATTGATTGGCCACCTCTTGCATGCCCCCAACTGAGAATTGGGCCCACAACCAGGGCATGTGTCCTGACCGGGAATCAAACTGGCGACCTCTCGGTGCATGGGTTGACGCTCAACCACTGAGCCACACCTGCCCGGTGCACTCCCATTGTTTCATAAACTCTTCATAAATAAATAAGCAGCATACACTAAAAATTGTATTAATTTAATTAACTTTGAAATTAAACTTTTATCCCAGCCCCCATTCCTCTCTCAAAACATACTGATACTAAAAAATAAACTTTCACAATGAGACAGCTGCTATTTTAAATACTTAAAAAGCAAAGGTACACATATTTTTCATGACAAAGGTGTTTGCAGCCCATACACAACATATAACTTTCTAGGATTTGAAAATAACTGGTGCAGAAAAATATTCTGGAGTAGCTTCTCCCAAAAAGCAGACCAAAAGGTAGAGAAATCCCAACCTAGCAGCTAGGATTGTCTCACTTTTCCCCTACACTTTACAGCTTAATCTGCCTTCATCTCTTTCCTCCCCCCACCCACACACACATTATTAATGGGTAAATTCCTCCAAATTGAAAATGCAAAAGAATTCAACTTTTCTAGACAAAGGTCCATAATTATGTGCTATGTTTTGCAATATAAATGGGAAATATGAGCAGTACAGTCATTTGATTTGGTCATCTCTCTATTTTTTTTTATCCTCACCCGAGGACACTTTTGCATTCATCTTCAGATAGAGCAGGAGGGAGAAAGGGAGGAAGAGAGAGAGAGAAACAGTGATGTGAGAGAGACACATCAAGTGGTTGCCACCCACATGACCCCAGCTGGGGCCAGGGACAAACTGCAACCGAGGTACATGCCCTTAAGCGGGAACCAAACCCAGGACTCTCTGGTCCGCGGGCTGATGCTCTAACCGCTGAGCCAAACCGGCCAGGGCTGATTTGGCCATCTCTTAATTACAAAGCCATAGTTTACCTCAACAACACATGAACAAAGCTACATGGATCAAATTTTTTCCCCTCAACTATTAACAAAAGAATTCTAAAACACTACTTGGACTGTCTTTGAAAATTAACTAAAGATTTGTCAAACAGTTCTTCCAAAAAGCAACTACTAATAACTAGCAATATTGAATGATTTTATAGTGTTATAGGCAGTTTTCTCAGTATTTTAAAAATTTTATCTTTATTGTTGAAAATATTTCCGATGTCCCTCCTTTTCCCCACCATTGACACCCTCCTTCCCACACCTGCTCCCCGTTCCTTCATTGCACTGTTGTCTGTATCCATTGGTTATGCATATACGCATATAAGTTCTTTGGTTTGTCTCTTCCTATCCCCCAACCACCTTCCCTCTGAGGATTGTCAGTCTGTTTCCTACTTGCATGTCTCTGGATCTATTTTGTTCATCAGTTTAATTTGTTCATTAGATTCCACATATAAGTGAGATCAGGTGATACTTGTCTTTCCCTGATTAGCTTATTTATCTCAGATAATACTCTCCAGGTCTCTCCATGTCGTCTCAAAGGATAAGAGATCTTTCATTCTTACAGCTGCATAGTATTCCATTGTGTATATGTACCACAGCATTTGTATCCCCTCATCTGCTGACGGACCTTTGGGCTGTTTCCAGATTTTAGCAATTGTGAATTGTGCTGCTATAAACATAGGGGTGTATACATTTTTTCTGATTGGTGTTTCAGGCTTCTTAGGATATATTCCTAGAAGTGGGATCATTGGGTCAAATGGCAGTTTCATTTTGAATTTTTTGAGGAAAGTCTATATTGTTTTGCACAGTGGCTGCACCAGTATGCATTCCCACCAGCAGTGTACTAGAGTACCCTTTTCTCCACATCTTCACCAGCACTTGTTGTTTGATGATTTGTTGATGTTAGTCATTCCGGCAGGTGTGTGATGATACCTCATAGTTGTTTTAATTTCCATCTCTCTGATGATTAGTGATGTTGAGCATTTTTTCATATTTCTCTTGGCTATTTGTATGTCCTATTTGGAGAAGTGTCTATTCAGGTCCTCTGCTCATTTTTAATTGGGTTGTTTGTCTTCTTTGTTGAGGTGTATGAGTACTTTATATCTTTTGGAAATCAACCCTTTATCCGATGCGTCATTGGTAAATATGTTCTACCATACAGTGGGTTCCTGTTTCATTTTGATGCCGGTTTCTTTTGCAGTGCAGAAGCTTTTTAGTTTGATGTAGTCACATTTATTATTTTTTTCCTTTGTTTCTCATGCCCTTGGCAATGTATTGGTGAAAATTCTGCTATATGTGATGGCTGAGATTTTGCTGCCTACATTTTATTCTAAGATTTTTATGGTTTCACGAGTTACATTTAAATCTTTTATCCATTTTGAGTTTATTCTTGTGTATGGTGCAAATTGGCGATCTAGTTTCTTTTTTGTTTTTTGCATGTACCTGTCATATTTCTTCAACACCGTTTATTGAAGAGACTGTCTTTTCTCCACTGTATGCTCCTGCTTCCTTTGTCAAATATTAATTGAGCATAATGTCTTGGGTTGATTTCTGGGTTCTTTGTTCTGTTCCATTGATCTATATGCCTGTTCTAGTGCCAGTACCAGGCTGTTTTGATTACAATGGCTTTGTAGTATAACCTGATATCTGGTATTGTGATCCTTCCAACTGTGTTCTTCTTTTTCAAGATGGCTGTGACTATTTGGAGTCTTTTTTGGGTCCATATTAACTTTTTGTAGTATTTGTTCTAGATCTGTGAAATATGTTTTAATAGGTATTGCATTGAATCTGTAGATTGCTTTGGGTAGAATAGTCATTTTAATGATGTTGATTCTTCCAGTCCATGAACAGGGTATGTGCTTCCACTTTTTGATATCTTCCTCTATTTATTTTTTCAGTGTCCTGTAGTTTTCTGAGAACAGATCTTTTATCTCCTTAGTTAAGTTTATTCCTAGGTATCTTAATTTTTAATAAAGACTTTCAGCAAACTAGGAATAGTGGGATTATGCCTCAACATAATAAAGGCTATATATGACAAACCTACTGGCAACATCATACTCATTGGACAAAAGCTAAAAGAATTTCCCTCAAGAACAGGAACAAGACAAGAATGCCCATTTTTGCCATTCTTTTTCAGCATAGTACTGGAAGTCTCAGCCACAGCAATCAGATAAGAGGAAAAAATAAAAGGCATCCAAATTGGAAGGGAGGAAGTGAAACTGTCATTATTTACAGATGACATGATATTGTACATAGAAAACCCTAAAAACTCCACCAAAAAAATGCTAGATTTAATAAATGAATTTGGCAAAGTTGCAGGATACAAAATTAACATCCAGAAATCAATGGCATTTTTATATACCAATAACGAACACTCAGAAAGAGAAACTAAAAAAACAATCCCATTTACCATTGTAACAACAACGAAACAATTCTCAGTATTTTTTATGGTTTACACATAAGCAAAATAAGAGGATATTTTTAAAGGTGGTGGACTAATATTTTTTAAATAGTGGTTCTGATTCCTGACTGTACATAATAATCCCTAATGCATTCAAAAAAATATATACTTGTGTTTGATATAAGAGATTATGATCCAATCATCGATCAAAATAAATATTTGTGGAGAAACTTCTACATACCTGGCACTGTCTTAAATGCTGAAACTTAGTATGTTTGGAGTAAGGCATGAAATTCTGGATTATCCACAAAGGTCCACAAGAGAGACCAATGTGAATATATGTAAATCAATTTTTTGATAAGATTCAATTTAACTCTGAAAGTTTTATAATTTTTCTTTCTTCAAATTCATTTTAACTATCTTTCATTTATTTCCTTAGAATGGAAGATAAATCTTTGAGGCGTTTCAGTTCAGTGTCAGAAGCTTCATCATTACATTCCTGGTTTTTAAAAAAAATAGCCACATTCTCTTAAAAATCTCAGAGAAACAGATAGTTTGTTCCTCTGGGAGCAGCCTGGTCCATTGTGACCTAGCTCTAAATTATTTTTTAAAGTTACTCTTCATTGTGAAATGACTTTTACTTCATAAATTCCAAATAACTCTACTCCACTCCCTTCATAGAGCACATCATATATGTATTCATATCTGCTGCCTATGTTTAGGCTCAATCTCCTTTCAATCCTTTATCACTAGCTTTATTCTTATTTAACCCATTCATAAATGCCCTTTAAGTGTTAAAGAATGATGAGATGTTTTCAGG
The DNA here is from genome assembly GCA_030848825.1 of Tadarida brasiliensis. Lineage (NCBI taxonomy): Eukaryota > Metazoa > Chordata > Mammalia > Chiroptera > Molossidae > Tadarida > Tadarida brasiliensis. Next base: position 39,515,718 of record CM061259.1, on the reverse strand, counting down.
TTGAAAAAAAATAATGGAATCTAAAATTGTCTATAAGGTAAATAGAAATTGATAAAAATTTCTATGTACATTGTTTGTAGTATATAACTTTAAATGTCTTCCTATAACTTAATAATAATTTTAAATTAAGTATTTAAAAACATATTTCACAATATGAAGGTATATAAAACACTACAAAATAATAAGAATTTAAAAAAACCATCAGCCAAGCATAATTTATATTTATAGAGTAAAACTAATACAAATATAATAATTTAAGTTGTTTTATTTTAATAGTTGACTTATCTCCAGGGTAGTTTTGGCAAAAGTGTCTTCAGACAACCCCACTTACATACACATTATCCAGTCTGGCTTGTTACTGTAAATGAAGAGGTAAGGAACTGTGAGTTAAAGACCCACAGTTTGAACATGCTTGAATAATTTTGCCCTCCTTCACTTTCAGCTCTATGTATTGTGCAATGGCCATTCCTTAGATTTGTATTGTAATGTATGATAGATGATGATACTGGGGAAAAAATAGCGTGAAGTAGCCTGCCATTCTATGACCATTATAAAATATGTTGGGTAAAACAAAATGAAAAGAAAATGTGCCAAATATTTTTAATGTACTACCATCTTAATATCATATACAGTGATTTATTATTAGTGAGCCAAGAGGTTTAAAAGACTACCAAAAATGTATTGCTATTTTATAGTGTTATTTTCCTGTAGATTTAAAACATGTCTTCCTGAGTCTGCTGTCTGTATGTCTTCCTGTCCAGATGATGTCATATATTTTTAGGAAATTATGCTGAAAGTATATTTAAAAAGTATGCATGGTTTTAACAACTTGTTTCTCCTTTCATTATCTTTAGTTCAATTCTGCAGCGAACAAACTCTCTAATCAGAGTCATTAGCTCATGTACAGTATATGGCATATATCATGTACCCATAGATAATTTGTTCAAAAACAATAAAAATTAATACTTTACAATAATATGGATACCTCTCTCGTCCCATTTTTTTCTTTTAAAGAGCAGATTTTATCAAAGCGTCATGTTGTTTTTTTGGCAAAAGTCATACTACATTTCTGTTCTGATGGAAACAATTACATCTAGATTAAAAACTGGTAATATATGATTCAGAGAAGCTTTAATATATGCATCCTAGTATAGGAAAATTATAATAAAGATACGTTTCTACTAAGTCAGAATGAGAGAAGATATGTGACTATCTAGAAAAATGACTTGGCATTATTCTATTTACACTTTCTGTTTATTTCAAAGCCTTTTTCTTTTTTTTAAATATTTTTTCTTTATTGATTTTAGAGAGAGAGGAAGGGAGAGAGAGAGAAAGATAGAAATATCGATGAGAGAGAACATCGACTGGTTGCCTCCTGCATACTCCTCACTGGGGATCGGGCTCACAGCCTGGGCATGTGCCCTGACCTGAAATCGAACGGGCAACCTCTTGGTGCATGGTTCAACACAACCAGTGAGCCACACCAGCTGGGCAAAAGCCTTTTTCTTAAAACCTGTTTAGCGAATAAACCACTTTTCTTAACTGGCCCATAGAGACCACTTCAAAATGGAATGTTGGGTTGCTTTGTTTTGTTTTTAATCTGGAATTTCAGCTTGCTTTTTCCCTCCACACAGTTAGGGTGGAGTTTAGTGATAGTGTGATAGTAAAGATTAAGGGAAAAATTAATATATAAAAAATTCAAGAAAATGCTTCAGTATGGTATATGATAACTTGTCTCTCATCTTTGAAATATCTGTAATTTATGTCTTTATATATTTATTGGCTGCATAAGGTTCAGGAAAATTGATAGATTGAGAATTCCTTACCAAGCTGACATTATGATTTTACTTGACAAGCTGGCCCTTCACTAACTGATTGAGTTGCACTTGAATGGTTCATATCATAACATCAGCAGAAACTCTTGACTGAAATGCTGGCATAGAATTAGGCAAGTTCATCTTTAAGTATAAGAGCTAGGGCTATCTATAGATGATATATGCTTAAACAAAATGCATATAAATAAACATAATGTGATTATTGCTTAATGGTAAGCTATGCTTTTTAAAAATCAATTTTTACTACCAGGGTTTAAAATATTTAATTATTTTCATTATACTCATCATTTTCAACACCAGTAAATAGGTTGTTTTCTTTAGATGTTTTATCACAATGCGCTCTTGCTGACAGCTGCTTTCTTCTTGATAATCTGATTTTCTTTATATTCCTTGTTTTTAATTTTGTACGTTTACATTGTTAATTCCATGGAAATATTAAACTGGAAAGAGGCATAGTTACGGAACTATAGTATACTATAAATATTCAGATACTTTTGTTTTTCTGTTTCCTTATATTTGATCCCTGTGTGTTGTCTTATCACGCTATCTCAGTAGATATGCTCTTTACCCAACAGAGTACTGCTCTGAAAAATTCACCCAGTCACACTGTTAACCAGAAGCTGAGCTCTGAAAGAAGGCTCTTTCACAGTCCATTCTGTGACATGAGGAATGATTGTCTGAAAATTTGTCCTCAAAACAATGAATACTAGATAGAAATCAAATGACAACATTTACTTGTGTAGCCTAATGGCTCTTGTTTTTCCAAATAGGTCTCTGTTTTTAAGCCATCAATAAAAATTTCAATCTTTTGAGTTGATGTAAGATTCTATTTCCTTTGGGGGGGGGGGACTAAGATTCTTCTAAATGGTCAGTTACAGAAATAATTGTCTTTATAGATTTATAGGGTTTTTTTTTTAATAAGTACTTCCACCCCAAAAAATTAACTTTGTACAGATTGACCATGTTTGAAATACCTATTCTATGAAAGATTATTTTATGAGTATAACCTTGTGACTAAGTGACTAATAATAATAATAATAAAAAGGAATAGAATATAAGTAGGAAATAAAGTGAATGTATTCAAATTTCCAAATTATTTAAAACAGAGTAGAAAATCAAAAGGCATGGTTTATTTTTTTGAATTACCAATAAATTGCTGATATAAGATTGATAATAGATTATTAAATCCCTTGAAAGATATATAATTTTAATCTGTTACATTGCATTTAATAAACACCAGAATGGACACTAGACATCTACCTGGTGATAATATTGTTATCTCTGGGTGCTTTCTTTGTTCTCCTCATTGTCATCAACAAATCTTTTTGAGTCGCTACTGATTAGGCCATGAAAATCTCAATGAGCACAAACAGGAAGGCTTCCTTCACATTCAGGGGCAAAGCAAGGAAGGAAATAGCATCTGCAGGAACCATGTGTCATGGATAAGAAGCTTATTTTATGCACACTTTATGTTAGTACCATTTTTAGGTAATCAATAATCTCTAAACAATACTCAATCTTTTCTAAAATTATGGAATTTAAATTGATGTCTTGCACATAGTAAATTAAATATTTGTACATTCAAGTTATTGATTTGTTTTTCCCTTTTTGAATGAAAAAATAATTTAAAAAAGTACAGCTGGTACATTGTTGTAATTTACTTTGAATCTAAAAAATCAGAACCCATTTGCTGATGCTGAATTGGTTAAGTTAGAAGTGTCATTTCATATTGTCTGTGAGAAAGTTAACTAATAAAAATATTAGGATAAAGGAAAAAAGATGTTATTTTATATTATAAAAATACATATAGGTAAAATATGTTCATATGACTTGTTTACCTACTGGACAGTATAATTTAGTTACTAAAAATAAACTTTAAAAAGTAATATTAATGTGATAGTATTTAATATAGTGAGTGTATTTTTGTTAACTGTTACATAGGTGTTATTTATGCTAAACATAGGTATTTTTTAATGTGTTATATATTGTTTTCTTACACAACAGCATATGACAAACTTACATGCCATTATTAACATGTTTAAATTCCTAACTGATCAAAAGGTTTGATACTTAGGAATCAGAAATATAACTACAGAATATAAAAGGTAATATGCCATTGTCTATTTTATATCATTATTTTTTCCTCTGAGTTATTTCCTGAGATGGCCCATTCTTAGTATATACTGAAAGATTTTCATCAAATAAGAAAATAAATCACAGATATTAACATGCTATATGCTGTGCACCCTTATTTTAAAACAAGTTCCTAAAATTATCTAAAGAACATACCAAGAACTGCAATGTTCATTAAATTATCCATAAGTTAAATATATAGATCACATTCATAACATATAGAAGGCTATAATATTTTTAAAATTACACATTCTCGTATCTTATGAATGTGAGTCACTCTGGGCCTAAACCACAAGATGGCTCCCTCTTATTGGTTTGGAAATTGTAAATGTCATCTAGAATGATGAGGCTACTTTCACTTGTGATTGAGATCAATCTTGTGGCATAAGAGTGTATAAAAGTGAAAAAAAATTATGCAAGTCAATATAATTCCACTCTTTAACAGCTTTATTAAATAGAGATCTCAGAGAAAACCTACTCAAAACTTTTACTTTACAAGTAATGAAATGGAGCCTAAAGACATAAGTCCATTTTGCTCAACACTCCTTACTGAAACTGAGAAGGATGAAAGCCAGAGTTCCACTCTCAGTTGGTCCTTGTTCTTGACCTTCAAATGGAAGCAAAAGAGCCCTGGTTTGCTGCGACCAGAAGTTACAAGATAAATATTAACATCTTCCATTTACTATAAAGTTTGAGAAAACTATATGATGAAATGTAAAGTTAAAATGAGTTCAAAGTATGAAATAGAAATAGAAAACAAATTTCAGTGTTCTGGAAGAAAATCTGCTGTAGCTATCCATTTTGTTGTCCAATCTCATTAACATTTCTTTAAGGGTTCTTGTTGGAAATGTGTTCTCTCTTGAGCTAATTTAAGAAGCATAAATAGAGGATCAGCACTGCTGAGGATGTATATCAATTTTTAAATCAAGAAAATAGTTGTAGGGGTCTCATTATCATTTATATACTAACATTAAGTTCATGTCCCACTTCCCAGTATTTTATTTTATGTCAACTTGACCACCACTGACTGGAAGCCAAAAGGTCTGAAACGCTAGATGTACAGATAACTTGACATAAAAGGAGAGACAAAGAGTTCTTACTTAGTCTTTCCATCATCCCAGCATATGAAAAACCTTCATCTTAAAACACTGACATAACTGATTTAATTTCCTTGACTGGGTGAACTGGCTACTAATACTGCAGAACATATAGCTCCAACATGTCAAATATTTAAGAGAGATAAGCCATGGGCAATTAAAATATATTGTCAAGATGACTAAGTTTTAGTCCACATACCCGTCATGTTGTTTGCCTATTTCAATGTATGATTTAAAATCTATATTTTCGAAGAAGCAATAATGTCTTAATTGTGTTATTTAAACCATAAACCAAAGCTTTGTTAATTTGGATGTATTCTTTTACTATTTATTTCTGGCTTGCAATATATGGCTACATTTCATTCTTAATATTAACTTTTATTTAATAATAAAAATAGAATGATTTGAATTACACATTTAAAACTTTCATCTCATGCATGTATCTTTAGTTTTGAAAAGCATTTGGATAGAATTCCTTTATTCATCTCTGTTCTATGTCATTCTGAAGAAAAATAAAGTATATTATAAATTAGCTGTTAACATGGTCAAATTATAATTTAGAGAAAAATTATAAATAATCTACCCCTTCAACTTCAGAATAAGTGAAAAATATAGGACTTGGCATCAGCCTTGAAGACAATGATGAGTATGATAAAATTATACAGAACCATGAATTGGAGAAAGTGAACATGAAATTATTTGAATTGTGTCGGGAGTGGTGTCATTGGAACAGCGACCACCACGATTTGACATAGTCCCAGGTGAGCTCCATGATTTGACATAGTCCCTGGAGATGCGAAGACCTCCATGGTTTGACATAGTCCCTGGAGAAGTGGATTCACTGGGTGGCAGGAATCACGAAGAACAGTGACTGAAGATACAGAGTAATGGGAAAATAGAAATGCAGGATAGCAACTGAAGGAGACTGATCTTTGCTTTCTCTATCTGTTAGCTATCTGTTAAGAATCACTATAGAAGTAACATGTAGATGATTAACAATGTAGATGTTAGAAAAGACAGTAGAAAGAAAAGGCAAGTAAGTAATAAAGATTTAAGAAAAGAAGGTAAAAACTTAAAAGAATCTTAAGATAAGAAGTAAAGTCAGGAGTCTTAGAGGAAGCAAACAGAAACTGAATTAGAGGGTTTAGAGAAGAAGGTAATTAAATAAGACAATGTCTGGAAGGTTACTGATAACAAATCATGTTGTGTAAGCAATGATCTTAAAGGTTAAGAGACCGAGAGGCAACAATGAGATGTCTGGGTGAGGGATTAAAATAATTGTTAGTTAACCATGTAATAGACCTGAGTTGGGTAAACGAAAAAGGAATGTCTGTACTTACTTGCTTAAAGATTTAGGGGAAACAAAAAGAAGAGAATTGCTATGTAACCTGAAAAATATAAAAATAAAGATTCTGCTAGCCTTGAGGTAGCAGAGGTGTTCAAGATCTCTGACTCACGCATCTCCTTCTCGCAGACTCTGTCCACACCTAAGGGATACCCTGGACTGCCGAGGCTGGACCCCAGCAGAATTGAACTAATGTTTAAAAGTTAATTTGTGTGCCTCTGTGCTTTTGATTATTAGCCCTTATGTCTTTCTTTAAGTGTGTTTATTCTTCAATAAATTTATGATAATTTTATTGCTTGCTTGATATGCAGTATAAAAGTTGAAACTATAAGTTCACTTCCATTTTTTTGTGTATTTATTAATAATAAAATTCCCTTAAGATATTATTGCAGTTTATGAACTCTGCTTAGCAGACATTTTCGAAACCTGAAAAACAAGCACATACCTCAAACTATCATCATGGTTGAAATAAACCACAAGAGTTCTCAATTAACAAAATGATTTTTATGTGACTCTGACAAGTTAGAAACTATTACAATAAGGTCAGGTTGAGTTTAATTGAAATGTTCCAAAAAAAATATGTTGTCTTCCTTTGCCTCTTCTACATTCATACTTGCCCTATGTCACCATCAGGTTTTAGAATTCAGAGATCAATAGCTTCAGGGTCCCTGCTTAGTGAGGCACATTTAGTGAGACATTGGTCCATCTAATGGCAATCTAAACCCCGGGGGGTGGCCTAGCAGAAGTCCTGTTACCTTTGAGACAAATTAATTTTCTCTAGTCATTTCTAGTGAAAAAAGAGTGCTCAAGTCCAAATATATGTGGATTCTGTTTTTTTATAAGTGCTGAACGTCCTAACTTTCTACCTAGTATAAGACCTGTTTAGTCACCCAGAACTTTCCCTAATCCTAGTAAATGTCACTTCATACATGAAACCATGAATAAATTGTTCCTCATATACAACAAGACTAATATTTTTACAATCTCTCTGTTAATGGAGTTAAATTTTTTGTAATGAGCATCAGGATCAATAGAAAACTCACAGGTGGAGGTGGGCAAAGGGGTGGGGGAGTAATGGGGACATCTGTAATAGTGTCAACAATAAAAATAAACTTTAAAAAAATAGAGGTCAACCTTGAAAACTCACTGAGCAGAAAATCCAGTGTAGTCATATAAGCAAAGCTAAATTTAGCTTATTTTGCAAGATTAACTTGACCTGGGTCATTTCTAGCTTATGCCTCTGGAAAGCATAAGCAAATCTTGAACTGATATGGTACGTATATACAATGCACATTATGCAGCCATAAAAAGAATGAAATCTTAGCATTTGCAACAACATGGATGGACCTACAGGGTATTATGCTAAGTGAAATAAGTCAGCCAGAGAAAAACAAGTACCATATCGTTTCACTTAATATGTAGAATCTAAAGAACAAAAGAAGCACAACAAACAGACTCACATACAGAGAACAAGCTGATGGTCATCAGATGGGAGGGGAGTTGGGGGGATGGGTGAAATAGGTGAAGGTATTAAGAAGTACATATTGGGCCCTGGTCAGGTTGCTCAGTTAGTTAGAGCATCATCCCAATAAACCAAAGTTGCGGGTTCGATGCCCAGTCAGGGCACAAACAAGAAGCAACCAATGTGCAGTTTGTCCCTGGACCCAGTTGGGGTCATGTGGGTGGCAACCAGTCGATGTGTCTCTCTCACATCGCTGTTTCTCTCTCTGTTCCTCCCTCTCTCCCTCCCGCTCTATCTGAAGATAAATGCAAAAATGTCCTCAGGTGAGGATAAAAAAAAAAATTTAAAAAAAAAAGAAGCAACCAATGAATGAATAAGTGGAACAACAAATCTCTCTCTCTCTACCTCTCTCTAAAATAAATAAATAAATAAATAAATAAATAAATAAATAAATAAATAAATTTAAAAAGTACAACTTGGCAGTACAAAATAGGGGATGTAAAGTACAGCATTGAGAATCTAGTCAATAATACTGTACTACTGTAATATAACTATGTATGGTGCCAGGTGGGTACTAGACTTACCAGGGAGATCACTCATAAGTTACATAAATCTCTAACCACTATGCTGTACACCTAAAACTAATAGAATTGAATGTCAAATGTAATGAAAAAATTTCTTTAGAAAATTGAACATAGAGTACTTCTGGTCAAGACAGCAGCGTAAGTAAAAGTGGTACTTGCTTCTTCCCACAACATCAAAATTACAACTAAACTACAGAACAACCATCCTTCAGAATCGCCTGAAATCGAGCTGAATGGAAGTCCCACAACTACAAAATTAAAGAAGAAGCCACATCAAGACTAGTAGGAGGGGTGGAGGCGCAGACAGGATGGTCCCACACCCACATGTGGTGGATAAAAATCAGGAGGAATACCTCGGCTGTGAAGGTCCTCCCTGAGGAGTGAGGGGTCCCATCACACACCAGGCACCCAGCTCAGGGTTCCAGTGCCAGGAAGAGAAATCCCCATAATTTCTGGCTATAAAAACCAGCAGGAAATGAAGCTGAGGGAGGCTGAGGCTTCTGAAGCCCCAGGCAGTTCAGACTTGCACCCTCCAGGCTCCAGCACGGAGCGGAGGCAGCCTGAAAGGCACCAGAGACATGTGGGGGAAGAACTGAGTTGTTTGGCATTGGGCCAAGAGCTGGAAAGGCAGCTTCCTCCTGGACAGACTTGTTGTCTGAGGACGTTGTTTCTTTAGTGAGCTCCTCCCTGGGGCAACAGATGGCCACCACATCTGAGACTCCAGCAACCTGGCTCACACTGTTTGCCCTGCCCTGATGATTCCCTGAGGCCTTGCCCCACCCAACTTTCAGGCCCACCCAAGCTGTTTCCAGTGGCTTTCCCATAGGACTGGCCTGTTTTGGTTCCTGCTTCAGATTTTCCTAAATTCTCTCAAACAAGCAGCATCTGGCCACAGTAAGCCCCCCATACCTCTCAATAAGTGGCCCCAGGCCTGGCACTAGAAGCAACAAGCCTTGGTTCACAACTTGGCTTTGCCTGGCACCTCCAAGCCCAGCACAAGAAGCAGCCATTAGCAGATCACTTTGTAGCTTATGCCGGGTGGCCCTGAGTAGAACACAGGCAGTGGCTGACCTTGCCCCAGAAACAGCACACTCAGAGGACAGCTTCAGAGCACATCGAAGCACCACCACCCAACCACCTCCACAAGTGACACACTCAAGGAATGGACTCAGTGGGTAGCAGAGCCCTGCTGAAGTAAGTCTTGCCCCTGCACAGCTGATCATCCAAGGTAGTCAGAGGTCAGTGGTTAGTGGGCATAGCCAGTCCTTGCAGCTGATCAGGCTAAGTAGAACCCTCCTATTGACTTGCCAACAGCAATCAAGATTCAATTATAACAGAAGGGTGTAAAGTCCACACAAGGGGTGCACCTTGAGGGCCCAGCTGGGTGATCAGGGAGGCTGTGCCACTGGACCCTACAGGACACCTACAACAATAGGCCACCCTATGAAGCATAGGAGACATAGCAACTCTACCTAACACATAGAAACAAACACAGGGAGGCAGCCAAAAATGATTAGACAAAGAAACATGTCCCAAATGAAAGAATAGAACAAAATTCCAGGAAGAGAACTGAACAAAATGTAGATAAGCAATCTAGCAGATGCAGAGTTCAAAACACTGCTTACAAGGACGCTCAATGAACTTAGTGAGAATTTCAAGGAACTTAGTGAGAACTCCAAGGAACTTAGTGAGGACCTCAAGAGCATAAAAAAGGACCAGTCAGAGATGAAGGATGCACTAACTGAAATAAAGAATAATTTACAGGGAATCAATAGTAGAGTAGGTGAAGCCAAGAAGCAAACCATTGATTTGGAATATAAGGAAGCAAAAAACACCCAATCAGAACAGCAAAAAGAAAAAGGAATCCAAAAAAAAAAAAAATGAGGATAGTATAAGGAGCCGGTGGGACAGTCTCAAGTGCACCACCATTCGCATCATGGGAGTGCCAGAAGGGGAGGAGAGAAGGCGAGAAATTGAAAACCTATTTGAAACAATAATGACAGAAAACTTCCCTAACGTAGTGAAAGAAACAGACATACAAGTCCAGAAAGCACAGAGAGTTCCAAACAAGATGAACCCAAAGAGGTCCACACCAAGACACATCATCATCAAAATGCAAAAGGTTAAAGACAAAGAGAGAATATTAAAAGCAGCAAGAGAAAAGCAGTTAGTTACTTAAAATGGAGCTCCCATAAGGCTGTCAGCCAATTTCTCAAAAGAAACTTTGCAGGCCAGAAGGGAGTGGCAAGAAATGTTTGAAGTGATGAAAAGAAAGGACCTACAACCAAGATTACTCTACCCTGCAAAGCTATCATCTAGAACTGATGGTCATTTAAAGAGTTTCCCAGACAAGAAAAAGCTAAGAAGTTCATCACTATCAAAACAATATTATATGAAATGTTGAAGGGTCTTCTTGAAGAAGAACAAAAATATGAACAATAAATGACAATAAATGCATATCTATCAACAATTGAATCTACAAACAAAATGAGCAAGCAGAACAGAAACAGACTCATAGATACAAAGAACTTTTTGTTGGTTGCCAGATGGGAGGGGGGTTGGGTGAAAAAAATGAAGAGATTAAGAAGTTCAAATTGGTTGTTAGACCGATGAACCTCAAAAGGAAGGGGGGCGGTGGGGCAGGAAGAGAGAAACCAAATAACTTATATGCATAACCAATGAACACAGACAATAGTGCAGGAAAGGCAGGAGGGTGGTGAGAGTGGGGAGGAAGGGGTCAATGGGGGAAAAAAAGAAGGACATCTGTAATACATTCAACAATAAAAATAAGTTTTAAAAAAAGAAAGTTGAATATAAATATTCTGATTGAATATAAATAGTAATCCAGTTTATGGCATATTAATCTGTTTTATGTTTATGTTTCTCTATATTAGATGGAGTTAGATTACCTTTTTCAAATATATAAATAACATTTTAGTGTACCAGGTACCTCTTACACTCATAATTTATGACCCCATACATGCCTTGAAGTTGAGAGTAGAAGAGAGTCTGGATCAGAGTGTAATAATTTTTATAGTAAACACTTAATGTGGTTAAAAAGATCATTTGAAAATATAAAATGTCCCTTTATTTGTCCCAGAAAATGGTAATATTATAAGGCAAACTTTAAATCTGATCTCTAATCTGTTAATCTCAAAATTATCAACTCAAATTTGCAATTATTCTGATTAGTTATTACAATTTAGTCTAAATATTGTTACCATTATGATGGCTGAACTTGTTTTTCTGTTTGGTTTTCTCCAGATTCCCTCCAACCCTATCACTCCAATTTTTTTAAATTGGTAAAACTATTTATTTATTTTTTATTAAATTTATTGGGGTGACATTGGTTAGCAAAACCACACAAGTTTCAAGTGTACAACTCAATAAAACATCATCTACACACTGCATTGTGCACCCCCCACCCCAAAGTTTCTTTCTATCCATTTTTCCCCTGCTTTGCCCACCTCTACCTACTCCCACCCCCACCCCCATTTCCCTCTGGCTATCATCTCTCTGTTGTCTGTGTCTATGTGTGAGATATATATATTTTTTCTTAATCCCTTCCCTTTTTTTCATCCACACCCCCAAACCCCTTCCCCTCTGACAGTTACTAGTCTGTTCCCTGTGTCCATGCCTCTGTTTAAATTTTGTTCATTAGATTCCACATATAAGTGAGATTATGTGATATTTGTCTTTATCTAACTGGTTTATTCCACTTAGCATAATAATCTCTAGGTCCATCCATGCTGTCGAAAAAGGTAAGATTTCCTTTTGTTTACAGCAGAGTAGTATTCCATTGTGTAAATGTACCACAGCTTTTTTGTCCACTCCTCTACTGATGGGCACTTGAGCTGTTTCCAGATCTTGGCTATTGTAAATAACACTGCAGTGAGCACAGGGGTGGATGTATTCTTTCAATTAGTATTTCAGGTTTCTTCCCCAGAAATGGGATAGCCAGGTCAAAAGGCAGTTCCGTTTTTGATTTTTTGAAGAAACTCCACACTGCTCTCCACAATGGCTGCACTGATCTGCATTCCCACCAACAGTACATGGAGGTTCCCTTTTCTTTGCATCCTCATCAACACTTGTTTGTGATTTATTGATGATAGACATTCTGACAGGTTCGAGGTGATATCTCATCGTGGTTTTAGTTTGCATTTCTCTGATAAGTGACATTGAGCATCTTTTCGTACATCTATTGGCCATCTATGTGTTCTCTTTGGAGAAGTGTCTATTCAGGTCCTTTGCTCATTTTTTTAATTGGGCTGTTTGTCTTCTTGGTGTGGAGTAGTATAAGTTCTTTGTATATTTTGGAAATTAACCTCTTATCAGATGTATCATTAGTGAATATGTTCTCTGCAGTGGGTTGTCTTTTTATTTTGTTGATGGTTTCTTTTCTAATCAATGTTATCTTCACTTAGGCTTTCTCACTGAAAAGAAAATCAGAAGAATTTTCTCCTAGACAATTCTACTTCTTTCTTTGTGAGGCTCTAATGTATTTATTTATAAATATAACAGTCGTAGAAGCTGCCAGCAGCACTCTGCAAAATGGGCTCAGTGCACACACAGACTCTAGGGACATGATAAAAAGCAAGTGGGAGTCCTGGCTGGTTTGTCTCTGCGGTTAGAGCGTTGGCCCATGGACCAAAGAGTTGTGGGTTCAATTCGGTCAAAGGCATGTACCTCCATTGCAATTTGTCCAGGCCCTGGTCAGGGTTGCAGAAGGCAACCAATCAATGTGACTCTCTCACATTAATGTTTCTCTCTCTTTCTCTCTCCCCCTCCCACTCTGTCTGAAGATAAATGGAAAAACATCCTCTGGTGAGGATTTAAAAAAAAAAAAGCAAGTGGGAGATCTATTAACATTTGAAAACTGTTTCCTTGGTACCTCAAGGAATACATTTAACCAGCCCTTGAAGCATTTCGAACATTTTAATCCTTTTGCACTAGCATTTCAATAGGATATGCTCTACTTGGATTTTTTAGCAAACATTTCTCAAGTGAGACTACTGGGTAAATATCAAAACCATCTATGCTAGATTTTGGGACCTTGATAAATTACATAAAATTCAATATGTTAAAGCAAAATTCAGAAGATAGATCATATTCAAAATATGTTTGTAAGTAATTTAGTGTGAACATAATACTTTGTGTTCGGTCTCTACCACTGTTGTAAATCGAAGGGTAGAGTGAGGTCAGCTGGTTGTTGTATATGGATTTTAAGTATCTACAGATTTTCAACCATTTTGCAGAAATCCACATAATAAAATAACATAAAGAAGATGCAAAAAAAAAAATTGTACCTAAACCCAAAGAGATTTACCATGTAGCAAAGGTAAAATTAATATGAAAAACTTTCTCAATCATGTGATATAACAAACCATGTAAATCATCTTTCAGAAGAATTACTGTAGTACCTGAAGGCTAATATTGTTATGTCAATTCACCCCTGTGACTCAGAGCTTATGGCATATAAAACACATGTAAATATGTATATTCCTCTGAGAATTACTGTGAGTCACCATGATGTTACTGTATACAGTAATGCATGATTCTATAATGATTGATTGAGGATATCAAAGAAGGACAATTATTACCTGTTGATATAATTGGTGACCAAAGTAACTAACAGCATTATCACTTCATCATTCCATTACATTTATAGTCCTTTAGCGGTCGACACTGGTGATGATATATATTAAAGACTGAATAGAAACCCTGCCCTTGAGAGAAGTAAAATTAATTAGAGATGCAAGATGAGTACTAGTAATTACACAGAACACAAAGAGAATTCTGCAAGTGTCTCAAAAGGCAGCATAGAAGAGTGGTGAAAAACACTAACATAGGAGCCAGACGACCTGAATTAAAAACTTGGTTGCACCATCTACTAGTAGTAGATGGTACCACTGACACCATCTATTTTAGGACATTTTTAAAAGTCTTTGCTTTCATTTCTTGTTCTGCAAATTTAGATACTTTGGCCTGGCAGAGTAGCTCAGTTGGTTAGAGTGGTTTCCCAATACCCCAAGGTTTTAGGATCAATCCCTGGTCAGAGCACACACAAAAATCAACCAATGAATGCATAAATAAATGGAGCAACAAATCAATGTCTCTCTCTCTCTCTCTCTCTCTCTCTCTCTCTCTCTCTCTCTCTCTCAAATCAATAGATACTTTTAGAATTTCCATAAAAATTAGTGAATTGATATTTGTAAAAAAGAAAAAATTTTAAAATAATACCTGTGAAATGAAATAGAAATGGCATTTTTACTAGACTCTCAGACTGCAAGAAACAAAGGCACACTTGTATTCATTCAGGTGATAAAGGTTTATTATAAAGCTATGGAGAAAATTACGAAAATAATTTGGCCACTGGAATATAAATTCCACAAGGGTAAGAGCTCTTCTGTTCATTAACAAATCCTCTACTTAGAGTATGCACTTGGCACACAGGCACTTGATAAGTATTTGTGGAATGAGTAGTGAATAACGTGCTGCAAAGCCAGTATTACTAAACACTGGGAAGTCATTCAAAATATGCATCATAACTTGAGCAATAAATAACTACATGGTCACACCCTCACAGCAGGCATGCACTGCTTCCTCTCTAGGGTTCACTATTTCAAGGCTATAGACCTCAAACATACTCTGTCTTTACTCCAACTGCTACTATGAATAACTACTGAGTGTTCCCTAGCTTTTTCTCTATGTGTAATGGCTTCTCTGGACTTGACATTTCTTTACAATCTTTCAGCTTCTGCTTCCATTACCAATTACTAACCTCCTCAGTAGGTCCCCTTGTCAACACCCCAAAATGAATAATTTAATTGGCTCAGCCAGTCATATTCTCATATAGCCTGCTTCTATTGGGCAAAGTTTTGCATCTTAGTTACCTCTTAATCTGTTTACCACTTCATAAATTGGCCCAGTTTGGTTTAGGTAACCACTTCTCATTTTCATTAGCTGTGGCCAAGATAAGAGAGTCCTCTAGTATAGAGATAGTATTAATAGATCATGTAATCTGTGTGTAAGAAAATTTCAAAAAGACTGTAAGAATAGCATTAATTTTTAGATTCCCTAGAAAGGGACTATATAAATAACAAAAAGTTTACTTGTCCTATCCAAGACAAATAAAAAAAAATAGTTATGGTTTCATTAGGGAAAGGGGGAAAACCCCAAAGTATACTAAATAATAAACAATGTCATTAGTGAGATGCAACCACTTATATATATAAAGATTGTTTATAAATAGTTCAACAACCAGAGGTAGTTGTAAGAGGGATGAAACATCCATCTTCTAAGAGGACTTATCCCATTATTCACCAATCTGTCACCAAAATGAAATGGGATCAGGTAAAAACTTATGGAAGTAGCATCAGATGTCAGGGGTTGCCTATCCCTTTGCTCATCCATTCTTGTACGAATGCAGATCCTTCAAGCAGAACCAACTGCAGAATGTGGAGCTGTATTTCCACAAACATGGGACACACACTAAGTCCCACTATGGTGTACATTGGTCTGTTAGAACTCCTCCTTCAATCATTTAAATATGGCACTTCTATCTTATTTTGCACATGCACATAAATTATCAAACCATCCATTACATCATTATTAGCATTTATTGAAACAGGTCATTATGACTCAAGACAGCCACCAATATCATTCCTGGGATGTATCTGAAATTCGATTTTTTTCTCAAACTACCATAATTACAACCTGTTTAAAGGGTTTCCTATTCATACCAGTTTAGTACAATGACCAGCACAAGAAAAACACATTTTTAAATGTGCCCTGGATATTTCTTTTTTGAGCAGATAAATTCTAAGATAAGAAAAGATGTCTGTGTTCTAATAATTAAGATGGTATTTTAGAAGCATAGAGGAAATCCCAACATAAACTTCACATTTCCTTCACATTACTTTTCAATAGGCTGTTTACTAGTCATTCGTCTGTTTTCTAAGCCTCTCATTTTCCTTTTGTCTTACTAGATTCTTTTTTTCCCTCAGCTATTAAGGTATAATTGACAAATAAAATCATAAAATATTTAAAATATACAACGTGATGATTTGCTATATGTATGTATTATGAGGGGATTCCCACAGTCAAGTTAATTAACACATCACCTCACCTATTTACCTTTAAGAAAAACACTTTAAGAGATACATTAAATTAATCAATGTTCAATAGTCAAAAGGTGAAGACTGATAGCTATAGCTACTTTTTATAACATCGTTAGTTGAGATACCATTTAAATATCATAATTAGCCCTGGCCGGTTTGGCTCAGTGATTAGAGCGTCGGCCTGCAGTACAGAGAGACCCGGGTTAGGTTCCCGCTAAGGGCATGTACCTCAGTTGCAGTTTGTCCCCAGCCCTGGTTGGTCGTGCGGGTGGCAGCCACTCGATGTGTCCCTTTCACGTCAATATTTCTCTCTCTCTCTCTCTCTTCCTCTCTCTCCCTCCCACTCTATCTGAACAAAAAATGAAAAAATGTCCTCAGGTGAGGATAAAAATAAATAAATAAATAAATAAATAAATAAATATCATAATTAAAATGTACAATTTGTTTTTACTATTCCCAGAGTTATGTAACCATCATCACTATCTAATTCCAGAATATTTTTTCATGCTTAAAAGAAACCTCATATCCATTCATTACCAGTTACTCCCCCATTTCCTCTCACACACCCCTACCCATTGGCACCACTGATTTACATTCTGTTTCTATGGATTTGTCTATTCTGAACATTTCATATAAATTAGATCCTACAATATGTGGCTTTGGTGGCTTCTTTCACTTATCATACTTAAGGTTCATGTTGTGGCATGAATAAATATCTTACTCTTTATGGTAGAATAATATCTAATTGTATGAATATAACAACTCTTGTTGATTTTTTGTAATGACACATAGAAATACAATAAACAGAATTACTGAGATCGCATTGTGCAGAGCACTTTTCCAGGCACAAAGAGATAGGTAAAAATGCTAGCTACAAGCAAATGTGGTTCAACACTTTGGGCTAAAACAATCAATTCAGTTAACAAGACTCAAAACTAAACACTTATCTCAGAAAAGCATTCAATATGGGTATAACATGTTCAAGAGTTAAAATCTGCAATAATAGCTGATTCTTCACCTCATATTTTTGAGAATTGTGTCTTATTTTATTTTCCTTGTTAAACAGAGCCTTTTAGTTGATAAAAATACAATGCAATATATTGTGGATTGCACATTTGTTCCCAACTTTAATTTGGAAACAATCCAGGCATCATGCTTCTCAGATTCTTTGGGATTAAAGGAGTCATATCTGCATCATCAGTCAAATTAAAAAATTGTAATATATTTAACTATTTTAAAACATATGTACTGAATCATTTGGATGTACTAGGCATTGTCCATGCTGTAAATATAGTATAGCCAGTTAGTTTGGCCGTTCTAAGGTAGTAACATATTATTGATATGTATTAAAATTACTATCCAATTTACTAAGCAGGTGCTTTATAAACATGACATAAAGTGCAATCGATCTATATGCATAGAGAATGGGTGTTCTTTTTTAAATTGAATACCAACGTTAAGAATCTATTTAGTTTGAGTCCTCCTACTATTAAAATGTTTTTAAAAACTTGGTACTTTCTGCCCAACCGTTGTGGCTCAGTGGTGAGCATCAACCCATGCACCAAGAGGTCGCTGGTTCAATTCCCGGTCAGCGCACATGCCCAGGTTGTGGGCCCGATCCCCAGTGGGGGGCATGCAGGAAGTAGCCAATGGATGTTTTCTCTCATCGATGTTCCTCTCTCTCTCTCCCTCTCTCTTTCTCTCTCTCTCAAATCAATAAAGAAAAAAAAATTTTTTTTAAAGTGGGACTTTCTCCTATAATAAGTATAATACAGTAAGAGTGTAAAATTATGTTGTTTATCTAGATACAAATTTAAATGCAAAAGGGCAATCATTCTAAATACAGCTTTTATTGTGTGAAAATAGAGATGCAGAAGTATACAGATAGCAAATATAAATGCTTAATATACTTTTCATCTTGAATATTAAATCCAAAAGGTAAACCCATTTATACCTCATTAATCAAGGCTTTTTATTACAGGTTAATTTAGGCTTTAATGTATTTATGCACTTTACAATTTAAGATTTTGGGATTCAATCTTTTCATTTGTTTGTAATCTCCTTGCCCTTTCTTGCCATGCTGCTCCTGATATGGTGGCTACAAAGACTGTTTTCTGTGAGAGAGATGTTTCATGTATCTGCTCAGGAATAATGTCCAAAGTCAGAAAAGGCAGAATAAATAAATGAAGGATGATTCTAAGTATATGGGACATTGAATGAGAAAATAAAAGTTCACATGAAAACAGCATGCTAAAGTCAAGTAAGAAAATATACCTTGGTACAAAAGAATTTTAAAAATCAGAAAAATATGACTGGTACAAGTTAATTTAAGGCTTCCAACACAATTATTGTTCTCAGTTGGGTGTTTCATGAAGGGAAACAGAGCTGAACTCTACAAGAAGCACAACCAGCAACTCCAATCAAATTGTACGATTGGGGAAAACAATCTTGAAAACATAATAATTTTTTTCCTGTGCTTTCTGCCATTATTATAGTTCAGATCTTGAAATTTTCTCATGTGCATTCCAAGCTGTTTCCATACTGCAGATTTTAGTCACCACACAGGTTAGTTGGTGTTATTCCAAAGGGTTAGTTCTAAAATGAAAGACACACTTTAACCATGTCATATCACTGCTTACAGGTTAATATAGGCTTTAATGTATTTATGCACTTTACAAGAATTTAAATATTCCAAAGGGTTAGTTCTAAAAAGAAAGCTATACTTTAGTCATGTCACATCACTGCTTAAAATTCTCTAGTGGAATATCTCTGACAAAGCACTCAGAAAGCCTTCTATTGTCTGGAAATCCTACTATTCCACCCCTTTCTCTTACCTGGGACCTATTAATATATTTTGCTCCAAATATATTAAATTACTTACAAATTTCTAAACATTACCATATTTCAGGGGACTTTTGTACATAGGATTCTCTCTGACTAATACATGTGATTAATATCATGTATCATCTTTACAATATTCTGTTCCCCTTGGAAAACATCATCAGATAGAGTATAGAAACATATTAAATATAGTAAATGCAGGCTTTTCTTCTGGGTTCTTTTTCCTTCTAAAATATTTTTTGTATACATCTATCATAATATTCCCTTTGATATTGGTGTTTTTTTGTTTTGTTTTTTACTGTCTTTCCAAATTTACTCTGAGTTCTTTGAAATCACTTTTTAAAATTTCTGTACACAGATGACTAACACATAAACTAATGATTAATAGTATTCCACAATATTCTGATACACACCATACACACACACACGCACACACACACATACATATATACATATATATATAAATTTCCGTATGTTTTAAACTATGTGCTTTGTACTTTTATTTGACTTAACATTTAAAATCATTAAGCAGGCTACAATGTGGCTTTTGTTTATCTTTCTAACAGAATGAAAACCAAATTTAAAGAGAATATAATAGCAGAGTGAATTATAAAACAATCTCCCAGTGATGGTGCCTCCACAACACCCAGCCTCTATTGGTACATATTTATTTTACTTTCATTGGTTTTTGTTGTCATTAGGACACTCCTAGTTGGGTGTAAGCCTCCACAAACTCATTGCTTTAAGCATGCTGACAAATAATTGTGAAATTAATTGTGATGCTGTTTGAAATTTAAAATAGGAACATTTTGGACCAAGTTAAGAAAGCCTTAAGCAAACTCTTATGCATACCTCAGAGGAACTTGCGACACTCTTGTTTTTAATACTTAAAATTAAATATGTATGTTCAGTACCATAACATTCCATGTTACTTTTTTGTTTTTGAGATAAAACAGTTTTTTTTTTCTTCATTAAGTCATAATACATTGAATGAAGATTAGGCCGTTTGAATTTGAATGTATAAATATGAAAAAAATTCAGTTTATTATAATTCAATATTTACAAAGAGAGACCAGAAGATTGTGACTGGAGACAGTTGAGAGAGCAAATGAGAAAAAACTCACGTGCTAAAGTCCACCAAGATTAATACAAGTCTCAGCTGCACCCTTTAGTTAGTAGCTCTGTGACTGAGCACTCCATGCCTTAGTTTCCTCAACCAGAAAATAGGGTTGTGAAGTATAAATGAGATCAGGTACATACTGAGCTTCGTCCAGTGTCCAAGTGGTAGTGTTGTTTTTGTTCATTCATTTTAGCAGGTAGATTATAGAGACAAAGTAAATATATATAATAGAAAAATATTTTTTTACTTAAAAAGTTTATTAACTTATTTGTTCATTCTTTAAAAACAAAACAAAACATTTCTGGGAGCTTGTTCTATGCCTTTTACTATGTCAAGTATTACTGAAAATTTGATGACAAGACAGTTCCTGCCCCCAGGTAGTTTGTGACTAATGTGGGGCAAAGGTCGCAAACAATTAGATTGCACTGCAACTGTGAGTCCTTGAGCACACAGACCATATATTTTCTTTTAGCACACTATTTGGCACAGAGTCTACACTCCAAAAATATTTGTCGAAAGAGGGAAGGGAAAGGAAAAGAAGGATGAGAACAATTAAAGAAGATATTTTTAGAAATGCATTAAAAATGAATGAACATTACAAATTGCCTGGGAAGGAGAGATGATATTTGAAAGTGAGTTTTATTTATTTATTTACTGTAGAAAGTATTACAGATGTCTCCCATTTTTCCCCCATTGACCCCCTCCTTCCCGCTCCCACCCCCCTCCTGCTTTCCCCAACCTAATATCTGTGTCCATTGGCTATGCATATATGCATATAAGTTCTTTGGTTTATCTCTTCCCACCCCTCCCACACTCCCCCCCTTCCAGATCTCTGAGGTTTGTTAGTCTGTTCCCTACTTCCATGACTCTGGATCTATTTTGATTGACAGCTTATTTTGTTCATTATATTCCATAAATAGGTGAGATAATGTGGTATTTGTCTTTTCTCTGACTGGCTTATGTTGCTCAGCATAATACTCTCCAGGTCCCTCCATGCTGTCTCAAAGGGTAAGAGATCTTTCTTTCTTACAGCTGCATAGTATTCCATTGTGTAAATGTACCACACTTTTTTAATCCACTTGTCTACTGATGGACACTTGGACTGTTTCCAGATCTTAGCTATTGTAAATAGTGCTGCTATGAACAGAGGGGTGCATGTGCTCTTTCTGATTGGTGTGTCAGGCTTCTTAGGATATATTCCTAGAAGTGGGATCACTGGGTCAAATAGCAGTTCCATTTTTAATTTTTTGAGGAAACATCTTACTGTTTTCCAGGAACAAGACAGGATGCTCACTTTTACTGCTCTTATTTAACATAGTACGGAAAGTCGTAGCCACAGAAATTAGAAAAGAAGAAAAAGTAAAAGGGATCCAAATTGGAAAAGAGGAAGTGAAACTGTCATTATTCTCAGATGACATAATATTGTACATAGAAAACCCTAAAGACTCCATCAAAAATCTACTAGATTTAATAAATGAATTTGCAAAGTAACAGGATACAAAATTAATATCCAGAAATCGATGGCATTCTTATACACAAATAATGAAAGTGAGTTTTAAAAGATGAGGCGAAGAATGAAAGAAAACTATCCCAGGCCAAGGGGATATATGTAATGTTGTAAAATCATAAAGTAACACACACAAAATTGAGGAAATACTGCTGGAATGGAGTGTAGGTCCATGAGATGAAAAGAAGAGTGATGGACAGTGGGCAGTCAGGTTTGAAAGATGGTATTGATGCAAAACTGTGAAGATCCACCTATTCAAGCCTGGACTTCATAAGGATAAGAGGGTTTTGTATAAGTAATGGGTATACATATACATGGGCAAAAGCAGGTTTACAGTTGTTCAAATGAAAAATAATATAATAATAAATAACAATATAAGAATACACTGTGTTTCTCATATTAACAACTATAAACCTACTTTTCCTCCACCCTGTATGTGTATATATATGAGCACCATATTCATATGTATAATTAGAGGAATACTATAACTTGCTTTGTTTTAAGCAAGATAATCAGGGCTTACTTGTTGTGATGGATAGATGAATTAGAAAGAGTGACAGAGAAGCCACTTAAGACGTAAGTGCACAATCAGAACAAATAATTAGCCAGGCTGGATTTGGATAAAAGTATGTAAGAACCACAGATTTGTGGAGGCAGTCATTCCATTCAGCACTTTCCCCTTCTTCCCCCTCAGGAATTACATGTACTACTACTTGACTTATGAAGCATTTGGAAAACCCACCCATCCCTGTCCCACAATCCAGGAAGTAAGTCATCACTCAGGCAAACTTTATAGGCTGAAACCAACATCTAAGGTGAACAGGAAATCAATATTTAGATAAATACGAGAACCACACACACAAAATTGAGAAAACAACTAAACTGAAAAATAGGCATATAGTATGAATGAACAGTAGACCAGGTAAAAACATAAAATGAAATTTATCCCTGAAAGATATGCCAAATACTCAAACATGGAGTAGTAACATAACCAAGAAGACAGAAAGAAAGGAAAAGTAAATAAATATCAAGAAAAATAGAAAATTCACAAAATTTGGGAAAGCAAACAAGTGCATAACACCCATATTAAGATCTTAATAACTGAGATGGCTCTCTGTCCACTTCAGTCTGACTTACTCTATTTGATTATCGCTGGGACAACTGTCTGTCTCATCCATGGTTCTGGTAATGCACACACCCACACATCAACACCCCCCACACATACACACACACATACACCACTATGATTTACACATAAAAGGAAGTAATAAAACAACAAAATCTGTTCCAAGAAATAGACTAGGACACCTTAACCTGTTTCTCTTACTATTATCTTTGTCCTGCAATTCTTGGCTCTGAACCCAGGCATTCAATAATATTTGCTTCTCTCTGGCTCTTGGGTACCAGTTATCTTTCACCTTTCTGGGCATTGGCATCCTATGAGGTTCTCCCTGCAAAAGAGAGTTCCCACATTTATATCACTCACAAAATGATCACCCTGATAAGTCCAGTGTACCTGAAGCTAATATAGTATTGTATGTCATCTGTAATTTTAAAAAGAGAGAGTTCCCAGAGTCTTCCACTGGCTGAGCTCTCACTTCCATTCTGCTTCCGCTTCTAATGTCTTCACTTGGAAAGTTCTAGTACAGCAAATCTAAGTCATGATTCTGGGAGCAAGAATATGACAGCACCTGGCTCAGGTGAGGGAGTGGACCTGCCGAAAGGAAAGTTTCAATCAAGCAGATCTGGACAGCTCAGACTATCTCTGCTGCTCCAAATAATTGTTTATACATTTTTACTTGGTATATTTTAGACTACTTTATATGTAAGCCAATATCTTTATTGATAAGCTCATTTAATACATTGATATATAATAACCCTAGAAAATATTTTACAAGCTGGCTGAAGAGAATGATTTTAGGATGGTTACTCAAAAACTGTATAATTCCTAGTGTTCCTTTCTTCCGCCATTTTACCAATGACGTGAGCATCAGTTAGTTCATGCAGCACATGGAATCTGCCATAGGCCTTGACATTTTGTGAAAAAATGACCTCAATTTTTGTTTTTTCTTTCACTTTAGTCAGTAGGGCCTCTGCAATGTGACTTTTAGAAAACAGAAAGAAATTGCTAACATAAAGATAGGGGAACATACTAGAAACTTTCTACATATACTATACTTGTCAAAAGTAATTTTACATAAAGGACAGCTTATAAGAGAATCGAGCCACCGCTGTTGTGGTTGACATGAATTCTGCCTTAAAAAGGTATACAAAAAGGTAAGAAACAATGACAATAACAATGACTATTTTTTTAATTCTTAGTTTTGCAAAGTATTGTACTAGTTTTTAAAAACACATTATTTCATTTAATCTTCATGATACCCTATGAGGTAGATATTAAAACTTCAGTGTTATAGACAAGAAAATGAAGGCTTTTAGAGAAGTTAACTAAAATGCCTAAGATAACACACCAAGAACATATGAAAAAAATGTTGATAATTAATATGTGTAAAAGGCAAAGTGTAGTAATAAAAAAAGAGAGAATTTAAAATTGTGCCTTTAGATCAGCCCAAATATTTTATTCCTGATGAGAATGCAGCCACAGGTACCTCCTCAGATGACAGGTGAATTTTTTATTTGTTTCTGATTTTTATTAATTTGGGTCCTCTCTCTTTGTTTCTTTGTGAGTTTGACTAAAGATTCATCTACCTTTTTTATCTTTGCAAAGAACCAGCTCTTGGTTTTATTGATCTTTTGTATTATTATTTTTTAGTCTATATGTTGTTTTCTTTCTAATTATTTAAGTTGTAGAGTTAAATAGTTTTATTTAAATTTTTTCTTGTTTCTTGACATAGATCTGTAATGCTTTGAACTTCCCTCTCAGGACTGTTTTCATTGTGTCCATAGATTTTGTGTTTTTGTGTGTTCATTTTCATTATTTTCCAGGAAGTTTTTTTTTTTCTTCCTTAATCTCATTGGTAACCCATTTATTGTTTAGTAACATGCTATTTAGTCTTCATGTGTTTGAATGTTTTTGAGTGTTTTTATTCTAATTGATTTCTAGTTTCATGCCATTATGATCTGAAAAGATGCTTAATATGCTTTTTATCTTCTTGAACTTGTAAAGTCTGTGTGAATCTTTTGTTTTGAGATGGGTCTCTTGCAGAGAACATATATGTGGACCATGTTGTTTTATCCATTCAGCTACACTATGTCTTTAAATACATATGTGTGTGTGTGTGTGTGTGTGTGTGTGTTTATTAATTTTTTTAGAGAGGAAGGGAGAGAGACATAGAAACATTGATGTGAGAGAGAAACATTTATCAGCTGCTTCCTCCTCGTCCCCCTCGTCCCCCTCATCCCCCTCGTCCCCTACTGGGGATAGAGCTCACAACCCAGTCATGTGCCCTGACCAGGAATTGAACCAGAACCTCTCAGTCTATGGGACAATGCCCAATCCACTGAGCCACAGTGGCCAGAGTACCCTATGTCTTTTGATTAGAGCATTTAGTCCAATTACATTTAAGGTTATTATTCATAGGTACTTATTTACCACCATTTTTTCCTTCATAACTATGTTCCTCTCTCTCTTGGTTTCTTTTTTGTCTGTGAAGCTCTTTACTTCACCTTCAATTTTAAATGATTGCCTTGCTAGATACAGTAGTCTTAGGTTCAGGTCCTTGTTTTTCATTATTTTGAATATTTCCTGCCACTCCTTTCTGGCATAAAGTGTTTCTGTTGAGAAATCAGTTGATAGTCTAATGAGAGCTCCTTTGTAGGTAATTTTCTCTATCTTGCTGCCTTTAAGATTCTTTCTTTGTCTTAATGTTTGTCATTTTGATTATGATGTCTCTTGGAGTGGTCTCTTTGGGTTCATCATAATTGGAACTCTCTGTGCTTACTGAACTTGTGTGACTTTTTCCTTCACCAGTTTGGGGAAGTTTTCTTCTGTCATTATTTCTTTCAATGGGTTCTCTATTCCTTGCTCACTCTCTTCTCCTTCTGGTACTCTTATAATGCAGATGTTGTGACCTTTCATATTGTTCCAAGTTTTCCTTAAACCATTCCCCTGCCTGCTTATTAATTCTTTTTTCTATTTGCCACTCTAATTGGGTGCTTTTTTCCTACCTTGTCTTCCAAATCACTAATTTGGTGTTCTGCCTCATTCAGTCTATTTTTTAATCCTTCCAATGTCTTTTTTTTTTTTAATCCTCATCCGAGGATATTTTTCTATTTATCTTCAGATTGAGTGGGAAGGAGGGAGAAAGGGAGAGAGAGAGAGAGAGAGATCGATGTGAGAGGGAGGGACACATTGACTGGTTGTCTCCTGCACGACTCCAACCAGGGCCGGGGATGAACCACAACCGAGGTACGTGCCCTTGACTGGAATCAAACCCGCGACTCTTTGGTCTATGGGCTGATGCTCTAACTGCTGAGCAAAACCAGCCAAGGCCCTTCCAGTGTCTTTTTGATGTTAGATATGTTATTTTTTATTTCTGCCTGATTCTTATTTAGTTTAATATTTCTTCTTTCATGCAGTTGTAGTTTCCACTAAGTTTCTTGAAATTCTCACTAGGTTCCTTGAGCATCTGTATAACCATTACCTTGAACTCTATATCTGATCAATGTTTGCCTCTTTTTTGTTTAGCTCTTTTTCTGGAGTTGCCCCCTTTTCTTTTATTTGGGGGTTGTTTCTTTGTCTCACCATTTTTGGTAACTCTTTTTATTTGTTTCTATGTCTGAGATCAAACTTCTAGGCTTCCCAGTGTTCATGGAGTAGCCTTATGTAGTGTTTTGTGGGACCCAGTGGTGCAGTCCCCTAGATCTCCTGAGCTGGGTGCTCTACAAATGACCCTTGTGTAATTTATTTGGGGTCTCCTGTTATAATTGGGTCTTGAAGGTTGTTGTCCCATTCATGGATGGGATCTCCTCTTAGGCTGGCTGATTGTGAGGTTCTCCCCACTACATCATGTGAGATCTTGTTCAGGTGTTGACAGAACAAAACTAAACACAACACACATAACAAAAATATACAAAATACCACTACAACTACAACAAAAGGACCCAGAAGAGAGAATTAGGAAAGAGAGAAGAGAACAAGAATAATAGAAGAAAATAAAAAAAAAAAAGGTATTATGAAAGGGCAGAGGTGAAATATAAAATAAGAACACAGAATAGGGGAATGGAGATGGTATAAAAGAGGAAGAAAAAAATATGAAAAGGAAATAGAAAGCAGGAAGGCAGGAAATTAGAAAAGTAAAAAAGAAGCATAAGCAGGAGAAAGAAGAAAAACTAGAATAAGAAAAGGGAAAGGAAACAGACACTAAAATAATATCAAATTAGTGAAAAAGAAAGATAAAGAAGATGATGCAAAAAAAGAAATGAAGTGACGTTTGTCTCAAAAAATAAAAAAATAAAAAGTGAAGTAGCATTGGTCTCAGCAGTGTTTTAGTGTCTCCTGGGAGCTCCCTTTGGATCCTGCTCTACTTTGGTGCTGGCCACAGTCAGAAACTGTCCTCCTTTGGCTGTTAGCAACCTGTTAGGAGCTTCAAGCCATCCACAGTTTGTGTTTGTCTCCGCAGAACTTGGCTGTGTGGAGGGTGGGGTGGGGGGGTTGTCAAGCTGCACTCTAAAGCCAGCTTGCCCATAGTTTGGGGCCCAGGATTGGTCAGCAAACTTCCCCAGGTTCCCCAGGCTCCACCTCTATCCACCTTTGCCTGCTGGCCAGCTGTCAATCTTAGTCACTGAAAAGCATGTTTCTGAAAGGGCTTTTTGCAGAATTGGGGGTTTCAAACCTCTGGGTCTCCCGCGAGGGGGAGGGGCCGTTCATTTTCAAGGAAAGTCCTATGTGTGTTTCTCTGCCCCAGAGCTACAGCTCCTCTGAGAGTGATGGGGAATATTTCCCTGCCCTCAGTTGGGCAGAGATCCTTGTCTGCTGTCCAGTGCAATCACCAGGAAACCTGGAGCCTCTATCAGGTCTCCCATGAGGGGAAAGCACCAGTCAGATTCGTGGGGCTGTGGGGCAGATGGACCTACCCACAAGCCAGTCACTGATGCTCCCTGAGCCTGTTCAAACCATTAGGCATGGCGCCCTACTGCTGTTTCATTGCAAGGGTCCAGATGGAGGGTGTGACAGGCAGTGTTCTTGAGGGTGGGTGAGCTGTATCCTTTAGGGAAAGCTTTTTTCCTTCACCTGAGCTGTGGCTTCTGAGAGGGGCCAGCACCTCCGGAGTAATGGGTGCTGTGATTTGGGGGAGACACATCTGGATTCAGGTCACCTGGTGGTCACCTTTCCACATCCTTCCCCAATACTTCCCACTCAGCCTCTCCTGGCACCTCCAGTCAACACCGCCCTCTCTCCACTGAAGCTTCAGGTGAGTAGATGTAAACTAAAATCCTGAAAATCCTGTGCTCTGGGTTTGTTTTTTGTTTTTGTTTGTTTGTTTTTAACAAACAAACAAAAACAAACAGAAGAATTAGAAGAAGAAAAAAAAAACCTGTGGCTTTATCTCTGCCCAGCTCTGGTCTCCTCAATGGCCAGAAGCCCTGTCGCTCTTCATGGCTGGATGTTACATGGGCCACTGTTTTCGGCTCTGGTGCTCCAGACCAGGGATCCAGCTGGGGACGGGGCCTCACTCCTCTCAGAGAAAACCTCCCAGGCCCACAGCCGAGAGGCTCCTCTTCTGTCTCTGCTCCTTGTGGAAGTGGGCCAGAC
The DNA here is from genome assembly GCA_030848825.1 of Tadarida brasiliensis. Taxonomy (NCBI): domain Eukaryota; kingdom Metazoa; phylum Chordata; class Mammalia; order Chiroptera; family Molossidae; genus Tadarida; species Tadarida brasiliensis. Next base: position 39,486,959 of record CM061259.1, on the reverse strand, counting down.
CCTCTTGCGATCTCGCCCCTCCTACCAGACTCCAGGTGGTTTCTGTCCGTCCCTGTTGTCTTCTCTTCAGTTGGACTTCAGTTGGCAATTCCGAGTGAATGTTCCCTACTTCAGTTTTATTTCCAGTGTGGCCCTGGGAGAAGGTGTAAGAAGGGTCTGCCTATATGGTCGCCATCTTCCCTCCTTCCTTCATCACGTCAGTACGTGTTTTTTAAGCCATTTTATAAGTACTATTATCAATATTGCTTGTCTGAACCACTGAGGTTATGAGTTTTGATGGGAGATTGAGTTGTGTTATCTTTATCTGCATGAGCTTGCAAGGACCCCTTTAATAAATATTATAATTTAGCATCTGTTCTAAGATGGTTTGAAATAGTAAGAGCTTTAAAATATTTGTAGGTATTTTGTAATTAGAAGCATATCTGAACTTTGAGAAATATTTCACACTACTAATTAATTTTCCTTATTTTACTCTCACATTATAAATATACATTATTTTCAAATGTTGCAACCCAGTGGCTATGAATCAAAAGATGTGTAAAATTGTTGGATTGTGATTTAAAAATAAATAGAACTTTTAGTATAGTAATTATAGAATTCCCACACTTGCAGTAATAATGCTTGAAAATGCTAGTGCTTCCATATTTTTGCTACTATTTGTAATATTTACCCACTCCTGTTCTTTTTTTTTCTTAGTAGTTACTGTGGATGGCAAGAGTAACTTTGATGAACTTTTAAATCGGTTTTGTTTTTTGTTGTCTATAAAATCTTTGTTTGGTCCTGCCATGAAGATATTTTCCTATGTTTTCTGCAACATTTTAATGGGTTTGGTTATCATTAGGTCCACACCCCATCTTAATTGAGTTTAGCATGTTATAAGATAGAAATTAAGGCCCATTTTATTCCCTTTGGACATACATGTATTCCAATAACATTTCTTTTCTTTCTTTTTTTTTTTAATCCTCACCCGAGGATATTTTTCCATTTTTTGTTCAGATAGAGTGGGAGGGAGAGAGAGAAAGAGAGGGAGAGAGGGAGAGAGAGAGAGAGAGAGAGAGAGAGAGAGAGAGAGAAACATCGACATGAAAGGGACACATTGAGTGGCTGCCTCTGCAACTGAGGTACGTGCCCCTAGCGGGAACGGAACCCGGGTCTCTCTGGACCGCAGGCCGACGCTCTAACCGCTGAGCCAAACCGGCCAGAGCCCAATAACATTTCTTTAAAAGACTTTTGTTCCCCGTTTATTGTTATTGAAAAATGAATGACAATATCAATATTGTTCTATTTCCAGTCTTTGTGATGTTCATTGATCTAACTGTTGAACATTATACCAGGACTCTCCTGTCTTGATGAATGAAGCACTGTAACAAGTCTGAAAAGAGCTAGTGTAAGAATGTCAACACTGTATTTCTTTACAAAGATTGTCGTGGATATTCTAGTTGTTTTGAATTTCCATATAAATTTTAAAATTAGCCTGTCACCTACCACACACACACACACACACACACACACACACACACACACACACCCTGATAGAATTTTGATTAGGCTTGCATTAAATCTGTGCATTACTTGAGGAAGAATGGTCACCTTAAAAATATAGAGTCTTTATATCCATGAACATGATATATATCTTCATTGACTTAGATCACCTTAAAGGTATCTCTGCAATGCCTCTTGTCTTCATAAGTCAAATAGTAAGATTATTGTGAAACTTCTATTTCAAAAATTTTTTTTACCAGTTATGTGCTTGATTATAATTATTTCAAATAGTATACCTTCTTCTTCTCTCTCATCTTCTGACAAACTTTCTATCACATAACTCTGTTACTAAGTTATCTGAAAAGAGATAATTCTGATGGGTGTTACAAAAAATGACTTCTATTAATATTGTTGAATTTAGAGTGAACATGATTTATTACTTGCTAGAGTTAGGCAATGATTGGTTATATTTCAACAAAATTTAAATGATATGAAATTACTGAAATGACATTTTATGCTAAATTCCTTTCCCAAGTCAACCTCGTTTTTATTTCAAAATATTAGTGCTATTAATTAATGAAAGACTCTTGCTAAATTAGCACGATTTTTAATTTTTTTTTGAGTATTTTACTGGTCATTTATTTTATTTTATTTTATTTTTATTAATTTATTTTTGTTACAGATGTTTCTCCTTTTTTCCCCATTGACACCCTCCTCCCCGACCCTCCACCCCTTCCCCAGCTTTGTTGTCCATGTCCATCAGTTATGCATACATGAGTATAAATTCTAATCTCTAGTTTCTTCCCTGTGCACTTGCTAGTACAATTCCATTACATTTATATAATTAGATTCACTTTCATTTTGTAAAATGACTTTCCTAAATGATTTCATCATTTTATTTGGTTTTTCCATTTTGATTATTCAATCTCTTGTTTTATATATTTAAAAATATACTATGGAGTGAAACGGACAAAAGCTACACTGACTCTAGTTAACCATTTATCTTGGCATGAGTACATATTTAATAAGTCATATTTGAAGGTCTTATTTTCAAAACTTACATGTTTACACTATATAAACTTTCTGTACTTTATATTGTTTAAAAACGTGTCCTTTAGTATCACTGCATACTTTGTGTGCCCTCTAAGAATAAATCCTATCTTGAATTTTCATAGCATAGATTAGTTTCACCTGTTTTGTGAGTCTTGCAAATGGAATTATTCCTAATGTACTCTACTGTAGCTCATTTGTTTCACTCAATGTTTTGTTTGTAAACTCATCCATGTTGTGACACATATTCTAGAGCATTCCATCTCATTCCAGCAGGTCAATGTACCACAAGTTATTTAAGAAGGCTACCATTGTTGGACACTGGTAGGTATTTAGTTTGGGGGCATCATGATTAGTATTAATATGAACATTTTAGAATATGTCACTCAATGAAAATATGCAGACATGTCCTTCCAGATTATAAATCAGATTGTGATTACTCAGAGTGTATGATATGCTCAGACATAGGAAATAGTACAAGCAGTTTTCCAATGTGTTTCTACCAGTTTACACACCAACACCAAAGCACTGTATTAGAGTTTTAACTGTCCATAACCTTGCTTACATATGACATGTTCAATCACAACTTTTATTTTAGTTATTCTGGTGTTATAAAATACTAGGAAATTTTAGTTTTCATATGTATTTTTTTACAACTAGAAATTAGATCACCGTTTCATATATTTTCTGGCTGTCCTCTTTTGAGAAGTGACTAAATTCTTTGGCCTATTTACTACCTTAATTAAGGCTGTCTTTAACATCACAGTGTTGTAGGAGTCTTATATATATTCTATATTCAAATTATTTTGTATATGTGCATTTTGAAAATATATTCTCCGGATATTCAAGAGGTTTTAACTTTGATTTTTTAATGGTATTTTTGAGGAGTAGACACACTTTTTTTCATGTTCTATTTAACAACTAATGTCTTCATGTTCAGATTTTGTGATTCAGTTAAGTAAACTTGTCTACTCCATGGTCAATGATTAACTTTTCATGCTTTCACTTGATAGTTTATTGATACTCCTTTGACACTGAAAACTAAAATCAATCTGGAATTGGTCTTAGTGTACCATGTGAGATAATGTTCTAGAAGGCCTGGGATGGGGCAGGAGCCGGGTGCAGGGTGGAAAAGAGGGGGAAATGGGGGACATCTATAATACTAAAAAAAACAAAAATAAATAAAATGTAGATATAAAACACACACACACAAGATACATCACTTTTACATGGATATTAATTGACCAACAGAAGGTACTGAAAAGTCCATTTGACCTCTCTATTCTGTGTCACTGCTCATTCTCTACTATCTTAATTTCTGTAACTTCATTATTTTTTTAATTTTTATTGATTTTTTAGAAACAGAGTAAGGGTGTGAGAGATAGAAACATCAAAGTTAGAGAGAAATATTGATTGGCTGCCCCCTGCATGCCCCTTACTGGAGACCGAGCCCACAACCCGGGCATGTGCTCTGACTGGGAATCGAACCTGGACCTCTCAGACCATAAGACGACACTCAATCCACTGAGCCACACCAGCTGGGAAATTTCTGTAACTTTATAATATGACTGGATGTTGATAGTATTTTTTTCCTCTTCAAACTGTCAGGTGAGTTCTAGATTGATTGTCTGAGGAACTGGCAGACCCTCTCCTTAGGGACAATCAATTAACTGGTAAAAGTTTTTAAAAAATTGATGTCTCTGAAAATTGATCTAAGGTTATACAAGAGAAAGAGTTGTCCAATTATGTCTTCTAAAATTGGTAAAAGCAGAAAGTGTGGCATCTCATTCCTTAGGTCAGTGTTGCTTCCTGTATTCTGGACTGATATGGTCAAGACAAAGGGGGTTCATTCGACTCTAAGTTTCCAGTCTAGCACTATGGTTCATCCAACAAGCACAGACATCACATTTACCCATTGCTTCCTTAAATCTTGTTCTGGGAATTATATAGTACATGGGAGCTGCTGTCACTCAAAGGGTGAGAGTTATGCCTCAGCATAGTGGGTCTAGAATACTAAGTCCCCAGTTTTGCTTGACCCACCTCGCTTGTAGAGCAAGTGTTCTATGCCAGGAAGGGCAATCTCAGAGGACCGTGGTCTATCATCTTTCTCTTACATCAACTTGTAGAGTGAGCATGTCATTGTGATAAAAAAAATATACTGTCTAAACCTAAAGATCTTATATATTGGCACAGATGTTCTGTTTGGAGAGATTCACATCATAGAAAAAGCTCTGAGTAGACTGACTTTATTTGGTACACAGATGGAGAAGTTCAAAAGGGGTATTTTTTAAAATAATGGAGATTTTGGTACCCAGCATTTAAGAGTGGGCTGTCAACTCCATGAACCCAACAGCAACAAGCTAAATGGAAGATCACCAGAAACTGAACAAAGAGACCAGGGAAAGAAACAGACAACTGGATCCCTCCTGGGTCTCAGTCATCATTGTGTGTCTAGAGGTCTATTCACATGTGCTAAGGTGCACCCACTCAATAACAATGAAAGTGTCATATTTGGCTGACTTGAAATATTCCCAAGTCACAATCACCATATATCAACCAAGGATTGAAGTCTCACTGGCTCAAGGGATTAAGCACATCTTCTGACCAAATACTACCTATATGGAAAGCCACCCGGAATATCAATGAAAACATAAAATCTTAAATACATACATACATACAGAGGCCCAAATGAAAAACCTTGCTGAATATGATAACCAAAACAAGACATTTAGTAGAAGAGATCACCAGAAGATTTCAGCAGGCAGAAAAAAATAAGCCAATTTGACAGATTACTAAGGATCTCCCAATCAGAAAAAACAAAAAACAAAAGATTGTTTGTGCTTCTGAGAAATACATGACATGCTCTAAAGCAATGAGTTGACGTATTTCCTTTCTTTACAATAGTGCTAATAAACATCTGCTGAATATTATTTTTATTCTCTTCTCTCTTTTTGCTTTCTGTAATTCTCCATTACTAAGGATGTTAAAACATTTGTATGTTCCATATATTTCTTTCTTTTTTATCCTCACCTGAGGATATTTTTCCATTTGTCTTCAGGTATAGAGAGAGAGACAGAGAAAGAGAGGGAGAGAGAGAGAAACATTGACGTGAGAGGAACACATTGACTGGTTGCCTCCCTCACGACCCCCACAAGGGCTGGGAAGCACCGCAACCTAGGTATGTGCCCTTGGCTAGAATCGAATCCACGGGCCAACGCTCTACTGCTGAGCCAAACTGGCCAAGGCTGTATGTTCCATTATTTCTAAAACTCAATATTTATGCTTTTATTTTTCTCTGTATACCAGTCAGTGTGGGAATTTTTCCATTGTACTGTACTGCTTTCCAGATAAGTAATTTTATATTTTTCGATGCCCGAATTATTGTTCAAACCATCAACTAAATTCCTATAATTTTCATATTAGTTCTAAAATATTCAGTTGATACTTTTGTATATTACAACTCACTGAGGATATTCTACATTCTTTCCCATACTTTGTGTATTTTTATTCTATTTTAAAATTATTAGTCATAGTTATTTTTTAAATGTACTCTTTCTCCCCTATTTGAATCTCCTTCATATTACTTATATTTTCTCTTTTTCTTCTCTTAGTAATAACTCATATCTTTTAGCTCTTAGCATGTATAGTAATGGTTAATTATATGCATTAAATTGTATATAAACAGACAAAAAAGCTCCAGGTGGCTTCTTTAGAGATTTTACTCTCTTCTGTTGGAAAGATTGCATGAAAAGCTGATTACCTTAGGTCACGGATAGTGTTAGGTATGAGGTAAGTGAATGTTTAGCAAATGTTGGGTGAATTCTCCTTTTCTTGTGCTGCTCAAGCGTGAGCCTGTGAGCCTTTCAATTGTGAGTTTATGTGACTATTTTCTCAGCTCTGAAAGATTATAGGGGATTCATCTCTATCATCAAGAGGTTCACAATCCAGATGTCCAATCGTTTGCCACATGGAATATCAAAATCAGGTAAGTGGCCTGGCTTGTGTGGTTCAGTTGGTTGAGTGTTGTCTCATGCACCAAGAGTTCACCGGTTAGATTCCCAATCAGGGCACATGCCCATGTTGTAGGCTCAATCCCCAGCAGGGGGTTTGCAGAAGGCAGACAATGGATGTTTCTCTCTCATTGATGTTTTTATCTCTCTTTGCTTCTCTCTCTAAAATCAATAAAAAGAATATTTAAAAAATAAGATTAGTGTGTTAAGGGGAGACAGTACAGATGCTTGAGATATGCCTCCTTTTACCATGTCTTGTGTCCAAAATATACTATGATTTTAGGAAACCACACCTTTGAGAAATTTCAGAGTAGCTCTCTGGCCTCCCACAAAGCTCTTAAGTTAAGCAATTGTGACTTAGGGAAAATTGTGAAGTTGAGGCCTCTTAATGTCTAATTTATGAATCGATCTAAACCTGTGTAGTAACTAAGAGTATTGGGGACTTCTCTTTCTGTTAGACAAAGTCCTCTAACTGGGCCAACGCTAAGGCTTAATTCACATCCATTGTTGCCAAGGTCTCAGAAAAATGACAGGAATGATTGAATATTTTTCAGGACTTTTTCCTTCCCTGAAATTTTAGTTCATCTCTGCATTGCTTCCTCCACTCTTGATGTCCTTAAAATACAATCTTAAACTATAATTTGGATTTCCTAGCTTTTATTTATTTTTACCAGAGAAAACATGGTTGTGAAGATTATATATGCTACAGAGAATTGTATTTTTTTATCCATTTTATAAGAAAATGTACAAAGGAGTAGAGTGGCAAGTATTTTCTGTTTTTCCAGATTTTGAAGAAATTCTGTCTAAGAGTAAATCAGGTCCACAAGATGTTACAGGGCAGTGGTGTATAAAAAGTTAAAATCTTCTATTGTCAGATACCTTTCCATGTTCTCCATTATACTAAGATAATGAGATATGTCGTAAAATGAAACCACACCACTGAGATAAACATGCATTATTAACAAATAAATATAGCTATTGCTCCTAGGACTCGAGATCAAAGGGAAGAGATGAGATTATTGGAATTTATACCTTTGCAATAAGTCCCATAGGTCTAAGACTTGAACCTCTGAGGAGAAGGTTAGCCAACCTAGGACTGAAATCTGAGAGATTTGGTGGAGGACTCAAAATTCTGCCAATATAAACCCTGAGGTCACATGCTTTGTAGCTGTGCCAGTATCTCTGAGCCTGACAGTAGTGTTGGTTCTGATAGTTACTAAAATATATGTATATATATATATATATGAAATTATAATTATAACATTATATACAGAAGTGGGGCAAAAGTAGGTTTAAAGTCACTTGTATGGAAAATAATACAATAATTAATAAATGATAAAAAAATAAATTTTGTGTTTTGTGTACTCACAACTATAAACCTACTTTTGCCCACCCCTGTATTATATATAGTAATAATGTGAAGACTGAAAGTTACTATCTTTGTAAAGGCTAGACCTGTTAATGAGGCAAGACTAGCATGAATAGTAATAAATTTCCCAGGTTTCAAGTCTCCCTTTAATTGCCAACTATTGCAGAAACTAAAAATGAGAGGACTTGCAAAGAAGAAATTTGATTTGATTGTTTGCATTTCCTGTGTGACAAAGCAGAGTGCAAACAGGAAGGATCGTTAGAATTGAGACAGCAACTTAAAAACACACAAACATGCATTATCCATTAGCTGTACCTTTGCTCAGGAAACACAAAGAGACTAATTCCATGAGCAATTAAACACTAACATTATTTAAGATGATATAATGTAGAAATATTCTAGGAATTAGGATATTTTGCTAATTGTTTAATGGCCAATGTTTTATGATCCAAGTAACAAAAAATCTTGAGGATTATGTCAATGGTCTGTGACACATTCTATAACATTTCTATAGCCAAGAGATTAAAACTTAGTACATGAGAAATTTGATAAGATTGGGTTTCTTTATTGAAATTGTAAATTGTTGCTCTTCTTTCTAAAATGCAATAGAACATTTCACTTCTTTGGCTTAATTTGTTTTGGAATTGGAGCATTTTTCTTTACTTCCTTAGGTAAGGGGGGGACGGTGTTGACCTTTTCCTCTTTTTCCTGTTTTTCCTCAGGAATAGGTGGAGGAACATTCGTATTTCTTACTTTGTATACCACAAAACAACAAATTAACAAGCATAATGCAAGGAAAAAAATAATCAATGAAAGTAGCAGGGGTTTCTTTTTGTCCTTCTTTTCCTTCATTTTTATCTTAGGGGGTGGGCCACTATCAATACTACCTCCAAAGCCTTGTTTCAGGCAGTTGGGGGGCTCCCAGCCACTGTAACAATGGCAGTTTTGTCTGTTGTTGCAGATCCCATGCATATTGCAGTCCTTAGATGAACAATTAGTTAGCAGAGATGACAGAGATGACCTATTGACACACTTACTTTTGATGCAAACACGTTCTGCACCACACTCTGTACCATCTTTCACATCACCAATGTCAAGTACGGGTGCCCCATGGTGGTAGTCGGTACCCCAGCAGACGGCACCATTGAAGTGAGTCCAATGCACAGTTAAATGATCCCTGAGAAGGGGAATTTCTGTCACGTTTTCACACTGAATCCTCCCACACAAGATATCTGAGATGTTACATTTTATGTAGCCAGAAGCTGTTAAACCACAGTGACCAAAACGGTCACCTCGGGTATTAAGTTCTGTGTAGCAAGTCTGATTTGCATTCTTGGCCTCTTTGCCAAAAATTTTCCTACACTGTTGTTCACGGCTACTGCATCTGTTTTCATAGCAGCTGCCACCGCCCTTGCATGGCATCCCATTCTGCACATATACATCTTCTGGGCAAATGTGGGATGTCCCATTGCACCACTCTGGGAGATCACATTCATTTTTCTTTTGTCTACAAACTGTGCCATATGGCAAGAAATGGCAGTTTTTGCAACAACGTCCAAAAGCACAAGCGGCCTCAATGTTCAAAGAACAGTCGAATTCACAGCACCGATCTCGCAAACATAAATCTAAAGTACCACAGTCACACTCTTCTCCTTCTTCAATCACACCGTTCCCACACCGTTTATATATGACGAGGTCCTTTGGATCTGGTGGAAGGTTCACACAAGTTCTGTGTTTAATATAGTTTATGAAATCATTATAACTGCAGTCGCTGAATTGACCATTACGGCTTGAGGTTCCAGACATTATGCAGGGTCCTCTCGAACATTTACAGTTGTCTCCATCATGAGACATACCCAAAGGATGACTAGTCGCATGTGTCACAAGAAATGCTAAATGAAACAAATCATCACTCATGAAACTCACAACTGCACAGTTTGAATCTGGGTCACATACTGATGAAACAGAGCCTAGCATATTAAGTGCATCCTTAAATGTACTCCTCACAAGAAGAACTGTAGAATCATGGTTTACGCGTTTATTATAGCTAGGCCTCTTCCACTGGCAAAAGGAATCAAGTGTTTTCTGTATTTCCACTATTTCTATGGGGTTACCCTCATTCCAGATCTCAACTCCTGTTAAAGTCAGTTCGATATTCAGTTGTTTAAAAAGACTATCTGCGATATTGAAAATATCGACTAATAGAAATTGCATTCCTGAGATGTTATTTTTGTGATGAAGATATAGATTGTTGTCTACCACTACTGCCACTTCATAAAACCGCCAGTGGGTCCACCAGCCTTTATACCCGCTCTGCATCAAAGTGAAATTAACACTTTCTCGAGGCTTCAATTGTCGTGCTATTTCTTCGTCTGTTAACCCACATCTGACGGGTTGTTTCTCCTCACTGTCCATCTTATATACAAAATGTTCAAATGTGGTAGAAAGTCTTTTGGGCTCTATTTCATAAACCATGTCATTTGTCTGTATGATTCCTTGAAAGCCCCCAAAACAGGTATTGAGGGCAACCAGGGATTCTAGATCCCCCTCCACATAACCATGATAGTAGCAGTCATTCTGGACAAAAGGCTGTTCCATAAGGATAGCACCCTGTTCTGTGTAGGTGAATACTGGGAGGTGTTTGGGCAGGAGAAGCTTGTTGACCTTCATGTGGACAATGTGTCTCTGGCCCCCAAAATGCATTCTGTATGAGAGCCAACCTCGAAGCTTCATGCCAATGCCAGTGCCTGTTACCCTCAAGGGAATCACCACTTCTGGGGGACCATGGTGTTGGGAGTGCACAACCAGAGGACATCCATATTGGAACAGAAACACCCCCAGCCAGAGTGGGAGGGGAGAGTTCCTCACATGCACCAGGGCCTCACCCATCGCCATTATGGAGCCACCATACACAGCCATTGGGGAGAGCAAAATAGGATGGGCAGGAAGCATCACTGTTCTGTCTTGTCCTTCTGAGCTTGATATTCAGCACTGGCTTTGAATCTATTCTCTGGCAGTCACATCATCAGAACAGCACACTGAAAGAGAATGAAAAAAGGATAGAGACAGGGTTGGGGGTTATGAATAGGCCATGGTGGAGGAGGAAGAGAAAGATACGGGTTAAAATGGATTGACGTTTGGCTCAAGACATGACTCAGAATACTGCATGCATTTGCCCTTAAGAAATTGTAAGGCAGTGTGAGACTGTGGATGTACCAAAAAATGGTGATTAGTCAAAGACTGACACTTTTTGAACCTAGATGCACATTAAATAAAAATATAGCCCTGGCTGGTTTGGCTCAGCGGTTAGAGCGTCGGCCTGTGGTCCGGAGAGACCCAGGTTCGGTTCCCGCTAAGGGCATGTGCCTCGGTTGCAGTTTGTCCCCGGCCCTGGTTGGTCGTGCGGGTGGCAGCCACTCGATGTGTCCCTTTCACGTCGATGTTTCTCTCTCTCTCTCTCTCTCTTCCTCTCTCTCCCTCTCACTCTATCTGAACAAAAAATGAAGGAATGTCTTCAGGTGAGGATAAAAAATAAATAAATAAAAAAATAAAAAAACAAAAACAAAAAACAAATACAACTGAGTACACAATCCAGGAAATGAGACGTCCTTAATTAGGCTTTTTTAATTTTATTGTTATGTTACCTATACGAGAAGTGAATTTGATCAGTGTGTTTTAGATCTCTCATAGCAGACTTCATTTTCCTGTGTTTCCTCATTTTGTACAGGGGTTTTTGATGTTTTTTCTTTAAGCACTCTCAGTACTTATTGATCTGATGATGACTGCATATTCACACTATAAATAGAAGTTGGCATGTATATGTTAATTATTAAATGCAATTTTATAGATTTCTAATGTGTATCTTTGCCCCAACCACCCTGTTCAAATTCATAATCATGACCATTAATTTATTTAGGCTTGTGTTATTCATGTTTCCCAAGTGTGTAGCTCAGTGTCTGCACATTATGTAGTTTTATTACTATTCTATTCAAGGAAGAAAGTAATAAGTCAGTATTGTTAGAAAGGCATTATGCTTGTACCACATTTCTCATTTTCACAAATTTGTGCTAAATATGTTTGCATTATTGAGCCAAATATTTTTGTATTTGTATTTTCATATAAGATATATATATTTGCTTATGACATAAATACATCTATCTAAAGTGTGAAATCGAGAATAACTTTGCAATTGTAAAACTGTGGATATTCAGATATTTGTGCCCCATAAGAAAATATTACCCTCCCCAAAGCTTTCCTCCATCCTTTTGGGATTATTGGTTTCCTTTGCATTTCTGAAGGTATTTTATTTTGTCTTCAAAACACTCCCATCTCCGACTGCTACCCTTCTAGTTTGATTTTTTTTCCATTTTATGTGGTGCTAAAAAATGTTCTTATTCTTAAGAATATAATAAAATATAAACACATTTAAGTAACATTCATCTAACCCATGGCCCTTCTCCCTTCCAGTGCCACCATTGCCTATTGTTGACTGAACATTATGGTACATACTAATATATGTATAAGATAATTGATAAAATCTTTTTTATCCCCATAGTTTTGTCAAATTGATCAATTTCTTGTCTTAATTACCACCTCCCTTCTCACTCTTATTTATAGCCTAAGTCACAGTTTTGCAAAATATGAGTAACAACCCATTAAAGCACAATTTTGTACCTCTCAACGAAGTAAAATATACTGGAATAGGAAATAATAAATGTCATAGATCCCCCCCAAGATGAGGACACTTGGTAAAGACTCCTGTTTTATTTGTTTGTGGGTGTGTGGATACGTGTATGCATACACAAATACTACTGCTTCTTTCCTTTACATGAAATTCTTGAGTGACTTACCAGCAGAAGAATTAATGGTTCCCATAGTCCTTTCTAGATATAGTCATATTCATTGATGGTTTGTACTGCCCATCTCTGTGAACACAGATTTTCATTTGAGACCTCACACGACAAAGAGAAATATGAATACCCTCCCTTTTTGTCTCTGAATCTATTAAATTCTAGACATAGTTACCTAGCAGCAAGACTCTCCCAGTTCTACAGACCATGGCAGCTGGTTAAAGTTCCTCCTCTTTGTGACTTCATGATTTCCATCAAACTTTAATTCTAACAACTTTTCAATATGAATACATTTGACTATACTCCTTATCCCCATCCTATGTGCTTCCTATATACAGCATAAACACTTTAGTTTCAGTATTGTGATTGATCTGTTGCCTTGGTCCCAGATTATTTCCTCAACAATGAACCATAATGTGGAACACTTAAAGTATATCAAGTTCCAGATAAAGGTTTACCCCATTTAAAATATCTTACAAGGAATCCAGACATCAGTAATCATCTGTAACTTTTTTTATAAGATCAGTGAAATAACAAAGATATTTCATATCTGCACATAAATATATTCATTTGTTAAGAAAATCATTGTCAGTAAGTAAAGGGAAATCAAATTCAGAAGAAGAGAGAGGTGAGTAAAATACAGAGTGGGAATAAATTTAATCGATCAATTGACTAGCTGACAGTTTAAAATCACCAATATGGGCAGACCTGTATTTAGCAAGTGGGTTGAGGTAAATCAAGATAGCAAGCTTAGTTATTGATTATCCTCGAGAGTTTACCTGTGGTACAGAGAGGTTGGTTATGTCTGCCAGCTGGATACCTGCCCCTGTCTTTCTATTTCCCCTCCAGTTTAATAAGTTCATTCCAGATCTTCACTTTTCCCCACATTGGAATTTTACACTTTCTCTCCAGCTTTCATCACAACTAGTTTCTAAAGAACCTACTTAGAACTATGATTGTATTAATCAATTTTTTAAGGTGGTACAATAAAGCAACACAAAACAAATGATTTAACAGAGATTTATTGCATGACAATTCTAGAGGATAGAATTCCAAAATCAGAGTCCACATGCCTTACTCTCTCTGAAGATACTAGGGAAGGATTTATTCTAGGCTTCTTTTCTGGCTTCCAGTAGTTCCTTCCTTGCCCTATGCAGCATGATTCAATTTTCACATGGTTCTCTTCTGCTGCTCAAATTGGCCACTTTAAATAAAACACCAGTCATATTGAATTTGGGGCCTACCCAATTCTAGTATTACCTGATCCTAACTCTAATTATGTCTGTAATGACCCTATTCCCAAATAAAAACATTTCCTGAGGTACTTAGAGTTAGACTTCAACATTTGAATTTCAGCAGACACAGTTCAAACATGACAATCTCTTTGGCTTAATTTAATGGCTGGATAGCAACATTTAATTATTTTGTTATTAGACAAGGGAGAAGGGATAAATTTACGAAAATATTGACATATAATATAAAAATTTTCATATCCTAGAAACGTTCTATATGCTCTAGTTCTAAACTCAAAAAGGACTTGTTTGGTTAACTTTAGTTAACAAGTAGATTCCTTTTCATCATGATAATTGATTACTTATTTCATCTTTTTTCATGTTTTACCTTGGATTAAAAGATGGCATATATTATGAGACTTGTGCATAATAATTTCACTTTTGAGGTGCTAATATAAATGATATTGTTTTTTAAATTTCAAATTTCAGTTGTTTAGAGTGACCGACTTTTGCATATTAAACTTGTATCCTTCAACCTTGCTATAATCGCTGATTTCTTTCAGGAGTTATTGTTGATTCTCTCAGATTTTCTACATAGAGCATTCAGTCATCTGTAAACAAAAGTAGCCTTATTTCTTCATTTCTAATATGTATAGCTTTTATTTCCTTTTTTATTTTATTATGTGAACAAGCACTTGCAACATCTTAGAATAATATGTTAAAAAGCAGTGGTAAAAGGGGACATCTTTGCCTTGTTCCTGACCTCATAGTGAAAGATTTATGTTTCTCATTATTAAGTATAATATTAGCTATAGAGCCCTGGCAGGTTTGGCTCAGCGGTTAGAGCTTCGGCCTGCGGTCCAGAGAGACCCAGTTTCGGTTCCCGCTAAGGGCACGTACGACGGTTGCAGTTTATCCCCGGCCCTGGTTGGTTGTGCGGGTGGCAGCCACTCAATGTGTCCCTTTCACGTCGATGTTTCTCTCCCTCTCCCTCTCTTCCTCTCTCTCCCTCCCACTCTATCTGAACAACAACAACAACAAAAATTAGCTATAGATTTTTGTAAAGATTTTTTTATCAATTTTCTGAAATGCCTTCTCTTTCTATTTTATTGATAGTCTTTATTATGCATGTATGTCGGATTTTGTAAGAAGTGTTTTCTGAACCTAATGTTATAGTCATGTAATTTTGCTCTTTAGGCTATTGATATGATGGTTCACATTAATTACTTTTCAAATATAGAATCAGTCTTGCTTTCTTGGGATATATCACACTAACATCTCCCCACCCCCAAAGATCTTGGGCCTTGTAATCTTACAAGGATAAATGGATGAAGGTCTCACCTTCTGTAGCTGCTTCTCACTGTCATGGAGCATAGTCCTGCCTATCCCCAGGCCCAGAAGTTGTTCCTATCTTCCAAAGGAAGAAAGGAGACACATGGAGGGGGAGTCTTCATGCAGGGAAGAGGGATTTTGCAACATCAAGTCAGTCTGCTGTCCCTGGGAGGTGGCATACTCGATGTCTAGAGGATGGCGTCATCCAGAAGATAGCACTGCTAGACAAGCTGGCATCCCTGTATTGTAGAGGTGACAAATAAGACAAGAGGGTTACAAGGTATAGTCCAAAAATAAGGAGAATTATAGCAACTAAATTTCTGGTGAGAAGTAAGAACGAGTTGACAGAGGGAGAGACTGACTTTACAGTGTCCTGGATTAAGTTGGAGGAGTGGCTTCCCTGGAGGGAGGTGTGTCACACTTATCTGAAGCCCTCCTGTCCACCATTCTTAACTCAAATCAGGCTGAGGGGAATATTCTAAGATTTTTCCTCTGAAGATCTTTGGGTCTCTTCTGTCTGAACCATTTGAGCAGAAAAGGGAAAGCAGTGATAAGTGAATCTGATAGACCATCCCATACTTCACAGACTCAACCATCTAGGCCTGGCAACAAGTTAATCCAGCCAAACCAATGAGTCTCATTTCAGGAGATGGCAATGCAGATAGGCTTCTAAAGTTAGGCCTGTACTGTGTAAACAAGCAGTGTGATAAATACGGTTGTGGGCATATATTCTATGAAAACAGAAGGAAGAAAACAAAACACAAAGGTTAATGAACACAGCAAATAATAAACTAGTTTCTGAGTCTTATAAAACTATCAGTTGAGAAAATTTCCAGATATAAAGCTTTTGCTGGAATGAAAGCAAGCAGTGACAACCTGACAGGTCCTCTTAGTCTGCAGTTTGAACATCTTTAGTGATGGCATCAGGTGCTGAGGTAGATTCTGTATGGCATATACAGATACAGCCTTAGAAAAAATGTTCAGTTCCCAATAATTCGTAGTCCACGAGCTACATCTTCTTCCTCTCCTAGCTGACTCACCAAATGTTGCTGATGTAAACCATATTCTTTCAGAGGATTATGAGGAAAGCATTCCACAGACCCATGAATGGGAGAGTGTGATGTGGCAAGATTTATTTGAGTGGGAATAGAAGGCTGCTCCTTCAATGTCCCAATTCCATCCATCCTGCCATGGAAAAAGTCCAATCTTGTCTTCATCAAGCACCCCCACCCCCCATCCCCCACAAAAAAGGCCAGTGTCCAGAGTTTCTGTTTTATATTAAAACTTCATCCTTTGGACCCTGCATGGTCTGCTGTGGACCCCGGATGGCTGCTAGACCCTTCACAGTAACATGTGTTCCCAGGCAAGAGAGTAATCAGTTACCTTTTTTTTTCAAATAATCATCTCATCTCCTTATCACAGATGTTAAATATTAGTTATGAACCATTTCTTAATCTTTACAACTTGCTCAGCTTCTCCTAAAACAGAGGTTCTATAATTTGTTAAAAGGTCTGATGAAAACCACAGACAAGCTCACAAAAAGAAATATATATAGATATGTAGACATACCTGTAAATACATATATATATATACACATAGGACAAGTATATGTGATTTTGAGAGGTCAATTAACAGGATTTATTTAAGACACTGTCAATTTTTTCTAAGTGTTTAAACAAGTATTTGGTATAAAAAGTCATCAAATGTAGTTTTATATTAACTTCCTCATAAATAATTGATAATTCTGCCATGTCAAAAGATGTATACACTATTATGATTAAAAACACCTAACCATCATTTTTAAAAATACAACTCAAGTATTAAAACATTTCTCTGATTTAGATTTATTTAAAGGTAATGGAGAAAATTGGGATATTAACACTACCATATAAAAAGATTCTTGCCCTGGCCAGTTTGGCTCAGCGGTTAGAGCGTCAGCCCACAGACCAAAGAGGCCTGGGTTCAGTTCCCACTAAGGGCACGTACCTCAGTTGCAGTTTGTCCCTGGCCCTGGTTGGGGTTGTGTGGGTGGCAGACAGTCAATGTGTCTCTCTCACATCAATGCTTCCATCTCTCTCTTCCTCCCTCTCTCCCTCCCGCTCTGTCTTAAGATAAATGCAAAATACAAATGTCCTCAGGTGAGGACAAAAAATAAAAATATAAAAAGATTCTTCAAAGCAGTTTTGTGTTTGGTACAACCTGGTTAAAAAAGAGAGATGAATTTTTCTTCTCTTATTAAAAATTAGTGAATGGTTCTACTTTATGGTAATCTAAATTTAAAACAATTTTGATTGGTTCTCTAATTTCTGCAAATATCCAGAAACACCATAGAATAAATGAGACTTATGAACTTAAGATTTTAGATGAACACTGAGAAATATATATTTTGAAAAAACATTCATACTCATCTTCATGTTCCTTACTCCATGCACAGGGCTAAAATACTTATTTTAAAGTAAGAAAAAAGTTACATTTTCTGTTGACTTTCGTTATAAACTTCTAAGAGAAAATGGCAAACCATTTCAAATGGGACATTATGTAGAAAACTAAAATAATTTATAAAATAAGTAACAGAGTTCTAAAAAACTCATAATTTAGAGAAAAATAAATTATAAACATGCAATGTAATATATATATATATATATGCACCAATTTATATAATATAAACATGCTTATATAGCAACATACATATACTAACTTAGTATCTAAAATAAGGAGAATAACTTACCTATGACAAAATTAATCTGGAAAATACTCATATTTAAATATTTTTAAGACGTGGTTAATAAAAGTCATAATATTCCCACATCTATGACAGTAAAATCAATACCACTGAATACTTGTAGTGATAGCCCAAAAGATGTGAAATCTACATCATAAGTGTAGCAAATAGATGAAAAAATATTTATAATAGTACAATCCACCTCTCTAATAGTCCTTCAGATAAAAACTCAGCAATGTTCAAGCTTATTAGAATATCATAGCATGCATTCCAGAGGATCTTTTGTATGTAGTACAAAGCGATTGCATTAGGAGTAGTTGTTATAAAATAAAACTTGATTCTATGACATTGTAAGAACCATATGTGGCAACACCTTGAAGCCATACACCTTCAGGAAAAATACGCACATGGCAGTAAATGGTTTTGCATCAGAAAGAGAATACAGATGTTAGCCAAGTGACAATATAAAAAATCTCTGAGTGTATGCAAAAGTATACACAACAGAAATGAGAAAAATAATTATGGGTTCTGGTGATTAGAAAAGACTTTAAGGATCTGATAGAAACTTCAGTCTTGAAGAATGGAAAGTTAAGAAAACTAATATTTAGTAAGCCTCTATAATATATTGGGCACTGTCCTAGGAGTTTTGATTGATTGATTGATTGATTGTTGAAAGTATTACAGATGTCCCTTTTTTCCCCATTGACCCCCTCCTTCCCACTCCCACCCCGCTCCTGCCTTCCTCAGCCTACTGTCCATGTCCATTGGTTGTGCATATATGCATATACATTCTTTGGTTTATTTCTTCCCTCCCCTACCACCCCCCCGCCCCACCCCATCCCTCTGAGGTTTGTCAGTCTGTTCCCTACTTCTATGATTCTGGGTCTCTTTTGGTCCACAGCTCATTTTGTTCATTATGTTCTATAAGTAAGTGAGATCATGTCGTACTTGTCTTTCTCTCAGTGGCTTATTTCGCTTAGCATAATACTCTCCAGGTCCCTCCATGTCCTCTCAAAGGGTAAGAGATCTCTCTTTCTTACAGCTGCATGGTATTCCATTTTGTGAATGTACTACAGTATTGATGGGCACTTGGGCTGTTTCCACATCTTGGCTATTGTAAATAGCACTGCTATGAACATAGGGTTGCATATATTCTTCCTGATTGGTGTTTCAGGCTTCTTAGGATGTATTCTTAGAAGTGAGATCACTGGGCCAAATGGAAATTTCATTTTTAAATTTTTGAGGAAACACCATATTGTTTTCCATAGTGGCTGCACCAGTCTGCATTCCCACCAGCAGTGTACTAGAGTCCCCTTTTCTCCACATCCTCGCCAACACTTGTTGTTTGATAATTTGTTGATGGTGACCATTCTGACAGGTGTGAGGTGATACCTTGTAGTCATTTTAATTTTCATCTCTCTGATGATTAGAGATGATGAACATTTTTTCATATGTCTCCTGGCCTTTTGTATGTCCTGCTTGAAGAAGTGTCTATTTAGGTCCTCTGCCCATTTTTAATTGGATTATTTGTCTTCCTTTTGTTGACTTGTATGAGTACTCTATATATTTTGGATATTAACCCCTTCTCTGATCTATCATTGGCAAATATGTTCTCCCAGAGAGTAGGTTCCCTTTTAATTTTGATGCTGGTTTCTTTTACCATGCAGAAACTTTTAAGTTTGATGTAGTCCCATTTATTAATTTTTTCCTTTGTTTCTCTTGCCCTAGGTGATGTATCAGTGAAAATTCCACTACATATGGTGTCTGAGAATTTTTTGCCTACATTTTCTTTTAGGATTTTAATGTTTTCATGGGTTACTTTTAAGTCTTTTATCCATTTAGAGTTTGTTCTTGTGTAGGGTGTAAGTTGGTGGTCTAGTTTCATTTCTTTGCATGTAGCTGTACAATTTTCCCAGCACCATTTACTGAACAGACTGTCTTTTCTCCATTGTATGCTCTTGCCTCCTTTGTTGAATATTAGTTGTGTATACTGATCTGGGTTCTCTGTTCTGTTCCATTGATCTGTATGTCTGTTCTTGTACCAGTACCAGGCTGTTTTGATTATGATGACTTTGTAGTATAACTTGATATCTGGTATTGTGATTCTTCCCACTTTGTTCTTTTTCTTTTTTTTTAACAATAGATCAGTTATTTAATTAGGTTCTTTGTAAGAAATTTAAAACACCATTTTGTGAGGATAAAGCCCATTAGTGAGAGCAAATACAGAGCAGAGGTAGCCCTGGAGCTGAGGAACAGCTTTGATTTTTGGCAGAATTTGCAAGTCCACGGCTTTCTGGTCAACCTTGTGCTGTTCTGTAATCCCGTTTTTCTCTTTCTCTGTGTTGAAGATTTCACTCTCCTGGTGTCTGGGCTTGAGCAACTTCATCTTCTTGAAGTAAGCATCAGTGAGATGTTTGGGGATTTTCACACCACTGATATCAATTTTGGTGGAGGTGGCAATGACAAATTTCTGGTGTGTTCTACACAGAGGAACTCAATTAAAGGACAGAGGTCCAGTCACAAGTAGCAAGCCACTGCTCAGCTGCTTCAGGAAAATCACCCTCTTGCCTCTGTGGTGCCCAGTGAGGACAATCAGAATGGTCCTGGGAGTGATGCTAGTCCGCAGTTTTCTCACATGCTGACTGAAGGGTTTCTTGCCATGGCTCAACAGCTTTCGAGGCATATCTTCAGTAGGATAATATCTAGGCATTTTGCGAAGTTTAACCACTCAGGTACCACCACTCTTGTCGCCACCAACAGGTTTTGTGACAGTAGCAAGAATTTTCTCCTTCTTTTTCTTTTCAATCCTGGATTTAGCTGCAGAATACTTCCTCTTGTACATGGCCTTTCAGGAATACATAGCAGACTGGGAATATCTGCCAATTCCTCTGACTAGGACAGGGTTTCGGCCGCAGTGGGGCTTTCCCTTCTTAGGGGTGTTGGTCTTGAGGTTACCCTTCTTAACCTTGCCACCAGCATCAGCCTTCTGGGCTCCAGGTTTCTTCTCCTTTGGATCAGGTTTCTTCTCCTTAGTATCCGGCTTCTCAGGTTTTTCACTCGCCATCTTGCAAAATGGGAAAAAAGCCCACTTTGTTCTTCTTTTTCAAAATTGCTGTGACTACTTGGGGTCTTTTTTGGTTTCATATAAACTTTTGGAGAGTTTGTTCTAGATCTGTGAAATATGCCATTTATACTTTAATAGAGATTGCATTGAATCTGTAGATTGCTTTGGGTAGTACAGACATGTTAACCAGGTTGATTTTTCTGATCCATCAACATGGTATATGTTTCTATTTTTTGTATCTTCTTCTATTTCTTTTTTCAGTGTACTATAGTTTTCTAAGAAGAAGTCTTTTACCTTCTTGGTTAAATTTATTCCTAGGTATTTTATTTTATTTAATGTTTTTTCATTATTGATTTTTAGACCGAGAGAAAGGGAGAGGGAGAGAGAGATAGAAACATCGATGAAAGAGAACATTGATAGGCCACCTCCTGCATGCCCCCTACTTGGAATTGGGCCCACAACCAGGGCATGTGCCCTGACCGGGAATCAAACCAGTGATATCCTGGTGCATGGGTCGACGTTCAACCAGTGAGCCACATGGGCCAGGCGGTATTTTTTTTTTTTTTTTGCTGCAATGGTAAATAGGATTGTTCTTCTTGTTTCCCTTTCTGAGTGGTCATTCACTGGTGCATAAGAATGCCATTTATTTCTGGATGTTAATTTTGTATCCTGCTACTTAGCCAAATTATTTATCAAATCTAGTAGATTTCTGATGGAGTCTTTAGGGTTTTCTATGTACAATATCATGTCATCAGCGAATAGTGACAGTTTCACTTCCTCTTTTCTGATTTGCATCCCTTTTATTCTTTCTTCTTGTCTAATTGCTGTGGCTAAGACTTCTAGTACTAGTTAAATAAGAGTGGTAAAAGTGGGCATCCCTGTCTTGTTCCTGTTCTTAAGGGAAATGCTTTTAGTTTTTGCCCATTGAGTATGATGTTGGCTGTAGGTTTTTCATATATGGCCTTTATTATGTTGAGATATGATCCCTCTATTCCCACATTGCTGAGCATTTTTATCAGAAATTAGTGCTGGATTTTGTTGAATGCTTTTTCAGTGTCTATTGATATGATCATATGTTTTCATCTGTCATTTTGTTTATGTGGTGTATCACCTTTTTTGATTTGCAAATATTGTACCAACCGTGCATCCCTGCGATGAATCCCATTTTGTTATGGTGAATAATTTTTTTAATGTATTGCTGGATCCGATATGCTAATATATTGTTCAGAATTTTGGCATCTGTGCACATCAGGGATATTGGCCTGTAGTTTTCTTTTTTGTAGTGTCTTTATCTGGTTTTGGAATTAGGATTATGCTGGCCTCATAAAATGAGTTTGGAAGTATTCCATCTTCTTGGATTTTGTGGAATAGTTTGAGGATAATGGGTGTTAGTTCTTTGAATGTTCGATAAAACTCTCCTGTGAAGCCATCCAGGCCCTGGCTTTTGTTCGCTGGGAGTTTCTTGATTACATCTTCAATTTCCTTAGTTGTTATTGGTCTGTTCAAGTTTTCCATCTCTTCCCAGTTCAGTTTTGGGAGACTGTGTGTTTCTAGAAATTTGTTCATTTCACCTAGATTGTCCAAATTGTTGGTAGTATTGTCCAAATTGTTCATAGTATTCTTTAACAATCCTTTGTATTTCTGTGGTGGTAGTTGTTACTTCTCTGTCATTTCAAATTTTGTTTATTTGTGTCCTCTCTCTTTGTTTCTTGGTGAGTCTGGCTAAGGGTCCATCAATCTTATTTATCTTTTCAAAGAACCAGCTCTTGTCCTGCCGGTGTGGCTCAGTGGTTGAGCATCGACCCATGCACCAAGAGGTCGCTGGTTCGATTCCCGGTCAGGACACATGCCCAGGTTGTGGGCCTGATCTCCAGTGCGGGGCATGCAGGAGGCGGCCAATCGATGTTCTCTCTCATCGATGTTTCTATCTCTCTCTCCCTCTCACTTCCTCTCTCTCTAAAATCAATAAAGTAAAACAAACAAACAAACAAACAAACAAACAAAAAAAAAAAAACAAAGAACCAGCTCTTTGTTTCATTGATCTTTTGAATTGTTTTTGTAGTCTCTATGTCATTTATTTCTGCTCTGACCTTTATTATTTCTTTCCTTCTACTTACTCTGGGTTTTTCATTTTGTTTACTTCCTAGTTCTTCAAGTTGTGAGGTTACATAGGCAATTAGAAATGTTTCTTGTTTCTTGAGGTAGGCCTGTAATGCTATGAACTTTCCTCTCAGGCTGCTTTTGCTGCATCCCATAGATTTTGTGTTGTTGTGTGTTCATTTTCATTGGTTTCCAGGAAGTTGTTAATTTCTTCCTTGATCTCCTTGGTAACCCATTCATTGTTTAATAACATGTTATTTAGCCTCCATGTGTTTGAATGATTTTGAGTGTTTTTATTGTAATTAATTTCTAGTGTCATGCCATTGTGATCTGAGAAGATGCTTGATATGATTTCAATCTTCTTGAACTTTTAGAGACTTAGTTTGTGTCCTAACATGTGGTCTATCTTTTAGAATGTCCCATGTGCACTTGTCAAGAATGTGAATTCTGCAGTTTGGGAGTATAATTCTCTGTAGATATCTATTAAATCCATTTGATCTAGTGCATCATTTAGATTCTCTGTATCCTTGTTAATTTTTTGTCTAGAGAATCTATGCAGTGATGTCAGTGGGGTGTTGAAGTCCCCCTGCTATGATTGTATTGCTGTTGATTTCTCCTTTGAAGTACTCCAGAAGTTTTTTTTTTAAATATAATTCGGTGCTCCTATATTGGATGCATAGATGTTTACCAAGGTTATACCCTTATGTTGGATAGATCCTTTCACTATTATGTAGTAGCC
Source organism: Tadarida brasiliensis (assembly GCA_030848825.1). Classification (NCBI taxonomy): domain Eukaryota; kingdom Metazoa; phylum Chordata; class Mammalia; order Chiroptera; family Molossidae; genus Tadarida; species Tadarida brasiliensis. The sequence goes on along the minus strand of CM061259.1, from coordinate 39,463,009 downwards.
TTCTTTCTTTCTAGTTATGGCCTTCATTTTAAAGTCTATTTTATCAGATAAGAGTATTGCTACCCCAGCTTTTTTTTTTTTCCCTTTCCATTTGCTTGGAAAATTTTTTTCCATCCCTTCACTTTCAACCTATGTGAGTCTTTCATTGTGATGTCGATCTCTTTTAAACAACATATAAATGAGTCATGCTTTCTTATTCAGTCAGCTACTCTGTTTCTTTTGATTGGAGCATTTAATCAATTTACATTTAAGGTTATTATTGATATGTACTTATTTATTGCCATTTTTACTTATTATGACTATGTTTCTCTCCCTATTTCTTCTGCTTCTTACAGGAGTCCTTTTAAGATTTTTTGCAGTGCTGGTTTGGTGTTAATATATTCCCTTTTTTGGGGGGTGGGGAGCTCTTTATTTCACCTTCTATTGTGAATAATAGCCTTGCTGGATAAAGTAGTCTTGAATTCAAATCCTTTCTTTTCATTACCTTGAATACTTCATGTCATTCCCTTCTGTCCTGTAGTGTTTCTGTTTAGAAATCGTTTGATAGCCTTATGAGGGTTCCTTTGTAGGTAACCTGTTGCTTATCTCTTGCTGCCTTTAGGATTCTCTCTTTGTCTTTAACTTTTGGCATTTTAATTATGATGTGTCTTAATGTGGGCCTCTTTGGGTTCTTATTACTTGGGTCTCTCTGTGCTTCTTGAACTTGTATGCCTTTTTCCTTCACCAAGTTAGGGAAGTTTTCTGTCACTATTTCTTCAAATATATTCTCTAACCCTTGCTCCTTTTCTTCCTCTTCTGGAACTCCTATGATGCAGATATTATTATGTTTTATGTTGTCCCACAGTTCTCTTAAGCTGTCCTCCTTTTTTTAATTGTTTTTTTTTCTTCTAGGTTCTCTGAGTGGGTGATTTTTTGTACCCTGTCTTCTAATGCACTGATCTGATCCTCAGCTTCCTCTACTCTGCTGGTTATTACTTCCCATGTATTCTTTATTTCTGCTATGTCATTATTCATTTCTGCTTGGTCATTTTTCATTTCCAATTGGTTGATTTTCATTATTTCTATATCTTTACTCATGCTGTTGAGCTCTTTACTCATGCTGTTGAGCTTCCTCATAATCATTACACTGAACTCTACCTCTGATAATTTATTTAATTCCATTTCATTTATCCCTTCTTCTGTAGAATTCTCTTGTTCTTTCTTTTGGGAGTTGTTTCCTTGTTTCACCATTATGGCTGTCTCAGTGAGTTTTGGAGCTTGCCAAATTTTCCCTGTGGGTGTTGGTGTTCTGCTGATTGTGGCTCCCTCTACTGGGTTTGGATGACTGTGGGAGGACCCATGTTGAACCCCATTGTCAAGTCTTACTTCCCTGAGTAGATTTGCAGGCCAATCAAAAATTCAGTTACTCTCTAGATTGTGCCTGCAGGCTATTAGTCTCAGTTACTTGATGAGCCTTGGGTTCTAACACTAAGTTGAATGAAAAATCCCTCAGGTGGACAGGATAAGAGGATTTCCAGTGGTTGGAGCAATTGCTTTCCCCTGTATTAAAGTCTTTGATAAGAAAGGGGTTTGTGCAGTGTGGATTGTTGGCTCAGCTTGGGGGCCCTGGCCTCTGCCTTCACAGCTCAGTCTCCCAGAGCACAGGTTGGTGTTAAATTTTGAGGGAGGGGCAATTGCTTCTCCCCCAAGCTAAAACAGAGGACTACTCAACAGAAATGGCTACTGAAGCCATGGGGGAGGGGCTTGGCATAAGAACTCAGGCCTCAGCCTTCACAGCTCAGTCCTCAGAGCCAGGACCCCCAACACTGAGAGCCGGTCCAAATTTCAAGAGGTCTCTTCTTTTTTTTTCCTCCTCACTTGCTCGTAGACACTAGCTATTAATGAGCCTCAATTTGCATCTCTCCAGCCTGGTGGCTTTAAATACCAGGGAAGGGCTATTGCTTCTCCCTGAGGCTCTGGGAAGGGGCTCTTTGAGTAAGATGGTTACTGTCTTATGAAGGAATGATTCAGCATACAACTCCCAGTGCCCTCCTTTCTAGCTCTCTCCCCAGTTCCACAAACCCCCAAATCTCTTCACACAGTTCCAGTCCAGTCTGCCCTTCCTCTGCTGGAGCCCAAGGTAAGTGGCTGTAGTTCATTTAGTACCCTGGCCAATCAAGGAAGTGCTGATGTTGCCAGGGCCTCTGCTCTCATGATTTCCTCAGCCAGGTGTTATATGGGAGACTGATCCACTACACTGTGCTGGGGAGCTGCCACTCTGCTGTAGAGCCAGCTTGGGGTTTTAACCTCTGACTTCTCAGAGGGAATTGCTCACAGCTAAGACAGCCCTCAGCTGCTACCCGTGGGCATCCAGCCAGCCCCCTCTCACCTCTGCAGCTCCTACTCAGCTCGATTTGGTGTCCTCTTTCTGTCCCTGGTTATAAGGATTCTCTCCAGCTGCTTTTCACTTGTTTTTTTCTGATGACTTGTCTTTTTTTAGTTGTAAGTCCAGTTTGGTCCTGGGAGATGGTCTGTGTAGCTCCCATTCACTTTGTCGCCATTTTTCAGATCTATCCTATGAGTTTTATAGCTCTTCTCATTTTAGTCTTGTAGAAATTCTGTGAAGTAGTGTTTTTATGTGCATTTTACACAGAGGTGAATGAGGTGACTGTCTTGAGGAAGCTGAAGAAACATAATTTGAACCTAGGTCTATAATGCTTATGCCATTCCTGTTCATGGGTTAGATTCAAATAGGTGAAGAGAAGGGTTGGCCCACAGAAAATGCCCTAGGTAAAATGGAGAGGATTTACAAAAAGGTAATGTAGCATATGTGTGTAAGTGGACCAGTTAAGTTTGAGATTAAATAAAAGCAGGATCTCCCAACAATGTGTCCTTCATGTTATCACCAGAGTTAACTTCCCAAGGCATGTATGCACTCATTCATTCACCAAATATTTATTGAGTATCAGCTCTGTATCAGGGCACATGCTAGCCATTTGGAGACATTATTTTAAAAGTCAGACAAAAATCCTGTTCTTGTGGATAAAGAGACAGCTAATAAATAATAAATATAGTAAATAAACTGTATAATCTTTTAGAAGGTGATAGGGCTTAAATTTTTTTAAAGGACAGATCTAGGCTTATTATTCTATTCACTTTAGATATTTGATAATTTTTATGGAAACAATAGAATAATGTCTTAACTTTGGAACATGGTTTCAAGGCTCTTTATGACTAACCTTAAGTCATACTTCTCTTTATCCCACCTCCAAAACCACCCTGAAAACAAATCAGACCAGGAAACTTTATACTTTGCCAAAATATCATACAAAAATGTGCTCATATTTTTTCCATGTGAGATAGTATTCACCTACCAAGATTTATTGAAATTTTAGCCATCTTTTAAAGCTTAGTTTAAATATAGCTTCTTTTTCTTAATCTGAGTTAAAAATTAATCTCTCTGTATCTTCTGTTTGTGTTTATATCTGGCTCCTCAAACAGATAGTATGTTTTTCTCTAAGTGAATTGGTAAAGACATGGCAAAGTTGGAGATCAGACTTTGAAGGTTCATAAAGGCCCCAATTAGGTGTCTAGGTACTTGCCTCCTACACCATAATTTGATATGACAAAAATATATTCCTTTGTGTTCTATAAAACTGTATTTAGATGAAGCAAGAAACCTTATAAAGTCAAATATGTCCCATTGAAAAAAATCTAAAAGTAATAGAAAAATAAGAAATAAAATATATATCTGAAGGAGCAAAAATAAATTACATCATTCCTCAAAATCTGAGAAAAAAGAAATAAATAAGCTAAACATGTCAAAATCAATAGAATTCTAATACACTCCTCAAACTATTGAACTCTACACAATGTCTTCCCCTCAAGACTTGATTTAACCCTAATCATTCTTATCAATGTTTTCCTTTCTTTCTCCTTCTCATCTCTAATAACTTTCAATGTTCTGTTAAGTATAAGAAAGCATAGTCTGAAATAGACTAGGAATTGAGTAGTACAAATTCCCATGGAAACCCAATACAAGAGAAAGGAATATGATTCTTCATACTCTGTCAAATTTCTCCCTCTGTGTATTCCCAGAGTCCCCAATGTCTGTTGACCACCTACTGCCAAACTCGGAAACCTGGACCAGAACTTGTTTCTCTGTTTAAGAAATCACACTAATGAGAAAGCTTATTAAAATAATTGTTTCATAATTCAGATTTCAGTAACACTTAGTTTTATTGTTAAAATATCCAACATCGTAGAGCTAGAAAAGTAGAACAGGGTCAAAGGCAGAAGAGAAAACATTTTGAAGGCAGAGATAAACGAGAATATTTTAAGTAATCAAATTAGAGGACCTAGATAATTTCTAACCATATTAACATTGACCAGTTATGCTTTTTTTTTTTACATAGATTACAGTAGCTAAGTACCAATTTCTATTGTATACATATTCTGATTTTTAGTTCTTATATTTATAAAGTGTACTTGATAACATAACAATGAAAAATAGGATAAGTGAAAGAAATCTTCAGGAAAAAAACTAGATTCCTGGGAAGGGGGGTCAAAAGCCCAGAAGATGCTAATATTCAATGCATTTGAAATATATTTTAAAAAGTGTGGGTATGGGGAAGAAATAAGCAAAAAAGGAAAGAAAAAAATGAAGCAAAAGAGGGATGGAGGGAACAAGGGAGAGAAAAGGCAAGGAGGGAGGGAGAGAGGAAACAAGACTGTGAAACCAATCTTCTTGGCAGTGAAAATTATTTAAGCTTTTTGGCTTCTTTTCCAGCATTAACCATATTATTTCAAATTAACAGAGACACACATTTCTTAAATGATTAACTAGACAAGCTGGACTTAATTGATATTTACAGAACATTTCACCCCAATGCTGCAGAATATACATTCTTCTCAAGTGCAGACAGGACATTTTCAAAGATAGCCCACATGTTAGGACACAAAGTAAATCTCCACAAATTCAAGAAGATTGAAATCATATCAAGTATCTTCTCAGATCACAATGGCATGAAATTAGAAATCAATTGCAACAAAAACACACAGAAATATTCAAACACATGGAGGCTAAATAGCATGTTATTAAACAATAAATAAATTACCAAGGAGATCAAGGAAGAAATAAAAAACTTCCTGAAAACCAGTGAAAATGAACACACAACAACACAAAATCTGTGGGACGCAGTGAAAGAAGTCCTGAGAGGGCAGTTCATAGCACTACAGGCCTACCTCAAGAAATGAGAAAAATTTCTAATTGACTATCTAACCTCACAACTTAAAGAACTAGAAAGCAAACAAAAAGAAAAACCCAGAGTAAGTAGAAGGAAAGAAATAATAAAGGTCAGAGCAAAAATAAATGACATAGAGACTACAAAAACAATTCAAAAGATCAATGAAACAAAGAGCTGGTTCTTTGAAAAGATAAACAAGATTGATGGACCCTTAGCTAGACTCACCAAGAAACAGAGAGGACACAAATAAACAAAATCAGAAATGAAAAATGAGAAGTAACAACTGACACCACAGAAATACAAAGGATTGTTAACAAATACTATGAACAATTATAAGGCAACAAATTGGACACTCTAAGTGAAATGGACAAATTTCTAGAAACACACAGTCTCCCAAAACTGAACGAGGAAAAGATAGAAAACTTGAACAGGCCAATAACAACTAAGAAAATTGAAGATGTAATCAAGAAACCCCCAGCAAACAAAAGCCCAGGCCCAGCTGGCCTCATGGGGGAGTTTCACCAAACATTCAAAGAAGAACTAACACCCATTCTCCTCAAACTATTCAAAAAATTCAAGAAGAAGGAAGACCTCCGAACTCATTTTATGAGACCAGCATGATTCTAATTCCAAAACCAGAAAAAGACACTACAAAGAAATAAAACTACAGTCCAATAACCCTCATGAACATAGATGCCAAAACCCTCAAAAAATATTAGCAGATCAGATCCAGCAATACATTAAAAAAATTATTCACCATAACAAAGTAGGATTCATCCCAGGGATGCAAGGTTGGTACAATATTCATAAATCAATAAATGTGATACATGACATAAACAAAATGAAAGATAAAAATAATATGATCATATCAATAGACACTGAAAAAGCATTCAACAAAATCCAGCACTCATTTCTGATAAAAATGCTCAGCAATGTGGGAATAGAGGGATCATATCTCAACATTATAAAGGCCAAATATGAAATACCTACAGCCAACATCATACTCAATGGGCAAAAACTAAAATCATTTCCCTTAAGAACAGGAACAAGACAGGGATGCTCACTTTCACCACTCTTATTTAACATAGTACTGGAAGTCTTAGCCACAGCAATTAGACATGAAGAAAAAAAAAGGGATCCAAATAAGAAAGGAGGAAGTGAAACTGTCATTATTCATAGACGACATGATATTGTACATAGAAAACCCTAAAGACTCCATCAGAAATTTACTAGATTTAATAAACAAATTTGGCAAGGCAGCAGGATACAAAATTAACATCAAGAAATCGACATCATTCTTATACAGCAATAATGAACTCACAGAAAGAGAAACTAAAAAAAATCCCATTTACCATTGTGGCAAAAAAATTAAGATACTTAGGAATAAACTTAACCAAAGAAATAAAGGGCCTATTTGCAGAAAACTACAGGACATTGAAAAAGGATATAGAAGAAGATATAAAAAAGTGGAAGCACATACCTTGTTCATAGATTTGAAGAATTAACATCATTAAAATGTCCATACTACCCAAAGCAATCTATAGATTCAATGTAATTGCCATCCAAACACCAAAGACATATTTCACAGAACTAGAACAAATACTCCAAAAGTTCATATGGAACCAAAAAAGACCCCGAATAGCCATAGCAATCTTGAGAAAGAAGAACAAAGTAGAAGGGATCACAATACTGGATATCAGGTTATACTACAAAGCCACTGTAATCAAAACAGCCTGGTACTGTCTCAAGGACAGGCATATAGATCAATGCAACAGAACAAAGAACCTGGAAATTGACCCAAGACATTATGCTCAATTAATATTTGACAAAGGTGGCAAGAGCATACAGTGGAGTAAAGACAGCCTCTTTAATAAATGGTGTTGGGAAAATTGGACAGCTACATGCAAAAAAAAATGAAACTAGACCACTAACTTACACCATACACAGGAATAAACTCAAAATGGATAAAAGACTTAAATGTGACTCATGAATCCATAAAAATCCTAGAAGAAAATGTAGGCAACAAAATGTCAGACATCACACGCAGCAGAATTTTCACTGATACAACACCTAAGGCAAGAGAAACAAAGGAAGGAATGAACACGTTGGACTACATCAAACTAAAAAGCTTCTGCACAGCAAAAGAAACAACCATCAAAATGGAAAGGAAACACACTATATGGGAGAGCATAATTGGCAATGATACATCAGATAAGGGATTAATTTCCAAAATATATAGAATGCTCATACAACTCAACAAAAGGAAGACAAATAACCCAATTAAGAAAATGGGCAGAGGACCTAAATAGACACCTCTCCAAAAAGAACATTCAAACGGCCAAGAGACATACGAAGAAATGCTCAACGTCACTAATCATCAGAGATGCAAATTAAAACAACAATGAGGTATCACCTCACACCTGTCAAAATGGCTGCCATCAACAAATCATCAAACAACAAGTGTTGGCGAGGGTGTGGAGAAAAGGGGACTCTAGCACACTGCTGGTGGGAATGCAGACTGGTTCAGCCACTATGGAAAACAGTGTGGTGTTACCTCAAAAAATTAAAAGTTGATCTGCCATTTGACCCAGTGATCCCACTTCTAGGAATATATCCTAAGAAGCCTGAAACACCAAACAGAAAGAATATATGTACCCCTATGTTCATAGCAGCACTATTTACAATTGCTAATATCTGGAGACAGCCCAAGTGTCCATCAGTAGATTAGTGGATAAAAAAGCTGTGGTTCATATTTACACAATGGAATACTGGGTTCATATTTACACAATGGAATACTATGCAGCTGTAAGAAAGAAAGATCTCGTATCCTTTGAGACAACATGGAGGGACCTGGAGAGCATTATGCTAAGCAAAATAAGCCAATCAGAGAAAGACAAATACCACATGATCTCACTCATTTGTGGAATCTAATGAACAAAATAAGCTGATGAATCAAATAGACCCAGAGACATAGAAAGGATTACGGTTCAGACTGACAGACCTCAGAGAAGGGGGGTGGTGGGGGATGGATGAGATAAACCAAAGAAATTCTATGTGTGTAAGCGTAACCAATGGACATAGACAACAATGCTGGGGGGTTGGGGGGGGTGAGATGGGGAAGAGGGTGTCTATGGGGGAAAAAGGAGAAACATCTGTAACAAAAATAAATTAATAAAAATTGAAAAAAAAAAGAAAATATAATGAAAACATAAAGCATTAAGAAACAAAGAAAAGCATTAGATGAAGAACTCTGAAACTAAGCCGAAGCTCTTAAATTAACAATAATTTTTTAAAATTATTATTTAAATAAGAAGCAAAAACAAACAAAAAATGCAGTTGTATTTTTTTTGGTCACAAACCAAAGCTGTATGCCCTAATCTGTGAGCACTAAAATAAAGAACATTGACAGGTACTAAGGGCCCATCTTTAAGTCCAATTATTCTAGGGCTCTGACTTTATTCACAAAAAGACAACTGATTTGGATTTTCTGAATGATTCAAAGAGATTATCGCCTAACAATTTTTTGTTTGTTTCTAAAACTATAAAATGGTACTGTTGTGTCCAAATGAAAATATATATATATATATATATATATATATATATATATATATATATTAAGTTATTTACTTAAGGATTTATTCTTAAATTATTGGGGATACTAAAATCTTTCTGTGGACCAAATGTCAAAAGACAAAAGATAAACTTAAAGAAATTGACATAAAATGTAGACACTGAAGTGTACCAGAACATGCCACCTCAAAATATGCCTCCTTGGCATGTAGATTATTTTGAGCTAAAAACCAAGGGGAACCAGCAAACTCTGGAAAAACTTTAAAAGGAAATTTACATTTGTAAAGGTGTCTCCCTATCATGTACCAGGAAGACGAGGACTGTTAAACAACTCTTAACCAAAGGAGAAAGCTCTGACTTAAATCTGCTTAACAAAACTTGCTAAAAACCCTTGTTTACCACACTTTTTCTAGTCACCTTCCCATAATTTGTGTCCCCCACCCAGAAGCCCGAAACCCCCAAACTCCTTTCCCTTTGTTTAGCCTGAACTGGTATATCAGTTCAAAGACTAATCATCCATTTGAGTTACTCATCACTGGGTGTTCCCATGTGTGCATATGTGATGCAAATGTTAATAAAATTCTGTTTGTTTTTCTCTTGATAATCTGTTTTTTTGCCAGTCTAATATATAAGGCTCCAGCTAATGAACCTAAGATGAGTAGCAGAAAAACACTGTTCTTCCTCTCTTACAAAGACATAATGAGAAGTTCCACAACCATACAGAATCATGTTTAATTCTAAAGCTGAAAAGATTTCTTACTACGGATTCTAAATTTAATCTGATCCATAAGATTATGCCCTCTTTAGCAGTAGTTTAGAAGCCTTCAGAGATATAAAATCCGGTTCCTGATTTGAAAAAAAAAAAAAAGTGCTATGTCACTGTGAGCTTTATAGGCTACATAGTAAACTCTGATACAGTGCATATTAAATGTTAATGCAGTTCAACTACTGATAGTTGGAGGTCACAGCAAAGGCAAAAATAAGTAATAACACACTGAAAAACAAAAGCAGCTATTTCCATCCTAGCAGTAAATTAGATAAAAAGATAAATGAAAACATATTACAAACCATAAAAGAATTATAATTTAACAAGTTTGAATATTTAACTTGTATTTATGGGTGGTATTTTTGTTTTTATTATGTTTTCCTGCCAATTTCTTCTTGTGCAGCTGTCTTTCCTTTGTATATATAATTTTATTGTACCTCCCAGGAAAGTTCTTTACAACATTAAAAAATAGTATGCAATGTGTTCATTCTAAATGTGCAAAACAGACAAGTTTTCACCTTTCTATATAGTCTCTTGGTATAGCTTACTAAATTTGGAGTAAACAAAGGCATCCTAGAACTTAGTTATTTTTTATATTATTTTGGCTGTATTTGTTAAGCAATAGCACATGAATTCTCACTTTTCTTGTCTCTAAGTTTGAGTTGGAGATTTTCCTGTACATTTTTGCAGTGTTGTTGATTCTGTCAGACAATTTATGAGAATAATTCAGCAAAAATATTTTTCTTTCTCAAACCATCAACTGTACATACCTTGGGAGGGAGCATGGTACAGTAGAAAGAGCACAGATTTAGGAATGACACAGACTTAGGTTTAAATTCCATATTACCAAGACTTTTGGAGTCTCATTTCCTTCATTTTGAAATTGGAAATACATTGCCTACCTTGAACTTTTGTGGTAAGGATTAAATAACATACATAGCAGGTAAATAATAACTAGATCTGTTATAATAGTAAATCCCAAGATTTAACAATTTCTTTTCCAGAATAAAACACATTCAAACATATATACCTACATAACACTACATAAATATCCTGCTTGGGTTATATGATCAAATATTGCAAAATACATGTATTTATGTTGGCAAATCAAATCTAAGTTTATTACATTCAAAAATAGTGTTGATTGCATTTTAATAATAGTCTAAATAATAATAATATAAAATAAATCTGTTTATTATATCTAGGAATATTTATTGGGTTTTAGAGATGAAATATTCATTGTAAATATCCTGTAATTATATAACAAATTACCTACATATTATGAGCACTAAAACAATTGGTTTTAAAATTAGAAAATAGAGAACCCAAATACACAAAATCAGGAATGAAAGAGAAGTAACAACTGACACCACAGAAATACAAAGGATCATTAGCAAATACTATGAACATTTATATGGCAACAAATTCGACAATCTAAGTGAAATGGACAAATTTCTAGAAACACATAGTCTCCCAAAACTGGACCGGGAAGAGATAGAAAACTTGAACAGACCAATAACAGCTAAGGAAATTGAAGATGTAATCAAGACTCTCCCAGCAAACAAAAGCCCAAGCCCAGACGGCTTCACGGGGGAGTTTTACCGAACATTCAAAGAAGAACTAACACCCATTCTCCTCAAACTATTTCAAAAAATTCAAGAAGAAGGAAGACTTCCAAACTTGTTTTATGAGGCCAGCATAATCCTAATTCCAAAACCAGAAAAAGACACTACAAAGAAAGAAAACTACAGGCCAATATCCCTGATGAACGTAGATGCCAAAATCCTAAACAAAATACTAGCAAATCGGATCCAGCAATACATCAAAAAAATTATTCACCATGACCAAGTGGGATTCATCCCAGGGATGCAAGGCTGGTTCAACATTCGCAAATCAATAAATGTGATACACCACATAAACAAAATGAAAGATAAAAACCACATGATCATATCAATAGACGCTGAAAAAGCATTCGACAAAATCCAGCACCTATTTCTGATAAAAACGCTCAGCAACTTGGGAGTAGAGGGATCATATCTTGATATAATAAAAGCCATATATGAAAGACCTACAGCCAACATCATACTCAATGGGCAAAAACTAAAAACATTTCCCTTAAGAACAGGAACAAGACAGGGATGCCCACTTTTGCCACTCTTATTTAACATAGTACTGGAAGTCTTAGCCACAGCAATCAGACGTGAAGAAAAAATAAAAGGGATCCAAATTGGAAAGGAGGAAGTGAAACTGTCATTATTCGCAGACGATATGATATTATATATAGAAAACCCTAAAGACTCCATCAAAAATCTACTATACTTAATAAATGAATTTGGCAAAGTAGCAGGATACAAAATTAACATCAAGAAATCAACGGCATTCTTATACACCAATGATGAACTCACAGAAAGAGAAACTAAAAAAACAATTCCATTTACCATCGCAGCAAAAAAATTAAGATACCTAGGAATAAATTTAACCAAAGAAGTAAAGGACCTATTTGCAGAAAACTACAGGATATTGAAAAAAGAAATAGAGGAAGATATAAAAAAGTGGAAGCACATACCTTGTTCATGGATTGGAAGAATTAACATCATTAAAATGTCCATATTACCCAAAGCAATCTATAGATTCAATGCAATCCCCATCAAAATACCAGTGACATATTTCACAGAACTAGAACAAATATTTCAAAAGTTCATATGGAACCAAAAAAGACCCCGAATAGCCACAGCAATCTTGAAAAAGAAGGACAAAGTAGGTGGGATCACAATACCGGATATCAGCTTATACTACAAAGCTACTGTAATCAAAACAGCCTGGTACTGGCACAAGAACAGGCATATAGACCAGTGGAACAGAACAGAGAATCCGGAAATTGACCCAAGACATTATGCTCAATTAATATTTGACAAAGGTGGCAAGAGCATACAATGGAGTAAAGACAGCCTCTTTAATAAATGGTGTTGGGAAAATTGGACAGCTACATGCAAAAAAATGAAACTAGACCATCAACTTACACCACACACAAGAATAAACTCAAAATGGATAAAAGACTTAAATGTGACTCGTGAATCCATAAAAATCCTAGAAGAAAATGTAGGCAACAAAATTTCGGACATCATACGCAGTAGAATCTTCACTGATACATCACCTAAGGCAACAGAAACAAAGGAAAAAATGAACCCATGGGACTACATCAAACTCAAAAGCTTCTGCACAGCAAAAGAAACAACCACCAAAACAGATAGGGAACCCACTCTATGGGAGAGCATAATTGGCAATGATACATCAGATAAGGGATTAATTTCCAAAATATACAGAGTGCTCATACAACTCAACAAAAGGAAGACAAAGAATCCAATTAAAAAATGGGCAGAGGAACTAAATAGACACCTCTCCAAAAAGGACATACAAATGGCTAAGAGACATATGAAGAAATGCTCAACATCATTAATCATCAGAGAGATGCAAATTAAAACAACAATGAGGTATCACCTCACACCTGTCAGAATGGCCGCCATCAACAAATCATCAAACAACAAGTGTTGGTGAGGGTGTGGAGAAAAGGGGACTCTAGTACACTGCTGGTGGGAATGCAGACTGGTGCAGCCACTGTGGAAAACACTATGGTGTTACCTCAAAAAATTAAAAATTGAATTGCCATTTGACCCAGTGATCCCACTTCTAGGAATATACCCTAAGAAGCCTGAAACACCAATCAGAAAAAATACATGTACCCCCATGTTCATAGCAGCACTATTTACAATAGCTAAGATCTGGAAACAGCCCAAGTGTCCATCAGTGGATGAATGGATAAAAAAGCTGTGGTACATATACACAATGGAGTACTATGCAGCTGTAAGAAAGAAAGATCTCTTATCCTTTGAGACGACGTGGAAGGACCTCGAGAGTATTATCCTAAGCGAAACAAGCCAAGCAGAGAAAGACAAATATCACATGATCTCACTTATTTGTGGAATATAATGAACATAACAGTCTGAGGAACAGGGTAGACCCAGAGATGTGGAAGTAGGGTACAGACTGACAACCCTCAGAAGAGGGGGTGGAGGGGGAGGGAAGAGATAAACCACAGAACTTATGCGCATGTATGCATAAGTGATGGACATGGACAACAAAGCTGGGGACAGGGTGGGGGGATGGGGAGGAGGGTGTCAATGGGGAAAAAAGGAGAAACATCTGTAACAAAAATAAATTAATAAAAAAAAAAATAGAAAATATTTACAGACCTTAAAATCACGGACAGAACAACTTGTTAAGTAATGTGACATGGTGCTTTTGATGCTGACTCAATGGGAGAGAAAATATTTGTATATCCATTATTTTAGAGTTGTGCAAATCTATAACTGGAAGGTAGCTAGATTAATAATGTTTGGACAACAGGACAGATGTAAAACTATGCCAATCATGGACACTTAGTATTTGCAAAAACCATAAATAGAAAGCAAAAAAAAAAAAAAAAAAAAATGCAGATTATCTCTCAGTGAATCTTATAGTTTGCCCTAAACTGCAATCAAGCAAATTGTTTTCCACAAGTGTTTTGGAAGTCTTGCCGAAGATAAAGCTGGAGGCTGGTTAATGGCATCAAGACAGACTGCTTAGTGATAACCACTGCAGTAGGGAAGAGTTCAGTGTAAACTAAGCCTTATTTCAATGTGCACAGTGGTGCATAGAGGAAGAGGGAGTGAGCTGAGGCCCCAACAGTGTAGGGGGGAAGGGTTGGAGGTGGAAAATCACAAAAAGCTTGGTAAGAGGTCAGTGCCAATGTCATTAGGCCATCTGTGCCTGCTAACTGGCACTTATTGAAGTTAGGCTCCTACCCTCCCACAGAGACTAGGAGACAGGGTCCTATCCTTCCTGATGATTACATTTCAAAGGAATGGCTTTCACGTCCTTGAAAAAGATTGTCCTTGGTTGTAGGCGATACACATACATCTCAAAGGGACAGAGGAAGAATTTACAATAGTAAGTTTGTTTGTTTTTGTTAATAAGTGCTCTAAGACAGGGAGGTCTGGGACCCATCCTCAGGTGTTAGCTGCAACAGGTGGTAAATTGTTTTGGCAGCCTTGAGCTTTACCAGACAGGAACTCAAGGGGCTGGGTCATCCCAGGGACACAGCCTTAGGCTGCTGGAAGCCATGTTAGAGTTTGGTCAAGGAGAGAATCTTTGTCACAGTTCTCTTAACTATGGCAAGGAAGCTCCATCTACTTGAGGACAGAACAGTTAGGCTTAGGTCAGGTTTCAGGTCACATGTTAACCTGTGGCAAAGTCGTGCACCATGCATTTTAGCAAGTTGGCCAACAAATCCAAGCCACAGTTTACAGAAAGGAGTAAGCAAGAAAAAAAAAAAAAATGGCCATAACCACAACAAAACAAAAACCATCTAGCCATTGCTGGAAAAAAAGTAAAACAAAGAAAAAAAGTAAAACAAAAACTACTCAATCAGTTATTGGTTTACGGAATAAATGTTGTGTGTGTAAATTATTCTGCTGCTCCATGGGTCATACAGAGGTACATAGACCATAAGTCCTGCATTCAAAAGTCTAACATCCACGAATGTTCACAAATAGCTTTAATATTAAGTGGTATATGATAAGCAAAGCTGTGACCAGAGGCATGGGTCCCACAACTGATCCCATCTAACAACTGGAACATAAGTTACACCTCAGCAGTAGTCCCATCAGAGGTAAGGAAGCGGGTTTCATAAGCTCTTCTCCCCAACAGTCATTAGTAAACTTCCAGGCATGTCTACTCTCTGCATCTGCTGGCAAATAAGCTCCAGTAGCCTCAGGGCAGTTCTCTAAAGAGGAGTCCTGGCCACTGAAAAAACGTCTCAGTAGTGACCCCACTTCTCAGAGAAAACATAAACAGATGTGCAAGAAATTTGGGTGAACAGCAACTTGCCAGTAAAGCCAGGATATTGGCTACAAAAATTGGCCAGGAAAAGTGATGACCAAGATGATAAATGCTTATCAATTAGCAACTTTTATTTTTAAGCAATAGTTCTAGCACTCACCCCACCAAAAACAGAAAGAATATATTCTATATATGTATGTCTATGTATACATAAGTACATATAGATCTCCTTTTTAAAATAATTGAAATGTATTCTATAAGGTAGCTTGACTTATTTACACATCTGCTTACTGATGAACATTTCTATTATCTTTTTTTTAAATTACTTTCTTTAACAAACTATGTTCAATAAATATCTTACATGTGTATTGGAAAATATCTCCATATATGTGCACAGAAAAAAATGCTAATAATGAGATTGCTGGATAATAGGGAATGTACATTTTCATTTTTGTAGCTATTGCCAAATTGTTCATCAGAAGTATCACTTTAACCTCCCATCATCGGTATATCAGAATTCCTGTTCACCAACATCCTCACCAAGATTATCAATTAAATATATAGATCATCAATCTTGATAAGTTTTTTTTTTACCTGAAAGTAAAAAAAAAATAAGTTGTTTTAATTTACATTTATTGATGGAGTGGTTGAACATTTTTCTATGTTTATCAGCCTTTTGTATTTTTGCCTTTGAAGTGCTTCATCATATTACTTGATCATTTTCTATTAGTTTTCACTCCATTAGCACTGCATTATAAATCAGCTGCAGTCCAACATCTCCACCATAATTTTAACAGGTATTTGTGTATTTACTAACAGATCAGGTATAGTTGTCATTTCCTATTGTTGACCCCAAGAAGAATTATACCTTCCAAAAGAACTCCTTTTGGTTAACGAGGGCCCAAATTCATAATCAGAGTCTAGTTGCCATTGCTTACAGAGGCCTCTCATGCACACTGCATATCGGGAAAGCAGCAGACTGAGCTGCCAAGGCTCCTGTGCCTGACCATCTGAGCCCACCCTTGGAAAGGAGGTCCTGGAATCCTATTTTGACCAATGGGCTGAGAACTGCCCCATCTAATCAGAGCTACACAGCTATATTCTCATTTACATCTTTACCAACCAATCAGAGCATCAAAGCCGTACATAACGACCAATGAGAACACAAAATTCCAACCAATCAGGACAGTGCTATTTGGACAATCAAACTGTGAAAATTTGGATTTCTCATTTGCATAAAAATGGACAAATCAATTATTAAAACATCAAACAGTCAAAGATTATATGACTCCTGGTTCATTTTAAGCACAGTGCTAAATCGTAGAGATTCATAAAGCAGCCAATGAATGATGGTAGCGTAGATTTGTTAAACACATCCCTAAGAAAATTAAGACAGAAGATTCAAACAGGAGCTGCCAATCATTCACACTTTGCTCTCTTTTTGTTAACATGACCCTGCTCCCTCAATTGTGCAAATGTCCCTGTTGTCAGGAAGTTCTTACTTCTGGGTTTTTTCTGTCATGTATTCCTTCAAATAATTTTTATCAATAATCTAGCAGATGCCAAGCACTATTGGAAACATACTGATAAAACAAATATTACCTAACAAATACTACCTTCCCTCAAGCTGCTCAGTGTAATGAGGGAAAGAGACAAGGAAATAAAATTCTAAAATATAGTGTGGTATAATAAATCCTGTGAAAGCAGTTAGCTGATGGGGACAGAGCAAAGAGGAAAAAATGTGAAAAACCTTTCCAGGGAATGCAAACTGGTACATACATGGAAAATAACATGGAGCTTTTTCAAAAAATTAAAAAGAGGACTACCATATCATCTAGTATCCCACTTCATGTATATATCTGAAAAAAAATGAAATTACTCTCTCAGATAGATATTTGCACCCCCATGTTCATTGGAGATTTTTTCACAATAGCCAAGACATAGAAACAACCTAAGTGTCTTTTGATGGATTAATAGATAAAGAAAATGTGGTATATATGTACAATGGAATATTACAGAGCCACTAAAAGAAGGAGAAAAAAAGATAAGGGCATCATGCTAAGTGAAATAAGTTAGACAGAACAAGATAAATGCTATATGATCTCACTTACATGTGGAATCTAAAAAAGCCAAACTCATAGAAGCAGAGTAGACTGGTGGTTACCAGGGGCTGAGGTTGAGAGAATTTGGGAGACGTTGGTCAAAAGGTACAAACTTCCAGTGAAAGATGAATACATTCTGGGGATCTAATGTACAGCATGGTGACTATAGTTAATTATGCTAACAAGAATATAGTAACCATGTCAGGTGATGGATGTGTTATCTAATCTTGTTGTGATAATCATTTTGCAATACATACATGTACCAAATCATCACATTATACACCATATACTTACACAGTGTTACATGTCAATTATATTCAGTAAAGCCGGGGGAGGGCGAAAAAGAGAGAAAAACCTCCCCAAACTTGAGAATGACCAGGAGCTATCCAGTAAAGGAAGAAAAAGGCATTTTTACATGCAGAAAAGAGACAAAGGCCCAGGAAACAAGGGGCAACAGAGAATCATGAGTAGCTGGACATGGTACAAGGCAGAAAATGTTAAGTTATGGGACTGGATAGAGACACTATCAAATTTTCATTTTAAAAGATCACAGTTTTGCCAATTAAAAATAAAACAAATATGAACAATGTTCAGCTATCCAATGTAAACACAATTCTCAAAATCTAAGGAAATAGATTCAGACTCTATATATTGGTCTCTTGTCATGACTTTACAGATTTGTCATGTGGATGGTCATTGCATTTCTGCAAGAGATTGATTATAGAGGCCACAGTGAACTTTTTCCATGGGCTTGCTATTTCATAAAATACATAAAAGCTTAGGGAGATGCTTAACACTGAGAGAAATGTTGGGCAACATCATCCACTCTAACTTGAATATTGGCTACTAGAGTTATTTCTACTTTTTTCTGTCATCAAAATGATATCATAAAATGTACTCATTTTTAAGCTCTATGCCCTGGGTACTCTTTCCTTATCCTTTAAGATCTCACAGTCAAATCAGCTGAGGCAAAACAATCTGACAAGGAACTGTTGCCAGCCTTCAGTCAATGCAGACCCTGTGTTCATAATACAGCTTTTCAGGTACTGCCCTTTTCCTTACAAACCACACCCAGACTAGATTATGATTCAGTGGAGAAATAGCTCGAGCTCGTCTAACATGACAACTAAATAACTCAACACAAGTAGGAAAGGTAGCAAAAAAATCCGGCAGAACTGGATATGTTTGAGCCGTTGAAGGCCACATAGCCTATTTGATCTATATCCACGTCTGTGGTGAGTCCCACAGGCTGACAGAAAGCCTGATACTGTGGATTCTTCCGGATGACTGATAGCTGTGGCTGCAAGTCCTCCTTATCACATTGCCTTGGCACATATTTTGGGGAAGTGATGACTAGCTGGGAGGCATTACTAGAAATGTTCACCACAAGGTACCTCGATCAGAGCATGAGAAACTGAGATGACTGTTCATATCCGGACTTGCTTATTTAGGTCACTGAGGCCACACGGCAATGGAATCTGTGCTTCAAAGACTGACTCTAGAATGTAGGAGCAGAAAATTCACACACAAAAATGAAAGTTGTACATAACCACATAGATAAATGTTCATCCTCATGAGCGATTCAAAAAAATGTAAATGCGAAACAATTATATGGACTATTTTAGCCCATACTAAATAGGCCAGATGTTTTGGGTTACTTTTGTTTGTTGATATATCCCAGACTCTAAAGAAATATCTGGTGAATGACTGCAAAATGGCAATACCCAAATATTAACCCTCATGTGGTAAAAGCCAGAATATCCACATACTGCTTGAAGCATAGTAAACTGAGGTAATTCTTTTTAAAAATGTATCAAAGGAAATGAAAATTTTCTTCACTATGACTTAGTTATCCTTCTCCTGGAAATTTATTTTAAAGAAGTCAAAAAGCTTTATGTATAAAGCTGTTAATATTAACAGCATGCATTAGAACAAAATCTCATTAAAAATGTACATGTCTAACCACTATGAGAATGTTCAAATAAATTATGGCTCATCAATTAGGTAAAATATTACATATGGAAAAATGATTATAAACTCTATGGAATAAGGAAATATGAATTTTGGCTATAATTATGTAATATTTTTGCATATGGATAAATGATGAAAATGAATGTGAAAATAAACATTTTACTTAGGATACTTTAGTTTATTGATAAATTTAAAAAATAAAATTGTCTTTAATTAGTTTACATTATTTTTAAAGAGATGAATAAAAATTGATATCCTTCTGATTTTTTTCAAGTACCACTGACATACAATATTATATTCATTTCAGGTATAAAACATAGCGATTAGACATGTATATAACTTACAAAGTGATCACCCAGATAAGATTCCCTTCTGATTTTAATTTTTATGTATCATGTTCAAAATGATCCATCTCCATCTCTTATGTAATTGGTAGTGGATAGGGGAAAGGGGGTGAAGAAATCTTGACTATGACATGGCTGTGAAGGAACCATTTATATACATGTCATGTACCTGGCAGGACACGACACATACTACAAATGGAGAAAAGGCTGAAAACACAGGAAGAAAAAATTACATCCTCTTTACCTGCTACATTGGAGTAGCAGAGGGCCTGAGTTCTAACTAGATTATCTCTGAATCCTTCTTTTATGCCACAACACAGACACTGAAAAAAAATACGCTCTTGCCTGCCCAAATGAAAATGATATAAGCAACCCTTTTGTCAGTAGGACAGGGTGTGCAACTCCCACTGTCTCTTCCTGCACCTCTCACTGTCTCTTCCCCTGACTGGTTGCCAAGGAGAACGTAGATGAATATGGAGGTCTTCGCAGAAGCCCAAAAGAGAGTGTGACCTTCCACATTGCCCCTGATGGTCTCAACAAAGCTCACTAAGATATGGTCCTCACACTTGTGACTAATTGGAAATCTAATTTGATAGTTTTTGCATAGCTGGCTTTTCAGGTGATGGCATCTTGAACAAAGTATTTTCATAGTGTTAAGGGTATGTTTCCTGGCCAAATGAAGTACTCAAAAGAGGTGAGTTAAGGAAAACCAAAAACCAGAATATTCCAAAATTATGAACAATAAAATTTATTTGGTCAAGGTCAGAGATAAGAATTCTAGTTCTGTATTATTTGGAGAATAACACAGGCATTTTATCACGAGTTTATATGTGCAAATGTCTGTCTCAGGGCTTAAAGTATATAAGTAGTAAATGATATTGAATACAATAGATGACTCAGTAATCAGTCTGAAAGCTATTTTAAATCAATATTAATATGATGACTCAATATAACATATAGTCAATCATGTAAGGTCTTAATGTCTTTTTAAAATTAGTGCTTTTCATTTTAGAGGCACTAAAGTGAGAGAAAGTGTCTTAAATAATATAATTTTTCTTATGAGAAATCTAAACAACTTTCCATAAAATATAATGCCACTTAAGATAAGTGGGGAAATGATTTAAAGTGACAGACATATAACAAGGAGGCAATCTGGATATTGAGTACAAACTGAGGCTTAACATTTTGCAACAAAGAAAAAAGACTGAAAATGTCACATGTCTGCTTGTCTCAACCTGCCCATCCTTTATCAAAAGAGAGCATTTTAGTTCTCTGGACAGCATTTCCTCTCTTGTTATTTACTCCCATGTAAATGCTGAGCTTTCATCCAGAACTCATTCTCTGGGGATTTTTGAGCACTCAAATTTTGACATTTGCAGGGTGGAAAATTCTAGCAATGGAATGCCTATCAGCTCATGAAACATGACTCACCCAGACTTACAACATAACTTTGTGGTTCTAGTCATTGCTGAAAATACAAACTGGAAGCTGACCTAGTTAGTGGTGGCCACAGCCCCTGACCCAGGCTAACCTGTTCATTATGAGGAATGTCCCTGGATTGGTTCCCCAGACTGCGAAAGAATGCCCCTGTCTACCGGCCTTCCTTTAAATAACTTATAATGAACAGATTACTAAAAAAGAAAAAGCACTATTATATCATTCTTAATCATTAACAATATGTGAATGTGACAAAGTCCAAAACTTAGAATAATGAAGAAGATTTTATCATTTTACTGCTAATCCTCCTTTGCATCTAACTTTCCACTAGGACTGCGTGTGTTCCTTCCTCTGACTTCAATATATTAAGCTTTGAAAGGGCCTAATTACTGTGGAGAGTTTCATATATACTTTCCTCCCTCTTCTAACACACCTGTATCCGCTCCTGCAAAGCACATAAGGATGGTGGCCTGCTTGCTAACATCCTTGTGGAAAATACCACTTTCAGGGGTGTGACAACCCAGGGCTTATAAAGCACCAAGGTCCACATGGGCCAAAGTGCACATTACATTCAGTCTTCCTTGAGCTAAATCCACATTGTGGAAACCTTTGGTAGAATTAGCTAAAGCACAAGCTCTGTACTCAAACAGCCCAGGGTTCAAATCCTGACTATGCCACTTGTTAGCTGTGTAAGAGTTGGCAAATTGCATAATTTGCCTCAGCTGTCTCATCTATAAGCGCAAATTATGCTAATTAAATGATACCGTATTATCCAAGCTTTTACTTCAATGTCTGGCACTTAGCAAGTCTAATAGTTACTATTCCACTAAAAAACCAGGGGAAAATGTTCCTTTGATGGTAGATCGGATCTGTAGGTCACTGATCCATAGGCCACAGATCAGCTACCACACTTACCTCTTCATGTTCTCTTTTCAACTACAGCTTCTTAAGTCACCTCATGTATAATAACCTACTGGGAAGTGCATGGTCTTGGATATATCGTGCTTTCTGTTTAAGAGAGTGAACCAGGCCTGATACACAAAGTCTATAATTTAAAATTCTTCAAAACCACAGACAGAAAAATTGAGGTCATTTTAGAAACTCTGTGACAGAGGGACACACTACCAAAGAGTGATGAGCATCACATGTTAGGTTAGAGCCCGACTACCTGGGTTTGCATCTCCACCCTGCTACTCCCCCTCTGTGTACCCTGAAAAAGTTATTTAAACTTATTCAAGCTGAGCCTCAGCTGCCCCATCTACAAAATAAGGTAATAGCCCTGGCTGGTTTGGCTTAGTGTTTAGAGTATCCGCCTGTGGACCAAAGGGTTGTAGGTTTGATTTCCAGCCAAGGACGTGTACCTGGGTTGCAAGTTAGATCGCTGGCCCCAGTCAGGGTTGTGCAGGAGGCAGCCAATCAATGTGTCTCTCTCACATCGATGTTTCTTTCTCTCTCTCCCTTCCTCCCTTCCTCTCTATCTAAATATCAATGAAAAAATATCCTCAGGTAAGGACTAAGAGCAACAAAAAAGAGGTAATAATGCTCCCTACCTAGGTTCAGGGGATGTACTACTTAGTTGATACTGAGTGACATAGAATAAATTTGATACTCATAGGTTAAATGAGTATCTATAGTAATATTATCTGATGTCTAATAAGACAGTGACCTGATTATATCTGGGAAGATAAAATAAATTTGAAAAAAAATCTATCAGTGAGTCTCCCATGTCTGCCTAAAAATCATACTCTTGCTCATAATTTTACCCCATCATTAAAGAGGAAAAAAAAAAAAAAAAAGAGCATATAACCCTGCCACAGTGAATAGCTCCACCCTGGCTTTTGACTTGCCATGGGCAGAACAGCATGGAGGACGGGTGTCTGAATCACTGTTCAGCCCAACCAGGTGAGCATTGTGAATGCCAGAATGTAGGCAAGGGGGTTTCCTGTGGCATAATGGCAATCTCCTGTCTGCAACTGCAGAATAGATGGAGGAAAACATTAAGCTCAATTCCAACTGCATGTTTTAACAATAGAGGGGCTCTCCTGTGTGAATCAAGTTAAATTTTACAAGAGTGCACTGAGTTGGCTTAAAATGTCCATTCTGCATCATCAGTTGAATAAAAAGATTTCTATTCATTTTTTCTCAATAGTAAAATACAGGGAGGGGCAAAAGTTAGTTTACAGTTGTGAGAACCCGAAATACAGAGTTTATTCTTGGATTATTATTTATTAATGAGTATATTACTTTCCATCTGAACAACTGTAAACCTACTTTTTCCACACCCTGTATTTCAGTCAAACTTCCACTTAGGTAACAAAGTGATATTACTTAGTATATTTTATTTAATAATACTAATTTAATCAGCACAAAAAATTGTAATATATCACATATATACTGGAATATATATCTATATATAATATATATCTATATATGTTTTATATATACAGACACATACATATATAAATTGTTATTAGAGAACTGCCAATTAGCATACCAAACACCCCATGAGAGCTCAAGTTTTATCTGATGCTGATGTTAAAGATAATACTAAACTCTGGAATGCCCCATTGAAAATCAGTTTTTCATAGCAGCTGTTTCACTGAATGCTTTATTTGTGATGATAATGTAATTTGGTTTTGGAATACATGGCAAACACCATGGTACAAGAGGTCAATCTAAGTTTCAATTTTTGTTTTGGAAAGAGTCAAGAGGAGGATCAGGAAGAATATCTTAATAACATCCTATTTTTGTGGGCACATTTAAGTTTATTTGAAAAAAATCCATGGAAACCCTTCTTGGAAAAATCTAGTCAATGAGTTCAATTTATCTTAAAACTATATTTAGTCACTGGAAGACTTTTTTATCTGTGTGAGCCATATGTGCATATGTCGTAAATAAGACCCAAATTAAATGAATTTATATGTTTATATTTAACTTAGAGTTGAAGCTGACCAATAAAATCCATTAAAATAATATTTGGGCAGTTTGATTCAAATTGAACTAGTGATAAACTGGCAAAAACGGATTTTGTTAATCTTAGGTCACTATAAAGTAGTCAAATATCTGTTTTAAATAGTCCCTACTGAGTCAAAATTAATTTTTCTTAGACTTCACAAAATACACTTCTTTTCCAGACTCTGAATACAGTTGGGGATGAAATGCAATCAATAATGTCTTCTTCCTTATACTTCCCTTAACACCATTCTGGTCATGAAATCTAAGAGTCTCTGAGGAAAAACTTCATGCAATTTGTTTTTCTTACCTCAGGCTCTCTCTACCGTTACTGGAATTTCTTGGTTTTCATTTGTTTACATTTTCCTTCCCCAGTCATTGAGCTCATACAATGAGCCCACTCATATCCTGCCCCCAAAACCCACTGATTTCAGAGCCCACCACTGTCACGTTTTCCTTTTCTGCAGCAGTAAATCGCCACAGTCACACCAGGGGTCTCCAACCAGGCAAAGATGAAACTATCCAGAGTCAGAAATTGAAGTCAGAAAGTAGAACCACCCTGAAGTGCCTCCTGCTCTTTTCCCAGGATTTTCTGAAGGTCACTAAAGAAAGCACCAACTTGCCCGGCAGGTGTGACTCTGGTTGAGCTTCCACCCCTGCACCAAGAGGTCGCCGGTTCGATTCCCGGTCAGAGCACATGCCCAGGTTGTGGGCCCAATCCCCAGTGGGGGGCATGCTGGAGGCGGCCAATTGATGTTCTCTCTCATGATGTTTCTGTCTCTTTCTCCCTTCCTCTGTCTCTCTATAAAGAAAAAAACAATTATTTTTTAAAAGAAAAGAAAAGAAAAGAAAGCACCAACTCAGCTAATGAACACATTAGCAACCCTGGCTAATTTATATTGGCTAATTTCATCACTGCATCCATGAGATCCAAGCTATAGGCTCCATTCTTTTTATCTTTGCTGTCTTTGGGAACAATTAAAAACTGTTAAACCCAAAAGGTGTGTGAACAAAGATATTCATAGAAGCACTGTTTCTAATAGAAAAAAGTGAAAAATTTTATTTTCTAATAAAAAATATTTGAATTACAGTATATAATTATTATAGAATATATACTACATATACTATATGTATAATAATGTATAATATAATATATAGTTATGGTATATGTTATATCATTAAATATTTACATCAGATATTTATTCAATAATTTTTAAAATATTAAAATGAAAATTGTTTTCACTAAGATTACAATTGTGTAGATATATATATTAAAGCAACCTGAAGGGAACAAACAAGTACTTCCTGAGACTACAGGTACTTTCCCCTCTTACTTTTAAGCACCCTTTTATGTTATTTTACTAGAAATAAGCAAATAAATAAATATAGGGAAGTACAACTCACTTTACTTATTTGTAGATCAGATTTAAATAGTTAATAATTTCATTTAAGAGGAATAATCACACAAATTATCAGTAAGTAGAATGCATTTTGCTTACTTGCTTCAGATAAGCAGCTGGCGGTCAGGCCTGACCGTTCTATTCTTACATTTATTTATGCTTTCCCTGATCCAGGTGATCCTGCCCTCCTACTTCAGTCTACCGTGATCCTGAGGATTTCCAAAGCATGGGCAGTTTCTTTTCCCTCTGTTCTTCAATAAGTTATAGCATCTTGGTCACTGAGAGAGTGAGAATAGGTTTGGGAAAATTCAACACTGCTCCTGGAAAACTTGATCACAAGGCCAATGAATGGTATCATTTTTATAGGTGAATGAAATATCACTGTGTTTTAAATTCATGACTGTCAGTTGTAAGAATCATTTAGGTTTCTGGCATCTCAGACCATAGAATTCCTCTGCCCAGTGAGCATGGAGAACGTTTCCTCTCCTTTGGTATTCTCCCTAAAAATGTTTTCATTCATTACTTCATTCACATGCCATCGAATTTTAATAACTTATTTTAAATGGAATGGGAAATGTTCTGTCCTATAATAACAGTCTGTTTAAGCTGCTGTAACAAAATGCCATAGACTGGGTGGCATAAGCCATAGACATTTATTCTTTCAGAGTTTTGAAGGCTGAGAAGTCCCACATTAGAGTGTCAGCATGGTCGGTTTTTGGTGAGAGCTCTCCTCTTGGCTCATAGACAGCTGCCTACTCACTGTGTCTTCTTCACACATCTGGGGAAAATTCCCCGGAGTCTTTTCTTAAGAATGCACTAATCTCATCACGAGGATCTCACTATCATGACCTCATCTAGTTACTTCCCAAAGGCCCCATCTCTTAATACCATCACGTTGGGGTTAGGGCTTCAACATATCAAGTTGGAGAGGACACAATTCAGTCCATGGCATTATCAAAAACCCTAATTTTTACCTTTGCCATGTTCATCTTCTCAACTTTAAAAGGTGTTATGCTACGCCCTGGCCGGTTTGATTCAGCAGTTAGAGCGTCGGCCTGCGGTCCAGAGATACCCGGGTTCGGTTCCTGCTAAGTGCATGTACCTGGGTTGCAGTTTGTCCCCGGCCCTGGTTGGGCCATGTGTGAGGCAGCCACTCGATGTGTCCCTTTTGTGTCGATGTTTCTCTCTCTCTCTCTTCCTCTCTTGTCGGGAGCAGTGCCGCTGAAATGAAGGCCTCCATGGTTTGACACAGTCCCTGGAGGAGTGAATTCACTGCACAGCAGGAATCACGAAGAACAGTGGTTGAAGACAAAGGCTAATAAGAAAAATAAAATTATAGGATGGCATCTGAAGGAGACTAATCTTTGCTTTCTCCATCTATCTGTCATCTGTCTGTTAGGAATCACTTTAGAAGTAACATGTAATAATGTAGATGCTAGAAAACACTGCAGAAAGAAAAGGCAAGAAAGTAATAAGAATTTAAGATAAGATTATGAAAGTTTAAGAAGGAACTTTAGAGAAGGAGAAAAGGTCAAGAGCAAGGAGGAAGTTACAGAAACCAGATTAGAGGGTGTGGGGAAGGAGAAAGTTAAATGAAACTATGCTTGGAGGCTTGCTAACAGTAAATCATGTTATGTAAACAGTCTTGAAGGTTAAGAGTTGCATCTTTGTCATTGTCTGCCTAAAGAATAAAAATAGTTATTGGTTAATTATGCACTAATGCCTAAGAGCTGAAAAGAATGTATATACATACTTGCCTAAAGGTGTAGGGAAAACAAAAAGAAGAAAATTACTATGTAACCTGCAGATATAAAAATAAAGATTTTGCCAGTTGGAGAGGCAGAAAGAAGGAGCAGAAAGATCAAACACTTCTGTCTCATGTCTCCTCTCTCACCGACTCTGTCCACACCTTTGGGAAACCCCTGGACCTGCCAAGGCTGGACCCCGGCACTCTCTCTCCCTCCTACTCTATCTGAACAAAAAATAGAAAAATGTCCTCAGGTGAGGATAAAAAAAAATAAAATAAAAGGTGTTATGCTATAATATTTTACATGTCTTGAACTCTAAAATTCAAATCTAACTTACAGGTTTCTGCACCTTAGCAAATATCAACTATCTAGCCCTTTTTAGTAGTAGACATTTGGCCCTTTATTTTCAATAAAAGAACATGTCCATATTTTCAGCTACTGACTTTTTCTGAGTGCATCAGTCAGGGTCCAGTCCAAAGAGAAATCTCACCAGTTATTTAAAAGAAAAATAATTTAATATATAGAATTTTTAACTAGATATGAAGTTGTTAACTAGTTAACAGAAGATTAAAAACAGAACTGGAAGGTACCATGGGGGTAGCAGGAAAGAGCTCATATCCTTAGGGCTGAGAAAATGAAGAAAAGCTGGTGTTACTAAAATTTAACCTAGAGTAGGTGTTTGATGAAGGTGAACTGTCTCAAGAAGAGGAACCTACTGCTTGACTAATGGAGCAGTTTCCTCTGAGCTTGGAGAAGAGTCTCCTGGGCTGGCACCCCAACTTCTACAGAGTGGCCTCCTGATGGCTGGTACTGAAATTGATGACATGAGATGCGATGAGCTGGTTGTTTCTGCAAGTTTTGTAGAAGCTGTAAACTGGATTCAGCTGTTCTTTGAGGAAGACCTTGTGCTTCTAGGATAAAGGCAGTCATTAGGATGACACTCACAGGAAAGAAAGGGTAACAGGAAACATAGGGTTGACTCCACATGGAATTGATTTAGTAGGGTGGGCCATATTTAGTAATATGGCCAGAATTGCAGTTAGAAGGTAGTTTGGTTCTCTCCTGTCCATAAAATGAATAAAAAGGCAAGACTACAGAGTTCTAGAGTATAAGCCAAAATTCACATAGTTTTGGCCCAGATTTCTAGACACAGTTATCCACCATAATGGTCAATACAATTTTTTTCATACTACTAGAAAAAAATTAAAATTTCATTTTAAGTAAGGCAGCTTCTGATGGAATATTCCAGATGGTTCAGACTTTTATGTGTTATAAATGGAAGCCACTTAAATGGCATGATTATCAAAGAAATAAGAATACAAATAATAAAATATCTTCGTGGGTTAAATTATTGAAATTTAAAAAGCAATAGGTCATCTGTATGTTTTCTTTAGAGAAGTGTCTATTCAGGTCTTTTGCCTATTTTTTAAATTGGGTTGTCTGTTTTCTTGGTGCTGAGTTGTATAAGTTCTTTATAAATTTTGGATATTAAGCCCTTATCAGATATATGGGCAAATACTTCTCCCATTTAGTGGGTTGTCTTTCCATTTTGTTGGTTTCCTTTGCTGTGCAAGAGCTTTTTAATTTGATGCAGTTACATTCGTTTAATTTTGTTGTTGTTTTCCTTGCCAAAGGAGATATATCAGAAAAAATATTGCTACAAGAAATGACTGATTTTTGCTGCCTGTTTTCTACTAGGATTTTTATGGTTTTGTGACTTACATTTGTCTTTAATCCATTTTGAGTTTATTCTTGAGAATGGTGTAAGGAGATGCTCTAGTTTTATTTATTTATTTTTTGCATGTATCTGTCCAATTTTTCCAACACTATGTATTGACTAGACTGTCTTTATGCCATTGTATGTTCTTGCCTCCTTTGTCAAATATTAATTGACCATAAAGGCATGGGTTTATTTCTAAGCTGTCTGTTCTGCTCCATTGATCTATATGCCTGTTTTTATGCCAGTACCATGCTATTTTGATTATTATGGCCTTGTAGTATAGTTTGATATCAGGTAGCATGATGCTCAATGTCACTAATCATCAGAGAAATGTGAATTAAGACCACCATGAGATATCACCTCACATCTATCAGAATGGTTATGGCTATTATCAATAAGTCAACAAACAAGTGTTGGTGAGAATGTAGAGAAAAGGGACCCCTCATGTACTGTTGGTGGAAATGCAGACTAGTGCAGCCACTGTGAAAACAGTATGGCATGTCCTCAAAAAATTAAAAGTGGAACTGCCTTTTGACCCACCAATTCTACTTCTAGGAATATATCCAAAGTAACCTGAAACACTAATTCAAAAGAATAAAGGCACCCCTATGTTCATTGCAGCGTTATATACAGTAGACAAGAGTTGGAGGCAGCCCAAGTGTACATGAGTGAATAAAAAGCTGTCATACATTTAAACAATGAAATACTACCCAGCTGTAAAAAAAGAAGGAAATCTTACCTTTTGTGACAGCATGGATGGACCTGAAGAATATTATGCTAAGTGAAATAAGCCAGATAGAGAAAGACAAATAAAATAAACTAACAAACAAAATAGAAACAGAATCATAGATACATGGAACAGACTGACAACTGTCAGAGTTGTGGGGGGTTGGGGTGCTGCATGAAAAAGGTGAAGAGGTTAAGAAGAAAAAAAACATAAACATGGACAACAGTATGGTGATTGCCAGAGGGAAAGGGGGTGGGTGCAGGTGGAAAAGGGTGAAGTGGGGTTAAATGGTGGCAGAAAGAGACTTGATTTTGGTTGGTGAGCACATGATACAGTAAGCAGATGATGTGATACAGACCTATACACTTGAAACCTGTATGTTTTTTGTTTGTTTTTTTATCCTCACCCGAGGACATTTTTGCATTTATCTTCAGATAGAGCAGGAGGGAGAGAGGGAGAAAGAGAGAGAGAGAGAAACATCGATGTGAAAGAGATACAGCGAGTGGTTGCCACCCACATGACCCCAATTGGGCTCAGGGACAAACTGCAACAGAGGTACGTGCCCTTAGCGGGAACCGAACCCGGGCTCTCTCTGTTCCGTGGGCCGATGCTCTAACCGCTGAGCCAAACCGGCCAGGGTGAAACCTGTATGGTTTTATTGAGCAGTCTCACCCCAATAGGATCAATAAAAAACTTTTTAAAAAAGCAATGAGCAATCTAGTAGAATTTGATACTGTTGATACTCATACATTGCTGGTGGGATCTAAAAAATAAATTAAAGAAATTCAAAATGTTCAAACCCTTTAATCTTTTATTTAGCCAGTGTAGGTTTATATTCTAAGGTAATAATAAAAACTATATTCTTTAATTTACATATAAGGAAATTTCTTGATGTGCTTACTATAACAAAACCTGAGAGCTATGTAAGTGTTTAATAATAAAGATGTGATAAAATATATGATGTTACAACTATATGATAGATTTTTCTTTAGCCATTAAAATATATTTATTTTCTCTATTGTTACACATGAATGTTAACATTAAGTCTTAAATTAAAAAGTAGAATGAAAAGTAGGATAAACTTGCAAATACACAATATGACCACATTAATAGAAATAAAACACATACTATGAAAAAGAGACTAGAAGTATGTGCATCAAAACATTTTAATTAACTTTGACTTTTTGAATTCTTGATTATTTCAATCTCCTCATTGTGTTTTTATGTTGTTCAATTTTCTACAATTTACATTTACTATTTTTATAATCAAATCTACTTTGAGTGTTATTACAAATAACTTTCAAAGTGACATTTTTATACAGTTTAAGAATTAGAAGACATTTTTCCATTTTTTGTTCAGACAGAGTGAGAGGGAGAGAGGGGAAGAGAGAGAGAGAGAGAGAGAAACATCAACGTGAAAGGGACACATCGAGTGGCTGCCCCCTGCATGACCCAACCAGGGCCGGGGACAAACTGCAACCAAGGTACGTGCCCTTAGTGGGAACCGAACCCGGGCCTCTCTGGACCACAGGCTGACACCCTAACCACTGAGCCAAACCGGCCAGGGCTTGGCTTATTGTCTTTTAATCCATTACAAAGGAAAATGATGAGCTGTTCACATAAATATAGTAACATTAATAGAAAGGGAGGATCTTCAAACATTAAAAAAAAAAGAGAAATCAGTATATCTCACAGTTAATTCATATACCATTAGATTCTGTATGTTAATACCATAAATGACAATACTGTCATCACTAAATTTCAGATATATTATGATTAATGTTTCACCAATCAGAAATTTGCCATAAGATTTTTCTGCCCTGCATGGCATACAATTTTGTTATATATGAACAGTATATTTTTTTGTCATACTCTCAGCTGAGCCTCCACAGAGAGAATAAAGGATTTCAAGAATCCATACCATCCTAAGAAAAGTTGTAGCATCTATGTGGAACTTAACTAATAAGATGTTTTTGAAGAGTTTAATGATCCTTAAATCATTGTTACCTCAAATATATAAAAAGAGGCTTGAACATTGAGAGACAGCAGAGCATGGATTTCTTTAGAGTTTTCAGTATGAGAAGACATAGATACTTCCCTTCCCACTCCCAGCCCCAAATCCTCATGCCAGGTGAGAAGGATGAATTGGGGTTGGCCTAGTGACCTTGGGAAACCGAGTAACACAGGGTCTGGTACCTGAGTTTAGAAGCAAGCTCACTAGAGCAACCTGTGGCAGAGAGCAAAGAGGGGACGCTTTGAGCAAGGTCTGCTCTTCCAGAGCCGTAGGTCATGTGTCCAATAGACCAGATGAGATCTGTATGGAAAGGTCTGAGCTTGTGTCTCCCTGGAAAGGTCTCCAAAAGCACTGGCTAGAATTAAGTGACCCAATAGATGGGGTCATTGTGGGGTGGCTGCCAGAAGCCAGGGACTGAGGCCAGTGTCAAAAGTGGCCAGCTGAGATATATATTACCCACCTCAGGAAGCTGCTCGTAGGATTCCCCAATAGGGGAATTTCAGAGAATCTGTAAGATGTCTTATGGGAGAAATAAGCAGCATTTGGATTCTGCCACAACAGAGGGCTCCATTATAACTGCCGTAGTCAAGTAAGAACTTTTGTGCCCCTAACACTCTTCCATTACCCAACCCCCACTCTCAACCCTTGAAGAATCAGAGATTGGTGGATGGAAGGGAAGAAGTCAAAGAAAAGAATGGGGAGATAGTGCCAAAACCAACAGTACCTCCTTCCTACTGCAGGATTTTCTGCCGATGGGCTGAGCTGGGGAAGGAGGGAAGATTTAAATCTGATGAGAGATTATTACTATTCTTAAAGGTTGTAATAATGACAAATGGTTGTGTCTCAGTGGTAACTTCTTGCTTTCTCATTCTGAGATAAAGCAACACTGTAATTATATAACTAGATAGCAATGTCTCTTCTCTATACTACAGTGCTTTCAGTTTTATCCACCTCTGAGAAACACAGAATCCCAGGGCACAGGATGGCAGAAAGGCGTGGGTATTGACTCAGATTCTCCCAAGGGTTAACAAGCATGAAGCTGAGGCATAAAAAAGAGGAAACATTTCAACTTCAAAGTAAATCCCAGGAGGATGGACAAAAGACACAAATGAGAGTGAGCCCATCAGAGAGGGGATGCTTAAAACAGAGTGAAGGAGACAGATTTCAGTGTGATGTCCTGAGCTTACGGAACAGTTGTTTTCAACAAGGTTGACATGTGCAGCCCCAAGTGTTTGCCCAGAGCCTTCACTTTGGCTCCCTCCCCACTCCCAGGTGTGACAAGAAGAGCACTGAGACCTGCTGTTCCTCAGCATGGGCACAGGAGCAATTTACAGCAGTTAACCTCACGTAGGAGCGAGTGATTCACCAGTTACAATCAGTTGTCATGTGTATCACAAATAATTTTCTATGACTAAAACCAAAATACTGTTTGTGATTTTGTTTTTCTCACTTTACATTAAAAAAAATATTTTTTATTTTTTATTTACAGTTGACATACAATATTATATTAGTTTCAGATGTACAACATAGTGATTAGACATTTATTTAACTTACAAAGTGATCCCCCAATAAGTCTAGTACCCTCCTGGTACCTACCTGGCCCCTTACACAGTTATTGACTATATTCCTTATGCTGTAGTGAATTATTTTGTTTTAAAAACTCTTTACTGACATATAACCTGCACAAAAAAATGAGTACAAATAAAAGGCTGTACATAATGGCTTTCCAAAATGAATGCACCCATGTAACCAACACACAAATCAAGAAAGGAAACGTTATCAAATCTGCTGTTTTTGCCTCCTCCCAGTCACTGCCTTCCTCATGGTAACCACTACCTTGATTTCTAACACTGTAATTAATTCTGCTTGTTCTTGAACATTATATAAATGTAATAATCTAAAACGTACTAGCCTGTATCTGCCTTTTTTCATTCAACATGGTGTTTCAGAGCTTAATGAATATGCTGAGATAGAAATAGTTTGTTCTTCCTTATTGTGGTTTTTATGTTCCATTATATGATTTATTGCCTTCTTAATAGATCTGTTTTGTTTTTGCTTTTTTATATTATTAATACAAAAAGTGCTGTGGCGAACATTCGTGTGTATGTCTTTTGGTATAGTCTTTATTCTTTAAAGAGGAATTGCTGAGTCCTAAGATTTACTGTGCTTGACTTTACTAAATACTCCCAAAGAGTTCTCTGAAGTGATTTTGTACCTACTGCCACTCCTCACAGCAGTGTTAAAAAGTTCTCCCTGATCCACATTGCCATCAACACTTGATATTGCCAGTCATTTCCATTTTAGCCCTTCTGGTTAGTGTTAAGAGAGAAAATTCAGAACTTCCACTTACATTTGAAATATTTGGGACATACTTATACTAAAAAAAATTATCCATTGTTTATCTGTAATTCAAATATATCTAGGAATTCCATATTTTTATTTGCTAAATTTAGCAACTCTATCCTGGTTCATCATTAGTGGTATTTCCCTGATGATTATTAGGTTGAGTATTTTTTCATAAGTATTTTGGCCATTTGGGTATCCTCTTTTGTGAAGTTCCTGTTTAAGTCTTTTGCCCATTTTTCTATTTGTGGGTTAAGCTTTTTCTTACTGGAATTCTTTCAATATTCTCTATTCATGCTCTTTATAAGATAAATAAGTTGTAAATCTTTTCTCCCACTCTATTTCTTCTTTATCCAATCTCATAATGATGTCTTTTGATAAACAAAGTTTTTGGTTTTAATATAGTCCAAGTCCTTAATATTTTTCTTTACAGATAGTGGGTTTTATGTCCTTTTTAGAAAATCTTTTTCTCTCTCAAAGATGTGAAGAAATTGTTTTACATTTTCTTCCAGAATCTTTATCATGTTGCCTTTTATATTTATATCAATGAGCCATCTTAAATTGTTTTGTGTTTAAAATGAAATAGGCAGTCATTTTTTTTCCAAAACAGTTAAATTGCTTAGTCTAAGATACAAATTTTAATACAGCAAATTTATTAACAATGTATCCACAGTCATTTACATTCAGATATGCTTTTTTGAGTGAGATAGAAAAGGATAAAATTTCTGCTACTTTCAGGGTCTTACAAATAACTACATTTGCCCGATGGAATACTTTGTACGTGTCCATTTTATTAAATGTATGTTGGAGCAAGAGGATTCAAATACTACAGTGAATGCTAAGTGAGCTGGTTCAAACAAAGCACTAGGGCATTCTTCTCAACTTCCCTTTCACATTAAACAGGTACCAGTTGCTTAAAAAGATTTCATGTCTAAAGTATCTTCACCTTTATTAAGTCCTGCAAATCTAGAAAAATACATTTTACCTTGAACGTCTAAAATGTTTAGAGATGACTCTCCATTCCAGAAATTATATTTGGAAGTTGTTTCAAGGTAGACAATCATAGTATACTGTTAAAAATGGTGTCTCGAGCTCCATTTATTCCAAAAATTTTTTAAAAATGGAATGAAAGTACCAAAGGAGGCATTAATCCACATGGCCATGGATTGGTCATTGATGTGGGAAAAATGAGTCAGTTATGACCTAAGAACTAATGAATTTGTCCCACAGACATACTAAGGACTAGTAGACACAGCAATAGGTAGCAGGGTAAGAGTGTGGCATGGATCTAAAGGCAAAAAAAAAAAAAAAAATACATATATATATGTGTATCTCCATTAAAAAAAGACAGAAAACAAGAAAGAACCCTTGGAAATTAAAGTATAATGTAAATAAAAGTTCAATAGAAGAATACAGGTAAAATCAGGAAAATCTCATGAAAAGCATAAAAATAGATAAACAGAAGGAAAATAGAAGAGAATAGATACAATTAGAGGATCAGTTTGGGAGGTATAGTATCTATCCAAAGGGAGCTCCAGAAACAGAGAGCAGAGAAGACAGTAGGGAAAATGATCAAATGATTGATATCAGGACTTTTCCATCATATGGATCTCCAGATTGAAATCTACCCTCCCCAACACATCCACCCCAAGACATTTCATTGGGAAGTTTAAAACACCAGGGATCCAAAGGGGATTCTAATAGCTTCAGGAAAGTATAGATAGAATGGTACTCAAATAGAATAGATGAAGTATTCAAACATCAACTGATTTTTTTCTACCAATGACACTGGATGCTGGAAGACACTGAAGAGGGTCTTCAACATTCCAGGGGATAATAATTTTCTACTATAATTATATATGAAGCTAACCTATAAATCAGTGTGGGAATATAATAAAGATAATTTTTTTTTTTTACTTTATTTTTATTGTTGACACTACTACAGATGTCCCTTATCCTCCCCTCCCACCTTTACCCAACTCCACTCAGCCTCCAGCCCCCTCCCTCAGGCCATGACCACACTATTGTCTGTTTCTATGGGCTATGCATATATGTTCTTTGGCTAATCTCTTCACTTTCTTAGATAAATAAATCTTTAAAAAGAAGAAACAGACAATATGTTTCAGCAAAATAAATGAGTAAACCGATAACAGGAAAATAAAAAGCAAGTCATAAAATGACAACTGTGTATCAGCCCTAGAAACAAGAAATTCAGACCTGAACTGGGCAATAGAAGGCTGTGGAGGGGAACTTTGGGGGGAGGGGTGGGGTGGGGGCATGTAACATAGATAATTTGATAGGCTTAAACCTTTGGTAAATTTATTGATATGTGTTTGACATGTCAGGTGGAACATTTGGAAAAATAATACAGATTAAAAATTTTTTTTCTTTATTGATTTTACAGAGAGCGGAAGGGAGAGGGAGAGAGAGATAGAAATATCAATGAGAGAGAACATCAATTGGCTGCCTCCTGCATGTCCCCCACTGGGGACTGGGCCCACAACCTGGGTATGTGCCCTGACCGGGAATCAAACCGGCGACCTCTTGGTGCTTGGGTTGATGCTCAACCACTGAGCCACACCAGCTGGGCAACATTACAGATTTTTATCTTGGCAACTGAGTCCAAAGCATACAAATTATTGTATATGGAATGGAATTTTTTTTATTAATTTATTTTTGTTACAGATGTTTCTCCTTTCCTCCCAATTGACACCCTCTTCCTAATCCTGCCCCCTCCACCCCCCAACCCCAGAATTGTCTATGTCTAGAGTTAGAATTTAGACACCACTAACATGAAGAAGAGTTATATAGCATCTAAATATCTAATATCATAAGAGGTAACATCTCTCTCTTTCATATATATAATCAAGTAATAATAGTAGTATAATATGTATGAACACAAAAGAAAATGCTTTAAAAAAGAGCTAAAAGAGCCCTGGTCAGTTATGCTCAGTGGGATGGCTCATGGACCACAGAGTTGTGGGTTTGATTCTAGTCAAGGGCACGTACCTCAGATGCGGTTTGTCCCCAGCCCCAGTCAGGGTCATGTGGGAGGCAGCCAGTCGATGTGTTCCTCTCATGTTGATGTTTCTCTGTCTCTGCCTCACTCACTTTCCCTCCCTCCCACTCTATCTGGAGGTAAACAGAAAAATATCCTCCGGTGAGGATTTAAAAAAAAAAAAAAGCTAAAAGATTTGACAATTTGCTCCTGTGAGGAATAAACCTGAATGAGAAAAAATATTTTGCCAAGAGATTGCTTATTATTATTTAGTACTTCCCTGATTTTTTTATTTGCTCACATGTCACTTTGACTTATGCAGATTAAGTTAACATTTTTTTTAAAATCCTAGCAATTCTCAAAATTTATACAGCACTTCTTGCAAAAAACCCTAAATATAATCTTACTTTTTGCCTTTCCTTTAAAGTCCATTGCACTGCTTTATATCTTATTCACCTTGGTTAAATAAAACTTTTTTCTTAGAATTTAAATGAAATATTTTAGAGGAGTATTCCCTGTGCTCCTATACTATTGAAAAAATAATATCTACTTTTAAGAGTTTCTCAAAATGTATGTTAGAATATATTAGAAGTGAAAGAGAATCTGTCAAGATTATCCTGATCTCAATTGCTCTCATCTATCTTTTATTGTCTTGTTTTAAATGCATAGTGACATGTATAAATAAAAGTTAATAGATTTATCTTAAGAGGAATACATTGAAAAGTAATAGTATCTGAAAATTTCAGGGGGTGGGGGGTGATGACATTATTTACTATGAAATGGTTAAAGCTTTTCAACCTCAGTGCCTAAGATGGAAAAATAAATGGCCTCTTGTGATCAAAGCATGAAAACAGTCCACAGCGAAAAAAGCTGGTGCCCTTTGCCTTGAATAATTTGGCACAACACCTTTCCCAGCATTTCCTCAGTTATTTTAAAGAGATTGTTAATTGTTCTTCAAAATATATTAGAAAAATATCTTTTAAAAAGAAGTTTTGATCTTGTAAAAGCATAAAGGCAGTATAAATCAAATCGTTGCTATTCAATGCCAAGTAGTACTCAGTGGTCTAAGGAGTTATTTTCACTTATCATTGGCTCACACTCATATTGGTTGACTTGGCTTGGTTTCTAGAATTCTTTGGATCTATGTGAAGGCGCCGAAAATCTATTTCCATTGATTGAAACATACCCTGAACTCTTTGTAGCAAAATGTCATCTGTGGTCAGTTCGGTTAGCTGCAATTCAACAGGGCTAAGGCTAGTCAAAACACCACTATGAAAACAT
The DNA here is from genome assembly GCA_030848825.1 of Tadarida brasiliensis. Lineage (NCBI taxonomy): Eukaryota > Metazoa > Chordata > Mammalia > Chiroptera > Molossidae > Tadarida > Tadarida brasiliensis. The sequence goes on along the minus strand of CM061259.1, from coordinate 39,424,534 downwards.
TAAGATATGATCAAATTTATAACAGATCTCCAAAAGTATTACAATCCCTGATTCTATCCAGAGACAGAAGGATCCACATGTAGAAGTCAGGATACGTAGCTACCCATTAACTTCACATGGCCTTTCCTGCCTGACACATATCAACACTTGACCTAGCCTCCCTTTGGCCTGAAATGCCCATTGCCTTCTTCATTTTAGAAATGCCAAATGTATGGATGCTTGAATAAAAGCTGCTATCTCTTATTACAGAAGAATGTTACCATCTCTACCTCACTTGAACCTATTGTTTGTTGTGAGTGCTTCTCTTCTTTCCCATGACCAAACCCTGCTGCCCATTTGCACCCCACACACTGATTGGTTACTTCCAGTGCAAAGTGTCTGGGAACTCACATTTGCTCCAAACATTGCCCATAGATGATTAAAAGTATGTTTTATACATATTCATAGAAGTATATCACTACTTTAAATGTGAGAGGGTATTGTTATGATTCATAAAATGTTGATTCATTTAAAATGGTTTTGGATTCATAGTAGAAAATTGTCATAATTTGTTTATATTTTAAACAATTGACTTTAAAATGTTTTCATACTTCAACAGATTCTGAAGCTTATATTACTACTATGTTTAGACTGGAGCACTATAATAATAATATATCTGTTTAAATATAATGTAATATTTAGAAGCATATAATCAAGAGAAAAGGGCTGATTTATTGTTGACAATGGTTATTTTAGTCTCAGGTAGAACAATATTTGATTCTGTATTTTAGTCTGTCTCAGTTAAAAGTTTCAATAAATATCATATTACTCTGATTATGAACCCCACAGAACTAAGCACCCTAGCTTGACTTTTATCCAAAATACAATGGGGGGGGGGAAATTAACTAGTCATTTTCTTTACATACATCCCTATATTTTTCAATCTCATAACAACTGTTCCTAATATAAACAGAAGAGTTCTTTAGACCCAAATTGTTTCAGAAGGCATACTAAAAAATTAGTTTCAAAAGACTGAATTTTTTTTCAGGTACAGCGTGATTCATATGAACTATATTTGAAATACCTAGGTATACACAAGTTAATGAAAACTAGTAAAACATTCCAATAATCAAAGTGCAGTTCAGTGATATAGTAAGTAAATCTAGATTTCTATACTTGAAAAAAAAAAGCAATACTTAAGAGAAAGCAGGTAAATAGTACTCTAGGCATGAAGATAAAGCCTATCAAAATGCTAGAGTCAACAAGATTAAAGAGGGTAAGCAAGATGTAAGGAAGATGGAGAAACTTTACCCCCACTGGTTAGGCCAGGCACATGTGTTCTAAAGTTCCATAGTGACTTTAGGAAGTATTATTTGAGAGTACCTGGGTGAACAGAAGAGATAGGTCTAATAAAAAATATCCTTTCACCTTATTCAAGGAATGTAAACAAAGCCAATATTGTGAGGAAGAGAATTGTTTGTCTTATGGTCAATAAGGGAGCTACTCAGTTAGGAAAACCAGATGTTCAGAGTTAGAGAGGGAGATAGTCCACAATAAAAATAAATTATATAGAAAGAGGAAAAATATTATAAAATAATATTTAACTAGAAAAAAAAACAGTTTTCTTTGAAACAGTAGAAATCAGTTTTAAAATATGAAAATGAAAAAGAACTATGGGAATTTAGAAGGCTAGATTTTACTGTTGTTAAACCTGGACTTAATTGTTAACCCATAACAACTTTGCTTTCTAATTTGTCAACCTTCCTTATACAGTCCTCACTGTGTGGTCAAATAAACTCATCTCCATTATAGAAGCTGAACAAAATGTATGTAGATAGTGTGGCATTTTTTTAAAAGAGGGACACAGACTTTCAAGGAAATAGTAAGAAGCCACCCTTCCCATACTCAGTTAGATTGTGGTGATGGAGAAAGTATGTTAAACAGATAATGAATGTTGCCCCCCTAAAGTGAAAAGCCTAAAAAGGAAAAATAACTGAATGAGTTATATAAAGAGAGTTCATTATAAGAGGTAATGTAATAGAAAACCATTATCACAATTTAATTACGTGACATGACATTGTGAAAAAAGACACTTTTGGTGGCAGGCTGAGTATAGGCAAGCATTAGGGATAAGAAATGCATAAAGGGGGTAATTAATTTAAGTTACTAAATGTGTAAGAGACTTTATAACTGTCAATGTAAGAAAATTCAAACCTGTAGAAAGTTTTTATAAAGACCCCACGATCCCACTTCTAAGAATATACCCTAAGAATCCCAAAATACCAACCATAAAGAATATATGCACTCTTATGTTCATAGCAGCATTATTTACAACAGCTAAGATCTGGAAACAGCCCAAGTGCCCATCAGTAGATGAGTGGATAAAAAGCTGAGGTACATTTACACAGTGGAATACAATGCAGCTGTGAAAAGAAGGCTCTCTTACACTTAGAGACAGCATGGAGGGACCTGGAAAGTATTATACTAAGTGAAATAAGCCAGTCACGGAAAGACAAATATCACATAATTTAACTTATCTGTGGAATCTAATGAACAAAATAAACTTATGAATAAAATAGAACCAGAGACGTGGAAACATGGAACAGACTGATGAATCTCAGAGGGAAGGTGGGGGAGGGAGATTAACCAAAGAACATATATGCATATATGTGTGCTCATGGACACAGACAATGGAGTGGTAAAGGCTTGTGGTGGGGTGGGGACTGGGTGGAGAGGAGCAATGGGGGGGGGGAATGGGGGACATCTATAATACTCTCAAAAATAAAGAGAAAAACATTTTATTTGAGCCAAACAGAAGATATGCGTGGAAGCAAGAGCTCAACAGACTGAAATAAATGCTTCTAAGAAATGACAGCTCCTTATTTGCATTTGGAAATAAGGAGATGTAGAGATCCAAAATGAGTCACCCCAAGATGTGCCTTTGTGCTATGCAGATTGTTTTGAGCCAAAGGTAACTTTAGCTCCAGGCTCAAGAAAAACTTCTGCCCCTCCCTTGATTACCTGTAAGAACTTGAATTAGAGCTTTACTCATGGTGGGAAATTATCAGAGATAACCTCTTTTGACCTATCTATAAGCTGGAACAAACTTCTATTTACCAAACATCTGCTCTTCTTATCATTTTGCAATGAGTTTTTGAAGCCCCCAAGGGCTCAGAATGTGTTATAATACCTGGCCCCCTTTTTATCTCTGAGCCTCTTGTGCATGTAGGGTCTCTGACTCTCTCATGTATGCAGGGTTCTCATGCAGATGTATGTATTAAATTTGTTTATTTTCTCTTGCTAATCTGTCTTATCTCTATTTGATTATTAGACCAGCCAGAAGAATTTTGAGGGTAGAGGAAATCTTGTTCCTCCGCTACAGTTGGCACTGTGAGCAGGATAAACTCGCTGGCTGAAACTCTGCATTTACCTAGGAGGCTGCCGCAGATGAAGAGATTCTAGGGCATCTGACACAGGCCAGCAGAAAGTAAGGGTTCCTACCATGTCAGTTCACCCTCAGATCTCTGCAGGATCCAGTGGAAGTGAAAGTGGTGAGAATTTTTTTCTCTCTTCTAAATTTAGATCAGCAGGGGGAAATATTTGTGAAACTAGTTTCTTGGGCGAGTGACTCTTGGTTACTTGATGAGTACTCATGGGTTTCATTTTTCTCTGTCTCTGTCAGATTTCTCTTTTTGTCTTGTTATATGTCCTGAGATCTTGGTTTTATGATGAGTGAGAATATTTTCTTTCTGGCCTCAACCATCCAGAGGATGCACTTGCCAAGGTGCACCTTGCTCTCTATTCAGCTAGGACAAGCTCTCAAGGGAGTTTTCTGTGTCTCCTATTCCTCCCAGAGACGGTCTAGTATCTTTGCCAACTGGATGATTCACATGCATCTGTCGGGTAGCCGATCAGGCTGTGGATCCAAGCATAGGAAATCTCAAACATTATTCTGTTCAAAGAGAGAAAGCACGTGATTTCCTGTGTTTTGGAATAGCTGTTTAAAGACAGGTCTCCTCATGTTTCTTAGGTTGACTCTGGGAGTAAACTTTATCCTTGTGAGAGTCGCATCCCTCTGCATTCTTCTTTGGGGATACCTTTTGTATCCATAGTATTGGTTTTGAAGCAGGTTAGTAAGACAGGACAAGTGAAATAGTGAAATGAAGACAGATAGTTAAACAACCACTTTACAGCCATCTAGTAAATTGCAAAATCTTATCTTTCCTTAACCAAGAACACTTAAAAATAAATAATTTACACTTCTCATCTCTAACCAGAGGGTAAATAGCTTAAAACACCCTACTCAAGGAGACAGCAGAAATCCAGTTAGTGCCATTTGTGCCAACCACATCTAAGGACAAATGAAGACAAGGGAATAAATCTCATTTTGGCACATCAGCATAAAGCTGATGAATATTCTATTGAGATCTGCCCCTAAGACCTTCCCCAAAATTCCCACCTTTTGAAAATAGATAAAAACCTTAAGACAAAGGACCAAGTTCGTGTTTTCCTAGCCCACATCTTCCCGGCTTCTTTCTCCAGGTCACTCTCTCAGGAGCCTGCCTGAACCTTTTCCTTCTCCCTCTTCTTCCCTTTAGACATGTTACCTTTGCCTTTCTCTCTCCTAAACTCCAAGGGCCCTTCTTCTGCCTCTCTAACTTTTATCACGAGCCCACACAGCCCACCTCTGTGACTTTCTAAATGAACTTCCTCTTATAATTGGAGTCTTGGTTCTGAATTCTTTCTTAGGTAGAGCTCAAGTACCAAGGTTGCTGAACTGAGGTCTAACCTCTGGTGTCATTTCACCACTAACAGTTCAAATCACTATAGATCCTAGTGTTAAGGCCAGACAATGGATCTTTTTAATTAGAAAACTTCCCAATTAATTTTTTTTTCCTTAGGAATCACTCATATTGTTATAATAGATAGTCATTAAGGTTCCCTTAATTAGATGGAGGAACAGAAATTAGAACAAAAATCAAAGTCTACTCAGACACTTTCCTATTTGCCTTTAGACCTTTGCAGATATTATTGTAAAATCAGAACAATGGAAGTACAATTGTCCTGCACTTAAGAAGAATAAGGAAAATGAAGAACAAAATCTTATTTAAAGACAACCTAAACTTTTATGTCCTAAAAACTCAGTTTGGTAACTGTCAGGTTGGAAGCTCCAAATATGGTCAGACAGAAATGTGGGCTAAACTCCTCTTATAGACAGGGTCCCACCAAACTGCTGCCATCCCTCAAGGAAATTATAATCTAAATTTACATTGGCTATTATGAGGAATGCTCCAATTAGGAAAAAAATTGGAATAAATAAAACAGACATTGATGGGGTTAAAACAAATGTGTTAGTACAGCCCTGCTGAAGGGCCCCTAACAAGTCTGCTCTATTTACCCCAGTAAAAATAAATTTAAAAGAATGGAAGGAAGTGATTGTGATAAGAAACTTGACCAGAAATCACTTTGGGATAGCAGTCAAGCTGGTTAAATCAAGTTAGAGATTAATAAAAGGACCAGGATACCTTGGCTTGACCCATTTTGGGAAACCCAGATGAGGTCTTTTTATTCAAGGTAAAATGGTCTGGAAATAGAAAAGAGCAATTTCCAGGACTCTTTGTATGGAAATTCATGAACTGTGGTACCAAAACCCATCAGTGAAGCCCTGACTCAGGCTACAATTAGACTAAAACAATATGGAAATGCAAACCAAAGCTGTAATAAGATACCACCCTCACACCTGTTAGATGACTATTATCAACAAGACAAGTAATAATAAGTGCTGGAGAGGTTGTGGAGAAACAGAACCCTTATTCACTGCTGGTGGGAATGTAAACTGGTACAGTCACCATAAAAAACAGCAAGGGAAGCTCGTAAAAAAATTAAGAATAGAGTTACCATATGATCCAGCCACCCCTCTTCTGGATATCTACCCCCCAAAATTGAAAACATTTATTCGAAAAGATATATGCACCCCTATGTTCATTGCTGTATTATTCATAGTGGTCAAGACATGGAAACAACTGAGGTATCTTTCAATAGATTAGATAAAGAAGATATGGTACATACTATATACAATGGAATACTACTCAACCACAAGAAAGAATAAAATACTGCCTTGTGCAACAACATGGATGGAACTTGAAAATACTGTGCTAAGCAAAATAAGTCATAAGGACTTAAAAACCATATAAGTTTACTCATATGTGGGATATAAATAGAAAGTAACAAAAGAACAAACAAAAAGAAACCCATAGACAAGACAACAGTATGATGATTACTAGAGGGAAGTAGGGGTAGAGGGGTAGTAAAGCATAAAAGGAATCAAATATATGGTGATAGAAGATTGACTTTGGGTGGTGAGTACACAATGCAATATACAGATGATATATCATAGAATTGTACACTTGAAACCTATATAATTATATTAACAATGTCACCCCAATAAACTTAAGAAAATAAAATAATATGGAAATGTAAAGATTGATAAGATTATAAAAATTGAAATATTTATGTCAACTTTAATTGATTGCATCTCTTTTACCTGTATGGTGAAAATAGACATTGTGTCTCGTTGGGGAATGGGGACATGAAGGCTGTCAGTTCTTTCTTTTGGCCATCAGAGGGAAAGACTCGAGAAGACAGTAACCTTTTCAATCCATTTAATTGTTTAATAATGTCAGAAATATTTACTGTTTGTCCTAGCTGAATTGTCTCAGCTGAAAACTGACAAGATTTTTGAAAGGATTTAATAATTTTTTATCAGAAATTTGGCCTAATTGGAAACTAATGACAGAGACTGATAGGAATTTCCTTTTTTGAGCTCCCTCCCTAAACTAAAATAAAACTATATACTCAGAGGAAAAGAAGCAAATTAGGGATTAGGTAGTTAAACAGACAGGTCAACCTATGATGTCACTTTTCAACCTAAATTTGAGAGCGATTGTTATCTTACAAATCTTTGTGAAACTAGAAATGCAGCTCTAGAAGCACTTGAAGTCCCCTGATTTGTTTTTTACTTTATTTTTATTGTTGACACTATTTCAGATGTCCCCCAATCCCCCCTACTTTGCCCACCTCCACCCAGCCCCAGCCCCCCCCCACTTCCCTGTGTCTATTACCACACTGTCCTCTGTGTCTATAGGTTATGCATATATGTTCTTTGGCTAATCCCTTCACCTTCTTTCATCCAGCACCCCCTTGCCCCTCTCTTGACAACTCAGCCTGTTCTATGTATCCACCCATCTTTATTGACCGCAATTCCTAAGAGTAAAGGGAAAAACAAAGGGAGACTAGGGTGCTTTGAAATCATAAATTCTTTCTATGACTCCAAGGCTCCCTTGCCAAAGACAAATGCAAATCTTCAGTGTTTTCTCCAGAAATATTAGTAAGAACATGCTTTAGCCATCTACACAGATAATCTTAATTTATTCTACCAGAAACACAGTTTGAATCCAACTGTTTCTTTATATTATCTTATCCATCCTATGGCATTAATTTTAAAATAAAGACCAGAAGGTTTATGTTCATGTTTGTATGTTTATGTGTATTGTGTGGTATTTTCTACCTTCAAATTATATTGTTGATTTATTTTTTTTTAAGAAATTCTATAAAATTGGCTTAAACAAACAAGTGCTTATATGAGAATTCTCAAACACATAACAGAAACTAACCCAAATGTTTTGCATAATCATATGATCTGAGAAAATATTTGCTATTAGAGCTGGTTTTTTCATTTGGTTTGGTTACATATGCATATATTTAGAATAATCAGCATTAAATGATACTTTTATTCTACCCAGGTTTATTAGTCGAATAAGTTCATGTTATCTCTGTTAAAAATTTGCCAGCAAGAAAAGTAACTTGGTATGATAAAATTTTCATAAGCAATCTAATCGTGTTAGAAATAATAAACTAAATAAATGTCAGTATGATAAAGGCTTTTTAGGTGAACTCTTTTGTGTTAATTATACTGGTTAAATGGTTTCCTAAATTTCTTTGATAACTTGAAACTTTAAAGTTTTGCTAGCTAAATTAAATAATGGATATTCATGGAAATGTCTAGACCATTTCCAAATAAGATAAAATAATAAAATATTTACTGAACATATGTTTATCTATTTTTTGCTTTTTATGATAGAGGAAGATATTTGGATCTGTTAGTAAACATGTTTTGTACCATATTTTAAAATATTGTGCTATGAGAAAATATATATTTCTAGAAATTATTAAATGTGTTGTTTATAAATGTATCAATCTAAAGAATACTGGCATAACAAATTCACAATTGCTTACTTTTTAGTTTTCACTAATTAAGGTGTTTAAAAATTAAGAATTCTAATATGTAATTAAAACTACAAAAATTAAAAATAGTAAAGGAAAAACTGTGGGTACAATAAAAATAGAATATGTTTTAGCTAAAAAAGTTATGAGATAGGGAGATGTATTTTTGAGGCAAAGGAAATGAATTTTTTTCCAAAAGGCTAGTGGTTTCAGAATGGGAAAGAGAACAATAAGATAGAAATCTGAATGTGAAAAGGAAAGCTGTAAAAGATTTGTGGAAAAGGGATCTTGAGAAAGAAAATTTTAATCAAGTAAATGAATGAGGTGATGCAAAATTAGAATTAGGTTCTCTCCCCCTGCTAAAAGACCTCTTGGTCTGCCGTTGGTATTGTGAAAAAGTTTTCTGCCTAGAAAGCAAAGATTCTATGTCATCAAAATAATGTTCTGTGTTTTATGTTTCTTAATCAGGTCTTTGATTGCTTAAGAAAACTGCATCTCCTTGATAGTAAAAACTAAGTTTTGTTAACAATTATATAAACTGCTGTGTTTAAAATCTTTATTGCCACTTCGGTTAAACAAATAATTAAATATTGATTCATAATGATTTATGATCCCATTTAGTCCAATGTCCAAACCTCTTAATGTATTTTGACAAACTTCCCAAAATGTAAATTATAAACAGAATCTTGATCTGGGAATAATTTTGGGGTGTTCTAGAAGGGCCATTGGGGTATCTCAAAAGATCAGTTTTCTCTCCTTACAAAAAAGAAATATTGAACTAGGCTTATTTTGGCATGTTGAAGTTACACGGGAAACATTGTCAAATAAAAAAATAACATTGAGCATTATTTATATTGTAGTTTTATAAGTATAGATTATAAATTTTCCAGAAATATATGTGAAATTGCTGAAAATCTAAGATGTCCTGACACAAGATGTCTGTCATCAAAATAGAGCAGTACATTAAAACTTCTGAACCTGAGTATCAGGCACAGGTGCATGAAGCCCATTCTGTTTTTGCAAAAATGACCCCTAATTGCCAAACTTTTACTTTCTTGATGTTCTTATTACATGGCAACAGTCTGTTGCTGAATCAGAGAAATTAAGGTGGGTAAACAATTACTGTAAATTCAATGAACAGTCAGGGGCTATTGGAAACCCAAGACAATTGCTTGGTTCTTCCCAGTTCCTTGGCATATTTTTAAATGTACTACTCACCCTAGTACATTTAAGCTGGATTTCATTCAACTTCCACTTAGTATGGGTTGTCACTATGTTCTTCTTCTTATATGTATATATATTTGTTTTGCTGAGTTGAAGCTTTCCTCTGCCACAAGACTGGTGCTCTCACAGTGGCAAATAAACTGTTAGAAAATGTCTTTCCCACTTGGGGTATACCTTTTCCACAAATCTCACAGTCTCTAGTGATTGAGGACCCACTTTACTAAGCAAATCATATGAACCTTGACAGATAGCCTTGCAAACTCCTTGGAATTATCACTGACCCTACCACCCTCAACTATCAAGAGACGTTGAGAGAACTAATGGAAAAACTAGATTCAAGTAGAACATGTTGAATGACACAGGACTGAATAAACTGATGAGAAGGGTTATAATTTTATGACTTTTATTTCAAATATTGCTGATTTTTTAAATGTTGTTTTTCAGATATGAGGATTTTTTTTCTTGCTCTTAAACTACCTGTGACTTAGAGCAATTTGGTTAATTACACTTTTTTAAGCAGTATTGAAACATTTTTTTTTTCTCTGTCTAGTTGATTTTTCTAGACTTTGGAAACTCTCAATGAGTGAGTATGTTTATTTCATGGCAATACGCTTGTTTGCATGTGTTCAATAACAATCTGTTCTCTTTATAAAAGGACAAGATGATTTGACTAGAATGTCATATTTGAGAGAGACATGCGTAGACTCAGATATCTTTAAGGAATTGAGATCGACTTTGGAAGCCAATAAAAGCCCCTTGGAAAAACAGCCTGGTACCTTGCAGTCTTTCCAGGTGAAAAACAAAGTTTACCTCATGGGAAGTGGAAAAAAAGAATCTCAGGATACACTGGGGACTCTAAGAAGAGATGAAGTAACCCCAAATATATAGGTATGGCAGGTGAGTTCTGATGGCAATTATGTGGCTTGGCTTCTTAGTCTCAAGAGGTCTTTTTAAGTTCAGTATGAAGATTCCTTATGAAAAATTTTAGTAAAGCAGATTTAAAGGAGCCTATGTGGTTAATTACTATTCTTGCTGGATTTATACATATAATCAGGTCAAGTTTATTGAAACTAGCCTTATTGTGCAAATAAATTAGTCTTAATTTGGTTATCTTCAGTAAAGATGGGGGCGATTTTAGAGAGAAAAATTGTTTCGGTGAAACCATACCAGATCTTTGTGTATATTAGACTTTAGTGCTATTCATTGTCTTTTGAGTTTTTGGTTTTTAAAATTTTTCTACCTATAAACTGGACTGGATCCTGAATTTGTCTAGTTTTCTTAAATATTTGGGTGCAACTCTCCCAACTAACATTTTCATTCTCTCATCCTTTGATTGGAACTGAGAACTAAAACTGCCCTTTTCCAAGGCCAGAAGGCTTAAGTTGGGCATCGAGACTTCAGAGAAATCACCACAACAGCTCATCTTTGAATCTCTGTGCCTGCTGCAGAAAGATCACCAGAGATATTCAAACTGTTGACCAGAAGAAACTACTAGAGTGTAATTGACTGCCTTCACTCCATCTGAAAATAATTTGAGATAAACATTTAGAAATCTTGACTGACTGCCTTCAGAACTCAGAAACTGAGATTATAGTCTGCTCTAATGATTAACCTTGTTGTCCTTGTGTTTCCATAGAGATTCCTCTTATTAAACACATGATTACTTGCACCGTAGGCTTAACTTTGGAAGTCAACTTGCATCACTGCCTCCTGAGAGGAAACACAACTTTTTAATTGAACTGAACTTTAATCAAGACTGAGACTGGTTTAATGAGATATGGAAGAATCTACCAACCCAACTTCTGGAATGTGAAACTTCCAGAGAAGTTTCAGAGGAGAGAACTGTGGGGGTTCAGAATGAGCCACCCCAAGATGTGCTTCTGTGCTTTGCAGATTGTTTTGAGCTAACGGAGACTTTAGCCCAGGCTCAAGAGAAACTTCTGCTCCTCCTTTGACTACCTGGAAGAACTTAAATTAGGTAGGGCCTTGCTCATAATGGGAGGTGATCAGAGATCATCTCTTTTGACTTAACTATAGGGTACCCTTTTATTTATTAAAACATCTGCCTTTCTTATCATCCTGCAATGACTCGTTAAAGTTCCCAAGGCAACTTACCTCATCCCTAGTTCGGGATGTCTATATACCTGATCTCCCTCTATCTCTGAACCTCTCCTGCATGTGGGGTTCCTGACTTTCTTGGGTATGTGGGGTTCCTATACATGCGTATGTATTAAATTTGATTATTTTTTTCTTGCGAATCTATTTCATGTCTATTTTTTATTTATTTCATGTCTCTTTGATTATTAGACCAGCCAGAAGAATCTTGAGTGTAGAGCAAAGTTTGTTCCTCCTCCACAGTGGGGACATAAGAAAGATTAAATGAAGGTAGGAGAAAGATGGGTATTAGATTACAGAATAGTTAAGACTATGTGCTCTTGTGTACAGTCAAAGGTGTGTTAACATAGATGGACAGAAAGAATAGAAGGCCATGCTTAAGGAAAATAGAAGGGCTTGCTTTTACTGAAGAAGTTATATGCTTGGACTGTGACTACCCACCATGACCAGTCCAGTTAGGAATTCATGATCAGATCATTTTGTGAGATTAGTTTTTGTAGAACTCTTTTTCATCTCTTTAACTGAGCATAATAAAAACAATAACAAGAAAAGAAAAATAATGAAATATTTTTGTATAGTTAAATAAAGAGAGAATATGTTGAAAAGAACTGGGTTAAAATTACTCACCAGAACTTGATGTCAATAAAGTTAAATGTATTTTGTAATGCTAAAAAAAGAGATAAATTTAACCAAACATAAATAATATTTATACAGTATACATGATATTCCACAAATATGGAGATCCCCCCAACCTCCCAGGAGTTTATACAGGTTACAGTATACACATCTTTAAAAATGTTTAGTAAGTTAAGATTGTCACTAATATGGGAGAAGAATGTCAAGCATGTCTTTGCTTCCAATCCAAATGCCATTTTACTAACTAGTTCTGGAAGTAACTATCTATCCATTTTTAAAGTTAAGATATTTTTCAAAGCCTTAAAATAAAAAAATAAAAATGTTTAAACAAGGCATTCAACTATCAGAGTAATCTTTTTCTTTTTTTAATCCTCACCCAAGGACATTTTTGAATTTATCTTCAGATAGAGCAGGAGGGAGAGAAGGAGGAAGAGAGAGAGAGAAATACCGGTGTGAGAGAGAGACACATCGACTGGCTGCCACCCACACGACCCCAACCAGGGTGACAAACTGCAACCGAGGTGCATGCCCTTCGCGGGAACCAAACCCAGGACTCTCTGGTCCCAGGCCGACACTCTAACTGCTGAGCCAAACCAGCCAGGACCAGAGTAACCTTTTAAACGTGTTTGTTAACCTCTCCTTAAAATCCTTCAATAGCCTTCATTTTTCACAGGAAAAAGACCAATTTTCTTCAAGGAGCAAATACGATCAGGGTCTAACTACATATTTCCCTCCATAGTCTTCGTCTGCATCAGTGATTTCAAACCAGAATGTCAAACCAAATATATCAAACCATAACTACTTCAAAAGCTTTAAATGTTTAATCCTAAGTCACACACCAGTACTTTTGTACTCCTTTTCTCTCTGAGGTCACTTGTTCACTTGATGATTGCCTATGTACTACAAGAGCCAGAAGAGAGCTTACCTTCTCTTCGAAAATGTCTCTGATATTGCAGAAACAATTTAACAGCCTTTCCTTTCTAGCCTCATAGTCCTATTATAATGACTAATTGACAGGTTTATAATATGCGTGCAAATTAAAGAAGTCCTAAATAAATAAAAAAGGTATTTTATTCATGAATCCAAATAAACATAATCATGTATTTGGAGCTTTGTCTTCCAACTTTAAAATTATAAAGCAAAGTAGAGTTGTGTTATTTTAATTGCTAGAGAAGAACCCCGTCTGTTTCAAAAAGGGTGGTGATATTCTTGAAGATGTATAACTTTATCAGTTAGTTGCATTCCTTTATAATCACTAGATTCATAGAACACTGTTATCTGATTTCAGCACTTTCCCCACCCACCCTTTATTATCGATATATAAATCGTTAGTAAAAGAAAATACCACACGGAAGTTAAGAAGCTGAGGTAATTTTAAGTGTCATTTAATCTTTCTACTTAATTTTCTCTAAAATAAATCGAGTTCTGTACAGAACCAGGTCTTTGGATAATTGTTCCTAGAATAATTACTGTTAATAATTTATACTAAATGGACTTTCTTGATTTCATACAATTGCTATATATGTGTCTGAAGGATTTGACTAAAATTCCAATTGAATTTTGGAATTAATAACGAACTAATTATTAAACTGAGAATAACTACATCTAAAAAACTGAAGTGTGAAACTAGTTTTCAAAACAAACAAAACCTCTAGTAAGTATATTTGAATTTATTCTTAAAGCAATTGTAAAGCTGAAGTGGAAGTCTATTCTTTGTTTAGATACATATGTTCAGAAAATAATCTCTTCACCATTGATAAAAAACATATACTTAATTTTCTAGTGGTGATCTGTAGCAAGCTCCTAGCTGATTAAATTCCCTGATAAGGTAACAGCAGGGTTGAAAAACAGATTGTATGACTTAGAATCAATAGCAGCTAATCATACTTAAGTATCATAGCTGAATCTATGCCAGAACAATCAATTGAAAGGAGAAACATTCAGTCAAACGGTAATAAAATATACATAGTTTCTCAATTTTGATGACATTTTAAGTTCTTTGATATCTAAGGGTCTGATTCTTATTATAGAAACATGACATAAGAGTTAAAGCATATAAAACAAATAAAATCATTTCCTATTGTGCCCTGGTCAGTGTGGCTCAGTTGAGTGGGCATTGTCCCATGCATTGAAAGAATGCTTGTTCAATTCCCAGTTGGGTACACACTTGGGGTGCGGGCTCAATCCCAGGTAGGGGTTATGCAGGAGGAAGTTAATGGGTGTTTCTATCTCTCTCTCCCTCTCCGTTCCTCTCTCTCTAAAATTCTATTAAAAATCTTTTTAAAAAAATTTAAAAAGTAATTTATTAAAACAAACAAACAAAAAAAGCTCTAGCAGGTATGGCTGAGTTGGTTGGTTGGTTGTAACATCAGCCTGTACACCAAAATGTGGTGGGTCCGGTTCCTGGTCAGGGCACATACCCGGGTTGCAGGCTTGATCCCTGGTCAGGGCATGTACAGGAGGCAACTGATGATGTTTTTCTCTCTCTCTCCCATCTTCTCTCTAAAATCAATAAAAAGCATATCCTCAGGTAAGGAAAAAAATATTATTTCTCATTGTGACAGATTTCATCATAGTTACATGTATTTAACCATTAACTTCCAATAACTGTCTTAATTCTCTACCTTGCATTTTTTTTCTTTCTTTTTTTTTAAATTTTATTGTTGAATGTATTACAGATGTTCCTCATTTTTCCCCCATTGCCCCCCTCCTCCCCATTTCCACCCCCCTCCTGCTTTTCCCCACACTGTTGTCTGTGTCCATTAGTTATGCATATATACATATAAGTTCTTTGGTTTATTTCTTCCCACCCCCCAACCCCCCTTCCCTTTGAGGTTTGTCAGTCTAACAACCAATTTATACTTCTTAATCCCTTCACCTTTTTCACCCCTCCCCCCAGCCCCTACCCATCTGGTAACCAACAAAAGTTCTCTGTATCTATGAGAATGTTTCTGTTCTTCTTGTTCATTTTGTTTGTAGATTCAATTGTTGATAGATATGTATTTATTGCCATTTTGTTTGTTCATATTTTTTTATCTTTTTCTTCAAGAAGACCCTTCAACATTTCATATAATAATGGTTTGGTGGTGATGAACTCCTTTAGCTTTTCCTTGTCTGGGAAACTCTTTATATGGCCATCGATTCTAAATGACAGCTTTGCAGGATAGAGTAATCTTGGTTGTAGGTTCTTGCTTTTCATCACCCTGAATATTTCTTGCCACTCCCTTCTGGCCTGCAAAGTTTCTTTTGAGAAATCTGCTGACAGTCTTATGGGAACTCCCTTGTAGGTAACAAACTGCTTTTCTCTTGCTGCTTTTAAGATTCTCTCTTTGTCTTGAACCTTTTGCATTTTGATGATGATGTGTCTTGGTGTGGGCCTCTTGGGGTTCATCTTGTTTGGGACTCTCTGTGCTTCCTGGACTTGTATGTCTGTTTCCTTCACCAAGTTAGGGAAGTTTTCTGCCATTATTGTTTCAAATAGGTTTTCGATTTCTTGTTCTCTCTCTTCTCCTTCTGGCACCCCCAAGATGCGAATGTTGGCACGCTTGAAGTTGTCCCAGAGTCTCCTTACACTATCCTCATTTCTTTGGATTCTTTTTTCTTTTTGCTGTTCTGATTGGGTGTTTTTTGCTTCCTTATATTCCAAATTGATGGTTTGCTTCTTGGATTTACCTACTCTACTATTGAATCTGTGTAAACTATTCTTTATTTCAGTTAGTGCCTCCTTCATTTCAGACTGGTCCTTTTTTATGCTCTTGAGGCCCTCTCTAAGTTCACTGAGGTTCTCACTAAGTCCATTGAGCATCCTTATAAGCAGTATTTTGAACTCAGCATCTGTTAGGTTGCTTAACTCCATTTCACTTAGTTCTTTTCCTGGAGTTTTGTTCTGTTCTTTCATTTGGGACCTGTTTCTTTGTCTCCTCATTTTGGCTGCCTCCCTCTGTTTGTTCCTATGTATTACTTAGCGAGAGGTATGGGGCTAGCTGAGACCAGATGCTGCTTGTTTGAATGATTTTAGGAAAAGCTGAAGCAGGCTCCAAGACAGGCCAATCCTATGGTGAAGCAACTGGCAACAGCTTGGGTGGGCCTGGAAGTTGGGTGGGGCGGGGCCTCAGGGAATCACCAGGGCGGGGAAAACAGTGTGAGCCAGGTTGCTGGAGTCCCAGATATGGTGGCGTCTGCTGGCTCAGGAAGGGCTCACCCAAAGGAACAAAAGCCTCTGTTAGCATGTCTGTCCAGGAGAAAGCTGCCTCTCCAGCCCTCGCTCAATGCCAAACAGCTCAGTTCTTCCCCATATGACTCTGGTGCCTTTCAGGCTGCCTCCCCCACCCTGGAGCCTGGAGGGTGAGAGTCCGATTAAGTCCGAGTGCGGGCCCTTTAAGAGGAGCTGCGGGGGCTCCAGCTGCCTCAGCCTTAGTTCCCACTGGTTTTTCCAGCCAGAAGTTATGGGGATTCTCTTCCTGGCACTGGGACCCTGAGCTGGGCACCTGGTGTGGGACGGGGACCACTCAGCCCTCTGGGAGGACCTTCCCAGCCGAGGTATCCCAATTTTTATCTGCCACACGTGGGTGTGGGACCAGCCTGTCTTGCCTCCGTCCCTCCTACCAGTCTCGATGCGGCTTCTTCTTTAATTTCGTAGTTGTAGGACTTCCATTCAGCTTGATTTCAGGCTGTTTTGAATGATGGTTGTTCTGTAGTTTAGTTGTAACTTTGATGTGGTTGTGGGAGGACGCGATACCGCGTTTACCTACGCCATCTTGACTGGAAGTCCTCTATCTTGCATTTTAATTACATTAGAATAAAAGCATTTTTCAAAAATACATGCGAAAGACTTCCGGTCAAGATGGCGGCGTAGGTAAAAGCGGTATCGCGTCCTCCCACAACCACATCAAAGTTACAACTAAACTATAGAACAACCATCATTCAAAACCGCCTGAAATCAAGCTGAATGGAAGTCCTATAACTACGAAATTAAAGAAGAAGCCGCATCGAGACTGGTAGGAGGGCGGAGGCGCGACGGGCTGCTCCCACACCCACCTGCGCCAGATAAAAATTGGGATACCTCGGCTGGGAAGGTCCTCCCAGAGGGCTGAGTGGTCCCCGTCCCACACCAGGTGCCCAGCTCAGGGTCCCAGTGCCAGGAAGAAAAGTCCCCATCACTTCTGGCTGGAAAAACCAGCAGGAACTGAGGCTGAGGCGGCTGGAGCCCCTGCAGCTCCTCTTAAAGGGCCCGCGCACGGACTTACTCGGACTCCCACCCTCCGGGCTCCAGCGTGCGGGAGGGAGCCTGAAAAGCACCAGAGTCATATGGGGAAGAACTGAGCTGTTTGGCATTGAGCGAGGGCTGGAGAGGCAGCTTTCTCCTGGACAGACATGCTAACAGAGGCTTTTGTTCCTTTGGGTGAGCCCTTCCTGAGCCGGCAGACGCAGCCATATCTGGGACTCCAGCTACCTGGCTCACATTGTTGGCCCCACCCTGGTGATTTCCTGAGGCCCTGCCCCACCCAACTTCCAGGCCCACCCAAGCTGTTGCCAGTTGCTTCACCATAGGATTGGCCTGTCTTGGAGCCTGCTTCAGCTTTTCCTGAAATCATTCAAACAAGCAGCATCTGGTCTCAGCTAGCCCCACACCTCTCGCTAAGTAATACATTGGAACAAACAGAGGGAGGCAGCCAAAATGAGGAGACAAAGAAACAGGTCCCAAAGGAAAGAACAGAACAAAACTCCAGGAAAAGAACTAAGTGAAATGGAGTTAAGCAACCTAACAGATGCTGAGTTCAAAATACTGCTTATAAGGATGCTCAATGGACTTAGTGAGAACCTCAGTGAACTTAGAGAGGGCCTCAAGAGCATAAAAAAGGACCAGTCAGAAATGAAGGAGGCACTAACTGAAATAAAGAATAATTTACAGGGAATCAATAGTAGAGTAGGTAAATCCAAGAAGCAAACCATCAATTTGGAATATAAGGAAGCAAAAAACACCCAATCAGAACAGCAAAAAGAAAAAAGAATCCAAAGAAATGAGGATAGTGTAAGGAGACTCTGGGACAACTTCAAGCGTGCCAACATTCGCATCTTGGGGGTGCCAGAAGGAGAAGAGAGAGAACAAGAAATCGAAAACCTATTTGAAACAATAATGGCAGAAAACTTCCCTAACTTGGTGAAGGAAACAGACATACAAGTCCAGGAAGCACAGAGAGTCCCAAACAAGATGAACCCCAAGAGGCCCACACCAAGACACATCATCATCAAAATGCAAAAGGTTCAAGACAAAGAGAGAATCTTAAAAGCAGCAAGAGAAAAGCAGTTTGTTACCTACAAGGGAGTTCCCATAAGACTGTCAGCAGATTTCTCAAAAGAAACTTTGCAGGCCAGAAGGGAGTGGCAAGAAATATTTAGAGTGATGAAAAGCAAGAACCTACAACCAAGATTACTCTATCCTGCAAAGCTGTCATTTAAAATCGATGGCCATATAAAGAGTTTCCCAGACAAGGAAAAGCTAAAGGAGTTCATCACCACCAAACCATTATTATATGAAATGTTGAAGGGTCTTCTTGAAGAAAAAGATAAAAAAAATATGAACAAACAAAATGGCAATAAATACATATCTATCAACAATTGAATCTACAAACAAAATGAACACAAAGAACAGAAACATTCTCATAGATATAGAGAACTTTTGTTGGTTACCAGATGGGTAGGGGCTGGGGGGAGGGGTGAAAAAGGTGAAGGGATTAAGAAGTATAAATTGGTTGTTAGACTGACAAACCTCAAAGGGAAGGGGGGTTGGGGGGTGGGAAGAAATAAACCAAAGAACTTATATGTATATATGCATAACTAATGGACACAGACAACAGTGTGGGGAAAAGCAGGAGGGGGGCGGAAATGGGGGGAAGGGGGGCAATGGGGGAAAAATGAGGAACATCTGTAATACATTCAACATTAAAATTAAAATAAATAAATAAAAAAAATAAAAAAAATAAAATAAAAAAAATACATGCGAGTATAATTGGATTAAATTTAGGAAAACAACTCCTATTTAAAACTTTCTCTTCTCTTTGGGCAACATGTTGTTAGATTTTATTCAATTAATTACTGCAAGTATACATTTAGTTCTTACTTGCAGCAAACAAGACTTGACCAATAATAATAAAATAACTACCCACTATGGACCAAAAAAAGGATTCTTCAGAATGTAACCTCACAGGGTAATCTAATCAAAAGTTCCTAACTGGCAGGTCATGGTGGGTAGTCATGCCTCAGGCATTTATCATTTTTAGTTAAAGGTTTATCTTTGCCTTAAGCAAGCTCTGTCCATTATTTTTGTTCATCCAAGTGAATACATCTTTGAAATAAGCAAAATCACCCTCAAGAGAACACCTAATCTTAACTATCCTGTAATCCAAACCCTACCTTGTTTTCTCCCACCTCTGAGTAATCTTCCTTACAATCCATCCTTAGTTTCAAATGCATAAAAGAAACTGCAACACTCGTTCTCATTAACATTTGAGATCTTGCTTCCCAGGACTGTCATACGTTTTGGCTCAGATAAACTCTTATAAAAGCTCTCCACAGGTCTGGTCACTTCTTACATTGACAATACTTAATAGTTCATGCTACCCAGTGAATGTACATCAGAATTAATGATCTTGTTTTTATCACATTTTATATTATTTAACTTCCATACTAATTGATCTTGCATAATTTTCATATCCTCCTGATCAAAACTCTACTGAGGAAGCAGAAGATGTTCAGGCAATAAATAATATTTTTATTTAAAAAATTCATTTACATCTCTTTCCAGATTGAAATAAACATATTGCTATTAACAACTCATCACAATTTATTTTCTTCAAAAGTAATGCCATTCAACAAGACACGAAGGAAACTATAATGCATACTACTAAGTGAAATCAGCCAATCTGAAAAAGCTGCATACTGTATAATCTTAAATATATAACATTTTGGGAAAGTAAGAACTGTGCTGGCAGAAAAGATCAGTGATTGCCTCAGGTTAGGAATGAACAGGTGGAGCACAGGGGATTTTTAGTGCAGTAAAACTATTCTTTACTATACTACTACAATGGTGGATACAAGTCATATACCTGTGTCAAAACCTATACAATGTACGACACAAAAAGTGAACCTTCTTGCAAACTATGGACTTGGGTAATTATGATGTATCCATGTTGGTTCATGGATTGTAACAACTGTACCACTCTGGTGCAAGATGTTGATAATGAAGGAGGCTAGGATGTAGGAAGGGTATATGGGAACTCTCCCAACCTTCTGCTCAGTTTTGCTGGGTATTAAAAACTGCTCTAAAATAATCATCTATTAATTTTTTTTAAAGTAATGCCATTCCATCTTTTCTAATATCCCTCACCAATCCAAGAGCACTTGTTTACCCACGCAGCTTCCACTGATTATGTGACCTTGGGTAAATTGCTTAACTTCCAGGAGTCCTGATTTCTTCATCTGTAAAATGGAGATGAAAATAATCGTGACTGCACAGGAAGGCTAAAATAAACATAAATTGAAAACATTTTTAACAGTGCCCACAAGTGTTGGCGGGAGCTGATTTTATTATCATTGTCCATTCAAGCACCCACCTACAGATAGGCTGCTGTAGATAGCTGGAATGATGTTCATGAATGGTAACAATGGGTGTTGCATTTATGGTCGCTTTCTTCTTTAAGCATTTCTGAATTGCTAACGTTTTTATGAGCAGTTACATTTTTTATACAAATATTGAATTTTTGTTTGAAACTCGTGAAACATGTGTTCAAATAAATGAGAATGGAACTGACTAGAAGGAAAGTATAAGAGAAGGGAAGGAAACAAAGAAGGTGAGAAAGAGATAGAGGGAGAAAAGGTGGAGGTGGCATGTATATATGACAAAAAAATAGAAATGATGAAAAGCAGAAAACAGTCTGCACGAGTGGACATGGACTAGAATGCGGATGAATAAATTAGAAAGTTGTAGGTGAGAAATGAATTCAGCTCTTCAACAAGCATTTATTTATGGTTTTTTTTTAATTGATTCAAAAATATATACATGCTCTAATCTCTACAGGAGAGCCATAAAAATATGAAAATAACTAATAACCAAAAGAGTGAATAGAGCAAACCATAAAGGAGTTACAAATAAAAAGATATGACAGTTCAGAAGAAAAATTGAAGTTGTAATATTACCCAGTTAACCTACACTGTGACTTTAAAATCTGGCCAGCATCTCATCTATGTACATAGAAATGATACCACCATCTCTTACATTCTTCACAACACTGTTTGCACGAATAAGGCTTACTGTGAAAACAGAATATAGGAAAATGTATCAGGAGGCAGGATTCTTCCATTCATCACTAATTCACTGCTAGGAATTTTATGCCTGTCTCAAAGGATGACTGGTTTGAATGAATAGACATACACGTTATAGATCTTTCTTTAGAGTTCTTCTTTAGTCTTAGTTTCCATATTTTAATGTATGTATACTATTACTATTTGGCATTTTGTACACAAAACCACATTCAGTGTACTTCATGGACTATGTAAAGCATTCTCAGTAATTTTCAATGTGTGCGTTGTTTGCTCTATAGGCTAATTGCAGACTGTAATGCCTACTTAAGGTGTGAATCACTCTATTTCTTGGTTGAGGAGAAGCAGTCAATAAGGAATTCCCACTGTGACCTATGGCTATAGGTTACAGAGATAAACATCACTCAAAGATCCATTAGGGTCAGAAAATCTAAAGAAAATTTCCAAATCAGACTTGGAGAAAAATAGGTTAGATCTGAGATTGGAGTTTTGTGTTAAGCAGCCTCTGAATTTACGTGTAGAGCAACAACCATTACTCCATATCATTGATACTCTAATTGTGAATAGCAGTACGTTGCAAACATTTTGTTAAGTGGAGGTTTATTGAGGTATAATGATTCTGAGATTCAAGTCTCAGATTTGCAAAATAAAGAACAGACAGACTACCCTTATATTCTGACAGTGGAGAAGCTCAGTAGTGTATAAGCCTTCTCTTTAAAAACACAGCTTTATTCCACACTGTTTCAATTCACTCACGTATCCATTTTTGTCATAATATCTTAGAAGATGCAAAGAAAGAAGTTATGAAATTATTAGACTGGTAGGTGGAAACAGTTCAAAGGGATGATTAAAAAAAAAAAAAGTTGTGAAGAAAAATCTTATTGAGATGATCCTAAGTAGGAAATAAAGGCAGTCAGTTATATCAGTGATAGCTCTGGTTTCTGAATGCTGTGAAAGACTCTAGAAAGAGTGAGAAAAAAAATCTTCCTGGAAATGAAGGTTTTGATAGAAAAGAACTACAGTGACAGGCTCAAACAATTGCAATTCTTCTCCTGGAAGAGAGAAACAGAAGAACTAGCCACCTTGGTCCAAGATACATCTGGCACATAGCAGTGGTGAACAAATATAACCCAAAGTTAAGGACAAAAGAGAAAGTCATAACTTGTCTTAACTTACAGTAAAAGGAAGACAACAGCAAAAGAGCGACAGATGCTGACGGTACCATTGAGCATAATAGGGACAGTTGTTGGGGGAGGTGTGCAAAATCCTTAACTCTTTGTCCGTTTGCACAATAATACTTCTGTTCACTTGTTTGTTTCAGATGTGGTTCTGTCTAAAGGAACCAAGAAGACTTCAGAGCTATGATTTTTTTTAATGAACTCTGTTACACAAGTTGATACAGTTTAGTAAGCTTTCAAGGTATGCTTCAGGTGAACACAAAGAAAACTATTTAAGTCTATCCAACATTTAATCAATGCTTGTTTGCTTTTCTACTTTGCTTCTATCATAATATTTGACATAAAGAAACTTCCTTTACCTTTCTGAGTTCAAAGATTTTGAGGCACTTCAAACTAGGACTCTCCTGGAAATAATGTTCAAAATTCTAAACAAAAATAGCAACAGAATATTTAATGGGCTTCATTGCAAAACAAAACCAGTGCAACTCCAAACAAGAAAATCATGTAGTATGCATAACAAATCTGGAGGTCATGTGTCAACTTCAAGAAGCTATGGTAAAACACTTGACAACCTCTTATTATTTAAAGGAAACATGATGTGTCCTGTGCCTAACACTGAATGCATGACATTTCTTTTTCTCCGCTATTTCACTGTGATTAGAATACATTTCTTCTGTCCTTAAACAAGGTCATCTATTTACGGATATCATGATTTAGAAAGGAATTTATATTAATCTTGCCTTCTTTTTTTAAGTAATTATGTTGAGCTAGTATAATCATTTTGGTGGTTGCATTTCACTATTTTTATACTGAAATGTGTAATATACTATAAAAATGTTCTGAGACAAAAATATCAGTAACTGATGTATGAATGTTCAACCTATAATATGAAAAAGCTCTAATGTAATTCAAGCATCAACAGTTAACAATGCCCCACTGACACAAGTCTAGGCTACTAGACTCAAAATTTAGCCTCAAAATTAAAAAAAATTGATGTGAAATGATACCTCTTTATTCTTGTAGGAATTCCAATATTCAATGTAATTGTTCAGTCTGAATAGAAAATTCAAGTACATTTATTTCCTCAGTAATGAAAAAGTACAAGTTAAAGTTCCATCAGGTAATAAAAATAGTGTCTAAGAGGTGTTTATACTATCAGTTGGAACTCGAATATTATTAAATGACAGAAACCAGATGTAATTTTGTGAGGACTTGAGAAGGCAAGCCAGGTGCAGCCCCTTAGGCAGTGCAAAGACCCTGCCCTTGGCTTTTGCAATTCCCTTACATCCACCAACCCCCTAAACTACAGTGAAACTAGAAAGCCCCAAATACCTGGAGGCTTATGTATAAAAGGCGGCTGGAACCCAGACTCGGGGCTCAGCCTTTGGAGGTGACTCTGCTAAGACAGCACCGGTGCACATTAAAAAGTCCTTTTCTAATCCTCCAAGGGCGTGCAGTCTGTCTCTTCCCGCCGACCGAATTTCTGCCACAACATTTCGGTGCTTTGGCCGGGAAGCTGACAGCCATGCTGGCCCCTTGAGCCACCGTGGTTGGAAGTTGGCAGGAAGGAGTCACTAATTTTGAGCCCCGTGACAGAAGGGAAGGTGCGCCACCGATGAATTCAATGGACCCCAACCCTTGCGGGGCCCCACTGTAGTCAGCCACCGCTGCACTCAAACGGACTCGGGGAGGATAGAAAAGCCTGCCAGGACATCAGATCAGTAAGTGTCCCTGGGGACCCAGGACGGAGTTCAGGTCCACCTGTAAGGCAGAAGGGGAGCTTGATCACCTCCCAAGTGGCACAGATGACGTACAGGATAGGGAATTCCTGAGTGGACATTTAAATTCTGTGTGATTGTGTGTGTGAGTGACCGTGCTCCACAACGCCTGTTACGGAGCCTGCGAGAGTCCCAACCTGCGCATCCCTGGTGACCTCATAGAGCTGAGGGCAGTATCAGGTTCGTGGGGACATGTGTCTCCACCAGCGAACCTGATCCGAGTCAGGGGCTTATACTGACCTGCCAATGCCAAAAGGCACCTAAGTCCCACGAGGGGAGCGGCCAGGCGGACAAAACGAGAGTTTCCTCCTGTTTGTCTGGTGACACTGTTCACTGGGAGGTTTGCTTAACCATCTTAGATATCATTATGGGGGGAAGTTCCTCTAAACCCACTGTTCTGGAATGAGTGATAAAGAATTTTAGAAAGGTGTTCTCAGGAGATTTAGGATCAAATTGAACCCCGGAAAATTGCACACCCTCTGTGAATTAGAATGGCCCACCTTTGGTGTGGAATAGCCCTCTGAAGGCACCCTTGATGTCCCCACAGTCCAGGCCATGTATAGGGTAGTCACCGGAGACTCCGGCCATCTGGACCAATTTCCCTACATAGACTAGTGATTGGAAGTAGCCCAAATCAGGCCTCCTTGGGTCCGATGTTGTGTTACTAGTCAGGGAGAGTGTAAGGTCCTCGTGGCACAAGGTTAAAGGAAGACTTCACGGTGAATTAAGTGGCCTATATTACAAAAGGATTCGGAAGAGGCCCCTCCACTGCCACCACCATACGCCCCACTACCCTAAGATGGGGAACCTCACCTGCCCGACAGCCCACCTCCATCCGCCTGAACCCCACAACCGACCACTGTGCCGCCAGAGCCAGGGTCACCAGAGCCAGTGGGGAGATGTCTCAGGTCAGTGACCCAGGGACCAAAACCCCCAGCAGCAATGCAATTACCACTGCGGGAGACAGGGGTCCACAGAGAATGGGCCTTGACGGGACCCTACAAGAGGGGGGAGCAGTCTTCCAGACTCATCGCTCCACCTGGGTCGACTGTAGTGGATTGTCACAGAAACCAGAAAGTGGCTCCAGACCCAGGTGCCAGCTGGACATCTGGACACAGAAGCCTAGGCATGAGAGGCCTTACTTGATGAGGAACCCTCAGGGAGACCTGCAGACACGCGAGAGAGGGCAGGAGAGAGACAGACAGAGGCACAGAGGTGAAGTCAGAGTTTGGGGCAGACAGAGAGAGGCCAGAGAAGCTGCAGGAGACAGGCAGGAGAGACAAAGAGGCAGGAGAGACAAAGACGCAGGAGAGGAGGGTTTGCAGGAGCCAGACCACTAGGCACCTCTCCCAAGCCAAAGGCCAAGTTTTCTCCATCTCGTCTGAAGGTCCCCAGCCCCTCTGAAACTCTGCCTCTGACCCTGGTGCTAGTCTGAGCCCCGGGCTGCAGAGAGGAGCTTTCCACAAAGCCAGGGTGTGAAGGACGCAGTGTCCAGACCGCATCAATCCCTCCCAGCTTCAGTACCCTGCCATGTCCCAGCCGGACCCACATCCCAGGAGGGGCTGGATGGGCAGCTGGCTGTGGGGAGCCCAAGCCCGTCTGCTGCTCCCCACTGTGACCTTCCCCGGGCTGGTGTGGCTGCTCCTGCCGCTGCTGGCCTCCCTCCTGCCCTCAGCCCGGTCAGTGTGGCTCAGTGGTTGAGCATCGACCCATGCACCAAGAGGTCGCCAGTTTGATTCCCAGTCAGGGCACATGCCCAGGTTGTGAGCCCAATCCCCAGTAGGGGGCATGCAGGAGGAGGAAAAATGAGCACCCCAGCCACCAGTGAGGAAAACCAGGAACTTCTGCTCCACCCAGCTGATACCAGCCAGACTTAGTTTTCAAGATCACCCAAGGCAAACGAATGCTAGGGGCCAAAAGGAAGCAGGCAGTCTGCGCTATTCCGGTTCCCACTTCCCGTTGACAGATTTGAGAATTTCTGGGAGCAGCAGGGTTCTGTTGAATATGGATACCTCGATTTTCAGAAATGGCAAAACCCTTATATGAGTCCCTGAAAGAAGAAGAATAGGCGCCACTTGTCTGGGGCCCCAATCAAGAAAGCATTTACCAAGCTCATGGAGGCACTGGCCTTAGGACTCCTGGACGTCCCTGGGAGACCTAACCCAGGAATTTGGGCCTTGGCAGAGACTGGTAGCTTAGCTTTCAAAGCAATCTGACCCGGTGGCGGCAGGCTTGCTGGCCCCCTCAACCGGGAGGAGGAGATCATGTTTCCTGAGGAACACAACGACAGCATCCTGCCTGCTTTGGACATCCTTGCTAGGCTGTGGTACCGTTTGCCTGCCTGCCTTTGGGGAGACACTGCTGCTAGAGCTGGAGCAAGACTCGGGTGTGCAGGTCGAGGGGCTGACAGTGCAGTACCTGGGCCAGGCGCCTGAGCTGCTGGGTGGGGCGGAGCCGGGCACCTACCTCACTGGCACCATCAGCGGAGATCCAGAGTCAGTGGCATCTTTGCACTGGGATGAGGGAGCCCTGTTAGGGATGCTGCAGTATTGGGGGACCAAACTCCACATCCAGCCCCTGGAGGGAGGCACTCCTAACTCTGCAGGGGGGGTCTGGGGCTCACATCCTACACCGGAAGAGTCCCACCAGCGGCCAGGGCCCCATGTGTGGCGTCAAGAATCCTCCTGGGAACCCCAGGCCCAGTCCCTGAAGAGCCAAACGCTTTGCTTCCCTGAGTAGATTCGTGGAGACCTTGGTGGTGGCAGATGACAAGATGGCAGCATTTCACTGTGCAGGGCTGAAGCACTACCTGCTCACAGTCATGGTGGCTACAGCCAAGGCCTTCAAGCATCTAAGCATCCGCAACCCTGTCAGCTTGGTGGTGACTTGGCTAGTGGTTCTAGAGCCAGGAGAAGAAGGGCACCAGGTGGGACCCAGCACCACCCGGACCCTGCACAGCTTCTGTGCCTGGCAGCGAGGACTCAACACCCCTGAGGACTCAGACCCAGATCACTTTGACACAGCCATTCTGTTTACCCATCAGGACCTGTGTGGGGTCTCTACTATACCCACTGGGCATGGCTAATGTGTGCACTGTGTGTGACCCGGCTCAGAGCTGTGCTCCCTGTGTCGGTCTGAATGGGCCTGGGAGTGCTTCTCGTCATGTCATGGCTCCTGTGATGGCTCATGTGGGTCCCGAGGAACCCTGGTCCCCCTGCAGTGCCCGCTTTATCATGGATTTCCTGGACAACGGCTACAGGCACTGTCTCTTACACAAGCCAGAGGGTCCTCTGCACCTGCCTGTGACTTTCCTTGGCAGACTATGATGCAGAATTATGGGCCCTGGTGAGGGCATTAGAACTCAGCAAGGATAATAGGGCCAACATATATACTGACTCGCGCTATGCCTTTGCCACCCTGCATATACATGGGGCTATGTACAAAGAAAGAGGGCTCCTTACTGCAGGGGGAAAAGGAATAAAAAACCAAGGTAAAATCCTAAAGTTGTTGGAGGTGTTCTGGGAACCAAGAGAGGTAGCAGTCATCCACTGCAAGGGACACCAAAAGGAAAGAGACTCAATTTCAGAAGGAAACTGTTGGGCAGACACTGCAGCTAAACAAGCTATAAGAGAACAGACAGCCCCATCAAAAATCATGCTGGCTCCAGAACTACCTGCAACCCAAAATACATGGCCCAGGAAGAAGAATGGGCATGAAAGGGGGAAATATAATGAAGGAAGGATGGTGGATCCTCCCAGACCATAAAATCTACGTGCCAGAACAATTAGCCCATTAGTTAGTCCTCCAACAACATTAACTCATCCATCTGGGGGAAAAAATGCCCTAGAAGCCTAATTAAGCCAGTACTACCTGATTGCTCGACTTACATCCCTCTGTGCCTCAGTCTCCCAATGCTGTCTCCTCTGTGCTCAAAACAATGCCAGACAAGGCCCCACTGGGCCCGCCAGGATCCAGCACTGCGGCCAAGCACCCTTTGAAGATCTAGAGGTAGACTTCTGGGAAATAAGACCAAGTAGAGGAAATAAATATCTCCTGCTTTCATCTGTACTTTCTCAGGCTGGGTTGAAGTTTACCCCACATTTACAGAAAAGGCAAGAGAAGTAACCAAAGCTCTACTGAGAGACATCATTCTGAGATATGGAATGCCATTGACTATAGGATCAGACAATGGCCCAGCCTTTGTAGCAGAAATAGTACAGCAGGTAGCTAAAACTCTAGGCATCCAGTAGAATTTGCACATGGCCTACCAGCCCCAGAGCTCAGGGGAAGTAGAATCCATGAATTGGATCCTTAAGCAGACCATGGCAAAACTATGTCAAGAAACCAACCTGGCCTGGACTGATATACTGCCCGTAGCTCTCCTGCGAGTACATTGTATCCCTCCGGCAAAGATAGGGTTCTCCCCTTTTGAAATCTTATAGGGAAGACCTCCCCCACTGATCAAATTCAAAGGGGATATAAAATAACTGGGAAAATATGGAAATCCAAAAACAACTACAAAGACTAGGAAAAACCACTCTTGAGGTACATAAGTGGGTAACCGATAGAATACCCATTTCCCTGGGAATAACTGTACAACCCCACAGACCAGGGGCCAAGTCTGGATAAAAGACTGGAAAAGGGAACCCCTCAAACTAACCTGGAAAGTGCCCTATTTAATTACACTAACCACTCCCACACCTCTCAAGGTTACAGGTCTGAATACCTGGGTGAAGGCAGCTCACTCATGGGTGAAGGCAGCTCACCTGCCACACAACCAACCTGCCTGGAGAGTGACCACCAGCCAGAATAATCCTCTGCAGGTCACCCTTGAGAGGACAGTGAAACCTGCTGATTGGTCTATGGCAAGCGTCTGAGGACTTTGCCAGTAGAATCGATGGTCATCACCTGCTGGACTGATCCAAGCACTCGATTCTGTATCCTTAGTAGCCTTACAGGATCAAGTAGACTCCTTAGCAGCAGAGGTATTACAAAATAGAAGGGGGTTAGACCTACTGATTGCTGAAAAGGGAGGAATATGCCTCTTCTTAAACGAGGAATGTTGCTTTTATGTTAATCAGTCAGAAATAGTTAGAGACATGGCCTAGAACGAATACTGGGCACCTTGGGTACTCTCATTAGCTGGTCCTCCTTTAATGCTTTTTATAGAGCTTCTGTTGACCCTTGTATTCTCAGCATGCTAACCCGTTTCATTTCCTCTTGCTTAGAAACAATAAAGCTCCAAATGATGCTTCAAATAAAGACCCCAACTACTCTCCTCTGGATAGTGAAGAACTCTAGTTGCTGCATCCCTCCCCTTCAACACCCCTATTTCAGCAGGAAGCTGACAGAGAGATCATTGCCCCTCTTCCTCACGTGGCACTAAGGGAACTCCCTGTCCAAGATGTTCTCTAAGTCTGCTAGGAGCAGCTTGAAAATCAAGAGGAGGGAATGAGAAGGCAAGCCAGGTACAGCCCCTTAGGCAGTGCAGAGACCCCCGCCCTTGGCTTTTATAATTCCCTTACATCCGCCAACCGCCTAAACTACAGTGGAACTAGAAAGACCCAAACACCCGGACGCTTATGTGTAAAAGGTGGCTGGAACCCAGACTCAGGGCTCAGCCTTTGGAGGTGACTCCACTGGGACAGCACCGGTGTGCATTAAACAGTCCTTTTCTAATCCTCCGAGTGTGTTCAGTCTTTTTCTTCCCACCGACCGAATTTCTGCCACAACAGACTGCATTACATCTCATGACTCAGTCTCCATTTTTACTCTTTCTACACAATGGTGCTCAAAGTTAATTGTATGCTAGTTTTGGGGGGTTTTTTTGTTTTTGTTTTTTGTATGTGCCCCTAGCGGGAACCGAACCCGGGACTCTCTGGTCCTCAGGCCCACGCTCCAACCCTGAGCCAAACTGACCAGGGCTTCTTTGTTTTGTAAAGTAAATGTAGTTTGATCATGAACTCTTGGGGATTTTGCATAATGGTTTAACATCTATCCTTTCATGCAAGTTTGTTATTAAAGGATTTTGCCACCAATGTCTGTAGAGATTTTGCAATAAAGAAGAAAACATGGTATCTATTAAAGAGTGATATCACTTTACAATTTCTGTTTGCTTATATTTTTATTTTATTTTGGATTTTTTCCTATTGTGGATAGTAATAGTAATAAACAGTATAATAAACAATGACAGTAACTATGATTTACTCTTAGAAAAAGTTTTTTTTATTGTTATTACCTCATTTGTAATAAAATCAAATATTAACATTTTAAGAGGAACCAAGGAAGTCCTGTGAAAACAATCTTTCAAAATATCCTTTCTTCAGGTTTCTAATGTGAGTCTTTGCTATTATCTACACAACTGTTTACTTTGTAGGTGAGCCCCTGCAAATAAAAAATGCCAGCCCTGGTTAATGTTAGTCACTCAGCAAAGTCTGTGCTTTGGAAGAACAAAACCATTTCAATCCTGTACTAGGCTAAATATAATTTTTTAAAGGAAATCTAACACAAAAATCAAAGTCCTGTGACAAACTGAAAAGTCAGTATAATACTTCTCTGAACTGTCTGTTTTTGGTTTTTTTTTTTTTCTATAATGGGGTTATACACAAATGTGGAAGTCCTAGAAAAGTAAGGCTCCACCCCATGTGGGCCACTTATTATCTCTGTTGCTGTGAGCATATTACTTAACATCTTTCCTCCTGTTTTCTCATGTAAAAATGACATAAAATAGGACTTACCTCACTGAGAGGTACAGATATTAGTGAGATAATATATAAAGCCTCTAACATGGGTCCTGAAACATATGAAGCACAAAATACTGTCAGGCAACTGAAAAATCAGTGAATAAATAAAAACAAAATACTATTGTGTCATTTTATTACATTAAATATATATATTATAAATACTATGCATTATACAATAAAAAATACATATAAAATATAAGATATAATTATAATATATGCATTATAAATATTATATATAATATGTAGTGTTATATAAAACAGATAATGTGTAAAATATTTATAGAAATATTGCATACTAAATTTACTGTGTTAAATATAAACATTTATTTTAAAATATTAATATTATTTTAATCATTGCTGTTTTTCTTCTCTCTGTCCTACCAAGTGCCCCACCCTAGTTACATATTTGAGAACTAATTGTATTTAAAATCACATAAAATACTTTAAGAGCCCAACAGGTGTGGTTCAGTGGTTGAGCATCGACCCATGTACCAAGACATCGCCATTTCAATTCCCAGTCAGGGCGCATGCCCAGATTGTGGGCCCTATCCCCAGTGTGGGGCATGCAGGAGGCAGCCAGTCGATGTTCTCTCTCATGGATGTTTCTATCTCTCTCTCCCTCTCCCTTTCTCTTTCTCTAAAATAAATAAAGAAGAAAAACAATTAAAAATAAATAAAATACTTTAAGGTTTATTAAGAATGTTATCTGAGTTGTATGTTTATTTTAAAACTTAAATCACAAGATAATGTCAGGGAGTATAGAAAATAGATTGTTTCTCATTGAAAATATTTTTCTATTCTGCTACCTTTTAAAGAATTTTTCAACTTCAACTATAACTTGGTGAGCAAACTCTATCTGAGAAAGAATGTGAGATAAAAAGAGAAGTAAAACGATCAGATTGACATAGAAAACAATTATTTATCAATCTCTTATTTCAAAATTTCCATCCAGATTGAGCTATTATTACAACACTATCTGCTGCTTATATCATTGGGTTTACAATGATAAACTGGTTTTGAATTTATACGTATGTAATAATCCTACATTTACAATACATATGGAGAGAAATTCAGGAATTATTATTCCATTTTCCTTTCCTTATCCCTAATGTTTTTAATATATTTGGTACCATTATAAAATTGTAACTCAAGCTGTCATCATAGAGTGACGAAAGGTGCATTTAAAATTCTCCCTGAACAGGAAGGCTAAAGTGGAATAAATGAGGAAATCCTCTTTTTAAAGAATATTTATATAATTCCAAACAAATAGAGTGGATCTCTCTTCTATCTTTTTATTAAATAAACAATCTGCCTGGGAAAGTCACATGCCTTGGAGATTACAGATAGAGCACCTTCCCTCTGTGGAGCTCTGAAGGCAATAGGAAATGAAAACAAATGAGAAATAAGCATTAACTTCTGGCAGGAAAGTCATGTATCCGCCTTCAGAACTGGATGAAGGACAAAGATCCAAAGAACAGTCACAGAGAACCACTGAAGCTGAGAACAATGCATTGTTTTACATTTTGACCAAGCTACACAGAAAGAACTCAGCATTTTAAATAGCACATTTTGCTTGAAAGAGATAAACTTTTTAAAAAAAAATTTTACTTTTTATTATGGAAAAATGAAACATATAAAAAAGTAGAGAGAAAAGTACCCTATGTACTCATTACCAAGCTTCACCCATACTCCACTCCAAGTCATTTTGCAGTAGATCCCAGACATCATATCATTTCATCTGCAAGCAATTTAGTGTGAATCTCTATAGACAAAAACTTTCTAAAAATGTAACTGATACTATTATTACATGTATGAGATATTTTTTTTAAAAAATGGCTACTTTCTATGCAAATGGGTCAAGCATTTTACATTTGACTTCTGGGTTTTGTGTCATGCTTAGAAATGTCATCATTACAGGATTATAAATGAATTTACATGTTTTCTTCTAGAATTTTTTTAATTCAAAACTATTTAGCAGTTTTTCAATGGTTGCCCAGGACATGCAGGATCCTTAAGTATTGGGAAAACGGTGAGGGACAGAGTAATCAGAGCTAAGAAAGATTAATTCCTTTGCCCCTTCCCTTACCTATAAAACATCTACTTCCAAAAAGCACCCTTCCAGGCCTAGCTCCCCTGTCTCTGACTTCACTGCTTGGGTCAGAGCCTCCTGTGGACTCCACAGCTTCTGGGTGATTTCTTTTTCTTTTTCTCCTTCTCCTTCTCCTCTCTTCTTCTTCCGCTCCTCCTTCTCTTTCTTAAGAAGTACTTAAACTCTTAAATTCTTTTCTTAGTTAATTGTACTAATAAGGATTTTTCAGAACACTATAGAAGTATAGTATCATCTTCTTTAATTGGAATTAAAGCATGATGCTGAGTTATTATAATGGAAAAAAAATCTAGCTATTCCTAAGATATTAAGACTTTATGAGATTTTCCCCCTAAGTACAAGTTCTGTGATGTACAGAATAACAAAGGAAAATTGCTATCTAATCCAAACACAGCCAAGAGCCCGTTCTTGATTTTTATCAATAGCTAGATACAGAGAAAAAGTCCTGAACTGAGGGAGTACAGATTGTTTTAAGTAGCTTTAAGAACTGCTTTTAAAGGCCTACACATTTATTTTCACTAATACATGATTCTTAAAATTATTTCCAACAATTTTTTTGTTTTAGATTCCAGCAATATGGAAGAAATTAACTAGCTCATCCCTCATTTGTCTCTGTGGTTTTGGTCTTCCTTCCAGGAAATTTTACTTCACTGACAGTACTAAGTAACAATTTCCTAACAATAGTAGGTATGGCTATTTGTTAACTCTATTATCACATTCTTTTTTTTTTTTTTAACTTAATTTCTATTATTTACACTAGTATAGATGTCCCCATTCCCCCTCTTTGTCACCCCTCCCTTCCCTCTGGTCATCACCACACTGTTGTCTGTGTCTGTGGGATACGCATATATATTCTTTGGCTAATCCTTTCATCTTCTTTTATCTAATCCCCATTCCATCATTTTCTTTTAATTGTCACCTAATAGTGAACCTCAAAGAATTTAATTGTAATTAATTTACAAATTATTAGCATTAGCAAAATCCACAGGCTATTGAGTATTCCCTCCATCCTTTTTGAAGTCTTAGTTCTCTATTTTTAGATCTGTCTTTTTTATTTTTAAGTAATTTTCATTTTTAAATTACAGTTGACATACAATATCATATTAGCTTCAGGTGTACAACCCAGTGATTAGACATTACATAACTTACTATGTGATTTTCCTGATAAATCTCATATCCAGAACCAAACTGAAATTACAACTAAAATAAAGACAAATTGTTGGGGGAAAAAAACAACAACAGAAAAGCAGCTGGAGAGGAGCCATATAACCACAGTCAGAAAGAGGACACAGAATAGAGCCTGGTAGGATTGTGGAGGTGTGAGGCGGGGTGCTGGGACCCCACGGACAGCAGCTATTTTAACTGTCAGCAGCTTCTCAGTGTTAAAATCCCAAGCTGGCTCCACAGTGCAGACAGCTGAGACAGAGCACTAAATTAGCTATAGCCACTCACATTGGGCTCTGGCAGAGGGAGGGCAGACTGGTTTGGAACTGTGTGGAGAGATTTGGGAGCTTGGAGAGCTGGGAGAGCTGGGGCAGCAGTGGGAGGTTTTTTAGTGAATCACTCCCTCATAGGACAGTAGCCATCTTGCTCAAAGAGCCCCTTCCCAGAGCCCCAGGGAGAAGCAACAGCCCCTCCATCAGGAATTTAACACACCCAGCCAGGCCAGAGAAATTGAGGCTCATTAACAGCCAATAAGCACCTGCCCCACCCTCTGGAAAACCTCTTACTGTGAACACCTGAGGGACTTTTTTATTCAGCTGAGGGCTATAACCCAAGGCTCATCAAGTAACTGAGACTAATAGCCTCCAGGCAAAAAGCTAGAGGATAACTGAACCTTTCCTGGGCTTGCAAATCTACCCACGAAAGTAAGACTTGACAGTGGTATTTAACATGGGTCCTGCCACACTTATCCAAACCCAGTAGAGGGAGCCACAACCAGCGGAACACCAACACCCACAGGGAAAAGTTGGCAGGCTCCAAAACCCACTGAGACAGCCAAAATGGTGAAACAAAGAAACAAATCCCAAATGAAAGAACAAGATAATTCAACAGAAGATGAAATAATTGAAAGGGAATTGAGCAAGATATCAGAGTATAGTTCAGAGTAATAATCATGAGGAACCTCAACACCATGAGTAAAGATATAGAAGCATTGAGAACCAACCAATTGGAAATGAAGAATGACATGGCAGAAATAAAGAACACATTGGAAGGAATAACCAACAGAGTAGAGGAGGACAAGGATCAGATCAGTGAATTAGAAGACAGGGTAGAAAAAATCACCCAGTCAGAGAATCGAAAAGAAAAAACAATTAAAAAACAGGAAAACAGCGTAAGAGAACTCTGAGACAATATGAAACATAACAATATCTGCATCATAGGAGTTCCAGAAGAAGAAGAAAATGAGCAAGGGTTAGAGAATATATTTGAAGAAATAATGACAGAAAACTTTCCTAACCTGGTGAAGGAAGAAAGCATTCAAGTTCAAGAAGCACAGAGAGCCCCAAGTAAGAAGAACCAAAACAGGCCCACACCAAGACACATAATAATTAAAATGCCAAAAATTAAAGACAAAGAGAGAATCCTAAAGGCAGCAAGAGATAAGCAACAGGTTACGTACAAAGGAACCCCCCCATAAGGCCATCAGCTGACTCCTCAACAGAAACACTACAGGCCAGAAGGGAATGGCATGAAGTAATCAAGTTCATGAAAAACAAGGATCTAAATGCAAGACTACTCTATCCAGCAAAGCTATCAGTCAAAATAGAAGGTGAAATAAAGAGCTTCCCAGACAAAAATAAAAGGCTGAGGGAATATATTAGCACCAAACCAGCACTGCAAGAAATATTAAAAGGACTGCTGTAATTAGTAGAAGAAATAGGAAGAAAAATATAACCACAATAAACACAAATGGCAATAAATCAGTACATATCAGTAATAACCTTAAAGGTAAATGGATTGAATGCTCCAATCCAAAGACACAGAGTAGCTGATTGGATAAGAAAGCATGACTCATATATGTTGTTTACAAGAGACCCACCTCACAACAAAAGACTCACATAGGTTGAAAGTGAAGGAATGGAAAACAATCTTCCAAGCAAATGAAAAGGGAAAAAGAGCTGTGGTAGCAATACTCATACCTGATAAAATAGACTTCAAAAGGAAGGCCATAACTAGAGACAAAGAAGGTCACTACATAATACTGAGAAGATCTATCCAATAGGAAGATATAACCTTGGTAAACATATATACACCCAACAAAGGAGCACCAAAACATATTTTAAAACTGGAGGACTTCAAAGGAGAAATTGACAGCAATACAATCACAGCAAGGGACTTCAACACCCCACTGACATCACTGGATAGATCCTCTAGACAAAAAATTAACAAGGATACAGAGACTCTAAATGAAGAACTAGACCAAATGGATTTAATAGATATCTGCAGAGAATTACACCCCAAAACTGCAGAATTCACATTCTTCTCAAGTGAACATGAGACATTCTCAAAGATAGACCACATATTAGAACACAAACTAAGTCTCTACAAGTTCCAGAAGATTGAAATCATATCAAACATCTTCTCAGATAACAATGGCTTGAAACTAGAGATCAATTACAGCTGCCATTTGACCCAGTGATCCCACTTCTAGGAATATATCCTAAGAAGCCCGAAACACCAATCAGAAAGAATATATGTACCCTTATGTTTATAGCAGCACTATTTACAATTGCTAAGATCTGGAAACAGCCCAAGTGTCCATCAATAGATGAGTGGATAAAAAAGCTGTGATATATACACAATGGAACATTATGCAGCAATAAAAGAAAGATCTCATATCCTTTCAGACGACATGGAGAGACCTGGAGAGTATTATGCTAAGCGAAATAAGCCAATCAGAGAAAGACAAATACCACATGATCTCACTTATTTGTGGAATATAATGAACAACAAAGCTGTTGAACAAAACAGACCTGGAGAGATAGAAAAGAGTATGGTTCAGACTGACAAACCTCAGAGGAGAGGGGCGGGGAGGGGGGCAGAATGAGATAAACCATAGAACTTATATGCATGTATGCATAACCAATGGACATAGACAACAATACAACAATGCTTGATGGGGGGTGGGATAGGGAGGAGGGTGTCTGTGGGGGAAAAGGAGAAACATCTGTTACAAAAATGTATTAATTAAAAAAATGCAAGTTAGGACGAAAAAATGTTCTCTGTATCTATGAGTCTGTTTCTGTTCTGCTTGTTCATTTATTTTATTTTTTAGATTCAGTTGTGGATAGATATGTACTGTTCCTATTTTATTCTTCATATTTTTATCTTTTTCTTCTTCCTTTTAAAGAAAATTCTTTAACATTTGATGCACTACTGGTTTGGTGGTGATGAACTTCTTTAGCTTTTTCTTGTCTGGGAAGCTCTTTATCTGTCCTTTGATTCTATAGGATAGCTTTGCTAGACAGAATAATCCTGTTTGTAGGTCCTTGCTTTTCATCACTTGTAATATTCCTGTTAATCTTTTCTGGCCTGCAAAGTTTCTGTTGAGAAATCAGCTGACAGTTTTATGGGAGCGCCCTTGTAGGTAACTAACTGCTTTTCTCTTGCTGTTTTTAAGATTCTCCAAAAGAGCTGAATTTTGAAAATTATCAAATAGTTTTTCTTCTAAAGGTTGGATAACATTTGACTTTTGTAACTATCCACATTCCAAAAATAGAGAAATTGGCTAATTAAAAGAATTTTTCAAGTCTTTTATAAGTTTATTTTTGCCATCATTTTAGAGGAAAGCACATACGGGTAACATTCTAATGTTTTATAATAAATCTCTCTCTCACTATGCTCCATCCCTATGACATCTATCTAAAAGCAGGAGCAGGTGACATTCATACACTTAAGAACTGGGGTTTCATGGGCATTAAGAAATCAGAACAAGCACCAGCCACAAACTTCTATAACAACTTTACCTGTGCAAAATGGATGGAGTGTTCCTTCAGTACCATTTTCAAATACAAAGGAAAAACAAATTTCTATGAGTTGGTAAAGACAGATAACTTTTTGCATGAAAAATCTGAGTTCAAAAAGTATCCTTGGGTTGTCATATTTTATCAACTGTTAGATTTCACAGAGGTAAAAATAAAATTCCAATTTTGAGTAAAAAGAAGTACTAAAAAAGAGTACAGTACAGAGAAAGAGGCAACATAACAATATATCTGAAAAATACTGGAAACATATATAACTGTAAGTACCACAGAAATGTACAATTTGATGGGACTACTCATTCCTACATACAGTGCATATATTAAAATTTTGTGTTCAGAGTTGGGAATTTATTTATTTATTTATTTATTTATTTATTTATTTATTTATTTATGCATTTATTCATTCATTTATTTATTTAATTGAATTTATTGGGGTGACACTGGTTGACAAAATTATACAGGTTTCAGGTGCACAGTTCTACAACACATCATCTGTACACTGTATTGTGCATTCACTACCCCAGGTCAAGTCTCCATTCATCACCATTTACTCCTCCTATACCCTCTTCTATCTCTCCCCCTCCCCCATTCTCTCTGGTAATCACCATGCTGGTTTCTGTGTCCATGAGTTCTTTCTCTCTTTTTTTCTTTATAGCTCAATCCCTCCACTCCTTCAGACCCCTGCT
Organism: Tadarida brasiliensis; assembly: GCA_030848825.1. Lineage (NCBI taxonomy): Eukaryota > Metazoa > Chordata > Mammalia > Chiroptera > Molossidae > Tadarida > Tadarida brasiliensis. The sequence continues at coordinate 39,385,502 of CM061259.1, read as the reverse complement.
CCCACAACTGTCAACCTGTTCTCTATCACTGAGATCTTAGAAACAATTTCATTCAAAATATGTCCAGAGAAAAATGCGAGGATTGTAAAGAGACTTGAAACTTTGTGATGAACAAGCTGTAAATATCTGTGATAAAAACAAGAATAAATATTTAAGCAAAATATCATGATTGCTTCCATGTATTTGAAAGAATAACATGAGGAAGAGGGAGCAAAGTTGTGCTATGACATGCCAGGGGATAGAATCAGAACAAAAAATATTTTTCTATTTAGAAAATACTTTGATATTCAACATAACAAACAATTTTATAGCAATTTGAGCTGTTCAACAAAAGAAGAGGTTACCTGGCTAGGTACATTACTGAAGGTGTTAAAGGAAGCCTGGACAGTAATACTGAAGGATGCTGCCCAAGGAATCAAGCATTGAATGAGGAATCTCACAAGATGATTTCATTAGGATGACGGTGGTTTCATTACAGCACTATCTGATTAAATCCTGCCAAGTAGAAGAATGAGTTCAAAGCAGGTTTGACACTATAGCTAGTTGATTGGCTTGGAAGTTCATGTCTCCTAATGAGAAGGCCTCTTACAATATCCAGGGCCACTTGTAAGAAACCAGCAGGGCCTGTTGTAGTTCTTTGCTCTGCATTCCTGTTTAGCCTGTCACTACACCCATGAAACCACTTTCTGAGCATCTTGCAAAGCCATTTAGGCTATTGCTAAACAAGAAACAAGGATACAACAATAAAGTAGCAAACACATTACAATTTGTTCTTATTTTGAAATAGGTTCTTATATAGAAACTTATAAATTCCTCAGAACCATCTTGATAGATTCTGAAAGAAAATACAGTACATTATTTTACATTTTGATTTTGAGGTTTTGAGGCAGTTTAACTCATACAATCTGTTTGGAATTCCCAAGAGTCAACTTTTGGTGGTAAGTCTTGTAGGAAGATTTTTAAACTTCTATATTAAGTTTCTTCCTTCTCATTCTAGAAAGCATATGTTGGTATATTTCCGTGCTTTTCTGAACATCTAAGAAGCCATTACTTTGTGCCTGGTGACATTGGTCCCAGTATACAGTAAAGAGGAAGCAGAGTTGAATTATACCATTGGAACAATAAGATTGATTGACTAGATAGATGTAATTCACACACACAAAAAAAAAGTTATTTGACATTCTCTATAATTTGTAAGAGGGTCAAGGAATTTTGAGACCAAAATGTTAAGACATGTTACTTTATAATGCACTTTTTACCAGTTCCATACTATTTCATTGTATGGCTCCATGACAGTTTTTGAAACCAGTTTTCTGTTATTAGGTATTTCTGTTGCTCTTATTTTTATTATAAAACAACACTGAAAATGATTTCTTTGTACAGATACCTTTGCATACGCATCAAAAAATGTATTCAGATAAATGTATAGAAACAGAATTTCTGAAGGAAAAAATATACAAATATATAAGTTAACGTACATTTATATGTAAGTATAGACAAATTATTGAATATTTTCCTAGCACTTTTCTGAGTACGCTTTCTAGGTCACTCTATAATTCACCATTACTGACAACTCACTGTTTTTCTCTCTGTTCACCTTTTCTCAATCTGTTTCGTCTGTTTGCTTCTCTAATTTTCCCTTTTTATCTCCTTTGCCTATACCTGACACTAAGGTAAAGGATTTCAGAAGTTGTTATATTTGATCATTACTATTAATATTGTGCTGATCAACTCAAAACAAAAGCGCCACTCAAAACTTTCCTGTTCTTTGCATGGTCAGCACCTTCTCATCCTTCAGGATTCAGAGCTTGAATATTCCCCTTAATGGAGACTTTTTCTGTTTACCTACCACCAGTTTGCCTTCTTCATTATAAGTTGTAGTGATTTAATTTATTTCTGTCTCACTTTTTTTTTGTCTACTTCCCCACCAAACCATAAACTTCTTAAAAGCAAGAATGTAATCTATCTTGTTCAACATTACACTTTCAGCACCTAAAATACTGTGTGGCAGGTACTCATTAGGTATTGGTTGAATTAATAAATGAATGGGTGAATAAATGAAGGTTCTTATACAGAAAATAATCTCTATACAATCTCTTCCTCCACAGTAGTAGATAGCTTGATTATTGCATATATCTTACAGGTCATGAACCATATTCATTTCTCTATTGCTTTCCCATAATGTCTTAATGAACTAATAATACTCATTGTAGAAAACTTAGAAGACATTACAGCATAAAAAATAAAAAATCACTTCAAGCCAAGAAACATTTACCACTCCATCAACTGCTCTCACAGCATTTCATACCCATTTCATTATGGGGTTTATCACTTTACATACAATAGTGGTAAATGGTCTGTTCCCGCAACTATATTCTAACCTTCTTAAGGACTGGAAGCCCTCTTCTTGGTATCTCCAGACATTGTCTGCTCATATTTGCTGAATGAGTATTACCAATGTAACTCCATTTTTTTGGAATAAGTCATGGCCATGTGATATATAATTGACAAAAAATAAACTATTAAGTGGTATGGGTTAAATTGTGTCTCCACACACCCTCACTCCCCCAAATGTTAAGGATACTCTCAAAACTTCTGAATATGACCTTATTTTGAAATAGGGTTATTACAAATATAATTACTTTAGATGTGGTCAAACAGGAATTAGGTGACCTTCTAATCCAATATGTTGGTGTCATATATTTAAATTATATTATTTCCAAGGCACTTTCAAATAACTGACCATGGAGCACGTGACATATTTTCAAAAGGTACAAGGAAACAGCAAAATGTTCTCTTTGCTTTCCATACACTCAAGATTTCTATCATCTCTTATAGAGTATGATATTTGGTAAGACCTTTTTCTAATGCAAGACTGCAATGACTGATTTCCATATGTATCAAAGTTCACAAAGTAATTAAAACTCAGTGATATGTTAAGAATCATTTTTTTAAAACTTGTATGCAGAGATACAGAACCCTTCGATTTTGTTCTTTTTATTAGTGGGCAAAATTTAGTGATTGCATGAAATGCAAAACTATAGAACTAAAATATTGATTTACATTATTAAAAATTAAAATCTCAAATAAACAACTTAACATTACACCTTAAAGAGCTACTACAATAAGAACAAATGAAAACCAAAGTCAGTAGAAGGAAGAAAATAATAAAAATTATATTGGAAATAAATGAAATAGACAACAAAAAAGAAATTAATTTTAAAAATTAAAATAAATAAATAAAAATTAATGAAACAAAGAACCAGTTATCTGAAAAAGTAAATAAAATTGACAAACCTCTAGCTAGACTCACTAAGGAATTCAAATAAATAAAATTAGAAATGAAAGAAGAGAAGTTACAACAGACACCACAGAAATGTAAAGGATTGTGCAAGAATACTATGAAAGACTATGCACCACCAAATTCAATAATCTAGTAAAAATGGACAAATTCTCATAAATACATAACCTTCCTAGACTAAACCATGAAGACTTGGAAAACCTAAATAGACTAATCACTAGTAAGGAAATTGAAACAATAATCAATCCTCCCAATCCCTGAAAAAAGTCCAGGACCAGATGGCTTCACTGGTGAATTCTACCAAACATGTAAAGATGTGATACCTTTCCTTAAAACTCTTCCAAAAATAAAAAATAAATAAATAAGAAGGAATACTTTCTAACTCATTTTATACGGCTACCATTACCCTGATACCTAACCTGATAAGGACATCACAGGAAAAGAAAATTACACTCCAATATCTCTGATAAACAGATGCAAAAATCCTAAACAAAACACTAGCATATTGAATACAATAATACATTAAAAGGACTACAGCAGGATCAAGTGAGTTTCATTTCAGGGATGCAAAGATGGTTCAACACCCACAAATCAATCAATGTGATGCACTATACTAACAAACGAAAGATAAAAATCAAGATACAACATGTATTTATGATTAATACACTCAATAAAATGGGTGTAAAAGAAAAGTACTTCAATATAATAAAGGCCATATATGAGAACCCCCCAACTACTATCATGCTCAAACTTTTCCCCTAAGATCAGGAGCAAGACAGGACACCCACTCTCACCACTGTTGTTTCACATTATACTGGAAGTCCTAGCCAGAGCAATTGGGCAAGAAAAATAAATAAAAGTCATCCATATTGAGAATGAAGAAGTAAAATGATTACTATTTGTGGATGACATAGTTCTAGATATAGAAAACCCTAAAGATACCAGCAAAAGACTATTACAAACAAGAAACAAATACACTAAAGTTGCAGGATACAAAATCAATAGACAAAAATTTATCGTATTCCCATATACTATCAACAAAATATCAGAAAGTGAAATGAAGAAAACAGTCCCATTTACAATTGCAACAGAAAGAATAAAATACCTACAAATAACTGTAATAAAGAAGGAGAAGGACCTGTACACTGAAAATTATAAGACATTGTTGAAAAAAATTGAAGGAGACATAAAGAAATAGAAAGATATTCTATGTTCATGAATTAGAAGAATTAACAATGTTTAAATGGCCATATTACCTAAAGCAAGATACAGATTTACTGCAATCTCCATCAAAATATCAGTGGCATTTTTCACAGAAACAGAACAAAAAATCCTCAAATTTATATAGAACCAAAAAAGACCCCAAAGAACCAAAGCAATTCTGAGAAAAAAAGAACAAAGCTGGAGGCATCACACACCCTGACTTCAAACTACACTACAAATATACAATAATCAAAACAGTATAGTAGTGGCAGAAAAACAGACACATAGATCATTGGAACAGAAATGAGAGCACAAAAATGAACCCACACATACATGGGCAACTACTTTTTGACAAAGAAGCCAAAAGCATACAATGGAGAAAGAAAGTACATGCTCTTCAGTAAATGGTGTTGAGAAAACTAGAAAGCCACAAGCAAAATAATAAAATTTGACTGCGATCTGACACCATACACTAAAATTAGCTCAAAATGGAATAAATACTTGAATATAAGACCTGAAACTATAAAATACATAGAAGAAAATATAGGCCTAAACTTATGGGCCTTGATCTGTGAAGGGTTTTTGTGAACTTGACCCCAAAAACAAGGGAAGTAAAAGGGAAAAAAATGAATAGGACTATATCAAGCTCAAAGGTTTCTGCACAGCATAAGAAACTGCCAAAAGAAACAAAAAGGCATCCAACCAAATGGAAGAAGATATTTGCAAATGATACTTCTGATAAGGGGCTAATATTCAAAATATATAATGAACCCATACAACTCAACAACATCAAAAACTCAAACAATCCAATTAAAAAATGGGCAGAAGACCTAAATAGACAATTTTCCAAACAGGATATACAGATGGACAACAGATATATAAAAAGATGCTCAACATCATTAATTATTAAGGAAAATGAAAATTGAAACCACAAGGAAAAACCACCTCACTCCTGTTATCAATAAGACAAAAAATAACAGGTGTTGGAGAAAATATGGAGAAAAGGGAACCTTCACTTCCTGCTGGTGGGAATGTAAAATGGTACAGCCACCATGGAAAATAGTATGAAGGTTACTCAAAAAATTAAGGCTAGAGCTACCATATGACCTAGCCATCCCTGTTTTGGTTATACACTTAAAAAATTTGAAGACACATTTCATAAAGATATATGTAACCCTGTGTCCATTGCAACATTATTTGCAATAGCCAAGACATGGAAACAATCTGTCTTTCAATGGGTGATTGGATAAAGAAGATGTGGTACATATATACAATGGAATACTACTCAGCCATAAAAACAATGAAATGTTGCCATTTGCAACAAGTTGGATAGATCTTGAGAGTATTATGCTAAGTGAAATAAGCCAAATGGAAAAGGAACAGAACCATATAATGTGGGATATAAAACAAAAAGTAACAAATTACTAAACAAAAACAAAAGAAACAAACCCATAGATACTGACAATAGAATGGTGGTTATCAGAGAGGAAGGGGTTTGTGGAGAGGATGATGAGGGTAAAGGGGGTGAAGTATATGGTGATGGAAGGAGACTAGACTTTGAGTTGTAAACACACAATAGAGTTTACAGATGTCGTGCACCAGAAATTTATATACTGTTATTAACCAACATTAAACCAAATAATTTAATTTAAAAAAGATCAAAAAAGTGTTCAGCTGTTTAATATATATGTGCATATATGACACTATATCAAACCATGCATCTGAAATTTTACTTATATGAAGTTTAATTCATATAACACACATATGTTCACTTTGGGACTGTAAGATACTTGGGTTAAAGAACATCTACTTGTTTCCTAGGGTATGAGAGAAGTTGTTTTTCAAACCCCAATACTTTTTGGTTAGCAACTAAGTAGCTCATAATTTCTCTTCGCCATACAGCTCAGTGTGACTAGAATAGCTATTTGTTCTGCAGTCACAGAAACAGCTGCACAAGGGCTCACTCTGCCTATCTGTGCCTTTTGGGGCTAATTTTTCCCAGCTAGAGTTACCAAGAAATGCCCAAGTCTGCAGAGAAATTTAATAACTGTTACTTTATGCATGTCAATGGGAGCTAAGGTTGTAGAGAAAGACAATTTTTATTTTCCCTCTAATCGTTTTAAGTTCATTGGCTAGGGTCCTGTAAGTGAAACAAAAGACAAATTAACAAAAGAAAGGCTAGCAGAAGCTCATTAACATGTACACTGCACATACACATGGGAGTACCCAGTGATGAGTAACTCAAAGGGGTGATTAGAACGTGGGCTTAGATAGCATTCTAACAAAAGAACAAAAATTTTATAGAGAAGTGACAAGATAAAAGAAAATGATTTTGAGCTTTTGGAGGAAGCAAATTGTGGAAAGGCAAACATATGGGGAAACTAATGGTAGATAAGGACTAGTTTTAACAAAGTTTGTTATATAGTGCTGCCTCTGGACTGATAAGAGTCTGGAGTTTTCTTTAGTGATTAACTACTTTCTTCCTGGGAGAGAGAAGAGAGGGGATATCATTACAAATGTATGTGTTGATTTCAGGCAAATAGTGGGAGTGCAGAGAACTTTTCTTATATCTACTTAACTGCCTTCAGCTAAAATAAAATAAAAAATCCTTATGTCAAAGTGGTATATTTTGGGGTGGCATATTCTGCTACCCTTCAAGGTTATTACAAACCTTCTTCAATGATGCAATTCAGAAAATGTGTTTCTTCATTTGCTATGGTCTTTTCATGGGGAAAATTTTTATTCTGTAGGTGTTTTAGATATGCTTTCGATTTAAAAAAAAAAAAAAACAGAGAAAAATGCATTTTTCCTGTATTTTGCCCAAAAAAACACACACCAAAAATGTAATTTTACAGTATCATTCACCATAAAAGGTTTGTATGAGTTTTATTTTTCATTTATACTTAAGCATTGGGGAAAAAAACAGTAATGAAACAAGGCCTCTCACGATTAGCATATGCTCTGTGGAATAGCAGATGTTACAAAGTACCCTGAGGACAAAAGAAGCTGCCAAAATTGAACACATCACTATTAACAACTCTGGAACACACTTTTGCCAAATGTTTTAAGTACAGGAAATGACTTGAGCCACTCTGTATTTCTTTTTATTTAAACCATGACTAAAGATTGAGTCTTTCAGAAGATCTGAGGCAAAATAGCCAATTAAAGATATGCCCAGACTCATACACACACACACACACACACACACACACACACACACACACACACTATCTACAAGAGACCCACTTCAGAACGAAAGATAAATGCAAACTAAAAGTAAAGGGATGGAGAAAGACATTTCATGGAAAAAGAAAGAAGAAAAAAAGCTGGAGTAGCAATAATTATATCTGACAAAATAGACTTTAAAACAAAGGTTATAGTGAGAGACAAAGTAGGACACTACCTAACGATAAAAGGAGCAATGCAACAAGAGGATACAAGCCTTGCAAACATTTATCCACCCAACATAGGAACACTTAAATATGTAAAGCAAACCTTGATGGACATAAAGGGAGAGATCGAGAGTCATACAGTCATAGTAGGAGATTTTAACCCCCATTGACATCAATGGATAGATCTTTCAGACAGAAACTCAATAAGGAAATGGCGGCCTTGAATAGCACACTAGGTCAGATGATGTCTTCAGAGCATTTCACTCCAAAGCAACAGAATACACATTTTTTTCAAGTGCACATAGAAAATTTTCCAGGATAGACCACATGGTAGGACAAAAAACAAGTCTCAGTAAATTTAAGAAGATTGAAATGATATCAAGCATCTTCTCTGACCATAATGGTATGAAAATAGAAATCAATCACAACAAAAAAACTGAAAAACACACAAACACCTTGAAGCTAAATAACATGTTACTAAACAATGAATAAGTTAGCAATGAGATCAAGGAAGGAATCAAAATATACCTTAAAACAAATGAAAATGAGAACACAACAGTCCCAAATCTATGTGACACAGCAAAAGCAGTACTAAGATGGCAATTCATAGCATTACAGGCCTACCTGAAGAAAAAAAAAAAATCTCAGATAAACAATCTAAGTTTACACTTAAAGAAACTAGAAAAAGAACAGCATAAAAAGCCCAAAGTGAGTAGAAGAAAGGAAATAATAAAGATAAGAGGAGAAATAAACAAAATAGAGTCTAAAAAAAAAATAAAAGATCAATGAAACCAGAAGCTGTTTCTTTGAAAAGATTTAAAAGATTGATAATCCTTTAACCAGACTCATCAAGAAAAAAGTGAGAGAGGACCCAAATAAATAAAACCAAAAATGAAAGATGAGAAGTAACAACTGACACCAAAGAAATACAAAGGATTGTAAAAATATATATATTATGAACAACTACAAGCCAATAAATTGGACAATCTGGACATAATGGATAAATTCCTAGAAACATACAATCTTCCCAAACTGAATCAGAAAGAATCAGACAATCTGAATAGACAGATGACAACTAGTGAAATTAAAGCATTAATCAAAAAAACTCCCTGACAAACCTCAGAGGGATGGGGGTGGGAGGGGTGGGAGGAGATAAACCAAAGAACTTATATGCATATATTTACAACCAATAGACACAGACATTAGGTTGGGGAAAGAAGGAGGGGGGTGGGAGAAGGGAAGAGGGGGTCCATGGGGGGAAAAAGGAGGGACATCTGTAATACTTTCAATAATAAAAAAAATAATAAATTACAAAGCAAAAAAAAACAAACCTCCCAACAAACAAAAATCCTGGACTGGATGGCTTCACAGGTGAATTTTATCAAACATTCAAAGAAGAGCTAATACCTATCCTTCTCAAACTATTCCAAAAATTCAAGAGAAGAGAAGATCCCAAGCTCATTTTACAAGGCCAGTATTATCCTAACTCCAAAACCAGATAAGCACTATGAAGAAAGAAAATTATAGGCCAATATCCCTGATGAGTATAGATGCTAAAATCCTCAACAAAATATTAGCAAACAGAATCCAACAATATATTTAAAAGATCATACACCATGATCAAGTGGGATTTCTTCCAGGGATGCAAGGTTGGTAAATATCTTCACATAAATAAATGTGATACACTACAAATGAAATGAAGGATAAAAACCACATGATCATATCAATAGATGCAGAAAAAGTATTTGATAAAATCCAGTACCCATTTATGATAAAAACTCTCAGCAAAATGGGAATAGAGGGAACATACCTCTACATAATAAAGACAATATACAACCAACCCAGAGCCAACATCATACTCAATGGGCAAAAATGACAAACATTTTCCTAAGATCGGGAAAAAGACAAGGGTGTCTGCTCTCACCACTCTTATTCAACAGAGTACTGGAAGTCTTAGCCACAACAATCAGACAAGGAGAAGAGATAAAAGGCATCCAAATGCCTTTGGAAAGGAAGTAAAACTGTCATTATTTTCAGATGACATGATCCTGTATATAGAGAACCCTAAAGATTCCACATAGAAGCTACCAAAACTGATAAATGAATTCAGTAAAGTAGCAGGATACAAAATATTCAGAAACCAGTTGCATTGTTATACACCAATAATGAACTTTCAGAAAGGGAAACTAAAAAAACAATCCCATTTACAATTGCATAAAAAAAAAAACCTAGGAGTAAATATAACCAAGGATGTAAAAACCTGGACTCATAAAATTACAAGACACTGGAGAAAGAAATTTAAGAAGATACATACAAGTGGAAGCATATACCGTGTTAATGGATAGAAAGAATTAACATTATTAAAATGTCCATACTGCCCAAAGCAATCTATAGAGTCAACACAATTCTTATCAAGATACCAATGGTATATTTCATAGATCTAGAACAAATATTCCAAAAGTTTATATGGAACCACAAAAGACCCTGAATAGCCACAGCAATCTTGAGAAAGAACAAAGTTGGAAGTATGACACTACCTGATATCAAACTATACTACAAGATCACAGTAACCAAAACAGCATGGTACTTGCATAAGAATAGTCATGTAGATCAATAAAACAGAATAAAGAGCCCAGAAATAAACCCCTGTCTTTATAGCCAATTAATACTTGACAGAGGAGCAAAAAACATACAATGGGGTAAAAACAGTTTATTCAATAAATGGTGTTAAAAAATTGGACATATAGGTGTGAAAAAAGTGAAACTAGACCACCATTCACAAGAATAGACTTAAAATTGATTAAAGACTCAAATGTTAAACTTGAAACTATAAAAATTCTGGAAAAAAAAACATAGTAAAATCTCAAACATTTCTCGTAGCAATATTTTTTCTGATATATCTCCTTTGACAAGGGAAACAAAAAAAAAAATAAACAAATGAGACTACATCAAACTAAAAAGTTTGCACAGCAAAACAAACTATCAACAAAATTAAGACACCCCACTGAACGTGAGAACATGTTCGCCAATGATATATCTGATAAGGGGTTAATATCCAAAATTTATAAAGAATTTATAAAACTCAACACCAAAAATAACCCAAAAAACAAGCCAATAAAAAATGGGCAAAGGACCTGAATAGCCCTGACCGGGTTGCTCAGTTGATTGGAGTGTCATTCCATACACCAAAAGTTTGTGGGTTCGATTCCCAGTCAGGGCATATACCTAGGTTGTGGGTTAAATCCCTGGTTGGATCTCGTACCAGAGGTAACTGTTCGATGTCTCTCTCTTATATCAATGTTTCTCTCTCTCTCCCACCTTCCCTCTCCCTTCCACTCTCTCTAAAAAATAAATACACATATCCTTGAGTGAGGTTTAAAAAAATGGGCAAAGGACCTGAATAGAAAAGATTAAAATTAAAACCACAATGAGATATCATCTCATGCCTGCCAGAATGGCTATCACCAATAAATCGACAAACAGCACTGGTGATGAGGATGTGGAAAAAAAGGAACACATGTGCACTGTTGGTGGGAATGCAGATTGGAGCAGCCACTTAGGTAAACAGTATGGAGTTGCCTCGAAAAATTAAAAATAGAACTGCCTTATGACCCAGCGATTCCACTTCTGGGAATATATCCAAAAAACAAAACAAAACACTAATTTGGAAGAATATATGCACCCCTATGTTCATTGCAGCGCTATTTACAATAGCCAAGATTTGAAAGCAGCCCAAGTGTTTATCAGCAGATGAGTGGATAAAAAAGCAGTGGTACATTTACACAATGGAATACTACTCTGCTGTCAAAAAGAATGAAATTTTACCATTTGCAATAGCATGGATGGATCAAGAGAGTATTAAGCCAGTCAGAAAAAATAAGTACCATATGATTTCACTCATATGTGAATCTAATGAACAAAATAAACTAACAAACAAAATAGGAAGAGACTCATAGAGAATAGAGTGACAATGGTCAGAGGGGAGGGGGTTGGTGGCTGGGTGAAAAGGGTAAAGGGATTAAGAAAAAAAAATCATAGCCTAGCTGGTGTGGCTCAGCTGATTGAGCATCATCCCATGGACTGAGAAGTCCTGGTTCGATTCCCAGTCAGGGCACATGCCCAAGTTGCAGGCTTGATCCCTAGTAGGAGGCATGCAAGAGGCAGCCGATTGATGTTTATCTCTCACATCGATGTTTCTATCTCTCTCTCCCTTCCTCTCTCTGTAAAAAAATCAATAAAAACATATTTTAAAAAAGAAAGAAAAAAATGTCATACACACAGACAACAGTATGGTGATCACCAGAGGAAAAGGGGGAGGTGGAGGAGAGGGTATAGGGCGAATAAATGGTGGTGGAAGGAGACTTGACTTGGGTTGGTGAACACACAATACAATATACAGATGATATATTGTAGAATTGTACACCTGAAACCTGTAAAATTTTGTTAACTAATGTCACCCCAATACATTTAATTAAAAATGACTATGCCCATCTCTGCAAATTTCTCTGTGAGATTACTGTGCACAATAACCCAAAAGGTTACTACTTAAATTACCTAAAGTCATAGGTTGATAATAAGATTGACTGATATTTTCAAAGTTATTTGCACTGATCCAGACTATGTGATCTAAATGAGAGGGTATAAATAAGGAATTAGAGAAAATATCAAAATATTTCTAAAATATATTTTAACATGCTATTCAGTTTCACATCTTTCATTTTCTGGATTATAAACCTTGCATTTATGCTTTCATCCAAGAAATAATGATTGAGTGTTTTCATTCAATTCACATTCATAATTACAGATACCCAAAACATACTAAGGGGGCATGGAAAATTTAAAAAATCTTAATAAGCTATAATCATTTTAATGGATTAATTTAATCAGAATAGAAATTTATCTAAAAGAGAAATCAGCAATATTTTTGGACATACATTGTGCATATATGTGCATATATTTATGTTTGAGCCACAACCATTAACCATTTGACAGTTTATTCTGGCATACAACTGAAGGTCATATGTTTAGTCTCAGTATGTGACAGATGACTTTCTTTTACAATCTCTGACCACATCCTTAATTCAAGCCATACTATTTACAAATTTATTATCACAGACAGAAAAAAACAAGTCCAAGTACAAGCAGATGGGCTAATAACACCATCATTTGCATGTTCATAGCAAGTCTTTAAATCATGCTCATTTATTTCTATTTGTCATATGTGCACGTTATATTGGCAATATAATCCTAGATTGTATCACGAATATAGGGAAGGGAGGTGGTTTTCAAGTGGCTATATATATGAGATGTATGTAGTATAAATGACTCTTGGAATTGTCAAAGAAACTAGAGAATGATGACTCCTTTGTTCTGGTAAAACCTTACCCATCTCTTAGAATCCAGCATAGAAATCATTTGTTTGGGAAGCTTAACTCATCTATTATTCATTTATTCCCACCTGTAGATAATTTGTTTTCTATTGTACTACCTCTATGTATTTTTAGTGACTCCTGTACTTATCCCACCTACTGTAACTTATTTATTTGCTTGTCTTGTTAGATCACGAACTCATCATAGGAGTGAATTTTTATGCCTCCCTTCTAGTTCAATGCTTTCTACATTGAAAGCATTCATTGAAGGTGTGTTGATGCACATTGCTAAGTGAAAGAACCAAGTCTGAAAAGACCACATACTGTATAATTCCAAATACATGACATTCTGGAAAAGGGCAAACTACAGAGACAATAAAAAGATCAGTGGTTGCTCCCTGGCTGGTGTGGCTCAGTTGGCTGGGTGTAGTCCTGTGCACCAAAAGGTTGCCAGTTCTATTTCTGGTTTCATTCCTGGTCAGGGCACATGATGAGTTGAGTTGTTTTGCTCTCACAAAAACACCTTAAAAAGAAATAGATCAGTGGTTGCCAGGGGTTTGGGTGGAGGGAAAGAGGGATGGATAGGTGGACCACAGAGGATTTTTAGGGCAGTGAGACTATTCTGTATGATACTCTAACGATGGATATATGACACACATTTGTCAAAACACACAGAATTGTTCAACACAAAGAATGAGACCAGTGTAAACCATGGCCTTTAGTTAATAATAATGTATCAATATTTGGATCACCAATTGTAACAAATGTACCACACTAATGCAAGATAATAATCAGAGAAATATGTGGATTTGGGCCTAAGGGTGACAAGCTAGGGGAGAGGGGAGAGGACAATGGAGCTCTGTACTTTCTGCTCAATTTTTCTATAAACCTAAACTGTTCTAAAAATTCAAGTCACTTCACCTAAGAAATGTATTGAAAAATAACATATTTAGAGGGCATGATTTTGTTTCAAGTTACTAAGCAAGGTTAATTTTTTTCTTGAACATTACAACTGCCATTAGAGTATTTAAAACTCTAATGTCAGCATGTTAACACAAATGTGGTCAAGCTGTAGTTTGAATATCTCAGATTCTTTACATTTCTGACACACTGCCAATAATCATTACTTGGCAAGGCAAGTAAGTATCTCCTCAGGGAATCTTCCCTACATCTGAACATACTTTCTAGCTGTCAGCAGCCATATCCTCTATCTGCTAATGTTTAAAGTGTATGTGTGCACAAAGGAAGGGTTTTATGTGTAGCAGTAGTATTTATGTGAGGATTTCATGTGGAATTTTTATAACATAAATTTCTTACACCAATAGACTGTATTCAAATAGTATGTTTTTAACTAAAATCTGTAATGCTTAGTCTATTTTCTCTATCAAGATAAAGTTTTAGCCCTGGCCAGGTGGCTCGGTTGGTTGCAGCACTGTCCCATACACCAAAAGGTTGCAGGTTCGATTCCCAGTCAGGGTACATAGCTAGGTTTCAAGTTCGATCCCTGGTTGGGGCCCATATAGAAAGTAACCAATCAATGATATTTCTCTCTCTCTCTAAAAATCAATAAATAATTTAAAAAAAAAAACAAAAAACATATCCTTTGGTGAGGATTAAAAAAAATAATAAAGTTTTAGAATATTGCCCCAATATATACTTTCCACTACTATGTACTCAATGCTATGAAATTCCAAGATATTGATGTAATCAAATCTTTTAAAATAAGTTAACTAGAATCTCTTGTTCTTCCAATAAACGTTGTTGTTGTTGTTTTTCATTATAAACTAAATTCCAGGCCTTGTGTGAGGAGCTGGGAATATGACAGAATATCATAGTTCCTACCATTAAGGACTTTATGCTTTCTTGAGTGAAAGGGACAAGTGAACAGATAACTATAATACAATAGAACTATTTCTACAATAATAAGTATAATAAGTTTAAGGTTATTGATGAGTAGAAATTGTCCACAAAACTATTGCTTTTACTGTCATTCTGAAGATGTTGCAGAGTTAAAATATACTGGCTAAGAAAACAGATTAGAAAAGGAAAGAAAAGATGAGAAATAATAAGGCTACCGCCAGCATGTCTGACAATTCCAAGAGATATGGCACATGGGAGGAGGACCACTTTCTGTGGGCAGTAGGAGGTGAGAAGAGGAGAATGATAAATATACACATGAAATTTCAGGGACAAGAACTGGGCTTTAGATTCAAGAATTATCTGCATTTAGATAAAACTGATGCCAAGGAAATGAATCTGCAGATTCAGGGAGTCTGTACAGTGTGTGGATGTAATAACTCCATTCTGACCCTCAGTTACTGCACGTACGCACCCTGGCAGTTTCTTTTCTGTAAACATAAGGGCCTTGAGACACCCAAAGAAAACTGTAAAGATAAGGGGTTGAGGATGGCCTTGGGAAACTCAGAGAAATCATGAGAAAAAAGAGATTAATAGTTACCCTGCTCTTCTCCCCCCTTCTCTGTATCAGCCCCCCTTAATGGTGCCAAAAGCGGCACCAAGAGAATGTAGTTTTTTTTCTGTAGTCTGTGTCTTTAAAAGCGGGCAACAAAGAAGGCTCGGGGCTGAGGATTTGGGGAAGCTGTACCCCCCCAGCCCGCCGGTGTAACAGCCCACCGGTGTAATAAAGTGCTCCTTTACAATTCGGCCGTGCGTCTCTGGTTATCTCACCGTCAGGTTATAACATTTGGAGGCCCCAGCGAGATCTTAAAGAGGACTCCCCACTTGGGGTGCACCTCCTCAGGCTCCGGCGGATGGGAATCCGTGGTCCTCGTGAGAGCTGGGGGAAGGCCTCGGAGAGACGTTCCTCCACCCCAGCCTCTCGGAGACCTTCTGTCTGTCCCCTCCGCCACCCTAAAAGCACATATAAAGAGCATCTGAACATCTGGATAAAGCTCTTTCAATTTGGCCTATAGCGGAGCCTGAGTGTTTGCTTCTCGCGGGTTATAACATTTGGAGGCCCCAGCGAGATCCCTGGTGCTTTAGGACACCAGGGGCTAGACGCCTAGGATGAACGGCCTCTCCCAATCCGGCCGCCGGACCCCTAGAGATCTGAGGGGAGGTACCCCCTGAGATGTTCCAGGGCCTCAAAGATCCGATTTAGGTTTCCGACGAGCGGCTGGGAGATGCCAAGACGTCCCCAAAAAGATTTAAGGAGACCTGGTAAAGCCTCCGGAGGTGAGTTCTGGGCAACCGGTCCATCTGGGTGAGAGTGAGAGGGCTGGACGCGGCACAGCCTCTCCTCTCCGGGATCCCCCTGAGACGTTAGGTGGGGTTCAATTCTGGCAAATTCTGGTTCTGGACCGCGGCGCTTTCTGGTCCGCCACTGGGGCGGAAGGGGAGACTGATCACCTCCCGAGAACTTCTGGTGTGTGAGTGTGACTATGTGAATGTAATTGTGTGAGTGACCGTGCTCCACGACTTCGGTTACGGAGCCTGAGTGAGTCCTACCCTGCGGTTCCGTGACGACATCATACGGCTAAAAGGCGGTATCAGGTTCTTGGGCCACTATGGTGTCCCACCAGCGAGCCTGATCCGAGTTGGGGGCTTATTCCAACCTGCCACATGCCAAGAGGCGTCTGAAATCTCCGCGAGGGGAGCGGCCAGGCGGACGAAGCGAAAGTTTCTGTCTTGTATGTCTTCCCTTGTTTTTGTTCTCATCTGCCTCCCTACTGTGTCTCCCTCAACTTTGTTACGGTTAGTCTAATCATGGATAGCAGCCCTAATGCCCAGAAGACTTCATTGGGTTGCATAGTAAACATTCTTAGAAATGAAATATCGGGGAAACAAGATAATAGAATAGCAAAGGTAATAATAACAGCCTTAAGGGGAACAGGGCCCATAGAAAAGGATCACCCGAGAAAGGGAAACATGAGGAAGAGCCAGGACAGCAGGCATAGGTCCCGATTAGAGATAGAAAAGACAATAGGGGACAAACTAGTTAGTTTCCTGGTAGGTACTGGTGCAGCAAACTCAGTCCTGACCGAGCCAGTGGGGCTCTAACCTACTCCTGGACTTCAAAGAGGACTATGGACCTTGGGAAAATACTGTGACTCCTTTGGTTCTGGTCCTGCTGGAGTGCTGATACCCCCTACTCAGACGTGGTCTCCTCCAGAGATCATTCAATTGCTGGCCACTGCGACTCCAGGCCAGCCCCCGCATCAAGTTCCACAAGACGCTGGCCATCAGTCCTGCCAGCCTGCCTCCAGACGATGATCCGGAGAAACCTCTACAGGACTGCCTGGAGGTAATCGACAGAGTGCAGACGGCCCGCCCAGACCTCAAGGATGTCCCACTGCCATCACCAGATGAGGTATTGTTCATGGACGGGAACAGCTATGTCCAGGAAGAAATCAGGTATGCTGGGACAGCAGTAGTAACTCAGGACTGTGTCATCTGGTCACAGTCATTAGGTAGGGGAACTTCAGCCCAACGGCCTGGACTCATAGTCCTAATACAGCAGTAGTAACTCAGGACTGTGTCATCTGGTCACAGTCATTAGGTAGGGGAACTTCAGCCCAACGGCCTGGACTCATAGCCCTAATCCAGGCTCTCCGATGGGGCAAGAAAGAAAATTTGCTGCACCAGGAAGCTTGAGAGGCAGCCCTAAAACCAGTGGGGAATGGCCTCTCCAGATACACTAAGTCAGAAAATGACTTAGCCAAGCAGAAACAAGCCATTAAAGAAATCAATGGATGGTGGACACTGCCTGATGGAAGGTTGTTAGTCCCAGAGGCTCTAGGTCGGACTTTAGTCAACCAGCTGCACCAGACTACCCACTTAGGTTACACCAAGCTTACTGAACTCCTGAGAGGCAAGCAATGTCCAGTAAGGTCACAGGGAAAGGGAGAAGGCAGAGGGAAGCAGGAATGTGTGGGTCTAAGTAGGGAGGAGGAGAAGAAAAGCTGGGGGATGTGCAGACAGCATATAGATTGAGCAAGCTCTCAGGTTCATGTCAGGGGAGGGACTAGGAAAGTCACAGAGGGTTTGTGTAAGTTGAAGAAGGATTGTGTAAGTCGTAGAGGGTCTGTGTAAGTTGAAGAAAGTTTGTAGAGAAGGGAAGAAATAAAAAGAGAAGGATTGTGCAGAGGAAGTAAAAAGATAAGAAAGGATAAAAGAAAGGGACATACATATTACAGGAAGACAGGATATTGGAGGAATACTCAAAAAGGGAAAAAGAAAGGGACACTGAGAGAGGGAGAGCTTGCCCCTGGTAATGGAATAACAGTGTAGGACGTAGTCTGCTCCCCCTCGCCCTCTTACAGTTTTTGCAGGCCCTGCAGTCCGCCCAGAAAGCTGTCCATAAACAAGTCTACGACGCCCTGCCTGTGCCCACCTCAGACCCTGTGCACCCTTTCCAGCCCGGGGACTCGATATGGGTAAAGAAATTTACCACCTAGGGACTGACTCCAGCCTGGAAGGGACCATACACTTGTCATCCTGCCTGCAACAACGGCTGTCAAGGTCAATGGCATCCTGGTCTGGCTGCACCATTCCCGGCTGAAGGTGGAAAAAGCAGAACGGACGGTGCAGGCCTCTCCAGATCCCTTAAAAATGAGACTCTTGCATTTATCTGGACTCTGATTTTTCTGATTATGACTATACAGGGGAATTTTTATAGATCTGGGCCCCAATGGAACTGGGAACTTGAAAATGGGATATTGGGGGAGATCTTAAGAAGTGTCACCACAAAGGGGATAGAAAAACCTGTTTTCAGTCTCGACCTATGTGACCTCATGAGAGGCACCATAGGCACAGATGGTATTACTGAAGATTAATGTCATATAGAAGGGCCCCTTCCCTGGGGTTATAGGACACCTACGGGGGAATGGGGACTACAAGGGATAGGAATATATATGCCCAGGGAGCGGTACAGTCACCACAAGTTGCTTGAATGCAAATGAATACTTTTGTCCATCTCGGGGTTGTGAAACCATATTTACTACTAAGGGCTATATAAGAAGCAGGCACCCTCATATAGATTTTAGAAGGTTAACCAAGCCCAAGGATTTCCCTATAGGAAAATCTGACCCCATTCAGATTAATATCATTAGTCAGCCAGACCTTTATTAGGCCACAGGAAGGACATAGGGGCTGACTACTAGTTATGCCTAACTTCGGGGCCACCTTATTATATAAAGCTAGGCCTCTCCGAGCCAATTTCCCAGACCCCAAATACTGACAACTGTACATGGGATCAGCCCAAGTTAACTTTGGGGGATATCCAGGGGCAAGGGACTTGCATACTCCCACCTAAGTATAACCTCCAGCAATACAAAACAGACAAAGGTTAGATCTTTTCCTCAAACAGGAAGGACTCTGTGTAGCACTAGGTGAAACCTGCTGTTTCTATATCAATAATTTGGGAATAATACAGGGACAGAGTTAATATCCTTAACAAAAAAAGGGTCAATGATTTGACTTGTATATAAAACCAGTGGGGATGTAATAACTCCATTCTGACCCTCAGTTACTGCACGTACGCACCCTGGCAGTTTCTTTTCTGTAAACATAAGGGCCTTGAGACACCCAAAGAAAACTGTAAAGATAAGGGGTTGAGGATGGCCTTGGGAAACTCAGAGAAATCATGAGAAAAAAGAGATTAATAGTTACCCTGCTCTTCTCCCCCCTTCTCTGTATCAGCCCCCCTTAATGGTGCCAAAAGCGGCACCAAGAGAATGTAGTTTTTTTTCTGTAGTCTGTGTCTTTAAAAGCGGGCAACAAAGAAGGCTCGGGGCTGAGGATTTGGGGAAGCTGTACCCCCCCAGCCCGCCGGTGTAACAGCCCACCGGTGTAATAAAGTGCTCCTTTACAATTCGGCCGTGCGTCTCTGGTTATCTCGCCGTCAGGTTATAACATTTGGAGGCCCCAGCGAGATCTTAAAGAGGACTCCCCACTTGGGGTGCACCTCCTCAGGCTCCGGCGGATGGGAATCCGTGGTCCTCGTGAGAGCTGGGGGAAGGCCTCGGAGAGACGTTCCTCCACCCCAGCCTCTCGGAGACCTTCTGTCTGTCCCCTCCGCCACCCTAAAAGCACATATAAAGAGCATCTGAACATCTGGATAAAGCTCTTTCAATTTGGCCTATAGCGGAGCCTGAGTGTTTGCTTCTCGCGGGTTATAACAGTGGAGATACAAGAAAGCATTAATATTTAGAAGTTGGCATCAACAGGTTAAGAGAAGAAGACCTTGCAAAGAACCGTGACAATTTAGAGGGCAAAAACACAGGGTGCAAGGTCATAAAAGTCAAGGCAAAAAAATGTTTCAAGAAGAGATAGATAGGGTAAGGTGGGGAAGAGAAGTAAAAGATAGTAACAAAGTATCTTTGTCACCAAAATGTGTCCTTTGTTACTTGGATAGTGCAGCATGGACATTGTCATTGTCTTAAGAGAAAATTTAAGATGGCTCTGTTTCCTCTCCCTATTCTTGGTGCTTTGCTCAGTGTCCATCATCTATTCACTCGTTCAAAAAATATTTATGAAAGGCCTATTATGTCCCCTGAAATGGAGTTCTTTAGAAAGAGAAAGTTAACTCTTTGAGGTGCTTGGGATACATTAAAAACAAAACAGAAAAGGCAAGAGAGGCCTGATAGGCAAGAAGTAGAATGTTCGGTGATCTGGAGGTCTAAAATTTAAAAGCTTCAAAAATATTATAATAATGCATTGTGATTAATGAATGCCTAAGTAAGGGGGAAAGTTCAAAAGTACAAACTGAATTTTTTTTTAAAGTTTTATAGCAGAATATTTTGGACAAATATTCATTTAACTGTCGTCCATCATATCTTAAATACTTTTAAATATTTTCCTAGGTTTTTAAAATTACTTCACCAAGAAATTCAGGTAGGTACAACGAAAATGGTGGACTTCTCTGGAGTTGTTGAACATAGAAAACATTTAGAAGAAGATTTTTGATTTGTTGATTTAGGTAAAGTTTTATAGAAGAAAGAAAAACAGAAGATGATTGGGTATAACATTGTGCAAACTCTTGTATTCATGTGTCAGGGCAGAGAAGTAAAAGCAGAATTTCAGGAGGAAAGTCTAAAGGAGTGCAGACGTGTTAGGGAGAAACTGGTTTTATATTTGCCAGCAATTCTCAAAGAGATAAAAGAAAATGAAAATAGGGGTCTGTTTTAGTTCACTTAAAAAATAGACTATGTTTTAGAGCAGTTTTAGGTTCACAACAACAACAAAAAAGAGCAAAAGGTATAGAAGTTTCCCATATACCCTATACCGTTCCCTTCACGCATCACCTCCCTCACCGTCAACCAGCTGGTACCCACTAGAGTGGTACAATTGTTACAGATGATGAACCTACATTGACATATCACTATCAACCAAAACCACAGTTTACATTAGGGTCACTCCTGGTGATATAGACAAATGTATAATGACATGTAGCCACCACTATAGTTGCATACAGAATCATCACTGTCCTAAAATAATGCTCTGTGCTGCCTTTTTCATTTCTCTCTCCCTTGTAAGGCCTGGCAACCACTTGTCTTTTTACATCTCCATAGTTCTGCCTTTTCCAGAATGTCATAAAGTTGGAATTATGCAATATGTAGCCTTTTCAGATTGGCTACTTGAATGTAGTAATATATATCAAAATTCCTCCCTGTCTTTTCATGGCTTGACAGCTCATTCAGCGCTGAATAATAGTCCATGAAGTACCACAGTTTATCCTTTTACCTACTCAAGGGCATCTTGGTTGCTTCCAAGTATTGGCAATTACGAGTAAAGCTTCAATAGACATCTGTGTGCAGGTTTCTGTGTGAAACTATTATCATCTCATTTGGGTAAATTCCAAGGAGCATGATTGTTGGATCTTATGGTAAGAGTGTGTTTAGTTTTGTGAAAAAGCTTCAAAGTGTCTTTCAAAGTGGCTATATCATTGTGCATTCCCAGCAGCAATGAGTGAGAGTTCCCATTGCTCCACAGCCTCACAAGCATTTGGTGTTGTCAGTGTTCTGGATTTTTACCATTCTAATAGGTGTGCAGTAGTATCTCATCATTTTAATTTGCATTTCTCTAATGATATACAAGTGGAGAAGCTTTTCATAGGTTTATTTGCCATCTGTGTAGCTTTGTTGGTGAAGGGTCTATTAAGGTTTTTGGACCATTTTTTACTCTGGTTGTCTGTTTTCTTATTGTTGACTTTTGAGTTCTTTGTAAATTTTGGATTGAAGTCCTTTATCATATGTGTCTTTTGCAAATATTTTCTGCCCATCTGTGGCTTGTCGTCTCATTCTCTTGAAAGTCTCTCTCATAGAGAAGAATTTTTACATTTTAATGAGGTCCAATTCATCAGTTCTTTCACAAGTTGCACCTTTCGTGTTGAATTTACAAAGTCATTGCCAAACCCAAGTTCATTTAAATTTGCTCCTATGGTATCTTTCAGGAATTTTGTAGTTTTGCATTTCACATTTAGGTTTGTGATCCATTTTGAGTTAATTTTTGTGAAGGGTACCATAAAAATCTGTGTCTAGATTCACTTTTTTTTGCATGTAAATGTCTACTGGCCCAGAGGGACCTTTAAATTGGTCTGATTAAAAAAAGAGGCCCAGGTAATGAGACCTGGTTTAGTATAAGAACACGGAAGGAGTAACTTTGTGAAGGAGCCATCTACCAGAATTGAACCCCATATACCAGAATATACATTGGGGGAGGTTTCCCCTAAGTTCTAGAAATGTGGAAAGCTTTAATGTGCAATACTGTACTTTTTAACCTGCCCAGGCCAAAGCCCTTGCCAGATCTTTGTCATTGCCAGTTTTTGTGGCACAAGCCATTTCACTCTGCCAGCTGGTGAGTCCCCACTGTGTAAACTAGTCACCCCAGTGTAATAGAGGAAGGCAGGTGTTTCCTCTGTCCCTTCCTCTGGAGAAAATCATGAATAGTCTGAGTCTTTGGGGGTGGAGGACTCATTCCCTCCTTTCTGAGTAGTTGGAGCATGGTCTTGACCCAATTTTGACCAATAACAGCCAGTCTGGATATTACTGGCAACTTGCAAAGAATTTTACCTTCTTCCAGTTTTGGTCTAATTTGCATTGCGGACAAAGACCATCTGGAAAAGACTACAGCACTTTGTGGTCCTATTTTGTGGCTTGGATTCCAGTATTATTTTGTGAGTCCAGAGGTCACCCTGAGGAGGGAAGAGTTGTCATCATCTCCAGTGCTCAGCAGGGGAGAAGGAGAATTGGTTTCCTTTTCCCCAGAGGGTGTCATATAACTTCCAGCACTATTGAAGGGAAGCTGTTCCTCAGCTACTACCATGAGCCCTGATGTCCAGAATTTGGTTTGCTATGTCACTTGGGGTAAGACTCCAGGGGCCAGGCTGAAACCATAATTGGTACAGAGATACTTCATGTGGTTAATAGGGTCCAGAAGAGACTGCACCAAACTAGAGAGAATGCCTCTTCTGAAAGGGCATTCACAGATGTTCCAGTGACTATGGCTAAATGAGATGAGTGTGTACCCTTCATGCCAGTGTTTTTCGTGGAGTTGAGGTCATTGCCAGAACAAATGAGGGTTTGTTTACACCTATAGCCTCTAAACTGTTGACCTCAAGACCACTGCTGCACAGTCAAGAAAATGAAAATACAGGAAAGGGAAATCCCAGAGTCCAAGGATATGGCTTTTACTTCCCAGCTAGAATTTTTGTTGACTTAGATAGAAATGGTCCTTATTGCTTGTCAATATTGCCTGTCACTAATGGTTGGCTATGCTGCCCATGGCATGAAGAGAAAGATGGTCAAGTCAGTATAGGGTTGTCTGCCTGTCCGGTGTGGCTCAGTGGATTGAGCGTCATCTCATGGACTGAGAGGTCCTGGTTTGATTCCGGGTCAGGGCACATGTCCAGGTTGAGGGCTCTATCTCCAGTAGGGGAGGCATGCAGGAGGCAGCCAATCAATGTTTCTCTCTCACATCGATGTTTTTATTTCTCTCTCCCTTCCTCTCTCTCTAAGAAAAAACAATAAAAACATATTTAAAAATATATATATATATAGGGTTGTCAGACCTGGATTCTTAACAAAAAGTAGATCCAAACTTTCATTGAACCATTTTTATAAGTTTTATTGAGATGTAACTGACATGCTATAAATTGTACATATTTAAAGTGCACAATTGGATTAGTTTTGACATACATGTAAACCTATGAAACCATCATAATCATACCAATGAATATATCCATCACTCCCATATTTATCATTTGCTCTTTTATAATCTCTCTTTGCTCTCACGGGTCCTCGAGGCAACCTTGATGTCCTTTCTTTGGCAGTAAATTAGTTTGTACTTTCTAGAATTTTATATGATTAGAATTATAAAATGTTTGCTTTTTTATTCTGGTATCCTTCCACATGCATAATTTCTTTAAGATTCATAAATGTTACTTATATGAGTAGTTCATTATTTTTATTGTGAAGCAATATTCTGCTATATAGCTATACCATTATTTATCCATTCATCTGCTAATGGACATTTGGGCTGTTTCTGGTTTTTAGCTATTACAAATAAAACTGCATATTTAAAGGGTACAATTTGATGCATACTACAAGCTTAACCTCTTGAAACCAAGTTTCTTCTTCCCCTTTTTAATACATCCCTTGTGACTTATGAAATTATTAATACAAGGACATCTCCTATCTTTTGGAATAGGTACAAATGGAGAGGAATGTACTAGAAAGCTCCCTGAACTTTTCTCCAACCTCCCATCACTATCTTTCATCTCATGACCATTCTTCTTCATCTGTCTCCACCACATTACTGGATTATTTTATTTAAAAACCCAAACATCATGTAATTTAATGTAAAACCTATTCAGAATACATTTCGAAATGTAATTTCTTAACTTTAGTAACTATCATACAAACTAATAATATTTAAACTATGACAAAAAAAGTGGGTAAGGTGAATAAATCAACAAAGAATAAAAAAAAAAAAAAAAAAAAAACCTAACAATGACCAAGAAGTTATGAAAAATATCCGACCCTACTAACAATAAAGATATACAAGTTCAAATAGAAACAAATTTTGTTTATACAAATATTGTGCCCACATTTGGCAATATTTAAAATTGTGACAGTAGTAGACAGTTAACAGGGAAATGGTCATTCTCATAGCAGTTGGTAGGAATATAAATTAGAATCACATCTTTAGAAGGTTAACCTAGCATTTCCTTTTAACTCACAAATTTTACTGTTAACCTAAAAAAATAATTTAACAAGTAAAAAAAATGTAAAATACAAATAATCTAAATGCCCAAAATAGGAAATCAGTAAATTAACTTATAAATTTGGGCATATTCCTTCCACAGAATATTCTGCTATTTAAAATAATGCTATTAATAAGATAGCAAATCCATTTTAATTCATTTGCCAACATTTTACAAACCTTATGAATAACCACAAGCCATAGACAAAAGTGATAAAATTATTAAAATATGTATATTTTATTATGGATCACATTGTTATTATATAATACAATTAAGACTGCTTTATGTATATGTTTAAATGTGAACAATTTTCTTATAATATTAGCAAAATCATGCATATCTTAGCAATATTTTGTCAATGGCACTATAATTTAAACAATCAATATTCATTTAATTACACTCTTTTTGTAGACCACATAAATTTAATGAAACAGACTTTTGAAATACAATATGTATTTATAAGAATATGATTTTTAAAAGTTATAAAGCTATATGAGTATCAAGGAAAGCATTTTCTGGCATTATTCTGCAACAGACCCATTACACCTTAGCCCCGTTAAATTTTCATGATGATGGTTATACCATACTTACATAAAAGAATGTTCTTGCTTGTTGAGCCAAAATATTATGGTATGATTGGCCTTTATGTTCACAACCTGCTCTCAAATGATTCTGGGGGGTGGGGGGGAGTTCCCTTTATGATTTTTTAAGACAGTCTTTAAATGTGAGATTATTTCAAAATAAAAAGTAATTTAAAAATCTTACCAAGGGGACTCATAAATCACACCTGTAACATTACAGCTCACTGACACCATGACAGGCTGTATCTCTGTAAATCGTCTTACATATAACAGACTGAAGTATATTTTCAACTACACATCAGTATTTTCCACCTTAAATACTGAATAAACTCAGTGTTTTATAAGGTCACATACTATTTACCAGAGGTAAATATAACCGTATATTTATTATAAGTCTATTTATCCCATTGTATACTCTTCAAAGGCAAATTTGGAATTTATTTGTTTATTAAAAACCAAAATGGACATTCCATTTACTAAAAACACTTTATATTTGCCATTTACTTTGTGCATTTTACTTGGAATGTAAGTTTCTAAAAAGAAAAAGAGAGAACTATCAATAATGAAATTCTATGTCGTGACTATTATACATTTGCCATTCTAGTGTAGTTGTGTATCTTTTTGAAACTGATTGAAATTTACAAAATGTTAACTTTAAAAAGAAAGCTATTAAACCACACTCTTTCCTTCTATGCCTTTCTCAAATCTAGACTCATTTTGTCTACCTGACTTTTCAGTCTGGAAATTATATTAGATTAGTTTGCATAAGAAATTCTTATTAAACCCAAGCTGGCTCTTAGTGGTAACCATCTTGCCTCACTAAGAGTTCAAAAATAATTGGTTCAATATTCATGCATCAAGTTATACTGGAGATGATGTCAAAGTCATCCCACTACAACTTCTGGAATTTATCTATGCTAACCTCTTCCCCTACCCCACTTCCCCCACCCTCATCTTGACCTGTCTTTTGCAAACACATTCATTTGTGCATTTCTGGTCTTCTGTCACATTCTCCTCCAAGTCTGTTCACAGCAGCTCTTCAATCACACACACAAAAATGCTTAGACATTGAAGAATTTGTGGATTAATAATTAACTCATTTTAAAAGCATCCAGGTGATGTCTTTAAATCTTCTAAACTTTTTATGATCTCCAGAACAAGTCTGCTTTGTTCTTTCTGTTCAAATAATATTCTCCTGGATAAAAAAGACTACAAACAAAATAGCATCATAAAAGTATGGGTATTAAATATTCACTACCATCTGTTATATCACCTACTCTAGCTCCTCTTCACCTTTACATAAAATTTGTGTATTATATATTTATACTTTTATATACTATGTATTTATTATGTACATGCATAGATGTAGATAAATATATTTTATGTATTTGTTTATTATCATTTTGCTTTGCTTCACATATTTTAAAGAGCATGTTCATTACCTGCTCCATGATTTTGAAATCTCAGTTCATAACAGACTGATCACCATAAAACTCTTCTTCAAATATTGTGCCTTTCTTTTCATCCTTCTACCAGTCTTCACATAGCCTCCCCTTTCTTCTTCTCTTCTTAACTCAATGTCCTTTCCTCAGAGGCCTCCTCCCTTCACTGCTGGAAGTCATAGACTCTTTCTTCGTCCCCCATCCATGTCACTCTACCTCAATCTGTTTTACTGCTTTTGTAGCACTTATCACTCCCTGCAATCATTGTTTTTTCTGTCTCCTTTAACTAGAAGGTAAGCTCCATGAAGGCAGGAATACTAATGTTACCCCAGGGCTTATTACCGACCCAAGCACATAAACAATATCAAGTAAATATCTATTGAATGCAGTGCTAATACTCAAAGCATTAACTGGCACAACACAGACGCTGACCAATCTGAACAGATGGCCGGTGTGAACGACTAGAGATCATACTACTGAGTGAGCACTAGCCTTAGTTCATGGATAAGTGATTCTAAGCTTACGTCATCTGTCCAGAAACTAATTACTGATTTCCCTCTTGGCTTTTTTAAATTTTAGAATACTTTTCAAATTTGTACCTATAGTAGTGATCACTTTCAGCTGTAAAGCAGAACTGTATTATTGCAAATCTCACAGATATTTCCAATAACATTTCTTTACATTGATCCCTACTCATAAGATCTTTCTGATATTTTTCTCTGAATTTTCTATAATCTGGTTGTTGAACGATGAATTCTAATTTCAGCATTTCTTTCTTTGGCCAGAATGAATACCAAGATGTCAAATTCATTATATAGTCTCAGTATACAAATAGATTCTTCCTTTTGGATTAGAATTCAATACAGTTATATTATTTCTTTTTCACTTCATCTATCTCCAGAGACTCAAAACTGACAATAAAGTAAGTTAAGTATTTTTCTCATGCTTTGATTTTTTTCAGTTGAAAATAGACAAAATATACACCCCGTCCCATCACTTGCTCTGCTCACATCTACCAAGCAATAAGTTGTTTAAAGCCAGACCTCATTTCTTCATGTTTAAAATCCCTTGCCACCACCGTAAGTAGGAGAAGTGACTTTAAGTTAAACTGAACTGATTTACCCAAGCTGGATTTCAGTATGTACTGTATAAAATTAATGATTTCACTGTGCCACCTAACCACGGTTGTTCAGTACCCAACATCTTATTCCTGCTATATAATTCTAAAAATCACCTAAATATATCAAGGATGTCTCTTCTAGAATGTTACTCAATTCCAACACAAATGAGAAAAAAATGGTAGTAGATAATGAGCGTCACAAAATGTGGCAGATTCTCAAATGTGCAGCAGAATAAGATAGCGGCGACACACAGGATGGTGTCATACTGGTTAGCTCTGCCATTTACTAATGGTGTTCAGTTAGACAACTGACTTAACATCTCTAAGCCTCACTTTCTCTTTTTGTAAATCAGAAGAAATTGTAGCACCAACCCCATAGCATCATTTTAGGGAATAAAATAGATAATGTATATAAACCTCTATAAGGCCTATTACAGGGCAAGCCCTTAATAAATAACTACCATCTTCGTTATCACCGTCATCATTACTACTATTTTGGAAACATGCTCCAGAAACTAATGCACACCTATTTAACCATGTCAAGCTACTGTAATGCTGACCACCACAATTCACTCCTCTGCCTAGTCTAATGTGAGGTTTCTGGGTAACTTTCAGTACCCATAAGTCCCGTTAATTTTCCTCAGGAAGATAGCATAAAATGTGCTCCCTGGAATAGTGGATCTAGCATCTAGAAACAGTTCTTCCCTGCCCTGCTCTCATTCTTTGTTTCCTATTTGCAAGGAATTCTAAGTCTGGCTTGTAAAGAGTATGGGGGAGGGAGGGAGGGAGGGAGGGAGGGAGGGAGGGAGAGGAAAAGGAGAAGAGGAAGAAGACAGGGGATTGGGGAAGGGAAGATAAGCAGCTTCCTTCCTTAGAGAGATATATGGGCTCTCATTAATTCAAGCCCTACTGTTTCAGATGAGGAAACAGGATTTGATTTGCAGATGCCCACATAGCTCGATCATATCAGCCTATATTAGGACAAATTCCCTTGACTTCCAAGTCACAGATTCCTGAAGCTCTGAAGCTAGTTTTCGGTTATGCATTCTAACTCAGAACCAAAAATAAATTCACTGATGAATGTTTTTCTGCCTTAATTTATAAGGGCTATTAAATGTACCACCTTAAAAACCCTAAGAATTTATGAAACACGGAAAATCATGTATTGCGATGTCTCTTCGGTGCCTGGGCAACATGCTTCTGAGAGTTGGCAGTATCCCTTCCACTCCTCCCTGGACCGCTCCTAGACATCTGTCAGGATTCAGGAGAAACAGTACGTCCTAGAGGGGCCTTCTCTCCCCTCACCCCAGCTCACTCCATTAAGTCTTTCTGACTCACACTCCCATACACCTGCCTGTGTCCAAATTATTGTCTGCCTCCCAACCAGCTTAGGTTACAAGTGCTGTTAGGTGGGACCATTTATTTTATTTACTGCATGGCTTCATGTCCTAGTGCAGGATGTATCTTTGGTGCCCAAGAAACATTTGTTGAATAAATTGTACAATTCATATATTCTTAACATATGAAATAGAAGTTACTTTGGAGCAGTTGTTCAAAACTGATGCCAGACAATGTGGGGACACAGGGTGTGACGTTTATTCAGAAGTTCCTCTATTTCAATCCTTCAGTCACCCACCAGAGAGAAATTTCTTTCCCCCTCCCTCACTCCCTGTCACACATCACTGCCATGTGACCATTTGGCGACTGTAACCTTGGCTATGCAATTCTTTTCCCATTGCCTTTGCCTTCCACTTCTTACCATTCACAGGGATGTGATGCATTGTCAATTACAATTCACAAGTCTGGCTCAGTGCTTAATGCATTTATAAGGTTCCCCAATATAGTTTAGCCAGTAAACAGACTTCCATTTCCAAATTGTAAAACCCCACAATTCATCTGGTAGAAGCCTAACCCCCAGGACCTCAGAATACAACCATATTTGGAGACAGGGCCTTTAAATAAGTGATTAAGTTAAAATGAGGCTGTTAAGATGGGCCCTGCTCTCATTTGACTGGTGTCCTTATAAGGAGAGGAAATTTGAATGAAGCAGGAAGATATTCGGGATTCATGCACCCAGGGAAAACCACGTGAGGACACAGCCAGAAGGTGGCCATCTGCAAGCTAAGGAGAGAGGCCTCAGAAGAAATCAAACCTGCCAACACTTTGATCTTGGACTTTCAGCCTCCAGAACTGTGAGAAAATAAATTTCTGTTGTTTAAGCCACAGTCTCTGTGTAGTGTTGTTATGGCAGCCCTAGCAGACTAATACATTATGAAAAGTTATAATCTCTCACCTGTACTGTGGAGCTAAAAAACCTGTCCTTCTCATCATTGTTTTTCCATTGTTAACTAAGTGTTTATCTCTAAATCTATGACTACATATAAACATTAAGGAAGAACCTGGTAATAATAATTTATCAATCACCAAACAGTGCCTGGCACCATTCTGGGCCTGTCATGGAATGTCAATTTATTCCCCACTTGACAGCTCAGAAGACTTGAAACCACAGAGGTTGATTAACCAGACCACAATCACACAATTAGCAAAGAGGAAGAAACTGCATTTGAACATTCATTTGTCTAAGACAGCTGAGTGTGGTAGAAACAGCAAAGGCTTTGGAACCACATGAAATAAAGTGGGTTTGAACCCAGGTTTGTTTCTAAATTTCAAAGTGTGACCTTTGGATAGGTCACTTGTCTTCCATGAACCTTAGTTTTGTCTGTAAATCAAGAATCATAGTTACCTTGCACAGTTGGTAAAATGTTTACATGAACTAACGTGGAACGTGGAAAGAAACAAGAACACAGTAAATATTCGAGAATAGCTCCTCTGTTGCAACTTATGGAGGCAAAGGCAAGACAAGAATCCTAGACCCCAATACCAGTGGAAACTGCCTTATTTATGCAAAGCTTTTTGGTTTCAATAAAGAAAAAAAAAAACACCTATTGCTATATCAATTTATATGTGATCATTTAAAAATTAAATAAACTTATACTTATCAGGTGACTAATCTATCTCTGTCTGCACTGGGCCTGTGACTAGTTGACACCTGGGATGTCTGTGTTCACTCCTGGGCACAGGATGAAGGAAAATCAGGTTAAGACTGGCCTGCCTTAGCAGGTCAGAACTGAGTCAACTAAGACAAGTGTGTGTCTGAAAATATATATTTGATAAAGAAATTCTGATTTGACTTTGTCTAACTTTAACTTGTATTTCTTAAAGAAATCACTATTCAATCATGGTTAAAGGTACTACTGCTCAGCTACAATGATCTCAAGATAAAAAGTTTAATTACAAAATAATAAAAGAAGTGCTACTCAGTCACATGTTGAGTCAAAGCCACGTCCTTCAATATTCTAGATAAGTGACCTGGGCCCAACTCCCTAACCTCCTCAAACCTGTTTGCCTCAGCTGTAAAATGACCACAATAACTACCTCACAGATGGGTTGTAAATAGTAAATGCAATTATATATTCATAGTGCTTAGTGATAATAGCATTTACATAACATTTGCTGTGTGCCAGAAACTGGTCTAAGCACTTGACTTGTATTTATTTAATTCAATGTAGTCTTCACAACACCTTCATGAAATAGGTACTATTATCACCCTCATTTTACTGATGAAGAAGCTGAGATTCGGGGAAGTTAAATAACTTGCTCAAGGTCACACAGTTTGAAGGTAGCTGGATTCAAACCCAGGCAGTCTCTCTGATTCCAGAGGCTGTGCTTTAGCCTTTAAGGGATGTCTGCTCCTGAATAAATGTCCAATACCCACAGTTGCCTGAAGAAAAAAAAAATCTCTTTTAATTTGACTGCCACTTCATTTTGCACCATTTTACTTTTAAAAACTTTTAAGCAACTGAATAAAATATAACCTGTAAACAAGAATGCTTTCCCAAAATTATATAAATGGTGGTTTGTTTCAGATTTAACTTAGTTTAGGCCAAGAATCATGCTTTTAATAACTCAAATCATGTTGATGATAAAAATGTATGGCTAATGTACATGAAACTGAGTAGTGCTGTGAACAAGAAATGTGTATCAAAACCCCCCAGTGTGGGAGGGGTGTTTAGAGATGTTTTTACTAGTTTTATAATATACTATACATAATGTCCTATAGATATGGACATCTAATATAAAATATCAAAACATTCTTCTTCATACCATTGTACTTTTTCTTTTTTCTTTTGGCATTATACTTATGATTACAGTGTTATTATAAAGGATGCACATAAGATGAGGTACGGGAGGGATGCAAGGCTTCTGTGCCCCCTCTATGAAGTCAGGACATACCACTCTTCCAGCATATTGATGTGTTCACCAACCACGAAGCTCCACTGAGCTTTGATGTCCAGGGTTTTTACTGAAGTTTCATTATCTAGCATGATTGATTATATCACTGGCCATGTGATTGAATTCAATCTCCAGCCTGCTCCCCATCCCACCCCCAACCCCACTGCTCCCCAGAGGTAGGACTGTCCTAAAGTTTTAACCCTCTAATATTGTAGTGGGATTTCTAGTGATCAGCCTGGTCCTACAGGCCCACAAAGAGTCACCTCATTAGCATAGCAAAGACATCACTTAGGAAATTCCAAGGCCTTTAGGAGCTCTATGAATCCTGGACAAAAAGGAGATAAATTCTTTATCATAGCACAGCGGGGAAGATTGACTAGAAGTTCAGTAGTCATTCTAAGTGAGTCATTAATATTTTGTATGACTGAGGAGCCAACACCAACCCTGGCTTCTGAGTCATCTCTCCTCACTCCAGCTACCTACCTCCATGTGAGCAAAACATTGTCATGTGAACAAAACAAGCCCCAATTTCTCTGAGCCCTTGTTAGTTGAATCTTCTGTTATACGCGTTTTAACCCATTCCTAACTTCTATGCATTTTCTACAGGTCTAGAATCCTAAATACTTATTGAAGACTGATAATGTATAAAGCACTGGGTAAGGTGCACAAATAATTATTAAATATAGTCACACCTTCCAGGAATGCACAACACTGGCAGGAGAAGAGCTCAGGATACATGGGCACATTATATCCTTTTTGAAGTCAGAATGGTTTGAATCCAGGCTCTCATTCACAAAATGGGAAAAATAATGCATTCCTTATTGTGGACTGATGTGTGGAGGGTGAGAGTTCATCTTTCATTTTTTAATTTTATTTTTTAAAGATTAAATTTATTGGGGTGACATTGGTTAATAACATCATATAGGTTTCAGGTGTATATTTCTATGATACATGATCTATATATTGCATTGTGTGCCCACTACCCAAAGTCAAATCATCTTCTATCACCACAGATTTGGTCTGCTTTACCTTCCCTCTGGTAATCACCATACTGATGTCTGTGTCTATGAGTTTCAGTTGTTGTTGGTTTTTTAATGATTTCTTTATTGATTTTAGAGAGAGAGGAAGGGAGAGGGAGAGAGAGATAGCAACATCGATGAGAGAGAACATCGATCAACCGCCTCCTGCATGCCCCTCACTGGGGATTTGACCCACAACCTGGGCATATGCCCTGACCGGGAATCAAACCAGTGACCCCTTGATGCATGGGTCAACACTCAACCACTGAACCACACCAGCCGGGCAAGTTTCAGTTTTATATCCCAGATATGAGTGAAATCATATGGTTCTTAGTTTTTTCTGACTGACTTCGCTTAGCATAATATTCTCAAGGTCCATCTATGTTGTTGTAAATGGTAGTATTTCATTTTTCCTTAAGGCTGAGTAGTAGTCCATTTGTCTTAGAAAAGCTTTTATGAATTTGACCCCAAAGGCAAAGGAAATAAAGGCGAAAATAAATGAATGGGACTGTATCAAACTAAAAAGCTCTGCACAGCAAAAGAAACCACTAACAAAAAAAAAGGCAACCAACCAAATGGGAGAAGTTATTTGCAAACAACAGCTCTGAAAAGGGGTTAATATTCAAAATATAAAAAGAGCTCTTACAATTCAACACCCAACAAACAAACAATCCAATTAAAAAATGAGCAGAAGACCTGAACAGACACTTCTCCCAAGACATACAAGTGGCCAACAGATATATGAAAATGTTCGAGTTCACTAGTTATTAGGGAAACACAAATCATTAAAACTACTATGAGATACCACCTCATACCTCTATTTTTTTCTGTTTTGTTTTATTAATTTATTTTTGTTACAGATGTTTCTCCTTTTTTCCCCATTGACACCCTCCTCTCCATCCTCTCCACCCATCCCCAACTTTGTTGTCCATGTCCATCAGTTATGAGCACATGCATATAAGTTCTGTGGTTTATCTCTTCCCTCCTCCCTCACCCCCTCTTCTGAGGGTTGTCAGTCTGTACCCTACTTTCACGTCTTTGGGCCTATCCTGTTCCTCAGATGGTTATGTTCATTATATTCCACAAATAAGTGAGATCATGTGATATTTGTCTGTCTCTGCTTGGCTTGTTTCACTTAGCATAATACTCTCCAGGACCCTCAATGTCGTCTCAAAGGATAAGAGATCTTTCTTTCTTACAGCTGCATAGTACTCCATTGTGTGTATGTACCACAGCTCTTCTATCCATTCATCCACTGATGGACACTTGAGCTGTTTCCAGATCTTAGCTATTGTAAATAGTGCTGCTATGAACATGGGGGTACATGTATTCTTTCTGGTGGTGTTTCAGGCTTCTTAGGGTATATTCCTAGAAGTGGGATCACTGGGTCAAATGGCAATTCAATTTTTAATTTTTTGAGGTAACACCATAGTGTTTTCCACAGTGGCTGCACCAGTCTGCATTCCCACCAGCAGTGTACTAGAGTCCCCTTTTCTCCACACCCTCACCAACACTTGTTGTTTGATGATTTGTTGATGGCGGCCATTCTGACAGGAGTGAGGTGATACTTCATTGTTTTAATTTGCATCTCTCTGATGATTAGTGATGTTGAGTATTTCTTCATATGTCTCTTAGCCAATTGTATGTCCTTTTTGGAGAGGTGTCTATTTAGTTCCAATGCCCATTTTTTAATTGGGTTCTTTGTCTTGCTTTGGTTGAGATGTATAAGCACTCTATATATTTTGGAGATTAACCCTTTATCTGATGTATCATCGGCAATTATGCTCTCCCATACAGTGGGTTCCCTATATGTTTTGATGGTTGTTTCTTTTGCTGTGCAGAAGCTTTTGAGTTTGATGTAGTCCCATGTGTTCATTTTTCCCTTTGTTTCTGTTGCTTTAGGTGATGTATTAGTGAAGATTCTGCTGCATATGATGTCCGAAATTTTGTTGCCTACATTTTCTTCTAGGATTTTTATGGATTCATGAGTCACATTTAAGTCTTTTATCCATTTTGAGTTTATTCTTGTGTATGGTGTAAGTTGATGGTCTAGTTTCATTTTTTGCATGTAGCTGTCCAATTTTCCCAACACCATTTATTAAAGAGGCTGTCTTTACTCCATTGTATGCTCTCGCCACCTT
This sequence comes from Tadarida brasiliensis, assembly GCA_030848825.1. NCBI lineage: Eukaryota > Metazoa > Chordata > Mammalia > Chiroptera > Molossidae > Tadarida > Tadarida brasiliensis. Next base: position 39,349,418 of record CM061259.1, on the reverse strand, counting down.
TGTCAAATATTAATTGAGCATACTGTCTTGGGTCAATTTCCAGATTCTCTGTTCTGTTCCACTGGTCTATATGCCTGTTCTTGTGCCAGTACCAGGCTGTTTTGATTACAGTAGCTTTGTAGTATAACCTGATACCCGGTATTGTGATCCCACCTACTTTGTCCTTCTTTTTCAAGATTGCTGTGGCTATTCGGGGTCTTTTTTGGTTCCTTATGAACTTTTGAAATATTTGTTCTAGTTCTGTGAAATATGTCACTGGTATTTGGATGGGGATTGCATTGAATCTATAGATTGCTTTGGGTAATATGGACATTTTAATGATGTTAATTCTTCTAATCCATGAACAAGGTATGTGCTTCCACTTTTTTATATCTTCCTCTATTTCTTTTTTCAATGTCCTGTAGTTTTCTGCAAATAGGTCCTTTACTTCTTTGGTTAAGTTTATTCCTAGGTATCTTAATTTTTTTGCCGCGATGGTAAATGGAATTGTTTTTTTAGTTTCTCTTTCTGTGAGTTCATCATTGGTGTATAAGAATGCCGTTGATTTCTTGACGTTAATTTTGTATCCTGCTACTTTGCCAAATTCATTTATTAAGTATAGTAGATTTTTGATGGCGCCTTTAGGGTTTTCTATATATAATATCATGTCGTCTGCGAATAATGACAGTTTCACTTCCTCCTTTCCAATTTGGATCCCTTTTATTTTTTCTTCACGTCTGATTGCTGTGGCTAAGACTTCCAGTACTAAGTTAAAAAAAACGAGTTTGGGAGTCTTCCTTCTTGAATTTTTTGAAATAGTTTGAGGAGAACGGGTGTTAGTTCTTCTTTGAATGTTCGGTAAAACTCCCCTGTGAAGCCATCTGGGCCTGGGCTTTTGTTTGCTGGGAGAGTCTTGATTACACCTTCAATTTCCTTAGCTGTTATTGATCTGTTCAAGTTTTCTATCTCTTCCTGGTCCAGTTTTGGGAGACTATGTGTTTCTAGAAATTTGTCCATTTCATTTAGATTGTCGAATTTGTTGCCATATAAATGTTCATGGTATTTGCTAACGATCCTTTGTATTTCTGTTGTGTCAGTTGTTACTTCTCCTCTTTCATTTCTGATTTTGTGTATTTGGGTTCTCTCTCTTTGTTTCTTGGTGAGTCTAGCTAAGAGTCCATCAATCTTGTTTCTCTTTTCAAAAAACCAGCTCTTTGTTTCATTGATCCTTTGAATTGTTTTTCTGGTCTCTATGTCATTTATTTCTGCTCTGATCTTTACTATTTCCTTCCTTCTACTTGCTCTGGGGTTTTCTTTTTGTTTGCTTTCTAGTTCTTTAAGTTGTGAGGTTAGAAAGTCTATTAGAAATTTTTCTTGTTTCTTGAGGTAGGCCTGGAGTGCTATGAACTTCCCTCTCAGAACTGCTTTCGCTGCATCCCATAGATTTTGTGTTGTTGTGTGTTCATTTTCATTGGTTTCCAGGAAGTTTTCAATTTCTTCCTTGATATCTTCGGTGACCCATTCATTGTTTAATAACATGCTATTTAGCCTCCATGTATTCAAATGTCTTTGCATATTCTTGTTGCAATTGATTTCTAGTTTCATGCCATTGTGATCTGAGAAGATGCTTGATATGATTTCAATCTTCTTGAACTTGTAGAGACTTCGTTTGTGTCCTAACATGTGGTGTATCTTTGAGAATGTCCCATGTGCACTTGAGAAGAATGTGAATTCTGTAGTTTTGGGGTGTAGTTCTCTGTAAATATCTATTAAATCCATTTGGTCTAGTGTTTCATTCAGAGTCTCTGTTTCCTTGTTAATTTTTTGTCTAGAGGATCTATCCAGTGATATCAGTGGGGTGTTGAAGTCCCCTGCTATGATTATATTGCTGTCAATTTCTCTTTTGAAGTCCTCCAGAAGATTTTTAATATATTTTGGTGCTCCTATATTGGGTGCATATATGTTTACCAAGGTTATATCTTCCTGTTGGATAGATCCTTTCAATATTATGTAATGACCTTCTTTATCTCAAGTTATGGCTTTCATTTTGAAATCTATTTTATCAGATATGAGTATTGCTACCCCAGCTTTTTTTTCCTTTCCATTTGCTTGGAAGATTTTTTTCCATCCCTTCACTTTCAGCCTATGTGAGTCTTTTGTTGTGAGGTGGGTCTCTTGTAAACAACATTATATATGGGTCATGCTTTCTTATCCAATCCGCTACTCTGTGTCTTTTTATCGGAGCATTCAATCCATTTACATTTAAGGTGATTATTGATATGTACATATTTATTGCCATTTTTGTTCAGTGTGGTTATATTTTTCTTCCTATTTCTTCTACTAATTACAGCAGTCCTTTTAATATTTCTTGCAGTGCTGGTTTGGTGCTAATGTATTCCCTTAGCCTTTTTTTTGTCTGAGAAGCTCTTTATTTGACCTTCTATTTTGAATGACAGCCTTGCTGGGTAAAGTAGTCTTGGATTCAGATCCTTGTTTTTCATGACCTTGATTACTTCATGCCATTCCCTTCTGGCCTGTAGTGTTTCTGTGGAGAAGTCAGCTGATAGCCTTATGGGGGTTCCTTTGTAGGTAACTTGTTGCTTATCTCTTGCTGCCTTTAGGATTCTCTCTTTGTCTTTAATTTTTGGCATTTTAATTACTATGTGTCTTGGTGTGGGCCTGTTTGGGTTCTTCTTACTTGGGACTCTCTGTGCTTCTTGAACTTGAATGCCTTCTTTCTTCACCAAATTAAGGAAGTTTTCTGTCACTATTTCTTCAAATAAATTCTTTAACCCTTGCTCATTTTCTTCTTTTTCAGGGACTCCAATGATGCGAATATTATTACATTTCCAGTTGTCCCACAGTTCTCTTATGCTGTCTTCCTGTTTTTTCATTGTTTTTTCCTTTTGGTTTTCTGATTGGTTGATTTTTTCTACACTGTCTTCTAATTCACTGATCTGGTCCTCAGCTTCCTCTACTCTGCTGTTTAGTCCTTCCAATGTGTTCTTTATTTCTGCTATGTCATTCTTCATTTCTTCTTGCTGCTTCTTCATTTCCACTTGGTTGGTTTTCAGTGTTTCTATGTCTTTGCTCATGGTGTGGATGTCTTTACTCAAGGTGTTGATGTCCTTACTCATGCTGTTGAGCTTCCTCAAGATCATGGCTCTGAATTCTAGTTCTGTTAATTTGCTTAACTCCGTTTCATTTATCTCATCTTCAGTAGAGGTCTCTTGTTCTTTCATTTGGGATCTGTTTCTTTGTTTTACCATTTTGGCTATCTCAGTGGTTTTTGGAGCCTGCCAAATTTTCCTGTGGATGTTGGTGTTCTGTTGTTTGTGGCTCCCTCTACTGGGTTTGGATGAGCGTGGGAGGACCCACTTTAAACACCACCGTGGAGTGTTACTTTCCAGGGTAGATTTGCAAGCCCAGCAGAGGTTAAGTTATCCTCTAGCTTTTTGCCTAGAGGCTATTAGTTGTGGTTGCTTGAAGAGCCTTGGGTTTTCAGTTGAATGGAAACCTCCCTCAGGTGTTCAGCGTGAGAGGATTTTCAGAGGGTAGGGCAGATGCTAGTAGTTAATGAGCCTCAGTTTGCATTTCAATGGCCCACTAGGGTGTGGCTGGATCTCCGAGGGAGGGGCTGCCGCCTTTCCCCAGAGCCCTGGGATGGAGTAAGACAGCCAGGCCACAGTCCTGCATGGCCGCAACTCAGCAAAAGCTCTGAGCACCCTCCAAATCCCAAGTGTCCCCACACAGTTCCAGTCCAGTCTGCCCTCCCTCTGCCGGAACCCAGGTGAGTGGCTGTGGCTATTTTAGCACTCTGTCCATGCCCTCTGTGCTGTGGAGCAGCTTGGGCTTTAACCCCGAGGGCGGGTGCTGCTCAAGGCTAAGGTCGCTGCTCTCCGTGGGCTCCTAGCCCCCCTCTCGCACCTCCGCAATCCTACCAGGATCAATTCAGTGTCCCTGGTTGTATGGTCCTCGCAAGCTGCTTTTCTGTTGCTTTTTCCCGACGATTTGTCTTTATTTTCGTTTTAATTCCAGTTTGGTCCTGGGAGATGGTCCGTGTAGCTTCCTTTCACTCTGCCACCATTTTGGAATCCTTTGTTAAAGGTCTGTCTTCTCCACTTGACTCTTGTCTCCATGTTTGTATCCTTAGCATCTGGAGCTGTGCCTGGTGCAGAGGTACAGTACTGCTCAAAATACCCCTGTGAAATGAATGGAAGGGAAAAGAGGAGGAATGGAGAAAGGAAGTGGGGGAGGGAGAAAGGAGCCACCTCATACCTCTTAAAATGGTTGTTATCAATAAGACAAGTAATAATAAGTGGTGGAGAGGTTGTAGAGAAAAAGGAACCCTCATTCACTGCTGGTGGGAATGTAAACTGGTACAGCTTACATTCCTTAAAATATTAAGAATAGAGTTACCATATGACCCAGCAATCCCTCTTCTGGGTATCTACATGAAAAACTTGAAAACACTTATTTGCAATGATATATGCACCTCTATGTTCACTGCAGCATTTTTCACGGTGGCCAAGACAAGGAAACAACTGACGTGTCCTTCGATAGATGCTTAGATAAAGAAGATGTGGCACATATATCCAATCTATTTTTTAATTGCTTTTATTACAGAGAGGAAGGGAGAGAGCTAGAAACATCAATGTGAGAGAGAAACATCAATCGGCTGACTCCTGCACATCCCCTACTGGGGATGGAGCCCACAACCTAGGCATGTGCCCTGACCAGGAATCGAACCAGGACCTCTCAGTCCATGGGCTGACGCTCAATCCACTGAGCCACACCAGCTAGGCACAATGTATTTTTTGCAATCTTACTTTCAAGTTGTGTTAAGAGGTAACCATAGTATATAGGAAGTCTCACCATCTAGTTCAAATTTTCCAGGTTCTCTTGACTGAGCACCCATCTCATGTTTATCTGAACTTCATTCAACAAGTACAAACACATATTTTGAGCTGGATGCTGGAACCATCCAGAGATAAAGATACAGCTCTCCTTGAAGACACTCAGAGATAGTGAGGTAATTACTACAGCATGTTCGGCATATCCATGGTAGAGTTTCCACAGGTGAGTTGGCAGACAAGTGAAGAAAGTGGGAGGTGAACGTGAGCAGACCAGATGCTGTACGACAAAGGCCTGAAGCTGGTAGAGTGGGGTAGGTTTTAACCAACATGGTTTCCTAGCGTGTAAAGAGGGCCTACAGCAAAGATATGGGGCATAGGATGCCTCCTAGGCAATGCCCTGCAGTTTAAATATTTTAAGGACTTAAAAAATGAAGATGTCTAAAAATAATCCGATCTATGTTTTAGAATATTCACTTGGAGGGCTGTGGAAATTGAATTGGGTTTAAGAAATGTGGGGGCAAAAAATTAACTCAGAAGGCTAACTGCTGTTGCTCCCATCACCAGAGAACATATAATGGTCTGAACAAAGACAATGGCAGTGGAAACTGAGAAGAAAGAAAAGGGTTAAGAGGTACACACTATGAATTACATTCCAGTCTTTTCTATGTGCTGAACACACATAAACAAAATAAAACAAAAACAACAGCAACAAAAACTGTCATATTTCCCTCTATCTCATATATATTTTATATTAATCCAGAAGTAGTTAGAACTAATATTTACTGTGCCTTCTGAATTTACTAATTATTGTCATGAAAAATTCAAAGCATTTCTTTCTCTATCCTTTTCCTCTTCTTGAAACTATTTTCCCACATGGGCTGCAACACTGGTCTCCCAACATGTTCTCGTGCCACTGTAGTGGTTCCTTCTGTCTCCTTCGTTCGTTCTTTCCAGGTAAAGAAACGGTTTCTTTTCTTCTCTTGTGTTCTGTGCATGTGCTAGAGGTGTTGGGTTTTGTTTGTTGCTTCCTGTTTTTGCCCTCTGCTGTTCTTTCAATAGGGTAGCTCAACTTATTCACTCTTCACATTACCATTTTAATGATCACGATAGAATATAACTATCTCTCTCCTTGTCTTAGTTTCTCAAAATTTTTTCAGGACCCGTTTTTCAAAGCAACTTTGAGGACCTGCTTCAGTGGCTTACTGACAACATATATCTCTGTCTTACACAGAGTCCCCAAACATGCCTTCCTTGCTGAGCCAATCTTCCTGTGTGTCCTGTAAGCAGCAAAAAATTACACAGATGTGGCCTCCCCAGCTGCTTAGATTTCTTTGTTCATGAAAATAAATGCCGACGGGTATTAAGCTTACAGAAATAAAATTGAAGCCTGCCAGTAATAACATGAAAAAAGGAAAGGGAAAGAAAAAAGTGCCTGAGTCAGCAAAATAGCCCTGCCTGAGTGCATGCCGGCACACAGCTCCCACTCAAGTTCCTGGAGGACAGGGAACCTCTGTCCCATACTTAACTCCGAGCTCTGAAGCAAGTATGATTCAACGAATAAATATTCCATTGAACCAACAATTCACAGGGCTGACAGCGACCTGGAAGTCCTGTGCAAGTAAAAGATGCCAGTTCTTGCAGAGCGCTCTCAAGATGACACTCAGTTGGTACTGATCTCAAACAGAAGTGTCAACAGGGCTCTTAAAGTACCAGCTTTGAAATGATAGATTCAGAGATTTCGGGGCAGACCACAGTTCACTTATTTATAATCTCCAGAATCTGTACAAGTTTGTCAAAAACCCAGCTAAGTAAAAAATAGTGGTGTTACTTAACTCGGCTCCCCCCATCCCCACCCCCGAAGGCCATGAGATAGGAATTCAGACAAAAACTTAAATCGAGACAAAAGATCAACATCCCTAAATTTTTGCTTTGTTTGCGCCTTTTTTTTTTTTTTTGCATGGCCGGCGGGGGTAAGGGAACGGAGGACCTGGGGGCTGGAGGCGGAAACCAAGCTCCCAAGCCTTTTCCTCTGCCCTTCTTTTATGGAGGTGGTCTTTAGCGCACTGAAGGGAAATCTTTTATTTTAATTTTATTTTTCAACTACAGTTTACATTCAATATTACTTTATATTAATTTCATATGTACAGCATAGTGGTTAGATAATCATGTAGTTCACAAAGTGCCCCCCTCCCCTATTTCCAGTACCCACCTGTCACCATACAGAGTTATTTCAATGTTATTGATGGAGGGAAATCTTTTTCAGAAATAATCTTTCTGCTTTTCCTGTGAGCTCACAGACAGCAGTTGAGGGAGGGCTGTGACCTGGGTTCAGCTGAGAGTCAGGAAGGCAAAGATCGCACAGCTCGGTGCCTGGGAGCGCTCTGGGCAAGGTGACATAGCCCTGGGTGCCCCGGCGTTGGCTTGACAGTTTCATCCCCGCCCACTCGCAGGAGGGCGCCAGGCCGGGGTGCACGCGCGCCCGGGAACATAAAAGCTGCGGCGGCGCGGAGACGCCGGAGCAGCGGCCGCACCATGCACGTGAACGGCAAAGTGGCGCTGGTCACTGGCGCGGCGCAGGGCATCGGCCGAGCGGTTGCAGAAGCGCTGCTGCACAAGGGCGCCAAGGTAAGACCTGCGCGCGGGGCCGCAGAAACTTCTCGGGTCACCCAGAGACTCATCCCCCACCCCCGCCACTCCAAGAGGCTCCTGGGGAGATTGGGAGGCTGCGCTCCAAGTGCCCAACCTTGCCACTTCCAAAAGCTGCCGAGGCTGATGCTCGGGAGCAGACCTCGAAAGCAGCTGGGAGAAGATCCGACCTTTAATTACCAAATGTCAGGTCCAAAAGAGGAGCGTCTTGTCGTTTATTTACTGTTTATTTACGTCTGGGTGTCTGTTTCAAGAGCTGCGCAGGACCTGGATTCCTCTCCTCTATCCATAGGTAGCGCTGGTAGATTGGAATCATGAAGCAGGTATGAAGTGTAAAGCTGCTCTGGACGAGCAGTTTGAACCTCAGAAGACACTATTCATCCAGTGCGATGTGGCTGACCAGGAACAACTGAGAGGTAAGAGAGGGGATCCATCCATCAACGCCGAACACGCCTCGAACAAGCAATGTAACCTGAAGGCAGCCCTGGCCCAGAGAGCCAGCTGGCGGCAGGCAGCTGGGCCTCCTCCCAGAAAGCCCCTACCTCTAAGCTCCAAGAGATAACTTGGAGTGTTATGTCTCCTTCTGACATCCCAATAGCCATTAAAACGAAGAGGGAGGGAGCCCAAGTCTGCCTGAGAAATCCTTTTATTTTAGTCATTTGGCAGCACATAATGTAATCAACATGCATTTGTGTATTCAAAGACAGAGCTGCTAAAAGTAATTATTAAATGACTGAATCTGCAGAAGGAACTTGAAAAGTTAAACAGAGGCTAAGGAACTGTGGCAAACTTCCACCAGAAAGCTGGAAGACGCAGAGTCCAATAACAATGAAATGTAGCTGTGTTTCTCTTTTAAAATGTACTAGAGTGCAAGGTCAAGGGTCATCATCACAGACACGCTAGATGCTGTTAACCACATGTTCTCTTTGGTTTTTCTCCTATGAGATAGTAGTTTAAAAATAATACTAGCTGTACTACAGCGTTAGAATGGCAGAAGAAAAGTTTCTATCAGACTTTCCTCAATGCTTTCCTGTTTCCGTCTACTCACTTAAAATAAAACAACCTGTTTGTGAAATATCAGGGACAATATTGATATATAAACAGAATTGGTCATATAGAGGTCCAATAGATGTGTATGAAAAAAATACACTTTTTTTTCCTGGGAAAAAATAGAAAAATAAATATTTGTGTCTCTCAAAGTTTTACTGAAAGACTGAGTAAATTATTGGGCACATCTTGTGTCCAGGGAGCAAAAAGTTTGCATAAAAGTCAGTCTGCTCCTCCTGTTCTTAAAGGAACACTGAAGTGTGACTTTCTTTGAAAATGTTGGGCTATTCTGTAAGAGACTGAAAATAGAACAGCATGTTAGAAGGGAGTGTTCCCCTACAGTTAAGGGAAATTCTTTTAAAGGGAGATATGTAATTAAAATCTGAAAATGCTAATAAAGATCTATAACATGGATTCCAAGCATGAGTAGAAGAGATCTATAACCAGTGCTGGTGGGACACATTTTGCCAGAGGATAAAGTTTTGTTGATTGCACATGATATTTTGGATCAAGAATAGAGGCATGTCAAATCTCAACATCCATGCAGATGGAATAAGCAACAGTATAGATCATCTGGAAGCTATTTCTGACAGAATTTATGTAGTTTCACATGTGACATTTAACCTTAATTGTTTTGCTTTTCTGTATTTAAAATTAGTACCTTAGCTGTAAACACATTCCTTAAGGATAAGTGATTGTGGAGGAGGAAACTCAAACACATAATGAGTGACCAAGAGAAGGCATGTGGTCATGAGAAATCCACATGTTGTCTGGACATCAGCACTTATTTGCACTTCAGAACTTTAATGTGCATACAGATCATCTACGGATCTCATTAGAGTTAAAATTCTGGATTCAGTAGGTCTGTGGTGGTCATAGATTCTACCTTTCTAAGAAGTTCCCAGGTGATGCTGATTGATGCTGCTGGATCACAAACCATGCTCTGAGGAGCAAGACATGAAGTCACTGTCTAGACTCTAGAGTCTAGAGTATAATCTTCACAATCAGGATGGATAAATAAAAATTCATTTCATGGCACAGGACATGACTTACATATATATGTGGAAAGTAAGAACTTATCTATAATGTCTCTTTTTTGATATTAGATACTTTCAGGAAAGTTGTAGACCACTTTGGAAAACTGGACATTTTGGTCAATAATGCCGGAGTGAATAATGAGAAACACTGGGAAAAAACACTGCAAATTAACTTGGTAAGCTATCGGAGCCGTGTTTCTTGCCTAAAATTATTTAATGGTGTGATATTCTTCAAGGAAAATGATTCTTATATTCACAGAAACAACACAATGACTTATAATATAGAAAAAGAGAAGTTACAGGAAGCCAGAAAAAAAGCACTTCCTTTTACAAATAGGAAAAAAATCAGAGATTTTTAATTATGAAAATAAATCTGTCTTAAAATAATAAGAGAAAATATGAAAAGGAACATAGTTTTTTGCATTACTTAGGAATTGGTGGGCAATATCCCACTGGCCACACTAGCCACCATTTGTTTTTGTATGACTCACAAGCTGAAAATGGGTTTTATATTTTTAAATGATTAAAACAAGTGAAAAGAAATGTGAAAAAGATGACAGCTAGAGTCATTCATTTACTCGTTGTCTCTGGCTACTTTTATGCCACAATAACAGAGTTGAGTAATTGTAACAGAGGCCCTATGATACACCCATAAAACATTTACTATCCTGCCCTTTACAGAAAAAAAAATTTTTTTTTTGCCAACAGTGGCTTTATTTATTTATTTAAAAATAAATCTTAATGTAATTCCAGGACTATAACAGAAAACAAGGCCAAAGTGACTTTTCGACTTTGTAATTACTAAGAATTTTATCCTAGTGTGTATATGTCTGTATGTACATGTGTATGTGTGTAATTTTCACAATGTTTGATGACTATTTAGCTCTTACTTAAGTTATAAAAATGTAATTTAGGAAGTAAAATTTCTGTTTCATCCATTGTATCACATGTTTTTTGGTTATCCCATTTTATAAACACACTTGACATAAGATATTGGGGTTTAGTAAAACCCAAACCTCAGCTGAAGCAAAATATCCCAGCTGAGCTGTGCACGGGTTCACCCTGCCCTTGCTAAAGTTATTCTCACTTGCAAAGCGGGCATGGGTAAAGTACAGGGAGTGGCCCCTACTTCATGATATCCAACTAGGAGGTTATAAACTCCTTCAAAAAATGAACCATGTTATGTCCTTTTTTATTCCTCTCTCAGTAATCAGCCCAATATTTTGACAATAGTGCTTGGTCAATAAATGTTTGACTAGAATCAACATTCCCAGGAGTAATTACTTAATTGTATTAATACCTGGATGGGTGTAATGACAATTACACTAATTCACAAAAGAGCTGAATCTATAAGCATCACTTTGATAAGGTTACAAAGTTGCTCCCCAAATTTGATAGATGCCTAAACTCCTTTAAGTGAAAACAAAAGCTACCATTTGAAAGTACAGACACTCTCCTTACAGTTCTTTTCGAAATGTGTTTCAAATGTTCCTGGATATCATTATATTTCAAAATAATTATAAGACCTATTTATCAAATTTCCTTCAAAGTCTTTCTGGTGTATGTCAGCTAATCTGCCTGACTCTATATTATAAACACGTAATATTTGGACCATAAATTGGTGTGTGTGTGTGTTTAGAGAAACCTGACAACTACTTTTCCTGAGTTAAGACAATTCTATTATTTTTCTTCTACTTTAAACTAGCAATGTAAGTAAAGTAAAATTATATTTTTGTTTTCTCATTGTGAAACATAATTATCTTGGCTAAATCATACTTTACTATGGTATTTCAATGTTTAATACACCATTCAGTGTGCTTAGTTACACCCGATTTATTTTATATTTGTGTGTCTCTGCTTATAAATGTAGCTTATAATTTTATTTTCTTATAATATTTCTATTTTGTTTGAATGACAGTTATTCCTTTGCTGACTTTATCTCCTTGATCTGCCAGTTTTTGAATAGAATGCAATCATATCTCAAATGACAGATTCTAATCTGCCTGACTCTATATTATAAACACATAATATTTGGACCATAAATTGCTGGTGCTTGTAATTTATTGATTTTTGATTTGATTTTTTAAGTTGTATCTCCCTTTGCAACTTACGATGTTTTGATCCATTCTGTGTTTCCATATATAAAATCAGTACCTATGTTTTCATTTACCTAGACATATCTGTTTCTATTACATTATTTTGAAAATGTAAGTAAACTTTTATGTTAAATTTGTTTCTTACTGACAGTATACTATCAGATCTTATTTTTTTAAATCACATTTGGAACATCTGCTTTTTATATTTGTGAATTTAAGCCACTTATATTTATTTTTACTTTTTCATAAGATTTATTTCTTCCACTTTACTTCATATTTTATATTTACTAAATTTTTTTTTCTTTATTTATTTCCTAAATTCCATTGGATAGCTTTAATTTTCTTCTGCTGGTAAAAAAACTGTACATTTTATATTTAATCTCTGGTGGTTACACTGAATTATTATGAACCATATATCTTAATATCCTTTGGTTGTCAGATGAAACAAACAATACAAAACCAAGTGGGAGTCTTATGAATTTTTAAGAATATGTTTTAAAAACTTATGCTACTCTCCAAAACCACATAGTGACAAGAATTTTTTTTTCTTTGCATCAAGCTATCCTAATAAAAAAGCACAAATTATGCCGCAGTAACTTTCTCCCTTTAGCATCACTCTTAATATTTATAACAGTTTCATCAGTAATACATAGTTACAGATATTTTTTAAGTAAAGGTCACTAGAGCATAAAGTTCCTATATTCAATGCATTCATAATGGACACCTACTGTGCCTTTCTTCCAAAAAATCAGATGTCAGAAAAGTGCAATGATCAGAGTTAAATATAAGAAACCTGAAAATAGTGAAGAGATTATCCCAAAGGATTCGAATTATCTGTCTTCATCTAGCTGAGAGGGCATGTTTGCTTGAACATAGTCTAGATGGATAAACACCTGCTCCAAGCTGGGAAGTTCCTGCAACATCTGAAAATAGGAAATTCTGGAAGACCAGGGGAATTTCATTTGACCCACTCTCCTGGATTGCTTCTCAATGAGATTTAGCTGACCTTTATTTTTCTCTGGACTCTTCTAATACAGGCCACCCCATAGCTTAACACCTGGGACTGATGACAATTGTTTACTTTTACATAGAACAAAATATAACCTTTGTTACCCATATATAACTGGAAAACATGTTACTTCACCTCTGACTTAAGACAACCATTGCAAGAGTAGATTAGAGTCTGACCAATCATGGTTCTTCCAACTTGATTATCTCTGTTAGTGTAATGTAAATATTTGCTTTTCGTTTATATAATAATTTTTTAGACACTGTTCTGAATATAATTTGCCTCCTTATACAATCCTGTGTGTTCTTTTGCACATTTTTTATATGTTCCTGTCCTTGTAAGAGAGTAACCACTTAGTTAAAGGACCTTACTACATCTCTCCCTCTTCTGAAATCTCATATGACATATTCATACTACTCTTATGTAATGTACCAACTTTTAAATTTTATTAAATTATTATTTTTAGAATGACTTTCATACATGCATAATTTATGATACATGCTCTAAGCTCTTTCAGGTAGAAAATTATTGTTTTGTGTACAGAGCAGATGTTCAATTAATATTTATTGGCTAAATAAAACTGCCATTCTGTGATACTTTAAATCCATGGATATTCAATTTTGTGTTTTAATACAGTGTTTGGATGATTTCCTAATACATCAGTATTGCCAAACAGTATTATTATCTGTCTTCCACTTTAACTCCTTACGAAACTTACCCCTTCCTTATTCCTCTACCTCGACACTCTTCCCACACAAGAAACACATTAAACCTCTTCCCAGTCTTTTGTTTCCATTTGGTTATTCTGTACTTCCTCCTTAGTCTGAAGCCACTGCATCAGCCTTACTAAGAGTGTTCAAAAAGAAGTCATTGTATGATTTTCAAAGGTTACTCTAGCAATTGGGCAGAAGTAGATTTAGCTTTGAATATTGATAAGGACATTCTATAATGTACTTATTTTACATTCTGAAGTTTTGATAAACCTAAATAATTCACACCCCCCAGTGGGATTTGTAATCTAATTTGGACATGTAACTAACAGATAATGAATTCCTTAGTATATTCAAATAAAAATTAAACCAAATAGCCCTGGCTGGTTTGGCTCAGCGATTAGAGCATTGGCATGTGGACTGAAGGGTCGTGGGTTCAATTCCCAGTCAAAGGCACATACCTGTGTTGCAAGTTCAATCCCTGCCCATGGTCAGGGTCATGCGGGAAGCAACCAATCAATGTGTCTCTCTCACATCGATGTTTCTCCCTCCCTTCCACTCTATCTAAAAATTAATGAAAAAAGTGAGGATTAACAACATCAACAAAAACATTAAAATAGATGGCTTTTGTTGGTGATTTCTTTTTTCAGAAATTCAAGAACTGACTAAAGATTTGAACTTGGCAAGGGTATGCATTTAGAATTAGTCAAAACTAGATTTTATTCCTTAATTTGGAATTCATGAACTTTTATTTCTCTGATCTTGAATTTCCCAGTTTGTGAAAGAATAAAGATAACTTCTAAGGATTGTTAAGCTTAAATAAGCCATAATTTATATGAAATATCCAGCACAGTGCTACTACATAGTATTCACTCAATAAATTTCATTTCTTCTCCAAAGTATAAAATCTATATTTTCTTCATTCTCACTATGTCATTTTTATGTGTGTTGAGTTCCTCTGTCCTTGAAATTAAAAATTGAAGAAATGGATAGAAACATTGTTGTCAAACGTACTTACCCCTTTTCTTGGCTACCAAGATGTTCATTACAAATTAAATTAGTAACTACTTTCTGTATGGTTACTCTATAATAACTAGAGATCCAGTTGAATGAACTATTATTACAATTAGGCAGAACTTGCTAAATTGTAAGTAATTTCTGCAAAGGGGGAAAACAATAATATTTACACCCTACACAAGCAAAAGTAGGAAAATATTGAACATGAAAAAGGATTTCAGAAAAAGAAAGATCGTGTATATCACTATATTCCTTGAGAACTGATGGGAGAAAAGACAAGAACCTGAAAGGCAAAGCATTAGACCTTGTCACATAGATGTATTCCAAGAAAGTTTTCATTTGAAAGGTTACTCAGTTCTTACCCTGATAATGGATGGGAAATTTATCCTTTGTCCTCCTCCTCCACCAGAGACCTGGGAATCAGTCTTGTTTTCGTTTTTTAATTTACAATAAAGCTCACACATTCCCAAATTTTCTATCTGGCTGCATCTTGTAGATGTTGAAAACACAAAAGTGGAGTGTCAGCAAAGCTGTAAATACCTGAGAATAAAAGCACAGTGCCAGTATGCGTAAACAGAAATTCTGTTCAGACATGCTGGAGACTCAGGCAGAAGCTAACAGCATCTAACTACCTTCAGTAATTTCAGCCATCTACATTTCTCTTTCTTATATAAACCATTCATGTTTTGTGTTTCCATTTGAGAGGAAACTATGTGGAGATTTTACTCATTCTCCTTAAGTTTACTTAATATCAAACTGGCATGTGGCTTAAGTGAACAGAATCTTCAATTTACTCTTTTGTTCTAAACTCCTGTTAGGTAGAGAGGCAACTCTGAATGCTTTTTAAAAAAACTCCCAAGAGACTTTTTAAATTATAAGAAGGTAAACACTATTATGTGCCCTCAGCTCCAGACTCATTGTCTATTGTATCATTTTCTTTGCAGTATTATAAGGAATGAAAAAAAGTAGGAATTAAGATGTCCAAAGAAAATTTTCAACTTTTAGAAGTCTGAGTTGGAAGAGAGAGGAGTTCTTAAATTAAAAGGGAAAATGGAGTTTCAATATAAGTTTCATATTGCGTTGTTTTGGGTAGTGGTGAATTCTTAAATATTAGAATAAAACAGAAAAGCTGCGTACATATGATGATGAGTAGTGAAGCAGAATAAACCATCAAAGGCACACTTGTAAGCCATGATGAACACAATGAAGTGGCAGACGTTACTGAAGACGGTCTGTCCCAAGTAACAGAAAATCTGCCACTCGAACTGGCTCAAAGTTGTGTGACCTCACACAGCAGGATCGCAGTGTCAGGGCTGTTTGATGTCGCATCTCAGTGATCTCATGAGGACCCAGTTTCTTATCTACTCTTCCACCTGCCATCCTTTATACTAGCTTCATATTCCAGCCATTGCATCCATACAGAGCAATGCAAAAGAAGTCATGTAATCGTTTCTTTCTGGTTTTCTGAAAAGTAACAAAATTTTTCTCATGAGCATCTTCTTCCACCACTCTTCCCCAACCCAGAACCCCCCCACCTCCAGCTGGCTACTCCTCAGGTCTTACTGGCCAGAGATGGGTCGCATGCCAGCTCCTAAATCAGCGCTGGCAAAGAGAATGGGATTTCCATGACTGAATTAGATTAACCAGTGTCTACCCTAAAGCTGGGAGATCACCTTCCTCTGTATTACATGGGGAAGAAGTAGATATGAATGCCAAAGTGTTTTTATGAGGAAAAAGAGCAAATGAAAACTGTAGGGAATTAAGGGTATCCACTATTATATACTGCAAGACCTAAGAGAATTAAACAGAGCAGATGAAGATGGACTCCCCAGACTTGAGAACCATATGCTTCTAATAAAGGGAAATGAATTTTGTATCCAATATTTAGAAAAGGAGTATATAGAATTCTTCAAGATGCTGAGAATTGAGTTAAAGTTGACAAAACACGGTAAGGTTACAATCTTTATCATAAAATCTCAGATTGGTCAACTAAGTGACGTTTTGCAGAGATGGGATGATCTCCACAACTTTAGGCAAACAAAAGAGATCCCAGGTCAATGCCTTGATTAAAATAAAAAGCCATTTCAAAACTCTTTATTGAGAGCAGTTGCAGAAATCTAGCTAGGTGCCAGGGATAGCAATAAGAATAATGGTTTGTGATTATATGACAGAGTGTAATGTCTCTGTTGCTTTTCCCATTCATGCCCCTGGATTAGGTTTCTGTTATCAGTGGAACCTATCTTGGTTTGGATTACATGAGTAAGCAAAATGGAGGCGAAGGCGGCATCATTATCAATATGTCATCTTTGGCAGGTAAGGACACTTGTTTTGTTGATAATAATTTCTTACTGGTGATCTGGACCACAAAAGTAAATCTTCAAAAGTATATTTATTATCATCTTGGGTCTGAAGTGGAGACTTTGTTTAATTTTGGGTTGCTTTTTTGGGGGGGAGGGGAGAATGCCTCTATAGAATTGTCTATTGTGTATTCAAAAATTTGAACTATATGTCTATTTGTGTTATTTTAAATTGACTTCTTAAGTTATCTTACTGCAATACTATTAACACACACACACACACACACACACACACACACACACACACACACACATTTTCCCCAGAGTTACTGTTTTTCAAAGGTTATTGTGAGGTTCCTGATCAGTAATATATGTGAGAATACCTTTGACAAAATGAAAAGTATAAAACAGCCCTGGCCAGTTTGGCTCAGTGGTTTGAACATTGGCCTATGAACCAAAGGGTCTCAAGTTTGAGTCTGGTCAAGGGCACATACTTTGGTTGCAGGTTCAATCCCCAACCCCATTGGGGTCATGCGGGAGGCAACCAATCGATGTGCCTCTCTCACATCAGTGTTTCTTTCTCTCTCTCACTTCCTCCCTTCCTTCCACTCTGTCTAGGATTCAATGGAAAAATATCCATTGGTGAGGATTAAAAAAAAAAAAGTACAAAACAAAGTCAAGGTATCTCTACTCCCATGTGCCTTTAGTAAGAACATGGAGTTTTAAAATATGGCAGATGTATTGGTTGGAATGTGCTTTTGGGAGGCCAAACTTGACCTCTACTTTCTCAGGATCTCTGGCTTGGCCTGAGAATCAAGTTGACATGAAATAGATTCACTGGAGAAAAGCATACAGATTTTTACACTTACATAGAAACGTCTAGTGGGAAATGCAGGCCCAAAGAAGTGGCTAGGCTTAAGTGTTTATAAACGAGGTTGAACAAAGAGAAGCAACTGTGGAAAAGTAACAATATGCAGGGAGGCTAAAGGAAGATAAGAGTTATTTTATTTTACCAAAGTCTGTTTGTACAGATTTCTCTTGGCTTTGACTCCTGGTCTCTGATGATAAAAATGTTTCTTTCTTCCTGGTATAGGTAGGGCATCTTTTCCATTAGTTTTTTGTTTTTGTTTTTTTAGTTTTTTTAACTCTTGCTTTCAGGAAGAAAGGGGAGGTCCAAGTGCCTTTCTTGCACCTGCTGTTTTTCAAGTCTTTGGGCCTCAAAATATAATCTTTATGCCAAAGTGGCATATTTGGGGGTAGCCTTGTCTGCCACCCTTCAATGCTAAACTGCTATCATAAATAGACCCAAGTACATGATGGTTTAAACACAGGCTCCTCTTATTCCTCATTCATCTGTCAGCCCAGGGCAAGGCTCTGGTTGCAGGCCACCTCTGCCACATGCAGTCATTTGGAAAACAAGGCTGGCAGAAGCTCTATCTTCACCATGGAGCTCGCAAGATGACTGTGGCATTGGTGGACTCCTTTCTCTCCAGCAGAAAGAGAACACTGAGGAAGCATCGTTGCCCTTTTGAAAAACCCCACCCAGTAATGGCAGACCTCACTTCCGCTCACATTCCAGTCTGGAATTTGATCTCATGGCTCATCTAACTACAGGAGAGTCTGGGAAATGCAGTCTAGCTGTGTGCCTAAGGAAAAGTACACCCCAGTGGACAGTTCATCGTCTCTATCACAACGTGCAATCCAAATGACCTTATTCAGGGCAGTGTGATTTACTATCAGCTGATACCACATTACTATTGGAGGTACTTAGCCAGATCCCTTACTTTTAAAATTCTAAGGGGGGAAAAAATCAATGGTTGTTGAATAGTTCAAGGGATATTATGAAGTTTTCGATGTCTGATCAATAGTGACAGCAAGTCTAAACTATTCTTGTCCAAAAATAGTGAGACTTTCTTAAATTATCTGGTTGGTCTTGGTTAGTGTGGTCATTTCACAATAGGTGCCCTCTGACCTTGTCCTCCACCTCCCAGCTGTAGTAATGTCTGGACAGTCAGGTTATCTACCTGTGACCACACCAGTGTCTGATTCTCAACATTTTCCTCATTCCTCTGGGAATTATTGTCAGATGGTCCTTAAACCAACAAAACCTGCCACGAGGTTTACTTACACCAGGAGACTTAGAAATCTCCTTCTTTAGAAGTTCTCAAAAAAAAATTTGTTTTCTGGGTTGCTTAAGGACAAAATTACATCCCTAAAGTTATTACAGGCCTAATTCTATAATTTGTTCAGGATAAACTGGTTATTATCCTTAATATGACATCTACTAACATTTCCATCCTACGCATACATTAAGAGGTAAGAGCATGGGCAATGCTTAACATATTTGGCCTCAGAAAGGACCACATTTTAGATTCTGGGAGGCTGAAACCTTAATGGTAAATTGTCAAGGCTAAATACACATGATTTTAAAATAAAATTGTAAGAAAGAAATGTATAAATGATTAGAAAATTAACAAAAAATATTTGATGTTTTATTTAAAATATAAATGTGAAAACATCTTGGGTGGTGGTCAAGGGACAGTTGCATGGACCCCCTCTCTAAAGCTAAGAGGGCTAGCAAAGCTTGCACTATAAGCACTATTTGGGAAGCCCCTTGCCCTGTATCTCTGGAGACAGCGATTTCTTCTTAGGAAGGCTGGAAGGCCTCGGGGTTGGATCAATTTAGGACTCACTGGAGGATGTTCTTTACCATAAGAGGAGGTTTACTTGCCCTAAAGATCATAAATAGAGAAATGCAACATAGTGCTCCTTTTTATCCAATAAGAATATTTAAATATATAATAATCAACATTCATTGAGCACTCACTGTTTACATGATACTAGTTTAAACATTGTGTATGCAGTTATCTCATTTAATACGCACAACGACCCCGTGAAACAGATTTTATAATCTCCATTTTGTAGATGAGGAAGCCATGGCAGGAGAGTTTTAGTTTCTTCCGATAGCTTTTACATCAAGGAAGCAGTCGAGCTGGAGTTCATGTGCAAGCAGCCTGATAAAAGACCTCTTATGTCTTCACCACTGGATTATCTAACTCTTCTATCTATGAGTGTGACTGTTAATCTCTCTAGCCATATCCATCTTTGCCTGTGAAGTAAAAAAAAGAATTCTTACAACATGATTAAGCCAGTGTAATTGTCTAGGATCTTCAGGCCTCCTGGGCACTGCTTTGATCTTTTTCCTTTTTTTAAAATATTTTTTCTCTATTGATTTTAGAGAAAGGAGAAACAGATATTAATATTTTGCTGATTTATAATAATTAACAAAAAATACCTTAGCTTTCTTGATGTCTATGGCTCTTTATGGTGGAGCAAATAAAAATAAAAGTGAAAATAATGTTAATATATAATGAGTTAATATAATTGATAATTAGACCTCTATATTCTCAATTAAATGGGCAAAAACATAAACCTACAATTCACAGAACAGATAGAACAAATGACTAATAAACAGGAATAAATCATCAACCTCATGAGTAATCAGAATGATGCAAATGCAAACAGAAGTGAAATTTTATGTTTTAGCTCTCAGATCAAGACAGAGTTAGTGTAAATACTCCTGACCGGCCCGAATGTGGTGAGGAGGGATACTGTTAGTGTATGCAAGCCACTGCTTTCATCTTAAAATGACATTCCTACACCTTCAGTGAAATCTTAAACTTTTGCCCCATTGGACACACAGAGTAAAGCTCTGAAAATATTTGGGGAGCTCACTGAAGTCTCAAGTCAAAACATGCCATTGAGAAGTGCAATTTAAGGATTACAATTAGAGGCCCAATTTGCTTTCTTGGCTAAGAGCTCGGTTTATCACACTACCCACTCCTGGGTGTTAATTCTCTTCTTACCTATCTCAGAGCCAATATTTGGAACCATGTGTGGACGTCTCTCTAGTTATGCAAATAGAACAACGGATGGATATAAATAGAATGATAAGCTTGTTCTGGTTTTAAATGATCTTTCTAGCACTCTTACAGTTAATGAACTGCTTCTTCCTCTGATCTTCTTCCTGACAGGCAGGGTGACTCTGTTTGTAATGGTTAAAGAGCTAATATCTTTGTCCCTTCTACTTGATTCAGTACTTTCATCAGTATAAAGAGAGGCACCCTCCCTTCTTAATGCCCGGCCTCCACACTGGTGCATTCACACTGTTTCCTGTTGCCAGTGGCCAACCTGGACAGCCTCTGCTTTACCTCTCCACCCACACAGGGCTTTGTCACTAAGGTGCCCTCATCTCAGAAAGAATATGAGAATGTATTGTCTTGTGTTTTATTCACTCACCAAGAGCTTCTCTTCTTTCCATAATGAGACTTGTTTGACAAAAATTCAGAATTTTGTAATAGTAGAAGATAAAGGAAGACCTCTCCAGCTTCACGCTTTCCTCGGAAATGTTATCAACAACTTTATACCCTTGAAATCATAGCATGTTGGTAGAGGTCAGACGATCAGAAAAGTCTTTGAGGAGTTCTAGAGTCAAATTATGTTTCACCCAGCTTTACTGAGGTCTAATTGACAAATTTTAGGGGAAAATATTTCTAATGTTTGCTCCCTTTGATTTTCCAAACTTTCCTTCCTCACAGATTTGTCCCCCACTCCCCCGCCACTGTTCACACTATTAAAGGCAGAGCTGTGGGTTACATTCAACTCAACCAGTCTATCATGATCTCTTGCATAGATTCCGTGGAGTCCTTCACTGTCATAGTAAAAACCTTGACACACTGGTTTGGGCAGAGATGTTAATGAGTAATGACCACTGACGCAGACCGCGTATCAAATGCAATTAATAAGTTTAACAAACATGGGAGTAGTTAAAGTGGAGAGTGATTCCTCAGCGTATTGAGGGAAGGGTGTGCTCCAGTCTGGAGGACCAGAAGTTGTTCTGATCTTTGTTAACCACATAGACATTTCTATATTAGTTTTTATTTGTAAACACAATATATAAACCTGCACTCATTTCATCGCATTCATTCTAGTAAAAGAGAAGAAGTTGGAAGGAACAACAGAGAAGAGTGGAGCCTGGTTTAATGCAGATAATTAAATGTCTGTGTTCCCATAAAACATCCCATAAGAGTCAGGTGTGTTTCTTATATACTTAGTTGTTAAAAACGGTGGGGAGGACAAAGTCGTTGTCACAGGGATAAGAATCTGCCTGTAATCCTGCTTCTACCTGCCTACACACTCAGCTACTGAGGTCCTGGTGCTCTGGGGACAGTCTCTGTGCCTCTAAATCACTCAGTAGCATTTTGTGGGAGATCTCATGAAAGCCTTATTTACTCTGAGTTGAAAACTTTAGAGGCTCAAGAAAATACTTGAAAATCATAATTTTATTTTTAGCATGTCTTAACTATCAACCCAAGGACATACTCTTTTGCACTGTAAGTTTTATCTCAAATAATAAGCTTGCAGAAGTGCTAAAGTTACCACTTTGAGTAATAAATCCAAGTTAAACAAACATACGTTGAGCATTTACAGAAAAGAAATGGGGACATAAAAATAACTAGGCAAAGTTTCTACCCCAAGAACTATATAATCAGTATCTTGTATCAGTATGGCAGAACGAAATAGCATAGCATAGACATTTAAAGAGAAATATGATATTGAGTTGCAAGGTGTTGGGACTCCCATGGCCTGAAGAGCAGTCATTGGACTGGAATGTCACAACAGACCAGAAATTTCAGGTAAAAAATATTGATCACTTTTCTTCATCTCCAGGCCAAAAATAAATCATGTGGTACCATCTGTGCAAATACGCTTAATATAAGGCTCGGGGCCCAACATAGTTAGCAACTGCCAAGTTCCAGGCATTGTGATAAACTGTTGGCTTTATGATATCACACTTAATTTTTCAAGTGCTTACAATAGAGGCCAATTTAAAAATCTTCAATTTAGAATTGAACAACCAATATCAAACAGGCTTCATAACTTGGAAAACGTGATGAGAATTAGCAGTAGTAATAAAAGCAACTTTATTTTGCTATATTTTAGTATATGTCATGGACTGGATGAACCTACATTTCTGGATCTTAATTGGTCAGATGCCAACTGTTATGAATATATGAACCACCTTTCTTGATTAGTACTGGCAAAGTTCTCCATGCTGTTCATTTTGTAGTCTTATAGGGTAAAATTATTAAGAAGACAGACTAGAAGGAATAAGTAGGAAAGAATAAATAGTTATAAATTAGCCTTTTGAGGAATGGATAAAAAGGTTTAGGGTTTCCTAGCCTGGAGGATAAAAAGACTACCAGGGAATGAATAGTCTTCTAGAATTTAACATGTATAGATATTACCTAGGGACTTTGTTAATATGCAGATTCTGACTCAGTGGGTCTGGGGGTGGGTCCTACAATCCTACTCCTGAAATTCTGATTCTGATCCTCAGACCACAGTTTGAGGAGCCAGCCTCCAGTTTGCAGAGGGATATTCTTCCAGTGGCTAGGAATCTCATCTCAGCACAGACAATGACTGAACTTTCAGGAAGGCGGGTTTTGATGAAACATTAGGAGCAATCTTCTGAGAATTAACAATGTTGATTCTTAAAGTTACCATCCTGGAAAGATTTTAATTAGAGAAGATGTAGTAGCTTTATGAAAGCTTATACCACTTTTTATGTCAAGTCACACTTCAGGCCTGCTTTGTTTATGCCAAACATGAGACTGAGGATAAAAGCAGCAACAGATAAAATGTTCTATTATGTGGGAAAATCTCATAATGAGGAAGTCCACCAGTGACTTCTGTCAGCCTTCTGCACAAACATAGATAAATAGATTCTCAGTAGTTCTCTTTTTTCACCCTCATATTAGAGAAGTGATGGTTAAAAATAAAAAAAAAAACCCAAAACAGAAAGATGGGTAGACAGCTTTGGGGATTTTTTTTTTAACGGTAAATATGAGAGATTCAGATTTCTGCTTTTTTGGCACTGCTGCCGAGTTCAAGTTTGTCAGGCAAAGATCAATATCCTTAGATTCTCAATTTTTTTCTAAGTTGAATTTCTTTAGCACTTCTGTATAGTTTATTTTACAGGGTTTCTATTTATTTTTTTAAAAAAATATGTTTGATGATCCAGTACAATGGCCCTATCTGAGCAAATTTCAGTTTTTTGCAGTCCTTTTTTAGCTTTTTATCTTCTATGAGATCTAGAGATTAAAGTTATCTTTTTAAAATATGGGTAGAAAGAATATAAAAGATAGAAGAACAAATGTGGAAATGGAAATTATGTTTTATTTTTCTAAATGACTTCCTTATTTCTTCTATAATGATATATGTAGTGTTTAGGCATTTAATTTTTTTAAAAAATAATTATCTCCTCCTTCTGTGGTCATTTGATGTTATTATCCTGAGTGGTCATAGAAAATATGTCTCCGTCTTGTGGGTAGAATTTCTCCCTCTATTGATATCTTTTTTCTAACTCTACAGTTATGACCGACATAAACCTGTTCCTAATTAAACATGTTATATTTTGAGAAAAGCCATTTTACAATTCTACAAGTAACTTGCACAATGGTGGTCTTAGAATAAGTATTAAAAAATTTACCCTTTTTAATGTAAGTTATTCATTTTTAAGCCCAAATAAAATATTTCTCACAACATTAAACACAATGACATCTCTTTAGAGACTGCTATCTCATTATCACAGTCCTTTGCTTTGTTGTTACTCTTAAGTCCTTTAACATTAAGACGAATGAGTTCCCTGTGCATATGGGAATTAATTTGCAAGATTTAAAAACCCAAATTAATTCCAGCAACTTATTGGTCCTGTGTCATTATACTAGCAGAACTCCCCATGAAATTGGTCCAGCCGGTGTGGCTTACTGGTTGAGCATCAACCCATGCACCAAGAGGTCGCCGGTTTGATTCCCAGTCAGGACACATGCCCAGGTTGTGGGCCCAATCCCCAGTGGGGGTGGCCAATCGATGTTCTCTCTCATTGATGCTTCTATCTCTCTCTCTCTAAAATTAATAAAGGGGGTGGAAAGCTCTCCTGAAATTGGATAAGATTGATATGACTGTTCAGCCAGTGAACTGCTGTCCTACCCCTGCCCCAAGGGTCCTCCCATTGGTTTTACATGTTCTAATAGAGTATATTTAAATAGTACTTCATTGTACTTTTATATATTTGTACTTGAAAGGTATTAAACACATCAATCTTACATAAATGTCCTTCTGTAAATCCTTTTAAACTATGATTAGCAACAGTCCACAGTTTAACAAGGTTCAGAAACCAAACCACGTTAGGACTCTACCAGAATGGTGGCATTTTAATGCCAAAAAATACATCTTCATAAAAAGGTACAAGGTGGATAAATAGGTAAATAAGCCCATAAAACAAGACTTTCAGATGTTTCATTTTAAGGAAAAATGTTGAACTTTAATTTATATTTTTATAAAACGAATAGCAAATAGTAGTGCTCATTATATGCCAAGCCCTGTTTTCAGTATTACAGTAGTTTAAGACTTACAGTAGTTACTATCTCTACTGCAGTTCACAGAAGAAAAACACTGTCATACACAGTAGTTACTCTTCCAAAGCTAACATAGCTCATTGTGGTGGATTCAGGCTTTGAACTCAGCCAGTCTGGCACCCATAATCCCAAACCATTGTGCTATAATCCCTCTTGACAAACTCAGTTAAGAAGACATTTTAAATGGCTAAACATTATAAGAAGTAACATTCTGGTAAAATGGTGGTCCTCCTATGAGTTTTATATGTTTTAATTTACTATATTTAAAACATGTCTTCATTTTATTTGGCACTTAATTGGTACCAAATACATATTTTTAAAATGAATTCACTCCTATAAAACCTTTAACTTAGTGCACACTATATTCTGGGGAAGAAAACTAATGGAATATATGACGTTAAAAAACCCAAACCTCCTTCTCTGGAGCTTGATAAAGAGTAAGAGACCCTAGCTGGAGAGCTGGAATTTAAATCTAAGAATCGTGTGTGTGTGTGTATGTGTGTGTGTGTGTGTGTGTGTGTGTGTGTGTGTGAGAGAGAGAGAGAGAGAGAGAGAGAGAGACAGAGAGAGAGAGAGAGAGAGAGAGACAGAGAGACAGAGAGAGACAGAGACAGAGATAGAGATTGAGAGAATGCGTTTAATCCCAAGAAGGAGTGGATAAGGTCACCTAGGGAAAGAGTGTGCACAGAAAAAGCAAAGAGAGCCAGCATATTCATGTGTCTGTCTGGTCAATTAGAAAGAACCAACAAAGGACACAGGTAGGAGCTGCTAGTGAGTGTGAGGCAGAAAGACACCAGTGTAAATTTAAAGGAAAGTATTTCAAGGATTATTATTTCAAGCAGAATCAACTGTGTTGGTTGCTACTGAGGAAGGTATGAAGCAAAATGAAAACAAGAGGTTTAACCTTAGCAAGATTCTGGTCACTGGCAACCTCAGATCTGTTTGCCTGGAGTGGTCAGATGAAAGCATGGTTAGAGTGAGTTGTGGAGCAAATGGGAGGTGAGGAGTAGAGGCAATGAATGCAACTCTTTTTTTAAAAAAATATTTTTTTCTTTATTGATTTTAGAGAGAGGAGAAGGGAGAGAGAGAGAGAGAGAGATGCCCCTCACTGGGGATTTGGCCCACAACCTGGGCATGTGCCCTGACCAGAAATCAAACCAGTGACCCCTTGGTGCATGGGTTGATGCTCAACCACTGAACCACACTGGCCAGACTTTTTTCTTTTTTTGCCATTTATTTATTTTAAAAAATTTTTTTTCTTTATTGATATTACAGAGAGAGAGGAAGCGAGAGAGAGAGACAGAAACATCAATGAGGGAGAACATCAATTGCCCACCTCCTGCATGCCCCCCAATGGGGATCGGGCCCACAACTTGGGCACGTGCCCTGACCAGGAATTGAACCGGTGACCTCCTGGTGCATGGGTGGATGCTCAACCACTGAGCCACACTGGCCGGGCAATGAATATAACTCTTTTGAGTAGTTTTGTTGTCAAGAGAAATGGTGCAGTAGCCTGGAGAAAGATGTGAGACTAAGAGAGATACTATTTTTCGATGAATGATGAGACATGTTCCTATCTCAAAGAGAGTAATTCTCATTCAATTCTGCACTTAATAACAGTGATCACTCTAGGTCTCTTGAAATACTTTTATCTTTAATTTCTATGACACAACATTTAGCTTGTTTTCTTTCTATCCCTACCAGCTCCTCCTTCTCAGTATCTCTTAATTTATTGTTATTTGTATTGAATTTATTAGGGTGACATTGGTTAATAAAATTATATAGGTCTCAAATGTACAGTTCTATAATATGTCATATGTATATTGAATTGTGTGTTGACTACCCAAATTCAAGTCCCCTTCCATCACTGTTTGTCCCCCCTTTACCCTCTTCTACCTGCCCTCACCCTCCTTTCCCTCTGGTAATCACCATACTGTTGTCTGTGTCTATGAGGGTTTTTTTTTTTTTGGCTTGATCCCTTCACCTTTTCTCAGTCCTAACTTGGTTTGATTTCTGAACCTTGTTAAACTGTGGACTGTTGCTAATCTTAGTTTAAAAGGATTTATAGAAGGACATTTATGTAAGATCGATGTGTTTAATACCTTTCAAGTACAAATATATAAAAGTACAATGAAGTACTATTTAAATATACTCTATTAGAACATGTAAAACCAATGGGAGGACCCTTGGGGCAGGGGTAGGACAGCAGTTCACTGGCTGAACAGTCAGATCAATCCTATCCAATTTCAGGGGAACTCCCCCCCCTTTATTAATTTGAGAGAGAGAGATAGAAGCATCAATGAGAGAGAACATCGATTGCCCACCCCCACTGGGGATTGGGCCCACAACCTGGGCATGTGTCCTGACTGGGAATCAAACCGGCGACCTCTTGGTGCATGGGTTGATGCTCAACCAGTAAGCCACACCGCCGGACCAATTTCAGGGGAGTTCTGCTAGTATAATGACACAGGACCAATTAAGTTGCTGGAATTAATTTGGGTTTTTAAATCTTGCAAATTAATTCCCATATGCACAGGGAACTCATTCATCTTAATGTTAAAGGACTTAAGAGTAACAACAAAGCAAAGGACTGTGATAATGAGATAGCAGTCTCTAAAGAGATGTCATTGTGTTTAATGTTGTGAGAAATATTTTATTTGGGCTTAAAAATGAATAACTTACATTAAAAAGAGCAGCTGGGGTCTGGGTTATTGGCTTCAGGATGGCTGGGGGGTCTGAAGGGCATAGGGACATCCAGAGTGAGAAGGAGACTATGCAATGCCTGAATGACCACCAGGCCTCCTACCTGGACAGGGTGAAAAGCCTGGAGGCTAATAATCAGAGACTGGAGAGCAAAATCGGGGAATGTCTGTAAAAGAAGGGACCCCAGGTCAGAGACTGGGGGCATTATTTCAAGACCATTGAGGACCTGAGGGCTCAGATCTGTGCAGGTTCTGTAGACAATGCCTGCATTATTCTGCAGATTGACAATGCCTGTCTTGCTGCTGATGATGACTTCAGAGTCAAGTATGAGATGAAGTTGGCCATGCACTCGTCTATAGAGAGTGACATAAATGGGCTCTAAAGGTCACTGATGGTACCAGTATCACTCGGCTACAGCTGGAGACAGAGATCGAGGCTCTCAAGGAGGAGGTGCTCTTTGTGAATAAGAACCACGAGGAGGAAGTAAATGGTCTACAAATCAGATTGCCAACTCTGGGTTGACCATAGAGTTGGATGCCCCCATATCTCAGGATCTCAGCAAGATCATGGCAGACATCTGGGCCCAGTATGACAAGCTGGCTGAGAAGAACTGGGAGGAGCTTGACAAGTACTCATTCCAGCAGACTGAGGAGAGCACTACAGTGGTCACCTCTCAGACCACTGACATAGGAGCTGCTGAGTTTAGTCATGGAGATGAGACATATGATCCAGTCCTTGGACATTGACCTGGACTCAATGAGGAATCTGAAGGCCAGTTTGGAGAACAGCCTGAAGGAGGTGGAGATGTGCTATGCCATGCAGATGGAACAGCTCAGTGGGATCCTGCTGCACCTAGAGTCAGAGCTGAACCCAGCCACGGGCAGAGGGTCTGTGCCAAGCCCAGGAGTCAAGGCCCTGTTGAACATTAAGGTAACGCTGGAGGTTGAGATCGCCACTAACTGGCACCTGCTGGAAGAATGGGAGGACCTCGATTTTGGTGATGCCCTGGACAACAGCAACTCCATACAATCCATCCAAAAAACCATCACCTGCAAGACTGTGGATGGCAAAGTGGTATCTGAGTTCAACGACACCCAAGTTCTGAGACATTAAGGTAGCAGAAGTGGGGTACCCCTTTGGGGGAGGAAGGCCAAAAAAAAGTTCAGATATCATTGGAAAAAGAGAAAAGAAAAAAGAAAGTTATTTGGCAAGTTGGGGAAAAGACACTGCAGATCATTAACCCATCCTACCTTTTGGAAACATAAGAAGCAACATGTACTGTGGAGATAAAGAAAAGCTCTCTATTTAACTAAATTAATTGTAACTTGCCTAAATAATTCGAAAGAACTCACGTATCTATCAACAGGTGAATGTACGTACAATTGATGAGTTTCACCTTACAGTAAAATACTATTCAGAAAAAAAGAAAAAAATGAGCTATTGATACACACTACCACATGGATGAATCTCAAAATAATTATTGTTAGTGAAGAAGTCAGACAAAAAAGAGTTTTACTATATGATTACATTTATATAAACTTCCAGAAAAAAAACAACCAATCTATTGTGACACAAAGCAGCAGATCAGTGGCAGCCTGGGGGGAGGGAAAAGGCAGAAGGAAGGGATGACAAAGGGACATGAGGAAACTTAGGGTGATGGATGTGTCCATTATCCTGATTGTGGTTGTGGTTTCATGGGTGTACACATATGTCAAAACTTACATTATATGTGAATTATACCTCAATAAAGCTGTAAAAAATTTTTTAAAGAAAAAAGGATGTTCAATTTCTGCATGTCTGAAATTAATTTATGCAACTTTTGATCTAATATCAAAAAGTGAAACGCAGAGTAAATGTTTTCCAGGATAGCAGTGAAAATGTCATTAGAATGTTACAAGATTCATAAAACCAAGTGCCACTTTAAAAATGCAGACAAATTCCTTCACTTTCTGGTTGCATTTTCAGTTCTACCTTTATTTATTTATTTATTTTTATTATTATTATTATTTTTCAATCCTCACTCAAGGATATTCTTCCACTGATTTTTAGAGAGAGTGGAAAGGAGGGAGGGAGAGAAAGAGAGAGAGAGAGAGAGAGAGATGGAGAGATCGATGTAGGAGAGTCAACTCTATTGGTCACCTCCCACGCAGTTGGGGATCAAACCTGCAACTGAGGTATGCACCCTTGACTGGGAATCGAACCCGAGACCTTTTGGTCCTCAAGCAGAGGCTCTGACCCCTGAGCCAAACCAGCCAGAGCCAGTTCTACCTTTAAAGGAAAGTATATGCCCTGTGCTTGCTTCTTAAACACAAACAACACAACAGTATTTGATTTATTGCACTTCTGTGACACTTTGAACTAGCTTGGGTTCAGAAGTTCAGTACCTGCATGTATGTAACACACATTCATTCCAAATTCATCTTCAGCAACATTGATGAACAGCGTCCTTGTGCTTTTTGTGGCTGTGTCAGCTAGCTTATCCCTGATGAAGTTTCCTTCTGCATTTCCTATAGTTGGTGGTGAACACCACACTGCCTTTGTCTGAGAAACATTTAAGAAGAGGGTAAAACAGCAACTAACTTCAAAGAACGAGAAGCAGCAATGCCTGGTGCAACCATTTATTGCCTTTGTCTCAGCTCCTAATATTACTGTGTACCCTGTGCAGGCATCATGACTTCTTGTTGACTGAAATTGCCAAACTTAATTAACTTGCACATTTTACTTAACCTAAAGACAAAACAAAACAGGAAGGGAACCACCTGTTACAGTACTTTGAGATCACTGGGTGGATGCACAATGTGTGAACTATCATTCTCACAACTTAAACTGCTCTTGGCAGGCGCCCAGGGAGCGGTTAAGGTCTGCATTTATTGGTGGACTTTGGCACAACACTGATTGGTGGTGTTCTAGGACTAGTTAGGTGGGTGGAGATGAGCAGGCCTCAACAGAATCACTGAGTATCATTAACATGACTTTGGATAGTAATAACATTAGAGTAATCAGGGATCACTGCTTCTTGACTCAGAAACCACAAATCTAAAAAATGTGAAAATGAATTACTTCAAGAAATTAGTTAAAAATCAAAATACACAAATAACTCTAGTTAAAAGTCTTACTGTTGATTAGATGGAGAATTGACAATTATGAGAAATAAGCTTGATAGTAATAGGTACTACAGTAATACAATTTTTTCTTGTTGTTTTTTGTTTTCGTGAGGGGGAGAAAAGATGCTATACATGTTACAATATTATTTTTTCTCCAGACCATAAATTTAATCATAATTTTGATTAGTTACTATTGTGTATATGTGGGAAATCAAACAAATTCTAATATTGCTTGAATTCTATTGTTGAGTACATGATTATGAAAGGAAATAAAATAGAACCAAAGATTTTTATTTCTGGTTTTCTTTTCCGAGGTCATAGGGCATGAAGATCAAGACTTTACTACAGATCAAAATGAAAAGAAGTTAACTTTTAGTTTTCTTAAACATTTAGAAGTGCGATGGGTGACAGAGAAATGCATACTAATTTATAATGAAGAGAAATAATAATCTCTAAATTCCACTTAAGCAATTTAAACTTCTTCAGCCATTTGGAAGTCTTTAAAAATATAGAACGTATACTTTTAAAAATCCCGATTTAAAGACTGAAAATGAGATGGTAATTTACTGACTTTAAAGATGATTCTCTTTATGTTTTAGATAACATTGACTTCTCTTGACAGGGAGTCAGGGAGACAGAAAAGGTACATATCACTCTTGGCTGCATCCCTCAGCTGTAACTTGCCTACCATGAATTCTGGACAGTGCAGTAAGTAGAGATAGATAGAGATCCTAGAAGGAATGAACCATGCTAAGACTAGTGAGTTCTACAAAGTTGTCTGGTGATTATTTTAGTGTATTTTCTAGATTAATTTAAAAATGAACAGGCACACATTATTCATTTGCATAGCAATTATTGGGTTTGATCTAATAATTGTTGTTTAATAAAATTGTTTCAATTTTTTTGTTTGTTTTAGGACTCATGCCGGTTGCACAACAGCCTGTTTATTGTGCTTCGAAGCATGGCATAATCGGATTCACACGCTCAGCAGCGGTGAGGATATGACCACCACAATATCTCTTTTTCTCTCTCTGTAATATATGTAGCATGAGTCCTATATAGTCAAGGGGAAAAAATTCAGAATTTAATACATCCGAGTAAAAGAAAAATATTATATTTCTATCTTTATTATAAAAAATAGTTTCAGATCACATAAAGGACCAAATAAAGAAGAGATCTTTTTTTTTTTTTAGATCATTTTTAAATGAGGTAGATTCTAAACACAGATGTGTTATTGAAAAATATCCTAAGGCTAAATAATGGGAAAGTGGTCTTTAATTTTAAAATTGACTCCAAATCTAAAAAGTATTAGCTTCAACCTTCTTTAAATAGAATTTTCAGTATGCTACAGCCACTGGAGATGCAATAAAAATGAGTGAGAGCCTGGGGGCAGGTAGAAGGGGTGGGGCAGGAATTCGCTTGGTAGAGTAGTCAAGGATGATGTTTCCATGGAAGCCTAGTGTGAAAGGTGTACAGAGCTTATAAAAAATATTTTAGACCTAATTGACCACATGCATTGATAATGTAAAATGGGAATGCCTGCCTTTTCATAATAACTGGAAAAAAAGGCAGTTTAGATGAAGCTAGATGAGCAAGGGGGAGTAGGATGAGACATGACTGAAGATGTAAGCACGAGCCAGACCAAGAGGGATTTATGGATTATAGTAATGAGCTTAGATCTTATTCAACGTGATGCCACCAATGGGTTTTTTATACACAGAAGTGACAAGATCAGATTTCCCTTTCAACAAGACCATTCTGGCTGCTATTTAGAGAATATGTTGAGAGGACAAGTGTAGAGGAGGTGAGGACAGTGGGAAGTCTGCAGTGGTTAGTCTAGATGAGACAGAATGAGACCAAACAGATGAAGAGAAAAATATTAACAGAAAAAATGCTAGGGATAAAGAGAACAGGAAGATAAGCAACTCTCACAATCTTAATTTAAATTCATTGAAAATTTTAATTTAATTTGCAAAGACTTAATCTTTAATTCAACTTAATGAACACATAAAGGTACTAAAAAGCAAAATAAAGCTCAACGACCAGAAATCTCATATTTACAATTACAAGACTGGAAACTTATACAGTCTACTCTAATTTCTGGTAGTTATGTTCTAAAATCACTCACAAACACTGAATTAGAGAAGTTCCTTTGAGCCTCTGGTCACATTTTGATCAGTCAATTAATGCATGTGAATTTCTATTTAAAGTTTTATGTGAATTTCTGTTTAAATATACCTTATTTAATTTGTACTGTATTGACATTGAACTTATGGCCAACGGCACTTGTACCTCATACTTGAGTGAAGCTTACCTAACACACGCAACAGCCGTCTTAGGAACACTAGACAGCACTTCAGCACTATGCTGGGGTGGGGGTGGGGGGTGCATTTTAAATAGCAATAGCGAAATCGAAAACAAAAAGCACAAAAAGAAAAACATGGACTAAATACAATGTGAAAAGGACAATTGTTTATAGTCAGAAGAGCTGAAACAAGAAAACAGAACATTATTTTGTTCGATCTTAGTTGGAACATCGGCATTGAGCAACTCATGTTTCTCGCTGCTCTGTGCTTGTCCACAAATGACCCCAAAAGCTCTGTGTTTATTTTGGTGAGGTTACAAATAAATTTTAGTAAGTAAGCAAATAGAATCCTCAAATAATCAACTACATTTTGTTTTATAAATAGTTCAAATAAATCAATAGGTTAAAAATTAAGCCAAGGATTGATAGTCTGAAAATACTTAAATTTGTCTTCCAGATAATTAAGAGTATCTTTAGAATCAATCAAAGTCTTACAACTTTCCACTAACATTATTTTTAAGCAATTACTTTGTTATACAACCTTAATTTTTGAAAGAAAACTTGGGATATTAATTTTAAACCAGCTTCTTGCCTTCAGGTTCCTGCAGAGTTCACTAGATAAGAGCAGCTTAGATAATTATTTTTAGTTGTCCAGTAATAATGATTGTAAAGAAATAATTCATCACTTTAGATACACTTTTTTTTACTTTCTGCTATCAGCCAACTTTCACATTGTCATTGTTATAAAGCCAGGAGGAAATCTGACTAGTATTTTTCACATCAGAGTCTTTTGAATAGCTTTAATTATCAGTTTGTCTTGTGCTGTGCATTTGCAAAACTACGGAAACCTGCAGCTGTCTTTTTCCAATTGGCAGATGGCTGCTATTCTTATGAACAGTGGTGTGAGAATGAATGCCATTTGCCCAGGCTTTGTCAATACGCCCATCCTTGAATCCATTGAAAAAGAAGAAAACATGGGACAATATATAGAATATACGGACCACATCAAGGATATGATGAAATACTATGGGATTTTGGAGTAAGTAAAACCATACTTATCTTTTTTTTTTATGTGATGGAGCAATGTACTATCTACACATAAGTAATAAAACGTGGGAAAAAATAAGGTTCTAAATTTGAGAAACGAATGCAAATTTCAAAGTTTTGGTTTGGGCAACTCTAAAATAAATTTTTTTTTCTGGTTTGCTGAAGAGAATGTGTTTATACATTATGAATTTTGCTTTAAGATATAGACAGTGCATCGTTAATACCTTCAGCCACAATCAGATATTATTTAGAAAGGTGATGTTTAGTTGCCTTGGAAGCAATGATTCCTTATCTGCCTAAATTCCAAGTGATATTTACATATAGCCTTTGTGAAATTTCATATGGCCCCCTAACTTCAACCATTTTTTTAAAAAAATGTTTTTATTGATTTTTTTAGAGAGAGAGGAAGGGAGAGAGAGATAGAAACATAGATGTGTGAGAAATACATCTATTGACTGCCTCCTGCACGCCCCCTACTGAAGATCGAGCCTGCTACCCCGGCATGTGCCCTGACCGGGAATCTAACTGGGACCTCTCCGTCCATCGGATGGTGCTTAATCCACTGAGCCACACCATCCAGGCCTTCAACCACTTTTATAATAAACAATTGATCAACACACATGTTTGGTGAACGATGTCTGAGTTAGACAGTTGGAGTTTCACAGTACAAAGTCATAGCTATCATACTGATGGAATCAGACCATCTGGTATCAAGATCTGGCTGCATTTATGACCATGAACTTATCCATCAAGCTCAGTTTTCTCACATGTAAAATGGGGATAATACTAAAACTAACTTAGGGGACTTTTGAGAGTCCACAAATAAGTTGATAGATGTAAAATACTTAAAACAGCAACAGATCAATAACAGACATTCAATAAATGTTAGCTATAATTCTTTCTATTTCTACTCTAATAACATTTCTATCTGATAAATCTAAGATCTACTGATAGGGTAAAAATGAGAAAATAATAATTTTGTCAATTTAATAATAAATATAATTTCATAAATTCTTCCTGTCAAAATGGCATAAGGTTAGACATGGAAATCTACTGCTAAATTTATCATATAATTTGGTTAATGTCTAATTGAATAAAAAATAGAGGTAACAATAGCTTCCTGATATACATTTCCCTATTACATGTTAAAGCTAGTAAATTATTCAAAAGTATCTCAAAACTGAAGTGAAAATTGTCCTTCATTTTCAGTCTTAAAATGCCAGTGTTTCACCCTGCCTGGTGTGGCTCAGTTGGTTGAATGTTCCCCTAGGCTCAGGGAGGTTGCTGGTTCGATTCCCAGTCAGGGCCAATTGATGTTTCTCTCTCTCCCTCTCCCTTCCTCTTTCTTCCTAAATTAAATAAATAAATAAATAAATAAATAAATAAATAAATGAAAAACACCATGTTTCCTTTACTTTTAGCCCATCAACAATTGCCAATGGATTAATAACACTCATTGAAGATGATGCTTTAAATGGCGCTATTATGAAGATCACAACTTCTAAGGGAATTCATTTTCAAGATTATGATGCAACTCCATTTCATGTAAAAACTCAGTGAACATCTTATATATAAGCCATAACTGAAAATAATCACAAATGACTTATATTCAGACTATATCTTCATTTGGATATAGCTTTTAAAATGAAATGTTATTGTGTGACACTTTCTTTCATGCATTTGATGTTAGTTTTGTTTCCTACATGATTAGTCAAATATATGTTTCAAAAATTAGGAACTGTCAAAAATATGATGTGGACCAAAGCTGGGTTTTTATCCTTATAGTCTAAATAATGATTAAAACAAAGAATATTCAAGGACTATTCTGCTTTTCAAAAAATGTATTTAAATTTGTGGTTCATAAATATTAATGTTTTTTAGAACATCATTTTAAAGGAGATACTTGAATTGTTACTTAAATAAAACCAGATGTAAAAAAAAAAAAAACCCTCATTTTTTTTCGATATTACTATTTTAAAAGAGGGAGGCTACCTACAATGGCAAATCTTTACTAACAATAACTTTTACTTATTTACCATCTTTCAGCTGAACATTTCAGCTCTTTAAAAATGTGGGATGCTCGGCCAGTGTGGCTCAGTAGTTGAGCATTGACCTATACACCAGGAGGTCTCCAGTTTGATTCCCTGCCCAGATTGTGGGCCAAATCCCCAGTTGGGGGCACGCGGGAGGCGGCCAATCAATGTTCTCTCTTATCGATGTTTCTATCTCTGTCTTCCTCTCCCTTCCTCTCTCTCTAAAATCAATAAAGGAAAAAAAGACATGGCATATTGGGAGCAGTAGTTAAGGAATACATTACAGTGTGCATTCATCTTAAATGAAAAATCTGACGTATGGAAAAATGACAGAATGTAACTGGCTAAGATGTTGATCCACAGTTCAGCTTCCCATCTGGGAAAAACATGTCTTTCCTCTTTGCTTACTTTAAGAACTTTAATTGAGTAAAAAAAATCTCAGGAATGAAATTTTTAATAGTTATAGCAAAAAGGAGAGTTAGTCTCCTAAAATGTTATATTTAAGATATATTCATTAAGAAAAAAATACAATGTAATTTTTTTCAAATTACTTCTTTATTTGTACCAGTTTCAAAAGTGCCTACTTTCAATGAAACTTTTTTTCCTAATCTCCAGAAGTTACCTAGTGTTCTGTGTATAGCTATGAAGAAGAAACCAATTTTGTCGCAGCCTCAACTGTAAATTTTTTTGTATGTTCAAAGCAATAATCACAAAAGGTAAAAATAGCTGTGACAGTTTTCTGTCTTCCCTGTCAGGTATTTTAAGATAAGATTATCAAATGCACCTGCTTTGGGTAACCCTATTTGCAAACAATAATTAAAGCTAATAATAGTGAAAGCACAAGATTTCTAATCCAATCGTTTCATCTTATAACTTATAAAAAATACAAAATAGAAATATTGTATAAGTGATGCACTCTGTCAGCTCACTCCAGATCTCCCAGCTTGGAACAAAATTTATGCATGTGAGATGAATAAATATTTCCTATAGATACTGGAGTGTTGCCGTATTTAGCTGTGTTTTAATTCTGCCATGGAGAACAAATTGCTTTCATTTTTAAAAAGGTATTTGAATATGAGTAACTGTTGTCTAGATCTGCACATAATGTATTTTAAAAGACACCAAGAAATAAACATCAGCGAACATCTAATAGAGATAAGTGGTAGCCCTGGCCAGTTTGGCTCCGTGGTTGGAGCGTCGGCCCGCAGACTAGAGATAAGTTGTATAATTAGGCACAAACTTGTTCATACGTTGTGAACAATGTGGGTACTATATGTGATGTGTCACTTATTGTATGTATTTTTCCACCTTAATGTTTAAAAGCTGTAGCTTATACTTTTCATTTATGGATAATACTTTGTATTGGCAGCCTTCAGTATACTTTATATGTTGATTTTTTTAAATTTTTCTTCAAATCAATAAACTGTGCAGACATTTACAACTGAGTAGAACTTAAAAATGTGATTTATATTTTTAAAAAGCTATTTTACATTAACATTTATCTTCCTTAAATAGTTTAAAATAAATTTATAATGTTATATGATATATCTATATACTGGTTGAGAAAAAAATAAATACTAAATTTGCGGGAGGCTTAGTTTCCTTAATTGTATTTTTCACTGAAAATCCTAATTTGAATAATACGCATTTTTCAAATGTCTTTTTCCTAATAAATGAAGTGGGGCTTGCAGAGCAGCAAAATTAAAAATGTGTGGACATTGAAAAATGTCATTGATAATGACATTGAAATGTTCAACAAACTTATTTTTTTCATATAAAAATAATTTCAGATACTTATAGTACCATTTAAGATATAAGTGATTATGTAATGATTTCTGTCTGTTTTTGCTTTATCCATAAATTTAGGACACAGAAGTGGTCTGAAAATGTACATTTTTAATAAATTTTAATTTCACATACTAAATATTTGATGCATGACTTTTTTCTTACATTAGAATTTCAAAAGGCACATTTCAGTGTACTGGAAAAAGTGACTGGATCCAAGGTCACAAATGATGTCATCAGTTCTCCATCTCTGTCCTCTTGTTGGCTTTCCTCCTAGGCAGCTTTCTCCAGATGATGCTTCCAGGAGCTACAGCCTGATTCTCACCAGCTTCCAATGTGGCAAAACAAGAGCTTGTTCTTGGCAGCAGAGCGCACTTGCCTTTCTTAGCTTCTATGCCAATTCCTGAGACATTCCTTGTAGTCAGAGAGATAGTTACCCCGCTTGACCAGAACCAAATGACGTGCTTTTCCCAGAGCTGGTAGAATTGGAGAGTGTTTGGGGGAGTAAGTGGTGGACAGGAAATTGACCTGACCCTATGGACGAAGAAAAGGAGAGGGATAATTTCCAAGAGGAAAATTATGCTGCCATTACTAGAAAGTGGGTGAATACATGGTAAGCTTTTTAACAGAAACAAGAGATAGCCTCTGTAGAGGAAGACAAAGAGTGAACAAAGTATTAGTTATGCCTTGATCCTGTATAAATTATCAAGGACTATCATGGTTCCTATAACATGCCTAGATCCATGGTTTTCAAATTGTATGTATCATGTTGGATAGGATATGAAAAAAAGAAAAAGAGGGAAATGAATAGAAAATGCAACAGGCATCTATCTCATGCATATATGATTTTGCTCATTCTCAATGTAAAATAGACTTCTTATTTTGGGCCAAAGTGAAAAGGGTCCAAAAGCTACTTGTTTTAATACTGACTGCAATCATTGCCTCTAGATATCCATCATTTCTGAATTTCTGACTATGTTACCATTTTAATCCTATAGTTCCATTCAAACTTATTAGCACTACTTCTAATTCCTCTTATTAAAATTTCATCAGCGGCATACAGTTATACTAAATGTTAATAGGAATGTGTAAGTTTAACTTTGAACAATTAAATCATCTCCTACCCCCAGTTTTCAAGTAACACGTCCACAAATATATTCACTCATTCAGCAAGTACCTACTGAGCAATTTGGGGGCAAAATGTATATACACAAGTCTTAATATATTGTATTCTATGTAGCTATTGGGGAGACATATATTGAGTAAGGTCTGGTCTGAAAATTGGCACTGAAGTCTGAACAATCCACTGGTTATAAAAGTACCGGAATTCTAGAGCCAAACATGAAATGATGATACAGCCCAGTGTCAACTGGAGAACAGAAATGACTAGGTATTCCATCACCAAAAATGATTTATTCGGGAAAAATGAAGGATTGCAACCCAGAGCATGTAGACATGAGCCTCACACCTGCACACATGGCCCTCAAACAAAGATGGAGAAGGAACTTAAGGAGGGCAACGGAAACTAAGGGGAGGGGCAGTTACAACCATAGAGCTCTGTTGTAAACATTGAGGTCTTCCTATAGGGTTCTCATGATGACATAGACTGCTTTTATTTGAAATTGTACTCCATGGTCTATTCAGTGCAATAAGGCAATGAAAGGAAATGGCAATGTAAAAATTGGAAAGGAAAAAACAACTGTCATTATTTGCAGTGGATGTGACTGTCAATGCACAAAAGTCCAAGAGGCTGAAATATTAGAATTCATGATGACTTTAGCAAGTGTTATAGATTTAAAATATGTAAAACAACAATGAGGTATCACCTCACACCTGTCAGAATGGCCGCCATCAACAAATCATCAAACAACAAGTGTTGGCGAGGGTGTGGAGAAAAGGGGACTCTAGTACACTGCTGGTGGGAATGCAGACTGGTGCAGCCACTGTGGAAAACACTATGGTGTTACCTCAAAAAATTAAAAATTGAATTGCCATTTGACCCAGTGATCCCACTTCTAGGAATATACCCTAAGAAGCCTGAAACACCAACCAGAAAGAATACATGTACCCCCATGTTCATAGCAGCACTATTTACAATAGCTAAGATCTGGAAACAGCTCAAGTGTCCATCAGTGGATGAATGGATAAAAAAGCTGTGGTACATATATACAATGGAGTACTATGCAGCTGTAAGAAAGAAAGATCTCTTATCCTTTGAGACGACATGGAGGGACCTCAAGAGTATTATCCTAAGCGAAACAAGCCAAGCAGAGAAAGACAAATATCACATGATCTCACTTATTTGTGAAATATAATGAACATAACAGTCTGAGGAACAGGGCAGACCCAGAGATGTGGAAGTAGGGTATAGACTGACACCCCTTAGAAGAGGGGGTGGGGGGGAGGGAAGAGATAAACCACAGAACTTATGCGCACGTATGCATAACTGATGGACATGGACAACAAAGCTGGGGACGGGGTGGGGGGCTGGGGAGGAGGGTGTCAATGGGGAAAAAAGGAGAAACATCTGTAACAAAAATAAATTAATAAAAAAATAAAATAAAATAAAATATGGCCACAATTCTTTTTGTCTTCTTCCAACAAGAGGTGGAGTCTATTTCTCCATACCTTGAATATGGGGTGTCCTTGTGACCCCCTTTGTCAAAACAGTGCAGGAGAATCAATATTGTGTGATTTCTGAAGAGGGTTTTGAATGCAGACTTCTGCTTTTGTGTGTGGAATCCTGCCACATCATGAATAAGCGTGAGGATAACCTGCTGGTGGATGAGAGACCACATAGAGAAGATCCAAAACACTTTAATCAGCCAGTTCATAGCCAACCCAGAAGCCAGATGCTTGAGTGAGGCCCATAGGAGATTAACCAAGGCTGATGCACACAACAGAACTAACTGCTCAGCTGAGCCCAGCCCAAATTGCCAACCCACAGAATTGTGAGATAGTTGTTTTAATACACTAACATATGGGTTCTTTGCAATGCAGCAAATGTTAACTGATGCAGGACAGCTCTGAAAACAAAGATATTATAGAATAAAAGTGAAAATCTTAAAACAGAAAAAAAACCACATTTAAAATAGAGTATGTTTAATAACATAAAAATTACCAAGTAGCTTCCGGCTTTCTTGGGAAGAAAGAAAAAAGAGGAAAGGGGAGGGGAGGGGAGGGGAGGGGAGGGGAGGGGAGGGGAGGGGAGGGGAGGGGAGGAGAGGGGAGGGGAGGGGAGGGGAGGGGAGAGGAGAGGAGAGGAGAGGAGAGGAGAGGAGAGGAGGAAGGAAGGAAGGAAGGAAGGAAGGAAGGAAGGAAGGAAGGAAGGAAGGAAGGAAGGAAGGAAGGAAGGAAAGAAGGAAGGAAGGAAGGAAGAAGGAGAGAAGAAAAGAAGAAAGGAAGGGAGAGAGAAAAATAAAACTAAAAATCTTGATCAAATAAAATAAAAAAACTCATTGATGTCATAGGAAAGCTACACAGGCAATCAGAATTTGAGATGCTGGACAAAAGAGAAGCTCACTAAAATGATTGTCGAGTTTTT
Organism: Tadarida brasiliensis; assembly: GCA_030848825.1. Taxonomy (NCBI): domain Eukaryota; kingdom Metazoa; phylum Chordata; class Mammalia; order Chiroptera; family Molossidae; genus Tadarida; species Tadarida brasiliensis. The sequence goes on along the minus strand of CM061259.1, from coordinate 39,307,723 downwards.
GCTACTTTTCTATTGAGGCCAATTTTTGAATTCATAGAGATGCTGAGAAACTGAGCAAAGCATGGCTACTAAGTTGCAGAGAAGTAGAATAGAACAAAATTAAAGTATTAAATGACTGGGGTGGGGGATAATTGGAGTTTAGGACTACTAAAAAACGAGAATTTGAGAGGAAAACATTATAGAGAGAAAAGAAGTATAGAAAAGAAAGATCTGAGCCAGTTTCACTACAAGCCATTCAACAGTCCATAAGCAGCTTTGTTTGAGAGGCAGACAAACTAAGTATAAGGTGGCTGCTGAGAGACTGGGAAAACTAAGCCTAGCTCTCATCTGACTACATGTGAGGAAGAAAAATTAAGTTACCTTTATGATTGTGAGTAACAGAAAATCTCCCCGGCTTTCATTTAAGGCCCCCCAAATAACTATACTTTACAAGTAAGGGCAATCTGAAAATAAAGACCAGACTTTTTACGAAGACTAAAACCCAGATTCAAATTAGCTTAATTCGAGATTTAACTGATGTACTACTATTTTACTTGTCTGCCATAAGCCAATGAAAATACTCTCTGGAGAAAAATTATTATCCAAAGCTTCCCTATTTTTTCATATGCAATTTCTAGCATTAATTAAAAATACCTAGACTGAAATAAAAAGAAAAAAAAAGGATGGAAAATAAAAAAAAATAAAAACATGAGAGAAATATGAACCTTAAAATAGTCTAACATAGGTACAATTAGCATTCCAGGAAAGAAGAAAATAAAAATCAAGCCAGAAACAAAATTTGAAAGTAATGTTCAACAATTTTCCAAAAGTAATTCAAACTGCTGATTTAAGAAACAATACAAATAACAAGAAGAAAACCATACCTGGCCATATGATGGTAAAAAACTACTGAAAATCAAAGACCAGACCAAAAAAATAAAACAGCCGGAGGGAAAAAAAGACAAATTATCTTCAAAGTCACAACAACAACAACAAATTGGCAAGCATCTTCATAACAGAAACTACATAAGTCAGAAGACAATAAAATAATATTTCAAAGTTCCAAAACAAATAAACAATAAAGCCAGAGTTTTATACATGCAGTATGAAAAAGATACATATTTCAAAATTAAGGTACAATAAAGAAGGTATTTTTTAAAAAAACAAAACAAAACAGTATTTGTTACAACATATCTACATTCAAAGAAATACAAACAGGGAGTTTTTCAGAAATCAAAAGGATCCCCAGATGGGGAAGAGAAATACAGGAGATATAATGGGTAATGAAAAAGAAAAAAGTGTGAGAAAATGACAATATTTATTGTAGTAAGCAGTGAAAATGATGACTTTAGGATTTAAAAAATATGAAAGCACAAAAGTAAAAGTCAAGAGGGAGCAAACAGTTAAAGTGTTCTAAATTATTTATATTTTCTGGGATTTGGTAAAAACCACTAATTAATATTAGATATTAATAAATCAATAGTGCCTAATGTAATATATAAGATGAATAATGTATAAGCCAGTCAGAGAAAGACAAATACCATATGATCTCACATATGTAAAATCTAATGACCAAAAAAACTGATGACCAAACAGAACCAGAGGAATGATACATGGAACAGACTGACAGATGTCAGAAGAGAGGAGGGTGGGGGGACTGGATGAAAGAAAGTGAAGGGATTAGCCAAAGAACATACATGTATAGCCCATGGACACAAACTACAGTGTGGTGATGACCAGAGGGAGGGGGTGCGGGGACTGGGTGGAGGTGGGTAAAGGGGGGAGGGCAGATGAGAGACATCTGTAATAGTGTCAACAATAAAAATAAAATAAAAAAGAAGAAATTCAAATAATCATAGTTGATAAGTCCAAAGAATATAAAGAAGAAAAAATAGTACAAATAATGGGAGACCCAAAAGAAAACAAATGGGTGCATGAGTGATCAAATTGTAAATGCAATCATCTTTACATCTCTTTACAGTTAGAATAAAATTTTCCCATTGCAGTTAGAATAAAATGCTGTTCTGATCTCACCTGTTTTTACTCCCTTCCTCTCTGACTTCTCTCTAGGTTCACTGGCTTCTCTGACCCTTGAATGTGTCAAACTTGCTATCTCCTCCGGGCCCTTGCACTCACTCTTCTGACTAGATAGCTCTTTCCCACATATCATTGGCTCTAATATAACCCTCCTCAGTATGACCTCCCAGGACCACCAATCTAAATTAACTATTTAGCTATTCTACTCTAGACTATGGTGTCACCCTTGCTTTTGCTTTTATCTGTATAAGATTGATTTTCTGTGAATTAACCTGTTATTATTATTTTTTACTTCAGTATTGTTTTTCTACTCTACTACAATATAAGCTCTATAAAAACAAGGACTTTATTTGTTTCAGTGCATAGAACATGGTGTGCATCAAGTAAATATTGTTGAATGAATGAATGAATGAATGAATGAATGAATGAATGGTCTGTTAAATGGCTAAAGCATCCTAAGCTGTCTTAAAAAATATAAATGTATATTTTATAAACTAGATGTAATATTTCCACTCTTCTTTGTATTGATCAGATGACTTCTGTGGTACTGTGTTTGAGTTTAAGTGTCACATTTTAAAAGGGTTTGAATATCTGGAGTTTAGGTTTTATCTTAAGTGCAATGGGAGAAGTATACAAAACTTCAAATTTTGGAGTTGTAAAGAAGACAAAATAGAAGTAGTTTTCTCCAGAGAATAGAATTGTGAGTAACTGGAGATACAAGGAATGTAGTATAAGGTATCATCAGAATTAAGATACTCTAAATGAGATTACATTTGCCCTGGAAGCAGAAAATTCATTGATCATTGAAATGGTTGAGGCTTATATAGCCACCTATTAGGGATCTTGTAGATAGCATTTCTGCATAAGGGGGAAGTTGGACCAAAAGAGCTTTAAATCTCTTTTATCTTTGTTTCTACTTTATAGTACTATATAGGGGTCTTTGCAGTTAAGTGTATAGCAAGTAAATACCACTTATAGTAATAGTTCCCTTAATCAGAAAGGGTCAGTATGGTTTTCCTTCACTATTTTGCTTTTTTCTAACCTTTATTAATGTCCAGTTTCTCCTATTTGTTCAATACCAGAAATATTTTGGTAAGAGGCTTTCCAGAACTGTGTGGCCCCCTTTTGCTTCTGCACATGCTATCCCATCGTATAGCTCTCTGGGCACCTGCTGCCAGCCTTTTCAAATGAGTCACAGTGGCCACCTAATTTTGGATTCGTCCAGTGCTTATTTTATTTAAATTTTATGTCAAAGAGCTTACAAAATACTAGATGATGAATGGTCTGTGCCATTCTTCCTGTCCATGGGAAAGGGTGTGGGATTTCCTTGGTAAGGAGGATGTTTGGAGTATCAGTTTTCTTAAGTAAATTGTATCATCCTTATCTTATGGCCCTTAAAGTGTTATCATAAAATTTATCTCTTTAAAAAAATGTTTTTTTCCTTTATTGATTTTAGAGAGAGAGGAAGGGAGAGGGAGAGAGAGATAGAAACATGGATGAGAAAGAACATTGATTGGCTGTACACTAGGCACGCAAAACATATATATTTTAATCTCCTTTTCCCATATCTTATCAGTGAAAGGATTTTGTAAGTTAATAGGAGAGATACAGGCAGACACCTACAGTTTTGTGGAGGTGAACATGCTGCCATTTATGAAACTGAGTTGGAAAATTGGATCTACTTGCCTAGGATCTTTTGTTTTTCCCAGCCCTTTTTCTCTGATCCATTTCTTCTACCCAAAGTCAAGTTCTCATAACATCTTACATGTGCTAATATTGTTTTAATTTTTATCATAACTACGTTCCAGCTTCCAGGGTCTGTCCTAGTTGATTAACCCTAAATACTGTGTTGATGTAATCTAACACAAGCCTCTAAGTGGGTCACTCCCCAGCTCAAAACCTTCTGCTTCTTTTTTCCAAGGGCACCAAGTCCAGACAGACATTCCAGGCCTTTCACAATTAAACCACAATTCACCAGTCCCACCTTATCTGGGCTAATCTTTATCAAATTACAGGATACCCAAATTCCACCCCTGGATTTTGCTTACTTTATTTCCCTTTTATCTTCATCTGTAAATCTTCTTGGGAGGGCGTAGGAGAAAGTGCAAGGGGAATGGGTAGGATAGAAATCTTGCACATGGAAGATAATTAATATTATGGATAGTGTAGGGGGTTATGGGCATTTTAGTGTAAAGATAGTAGTAGGAAGAGACTTGGATGGATTTCAAGGAAATATGTTTCTCATATTTAGCCTAGTATAAAGCATAAGGAATAGATTTTTTAAATTTAATTGTATGCATACAGATGTTTGTAATCATTGTTGATTCTGATTCAGTGGAACAATGAATAAGCTTTTCATATGATAATCATGTTACCTAAGACAGAAAAGCAGGCCTTTCCATGGTTGCCAAATAGCTCATTGGTGCATAGTAAGAGCTTATTACTTGCTGGTTGATTTGAAATGTTTTAGTATTGGGAAGAGAATATCAGTCATAATTCCAAAATGTCCATCCATACAGGACTTTATCCCGGACAATTCTTTTTTGTGTGTTCTAAAACATCACACGTCAGGCCCCAAGGTTGCTGGTTTTCTGGGTTGCTCTGTCTCTCAGTATCTTTCATACACAGTGCAACAGAACAGTGATTGATCTCTGCTTTCCATTATCTTTTTTCATCTTATTACAAGTTGTGGTGAGTGACTAATGAGGAATGCTGAACTCCAAACAGTTCTGTTTTTTGTCAGTGCTGTAAAATATTCAAAACTTAGAAGACTAAGCAGAATAGCACTATTTGGAGAGCTTTTCCCACACATAGACACACACACACACACACACACACACACACAACCCAACAATGAGTAGGAAAGCAGAAAAAATAGAACTGGCAATCTCCAATAAAACTTTCTCTTTTCAAAAGGTACTCATTTTTCAAGGTTTCTAAGGCAAATGCTAGTGTCTTTTTTCATTACCTCTTCTTGGCTACTTGAGCATTCTATAGTAGAGAGAAAAGGCTGAACTCATCTCCATAGTAATTTTCAATCATAAGCTTCCCTGAATCCATCTCTATTGGGTTCTTCCCCTTTAATTAGGAAACAAACAGTAAATAAAGGGGAAACTAGCCTTTCTTTAAACTCTCCCTTATTTAACTTAAATATAGTCAATTAATTCTGTTGTTTCAGCTTATCTGTGACAAACCATATTTTAATGATGCATTAACCTAAATGTTAAAAATGAAAGTAATGAAATACTTCTCTATTCTTCCCTGCCCCATTATCTAAGGCAGTGGTTCTCAACTTTCCTTATGCCACGACCCTTTAACACAGTTCCTCATGTTGTATGTGGGCGTATCTGCATGTGGACGGACCTGCCTGGAGACAAATTGAGAATCAGTGTCTCGGTTCCTAAGACCATCGGAAATATGTGTTTTCCGATGGTCTTAGGCGACCCCTGTGAAAGGGTTGTTCAACCCCCAAAGGGTCGCAACCCACAGGTTAAGAACCGCTGATCTAAGGCAACAAGCTTGCTTTTCTTTAATTTAGTGCTATTATAGTCTAAAACAGTCATTTCCTCCAATAGAAGAAAAATTTATTAGAAAAGTTAATTTTCTTGAAGCTCTTAAGCAGGATATTTACTGAATGAATTTTAAAATTTAATTTAATTTTAAATTTAAATTACATTTAATATCATAAATTCCAAGAATACCAATAGCTCTACCTTCAATTTCCCATACATTTATTGAATAACCATCTTGTGTCAACCACAGTACTAGACATCACAGAATTAAAGATGAAAAAAGTCACATGCCTGCCTTCAAGGATCTCATAATCATGTTCAGAAAATAAACATGTGGAGAAAAAAATGTTATCATTCCATGTTATAAAGATTGTAATAGATTTATGGATAAGGCTGATGGGAATATTATAATGGGAACTCTGCTTGAAGAGGTTAGTGAAGGAAAAGGCTTCATGAAAAAGAAGACACTTGAGCCCAGCCTTGAAAGATTTTTTTAAGAATTTGGGAGGAAGATGTTCCAGGGAGAGAAAAACTGTATAACTAGTTCAACAAACTATAATCAGTTCCTTAGGAGCTCAGCTTAGAATTTAGGGTTGAAGCTGTATAAAGCATCCTGCATGTCATTCTAAGATGTTTGCTCTTTTTCTTGGCTGATAGAGAACCTCTCGTGGATGTTACTAAGAAGTAATGTGAACAGGTTTGTGTTTGAGAAGATAATCTTGGAGTAGGTTCAGAATGGAATAGGTAAGGGCTGGCCTGAAAGTCTGGATAACTAAGTGGGGAAATATTCCAAAATTCCATAGGAGAGATGATAGAGGCCTCCACAAATGCAGTGATAATGGAGATGAAGAGGTAATCATGGACAGGAGCACAGTTCAGAGTCAGAATCAGCAGTGTCACATGGGCAATGGGCCGTGGAGAGCAGGCAATCACAGTTTACTAGATGCCGTGTACAAAGCCTTCAAAGGCATCAGCAGCAGCCATGAATAATATTCATTGAGGACTTACTGTGTTCCAGACAGCATGCCAAACACTTCCTTTCAAATCCTGTGACAATCTTGTAAAATAGACACCATTATTATCCCAATAGTGGAAAATAAATGAAGTGTAAACTACCTAGGGGGAAATTATTGAAGTGTAACTGTAGTCCCAGAAACCTTAAGCTAGAATTATTCTTTAAAACATTTTTGAAGTTTGATATTTATTTCCTCCATATCCACATGAGGCAGGGGATCAAATACGAAATCCACTTTATTTTAATAAATGGGAAAGTTGACCAATCTGGAAAAAAAAAAAAAATGATGGCAGCTCAGGAATGAAATTCAGTCTCATCACGCTCATGCAGGAGAGCTTTTCTGGCTCTTCTAGAATTGCTAATTAGAGAAGATGTTGTCTCCAGTCTGTATTTCACAAATTACATTTCTGCAGAAGAGATTCTAGAAAAAACATAGATGATTTCAGGCCTTTGGTTCCAAGCAAAGGAAATTATAAGGGCACCAAGGTGTATTTCCGAACTCAAGGGACAGAAACTCAGCTAATGGCAGAAACAAGTGGACCCAGGATCTCCAAAAGTATCAGCACTGCCATTTCTTCTCATCTCTCTGACTTTTTTTTCTGGGGACTCCGGTTTCCTCTCATATCCCAAAGATACATGACGGGAATTGGTGTATCCATATTGTCCTAGTCTGAGTGAGTGTGGGTGGATCTTAGATGGAAAGGCGTCCTGTCCAGGGAGGATGTTCATCTTAACCCCTGAGCTGCTGGGAGAGGCTCTGGTCACCCATGAACATGGATATGTATTCACATTCATTTCAATGTTTAATATTGAAATGGGGTCTTTATTTCAAAGTCTGGTATGGTTTTGTGACCAGAAGTATGTCCTACAAACTTAACGCTTGTTCTTATCAATTAGCCTGGTAAAACTCATTTTGTTTTATGTTATTTTGCTTGAAGTAGCTGTTTCCAAGAACTATCTATGATGTTAAGTAAGGGTTTCTTGTACCAAAGTATTGATTTGATGTACTTAACCATCTCTGTATTTCATTTTAAAACTCTTCAAGGAGACAGTTTTGTAATTCAAAGAAAAATTGTTATTGACATCTCAGTGTGTTAAAATCACTATTGACCTATGATTTTGGGCCAAGATGAAAGACCTGGGAGAGTAGACATACAGATTGATACCGCTCCTGCCACTGATAAGAGGGTTCAAGACGTTCCTTTATCTAATATTTTCATCTGATTTGAATAAATGGAATTCTGCCACCTGAGACTTTAGCTGACATTTTTCACCACTTAATTGGATTTGGGAGTTCTTTTATGTTTCTTTTTAGATTTAGGTAACATCTATTGGTGCTTGTATATCTTTCGTGACTTTGTCTGATTGAAATGTCACACTAGTTACTGCATTCTGGCTTGTCCTATCCACAGAGTAAAGCACACGACCACTAATTGCTCTCACACTTTTACCTATATTCCCACACTCTTGACATACTAATAGATATTTACTTTTGCTCTGAAACTCTTACAAGGACTCCAGTTGATCCATTTCCGGTATGGTGTCTGTCTGTTGACAGGACTGTGACGGGAGAGAGGAATTATAGAGAAGTCTCTAAAGTACCCATGAAGGGTGCTGGGAAGACAATTCTGTAAAATTCCTAATAGAGAGGGATTAGAATTCATGGGATTCAATTTGCATTGCTGTATGTACACTGAGGAACAGAAAAGATTTAAATTCTCAGCTTCGACAATGGAATATTTCACAGTAGTCGTCGTCCCAACTCCTTACCCTTCTCTTTAAGGACTGCTCTTACACTCATACCCAACAATGTCTCACCATGCCTGCTCTTCGGGGTAGCAAAAAGAGCTCTGTATCTTTCTCTTTTTTACCACATGTAGGTGAAAAAAACATGCAGCCAGAGCCAGAAGGGCAAGAGCCAACCATGTCGTAGTCCAAGCTTGACACAGTGATTTAACGTGCATATGAGTAGCATGTTTTCCTAGGTGAGTTGTATTAAACAGTCTAAAAAAGTAACTTGTCCAGACAAGGTCTAAAAGCAAACCAGGAATGATCCCACAGGTAAAAATTCCAGGCACCAGAGGAAGATAAAGAGATATTTTTGGACATAGAGATTCTGGTAGCAATAAAGTTGGGGTTTGGAACAAGGCTGCCACAGGCCCTTATGTCAACACCAAGCAGAAAAGTAAATATTTGCTACTTTCTGTCACTGGGGTTGTCCTTAAATATTTTAATGCGATGATCTGAAAGTGAAGAAATTGAAGACCGAGTTTCTTCTGCCTTTTCCCTTCATTTATTTAAAAGAAAACCACTGTAATGAAGTAGGAGCTATCGTAAGGACACCAAATTAAAATGTCTAACTATTGATTGTTAGAAGACATAGTAGCCACAGAATCAAGGAAATGAGGATCAAAAAATTGATTCCTAGCCATGGCCAGTTTTGCTCAGTGGTTAGAGTGGGTTCAATTCCGGCAAAGGGCACGTCATACCTTGGTTGCAGTTCGTCCTCGGCCCTGGTTGGGGTCATGAGGGAGGCAGCCAGTTGATATGTCTCTCTCTCATCGATGTTTCTCTCTCTCTCCCTCCCTCTCTCCCACTCTATCTGAAGATAAATAGAAAAAAAAAATATCCTCGGGTGAGGATTTAAAAAAAAAAAAAGGAAATAAATAAAATTGATTCCTAGATAACCCTTTAAGTTCCAAATTGGTTCTTTCCTCAGAATTCTATTTTCATAAATTAGATATTCATACAAGCCCTGCCTTTAGATGCAGGATGAGATTGTAAACCTTACACTATGCCATGTGGAACTCACAGCTTTGGCTGGGTCTCATCTTGGTCCTTTTCCTCAGAAGTTAATTGTATGTGGCATCTTAGAACTTCTCCACATGGCTGGAGGCTAAAAATGCCATTTAATTATATAGTACTACAAAGTTCTCACATGGTTAAATATGCTTATCAGTTCTAAGGAACGAGTAAAGATCCAGTTACTATAGAATAGAAAGGAACTTTCTTTGCCAAACTAAATATAGGTCACATGCAATTTTCCTGTTTGGCAAACAAAACTCTATACCTCTGTTTTCCTGTGCATTTTTCAAAGGGTCAAAGAATAGACTCCATTATAGAGAAACTTAGTGAATAATAGTTGATTATGGACTTAGAATTTATTTCACTTTTACTAATTGTACTTAGATTTTTCTTTGGAGACATCCCTCCCCAGCTGTGCCATAGCCATGAACTTTGAATGGATTGACTCCATCCCAGTTCCAAGCTATATTCTTTTTCTCCACTTAAAATAAACAAACAAACAAAATGGTCCAGTAGGGGCTTTCATGCAAGCCCAAATCTATCAGCATTTGGTTTCTTCATAGCCACAGTGATTGGCCTCATCAGAGTAAATCTTAAGACTTTTGTTCAATGATTATAAAAAGTGACACTCTCTCTCCCTTTGGGTATGAATCAAGTAACATGTTGCCCTTGTTGCTACTGGCAGCTATTTTGTGAATATGGTTAAGCCAACCGGGGAAAGAAGCCAGAATACTAGAGGAGGGTATAGCCAAGAGAATCACAGAAAACTGGGAGACTGCCTTAATCAAAACATGCCTGGACTTTTCAGAAAAGTGAGCCAATAGATTTATTATTTATTCTAATTTCAGTTGGAGGTCTGTTATTTGCAACCAAAATTATAACTAATATAAGAAACATCTGCAAAGGTGGACTTATCCAGGAAATGAACACAAGACTACAGTGAAGGTAAAATTGTTTACTACTATTTATAATATTTCATTCACTGTAGCATTTCATGGACTCAAGAATTTCAGATGGGAAAAAAAAAACAGAGTTAATTAGGATCAAGCCCTCTTTTTTGATATTGTCTAATAGGTAGTAGTCAATTCCAGTGCTTTTTAAAAAATAAATTTGATGCCAACTTTTAAAGTCCTGTTAGAAAAATATGCCCAGAAAGGGGAGTGAGCCATCTGGAGGTAGCTTGATCTAAAATTTTCTCTCTACTATTGAACTGTTCTATTGCATAAAATACCCAACATTAGTCACACTTACACGATAAGGCTTTGAAAGATCTTAATATTAAAAATTATAATCTTAGATGGGCAAAGTAGGAGCAATCATTTAGTATTAAACAACTCAGCGGGTATTTGTTTATCATATTAGCTCCAGCAGAGAAAGAACCCTCAGGAAATGAAATACATATTGTATTAGGTGGAAGAAGTAAGATTTCTGGACCATGATAACCACAGAAGAAAGTAGGTCTGAGTAGAGACCAGATCACAATGATGGGTAGGAGGGAGGAAAGAATATTAAAGTGATAAAGATTATTAAAAAACGAACCTCACTTACTTTAGTTTCCTCCAGAGCCAGTCTATGTAGAACTGTTGATAACTTACATCCTAATTTTGGAGCTACTTACTTATATGAGCATAAACCTTGACACCAACAGTTAGCAAAGTAATAAGAACATTTTGTAGGACTAGAAGAGGGTTCAACCCAGGAACCTGCTACAAACAAATGGAACAGGTGCCACATTTTAAACCTTACAATTTGCCTTCCTGCTCCTTTTCCATACCCCCTTCTCTCTACCACATCCATTGTCAATGATCTTCTTGGCAATCTGTTCTTACAAGATATTTGCATGATTTCTCTGCTGCACTTTCCATCCAAACTGAAAATGACCTAGCTTTGTGAGAAATGTCTACTTGTCTCACTGGAAGACAGCAATGATTAACTGCTAGAATCGCATCCAGTTATAACTGAAGCTGGTTGGCTTGGTTCTTATTTAATAAACTTTGCATTTCTGAAAGAAATGGAGTTTTCTTTTTCCTTCCATTCTGCTATGTACTGCATCATTAACTGCCCTTTCTCTAACACATCAAATATGAGCTTATTTGATTTTGGGGGGGTTCCAAATATTTATGGAGTTGCTTGAAAAAAATTTTTTTTATAAAAATCACTTTGCGCAAATATTTTTTCTTAAAAAAAAAAAAAAAAAAAAAAAAACCGAAAAATGTTTTAATTTCTTCTGAGAGAGAAACATATGATTATATTAAGGTGTAAAACTACACTTGACCACTTGGTATTGAGTTTATATTTTATAAAAATTTATAATATTAAGAAAACTCTAGTGTATGAAATTTCAATATTAACAAAAACTAATGCCATGCATGTATAGTTGTCTTGAAGTAAAAACATCCTGCTCTATATATCTGGTCATGGTTTCCTCTCAGGAAAAGAAAAGAGCATCATTTAAGCCTCATTTGAACCCCTCATGGTATAGTGGGGGTTCACAACGAGCCACCCCAGATACCTCAGTGGGATGTGATTAATCTGAGCTAAAGGCAACTGAGACCCTTTGGGTTACAGAGAAACTTCTGTTCCCCTTTCCCCCATCTATCTAGAAGAATTTGAATGAGGAGCCTGGCCCAAAGTAAGAGGTTATCAGCAATCATCTTTTTTGACACATCTATATGGCAGGCAAACTACTAATTACTGAACATGTGCTCTCCCTGCAATGACCTTCTGAAGCCAAGGTGCATTAACTTACCCCTAGCCAAGATGGTTTGTATATCTCCTTTTCCCTTTCTGTCTCAGGACTCTCACGTATTGGGTGAGGTCGAGGGGGAGGTCTCTGATTCTCTCATGTATGCAGTGTTCCCTTGTGCGCAAGATTAAATTTGATTTTTTTTTCTTGAGACTATGTCTCTTGATTTGATTATTCAGCCAGCCAAAAAAACCAGAGGAGGGAAAATGGAATTTCCCCTTCCCTACGGTGCCAGTTTACCAGTAGATTAATGCCAAATCTTCCTATTTTTTGATATTCTAACCTTTTATTTTGTTTAATCAGGAAATATTTAAAATTACAGTTTTTTTAGGTTTCTAAATTTCATACCAGTTCACTTGCCAGAAGCCTTTCCTTCTCCATAGGGTTTCTGGCAGAAGTAGTCTAAGCCGGGTAGAATATCAAAGTTTATCAAACCACAGGATCTACAATGTCTTAATTTTCCTCATTACTCCCCATCGCACACACCACTCCCACCCTAGAAATTAGTAATGCAATCCAGGAAGGAACCTTGCAGTTACTAAATCAAATAGAGTGTAGCAGAGAATCCTAGACTTAGAAGAAAGATCAATTTAAATGTGTTTACAAATTTCTAATCCATGCCAAAAAATTAAAATTCAGAAGGTCCACTTGCACACCATCCTCACTATGACCCTCATGATCAGTTGATAAATTATACTTCATTCTTATAGCCAAAGAATATGCATCCAATTTCCAGAAAATATGTGAAGTACTTATCAAAAAAAACTCTTGAAAAATTGGCATGAGGCAAACTCAGGAACTTATTTTTAAATTCCCTCTGAAAATCTCTACCTCAAAGACAGAAGCTTTAATAGTCTAAATGATAGCTTTAGAATATGACTATATTTTCTAAAATCTTTTAAAATTAAATTTATTGGAGTGACATTGGTTAATAACATTATATAAGTTTCAGGTGTGCTCATCACCAAAGTCTAGCTAAAATCTTAAAAAAATAAATCCTCATTATTGAGAATTTATTCTAACCTTAAGTGTACTGGTGTATTTCCAAAGAAAAGCAACCAAAACAAAATCACAGAAGCTACCGGATTCTATGTGGACAAAATACTGAATATATTTATGTTTTTATAAAACCAACATTTTCAACATTAAAGGATCCACCTTAATTTATCATTTTCATCTTTCTAGTTCCCTAAACATCACTAGACAACTTCTAAATCTAAAATAACCATATAAATAATATACGTAGCTCAACTGCAAGCTTTAGATTTTGAATGTAAAGTATAAGAGAAATGCTAGTGGGAATGTAAACTGGTACAGCCACTATGTAAAACAGTAGGGAGTTTCCTTAAAAAATTAAGAATGGAGTTACCATATGACCCAGCAATCCCTCTTTTGGGTATCTACCCCCCAAAAATTGAAAACATATATTCATAAAGTTATATGCACCCCTGTGTTTATTGCAACATTATTCATGGTGGCCAAGACATGGAAGCAACTGAAGTGTCCTTCAATAGATGATTGGATAAAGAAGATGTAGCGCATAATATATACAATGGAATACTACTCAGCCATAAGAAAAGATGAAATACTGACATTTCCGACGTGGATGGATAGTAAGAATATCATGCTATGCGAATTAAGTCAGATGCAAAAAGTCAAGAACCATATGATTTCACTCATATGTGGGACAGAAAACTGAAAACAACAGATGAACAAACAGGACAAACAAAAACTCATAGACACAGACAACAGTATGGTGGTCACCAGAGGGAAAGGGGGTGGAGGGTAGTAAATGGTAAAGGGGGTCAAATATATGGTGAATGAAGGAGATTTAACTTTGGGTGATAAACACAACGTAATGTACAGAAGATGCATCATGTAATAGTACACTTGAAACCTATACAGTTTTATTTACCAATGTCACTTCAATAAATTTAATTTTTTAAAAAGAGAAATGAAATAGATACATGCTCTTTCATTTTCCTACTTTGGACCTAAAGATACCTCCTTCTACTTTTCCTCTGCCTCTCCCACATGTTTTCAAGGAAATGGATCAAAACAATCATTGAATATTAAGATCAAATATTTTAGAACTATAGCAATGGATTTTATGTTTGTATTCTATTAATAATAATGATAATACCTTGAGTTTAAAATGCCTTTCTTTTAAAGCATTTGAGAGTATTGTCTTTGTTTTTATTGTTAATAGATTACTCAATGTTCTCGTGTCATCCTTAAGGGCACCTGACTCACTGACCGAACTAAGACTATAACCTGAGCTTCCAACTAACATCTAATGTTCATTCCACTAGATTATATATTGGCCAATTCACAAGGTATCCACCTCAATAACAGAGTCCAAAGGCCTTGAAATAACAGCAGGAGGTCACACAAATTAAGATTACTTTCCTTCCGGGAGTGATCTCTGTTCCTTTGTGATAGAGCTAATTTTTATTTTAAAAACCAGCTTCTTGCTTTTTCTTGCATAATTATTACCTAAGGAAAGACTTGTCTGAGCTGCTGCCTATGGGTCTAACTATATACCCTTTTGTTAAAATACAGGGTCAAGAGGGTTTAAAAAATACTAAACTTCACATTGGAAAGGAAAGTTTTAATTTTTAGGGGCTATGGAGTTTTCTGTAAGTATAAATCCAATTTACTACAAATAGTAGACGTCTAGATGTTGACAATGTCTGCCTTAGGTAAGCCTTTATGGTCTCAACTTGCTTATTCATACTTTCTTTTTTCTTTTAGTTTTAACTTTGAATGTGGCCTTTTGTTATATTTTATAGCAAAGATTCTATCTAGAGCTGTTTGCAACTCTATTGGATTTAAGTTTACCTCAGGGCCTAGAGCTTCATATAATTCAGACTGTGGTAAATCATATAAACATTTCAGTCTTTGTTTAAAAGAAGTCATTTTTATTACATGCTTTTTTTTTTTTTTTTTTCTGGGCAGAGTGCCTTTACCTGCCCTGTTTTCTTCTGTTTTATCAGTCTCCTTTATTTACATAATGGTTTCCTTTAACTTATAACTTACAATTGATTTGACATGGAGCTGTTTCTTTCTGGATCAGAAAAAAGAAAATATGTCATGTAGTATTATCCTTCTTTTAATCAAACCATCTGGACATCTGGAAGCAGAGTCCAAACCTGTCATCTTCTTATGATATAAAGCAAATATGCATTATTCTATGGAAGAAACTAAAACAGAGGTGTTCTTTCCTCATCTCTCCACCTCATGGAAAGAAGCTTGATTTATAGGGATTTCTGTGAAGAGCATTCTGTACCAGAGAGGAACTGCCTAGCAGTGCCCCGCCCCCGTAAAAAAAAAAAAAAAAAAAACACAACAATAACAAAAACAGAGTTTCATCAAACACTCTCAGATCCTTTGAAAGTTTGCGCAAACTTTATTTATTTTTTGCCAGAGGCTTTAGATATATAGGAAGAGGAGGATAAGCTTCCACCGAAATGTTCTTAGTGGATGGCAACCAAGGAGAAAACAATGGTGTGTTGTTTCCTCAGCTATTCGCCAAGTTTCTGTTGTAAGACTTCATCAACAAGGAGTGTTTACAGCATACAGAAACTGTGAGATGTGCCAGGTGCCATGTTAAGTGCAATCCCACATAGCTAAGGTATTCCACTTCCTAATTTACCTTCTCAGAACAACAGGGTGACACCCTGCTGTAATGCCTCTGAACAATGAAGAGCAATAGATAGACACTGTGAAGGTAATAGGATTTAACCTATTTCAGTCAGCTGCTGTTACATAACTGAAAAAAATGCATTCCTGGGTAACATGAGACTTAAAAGGACATAAAATGCATTGTACATTTGACCCACTGAATCCACAGCTCAGTTATCAAAATATCAAAGAATCAGTAATAGGAGCTGAAACAATAAGTGCTTTTCCTTCTCTATTCTAACATAGAATTATTCTCTGCTAACTAATCACATACAACATCAGAAACACAGCTTTTTTATATAAAGCCAACGTCTTCAACTCACCGATATTTTCATAAACAATGAAACGGAAGAGTTTTACTTTGTACAAAGCAATTTGTCTATAAAGTATTCATATCCACAACTGTAACATACATAGACAACGCCATTATACCTTATTCATCTGGACAATTCTATGATTCTCAGAGTTGAGCCAGGATTTTTATTATAGTCACTTGTACAGAATGACAGTACACACCAAAACAATCCTTGAAAATACTATGTTACCTTTACTCATCTCTGTGGACTAATGTTCCCTTTTCTCCCTAACCCCACCCCTGAACAGCTTCTTCTCTCGTCAACCCCACCCCCACTCCCACCCCCAAACCATTTCTGGGATCTAAGGTGTGTTTGGGATTCTCTGTGACCCCATTCTACAGATTTGTCTGTTGTATATCACTTTTCACATGTGAGGGGCCTCCAGGCTGCATCTCATGCTATAAAAACAAGACTCAGGTTTAGCAGACCCTATACACATGCTCAACTTTCTCTCACCAATATTTACAAAATACCCTCATTGTCTACAGCTTTTCTTGACAGCTGAGCTCAGACCCTGAATGACAGGTTAAGTCTTATAGATCTCTGAGATTTTAGACTCCCTCAGGCTAGATTTCTAGAACTTGGAAGTAATTTTGAGAAAGCATTTTCAAACCTTTGCTCTAAGAAAGTATAAACAAAACTTCCCATTGTAACTATTCCAACGTGCATCTTTAAAGAACCAAAGCCAACTGATTTTCATCCAGCTCAAAGAAAGTATTGACGCTTTTCAAAGTCCATCACAGTTCCTTTAGAGCTCAACTCTTTTCATTTGCAAAATTCTCTGGATTGTATTTGGAACTTCCATAGACAGACTTTTAAATCACAAGTTAGTTGTTTTAAGTGAAGACTTCCCTCATATACTATAAAACAAGATTTATCATTTTCATTGGATCTTTGTACCCGAAAATAAACTTTATTTTAAGCCACATCTTCCTATGAGGTTTGACAAAAGAAGGCAGCCAGATTTGGAAGGTTAAGAATTCTGTGATAGAACTTGATTCATGGCTTCTAATAAAGATATTTTAATGTTCCTGCCAAGTTCAGCAACAAGGCTTGCCAGAACATAGAATCTCAAGTAAGCCTACCCCTTAATTTTGTGTGAGAAGAGAAAACAGGCCCAACAGCAATAGCACTGGATATGAGTTAATCTCTGTATCACCTTCCTCAGTAAAGACCAGCTGTACTAGCAAGAAACAACACATCAATAATAACTAGTAGTATTCAGAGCCATCAGCAAGAAGAGGGGGTTTCTGATCAATTGAGTATCTATCTACCTAGGAAAACCCCTTGTTTGAATTACCCACTTAATATGTTTGTTTTTTTCCCCATTAAACAGAGACAGCTTTTGATTATTCAACAATTGGGGTGAGAAGGAGGAGGGAGGAGACAAGACCAATCAAAGCAACAGGCAATAAAAAAACTCAACTGTGGTTGGCTTTCAATTTTGTTTTTGTACTTGTAATGGAATATGGGTGTGTCTGACATTCTGGGAATTTGCATTTCAGACAAGGTGACAAAATTAGACCATAGAGCCCTGACCCAGAAAAGCTGGAAAGTCATTTTTGCTCTTCATCTGTTCAATGTCTGTTCATCTCCATTGCCTAATGGAGATGGATATCTCCACTTCTCCAATTATTGCCTGACTTTATTAAGTGGAGTGGTATATTTCTCAACCAGAATATGAAAGCCCACTTTTCCAGGGAATGATTATATAAAAACCTCAGTAATAGAGATTTCATTGTTTCCTAAGAAAATTAGTGAATTACAGTTACCTTGCTCCTTAGAAAATTGTCATACATTTCAGAGATAGTTAGCCTAATGCACTTGATAATTGCATATATTTTGCAAAATGAGATTGCTTCTGAAACTTTTACTTATCTCATCTCACACACATCCACACCCTCCTCAACACACACACCCCTGAGACTGAGAAATCAGACACACACCCAGGTAGTGGCACAGAATGGGAAATCCAAGAAATGCCAGGGGGAGATTTGTCCTCTAGCAATGAAACAGTGAGAGACAACACAGGAGTATTTTTCACCTGGAAGAGAAAACCCTCCCCAATGCTGAATCAGAGATTTTACAAGACAAAGAGTATTTTAAACTTTATTTAACCTACATGTTCTTTCCATTTGGCAGGTGGGATGCAGTAAGTGTTCACTTGCAGAGATACTGCCATTTCTGTGGACTTTTTCAAAAGAAAGTTTTAGCCCATGATTTGGATGTTTTACGATCATTTCCCTATTGCCAAACCCTTTGAATTACTCTTTGTGATTAAACAAATAGAGTGTACAGATGCCTTAAAGCTGGGAAAATTGTTCACCAGAAAATGTTTCATTTTAATCAGAGTTGTCTCAGGAGGACAGATATCTCTAAACAATGCTAATTCAGGGATTTGGCTAACATATTGGATATGGAAAGTATGGCTTTATGGCCAAGTTCTGGAGATGTCTGCACACTATTTAAATGATTGAATCATATACATGATGAATCAAAGAGACAAATATCAGTTATATAAATTAAATTTGTAAAGGTATCTAATGATAGGACATTTAAATTAAAAATTAGGAATGCATCCCTTTTCTAAAACAAAAGTAGAAAAATAAACATTTCATGTTTTAGCAATCTATGCAAAAGCAAGTAATATAAAATGTTAAATTGACAAGCATATTAATTTTTAGTCTGATGCTTTTGACTGACATCTTTATTATAAGGAATAGTATATGTCAGTCAAGCATTCACGAGATTATCAGTAAAATTCAGCTTAACTCAACCTGGCATTTTTACTCAATGTGAAAAAATTTTATTCTGAAAAAAACAGGTCAAAAAACATCAGCAGCAATGGGGAAATATAAATTCATATTCATAAGCCAACATTAGATAAGAAATAAACAAAAAGAAATCCAAATGATCTTTGACACAGTTGGCATAAAGGATGCCTGAAGCATGGGTCATAAGTACAAAGTCAAATAGATGGGAGAGTTTATAGAGAAAAGACCAATATTTCTTCTACAATGCATCTAGGATTTACTGTGATAGACACTAGAGAAATATGTTATATAATAAAAAGGAAAAAGTGGTCATTATTTTTAAAGGATTTGATCTTAGTTAAAGGGTGATGCACAAACTACAGACTACATGTCTTTGTTTTTTTTAGAAGATACCAATTTAGATGATTCTTTGTTAGATTCTTCACATCATTACTTTGGAATTGCTGCATTTAAACTATAAATTTACACAGTAATAGGGCAATCAGAGACACATAAAATTTCAAATGACTCACTCTAGACTTTGGAATTTTTTATAAGGCTTTCAGCAGGTTCAAAATCTCCATTAAGCTTTATATATACAAAAAAAAAAAAAAAAAAAAAGGTTGTGGACAGAAGTCAGAGATTAGAAGCAGGAAAGGATTCCAATGTTCCATTCTGGCTAGAAGATGGAGGGGCCATGTGTCAAGAAATGTGAGCAGGCTCTAAATGCACAGAGCAGACCTTGACTGACAGCCAGCAGGGAGTCGGTGATCTCAGTTCTATAATCACAAGGAACTGAATTCTGCCAACAACAAAAAATGAACTTGGAAGGTGGATCCATCCCCTACCCCTGCCCCATAACCTCCAGATGACAACTCAGTCCAGACCACACTTTGATTTCAGCATTGTGATACCTGGAGAAGAGAATCTGGCCATGCCATACTAAACTGTTGACTTCCAGAATTGTGTTGGCCATGGTTTTTCTATTCCATTATCACCCAGGGAAGTCAACTGTTCATTTAAGCATCATGTCAACTCACAATCCTGGGAAACAGAGAATCCTTGTCATGTCAACATCAGGGGAAGCAATGAAAGATTGGGGCCTGCCTCTGAGGCTATAACATTTTTTTACCAACTTGAATAATGACATACTGACACATTTTCATTATGTTTTCAAACTGATTTGGTGCTTCAAGTATTAAATTGAAGTTGGTGGGGGAAATTGAAATAAAGAGTTGCATAATAGAGCTAAGAAGAAAAAAAGCACAGTAGAAATAAAAGACAGGGAATAGGCTATGAGTGAGCATGACCTAAGGATAAACCGTGTGTTTACCATCTTTAGAAATTAGTGGTGCTCCTTCCTTTTAAAGTCAGCAGTGTTATTATTGTACAATTGTTAAAAGTTTAATATTTAAAATAGTTTGTGGCATACGCAAACTATAATTCTTCACTCACTAACAACCAGACTCTGGGTTTAATTCAAATATTTTCAAAGTTAGAGAAATGAAATTTGAAATATTAGGTTGAATGATATAAAACTGCATTTGTAACCATTTATGACCTACAAAAATGGCAGTTTCATATGGTTCAACTTAACAGATTGTCAGGAGAATATTAAAAACATGACAGGGCTATAGCCGTACAATTAATCTTGATGAAGAGAAATGAATAGTGACTGAATAACTGGTAGGTCTCTTCATGGAGGACATTAAGGAAAAAAGTGGGCTTTGCCTTTAAGAGAAAGTACCTTTATAATTTACTTTTATAATAAGGAATATGTCTCTGAGAGTAGGGGAATGCTACTTCCTGTAATTGGCTACCTTTCTTGAAGGTTTGAGGCATGATTGAATATTTTTGTGTGGAACAGAATAAGGTAAAGAACATTTATTTTTAGTTAAAAAAAATAAGATTGCATGATTGGGACACACATTAAATCACAAGAAGAAAAACCAGAACACTCATCCCACAGAGAAGGTACTGCATCTCAGAGAACCTCCTCTGAGCTCCTCTTATATTCCTTTGTATCTCGGTACCATTTTTGTTGTCCCAGCCTAGATTTCATGGTAAATCATTTCAGTGATGTCCAAAAATCACCTCTGTTAACCTTGCATTTTGTCATACCAGCAATGGTAATTCCCTATCTTGGGTTAATCCTGTTGTTTCCGTCATTCTCATACTCACCACCACCGATTGTACCCATTCAAAGTGCACCCTAAGCAAATTCAACCAGGCTTGAACTAGTTAGCAATCTTTTTCTTCACTATTTCCCCTAGAGGATAGTTTAAATAATTTCATCAGTCCTCAAATTCCTAATGCTTCTTATACATCCAAACCCAGAGGCTATATCACTGAAAAGATTTAAGCCATTAACAGTGAACTTTCATTTCTTTCTTTTCTAATCTAAAAAGTTTATCTTTTTTTGCTTTTGCTTTTCCTCCTAGCCACTTGTTCAATTTTGTCACAAAGAAATATTCTGCTCCCAGTTTCAAAACTAACCCCTTTACCTGTCCTAAGAATCTTGTTTTCACCTGCCTCTTCTCCACCCTTGTTTTGTAAGTTATTTCTGTAATCTCAAATGAACTCTTCCCTGCTGGCTTGATTGCAAGCAATCTCCCTGTTTTCCTTTTATTCTCTCTAAATGGTATTCCTCAGTCTCCTGTACAAGCTTCACTTTTGTCATTTTGACACATCAATGAGGGCTGGCTTTCTGGGGAGATTTTTTTTTGTATTATTCTCTCCTCACATTCTCTACCTTGGTGCCCTCAAGTCTAGATACCCTCTCTGTTTTATTTACTGCTTCTGCATAAATTACTATGGCCTTTACATTGAATTTGTTAAGAAAACAACCCTGCTACTAGCCCGGCCAGTGTGGCTCAGTGGTTGAACATCGACCCATGCACCAAGAGGTTGCTGGTTTGATTTCTGGTCAGGGCACTTACCCAGGTTGTGGGCCCGATCCCCAGGGAGGGCATGGAGGAGGTGGCCCAATTTATGTTATCTCATCGATGTTCTCTCTCTCCCTCTGTCTTGTTCTCTCTCTAAAATCAATTTTTTAAAAAAATAAAAAACAAAAAACAAAACAACCCTGCTACTTGGAAGAATTGGAGAGCCTAACGTACCATCTCAGCCTGAGGTAACTTTACAGACTACTATTCAGATTTTCTACTTCATGTGTTCAGTTTGGGTAATTGGTGCCATTCAAGGAATGTGTCCATTTAATTAAAATTATCAAATGTATTGGCATCACATGGTTCATATTACTTTATTGTTCTTTAAATGTTGAAAGGATCTACAGTGATAGTTCCTCTGTTATTCCTGATATCACTTTATGTCTTCTTTCTTTTTTATTCATCTTCTTTTTTCTTTATTGATAATATGTATTTATGACCATGTATTTATTTATTTACTTACTTACTTATTTTTTTACTGATCTTCTTAATGAGGTCTTTCCACTCTACCTATTTGGAACTTGATAGACTCTCAATCCTGTGTGAGTTCTTTGCCTGACCTCATGGAGTTTCACTGCATCAATGCACAGATTCAGATTCAACAATCAAGTCGAGGGAACTGGTATACACATTTCCGTAGCTCTTTTTCTGCTTTCTCTCTACCGCTTTGCCACAGAAATTGAAGCCCCTCACTCTACATGAATTCTGAATCTGTCTCCTCAGTGGAATCTGTGAAATCACTCTTTCTGCTTGGATTCCTCTTCCTCTGAAGCAATACAGAAAGGGTCTACAGGCAGAAAACTAAGGTCATTGCAGGGCTCACCTTGTTTGCACTTTTTTTCAAGGGTCATTGTCCTGTGCTGCCTGTTTCTAATGTGTAAACTCTGTTGTTTCATATATTTTACCAGTGGGAAGACAAGATCATGGTCAATTACTTAATTTGGGCAGGATTAGAATTTCTTTAACTTGGGGTGTCTTTTGGATGTGCTCATTCTTTCACTTATGTATGACCTCCTTGTTGCCATGTGTATGTTCCCTATTATCAGAATCTAGCTACAGTTGTTCTCTGGACCACCTGTCTTGACAGTTTGTCTTTAAAACACACACACACATTTTTAATGGGACTCAGCAGACTTCACTAACAGTCGTGCATTCAATGAAATATCCTAGATTTTGAAAAAGTAATGGCAATTTAAGTATTTATTTTTTTTTTACCAATCTTCTATTCTTGCATAACAGTGGTAGAAGGGAATGGTAAGGTGCCACCTTTTAAATGGCAAATTCTCCAGGAATTGTAATACATTCTTTAATCCTTCATTTTGAAAGAGGTGGGCAAGTAGCTTTCCTCCCACAGAGGGGACAGAGGGCATCAGACCACTAGGCACGGAGGAAAATAGCAGAGAAAAGGGAGACGACATCTCACTCAAGTTAGTTCCTCAAGGCTTTTTCTCTCTCTATGGAACAAGCCACCTTTCTGTCCTTCCCCAATCGCCTTGAGGTCAGTTCAGCCTCTCATCTTCCAGTACACCATATAGGGCCAGAGGGGTCTTCTTCCTATTTGGGACAGAAGTGTGGCTCAGGCAGAAATGTGAAAAGGTAGAATATTATTAGGAGTAGGCATAAATTATTTTTATAAGCAGTTAAAAAAAGGAAAATTATAGGAAATAGTAAATTATTATTTCTAGTTACAGAATAGAGATAAGCAGATTAAACAATGAGTCAGCATGTCTTCCGAATATATTATGCCATGTCATTCTGCTTCTGATAATTATTAACACCTATTACACTAAAAATGAGTTTATTGTTTAACCAGTAAACTATGAAAGATATGTGATTTTGCTTCAAGATGACTCAGAACCCTTACTAATAACAAATATTCATGGGGAATCTCTAAAAGGAAACTATGTTAAGTATACTTGACCTGTAATATGTTGGATTGAGCTATTATCTTATAAAAACAACTGGTAGTTTCACAAATTTTGAAAGTCAGTAAACACAGCCATTATAAAACTTCAATTACATAAACTTACAACTAAATAAATTATATTAAGAACTAAGGTAATAAATACTCATAATTCATCACTTTCTAATTATGGCATAAATAGGTACCTCAAAATATACCCCTTTGGCATATTGATTATTTTGAACTGTGGTACTTGAAAAATAGCAAACGTGTGGAGAAGTTTTCTCTGAACTCTCCTTATCTGCTTATTCATCTTTCCTAAACATTATTTCCTCTCCCCTAAGAATCCTATATCCCCCTTCCTCTTTCCCTATTAAGATGGCATTTAATCCTGAATTCTAAGCCACCTCAGGAGTTACTCATCTTTTCTCGAGTATCTCCCATGTACACATGAAATACGCATGTTAATAAAATGTTTACTTTGTCTTATCCTTTGAGATGACATGGAGGGACCTGGAGAGTATTATCCTAAGTGAAACAAGCCAATCAAAGAAAGACAAATATCACATGATCTCACTTATTTGTGGAATATAGTGAACATAACAGTCTGAGGAACAGGGTAGACCCAGATACGTGGAAGTAGGGTACAAATTGACAACCCTCAGAATAAGGGGTAGGGGGGAGGGAAGAGATAAACCGCAGAACTTATATGCATGTACGCATAACTGATGGACATGGACAACAAAGCTGGGGACAAGGTGGGGGGATGGGGAGGAGAGTGTCAATGGGGAAAAAAGGAGAAACATCTGTAACAAAAATAAATTAATAAAAAATGTTTACTTTTCTCTTGTTGATCTGTGTTTTATTACTGAGAAGGTAGAGGGAAAATTATTTTTCTTTCTATACAGTTACTACATGTTACTACTATCTAGGTTCTTAAAGTTATTTATGTCTATTTTATCTGTCTGGTAGAAACACTATAAAATGGTGTGCTGCTCTGCATTGCTTCCCAACAAATGCTACAAATTAGGGCTTTTTAGTTTTTCAGTAAAGCCAATTGTTAAACATTTACCAACACACTACTGCCCATGGAAAACTGTTTTCTCTGAACAGGCAAGACCAGTGTCCTCAGAACACACTTTCAGAAATGCTGACCTATAGGAAAAAAGTTATTTCCAGCTCTGTCTCCTAACAGTCCCTATATTTATTATTTGCCAACGCAGTGTTTAACTTACCTGTTTTCCTCAACTCCTACTGATTCTCATTAGTCTTAGTGCAGACACGGTCCTTTTAATGAAACCTTCTCTGGTCTCTCTATGCAGAAATCAAGAGATTCTAGCTGCCTCCTTGAAGCTTGAATGTGCCACTCTTGGAATACTATTGATCTACTATAATTCAGTGATTAATTTAAAAAATACTCATTCTGCCCCTATGTGCATCAGTCATTGGACTAGATGTTGGGAATAACTTTGAATTTAGAGCCATGGTCCATTCCCTGGTGAGGAAAATAAAACTGAACAATAGATCAAATAACTATCATTTTGACAAGTGCTCAAAAGAAAATTATAAATGTCTATGTCTATTTAATCTACAAAACTATGACTCCTTTCAATGTTAAAGATTCTTTTTAATCTTTCTCTTCTTAGTATCAAGCACCTCATAGAACATATGTGTTAGACAAATTTACTGAGATAGAAAATACACAGGGAGGGGAAAAAAGACTTGCTTATAGGTTGTTAGTATTTGCTGATAAGTATTAAAAGATCAATATATATCGCAGATCCATAGATACATATATATACACATGCATATGTGTGTGTGTATGCATATGTGTGTGTGTGTGTGTGTGTGTGTGTGTGTATCTTATTGCTCAGTGTAAGTTAACTCACAGGAGAAAAGATCAGGAAAGAAAAGGTAGGGCATTTAGAGAAGTAACAGTAGTAGAGATAAAGTAGAGTTAAGACCAGATTGTGATTGTGGAAATGAAAAAGGAGAAATCTGAAAATATCAGCATGAGTTAGTTGGAAATGGTGATGGGTAGAAGGTAAGAACAGTGGTAAAAGAGACAGAGCTGCCTCCAACAGTCTAGAATATCATGACCTTGGAACTACAGCCTCATCTTTACACTGATCCAATCACTGGCAATGTTCTTGCCTGGAAAGAGGTGTTTCAGGGCATTTGCATTGGAATGTGCATGTAAGACAGTCTGGGGCTGAAAATAAAAAATTAACTTGCATTCAACCTGTCCTTGACCACCAGCTAGAATCATTCAGCCAGCTAGACCACCATTCATTTCATTGCATCCTCCAAATAACACATTATTATATTTTTCCATGATAAGAATTCCCTAGTTTACTAAAAACAGATAAGTTCCAAGTGTCCTGTTGGCAAACACCCACTGAGAATAATATAACATTCAGTTGGAGGGAACTCCCTTATTTGCTGCCAAATCTTCTTCTTCTTTTTTCCAAAAGCCATATACAGCTCCTAGAATAATTTCCTAATTTCAACATGATGCACATAATTGAGTTTGCAAACAAAACCATGAGCTTCACAACCAAATTTGTCTTCTTGGGAGCATTTAAGTTTAAAACATAAACATATTGTGAGAAGTTAGAACACCCACATGTCTACAAAGCAAATAACTCAAAATTTCTCAGACATTCTCACAAAGAAAATGTAGACATATAACCTGAAATAAGAACAAAGAGACTTAAAAGTACTAGAATTCAAGACACAGATCTAACGATATCATAGATGGTCTTCTCATGTTTATGCACATTCTTCTGAAGATTGGTTTTAAGGCTATTTGTTTTGAAATCCTACAACCATTTGTATTTGACAGTGACACTGGAAAAGTGCTTTTCTTATTTCATATCACATTTAATTCTAAAATACTTAGAATTACAGGTATTCTAGTCAACGAGGGACTTTGACATTATATATTCCAATTTTGTTGATTTGTTTGTTGTCAGTAATTTTTTTTATCACAGATGTCTTTGAAAATGTGATATTATCTCTGAACTCTCTGCTGAGAAAATTGCTTGTGTTCTGTGTGTCACACAGAAGTTTCAATCTGTCAACTTCCTGAAGCCTGTTTATGAATGATGTTATTGTTTTAGTGAGTAGGGCAGGACCCACGGGCCCCAGGTCAACCATCTCTGATTTGGCTCAAACATCTTATCTGCAAGGAAAAAAATGAAACTCAGAGAGGCTAAGTGACTTGACCAAAGGTCACACAACAAACGAGGAGCAGAGCCACCAGTGAAATTGAACTGCCTCCTTAATTTAGGGCCTGTATGTTTCTACTACCTACTGGGAATTTAAATAACCACAAATTATCAGGATTTGGGATATCAGCCCCTCTCTTCCAAGACTGTATCATCACAATCAAGAGATAGTAAGGTCAGAAACTGAGACATTTGGCTTTATTTCTGAGTGATTGACTGATTGAGGGTATTGCATAGCAGGACATAAAGACTCTTTCTGCCTCAGTCTCTCTATCTGTGAAATAAAAACAATTCTTTCTAGTCAATTCCAACAACTATTGCAAGAATAAATGAGATCGTGATCTATAGCATATAATAGCAAAAGCATATAACTGCAGGAAAACATTTCCTTCAAAAATATAATAATAACCTATGTTTTTCAGAGCATTACAACCTAGGAAGAACAGTAAAAGTCACACTGTTGGTATAAATAAGTATCAAAAATGTGCCCGATTCACTGGAAAAATCAGTGGGACACTATGTTGTTATAACTGAAAATTTCAAGCTGTGTCCCCAGTGCCCTCCTATGAAAGCCATCTCAGCTGCCATATGACATCCACCTTTCTCCTCCTCCTTTGGCTCCAGTCTCTGTGGAGAGGCTTCTGAAGGTTCCCAACTGCTCTATCATTGCTGCTGACAGTGGGTCTGCTTCCTACTCACTCCATCTCCCCACCAAAGGGGCCACGAAAGTGCCAAGCTGGTGAAGCTGCCTGCAGGAGTGTTATTTGCATGATTTTTACTGATGGTCAACCAAATGGCCCAGCATCATGTTACTCTACTCTAGATGTACCCCTCTGAAAAGCAGACCACACTCTGTTATATTTGCCCTGATGGAAGGCTACTTAGCATCCCTAATGTCCCACAGAGACTTCTTTGTTTTTAGTGGATGGTGCATACTTGGC
Organism: Tadarida brasiliensis; assembly: GCA_030848825.1. Lineage (NCBI taxonomy): Eukaryota > Metazoa > Chordata > Mammalia > Chiroptera > Molossidae > Tadarida > Tadarida brasiliensis. The sequence continues at coordinate 39,279,814 of CM061259.1, read as the reverse complement.
ACCAAATAAATAAATGCTGATGGAAATGCATAATGGAACACCAAATTTGCAATACTGTCATTATTTCAATGTGTTAGTATAATCCCTGTAATATGTTGCCAGTAAACATATTGACTCTTGGTCATGCTGGTGAAATAAATACAAGAATAACACAGACTCCCAAGTAGAGTTATCTAAAATGGATATTTAAATGTCAGCTTGTAAAATATTCTTTTGTCTCTTAAATTTCAATTTCTGATAAAGTTAATTGAGAAAGTTTGTTGAATACATATAATTATTTAAATGGTAAACTTGACTTCATGCTAATAAATACAAAAATAGATATTTTTACTCTGTATTGTGGATCTTTTAGATCAAAAGACATTAAACTGGAAAATGTGCATATCAGTGTATGAGCTTGAGAGAGACAAGGAGGTGGTTACCAGAGGGAAGGGGGTGAAGGGAGGATGAAAAGAGTAAAAGGGGTCAAATATATGGTGATGGAAGGAGACTTTGGGCAGTGAATACACAATGCAATACACAGATAATGTGATACAATTGTACACCTGAAACTTATATAATCTTAATTACCAATGTTGCCTCAATAAATTTAATTTAGAAAAGACAAGGGGACCATCATTTGCAAAGAAATTTAAGGACAATATTTACACTTTGGGTTTTCTTTCCTTACAAGTTTCATAATCGAGGTAAATACATTTAACCCAGAGAAAGAAAGAACTAGAAGTTATTACTATTCCCACTTATTTCTCCAGAGTCTTATTAAAAGTTTTACTCATTCACATAACAAATATAAGCAGTACTATATGTTAGACACTTCCTTATCCAGGGGATACAGTGCTGGATAAGCAAAATACAGATCACACTTCTGGGCAATTTATAGTCACATGGGAAATACAGACACATAAAGAGGCAAATGCTAGGACGGGTACTTCACTTTTCTAGGAGGAAGGGCCAACTGAAATTGAAAGACGGTAGACGTTAGGCCAAGGAGGAAGCCATTGAAAGCAGAAAGAGAAGTCTGTACAATGTCCCAGAGTAAATGTTTGCAGAAGCAAAATCAATTCAGTCTGGCTGAAATGCAGAATGTGAGAAGGGACCCTGACTGCAAAGGAAGCTGCAGAGGTAATTACTCAGGGGACAGATTAAGAAGGGTCTTAGGGTTCTTGCTTAAAAAAAAAAAAAAAGTTTAATTGTATCCAAAAAAATGGAAAAATATTGATGAATTGATAGTAGAGTGATGGTATTAGGTGTCCATTCTAAGCTATTCTGACTCTAGCCTGAAAAACGTTGCCACGGAGAGTCCCGAGAAGCAAGCTAAGGGCAAGGAGGTTGGTATCACATAACTGTCCAATAGCTATCTGTTTCTCACAACTCCCTGAGGTAATGCTTTAGGTGTATCACAGTCACTTTCCCGGTCTCCTTAAAGTTGCTGTTTACCGGCACAGTGTATTTGTGGGCTATATGTCAAAGGTGAAATGAATCATAATCATCCATCAAGAAACAGCATGTCTAGTGAAACAGCCATCAACCATCTGGCGGAAGATCTGTTTCACAAATGGCTTAATTACCCGATATAGAGGGCAATAGATAAGTCTGCAGACCCACAGATATCTAAAGTAGAGGTTTCCAGTGCTGAACTTTAAAAACACCTGGGGCAACTTGAAAAAAGATTGGTGCCCAGGTTCCACTCCAAACGTATTACATCAAACTCCCTGTGGATTAAAACCCAGGTATTAGTATTTTTTAAACTCTCAGTTTATTCTATTGTACAGCCTAAGTCATGAGCTAGGATTCTGATGACTGACCCAGAGTGTTCCCATTATAAAGTTCAAGACATGTAGACTCTGTGTTTCCCTAGTAAAGGCCTGAGCTGTGACACCATGTGCTTGGAGGCCGTAGAATCTCTTCTTGCTCACACAGCAAGCAGCCACAGAAAACAGTGTCAGATGTGTGTGTGGACAGGAAAGGCACAAGTTAAATAAGACTTTTGTTTGGCAAAATAATTTAAAAATTTTGTTACTAAAACTTGGTGGACAGAGAATAAAATTGATCAAAATTGTTGTTTTACAGGTCTAGACTCATCCTTAGAAAGAGCTATATGAATATTTGAGAAGGAAACAAAATATTGAGGGGTGCTCATGGTGTTTAAAAGAGAGAGATAGAGAGATGAGAGAGAGACAGAGACAGAGACAGAGAGAAATAAAAAACAAGTTGGTGAACAGAGAGTAAACATGCAGGAACCAGGTTTCCCTGGCTAGAGGTCATTAGTTGACTCTAAAGTGTTGAAACTTAACACAGAAGCATGTCATTTTCATGTTTATTCTACCTTTAATAATCCTCCTGCAACAATCAGCGGCTTTCTTAGAGTGAATATTCTAATTTCTGGGAATTGAAACACAATTTTCACCTAATAAACATTGAACAATTACAAGCATCCCAGAAAATATCTCTTCAGACAATACTGAAGCTTTCATGATATGGAATTCCCAAGTTAACAGTGATATCTACTATTTATTCAATACCTATTATGAACTGGGTTTTATTTGTCAGGTTTCCATGTAACCCAGTGATTTATTTATTATTAGTTTCACTTTCTAAAAAATGAAACTGAAGGTCAAGTTCCTTTCCCAAGATGATAAAGCTGTTTCTTTCCCAAGATCCAAAACTCACATTCTTAACCATTCAGCAGAACTGCTTCCTACATGGGACTTTCTCAAGTAGCAATATAAAACAAGAAGTTTTTAAAATATTTTTTTCCAAATAATAAGGACAAGAGGTATCAAAAAAGTATCTCCAGTGTGTCAGTAAATGGCATTTGGAATAAAGATAAGAATGTATGCATATTAATCAAAGCTAGGAAAGAGTTGTGTTTCTCTGAAATGGACAATACATTATCCCTTTGACTTAGATATGAACAAACATAAAAATAGATATAAAACTTGTATTCTTATAACCCTCACATAACAATGAGACCAAAAGAAACTTCTAAACAAAAAGCAGTTCCCAAATTGTATTAACAACATTAATTTGATATGGCAGTTGATATCAATTTCCTGAAATAAAATCACCACTGTTGATATGAATATCTGTTTAAATGCTATTGAAAAACACTCAAAACTGGTATTTCAAACTTCGTTCACACGGGGAATAGTCATGTCATTTAGCTCTTCCATGGCATGATGACTGCACTATTTAAATATTAAATCCTTGCTTTTATTTTGTTAGCCTTTGACAATTAAAATAACTGTCTGTGCATTAGAATCCCAGCTAAAGAAGCTCACCCAGATATCCCTGCACCAACTATCTTCTCCCTGTTTAGTACAGGGTGCTACTTCACATTTCTCTTTTGCCACTGAAAATGAACATCCCTGAGATTTTCTTTCTTATAACTAGGGTTATTGTGACCAAGATAAAGACAACTCTAGAGGACATGTTTTTCTTTTTAGATTTCCAACACCAAAAAAAAAAAAGAAAAGAAAAAGAGACCGGAATGTAGACAGAAGTCAGTGGAGGAAGAGCACAAAGCAGTCATTCTTTGGAAGGTACACTCTGCTTTTGCACCATTTTATTCACCAATTTTCAATCCCAAGGTGCACTTTAAAATAAAGTGATAACATAGGAACCACTATAAGAGCCAAACAATTTTGTACGTAGGGTATTTTAAAGTATAGAAATGGTGTGTGCACGAAACAGACTCAAGTCATTCCCTTGCACACACCTTTCACTTGGTGTGTGTACACATAACACAATTTTGCATTCATCCAAACATGTGGTTTGTCCCTGGTTCCATATGATATTCTGAGCCTATAACCTAGTCTATTGATGAGTATGTCTTTGCTTGAAAACATAATATTGAACTATCCCTTCTTGCACTATACATATACTGTAAGTACATTTGGGTGTAAAAAAAGTCATACTAAAAAAGATAGGAGTCTTGCAAAAGGAGGTAAACTCTGCAAGAAATATTATGACTAAAATTATGAATAAGCAGCTCTTACAAAGAGGAAAATCTGTATTGCCTATGGTTTGCTAGAATGAAGTCTCTTCTGGGGTAAGGCTTTGGGGATCATATTGCTCAGTCCACAGAATGCATGAAGTACATCAAGACTGGGGTGTGACAGGGTTCATCTATTGTCACTAGACACTAGACACTTTATTAAATGGATCTTGAAAGAGGGAGACAATGAATTCTGCCTCTTTCAAATCCAAGTCAACCACCATTTTTCTTTTTTAAGCATGGCAAATTCAGGAGCTGGCAGGGTGCAAATATGACCTCTGTTCTTCCAAGAATTTGCTGGAGAAAATGAGCACAAGACTTAATTCCTCTTGTACCAGAGAAGAACTTTGAGAACTGAAATTGAGAGTCCTGGAGCATGGAGTTCTTGGGGCTCCTTGAGAGAGGCAGGCCCCCAAAGCTTCATGGATATGTACAGAGGTGCATAAAAGAATAGTTACCAAAATCTCACTGTTACCTCACGGTGAGCAGTTTTCATTTTATTTTAACTTTTTACACATATTGGTAGTGGTGATTTTTTTTTTACAATAAACTGTATTACTCCTATAATAATAATTAAAAAAAAACGCATAACCTTATTCCATTATAAAATAAAATTAAAACAGAAAAAATGATTACTAAACATTTAAGAAACAAAATTCTTGGCTCAATTCAGACATTTAGAAACCCAGGGACTTTCTAAAACCATTCAAAATGAGTCCTTAGCTCAAGCAACTGCAGGGCTGAAGTAGCCAAAGAACCTAACTATTTCTGGGTAACTCAGTCTTTTGATTTTAAACCAAATTAATTAAGCTCCCCAAATAATACATACCTATTTCTTAAAATGTATATTTTAGATTAAGTTTTTCCAATATTGCCAAAATAATTACAGTAATAACACAACAAAACTATAAACTGACACTTTGAGTCATTGCATACATTTTATTATTGAAGTTTTATATTTGCTAAAATACTCTTTATTGATCCATCTAGTACTGATGGGTGCACCTGCCTCATGTTCTTTAGTTTATTGGTCTAAAAATGTAGTAATAGCTACCATAAATAGAGGATCTACCTATGCCAAGCATGGTGCTACACAAATTACATATATCATCTCATTTTTTTACCTTAAAAAGTTCTACAGATTTGATTAAGTCTTTATTCCTTTATAAACGACAAACTGAGCCTCCCAGGAGAATGAAGAACTTGCCTATTTGTGTAAACTCTCCCATCACTGCTCACCCCTTTATAAGTAGAAGATGTAAGGTTCAGTACTATTGTTATGACAGAACTATGAGAATCACAGAGAGAAGAAGATAAAATAAAGTAGCTCTTGCTGTGGCCAGTTTTGCTCAGTGGTTAGAGCATTGGCCCATGGACCACAGAGTCATGGGTTTGATTCCACTCGGGGGCACATACCTCGGTTGTGGTTTGTCCCTGGCCCTGTTCGGGGTCTTGCCGGAGGCAACCAATCAATGTGTTTCTCTCACATCAAAGTTTCTCTATCTCTCTCTCTCCCCCTCCCACTCTATCTGAAAATCAATGGGAAAATATCTTACGGTGAGGATTTAAAAAAAAAAAAATTAGCTCTTTGACCTGTAAAAAAAAAAAAAAACTAACTTAAATGAGGAACAAGATTGGCTTTTCCTATCACTGAGAAAAATCACTTGGTTGTTGGCTTAACAAACTGTTTCACTGGAGAATGTATATGATTAACACTGACGAGTTAACTGTGGGTGACTAGCTAGCAGCCACTGGTGACTGTGTTAAGAAGTGATACTTTGCCTGTCTTTTGACTTTCTATTTTTAGATGTTATATAATTTCAGTTAGATATCAACTTGCATTTGTATAAGCTTTCCTTTCACTGGTCACCCAGTTATGAGGATAAAATGTAAGATTCTGTACTATTGTTATGATAATCTAATACTTTTATTTTGTCAAATCCCTCATGAGAAATTGTTCGAAATCATTAACTGTTAAACTAATTTTCCTAGACTAAGTTCTCAGAGTAGTGGATGTAGTGTGCTTCACATTCAATTCCATTATCTTATCAGGTTGGAATTTTTCCTGACTTTAGGACAGCCTTCTGTTGAAAAATATTTTTAAATATACTTTTAATATCCTACAGGAATCTACAAGGTAAGAAATCCAGAAATGAATAAAATTAATTAACTCTGAAAAATGAAAAGGATGGATTGAGGCAGAGGAATAAAAACCCCAACTACTGCCTATCTTGATTTTGAAGTTTAGGTTTTATTCTATTTTAATGAAAAATCTCATAACATAATTCAAAGTTTCAGAAATCAAACCTTTGCAAATAGCCTTTGTTTTTGGAATTCTTTAAAGTACATTTTCATTTTGAACTGACAAGAAGGTAGCTGGTAGCTACCCGTTATCTTCAGATGCAGTAGCTCTATTTACGAGGCTACTGCCAAAGTATGAGTCACTGGGTCAGATGGTGACATGTCCACATTTCATATTATTTAACCCATTATTTCAGGAAAGAGAGAAGGAAAAATGCGCCCTCTCCAAGCCAATCATTTTAGCACCAATGCCAAATTTCACATAAAGAAAATGTTGCATTCCTTAAGTAATCTGGATATGCAAGTCAGGATCATATTTTTTGAAAGAGACAACACTTTTGTAAAATTTTGTTTCTCCCTTACCACTAGCCTGAAAAGGCTGGTAAACTGCCAAACCAAAATTTTTGAAAACTGAAAAGTAATTCCTGTTGTTTGCATTGGAATCTTTAGCACACAGATAGCACCACAAATCACAACAGAAAATAAAAAAAGCAGGTTTTACTAAAATACGATTAATTGAATGCAAAGTCACATTTTAGCCAAGTGGTATTTGCCTCTACTTAATGTTTCCTTCCTTTCCAATTCCTTCCCCTCTTCCTCTCCATCCTCCTACCCCTTTTCCTTTCCTGTTAAAGTTCCCATTAGTTTCAACCAAGGTTTTCAAGTTAATTGTTGCATACCTTGAGAAAAGCAGTTCCCATATTTCCAGTCATTTCAAGGCAATTTTAGATAAGAATCCAAAATTAAGTAGATGTATGAGTATTTTTACACTGGTCTGGGAGAAAATACAAACCTGGAAGTGTTTTGACAGGTTTCACCACTTTAGGAAAATCTAGACTCTTCTTATTTGTCAAAGAGATGGAGGCCTGTTGAAAGCATTTGTCTAAATTATGAAAAGGACCAATTTAATGGCTTTGTTTCAAAAAGAAATGAAAATAATATAATTATGTTATAATAAAGTCAAAATATTTCATTATTCACTTTTGCAATTAACATCTCTCTTAAAATTAAATATACGCTTTGCTTTCTTTTTTCTCCAAAGATTCAGTTTGGTTAAGGTTCTGGAAAGAACTTAATAGTTTACTTTAGACTAAATACACTTAAAATTCACTAAATACCAGCATAAAGTCTTTTAACAAAACGTTCTGCATGTTTTTATGCCCGGCTCAGAGGTTGAGCGTCATCCCACGCACCAAGAGGTCACCGGTTTGATTCCTGGTCAGGGCACATGCCCAGGTTGTGGGCCTGATCCCAGTGGGGGGCATGTAGGAGGCAGCCAATCAATGTTCTCTCTCATTGATGTTTCTATCTCTCTCTAAAATCAATAAAGAAAAAAAATTTTTTTAAGAATGTTTTCATTTTTCATATATCTAACTTACTAAAGTCTAAAAGCCAGCCTAGGATTTATCTTGACAGGTGAGCATAGAGAAAAATGAAAGCAATCGATTTGTTTTCTTTAGCATCTATAATTATAGCACCTCTGCACAGTGCATTGTAAAGCCCTTTACATCCACATCTGAAAACTAAGCGCAACCAGGAATTGTAATAGCTTTTTTGATGGAAAGAAAATTTGGTCATCATATTGTGAAATAATTTAAGAGAATTCGTATGCACGTACGTGAAGTAAGTGGAATGCAAGAAACATGATCTCCTTCTTCTGAAAGACTAAACAGAATATAAATAACTGTAGAATGAATTGAGGAGTGAATATTTACTCATTTGAAATGAATATATAGTGATAAAGATAAAAAGAAACAATATGTAAGGAAACTACTTCTTTACTCAACAATGTCCTTCAGGAAATATTTTAAGAAATTTTCCCACTCAACTCAATAAAGAGACTGAAGAAAGTGATTGATATATTAATACCCTGTTTTCTATGTGTCGATTTAACAAATGTTTGTCAAATTCCACACACAGTTGAAGTGAAACAGTGTTTGCAGTCCTATAGCTCCCATGGCACAGGAAAAATGTGCACAAACAATACACCAAATGTGTAAGTACCACAACTGAGGTGTTGACAGAATACAATGGAATCACAAACGCAGAGATGCATATCATGTCTAGGGATGTTGCAGAATATTTTACAAAGAAAGTAAATGTTTGCTGAGGAACCAATGATTGCACGGAGCTCCTTAGACAGCTATTTGCAGAGGGAAGTTGCTGCAAAGATGTGGAAGAGAGAAAAGAAAATCATTATTTTGGAAAACTAAGTGTTTCAGAAGAGCTAGAGTATAAAACAAGGAGATGCTAAAAATTTGCCCATTTTATCAAGGATATTGAGGAGCCACTGAAAGATTTTTATTGGCTTTTTTGTTGTTGTTATTGTCAATCCATGGAAATGTTTAAATGGGGAAAACATAAAGAAGAAAATCAAACATACTCTATATGCCATCAGCAAATAAGCATGTGGCTTGAGACATTTTACACCACAGCCCTGCCTCTAACAGCTTTGCAGTGCTACTGATCTGAGGCAAATATGTCTCCAATTCTCCTGGAATCAACCACACATCTCCCACGTTTCACCAGAACTTTCTCCATTTATTTGCCACAACCATGAATTCTTCTGTCAGTTTGGGTTCCTTCAGGTTGATTAAATTTTCCCTAGACTTTGCAGACCCTTCTTTGCTTTTGTGATATGTGGCTGCCAATTTTTACTCTTGGTGCTAAGAAACTTAGCTTGCTTTTTCATTTTAAACATGTCCTTGTTTTTCTTCTAACATATCGATCCATCAAAAGTGGTTTAGAAGTTTGCTCATAGAAGAAGCTTGGACAGAAATCCAGAGCATGTTTTCTTGTTTCATTTCAGAATAAGTTCATGTAAGTGGCCCTGCTGGGCCAAGAAGTGCCATTTAAAGGTGTTTGGTACACAGCGCAGCTTGCTTTCTGGAAAAATACCAGTTTTCATTCCTATTAGTAGCATGTGAGATGCTGTTTTCTGGCATGGTTACTGACCCTGGGTGTTATCTTTTATCTTTGCAAACAGTTGAGAAATTCCAAAGAGCCCTGGCGATAAAATCCAGATTGTTCTTTATTATTATCAGTCTTCCTGCTGTGTGCAGGATTGATGGAAGGTGGGGTGTGCTTCGGCTGTAGTCTGAGGATAAGGTGGCCAGTGAGATAATCAAGGTGAGAAATGGATGGAGGAAGTGGCAGGAAGAAGAGATAAGGAAACAAATTGAGAAGATACTAAGAAAGTACAAATAGTGCAACCAAGAACATGTTGCTCCAGGAAAGATGAAAAATAATTGAGAAAATGTCTGCTTTCTACAAAACACTCCATACACATTGGTTCCTGTCAATCTCACAACAAACTTAGAAAATGTTTTATTTTTCTGATTGCAAAATAGGTTCAAGTACAGGCATGCCTTGTTTTATTGCACTTTGCTTTATTAAGCTTTGTAGCTATTGTGATCTTTTAGAAATTGAAGGCTTGAGGCAACCTTTGGTTGAGCAAGTCTATCAGCACCATTTTTCCAACAGGCTCAGATGATAGCATTTTTAGCAATAAAATATTTTTTAATTAAGATATGCATACTGGTTTTTTAGACATAATGCTATTGCACACTTATGTTTGCTACAGCATCACGTAAACTTAACTTTTATATGCATTGGGAAAACAAAAAATTTGTGTGGCTCCCTTTATTGTGATACTTACTTTATTTTGGGGGTTTGGAACCGAATCCACAATATCTCAGAGGTATGCCTGTACCCATTTAGAAAGCTGCATTGTAAGTAATCTACCCTCTCTTACCCTATCCCCAAGTGTTCTACACTTTCCCTCAAACCACACTGTGCTATACCAACTTCTGAGATGATGTTTGGGTTTCTAATTTGAGCGTCTGGGTATTTAACTAAACTTCTAGGCCCAAGATGGAGCTGCTCCTGTCCAGGTGTTATGTCAGCAAATCGAAACTTTCGTAACTTTGTGCCCCTATAAATGTTATTCTTGACCAGAAACACAGTATATGCAGCCAGCCAATTCCCAAACACCAAACACCAAGCCAGCTCTGGGCTCTATGCGTACTTCCTTGTTCCTTGATCTTTCTAAATAAAGTCAGACATACAACCTCAGCCAATCAACTTAAGCTGAGTATTTCCTCCTTGGTTTCTGCTGGCCTCTTTCTATTAAAGCATGCAGCCTTTCCCATTACTTTGCAGTTGTCTGGACTCTTGAGAATAAAGACTTCCCGCTTCATAAAGTATGAAATAAAATTTGTTTAGGTCGACTAAATTGTTCTCTTTGATTATTTTTAATATTGGTGATGATTCCATTAACTAGACTGAGAAAAAGAAGATAAAGAGCCAAAATAGTAAGATAATAAATTTAGCCATGCATTGAATGTGAGGTGCTTGGTAAACATACAATTATAGAATTAAGTAGATATAGGAAAGTGTGGATTTGGAATTTAAGAGAAAGAGCTGGATCATAAATTTAAAGTTTTGGTAGAAATTGGGATATCTGGCCCCCCAGTACACCTCAGTCATAAAGCAAGGCAAACCTTTTTTATAAATGTGATATATCAAACATATGAATATAATACATTGTATGATTATAGTGTACATTTCTCAGTAATTTTCCTCTCTCAAAGAAGTAAACTGACTCAAAAAAAGATAACAGCTGATCTACTTACTATGCCCAGAGCAAGAATGTTCAGGGTAAAAAAGAATGGAAGGGAGAAGGCAGAGAACAATACCTTATAAAGGACAGCTGTTGGCAATATGTACACTGAGTTAAATGTCTTAAAGGAGTGAGATTTTAAAATATATATCTGGACATTGTACGTTTAGGAAAGAAAGAGAGAAAGGAAGGCTTTGTTTAAATATGACATGTCAGAATTTGGTGGCTCAACGTTAGCTCCAAAATGCCGGATTCCAGGGGAAAACAGGTCAGAAATGTGGCTTTAAAATCCAGCTCCAGCAGTAAACTGATGATTTTAATAAAGCATAAAAATGCTGGCAGCCTACCCAGGAAAACAATTTCTATCACATCACTATGTATCTAAAGACTAGAACATCAAACAAAATACCTAGTCATGTGAATCTTTGTCTTAGCTTTAAGGTTAATAAAGTAGAAGGCTTTTTGAACAAAATAAATAGATAGTGATTTAGAATGCTGGTGTTGATTAAATTTGGTAATCTAATGAGTGAATACTGATACATTCTTAGGAACCAATCTGATACTTTCTTCTACATTAAAATGTTGCTTTCTTATTTCTTCTCAAATTTTTCAAATAGAACTAGCAAGTCAGACGTTTGACTTGCCTTCTCTTTTTAAAAAAGGCCATTTCATATACGAGACTATGCAAAATCAAAATCATTCATATGTTCCTTCTATTGACAATTTATTTAGAGTCAATTAGCTCATGCAGTAGCATGAAAACATGTTCTAGTGCCTCTGAGACTCAAACTGGCAGCTAAGTGTACCAACTGCCCCTTGGGAAATTGTAATGTCCTTAAAGGTGTAAATATTCAGTGAAGGTAACTGTATTCCCAGAATAAATAAAAATTATAAAATATCCCCTTGCAAGAATTTCCACAGGAAACCACTATGTGCAATTTTACGGAAATAAAATATTTTAAACTTTAGGTTTAAGTAGAAAAGATGACATGGAGATTTTCCCCCCACCACATTTTACCTAAAGTTTACCAAAGACAGTGAAGCCCCAGTTCCTGTTATTCAATGTTCAATCAAAAGAACTCCAAAATTAGATTGGTTAGAAAACTAATTCAAATTCCAAGTTGTTTAGTTATGAGTGTATTAAAATTTAAATATTGACTATATATATTAATAAATAGGTGACTAAATAATGCATAATAGAAAAATCATAGTTACATAAACATGAATTTGATCCTTTCAAAGGGAAGCCCTAGATTCGTGACCATGACCCCAGCTGTGGCATGATGTGAGACCCCATCTGCTTTACTAAAACACTGTGAACTAAAGAACTAGAGGATGACCTTTATTTAGCTAATGTAACCTATTTTTCACTAATGAGTTTTGACACATTTGCCATCTCTAAACTTAATTCTTGCTTTGTAGGATTGAATTTTTTTTAACCACCGTTATTTAACTCACACCGTTATTTAGACTTCTAAAAGCAGAGTCTATGATGGGAAGTAAGTTAGGACCTGAGAACATTTTCTGGTATTTTCAATGAATTATGAGACTTGAAATGAAATTCAAAGTTTATCTAATTTAATGCCCTTGGTCATTTCTCAGTCAAGACTGTCAAGATCAAGAAAGGTCTGTTTCTTGGCTTTTTACTCAAGTAAGTCAGTTTCCAACATAGTATCACTTTCATTTCAGAAACTTTTCAAAGTAATTCCAAAATTTATTAAGTTAAAATTTAAATAATGAACAAAATTATTCAATTGAACTTGAAATATACTATAATTTTATTTTTACATTTAATTATTGGACAACAGCCTTTAGTAAAATGTAAAATAATATTGTTGCATAAAAAGAAAAAATATTTATTTAGGAAAATGGGAATATACAAATTTTAACATTTAAAATGTCTGATTCTATTGTTGAAATAATCACTATAAAAAACTTGTGTATATTTCTAAATTAGACCATATTAAAAATATATAAATTTTAGGATCAAAAACTGGGATAAAAATTAAAGGTGTAACTTTAAATAAAAAGTGGACCAGTCCTGGCCATGTAATTGAGTTGGTTGGAGTGTCGTCCCAAACACCAAGATGTGGCGGGTTCGATTCCCTGTCAGGGAACATATGGGAGGCAACTGATCGATGTTTCTCTCTCACATCAAAGTTGCTGTCTCTCTCTCCCCTCCTTTCTCTCTCAAATAATAATAATAATAATCAATAAAATCATATTCTCAGGTGAGGATTTTTGAAAAAGTAGACCAAAATGTACATACCATGTTGCATCCTGTTTTCTTTAATTAGATGGGATAATGAACATTTTTCAGGTTCAGGTATATTTACCTACAATATCATTCAGTGGCTATAAGGAGGACATTTAATGTATATGCTATAATTTATTGAACAAAATCCTCTATTATTGGTCACTCAGAGATTTTTCATGTTCATCTACTATAAAGAATTTTGTGCTGTACATTCTATATCTAAATATTTGGTTATATCCTTAATAATTTATTTAGGATGACTTTGAAGTAAAGGGATTGTTGGGTCAAAAGGCATATATTTTTTAAGCATCTGACATCTATTTTTGTCCAAGAACAGGTAATAGAAATGATGACACTTCAAAACCTCACTTATTGAATTCTAAAATAATCTACCACAGAAAAAAATTTCTGAGAAATGTGGAAACAAGGTAGCCCCAGTTTGACAGATCTGATCATAGGAAGTAGCATTCTAGTTTTTATTTGGAGAGCTTTTATTTAATTTCACTACTACCAAGTAGAGAAAAGCCATTTCAGGACACAGCACATTTTCTTTCTCTAACTTTTGTTTGCTTCCTTATAAAGAAATTAACATGACTTTGGGTGGTGAACACATAATACAATATACAGGTGATGTATTATAGAATTGTACACCTGAAGCCTATATAATTTTATTAACCAGTGTCACACCGATAAATTCAATAAAAATTTTTAAAAAGAACAAATTAACCCTTGATGAGGGTGAGAGAACAAAAAATGAAACTCATTTAATTTTAATTGTTTTTAAGTCCTTTAAACATTGAGTCGGTGAGTTATCTGGACAAGGATTAAAACGATATTAAAATTGGAAATACTATCTTTGGAAGTGCATTTGACCTTATGAACATTGCTGTTTTCTTAGCTATTGTATCACCACTTTTTAGCTTTATACACTTGCTTTCTCGTCTAGCTTTCCATCAATTTTCACTCAAACCAGAGAAGGCTGATTGAGAGGTAATTAAGCCTTTGGTCACATACACACAATTCATAAATTAAACCTTTTGCATTTGCTTCAATGTATTTTAGAAAGGATGAAAGAGGGGAACCTATGGAAAGACTTTTTGTAATTATACTGATTCGCTAAACTAGGGGACTGGTGAACTTTATCTCTAAAGAGCCAATTAATAAATATTTCCAGTTTTGCAGTCCATTAGGTCTCTGTCACAACTACTAAACTTCGCTCCAGCCATAGGCACGACATAAACAAATGAGTGAGACTGTGTTTGAGTAAAATTATATTAACAAAAACAGGTGGTGGGTTGATCTGGTGGTTGTAGCTTACTCTATCTGCTCTGAACTCTATTTCCGTTTAAAACTTTCCCAAAACTTAATCACAACAGATTCTGTTTTGGGACTAATAACCAACATTTGTATTTCCCATTTCATTTTCTGGAATGATTCCCACAACATTATAGGAAGAGAAAAGAAAAGTGTGGATAAATAAGTAACATTTATCTCTCTTCCCCACCCCACACCCCCATAATCCCCATGAAGAGTTCTTTGCAGTTTCCACTCACCTTGTATAGGAGCGAATTAGTGTTAACTCATATGGAAAGTCTTCACAAAAAGCACATCCTTGAGGAATTTGTCACCTCTTGAGTTCTTCAGTGGTGGCCCCATACTTTCCAGTCTGACCTTCTAGATAATTCCAAAATCTCTAAATTGATTCAACCTAGAGCCACTGAGGTTTCTACTCTGGTCTCCCTGGGAGGCAGGGTCTGTCAAGTACAGCATTTCCATGGCCCTCTCAAGGCTCAACAATGACATCCTTTGTTACTCTGATGCAACTCTTAGTGTGTGGTAGAGAAAATATCTCATATTTTTCTAGATCTGCCAGAAATGTGTCAAGACTAATTTTGCTCTCATTAGTGTAACATATTGGACTTGTTTGTACCACAGACTTTTTTATTTTACTTGGAACAATATATTTTCATAGCTTTGCACCCTTTGGCTATTGAACATAATGGTCAATACTGTTACTCGGAAATTTGAAGACATTTGTCATGATGGATATGGTCCAAAATGTCAGATTTCAAACATTTTGTAAATAAGAAAACCCAAATGAACTTTATATCACTAAGGAAATTAGAAGTAAAAACAAATTTTATGCCTAACTTAAATCTTCTACAATATTTTACCAACAATGGAATACTTTTGTAATACTTAGTAATTTTCCCCGATATTTTATTTTACCCACATAATAGAAAATCATATATGTGTATATATATATATATATATATATATATATATACACACACACACACACATACACACACGCACACACATTTATATGTATATATGTATATATACACACACACATATATATATATGTCTATATATATATGGCATATATATGTCTATATCTCTCTCTCTCTCTATATATATATATATATATGTGTATATATATATATATATATATATGGCATATAAAGTTAAAACATTTTCTTCAGTTGCTTTAGTGCCTTCAACCTCTCACTTTCTACTAAATGTTTGGTAGAGTATGTAGCATGTTTGAGCATCTCCTATATTTAAAAAGTTTTGTTTTGTTTTTTGCTGACCACACATACCCTTCCAGCTTTCCCTCTTCTTGTCTTTCTCCTACCTCCTAATAATTTTTCAGATCTTGCCTGGTGAGACTTCCTGTATACCATAGTTACCTCTTAACACAACTTAAAAGTAAGATTGAAAAAAAATACATTGTGCCCAGCTGGTGTGGGTGGCTCAGTGGATTGAGTGTCGTCCCATGGACTGAAAGGTCCCAGTTCAATTCCCAGTCAGTGCACATCCGGGTCATGGGCTCAGTCCCCAGTAGGGGGTATGCAGGAGGCAGCCGATTGATGCTTCTCTCTCACTGTGATATTTCTCTCCCTAAAAATCAATAAAAACATATTTTAAAAAATATTATTTTTTCAGATTTTTCTCTTTTCCCAATGGCCCCACCACTGTTCTATTTCAAGTCACCCTAGTTATTCAGTTGGGTTATTAAAACTGTCTTCTAACTTGCTTGCTTCTGTGCTTTTTCCCAGATCATTCTCTACAGTGAAGCTCAAGAGTGAATGTGTTACCATGAACCTCTGAATCCTTGTTTATAACACTTCAATGGCTTCCTGATGCTCTTGAGAGTTCAGGGGGCTCATAAAAACCTTCTTATGTGTCTAGCCTATTTTTGCTGCTTTCACCTCACACAGCAAGCACCATTAGTATGATTCTTTTAGCATATCTCCTCTCTTCCAGAAGCAGTCTTAACTATCCTCTTTGCCTGGTTAGCTTTTGTTCATCTTTGAAGTTTCAGCTTATATGTCACACTAGAAACTTTTTTCTGACCCAACCCCATCTCTGGTCTGTCTAGATAGTCCTGCCATGCCCTCTCATCACATCACTTTCTCTAAAATTGCATATTATACTTTAAGTTATTACCTGTTTGGTTTTTTTCCCTACTAAATTATAAGGTCAATGTGGTGAGGAAATCTTTTTATTTTGTTTATGTTATATGAATAAAACAATAATAATGGACACATACATGCATCCTTATACAGATAATAGTTTAATAGAAGAAGCAGATATTACACAAATTAGCCAACTGATTAAATAAAAAAGTAACACTTGACTGAGAACAGTTCTTAAAGTTTTTTTTTTTAATTTATTGATTATGGAGAGAAAGGGAGAAACATCAATTTTTTGTTCCACTTATTTACTCATTCATTGGTTGATTCTTGTATGTGATATGAGTGGGGATTAAAACCACAACTTTGGCATATTGAGCCAATGCTCTAACCAACTGAGCTCCCCGGCCAGGGCCTGAGAACAGTTCTATCAGGTTAAATTGAGTGCTTTGACACACAGAGTCCTGGAACTCCTAGAGGATTTAAGCAGACATGATTCCATTCAAAATTTTTTTAATCATTCTTTCTGCAACAATGGTGGAAATAAGATCACCAGATAAAAGGCCATTACATTATTCCAGCCAGTAGCAATGGTAACAGATATTTACCTAATATTTAATCTTTTATTACAGAATAGAAAAAGCTCAGGTTAAAATAAGGTGAGAGTCTTGATTCATAATTTCAAATTAAAAAAAAAAGAAATGTATAACTCTTGGGAAATTGTTGAAGACCTCACAAGGTCAGTCTTAGAATAGTTAGTTCCACTCCAGGTTTCCTTGTTCCTGGAATCCTAAAGTCTGTCTTTAAAGCTAGAAACAAAGCTATACTTTATGTCTGCTTATTTTCCATTTTCTCTCACATAGGGTCAAAATTTTTGTGCTTATGGTGCTGCTGGAAAAGCCCCAGAGAAGGACTAGCCCTCTCCAATTGACCAGCTAAACCTCAAGGTCACAGCAGCCCAAGGCTGAGCATGATGCCTGATGATCTCAGAAAGCACATATGGCAATGGGCAAACACTTGTTTTCTGAGATCCCTGTCACACATATTCATTTAAGAATTGGAAGGGAAAGAGACTTGAGAAAGCATGTGATCACCAAAGTAACTCCTTTGAAATAAAAGAGGAATAAGGAACAGAAAAGAAGATAGAAAACAGAGAAATAAATAGTTTTTATTTGTACCATGCATTTTGTCTTTTTGCCATCAAAAGGTGAATGAAAGACAAGGAACTGAAATACTAGATGCCTGGGGAAGATAGGTACCTGCGGCTTTCACACCAGGCATTGCAAAATTAAGCTGCTACAACCACATTTTAAAACACCTTCAATGAAACAGAATAAAAGAAAAGCTAGTTCTGTACACAGAAGAAGCTATACTAAAAATTTTTTAATTAAAAAAAATTTAAATCATTGGGATAAAAATCTGGCTTATTATTACATGACCCATCATTCTAATCATTTTAATTGTGTAATATATAAATAGCCAGTTTCTAATAAACTTATGCAATGTTGAGATTATTGAGTCCCTCAAAAAGTATTTTCCTGATTCACACTTTCTTCCCGGCTATGTCATGTGACTAACGTAACTCCATAACCCCAAATTTTAGTATGGCTGAAAACACTTGATGATTTGAAAGATTAACTGCCTTTGTCTTTAATATCCACTTAACATGGACTTGCATAACTCTTTCACCAGTGTGGTGGCCCAGAGTTGTTTGTTGCTTGGGTGTAGCAGCAGATGACTAACAGACTAGATTATTTAAAGATGATATTTCAACAGGAAATACATTCCCAACATCAGAGCCCATTTCTAACAAAAGCATTTTAGACATACTCCTACATCCTTGGAAATTCAAGTTCACTTAGATAAGAATCCTTCCCATTTCTCCCCTGAGATCCTCTTTAGATAAATGAATGAACTAATCTTCCTTCAACATCTATACCTGCTCATCAGCACCACTACAGTCTGATTTCCAGACAAGGCCAAAGTTATAAGTGAATTCCTTCTACCCTAATTTAATGGTAGATGGTGTTTCTTTTTATTTATTTATTTATTTTCCTTTATTGATTTTAGAGAGACAGGAAGTGAGATGGAGAGAGAGATAGAAACATCAATGAGAGAGAACATCGATTGGCCACCTCCTGCATGTCCCCATTGGGGATCTGGCCCACAACCTGGGCATGACTCCTTGGTGCATGGGTCGATGCACAACCACTGAGCCACACCAGCCGGACTAGGTGATGTTTCTTTACTAACTACATGGTCTGTGTTGGAAATTTCTCTCCTGAGTATTCAGTATTCAAGGTGGCAGTTGGTTTGGATTTTGCAGTCTTCCTTTAATGAGCTGGTTCAGCTTAACATGTATCCCCTTTTCTCTCCTCTCCTCTCCTCTGTTCTTTTCCTCTAATTCACAGAGAGGCAGCAAACACTTTAGACTGATAACCTGTCATCCTAACTAAACAGAAAATGAGTGAGAATTAGACACTTTTTTTCAGGGGTTGAGAGCACTTCAACTGACCCTTCTTTTTTTTTTTAATCATCACCCGAGGATATTCTTCCATTTATCTTCAGATAGAGTGGGAAGGAGGGAGAGAGAGAGCAAGGAACATCGATGTGAGAGAGACATATTGATTGGTTGCCTCCTGCACAATCCCAAAAAGGTCCAGGGACGAACCACAACTGAGGTACGTGCCCTTGACCGGAATTGAACCTATGACTCTTTGGTCCATGGGCCAATGCTCTAACTGCTGAGCCAAACCATCCAGGGCATACTGAACATTTTTTATAACCACCTAGAACAGTTACCGTTTAGCAGAAATCAGATTCTAACTTCACTAGCAATATGGCTTGGAAAATTATAGTGTCAATTCCTAATTACATCTAGGCAGGAGCTCAATGTGGTCTTTATGTTGTTTATAAAAACATCTTGGAAAGATAACTCTGTTTTGATAAATTAAATTTTCTTAGCTGAGGTTTTATAAACAAATAAGGATACAGCTACAGAAATACCAGGGAGCTTTATCAAATGTCATTCATACCCTGGAGTCTAATCTTTGTCCTTATCTTTGATTATAAATTACCTCAATCTCTATTTCAAATTATTTATTTGTTAGAATGATAAATTAAATGGGGCTTTCCTGTAATGAATGTAATTTTACAACTTGTTCCTGAGATTAATTGTTGACTAAAATCTTATTGTGATCTTAGTTAAGTCCTTTTTTTTCCCCCTCATTATTATAGACATTCAGGAAACATTTATCAAAGGGTTCCTGTGCTTTAGAAATAATTCCATGTTAGGTTTGAATATGTCAACAATGCTTAATTGGATGAGTACAATCTTATAACTAACAACTAGCGTTAACCAGCTTCAGCTTTACCCGTAACTCCTAGAGCTCAGATCCAAGCTAAGGTCACCCTGACTCCTAAAGAAATAAACAATCTTGATTCAAACTCCCAATTTCATAGCCTCACAGTCCAAAGTCTTCATCAAAACCTGTGAATTCTCAAGGACTTATCCAGCCAGGCATTTTCACAAGAAAGCTGGATTTTTCCCTTAGAAGAATTCTCATATCAGCTACTAGGGATACAATCTGTTACTGACATCTTTCAGATGACTCTATTAATTATAAGCCCCTATGTGCCACTGTGACTATCCAATAGAGACTTAAACTCCTAGTGACACATATTAATAGCTAGAAATCTAACTTAACATTTATATATAGATTAGCAGCACATTTAACATTCTTATAGGTAGGAACCCATCCTCCTGAATGTCCAACATCTAAAGGAGTGAAGTTCATACCTGAGTTCATACCTCTAGCATAGGATCAGATAGAGTAAAAGTTCATTTTTTTCACAGCCAGGAACTTGCACAGCTATTGCCTGTATTTCACAAGTAATGCACAACAATGACAGAGCAGGTACTGCTACTACATAGAGGGAAGGAATTCAGACTGTGTGCCATTCCTGTCTCTGGCCATGACATAATAACTGGATTTGCAGCTCTACAGCTCAGAAAAGACACAGGTCCAGCAGCACAATGTAGCGAAAAGTAGTGGGCAGCCCCCTGCTGTTCCTCATGGGCTCCAGGCTCCCACCTGGGGACTTAGCTGTCCCCTCTTCCTAGAACATTCTGCCCCTGGATCTCTTCCTGGCTCACCCTTTCACCTCCATCAATCTTTACTCAGATCTCACCTTCTCAATGATACCCACCCAAACCCCATTGTGAACATTGACATTCTATCCTACTCTACCCTTGCAGTCCCAAAGTCCCTTATTCTGCTGTTCTTTCCCCCTTTTTATACTACTAAGTAATTGCTCATTCACTATGGTTATGATGTATTGACAGTCTCCCCCTGCTAGAGTGTGAGTTCTACAAGGGCAGGGATCTGTTATCTATAGAAACCATCTCTCTGCTTCCTCTTTTAACTCAACTATTTCCTTCTCTAATCATGACTCCTGATCTAGCATTTCCTACTCTCTCATATTAGTGACCTGGCTCTTCCCCTAGACTGATGGCTAGTCCCTTGATCCCTTTACACAATCTAGCTCTTTAGTACCTTTGTGGCTTCATCCCCTAACGTTCAGCCTGAAACACTGATCAGCAACTTTAAACTGCCTTAATTAGAGTCCCAGACACCTTCTATCCTTTAATTTTTAGTTCTGCCCAGCTCCAGCCCTGGGAAACCTACTTTTCACAACTATCTTCTTAGCCCTCAAACACCAAAATAAAAGACATAACACGGTATCTACAAGAAACACGGAAACATTGGCTGTCTATATTTATCTATTTGCCATAGCAGTGCCCTCACAGCAGCTCAACCTCACTGTTATTAACTCTGCTGACTCTCCAGCACTTGCTTGGATCCTTTTTCTCAATCCTCAGCCACTCAGTCTGAGCACTCAATCTGGGTTTTGCCTCTACATTGACCCAGAAGATAAACTTTGCACAAGTCCCTCATCTACCCTCAAACCATCCTCCACCTCAAACCATCTCTGTAGACCTCTACCTCTAAAGTTCTCTGCATTTTCAGGTGCCAACTCTTCTTTCACTCCTTATTCAGAGGAAGAGGTAACTTTCTTCCTTGTCAAAACCAATCTCTCTGTCTACATTAGGGTGTTCCGCCTGTTCCACCTCTTCTGGAATCCCCTTCCTTCAGATAAATCCTCTTCCCCAAATCTTCAGTGTTTTGCTCTTCTTCTCCTCTACCTACAACCATGTAAACAGCACCCTAGTTCTGCAAACCTTATCTCTTACTCGAACATATTGTTGAACTACCCACACTCAATGTTTTCTCCTCTATTGTATCCATTTTCTTATACATAATTTACTCCTCAAGATTTCTCCACTGTACGTTAAGTCTTTCATATATAAGGATTCTTGCTGTCAAATCTCATGGTCTTTTCTCAGTCCTCACCTTGATGTCTGTGGCATTTGCTAATTTTAATCAGTTCTTTCTCAGCCCATCCTCTTGTTTCAACCCCAGAGACTTTCCTATTCTCCTACGTCAATACCCACTTTTTTCCTATGGTTTTCTTTCATGGTTCCTCTTCTTCCTCCTACATCATAAATCCAGACATTTCATGAAGCTTAATCACTGACCTCCTGTTCTTCGGCACTTTTCCTGTTTTACATCAGTTTCTTCTTGAGATTTTCTTGTCCTGGTTAATGGTATAATCATTCTCTCAGGAATTAACTATTCCAGACCCAGTTCTACACTTCTCCAGATTCACCAGCCCACAGCTTTCTGATGTCCCTCCAAGATGAGCACCTGGCACCAGCATGTTCTTGTAATTACAGAGGAGATTTTGATCTTCCCTGTAAAGAGGTGCATTAAACATTATTTCCTTCATAGCAGAGGCTAGCTCTTAGTGCACCATCTGTTCAACCGATTGCACCCAGTCCCCAGGTTGCTTGAGAGGCACTCTTGACAAACCTTGTCCAAGGTCTCTTGCTGCACACTTCTAACCTCTCACCCAAGCTCTCTTTTTGCTGTTCAAGAATGAGAAGGTACTGGACTGCATGAAGCCCAAGCACTTGAACTAGCTCCCCCAACTAGGACCTGAGGCAGGTGAGCAGGAAAAGAGCAGACTCTGTAACACCATCTGGCTGGCTCACCCAGAGCCCTAGACATGATCTTAGCTGTTCTGGGATCTGTCTTCTGCCAAATGCTGCCCAAGTGCTGGAGAATAAATGTCCTGTGCTTTGAACTTGGATCAATAAGAGATGGAAGAGAGCAAGTATCTGGCAGATAAAATCAACTTCATTCTCCCCTCCCTCCATCAGATAGCTGGAAGTCAGAGTGAGTCCATGTAGTCTTTCCAGAAAAGTCTTATGGGGCTGAGCATTCATCTGTGTTTGCTGTAAAGCTGTGGCTGCTTGGTATTTGATTTCTCTCCTTGACTAGCTTTCTGTTTTCCCTTGTCTGAGAATCCACACCCCAATAAAGTGTTGCCAAGTAAGTGTTGCCTTAGGCCTCTACTTTTTAGGAAAATCAGGCTAAAACAGGTACCCAGAAATCCTCAATAGCTCTGTCACTCTCAATCCCGTCAATTATTGATTCACTACAGTTCTGATTACTTTTTCTTATAATGTTTCTCTCATTTATTCCTTCCTTTGTCTTTTTGGAATCACCATCTTAGTCCCTGCCCTTACCACCTTACACCTGGAATACTACAAAAAAAATTTCTCAATTAGTATTAGTCAGAGTTCTCCAGAGAAACAAACCAATAGCATATGTAGTTCCAGTCTGAAGGCTGACAGCCTCACAACTCAAGAAGAGCCAATGTTTCCGTTGGAATAGGAAAGCAGGAAAAACTGACGTCCCAGCTAATGGCAGTCAGGCTGCAAGAAATTTCCTCTTACTCATGAGGTCAGCTTTTTTGTTGTCTTCAAGCTTTCAGTTGATTGGATGATGCCCACTCACATTAGGGAGAGCATCTGCTTTACTCAGTCTGTCAATTCAAATGTTAATCTCATCCAGAAACACCCTCACAAATACACCCAGAATAATGTTTGACCAAGTGTCTGGGCACTTCATGGTCTGGTCCAGTTGACTCATAAAATTTACCATCACACTCATAGTTTCCCCTTTGGTCTCTGATCCCCCATCTCCACTGCACACTATAGCTAGTTTAATCTTCTCAAAAATGCCATCTCTATTTTTTTCAGTAGACTTAACAACTCGTCATTTTTAGTATAATGTCCAAATGTCTTTCCCTGGGATAAAATATTCTTCATTTTATTTCTCCTGCTAACTTATCATGCCTGTACTCTTATTCTCTATTCCAGAGATATTCATTGGATACTAATTTTTATCTCATGAACGAGCCACACCTCTACAACATTGTACACATCAGCCTTCCTTCTTGACATTTTCTATGTAAACTCCATAAGGAAGGAAATCGTATCTGTCTCATGCCTCCCATGCAGTGATAAGCATTAGTTGTATATTGGATAATGACTAGATCTTCTGCCTTGAAACATTATTTGGACCCAAAGCAGAGGGAAATTAGACATGGAAAAATGTAACTGTGGCTCATCACTGGTTTTCTCATGTCATATTGGGGTAGACCCTGAAATGCTGTTGTGGATCCTTACAACCCAAAGTGCTCATCTGAGTTGATGGATTCCTCAGTCCCTGTGAGGTGAAAGTAAGGAGCTCCTGTGGAGGAACAAAAGAGGCATAAGGGAGCTTCAACTGTTCACTTCCATTCTTGATCTCCTGCCAACTCCTATCCTGTTTCTTTGCTAATAAAGCAGCAATTTGAAGTGAAGTCAACTAAAACCAAGTTTAAGCAGTCATGTGACCAGTCTTCAAACCCGAACCAAACTATGTGGTCTGCAGTATTTCCAATAAGAAACAAATAAACATTTGTTAAATGAAGGAGGAAAAGTGAATCAATAAAGCTTTCATCTTCTCTGAAGGAACAATTCAAATCATATCTTTTTCATAAAGCTTTTCCCAACTGCCATTTTACTGTAGACCAAAGTGACCTTTCCTACACTTCTTCGGCAGTTTTGTGAGTACTCCTCACTTGTTCTTAATGATTTGAATTTTTGTTTTAAAATTATTTCTGCAAGTATATGTCTTACCTATGCAACCATACTACAAGCTCACTGAAGATAAATCCATGTTTTATATTTCTTTGTTTTCCCAGAGTTAACATATTTGCAAAAAATAAGTTCTCAGACATCTTCCTTCGTTCTTCCTCCCTCCCTTCCCCTAACCTTTCATTTTTCTTTTCTTTTGTTCTTTCTTTTCTTCCTTCCTTCCTTCCTTCCTTCCTTCCTTCCTTCCTTCCTTCCTTCCTTCCTTCCTTCCTTCCTTCCTTCCTTCCTTTCTTTCTTTCTTTCTTTCTTTCTTTCTTTCTTTCTTTCTTTCTTTCTTTCTTTCTTTCTTTCTTTCTTTCTTATAATGCCATGTGGTGGCCTCAGAGGTTAGGTAGGAATAGTAGAAAGGTGAGGCTTACATAAATTCTACTTCTGAACTTCTATAAGCCAGGCAAATTTTGTTTATTTATTTATTTATGTATGTATTTATTTTTAGGCTCTGCAGAACTACATATCAGATTTAGGCTGGTTGAACTATTAATGATGAAAAAGCAGGATGCTAAGACATGCTGATTATTTTCATATCGTTCAAGAGCATATTACTACCAACTAGAGAGAAATATAACAAAAGCTTAATATAAGTAGGCAAAGGAGTTACAGATGGTTTTAATTCCTCTTTAAATTTTATAATTGTTTCAAAATGTCTTTAACAAGTATTTCCTTTATAGTCAAAAAGACAATCAAATGTTATTTTCAAAAGAGAGACGCATTTAAATGGACTTATACTATGTGACTTCAATGATAATAAGCCTTTAGAGTGGAAATTACTCTGTAGATCTACTTTAACACTGAAAGAATAAATACATCAGGATTCTTTGCTTTTAGTTCCAGCATTACTATGACTGAAGTCAACATCTTGAGGCCATGATTTTTTATTTGAAAAGATCTGAGTAATCTCATGTCCAGCACCCTAACAAGTCAATTCTATTTGTCTCTAGGATGATGTGGTAAGCCCCACGATGTCTACCACGACTGTATTTTTTACCCTCAGTTCCTATTCTAAAATAGTGGATTTGATTTCTAAAGTACGAATCTGGGAAAATAATTTAGAAATTCTCTGGTTAGTAGTCACCCTCCTAGAGCAATGCAGAGTAATTAGTAGTCATGTCTTAGCATCATTCTATATGGAGGCAAGAATTATATATAATATGAAAGTACATTAATGAGTTTTAACTGCAGTCTTATCTTGGTAGAAAAAAAAAAAAAGGTGGAGGGGTAGCGTTTCAGTGTTCTTCATAATGATACCATCAAGACCTACGAATTAAAATACAAAGAACAGATTAATGACTGACAGAGGAGAAAGGGGTTTGGGAACTGGGTAAAAAAGTTGAAGGAATTAAGAAGTACAGGTTAGTAGTTACAAAATAGTCATGAGGATGTCAAGTATAGCATAGGGGATACAGTCTATAATATTGTAATAACTATATATGGTGCCAGGTGGGTACTGGAAATATTGGGATAACACTTTGTAAAGTATATGATTGTCTAATCACTATGCTATATACCTGAAACTATTACAAAATAAGATTAAATTCAAACTGTAATTGAAAATTAAAAATTAAAAAATATGTATATTAAATCAACAAGATAAAAAAGACCTATGAATTAGTATTAGAGTATCTAAGGCCTTTGGATCCTGGAAGCCAATTCATGATTCATGGTCTATAATAAGTAGATGTTTCTAAAATACCATTTTCTTAGAGTTATACATACTGAAACAACACATGGTCAGAATGAACTAGAATTACGAAAAATGGGCAAGGGAAGTGTGGGTTGACAGCTCCCATAAAAGCAATGCCAGAGCTATTTTAAGCCAGTTCTCCTTGCATCCTGAATGAATTTCCAAAGACTCATATCAGACTTCAAAGTTTTGGAATTAAATGCATGTTTTTAAGTAACCATGACATGAGTAAGATTTACTGCAATTACTCATGAAAGTTAAATAGAAAGTCAATATTTATAATTTCATCAGTGTGGTAGGCAGAACAACGGCCTTCCAAAGATATTCACATCCTAATATCTGGAATCTTGTGACTATTTTATGTCACATGGCAAGGGGGAATTAAGATTTGCAGATGGACTTAAGGTTGCTAATAAAATGACCTTGTGATGAGAGATTATCTTGAATTATGTAGGTGGGCTCAAGGCAATCATAAGGGTCCTTATAAGTAAAATAAAAAAGGGAGTCAGAATAGTGAGTGTCAGAGTCAAACAATATGAGAAAAACTTGACCAGCCATTGCTGGCTTTGAGATGGAAGAAGCTGCAGGTGGCCTCTAGAAACTGGAAAGGCAGGAAAATGAATGCTCTCCTCAAGCCTCCAGCAGGAAACACATCCCACAGTCAACACAGTGATTTTAGCCCAATTGAAACCCATTTTGACTCTGACATTTGGAATGGTAAGATAATAAATTGGTGATGTTTTTCCACTAGATTTATTGTAATTTGTTACAGCAGCAATAGGAAACTAATACAATCAGTAAATATTTTAAATCTCTGAATTCTTTTGTTTGAATACATACTTTTATTTACTACTACATAACACTTTAACTCAGTCTACATATTCATCTACAACTATCACCACTACATTTGTTTAGGACAGGGATCATGATTTATTTGTCCTTTTATTCTTAATAGCTGGTTCCTAGAAGTTAAATAAATTGATAATCTATACTTACCTACCATGGCAATAACGTGCTGTCAGATGACGATCATGGACAGCTCCACCCTTACAGTACTTGACAATCAGTACAGGACAATTTCAGTGTAATAATTCATCGCAAGCATTATCTCATTTCTCTCTGGGTTTTACTCTAATCATAAAATATTAGAGATGGATAATATTAAATTGTGTCCACCACTCTCATTTTAGATTAGGGCACTGAGACACAAATTGTTAGATTGTTCTATTCATTATTGGTGAATCCAGCAATAGATCTTGAATCAGTCTTCTTTCCAAAACAAAATTTTGTTTCTATGAATTCAAACTTGTCTTCATTGGCAAGTGACAGAATACTAACAATATTTCATGTCTTGACAGCAAATACTAGAGTGACCTAATGGATATTAATAAAAGCACAACCATTTTATCAAAAAGGAGCAACCCGTTTGGTTGTGGGGATGGGGAGGGGAAGTTTTATCAATGTGATACAGCAAAGTACTACTTGCCTAGAGTAAGTATTTATATAGAGAAGGAGTACAAAGATATTATCTATAATTTGGTTATACACAACAACAAAAAATCAATCCTCCTGGTGATTTGGTTTAAAAAAATATTTACTTTCAAATCTGAACTATTATGCTACTTTTTCTGATTCAATCTTCAAGCTGTAGAAAAACAAATGATTTTCAAATATATGGCTGTGTGCCAGTGAACTACTGGAAAAGGACAACAAGCTTGCCATTAAAAAAATACCTTTAAGATAAGTATGTCCTGTCACAGTAAACACCAAATAGAACTTTCTGATATTGGGTATTTGTTGTCAATCTTGAATTCAATATTCTGTTCTTAGTTTGGGTCAGGAAGAACAAAACACATCCACTAGGTATTTTGTGAGGTCAAACATTCTTTTCTAAAAAATAACATAAAAGTGGGCAGCTGGCCTTGGAATGTTATCATCAACTTGAAACTTAGAGGCATTTTTTTCTCTTTTCTTTCCCTTTCTATCTTCTTAGAACCTTGATCTTCTCTAATGGCTACTTCTGCCTCTTCCCTTTAGCCCTTCTTCCTTTTTCAACTGACAAATGTTGTGCCTTTAGTAGTTAACAAATACCATAAAACTAATTGGACCCTGAAGCACGGAGACATGGTTTGAAAAGTTGTTTTTGTTTAGCGTGATGGAAGAAGATTGGTTTTGTTTTCGTTTTTAATTAAATGCCTAGAGTTGTTTCCCCCCACTCTTCCACATCAGAATGTTTGTGCTTTACTATGTAGAGCAAGTTATCTTAAATAACTTATTTCATTATTATTGTGTTTGTGCTTTCCTATAACTATTAACTGGCATCTAGTACTAATGGCTTCTCTTCTAAATGTAGTGGGCGATATGTTACCACAACAATTTAATTACATCAATTCATTGTAATAGTTTAATTACTTTAAAAGTAAACTCCACCAAATGTCAGATAAGCAGCAAATGTATAACGTGTAAAAATCACAGTTTTTGAATTCAGTTCAACGGGGGAAGAAGCAATTCTCAGTCAAAGTAAGCCTAGCACGCTTTGCAGTTACAAGTGGCCATCAAGGTCATCTAGTCAAACTACACTGGTTTGTAATTAAAAAACCTGAGGCCCATAAAATTTAAATGAGGAACTTAAACCTACAAAATTAGTTGCAGGCAGAAATGGGACTGAACTCTGTCCCCTTTACTCTCAGACGAATAGAATGCTGATCATGAAATATGAGTCATGGTCTTTGCTGCTGTGCAGCAGAAACAAGTGTCCTCGGTTCCTCAGAGAGCACCAGACTGGAAAGATAGAACCTCAGCTTCCCAGATGTAACTCCAGGGGAGCAGTATGCCTCATGGTACCCAGCGCAGTTTTGCTTAACATTCAACTTCCTGGTAATCCGGTAAAATCCCTTTGAATAATCTTAAAGGCACGCATATTCCAGCCTCAATCAAGAATAAGCTGAAAAAAATAATAAAAATCTATATCTACATGGCTTCT
Source organism: Tadarida brasiliensis (assembly GCA_030848825.1). NCBI lineage: Eukaryota > Metazoa > Chordata > Mammalia > Chiroptera > Molossidae > Tadarida > Tadarida brasiliensis. The sequence continues at coordinate 39,250,445 of CM061259.1, read as the reverse complement.
GAACATCCCCAAATATGGCCTAGGTATTTGAAGAACATAATAAAACAACAACAACAAAAATGGGGCCAAATAGGAAGTCTGCAGAGTAAAAATCAAAAGAAATTTGGGCCAAATAAGAAGTCCATAGAGCTGGTATCTCGTTCACAGAAAAATTCAAGTGGTGCCATGCAGGAAATGGGCTTCTGAGTTTTTCAGTCCACCTATGCACAAGTGTTCATGTACATACAAACTAGATTACATTTGGCGGGCTCCTTCTGACTTATCTAAAATACCAGAAAACATTATGATGTTACTCAGCTGTGCTCCTGTCTGTGTAGAGACCAGAAGGGAGACCATTTATAAGCATTTCATACAAATGAAAGAACACGAGGTAGCCATACCTGGCTCTGACCCATGGTGACCCCTGCACAGGATTCTCTCTGACAGGGCATAAAGCAGAGAGCATTAGTTTTGTTTGTTGTTTTGTTTTGTTTTTTTGTAAAAGATCAGATAACAAATATTCTAGGCTTTCTGGACCATACTGACTGTGTTGAAAATACTTAATTTAGCCAATGTAGCATGAGCAGCCCTACTCACTAAGTAAAGGACTGAGTATGGCTGTGTTCCAATTATATTTTATTTATGAACCCCAACTTGCATTTCAAATAATTTACAGGTCATAAAATATTCTTCTTCTTTAGAATTATTTTAGCCATTTAAATATATAAAAACAACTCAGCTCCAAAGCCATCCAAAACCAGGCGGCAGTCACATTCAGCCCATAGGCCATCATTTGTCAACCCTTGGTTACAAGGACATTGTGTAGAATGTTTGGTAATTATTTTCTGTAATGTAACCCAAATATCACTAATCAGTGCTTCAACAATTCCAAATAATTTTAGTCCTTTCGTGGTTTGAGTATGCAAAGCCACATGGTGAAGTTCACATATTTATTTTCTAGGGGGATATATAATAAGAATCAGATAGTAACTCCCTGGGCCTGGACCTCTGAAATTTGGGGGTTAAATTCTAGTCTAAGGATAGAGTCTGGTGATGTACTATGGCAATTAAACACGTGTAGCTAGCTTTTTCAGAGAGGGCATTCTGAAGAATCATGCTAAGGGTGAATTTTATGGCTCCAATCAACCCCTCCTCTCCACAGAACACCCGTTTAAAGTCACTTCTGGAGTAAATACTGATCATATGTAATGTATAGAAGACTAAAAAAGAATATAAATAAGGATATAGTGATGCTAAAACTAACATATTATCACTTACAAGTTTCTAAATAGACCAGCAGACCATGAATTGTTTCTAAGTATATTGTTATCATAAAGAACTATAACATAGACCTTTTAAAATAGCAATCCCAAAAAATTCTGTTTGAGACTCCTAGAATATAGATCATTATTATTTTTTCCATCAGTGACTATCACAAGTGGAAAAGTTAAAATAAAATCTGTCTTTCTAATTTCTATTTATTCTTTGACTGTCTAAAGTGTGGGCTGTACTTTTTTTTTTTTTTTTTTTTTTTTTTACTGTTGACATTATTTCAGGCTTGATTGAACACCTGTTCTGTCAGGCAACTACTCACAGCAGATGCAAAGGTGAACATGGCATCATTCCACTCTTCAAGCTGTTCAGAATCTCCATGGAAGGCACTCATACCTATAGGAATTGAGGTCACTGAGCTCCAAGCATCTCCGTTTCTCCTATCCCTCTCCGGTTTTACCAGTCCCAGCCCCTAAATCCTCAGCATTTCACCAGTGCTCTATGAATTTCTTTCCCTGGTGTCTCCTACTCTCTATGAATCTATTGTAGATTCCCAAAGCCAATGTCACAAGGAGGAAGACTCAGCCAGGAAGGATCCCAGGTAACCTAGGGCCAGTTCTAAACCGATGAATTAGCACACTCTTTCCATACCCATCCTAAGCACCAAAATAACTCCCTAAGAGGAGAAAACACAGAGCAGGTGTTAAGATACCAAATAAATATTACTAGCCAGTGACTATTATCTGAAATTGATAATTATGTGAGTAAGGGATGGGTTTGGCAGATTTAACTCATTTCAAGGTAGGCAAACCTTTATCACAGTTCTAATATGATTTTCTTTGAAATCAGACCCTAAGCTGAAACACATAAAGAATAAAACCCTAGATCCAGGGGACCCATCTTCCTAGACTTTTCTGAGCAAGAAGTCTATTGTAATTTTTCTTTCACAGCAGTTACCTTGCTGGTCCCCAGCAGGAGCCTAAGTCTTGTACTTTTGAAGTATCATAAAAGAACTTTTCCTTGCTATGAAGAAATACATAGTTTTCCCGCAGCTATAGATGGGAAACTTTCCCCCCTCACTCTCCTTGGAGAACAATTGCACAGAAAATTCTGAACTTCAACAGAAAAAATAACCCATTATTTTCTAAGTCAACATTGTGTTTGCTTCTTACTAAGGCAACAGTAAATCCTTAGGAGAAATAGAAGTTACTCTATTTTACTAAAACTGGCGTAAGGTCAGGTTTGGGTGGAACTGTGAAGTGGAAATTTACCTTCTGCGTTGCCCACCCTCCTCTCTGGATTCACTCCTCCTTTTTGGCAACCCGATTCCACTGAAGCACTTAGCACTTCATGCTCTTCTACCCCACAAAAAACGTTCAGTCCTTAAGAAAAGAATGGCCACTGATGGGTTCCATGGAATTGAAAGTCAAAGTTGACTTTGTCTCTGCCTGACCAGTTTGGCTCAGAAGCTAGAGCATCGGTCCACGGACCAATGAGTTGCGGGGTCGATTCGGGTCAAGGGCGCCTATGTTGTTTGCGGTTTGTCCCCAGCCCTGGTCAGGGTCATGCGGGAGGCAACCAGTCAATGTGTCTCTCTCACATTGATGTTTCTCTCTCTCTCTCTCTCCCTTCCTCCCTCCCACTCCATCTGAAAATAAATGGAAAATATACTCGGGTGAGGATTTAAAAAAAAAAAAAAAAAGTTGACTTTGTCTCTGATAATATTGTACTTAACCTCTCCTGGAAAGAAAGAAAAAATGCTACAAATATCTAGAAATGCAGAATAAAATGTAACAAACATCCTTTTAAAAATATACAAAGATTATTCAACTAAATATACTTTTTTTTTTTTAATCCTCACTGGAGGATATTTTCCCATTTATCTTCAGATAGAGTAGGAGGGAGGGAGGGAGGGAGGGAGGGAGGGAGAGAGAGAGAGAGAGAGAGAAACATGAATGTGAAACATCGATTGGCTGCCTCCCGCACAACCCTTACCAGGGCTGGGGACGAACTGCAACCAAGGCATGTGCCCTTGACTGGAATCAAACCCGCAACTCATTGGTCCATGGACCGACACTCTAACTGCTGAGCCAAACTGGCCAGAGCTCAACTACACATACTCTTATCATACAATCCATCAATCATACTTGTTGGTATTTACCCAAAGGAGTTTCAAACTTATGTCCACACAGAAACCTGTACATGGATAGTTATAGCAGATTTATTCATAATAGCCAAACTGTTGAAGCAACACGATGCCCTTCAGTAAGTGAATGGATAAATAAGCTGTGGCACATCCTAGCAATGAATGTTCAAAAAGAAATGAGCTATGGAAAAAACATGGAGGAACCATAAATGCATATTACTAAATGAATCTGAAAACGCTATATACTGTAAGATTCCAATTATACAACATTCTGAGAATATCAAATCTATGGAGACAGTAAAAGGATCAGTGGTTGCCAGGGGTTGGGTGTGAGAGAATGAATAGATGGAACACAGATCATCGTTAGGACAGTGAAAATACTCTGTATGATACTACAATGGTGGATACATGTTATCATGCATTTGTCTAAACCCATACAATATACAACACCAAGCATAAATGCTAGTGTAAACTGTGGGCTTTGGGTGATTATAATGTGTCAATGTAGGTTCATCAGTTGTGACAAAGGGACCACTCTGGTGAGTGATGCTGATAATGGAGAAAGCTATCTATTCGTGTGTGTAGGTAGAGGGTAGTTGGGAAATCTCTGTGCCTTCTGCTCAATTTTGCTATGAATCGAACACTGCTCTAAAAAAATAACAATAAAAAGATTTTTTAAAAGATGAATCCAATCTAGAAATCAAAAGTACAAACTACAACCACTAGATCATTTCACATTCATCAGAATGACAAATATTTTAAAAATCGACAATTTAAGCGTTACCAAGAACGTGAATGAATGGAGCTCTTATCCACTGCTGGTTGGAGTATACCTTGGAAAACCATTATGAGTCCAAGTTTCAAACTCTAGTTAGGCTGGAAATGCACACTCTATAACTCAGGAATTGCACCCTGGAAAAACCTCCCAGAAACACTGTCAAACTTGTGCACAGGAGTCGTGGTTAGAAATCTGATATAGCAGTGGGTTTGTAACAGCAAGGAACTGGAAACAAGATAAATGTTCATCAACTGGAGAATAAGAGACATTTTTTTTTCTTGTGTGTGATCTCATTCAACAATAAAACAAATGATCTAGTCCTACAAGTTTAATATGGTTGATTCTTACAAACATAATGGCAAGTTACAAAAAAATGTGCCAAATTTTGTTTATATAAAGTTTAAAGATGTACAAAATTATTACATATTTTTAGAAATACATATATATGTCACAATGCAGCTGGGTAGGAAAAAAATAATTATCAATAGTACTGATAACTGTTATTTCCTAAGCAGGATGATGTGGACATGAGTAGTCATGGTATTATTTTTATATTGTTTGACATGTTTTATTTCACGTTATTAATTTTCTCTATATTATATATAGGTATATCTGAAATATGCATGTGTTTATATATTATTTCATGATACAGGATTTAAATAAATAAATGAAAATTTAAAGTGTCAACATTTTGATTTGTTTTAAAAATCATTACTGTATTTTTAAAGCAGAGAAGTTTTTGACAATGGAATTTGTAAATAAAACCTTCCTTGCCTTTAAATTATACTGCTCATTTTCTCTTTCTGACTTGTAATCAGAGACAAATCTGGACATGTGAGTCTCAGTTTTCCACTCTGCACCCATAATTACTACCAAACCACTTAGACTCTCTGATGGGCTCTAAATGCATTGCCTAGAGTTATTGCTTAGTGAGTTTATTTTTTAAATCGTTTGCTCCAACTGCTCCTCTAAGAGTCAAGGACACATGGATCTAAAATTGAAATAACCTAAAATTCTGAACTTGAGCACTTCCAGGGTGAAGCCAATCCTTCTGATCTGTCTCTCATCTTTCAAAAGGGAATGAGGAAATGGGAACTGGCCCTGGCCAGTTTGGCTCAGGGATTAGCTTGGACCGAAGGGTCATGTGTTCAATTCCCAGTCAAGCGCACATACCTGGGTTGCAGGTTTGATCCCAGGCTCCAGTCAGGGGTTATGCAGGAAGCAACAAATCGATGTGTCTCTCTCACATCAATCTCTCTCTCAATCTCTCTCTCTCTCTCTCTCCCTCCCTCCCTTCCATTCTCTCTAAAAAAAGAAAGAAAGAGGAACTATGCAGCCCTGCTGCCCATGCAGCCCCCCTCCACAATTTCAGTCATTAGCTCATCCACCTTGTATTTTACTGTCAGGTCTCTAGAAACAAGCTGATTACTAAATGCTTCCTGCTTATTCAACTCAGGATCCAGCCAAACAAAATAATCACAATTCACTGCTAATAGACAGGAATTACAGTTACCTTTCCTATAAATAATGATCTCTTTTTGCAATAAAGTTACGCAAGTTGAGACTTCTTATTTTTATAACTGGTTCAAGCATATTGTGTTTCCATGAGTCATTTGGTCATTAGCAGTTCATACCTTCTGAACTGAACAGCATGGTGAAAGAGGCCACGAAAACCTAATTAGTACCACTGGGAGTTTGAGGATGCATAATGACTCTCTTAGGATGTCTCACTGTAGCATTATATTTTTCTGTGCTGGAGGTAGGAAAGTAGCTTATATATTTTACTCTTTTCCATGATCAGAAAAATGGCAACAAGGGCCAATTCTGTTAAGATACCTGAATTTATTACAAGTTTCCCAGTTAATTTGAAGAAATAGTCACGGTATGTGCAAACACTTTGCTGTTTTTGTTTTTTGGAGGTTTTTTGCAAATCTGTTTGTAAAACTGTGTTTCTGTGTTTGCAATATTTGAAAAAGAAAAGAAAAGAATTGGAATATTTGGGGCTTTGAATGTAGGGGCTTAATGAAGAATGACACATTCATAAAATGGAATATGGAATATTAAGCATCCATTTAAAGTAATGTTTGAAAATAATATGCACTGATATGGAAACATATTCATAATATATTGTTAAGTAAAAGAAGTAGATCTCAAAGCAGTATATATAGCATGATCTCCTGTTATGTTTAAAAATAACAATACATAATATGAAGTCGAAGGATATACAAGATAAATAGTGAATAGTGATTACCCCTGTGCTATTGTAATTACAAATGTTTTTTTTTTTAACCTTTTGAATATCTGGCTCTTTCAGTTATTTCATAACAATTCTATATTACTTGTGTAATAAAAAAGAAAGAAAAGAAATCCACTGGATTTAAATCCACTTAAATGTGAATGACAGATTCAAGTAGAAGTCAAGTTTTAGTTTTTAAAGACAGATAAACAAACACTTCAAAAATATGAAATCTACCCAGCTGGTGTGGCTCAGTGGTTGAGTGTCGACCCATGCACCAACAGGGAGGTTGCCAGTTTGATTCCTACTCAGGGCACATGCCCAGGTTGCAGGCTCGATCCCCAGTGGGGGGCGGGCAGGAGACAGCCGATCGATGTTTCTCTCTCATCAATATTTCTATCTCTCTCTCCCTTCCTCTCTCTCTCTCAAAATCAATAAAAACATATAAAAAATGAAATCTCAATTCTCTTTCTGCATTAAATACATAAAAAATGATTGCTTGTAACTAAAAGCAAAATTACAAGAAAATTTTGTGTCAGCCTTTTGCAATAGTAAGATTTACAAAGTAGAGTCAGCTAAGGGAGGACTGAGAGAAATTAGTCAAATCAAGCAGTTACTAATTAATGGAAGGATTAAATCTTATCAGTGTGAATTATCAACCATCCAGAGGAGGTACATCCAAAGAACTTCATAAACTGCTTCAGTTGCTAACAGTGGGATTGGACAGTTGAGAATGCCTGAAATAAGGATGGAGACTTGGATTTAAAAAAGAATGGTAATATATGTCTTATTGTAGAATTATTTTGATGGATAGTCACTTCCTTAATGTACTCTGATGTGTGTGCTAAAAATATTTATTATTAGGTTTTTCGACTTCTTCATATAGATGAATCTTGTATTAAAAAAATACGATTTTTTAAAAAATAGTGGTTTGATGTCAACCACTATTTTTTAGCATTTGTAAAAAATTAGATTTGTCTTTCCTCTAGCATTAATTTAGTAGTAGCACAGTCATCTCGACATCTAGGACAGGGATAAAATCTCCAGATATAAATATAATAGGAATTATTTATTTAATCTTTATTTTATTGAAATCTAATTTTTATGATTCTCTTGCTGTATTTTGCTCTAATTAACTCCATGTCTTTTTTTTTTTTAATTGATTTTAGGGAGTGAGGAAGGGAAAGGGGGAGAGAGAAGGAGAGAAAGAAACATCAGTCGGCTTCCTCTTCAACACTCGCCACTGTGGATTGAGCCCAAAACCCACACATGTGCCCTGACCAGGAATCAACTGGCAACCCTTTGGTGCATGGGACAACACTCAACCAACTGAGCCACACTGGCCAGGGCCCTATGTATTTTTCTTAATCATCCTCTTTTAGCAACAATCACATTTCTTTTTGATTCCCTGCATGTACTCGTAGTTCAAGGTTAAAGATATGATCTTAATTTTCAAATATAAACTGATAGTTTAAAACTGCTCAGGAATGAGGCTCAGCTCAGGCCAGGGAACACCACTTTTTTTCCTTTGGATCTGTAATTATCAGCTTGTCCTGTAGCAAAGACCTCTCTCACCACCTCTGGGGACATGACTCCACAAAGAAGATGACTGAGAAGGCTCAGGAGGATCGCGTGTTGCCAGCCCTCCGTGGCCCTGGCAGCTGTGTCTCAGCTTCTCTATCATTGTGATCTGCATAGGAAGGACTCAGAGAGACCCACGAAATCTAGAATGAAGTCATCTGGTAGAGAGAATGTGTGGTGGGAAAGAGGGTAGGCAACGTGAATAAACTGTCAGCCTTATTCTAAATCTCTTGGAACTAGAAAACTCTTCCTGGAGTAAAACCATGGGAATACAGTGTGTGTGTGAAAGTCTTTATTCATTATTCATCTCATAATCTGAACCTCAGAGGTCCAACTGGACACAAGCCATAGGAGTATCAGAATTATGGAGAGAAACCATACATACGTGGGAGAGTAACATACGTGGGAGAGTTTTCAATTATCTCCAGTGTTTTTGACAAACACGGAAGAAATCACAATAGAGAAAACCTATGAATGTAAGGAATATGGGAAAAACTTTAGTTCTTCAACTTCACTTCAAATACATGAAAGAATCACATGGAAGAGAAACTCTATTGATGCAAACAATATGAAAAATCTATAGATATCATCAAACTATTCAAACACACGAAAGAACTCACACAGGCGAGAAACCATATGCACATAAGGAATGTGGAAAAGTTTTCACATATTATCAAAAATTTTGAGATTATGGAAGAAAATTCTCCAGAGAGAAGTCCTGTGCATGTAAGGGATGTGGGAAAGCCTTCGGATGTTATCAAAGTTTCAAACACGTGGAGGAAATCCCACTGGACAGAAACCCTATGAATATGAGAAATGTGGGATAGCCTGCAGATATTATACCACCTTACAAAGGCACAGGAGGACTCACACTAGAGAGAAACCCTATGAACGTAAGCAATGTGAAGCCTACAGAGATCACAGTTCCTTAAAAACAGAAAATAAGCCCTGGCTGGTGTGCCTTAGTTGGTTGGGTGTCCCATGCACCAAAAGTGTTGGGAGCGGTGTCACTGGAACAGCGACCACCACAGTTTGACATAGTCCTGGGTGTGCTCCACAGTTTGACATAGTCCCTGGAGATACGAAGACCTCCATGGTTTGACATAGTCCTTGGAGATACAAAGACCTCCATGGTTTGACATAGTCCCTGGAGAAGTGAATTCACTGCGTGGCAGGAATCACGAAGAACAGTGACTGAAGATATAAAGTAATGGGAAAATAAAAATGCAGGATGGCAACTGAAGGAGACCAATCTTTGCTTTCTCTGTCTATCTGTTAGCTGTCTGTTAGGAATCATTATAGAAGTAACATGTAGATGATTAATGACGTAGAGGGTAGAAAAGATTGCAGGTAGAAAAGCAAGAAAGTAATAAAAGATTTAGGATAGGAATATGGAAGCTTGGAAGGATCTTAGATAGGAGGAAAGGTCAGGAGTCTAAGAGGATGTCTGGGCGGAGGATAAAAATAGTTGGTAATTAACATGTAATATACCTAAGAGTTGGGTAAACAACCAAAAGAATGTCTGTACTTATTTGCCTAAAAGGTTTAGGGGAAACAATGTAACCTGCAGATCTATATAAATAAAGATTCTGCTAGTCTTAGGCAGAAGAAGGATCAAGCACCTTCTGTCTCACACATCCTTCTCTCGCCGACTCCGTCCACACCTTTGGGAACCCCTGGACCTGCTGAGGCTGGACCTTGGCACAAAAGGTTGCTGGTTTAATTCCCAATCAGGGCACATGCCCCTGTAGTGGGCTCAGTTCCTGGTAGGGGGCCTGCAGGAGGCAGCCATCGATGTTTTGCTCTCACATCGATGTTTCTCTCTCTCTCCCTCTCCCTTTCTCTTTCTCTAAAAATCAATTCAAAATTTAAACACACACACACACACAAGATAATTCATACTAGAGAGAGAAACGTATATATGTAAACAATGTAGTAAAGCATTTAGGTATCCCAGAGACCATAAAAAACATGCAAGAAATCTCACTGGAGAGAAATCGTTTGAATGTAAACAATGGGGTAAGGCTTACTGAGATCCCAGTTCCTTACAAACACAGGAAAGAACTCATACTGGAGAAGAACCCTATGAATGTAAGGAATGTGGAAAAGCCTTCACTTACCACACAAATTATTGAAGATGTGTGACAACATCCACTGAAAAGAAACCACATAAAACTGAAGAATTTGGGAAAGGCTCCAGTTATCCCAATTCCATTCCAGCACATGAAAGAACTCACTGGATTAAACCTCATGAATGTAAACAGCATGAAAAAGACTTGAATTGGCCCATACCCTTACATGAGAAGATGCCCATGGAAAAAAAAATAGAAACGTAAGTAACAGGAGAAAGCTCGATAGAAATTAATCCATGCATAATGTGCCAGAAAACTTTCAACATGAAAGAGTTCTTATTAATGTTGCAAAGATATTGTATTTATTGAACCTTTGTTCATAATACATCACTGGACTGTGAATTTCTACTAATTTCAGAAGTGAATATTCACATGAGATAATTCTGAGAGTTGTCTTTCAACAATAGTGTGTAAGATTATTAGGTAGTGCTTTTTCCTTAAAACATTTAATAATATTTTCTCTCCATTTTCAAGCCTGTTAGATTTATGGGTGAATTGAAGTATATATTTATATGAAGTTAGGTCAAATATCTCTTTATATTTTATTTGTTCTGTGTTAAGAGGCCATTGAAAAAGGACAGTTTGGTATTTGGATTTTTCTAGTGACCTTATGGAAGTCTTTTATATTCCTAGTCCATTATACATATTCTACCTTTCCTGCTGACAAAGCTCCCTTTTGGGGGTAATGTGAATAGAAGCCTTTTTCTGTCTTCCATACTAATAAATAATCGGAATAAATTTTATGTGTGGCAAACACACACACACACACACACACACACACACACACACACACACACAAACTGCTCAGAGACTTTGAGAAAGATTTCATGAGCAGCTCCCTCTAAGACCTTCCCACAGCACAGGTGGGAAGGTGAGGGAGAGAGAGAGAAAAATGAAACAAACTAACATGTAAGGGGCAGAAAGAGTGTGGTATGTGTGCAATAAATTTGTTTCCCAGCCTCCCCTGCTCCTTAAAGGCTAAGTGATATCGAAAAGACATGGATAGATTCTTTGTTACTAGACCCTTATTTAGAGAGTAAAGATAAGCCTCGTGAAGTGCTTTCTTTAACCAAAATAAGCAGTGAGGATGGACTTGAAGAGAATTCATTACAGTCAGTATGGAAATAGTTCATTGAAAACAGACCATTAGGAAACTTGGTACTCGCCTCCTCCCACAACCACATCAAAATTACAACTAAGTCCTGGCCAGTTTGGCTCAGCGGTTAGAGCATTGGCCTGCAGACCGGAGAGTCCCAGGTTTGGTTCCCACTAAGGGCATGTGCCTCAGTTGCAGTTTTTCCCCGGCCCCGGTTGGAGTCGTGTGGGTGGCAACCAGTAGATGTTTCTCTCCCTCTCTTCCCCCCTTTCTCCCTCCCACTCTGTCTGAGGATAAATGCAAAAATGTCCTCGGGTGAGAATAAAAAAAAAAATTACAACTAAACTACAGAACAACCATCATTCAGAACCACCTGAAAACGAGCAGAATGGAAGTCCTACAACTACAAAATTAAAGGAGAAGCCACATGGAGACTGGTAAGAGGGGCGGAGGCGCAGCTGGGCTAGTCCCACACCCATGTGTGGTGGATAAAAATCAGGAGGGACACCTCGGTTGTGAAGGTCCTCCCCATCGCACATCAGGCTCCCCAGCCCAGGGTTCCAGTGCCAGGAAGAGAAGTCCTCATAACTTCTGTCTGTAAAAACCAGCAGGAACTGAGGCTGCTGGAGCCCCAGGCAGTTCCTCTTAAAGAGCCCGCACACAGACTTACTCAGACTCGCTCCCTCCAGGCTTCAGTGTGGTGGAGGCAGCTTGAAAGGCACCAGAGACATATGGGGAAGAACTGAGTTGTTTGGCATCAAGGAGAGAGCTAGAAAGGCAGCTTTGTCCCAAACAGATGTGCTAGTGGAAGCTGTTGTTCCTTTGGTGAGCTCTTCCCCCAAGGGGCCCCAGATGGGCGCCATATCTGGGACTCCAGCAACCTGGCTCACACTGTTTACCCTGCCTTGGTGATTCCCTGCGGTCCTGCCCCACCCAACTTTCAGGACTACCCAAGCTGTTTCCAGTGGCTTTACCATAGGATTGGCCTGTCTTGGATCCTGCTTCAGATTTTCCTAAATTCTCTCAAACAAGCAGCATCTGGCCTCAGTAGCCCCATACCTCTGGCTAAGTAGCCCCAGGCCTGGCATTAGGAGCAACCAGGCTTGGTTCACAACTTGGCTTTGCTTGAGCACCTCCAAGCCCAACACAAGAAGCAGCCATCCGCAGATCACTTTGTAGCTTATGCTTGGTGGCCTGGAGTAGAACACAGGCAGAGGCTAACCTTGCCTCAGAGCCAGCACACCCAGTGGACAGCTTCAGAACGCATCGAAACACCACCACCCAACCACCTCCACAAGTGACACACTCAAGGTTTGAACTCTGTAGATACCAGAGCCCTGCTGAAGTCAGTCTTGCTCTATGTGGTGGGCCCCTGCACAGCTGATCCTCCAAGGGAGTCAGAGGTCAGTGATCAGTGGGCACAGCCAGCCCTTGCAGCTGATCAGCCTGAGTATATCCCTCCCATTGATGTGCCAACAGCAATCAAGACTCAATTACAACAGAAGGGTGTACAGTCTGCACTAGGGATGCACCTCAAGGGCTCAGCTAAGGTGATCAAGGAGGCTGTGCCACTGGACCCTACAGGACACCTACTACAATAGGCCACCCTACAAAGCCTGGGATACATAGCAACTCTACCTAATACATAGAAACAAACACAGGGAGGCAGCTAAAATGAGGAGACAAAGAAATACATCTCAAATGAAAGAACAGAACAAAAATCCAGGAAAAGAACTAAACAAAATGGAGATAAGCAATCTAACAGATGCAGAGTTATAAGGATGCTCAAGGAACTTAGTGAGGACCTCAAGAGCATAAAAAGGGGCCAGTCAGAAATGAAGGAGGCACTAACTGAAATAAAGAATAATTTACAGAGAATCAATAGTAGAGTAGGTGAAGCCAAGAAGCAAACCATTGATTTGGAATATAAGGAAGCAAAAAACAGCCAATCAGAACAGCAAAATGAAAAAAGAATCCAAAAAAATGAAGATGGTGGAAGGAGCCTCTGGGATAACTTCAAGCTTACCAACGTTGGTATCATGGGGGTGCCAGAAGAAGAGAGAAAGCAAGAAATTGAAAACCTCTTTGAAAAAATAATGAGAGAAAACTTTCTTAACTTGGTGAAGGAAACAGACATACAAGTCCAGGAAGCACAGAGAGTCCCAAATAAGATGAACCCAAAGAGGTCCACACCAAGACACATCATTATCAAAATGCAAAAAGTTAAAGACAAAGCGAGAATCTTAAAAGCAGCAAGAGAAAAATAATTAGTTAACTACAAAGGAGCTCCCATAACACTGTGAGCTGATTTCTCAAAAGAAACTTTGCAGGCTGGAAGGAAGTAGCAAGAAATATTCAAAGTGATGGAAAGCAAGGACCTACAACCAAGATTACTCTATCCTGCAAAGCTATCATTTAGAATTGATGGACATATAAAGAGTTTCCCATACAAGAAAGAGCTAAAGAAGTTCATCACCACCAAACCAGTATTATGTGAAATGTGCAAGGGTCTTCTTAAAGAGAAAGATAAAAAATATGAACAATAAAATGGCAATCAATACGTAGCAATCAACAATTGAATCTACAAACAAAATGAATAAGCAGAACATAAACAGACTCATAGATTCAGAAAACTTTTTGATGGTTGCCAGATGGGAGGGGGGTTGAGGGTGATGGGATTAAGAAGTACTCATTGGTTGTTAGATTGAGGAAACCTCAAAGGGAAGCAGGGGGAGAAAAACCAAGTAATTTATATATATTTACAGAGATATATTTATATTATATAATATATATAATATAAATATATTATATATATTTATATATAATAGTGTGGAGAAGGCAGGAGGGGGATGGGAGCAGGGAGGAGGGGGTCAGTAGGGGGAAAAGGGGGGACATCTGTAATACATTCAACAATAAAGATATGTGTGTGTGTTTTTTAAAGACCACTAGGATTCCTTCAGGTAACTTGGGGCTTCTTGATTGTGGGATGGACCACTGGGAGAGACAAGCTATAGCTCTGTGCTCAGCTACACCTTCCTTACCCATGACCAGTTTACCTCAGTGCTCTGCTCTCATTTCATACAGATAGGTTTTCCATGTGACATACACATGAGAATTTCTATTTGGGTAGCATGGAAGTTGTACTTTTTAATTAGAGGTCTTCAAGTTCATGGGTTTTATTCATTAAAAGGACCTATCCAAGAAAAAATACCCAACCCAAATGACAGTTTTCCAATAATAGTAAATTAAGTTACATTTTCCCCAACTGGCATTGTTATGCATCGACTTATGAACCCCCCAAATTCACATATTGAAGTCGTTACTCCCAGCACCTCAGAATGTGTCCTATTTGAAAACAAAATAGTTGCAGATGTAATTAGTTAAGATAAGGTCATAGCGGTGTGGTATCTTTATTAAAGGGGGAAATTTGAACACAGACACACACACAGGGAAAACAGCATGCAAAGATAAAGGCAGATATTAGGGTGATGCTTTCACAAGCCAAGGAATGCCAACGATTGCTAGCAAACCACTAAAGCTAGGAGAGAGGCATGAAAAGATCCTTTCTCACAGCCTTCAGAAAGAACCAACTCTGCTGACACCTTGATCTTGACCTTCTAGCCTCCAGAACTGTGAGACAAAAAATTTCTGTTGTTTAAGTCACCCAGTGTGTGGTATTTTGTTATGGCAGCTCCCGTAGACTAATGCAGGCACCGAGAACAAATATGCCGTTTGGCTGCTTTTATCCTGTGTTATCCACAATACAAGCTACGTCACAGAGCACAACCACAGAAGCTAATAGTTGACAGGAAACATAACCCACTGGGCTTCTTTAATTTGGTAATATATCTTACTGAAATATATCTACCTCTGGCCACAACACTTCCTAGAGACAGGAAAATGTTGTGAAGAAAAACGGATTTCTAGATTTCTTGAAGGTTAAAACAAGGCATCTTCCTGAGATGATGTTATTAAAATGAAAAATGCCTAAGGAAAGAAAAGGTAAAAGAGTTTTAGGAAAATGGTGGCTTCACTGTATTTTCACTCCTCCATACATTTTTCTCCATCATCGACTCTTCAGTTCAGTCCAATCCTTTCTCCTACCTCCTCGTCCATCCAATTTTACTCTGCTGTTATTCATACTGTCACCAGACTTCTACACGCTCCCTTCTTCTCATACCCCCCTTCCTCTTTCCCTCACTTCTCCCTTATGCATTGTTTAATCTGTCCCCAGTGCTGCGGACAGAGCTGCCATTAACTTCAGTGAAGGCAAAGTGTGTGCAAAAGTGAATATGGGGTTTGTTTTGCTGTTCCCATTAAACTACTGGGTTTCTAGTGGGTCAAGAATGTGATGAAGATTTAGGGCTTGTTTCTGGCAGCAGATTTCAACACTATAACTTTTGCAGGATTTAGGGAAGTAAGAACAGCATGAGTCCTTAAGCCAGGCTCGGATCAAGCCAAGGAAGTGGATGATGGTGGGAATTGAAGAGGGTGAGGAATAGAAGGTATTACAGGTGTCAATGTCAATAATGATGATGATGATAATCAAAACTCACTGGTCCTAGCTGGGTAGCTCAGTTGCTTAGCGTGTCATCCCCACTCGCCAAGGTTGTGGGTTCGATCCCCAGTCAGGGCACATACAAGAATCAACCAATGAATGCATAAATAAGTAGAACAACAAATCAACTTCTTTCTCTCTCCTCTCTCTCTTTCACTCGCTCTCTCCCTGCCTCTCTCTCTAAAATCAATAAAAAAGAAACTCACTGAACACTCGTATGCTTAGTACATTGTCTTCATAAGAACTCAAAACATCAATAAATATTTTTAAAACAATGTTACCATATTTTAAAAATACGTATCTTCAACTTCCAGAAAATGGTTTGAATGCAAACAAGAGTTCGTTTATTTTCCTGATTGTTCAATAGGCATTTGGTAAACAATTTTTTAAAGTATTCAATTTCCCTAGAGATATGTTCTTTTAAACTATTCTACTCATCAGGCAAAATGGTTTAAAATTCCAGGAATTTTTTCACATGAGATACTTTATGTGTTTTTTTCACGATGATTCAAACAGAAGGATATTGAGCCCATGGTCTTATTTTCAAAACTTATTTCAAAAGTATTTAACTGGAGGATGATGAACTTAATGGTAAGGCTTCTGGAAGTTATCAACCTCTGTTTCTGTGTTATCAACCTCTGCCTAGTTATGGCAGAATTCACCCACCACAGTAACGCTGTGTTCGATTGGCCGCAGTCATGGGGATCTGGAATAACTAGGGATGTCTGGAAGAGGGGGCGTTTGACCAAGCTGGGAATTCCAGTAAAATTACCAAAAAGGAATACTTTAAATGCCTATTGATTCAACCAACATTTTATGGACACCAACTTTCTGGCAGACTTTCCACAGGGTTCTAAGGATTAAAATGAGTAAGATATGCCCCCCCAACCCCACCCTTGAGTAACTGGTACTCTGGTTAGAATTACAGCCTAGAGAAGAAGAACTATGAGCCTTATAGCATGCTCTAAATCAAACTTCGAAAGTACTTCTAAAAAAAAAATGCTGAATTTTCCACTTAGGGACCCTGTTTTATATTTTGATTTTTGCTAATGCAAAGAAAGTCCATTAGATCAAACAACAAATGCTGGCAAGGGTGTGGAGAAAAGGGGAGTCTAGTACACTGCTGGTGGGAATGCAGACTGGTGTAGCCACTATGGAAAACAATATGGCGTTTCCTCAAAAAAATTAAAAATTGAATTGCCATTTGACCCAGTGATCCCACTTCTAGGAATATACCCTAAGAAGCCTGAAACACCAATCAGAAAGAATATATATACCCCTGTGTTCATAGCAGCACTATTTACAATTGCTAAGATCAAGAAACAGCCCAAGTGTCCATCAGTAAATGAGTGGATAAAAAAAAGCTGTGGTACATATACACAGTGAAACACTATGCAGCTATAAGAAAGAAAGATCTCATATCTTTTGAGATGACATGGAGGGACCTGGAGAATATAATGCTAAGTGAAATAAGCCAATCAGAGAAAGACAAATACCACAGGATCTCACTTATTTGTGAAATATAATGAACAAAATAAGCTGATGAACAAAACAGACCCAGAGACATAGAAAGGAGTAGGGTTCAGACTGACAAACCTCAGAGGAGAAGGGCAGAGGGGAGGGAAGAGATAAACCAAAGAACTTATATGCATGTATGCTTAACCAATGGACATAAACACTAATGCTTTTGGGAGGGGGTGGTGCAGTGGCAGGATAAGGAAGAGGGTATCTTCGGGGGAAAAAGAGCAACATCTATAACAAAAATAAATTATTTAATAAAGTTTTTTTTTTTAAAGTCCATTAGAAATTATATAGAAAAGGGTACGTTTATTTCTCTGAACATATTAAACCTTTTTAATTTTACTTAGCAAACGCATAGCCCTTACAATGTGACAGACCTGACTATAGTCACTCTTTAAAAATTAACCCATTACTCATTATAACAACCCTGCAAAGTATGCATTATCATTTTCACCATTTCATAGGTGAGAACAGTGAGGCCCCAAGCTAGTAAGTAACCCACGTAGCTTTATGTATCGAGCAAGTAAGTTCCCTTTAAGTAAAGTAATAAATAAAAGGAAAATAAAATATATCTAAGCAAAAAGGACAATAAATCATCTTCCATGTTCAGGCTTTCAATAAAACCAGAACAAGATTCTTAAAAAATATTCAATGCCATACTAGTTAGGATAAAATGTTCTGTTCTTGACATCTTAGGATATGTGCGAGAGAATAAAATGTGGAAAAAGAAAAGATTTGCAAAGAAAACCATGTTATCTTATTATTCCCTTCAGATGGAGTAAAGAGCAATTAATTATGTGAATTTTTCTAGGATCTATTTAAATATTCGGCCTATGCGAACTCTTTAAGATAAAAACACCTAATCAAGTAATAAATAAATAAATAAATAATAAATAATAAATAATAAATAAATAATAAATAAATAATAAATAAATAAATAAATCTATAGCTTACTCATCTGAAAAGGGACAATAAAAAAAAGTGTGAAAATTTATAATGTAATGGTATGTCATCCAGGTAGGATACCAGGATACTGGAAAGGAAAACCAATGGGTACACTCCTCAAAATAGCCCCTATGCTTTGCTATCAAAAAATCTAGCTATAGCCCTGTCCGGTTTGGCTCAGCAGTTAAAGCTTTGGCCCTCGGACTGAAGGGTCACAGGTTCAATTTCAGTCAAGGGCACGTACCTGGGTTACTGATCCCTGGCCTGGATCGGGGTGGTGCAGGAGGCAACCAATCAATGTGTCTCTTTCACATCAGTGTTTCTCTCTCTCTCTCTCTCTCTCTCCCCTTCCCTTCCACTCTATCTTAAAAAAAAAAAAATCAATGGAAAAATATCCTTGGGTGTGGAATATATATATATATATAGCTATAAGGGAAAGGAAAACTTAACATCCACACACCTCAAAAGTAAATGCCAACATGCACATAAACCAATAAACCAATGTGTAGTCAAAAACAATTTCCAAAGTTTCCTCAGCCCACCAAAAAAATAAGTTACTCTTCTCAGATTAGCAATTCGACTTCCTGATCTCTCTGACATTAGAGGTTTAAAAAAATTTTCATACTCCAAAGCCATGTGAGACAAAGGCCTATGAAACACTGTCTTTTTTGAAAACCTTATGGAATTCATTTATGTACTTCAGACTTCTTGGTAAAATTATTAAATCTGAGAGGTGGTGCTGTAGAAAAGCAACTGAATATTCATGTCTATGAGGAAAGATCAAGTTTTTAGCTTTATTATATTTTGTAATAGGAAAGGAAAGCCCTCTACAAGGCTGTCTAATTATAATGTCCTAATAAATAAGCTTTAATTAACAAGCTTTAAGAGTTCTTAATTCCATTAGCCTAGTGCAGGTTAGGAGTCAGAACATAGACAGAGTCTTCTATTGCAACAGTTGGTGGTTTCGCTCATTATCAAAGCAAACTTAATCTAGACCAAGATGCTTAGCAATTTTTGAGTCATCTGATTCCATTGATAACCACCAGATTCACAAGATTCCCTAAACCAGTGGAAATATATTTTTTAATTTCATAACGCTTAGACTGCTCACCAGATCAATGCATTAATTTGGGTAGCATGGCTACCTCTTGCTTGCAAACACTCCTGCTGTTATCATCATAATTACCTAGTTAATATTAATACAGGAAAGAAAGCAAAGGGAAGTCAGACATTGTAAGCATGGTCATTTGAGAAGCTTCACCAGGAAGCTACAGCTTTATACAGCGTTGTTCCTCCAAGGGGATTAACACCTCTCCCTTCCCCTATCTGGCACTGGATTGTTGGGGGAAGAAGAGGGAATAAGCACATGGGCAGAAGTCAGGGTGATGCAGGGGACGTGCTTGCCTGTCAGTCTAGCCTGGGGAACAATGGATTGGCTTGGGAGTGGACCCCATCAGAAGCACACAAAGTCTTGGAAAGTTAATTGGTTTGTTTGAAGAAGCTTGTGGTTTAAATCCCCAGACAAAGAGTTCCCTCTCTCTTGTTCTCTCCTGCTTCGTGACCCACACTCGCCCAGGCATTTGCAAGTTCTCTCTCTGTAGCCATGTGGCCTTAGCAGCCACACACGGGATGGCCCTGCAGACTCCACAGACAGGATGCTGGACTGGACTGGACTGGAATATGGAGCAGAAACTCTGGGCAGTGGCCTTCATTCAGGCCCTGACAAGACTGGACTTTTTCCATGGTGGGACAGAAAGAAATGGGACATTGTAAACCCAGGGATTTATTCCCACCTGAATAAATATTACTCAGCCTCCCATGAGAGTTTCAGGAAATTCATTTCCTCACAACATCGTAAGAACCCCACTTCCACCAATAACACTGCTACCTATTCTTCGTTCCACTTCAGCTCTCAGAGGAATTTTTACTTTGTTAATGGTGCGTCTCCTCCAGGGATTTCAAGTTCCAGCAGAGCAAAGACCATTTTATTCACGATTGAACCCTTAATTCTCATTAAATTGCCAAACTGTGTGTGTGTGTGTGTGTGTGTGTGTGTGTGTGTTGATACATACAGGGTTGGTAATATGGAAAGAAAGGGAGGAAGGAAACGAACCTACCTATTCTAGAAGTCAGTAATGAAAATACTGTACATTAAAAAATCATGTTACCATGCAGGTTCCCATCGGAACCGGGGGTTTGGGGCTGGGGCTTGGGGTTAGGATTCTGTATAGCTAATGAAGGGTACCAGAATATGCCTCCCCAAAATATATCACTTTGATGTAAGGATTATTTTGAGCTAAAGGAATTAAGAACCAGCAGAGTAGGAAAATCTCATTACTTCCCCTTAACCACCGAAAAAGCAGGTATACATGTCTGCTTTTGTAAAGGAAATTCTCACTTGTAAAACTGTTGCTGTACCGGGAAACAACTCTTATAATCTGAGAGGCATTTACCTGCATAACAAGACAACCCTTATTCACCATACTTTTCTCCTCGCTTTCCCATATTTAACTCCCCATACCCAGAAGTCCCAAACCCCTTTTCCTTCATCTAGCCCAGAATGGCATATAAGCCTAACTCATCCGGCTGCTTCCTTGAGCCACACATTTTCTTTGTGAACTCCTGTGTGTTCAAACTGTTTTGCTTTGTTTGTTTTTTTCCTTGTTAATCTGTCTTTATCAGTTGGATTGAGGGCCCCAGCCATTGAGCCTAGGAGAGCAGAGGGAAACTTTGTTTTCTTTGACTACACTAACTAGCTCCAGGGCTGCTGGTCCTCTGGCCACACTGAGGAGTAAAGCCCTGGATGCTAGCTGTAAATGAGTAATCAAGCAACAAATACCTCAACACCAGCATATTATGGAAAAGACAGTCATTTTACTTCATGACGAATACTATACTAAGTACCTCAGAGAGCTTTGCTCATTTAATCCTCTCCACAACCTAGTAAATATTATTTTGTAAATGTAATGATGTAGAGATGAGGAAACGAGACTTAGGGAAGCTCTGTGGTTTACACACAGCTGGTAGATCTGCCTAGCTAAGTCTGCATTGCCTCCAAATCAGAGACTGGGTTCTGTAATGCCGAGGTCATCACACTGCAAAGAGAAAAGAGCAAATAGGGAAAGTAAAAGGTCTGAGCCAGCAGGAGATCACATCCACAACACAAGGCCAATGTAGAGCAAAATGGCTTTATTGCATGTGCTTGGGTGCAGGCGGGCCGAGCCGAGAAGGGTTCAGCCTCGAATTAGAGTTGGGGTGTAGGTTATATACCCTAATTTTAGCTTCCAGCAGTTCCTGCGGATGTATTCTGTCTGGCCCATTGTCCACCTTGCAGTAGGACTGGTCTGGTATCTTGTCTGGCATCTGCTGGGGTATCCATTGCCTTGCGGATAATCCAGATAATCCTTATCTGTACACAAATAAAAGGCTGACCAAAGATCATGCAAGCAACACAATTTCCACAGTTTCTGCCTTTTGCAAACTTTTACCTTTACCCTTTAAAACACCACTGACCCTTTCAGAAAGTTTTTTTGTTTGTTTGTTTGTTTGTTTTTTACCAATTATTAGTGTAGTCATATCTCTGGGTCAGAAGGAGATTCTCACCTGAGCTCACATCCTATTTCAAAGGACAATACTCACAATGTAAAGGCCTGGGTCTTTTTTTTTTTTTTTTAACTATAAATCATTTTATTTTATTAATAAAAATTATATATAGTTAAGGTGTATGACATGATGATTTGATATACACATACACTGTCAAATGATTGCTACAGTCAAGCTAATTAACATATCCATTTCCTCACCCAAAAATAGTTACCACTCTTTCTTTTTGTGGTGAGAGCCCCTTAAATCTAACCCCTTAGCAAATTTTCAGTATTCAGTACAGTATTATTTACTATAGTCAGTGTACATTAGATCTCTAGACTTATTCATCCCACACAACTACAACCTTGTACCTTTAACTAATATCTCCTCATGTCCCTCATCTCCACGCCCCTGGCAACCACCATTCTACTCTCTGCTTCTGTAAGTTTGACCTTACATATAAGTGAGATCATGAATTTATTTTTTCTCTCTGTGTCTGGCTAATTTTACATAGCCTAATGTCCTCCAGGTTCACCCATCCATGTTGTTGTAAATGGCAAGATCTCTTTCTTTTTTAAAGCAAAAGTATCTATATAGCAATATCTTTATTCATTTGTCCATCAGTAGACACTCAGGTTGCTTCTATATCTTGGTATTGTGAATAATGCTGCAATAACATGGGAGTGCAGATATCTCTCTGAGGTACTGAATTAATTTTCTTTCAAAATATACCCAGAACAGGGATTGCTGAATGCTATGCTTGTTGTATCTTTAGTTTTCGAGGAACCTCCACACTGTTTCCCATAACAGCTGTACCAGTTTACATTCCCATCAACAGTGTGCAAGGGTTCCGAAAAGGAGTAGATCATGAGGCAGACAAATCAGGCCTTAAATCTGTGTTCTACTTGCTTCAAGCTGTGTGAACTAAATCATTTCACCTTTCTAGATTTTAGTTTCCTTGTGTATGTAACCACAGAACCAGCTCAAAATGATCCTATCCTGTTTAACCAGATACGGAGTTGCTTTTGAGACAACAGACCAAAACTGCAAGTCACACAGCTGAAGCAAGGTCAGAGGAGAGAACTCTGACCTCCAGCTGCACCCAGAACCCAAGTCTCACTGCCCCCCAGCCCTGCCCCCACCATGGAACCAAAGGACTGGGTCATAACCAGAACTTGAACACTGGAACCCTTGGGAAGCAGAAGGTCTGTTGTCCAGGAAGATCTTGTGTTGAATCCCCAATGGCCAAGCTTCAAGGTCCTCCAATTAAATCCTGCTCCTGCAGCTCTTCTGCATACCTGTTCCCTCTATCGCCTTAAAAACCCACCCTGAACCCTGAATCAGGGAGTTGGGGCTTTTTAATATTAGCTTCCCAGTCTCATAATGAAATAGTCAATCTTCAGGGCTGCTCCGTCTGTGGAGTAGCCCACTCCGTCTCACTGCTTCACTAGTAAATACAATAGCCCATCTTTCTCTACTGCAATTCTTGGGATTCAGTGTTTGGCTCTACCAGCACTGGGGTGGACAAGCTCTTTCTGTTCTGTGACATGTGTAAAAGAAATTTTCTTCATAGGATTTGAAGATTTGATGACAACCTTTTTATAATGCTTCGCACAATGTCAACCATGCACACATTATTAAAATGATTTGGGGTCTTTTTTTTTGGTGGGGCAGGGTTTGGTAGCTCACAAAAGTAACTAGTACTTTGGTATGTGAAGCCAAATGCTTCTGAAAGAGTTTGGGAACAATCTACTCCAACATATTCTAACCGTTCGCTTTAATGCTGTCATTGATAAAAATGGAGTAATCACCTCTTGCTCCTTTACTGAGGGGGCCAAAACGAGATTGAATGTGATGCTGTTTAAGACCCAATCTGAGCATTTAAAGATAGTTTCCATGTAAACAACAAGTCATGGCAATCAAGTCAGTTCTGCTCAAAGGAGACTGCTCGGACTTACCTGTTATTACTCTCTCTAAAGCATAAAGTACTGAAATTTGCGGCGAGGTCAGTTCCACAAGGCCTCTTCTTTATGATGCAGTAAACAATTTAGTTGGTGCAAAGATTCAGGCAATTTTTCAGGAATGTGCTGCGTTGAGGTACTGATGCTGAGCACATGAATCAAATAAACTCCCATAGTAAAACATTAATCTATTCCCCTGGTGCTTTTCCTAAAGTATTAAAAAGAAGGCACTTAAGAATTGTTGCTAGGAGATTCTGAAGACCAACTTCAAGAAATAAAATTCAACTTTTAATCATCTGGGTAATGTCAAAGCTTTATTTAAATTGGATATTCAACCATGAATGGTTTAGTATCTATTCATCTTCACAAAAAGTAATACCTAGATTCTGAGCTCCTGGTCCAAATTCTCTGAATGCCTGTCTGTAGCTATCTGTATTACATATACCCTCCAAAGAATTTACTGGAATCAAGAATAGATTTTTCGCCCTGGCCAGTTTGGCTCAGTGGTTAGAACGTCGGCCTGCAGACCGGAGAGTCCCGGGTTCGGTTCCCGCTAAGGGCACGTACCTCGGTTGCAGTTTGTCCACGGCCTTGGTTGGGGTCATGTGGGAGGCAACCACTCGGTGTGTCTCTCTCACATTGATGTTTCTCTCTCCCCCCGCCTACTCTATCTTAAGATAAATGCAAAAATGTCCTCGGGTGAGGATAAAGAAAAAGAATAGATTTTTCAAGAGAAGAAATCACAAACCAAGAGTAAAAATTTTTTTAAAAGCAAGGGTTGGAAGGGTAGGGATTAGAGGCAGTAAAGGAAGGAGGAATGAAAAATACATTTTATGCAAGATTATTTAGTGCCTTAACATGTGTCAAGTTTTTGAGAAAAATTAAACTAAGGGGAGACATGATAAAATGTATATACACCAGCCGATTTTTTAAACATTTTTTATCTTTACTGTTGAAAGTATTGCAGATGTCCCTCCATTTTTCCCCCATTGACAGCCTCCTCCCTCTGCCACCTTCACTACACTGTTGTTCCTGTCCATTGGTTATACATATATGCATATAAGTTATTTGGTTTACCTCTTCCCACACACACTCTCATCTCATGACTGTTTATCAATTTGATCAAACACGATCTTGGATTTTGAAATTGAAAAGTATCCTGAAGAAAATTCTGTAGGGCACAGAGGCTAACAAACAGAGATCAATAATTAAGTGAATAAGCAAAACAAGCCAGTCAGAGAAAGACAAGTATCACATGATCTCACTTATTTGTGGAATATAATGAACAAAACAAGCTGACGAACAAAATAGATCGAGAAACTTGGAAGTAGGGAACAGGCTGACAAACCTCAGAAGGAAGAGAGGTCGGTGGGTGGGAAGAGATAAACCAAAGAACTGGTATGCATATATGCATAAGCAATGCACACAGACAATAGTGTGGGGAAGGCAGGAGTGGGGTGGGAGTGGGGAGGAGGGGGGTCAACGGAGGGAGAAAAAGGGGGATGTCTATAATATTTTCAACAATAAAAACTTAAAAATAAATAATTTAAAAAATAATTTAAGAAGTTAGCCTGGCCGGTGTGGCTCAGTGGTTGAGCATCAACCCATGCACCAAGAGGTCAAAGGTTCGATTCCTGGTCAGGGCATATGCCCAGGTTGTGGGCCTGATCCCCAGTGGGGGGCATGCAGGAGGCGGCCAATCGCTGTTCTCTCTCACTGAGATGTCTCTGTCTCTCTCCCTCTCCCTTCTTCTCTCTAAAATCAACAAAGAAAAATTATAAAATAAAAAAATTATAAATCTAAAAACAAGTCATCCACGAGATCACGAGGGTAAACTGACACTCAACAGTGTTTTTGCTATGTTAAGTGATTGTGCCCAGCTGTAGGCTAATGTAAGTATTCTGAGCACATTTGAGGTAGGCTAGGCTAAGGTATGAGGTTTGGTAAGCTAGGCATATTTAATGTATTTTTTACTTACAATATTTTCAACTTATGATGGGTTTATTGGGACATGACCCTATTGTAAGGATAATGAAAGAAAAATAAAATGGAAGAAGCATTCATTGCTAAGAGAGTCACTTAAATAGAAGCAGGAGGCTGATAGGCAAGTGGGGTCTGTGCACAGCTTTTGCCTCAGTTCTTCGAGTTGCTATTAACTTGCTAAACCTGTTGCTAAACTCATCTCAAGGTTGAGCCATAAACATCCTGGAACAGCAACTGCGATGTGGACTTATATGGACTTGACTTGCTCCTTGGAGCATTTACCACCTTCATTTACATTTTGGAACTAACAAATCCCTGTTAACCTAGCCAGCAAACCTTTATTTGCATCAAATAATTACATTTTATGGGTTTGCCTGGATAAGCCCTGCTCTTTTTTGGTTTTTTTGTTTGTTTGTTTGTTTTTAATATGTTTATATTGATTTTTTAGAGAGAGAGTAAGGGAGAGAGAAATAGAAACATCCATGTGAGAAAGAAACATCAATTGGCTGCCTCCTGCACATCCCCTACTGGGGATTGAGACTGCAACCTGAGCATGTGCCCTGACTGAGAATTGAACCGGGACCTCTCAGTTTATGGGACGATGCTCAACCCACTGAGCCACACCGGCTGGGCTTTTTTATGTTCTCTCCGGTGCAATTTGGATTGCTACCTGAATCTGTGACTCATAGGATACAACTGTTTTTGCTGAAATAGGTGCTTTTCATTCTTTATTACAGCCTAAGCTTTTTTGACTGACAGTAGGTTGAGGAGCATCTAAACTTTATTACCATCCCAACCTCACTGTGTATATCTTATAGACATTTCACTCCTCCTTCATTGTCTGGCATCCATTAGGCTTAGATGACATTGTAAAAGGCTGACGAAGAAATTGGACCAATTTTTTGTAACAATTATGATGCCTGACTCATGGAAGTTTGCTTTAACATTATTTTGAATATTCGGCTGAGATTTTGAATGTGTCTCTCCTACATAAAAGAATTCCAGACCTAATATTCATTATTTTATTTCATCTGATGTTAGGATGACGCAAAAGAACAGTAACAGGCAAAGAAATACTTCCCAAATATCCTTGACGAGAATGTATAGTTAGAATGAAATGCGTAAATGAGTTAACCTCATTCATTAACCTTGGTGAAGAAAAGCATAGGATCTCTTGAAACTTGATACTAAAGTAAATGCTTCAATTTACCCCTAGTAAATATATTTTACAGAAAATCCAGCAAATGATAGAGAAATTTTCTCTTGGCTTTATCAGGATGAAAAGATACTGAGATTTTGAAATTCAGTGTCACAAAAATAGCAGGATTTTCTTTCTATGCCTCATACAGTGGATTGCTGTAATCTATAAATCTAAGAGGAAGGCTTTTTCCCAGACAAGAAATGAGGAACCGCTGAATTTTGAGTAATTATTAGTAGGAGGAGGCGGAAATAAAGGAGTTGCTTGAAATTTCTGAAAGCCATTAAGATTTGAACCAGAAAATTCCAAATGCCATCACAGAGCTCAATGCCAACTTTTTGCCTCTGAAATTGTTCATTTTCGTCCCAGACTGTTAGTCTAAGATTTATTTTACCATATTTTACTCTGTGGGTGGTCTTTAGCAGTGTGTGTTATTAATTGCAGGTTTTATTTAACTTAACACCAACGCTGACTTTTTTTAGTGATTGGATTTGCACCTTAAACTTTGCTAATTGTTACAGATTTTTATTTGCTAAAACCAGAACCAAATGTGTCCCTTATTTTCTCAGCTTTACCCTCAAAGAATGCCAAGAGAACAAAAACCCAAACCTCTGCTGCCATCCAGTGGTTCCTCTGAATTTTTTCAAATAAAACATCTCTCTGCTGCAGCAAGCTCTGACTACCATTTCAAGAGGATTTTTTTCTTCAATTGCCAGAAAGTTTTAGATGTTTTAATCTGAAACAACTATAGATTAAAAACTTTTAAAAATAAACTACACATGTCTATTATCAATAATGTCATTTTGGGTATTGGGGGGAGGTAGAAGAAGGTAAAGGGGGATAAATGGTGATAGAAGGAGACTAGACTTGGGGTGATGAACACACAATACACTATACAGATGATGTATTATAGAATTGTACACCTGAAACCTATATAATGCTATTAATCAATGTCACTCTAATAAATTACATAAATAAACAAATAAATCATTTTTACCATGGCACCAAAACAGTGAAAGCAATACTAGCCCATTCCCATCTTACCATGTGTGACATGTGACCACATTAACTTTTTATTGTGAAATAATGAGAGATTCATATGAGGTTGCAAAAATAAAGACTCCCACGAAGAAACTGCCCAACCGTTTTCAGAGTGGTCACACCATTTCAGTTTCCCACCAGGAATGTATGAGAAATCCAGTTTCTCAGCGTTCTTACCAGCGTTTGGTCTTCTCGAGGGGTTTTTGTTAGCCATTCTGACAGGTGTATAGTAACATCTCACTGTGTTAACATGCATTTCCCTAACTGCTAATGATGCTGCACACTTTTTCATGAGCTGATTTGCTCTCCACATCTTCTCCTTGCGAAATAACTATTTATCTTTTGTCCATGTTCTAATTTTTTTTTTTTTTTTTTTTTTACTGTTGACTTTTGAAAGTTCTTTATGTATCCCAGAGCTGTGTAACAAATCAACAGAGAGCAGGGTCTTTGAAATGACTTCCATGGTTTAAATCCTGGGTAGGTCTTTTACTGGCTGTAGGAACTTGGGACCCTAGCTATTAAACATTTCAATTTCTGCATTTTTTTGTCTCCAAAATAGAAGTAATAATCCACTTATTACCTTGTCTCGCTGTGAGGCTGAGTTAATAAATTTAAATCACTTAGAACAGTGCTTGACATATTGAGAATGCAATAAATGTCAGCTATGATTCATCAAACCTGATATAAAAGTCTGATAATTCCAGTGACAGCATGAATCAAATATATCTTTTTTCCCCAAATCTATCTTTTAAGATAAAATACCTTTACCCCAAATCTTGAGCAAGTTCTCTACTCTATGTCCATTTCCTCATTGTAAAATAGGATTGTTATAAGGAACATATGAGTTAAAGTCTTGGGGACAGTGCTCAGTTACATAGAAAATACTCCCTTAGTATTTTCCCTTAGAATACTCCCTTAGAATACTGCTTTTCTAAAATTTAAAATACTGTTTATCATAATTTACCATCATCAACAATAGCAAATCTTTCTGGAGCCCTAGAGTATATATAAAGTACTGTGTTAGCTACCAGGGTTAAAAAGCAATTAAGGCAGTACTTAAGCTAGATTGCATCTTATAGTCTACAAGCAAAATTAGGCCATTCAAAATAGAAAAGGAGGGAAGTTAATCCTCCCACAGGCTTATGAGGCTAACCAGATTCAATATCCATAATGTCCAAATGTCATCTGAGTGCCGGCGAATTTCAACACCAACAACTCTATTGACCCAGTTTTTAAAGACAGGGACAACACTGAGCAAACACATGAAAATTAAGTTTCTCTGATACCCTAAGAGAAAGAATCGCAGATTAAGGAAATCTTTTGCTACAGAATAGCAGGGTTTGATCAACTTCATTGTCATACATAAGAACTGATTGTTGACAAAGAAAATTTCATGTGGTGCATTAAAGCACTGTGGTTACTTATCTCTTATGAAGAAGATAATGATGAAATTTATAATATTATTTAAAATATATATATATTATTATTTTGAAAGAAAAGTAGAACAGACCACTTGTCTACTAAGTTTCTGAAGTCTCTCGTAACATCCCACAGTGAGCCAAATCACTGCTCCCACACACCACTGCTGGATCCGGCAACTCCCCACTTTTCAGCATATAGATAATGACACCTCCTTGATTCAGCCTGCTTCATCTACAGCAAATACCTCACTTGTCCAGAGAAGCAAGATGACTCAGAGAAGCCCACTGAACCCATTATAAGCAAAGCCAAAGGGAAGTAGTCACTGGAACAAAACCATAAGTGGCTTAGCTAGCTTAAGATATTTTTCTTAAGTTGTTCATATTTCTGCAATAAGTAAATAGATTCAACTTGAAAATCAAAATCTCTTCTTGACTTCATGATATTGTTCTCTCCATTTTATTCTATTAATTTTTTTTTTTATCCTTACCCGAGGACATTTTTGCATTTATCTTCAGATAGAGCTGGAGGGAGAGAGGGGGGAAGAGAGAGAGAGAGAGACACATCAAGTGGTCTCCACCTGCATGACCCCAACCAGGGCCCGGGACAAACTGCAACCAAGGTACGTGCCCTTAGTGGGAACCGAACCCGGGACTCTCTGGTCCATAGGCCGACCCTCTAACCGCTGAGCCAAACCGGCCAGGGCATATTCTATTGATTTTTTTGAAAAATAATAACAGACCAGTTGGTGTGGCTCAGTTGTTGGGCATCATCCCATGCACCAAGAGGTCAAGTTCGATTCCAGGTCAGGACACATGCCCAGGTTGTGGGCCTAATCTCCAGTGAGGGGCATGCAGGAGGCAGCCAATCAATGTTCTCTCTCATTGATGTTTCTCTCTCTCTCTCTCCCTCTCCCTTCCTCTCTCTCTAAAAAACAATAAAGGAAAAAACGTTTTTTAAAGAAAAATAATAACAATATTGTACTTTTTTTCCTATGGATTACTTTGTTGTATATTTAATATTTTGATAACAGTATATCTTAAAATTGTGAAATATGATATTAATTTATTTACTTAGTTTTAGGATCATGTTCATGTCTTTTCAAAAGGGAGAGTCCTAATAACATAGCCAAGACCTGAATGGCTCGCCGAAGCGGAAATATTCTGGCATGGGAGCAGAAAGAGAGTTTGCTCACTTCACAGTGCAGACCCTGACCCATTCTGAAACTCTCTAGGAATGACCTGAAATGCCTGTGCCTCTTTGTTTTGACCAGTGACAACCTCTTTATCTTTTTCTTTCACACCCAGATATAGTCAAACCTGAGGAAATATGATCATAGCCAATTTGGGGGAGAAAAGATGTAGGAATTAGGTCCACGATTGCTGTTACCCTGTGGAAATGAAGGGGTGTTACTCATTCTCAGCATTTTGAAACTAGCTCACAAGAGTAAGCAAAGCTTTACCATGAACAAAGTATTCTTGTGTATATTATTTAATTTTCACAACCTAAATATGAATGGCAAAAATATATATGCACCAGTAAAATTAAATGTATACTACGACCTTTGGTTTGGTTTGGTTTCCTAGGAAGCTCTGAATACTCTTTGAATCGTCATTCTCCCAGGTAACACATGGAATAATTTTATGCATGCAGGGAAAGAAAAAAAGGAGAATTATATTCCAGTTAACCGAACAGATCCACTCAAGCAAATAGCAACCCTCAGAACAAAGTCAACTTTGTTCTACAATCTTACAACTCACAGTCAGCACTGAAATGTTAGGCAAACAATATATAAATCTCTTCTTGATCTGCTAAAATAAATAGTTCTACCTTCCTGAAAGCGATTACATTGCCTTAAGACTTTAGCTATCATTAATAATCCTTTTCTGTAGGTAAAGAATAAAATTTCTCACATGTCTCTGTGACAAAATAATCAATGATGTCAAGTCGATGAGAAATAGAGTATTAGAAGTCTTTTTTTTTAATTATTTTTTCCTTTATTGATTTTAGAGAGAAAGGAAGGGAGAGGGAGAGAGAGATAGAAACATTGATGAGAGAGAACATCGATTGACCGCCTCCTGCATGCCCACCACTGGGGATTGAGCCCACAACCTGGGCATGTGCCCTGACCAGGAAACGAACCAGCGACATCTTGGTGAATGAGTTGATGCTCAACCACTGAGCCACACAAGCCAGGTGAGTATTAGAAGTCTTAAGAAGAGAAAGAGCAAGGAGCTTTGGTAATGTCAAGAAGGTTCAGGGGAGCACAGCACTTAAACTCTGTATTGAGAAATGGGTAGAATTTGGATAGTTCAACTGAGAGGAATAAACAAGATGGTTCAAGTCAAGGAGGAAGCAAGTATGGGGCAGTGCTAGTACACTACTCTGAATGGTGTGAGGTGGTGATTATGATGGACAAACAGACGTAAAGTCAGTGGAGGCTACACAAGCCAGGCAAAACCTCAGGGTCCTGAACAAGGGTTAAGAACTTGACATTTGCCCTGGCTGGTTTGGCTCAGCGGTTAGAGTGTCGGCCTGCGGTCCGGAGAGACCCGGGTTTGGTTCCCGCTAAGGGCATGTACCTCGGTTGCAGTTTGTCCCCGGCCCTGGTTGGTCGAGCGGGTGGCAGCCACTCGATGTGGCCCTTTCACATCGATGTTTCTCTCTCTCTCTATCTTCCTCTCTCTCCCTCCTACTCTGTCTGAACAAAAAATGAAAAAATGTCCTCAGGTGAGGATAAAAAAAAAAAGAACTTGACATTTTATCCTTTCGAAAATGGGAAATGACTGATGGCTTTTAATAGGAAAGTGACATAATTAAATGTATAGTTTAGGAAAATTAACCTAACCCTGGTATGCAGGATAAACCCTTTGACATGGAGGGACCTGGAAAGAATTATGCTAATCAAAATAAGCCAGTCAGAGAAAGACAAGTGTCACATGATCTCACGTATATGTGGAATCCAATGAACAAAATAAACTGATGTACAAAATTGATCCAGAGACAGGGAAGCAGAGAACAGGCTGACAAACCTCAGAGAGAAGGGGGGAGGGGGGCGGAAAGAGATTACCCAAAGAATTTATATGCATATATGCATAATCAATGGACACAGACAATATTGCAGTGAAGGCCTGGGTGGGGGAGCAGGGTGGAGGGGGTCAACGGGGGACAAATAGGGGGACATCTGTAATACTCAACAACAAAGATAATTTTTATAAAATTATAATAAATCTAGTAAATTAGGAAGGGCCCAAGCTGGAGACAGGAAGACTAGTTAAGAGGCTATTTCACTGGTCAGTGTGGCTCAGCTGGTTGAACGTTGACACTTACACTGAGAGGTCACTGGTTTGATTCCTGGTCAAGGCACATGCCGGGATTGCTGGCTCAATTCCCAGTAGGGGGCATGCAGGAGACAGATTGATATTTCTCCCTCTCCGTTTGTCTCTCTCTCTCTCAAATCAATAAAAACATTAAAAAAAAAAAGGCTATAGCAAGGAATCTCCTCCATAGAGGGCAGTGACTGACCTTCAGTCATGGGAGTGGAAGTTCAAAGGTACCATGCCTATCATGACTATCACCCTTTAAGCACTTTCAACGTGCTGGCCACTGTACAATTCCTTCTACCAGCGAAGCTTGAAAGAAAGACCAAGGAGAAAAGAGATCGGTTTTCTTTTACCCTATTTGTCCCCACCTTCAGGCAGATTCCAGAGGAAACTCGGGCTTCCTGGGAAACTATGCAGCCCATACTACCTCTGTTGAGGCCGGTCCCTTCTCTATATTACTCAAAGAAATGCTTGTCAGAAATTTTAAACATAAAAATCATAGAGAACATCTCACTGTAAATATAGTGAGAGAAGAATTTCCATAGACATTTCTAGGTGGCCTTACATTTCAGTACTTGGCGCTCAGATTATTCACACTCAAGGTACACAGGATTTTAGGATTTGCCTCTGTTACTAATAAGAAAGTGACACCTCGGGGCTGCAACGAGCCTATCCCAGGTCAAGCTAGTAGTGATAGTGACTTAAACAAAACTGCCATCTTGTCGATTAAGACCCGGCCTCTTTCCAATATACAATCAACACCATCTCACGCTACCCAGAGACACACTGAATTTTAGTGAAAAATAAAAAAGATTGTTACCAGTAATCATGAACTGTCTCTACTATCTTATACTTATCTTGCAACAAGCATACTGTATTTCTGAATACTAAAATGCCTTCTGAGATGTTCCTCACCAAACACTTGCATTATTATCTGAGAGAACAGCTTGCTATTCTCCACTCCTTCTATCACCAAGGTCGTTTTCTGACTTATTTTCATAAAGAGGCCCAGGCCTCTGTTCTAATCAGTGTCGCCCATCTCTGTGTCCATAAAGACACTGTGCCACACTGGATTCTTCAAGAAAGTAAAGGTGGAAACAACTTAAATATATTTCTTTCCCCGTTTGCGCTTCAACCACACGCTTTGTATCTCCCTCTAAACCAGTGGTTCTCAACCTGTGGGTCGTGACCCCTTTGGGGGTCGAACAACCCTTTCACAGGGGTGACCTAAGACATAACAGTAGCAAAATTACAGTTATGAAGTAGCAACGAAAATAATTTTATGGTTGGGGGTCACCACAACATGAGGAACTGTATTAAAGGGTCGTGGCATTAGGAAGGTTGAGAACCACTGCTAAACACTCAGTGGTGTAGGCAGCTTGGGCCCTGATGATGATGAAGAGCAAGGAGCTCAGTGACAACAGAGCACTCTCACCACAGTGAGAGGCTAGGAAAAAATGGGCTGTAGCAAAGAGCACATTCATGTTCCCCACGCCATGTGGTAGAACTATAGATTTCTAGCCAAAGCAAATTAGCATACTTATCATACAGCAGGAACGATTAGAATCAATACATACATTTAACTGAAAGGCTGGATTAGGTTTATACAAACTTGGAGTGAGCAAACAGATTATGGAGAACTCTGTCTCTAGAAAAAGGAAAGGAAAATCTGTCACATAATGAGCAGTTCACATGTATTTGTGGTTTGTGAGATGCTTAAAACATGAGATAAAACAAATTTCCTTAAAGGTTTAAAACTTACAAAATAAAGTTATCTAATTTAATATATATAATATATGTTTCAAATAACTCTTTCAGATTAAACATTTAAAAGCTCAATTATTGTGTTTGCTTTGGAATAAAGTCTGACTTATTTAAGAATATCCCCATAGTGCCTAATCCACTGAAGGATGCCAAAATAAACTGCCTCTTGTGTGAGTGACACATTGTAAAGGAAATAACTAATGATATTAAACAACTTTTGGAGGTTTGATGATTTTTTTTTTTATATCTTGGGAGTTGTGTGTACAATGTAAAATGGAGTTTTATTTTTTTATTTTTTAATATGTTTTCATTGATTTTTTTAGAGAGAGAGAGGAAGAGAGAGGGACAGATAGAAACATAGATGTGAGAGAGATACATCTATTGACTGCCTCCAACACACCCCCTATTGGAGATCAAGACCGCAACCCCAGCCTGTGCCCTGACTGGGAATCGGACCAGTGACCTTTTGGTGCCTGGGACAACGTTCAACCAACTGAGCCACACTGGCCAGACTGGAGTTTTATTTTTAAATAAAAAACAAATGTACTCCAGATAACAATCTTACATCTTCTTGAATCTTTTAAATCAAATTCATTGACAGTTTAAATTAGAATGCAGAAAGATTCTAGATGAACATGAGCACAAAACCATTTTCTCATCAATACTTTTATTTGTGAATTTTGCATCCATTTCACAGAAGAGAAAAGTTGGACTTTTCCTCACACCACAGTCAAAATTCCACTGATCAGATACAGGACCAATACAAATGAACCTAGACTTTCTGATAGGACTGGCTCTGACGGACAGGCTAATAATTCCACTAACATGTAAGGATTCATTTTATAGGCTACGTTCTTAGAGTGTTTAACATCAGTGGCTCAAGTGTTTGCTCCATAATGACTCCTTCCTGCCCCAAACCCATCTAACATGAGCATGAATTAGTCATGACATGTCCATTTCCTTTGAAGTGCCATTTAAGAGTGTCATGGAGCATTTTGATGTCACTGAAGGTGTATAACATTTGATTACAATGTCATCTCATTACTGTCCCTGCATCCCCAGGGCTAACACCACCACCGCTGGCTCAGTCTGGATTTTCTCTGAATGTGAGCTCCTTCCACATCTCCAATTTTAACAACAGAGACGAATTGGGAACATAATTCCATTAGTAGAGCTCAGTAAAAGAGAAGGGAAGGCAATGGCCAAAATGAGATGGAATGCCACTAAATGCAGGAAGAAATTTTTTCTCTAAATAACATTTTTAAAAATGACACTTGGCACACTCCTCCAGGGAGCATACCCACACCTTTCTTTCTTCTCAGGCATGCATCTGCTAAACTCTAAGGAACCCCACAAGACTTGCAACCAGGGAAGCAATGGGCAGCAGCAGCTCATCCCTGGATAAACCCCTGAACCTGTCCCAGAGGCCCCTCTTTCTCTGACTCTCCAGTGAGCTGACCCCAACCCCACCTTGACTCACTTCTTTCTTATAACTTTTCTAGGGAGTCAAAGCAGAGCCCCGCCTAAGCTCTATCCTATTGCTGCTTCTATCCTAAGCCCTTCCTTGTTTCACTGTCCCCAGCTTTAATAAATGTACTCTCAAAAAAAAAAAAAGAGAGAGGCAACACTTGACTTTATAGGTGAAGTTGCAAAGAACAGAAATGTGCATTACAACTTCAAAAATACTTGTGTGAGAAGAATGGTACAAAAATAGTTTTATGAGGTATCTCCACTGAAAGAATATAGTGTTGCCATGGTCTCTGGTAGAGTAACATAAATTTTTCTATTTTGACGACCATGTAGTAGAGCCACAGGGATGTATTTGATTTGGGAAAAGTCAAAGCTGAGTTAGTATAGGTGAACAAAGAAGATCTGGGATATTACTGGTTTAAACTGAAGAATTACATTAGATGTTAAAAATAATTACCTGCTAATGGAGCCAACTTTAAAACACTGTGAACTCTTTCTTGGTGTTTTTACAAATTGGTGTGACTCATGTGCCATATGAGAGCTCATCTGACCCTTGGTGATCTACATAAACCTGGATTGAACCCCACATTTCCATTTGCTGCAAAGTCCAAAGCTATTCCACGATTGTTGGCTAATTTCTGCAATTTACTCTCTTATAACTTCTTCTACTTCTTAGGTTCTTATTCCACACATGCTACTAGGTGCTGCCTCATGTCAACCTGGATATAAAACAGCTCCTTTAATTTGTTCCTCAGAAATTGAACCAAAGTGCCCAGTCGGTGTGTCTCAGTGGACTGAGCATCATCCCATGGACTGGGAGGTCCCTGTTCAATTCCTGGTCAGGGCACATGCCTGGGTTGCAGGCTTGATCCCCAATAGAGGGCGTGCAGGAGGCAGCCGATCAATGTTTCTCTCTCACACTGATGTTTCTCTCTCTCTCTCTCTCTCTTCCTTCCTCTTTTTCTAAAAAATCAATAAAAACGTATTTTTAAAAAATTGAACCAAAGCATTTATAAGCATATGTGATTTAACTGATGATTGGAGAGGTGAAAGGGGAAAAACACATCACTTATTATAGTGTCCTGTTCGCCAGGTACATTTTTACCACTCACCTCCAGAAGTTTCTCTCCTGGCTCTTCCTCTCTGCAGCACCTGCTTTTCTGTTTTGCTAGCTTGTCTCTCCTCTCCTCCTCCCTGCTCTTACTCCACTCTTCTCAACCCTGTCCTTCTCAGTAGCAAAACAACACATTCCTCCTCTTACCTCATGCATAGCAGCTTCCCCTTCCTCTGAAGTCACTGACTGATACACTCCCAGCACTTATTAACATGTTTTCTGAACAGGAATAGCTCACAGAGAAGAACTCTGGATCAAATGTTAGGATAATATTTTCTAACTGTATTATGTTATGTCTATATTTGGATGAGATGAATCTGGTGTGGTCATGCTGGCAATCATTGGGATGGAACAAATAACTTCTCACGAGTTTATATTGTTTAATCTTTAGCAAGTGCAGGGGAGGAAAAATGTTACCCTCTTAACCTCAGTGACTGGAAACCTGTTAATTAAACTAAAAAAAAACACAGATTAAGGAAAAAGGCATATAATTTTTATTTATGTTAATATTTTAATATGTATTGGGAGCTTCACAGAAAAGAAGTGAAAACCCCTAAGAACTGGTAAGACTCAGGGGCTTATATACCATTTTAACAGGAACCAATAAATTGTGGAGAAATGACCAGACAAAGGAAAGGAGGTTTGGGCTTCCATGGCTGATAAATTATGTGAAAGTGACCAGAAGAAATGTGGAGGAAACTAATGACAAATAAGAGTTACCTTGGTAACGTTGGTTTATGTGGACTCCCCTTGGTGCCAGCCCTCCACCCCTGGTGATAAGGGTTGCTTTCCTCACCTTGGAAAAGGAGAAGAGAAAACGGATGCCCTGCTTTTAGGTAGAATGGGTAGGGCAAAGGGTGCTTCTTGTAGTTGCTATTTCTCAGTTGCCTTCAGCTCAAAATAATTAATATACCAAATGGCATATTTTGGGGTAGCATGTTGTAATCCTCGTCACAAACAAGTGAGGCATCCTTATCCCCACTTTATAAATTAGGGCTCTAAGGCAATACAATGTTAGGAAACTTCTCCATGATGACTCTGGAAGGAAGGCTGAAGCCTGTAAAAATGCTCAGTTCTATTGACTCCTACTCACAGGTTTCACAGACTTTCTGTGGCAACCAAGGATCAACACACTTTTCTGAACATTTATAATGCACACATTTGACACTTGACTATATGGTATTTTGTATTAGTTCTTGTGAGCCTTTTCTCCCTGACAAGACAATAAGTTCTTCCAAGACCAACACTAATTAACGAACTTCTCTTCTATCCCCAAGATTGATAACCACTCACCATATTTAATAAACACTTTTGGATTTAATTTAATAATTTTCCTTATGCTAACTTTACACTTATATGACTAAGAGAATAAAATCACGTTCTATAGATCTTAGAATAAAGACGGTTTTGTTGATATCGTTAAACTATCAGGAACCAGGATTAAAACAAGATAAATAAACATTTGAGCAGAGTATTTGGAAATATCACCACTCAGGATGAACCATCAGTGAAATGCAGTTTCATGCACATAAATCAGAAAATTCAATTTTGGGGCTGAGGCTTTCCCAGTTCTTTTTCCTAAGGTCTCCTACTTTGATCCTTCTGTCTGGAGCCTAAGAGGATCTTGTAGCTTCTCTCTCCACCCATCTTTCTAAGATGTTAGTGAAGTAAAGACACTTAGCTAAATAGAATTTTTTAAAAGAAGATGAGGAAGGAGAATCAGGAGGAGGAGGAGGAGATAAAGAAAGAAAAGGAAAATGAAAGGAAAGAAAAGAAAGGAAAAGGGAAAAAGCCAGGTTTAAGATAAAAACTATAACTAACCACTCGGTGCTGGGGTTTGTTTGTTTTTAATCTTTTTCTTTTTTCTCTCTCTTTTTGTCTGGGTAAAGGGAAAGAAAGAAGGAGGAATGTTTAAGTTAATATCACCAGTCCACTAGAACATTATTTGGCTTTTAGTTAGCA
Source organism: Tadarida brasiliensis (assembly GCA_030848825.1). Lineage (NCBI taxonomy): Eukaryota > Metazoa > Chordata > Mammalia > Chiroptera > Molossidae > Tadarida > Tadarida brasiliensis. Next base: position 39,211,381 of record CM061259.1, on the reverse strand, counting down.
TGCCTTTCATGCCCCCATATAGTCTTAAACTTTATATTTCAGAATTTATACATTACAGTACACTTATTGGTTTAGACATCTTCCTCTACTAGACTGTAATCTCCTCACACATTGGTGATTTTTAAAAATTTTTGGAATAATGAGGAAATAATATCAATCCTATTTTAATGAAATTACTGAAAGTGGTTCCTCAGTTTTTCTTTATAATTTATCCTAATAGTCAACCAAAGTAGTTGGTTGAATGAAAGTGAATGAGTTGATCTTGAATCCTGGTTATTAGCATCTAGCTCCAAATAGAGGATGTCTCTCTGACAATCTTATATTCATGTTTCATTGGTGGACAGAAAAGGGGGTTCTGTGGAAAGTAACCTCACAGGGTGATCTGATCGTGAATTCCTAACAAGGCAGGCCATGTGGATAGCCATGCCTTTGGCATATAACTTTTTAGTAAAAGGTTTATCTTTGCCTTAAGCAAGCCCTGTTCATTGCTTACGTGCGTCTAGTTTAACACACCTTTGAAGTAACCACCTTCAAGAGAGCGCATAATATTGTTAACTATCCTGTAATCAAATTCCTGCCTTGCTTGCCCTGGCCATCATGGAATTTTCCTTGTGTTCCCTCCTTAAATTCAAATGCATGAAAGAAGCTGCAAAACTGTTATTCTCCAGAGCATTTGAGATCTTGCTCCCTGGCGTATGTTGTCAGTTTGGCTCAGATAAAGTCATAAAAATCTCTACAAGTTTGAATGTTTTTTATGTTGACACATTAAGTTTTATCAACTTATCCCCAAAGAATGTGACTGTCATTATTTAGCAATAGTTTTACTCTAATATTCTGGTATATGTTTTCTTGGCAATAAAAACTGTCTGCGTTGGTTGGATTATTATTTTAACAATAATTTCCTTGACATGTAGCCCACAGAAATAAAGTGAGCTGCCTAGGTCATCATTATGATTATGAAAAATAATGCTCAGGTTTTCTACAAAGAATATCCCTGGTGCCAGTCAGAGTACCTAGAACATAACTAATGACTAATAGAGGTTTGTTGAAAGAAATTAATGAACAAATTAAAGCCACAACTGGTGTAAGTGCTAAACATATACATAATTTTTCATTCATCTAAGCCATCAACCCTGAAACGGTGATAAGAATTCGTCTGCAGTCCATCAGAATCAACCCCAAATCGTTGACCAGGTATGCAGGAGATGAGCGGGTACTTCTCTAAGCCATGTCTTTCCTAAGACAAAGGTCAAAACAGAAAGACCTAATATCTGGATCTTCTTTTCTCCCACTTTCACTAATTTATCATTTTTAATTGCAGCCAGGTTCTTCGATTTTAACTCCAGGCTTCTTATCAGAGAACACTTGCCAGTAAGTCTCCCTCATGGCAAGATTGTGGTTGTTAAGTTCCTTGAGAGGAGGAATGCACTTTTTCCATCATTCCACAGGCCACCCAACAACACCTGGGCCATGCAGATGCACCATGGCATTTCTTGCAAACCGGATCACAAGGAGCTCTCTTTTTTGTGTTTTGCTTTTTGTTAATCCTCACCTGATGGTATTTTTTCCATTAATTTTTATTTATGTATTTATTTAATACTCAAGGTTATGAGTTTTTTAAATTAATTAATTTATTTATTTATTTATTTTGTTACAGATGTCCCTCCTTTTTCCCCCATTGATACCCTCTTCCCTGCTCCCATCCCCACCCCCACCTTCACAGTATTGTTGCCTGTGTCCATTGGTTATACATACATGCATATAAGCTCTTTGGTTTATCTCTTCCCACCCTCCCATCCTCCTCCCTCTGAGTTTTGTCAGTCTGTACCCTACTTCCACGTCTCTGGATCTGTTTTGTTCATCAGTTTATTTTGTGCATTATATTCCACAAATGAGTGAGATCATGTGGTATTTGTCTTTCTTTGATTGGCTTATTTTGCTTAGCAAAATAATCTCCAGGTCCCTCCATGTCATTTCAAAGGGTAAGAGATCTTTCTTTTGTACAGCTGCATAGTATTGCATTGTGTAAATGTACCACAGATTTTTTATCCATTCATCTGCTGATGGACACTTGGGCTGTTTCCAGATCTTAACTATTGTATATAGTGCTGCTATGAACACAGGGCTGCATATATTCTTTCTAATTGGTGTTTCAGGCTTCTTAGGATATATTCCTAAAAGTGGCATCACTGGGTCAAAAGGCAATTCAATTTTTAATTTTTTGAGGTAACACCATAGTGTTTTCTATAATGGTTGCACCAGTCTGCATTCCCACCAGCAGTGTACTAGAGGCCCCTTTTCTCCACACCCTCACCAGCACTTGTTGTTTGATGATTTGTTTATGGCAGCCATTCTGGCAGGTGTGAAGTGATACTTCAGAGTCATTTTAATTTGCATCTCTCTGATGATTATGGTCTTCATTGCTTTTTATTTTTTATTTTTTTAAACTTATCTTTATTGTTGAATGTATTACAGATGTTCCTTATTTTTCCCCCATTGACCTCCTCCTCCCCATTCCCACCCCCCTCCTGCCTTTCGGTTACGCATATATACATATAAGTTCTTTGGTTTATTTCTTCCCACTCCCCCAACCCCCCTTCCCTTTGAGGTTTGTCAGTCTAACAACCAATTTGTACTTCTTAATCCCTTCACCTTTTTCACCCATTCCCCCAACCCCCCTCTCATCTGGTAACCAACAAAATTTCTCTGTATCTATGAGAATGTTTCTGTTCTGCTTGTTCATTTTGTTTGTAGATTCAATTGTCGATAGATATGTATTCGTTGCCATTTTGTTTGTTCATATTTTTTATCTTTTTCTTCAAGAAGACCCTTCAACATTTCATATAATAATGGTTTGGTGGTGATGAACTCCTTTAGCTTTTCCTTGTCTGGGAAACTCTTTATATGGCCATTGATTCTAAATGACAGCTTTGCAGGATAGAGTAATCTTGGTTGTGGGTTCTTGCTTTTCATCCTCTGAATCTTTCTTGACACTCCCTTCTGGCCTGCAAAGTTTCTTTTGAGAAATCAGCTGACAGTTTTATGGGAACTCCCTTGTAGGTAACTAACTGCTTTTCTCTTGCTGCTTTTAAGATTCTCTCTTTGTCTTGAACCTTTTGCATTTTGATGATGATGTGTCTTGGTGTGGGCCTCTTGGGGTTCATTTTGTTTGGGACTTTCTGTGCTTCCTGGACTTGTATGTCTGTTTCCTTCACCAAGTTAGGGAAGTTTTCTGTCATTATTGTCTCAAATAAGTTTTCGATTTCTTGTTCTCTCTCTTCTCCTTCTGGCACCCCCAAGATGTGAATGTTGGCACGCTTGAAGTTGTCCCAGAGGCTCCTTACACTATCCTCATTTTTTTGGATTCTTTTTTTCTTTTTGCTGTTCTGATTGGGTGTTTTTTGCTTCCTTATATTCCAAATTGATGGTTTGCTTCTTGGCTTTACCTACTCTACTATTGAATCTGTGTAAATTATTCTTTATTTCAGTTAGTGCATCCATCATTTCTGACTGGTCCTTTTTTATGCTCTTGAGGCCCTCACTAAGTTCACTGAGGTTCTCACTAAGTCCATTGAGCATCCTTATAAGCAGTGTTTTGAACTCAGCATCTGTTAGGTTGCTTATCTCCATTTCGCTTAGTTCTTTTCCTGGAGTTTTGTTCTGTTCTTTCATTTGGGACCTGTTTCTTTGTCTCCTCATTTTGGCTGCCTCCCTGTGTTTGTTTCTATGTATTACTTAGTAAGAGGTATGGGGCTAGCTGAGACCAGATGCTGCTTGTTTGAAAGAATTTAGGAAAAGCTGAAGCAGGATCCAAGACAGGCCAATCCTATGGTCAAGCAACTGGCAACAGCTTGGGTGGGCCTGAAAGTTGGGTGGGGCGGGGCCTCAGGGAATCACCAGGGCGGGGCCAACAGTGTGAGCCAGGTAGCTGGAGTCCCAGATATGGTGGCTGTCTGCTGTCCTAGGGAAGGGCTCACCAAAGGAACAAATGCCTCTGATAGCACATCTGTACAGGAGAAAGCTGTCTCTCTAGCCCTTGCTCCAATGCCAAACAACTCAGTTCTACCCCATATGACTCTGGTACCTTTCAAGCTGCCTCCCCCACGCTGGAGCCTGGAGGGAGCGAGTCCGAGTAAGTCTGTGCGCGGGCCCTTTAAGAGGAGCTGCCTGGGGCTCCAGCCGCCTCAGCCTCCCTCATCCTCAGTTCCCGCTGGTTTTTCCAGCCAGAAGTTATGGCGACTTCTCTTCCTGGCACTGGAACCCTGAGCTGGGCGCCTGGTGTGGGACAGGGACCCCTGAGTCCTCAGGGAGGACCTTCCCAGCTGAGGTATGCTCCTAATTTTTATCCGCCACACGCAGGTGTGGGACCAGCCCGTAGCGCCTCCGCCCCTCCTACCAGTCTCGATGTGGCTTCTTCTTTAATTTCGTAGTTGTAGGACTTCCATTCAGCTTGATTTCAGGCGGTTTTGAATGATGGTTGTTCTGTAGTTTAGTTGTAACTTTGATGTGGTTGTGGGAGCACGCGATACCGCGTTTACCTACGCCACCATCTTGACCAGAAGTCTTCATTGTTTTTTAGATATAGTGGAAGGGATGGAGGGAGAGAGAGAGAAAAAAAAAAAAAAGAACATCGATGTGAGAGAGACACATCGATTGGTTGCCTCCCACACGGCCTCAACAGGGATCAAACCTGCAACCAAGGTATGTGCCCTTGGCCTGGAATCTAACCCTCGACCCCTTGGTCCGTGGGCCGATGCTCTAATCCTGAGCAAAACCTTCTAGGGCTCAACAAGGGACTCTCTTATTCTCCAACTAGTTTTCTGGGCTCAATTACAAAAATGATAGGACAAGTGATGAAAACAGAAAGGCTGTCGAGTAGAACATTCACACGCGTCTTACCACACAGGAGGCAGATGCACCCTCCAAATATCACTGCCTTTCTGAAAGGCTCAGCCATTACTCCCGGTATGTTCAGGGAATGCACCCTTCTGAGATGACAACTGGGCAAAAACAAATGAAAACAAGATTCTGTTGTTGGTTTTGTGTGTCATTGGTTTGATTACCTCTTTTCAGTACTGAGAAACACAATGTGCTATAAGGCTAAATTTTCTTTCCCAGGGTGTCTCCAGCAAGAGTCACACTGTTACACTCTTTACTTCCCACACAGACCGTTTTACAGTCAGCCAAAGTTATTTATTTATTTATTTATTTATTTATTTATTTATTTTAGAGAGAGAGAAACATGAATTCGTTGTTCCACTTATTTATGCATTCACTGGCCGATTCCCGCATGTGCCCTGACTGAGAACCGAACCCCAAACCCTGGCACACAGTGAGGACACTCCAACTAAATGAGCTACCTGGCCAGGGCCCCTACCTCTATTTTTTAAGGTACAGAATGAGGCTGCTAATTCTCCTGCTTTAGAATAACAACAGATATAGCAACATCATAGGCAAAATTGGGAGCAAACGTTGGGATAGCTTTAGAGAAGACAAACGTATCCTAGCTAGTTAACAACTTCTGGCCATTGGGAGAGGGGAAGGAGTTCAAGCACTGCAGGATGACGTTCTGCATGCCTTTGACACAGAAGGAAAGAGGACTCTTCAAAGCTTGCAAGGAGAAAAGTGTTGTGTAATATGACCTCAGCGGCCCATTCCAGACCATTAAGGCCTGTGGGCAACACATCAGCCCCTCAAGCAACTGGTCTCCAAATGTATCCTCCTCATAGATGCTGTGGCTCAAAAAGCTTTAGTTTTATGTATTTCTTTAAGAATAGATCCATTGTTATTATCTTGAAATGGAACATCAGAAACACATCAATTTAATGTCTTTAGCTTATCCAGAGTTCAAACTATTGTAACAGTTCTGTTTCTTTTCCATAAGAAACTGCTACAGGTGGCCCCTGAGTTTTCCCTACACCTAAATTGAACAGGTAAGGATTTGGGAGATTTAGCTCGAGAACTAAATGTCCACATGAACCAGTGTGTCAAGTTGGAAAATAAACTGCTATAATAGTTCTGAGTGCAGGCTGAGCTTTGTCAAAAACCTGCCACTTTCAACGACAGTGAAAATTACATTTAAGAAGTCACCCTGCTTCTGGCTTTGCAGATGTGGTTTTTACATATAAAATAAATCTGTGGAAGTAATCAAGGGGTATCAAACACTTGGTGATGAAATTAAAATGCCATTTAAAAATGACTAGTTGATTTTTTGTGAGATATTAATCAAAAAGTTTTCAACTTGCTTTGTTGGTAATTAAAATAATCTCTTTTGACATTATTCTTTAATTTCATTTCTCTGGGGGAAAAGGGGGCACAATTCTCTCTGTGAAAGTACAATGACTCGTTGAAACAGTATTACAGTTTTAAGCTATTGAATTAAATTTGGTGCTTTGGTGAAGTTGTTCACTAAATAGTTTAACCCTAAGCTCCAGGAACATGAAGACACTTGTAATGAGTCATTAGTTACAACAAAGCCAATCCCAACTCATCTACAAATAGCAAACAGCAGCTCCCATTTTGGGTAAATTAATATATGCATTTTTAAAAATATTTTTCTTTATTGATTTTTAGAGAGAGGAAGGGAGAGGGAGAGAGAGATAGAAGCATCAATGAGAGAGAACATCGATTGGCCACCTCCTGCATGCCCCACACTGGGGATCGGGCCCACTGGCATGTGCCCTGACTGGGAATCGAACCGGCGACCTCTTGGTGCCTGGGTCAATGCTCAACCAGTGAGCCACACCGGCCCAGCAATATATGTATTTTTTACATGGAATAAATCGAATCCAGGCTTCTTATCAGTGAACACTTGCCAATAAGTCTCCCTCAGGGAGAGATTGGGTAATTAGCATGTTAAGATCACTGAGAGGAGCAACTCTACAAACTCTACTTTCTCCACCATTCTCCAGGCCACCTAACAACCCCTCGGCCATTCAGGTGACAGTGGCATTTGCTTGCAAACAAGATCACGAGAAGCTCTCTGGAGTAAAGTTCCTTCTCCTTCTTCTTCTTCTTCTTTTTTTTTTAAATGTCCATCTTAATGAATCAAATCCAAGGAAGGGGAGAAGGTTATAGTTTGGTAAAAGAAGCCATAAAACAGCCCTGGCCAGTTTGGCTCAGCGGTTAGAGCGTCGGCCTGTGGTACAGAGAGACCTGGGTTCGGTTCCCGCTAAGGGCATGTACCTCAGTTGCAGTTTGTCCCCGGCCCTGGTTGGTCGTGCAGGTGGCAGCCACTCGATGTGTCCCTTTCACGTCGATGTTTCTCTCTCTCTCTCTTCCTCTCTCCTTCCCACTCTATCTGAACAAAAAAAAAAAAAAGAAGCCATAAAACAGAGTCCAGACTCTGAAGTGGTGATGGTGGAGTCTCCTTTGCTGGTTCCTTCCCTTCACCCACACAGTGTTCCTTCATCTGAGAAAAGAAATCAGATTTAAAAGAGGAGGAGGAGGAATTGAAATATCTGCTTCTAAAGCATTTTTGAACAGTAGATAGAAATCACCTGGGAAATATATCTTTATTGTCAGAATCTTGGGGTCACATAGGAAGTTGCATAAAGGACCTCTGGGACACATAGACAAAGTAAGAATAGAAAAACATATGGTAAGAGCTTGAGAGGAATCGGCCTTCCTCTCAAACAATTACTGTCATTTTATGGATGCAGGTGGACAAAAGAGCAATAAGAAACTGATTACTCTATGTGATAAAGACCTTTACGAAGTTGTCATGGTTGCCAAGCTTTTTGATTACCATTATGGTGCTGAGTAGAAATATTTCATTTCAAAAATATTTTTCAATTGTCTTAAATCCTGCGTGTAAAGAGAGAGCAAATAAGAAAAAAACAGCAAACTAGGCCACTAGGGGGACATAGATGAACAAAACATAGTCTATATACTCAGGCAATTCACAGTCTTTGGAGGAAAAGGTTACACAGAGAGATACATTAAAATGTAGCATGGTAAAAGCTTCATGGAGATGTGGACAAAATGCTAATGGAGGAGAGGGCAAGTGTGTTTCTTGAGGGAGGTCAGAGTTCTCCCAGCACTTGAGGTGGATATTGAAGACATAACAGCAATTTGCCAAAAAAAGAAAAGAAAAATGCAAGTGTGGCATTCCACACCATGGGATAGAACAGTCCAAAAGTCTGGCCTCCGCAAGAGGAGAAGCTTGATGAGAAAGGAACCTCGGATTCACGAGGAATGCAAATGCAGGAGAGGTGCAAGGTCTGGAATCACCTGGAGGTGGGCTCATTGAAGTCAGGATCACTGGACCAAAGAGGTTTGCTTTCAGTAGGTCTAGGGTGGGGCTCAAGACTGCTTTGCCAACAAGTTCCCAGGAGGGCTAACTCTGCTGATGCAGGGATCGCCTTGTGAGATACCCTGATGTAAGGTATTCTGACTTCATCCTGAGGGCACAGAGACTGTAAAGAGAGACAATAGAGAACTTTATGGGAGGGATGTATATATCATTGGCTTTGGTTTACAGCTTGAAGTATGAAACTCTGGTTAGCAATAGGAAAATCATTTAGGGTTTATTAAGTATTCTAATTGTGATAGAAATGAGAGCTTCCTATCCTAATAGAAAGTGGGAGAGAGAGGAATGGCTAAGAAATATTTCTTAGGTATAAACAAAAGAGTTTGGCATCTTCTTAGATTTGAGAGTTGAGAAAAAAAAAAATTGAGGAGCCCTGGCCGGTTTGGCTCAGTGGTTAGAGCTTCGGCCTGCAGACCATTGAGTCGTGGGTTTGATTCCGGTCAAGGGCACTTACCTCAGCTGTAGTTCATCCCTGGCCCTGGTCGGGTCATGTGGGAGGCAACCAGTCGATGTGGCTCTATCACATCGATGTTTCTCTCTGTCTCTCTCTCTCTCTCTCCCTCCCTCCCACTCTATCTGAGGATAAATAGAAAAAGTATCCTCAGGTGAGAAATTAAAAACAAAACAAACAAACAAAACCCCAAACCATTGAGGAATGACAGAGTCTTAGCCCAGGAGAATGGAGCATAAGGGCATTAACTGAATAGTAGAGATAAAATATTGGAGCAGGTCTGAAGAAGGAGGGGTAGTATAACTTCTATTTCCAGCAATATTGCTTTACAGAGAGTTTTTAAAACACTCTGTACAATGTTACATTAAAAAAAATAAATCCTTTTCAGGGCAGTGCAAATATGCTGTATGATATAATAATGATAGATATATGTCACTATACATTTGATCAAACCATAGTATGTACAACACCCTAAGATAAATGGACTTTGGGTAATTATGATGAGTCAATGTATATTCATCCTTGGTTTAAAAAAAGTAGTACCATAGTACCATTCTGGTGGGGATGTTGATAGTGTGGGAGATTATGCTTGTATGAGGGCAGGGGGCAGGGGGCCAATGGGAACTTTCTGTACTTCCCTCTCAATTTTGTTGTATACCTAAAACTGCTCAAAAAACAAGATAGCCCTGGCCAGTGTGGCTCAGTGCTTTGAATGTGGGCCACTCAAGGAAGGGTCTCAGGTCCAATTCCCAGCAGAGGGCACATGTACCTGGGTTGCAGGTTCCATCCCAGGCCCGGTCAGGGCATGTGCAGGAGGCATCCAATCGATGTGTCTCTCTCACATGATGCCACTCTCTCTTTCTCTCTCCCTCCCCCACTTCCACTCTATCTAAAAATAAATGGAAAAAATATCCTTGGTTGAGGATTAACAACAACAAAATCTTAAATTTTTTTCAGAGTTCAGCTTTTTATTGAATGTATCACAAAAGAGGTTTAGTTAAAAAGACCAAAGCCCATGTCATCATCAGACTCCTCAGATTCTTCTTTCTTTGCCTCCACTGTCTTCTAAGCTGGGGTAGTAGTAGGGAGAGCTTGGGACCTCCTGCTGGGGCAGCGCCAGCTGCAGGTGCCAGTCCACCAGCCCCTCCACTGAAGATGAGGCTCCCGATGTTGATGATGGCTGGAGCCTTTGCACACAGGCCTGGCCAGAGAGGTTCAACATTTACACCGGCTGCTTTCATGAGGACGCTGACCTTATCCTCCATCACTGACACCTCATTGTCCTGCAGGATGAGGGCCGAGTAGGTCAGGTGAGCTCCCAGACGGAGGCCATGGTGCAGGCGAGTGCTGCCCAGCACAGTGCTATTCACCGATGGAGTCTTAAAGCAAGTCTTTTTGATGAAGGAGTGGCATACAGTGTCAACTGGTTCTCAGAGGTTATAGAGGTTGCAGAACAAAAACATCTTGTTCGCATTTGGCCCACTTTTACCACTTACTCAATGAAGAGAAAAAAAGCCAAACTGTAATCAGTTGGGCAGTGCCTGGGAGTTAAGAAAGTGGGTAACAAGGAAGTGTGACTCTACTCTTAAGAAATGATAATAAGGGAAAGGAAGGATATAGGAACTTGATGGATGGTTGGATCAAGAGAAATTGGTAGTGGTTGTTTGAGGATAAGAAAGAATTTTAGCATGTTTGGAGGCAAGCACCAGTGAAAAGATCCCAAATTCTTGAAATTAGATGTAATTAACTGATAAAGAAAGGCCCATAAGATGGCAGGAAGTATTGAGATACCGGCCAGAGAATGCTCCTTTCTCTACCCACTTCCATATCAACAATAGCTAAATCGTCATCATTAAGGACACTTTTAGAGTGTGTGTGGGATGCGAATCTTGGTTTACGAGTTTTGTTGCACTTCATTTATTTTCTTTTCTTTATTGATTTTAGAGAGAGAGGAAGGGAGAGGGAGAGAGAGATAGAAACATCGACAAGAGAGAACATCGATTGGCCACCTCCTGCATGCCCCCCACTGGAGGTCAGGCCCACAACTTGGGCATGTGCCCTGACCAGGAATCGAACCGGCGACCTCTGAGTGCATGGGTCGACGCTCAACCACTGAGCCACACCAGCCGGGTTACACTTCACTTCTTTATTTTTTTAAAAATCAACCTAACTTCAATTTCAAAGTCCTATCCCATTGGGCTACTGTGAAACTTGTCAGTGCTGGAAAAGTCTGTCCCTGCCCAACCCAGAGTGATGCTTGGATTCTGGGTCACGTGAAATGACATCAAGGGCTTCTGGCCATCTGCAACCATCCTTGCCATTACCAGGGTTATCCCTTAACCCTGTATGTCTCAGTCTGGCTCCTTCAGCTCTGGCTGATCTTGGGGGCTCTCACACTTCCTTAGGAATCTCCTGACACTTCCTAAGGCGCCCCTGCTGAGGCTCTGCAGCCCTGCTCTTAGGAGTCCCAGCTTTCAGGCACTGCCACTAAGCACGCAAATACCTCTGTTCTCAGGACCCGCCAGCCCCTCCTCTCCCTCAGCTTTGGGGACCGGCCCTCTGTGCGCTCTGGAGGAACATTTGTTCCTTTATGACTTTCCAAGGCACTCTATCTCTGTCTTCAAATTACACCCATCCCCCACCCCCTTCCTGCTTTCTTCAAAACCTAAATCCTCCAAAGATTTGAGGCTTTGAAGAAATAAAAGAACAATTTTCAAGCCAGTTCCAGTTTCTATCCTGCCCCTAAATTATTTGAAAAGTTGAGGTCATGGCTGGGGGACAGAAAGAAAGCAAAAAATACAGAGGGGAATCTCAGACACACACACGCATACAAATACATCATGTACACCGTAGTTTTTATGTGTATTGGGTCATTTGAGCCTCATATAGCCACACAAGAGAGAGAATTATCTACTTTTTATAAGTAAGAAAATGGAGGCTTAAGTTATTTGTACAGGTTTTAAAAAATAGTACAGCCCTAGCCAGCGTGGCTCAGTGGTTAGAGCATTGGCCCACACACTGAAGGGTTGTGGGTTCAATTCCCAGTCAAGGACACGTACCTGGATTGCAGGTTTGATCCCCAGTCCCGGTTGGGGGGAGTTCAGGAGGCATCTGATCGATGCCTCTCTCTCACACTGATGTTTCTCTCTCTCTCTCTCTCTCCCTCCCTCCCTTCCACTCTCTTTAAAAATCAATGGAAAAAATATCCTCCGGTGAGGATTTAGAAAATAAATAAATAATAGTACATAGTAGAACTACGAATTCAACTAAAAATATAATCTTATCACCAAATCCACCGACTAACCTCAGCCTAACAATAAGGTTTGTAAAACTAAAGTAATATGGACCTCTACCTACACCTTCTGAAACAACAAGAAGCTTGACAAAGGTCTGCCATTTATGTATAGTTATATGGATTTTATTGTTTATTTTCTTTTACTACTTACCCAAGGATATGTTTTTATTGATTTTAGAGAGAGGAAGGGAGAGAGAGAAAAACATCGATGTGAGAGATCAGTTGCCTCCTGTACGCAACCTGACCAGGGATCGAACCTTCAACCTAGGTATGTGCCCTGACTGGGAATCGAACCTGCAAGCTTTTGGTGTACAGGATGATGCTTCAACCAACTGAGCCACCTGGCCAAGGCTATATGGATTTTAAAGAGATGATTTAGCCTTGTTTGCTAGAGAAATATATAAAAATGAACTTTAACATGAATATAACATCAAATATGTATTTTTAAATTACTATATTAACTTCAGAATTTTTGAGGACAGGGTTAATACTTCTATCTTCTCCCAAAGTACCTAACACATTTCCTGTTAAGAGTAAATAATAAATAGACATTTATTTTTTTCTTTATTGATTTTAGAGAGAGAGGAAGGGAGAGGGAGAGAGAGAAACATGGATGAGAGAGAATATTGATTGGCCGCCTCCTGCATGCCCCCAACTGGGGATTTGGCCCACAACCTGGGCATGTGCCCTGACTGGGAATCAAACTGGTGACCTCTTGGTGCATGAGTCGACGCTCAACCAGTGAGCCATACCGACTGGGCTAAATAGACATTTAAATCCCACCTATAAATAGATCTGGACAGTCACTCAGTGAGGCTTATACAGTGCCCTTGGGGCCAGATGTTGACATGGAGAAGGCAGACCAAGTGTCCTGGGAAAGTAAGGTCCTTAAATACTTACTGCCAGGACATGTACTTATCTTAAGACACTAATACTTTCTTATTTTAGGGCACTCTCAACTGTGTCACTGACCCATTGTCTGGAAGGGTAGGCGGTCTGGTGCCTACCCCAAAGAAAGACAGCGATAAGGTGGGAAAGCATAGAAGATTGCGGTGACCCTTTAGAAAGGAATTTGAATATTATGTATCAGAGTTTTAAAAACTTTTTATTCTCTTTGACTCAATAATTCTACTTCTGAACACGTAACCCTGATGGTCTTTTGATGTGTCCAACTGGCTAAGCTACAGTTCCCAGTTACTCATAAACACTTATCTAGGCGTTACTGTGAAGGTATTTTTAGATGTGATTAAAATCCATAATCAACTAATTATAAATAAAAGAGATTTTTCCTAGATAATCTGAGTGGGCCTTATTCAATCAGGGGAAAGGCCGGAAACGCAGCTGAGCTTTCCCAGAAGAAATTCTGCTTGTGGAACAGCAGTTTCAGCCCATTCCAGAGCATTCCAGGCTGCTCTTCCTGGCAGCCTTCCCAAAGGATTCCACACTTGCCCAGCTGGCCTCCAGAATCAGGTGAGTCAGTTCCTTGCAACGAACCTCTTTCTATGTATCTCCTACTAGTTCTGCTTCTCTGGTTGAACCCTGGCTGAAACTCTAAGTCAAAGAAACAATCTGAGATTTGTGAAAATTTCATATGGGAAGGTGTTCATGAGAGCATTTTTAAAACCTTTTAAAAATATTTTTTTTTCTTTATTGATTTAAGAGAGAAAGGGAGAGGGAGAGAGAGGTAGAAACATCGATGAGAGAGAACATCAATTGGCTGCCTCCTGCATGCTCTGGGGATCGGGCCCACAACCTGGGCATGTGCCCTGACCAGGAATTAAACTGGTGACCTCTTGGTGCATGGGTTGACACTCAACCACTGAGCCACACCGGCTGGGCCATGAGAGCATTTTTTTAACAGCAAACTTAAATGTGCAATATTATGTTATTAACTAAAATTATAATGGCATCATCACTTGGATTTTTAAATTACCTGCATGAAATTTTGGTAATATTATAGGGAAAACGTATGTTTGATTTTAAGTTCAAAATGCAGGATATAAACGATACAGAGTATGGCTACAGTTATGTCAAAATGCATTAAAAAAAATAAAGCCTAGAAGAGAACTTGTATTAAAAGAGGTTGTTTTGGGAAGGTAGAACTATTTATTGCATTTTAAAATAAAAAAATAAATTTTAATCTTTCAAAAAGTCTAGCTGTTTATGTTAATGCTGCATATTCCTTCAGAATTAAGAACATTTCCAAAAAGACGCAATTTTAAAACTGCTGCTTTTAAATTCACTGGTGATTTTTTTCAAAGAAATCTTATACTTTAAAATTTTATACAATAATGTATTCCCACATAATACATAAACTTGAATAACTGCACTGCACACCTAGTGAGCTACTTGATTCCAGATTTAATGGCATAAACACCATAAAGCCAGATGTCATTGTAAAGGAACAGAGAATTGTTATGATTCTGCTTGGTAAACAGTTGCCTGAAATTAGATTTTGAGATTGATATTTTCCTATCAAAATGAACACTCATTTTAGCAGTTGTTCTAATAAGCATACATTTTAATACATATCTGTTTCTATGCATAAAATAATAATAATAATTAACAGATACTTCTCACAGCCCCATCCCTCCTTCACCATCATCACTCACAGCCCGCCATCAGTGTGTGTCCTGGCGGCTCTATGCATGTGTATCTGAACGTATCTTCCCACTCTTAAGCTGTCTTTGAAAATAAACAGTCTTTGTCAGAAAAAAAGAGTAGATGAAATCAGGGTTATAGACCCATGAGATTATTTAAGGAGTTAAATCAATGTGTGTGTAGAAACAAGGTACGAAATGAATTTTGCCTTCTAGGGTTTGTCCAGTAAAATCTCAGTCCTAGCTGCCACCTTCAATTATTTCCCATCTAACCTACTATCACTTCTTTCCTTATTTAAAAAAGAAAATTAATTGTGGTAAAATACAAATAACGCAACACAGCATTTCAACCATTTTTAAGTGCACAGTTCAATGGCATTAAGCTCATTCACATTGTTGTGCTACCATCACCGTATTATCACTTCTTACATATATTTTATATATACATTTAAACAGACGTTAAATTGAAAGCAAATACCTCTAGAGCAGACAGCATTGCTTTATGCTATTTTATGTTTTATGTTGTATGAGAACCCATCTTTCCTCATATATCATGAACACCTTGATTGTGCAAGTATGTGCATGTATTCATAAGAATATTGATATTTCAATGGGTCAATTTAAAAAATATATGTTTCAAAGGCACAAGAATGTAGATACCAAATACTGGGTCAATGCATATCCTTTTCTGCTTGCCTTGTGTCTTTGGCTCATGGAGAGACTCCAGATTCTCAGATTTGAAAGGAGTCGAACTTTGGAAGATGCTGAGATCATTCAGCACGGGTTAGACTAGTAATGTCCTCAAATGCATGTGTGCCTCCCTCCCCCAGCTCCTTTGAAAAAACATCCTGTGGAGGCGTGCTCTTTAGTCAGTAATCCTGAACTCTATGAGATCATAATCATAATTTCATACAGAAATTTTGGAAGAAGTCAATAAACTTTGGCAGTGTGCTGTGGGCATATGAGCTTGTTAGAGAAAACATGTAGTGATCGTGAAGAGTTGATGACAATTCTGGATCCTCTTCTTTGAGGCATCTGTTTTCATTTATATTCAGTTGCTCATCTGCTATTCATTCTGGAAGGTTTATTAGTAGCTTAGACATATTTAAGCAGTTGAATAGTTGAATCTACATAGAAAGTTAGTATAGTTGATGGTCAGAAAAGAGTAAGACAGATTTCATTATATATATACACTACAATAGCAATTCTCCCTTTAATTATAGCCTCACTACTTTATTTATATTGGAATTCATTATGAATAATAATGTTAGTTTCTGAGGCAAGTGGCCATTCATGGCCATTCAGTTCTATGATTCTCAGCCTAGAGTGCGTATGTTCTGAAGGTGGACCATTCTGTGCCATGGAATTAACGTGGCTTTTTACATCGGAAGTAAGTTCATTTTATTAAATAGCAAAATTTGTTATTAGACAAAACATTTGCACCATTTCAGGCTATGCCCTTAGACTGCTACAGCTACCCTTTGACTCTTCTCAAGCACTTCTCATTGGCTCATTCAATCTTAAACAGAACACCAAAGGCAGTAGACATGGAAGATAATAATTGGTAAACTGGACTTCATTAAAACGAAAAACTGTTCTTTAAAAAAAGTGCCATCAAGAAGATGAGAACACAAGCCAAGAACTGGGAGAAAATCTGCACAACACATTATGTCAGATGAAAAACTTGTATCCAGAATATATAAAGAACCCTTAAAATTTAATAATGAGAAGACAGACGATTCAAAAAATGCCCAACTGTTTCCCAAGGTGGCTGCATAATTCCTACCAGCAGTGTATGAGAGTCTAGTTACTTATTAACTGTGTGATATTTGGCAAGTCAGGACATCTCTCTCCGATTCAGAAAAAATAGCAGAAGGCAAAAACGGTCACAGTGAAACTCCTTCCCAGAAGCAATCTCCCCACCCTTTGAAACTTGGCAGACCTTGTGACTTCCTTGACCAACAGGATGCACTAGAAATTAGATGGTTGTGCTAGTTTCAAGCCTGGGCCTCAGGAGGTCTTGCAGATTCCACTCTGGACCTTTGAAACTTAGCCACATGAACAAGCCTGGGCTAGGAGGCTGGAGAATGAGAAACTTGGTGGAAAGGCCCTGTTTTCTCATCTAAGGCCTTTATAGACCACTAAGTTTCCAATGGACTCACCAGCTCATCACCAGTTCATAGAGCTCAGCCAGATCACCTAAACCTGGTCAAGACTAACAACCAGCCAATGAAGCCCCTACCCCAAATCATGACCCACTGACTCATGAGTTCAATTCAGGGTTGATATTTTAAGCCATTAATTTTGGAGGTAGTTTGTTAATCACAACAGATCATTGATATGGACATCTCATTAGTAACATGGGATTGTTAGGAGATTTAAAGGAGATAATATATGTAATTCATTTTGTGCCCAGAGTTAGTACTCCGATATGTTAGCAATGATTATTGTTATTGTTATTATCATTAAAGATTATCTTGTGGGGGGGAGGGACTTTTTCTAAAGCCTGGCACTTCATGTGGCTAATGTACTATCTCATGGCCTATGAAACTTCCCACTTTGAAAAAATGTTGACATCACTAGCTACAGTGCTGCCCTCCTAGAATACTGGCCCAAAATTACTGCTCCTGACAAAAATGTGGAGGCGCTTCTCCAGATGCTAGGTTTCAAATGTAAATGTATTGCTGATAAACAGAGGAAGAAACTTTATTATCCTTATCCCTAGTCATCCATCAGCTCATATTCTGCTATCAAATTAAGCGAGCTTTTTGTCTTGTGCGGTATCAAGTTGGACCAAATAAATGAGAGAGAAGTAGGGAGGAAGGAGAGTGTGGGAAAAACATTCAGGGGACAGAGGTTCCAAAAGGACCACAGAGAACCTCTTAACTATATTCTATTAAATGCTACTGTAGACAGTGATGCTCATTTGAATATGATATTTAGAATTTTATTCCAATACATCTTTTCATGTTCCTGAGACTCCAACTAGAAAAGATATATTTCTAAAAATATTCTTAAAGATATGTTACTAAACCTATAAAGGCCAATCAAACATTAGTTCTTTTTAATCTTCCCTTTATATTTTCTGCAAAATTTTCAAATTTTTTACAAAGTCTTTCTCAGCAGTGCATTAACTGTTACACTAACAAGTGTTAATGTAGTTCCTGTCTTTCCCCGAAAGGACTATAAAACTGCAAGGCTTTTAGGATTTAAGGCATGGGTATAAATATTCAACCCAGGTGTTTCTAAATCACCTTCTGCAATCTCAAATGATGCTACACTTGAATAGCTCTGGCAAAATGTCTTAGAGTGTTGTCTGTGTTTGTATCGAGTTATGTTACATCCAGAATAAATGCATAAAATAAAGCAAAGCCTGCTGACATATTTATTTTCAGGATGGTTCTGTCATATGAACTTTATAATAATATTTGAAAATCCAGCTGTGGAAAGGTATGTATACTAGATAAATGGCCATTGGGTATTTGCCAGACCACAAAATTGAACTGTATAAAGAAAAATTCTAAACCAATGTTAGAGCAATTCATTATTTTAAGTTAAAATCATCAATTAAGCACCTAATTTCTGTCAATATCAATACAACAATCCTTTTTAGGCTTATTAAAAAGTAAAAAAGATTATAACATTTTTCTGAAATCCCCCTAAAAGTGATTTCTTTTCTGGCTTTTACAAGTCTTGTCTTAGCTAAAGTGTAATCAGTTTTCCATTTTCAGTAAATTCCAAAGAACTCTGCCCTCCACAAGAAGGACTCAACATCCTAGTGGATTGTTTCTATTAGCAGATGCGTTTGTTAGAAAGGAATGTCTCCATGTGTTCTAGACGTCAGTTTCAGGAAGGCAATAGGTTCAATTCTAAGCATCATTTCCCTTCAATTAGGAACAAAATTGTGTTTATTACTTCAAAAATACATTGCTCAAGCCACAATATATGGATATGCTCAACTGGAATAATTTTCTCTTTAGGCCCCATATACTGAGCAGACATCTGACCCAGAACAGTAAGTGGTCGTGACGAATGTGTACATTGCCTGAGATCTTTGGCAGTTCACATGTGAAGCACATAAAATCTCTGCCACTCGGAGACCCAGACCATTTGGGGAGATAGTTTCCGTTTTAAATATGCTCATAAAAATTAAAGTGAATTTTATTTGATGAAAATGATGTGAAAAAAATTACATGTTTGCAATTGGAGGAGTCAATAAATGCAGTGAATGGAGCCAAGGCCTACTACATATGGCCTATGGAAATGTGTTCATAAGATGTGGTTGATGCAATTAATAGAATGAATCTAGCGTGTTGCCAACGTTGCATGTTCAAAGACTAAGCAAATACTATCTCGTTATTTTCCCTTTTTTCCATTGCCACTGCTTTCCCCTACTCCACTGAAAGGAATGACAAGGTTCAGCAGAGAATGGATAATCAACACAGGAGTTGGGATCTTAGATACAAGAGACTTTATTTTCTCCTTATTGACCCAGCTTATAAAAAAACATGTTATTTGCCCGGCCCACCTCTTTCCTGCTGCTTTCACCATTGAGCTAATGGTACCATTCCTACCTCTCTTTGTCCCTTTCACTATGCTGGATATGCAACAGGTCCTCTGTGTGAGGACTTAAGAGCAGTGGTAGGAAGACGGGGATGGGCAACTTTGGTACTTCTATAATACTTGAATTTTTCTCTAGTGATTTTGACTGACTGTATTATTTATTCTAATGTCAATAAAAAGCTTTTCTGCCCACTCCTCCTGCCTCCCTGAGTACCACTTGGGCTGTACTGTGCTTGCTCTCAGTTCCTGGCTCCTGCTAAGCCAGCTCAGGATCATCTCCTTCCATCCACTATTATGATCATCTACTGGGATCTCATCAGCCATGATGAGATGGTCTCCATGGGGAGATCACAGCTGGGCTGTGCCTGGAAGTAGAGGGGAAGGTGGTCAGTAGGACAGAGGGTAACATTTATGACTTGCTCATTGGTGGAAATGCCTCCACTGAAGGTATTACCAGAGGGGAGAGGTCCTCATCTTCTACCTGTTGCTAGTGGGAGTGGAATTCTTGCAATATCCCAAGAAAAAGAATTTTCAGAGACTCACATGGGAGAACAAGTGATTTTTATTTGTGTGGAATTAAATCCCTGAGTTACCAAGGTCCCATTTCCTCTTGTCCCACCAAGGAAGAAGTGTCACTGTGGCTTTAATAGGGCTAGAAGAGCAGAGTCAGTGTCTAGAGTTTCAGTTAAATGTTGGAGCAATGTCCAATCCAGCATCAGGCTAGCTTAGCTTGTATTCCTAGCTGTAGTCCATCAGTCCATTGCATGTGGGGTCTGTATGGCCATGGGCCATGTGGCTACAGAGGGAACATAGGCAGATACAAAGCCAAAGGAACCAGAGAGCCATGAGTGAGCCAAAAGCCAAGAGAGAGAATTCCTTTGTTTAGAGAATTACGTATTCCCAAATTTTAGCAGGCTTGCAGTGGCCATGCTCATTCTGGCCAATGATCTCTGCTCCCAGGTATAACTGACAGGCACCCTCCCTGTGTCACCTCGACTTTACTGTGCATACATCATCTCCCCTTTATTGGACCCTTTCCCTCAGTGATCTGCAGGGAATGGGCCTGTGGTTCCCTATGGAGTGTGAAATTGCAGCTTCCTGGTGAAGCTGCCTAAATGACATGTCCATCATGTCTGGCCTTCCCATTGCTTCTTTTCTATTATTAATAATTAGCTAATATCAAAGGCCCCAAGGTTGAAGGTACAGAAAGCACAGTAATCACTGCTGTTGATATTATCATGAACCTTCATTTGCAGGAAACCAGCTTCACAAAAGAAGCCTAAAGGAAATACATCAAAGATTACATGGAACTGATGAAAGGGAAACTTGAAGAACAGAGACCAGAAAGAGTAAAACCTTTTATGACAGGGGCCGCAGAACAAATCAAGCACATCCTTGCTAATTTCAAAAACAACCAGTGCTGTATTGGTGACAACACGAATCCAGATGGTGTGGTTGCTCTGCTGGACCACAGGGAGGATGGTATAACCCATATATGACTATCTTTAAGGATGGTTTAGAAATGGAAAAATGTTAACAAGCTTGGCATTTGGCTCTATCACCTGACATCATAACTGCCTGCTGCTTTTCTATTTTTTTTATTGTTGAAATTATTACGATGTCTCCCTTTTTCCCCCATTGACCCCCTCCTCCCCATTCCCACCCTCTCCTGCTTTCCCCAACCTAATGTCTGTGTCCATTGATTGTGCTTATATGCATATAAGTTCTTTGGTTTATCTCTTCCCACCCCTCCCACCTCCCATTCCTCTGAGGTTTTTAGTCTGTTCCCTACTTCCATGACTCTGGATCTATTTTGGTCGATAGCTTATTTTGCTCATGAGGTTCCATAAATAAGTGAGATCATATGGTACTTGTCTTTCTCTGACTGGCTTATTTTGCTCAGCATAATCCTCTCCAGGTCCCTCCACATTGTCTCAAAGGGTAAAAGATCTTTCTTTCTTAAGCTGCATGGCATTTCAAGTGTAAATGTACCACAGCTTTTTTATCCACTCATCTACTGATGGGCACTTGATAAGATCTGGAAACTGCCTGCTGCTTTTCATCCACACACCAGGACTAAGACAAATGGGACTGATGGTATCTTGAGCTCTTCATTTATTTTGACTTAATTTATTTGGAGCAGAAGCATTGTCATGTAGGTTCTCTAAAAATAAAATCATTTAAACTCATTTGAGAGAATGCCTCTTAGTTTAATACAAATTTAAATTCATCCTGCACAGTGTCCCTGGAGAAGCTAGAGCCTGGTTGGAGACCGCTTTGATAAAGATAAGACTGTCTTCAGGTAAATTCTACAGTGAAAACTACTTCTGAGACTGGACTATAAAAATAAACAAGGATCAAAGTCTTAACTTCTAATTGAAGTAAAGGGAAAGACCATGCTCACAGCAGAGACAACATTTGAAGTGGATTCCTTAGACATTTTATCACCTACAAATGGAAATAGTTACCTGGAAAAGATTACCAAAATAATAAAAAGAGACTAATACAGTTGGGGGAAAAAGTCGATAAAAATATTTAAGTGATAAAGCAGGCTTTATATTTCAAGAAAGCATGTATTTTCCCACCTTCATAGTTCCCATTTATCATGACAATAAAGAAATATGAACGCTAAAAACCCACATGAAGAGTATGGATCAGGGGTTCTCAGCAGAGGTTTTAACAAATTTCTCAAATATGGAAATCAGACAGACAAATGTTGCCTATGCAGCAGGAAGGAAAAAGCCACAGATTAGGACATATCTGTTGAAAGAACTGGAGTAGGGGAAGGAGCCAGCCTCCCAGGCAGAATGCTGAAGAGCCTCTGGACTAAATGAATGAGTGCCATTAAAACATCAGCATACAGCAAGAAAATGAAGACATGAGATCCAAGAAATAGAGATGAAACACAGGAGAGAGGCCAAGGACAACTCTATGGTGAAGAGTATGGAGTAGGCCTAGAGAGCAGCCAGCCCACATTGGAACAAGAAGATGAAGTCCTCCTTGTGGAAAGATTCCAGGAAGAAAACACAAAATGATAGACTGAAATATGATATAAACATATTGGTAGGATGAGTAGATAGGAATTAGCATGCTATTCTTCCCCTTCCATGATAGGTTGTCCAAAGATAATGCCTAAAGTAGACAAAAGAAACAAAAACTATAACCACATTATTTAGATATAGATAGTTAGATTCCAGAAGGAACAGTTAAAATAATCCGCTTTTTCCTCTGGGGTGTGAGGCTCAGGTAAAGAGGTATGGGAACCAGAAACCTCTACAATTGTCTTATTTTAATAAAAAAATTTTTTAAAAGGAGTCAACATAATGATAAAATAATACAGTTTACATACTAATTTGGCAGTGATTTTAAAAATAAAAATATTGAATTGTGGAGAGTATATATTTAAACAAAAACTCCTGTAGAAGAGTATAAATTTTATGGACATCAAGTCACAAATAGATATCAATTACTTTAATCACTGCATACCTTAAACACACATCCTAGGGTAATAATAATAACATCAAAGATTTACATGTAGAAACATATATCATGGCAATTTTTACATTTAGGAACTTTATAAACCAGCAAAATACACAATAGAGAAGTTATTTAAAGGATTATGGTGTTTTGTACATGGAAGAAAGTCAAATGTTTTTTAAACTTCTAAAATATTTTGTAGCGATGGAAATCCACATTTTGCATTTAAAAATATATTTTATATTTAATGACATGGAAAATAATCATTTCCTCCATAAAAATATAAAAATTATACCTAAAATAGAATTTCCATTTTTTAAATAACCCACACAATCTACACAATCACACAGAAAAAGTAAAACATTAGATACACCAAAATATTAACAAAAGTTATTTCTGGGTGCAATTTGCTCTTTGTAGTTCTAAAAAATTTCAAAATGAAAATAAAATGAACATGTTACTTTGAATATGTTTTAAAGAAAAGAATGTGTTATATATTCAGAACAAAAATAAGATTGTATATACTTACATGGTTATTTCAATAGTAAGGATAAACACTAAAACTAAAATAAGTATTCTTATCTAAAAAATTTGAGTTTACATTTTCCTTTTGACCTAAGGGTAGAGGATGTTATTTGTAACTCATCCAAACTCATGTTTAAAATTTTAACAAGACAGTTCAGTAGTCTATTTTTACCATAAATCTATCTTGAGCAAGAATGTTGATAACCTGGGGTTAACATATTCATTAGCATTTTTTTTTTTACTAAATCAGAGAACAACATAATCCAAACAGTCTTATCCGTTTTCTAAACCCCACCCCCCCACTTCCCCCCCAAAAAGTCATGGACTACCTTCTGAACTTTTCCTCTTCAGTTTCACATAGCATAAAGTGTTTAGTTCCCATGAGTAAAGTACATTCTTAAAGCTATAAAGTGTGAGAACATTATCCTGGAAGCAAAATGTTATTGTTAAACTACCAAATATATTTTAACATTGACTACTTTATAACATTTATAACTTTGAAGATATATCAAAACAATTTAAAAACACATTTCCTTTAGCTTTTACAACTTAACATCAACTAAAACTGCAGTAAGAAGGGGAAAGCTAACAAATTTTCAAAAATTCTTATGACTAACTCTTGTTAAAAATGTGTTTTTTTTTTTTTTTTTTTTTTGGTGTTTGAGCAAAGTGCTTGTCTGTGTATCCTCCTACACATCATGATTCCCCTTCCTGATAAAATGGGAAAGTGTAATCGTCATTAGTTTTTATATTCTAGTCTTAAATGCTAATGGTTTGTAGTACATTTTTCTACGTAACTATAACAGATTTTATAAGCCTTTTAAATTTATATTGTTAAATGATAGTTTGAGCCTGGAAAGTTAAAAGCTATTGATACCTACTATGGAGAATTTAATTAGTTCGAGTTGTATAATAACAGTATTTATTACGTGTATCAAAGTATTATGGTTAAAATCATACTAAATAATTATTTGCCATGATAAAAGAATTAAAGAAATTTTCTTTTTTTTTTTTTTTTTAAGTACATACAATTTTCTGGATACGTCATTATACCTGTAAGGCTTCTAATCATAACAGCAGTATATTGACTCATGCAAATGAAAAAAATCACAGGTAGTCCTGGCTTTGGAAGAAGCGTCCACCATCATTTCAAACACCATCTTCCCTTTTGAGATACTGACTTCTTTGGGTTCCATGTGGCAGCTTTTCACTCAGACAGAAATAACTGTATCAACTCCAGGTTCACATCCTCACACTACACTGCACAGAGTAAGAGAGAGTCTCTTCTGGTAAGCTACTGTGGAAAAGGAAAGAAGTTTCTCTTTCCCAGAAGACCAATCTCCTAGCCTACAGTTGCCTGCGAATCTCTCAGTCAGTGTCTGGGAATAGGTAGAATGAATGGGCCCACACCTGAATTCACCATTTAAACTACATGGCTCAGAACAAGAAGGCACTGTTGCCCGTTAGGAAACTTGGGTAAATCTCACAAATGAAGGGACGTGCAAGAGTGGACAGCAAGTAAGTGTCTACTGAGTACTCTATTAATCACATAGATTGTTTCATATTAATAATTGTTATGCTTCCTCAGTTTTTCAGAGAAAACAACCAAGACAAAAAGATTATTCTGTAGTCTTTAATTCAATGAGCAAAATGAGCAATGTAACATGCTTTTGACTTGAATAATATAGTCCCAGGTTGATGAATTCACACACCCTGCTTTTTTAATATCACTGAGAGAACAGAGTAGGCGTGGACGGTCCCATGACATATCAGAGACCTCTTAGGGAGTATTAAGAACAAAGGTTGTATTTGAGCCCCTTCAGAGAACTTTGTGAAAATACTGCTAGAAAATTATCATTTAAGCTATGCAGAAACTAAATCATTGTTTAGACTAGATATACTAAAAATTCATATCACTCACATATAAACAGCCTAACAAAAAAAACAATGTATTGATTTAATTATTTGGAATTGCAAGTTGGAGATTATTTATTCTATTGGACCCATTGACTTTCCACTGGATGACTGTCAATATTCTTTGGTGACTATCATCCATTCAAGACAGAAACAGCCTTTCTTTTCCTTCCCTTACCCAGTCAGTCAACAACTGATTTTGTGTCTGTAGTATTTCTCTTTTCTGTCTCCCCTTTATCTCCAATGCTATTTCTTTACCTTGAGCCCCATTCCTCTTCTGGACACTGTAATGGTTCCCTAACCAGTCCTCCTCCATCTAGCTTTGTCCTCTTCAAATTCCCCTTCTAAAACACCACCAGAGTCATCTTTATAAAATGAAATCCTTGTCCCCATGACTTTCCATTGTTTTGCAAGCTAAAGCTCTTTGGGATGATACATGAGATTCTATCTCCCCAGGCTCCTTTCTCACCAATGGTTATTGCCAATTTTTTGGCAATTTCATGCAATGCTACCATGCATACTATGAAGACTCTTATATTTAAGTATTTGTGAGAGAATTTATTTAAAGTATATGCCACAGTATGTATTGCTAGTTCTTAGGATATGCATATCTTGACCTTTAAGAGGTTTTCCCCAAAAATTATATGCAGTGTGGTTGTACTGATTGCACTCCTGCCAGAAGTATTGAAGACCTCCTTTTGCTACAATCTTAACAAAACTTTACATTGTTTGACTTGTTAAATGTTATCAGTCTAGTGGGTATCTCATCAGTATATTTTCATTCAGGATACCTTTCCTCAGTAATTCCTAATGTCTTTTGTACCCTGTTCTATTGTATTATTTATTTATAGATGTTTTTTGTATATTCTGAATACTGACCTGTTGATTATTTCTACTGGAAAAAAAAAAACTTGATCTCTGCTTTATCATCTCACATTTTCTTTTGATGGGCAGAAATATGTTCAAGGGATTCTCAAATTTTTATCTCAGTGCTGAAATCACATGCGGAGAAGTCACATGAAAATTTTACAAATGGAGAATGAGATGTCAGCTTGGAGTCACAGGAGATGAGTGCTCAGAGCCCCTGGGCTTCCTTTTGGAACTTCCATGTTTTCTACCAAAGCCCTTCAGTAACTGCAACCTCAAAGTTTCCATGGTTTGCTCTGGTCAAATTGCTCTGTACAGGGAAAGAAACCAAGGCTCAGAGGTTGAGCTATTAATACTTGCCCCAGGAATCCTGGTAGTGGCCCCCTCCACACTGCCTTCAGGAAGGCTAGGGTGGGAAAATATGCTGGAGTGGCAAGGGGAGCTCAGATGGTGGCCTCGATCTTAGAGACCTTGTTCTCCTCCAGCAAGACCACTCCAGCAGTTCAGCCCCACAGATGTGTACATTGAAACTTCAGTCAGTGTTATCTCATATCTGACCTCGTACCCCTGACATCCAGGCTCCCAGTTTACCTTCTCAGTCCTGTTGGCTCCACTGTGGATATAAGTGACATCAAAGAAGAAACATGAGCACTGGAACCATTTTCTTCATGTGCTCTATTGAGAAAAACCAGGGCTGGCAGAGAAGGCAGTTTGGATAAGGACAGTGCAGGAATGTATGGATATGGAATGATCTGGCCACTCCTCATGACTGGCAGTTTGATTTTTTGCCAGTTGAGGCAGAAAAGGCTTTCCAGGTTGTAAGTGCAAAAGGAGGCCATCTCCAGTTCATATAAAGCAGCTGAGCAGCTCTCTGGAGTTGGAGGTCAGTCTTGACAGCCAAGCCATAACCACCAGTACTAACTCATGCCTCTTGTTGATCCTGTGTTTTGTCCTTATCAACATCTAAATCATCTTTTTTAAAAAGAGGAAGGGAGAGCAAGAGAAAGAGGGGGATGGGGAGAATATCGATTTGTTGTTCTACTTATGTATGTATGCATTCATTGGTTGAATGTTCTTGTATATGCTCTGACTGGGGAACGAACCCACAACCTTGGTATATCAGGAAGATGTTCTAACCAGCTGAGCTACCCAATCAGGGCTAAGTCATCCTTTGAGAGACACAAAAGGTGTTGTTTTTGGCACTCTTAAACCCCTTTAATATTGACATTTTCTAAGACAGGTCCAGGCAGTTGTCCCTCAGCATATAGACCTGGGCTTTGTGGGCAGGGTGGGGGTGGGGCAGTCATGAACCCTAGGAGCATCTCCTTTACTATGGCTGCCCATACTGGTCTTAGCTTTAGTGCCCGATTCTCACAGCCTGCAGGTTTGGAATTCCCACACGGGCACAACTTCGCTGTTTTCTCCTCCTCCTCCTTGGTGAGATTTCTAGTGTCTGCATGTCTGTGGTTCACTTTACTCATCAAATTGATGAGCCAATAAATCTTTTTTCATGCTTAAGCCAATTGAAGTTATTTGTGCAATAGATGCAGGATGTTGGGGATATCACCATCAGCCTGACATTTACAGGGCTGCCTTCTGTGTGAACTCCCCATCCTCCGGGAAGCCACCATCTTTCCAGCCAGTAATTGAGTTATTTAATTTTAATGTCAAATTTATTTATTTATTTATATATTTTTTAATTACAGTTGACATACAATGTTATATTAGTTTCAGATGTATTTTTTTTCTTTTACAGTTTGTGCATTTTATGTTTTAAGAACTATCTAAAAATGGCTAGTGTAAAATGAGGCTCTAAATTTATTTTTCACCAGATTGATAGCCAGGTATTCTAAAACTAGTTAATGAATAATCCATCCTTTCCCCACTAATCAGTAATGCAGTGTTTGTCATATATCTTATTATATAGAGAGTCTGTTTGAGGACCCTCTAGTCTGCTTAAATAGTCAATCTGTCTGTTTTATACTATAATAATTGTTTAATAATTATAATTACTACAGTTTTATAATAATTTAATTTAAAAAAAAATCCTCACCCAAGTATATTTTTCCATTTATTTTCAGATAGAGTGGGAGGGAGGGGTGGAGAGAGAGAGAGAGAGAGAGAAATACCAATGTGTGAGAGAGACACACGGGATAGTTGCCTCCCACACGACCCCGAACAGGGCCAGGGACAAGGTACATGCCCTCGACGAGAATCAAACCCACGACTCTTTGGTCCACAGGCCGATGCTCTAATCTCTAAGCCAAACCGGCAGGGCAAAATACTTAAAATACTTTATAGGGGAAATTCTCACCCTGTTTCCCTTCTGCAAAATTTGTCTTATCTTTGGGCTTTTCTCTTTTTCAATCTTTACAATATTAAATTGGAATAAATTGTAATGATATTATAAACTGGGTGAGAATAAGCAATTTTAATTCAGTCTTCCTAACATGAAGATACTGTTTTCCCATTAATTTAGGCTTTCTTTAATGTTTTTTACGTTACATAAGTTTTATAATTTCGTACATGAAGTTCACATACAACTTTTATTACATTTGGTCCTATGTACCATTTATTATCTGTTCCTTTTATATATATATATTTTTTTATTTGTTTATTTATTTATTTATTTATTTATTTATTTATTTATTTATTTATTTATCTATCTATTTATAATCCTCACCCGAGGATACTTTTTTCCATTTATCTTCAGATAGAGTGGGAGAAGGGGTAGGAGAGAGAGAGACAAACATTCATGTGAGAGAGACACATCGACTGGTTGTCTCCTGCAAGACCTTCAACCAGGGCCCAGGATGAACCACAACCAAGTTACGTGCCCTTGACTGGAATCAAACCCGCGAGTCCTTGGTCTGAGGGCCGATGCCTTAACTGCTGAGCCAAACTGGCCAGGGCAATATATATATCTTTTTTTTAAAGTAAATTTCTATTCATGGTTCCTTTATAGAAAGAATATTGATTTTTATATATTGATGTAATATCCCCAAATCCACCAAATTCCAACTGTTTGTCAAGTTTATTTTGGTTTTTCTACATAATCCTTCTCATTGCTGCTATAAACATTAGAATATGTCTCTTTTTTTGAATGCACATTTTCACTTCTCTTGGGTAAATCAAGGAGTGGGATGGCTGGGTCACATGATAAGGTTATGTTTAATTTTATGAGAAACTGCTAAACTCACTGAATTATGCACTTAAGTTGGTGAAATTTTACTGTATGTGAATTATTCTACAATAAGGCTGATGGAAAATGTGAGGGGGAAAACCCTCAAGGCCTTAGATTCTTACTATCAGCAAATGACTTCAGGGAAGCTACTGTTTCAAGCAAACTTAATACTCTGAATTTCTGCTGCTTCTTTTATCCCTTAAGAATTTCCTTGAATTTCTTGTGATAAATACTGTATTTTCTCTAGAATATTTGATGATTTGTTACATGTTTTTTGTTTTGTTTTTTAAATATCTTGTCTGCCATACTGCTGTAAGCAGAAATCTTTTTTTCTAAAAATTCACTGAGTTTTAGTGCTTTAAATGAGACCTAGGTACTTTTTGTGTAAATTTTTTTAAATATAGTAGTTCATAAAATTTTCTCACTTTTTTATTGGGAGAAACTCATTGTATTAAGGCTCAAAAACATTAATGCTTAAAGCATGGAGAGCAATTTTTAAAGTTACCAACTTGGAAATTAATGCTACATACTATATTCCACATTTAAATATATTACCAGATATAGAAATGTAATAGAACATCTAAATAGTTAATAAAGACATTGAATTTAAAATCAGTAAAAGTTGCCTATAAAATTTTACTTATATAGCAGTATGAGGTGTTGGAGGGGGTCTTAAGGGTTCATCCATCCAGGAAATGAATTGAGGATGTCCTGTATACCAGACATTGTGCTAAGCTTCGAAGACACATAGTAAACAAAATTCAGGATCTCTTCTCATGTAAAGCTTACGGGATAGCATGGAAATCAGACCTTATGCAACAATTGCAAATAATGGATTTAATAATGTACAAATTAAAATGAAGAAAAAATATAAGGACCCTAAACTATACTAGAGAACTAGGGATGAGTAGAAATTAGACGTGGTCTGGAGGATAGGAAATGAAGAATGAGGAATAGGGAGCACTTCAGGTAGATATTACAGTATTTATAAGGTCACGGAAAGTCTATCTAATGCCTTCCAAAACTGAACAAAGCATAGACTATGAAGAGGAAAAAGTGGAAGAGAACACAGTGATTCAAAAAAAGGTTGCAAAATTGAGGAAAGTATAAATATAATGTTGAAATGTCCGACCGGTGTGGCTCAGTGGTTGAGCATCAACCCATGCACCAAGCGGTCGCTGGTTCGATTCCCGGTCAGGACACATGCCCAGGTTGTGGGTCTGATCCCTGGTGGGGGGCATGCAGGAGGCGGCCAAGCGATGTTCTCTCTCTCTCTCTCTCTCATTTCCTCTCTCTGTAAAATCAATAAAGGAAAAAAAACTAAAAAAAAAAACATTTTGACTTTTTTAAAATGTCTTCAGCTCTGGTGTTGTTTTTAGTTTTCTATTTTGAAAATCAACAGACTAACAATTACCAGAATTTGAAAACAACAGATTCTAGACTAATACGTCCAGGCTTAAACAGATGACAGGGCGAAGGAAAAGACATTGACGGGGAAAGCTTGTGGACTCATAGTGCTTGCTGCCTTCCTCTCCTTTCACTCTCCTCAGACTCAACCCATCTACTGACACTGCTTCCTAATACATTTTCACAATGTAAAATGCATTATTCTTCCACATTTTTATACTTCTCAAATTGGGTTGTGCTTAACATTTTTTGAAAGGAAGATCATATATCACTGCATTTTAATTTAAATGTAAAATATGGATCCCTAGCCCTGGCCAGTTTGACTCAGTGGTTAGAGCATCGGCCCCCAGACCAAAAAGTCATGGGTTCAATTCTGGTCAAGGGCACGTGCCTTGGTTGCAGTTTGATCCTGGGCCCTGGTTGGAGTCATTTGGGAGGCAACCAATCGATGTCTCTCTCTCTCTCTTTCTCTCTCCCATCCTCCCTTTTTCCCACTCTACCTGAAAATCAATGGAAAAATATCCTCGGGCAAGGATTAAAGAAAAAATGTATGGATCCCTAATAATCACTTTCCATGCATTCAAAAAGGTGACTCTGTGACAGAATACTGAAAAGGTTATATGTATGTAGAAGGTTGCCCGTTACACTTTGGGCAGCACAATTAAGTGAAGAAAGGAAAAAAAAAAAAACTAGGAAATTTGTGAGCATACACACAGATATTTCCAAAGATAGAAGGTATTGGTATGACCTGTGCATGCTTAGTGAAGGATCATTACAGATGAGACACCAAACATGAATTTGTACAAAATTTACACCTGATTTTGGGTAAAAACAAAAAACAAATCATTTAACTAAATGCATTCAAAACTCTAAAGCTATCATGTAATTGGGGAAAGAGTCCAAGATATTAAATGTGGATTATAAAAAGTTGTATTTAGATGAAAGCAATTCAAGCGAATCCAAATTTGAAGGCTTAGACTCATGTTGATTGTGATAATAAAGCAATGTCAATGTAAATTAGTGCTTCTCAGATTTAAGGTACCTATACATTACTTTGGGTTCTTGGTGAACTACAGAATTTGACTCAGTAGGTCAGGAGAGGAGCTCAAGATTTTGTATTTTTAATCAGAACCAGTCCAGGACCAATTAGACCAAGTGTTAGACCAAAGATAGTGTAGTATCTTCCCCAACTCTATATAGATACTAAATCAAAGAGTCCTTAAATTGATCTGATTTAAAGAAGATAGTCTTAAATTGGAAGAAATATTCTCTCAAATCCCATTTCCCTCCATCTCCACTGTATCTTAATCTGAGTCACACTTACCATCTCTTTAGATTGTTGTAACGGCCTCCTAAATGGTTGCTCTACCTCTTGCCTTGCTACCTCTTATTCATCCTCCATACTTAAGCACTGAAATAAATCCTTCAAAAACTATGATATTCAGCTGCTTAATTTTTTCAGTAAATAAAATACAAAGTGCTCCTGGGGCCTTTAAAAACTGACCTCGCCTCTGTGACTTCCTCCTGCACCCACACACACTCAGCAGCTAGACCTAGTGAATTTCTTTCAAAGGATCTTTCTCTCAAGCTTTTGTTCATGGTAGTCCTTTTGCTTAAACCTTCTTCCCTGGCTATTCCCATTCATCCTTTAGGATTTAGATTTATATTACTTCCTCTTAGAAGACTTTCCTCCACCCCAGATTAGTTAGAGGCATTATATTCCCTTTTAGTACTTACTAGACACTGTTAATTTTTATTTAACGGTCTTTCCTGCTCAGCTGTTAGCTCATTGAGAACAGGAACCATGTTTATCTTGTTCTCTGCCTATGGCCGGTGCTTGGCACACTGACTGGTACCTGGTAGACACGTCAATCAACTTTCATTCTAAATTCATCTATTAACATAAGGACAAAGTATGATGCCTCTTTTCTAGAACACATGCTGATTTTATCTTTCTTTTGTCAATACATTCCTTCCATAAAAGGTATGTAGCGTGACTGGCCAGACCACAGCTTTCAACTTGATACCTTATTTATCTGGAAACCTTGATATAATTTATAACTTAATTATAACTTGATATTCATTCAGCCAACAAATAATGACCAGTTAGTTTGTAATGAATGAAGGAATACATAAATGCTAGGCACTAGGGGAAATAAACGTTGGAAGAAAGATTGAAGACCGAATAATGGAGATTAATGTCATATAAGCAAATAATAGCCATGAAATCAGTGTAAAAATCGAAAGTATAAATAAGGCACTAAAGTAGGAAAGAGACAGAAACATATAATTTGGCTTCTGCAGTGGAATTGAAGAAAGCCTTGCTAGTGTCTTAGAGGATAAGTAAAAATTTGCCTGAAAGAAAGGAAGGTCATTTTCAGCAAAAGAAATACTAGTGAGCAAAAGCACGGGTAAGAGAGAACTATGTATACAGACCTTATAGAATTATAGAAAATGATGCTGGGAAGGTAGGTGAGACTTCAGAGAAAAGGGCCTGTTGTCCAGGTTATGCACTGCTCAGTTGAGATAAGAACACTTAAAAGATACATTGTAAGCAGCAGAATGGCACAATCAAAGTAACATTGCAAGACTAAGCAAGAAGATGAGTGAATAGAGCAAGCAAAAAATGAGAAGAGGGACCGCAGTGCAAAAGAGAAAGGAGGTAAATGGATGAAATAGTGTCAAGGATAGGACTTGGGGGCCATATAAATAGCCATTATCTCCTGCTGAGTGAGATTCTTGATAGCAAATGTCACTAAAACAAAAAACAAACTATCTGAATTAGGACTTACAGAAAGTAATGCTTCCTTATCAAAGTTGGGATGAGAAAAATGTACTCCAGTAATGCATCTAAAAATGGTCAATCCTGGCCCCATTCTAATTCAAATGAATAAATTCACATTTTTAACCACCAGTAACTAGTCCATAGCTTATTTTAAAAATTTTTGTTCATAAATATCTTAACAGAGATACACTCTTAGAGCATCTCATAAGTTTCAGTGACGACAGCAAGATAATAAAAGTAGAAACACTGTCTACTGAGGACCCAGAAAGAAAATAATCTAGACCGTGTCCTCCCACAACCACATCAAAGTTACAACTAAACTACAGAACAACCATCATTCAAAACCGCCTGAAATCAAGCTGAATGGAAGTCCTACAACTACGAAATTAAAGAAGCTGCATCGAGACTGGTAAGAGGGACTGAGGCACAGACCGGCTGGTCCCACACCTACGTGTGCCGGATAAAAATTAGGAGGATACCTCGGCTGGGAAGGTCCTCCCTGAGGACTCAGGGGTCCCTGTCCCACACCAGGCACCTATCTCAGGGTTCCAGTGCCAGGAAGAGAAGTCGCCATAACTTCTGGCTGGAAAAACCAGTGGGAACTGAGGCTGAGGCGGCTGGAGCCCCCGGCAGCTCCTCTTAAAGGGCCCGTGCACAGACTTACTCGGACTCGCTCCCTCCAGGCTCCAGTGTGGGGGAGGCAGCTCGAAAGACACCAGAGTCATATGGGGAAGAAATGAGTTGTTTGGCATTGGAGCAAGGGCTAGAGAGACAGCTTTCTCCTGGACAGACATGCTATCAGAGGCCTTTGTTCCTTTGGTGAGCCCTTCCCTGGGACAGCAGACAGCCACCATATCTGGGACTCTAGCAACCTGGCTCACACTGTTGGCCCCTCCCTGGTGATTCCCTGAGGCCCCGCCTCACCCAACTTTCAGGCCCACCCAAGCTGTTGCCAGTTGCTTGACCATAGGATTGGCCTGTCTTGGATCCTGCTTCAGCTTTTCCTAAATTCTTTCAAACAAGCAGCATCTGGTCTCAGCTAGCCCCATACCGCTCACTAAGTAATACATAGAAACAAACACAGGGAGGCAGCCAAAATGAGGAGACAAAGAAACAGGTCCCAAATGAAAGAACAGAACAAAACTCCAGGAAAAGAACTAAGCGAAATGGAGATAAGCAACCTAACAGATGCTGAGTTCAAAACACTGCTTATAAGGATGCTCAATGGACTTAGTGAGAAACTCAGTGAACTTAATGAGGGCCTCAAGAGCATAAAAAAGGACTAGTCAGAAATGATGGATGCACAGTCAGAAATGAAGGAGGCACT
Organism: Tadarida brasiliensis; assembly: GCA_030848825.1. Taxonomy (NCBI): domain Eukaryota; kingdom Metazoa; phylum Chordata; class Mammalia; order Chiroptera; family Molossidae; genus Tadarida; species Tadarida brasiliensis. The sequence goes on along the minus strand of CM061259.1, from coordinate 39,176,675 downwards.
CACTGAAATAAAGAATAATCTACACAGATTCAATAGTAGGGTAGGTAAAGCCAAGAAGCAAACCATCGATTTGGAATATAAGGAAGCAAAAAACACCCAATCAGAACAGCAAAAAGAAAAAAGAATCCAAAAAAATGAGGACAGTGTAAGGAGACTCTGGGACAACTTCAAGCATGCCAACATTCACATCTTGGGGGTGCCAGAAGGAGAAGAGAGAGAACAAGAAATCGAAAACCTATTTGAAACAATAATGACAGAAAACTTCCCCAACTTGGTGAAGGAAACAGACATACAAATCCAGGAAGCATAGAGAGTCCCAAACAAGATGAACCCCAAGAGGCCCACACCAAGACACATCATCATCAAAATGCAAAAGGTTCAAGACAAAGAGAGAATCTTAAAAGTAGCAAGAGAAAAGAAGTTAGTTACCTACAAGGGAGTTCCCATAAGACTGTCAGCTGATTTCTCAAAAGAAACTTTGTAGACCAGAAGGGAGTGGCAAGAAATATTCAGAGTGATGAAAAGCAAGAACCTACAACCAAGATTACTCTACCCTGCAAAGCTGTCATTTAGAATCGATGGCCATATAAAGAGTTTCCCAGACAAGGAAAAGCTAAAGGAGTTCATCACCACCAAACCATTATTATATGAAATGTTGAAGGGTCTTCTTGAAGAAAAAGATAAAAAATATGAACAAACAAAATGGCAATGAATACATATCTATCGACAATTGGATCTACAAACAAAATGAACAAGCAGAACAGAAACATTCTCATAGATACAGAAAAATATTGTTGGTTGCCAGATGGGAGAGGGGTTGGGGGAATGGGTGAAAAAGGTGAAGGGATTAAGAAGTACAAATTGGTTGTTAGACTGACAAACCTCAAAGGGAAGGGGAGTTAGGGGGTGGGAAGAAATAAACCAAAGAACTTCTATGTATGTATGCATAACCAATGGACACAGGCAACCGTGTGGGGAAAGGCAGGAGGAGGGCAGGAATGGGGAGGAGGGGGTCAATGGGGGAAAAATGAGGAACATCTGTAATACATTTAACAATAAAGATAAGTTTAAAAGAAAATAATCTTCTTCGGGTACATTTTATGGGTAAATTACAGAAGTGAAAAGTGGTGGGAGTAGATAAGGGAACTTATGGTCAGATTCATAGGGACAATCAAAAGGCATTTAAGAAACAGTTATAGAATAATTCTGGTAGTGTCTTTAGGATTTCAACACCAATCAAACTGTAGAGCTACACCCAATGATTTAATAAGTTGATTGTACTCCAAGTACATATCAACTTAAGTGAACTAAAGAACTTATCTAGAAATTATGACTTATTCCAAAATATTCAGCTTTCCCACAGCTCTAATTCCCATTGTTCAACTTTCCTGAGTAATTAATATTGTGATTCCTTTTTTCTTAACTCCCATCCATAATATAAATTTCAAATAAGTTATACATTTAGGATACTTAATAGATAAGCACTGTTCATTTTTAAAAATCTTTATTTATTGATTTGAAAGGAAGGGAGAGAGAGAGCTCTTATATGTGCCCTGATTGGGGATTGAACCCACAACCTTGGAGCATTGGGACCATGCTCCAACTGAGCTACCTGGCCAGGGCAAGTACAGTCAAACCTCAGTTCTCAAACATTTCCCATTTCGAATAATTCAGTTCTCAACCAAGCTGTTCACCAAAAAAAATGTCTAAGTTGTTGAACAAAACTTTGCTTCTGAACCTGACAACTCTTTCATGCTGATACATCAGCGTGACGAAAAGTGTCTCTCAAGCCACAAACAAAGGAGAGAATGTGAATCAGTTTATCTCAGGAAATTGTGCTGTGAACATTTTTGTGTGTTTTTTGCTTTTGTTACTGGCAAAATGGACGATTAGCACAATTTAAAACATAAAGAGGCCATCAAGAGTAGATGAGTGGATAAAAAAGTTGTGGTACATTTATACAATGGAATACTATGCAGCTACATGAGAGAAAGATCTCTTACCCTTTGAGACGACATGGAGGGACCTCGAGAGTATTATGCTGAGTGAAATAAGCCAGTCAGTATTATGCTGAGTGAAATAAGCCAGAGAAAGACAAGTACCACATGATCTCACTTATTTATGGAATATAATGAACAAAATAAGCTGTCAATCAAAATAGATCCAGAGTCATGGAAGTAGGGAACAGACTGACAAACCTCAGAGGAAAGGGGGGGGTAGGGGGGTTGGAAAGACATAAACCAAAGAACTTATATGCATAACCAATGGACAAAGACAATAGTTTGGGGAAAGCAGGAGGCGGGGGGAGCAGGAAGGAGGGGGTCAATGAGGGGGAAAAGGTGGGGAGGACATCTGTAATACTTTCAACAATAAAGATAAAAAAATAAAATTTAAAAAAGAGTGCTAATGTTGCTAGGGGTGTGAAAGAAACAATGATCACAGGCTATTAAAAAGGTAGAAAACTGTTGTTGATTAGGATAAATGAAAAGCAGTTGGCCAGTGACAGCATTTCTGAGTCAGTGATATGTGAAAAAGTGAACATGCCGCATGCTGACTTCCCGAAAGACACCCTGGACCGAGTGCTGAAAGAGATTTGTTTATGGCTAGTAGGGGGTGGTTCAATAAATGTAAGAAAAGTGTTTGGTTATAGATTAAACAGTACATTAAACATGTACTGTATATAAGAAAGGTTAAAACAGGAGTTATTTGGGGGTCTGGAACAAATTAATTCCATTTACATTATTTATAATGGGAAAAAATGATTGTTTTTTAATAAAATGCTTCTCGAACAGCCTTCTGGAACAAATTAAGTTCCAGAACCGAGGTTCCACTGTATTCTGTTCTTAATTTTAAAGCGTTGAGTTGAACATTTTGCATTGAAAAATTTTTTTTTATCAAGTTAAAATTTTCTCTTAATGATTTAGTGAACTTCAGAGAGAAAAATAAGACACACACATCATATAGCCTCCCCATTCCTACAAGTATTAGATATAAATAAAAATCATCATAAAATTAACCTGGACTTAGAAAAATTCCCCCTTCTCCCAAATCAAGTTGCATGTTCTCCGTGCTGTCACTGCCGGTGTTTCAGCTCTCTTCACTCTCTGAGGAGCATAAGAAACCTGCCGCTTTCACTAGAAACATTACAGCTCAAGGAGCACAATTAAAGTTTTGGTTTTGTAGTTCAGCTTTCAAGTTTCACACTACCCCCACCTCATCACCTTCTCTACATCCTTCAGCTTGAAAGAAAGAGCACAAACCTGGGGATTATTAAAGAGTACAACTTAAATCTATAATGTTATTTGAACTTAAAAAGTGTTGTAGTTTGTAAAATTGACAAGGTTCTTTTACTTTTTAATGCTTCCCCAAGTGCTTGTCAATTATATAAAGTTGTGAGTAATGAATGGCATAAAGCGCAGTTCCAAAGTCTTTAATTTTTATTTTTTAGGGTCTATATTACATGTTAAAACATTACATGCTAGAGTAAAACAAACAAAAAATATAGAACTACTTTTTCCCACTTACTAGTCCTTGGCGGGAACATGTGAGATCGCGCTCCCCAGAATATGTCATCAGTTTGGCTCAAATCAACCCTTATAAAAAATTTTTTTAAAAAGTCCTTAGGTTTGCCTAGCATTTTTGTATAGCTGATATTACCTCTTTTTAATCCGTCTGACTAGTATCTTACCTCTTTAGAGTTCTTGTATGATCTCTATCCAGATCTATTCAGGGTATAGGATGGATAGGGTGGCAGAAGCTGCCCGTGTCTTTGTGGTTAGCTTAATAAGTACCTTTCATCCAGCTTATGAGAGAATTAAGGGAATGGATTAGTGAACATTCCAGTTAACTAAGGGCTTAACTATGGAGCTCCAAATAATGTAGCTAGAATTCCCCTCCCTCACTTTCTCAAGATTTTCAAATTAATGAAAAGGGGCTGATTTAAAGTTACAAGCTACTTACTGACCAAATCGCCTGAGAGAAAACATAACTTTTTCTACCATTTCTAAACGTTAGAATAATAAATAGTTTGGCTATGTCTTCAATAACTTCAACAAAGTCAAATTTGCTTTCTTTTTCTGAAGATTATGCTGTCAAACCAGTAGAGTGAGATGCTTTGTACGTGTAAATGTACGGTGTTACTAGGAGCTGATTTTATTAGTTCTTGTTTAAGTTGGTAGATAAAAGTATAACAAAATTTGGATTCCAAATTTTCACTTGATAATATAAGACATCTTTTACTATATTTTCAATTGATACTTACAATTTTCACATTATATATAAATTGGGAGATTAAAAATCTTTCAAGCCCTAGATGGGTGACTCAGTTGGAACGTCATCTGGTACACCAAAAGTTTGCAGGTTCAATTCCAGATCAGGGCACATACCTAGGTTATGGGTTCAATCCCCAGTAGGGGTACCTAGGAAAGGCAACGAATGGATTGATGTTTCTCTTTCACATCGATGTTTCTCTCTCTCTCTCTCCCCCCCTCCTCTCTAAAATAAATATAAACATATCCTTGAGCGAGGATTACAAAAAATGTTTAAATACTCTGTGTGTAAATGTACACTATATAAAGAAAGAAGAAAATACTGAATGTCAACTATAATCAAAAGTTTTTTAAAAATTGTAAAAAAGAAAAAAAGGAGAGGGACGGAAGAGACAAAAGAGATTTACTTTTTCTTCTGTCTTTGCACAAGAAAACTTCAAAAGTGTTTGTTTTTTTTTTTAAAAAAAAAAACTGAGCTGAATTTTGCATTGAGATTTTCAAAAAGAAAAATGCGATCCTATTTTATGGGAAATCGCCCTGGTCGGGTAGCTCAGTTGGTTAGTGTCCTCCCAATACACCATGGTTGTGGGTTCAATCTCTGATGAGGGTACCTACAAGAATCAACCAATGAATGCATAAACAAATGGAACAACAAATTGATGTTTCTCTCTCTCTCAAATCAATCAATAAATAAAATATTTGTTTTAGTAAAAGATAAATACTTTATGTAGCATATGTACCACAAGGTGGTGCTATAATTCCACGCTGGTACTAATATTTTAGAAGGTAATTGATAAATGAGTTTTTCTTTTAAGCTCTTGATTTTTATAAATTTTTTGTAATTGAAAATATAAAGCTAGTTGGATTTGTCCTAGAAATATTTACTGAACTCTACTAAGTGCAAGGTTTTATGCTAACTTCAAAAGCTCATAATTTTAAAGTCTAATGACTAAGCACAATTAGAATACTAAAAATGCTTTCTTAAAAGTGATTTCTACTTAGAATTTTAACTTATTGTTAATGTTTCATACGTGACAAATTTCAAGTTATACACATATATAATATAAACAGATGGATAAATAATATACAATCAGATGAACTAAATAATAATAAAAGAAAAAGTACTCCACTTTTCTTCCCAAATAATGGAATCAATTTTCTTGAAGATTACCCAGGACAATTATTACATTTTTATTTATAAAGTTAAATAATAATAATAATAATTTATTTAGTAATTTATAGTAAATTTCTCTTTTCTCTCGATTTAACTTTAAGACTTTTTCTCTCTCCAGAAAAATATATTACTTCCCATGACTTAAAAAACAAAACAAAAACACCGCACTGTGTATCTTGTAATACTGGACGGCCACCATCTGTGTCTGTGCTGCTGGTCTTAAAATGTGTTACAGAATAGAGCACTAAAATCCTCAGCACGCTTTTCACAGTGAACTTTCCGACCTGCTTCTAAATACGAAAGAAAATCATGCCCTTACTTTCTCAGTGTTAACTGAAAATGTGTTGCTGCTTTTTCACTAAGCATGAAATTGCTGTATTTTTGTTTTATTTCATTTTCAATGAGCATTTTTAACTTTTCATTACAACATATTCATCAGGACAGATGGCAAAATGGTATGTACGACAGCCTCCTGGGTACAATATGCAAGTCCCAGTTGGAGTGTTTCCAACAGGATGTAAACTATGGTCCTGAAGCCTGTACTTTAAAAAACATATTACTTAGCACACCGCCAACAAATGTCAACACAAGAATATAGTGCTGTAATGACTTCACTCCGTAAAAGAAATGCACTGGCACATAAGTTTTCCTAAGGAAAAGTAAAACAGAGTAAAAGCAGATAACCATAGCACAAAAATAATCAAGTATTTATTCAATATGGAATGAAAAAGCTCATATACCAAATGGAATTAAAATTCTTAACAAAAATATTGCAGTATATTAACATGTATAGAGAATTCTTAAAATATACAACATGTACAGTAGCCAAAGTCCTGGAAAAGTTCATGTAGAAAAATTCTATAATTAGTGATTTGAACCTTTCAGCAACTCTGCAGTTTCTTCAAACCTGAAAAACAATAAATAATACATTAAGTAAATAAATATCATAATGAGGCATAGGTTTTAAGTTGCTAAAATTATGCTTTTGAGCCTAAAATAAATTTCAATACTTCTCTTATTTATAGGTATAGTTACTGTTAATAATTAAGTATACTATAGCCAGAAGGGAGGAATAATGATTAGAGTCAATTAGTAGTCTTTATTTCTGGGAGCATTAAGTTATTTCAGTACTTCTCAAATTTCAAAAAAATATTATAGTTTTTAAAGTAGCAGGCTACCTAATAAATATAATTTCATATTTCCTTTCAACTGCTCTTTAGATACAAGTATCATTTTTAGTATTACCTTACCAATAACTTTCTGAAAAAACCCTAGCAATACTTTTAACAATGCTTGAAGTGTCTCCAAACTATCCATCTACATATATTATTTACTATTTTGATAAATCAATTATAAAAAATAGATAATCCCCTTGATTAACTATCAACCAAAAATATCTCTGCACTCTTTAATCTGAAATTAATTCTATTAACCATGTTTTACATCACTCGCTGGAAACCAAAACAGTGACTCATCTCACAAACACATAACTGTAGGTGGATTTATTATCCACTGGAGTCCTGAAGGAAATTCCACACCTGATCGAGAGACCTTTAAGGTTTGAAACACATATGCACATTCTACATATACTGTAATCCAATACAATTCCCTACAGAGAAATGAATTTCTGTTGCCCTTTCCGTTACTTACATTTTTTTCATCCTTTCCATTTTCTGGATTGTTGTTTCCTTTAATTTAAAAAGCAACAAATTTAGGCAATTTCTCAAAGTAAACCATCATCAAAGATGGACCATGAGCATATAAAACATAGTCTAAAACCCTGCATTAAGCACTGTTTACTTATCACAAAGAATTTTTATGAGATATTAAGATTTACACAGTTTCACTATTTTTCTTGCCAATGACATCTACAACTAAATCTAATGCTTGCTTGTTTTCCTGTCCTTCAAAAGGAAATCATCTAGGCAGTTGCCAGTTTTTCTTACCTCTGAAATATCTTTCAAACCAAAGTAATTAACAGTTGAAGTTCTGGGAGTAGAACCTATTGATAGTGTACTATAACTGGGAGACAGAGGAATACCTGCTTCCCTCTCTTGGCTTTTCCTGTCTGTGAAGAAACACATTTTTAGGTTATCTTTTCCTTTCACAGTGGAGTCAAATATCTAATAATGTTATGAATGTATAAAAGAAAAATAAATATTTTAATATAAATGTTTAACATATTAATATGAAATGATTACTGGTATACAGATGAGTTTTTAATATTCTTCTAAGATAATGACGTACATATAAAGACCTAGATGTAAAGAACTGGCCAATAATAATTACAAAAGGCAATATTATCTTCATCATGATAGCAATCAACTGAATAAATAGGTAAGTTTATTTATTTTTAAATTAAAGCTATTAAATCATGGCAAATCCTCCCTACAACTGAACCAATTACAGATAAGACATGCTCCTATCAAATCAATCAACAGTCTTGAGGACCATTTGGCTGCAACCAAAGCCAGGAAAAAAAAAAAAAATGTAGATATCCCTTTAAATAGTTTTACTGTAAGCCCACACAGGCAACCTCAATTAGGGAACGAAGTATTACCACATGAGGACTGAAACAACTAAAAAGACTTTTACTTTCCTCTCTCATAGAGTCAGTGCCTTGTGTCTACTTCTCTTGCCTATTTGCTCCAGTCCTCTGATTACTCATCACCATGAACTTGGACAAAATCCCCAGCCCAGGCTAAACATCACTTGATGTATTATCCTTAGTGTCCTAATGCCAAATTTCCAAGGAACACAAAATGATTTGGCTCAACCCCTTTTATGTCGGTATTCCCTGGATTAGGTGTCTACTCCTGATCCAGTTATTTGAGCTCAGGGGTCAAGATCACATGGCAAACTTTGAAGACTAGCTACATCCCACTCTTTTAGCAGGCTGTAGGCTGTTTACAGGTTACTGACAAATGCATTTTCTTCTCTTACATATAGTATTTAAAGCTACTACTTTAAGTTTAAATTAGAAACTTGAAGATCCATTTTTACTATTCTACAGCACTTAGCAATTAAAAGGGTAAAACATCACTAAAAGTTTGCAATTTTGTACACTAGAGTTTACTCAACCACTATGTCATGTAAGATATGTAAGCTGGCTTCTTTAGCAATCCTTGGCTTCAGTAGTCTCTGTAAGTTTAATATTTTCTTTGTTCCTAGGAGCTTCGTAGTTTCTAAAATATAAGGCTTGGGAATATTAAAATTACCAAATATCTATAAAAATCATTTTTCTAAACTCCTAACTATACCACCAATACTAATACCATAAGAACTTACCAGGTTTCAGAATATCCATGTTACTACTACAAGCACAGTCTTCATTCATTTCATTATAGTCTATATATTCATCATTCTGAAATAATATAGTTTAGTATTTAGCATGAAATGAAGAGAAAAATGTTCTTATTTTATATTATTACTGCTAAACATAAAATATAAAGATGACATGATAAATGTTTAAATATTTTAAGTATTTTATTTATAAAGCAATATATAAATATTCCTATGTATAAGAAATCTTTTAAATGTGGAATCAGGTATCCTCCTTGAATTTACCAACTTTACAGGCCATTTATACTATTACAGAATATAAAATAATTTCAAGCTTTTCTTAAACAAAAGCCAACATTATTTTCCCTCATTTTAAATACGTCAAGCACTAATAGCTCTAAAAGCTCAATTTATAGGTTTGCCAGATTATCTTATTTGATGAAGAGAAAAACAATAGACATGACAACAGCAATAAAACAGGTTGTGTCTAAATAGGACTTCATTCCCACTAAGCATTTTCCCATTACCTCAATATTCTCTTACTTAGCATTTCCAAAGGAATACACACACACAATAATAAATAAAAGCTTCAATGTATCTGAGATATCTCATAAATGCTAAGGAAAGAAAATACCTTTTTGGACAAAAGCAATTCTGTTTCAAGAAGAGTGACACGACTTAGAAGATTGGTCCAGGTTTTTTCATCTACCATCACTTTTCCTTTCATTTTTTCTTCCAAACAGTCTAATCTGTACTCTATCTGAGTCAGTTTCTTAAGCTTTTCTTGGCATTCAACAAGCATAGTCTGTAGTGCAGTAATCTCAGGATTAACTTTTATATCCTAAAATGATTAGAAAGATTAAAAATAATATTACACAAACGGAAATTCTTTTAAAAGCCAACGTATTCCCACTTGCATGGTGTTATTTCAAGAGTTACAATAGACAATATAGCATGAGAGTTAAGACTGCTACTCTGGAGGCAGATTGCTTGGACACTTACACTAGCTCATCTAACACGTGTGACCTTGATGCTTCAATTTCCCTACTAAGAAAAACAAAACAAAACAGTTCCTACTTCATATGGTTCCTGTGAAAATTAAATAAGGTCATTTTCACAAGGCTCTTTGGAACACTGGGTAGTACAATAAAACTGTCACTAACAAGCTTCTTGTAACAACTCCTAGCACGAAGCTATGAGGAAATGACCAAGAGATGACAGTGCATCAAAATGGTTCAGTTTGCAATAAATGGGAACCAAGCCTAATGGCCATCTGGTAGTTTCATAAATGTCAACTGTATACTGAGATGTACAGATGTCACAAGACATAGAAGAAAGATAGAAAAGGAGTTTTAGCAGAAGCAGCAAAGATTAGACAACATAATAGGGTCTGTGGCAATACAGTGATAAAAAAGGTACTCTAAGAGAGAAAAGGACATGTAGGGCCCAAAAGGAAAATGAAAAGGCAGTAGTGTACCAGTTTTTTCCATTCTTCAATATAGGGAATAGGGAATAGAGAACCTTCAATGTACAAAGCAATATATCTTTTTATCTCATTAAACTAAATACCTTGAAGACAAGTACTGTATCTTCATCATCTCTGCATCACTCATGACACCTAGCACAATACCCAAAACATAAGCAGTAAATAATATCTGTCAAGTTATATTCAGTAAGACTTACTGATTCTTGAGTAATAGCAACAAAGATAAAGTGTTGTGATTAATAATTCAAAAGGCCAGAGATATTCCAAAGTTTAGACGCTGAAGTAATCATGTACATCGAAGTAAGAAATATTGGTATCTATTAAAGAAATCCTTTAATCTAAGCCACTTACTTGTGGCTTAGACTTGATTTCAGGGACCGTTTCTTCAGAAATCTTTGTGCTAGTATCCTTTATGTCACACACAGCAAATGCCTCATTCACGTCTGTCACTGAACCTAACGTATCATCAGGAATCTTAGCACCATCTTCATTGTAGAGGTGACGGATCACCACAGCTTTCTTCTGCAGAGAGAAAAACAGGCAGAGCTGCTCCAGTGTTGCCCTCACACAATTATTTTACACATACACATAGTCACTTTGCAAAAGAACATCTTATCTTCCCTTTAAGATTTATAAAAGCTTAAATGATCACATATAATGTATATATCAGACATTAAGCTATTAATATTAATATTTTATGAGTGATGATTGTGGTTATGATCTTTTAAAGCATTCTTATATATTAGAAAAAATATTGAAATATTTCTTCAATGATGTCTGGGATTTGCTCCAAATTGTTTCAGGTTTGGGGAAAGATGATGGGAAAAGTGGTTATAATAAAGATGAAACAAAATTCACCAAGAGTTTTGATAAATTGCTGAAAGTGGGAATGAGTACTTTTATAAATATTTGAAATGTCCCATAATAAAAAGTTATTTTAAGAATAATTTCATCATAAAAAAGGTTACCACATATTTATATTCACATATAAATAATCAAGAACTGCCTCTGTGAATAGGACTTATTGCAATTTATTTTTTATTAAACAAACTGCAAAACAGCAGACCTTCAGCTAACAAGTCAAACTTAATAATGACAAGGGTAAAGTCCTGAGAGTAAAGATTAGGTCAAACTATGCATTTACACTGGACTCATTCAGCCACAGCTGCTCAAAGCAGATAAGGGCAGCGAAGCTATCCACAAAGAGAAGATGCTCAAAACACTAACCCAAAACCCAATTATAGGTTTGGGAACTGTCAATCATTGGATACTTCACATTCCTGACAGAGAAATATGAACACAGGTACATGAATCATGATACCCTATAACTAATGGTATGCTCTTTGTATGTTCCCATGTTGTGGAAAGACTAGATACATAATTAATTAGGAGTAACTTTTCACAAGCACATAATATAACCTTCCCAAATCATTGCTATTCTATCTGGGAAACAAGGCAGAAATAGAAACTAGAAATATAAAAAGAAAGTTTGTTCCATTCTACATTTCTACCCTCTTCTTACAACTTTTGGAATATTCCCCAGATAACACATGGTATATGCATTATTAACAAATCCTTCTAGTATAATAACTAACTGCAATGTTTTAACCAGCTGCTAGCTATAAAAGTCACCTTGTACATTGGATTAATTAGGTGAGCAACTTTTTTATTTATTGATTGATGTTAGAGAGAGAGGAAGGGAGAGAGAGATAGAAACATCAATGAGAGAGAACATCGATTGGCCGCGTCCTACATGCCCCCACTGGGGATTTGGCCCACAACCTGGGCATGTGCCCTGACTGGGAATCGAACCAGTGACCTCTTGGTGCATAGGTCGACAATCAACCACTGAGCCACACCAGCCGGGCAGGAGGGTAACTCTTAACACTACGATACACTCTGTATTTTCTGACCTTTCCTGAAGTCATAAACCTGCCGGTGATGTCAATGCCAGCAGGTTCTGTAGATGTCTTCTCACTGCTTGAAGAAGGTTCTGACTTAACAAAACTGATTTTCTTTCTTTGTTGTGATGGAGTCTTAAAAAAAAATACAAAGACATAAAAAATTTCATGTGAAAGCATTATGATATTTAAATTGTTATCATTTAAATTTTTATATATGAAATATGACCATCAAATAATGAGTCTATGAAACTACATGTCTTTTGAAAACTAAAAAGTGATGAGAATGTACTGTTTGAACTGTTAGTTTAGGACTAGTAGCTCCAAGTTACAAATGTGTGAATATAAGTGACCAGTATTTAAAGCAAACACCAGGTATTATTAGGTCACGCAAATCTGTGAATAATGCAATAATTACACTATGTATTAATTTGCTGTCCAGGGTATTGATTTTATACATTAAAATACTGGCCACTGGCATAAACTAAAATCTATTAAGAAAAATTACCTTCTCTAGACTACTCAACTCCTTGTGCTTTTTCATCACACAATTCAAAATATCGCAGATAATTTGGATTTTCCATTCTGCAAATCCACATTGGAGAAACTGTTTTTTCGTCAAGATTGGTTTATAATTAAATTGATCACGAAGAAGCTATAAAGAGGGAATAGATCAACAAAAAATTGGAAATAATCTCTTTCAAAAATCCAAAATAATAAATGGTCACCTGGTCAGGGTGGCCTTTTACTTAAAAGGTGCTAAAGAGATTTATAGGGGTGGTGTAAGCCCTGACCAGGTAGGAGAGGTACCTAGCTAGAAGCAGTTAGCTAGGGATATACAAAAAATAGATGGCTGTCCAGAGAGATGGGAAAATATAGCCTATGATCTAAAGTTATAATATCCTAATAGGTACTAGAAATATTCCTTAGCTCACTTTAGAATAAAAAATACCACACCATATATATCAGAAAACCATAGTTCTATTTGTTTATAATTCTCCTACTACATAATTTTTTAGACAAGTCAGTAGGCCTCTGAGTTTCAATTTCTCATTTGTAAAATGAGAGTAACCGACTAGATCAGTAATTTTCAAAATCTACTATTGAACCCTAGGATTTCTCAGAAGTGCCTGTTAGGCTTCCACAGAAGTTTTTTGTGTGAAAGACAAAGAAAGGGAAGAGTAATAACAGAGTCTCTACACGTAAAAGCTCCCATTGCATCAAATGCAACTTACGACTTAAAAAGGAAAAAAATTTATATCTGATTTGATAAATGGGTTTTACCATTTTTAAAAAAGTTTAAGAAAACTAGATTACTTAAGCAAAAATTAATGATAATAAGGGTTTTTTAAAAACCAAATATGAGATTAAATGCAGTGTACATAATATACATGTAAATATTAGGGTAGATAGAAGACATGGTCCCAGACCACAAGGAACATAAAATCTCAGTCAAAGCTGTAGTTCCTTCTCACAAACAACTAAATTAACTCATAGTTCTATGAACCACAAACTTTACTCAATAAAACCACCACATTTCTAACTCCTTCCAGCATACCAAATTTTACTAAAATTTGGTATAAAAAAGGGCAAGTGATCCCAATGACAAATACTTATTAGTTTTCATATTTAACAGTATGAAACATAAAGCAAACTTTAATTACATCTTGATTGCAATAGGGACTGCATTTAAATGAGGTAAATACATATTGAAAATACTGCCAACTACACATGCTACATATATTTAAGAGGTTATTATAAAGACATTAATCTTAAAACACCATCAAGGACAATAAAACGATTATTATTTCATAGACCCAAACATACCTTATAGACGGTATCTATAAAGCGCAAGTCATTCTTTGCTATGAGCTCTACATTGGATTCCACCAGAAGTTCTGCTACGTAAGGTGAATATGAGGTAAGGGAATAGCTAATGATGGGCAAAGATGCTGCTGTATCTCCCTTAACCAAACTGTTAGGGCAAAAAAAGAAAAATATTTTTGATGAGTGTAATTCCACAAAGTTGGGTAATCAGGAAAATACAAGAATTACTGTCAATAATTTATAACAACATTATAGTCATAATAAGTCATGCACAAGACCCTGTAGATTCTATCCCCTAGGTTAAGTCAGTCTAGCCAAATTGCTATGACATTCTATTATTCATTTGCTCAAAAAGTTATGACAGCTCTTTAATACCAATAGAAAATCAAGTACACTTTCTCTTAATAAAACAAATGTACCATCTTACAGTGCTCAAGTACATTTTATGCTCTTGCAAACACTTGTTACCTTACCTCATATGCTTTTTACCACAGACTGCAAAGGTAAAATATTATGAATTCTAAGTTATAGATGAGGAAAACAGGGCTAGGATACTGTAACTAGGCTGATCAGTATCTTTCACCCATATCAGGCCCCTGTGAAATCAGTACCTTATTAGATTACGCTATTTCCTCCAGTTTAGAAAGGTATCCCACTTTTCTCTGCCTGTTATTCATTCTTCATAAGTCATTTGTCAGATATCAAACTTTCCATGAGGCCTATCCTCAACGTTCTGATCCTTATTTCTCTCTCCCAGAATGACTCCCAGTCTATTCAGTATCTGATGCCTCATGCTCTGTTTTGTACTGTTTTCTAATTGTCTACACATATGAATCTCATTTGCTCCATGTGAAGTAGCTTCATAGACTCTCCCACAACAAAGCACAGGAGAGACTGGTTCAATTAGCCAGTTATATTTGTTCAACTGAAGTAATAATGCACTTACATAAAACATTTGTTTTCCACAAAATTCAAGATGTACATAAATCTCCCTATTCCCATCCCAATTTTTTTTTTTAATAAGGCAGAGAACAAGTATATGATGATAGCATTACAATTTCTTTTTCAGGACAAATTATAAATTGTTTCTCTTTTATGTTTATGGATACAATATTTTACCCAATGAGAAAACTGCTCTGGCAACCTTGTCTATCTATCAAACAGTTCAAAAAGGGAAACAAACAAAAAAAACTTTTGAACAGCAAAATATGTCCCATTTTATGAACATTATGAATAGAAAACAGCCAGGTCTGCATTTAATATCTCATATAAAACAACCTCAAAATCCTGGTTATCTAGTTTTTAAGGACTTTGATTAGAAACAGTAAGAAAAACTGGCATACCAAAACAAAAACCAGCAAATCACAAGAAACAATTTTAAAATGGGAAAAAGTAGAAAGAGTGAAAATGTGTGTGTATGGGCTGTGTGTGTACGTGAGGGCAGCAATCTGAAGGAGAAGCATCAAGTAGCATTACCTATCTCAGCAGACCCTGTAGATGTTACTGTGCTATGAAACAATCTGAAAATTATTGTTCTTAATGACACTCAGATCAATAAGAAAGTCAAATGTTTAAACAATGTACTCAGAAGAAAGAAAAATAATCAGTATCTTTTAGAATTATTCCTATACAAAATGTCTTTTAAAATACTGATGGTTAAGGTGGTAAGAAGAAACCTTGGCTACTCAAACTAGTTAAGTCCCGGCCAGGCTAGACAGTAGAGATTTCCCTCTGTTGAGGAACCAACCTATGATTGGTACATGCTATGGAAACATATATGGAATACATCCTGCTTCTCATATATAACGCATGTAATAACAGTCACTAGAGCTCAACTTTCTCCTTGCTCTCTTCACTATCCTTTCATTTACAGTCATGTCTTGATGTTAACTCTTCCTAGTATACAATCAGAACATCCATTTTTATATGTAAAGTCCATTACTCCTGGACTCTACTTAGTAGCTGGTTTAACCAAGACTCACTCTACTACTTGACCATGTACCTAATCTGGACTTATCCCTTGACACTCATTGAATAAATGTCTAATTAGCTTCTAATATGTGCCAGGCATCATTCCAGATATGAGGATACTACAGTGAACAAAACTAAGTCCTGGACGTCAGCTTACTTTCTAGAGGGGGAAATATTTAATCAATGAATATCCCAAGAAAGAAGAAACAGAAGTATCAAGGGATAGAGGATAACAGGAATACCATATTAGACTGGCATGAATACAGAAGAAAGGTACATTGCTACATTCTACAAAAGCAAGTAAGTCATACTTGGAGAGTGGAAACTAAAGCAAAACATTCAAAGCAGGGTTGTTTTCATGAGCTAGCTTAATAATCTTCAGGCAAGATATAAATTGTCATAAGAAATCTATTAAGTAGAATCTTCCAAATCATAAAGAAGCACTATCCAACTGAATGTGAAAGGATGGTAAGTTATATAACTAATTAATTCATTATATTTCTATGAGTTTAAAAGTCATACAGAGATCATACTTTATACTGACATATATTTTGCTGCTACTTGTAAAAGGTGTTTTAAATCTCCAGAGTTGGACTTTTTATTTATTTAAATCCTCATCTGAGGATATTTTTCTGTTTATCTTCAGATAGAGGGAGAAAAAGGGAGAGAGAGAAACACTGACGTGAGAGAGACACATCGACTGGTTGCCTCCTGTACGACCTCGACCAGGGCCGAGAACGAACTGCAACCAAGGTACCTGCCCTTGGCCATAATCAAACCTGCGACTCATCGGTCTGTGGGCCCACGCTCTCACTGCTGAGCCAAACCAGCCAGGGTGAGTTGGACTTTTAAAAATTCATACTTAGAAATAAGCTCCTGTAATTCCCTGCTTTCTATATTTTAATCATTTTAAGGAAAAATTTAAGAGTGCTCAGATAAAATTAGTGTCTTTATTAGATGCTCCCTCATGTCAAATATTATATCAAATCATTACCAAAAAGACTACAAATAAGTTTTATATTCTAGCTTACCCTACACAATCCACCTCTTGAGGATAGTTTAGTGAGCGAAGCACTTGTTCTAGGTTCCGTAAGCTTCTCTTCAAGTCACCTGTTGCCATTATTTAATATTACATTCAGCTCTAGCCTTTGAAATATTCTAATATTTCACCTAAAAGTAAAAATCCATAAAACACTGGTTAAGTCTGTGTATTTTTTAAGCTTCTCTATTCTATTTTGTTCACATCTCCTATAGGTACTTACCATATTTATCTTATCTTAGCTATTTCTCCCCTAACTTATCCCTATTGGTCTAGTACTGCCTAGTATCTACCATAAATTCCTGAATATAAGGTGTGCTTTTCCCTCAATATTTTTCCCTTAAAAAAAAAAGTTTGCCTCATGTTTATGCTCCTGTAATGTATTCCACATATGATACTCTTCCAGATACTTTATATTGAACAAAAAAGTACCATTTGGGAAGACACATCAACCTGAAATAGTCTCCATCAATGACTATTTTGGATGCTTATAAAGGCTACATGAAACAAAATCAGTAAGGGAGGAGGGTTTTGGGGGGAAAAAAGGAGAAATATCTGTAACAAAAATAAATAAATTAATTTAAAAAATCAGTAAACAATGGAGACAGAATTTAGCACAGATTTAGTCATAATTCCCAGGGCTCTGACCTCATGCAGTTGACAATAAGGTGCTTTGGTTAAAAAACAAATTATTAAAAACCATATATACTCACCATGGCAAACAGAACTAGAGGGATTCCACATGACAGAAGAGGTATCAACATTTTGGAAGATGGAAAGCAGATGGATGAGTGATAATGAACCTAGCAGAGCACAGACAAGCCAATCCCATCTGTCTATTTAGGAGAAAACCAACAGCAGCAAGATAGGTTCAGAAATGAGGGGCCCCTTACAGTTCTGCAAGGGGTAAGGCCAGGGGGTGTTGAAATAAGGATTATTTGAAAGTTCATATAAGCAGCTGCTAAATCCTCGATTTTTACTTTCCCTCCTCTCTCTGACACATAACTTGCTCAGCTGGGCAACTGCCTCTCTGCTTTCTTGGGTTTCGCTGTCCTCTAGTTTATAAAGCTGTTTCCCATGTATATATGAGTTAATTCTGATACTTTTATACATATATACTGGAACTGAATGATTAAGTAAATGGATGGCTGAATAATAGGAGCCAGGTTTCTCAATGCTGGAGTGAGAATTTACAGATAAGCAAGGGGCGGAGACTAGAATAAGCAATGCCTAATGGATTAGTTAGAGACATCAGTATGAATTCATGTTTAGCTTAATATAGATACAGATAGTTTCATATTGAAATATTTATAGATATGTGGATATAGACAGCTTAGTATATACACATATATTTCCTTTCTCTGCCAGCTGAAAGTGACTAAAAGCAATGACACCCCAGTAGCAAAGAGCACACATGGCATCCAGATCCTGTGTGTAATGCTATTCTCCAATAAAAGGAACCAGGGCTCCCTGGAGAAACGGCCAGTTGTAGGACTCGGGCAGGAAATATGCAAAATGAACTTGAAGCATTATGTAGTTCCGGAAAGTAAGAAAGTACACACAAAACAAACCAATCTGACATTGATGGGAGTATGTCAAAAGGGCGCAGGAACCAGTGAAATAGCTCCTAGTGGTCAAAGCTAAAACAATTTGAACAACAAAATTAATAAAATAGTATCAAATTATTATCCACAGTATAAAACAAAACAAAATCAATCAGTATAATTCAATACATTAACAAATAAAGGAAAAAAATCGTATTCTATTTCAATACGCAGAATAGGTATTTATATAATTATATAATTCTTATGACACCAGAAGTAGAAGGGAACTGACTGCATTTGATAAAAGTTATCTATAGAAATCTCTTGCAAACATCATAGATCATAATAGTGAAATATTGAAAACGTTCTTCCTGAGACTGGGAATGAGGCAAGCTTATCTAGTCTTGGCATTACTATTCAACATTGTGCTAGAGGTGGTACACAAGACAAAAGTGCAATAATAAGAAATAGAAGGAATAAAAACTAAACAGGAAGAAATAAAAATGTCATTATTCACAGATAACATAACTGTATATGAAAAAAATCAAAAGAAGTGAATTTAGCAACGTTGCTGGATAGAAAGCCAACTGTATTTCACTGCAGTTTCCAAATAATTAAAAAATGTTTAAAATTTATATATGTATAAATAATTCCACTATAGCCTCAATAAATAATCATAAAAATGTGAATAAATCTAGAAAAGATATGTAAGAAAGACCTCAAAACAAACAAAAAACCCCCATAAAAGTTGCCTTAAATAGAAGACGTATTTCCTTAAACAAGGATTGGAAGACTCAATAGATTCAATGCATTCCCTCTTCCCCTGCCCAAAAAAGAGTCTCTGCAGGTTTTCTTAATTGACAAGTTGAGTCTAAAATTTATATAGAAGTGCAAAAAATAAAGAATAACTATCAAGATCAAAATTGGAGGACTTAATAACTTTGTATCAAGATTCAGTATAAAGTTAAATTTGGATTTAGTGAAAAGATGTACAAACAGAACAATAGAACAGAATAGAGACCAGAAACTGACCATGCATATATTGACACTAGATTTATGATAAACTTGATGCTGAGTAGCTCTGGAGAAAGGATGGTCTTTTTCCATAAATGATACTTTGTCAATTGAATATCCAGATGGAATAAATAAAACTTGAACCCCTGATGTAAAGGGTACCTCACATCCTTCACAAAATTAATTTCAGGTTTGTTGAAGATCTAAATGTAAAATATAAGACAACCAGGTTTTCTGGAGATCACAGAAGAGAATAATTTTTATGAGCTTCAGGTACAGAAAGATTTCGTATGACTTATAAAATGAAACACATTAAAATTAGTAACTTCTGTTCATCAAAAGACACCTTTCAGAGAGTAGAAAGATAAGTCATTGAGTGGGAGATAATGCTGTCATATATATATAACCAACAAAAAGATTCATATCTAGAGTATGTAAATAAATTCTTACAAAACAATAAGAAAGACAACTCAATAGAAAAACGGGAAAGAGACCTGAATAGGAACTTGACAGAAGAGTAAACATGTGAAAAGATACTCAATCTGATTATTAGAAAATTAAAAAGTAAATAAAAATGTGAGGCTGTAGAAAATCTGAAACCCACAGAATGCTGTGAAAGGGTAAATTAAAAAATATGCATGATAGAATAATATGTATTTATATATGTGTGTGCACCAAAAGGCATGAAAAATATTTGATATTTTATTTTATTTTATTTTTCCTTTATTGATTTTATAGAGAGAGGAAGGGAGAGGGAGAGAGAGAGAGAAACATTGATGAGAGAGAACATCAATTAGCTGCCTCCTGCATGGCCCCCACTGGGGATCAGGCCCACAACCTGGGCATATGTCCTGACTGCGAACTGGTGACCTCTTGGTGCATGGGTCAACGCTCAACCACTGAGCGACACTGGCTGGACAATATTTGACATTTTAAATAAAATGGTTTGTTTTTTTAAAAATTCCAAAGAAAATAATATCATGGAATTATATTTTTAAATGACTCTTTTTATTGCATGTGGCAGATTCTCAAAACAGATTATTCTCTAAGGAGGTTCATAAAATAAATAAATAAGTAGATTTAAAAAAATAGTTAAGAGCCGGACTGGTGTGGCTCAGTGGTTGAGCGTTGACCCATGTACCAAGAGGTTGCCAGTTCGATTCCCAGTCAGGGCACATACCCAGGTTGTGGGCCAAATCCCCAGTGGGAAGCATGCAGGAGGCAGCCATTCAATGTTCTCTCTCATTGATGTTTCTATCTCTCTCTCACTCTCCCTTCCTCTCTCTCTAAGAATCAATAAAGAAAAAAAAAAGAAATAAAATAGTTAAGAACCTTTGCTAGAAAGAGATGAAAGAGATAGAGTTTATAGTCTATAGTCAACCAGTAAGGCAAAACTCAATAACACACTTAAAAATATCTATTTATAACTATCCATAGACAATTCATAGAAGGAAAATAATATATAACAATACCTAATGAATCCTCTGGAAATGAAGCTCCTTTAAAGTTCAGTCATTGACATTAAAAACAAAACAGAACAATTCATAAATCAGGTGAAGTAGAGTTAGTTTGATCTTTTCCCCCAGTCAACCTTCCAGTAGCTGCCCAGGATACAAATCATCACCTTACATACATAACTAGAGACAATAAGGCTAACAATGTGCAAAATCCTAAATTTGGTAAACTTTTTAGTTTAAGCCCCTAGCCACCCAATTCTGAACCCTTTTCCCATTTTAGGAACACAGCATCTTCCTGATCCAAGTCTCTTCTCCTTTATCAATATGGTAAAGAACAGGTTATTGAATATATATATATATATATATATTTTTTTTTAATCCTCACCTGAGGATATTTTTCTATTTATCTTCAGACAGAGTGGAAGGGAGAGAGAGAGAAACATCTATGTGAGAGGGACACATCGATTGGTTGCCTCCTGCACAACCCCGACCAGGGCTGGGGACCAACCAAAACCGAGGTAGGTGCCTTTGGCCAGAATCGAACCCGAGACTCATTGGTCCATGGGCCGATGCTCTACCGCTGAGCCAAACCGGCCAGGGCTGAATATATTTTTGTACAGTCATTCATGTGTTTTAGTCACTATTTTCAGCCAATTAATTACTTCAACTAAACATTTACATCTTTAGGCAAAAGGAATTTCAGGTATTGTCAAATGGCAGATAACTAGGAAAAAAGGAAGTAATCCTCAGATCACATTATACAAAATAGTGGCCAAAAAGGCAAACCTTATTTAACATTGTTTAGGATGATTGGGGGATAGATGGACATACGGAAGTAGTAAGAGAGGTGACTTCCCACGACCATGACCAGACTTTATTTTCCAGGAAAAGATGAAGTGGGAACTAATGTGGCTGTAACTGCAAAAAATATATATTCTTAGATACTGTCATTGGCTGATATAGAAGATCTGAGATTGTTTCAAGTTCCAGGCCCATCTATCGTAACATATTTCTTGTAGGGGCACCTTTTCCCCTAAGACATTCTATAATTTTAATATAAATTATATTTCTTCCCACAGACTTCCTTTAATCCTTCCAGATGTATATTCCATCTTCCCAGTACATGTAATTTCATTTTATTTAACACTATAGTATCTTTCCATCTTTCCTTTCTCTGAAGTTCTGGAACATATATCAATGTCTCATAATTTCTACCTGTCGTAATGGAATTTCTGACAACAAAGTATGTCCCTGGAACACATCCTCTTCAGTACCAGCAGAATAAATATTTTGAAGAAGAGTAAGATACAAGTACAGCTTGGATCTGTAGGTGAAGGAGACAAGTGATGAAACAGGGCAGAAAAAAATAAAGGGATAAAAATATGAATGTTATAGAAAAAATTACAGTTACTGCTCTACATTTTCATGAAAGGCTTTACTGAGTCTATTACAAAATTAAAAATTAAGATGTTAAAAGAAGTCAATCTGTAACTTAGGCATATTTTAACATAGTACTTTCAGAAATGAACAATAACATAACTGTAAAAAATGATTAATATTTACACTTTATAAGCCTTTTCAAAGGAAATTAAAAGAGGAAGATATTACTCAGCCTGTAGCACAGATTCAGCCATTAAGATGGTCTCAATATTGCTTCCTAGCTTCCAGAGCTCTCTCTGCAAGTCAGATCTGCCCAATTGAACCCAATTTTTAATGTAGCTAGATGTCACAGCTGTTGGAAGTCATTCAATGATGTTTCCCAATGGAATGGAATGCCATTGAACTCAGAGTGATTTTTGCACAGAATGAAGTAACTACACTGACTGTAACGATTACGGTTGATGACTAAGTTTGTGACATAGCTCATAACGCTAGCTATTATCTAAAAACCATGTATCAAAAACGGAGGAGTAGAAGGAGGAAAACTTAAGTTTATATAACTAAAGGTATTAGGGAAATACTGCTCTAAGAGACGGGGAGAACGGTCTGGGAAAGAAAACACTGAGAAAATTAGGGGGAAAAACAAAGGAAGTAAGGGACAAGTATAGAGTTCAGTAGGACTGCTGTGTTCACATATAAAACTGTTAAAAGGTTTGGATAATTAAAACAAAAAACAAAAAAACAGTCTAGTATAGCCCTAATCCCGGAATCAAAACGTCAAGATTGATTACTTTTCACAGTGAGGGAAAAATCAATCGTCTTCTAGGAAAGTGAAAAATATTGAAACACCAAGGAAATGCAAGCAAGGAAAACATCCACTACTTTCATCTCTCCCTTCTAGTCAACACTTCCAAGGAGCTGGATCGCCCCTCAGCTCAAAGGATCCAGTTGAAGGAATCATTCAGTCTATAACTTCAGACCATAAATCACAACCTAACCTTAGAGGATGAGCTGCCACGCTTCTGCCTCCTTCGTTGTTACAGAGAAATGTACCACTTGGGTATATAGGCAAGCCACATCTAGGGCTCTCCTCCCTCCACCTGATTTAAAAGGATGAAAAGACAGACCTGGTCATTCTCTCCCACCCTGGGCCTCGGTAAGGGCACCGGAGAGAGGAGACCCGAGCCCAGTCTAAGGGGCAGCCTTGCCAGCTCCCCCGGGCTCACCGAGCAGCCGCGGAGCAAAGAAGCGGGCTCCAAAGGTGGGGGGGTTGCCTATGCAACCAGAGGTAGCCCCGGAGCCCAGCCTCCAGCAACGAGTCCCTGCGGCCGGACGCCTGCGCCCAGGCGCGCTTCTCGCGCCGACCGTTTGTATTCGCAGGAGCGGAGCGAAGCCAGCCACGCACCGCGGCAAGACCTTCAAAGCTGCTGGCTCCCCGGCGCTCCACGATTCCTCACTGCAGATTCCACACCACATTCATCCCAAACCCCGAGGACGCTGACACTGCTGAGAGCCTTTTCCACCATCGGTCCGATCCCAAGCTGCAGAGTAGAACTTCGCCTAGTTTTGATGCTCAGAGTGGCTCGGGATGCGAAGTGAGAAACCGGGAATCTATAACGAATCGTAAACAACGGAGATAGAAATGCTTTTTCTTTATGGCTCAGACCCCGAACGTCACTTCCGGCAACAATAGGAAACGTCAAAACTCGGACAGTCGGCAGCTCTAGCTGCTGCAGCTTGAGGTGCGCTCGTTTTGGAAGAATCCAGTGCTGTTTCTGGGATTCTGGCCGCCGTCACCTCCACCGGCGTGAACAAGGAACATCTGAGCCGGCTTCTCCATGGCCTGGGCACCAGTTCCCGGCTGAGCCATTTTCTTTTTGGCTAAAAGCCCCCGCCAAGAGGCCGATTCGTCGCGGCGGCGGTGGAGATCGCAGGTCGCTCAGGTACAGGCGTCAGCCTAGATATTTCAGAGCTCTTGTTTCTTTTCCCTCTATGCTCCTACTTTTCTCCTCAGAAATGAAGATAACCGGTGCTTGCTAGTTGTCAGAAACTTGCCAACCAGCCAGACTTTGGGACCAATGACAGTGCAAAGCATCTTGAGTGACAGCGGTGACGGCTTATTAAAATGAGGAGTCGGTGTCAGGAGGCGGGAGTAGGTGTGTTCCTTGTGTTTCTAGGCCATTAGGGTATAAGGTCATCTTGGGACCCCACGTAGTGACCCGGCTTCATTATGGAATAAAGCCCAGAAACGGCAATGATTGATCTCTTCTAATCCAAGTATTGCTTTTCAAGCAAAGTGGTGTGTGTGTGTGTGTGTGTGTGTGTGTGTGTGTTTTGGTGCATAGGCACAGTTTTCGGTGCTTTACATACTCTTCAGTAATATGACTGCAGTCACCATAAATTGCCAGTTGCTTCAGTTGTCAAACTTTGATTGTGAATTTGGCAGATTCTTAGTTTGTCCTCTTTTGTTTGTTTCTCTGTGACTGGGCTTTAGTATCTTACGTGGTGGATGCTCAATTAAATATTATTAATTGGATGAATAACATAAATGATTCCCAATCCTCAGTCATTTAAGTTTTTAATTGTCTTATTTTTAGGTCCTGTATGTATGTATTTAGTAATTTAATGATTCTACTTGTTTTAACAAGTGGAATTTATATTTTTAAGGATTCTAAGTGTTTCTGTCTAAATCAATATATCATGACCTTTACTACTGCAAGATGGAGCTAATTTATGTGTTCCATTTCAGTTTTTCTTCTCTTTCTTTTAATGTTTGGCGTTCGGTAACCTTATTTCTGAGGTAGAAAGGTCCACCCCACCTAAGAAAATGGTTTACAAAATTGAGCAGAATGAAGAATATATTTTATTCTAATTTTTCAGGTTGATTTAGGAAGCTTCCCATTTTTATCCAGTTAACTTGACAGTTTGTCTGGTGAGACACTTTATTATCTACTGCTGAGTAACAAATTGCCCGAAAATTTAGCAGCTTAAAATACAAAGATTTATTATCTCAAAGTTTCTGTGGGTCAGAAATTCATGCACAGCTTAGCAGAGCACCTCAAAGTCACATTCTTTCCTGCAGTTGTTGACAAGCTGTATCTGGGGGTAAGATGTCACCTGAAGGCTCCACTTAGGGGTAGAAGGATCCACTTCCAAGTGCACTCACCTTGTTATGGGCAGACCTATGTTTTCCACCACATGGGTTTCCCCATGGGGCTATCTCACAGTATAGCAGCTGGCTTCAATCTAAGAGAGAGGACCCAAGACTCTCTACAGTCTTTTATAACCTAATCTCAGAAGTTTATCCCATCACTACTGCCATATTCTATGTGAGAAGTGAGTCATTAATCCAACCCAAAATCTTTCTGGAGAGGATTACACAAGGGTTTGATTAAATCCAAGGATGCAAGGATCTTTGGGGGCTATCTTAGAGGCTGCCTAACACAGATACCCTGGCTGATAACTTTCAGGAGTAAATAGGTAGCAATAACCGAGCAGAAATGCAGTGAAGAGAAAGGCAGTCAGACAAGGAGGAATGAATGCCAGATTGTAAAGAAATAAACAAATTTGTACCAGCCTTATCTCTCTTGGAAAAGGTTTTTGTTTTTGTTCTTTTGGTCTCTTTTTTTCCCCTACTAATTTTCTGAAGAGAGGCTTATTATTTTGCTTGGGAAACTGTCTGAGGGATGATGTGTGTTAGAGGAGTACTTCTGTTTTGTTTTTTTATCCTCACCCGAGGACATTTTTGCATGTATCTTCAGATAGAGTGGGAGGGAGAGAGAAAGGAAGAGAGAGAGAGAAACATCGATGTGAGAGAGACACATCGACTGGTTGCCACCCGCTCGACCCCAACCAGGGCTGGGGACAAACTGCAACCAAGGTACATGCCCTGAGGCCCTAAGGCTTAGGGGGAACCGAACCCAGGACTCTCAGGTCCATGGGCTGATGCTCTAACTGCTGAGCCAAACCTGCCAGGGCTGTGTTTTTGTTTTAATATTTTTTTTTTCTTTATTGACGTTAGAGAGAGGAAGGGAGAGGGAGAAAGAGAGATAGAAACATCGATGAGAGAGAACATCAATTGGCCACCTCCTGCATGCCCTGACCAGGAATTGAACCAGGGACCTCTTGGTGCACGAGATGACGCTCAACCACTGAGCCACACCGGCCAGGTGGAATGCTTGTGTTTTTAGGGTCTGTATGAGCAGAGCATATCACAGCTGGAGACTGTGTATTCCATACCCATTGCCATTTTATATGGTTGAATTGTATCAAAACAAATATTAGCAAAAATAGCTTTTAAGGAGGAAAGAAGTTAGGAAAAGGTAGAGGAAAGCCTTCTGGTGTAGAAAAAGTGTGGGTCAGTGGCATTCTTTATGGTCCTATGAGATCAAATAGGGATGTCTTAGAATGGAAATGTGTCTTGTATGTCTGCTTTTAAGCATTATTAGGTGGCAGGTACCACCTTTTCCAGCATTACCTGGATGCAAATTACCAGCACAGCTTTTGTCAGTGAAACATATATGTTTATCAGAAATTAAGGGTATAGGCTTCAGGTTTTGTTTTTGTTTTTTTTGTGACACTATTTTGGCTGTGACCCACTGTAAAATTGCCTATCTTTCTTCAAAGTTTGAAAGATGTTGTAAATCCTTATCTGTTAGTAAATTATTATTGAAATGTATCTTTTACCCCTCAGGGGCTTAATACCAGCCTGATTGTGTCAATTCTCAGATTGTAAATTTGGCTTTTAAATTGGGGCTCCCTATCAGGTTAACATACTTCATTTATAGTAGTTTGGGGCCCTTAGATGGCTGCAAAATTTTAAACAGATGCTTACAAAAGTAACATAGTTGATGTATTTTTACCCACAAAATATCTTATGGTAATAACTTCCAGATAAGCTAAAACATGAATTGTAATTTATTATATGTGATCAGTTTAATAGGGAATGTTTTGTGTGTTTGTTGTGGTTTGTGTAGACTAAAACATTGAATTACCAAGAGATGACCTTTTCTTTGATCTCGGTACATTGAAATTAGTCATTCAAATTTATGATTTATAGTTGGTTATAGACTTAACCAACTGCTGTGTACAACTATCTAGTTTTTTCTACATCTTGATTCAAATTTGGAAACTGAGGCTAATCTCTTGGCTGGCCTGTGATAATGCATCAAAATCATTAATATTGAAAGTCTATGAAATATACATCTAACTCATGATTCTCTTTCATTGAACTATTTTACTTAAGATTTTAAAACAGCTTTACTATCATACATCTACTTCTAGAAATTTATGTTCTCCATTTATTTTTTTGTCATTATTTTGTTATTCTGACAAATTTATTGACATAGATTCTACAATAAAACTAGCCCTGGCTGGTTTGGCTCAGCAGTTAGAATGTCAGCCCAAGGACTGAAGGGTTGTGGGTACCTGGGTTGCAGGTTTGATTCCCAGCCCCAACAGGGGCTGTGCGGGAGGCAACCAATCGATGTCTCTCTCTCGCATCGATGTTTTTCTCTCTCTCTCTCCCTCCTTCCCTTCCATTCTATCTAAAAATCAACAGAAAAATATTCCCAGGTAAGGATTAAAAACAAAAAAAAACTAAAATGACCTGACTTGAGTAAATTTACATCATATTTGGGGCAAGTACTTTTGTGATCTACAGATGAGAGAAGATATTTCTGGTTTCAAATTTAGGCTGCAGGTTTAGGGAGTTTAGCTCTCTGATCAGCAGTTTGTATATTCTTCAAGAATAGATTTCATAGGGTTTTATAAGCTAGTTGAAAGGAGCAAGATTTTAGCAAGTGAGCCATGCTTGGAGAACCCCTATCTGCTCATACTGAGTAATGATTTGTAGAAGTCATGAACATGGAAAAGAGAGATGGAAAGGACAGATGCTAAATAGACGCAAACACACATACACACATCTGCCTCCATCACCTCTTCATTTTACCTTTCAAAAGAATTTTTTCTCATTTTATTTTTATAGAATCAGAGAATTGAATAGGTAAAAGAGAATTTAGGGATCATCAAGTTAAAAACCCTTGTATTACAAGTGAGGAAACTGAGACTTTGAATTTAAGTGATTTGCCCAATAGTCACAACTAGTTAAAGAAGGAGCCTGAATCAAATCCAGGTTTTGTGTCAGTCTCTTCATTATTAGATGTTTTCTCATCTCTTTTCTGATTTTTCTTCTATTTTGGGCTTCCCTCAATATTTATTTCATTTTAATACATTTTTTGGTTTTTATAAAAGTAATTCAGTGAGAATTTTAGTTTTTGTTTTGTTTTTAATTAAATAACTCTCATAGGAATGGCCATTGTGGTTGGTGGGCATGGCGTGGGGTATGTTTGGAGGAGGTGGATTTGGATATGCAGCAGCTGATTATAATTGGATTGAGTAAATAGTGCAGTTAAGTAAGAACCAGTGTAATTTAAAATAATACTGGTAAGAAGTATGATAAATTTATTTATTTAAAAGTTAAAACAGGCAATGGAACACTTTTTGCAAAAGAGGCTGAAGAAATTAAATAGGCACACAATTCTCAGCTTTTTGGTTACATTTAAATGACACATTTTAATTTTTACATTTGTTTAGATGCCATTTGGTAACTCTCATTATAGAATCAAATTAAAGAGCAGGAAAAAACCTCCAGAAAACAAAGTAATATTGTAAATCTTTGTGAATTAAAAAAAGTACAACTGGTATGCCTTTTAGGAACAAAAACTGCTCTTGCAGGACCAGATCTTTAAATTTAATGAGTGGGGTTTTTTTTTTTTTTTTTTTTTTTATGTGTTTAATGTACCCTGTGACCTCTTAGTACTTAGCTATTTCCCTTTTCTCCTTAGAAAGACCTCCTTGTGGACGTACCCTTCCTTCATTTCTCTACAGTTGTTGCCTTTCAATTTTAGAGGTGTGATTGGTTATCAGGTTTTTTTCTTTCCTCTTTTTTTTTTTTTTAAAATTCTCTACTCAGGCTCTTCTAAACTACTTTGGTGGTCTGTTCTTTTGGAAGTAGAGAAATAAATGCTGAGCTGCCAAACTGATTCTAAATGTCTCATAGAAAATATTTTCTCACAGAATCTCCTATATTCCTGTGCCATTGAGTAATATCACATGATATCATTTAAAGATTTTTAAAACCTAAAATAAACAGAAATATAGTTGTTACTACTTTCTGCTAGGAAAAAATGAATATTTTCTAAACGATACAAATAAGTGATTATCCCTCATCTTTAAATCTTAATAGAATTTACATTTGAGAGATAACTGTTTGGGTACATATTTTATATCTCTATCTCTGAGATAGGAAATTTCTTACTTATAAATTCCACTATGTAGATGCTTAAGAAATAATGAAAAAAACTAACCATTTATAATGAATATTTAAATGAGATTTTTCATGTCAATCATTACAAACCAGTGATTTTACTTTAGTTTTCAGGAAGAGACTTATGGAATCAGTTTGCTTCAAACAAAAGTATTTAAAACATGAATGCTTCTTTGAGGCCTTCAGACGCCTTTACATTCTTCCCATCTTCCACTGTGTACTCTCTACCTGCATAGTGTATTCTTTATTACTTATAGTTGTCTCCACAACATGTGCTATTTGAATGTTTAGTGTCATGGAATTACTAAAAGCCTTAGTACAGTTACTTTTTCTTATAGAATAGTTCTTTATTTGATGTTTAACTGTTACAAGGAGATGTTTTGACTAAAACTGTTTAATATGTTAAATATCGGCTTTATATTAGATATACCAACAGCTGTTAATAAAATAATTTCTATTTTATTCTTTTGTAGAATTACTCGGCCCTTTTGAAAAAAGACATTACAAATACTGTCAGTCCAAAATACCATGCCTTTCAGAAAGCCATCTATTGGAAGTAAATAGAAAACTATTATTGTTCTTAAAAACAAACTGATATAGTTGTTGGTAATTAATCTAATTTATACTGCCTTCTAGGTGGAAGTTCCTTTATGCTGTTTGCAGCAAATTCGTTTAGACTAAAACTTTTTTTAAAAATGAAAAAACTGCATCCAAAATCATATCAAGAAAAAGTATGTGTAGCTGTTTCTCAGATGTTTGCCTTAGAAAAAAAGAAAGTGAAGCAGAACCTACATACTGCTTTACCAATTAAAAGAGGCTTTTATATATGTTATGTTAGTTAAGGCTCATTAGCAACCCTATAAAATAGATAGGAGTGAATTCCCGTATTTTATGGGAAATAGAAGCTCAGAAACCTTGTTTGAAGTATTTACAGTCACACACCATATGGCATAATTGGAGCTCCAATTTTAAATTCACCCTCCAGAGTAACAGTGTCAAGAAAACGTCTACCCATTTCTCTGTCATACATTAACATATCAATAGTGGTTAAACATTATGGTAGTACTTAACACCAAAAAGATATCTCTGTTATCACTGAGCTTATTTGCCAAACTCTGTTTTTATATACAGTGTATCAATCTAAGAAAAGTTAGCTTCTACTTATTTTATATATTTACTAGTTGTTATTTTCTTCTCCTAGCAAAGGTAAATGGAATCTCCAAATTTCACAGACCCTAAATTAATGAAATTTAGAATCGGAATTATGACTACTCGGGTAATTAAATCTGAAATAATCAGGTGTACTCTGAAATGGAAGGACCAAAACAAAACTTATCTTTTAAAATGGCTTAAGAGGTGACTACAAAACTACCTCTTATTATAAACTACCTAATATGGGCTAGATTCTTTAAGTCCCTTTGGACAAGAATTATCCATTATTTCACCGATGAGGCAAATGAGGACCACAGACTACAGGGTTATCAGATTCTATGTTGGAGTTTGAACCAGATCTTCTTTTCACATCAAAGCCTATGTGCTTCCCACAAGAACAGTAGCCTGCAAGAGAAGCACAGCTGGGAACAAGAATGGAGGTAATAAGCAGTGACAGAGGAAAAAGATGCGAGCCAGTGATGAAGAAACAGATGGTAGATTGCCTTTGCCATCTGTGGGCTCTAACTACTTTGGGCATGTGGTTTGGTGGTTAAGAATAAAAGCTTTGGACTCAGACCTGAGTTTGAATCCTAAATCTTCCATTTGCCAGCTATCAGATCTCAGGCCAAGTTACTTAACTTCTCTGGGTCAATATTTCCTCAGCTATAAATTAGAATAATAATATCTACGTCTTAGGGTTGTTGGGAGGATTAAAATGGGATAATATACATATAAACTTTCACAGAGTTCTTGGCACAGAGTAAAAAACGAATGGTGGTTTAAAGTATAAAAGCAATATTATTTAATATTTAGATTATGAGATAGATAAATAAATATTATGCCCAAAAGGAGGGGGCACAGCCAGGAATTCCAAGTCTCAAATCTCCACACACACAAAAAGTTAAAGGAGTGTTTTCCTACTTTCTTTTAAAAAAATTTCTCCATCGTTTGAAATAAAAATTTCGGTTAAAAGTGGCAAAAATAATTCTTATTAACTATTTTGATGTTTTCCTAGTAGGGGTCTCCTACTGTTCTTAAGCCATAATGCTGAGCATTTATCTTCTTAGTTAATGGTTTTCAGTCTGAATGGCACTAAGCCCTAGGGCAGTAATTCCTAAACTAAGTGCACATCAAACTCAAGAGTTCTTCCAAAATCATATGCCTGAACTCCACAACCAAGAGATTTCTGTGTATAGAAAGGTTATAAGATTAATAAAAATAACCAACATATACCCTTTACTAAGATTCACTAATTAAAATAATTTTGCAACATTGCTTGATCATTTTCTCTATATGGAGAGATATGTTACTGTTTACAGTTATCAAATTCAGGATATTTAACATCTATGCAATATTTTTATCTAATCTTTTGCCCATATATCTAGTTTTTCAATAATCCCAGTAATGTCCTTTATAGCAATTCTTTTCTAGTACAAGATCCAGCCTACATATTGCATTTGGATGTCATGTTTTTTAGTCTCCTTTAATCTGGAACTGTTCCTCAGCCTTTTTATGGCTTTCCAACATTGGCATTTTTGAAGGAAAAAAATTGTCATTTTATAGACTTCATTTGGGTTTCTCTGATATTCTTATCATTAGATTCAGCTTATACATTTTTTGCCTGGAATCCCATAAAATTCATGTTGTGTCCTTCTCAAGGTATCACATCCAGGGGCACGTGAAGTCCATTTGTCTCTTATTGGTAAATGTTAATTTTGATCACTTTGTTAAATACAGTCTGATTTCTTAATTTCTCTTTGTAATTAATAAGTAATATGTGGGGAGATACTTTGAGACTCTGTAAGTATTCCATTCTTCATCAAAGTAAAGATTCAGCATCTATTAATAATTCGTGTCTGAATTATTTTTTCTGCGATGGTTGTAAAATTATGATTTGGCTTTATTCTGTCTTTACTTGTCAGCATTTTACTGTAAGGGACTACTTTTCTTTTTCATTTATATATGTATTTATTGATCATCAGTGTAGAATCATGGATCCTTTTTTATGTGATGGATTGTAATCCATTATTGTCCTTATTTTTATTTTGATGCCCAGATTGTCCCAGGTTTGGCCAATAGGACCTTTTTAAAATTAGCTCCTAGTGTCCCTTTTGACATTGTGCCATTGCTTTTGTTTTGTTTTGATTTTCTTTTAGCTCACTGGATGTTCATAATCTATATTTAAGCAACAGTTTCTTGGTGTCCCTGAAGGGTGTCCCAAGTGCACCGGAAAGGGGGAATTTGGAAGAAAGATGTACCTTTCTACCATGTTTATATAGAGCAGAGCTTCAGTGGATTCCCACTCTAGGAAAACTCTCCAAATATGTCATATGTAGAGTATATGATTTTATAACTATGTCTATTAGATTAAGGTTAAATGTAACCTTTATTGAAGAGTCACTGGGTGAAATCAGGAAAAATAAACTACATCATTGTTGTGTGAGTGTTTCAGCTACACTTTAATAATTGCACATTGGATCTTTGAGACAATAAAAAGTTGATTTATAGATGTATGCATCAGTATAGGGTTGCCCTTGCTGTGATCTGATAGCCGTTATGCTAGGCAACTTGTAAGTGCTAGTAGGAGAGGAGTGCAGTCTTTTCTCTAGGGTCATTCAATTTCTTTAGTGAAAACACTTCTTCATTTTACTTAGGTAAGGAAAGAGGTTGAAATAGATACGTAAGCATTCTAGACACATGACTTATGTATGCTGGTGGATAGATTGTGGTCTGTTGTTCCGTATATGCACATTTAATTTAATTCTCACAAAAATTGTAAAGGGTTTTTCTTTTTTCATTATTGTGTAAGGAAGGAAACAGTGACCCAGAAATGTTAATCCTGTTTTTTTTTGTTGTTGTTGTTCCTCATTTTACTCTGAATTACTCCCATCTTTTTACTGTGTTTCGGACCCCTAAAAGCTTCTTGAGGGCTCTGTAATGTGCTTCTCTCTCTGCGCTATTCCAGACTTTTCTCCCTCCTCTTCATGGGTTCACTAGTAACCCCTCCACCTTCTACTCTCATTTTACAGAAATCTGTTGAAATCTCATGTCCACTCAACATCCTCTTTTCCCTTCTCTTATAGGTTTAGTTTATACATTTTTTATTCCTTTTCTCTCATTTTAATAGGAGAGTTTATAAATAAATGTGCTCAATCTTAAATCTATAACAAGAAGACAAAGTTGACCATTAAAGATTTTTTTCAAAAGTGAGTTAAAACATTCTTTCTAATATCTACCCTCCAATTGATACCTTATGTCAGCGATTTTCAACCTTTTTCATCTCACAGCACACATTAATTACTAAAATTCTACAGCACACCAAAAATATATATTTTTCCAATCTGACAAAAAAAAACTAGGTATAATTCTGATGCATCCGTACCAGATGGCTATTGTTGTGTTGGCTGTTGTCATTTTTTTTTATTTGACAATCTAAGGGAAAAGAGGTCAGTGCCCCTGACCGAATAGTCAGGTATTGCATATTTTAAAAATTCTTGTGGTGCACCAGAGTGCTTCTTGCAGTACACCAGTGTGCCACGGCACACTGGTTGAAAATCACTGCTTATGTCATAAATCATGTTAATGAGATGGTACCCTGCCATTTATATTTATCTTAGTTCTGGCTTAAAACCTATTACTAAAACAATGAATGAATTGGAATGATTTTAGAGCTCAGAATATTAAAATTAAGCTATGTAGTACCAAAAGAGCTGTTTTGGAAGGAAAAGCACCAATAATTATAATAACACTACATGTAACATGCCTAAAATGTTGACAGGTAGGGGCACAACAGACCCTTTAGAGGTGATAGTGGCTGTGTCTGCTCCATAAATGAGTCTTTACTAAGCAAGAAGCTGTATGCACTCTTCTTGGTAAATATTTTCCAAAGACTTTATTTTTGAAAAATGCTGCAATCTTCCTAAAATCATGTTAGTTTCCATTTATGTCATCCTAGCTACTGGGCCACGACAGCATTGGACTTTCTTTAAGAATATAAAGTTTAATTTCAAGTGTAAGATATGATAGTAAACACCAAAATATGAAATTCATATACATGAGATGAAAATAAAATAGCCCTTTATCTTTTAGCTGATGAAACACTTTATCCATAGTACCACTGAGTATTCAGGGTCACTTAATTTGGTTACCAATACCTGTTCAATAGCCATTCATGACAGGTTTTTTAGTCTCCTGTCCACTACCACGCTCACAGAGTACATTTGTGAGTAGTGTAGACTTGAGCTTGAATATTTGACCCTTAAACCAAGCAATATATAACAGCTCTGAGACAGAGAGAGCATTATTTGACCATTGTGTTATAATGATCAAGATTAGTTAAATCAATAGCCATGTTTGCATAATTCCAGGAAAATATAAATTCTTGAATAATATTCATTTGCCTGTTTGGCCATTGCTTCATTTGATACTTCATTCAATTTAAAAAGGAGTTCCAAATTTTATTATGTTTGTGTTAATTATTCTCTGTGAAGAATTTAAACTTACTAAACAGTATCAAAATTTTTGTTTATAAGTATTGATTTTATTACATTCTGAAAAATAAGAAAATGTAAGTATCCTAATTACCTTGATTTTTACCCCATAATTTGCTTTCTCCTCTGAAAGGAAGAATTAAACTTTCATCTCTTCTAGAGAAATTTTTGTTAGCATAGTTTCTCCTCTGTAACATAAGTAATTATGACATTTTTGTTTATTTCTGTCAGATAATAAAAACGAAGTACTATTTCTACATTTGGAGACCAAGAGAAAATATCTTTGGTTTCATTTTGAAGCTCCTTAGAATTTTATAGATCCTTTGAAGATGATAAACTATAAACAAAATAAATTCAAATTTGGAAGAAAATGCATGAGACATCTTGAATAGTATTTATTAATTTACAATTTTCATTATTTGTAGATTTTGTATTAGTGAATTTGCCTACTCATTAATTTTTTTTATCCCCCAAATCAATTCTCATGGCACTTTTTCACTCATTCTTGGACATTTGCAGAGCTGCAAAAACTTTGCATCCATGGAGGCACACATTCCCAGTTAAGTTTGAATAAGGCAATGCTCTGCCTTCTTGTTTCAGTTTTCATGTTGTAAACGAGTCTTTTTTGTGGTCTATTTAGTACCATATTTTTCACATTTGCTCTGTTTGTTGATGATTTTTTAATTTAAAATGGCCCCCAAGTGTAATGCTGAAGAGAGAGCTATCTAGTGTTCCTAAGTTTAAGAAGGCTGTGATGGTGCTTTACAGAGAAAACACCCATTAGATAAGCTTCTTTCAGGACTGGGGAGTTGTATGTTAATGAATCAACAGAAGCTCACATAAAACAAGGTTATGTATTGATCAGTTGGCAAAAATGTGTCCAGAGGCTCGCAGTAACCTAACCCTATATTTCTGCTAGGAGCAATGGTTCAATATTTGCTAGTTCAGTATTTGCAGTGATTTTATAGAACTACAATATTTGACTTTTTTTTTAATTTGTACATGAAATAGAATAATTATGTTATTATAAGAGTAAGTATTGATTTCCAAGAAATAATCTATTTTCCACAATCTGTTTTGAGTGAACGAATAATCAGCAATGATTTCATCACAAAATCCATATTTACACCAAAAGTATTTATTTCAAATACAAAAAATTCTTTTCTTCTTTTCGTGTTTAATTTTTATTCAGTTTGAAACTCTTTGCCTATTCAGTGATTCCACTATGCAGCTTAATTTTTTTGACCAAATAATTGGCACAAATGACAAGTTTTAAGAGTTTGAAAGCATGCAAGAACCCAGCATGAAACTATCATATTTTATATCTCTTTTAGAGCCAAATGTTGAAACTTACTAATGATAACACAAGAGCCTGTTTCATGCCATTTCTATTGGGACTGTCTTAAGGCATGCTGAGTTTTTAAAAATTTCGTGAAACATAAGGCAGGATTTTTTGTTTTTAATTTGGTCATTGATATAAAAGAATTACATTTATGAGGGAAAAGATAACCATGGCTGAAATATGAGATGACTAAAGGAGACAAACAATTATGTATATAAGCCTTATTACCACGCTGTGAAAATATCAACATGAACAAATTAGTTTATTTGGTGGGCAGAACATCAAAACAATTGAAGTATCATTAAATATATTTTTCCAAAATGCTCATTATTTTTACTTTATGAAAATATTATTTTGTCAAAACAAATTAATAGATAACATCTTAGTGATTATTAGCTGTGGAGTAGAACTTTATATGCATTATCTCATTTAATACAAGATCCTTTTGAGCTATAAGTATTATTTTCCACATTATATATGAAGAAACTAAAGCTTAGAATAGTTAAGTAAATCCCCCAAGGTGCTATAAGTAATAACCAGTGGAGTGAAGATTTAAAGTCCTCTGTTCGACTTCAGAGTCCACAACACTGCTCTCTCCATGACTTGCTTCACAACTTCTGCAATGGATATCATGTCCTTTTGAGAGTTTTATCACTTCTCTGACAGTTCCACCCACATTCCACATCCCTGATACCCTAGGGAAGATTGGGAGTGGGGATGGGACACTATAAACACTCTTTCCTTTCTCCAACGGATAAACTTATGATATTAATCTTCCTCAAGCGGTTTATTGTACTGTGTTCTTGCCCAGTATCAGCAACTGCTTTAAAAGAAAAATGGGGTCCCAGAAGAGCAATTTGCAGTATTATTTAACAGTAGGAGAATAGAAAATGCAGTTTTCTTTGTTTGAGTTATGTGTACATGAGCCTAAAACTTCCACTCTCCCGATCAGAGTTTTTTTATTTAAGAACCAGCTGCTGGCTTTACCTCTTTCTACCTGCCGGATGCTTTCTGAATCACATTCAGCACTCAATTTTAGTGATCCCCATTAAAGTCCAGAGCCTAGGGAAATCACCCTGAATCTGTGTTCCCTAGCAACATCCATGAGAGTAGCAACAGCTGCTTAAACCATATGCCACTAGAAAGATGCTGTAGGGGAAATACACAGAAATTGATACTAAAAGCTTTAAATCTTGAAACTTCAAATACCATAGTTACCGTGTTTGATTTTTTTACCTTTAGTTGTACTAGAGTAAAGAGAAGAATAAGTTTAAGTATCTAAAATGACAGGCTAGATGAGCTTAGCCATCAGTGTGATTTCTAGATATTTTTTTGGTAAGAGAAACAGAAGTAGCTATGATAAAAATAAAATATCTTTGTTTATAATTGTGAGTCTCAAAATGTTAAATATGTATCAAAATTAAATTGTACATATGTTGTAATATGACATGACATATTTAAACATTAAGCGAACTTAAAATTCCTTACAAATTTTTGTTGATATTCTGCATTTTTTCTGTTAATTATTTTATTCTCTCTGTTGTTTTGTCTTTTCCAGGATGTCATATAGTTAAAGTCATGTTATGTAGCTTTTTCAGATCAGTTTCCTTCACTTAGTAATATGCATTTAAGTTTAATGCATGTCTTTTTATGGCTTGATAGCTCT
This sequence comes from Tadarida brasiliensis, assembly GCA_030848825.1. Taxonomy (NCBI): domain Eukaryota; kingdom Metazoa; phylum Chordata; class Mammalia; order Chiroptera; family Molossidae; genus Tadarida; species Tadarida brasiliensis. Next base: position 39,138,355 of record CM061259.1, on the reverse strand, counting down.
TTTTTTTTTTTTTTGTACGAAATATTCCATTGTCTGTTTGTACCACAGTTTATCCATTCACCTACTGAAGGACATCTTGGTTGCTTACAAGTTTTGGCAATTATGACTAGAGCTCCTATAAACACATATGTGCAGGTTTCTGTGTGGACATAAGTTTTCAGCTTATTTGGGTAAATACCAAGGAGCATGAATGTTGGGTTATGTGGTAAAAGCATGTTTAGTTTTCTAAGAAACAGCTATACTGTCTTCCAAAGTGACTGCCATTTTGCATTCCCACATCCTTGCCTGCATTTGGTATTATCAGTGTTTTGGATTTCAATCATTCTAGTAGATGTGCAGCGGTAACTATCTCATTGTTGTTTTGATTTGTGATTGCCTAATAGCATGTGATGTTGAACGTATTTTCATTTGCGTATTTGCTATCTGTGTATCTTTTTTGGTGACGCATCTCTTGAGGTCTTTTGCTCATTTTTAAGGGGGTTATTTGTTTTCTTATAGTTGAGTTTTAAGAGTTCTTTGTATATTTTGGATACCAGTCTTTTATCAAATAAGTGTTTTGCAAAGATTTTCTCATAGTTTGTGGCTTGTCTTTTTATTATCTTAAGATTCTATAATAAAAATAAGAATTTAATTACTACAGCTTAACCACTAATAGAGGAACTACTACCATTATTGTGCTTTGTGTTATAGGGAGGAAAGTTTATCTTTTGTGGGTTCTTTGCAAAAACAAATTTCCCCACATTTAAAAATCATTAATATGTTCCTTTTCTTTGTATCTCCCATCCCTTTATAGCTTAAGTTCCTGTAAGTCTAAGCAGTTCACTATAAGGAGGAAATGAAAAATTATCTTGGACCGTTTTTGTTTGTTTGTTTGTTTGTTTGTTTTTATCAAGTGACCTATTATAATAGCTATTATCCAAATTATAGCCAGTAACTCAGTAAATGTACATGTGGATCATGCCTTTATAGATATTGAAAAAAATATCTTTGACATTCTTTGAAATTTTACTCAATTTTCAAATTGTTCCTACTAATTTTCAAAATTTCTGGTCACCTGCAGATTTTGTTTCTTGGTTTGATTTTTGTTTTTGTTAGTCCTTATTGTAAACAACTAATTAATACAAAACCGTATTTTAAGGTCAGGTTATGGTATGAAATTTAGTTTAATGATTTTATACAAAAATCAATTTTTCCCCATGCTTTTGAAAAATATACACACCTTATTAGTCAACTTGGGTTTATAAAACCAGAATATTTTGTTTGGAAAAGAGATCATGAAAGTAATTATTTATATTAGTTAAAAGTTCTTTCTGATTTCATTTTTCTCAATGAATTTATTTGCCTAGGAGAATTTACTTATTTTAAAGCTAAGATCAAATCGGAAGTCTAGGCCATGAGTTTTCTATATATTTGTAGGCGATGAAGTCCAATATTTATAACAAGTAAATGTGGAGCTGCTCTGGTTGGAGGTCAGTTGGGTGGAGGCGGAGGAGACTGGAGCACACTCTGTCCTGCCTTTTCCCCATTATCTCTGAGGAATCCATAGGGCTATATGGAGAAGAACTGGAAAATTAGTCTAAATTATGATTTTTGTTTAAAGAAACAACAAAACCAAATAGTCATTATTGAGCTATTTATCATGGAGTTCTAGGTGTCTAATTTATAAGGTTTCTGAATTAGACTTCGGGGCCTATGTTACATTTTATTACAGTCTACAACATAAATGTAGACTGGCAAGAATTAAACTAAAAGCCTGTTTCACAGCTGTTATGCATCTGGGAGTTTGGTTAAAAGGGGCTAGCTTAGCTTAGCCTGAGTTGTGATAAAAAGCAGGGTCTAGAGGCCTTTTAACTCAAGTCCTGCGCTCTGATCAGAGCTCTATTTAATACTGGCCCATAAGTCCACATAATTATAATTTGTAAGAGTCTTTAGGACACCAGTAACTTTTAAATCTCACCATGTGAAAAATTATTATGTCACCTGTGGACTTTAAAAGTAGTTAGCAAAGTGGGATAAAGGTGATAATCAAACCAAATATTTCTGAAACTTTCTCTGTCCAAGTTTTCTACGTATGATGTACCAGCTCTTCTTCGTAATATATTACTCCTTAGTATGCTTTAATGAGGAATGTTAATTCTGATAAATGAATACTTTATGTCAGAGTTGCTGTACCACTGGGATAGACAGGTTCCTTTTTAATGTAACCTTTTCACATTTTGGCTTTCTCCCAGGCTTGCAGATGGGTCAGGGGCTGTGGAGAGTGGCCAGAAACCAGCAGCTACAGCAGGAAGGCTATAGTGAACAAGGCTACCTCAGCAGAGAGCAGAGCAGGAGGATGGCTGCCAGCAGCATTTCCAACACCAGTCATCGTAAACAAGTCCAAGGAGGCATTGATATATATCATCTCTTGAAGGCAAGGAAATCTAAAGAACAGGAAGGATTTATTAATTTGGAAATGTTGCCTCCTGAACTAAGCTTTACCATCTTGTCCTACCTGAATGCAACTGACCTCTGCTTGGCTTCATGTGTTTGGCAGGACCTCGCTAATGATGAACTTCTGTGGCAAGGGTAAGTTCGACTGAGATGTCTCTACACATAATTATCTTAACTGTTCTTTTTATACTAGTTATATATGTATTATGAAGTATTTCTTCCAACTGGGTCTTGTATTTGAGTTGTTCTTTATTAAAACCTGGAAATACAAAGATACAGTTATCATCACAGTCAAATTTGATATTGGGGAAAAGAAGGACAGTATAAAAGAAAAGAATGAGTTACAGTTACACGAGGAGTTACCAGTCAAGATGTGTCAGTTGATTATAAATCAAAACTTGTCAGTTTATTCTAAAAATTCAAGTTGTTAAGTGAGAATTTATAATCCAAAACTTAGTGTTCACAGCCCTGGTGTAGTTTGTACTTCCCTGATAAAGAATAGGCATACTTAAAAAACAATAAATATTCTTCAGATCTTATTGTTTTCATTGGTTACAGATGGTGTAGGTGTGTGTTTACTCATTTATATATTTCTTTTTATCAGAGGTGCTTGTTAGCATAAACTTTAACTGGTAAATATTTCATCTACTTTTAATTTTTTTCTAACTACCATGTAATCAATGAACTAGGCAAATATTAGAAAGCAAAGAGATAATCTACTAGCTGAGCTGAATATAGATTATAGAAATTTTAGCAGCTATTATACCAGTTTAAATTTAAGCTATAAATCTAAGAATATTTGGTGGAATAGAATCTACTTTATGGAACGTACATTAATCCTTAAATAGCACATATACTTGAGTTGTGAAAATGTTACCAAACATAGGAGAATCATTGATTTTTTAGAAATCTTTACCAAAGTTTGTATCATTATTTTAAAAAGGGACTTTATAATAATATAAAACATATCTAATAACAAGTCTTTTTAAGATTTTAATTTCTAAATGAAATTCTAATTGAGAGAATTACTAAATTATCTAAATTGCCAGTCTTTAGTCAAAATGTATTACCAACAATGACATTCCTCACTCAGACTACTTGATGCAACAGAATTACAGTATTCATTATATAGTTCATTTCTCAACCTCTAAATAGATATGAATCATCAGTATCATCTTGTCATTCTCTCATTGTCTTGTCATGGTGAAGGTACTGCGGGAGTGGAAATTCTATTAATAATTAATGTTTAAAATAAACTATGGTTATTACTTTTTAATGACTTAGTATAAGAGGAAATGAAAATACTTTATAACTGGCTCATTTTACGTATAATCTCTTTTCTACAATTTAATATTGCCAGCAAACTTACGTTCTTATCTTTGAATAAAGGTTTATATTTAAGCTCATCTGAATGAACTCAACTAGAATGTAGTTTTCATTTGGGATTTAAATCTAGATTGTTCATTTCTGAAAGAAATGTTTCCTTTTTGTTTACCACATAATTATACCTATTTTTATGACACTTGGATTTTTTTTCTTACTGATAAATTGATTCTCTTTTAAATTAAAGTCTGGCTTAGTTGTTATTTTAACTTTGGCTATGTTGAATACTTACTAATGTTGGGAGGATCTGTTGCTTAGTAATAAAAGTCAAAAGCTATGGGACTAGATTAAGAAGCTACTAAAATGTTGATAATTTTCTAAACACATTACTAAACTTACTGTTTTAAAATCAGTTATTTTATATAAATAATGCAGGGATATAAATTAACTATTAAGAAGGTAACCTCATATTACATTAAATATTTTACCCACTATGTTCACAATTTTTGATGTTGTAGGCTGAGACAGTAACTTTTTTTTGTTTTTCTGTACATTGTGTGTATGTGAAAGAAGAAAGTTTGAGCCAAAAATCAATAGTGAATATTATAAAGTGAAACTACTTTAATGTTTATCTCTACAAGTAGATTTTATTGTTGTTGATGGTGATGATGATTTTTTTGTTGAATTTATTAGGGCAACATTGTTTAATAAAATTTTGTAGGTTTCAGGTAGACAGTTCTATAATACATCATCTGTATTTTGTGTACAGGTAGGTGTTTTTGAACACAAAAATCATATCATTTTGAGACAGTTATTAAAAAGTTATCAAAATATAATTTCAGTATTCCCATGGCTCTGGAGTAATGTGTTTATATTTTATGATCTGTGGTATATAGCCAGAATTTCTGGCATAGTAGTAAGATAAAACTTTAGCTTTCAAATAATAACCAGTAGCTAATGGCTCTGTACAGAGTTGGAAACAACTATCCTAATCTGCAGAAATAGTGAGTTTTGAAATATGAGCTGTTAGCATTTGGGGTTTTATTGAATTTTAAACAACCATTTATCACTGTGATAGTAAAGAGCCAATGTTTTGAAGCATTATCTTATAAACAGCTATGCTCAATGTCACAGCTTTTGATGTATGTATTGTATAGCATTACAAACATTTCAGTCTGTAGTTTGCCTGTTAATATATGTAGTTTAAAAAAACAAAGTTGTCCCTCTGCCCAGCAATCTCCCCACACCCCATTCAGTTTTATGTCACAATAGAGCACATATTTTATTTAATCCTGTTTAGCTTCTTGGGTAAGATCACAAGCTCTGGAATAAGACTTCTTGAGTTCAAATCCTGCCTCTCCACAAATTTGCTGTGCAACTTTGGGCAACTTTTTTTAATCATGTCTGTGTTTCTTTACCTGTAGCACCAACATCATAGGATTGTTGTAAAGATTAAGCAAGTTAATACTGTTACAGTGCTTCAGTTAGTGCCTGGCATTTAGTAAGCACTTGGTAAATGTTAGTTATCATTATTATTATTAGTTTATATTTAGCTTCAAAGAGTATTTATGAATATTATTAAACTTTGTGACTCACATTTACTAAGTGCTGTCAGAATTGCTAAATTGGAGGCATTTGTCAATCATACTCTAGCAAATAAATTTAAAAAATATAAAATTAAACATTTTAAACTTTAGTGGTATAAAATCTAATTTTATATCATTTCATGTTACTATTTTATGTTTATATACATGTCACTTGGGAAATTAAATATAGTAATGTTTTCTTGTTTGATTTTATCTTACCTTTATAGGTTGTGTAAATCCACTTGGGGTCACTGTTCCATATATAATAAGAACCCGCCTATAGGATTTTCTTTTAGAAAATTATACATGCAGCTGGATGAAGGCAGCCTCACCTTTAATGCCAATCCAGATGAGGTAAGTGAAGAACTTGAATATTTGTAACAGTTGAACTTTATTACTTTCTTGCTGCAATTTTCCAATATAATAAACTTGCAAGTAAAAATCACAAGTCACTGCACATGCCTTTTCCATCACTAGGAAGCCCAATATTTGAGTGGTTGCTATTTTTACCTACCTTGTCACATTCTGATCTGTCTACCTGCTCACTTTGTATGGCAACTTCCATGATACATGTAATCTCCACTGGACCTGATTGAGATATGACTGCATCATAAGTGGAGAGCATGAAATATGTTCATCAGATTTTATCTGCAGCCTTTTCTTCTTGCTTTGTTTATATTTAATAACAATGCTACTACTTTTATAAAATATAATCACAAAAGACATTGTTCTAGTTTGCAGCATATCAAAATGTTGTCTTTAAATAATGCCTTTAACAGTCTAATTCCATTGATGTAGAAACTGCCTTTCGATTCTGTTATAAGATTGAATAATTTTGTATTCATTATTTAATTTTTTTAAAAGACAACAAACACAAACAGAAAAAAGGAAGAGTAGGAGGAGTGAGAATAACTGCTTAACAATTAATTTTTTTTCTTTACATAATACATAAGAATGATCAAAAGATAATTCTTTCACTGACTTTTTCCCCTTTTTCTTATTTTAATATGTCCTGTAAAGGTTCAAATTTTTAAATGGATATTTAAATATCTACTAGATTTATCTTAGAAATCTAATAGCAATTATACAACACTCAGAACTACTACTTCTGGATGTATTGTTTTCTATGGAAAAACTTAACTGGCAGTTATTTTAATTCACTTAATTTTTAAAAATAAATATGTTTTTATTGATTTTAGAGAAAGAGGAGGGGAGAGGGGGAGAGAGATAGAAACATCCATGAGAGAGAAACATCGATTGGCTACCTCCTGCATGCCCCTACCCCCAACTGGGGATCCAGCCCAAAACCCAGGCATGTGCCCTGACCGGGTATCGAACCAGCAACCTTCTGGTGCATGGGATGACACTCAATCAACAGCCGCACTGGCCGGGCAATTTACTTAATTTTTAAAACCCAACTTTTTGTTTTATTTGTTGTGGAGGTGTTAAAGGCCACTTAAATCATCCAGTCAAATATTTTTAAAATATCTTAACTTTTGCTGTTATAATTAGAGAAATGTTTCTCTCATGTAAAATATTTAAATATTAAACAGAAATACTAATTCTATAAATATGCATATAATACAAATGACACCATATTTTATTTTTAAAGTGAAATGGGTTTTTGCTTATTATATATGATTTCTTTCTTTTTTAATTTTTTTGTACATGAATGAAAAATAAAATATAACACCTCTACAAAGATTTGCTGATACATACACATTATCAGTTAATTGTTAGCCCCGCAAATACAACAAATATAACAAAGTGTGTGTGTGTGTGTGTGTGTGTGTGCGCGCATGTGCCACTGAGCCACACTGGCTGGGCAGTAGGATGATTATAATAAGATAAAGGTTAAAGTTCAAATTATACTTTTGAATCCAGTATAACTTGTAACTTGTCACTTTCTTGCAAATTTTTTCTGATGCCTTTATCATAAAATACACTTTTTAAAAATCAAATTCAAGTTCTCTTCTATCTAAATATATAGCAACAGTAAGTATGTCATCTCTTTGATCTTGCACTGTGACATACCTGCTCTGTACAAGAGATTTAACTAACTATACTTATGTTTTTGAAAAATGACATGGTTTCAGGAATTCATTATTTTTGTTTATTAGAATTAGGCCTTACCTGATGCTAATTAAAACAGTTCATCTGATGAACTTTATAATAAGATATATTTCACATCAGCCTCTTAAGATAATTGAATGATGATTACTGGAAAAGAACTGAAGCAGAATAATACAGTGTTTTACTCTAGATCCATAAGAATCAGGAAACAAGACTATTACAAGCCCAGTCTTATTATGCCCAGTTTATCAAGGCGTACAGCCTCCTGTCATGAATTATGCTGATTTTGAGTAAAACTGTCATCTTCAATAATTCATTTCACTTGCAAATGTTGTATTTTAAGGAAAATGTAATGTGGTAAGTACTGAGTTGTAGATTTACAAAAGTCAGAAAAGTTAGTTGGATGTAACTGTTGATATTGATTATGGTAAGTAGTTATTCCTTGCTATAGGAGAACCAATTTTTTAAACAAATTATAAAGTCATTATTTTTATGCAAAGATGAAAATATAGATAGACCCTCATATACTAGAATGTGATAGATATTTTTAAATATCTAAATTGGAAAAACTCAATGTCAAAATGTGTTTCCATCTTTATAGCTACATATGTCGGACTAGAGAGCTCTTGTTATACCTCCTCTAGAGTGTTTGGAGGGAGGGGGCAGAGAAAAGAGGTAAAATTGAAGTCCTCTTTTTATCTGACAGAAATTTTAATTTTTTTAAGTCAAATGTTTGCTAAAAGAGGGATTGAAGTTATTAAGTAAGATTTTAGACCTTCAGAATTACTTCTCCATCCTACCTCCCATTGTTATTGAGAGTTGGCTGTATTTTCTTTTTCTTCACTCCCTGGCCTGATTTAAAGCTATCCTGGAGCATTCCGGAATTATTGAACTCCCTGTTCCGAAAGGGGCACATAGTGCTGCCGGGAGGCATAGAGCTGAACCATTCCAAGTGACCTGTGTTTCCAGAATTCCAATTCTGTGCTTTTATGAACATCAGTAACTCAGCAGGTGTTGCCTAATAGCAAAATAGAATTCTGCCTTTACCAGAATGTACTTAGGATATAAATAGGCAAAGAAGGATATTGAAATACTCTTATAGGTACGATGAAATGAGGGGAAGTATTTTAATGGCTATATTCCATACTTTCTTTCATTGACTAATATAGATAATCAATGTCAATTTTCTTGTTTATCCAAGTCAGGCCTTCAAAATTGAAATTATGTAATTGAAAGAGATAGCCTAATGATGTTTTTATGTAGAACTTCTCTGTATGAGTCATACTTTAGCCAAGTCTTAGAATGACTCTTGCCACATTTTCTGAGTGCTAGAAATTAGTAAGTACTTTTTGGAGGTTGATTTTTTTTTTTTTTCTCCTCACTGGAGCACTGTCATCAGATGTGTTATTTTGGCTTAGTTTAAGCCCAAGAAGTAAATTAATTTTGATGCTATGTTTAAATGTAAGTAGTGTTTATTGTAAGTGCCCGAGGTAAACTGTATATAATTGTTCAGTATTGTTAAAAAAAAAAAAAAAAGTCTACTTTTCCATAATTTCTAGTTCTCTACTTAACATTTGATAGCAAACATCATTAAAATATTATCAAAATAAGAATACTTACAGCCACAGGGAGCAAGATTCTCCAAAGGACATCGTTCATGTCACGGATATGGGTAACCAAACTCCACAGCAGCTGCTGGCAGTGGCTCATGGGGTGGGGGAGAAGATCTGCACAGTTTGTGGTATGATTTATCTAGCACGCTGTTGTTCTATGCATGCCAGTGTGGTCTCAGCTGTATGTAGTCTTGCTCTTGTGCATGAGCTTGTGTACTGTGTGGCAGGTGACCACATTCTAGTAAAGGAATGTGCTAAAAACCATCTGTTTACATTAGGCTGTATTTCCCCTGCATGTACAAGTTAATGTGTGTTGTTTTTATTCCACCAGCACTGTGGTAATAAAGTAATTTTACTTATCATCCAGTAAGGTATCCTTGTGCTCCATTTAGTAGTGAACATTTCCTTGACCTAGTTATTTTAAAATTTAGAGTCTGAAAAATGGATAGTGAACATGTTTTTTTTTTAACTTTATTATAGGTTTATTTTTGTGTGTGTGAATATATTTTTCTAAAGTTTTTAAACATAATATCCTCATTGTGGTCAGGTAAAAGAAGTCTTTATTTTTAACTATATAAGCACATGTTTCCTGTGTTCATACAAAAAGACCCACACGCATACAGTTTTATGCGTTTTGTTAGATTGATCTGGAATAGAACCTGTTATGAGAAATATTTTTAATTTGACCTATGCATCTGTTTTAAATATGCCTTTTATTGATTTTGAGAGAGAGAGATTATCGAAATGAGAGAGAGACATCAGTTGGCTGCCTCCTGGAAGCACCCCATTGTGGATCGAACCCACAACCTGGGTATGTGCCCTGACCGGGAATCAAACCAGGACCTCTCAGTCCATGGGACGATGCTCAGTCCACTGAGCCAACACCGGCCGGGCCTGTGCATGTGTTTTAGATGGAAATGCTTAAGCAAATTACTTTTAAGATAACGTATTCTTTTTGTTATTGTACCAGCTAAAATATAAACAGAAAATTTGTAGGAGTCCTCCATTGTAGAAAGGAAGACAGGTGTTTATACTCAATTCTTATGAAGTAATTTTAATGAATGACTTATGAATAATGTCTCAGAAATGAAATCTTACTGATTTTTTTGCTCCAACATACAGCAGCAAAATGTTCATTACTGTTACCTCATAGCATAGCAACAGTGATGAAAAATAACTTTTATTTTTATTGCTAGAGATAGAAAACCCTGATTGGTATCATCAGAATTTACAGATAAGCATTTCCCAAATGTATTCTTTAGCAGTAAGGTGAAGGTATACTTTGAACCATGCCTGAGCATACAGAAAGAGAGGTGAACGAAAATTCCTAAATTCTTAGCTTATGTTATATACTGAAATATATCTAGGAATAATTCAGCCCCAGTGCCCTTCGCTTTGCTGCTCCACTTGGCCGGTACCACATTTTATAGTCTGCTACCTGCAGTACCCACTTTTCCCTTTATGTATCAACTAGGGTGTTTGGTACTTGAAGGATCAGAGAACCTAACTAATAATGGCTTAAACCATATACATTTATTTACTTCAAATGACACCCAGAGGTGGGTATCCCAGAGTTATTTCAGTTGTACAGTGATGTCCTCATGGACCCTCAGCGTGTTGACTTTTGCCCTTTCTTGATAACAAGATGGCTACCACTGCTCAGAGTATCTCATTCTCATGTGAAAGTGCCCTCAGCACAAAGAAGGCAGTCAAAGAAACTCTGTCCTCAAATTTCTTATGCTTCTTAGGGAAAAAAAAGTCTTTTTCAGGAGCCTCCAGTATACTTGTGCTCATTTCTTATGAACAGAATTGAATCAAATGAACACCCCTAGACCAAGGGAGAACAGAATAGAAAGGATTACATGATTGACTAAACTTAACATGATTTAGTAACTGTGACTGAGATGCTAGAAGCAATGAAAAGAGCGAAATGGCCTTTGGGCAGGCGTCCAGGCATCTGCAGCACTATTTTTTACTAGTGAGCCACTTGGAAAACTTGTAACTCTGCTTCCCTTATTTCTGGGCTCTGCTGGTTTAGAGGCCTTAGTACCCAAGGGGGGAAATATTGGCACCACAGGCCAGAAATTCAAATTGGTTGCTGAGACTACCTCCTGGCCATATTAGGTCCTTCTGCCACTGAACAAACAGGCCAAAACAAAACCAAACAAAAAGGCTGTGAGGGTAGGTAATTATGCTGTGGTTGAAGTGATGAGGCCTAACTACCAGAAGGAAATAGTTACTGGCACACAGTGGGAGAAAACAAAAGGTAAAACTCAGGAGATGTCTTTGAGTTCCTTCTGATACCACTATATCCTATGGTAAAGGTAATTTCTAAAAAAATCACAGAAGCCCTATATAGGCAGCAGTTAAATCCCATCACTTAGACTCCTCTAGACTCCTCACTATAAACCAGCTGAGAGGCTGGTTCCAGTCCCAGCGTCAAGAGTCCAAGCTGATCATGTTAATTCTATTCCCCTTAGCTTACATGACATCCATTTAATCCAGTTCTGACCTGTGAGATTTGAGATTGTATGGAGAAATATATTTTTTAGATTTTAAAAAGAGATAGAGAGAAGTAGTACTGTGTGTGTGTGTGTGTGTGTGTGTGTGTGTACATGTATATACACACGCATGTACATGTACACTTCTGGACATTGGCGTATGAGGATGTAATGACAGGAACACCAGCAGCCATGACAGTATTAACAATATATTGAGAATAGCACATTAGAAGTAAAGAATTAGGTGCATAATGCCATGTGTGAGCCTAACAACCCTGGAACTGTATTAGTTTGGAATTTGTTATGCAAGTTAATAAATTCCTTTACTTTTTTTAAATTGAGGTTCCTGTTGTTTGCAGTCAGAAACATCCTAATGTGGCATAATCATCATCTTCATAACTATTTCTGGTATTACCCAAACTTACAGGAGTCTGATATGTAATTCTAAACACATTTTTATAAAAATAAACACTGTTCTTTTTCATTAGCAAATTAATTTTATCCCCAGATTTGCTGATGAGAATTTAATCAGAGCAAAAGAAGCTAGTTGACAATGAAATGGATCCCTCACGAAACATAGCTTCTCCTCTCTAAGAATTGTTTACCCAAAATAACCAAAATGCTCAAGTTCATTGGCAAAGTTCTTTTCCCTCAATCAGTATTAGTGTCCAAATGCAAAACTATGCCTCTCAGACACTAAATATTATCCTCTGTCTAGATAAGTTAATACCTTAACCAGGTTACAACTAGTCAAGTCATACTAAATTGGAAGTCATTCACTTTTTCAAGGCAGTATGATATGTGTGAATGGGTATGTATGTGTGTATCTATCTACTTTTTTATTGATTGATTTTTTAGAGATATATATATTTAGAGAGAGAGAGACATCGATTTGTTGTTCCACTTATTGATGCATTCATTGGCTGATTCTTATATGTGCCCTGACTAGGGATCAAACCAGCAACCTTGGCGCATCAGGACGATGCTCTAACCAACTGAGCTACCTGGCCAGGGCTACCTCTTTTTAGTGTGATCCATCATGTGTTGATTTTATGGTTGAGAAGGCAACTTTATCTTGTGTCTACTAAGATAAAGATTTATTTTATTCTTTAACTTTATTCTACACTCTGCCCTGACCATACTATATCATGGCCACCCTCTCTCTCTCTCTTGTCTCCAAGAGTCATTCTAGCATGTGGTTTAGAATCAGTCCATCAAAGGATGTTTGTAGACTCGTCTTTTTATAAGCTTCAAAGAGAGTCAGATTTCCCAGGCTGTTTTCTAGCCTTTGTCTAAAGAGACAAAGAGATTCAGGCCTAGAATGTTCCACGGTTTATTCTTCAGTCAAACCACCTGATGGATTTTACTTTTGTTTTCCTCAAGTATGCCATGGGAGATGCTAACTTGTTATCTCATGTAGTGTGAACTGTGTGGGTAAAAGTAAACTGACATTAGTGGACAATGTATTGATCTACGACTTTGAACTAGAGGAAGGAACCAGATTAGAATATTTTAAGTAGAATACTTTAGCACCACAGCATCCATACTACAAATTTTAAAGTGGGAAATGCTAAAGTGTGCAAAAATTTTTACGTACGTTGTTTGAATTTTGTTACCAAATTAGATAAATGTACCTAGACACTTTGCAGTATTTTATTAATATTTTAAGTAAATTTCACAGAAAACTTTGTTTGCCTTTTATTTCCTTTTATACCCTATCTAACCACCTTGACACCTCTGAAATGCTCTTTATTATCTCATGTGACCACAGTTTCAATGAAACGACATCCTTTTCTAGATTTACCTTCTCAGCTTCAGTGTCCCAGGTTGTTGTCTTTCCTACATCTTTCCTGAATTTAGCAATTGCTACTACCAGTGTCACAGTAGATGTCACTCCAAAATGTGTTTTATTAAAAATCTAAAAGAAAATTATTTTCTCATCTCTTGGATGTCGCCAATTATACAGCATCCATCAATTTAATTGTAGCTTTTGAAACATGGGGTATAAAGGAAACACTACATTAAATGCAAATTTTAACCAACTAATTGTAGTATACACCTAAACACAAGATTATATAATTTTCCTCTATGATATTATAAAGTTTAGAGATGCCTTCTGTATAATCAAAGTCTTAAGATCTTTGTGAACCAATTTTGGCCATTAGCAGTTAACTGTATCATCAAAATGAATGTTAGTTTTTATTATTTGGACTGGTGACACTGAACTTTGAGAGTTTATAATTTGAGTCATTTCATAGCATACTGGAGTTTTGGTCCAATTTAATAGTTTTTTGTCATCCCCCCCCCCCTTAGTTTAATTATATAATCCTTAAAAGTTTACTGCTCTCTTGAAAGTCAGCTGGAATCTTTGTACAGATAAACTCAGATGTTCGTTCAACAAATATTTATTAAGTATCTCGCCACTTACTAGTTATATAACTTTCACCTAGGGCAAATTATTTAAACTCTGTGCTTTAGTTTCACCATCTGTAAAATGGGGAAATAATAGTCCCTATATCATTGTGGTGGTGTGAAGATTTAATGAAATAATGTATGTTTAGTGCTTCTAAGAGCTTAGTACTTCTAAGTGCTCACCAAAATGTAGCTTTAAATTTATACTACAGGTACAACTATAACTTATACTATCAAGAGGCAGGCACTGCTCTGGGCTTTGGGGGTTTTTCCTCTTTTGGAATTTTTGGATTCTCATAGAGAAATATTTGTCACTGATGATCGTCCTTCATGAAGTATGTATTGGTCACACCAACATCTCCCAGCGTTCGATGGTGATACTCTTTGCCTTTCATTTCACTTCCTGGCATGTGATGAGCAATCTTTTGCATATACAGTAATTTTTTGTTTCAGTGGTGCTACTTAGTTTATTCTCTTTGAGGACATTTTGAACAGTAATTAGGGTTCCAAAATTATGTTCAAATTAAACATGTGTTTTGGCTGAAATGGTGGTAGGATGGACAGATATTTTAATTACATGAATAAATATACACACGTGCTGGCAGTGGAACTACCATTCAAATCCCACTTGCTTCTCTACTATTAAGATATTGAGGAAGGGGGTGTTAATGCTATTTTAAAATTGTTTAAGAGCTGTTTATCTGTAAATGTACATCTTAGAATGTGAGTAATATGATAAAACTTTATCTAAGTAGAGTTAGTCATTTAAATATACACACACATTGAAAATGCAGTTTTTGTGTTTGATTTTTTAGATGAGCTAATATTGATGTTCAAATGTGTCACTTTCTCATTAGTTTGAACTGTTATTAATAATAGCTTAACCTAACAGAGCTTTATCTCCATATTTTTATTAAAATGCTTTCTTTTTCTAATTTTCAAGCATATTAGAGATAGAAAGGACTTTTTCAAGAAGCTTACCTCAGCTGCCAGCAACTTTGTCAGTAATAATTACAATAATGATTGCTGTATTTAATTATTACTAGTAATTTATCAATAGGAAGTACCTTCATATTTATCATCTTGTTGCTCTATCTCAGTCATGGGTGTGACTCTTTGGGGGACTATTAGAACTCACAGATGTGGCTCTTTTTCTGTCTGAGGCTATTAGAACTAATTAATATGGACTTTTTATTGTTATCTAAAACCTTAGATCCTGAGGTGCATGTTATTTTGTCTAATGCCATTGCTTTCTCTCCTATGGAAAAGAATTAGAAAGATCTGTCCACCTCTCTTCCATTTTCCCTGGACTCCATTAGAGAGGGTTTCCCATTTTTCTTTTAATTTTCTTTGAACTCATCCTCCTTTATGTGAGATTTCCTATTGATTTCTTCTGGCTACAAATAATTTAGGGTACATATGTGACTGTTCTCAGCAATTCATGAGCATTGTGCACTCTAATGTACTAAAAAGTCATTCATAAGTTATTCTTAGAAGCTGAAATCCTTGTGAATTTAAACAAAGTAAATAAATTGATTTCATTCCATATTCCATACTCAAAACTGAACAGTATGAGTCTTCATTATCCTCCAGATAAAATGTGATGTTCTGACCAATTTCAGTAACTGGGAGGGAATTGTCTACAGGGTATTGGCACTTTCTCTTCTCATCACAACTGTCACTTCTCTCACATGAGTGTGGACAGTGTGTGCCCGCTGTTCTTCCGAGGAAAGAGACAGATCTTAATCTGCAGCCCAGACTTCATCTAACATCAACATTATCTTTACTCTTATTTCCCAATTGTCATTGCCTCCTTTCCTCTAAGTTACAAGTCACGCAGAGCCTTGCAGTGAGAAGCCTAATTATGGGTACCTCGATAAGAGGAAAACATTACTGTTATAAAGCTACCCTTCTACATAGAACAACTTTAAAAACCAGGGCATAGTTTTTACTGTCATCTTTAAATCTAGTGAGTGGATTGGGAATAACAATTATTATATGTATTAGTAGCTTAAATTACCATGAGTAAAAGCATGTGTGACATTTTTGAAGTACGTGCTAAGGTCAGTGTTACACATAGGAGGGTGGCATAGGAACTTACAGCAGGGAGATAATAAGGCAGAAGTATGTGGGTAGAACGAAATGAAATGACAGGGTAAAAAACAGATACCTAGTCTTGAACTTGCCCATTTTTAAGTCTTCTGCATTTATTTTACTTCAGCTAAAAACGCATGGTGTTGATATTTATTTGCAGAATACATGTCCATAGGCGAATTTTACCCATTCAAGTTCTGTGTGGGTTTTTTTTTTTCCTTAATGATAGAGCACATGTTATATGATAAAATAGGGAGAATGAGAACTGCTGGGCTGAATAAAAATGAGTAGATTTAACATTCTCCTTAGAAATTCTGAAAGCATTATAAAAAGAAATAGTATCAGCAGTCATCTTAATTGATGCTGTTATTCTCAAACAAGATAATAGGAATACTCCTATTTGACCTGTAGCAGGCTGTCCTCTGATGTGCTAATTACTTTTTAGAAATAATTAAGAAAATAAAAGTTTTCATAATACTTATTGTATCACCTAATTTTTACATCATTATTTTTGATGTGAAAATATTACATTTCAATTTTTCATTTCACCGTGCTTAAAATGTGTACTTGAATATTACTATATTAGTGTCATATTGAAAGAAAAATTAGAAATCGAGATCGAAGTACTTTGTTTTATAAATATTTATTGTTAAAATTTTAGGATTGTTATTTTAAAGGCTTCAAATTTTTAAAAAAGAAAGAAAATTAAATACAGTGTTCACTTTGCTTTCTGTTATACAGAGATCCAAGAACCGGTTTATTGTCTGAAAGTAATAGCCACAGTACTGGATTTTTACATTATGTACAGTGACAAGTTTGAATCAAACTAGCTAAATCTAATTGTAGATCCTAAGCTGTTCTTTAGGAAAACAAATTAAGGGTACTCCCTGGTATGCCACAGTTTTGCTTCCTTAGTGGTTTTCTTTACTGACCAGCAGTTACGCAATGTTTCTGCCAAATGCTTGTGCCAATAGCCAGTATTTTGAGTACCAACAGTCAGTACTTTTTTAAAAATTAAGAGTTTTATTTTTAGAGTTGTTTTAAGTTCACAGCAAAAGTCAGTACTTTTTTATTTGGCTTTGCATGCCTAATTTTCTAGAATTCACTCTATTCCCAAATATATATTTTCTGGTTCTGGACTTACATGTGGTAGATTTTGCTTTTGAAGCACACTGTGGGTAGTGATTTGATTCTTTTTAAAAATAGGCTTTATTAAAAGACAAGAGAAAATACAAGTATTTATATAATAGAACAAAAATAGCTATGTCTTAATACATGAATCCTTATGTGGAAAGAGCCATTCTCGCAGTAATAAGTAAATGGAGAGATGCATTATATAGATGACTAAGCTCCAACACATCTTTTCTTCCTCCTAAATTACTTTTTTTTTAAATCCTCACCAGAGGATGTTTTTATTGATTTTAGAGAGAGAGAGGAAAAGAGAGAGAGACAGAAGAGTCGATGTGAAAAACATTGATCAGTTGCCTCCTGTACACACCTTGACCAGGGATTGAACCTGCAGCCTACGCGTGTGCCCTGACCGGGAATCGAACCCGCAACCTCTTTGTGTATGGGACAGCACTCTTAAGTCCTGAGCCACTGGCCAGGACTCTAAATTACTTCTTAATATTGGTTTAAGCAGCTTGTTTATGTTTTCTTAAATTATTTGTTTCTGCCACCTAAACAAAGTACGTCAAAACAGCTCACCACCCTAATTTGATTGTGTAAGTCTTGGTGCTATCATTTGCATAGCAAATTTTAGTAGGATACTCAATGGAGACTGCTTTACAAAATTTCTAGATATTTTTTATTGAATTGCTGAAAACATATGTTCTATTAAAGAAAAGCTTAATATGAGATGGGATGAATTCATTTTACCTGGGTTCTCATTGCTGTTTGTCTCTCCATTTGTTTATTCCTCAAGGATTTCTTATATCCTGCACCGCTGTTGATAGAGATCTTTACCATTTCAATTCAAAATCCAAATCAGCTCTCTTTTCCAACTCTCTCCAGATTGTTTGTTCTCCCTAAAAAGAAATCCAACAGGCACTCTGCTTTCTACTTGTATTTCTTTCTTAATACTCTTGTCTCTGGACCAGCAGTGCTATCCTGTCTGCTAGGCGTAGGAAACACAATGAACTTACCTGTATTTTCAGTCTTTTCCCCTGATCCCCATTTATCTACCTTGCTGCTCCCATTATCTCCCCTTTCTCCTGCACTTCAGTCTTTTCCTCTCCCCATGAATGTTCTTTCTTTTGTTTTCTGACATGCACAAGTCAAAATTATCTGGGAAAAAAATCATTTTACCTTTTCGCCCTTTAATTTTGCCATGTTTTTCCTCCTTGGTACTAATGCATTTTTTCAAGTGAGTGGTCTCTACTGTTTCCTTACCTTGTGCTCCTTCCTTAGCTTTCTACTTGGACTTGAGAGTCCCCATTACTCTTTGGAAAGACACCTCTTGAAAGTCACTACTTTTTTTTCTCTCAGTCACCAAATCCAGTGCCCTCTTTTCCCATTTTTGTTTCCTTGAGCTATCTAAAAGATAAGGAAACTAGCCATGTTCTATGCTAGGCACTTATATATCCTCACAACAGCCTTTTAATTTTTACTGATGAGGAAACCAAGGCTCACAGAGGTTGGGTACATTGTTTATGTTAACATAATCATTAAGTGGAGGAGCCAAAATTTGGTCCCTCTTCTGAAAATTTTACTTCTTTAACGATTGTGTGTCACTGCATTGATTGATACTTTTCTCTTAATTTCAGAGTCGCCTAGCCTCTGGGGCATTATATCCCTGTCCTCTTCATTATCTGCTCTCTTACTGAGTCTTCTTATTCAAGATCCTTAATCTGTACCTTCAACCTTCATTTTTTTCTTTGTATCTTATTACATTGCCAACTGCCTGCTGTGCCTAGTTGTAGTTGTATCTGTCAACATTTCCAAGACCAAACACATCCCCGTTTCCTTCAAATCAATGCCCTCTATACCCTGTGGATTTTTTACTGTCAGTTATTTTTTTCTGTCAGTCATTTTTCTCTGCATCTAAGCCAGAAACATCAGTTATCTTTGTCTTTCACTTTTGCTTATCCCCTGGCTTGGTAGCATATGAGTTTTGTTTTGTTTTTTTCCTGTTTCTATAATAGATTTCCTTTGCATTTCTATTGCTTTTCCACATGTTCAAGCCTGAACAAGTTAGGTTAGATATTAAAGTCTCAAAACATGTAATCCATAAAAAAAGAAATGACCAACAGTATATTTTATAATACTTACATGAGGCAGATATCATGTTAATTTATAACTAAGGAACATCAAATGATATTAAAATGGTATATATCATATAACTAGAAATTTATATACTATAAATATTTAATGAATCATATTAGTGTTTTTTATATTTTATATAATTTTTAAAAAGTAGATTAGAATTAGTTGGACATGTCTTAAATATTGATTTACACGTAGGTATGAATAAAAATCCTATAAAAATATTTAATTGTCACGTCTTTGTCTTTGAATCACTTGGGTTAAAATTAAGCACTTCTGATATATTGTTATTCTTTTAAATGCAGGAATTTTATTTAAAAACCTGACAATTTTTGCTGAGTGAATCAATTAAATATACAGTCAACTCTCGATTATTCAAACTAATGGAGGAAAGGATGGAACAAGCATTACTATTTCTCTAGTCCTGCCCCCTCAGACAATTGCTGAAAGCTTCATTCAGAACAAATTCTTTGGCTTTCCATCTTGATCATTCTCCAGCCTTGTATCCAGGATGCAGTCTGAAATATGGCTTACAACCGAGTTGACAAGAAAGTTTCGTGATATCACATTCGGTCCTTTATATACATTTTGTAAATCAGTGCTTTGGAATTGCTTTTGTACTATTAAAATTCTCATTGGGGTGTTATCTGATGGCTCATACAATTAGTTTTATATAAAAACCTTATCTTTGAATTATAATTTACAGATAATTATAACCAAATTACTTTAAAGTTTTTGAATATACAAATTTTATGAGAGCGTTTTAAGAGTCTTTTACAAAAATCTTACAACTTTTCAAATTCTTAATGTCTTATATTTCCGATTACCATGTAAGTGTTTGTAAAGGGAAGAAATGCTGAAGGAATTTGTGTGAAAACAATATGTTGGGTGTATATAATACGTCATTTTCTCTACCAATTAACAGTGTACAGTGTGCTCTTATCCAGACATAAGCATTCATGGTAATGCAAGTATCTGGATAACTGTGAGTTGAAATAAACACACCTGCCTTTTATTTCAATAACTGCACATTCAAATCCACATAAGGCAATTATTTGAATGTGACCTCCATATACATGAGAGAACATTGATTGGTTTTAGCGTTTTATCTTTTTGTTGATGTTTTGTTGTTGTTGTTTTGAATCTAAAGTAGGTACAAACTTATGGGTAATGCTTCTCTGGAAAACTTTGCATGCAGAGAAAAGGAAATTCAAAGATAAATCCTATGAAAAACATAAATGGTTTCGTTTTATGTTTTTCCTCAGTGTGTATTGGAGATAAATTCTTGTAGAATATAGCAATACTTAAAGCCAAAGTGGCCTGGAATTGTGCCCACTTTGCTTTAAGTTAAATATTTTTAATTATTTTTCTTTTAAGAATAAAGTTGTTAGTCTTTCATTTGGAGAATCTTTTCTTCTCAAGAACCTATTTCCTTCAAAAGTGTATCAGAATGTGCATCTGAGCTTTAAGAAATTGTGCTTTGTTAGACAGCGGAAGTGTTTATGATAAGGCTTATGTTGAAGTCTATATAGTAGTTTCTTCTTCCCTTCTTCTACCCCCTGCACCCCTCCAGTTTAGGTTGTATTTCTGGTATAGTTAGTTTTAACTGACATGAACCAGAAAATTGAATTAGAATTTCTTTAGGAGTCTTAACTTTGAATTTCCTACTTTTCATTGCATGTAAACTGTCAGCCACAAATAATAGTTTCAGTTCAAGTTCTAGCTTGTATTTTGCATGTTAAAGCTATAAAAAGTCTATTAATGCTAGAAAGAATTTATAGCTATTGTTCTGCTGTTACCTAATTGTTAAATTTGTAAATAAAGACTGATTTTATTTATGAGATTTGTCTTTCTGCCTTAGGGAGTGAACTACTTTATGTCCAAGGGTATCCTAGATGACTCACCAAAGGAAATAGCAAAGTTTATCTTCTGCACAAGAACACTAAATTGGAAAAAACTGAGAATCTATCTTGATGAAAGGTAAAAAAAAAAAAATTAAGTTTTCATCAGAAATGAGTTCAATAATGACTTTTATGAGTTATTTTACTTTAAAAACTATACTATGTAGCAGTTATCCAGTTGCAAAATTGAGTAAAGACAGGGAAAAGATTCCTGTATTTTACAAGTCATTTCTTTGAGAGCTGTAACTTGCCGATAAGGAAATTAAAAGTAAAAAAAAAAAAAAAAAAAAAACAACCCACACGTACACCCAAAGTGGAAACCCAACAGCTATGTAATAGCAAACCAAACCCAAGTATTTTTGAGAAGCTACAGTCTTTTTTCTTTTTTTTTTTTAATAACTAGCCATAAAACCTAAGTGTTTGGGTAACTAAAAGTTCTGAATTCTAAAATTGCCCATATAAAAATCAAATAGACAAATTGTAATCATAGACTCACAAATCCTAGTGATATGAAATATGTGTATATTTTCATATCAATACTACATAGAAGCGTCTTGAACAACTTTGAAAATGTATCATTTAATAGTATGTTTTGCACAGATAGAAATGATGCCTCGTAGGTGTTCTGACTTGATAGTCATTCATTTGTACTTTTTAATTATGCTTATCAGTGGACCATAAAAAATACTGGGATGACATTTTGATGTGACATCACTGAACTACCATTTTTTAAATTATAGGTCTCATACTAATCTAATGATGGCTCAAAGTGTTTTCACTTTCTTATTGTAATTTTCAGCGTTTTTTATTTTTCAGGATTTCACAATAATAAACAGCATTCATTATATTCTGGAAACTTTACTAGAGAGTAGGGTTATGCAGTTAATTAAAACATAATCCCTGTGTTTGAGGAGTTTATAGTCCAGCATACTGGTCACTGAATGAAATCTCACATAAAGAAAGTGTCATTAACTTTTTGTTCCAATTTTTTTTCTTTATTGATTTTAGAGAGAGAGGAAGGGAGAGGGAGAGAAATAGAAACATTGATGAGAGAAAACATCGATTGGCCGCCTTGTACATGCCCCTCACTGGGGATTTGGCCCACAACCTGGGCATGTGCCCTGACCAGGAATCGAACTGGCGATCTCTTGGTACATGGGTTGATGCTCAACCACTGAGCCACACTGGCTGGGCTGTGTCATTAACTCTTCGTCTTTAAATGTAAGGTACCTATAGATCAGCAGTTTTTCTCTAAAGAACCTGATCTTTTTGTAAATAGTTTAGGTTTTACAGACCATATGATCTCTGTCACAGCTACTTATAACTCTGCCATTGTGTCATGAAAGTAGGCATACACAGTAAACAAACAAATGAGTGTAGCTGTGTTCTGATGAAACTTTATTTACAAAAATAAGCAGTGGCCATATTTGCCCTGCCATAGCAACTGGTAGATGTTAAATATTATGATCATATAATCATGGTTTAAATCAGTAAGAACTGAAGCATTTATAACAAAGATTGACTATTAGAATGCTATTAATAAAAGAAATAATTATATATACACATATATATGTACACAAATATTTATATAATTGCAAATAACTTAAATGTATATCATTAGAATTGTTACATTCATAAGATGGGATACTGTGGCACCATTAAAAAGAATGAATTAGATCTATGTGTAAAAACACAGAGCTGTGGCCAGGTAGGTTAATTGGTTAGATCATTGTCCCAATACACCAAGGTTGTGGGTTTGATCTTGGTCAGGGCATATACAAGAATCACCAGTGAATGCATAAATAAATGGAACCACAACTCAATGTCTCTCTCTTTCTCTCCCTTCCACTTTCTCTGAAATCAATAAATGAAAAAAATTTTTAAAGACAGAAAGTTGTTCACAATATACTATGTAAAATAAGCAAAAGAAAATTCTAGAACAATATATAATATATGTAGACATTTTTTTTAAAATATGAATATTACTTAAAGTCCCCTTTGCAATAGCATCTTTTCTTTCTTTTTTTTTTTAAACAAAGCCATTTTCTTTTCTTCAAATATGTTTTTATTGATTTTTTTTAGAGAGAGAGGAAGGGAGAGAGAGATAGAAACATCGATGTGAGAAAGAAGTATCTATCGGCTGCCTCCTGCACGCCCCCTTCCAGGGATCAACCCAGGCAGGTGCCCTGACCGGGAGTCGAACTGGGATCTCTCAGTCCATGGGATGACATTCAGTCCACTGACCCACACTGGCTAGGCATGTATATGTAGACATTTTTAAAAGTGTGCATGAACAGTTGTTACCTCTGTTGATGTGGATTAGCATGGAAGGTGAAGACTCCTTATTTTCATAATTTAAAAAAATGAAGAATGATGTTGCTCATTTATACTTAGACAAGAAGACACTTGAAAAGTAGCTGCCCTTTTTAATATTGAAAATTTTATTTTCTCATTTTATAATTAGAATTACTAGTTTTACCTCGTTCTATTTATGAAATATTTTTAAATCATTTTATTCCTTAAATAATCACACTCAGATTATTTAATTTTAAGAATTATATATACTTTATGGGAATAGTTGATCTGGTACCCAATAATAAAGTACTGTTATCCAAAAAATGATGATTAATAGAGAAAAGTTAACTAAAGCTGTATCTTTTTCTTTTTCTATTAGGAGAGATGTCTTGGATGACCTTGTAACACTGCATAATTTTAGAAATCAATTCTTGCCCAATGCACTGAGAGAATTTTTTCGTCATATCCATGCTCCTGAAGAGCGTGGGGAATATCTTGAAACTCTTATAACAAAGTTCTCACATAGATTCTGTGCTTGTAACCCTGATTTAATGAGAGAACTTGGCCTTAGTCCTGGTAAGAATATACATAGTGAATTCCTTCCTTCTCCCATTCCCTCCTCCAGGTAAAAACAGTAGTTTATGAGTATATTTTTCTCACCATAGGGAAAAATTACAAATACTTATCTTACTGCTTGTAGCAGTGCCTACTTTAGCTCACCATAGCTATCATTTATATATAGTAAATATGCTGTTTTAGGAGGAGAGTTAAACTTAGATATATAAATTTTTTTAAATTATTCTTGTTTGAGCATTGGTATTTTTACTAGTGTTGAGAAATCATTTGTAAATCTTTTAATAATCTACATATTACATAGGTGACATCTAGGATTTTTCTAATAAGATGTGTTTTTAGTAAAACTAGCATTCATTGTTTGTATGTGTGTGTAATATAGCCGAGTCACTCACATTTTTTTCAGATATAGCTTTACTTACCTTTTCACATCAAAAGTTTTATTGTGCTTACCTCACTAAGAAGAGATTACAAAATATTTACCTATCATATGAAATTTGCTGAACATGCTTTTACAAGACATAATGTTTAATTAGCTTTGTTGAGACTGCAGAAATATCAACACCATAGTAGTAGCAAGTAGTAGTAGCAAATATGAACTTTGTTACTATTTTAATAGTAAACATTAATTATTGCCCTAAGTGTACATAAAGAAGAAAATTTTTTGTTGCATGGTGCTCAGCTTTAGCAATCTTTTCCCTAAAGATTTACTTTTGAGATTAATATGTAAATTCTATAGGTCTTTAAAATACATATCTCAAATAATATTATTTTAATCTTATGAGTTATTTACACTTTACTTTCTAGTACCAAGTTAATGCATTTTCTTGTCATTAAAGGTGCTTTGAAATTAAATTTGGGTTTTGTAAAAGCATATGTAAATAAATGTGTGACTTCTTTTTAATGGGAAGATCAGTATACTGACAGTACAAATGTATTTTATGGGGAGTTGAATGGGAATATCACATTTGAAAGCAAGATGAAAATAAAGGCAATTATGAAATTTCAAAATTTAGAGTGAGTTTTCATGATAAACTCTTGAACTATTCTGAAGTTCTTTTGAATTGAAGAAAGTGCTGAATTGGTATTCAGTTAGGATGATCAGCCATCCCTGTTTACACAGGACTGAGAGTTTCCCAGGAAACAGGACTTTCAGTGCTAAAACTGGGAAAGGCCCAGGCAAACTGGGATGACTTGGTAATCCTATAGTTAGAATCTAATCTTGATCTCTTGAAATTAAGAACATTTTTGCATGATATATTGGACCTACAACTTGAAATGTTTCTTTTTCCTTCCAGATGCTGTCTATGTACTGTGCTACTCTTTGATTCTACTTTCCATTGACCTCACTAGCCCTCATGTGAAGAATAAAATGTCAAAACGAGAATTTATTCGAAATACACGTCGTGCTGCTCAAAATATTAGTGAAGATTTTGTAGGGCACCTTTATGACAACATCTACCTTATTGGCCATGTGGCTGCATAAAAGCACAGTTGCTAGGACTTTAACTTTTAACTTCAAACTAAAGCTACCCAAGGACTTATTTAGCAGATACGAGGGTTGCATTAGTGCCGGTCATTCTAGCCTCTGTATACAATCAAGCTTGAGTGTACAATCTTGTTTTCTTTTACTATTTCCTTTTTTAGTAATTTTCTTGAGGAACTAAAGAATTTTGCAGAATTTTTCTTAATTTTGCTTATCATGTTTTGCACAAAGCAGAGCCATTGTCTGACACAGCTGTTTAAGAATGTTAACTGACATTATACTCTAAAAGATGGTATATTTGTGTATTAGATTTGCCTGAAAAACTTTATCCACTTCCATTCTTTTTTAAAATACCATGTAATGTGTACATATTTAACTAGAGATTTATAATCATAATTATTTTATTGTAAAGATTTTCACTAAAACCTTTCCTTTTTCTCTCAAACTGAGTTCTGAAATTTATTTGATTCTGATCTGAGATTATTAATCTTTATAAAAATTGAATCTTACTTTGATTGAAATCAATACTAGCTTCTCTTTCCTTTGAACTTTTAAAAGAGTACTGATTTGTTAGTATGCAAAATAGGCACTTATTTTTATAATATAAATATATCACTTAACTTTTAATTTTTAAAACTTCTGGGTTAGTCAAGTCACAATATCCTTTAAATCATCTAGAACAGCAAAGTATGTTAAAATCTAATATTTACATATATAAGAACAAAATATTATTAGAATTTATATTTGAAGTAATTAGTCAAACTTTACTATTGTCCTAATGTTGATTATTTCCGTTTATTATCAGTTGAGTAAAGGATGTTGTGAATAATAGTAAACATTCTTTATTCATTCATTCAGTAAATATTTATTAAGCGGCTTCCACATGCTAAGCACTGTGGTAGGTACTCATGAAACCTAGACACAGGCTCTGCCTTCACTGATGTTATAAGGAAAATACTGATTAATGGAGAGCAAATGTGTAAGGTATATCTTAATGAACAAGTATTTAATAATTAAAACACAACATTGGTATGATAAAGAACAGTATATTTATATGGTAAGTCAGAAGTTCCCTGGAAATACCTCTAAGTGAAAAGCATCAGCTTTGGTGTGAGATACTATGTGATGGATAGATCTGCTAGTTTATGGGAAGAGAATTGGAGTAGAGATTCTGGAAGTGTGGAATCTGAGCTTTCTTCTAGATTTGGCCCTCAGTTGATATTACAACTGAATGATGTACTATAGAATTTTCAAAGACAAACCATAAGGTAATCAAACAATATTTGAAAGTCAAAGGGACTTTTAGATTGGTAGCAAACACTTTCTAAGTTTCTCAAGTAAATACCTTAATACTTTTCACAAGTATATAATTTTGAATTCCGTGACAAAATAATTCTAATCTTTAACTTCAAAACGGATTAATTAACTTTAAAACTATCATATGAAATTTTCAAACAGAGTAGTGATTACATTTATTATCATTTCTATTTTCCAGTGAATGGCACCTTGCCCTCTGCTTCTCCTTCTGTCTTTTGTTTTTTCCGTTCCTGTCTCTCCCTTACCATTTGGTTTTCTCAGCCTGTGGTAGCTTGACTATCTCTTGTTTTGTATCTTCCTTATCTGTTTCTTTTCCTTTTTCCTGTTTTACTTTTCCATCCTGACCTGATTATAAGTATAGATTGGTAATATTATTTTTTCAACATTTTCTTCTGAAAATTTTCAAACATATAAAAGTTAACTATTTTACAGAGAATGCCTATGTCTTCCTACCTAGATTCTACAATTCAAATTTTACTGCATTCTCTTTACCGCATATTTATCCATCTCTCTATCCATCAATCAACCCGTCTTACTGTTTCAGACATCAGTACACTTCTTTCCTAAAGACTTCAACTTTCATATCATTAGCTAGAGATCAAATTTTTAGTTTTTTTTTTCTTTTTGGGTAAAATTTACATTTAATAAAATGCATAAATCTTAAGTATACTAATTAATGATTCTTCGCAAATGCATACATGTGTGTAAACCAAGCCCATATCAAGCTATGCAGCTCTACAAAGCCTATTTACAGTTAATATTGTACCACTGCACATAAAATATAAAAACTTTGTAACCATATAGGCGTGTTTACCTCATTACCCTGTTATTTTATAGTTGTCATGTCTTACAAATAACATGTTATAAACTCCACAATAAAATGGTATAGTTTGCTTTGTACAGTCATATATATTTTAAATAAATTAAGAAAAAATACTCTTATATTTACCACACTGTCATTTCTAATGCTCTTATTCCTTTCTCTTCAGTAGTACAAATCATTTCAGCCTGAAAAACTTTACTATCTATTACAATTCAGGTCTTCTGGCAATTAGTTAAGTTTTCTTTTATATAAAAATGTCTTTATTTTGTTTTTCTTCTTGAAGAATATTTTTGCTGAATATATTTCTGTGTTGACAGTCCCCCCATCCCCCTTTGACACTTTAAAGACATTCCCTTGTTCTGGCCTTGTTGTTTCTAATGATAAGTCAGTAGTACTCAAATTATTTTCCCCCTCTGCATAATAATGTCATTTTCCCTCTGGACTGCTTTATTTTGTCAGATAGTTTTTCAGCCTACTTTTCTGTTTCCTTTCCTTTATACATATGCTAGACCTTTCGATGCCTCACAGATTTGTGAGGTTTTGTTGCTTTTATTCATTCTTTTTTTTTTTTTCTTTTTCAATTTGATTGTTTCTCTTGATCTATATTCCAGTTCACTTACTCTCTGGTAGTCATTCTTCTTTTAAACCCACGCAATTAACTTTTTTCTTTTAATTACTATATTATTTGGTTCTCGAAATTTTATTTAGTGTATAATTTATATTTCTGTGCTATTTCCTATCCATTCATTACAAGCACATTTTCCCTTTCAATTTCAAACATAGTTATAATAGCTGCTTTAAAATCATTTTCTGCTTATTTTAATATCAAGATCATGTCAGTGACTGTCTTTTATTTTGTGAATAGATTCTGTTTTCCTGTTTCTTCATATGTTAGTAATTTAGATTTTGTCCTGGACATGGTGAACAAAAAGTAGAAACCCTGGATTCTGACATGTTTCTCCAAAGAGTTTTTAATATTTGGCAGCTAACATGGCAGAATTTCTGTTGCAAGCCCTTGCTCCCCTGCAACTGGTGGCAGCTCAGATCTCAGTTTAGTTCTTTAACCTAGCTGCTCTACCGGGCATCTTTCCTGTGCATGCATGCTTCAGAGACCAGCCGAGATTTGGGGGAAGAGTTTATACATGGAATTTAGGCTTTTTCTCTGGTTCTTTCCTTGCCATTATTTCTTCCTTCATTTTTCAGCAGCTGCCATTGCCCCAAACTCTGTCCTATGGTTCTTCAAGTCAATAAAACTATAGACTTCCATGATACGTACGGAATGGGGGCTGCCCTCAGGCTGAGAGCTATAGAATTTGGAAAATTCACTCAATGCTATTTCTTCCAAGTGTTCTCTCCTCTGTTGTATCAGCCTATTTTAGGTTGCTTTCCATTACTTTCAGGTAGTTGATACATTTTGTCCAGTGTTTGTGATTTCTATCTGTTGGAGGGTTCGTCTGAAAGAGCTACCTGGCCATTACTTGAAATGGAACCCTCTCCCAATTGGACAGTATTCTTTTTTCTACTTCCTATGCTTACTGAATAATGCTTTGTTCTTGGTTACTTTTAGAATTAGGTGAGTAGAATTTGTTAAATGTTCTGTCTATGCAAAACCTTAATAATAAATGTTACTAAACATTTACTAAATTAGCAACTCATTGTTTCCCATTAGGGGTCCCACTGGCTTTTGGGGAAGGATGACCTTCATTATGGGACACTGCTCTATGCAGTATAGGACATAAAATGCCTGGATTTTCCCTACTAGATGCCAGTAGCATTCTTCAGTCATTGTGACATAAAAATAATGTCCCAGTGTTTCAGAGTGCCTGCAGGGGAGGCATATCTCCTAATGTTGGGAACTATTGGAACTTCTTTCAGATATAACAAACTTATCTTTCTAAAATGCAAACTTCTGATAATACCATTATTTAAAGTCAATGCTTCCCTTCTCTCGACAAAATTAAGTAGAGCCTCCTTCGCATGGCATATAAGACCCTTCATAATCTGGTCTCAGCTTTTCTTTAAATCCTCATCTCCTCCAATGTAGTCTGGTCTACCTTTGCCTTTTATAAGCTGTCTTTTCTGTGATATCCTTCTCTCCTTTCTGTATCTAAAGTACCCCTCATCATCTAAGATCCACTCCAAATATATTTTCTTCCTCAAAACTATCAAAGACTCTATCATACTACCACTGGTGTTAATTGCTTCGTTATGTGTGAATATCTTTATTATTATAATTATGCTGTAATTTTCTACATGCCCAAATCCTCTATCAGAAGGTGGTCTTATTAAGAGGTCAAGGATTGCTCCCAAACTGTCTGGTTTCATTATAAGGACTGAACTAGGCAAGTGGCAGAGGATTTAGAGAAGAGGAATGAATAAAAAGAAATTTTAATAACACTGGAAATTGATAAGATTTAGTAATTTTAAACAAAATTAAATTATACATGAAGATCTGATTGTCTTGGTATCAAAGGTAAGTACTAGAGAAGCAACAGTAGAGAAATGGAAAAGATAACAATCTCAATATTTGAATCTGAAAGTATCAATAGAACATTGCTTGACTGCAGCCCAAGAATAAGACTAGAGTTCAAAAACAACTAGGGCTGAGTATGTAAGTTTGGGGGGTCATATAAAGCTGTTATACAAAAAGTGAAGCATGGGAAAGGACAACTCTTCTAGGGAATATGTTGAGTAAAAAGAAATACTTGGGAAACATAGCATTTTACGTTTTGGTAGAGAAAGATAAGTCAGAAAAAGAGAGTTTGTTAAAACAAGAAGGGCCAGAGAAGAATGATATCCCAAGAACTAGGTAGGGAAGGAGCATTTCAGGAAGGATATTGAGCTTTGCATGTGATGCAGTGTAAGAAAAGAGGGTTTTTTTGTTTGTTTGTTTTCTGTTTTCCCATCTACACTCGGGATTTTGAATCTACCTTTTCCACTTGGGGCTGAGTTCTTGGAGGCTAGAAAATCACAGTAGTGTTAATGGCTTTTATATTGTCTCTGACCGAATATTCCCTTACTCAGTGTGTAATCTGAGCTCTGCTGAAACCCACAAGAGTACTTCTGGTCCACTGCAACTCAGACCTGTCTACAACTTCCTTCCCTACTAACAGCTGTGCTGTTCCAAGCTCAGAACACACCACACCAACTAGGTACTGCTAGAACATCCGTCTTATACACAATCAACACCTATGTTTTCTAAGATACAAATATTTTTTTAAGAAAAGGAGCCCTGGCCGGTTTGGCTCAGCCGTTAGAGCATCAGCCCACCGACCTAAGGGTCACAGGTTCGTTCCTGCTCAAGGGCACGTACCTGGGTTGCAGGTTCCAGCCCTGGTCAGGGCCGTGATGTTTCTCTCTCCCTTCCTCCCTTTTACACTATCTAAAAATAAATGGAAAAATATCCTCTGGTGAGGATTAACAAAAATAATAAATATATACATACATACATACATACATACATACATACATACATAAGAAAGGAAAGGAAAGGAAAACTGCTTTAAAAGTTATAGGCTCCTCCAAATTTACCAACAGGGTTTTTCCTGTTACATTCTGTTAAAACTAACACTCTCTAATTTCATTTGTTCCGCTTTCCCATCTGAAAAGCTTGTAACCTTTCCCACAGGTTTGCCTGTTGAAATGTAATTTGTCCTTCAAAGTCTTCTCAGACTCTTTTCCCTCCAGTGCAACTTTCTCAATTCTTGCAGGTGAAAGTAGTATTATTACATCTCCCTCCGTACCTAACACAGACCTGGGCCCAGATATGTTTCTCAATAAATCCAACTGAACTACTTTTGCCCTGGTTCAGTTTCTACATAAGCATATAGAAAGATGCTTTCCTATTTGCATTTTTAAAAAATATACCCAGATCTTTCAGGTGTACAAAAGTTACAAATTAGAATACATTAGTTAATTTTTTTTAAATATTAATACAGATTTAATCTATGTGGTATTCTAGATGTAAATTCATCTCTCTAGGACTTCTAATTTTAAATATTTGGTTAAATTACTGCTTTAATAATGTTTATTTTTTGTTAATTTGAAGAGTTTAAATCATTGATCTTGTTACTTCTCTAAATTAATCTTTCACATTTTTGACAATATTATTAATATGGTGCTCAAAGAGAGTAGGCTTGTTCAGAAGTCTCAATATTTAAAATAATAACCTGTTTATTCTAACTGGAGTCTGTTTTCCTGTGTTTAAAGTAAACCTTGTCTTAAAGATCACTATTAATAACACAAATGCCTTGAGTTTCTTTTCAAACATTGGTAAGTGAATATGTCCTCTTTGGGAAGCCATCCTATGGAAATAGTCCAAAACAGAGGAAAGGAAGCACTTATTTCTTAATCACATCTTTGTTTTTAATTAAAGAAACAAAAGATGGAAACACCTGGAAAGCCCAGAACGTGGGTCTTTTGTAACAAATAACCAACACATATTTGAGTACATACTATATAACAGACACTATGCTAGGCATTGGCAGATTATAGCAAAACACATCCCCATGAAGCCATGATGTTTATAAATAATATGGGAAAAGTTATAAAAACTGATAAATATTTGAAAGGATATTAAATTATACATACACACATATTACAATTACTATGTAAAATGAAGCAAAAACCTATCACTGCAAAGAAGAGATTGAAATCAAATATACCAAAATATTATGGATAATAAATTTTTTAATTTCTCCTTTCAAATATTATTAAGGGTCATGTATTTTAGGTAGAACAAAATAAATGCATTGAAAGATAAATGGTGTCCTTAATTTAACTAGTAGATTTTCCCCTCAGAATGTTTTCATGTATTTTTATTCAAAATTTGTTTTATTTTTCAAAGACACTTGGTTGATCTGTTAAATCATATCTGGACAAATGTTTTGTTTGCAGGCTTAGAAAAGTGGATTGCTTTATTTTATTTTTGTCTAATCGAATTAAAGACCAACAAGAGAAAGATACCAAATCTTTGCTGAGGAAATTTTCATTTGTTAAAAAGAAAAAAAAAAAAGGCTTTCTTCTTGGTATGGTTGGACAGGAAAGTTGGATTTAATTTAGAATGATTAATGAGATTTTGTCAGGCTCCCTGACTTGTCCACCACTGCAGTTTGTCAGCGCAACAACCTGGGGAACCGGGACGCCACTCTGTCGCCCAAAACCACTCTCCGGGGAAACAAATTAACTGGCAGGACTAGTGCCAGGTACACGTCAATGGCATTGTCTCTCAGATATTGACAGCTTAAAAGTCTGAATCAGAAATATGTGTGTTTGGGGGACACACATACCTAGCATATTGTGTTCAGTCTCTTTACAAGTGGTTAACCACTTCTGAAATATTTAAGTTGTTGGTGTTTTTCCAAAGGAAACTATTTAAAGACAAAATTTTTACAAAGTTCCTCCTCCCTAATTTATTTTAAAAGTTAAACAAAGTACCTTTAGGATCTCAAGTTACTTTATGTTATTTTTTACTTAAAGAATTAAGATGAAGCTTTTCTTTAAAAAGTGATTTTTCACTTTTGAAAACACTTGTTGAACCATTAGCATGACCTAATTTTAACATCAAGTTTCAGATTAAGCTATAAGGTTCTGATCTGACTTAATATACCCCTTTTTTACTGACTCATGTACTTCTGATTAGCCGAAACAAAATTACTGATCCCGGCTAGTTATGATGTGGTGAATGCAATATATAGCTTTGCTTTGGTGTTTAACTGTAAGAAGGCAACGTTTATCATCTTATTTAAAAACCTGTCCAGAAGAGTTCAGGCAAAAGGAATTTCTTCCAACCAATGCATAGAGAAGGTCTTAAGGATCTGGTAGACATTCGAGGACTACTTTGTAGAAATTGAACATCATGTATACTTGCCAGTTTTTATCAAAACAAAAAACGAACAAAGGGTGCTTTCAGATTAAACAATTTCGGGGTAGTTGTCTCTCCTGAGCTTCCTGACTATATGTAACCTGAGGAGAGAGACCCTCTGCCAGAGCCAGACTCCCCAGGAATCTCTGCTTGTGCTCCTGTGGTGGGCAGCCTGAGAGGGCACAGAGAAGTGGAGAGGCCCAGACAAGTTTCTCAAGGCTGCTGCTCTCATGGAGAGAATACCAGGAGGAAAGTGAAGTAGCTGTGTGTATACCCGCACACCACCACCCGTGACATAGCCCTGCGATGCATTTCTTCCAAAGTGAATGCCATTCTCAATCCCGAAGCCAGAGAATAGTTTATTGTATTTCTTCGCCCCCCCCTTTATTGATTTTAGAGAGAGAGGAAGGGAGAGGGAGAGAGAGATAGAAACATCAATGAGAGAGAACATTGGCCATCTCCTGCATGCCCCCCACTGGGGATTGGGCCCACAACCTGGGCATATGTCCCGACCGGGAATCGAACCAGCGACCTCTTGGTGCATGGGTCGATGCTCAACCATTGAGCCACACCGGCTGGACAGTTTATTGTATTTCTAAAATTCTGAGAAATTAGACCATTTTCAATGTGTGTGCATTTTTAGTGTGATTACAATTTAGGTGCTGCATTACATATATTTTCCCTAAAAGTCTAATGTAGGAAATTGTGTTTATGAAGGAATTCACAGTTATTCATTTTATTTCACTTTGGAGACTTTCATTCTTCCCGCATAAATAAAAAATAGATATTTCTCTCCTTCCCTTAATTAATCTGGGAACAAAGAAAATAATACATAGTATTTTCAAAAATGCCATTCAAGAAAGATTACGGCCATTGCCAATAATAAGCCAGAGAAAAGAATTCTTAATGAGGCCAAGCGTGTGTTGGGTGAGGTGAAATCCGAGGCGTGGTAACAGCTCTCCTAGGGTTAGCATTTATTACGGTGTCGAAGTTGTGTTGGTTCTGGGTCTGGTTATCAGCCTCAGAAATCTGATTTTGTCAACACACCACAAGCAAATGTATTTTTCATAGCATTGATTTTTTTTTAAACCCAGAACTAAAGGAAATGTTACAGCAATAATTTACGAATGTGATCAGTACATTCTCGCTCTTCACCAGTCTTCGGAAATTGACTGATGATTATGAAATCAGAACCAGGGAAGTTACCCGAATCCAATGCTTTGTGTTTTGTATCAGACAAAAAGAGCCAAATACATCTCGGTCTTAATAGAGATGATTTTGCATATTTATAATTTGATAGCTAAAGTCACTTTTAATACATATTGCCAATACTTGCTTCCATGTTTCTCTTTGTTTGATACTAAGTTGAAGAGTATATGCCCTGCCCCTCACCAGTTTTCACTGTCATTGACTCAGAATGTTTTTAATAGTCTCAATTATTACTACATCGATTTATTTAAAACCTTAATATAGCCCGTCACATCACAAGCATGGCCTACTCTCCTAAAGTCATTCTGATGGATTTTGTACTTTTCTCACTGTTTAAGGAAAACCTCATTTCTTACCTAATCAAGCTCACTATAGCCCCCAAGTACCTATACCATGACCTAAATTTAGGGCATTATTTTACAAGATAGTGAGGTTGTAATGCAAATATTCAAACAAGCATTTCAAGGGGGCTCATTTTGTGTTCACATCGGCAGCGCATGTACTAAAATAGGAACAATACGGAGAAGATAAGCATGGCCCCTATGCAAGGATGACATGCAAATTCATGAAGCGTTCCATATTTTAACAAATTAAAAAAAAAAAAAAAAAAAGGATGGCTCATTTTGTGCCAGGAGGGAATTAACTAGGTGTTGTGAAAGAGACAAAAGGAAAGAAAACTGCTCCCTGTCGTCAAGGGCTTCAGTGGGAGGAAGGCAACCGTAATCACATACAGTTCTATAATACTTTATATATATCACTGCAACTTAGCGAAGGTCTGGAGAAGTTATGTGACTTTTGGAGTTTCACATGACCACTTATACGGATTAAGAGAGGCAGACTCCCAAGTACATTTCGTATATTGCTAACCTTCATGAACAGCAGAAGAAAATGTGTTAAAAGATCTTTTTTTTTTTGGAAAGTGTTTTAGAAAGAGAACAGTGAGCAATTAATACAGACTGGCTGAGTGTGAGAGGATGAATGTTATTTTAATAGGTGTATTACTTGGTGAGAGCACAGCCTGATCAAACACATGGAAATATAAAAGTGTATGAGGTTCACAGAATAGTGAGTAACCAGCTGGAATTCAAGGGTTAGGTCCAAGCAATCATTCCGTGGAAGAAAGGACTGGAAAATAGAGGTTGGAGCAAGAATATGCTAGAATAGAGAATTGCTACTTTATTTTTATAGGCAATTGGAGACTTTCATGGAGAAAGGTGTCATTTCTGATCTGTGAGTTAGGAAGATCTTTCTCTAAAGCCAATCTAAAATATGAAGTAGAAATGCAGCAGAGCGTAGTATAAGGAAACCACTGAAGAGACTATTACAATTATGTAAGGGAAATATGATGGAAATCTGAACTTTAGCATTGTTATTGGGAGTGGAAATAATAGAGGGAAGATTTGAGAGACATTTTGGAGGTAAACTGTCTTGGCAAATTACTGGCAGTTGGACATAAAGATGAAAGAGTTAAAAATTACTCCAAATGGTCTGAAGAAGGTTTTGCCATTATAGAGAGAAGGAACACAAGTGAAGGACAAGTCTTCTTGGGTTGAGAGTAAAATGATGAGAGAGAGAATATGAGTGGGAGAGAATGAGTTCCCCGTTGGTAGGTTAGTTTGGAAGTATAATATAGAACAGAGATTGGAGATAAAAGATAAGATAGCATTTGGGGGGAGTCCTCAGTATAAAAATGATAGAATAAACCACAGGAATAGATATGTATGTGGATAATGTCACGATCACTTAGCACAGTGTATGTCAAATAGCGAAGTCTAAATAAGTATTTGTTGAATGAACAGATGCATAGACAAGGGTTCTCAAACCAAATATTCAAAAATCTCAAAGTCCTTTAATAACAAGGCTTGGATATAAAATTATGCCATGTTTCAACTTAAAGAATCTTACATACCAACTCTCTGTTTAGAAAAGTATCCTATTGCCAGGACGTGAGGCATCCTACTGAACCAATATTCTTTTTTAACGGATAGAGTATAATCGACTCTATAACTGGAGTACCCCAGACTAAAATTATACCAAACCAAGTTAAATCGCTCACTGATTAAGACATATGCAAACCAGCCCTAATCTCCCACCTGCATATTCTCAGCATCCTTAGACACTACTCCAGTGTAGCTGTTTCCACACTTCATTGAGGTTTAGGGTTGCAAAGCATCTTCTGACTTAAGTCCCATTGCCTTCAATTCCTTGACCAGGATGCTATTCTCTAATATACTTACTACAACTACAAGCCCTAAAAGAGCCAAATATTTTCTTAGCAGAAGTGGGAAGAGGAGCTTTCTCATACGGACCTAGCCCTAGTCTTTGAGGCCCTCTTGACTGTCCTCCCCTGACTCTGCCTTCAGCCTTCAGTGCTTGGGTTTCCCCTCAAAGCCCTTCTCTGCATGCAAATCAGCCAGACCGCTCAGTCACCAGACTCGCCAATTCCTCACAAAGGCACACACTCAACTTAGGACCACCCCAGCGCTCCTCAGCTTCTCCAGCCAGGCACCTGCCCCATAACTTGGGGGAACTATAGAGTTTATTGTCTACACCAGGACACTTTTGAGAATGCTAAAATGCTAAACCAGATGGTACTTCAAGACAACAGGCGTAAACTAGGAAGTGTGGTCACCCTACCCTTGACTATAATACAACGTGATAAATGCAATAATAAAAGTTTAAACACTTTGCAGTGGGAGCATTTTGAATGTAAATGCACCGAAGGGTCAAAATTTGGTTCCAATCAAAAACATCTCTAAATTATTTTCCGATTGGCGTCCATGATAAAAAACAACAACAACCATTCTGTTAAACCAGGGACCTTTGTACCACACTGCACAGCAGAGCTCTGGCTGTGGCAGGAAATAATCTTTCAGCATCTTGGAAATAGATTTTGCGAGTTACGATTCCTGTAGTGGAGCTCATTCTGTAGTTTGGTCAACACCATAAAAAACTGAGTCTCAAAAATCTCTGGAAAGATTGTGGAGATATTTAATTGACAATAATAATTTTAAAAATCAAAATAATGGGTAACATTTATCTTACTCTGCTGTAGGCTTTGTATACCTTAACTTCTTTACTCTTCACAAGTACACTCTGAAGAGATAAATTTGACTTTATTTAGGAGTCACAGGCTAGTGAGTCCTGGATATACTGGCCATAGTGATGTATATGTATATGTATATGTATATGTATATGTATATGTATATGTATATGTATATGTATATGCATCTATTGAAATATATCCATCTCTGAGAAGATCTGAATAAGAGTGTTTCAAAGCAAGGGAAGCAGCAAATGCAAAGGCTATGAGGCAAAAACAAAGTTGATCCATGTACAATAGAATGTAAGCTTCATGAAGGAATACACTGTTTTATTTGCTTCTCTATTCCAAGTACCTTTAAAGAGCCACTGAAACAAGAAAAAGACAGTAAATATTTGAGGAATGGATGAATGAATGACTAAGGAAACCCATAGAAGGAGGTGTGTTTAGGGAAGAAAGCAAAGGTCATGTCTTCCAGGGCCTGGTGGTTTGGTAGTAAGAAATTAGGAAAAATCTCAAACTCTACATTTAAACTACACTAAAAGTATTTCTACATCTTGTAGAAATCATTTTCTAAGAAGGAAAGTTTTTTTGTTTGTTTGTGTTTTTGTCTCTTTGGGAGATCTAAGGATGAATAAAGGTCCAGTTTTATTTGCAAATATCTTTTATTCTAAAGGAGAGATCTGAATAAATACTTTTATTTCTTCAATGTAAGTGTGAGGTCACACTTAAGGGTTGTCTGGAAACAAAACGTATGCATGATTGCATATATGTATATATTGCCAGATGTGTTTGACTACTTTTCAGCATGGATATTATTCTAAGATGCTAGTGTTTGGGATAATATGAGCAAATCCCAATGTGATACCTAAACTTATCTACATGAATTTGAATATAATCACTCAAGACTTCATGGAGCTCCATGCAAAGCCAGATGTTCAGACCTTTAGGCAGATTTCTATAATCCACACACATTGAGGCACAGAGAAAAATGGGAGGGTAAAAGCAAAATTTCTGAAGATAAGCTTGGGATCTTGTAGACAGGTCTCTGGAGAATGCATCTGACTCTTCTTTCCTGGAAGGGATGAGCCCCTCACAAGGAATGCTTTATAAAACTGAACACAAGATGCATTATGACCATTAGCTATTAATTGTAGTGCTAACAAAGGGACATTTCAAACAAATAGGTTGGAAATTTTCATAGAAATATGCTATTCTTTGCACCAAATTTTGCTCCATATTAAGCCTTCAGTTTTGCACACTTTGCCACCTGGTGGATAACCTGAAAACTACAGGATTTCATTTTATTCTATTTCCTAATGATAAAATGTCCATACTCTCAGAAAGAATTGCTCTAACTCTACCTAGGGCAAGGATTTTGTTTGTTTTCTTCATCGGTGCTCCTAGAATAGTGCTTGGCGCTAGTAGATAAAAACAATTGTTAAATGAATGATGAATTATCACTGGAGGCATACTCCACTTGAAGACTTATTATGGAGAATGTAATTGAAAATATAATCACAGTATGGTATTGGGGAAATGTGTTTCCTAACTGAAATGAAAGTTACAAATTATTTCAAAAGTAAGTGGTGGGGTCTATAGTATCGAGTTAGAAATAAATCTACATAGCTCATTAGGAACAGGAGATGTTATCATTGCTCTGTGTAGACAGGTAATGTAGATAGTTGAGTGAGAGCTTAACTCTCAACCCCAACTGCTCCAAAAATAATTAAATGTACCCTGGGAAATGTCCTTTCTCCTTTGCCTGAAAACCATGCCTAGCTTTTTTCTTGCTTTGGGCTTTGATGCTTACTATTCCCTTTTTCTGCTGCCAAAAATCATGAAACCCCTTTACCCTCTTTTTCTTTTAAAAAAGAGTGTACGCATATGTATGAATATATATTATTCTATTTCAAAATAACATTCCTTGCTTCTACTCAGTGAACCAAAAGTGTTAATGACTTCTAAACATATTTCTCCTAGAATAAAGATTGGTGATTTCATAAAGCAGAATAATGATCATAATTTTTAGATACAATATGTCTCTAATGTCTTTTTGATTTCTGAGACTTTCTTTTGGAAATATTTTAGAACACAAAACATATGCTTATGTTTTAGCACCTTAAAATTTGGACTGGAAGAAAATAGTTATGTAATCCACCTAAAATTTCTTTCTCAGGAGGGTTATTTCCCATTTTAAAATCAACAAAATATGTATACAGATAACATAACACTATACCTGTGGTTAATTGAAAGAACTTAATTGTTTTGCTTTCAAATCAAACTGATATTAGACTGGCAATATCCTAATATGTTTTGATAATACATTGTTGAGATACAATCTTCATTCTTTTAAGACGAAACTATATATATTTGTTATATAAAAGTCATTTATTCTGCATAGGATTAAACCTCTCTTCAGAGTTCATAGTTTTAAACAAATATGCACACACATCTAAATAAATATTAAATCTCAAGCAAAAAAAAAAAAAGACTTTATTTTGACAGAATCTATAGGCAATGCAACCTTACATACATAACCTACCAAACAGCAGAAAAATTTTAAATGCTAGCTTTTAAGGAGCCTAAATTTTTTTAGGATGAGAAAGTTGAGTTATAAATTAAAATACGCACATTTCAAAGACTTCGAAAGTGGAAGGTGCTTCTAAGGTGGTCTTTGCTGCTCTGAAAAAAAAAGGTTTAAATACAGTTTTTATAATCATTTCTTACATATCTATTATTGAATACAACATTCATATGTACATCTAAAATAACATATACAAGAAAAACTAATTTCAGAATAACATTTCAATTATTTTTTAGTGTATATGAAATCATTTGTTTTTCTCCACTATATCCCTGGTTCAAGGGGTTCTCTAGCATTTATTTGAACCAGCTATCTATCTCATTTTCATAAGGGTCCCAGGAGGCAAGTCATACATTGTTACTTCAGCCTTCACAAAGGCAAAACAGTACAGAGCTCTGTACTGTAATGGGCAACACAGAACAGTCCCAATTTCAGTTCCTGCTACATTGACAACACTCCTTCGGGTAAGAGATTAAAACATTCTTTTATCATTATAAGGTTAGTGGCCATTTTAATGGAATAAAAGGATTATTTCTGCTGCATTGGGGATAGGACATTTGGAGTGTGAATATGTGGGGAAACTGTCTTTTCACTTTTATGCTTGTGGTTTTCAAAAGTTCTCCTTAAATGGCATAAAGCTAGTTCTATAACCTGAATATTAATATTTATAATAAAAGCTACTGAGGAGCCAGATTATATAGAGCCTGACCAAAGAATTAAAAGTATTTTTTTCTTCTCAAATCAAAAGAAAGTAAGTAGGTGATTTTCACAGACTAAAAGTTTTTGTCTTTTAATATCAACAATATAGTACTACTTATATTTGCTCCATCATTGTGACAAAAAATTCTAAATTTAGTTGCCTCACCTCAAACTATGTGTAACATTTTAAAAATAAACAAGTTTCCAAATTAATTTTACCTGCCTAACATGCATGACTTGTAAAAAACCCGATAGTGAAGGTTACACAAATATATATTCAAATATGTAAATTATGTAAATTAGAGAAAAACAACAATACCATCTCTAAAGTTGTCAAAAGATTTGCAAATAGCTAATTCATTCAGATTTTATATTTTTATATAATTTGCTGTTTAAACAAAAAGATATCTCATTTGGGAGAGGAAATTTAAAAGATACAAAATAAATCAAAGTAAGTGATATTATAATATGTGCTTAAACTAAACACTAATTCTTCCGTTTTGCTACAAAAATATATATGACATAAGTGGATTATGGTTCATAAAAATGTAAAATTTATAAATGAGTTTCATATGATAAAATATGAAATGTAAGTTATGTTTTACTAAGAAAATTATACAGCATTTTAATCTTGATATTTAATTATTTCTTGCAAATATTCATTTGTTACTTTCCAATCCACACCTAGGAATTAAGAAAAAATATTTAACCCAAAGAGTTAGTTGTTTTTTCTTGATTTAAGTGGGGGTGAATTCCAGTTTCATAGAGGGGAATGTATGATGATAATTTCTAAAATACAACTGTGTTTAATGTTTTGTATATGTCCCAAGTAGTTAAACACATTTCGTTTCTAAATAACTGCATGTGTTTAAAAGCCGAATATACTATTTGTTGCCCTGGCGTTATAATTTGATAGGGGAGCAGTATTTTTTTTTTTTTTTTTTTGCAAAGTTAACTTTTACAATCAAACGTCATCAACCTAGAAAAGCTGTGCAAACGACTAAAAGAACTAAATTTTATTAAATTGGAAATGTAATTTCTTCATTGTAACTGTTCTCATAAAATCAGGTGAGCGTTTTGTTGTGTTCTTTTAAAAACTCTCTTAGATCCTTTTTTCCTTTCACTTTAACAGTGTTCTGGCACGTGACTAGTACAAACCATTCCGATCTCTTCCAGCATCTTAGGTACAACATCGAGATTCCAAAAGGAATAAAAGTCACTTAACGCCCTTAACATATTTGGAGTAATATTTATGAATAAGGGAGGGTTGGGTCCTTCTGAGTTCTGTTGCATCGGACCGCGGATATGTCTCATTAGCATCTTCCACCA
The DNA here is from genome assembly GCA_030848825.1 of Tadarida brasiliensis. Classification (NCBI taxonomy): domain Eukaryota; kingdom Metazoa; phylum Chordata; class Mammalia; order Chiroptera; family Molossidae; genus Tadarida; species Tadarida brasiliensis. The sequence continues at coordinate 39,095,931 of CM061259.1, read as the reverse complement.
CAACTAAACAAATCCAGTGGCTTTAAGAGATTCTGATCGCCTGGGGATTGGAGGGGATGGAGAGTCTTCTCCAACTATCTCCCGCGTGCACTTCCTCTCGTTCCAGGTGTGTGTTGGGAGGGGGTGAGGGGCGGGACGGTGTGATATAAACAGAGGCAAAGTAGGGAAGCGGGTTAAATTCCTCCTAGATTCAGGGACCTTATCTCCGCGGAGCACTTCAGGCCCTACAGCCGCAATCTTGATCTCACGGTCTCTCGACTGCAGGGCCTGGAGCGCAGAGATTGGCGGCAGCGCTTCAGCGGCGGGGCTGGGGGTGGAGATGGGATTCGGGGACTTCACACTGGAGAGCCGGAGAGGAGCAGCACGTTCCTCTCCAACCATTTCAAGACCGTGACCGCGTCGCTCTCTGGAACCAAGTCGACCACAGAGTTGGAAGAAATAGCGTGAATTGTCAAGGGGGATAGCCCCCTCCCTCTCTCAGTCTCAAGGGACAATCTTTCCAAAACATTGGTGCCTGACTTCAGTTGAATTCTTTGCAATTTTCCTTAGTCGTCTGTTTTTGTTTGGAAATAATTATAAAATGAATTTTCGAACTGCTGCGTTGAGAAAAGAACCGGGAAGGAACCTGGAAGGGTCAAGTCAGCTTCCACTGACCGTATTAGGAGTCCCGTTGCTCCCACCCGAGGCCTGCCCGGAGGAGGCGTGTGCTTCGCGATGTCTGGGGAGAGTGCCGCAAGTGAGACAGCTTGCGGATAATTGTGAATGGCGAGAGAAGCGCTTCATCTGCTGGCTAGGAAAAAAAAAAGTGTATTTGTAACCGGATGGAACCAGTCTCGATCCTTCATAGAGAGCACAGTTTGGCGGCTTGCCTGGAGCTGGGGCTACGGCCACAGCAGCTGCTGGGTTCTGGAGGAGTTCACGTCTTAAAATAAATGATCAAGGATAATTCATTCCCGAGGCAAATGGCCCGCCCCCCGCCCCCCTCCCTCCACCACTGAGGCGATTCACGTTGAACTCTAGGGCGGATCGTTCCCACCGTCCGCTCGCGGGGCCTGGGCGCGCGGTGCCTCGCAGCAGCTTGCACCCGGAGCTCGCGCAGCCGGCGGCCGCCGGGACCCGCATCAGACTCGGCCAGACTGATCCAAGAGTGGACATGAGCTCAGTTAATCAAGGGGTTTGGAATTGAACCCAACGAAGCAGGAAAAGCTGAAAACTGTGCGACCTGGAGCACCGGGTGGGGAGGCTGGGGAAAGACTTGCAGGATGGAGAATCGGTCCTCTGGGCTGAGCAGTCCTGCGTTAACTCCGCCGCAGCTCCCAAATACAGTCTAACAATCCAGGTTTACGGCCGACTTGTGTCACCAGCGTGTAAATCACTGTCAGCCGAGATAGCAGGGGCAGAGCGATCCTGTGCGCCCTGGCCGCATTGGCACTAGGCGGGATAGCTGCCTCGGTTCGGCGCGACATTACCCCACCAGGAGGTCGGAGTATCTGCCCAGAATCTTTGCATGAGAGCCTCCTTGGTCTCAAACACATACGCGCTTGCACTTGAACAGACACGCTAAGGGCGCTGGGGAGAAAGTTAACAACCGACCGCTTCTGCTCGCGATGGCCCGATTATTGTCCAACAGTCAGAGAATGCAAGAGTGCATCATCAGACATCATTTTGTCCACGGGGAATCCCGAGACCATAAAAATTAAAGTGGCATTCTCAAGGTCACAGAGAGCTCCAGGAAAACTGCTGCTCGATCCTACTCTCTTGATTCCCGCTCTCACTGCCTGACCCCTTCACCGTCCTGCCTCTCAGATTCATTGTTTTAGAGAGATCGGATCTAAGGATGCCTGTAAAGAATGGTTCGCTCTTTGCTGTCCTAGCACTTTATCTGTATAATTTTCAAGGTGATATTTCCAGTTATTGACCCAGGAATGTACTTCAGATCTTCTTTCTCATCATACACCACACATTCAGATAAGAGGAATCTCAGGCAATCTCAGACAGATGTCAGGGTGCTAGACACCCAGCTCACCTCCCAGTCACTTCGGCCTCTGGGCTGTGGGTTCCAGGAGCCCATCCAAGCCAAGGAAAGGAATTTCGCGCAGAGCTGGAGACTGGGGAACAAGGGGGAGAGAAGGGGGTGGGCGCGGGCTTAGAGAAATGCCACAGTGAGGCAAGTGGTCAGGCAATCAACTTTCACCTTCTCAGACGCCGCTATTAGAAAAGGGACTGGTTTTCGTCCAGAAAATTCTCCCCTCCGGCGTTCAGGGCTTGACGTTATCGTGATTATTTCTCACTATTCACATTCATTACTTTAGGAAAAGACACTCACACACCTCCACACTTGGACGAACTCGAGCCATTTCAGATTCCCTTTGTCCCTGTACTTTCCTCTGTTTATTTTTTTTGAAATCTGGGTCGGAAAGTTGGTAGCCCCTTCCCAAGCACTTATTTCTGAAAAGACCTCAAAGTATTGATCTCTACCCTTTTATTCTCATTCAAGTGATATCTCTCTCTCTCCCTCCTTCCCTCCCTCCAAGAACAGAAAAGAAAGAAACCCCAACCTTCAACTGTCAACTGTTTTCCAAACACCAGATTAATGTTTCCCAGGACTCGGTAGTAACGTGACCTTTCTGTTTTCAGATGTGTTTTTCAACATGTAATCGTTTGTTTGTTATGTCTCTCCATAAGGCACAAGGAAAGCTGGGGGGAGGGTGCGTGTTGCCAGAGGGAGGGAAAAAAAAAAAAAAAAAAAGATTCCGAGCCTGTTTTTGTTCCCTCCTCAACACAGGAAAGCTCAAAGCATTTTATTTTTATTTTCTTGAAGTTAATCCCCAGGGGGGAAAAAATTCCACGATACTGGCATTGAAAAGAAATCTGAGCACCCCGTGAGCAATTATTAAAAAGAAAGGAAGAGAGAAAGAAAGAAAGAAAGAAAGAGAAAGACTTCCAAAGAAAAATCTAATAAATCTTTCTTCTTCTTCTTCTTCTTCTTCTTCTTCTTCTTCTTCTTCTTCTTCTTCTTCTTCTTCTTCTTCTTCTTCTAGTGAGGGCACATTGTGGGGCGCTGATAATGCTCTTTTCTTGGTCTAGGTAGTTACATCAAAAGTATTATTTTTACTTATCAAGCTTTCACTTATAATGTGTGTCCCTTTTTCGATCGTTATACTTCAATAAAAAAGTTTTTAAAATTTAAGAAACAGGAAATCTCTGTGTCTCTATGCAACTAGAAATTCTAAATCTTATTCATAATAAATTTCCAAACGAATACATTTGCTAAGCTGTATTTAAGAAATTTACCAATAACTTGATTTCTAAATAATATGTTCTGAATCAAATTGACAATATTCTTGAATTATTAGGGAACCAGCATAAATATTGGATTACTGTCTCTGCATGTTAAAATGTAAAACCAGCAACAAGAGTTTACAGCTTGTCTTAAGAAATACCTAAAGAAGCAAAATAGCGTTTGGTTTAAAAAGGAAAAAAAAAAACACCCACCAGACTCCATACTTTAAAACGGTATTTAATTGTTTGATACTATCTCCTATTACAAAATGTTTTATCCCAAGTGAGAATTTTAGAAAGAATCTCAGCTGCACTCAAAAGTGAATTTCTACTACTAGTAAGATGCCAGTTTTAAACTCGTTTTCCCTCCATAAAATATTATTAGGCTGCTTTCACGGTTAGTGACTAAGTATTTCACCAAGAACCAAAGACTCAATTACTCTTCCCGTTTAATCAATAGCTTTTATTGCTGGTTCCAACCTCACTAATGACCCACTCCTATTTCTTCCTTTCTCTCATCTTTTTTAAAATCACCCCAATTTTTCTCCTACCCCGTTCAATTTAGAGAAATCGTGATTCCCAATCTACGAAGTTATTTTCCGACAAATTGCTTTACCGTTGATTCCCACCCCTTTCCCTTTCTTTCTCTAATGGACCCTTTATCACCAAGAACAATTGCTAAGCCGGCGTTGCCCACATGGAGGCTTCGCTGCTGCTTTATTTTATAGGCCCTTCCGCGGTTTTATGATTGGTTGCTGTGGTTGGAATGTTTATAGATAATAAACAACTAATCCATTTCTTGACTAATGAATTGCCCCACCCGCGTACCAGTTTAACACCCATAACTAGCTCCAGGATCAATCTGAGCCAGTGAATAGGGGGGACCGAAACCACCCAACCTCTCTGCCTTTTAATATCAAAACCAAATCACCCAAGCTCAGCAGTCGCGCATTTCCCATTCTCCAGGTCCTCTCCTCTGCGGCGCCCCCCACTCCGCCCCCACACAAGTCGGGCTATCTCCACACGCTCCTCTCCCCACCGGTGGAAGGGTGAATTCCAAAGGTGTTTGGTTCTTGGCGTCTAAAAAAGCGAGAGGGCGACCCCCGAGCCTGGGCGCACTGCGCTTGGAGATTGGTACATCCACAAGGACCCATCAGTCTCCGGTGACAGGCCAAAGCTGGTGTCTGCAGCAACTCCTAATCTGGCCGAACCAGGCTCTTCAGTCCTCGACATCTTAGAAACTAGGGGAAGTTTCTATCGTCCCGGTTCTGAAAGAGGTCCTGCCTGCGGAAGATCCAAAAGCCTCACATTTGCAAGGGCGGACGCTGGGAAACCAAAGTCTGGGAGATGTTCTTTTTATACACGTAATGGCAGCAGCGGCACATGGCCTCTGGCAGTTGCTGGGGGCAGGGGATGTGATGGAGGTGACTGGGGACCAGGAGGGGGGGCCGCCGGAACTGAACACCGGGATCTCCTAGATGTGACATTGAGGGCGTCCACCCTCTAGGCAAGTCTTTGAGCTATGGAGAGAACGTTGGTGTTCGCTATGGGGCAGCCTCTTTCCATAAGGAGCCAGAGCAGGGAAGCCTAGTAAGAGTCTCAACCCTAAGGACTTAGATCAACAATTATCTTACTAGATAGAACCCTCTCAAAAATAAACAATAAAAAATCCATTTAACAGTTAGCTGTATTTTGCCTGAATACACTTCCTTTACTTAGGCAATAGTTTGAAGGTTCTGCAGTTTGCGCGTATAAATTTAATTTTACAGAGCTAATATTTATGTTGCCTTCCATCTGAGCCCGCAGTTCCCAGGATCTCTTCTGTCCAAGAAACCAAGGAAGGGTCCTTAGGAGCACTCACTCCCCTCAGACACGCAGGGCCTCAATCCACTTGTGATTTTGCTTCCCTTTATTACGAATAGTAGGTGAAGATGTTGAGTCAGAATTAATTTTCCTGGGTGGCCGGATCTCATCAAAACTGTGGGTAGAGAGCCTGTCTCTGTCTTCTTTCACTGGTCTTGGTTTGTAAATCCCATTGTTTCATGGTGGTGAGGGGGAGGGGTACTTCTAATATTCTACCATTCCATTAATAAATATTTATTTAATGCCTACTGGTCTAGGGATTGGGGACACAGTGATTAACACACACACACACACACACACAGAGAGAGAGAGAGAGAGAGAGAGAGAGAGAGAGAGAGAGAGAGAGAGAGAACCTTTCCTAGAGTTTCCACTCCAGAGGGGAGGATCAGGTTGATATTTGGAATCACCTTGGGCTGGTCACTGAGAGGATATGGTTTTAATAGAGGCATAAGGCACAGTCCCAGCCACCTGGTTGAAACTCTCTGTCACCAAAGAAGAGGTTTCTTTATTACGTGTAGTTTAAATCACACTGCCTTCCTTTCCTGAGGTTTTCTACAGTGTACTTGATGCAATAAATAGCAGGTAACAACACCCTCCTTAGGAGCCCATTTTCATCTGGGGAGAAGGGTACCTCATGCCACTCTAACTAGTACTGGTCATTATTCAACTCTTGGAGTTAACAATTCATTACCTTTAGTGTCCTCTAAGGAATCATGGCCCCAGAGATCTTCAGTGATACCAGGCCAACTTCAAAACAAAAAGCAGGTCATGTTCCTCAGTGAGAGGGGGGTTTTTCTGTCTCCACAAGGGCTGTGCTTGGATCTTCTACCTACCTGGCGTCTTGTCTCACTCTGTTCCTGCTCTCAGGGGACATAGGTCTGCCTGGGGGAGAATTAGTAGCTCCTCAGTGGCACTCAGAACTGGCCAGGTTTCTCCAGGCATTGACTTTGTTGTTGTTGGAAGGTCTCTCAATCTCTCTCTTTCTCCCTTTCTCAACAGAAAGCCTCCGCTCCGCAGTGGGAAGGGAAGTTGCCCATTTCACAGCCGGGCAAGGAGGCCTTCAGGACGTGAGAGGTTCCCCTAGGCCTCCCTGCTCCGCCGCACTGGCGCTGCTCACAGGGATACTGATTTAATTGGCCCTTGACAAAGAAGAGAATGAAAAAGATCCGCAAAGGAAAACTTGAATTAAAACAAAGGCAAAGAGCCCACCGCGAGCTGTTTGATTATTTTCTCTGACTTTGCTATTTGATTTGAACCTGCCTCGCCAGAAATAAAAATAAATAAGAACACAAAACGTTGACTGGTTCTACAGCACTGGATGTGTGCATGGTTGATACAGAGAGAAAAGAAAATAAATCCTGGTTACTTAATGAAAGGAAGAAGTAATTCATGTAAATAGAGCTTTAGAAAAAGAAACGCAGAACGCGCAGGAAAAGGCTGCTGCGACCATGGGTACCTTGGTGGACGCACGGGGACTGGAAAGAGGCAGTAAGTCATCGCGGACACAGAGGGCCTGCAGCCTGAGGAACCTGGACGCTGCCGCACTTCAAAGAGCGAAGAGCAAGCTTGATCTGATCTGATCATCAAAGGAATGGCTAAATCAGCAAGGCATCCATGTCTCCATCCTAGGTGCCACCGAGAACTTTGGAAAGGTGTTTACGCTTCAGCTTGGTTTCTACGGAATGAGGAGGGCGGTACCCTTTGCAGAAGAGAAAGCTCTTACCTGCAGGAAGGTACAGCTCTTCCTTGTGTCTTGACCTTGCTACACGAACCAGAGCCAGTGTGCGCGCGAGCAAGCACACTTGGGAGATCTGCTCAGAGTCCCTTCCCAGAGAGGGTGCCTGAAGAGTGTTGGGGTCCGGAGGGCTATTCTTAAGCCTTAAGTAGCATCCTGGACGACTCTCTGTTGGGTCCCAGCGTATTCAGGGATCACAGCCTGCAGAAAAGAGAAAATGCATGTGAAAGCACTTTTTCAACCATAAAGGATTAGGTGGCAATACTGCTATGTGTATCTGAAAATTTCATAGGCATATGTGGGGACAACTGGTAAAATTCTTGGGAGAGTTCTGGTTGCACTTCATTAAACTTCTCTGCCACCTCTCCTTTAGCTCCCACTCGCATCTGAAGTTGACATTTACTGGAACTTTCCACAGTATTTCTAAAACCCAGTCTTGTTGCCTCCTTCCTTTGTAAAGTTAAGCTGTCTGCAAACTTGGCTTTAGAATTAACCAGGGATCACTCTCAGTTCAGAAGCACAAAATCCCTGTGTGTACAGAGGTATGCTTAAAGGAAACTTCCTTCAGTGCAGGCCTGGAGATGTGGAATAATAATTTACACATACTGAGTCATAGCTATAACTCAATTTTACTTATCACTTTAATGTAATGTAAAAACTAGACCCAGTGGGCCGTTCCCCCATTCATTTTACAAATTGTGGGAGTTAAATACTCTGCCCATACCTTGCTGCAGGGAGAATATAATTAGGGAATTTATGGTATTACATTTTACCTTTGTACCCTAGATGAATAACTTCCTATGTTAAAAATAGGGGCACTAGACATCAATGTGTACAACACAATTTGTGCGTAGGTTTGAGAATGTTCTTGCCTGAATTTGGGGAAGAAAGGACATATTTTATGAAAAAGACAGAACTCAGGATGGATATATGTTAGGCATTATTGTCGGTATTGGTGACAACAGAATTCTTTTAGAGTAAAATCCCATGAAAAGAAACATATTTATAGTTGGCATGATCAGAAGAATAAAGTACTCATATCAGAAAAGAAAATCTCTTTTGATTCAGAAGCAGGAGCTCTTCTGCCCAAGAGGAGGGACAGATGAGGCCTGCCCCCACCCTTTACTAGGCATCCACCCTTCACTCTTGTGGCTCAGTTTTTAGAGCCTAGGTTTCTTATCACTGCCCTCTACTGCTCAGGGTTCCTTATCTTTTCTTTTTGTCCCTCCACTCCCCAGTGACAGAGTAACTTACAGTTCCCTGAAGTGGTGACCTGGAAAACATTTCTCTATCCCCACCCCTTGACCCTCAATAAAACTTACTAGGTTTTTTTTTTTTTTTTCTCCAGAGTTAATAGATAAACATATTCATATGGAAGTGCTAATGGATGGCTTAATGTGTTCTCCTGTCCAATCTATTATAGTTCCCCTGAAATTGATGTTTTCAATGCCTTAAAAAGAGGTGGGACTGGAAATGGAAATTCTAGGCGGCTTTGCTACAAGGGCAGATAATTTGGGGGAGGTTGCTAATAAAGGCCCTTTCAGCTACAATGATATTTCATCTATCTACAGGATGAAGTGCCCCCCCTACCCCGAATGAATTCAGTTATCCTCAAAATTTGTAGTGAAACTTGTATTTCAAATGGAATTTTACCTGGAAGCCCAATGCATACAACGAATTAAAAAAGAACTGCCCTGGTTGAAAGGAGAGTGATGGGTCTATAACAGAGAAGTGGGCCAGTAGCAGCTCCACATCTTTACTTCTTCCCCCTGGGCTCTTGGGAGTACAATTTGAAAATTATGGTTTTGCGTGAGGTCAATATGAAAGATATAGACATCATTGTAGACATAGAAAACAACTGGTTGGAATGAGACAGAAATTGTATAATTAGAAGCATTATGGTGACAATGAATGAGAATGATCACACATATACGTAATGCTAATAGAATTAATAGACCCAATATTCATAGATTCATGCATATATTTATAAATAATGATTACTGAAAAGGATTCACTGTATATCTTCCTTGAACCAAGGGTCTAGTAATGTCAGCATCTGTGTTGAGGAATGTACACTAGATAATCACAATGCAAGGCCTGGGAAGGGAGCCACAGGAATGAAATGTTGTGTACGTCATGGATATATATATATATATATATATATATATATATATATATATATATATATTTTTTTTTTTTTTTCTGTTTTCCCCATTTGCAACAGGTCAGACTGCACTGATAACAGCTGCAGAAACAATTGGGGACCTTATTCATAAAATCAAAGGCACAATGCCAGATGGCAGCAAACCAAAGGAATGGAAGATGGAGAGGATTATAAAATGCTGGTGAAATAGGGAACACGTCTCTTGGGGAAAAATATCCCTGTGTTTTTGTTAAAATGTAGAAATCAAATATGTCTGTGCAAAAATCACAACCAATACAGTATAAAATAAAATCAATAAGTGTTTGTTAAGTTTATCCGTGGAGGGAAACAATTTTCTTAGTAGAAAGTTTGATGGGCTGTTCAGGTTGCTCTGTCATTTTTCTTGTCTCTCTTCATAATCTCTATGGAATCCAGAAACAACCAGTAAAAGAAGAGAATCTCTGCTTCTTTAATTACTTCCTGTAAATTTGACAACTACTACCTCGGTCTCATTGGCTATTCTACTTATAAATAGGCTACTCTTTCAAAGACAGCATAATTATTTGGGTACACTTACTTCCCTGGCTATATATCATGCCTTTCAAAACTAAGTGCTTCCAACCCCCTTAACAGTGTCTTAACATCTCACTTGAGCAATATGTTTAACTGTTAAATGTTGCTTAATTTCTCAGCTGGTAAATATTCAAACCACTGATGATAATATATACCCAAAGTTTGAAATAAAACCCCAAACAAAATTGAGGATAAAAAAGAAACCCAATCTTTCTGATGGATCAGAATTACTGAAGCCTACTTGATCTCATTCACACCTGAATATTTTGTAATTTACTATGAATTTTGTATTTATGAGACTGTTCTACGTGAAATGCCATTAGGAATAAAAGTAAACTTGTGAAAATATTGTTTGTGTGTGTGTTTAGTAGGAAAGGAAGAATACCACTAAGGAAAAAAAGCATAAGCCAGAACTATGTTACAATTCTGGGATTTAATGAGTTACCATAATTCTTAAGTCTAAAATACTAGTATTTTCCATTGGGTTCCAACAAAAATAATTCTAATTTTTAAAAGTATCAGTGCTGGTATAGGTAAAAATAATCTAGACTAACTTTTTGAAAATGGGATTTTATTTATTGGTTCAAGATGCTTTTTTCTAACAAAAATTGGGCCTTTGTAATTAATATTTAAACCTTGAGTATTGATTTAAATATTACACTAATCAGAAAGAATATCCTAATTCAAGGGTTATGCATGGGGTATACATTAAGGTTCTGTTTTGTATATGTGAAGTTAAGGGAATATCTGGCACCTATCCGTTAAGTCTGATCCATTAAAAATAGTCATTCTGATAGGTAAAGATACTTCAATGCATTTTGAGGGGTTCTAGCTTATCTGCTTTGGCTCTCTATTGACCAAATAAACTTTTTGATTTACTGTGTATTGGGTAATATTTTAGCTTAGTACTGCTAGGTCCAATGTTTAACTATGAATGAAACTTACTTTGATTCCAATGTTTGACCCTTAGATATTATTTTATAACTTAAAAAAAAAAACATTTGGAGCATTATCATTTCAAAGTTTGCTATATATGTTTAAAATAATTATAAGAAACTGTAGGGCATTTAGGAAGCAGTAACAAGGTGGGTGGGCTCTCCTGTCATTTCTAACATGTACAAGGTGAAATGGAGATGGACTTAATTATGAAACAAAAATTTCAGTGCAAACACACATTCAGCAAACTTGGAATGCTGCAGAAATGGGAAATTTCTAAAATGAAACAGAATCATCCATTACAAATCAGTGATTCTGCTAATCTTTGTATCAGCATATGTATCGGAACCAAAGGAAATAGGGTAATATGTGCCTTATCTGGAACACATTAAACTATGGCAGTAAAACAATGCACATCTGCATAAGTGATTAGTCGTGCTTTAATTTTCCTTTAAAGGCTATGTATGGTGAGGAAGTGTTTGAAAAAACCTACTGCTTGCTTTTTTATCCTTCTTAATTGAGGAGGAAGGTGGTGGAGATTCGGTGTTACCATTGAATAGTCTGTTCCAAACTTGAAATAAAAATTTGACAATCACTTGAGGAATATTTATGACAGACATTTCTATAAAGTAGCCAAGGCCCTGGCCAGGTAGCTCAGTTAGTTAGAGCGCCACCCAGATATGCCAAGTTTGCAAGTCCAATTCCCGGTCAGGGCACATACAAGAATCAACCAATGAATGCATAAATAAGTGGAACAACAAATCAATCTCTCTCTTCTCTCTCTCTCTAAAAATAAAAAAAAAAATCAATAAATCATTTTCCAAAAATCTATAAAGAAGCTAAGGCACACAGTTTCCATAAATGGGAAAATAATGTTAGTACAGTGTTAAATAGCTATGAAGGAGATAAATAGAAACCTACTTGTTTGATACAAAATGCTAAACTTATTAAAAAGCAATACATTCTATTTATATCTAATAAAATATCTCTAGAAGTGTACACAAGAAGCTGACAACATTGGTTTCTTTCAAGAGGGAACCTAGCTGGTTGAAGGATGGAGTTAGGAGAAAGATATTGTTTTTATATACTTTTGTACCCCTTGAATTTTGAACACCTAGAATGTATTACAAAGTTATTCCCAACCTAAAAAACAAAAGAAAATAAATAATTAAGAACATGGTTGGTTTCCCCCCAAAAAAGATTCAAATGGACACCATTATAGTTGGGATTTTTTTTTTTTTGTTGGATTTTAAACAGTAATCTAGAGTGAATATTAAAAGATGAATAATAATCATCCTTTTCTTGGGATTGTGCTATTGTCCAATGAGCGTGTAGTGAGGACAGTACCACTAACACCTAAACACACTTGCATTAGCTAGAGCTCTGCTTTACCTTGGTGCAATTTTTGGAAAAAAAGATGAATAATGTTTGGATATACTGAAAGGAGGGGAAGCATTCTAGGCAGGGCTGCTGACATTAAGCAAAAGCCTTAGGGAAGAAAATATAAGACATTTGTGGTCTTAGTAAGTAGATTGGACTGACTATAAGTAATTTGGGTGGTATGGTTGGAGAGAGATTAGGTATAGATTATGAAGGACCTTTAATGCCAGGATAAGGAGTTAAGATTTAATAATACAAGCAGTGAGAAGCTTTGGAAATTTTCAAACAGGGAAAATTAGCCTCCTTCTAATGTTCAGTGTGGATCGAGATGGGAGAGATTGGAGTCTAATACAATATTCCAGGCAAGGAGGTTGGGGTGTAGGTGGTGGGGTTGATTTGTAAAAGTTGGAGGAATGAGACTGAGAAAAGGTCCCTGTGGCTGGACTGGGAGGAGAAACAGTGCACTGGAGGGGTCCCCAAAGAAAGTGGCCTCAGATGCATCAGATTCTTAAAGGTAAAAAAAAAAAAAAAAAAAAAAAAAAAAAGGCTGAGAAAAATGTTATTGCTTTGTAAGTAATTGTTTAGATAGTACATTTTTTATTGATTTCTTCATGTGTTTTGAAATTTTAGTTTTCTGGCTAAATATTGGTGGTTTCATCTCTCTCTCTCTCTCTCTCTCTCTCTCTCTCTCTCTCTCTCTCTCTCTCTCTCTCTCTTCCCCTCTCTCCCTCCTCCTTTGCTCATCTTCTCTGCTTAATGGTTTTGTTATTTATTTCACCTTGCTTCTGCACCCCAAAAAACATAAAGTTTTTGATGAATGTATACTTTCATGAGAGTGGAGGGTGGAAACCAGATTTTCAAAAGTTATGGTGGAAGAGGTTAAAAAAAAAGCACTTTTCAAAATGAAATAATCCAATATCATCAATATTTTTTTTAATGATCACTATGTGCCAGAAACTGTATTAGGCATTGAGCTTATAGCCTGGAACAAGACAACTTAATCTCTGCCTTTATGGAGTTTATAGCTCCCTTGAGAAGATAGACATGAAACAAATAATTAATGATGTGTGGACTGTGTGCGCTAGAAGGAGAAGACGGAGTGCTTGGGAAGTTTATAGCAAGGAAAAGGACAGAAATGGAAGAATAGCTGGAGGAATGTGGTAGGGACACCTGAAGTAATTTTTTCCCCAACTGGATGCAAGTGTCTTTGAAGACATATTGTTAGAAGTTTGTGATGAGGACAAGAGCAGATAATTGATGATGCAAAGTGCCTGGGGAGGAAGAGGAGATGGAAATAAGCACAGGTGGAGAGGTTTCCATGTGGAAGGGATAGGCATTGATTTTGTGAGGCAAGAGGGAAGAAGAGAACCCTCTGGTGTAGAAAGAAGGCTGTTTAGAGCTTGGGAGAAGGAAAGCTGCCAGTATTCAGGAATTAGAGTACATTTGGGGCTTCAGGATTATGGGTCTGGAAAGCCATTGGGAGAGCATGTCGAGACTAATTGGCTTCATTCTGTTTCAAGGTTATAGATTGCACTATTAACCCCATGTCAACTCAAGGCAGGGTGTGGCAAAGGCATGGCCTGGTTCCACAGAGCCTGGGGTGGTGAAACAGTTTGAGATACACAAATCTATCATAATTTGAAAACTCTCACAAAGCATGCTTTGTGAAAACCTTTAAAATCAATAGGATTGCATAAAAGGCATTTTACTTCTTTTTCATACTATATGAAAATAGGATCTGTTATTTACTTATATGTATGTAAAGCTCTCACATAGTAAAGAGTCCTTGTGTGTTTAAAAGAAAACACAATAATTTAAATAGGATTGATTGAGTCAATAAAGAGATTTCCCTAAATGCACAATAGAATCATCAGATTACAGAGGCCTTCTGATGAAAGGGTATAGTGAAGAGTTCATGCAGTGGCTTCTGTCTGAGGGATTTGGAAGAAAAAGAAGAACTCAGAAGATGGAGTCATTTGTGGGGGTGAGTTAGGGGTCTGAGTCCACAGGTTTCTATTCTTATTCCCAGTTCCAGATAAAAGCAACTGGGAAATGGGAAAAGTCTTTGTGACTGATGTTCCCGGGTGATAGACAAGACTGATATATCTGGAAGGGGCAAATAGTGTCTGCTCTGGGGCAGCGGGGGAAGGAAAAGGGCAGAGAGGCCAGGTGACCCACGGTCTGCTGCCCACTGGCCCATCCCTCCCAGTGGCTCCCTTCTGACCAGGAGAGCCTCAGTCCTCTTTATGTCAGCCAAGGAAGAAAACCTGCCTCTCCACAAGACTGGGAGGGTGAAGGATATGAGTCCAAAGCTGTGCAGATGATAATCAGGATTTATACTAGTACATTTAATGCATTTATTAGTTTTGGGAGTGTAATCCAGATTTGAGTATCCAGAAAAAGGCTAACTTCTGGCTAGAGACTGGACAGTATAAATCACGCAATCCTCTAGAAATACAGTGTTGATGGGGCCACTGTAATTCATGAATAGATATTTTAATGAGGAAAAAAGACATATTATGTTGTCATACACTCCCGGCAAAAATATCTTTTTGCCATTTAGCTGTGAATACATTTCCATTTTATGAAACCGTGATGCCTATCATTTTATATCATGTGATAAATTGCAGCTAAATGTAAAGAGTTATTGCAATTTAAAAATTGGTATAAGTCCGTTATTGCCATATTTTACAGGGCATCAGAAGTCAGTCTGTCCTCGTTATTTTTTTTTTTTAAATTAAATCTGTCTATCAGATAACCTAAGCCTTTAAAGCCATATATCCTATTTTAATTAAAAAAAATTCTGGTTGTGATCATTGTATAGAATTAAAATCCCATGTAAAATATGGGAAGAGGGAAGGTAAGGGGAGGTCATATAGTGTTACCTGATAAAAGGAGACAGTAATATTTAAAATGAGGTAAGTGTTGCACCGATTTATGACGTATTTTATCTTCAGGAGAAACCATAGTTTATCGTCGTGTCATTCAGCTTGAATCATCAGCTGTATATCTTAGACTTTTTGAATGTAACTGTTGAGAGGGGAAGACTTTCAGAGATGGGAGCTATGAGACAGATCAAAAGCTTAAAGCAATTTTGCTTCGCTAGTTCAAATATATTTTTATTGAAACGTATTTTGTTGTCATGCATGCATAAATATATATATATATAGCAATAGTTAAAGAGAGTGAGGGTCCCAGAGTTGCTGGGTGTTGGTAATAGAAAGACAAGTAAAAATTAAAATATTTTTATAGCTTCTATATTCTCAAAATCTTTGCTCTTTCTAGTTTTCTTTTTTGACATCTAATCTTGCAGTAACCATTTTTGTTTACAGGTCATTCTTATTGTAGAAAATAGGACGAAATTCATGATGTTAGATTCACAGACTAAATTTAACAATAAATTGAGGGAACACAAATTCTTATGAAATAATAGTAAATAAACACTACTTAGAGTGTCTTAGGAAGTTGATTAGACTTCCACATCCTACACGAGTCAGCATGCTTAATCTGCAGTGTTAGTTTTTGTTTTGTTAATTTAATTTTTGTCATGTTTATATTTTTTTGTTGCTTTCAACTAGTAACACTACAGTCATAAAACAAGTCTTGTTAACAGTCGATACTTTGACAATAATTGATAATTTTACTTCAATTTTTTTAACCTTAGTTTCAGATTTTCTCTTGATTTAACATTTCTTGCCCTCTAAGTATTTTTAGAAACGAAGAAGAATTTTTTTTTTTCTTTAACTGGTTGAAGACATTTTTATAATTTTTAACATTTCCTTTTTTAGGGGTCAATATTAGATTAGAATTAAATAACAAAAATAAGCTATTAAAAAGAGTCATTAGAGTTAGTAGAAATAGGGATGAATTAGCAATATTAGTCTGAAGACAGGAGAGAATATAAATTCTTTAAGCAGTCTTTGTGGAAATTAATTCCAAAGAATTGAAATTATTTGATTCAAAGATATTTAGTAGAAAAGATGGGGGGAGAACAAGAGGAGATATTGCACTGTATGTTCTGCACTTTTAAAATCTATTGTCTTTTCATTTACGTTTTTAAAGACTACAGTTAATGAAGTAATCAGAGGTTAATTGGCTTTTCTGTATCCCCTTTACCAACTTCTTTCCTAAGAATAAAAGCCTGGAATGTGCTCATGCTCATTTCATCTTTGGTACCCTCCATAGAACTAAGGATTCAAGGTTTTAGAAAGTGGGTGTGTGTGTGTGAGGGGGGGGGGTGGAGAATTAGGACTCAGAAATTAAATATACTGACCTCTTTCTCCAAAAAGCATGGGCATCTTTTAAAATATAGATTTTTTTCATTGCAGTGTTCTCACCTGTGTAAGGTGGAAGAGTAAAACAGGTTTTCTTAAAAGAATTTTAAAAATGATGAATCAAAAAAAAAAAAAAAAAAGAAAGAAAAGAAAAAGAAAGAAAGAAAAAGAAAAGGAAGAAAAAGGAACAGTCCAGTGTTTTGAGTTGGTATAACAATTTATACATTGAAGTTGCAGACTTCCATATAATTCTTAGTATTATTTAGAGAACAGCAAGCAGCTTGAAGGGTTCTGATGCCTTGTATGTCTTACCCAGACTTTATTAGAATGTTTACAAAAGGACTCACTTCATAACTCACATCCTTTCTTAAAGCAGTAACTATAAAGCCGCAAACATATGACAGATGTGTGTCTGTGTGTCTTTTCTGCCTTGTTTAGGCTTTACAGAAAGTTTCTTTCTTTCTTTTCTTTTTTTTTTTTTAAAGAAAATCATTAGGGGAGGATCATTTCACATTAACATGCTTTCTTTTGTTTGATTCTTTTTAAAAGCTTGCTTAAAAACTGTATTTTCATTAGACCCATCAGAGAAAATATTGTATAAGTTTCTGTATTTAATTTAGGTCACTCTAGGCTAAATTCACATTTACTACAGCTTATGGTAATAAAATACCTTTCAACATTTTCACCATATTTTATACTTTGCTCTTTCAAAGACTTTTTTTTTCAAAGTCTCTTTGCCTTTTTTTTTTTTTGGTACTTCAGCAAGGTGAACATCTGATTGAATATAGTTAAAAAAACAAAACAAAAATATCTTATGAAAACTTTTGAAAAAAAAATTGGGTCTCAGACTTTCTTACATTTAAATAGAGAATTATTATAACATGTATATATCCAACATATATACGGAGTAAAAACAATGCATGAAGGTAGAATAAGTAGGAAAATAAATACTGAATACTAGACTTCATATACAAAAATATCCAAATTTATTTATTCATGCTATTTTGTAAATATCTGTTATGTGGCAGATGTTACATTAAATATTTAAATTTTACAACTTAAACTATACGATTAGCTATTTTGATGGCTTGCTTTTCAAAAAGGGATTGAATGTACCACATGCAATAAAACAGCACTAATTTATATTCCACTCATTTAACCAATGACTGGTTTAAGTGAAATAAAATAGTTTTACTAATTCATGCTATTAATGAGATTAGTAGCATCAAAATAAGTTTGTTAAAATAGTAAAAAATAATTAACTTTATTTTGTGAAAATGTTTGACTCCTTAGTGCAAATAAAGGAATAGAAATTTTAAAATGAATGATTTCTACAGTTGGGACATATAACACGTGTTCTTTCCTTGTAAAAGCTTTTCTGTTAATTATATTGTTATGTGTTAAATTCTAATTGGATAACATGTTTTATTATCATATAATTATAACATAGTATCCTTATAATATTGCATCATATATTTCAATATTTTAATATAGTTACATCTGTTAACAGTTCTCATTGTAAATTTTAATGTATACTGTATTTTGGAATCATAAACAACCATATCTTAAAACATGATACAATTTTGACTTAAGACAATTCAATTGGTATTTTTTACTCTGCCTCCTTCTTCACCAACTCAGTTTTCTTCTTTCTATTTCTGTATTTTTTATTTTCTAGGAAAGGCATTTTTTATCATTTTTACCATTGTGGTTTCATTTATAAGGCTTTTGTTTTCAGATGTATTTTAAGGTTTTCTCTCAATAAATTATTCTTGGATATTAACAAAGTGTCAGTTTATATTCTGCTTTTGGAACTGCTTGATGGTTTAGAAGGGAGTTTTCTAAATTTTCCAAATAAATTTATTAAGCACCTTCCAATTCACCAAGCCCTCTAGACTTTTGATAATTCTTTAGTGCGGGGGAATAACATTTCCTGGATGAGCTCATTTACAACAAAGAAACAAACATTTTAAATAGAGAACTTTGTTAATAAAAATAATAAGATGGTTACAATGATTTTAATGATCATATTAATGTATTTCATTACTACTTTATAATCATCTTATGAAGTATTCTTAAAAATTTAAGTTTTGGTTATTTGAGACATATAATTTAGTTATAGCATATGCACTGTTACTATAATTACTCTGATGAATTTATTTCTGATGGTTTTCACATTTAAAGGAAAACAATTCCATCAACAAAAGTGATTTCTCATTTTTCCCTATGGATGCTTTGTAATGAATCAAAAGAAAAACAAATCACAATAGTATTATGAAACTGAACCAAAATGATGAATCTTCAATGAGTGTTTTTAAGCCTATCTAATTCTGAGGACTATCCTCTAGTACCTATTCTGCTTAATAGTTTTAAAGTTTGTAGTCATTATATTCTAAAAATAAACAAAATCAATGAAACACTCCCATCTTTATAGCTATCATCTATGTCTATCCGTCCATTCATTCATCCATCCATCATCTAACTTGCTATCTGTCAAAGTCAATCATTTGCTAGTATGAAAAACTATTCAAGTCTTCCAAATGTCCAAAACCTGACTTTATTTGCATTTCACTTCAGTGGAACTACATTTGAGAGAAATGTCACTATGCCCCTCTAATTCAAAAACTTTAAAAGAAGTAAAAATATTTTAATTTTAAATCATATTACATATACAAGTATTTGCAGTGATTAGGTATGATTCCAATTAAATTATTATTAGGTTTATAGTTAGTACCTAAGATCAAAGTAAAACTTCAAATTTAAATAGTACAAAAGGAAAAGTTACCTGAAACTAACCAATTGATTATTATGGGAACTATTTATTGTCTTTACCCAGAAGCCAAAAGCCATCCTGTTGACTGTATTATTTTATTATTATATATTTTTTTCTGATCTTTAAACATAGATGCTTTATAAAGAATGGCATTTGTGAATTGAAATGTCATTGGTAAAAGATAAAAAGGCATTGTCAACTTTGTCTAATAGTTGAAAACAATGATAAAAATGTATTCTCATTTTGAATTTTGATCATGTGCCTTTTTATTGCTGTAAAAAGACACAGCCTTTCTGCCTGTTACATTGCTACAATTCTTCAGTCCGAAGACAGGACTGTGAAAATCCGCAATAGCCTTCAATGTGACTTGATGAATAGCAAGAGAGCTTAGTGGAAATGTTGAACTCCTTCATGATTAAAAAGCAAACCTTTAATGTAGTTTTTGTTTACCATGTCATAAGTGCAGCGTTGGAAGTTACTGCCAAAGAGTCATTGGAACAGGCATCAGTAAGGCAATGTCAGCCAGCCAATGCTTTGAAAATGATTCAGTTCCTCTAGCCTTATGACTAAAATAATATCCAGTGGCTCCAGCCCCAAGCCTGGTTAATGCATCTGTCCAGAACACATAATTACTCGGTCATAACATTCCCCCGGCCACCAGCCAACAAACCAATCAGCATTTCTTCCTAACTCACTAGAATTTTTGCTGTGTCAAACTGTTTGATCTTTAGGTAGTAAAAATGCAAAAAATGGAAGGACACTGCACTGGAAGGTTTTAATTTGAAATAGTTTCTCATGGAAATTAAATTTGAAGAGAAACATGTTTTTGTTGTCATGACTGAAGTTGAAATTTTAATTTGGTATCCCTTTGCATATTGTATAGTTTATTTATTTTTATTATAAGCTAACATTTTTAGTCATTTCAGTGAGGAAATAGTCTAACAACAAAATAATGGCGACTATATCTCCAGTTACTATTAGGAATGATTTTATTTCCCAAACGTAAACAAATGTAGTGGTGAAATTTTTTATGGTTAACATAAATATTGTACGTGTATATATTTATGTACATGTGTGTATATAGATTTCCTCATATCATCTTCAGAGAGCAATTACAAAGGCACATATGTATTCATATA